>CM070780.1:112780926-115517176 GCA_036346955.1 Dipus sagitta | reverse complement strand
TTACATCATTTACATTGTCATCTACAAAGTTCACAGCTGACAACTGTGCAACTGAGTTACAGCGCACACACACACACACACACACACACACACAGACACACACACACACAGAGACACACACACACATGCACACAGAGAGACACACACACACACACACATACACAGAGAGAGAGAGAGAGACACACACACACACACACAGAGACACACACACACACAGAGAGAGAGACACAAACACATACACACACACACACGCACACACACAAAGAGAGAGACACACACACACACAGAGACACACACACACATACACACAGAGAGAGAGAGAGACACACACACACACACATACACACACACACAGAGAGAGAGACACACACACACACACAGAGACACACACAGAGACACACACACACACATACACACACACACACACACACACAGAGAGACACACACACACATACACACACACACACACACACACAGAGACACACACACATACAGACACATACACACAGCTGGAGAGATGGCTCAGCAGTTAAGGCTCTCGCCTGCAAAGCCTAACAACCTGGGTTTTTTACTCCCCAGTACCCACCTAAGCCATATGCACAAAGTGGCATATGTGTCCGGAGTTTGTTTATAGTGGCTAGAGGCCATGGCATGCCCATATTCTATCTCTTTGCTTGCAAGTAAATACATATTTAAAAAAAAAAAACAAAAATGTAATGTTTTAAGTTTCCAATTGTGTGTTGGGCTGATTCATAGCTATCCTGGGCCAAATGGGGCCCATGAACCACTAGATTAGATATGCTGCTAGTGGGAAGAGGAAGGAAATAATGGGTGAAATGCTTAACATATCAGACAGGAATTAATCTTACAAAGATGGACTGTGGACCCATGGAATACAGAAAAGTTTCTTTTTTAAGATTTTATTTTTATTTATTTATTTATGAGAGACAGAAACAGACAGAGAGAGAGAGAATTGGCACGTCAGGGCCTCTAGGCACTGCAAATGAACTCCAGATGCATGTGTCACCATGTGCACCTGGCTTACGTGGGACCTGGGTCCTTAGTCTTCACAGGCAAGTGACTTAACCATTAAGTCATTCCTCCAGCTCTTTTTTTTTGTTTTTTTTGAGGCAGAGTCTCACTCTAGCCCAGGCCTTGAACTCACAGGGATCTTCCTACCTTTCTCTTGAGACCCTACCTTGAAAACCAAAAACAAAAGCTTGAGCTGAGGTGGAGGGGTGAAGTGAGACCATGCTAGGTGCCATCACACTGGCCCTTTGCCTTCAGTGGGACAGAGTGGTGGTAGGGAAAGCAAGTCCTCAGATGTTGGCTATGAGGTGATAACATAGGGGTCTGGGAACTGGCAGAAGGGATGTCTCAAATCCTGTCACTTACTGCACTGGAGTGAAATGCCTAGGCTGCTGAAGCACACCTTTGGGTGTTGGAGGGCATTTCCAGAATCCACTGGATGGGAGGGCTCTGACCTATGAAAGGGTTAATTGGACAGCCTCATAACACACACAAAAAAAAAAAACGACTGAGAGTGGCCCAAGGAAGTCGGTCACTGGGGGTGTCCTTGGGACAGTGGTCTCTTCTGATTTCCCAGGAAATGAACAGTACTCCTCTGCTTTGAGGTCCATCATGATATCCTGCCCATGAACATGCGACGGGGGGTAGAGTTAGTGTGACTGGACCCCTGAAGGTAAAAAAAGACAGGGAAGTCTGCACTTCCTAGAAATCAAAGATGATCTGTCTTCTTATCTCTTGCCTAGTTCCCAATACCTGTTTTACTACAAACAACCAGGACCCCTCCTGGGTTGGAGGTCTTTCATAGGATTTACACATTGTGGTTGGTCAAGTTCAGCTCCTGGAACTTGGTGCCAGGGCTAACCTCTTCCTGAGACACTTGTAGTTCTAACCAACCAGCTGTCCCTGTGGTTTACCTGAGCTGGAAGACAGCCCACCACTATAAGGTCATAAACATCTTTGCAAGGAGAGGTGTGGTGGTTTGATTCAGGCATCCTCCATAAACTTAGGTGTTCTGAATGCTAGGTTCCCAGCTAATGGCAATTTGAAATTAAAGCCTCCTGAAGGTGGTGTATTGTTGGGGACGGGCTTGTAGGTGTTATAGCCAGTTTCCCCATGCCAGTGTTTGGCACACTCTCCTGTTGCTATGGTCCACCTTATGTTATCCAGGGGGTGAGTTTTTTCCTCGTTGAGCCCAGCTGGGAGGGCCCTCTAGCCCTTACTCTCCACATGGACTCCTTTACCCCCTCCAGCTCCCCACATGGCAGGAACTCCTTGAACTTTCTTTTCTCTTCATGGTTTTTTTGAGGCCCTCCATGTGGGATCTCCAGCCACATGGGTGTCCTTGGCTCTGTACTTCCCTCAATAAATATAATAATTTGAGCTGGGCGTGGTGGCACACGCCTTTAATCCCAACACTTGGGAGGCAGAGGTAGGAGGATTGCCATGAGTTCAAGGTCACCCTGAGACTACATAGTGAATTACAGGTCAGCCTGAGCTAGAGTGAGACCCTACCTCGAAAAACAACAACAAAAAAAATAAAAATAAAAAATATAATAATTTAAATTTTTGTTTATTTTTATTTATTTGAGAGTGACAGAGAGAGAAAGAGGCAGATAGATAGAGAAAGGGAACACCAGGGTTTCTAGCCACTGCAAACAAACTTCAGATGCATGCTCCACCTTGTGCATCTGGCTTCCGTGGGTCCTGAGGAATCCAGCCTTAAACTGGGGTCCTTAGGCTTCACAGGCAAGCACTTAACTACCAAGCCATCTCTCCAGCCCAAATATAATAATTTAATAATTATCATCCTTCTGTCTTTTTTTGTTTGTTTGTTTTGTTTTGTTTTCCAAGGTAGAATTTCACTCTAGCGCAGGCTGACCCTGGAATTCACTATGTAGTCTCAGGCTGGCCTTGAGCTCATAGCGATCCTCCTACCTCTGCTTTCCAAGTGCTGGGATTAAACCGTGTGCCACCATGCCACTTTCAATGTATCTTTTTATTTATTTATTTATTTATTTATCTTCTAGGTAGGGTCTCACTCTAGCCCAGGATGACCTAAAAGTCACTAGTCTCAGGGTGATCCTCCTACCTCTGCCTCCTAAGTGCTGGTATTAAAGGTGTGTACCACCACACCTAGCTGTCTTCTTTTTAAAAAAATTTTTTGTTTATTTTTATTTATTTATTTGAGAGCGACAGACAGAGAGAGAGAAAGAGGCAGGTAGAGAGAGAGAATGGCCGCGCCAGGGCCTCCAGCCACCGCAAAGGAACTCCAGATGTGTGTGCCCCTTGCGCATCTGGCTAACGTGGGTCCTGGGGAATCGAGCCTTGAACTGGGGTCCTTAGACTTCACAGGCAAACGCTTAACCGCTAAGCCATTTCTCCAGCCCCATGTCTTCTTTTTTATTCAATTCTTTTTTATTTTATTTAAAAAAAAAAACAACAAAGTAAAGAAGGGATCAATCAACATATATCTTTTTTTTTTTTTTTTTCGAGGTAGGGTCTCACTCTGGTCCAGGTTAACTGGAATTAACTCTGTAGTCTCAGGGTGGCCTTGAACTCATGGCGATCCTCCTACCTCTGCCTCCCCAGTGCTGGGATTAAAGGCGTGCACCTCCACGCCCGGCTTTTTCAACATATATCTTAAAGTTCATCCAAGATTCTCAGTATCCACAGCCAGGAAGGCTGATGCCTCTTTCATTGCTCAGTCTGCAGTTCATTTAAGGAGAATCGAAGATGGCTCTGGCTCTTAAAATCAAACTTGCTCTGCCAAATCCAAGACCCTGAATTTATCCAAATTGTAGAAACATGCTTTTACCACCCATCCACCCATCCCGTTCAGATCAACAACAGCTTTAGTTGCTGACTCAACGCTCTCAAATTCTAAAAATATCCCTACTGCTTCATTATCAGGGGCGCCAGGAATTTCAAATATCACTCATTTTCCAACTTTGCCCTATTTTTCACATTCCTCCTTTGTTTCAACTTCCAAGTCTTCATCTACCTCCCCGCCACCAACCATGTTCCTTAGCAAGACCACTTTCGTGAGACACTTCAGTATTTCAGTTAATGGATTTGAACCCGACTTCTTGCATGCATCCTGAGACTCGCCTTGTCTGCGGGTCGCCCACAATGATCTTGCCGGTGTTCTCCACCGACAGAGCCGTGCTCAGCCCCGCTCGCGTCTGCCCAGGCCTGGCCTCCCCGCACTGCCGCTTCTGCAGGGTCCTGCAGCGGCCAGGGCTAGCGGGCCCTCATGTTAGCGGGGACGACTGCTGGGCCCAGTGGAGATCGTGGTCTGTCCTGTTCCTCGTACCCCTAGAAGACTGTGATCGAGGTCTTGAGTCTTCTTCATGAGGGAAATCACCGGGCAGCTCCTTGTCTTCTGCAAGGCACGTAGGAGGGGCGATGGCAGCTCCTCCCATACTGTTTTCCTTCTCTCGCTCATAATCTTCATCTTCATCAGAATCTGGGTCTGGTCGCCTTGAAAGTCCGCTGGCTTCATGCCCGTCTTTACGCCTCTTTCCCCTTTCTTCTAGCTCCTTCTGCCTTTCCAGCTCCCGCTGCCTCTGTCGTTCTTCCCGCTGGCGCTTCACGACTTCCTCACAGTCATTAGGAAACAGGATCATTCTCACCGGCTAAGGGAATCGGAGCTCCCCGCGGAACCGCGGCTGCGTGCGGGCTGCGTCCACGATCCGCCCATCGCAGGGGCCGCCTCGCTTCCGGTCAGTGGCTGGGCGAGCACTGTGCTTTGTTTTGTCCTTTGGCTCTTCGCCTGGGTGAGAGCGGCTTCTCCACCTGCAGCTGGGACTGCGGGAGCCTCAAGGTTTTAGACCAGCCTTCAGTTTTGGGGTCGCCGGCCTCCACTCCCAGATCATCTTACAGGGACATTTCCCTTTTCTGTTTAATGCGGGCCTCCCGAGCCCACTCTGCCCACGGGGCACGACGGCGCCCCGTGCGGAGCCCGCCCACCTCCCGCTCAATTCTTTTTAAAATTTTATTTTATTCATTTGAGAGAGAGAGAGAGGGCGGGCCAGGGCCTTCAGCAATTGCAAATAAACTCCAGACAGACACATGAACCTCCTCGTTCATCTGGCTTACCTGGGTCCTTTGACTTCGCTGGCAAGTGCTTTAACCACTAAGCCACCATCTCTCCAGCCATTTTTATTTTTATTTTTATTTTTTATTTTATTTTTGAGGTAGGGTTTCACTCTAGTCCAGGCTGACCTGGAACTTGCTATGTACTCTCAGGGTGGCCTTGAACTCATGGCAATCTTCCTACCTCTCTGCCTCCCCAAGTGCCGGGATTAAAGGTGTGAGCCACCACTCCCTGCTAAGTCTTTTCTTTTCCTAAAATGGGGGTGGGGTAAGGTCTCACTATGTTGTCCAGGCTGGCCTCAAACTTTTGACTTCTGTAGTGTCAGCCTTCCCAATAGTTGTACCAGCACACCTAGCTCAGAAAGATCTACTTCTTTTCCAAAAATCCACCTGAGAAGGGTTTGTAGTTGGGGATTCTCTCTCTCTCTCTTTTTCTTTTTGGTTTTCCAGGTAGGGTCTCACTCTAGCTCAGGCTGACCTGGAATTCACTATGTAGCCTCCCACCTCTGCCTCCCAAGTGAGTGCTGGGATTAAAGGCGTGTGCCACCACGCCCGGCTGGCCATTCTCGTAGAGTTTGGAAGACACTATCTACTTGTCTCCATCTCCTTACTTCAGGCTGTGTGGGCAACAGCAGGAAACTGGAGAAAGTTTGCAGATCCAAGGGACCAGGAGTCATCTGCATCAGTCTTCAGACGACGTGGAAGGCCACCTACACAGTAACTGACTGCATGTGGGCTGAACGATGCCACCTAAGGGACACCCACGTCCTGAGCCCAGGAACCTGTGAATGTGGCTTTGTTTGGTAGGATTCTTGCAGATGTAATTAAACTGAGGATCTTGAGATGAGGTCATCCAGGATTACTGTAGGAGGGGAGGTTAATTCCAGCAGACAACTGCTGTAGAGGGAGGTGGGGCTAGGCACAGTGCCTGTCCGCCCAGTGCTTGGGGAGGAGGAAGGGACTGAGGAGAGCCCCACCCCAACATACAAACCCACTCAGAGCTGACAAGCCAGGGAGGCAGGGGTTAGGACAATGGAGACACAGTACAGGCACTTGCTTTCACAAGCCCAGTGTTAATTCTCTTAAGGTTCACCCCCACACACACACTCCAACAAGCAGTCAGCACCCTGGTCCTGCAGTCTGGACCATTGCTCATTGCTCTGGGCACTCCCAGCACCCGCCCAGTAATAACCGCACAATCCGTGCTCCTATCGTCATGAACATGACCCGTCCCGCAGGCTCGTGTCAAATGACTTGTTCAAATGACTTGTGCTTCACTGGTGATTTTTTCTTTTTTTGATAGTCTGCAATCCTCAGAAGGTGGGGCCTATTTGTTAGGAAGGTCACTAGGGGTATGCCTTTGAGATGAGTGTGGGCCAAGCAAGCCACCATGGACTGGGCCCTCAGGAAGTGCGGGCCAAAGAAATCCTCCCTCCCTCCTGTCAGACACTTAGTCCTATTCTGTCACCCAGTACTGTATCTAGGTGGACTGGCACAGCTAGGTCTCATTTAGGCCATCTTTTTTTTTGGTTTTTTGTTTTTTATTTTTTATTTTTTGAGGTAGTGTCTCATGCTAGTCCAGGCTTACCTGAAACTCACTATGCAGTCTCAGGGTGGCCTTGAACTCACAGCGATCCACCTACCTTTGCCTCCCGAGTGCTGGGATTAAAGGCGTGCGCCACCACACTGGCTCATTTGTCCATTTTTTTAAAAATATATTTTTTAGTAATTTATTTACTTTCGGGTGGTGGGGGGGAGAGGAGATGGAAAGACAAAGACTATGGGTGCACCAGGGCCTTTTGCCACTGCAAACTCCAGATGCATGTACCACTTTGTGCATCTGGCTTTACACTGGGGAATCAAACCCAAGCAGGCAGGCTTAGCAACCAAGTACCTTCAACCGCTGAGACATTCCTCAACCCATTTTTTTTCCAAGGTGGTGTCTTGCTCTTGCCCAGGCTGACCTGGAATTCACTATGTAGTCTCAGGCTGGCCTCAAACTCACTGTGATCCTCCATCAGCCTCCCGAGTGCTGGGATTGAAGGCGTGCACCACCATGCCTGACTTTTTATTTTATTCATTTATTTGTTTTGGTGTTTTGAAGTAGGGTTTCACTCTAGCTGACCTGGAATTCAATATGTAGTCTCAGGGTGACCTCAGACTCACAGTGATCCTCCTACCTCTGTCTCCCAAGTGCTGGGACTAAAGGCATGTGCCACCACATCTGGGTTGTCCATGTTTTGAGCCAGGAGTTCCCATCAATAGTGTGGCCCTCTGCCTACAGCCCTGACAACACAAGGGCATGTGCAGCACTTGCACTGCTGAAAATGTCAGAAGGGTCCCACTGAGGGCTGGGGAGATGGTGCAGGACTTAAAGGCACTTACCTGCAAAGCCTCGTCACCTGGCTCAATTCCCAGCAGCCATGTAAAGCTGGTGTGTGTCTGGCACTGACATGCAGGCATACAAATAAAAATAAAAAATAAGCCGGGCATGGTGGCGCATGCCTTTAATCCCAGCACTCGGGAGGCAGAGGTAGAAGGATCGCCATGAGTTCGAGGCCACCCTGAGACTCCATAGTGAATTCCAGGTCAGCCTGGGCAAGAGTGAGACCCTACCTCGAAAAACCAAAAAAAAAAAAAAAAAAAAAAAAGTGTTTTAAAAAGTTAAAATCAAGCTAGGTGTGGTGGCACATACTTTTAATCCCAGCATTTTGGAGGTGGGAGGATCAACTTGACTTTGAGGCCAACCAGAGACTACATACAGAGTGAGTTCAAGGTCAGCCTAGATTCAAGTGAGATCCTATCTGGAAAAAAAAAAAAAAAAAATTGAGGCTGGAGTGAAGGTTCAGCGATTAAAGGTGCTTGCTTGCAAATCCTGCCACATAATCGATTACCTAGAGCCCTGGTGAAGTTAGATACACAACGCGGTGCATATGTCTGGAGTTTGCAGCAGCAGGAGGCCCTGGAGTACCCATTCTCTCTCTCTCCTTCTCTGTCAAATATATTTAAAAAAGAAAAAAGGGCTGGAGAGATGGGTTAGCAGTTAAAGCATTTGCCTGCAAAGCCAAAGAACCCAGGTTCAATTTCCCAGTACCCACGTAAGCCAGATGCACAAGGTGGTGCATGTGTCTGGAGTTTGTTTGCAGTAGCTGGAGGCCTTGGCATGCCTATTCTCTCTCTCATTCTTTGCCTTTCCCCCTGTTTCTCTCAAATAAATAAAAAAAAAAAATTAAAAAAGCAAGCAGGGCATGTTGGTGTACGCCCTTAATCCCAGCACTTGGGAGACAGAGGTAGGAGGATCTGTGTGAGTTCAAGGCCAGCCTGAGACTACAGAGTGAATTCCAGGTCAGTCTGGGCTAGAGTGAGACTCTACCTTGAAATCCCCCCCCCCCCAGAAAAAAGAAGGAAAAGAGGGGGCTGGAGAAATGGCTTAGCAGTTGAGTGCTTGTCTATGAAGCCTAAGGACCCCTGTTCGAGGCTCGATTCCCCAGGACCCACATAAGCCAGATGTACAAGGTGGTGCATGCATCTGGAGTTTGTTGCAGTGGCTGGAGGCCCTGATGCACCTATTCTCTCTCTCTCTCTCTCTTTGCCTCTTTCTCTGTCTATCTGTTGCTCTCAAATAAATTACTAAAATTAAACAAAAAAAAAAAGTAAAAAGAGAAAAGAAAAGAAAGAAGGAAAAGAAACAATCTCAGGGATTGCCTTCATTCCCGAGTCAATACTGGAGCAATCTGCATGTAAAATTCAAAGTTGCCAAAAAAAATACAGTGACACATGATCACTTTATCTGGCAAGTGACAGGACTTTTGTCCTTGTTCTGCAAGCCAGCGCCATTGACTGCTGAGCCATTTCTCCAGGGCTAGAGTGAGACTTGGTCTCAACAAAGCAAAACTAAATAAAAACCCTTGAGTTTGTCTCCCCCTCCCCCTGAGGTAGGGTCTTACTCTAGCACAGGCTGACCTGGAATTCACTATGTAGTCTCAGAGTGGCCTTGAACTCATGTGATCCTCCTATCTGCCTCCTGAGTGCTACGGATAAAGGCGTGCACCACCATGCCTGGCGAGTTTGCCCATTTTTTTTCTTAGTTTTTATTAACATTTTCCATAATTATAAAAAATATCCCATGGTGCTACCCTCCCTCTCCCCACTTTCCCCTTTGAAATTCCATTCTCCATCATATCCCTTCCCCATCTCAATCCGTCTCTCTTTCATTTTGATGTCATGATCTTTTCCTCCTCTTATGATGGTCTTGTGTAGGTAGTGTCAGGCACTATAGGTCATGGATATCCAGGCCATTTTATGTCTGGAGGGAGGACATTGTAAGGAGTCCTGCCCTTCCTTTGGCTCTTACATTATTTCTGCCACCTCTTCCGCATTAGACCCTGAGCCTTGGAAGGTGTGATCGAGATGTTACTCAGTACTCCAGTCACTTCTTTCCAGCACTATGATACCTTCTGAGTCATCCCAAGGTCACTGCCATCTGAAAAGAGAAGATTCTCTACCCAAAGTGAGAGTAGCGTTAATATAAGGGTATAAATATTAAGAGAAGTGCATACTGGGCAGTTTGATAAGCATGGTATATACATTTTTCCAGACATCAGCAGATGTTACACCCCTAGGGCTCATGACTACCCCTGTTTTAAGCTTTCAGTATCAGGGATGTATTCCCCCCCATGGAGCGGGCCTCCAGTCCAATTGGAGGGCAGTTGGTTTCCACCATGACAGATGTGCCACTATTGCACCCGTTGGCTCATTTGGCCTGGCTGGCCAATTATAAGGCTTGCAATGTCCACTGTTGAGTATCTTCACTGGTGATATCTCTCTCCCAATGAACTAAATGTAGAATGGCTTCTTCCAGCTTTCTCTCAGCTGGTCTACATGGAGGAGGTTATCAGCTCAGTTCCAGCAGAATTTCTCAGTGGCCTTGCCACCCAAGTATGTGGAGTCTTCAGCAATAGGGTCTTACCATCTATTCCTGGTGGGAAACCAAGGGCCTCGGCAATGGCCTCTCAGGAACCTCCCTGGCCAACAACCCACTGGAGGTATCCCATCCCTGGCACTGAAAATTTTCTAACAACGATCTATGGTTCCTGAGTGTTCCATTGTCCAAAACCAGAGGATTCCATATGATTTATTTGCATCCTCTTAGATTTTGATTAGCCCTCTCTCCACCTTTCCTTTACTCAATCTCTTCCCCTGACCTCACTTTGGGCCTTTTCACCCCGTTAATCTATTCTTCTACTTACGTATATGCAATATCAACCTATTAAGTACCCTCCTCCCTTCTTTTCTCTTCCCTTTATATCTCCTTTTAACTTACTGGCCTTTTCTACTGAGTTTTTTCCTTCTCACACAGAAGTCCAATCATCTGTAGCTAGGTTCCACATATGAGGGAAAACATGCAGCTCTTGGCTTTCTGGGCTTGGGTTACCTCACTTAGTATAATCCTTTCCAGATCCATCCATTTTCCTGCAAATTTCATAACTTCATTTTTCTTTACCGCTGAGTAGAACTCCATTGTATAAATGTGCCACAACTTCATTATCCACTCATCAGTTGGGGGACATCTAGGCTGGTTCCATTTCCCAGCTATTATGAATTGAGCAGCAATAAACATGGTTGAGCATGTACTTCTAAGGAAATGGGATGAGTCCTTAGGATGTATGCCTAGGAGTGCTATAGCTGGGTCATATGGTAGATCAATTTTTAGCTGTCTTAGGAACCTCCACACTGATTTCCACAATGGCTGGACCAGATTGGATTCCCACGAACAGTGTTGAAGGGTTCCTCTTTTTCCACATCCTCTCCAGCATTTATGATCATTTGTTTTCATGATGGTAGCCAATCTGACAGGAATGAGATGGAATCTCAATATAGTTTTAATCTGCATTTCCCTGATGACTAGGGATGTAGAACATTTTTTAAATGCTTATATGCCATCTGTGTTTCTTCTTTTGAGAACTCTCTATTTAGCTCCATAGCCCATTTTTTAATTGGCTTGTTTGATTTCTTATTATTTAGCTGTTTGAGTTCTTTGTGTATCCTAGATATTAATCCTCTATCAGATATAGAGCTGGCAAAGATTTTTTCCCATTCTGTAGGTTGCTTCTTTGCTTTATTCACAGTGTCCTTTGCAGTACAAATTTTTTGTTATTTCATGAGGTCCCAGTGGTTAATCTGTGGTTTTATTGCCTGAGCGATTGGGGTTATATTCAGAAAGTCTTTGCCAAGGCCAATATGTTGAAGTGTTTCCTCCACTTATTCCTCTAGCAATTTCATAGTTTCAGGTCTGATGTTAAGGTCTTTAGTCCATTTGGACTTAATTCTTGTGCATGGAGAGAGAGAAGAATCTATTTTCATCCTTCTACAGATACATATCCAGTTTTCCCAGCACCATTTGCTGAAGAGGCTGTCTTTTCTCCAATGAGTATTTTTGGGATTTTTATCAAATATCAGGTGGCTATAGCTACCTGGACTTATATCTGGGTCCTCTATTCTGTTCCATTGATCTACATATCTGCTTTTGTGCCAGTACCATGCTATTTTTGTTACTATGGCTCTGTAGTATAGGTTAAAATCAAGTATGGTGATACCACCAGCCTTATTTTTGTTGCTCAGTATTATTTTAGATATTCGAGTTTTTTTTTTTTTTGTGATTCCAAATGAATTTTTGGATTGTTTTTTTCTATTTCCGTGAAGAATGCCTTTGGAATTTTGATGGGGATTGCATTAAATGTGTAGATTGCTTTTGGTAAGATTGCCATTTTCACAATATTGATTCTTCCCATCCAGGAACAAGGGATGTTTTTCCACTTCCTAGTGTCTTCTGCAATTTCTCGCTTGAGTGTTTTATAGTTTTCATTGTAGAGATACTTTACTTTCTTGGTTAGGTTTATTCCAAGGTACTTTATTTTCTTTGATGCAATTGTGAATGGGAGTGATTCTCTGATTTCATTCTCCGTGTGTTTGTTGCTAGCATATAGGAATGCTACTGATTTCTGTGTATTTATTTTGTATCCTCCTGCATGGCTATAGGTGTTTATCAGCTCCAACAGTTTGCTGGTAGAGTCTTTAGGGTCTTTTATATATAGAATCATGTCCTCTGCAAATAATGATAACTTGATTTCTTCCTTTCCAATTTGTATCCTTTTATGTGCGTCTCTTGCCTATTTGCTATGGCTAAGACTTCCAGAACTATATTAAATAAAAGTGGGGACAGTGGACACCCTTGTCTTGTTCCTGATTTTAGTGGAAAAGCTTCCAGTTTTTCTCCATTTAGTAATATGTTGGCTGTAGGCTTGTCATAAATAGCCTTTATTACATTGAGATATGTTCCTTCTATTCCCAGTCTCTGTAGGACTTTTATCATGAAGGGATGTTGGATTTTGTCAAATGCTTTTTCTGCGTCTAATGAGATGATCATGTGGTTTTTGTCCTTCAGTACATTTATATAATGTATTACATCTATCTATTTGCATATGTTGAACCATCCCTGCATCTCTGGGATAAAGCCTACTTGGTCAGGGTGAATGATCTTTCTGATATATTCTTGTATTCTGTTTGCCAATATTTTGTTGAGAATTTTTGCATCTATGTTCATGAGGGAGATTGGTGTGTAATTTTCTTTTTTTGTTCTATCTTTGTCTGGTTTTGGTATCAGGGTGATGCTGGCTTCATAGAAGGAATTTGGTAGGATTCCTTCTTTTTCTATTTTATGTAAAAGCTTAAGAAGCAATGGTGTTAGTTCTTCCCTGAAGGTCTGGTAAAATTCAGCAGTGAATCCTTCTGGGCCTGGACTTTTTTTAGTTGGGAGATTTTTGATAATTGCTTGGATCTCCATGCTTCTTATAGGTCTATTTAAGTGATTAATCTCATCTTGATTTAATTTAGGTAGGTCATATGAATCAAGGAAATCATCCATTTCTTTCAGATTTTCATACTTAGTGCAGTATATGCTTTTATAGTATGTCCCTATGATTTTTTGAATTTCTCTGGCATCTGTTGTGATGTTACTTTTTCATCTCTAATTTTATTAATTTGTGTCTCTTCTCTCTTTCTTTTGGTCAGATTTGCTAAGGGTTTATCAATCTTCTTTATCCTTTCAAAGGACCAACTCTTTGTTTCATTGATTCTTTGGATTGTGTTTTTTGGTTTCTATTTCATTAATTTCTGCCCTAATCTTTATTGTTTCTTCCCATCTACTGATTTTTGGTTTGCCTTGTTCTTCTTTTTCCAAGGCTTTAAGTTGAAGCATTAGGTCGTTTACTTGCGACCTTTCTAATTTCTTAATATAGGCACTTACCTCTTAGGACTGCCTTCATTGTGTCCCAGAGATTTTGGTATGTTGTGTTCTCTATCGTTGGACTCTATAAATTTTTTGATTTCCTTCTTGATTTCTTCATTGACCCATTCATCATTTAGTAGTGTGTTGTTTAATTTTCATGATTTTGTGTATGCTCTATAGCCTTTCTTGCTATTGATTTGTAGTTTGATTCCATTGTGGTCAGATAGAATGCAAGGAATTATTTCAACTTTCCTGTATTTGTTAAGATTTGCTTTGTGTCCTAATATATGGTCTATTTTAGAGAATGTTCCATATGCTGCTGAAAAGAATGTATATTCTGCAGCATTTGGAATGAATGTCCTGTAGATATCTGTTAGGTCCATTCCTTCTATGACCTCAGTTAGTCCAGATGCCTCTCTGTTTATTTTTTCCTGGGATGACCTGTCAATTGATGAGAGTGGGATGTTGAAGTCACCCACTACCACTGTCTTTGGTGTTATTTGTGACCTAAGTTCTAATAGCATTTGTTTGATGAATTTGGGGGCCCCCATGTTAGGTGCATATATGTTTAGGATTGTAATGTTCTCCTGCTGGAGGGTGCCTTTAATCAATATAAAGTGACCTTCCTTATCTTTCTTAACTAATGTTGGACTGAAGTCTACCTTGTCAGATATTAGGATAGCAACCCCTGCTTGTTTTCTAGGTCCATTTGCTTGAAATACTATTTTCGAACCTTTCACCCTAAGATAGTGTCCACCCTTTGTAGGAAGGTGGGTTTCTTGGAGGCAACAAATTGAAGGATCCTGCTTTTTAACCCAGTCTGGAAACCTATGCCTTTTGGTTGGTGCATTGAGGCCCTTGATATTAAGAGATAATATTGAAAGGTTTGCATTCATTTCTGCCATTTTTTTTGTAGTTCTTCCAGTTTTACCTTTGCTCTCCTGTGTTAATTAGTATTTGAGTATTGTTTGTTTTTTCCCAGTTCCTTATATGTGTGCTTTTCTTTTTCTTCAGCATGGAGGATTCTTTCAAGTATTTTCTGTAGAGCTGGTTTTGTCTTCAAATACTCCTTAGCTTGCTTTTGTAGTGGAATGTCCTTATTTCTCCGACTATTTGAATGGATTGTTTTGCAGGGTAAAGTAACCTTGATTGACAGTTATTATCTTTCAGGACTTGGAATACATCACTCCAAGCCCTTCTGGCTTTTAAAGTTTGTGTTGAGTAATCTGCTGTGATTCTGATGGGCTTGCCTTTGCATGTGATTTGATTTTTCTTTCTAACTCCTTTCAACATATTTTTTTTAATTTTTATGTTTGGTAGTTTAATTATAATGCAGCGAGGAGAGGTTCTTTCCAGGTTTTGTCTGGTTGGTGTTCTAAAGGATTCCTGTATCTGCATTGGCACCTCTTTCCCAATTTGGGGGAACTTTTCTTCTATGATTTTGTTGAATACGCCTACTATGCCTTTGGAGTGAAATTCTTCTCCTTCTACTATGCCCTGAATTCTTATGTTTGATCTTTTCATAGTGTCCCAAATATCTTGAAATTCCCACTCATACTTTTCTTTTTTTTTTTTTTTTTTTTTTTTTTTTTTTTTTTTTTTTTGGTTTTTCGAGGTAGGGTCTCACTCTAGCCCAGGCTGACCTGCCACTCATACTTTTCTATTAGTTTGTCTTTCTTCTGGTTGGACTGTATTAGATCTGCCACCTGGTCTTCTACCTTAGATATTCTGTCCTCTCCTTCATCCATTCTACTGGTGAGAGTTTCTACTGAGATTTTTATTTCATTAACTGTGTTCTTCATTGCTAGTAATTCTGACTGGTTTTTCTTTATTATTTCTATTTCCTTATTTATGTCTAGTATTGACCTCTTTATTTCATTAAATTGATGTCCTGTGTTTTCTTTGATTCCTTTGATTTCCTCTTTCATTCCTTTGATTTCTTCTTTGACTTCTTTAAACATATTTATAATCATTCTTTTGAAATCTTTCTCTTGCATTTCCTCTAACTCGTTGTCACTAGAGGTCATTTCTGAGGCATTCTTTTTGGTGGATTTATATTGTCTTCATTTTTGGTGTTTCTTGTATTATAATGTATATATTTTTGCATCCTGGATTATTTAATGATTGGATTTTCTAGTTAGCTGGGTATTACTAGATGTATCAGTCAATCTGATGTTATATAACTTCAGGGTAGGAGCTTAAGGCGTTAGGTATGGCTCTCAAGACTCTCAGAGTATCTACAAAAGTGACCCTAGGTGTTGGGTTTGCCTGCTATGAGAGTATTCAAGTAGGCTGAGTGGAACCAAATACAGATAGATTCTGAAATTCAATTAAACAATGTACACTTTCAATGAAAAAAACAGCTCAGAATATTTATCCAAGAGTAGGTATTATGACAACCAGATCCTCTAACTGTCCCTTAGGGTGTGTGGTGCCCCATCCACAGCCTTAATCCTGACACCAAGGAGGTTAAGAGTTCTGATCTGCTGAGGGTTCCAAGTCAGCTTGTGACCAGGTGAGACCGTTCCCTGGTGTAATCCCAGTTACCTCTGCTCCTGCTTGGGTCCTGCTGTGCGTTCAAGTTGGCGTGGCTGCGTCCCTGGACCGCTGCTCTGTTCGCTGGAGCTTGGCACTGGTGGTGGGGGAGGGGAGGCTGCCCATGCTGCTCTAGTTTGCCCGCTGTTCCATGTGTTCTTTTACCTTGTGACCTGCTCCTCCGTTGTTCACTGCCGTTCTCCCTTCACGTTTCTTGAGTCTGCAGAGAGCTCCTGTGTGAGTGGAAAATTCCCTCACCTGGCTTTTCCTGCAGCTCAAGCTGAGCCTGGCAGCTTTCTGGCCGCCGCCGCGGTCCTCAGACCTGCTGGAGCTGCTCCTGCCGGTCTGTGTGGGCTCTGGATGCTCTGGATCTCTCCTACTTCTCCGCTGCCATTTCAATTTGGTATTCACCTCACTTTGTAGTAAAATTGTGTATTTTACTGCAGTTTTTTTCAGCTTCCCCCCCCTAGGCTGCTTTGGCATGGTACCTACGCTGCCATCTTAACCGGAAGTTCTAATCTCTATCGAGCTTGCCCATTTTTAAATATAGGCATATATATTTTATTTTTACTTATTTGACAGAGAGAAAGAGGGAGAGAGAGAGAGAATGGGCATGCCAGGGCCTCCAGCCATTGTAGACAAACTCCAGACACGTGTGCCCCCTTGTGTATCTGGCTAACGTGGGTCCTGGAGAATCGAACCTGAGTCCTTTGGCTTTGCAGGCAAACGCCTTAACTGCTAAGCCATCCCTCCAGCCCAAGTTTGCCCATTTTTGTTTGCCAATCTGGAGAGGGACTGGACAAAGCAGGAGAGGCAGGAGGTGTTGGGAGCTCTTAGTCAGTGCAAGGCCGTGAGAGGTGAGGAGACATGCTGCGACTGGAGCACACACAGCATGCCTCATGAACGAGGAGCATGGTGTCACCACGGACTAGAGGATGAACGATCCTGGTGGGTGTTGCCTCCCACATCATCAGGAAGAGATGTGCTATGGGAAGTGCAGAGCTCAGCAGTCCGCACCACACCCATGGTCATCTTTTCAAGAACAAAACGTTTACCCAGCCTGAGCTAGAGTGAGACCCTACCTCGAAAAAAAAAACAAAACAAAACAAAAAAAGAATAAAATGCAGGTTGGGAGATGGCACAGCAGTTAAAGGTGCTTGTTTGCAAAGCCTGTGGCTGGAGTTTGAATCCCCAGTGCACACACAAAGCCAGAGCCTCCATGTCTAAAGAACAAAGCATTGCTTGTGGAGAGGGCCAAGTGGGTAAAGTGCTTACCACGCAAGCTGAGGTCTGGGTCCCCATGACCCCAAGTTGTCGCAAACTGTAGTGGACACGAGTAATCCCAGTGTAACTATAGTGACATGGGAAGTCACGGGATAGAAGTTCACAGGCTAACTGGCAAATGTAAACAAGGTGGGAAACAAGCAACCCTGCCTGCAGTGAGGGTGAGGAACGACACCTGATGCTGTCCTCTGAACTGGGCTCAGGACACCCCTCTGCCATGGGCTACCCCAGCCATTTGGGAAGCTGAGACAGGAAGAGTATTGTGATTTGGGGGCCAGCCTAGGTTACAGAGCAAGTCCCAGTATCAAACCTGAAGAGCTGGGAGTGTACTCAGTGGTAGAACATATGTAAGCTCCACCCTCAGCACTGTAAGTAAACAGTGACAAACTGGAAGGGAGAGAATGCCCATGGAAGTGGACTCAGATGTTCTTGACGATGTTCAAATGTCCGAATGTTTGATGTGTGAGGCAGCCTCTCCTGGTCTGTCAGCTGGCCCGCCACTCGTGGAGGCCCTCCTCCTTCAGCCAATTAAAGGATACTTTCTGGAGCTCTCTTATTCCCAGAGAAACACACCCTCCGGACCCTGCTCCCTCACATTTCAGACATCCCCATTCCAGTAGGCTCAACACTTGTACATGAGGGGGTGAACCTGAAAAAATTGCTCAATGTGAACAAGAACAACTCGGGCAGGCATATGGCCACGCATCAGCTGTCTTTGTGGATGGGATGAAACTGACCCTTTTTCTGAAGACAGCCGATTCCCTAACCTAGGGTGATAGCTTTGCTCTCACCCTAGGTTAGGGAATTGGGAACTTTTAGGACTGAGAGAATGCCACGACGATGCAGGGAATCTCTGTGTGCTGGGGAAAGGAGGCCCCTGACACACACGCGACTTAAGTGGTCACATGCGCATGGGACATGCAGAGCTTACAGGTGAAGTGAGACACTACCAATGAGCCCCTTTCTAGCCAGAGGACTGACGTCTGTTTGAGGCAGCAGACACACAGAAGTGTCCCAAGTTCCAGAGGGCAAACAAAATATGAGTAAAACCCGTATGCAAGTATGGACATTCTTCATGCCTTATAGGCCCAGGGCAAAATTGAGGAAGCCAGTCCAGAAAGACTTAGGAGTGTCGGGTTCCCAACGTGTACTCTGAGGGTTTGTGTACCCATCTGCAGCCTCTCGAGAACCATGGTGACCCAACAGTGGGTGCAGGTGGAATGAAAGAGCAGAAGGGTAAGTATTGGAAAATCATGGACGTGCCCCTCGTTCATTGAGTAATGTTCACAGACATCAAGGCGAATATGTTAAGTACGTAACACATGGTCCACTGGGAACACAGTTAGAATCTGTTGTGGCCTTACTTGCTCCTCACAATCATGAGAACTTCCCATGTGACATGGAAGAAAGAAGCAGGCATGACTATGCTTTATGGTGACAGTGTAGACGACACTGCACCCAGCGTCTCCACTTTTCCAAACAGGTTCTTGTATACTGCACTGGAATGATATCTTTACTTGCCAGGAAATGATAGCCACGACTGTGGGTCCAATGGAAGTCATATACATATTTCTTTCTAGGGTATCCCTGTTGAAAGACAAACATTTAGTCCTGTTTGTGACCTTTGACCCATCTTGCAGCATTTTCATCTGCTCTCTGATTTTCAATGATCAGAGCAGTTCAGCATCATCCACACAGGGTGCTTGAAGTCATGGCAGGCACCTTTACTGGCAGCAGAGATAAGAGGATGAGCATGACATTGCAGCCAGCCTGTGGCTACATGCTGAATGCCAGGTCACCCGGTACTAGAACTCAGGCCTAGCTGGAAAAAGCAAGGGAAAGAAGACCAGCCACGGGAGCTATGGGAACCAGGAGATGGACTGGGGGTTAGAGCCTTTTACTGTGAAGCCAAAGGACCCCGGTTCGAATCCCCAGGACGCATGCGATCCCGATGCACAAGGGGGCGCTCGTGTGGGGTAGGGCACCTGGTGTGCCAGTTCCCTCTATCTCTCCCTTTCTCTTCCCTATCTCTCTCTTTCTCTCTCACATTTAAATAAGTAAAATAATTTTTTTTCCTTTTTGAGGGGGATGAAAATGTGCTCAACACAGGTTTCTGAAGAATGAGGGCCTCTTTGGCCAGCCAGCACCTGTCATGTGTTCCTAGGAATTTTATTCTGATAGAAGGTAAGCAAATCAATTCCTATTCAAAACAAGTCAAGAAGGAATTGAAGAACCTATGTGAGTGGCGTTCAACCTAGAAGCAAGTGTCCTACTGCCTCTGTCATTGGGTGGAAAGAAAAGACCGCTCCTTAGAAGTCCTGGAGTTGTCAGGCTCTCTCGCAAGAAACCTGGACCAGCATCCCTGCACGTTTCAGAAAAGGGACACCTCATCATCACCAGTGACAAAGGGCAGAGGATGGTTCCCATGACCTGCCCAGGGAGGAGCAAAGTTACCCTGCCTCAAGGTACAGTGCTTTCACTGGTGAGGACAGCTGTGGCCTTGAGAGATGTGACCTCAGTGACCGGTGCTGTCAGCCATGAGCAGACAAGTTGAAACAAGCTCTGTCGCAGGAGGCACGCGTTGGTGATGGTGTGTTCACACTTTCCACTGGCCAGCAACAAGCTGCAGTCCGAGCGTCTACATTGTCTGTATCACAGCAGGTATCTGGAACAGAGGACAGGCAAGGCTCAGAGAAGTAGCACTACAATGAGGCAAAAATCTTGGTAGATTTAAGAACATTCATTTTGGGCTGCAGAGATGGCTTAATGGTTAAGGTGCTTGCCAACAAAGCCAAAGGACCCAGGTTTGATTCCCAGTACACATGTAAACACAGATGCACAAGGTGGCACATGTATCTAGAATTCATTTGCAGTGGATAGGGGCCCTGGTGGTCCCATTCTCTCTATCTGCCTCTTTCTCTCTCTCAAATAAGTAAATAAAGCCTTTCTTAAAATATTCATTTTAGCTGGGCGCGGTAGCCCACGCCTTTAATCTCAGCACTCAGGAGGCAGAGGTAGTAGGATCATCGTGAGTTCAAGGCCACCCTGAGACTACATAGTGAATTCCAGGTCAGACTGGGCTTGAGTGAGACTCCCACCTCGAAATTCCCCCAAAATCATTTTATTTTACTTTTTAAAAGGATTTAAAAATTTTTTTAAATGTGTATAGACAGAGAGAGGGGGAGAGAATGGGCATGCTAGGGCTTCTTGTCACTGCAAAGGAACCATAGATGTATGCAACACTTTGTCTACTGGACTTCATGGGGTACTGAGAAATTGAATCCAGGCCAGCAGGGTTTGCAAGCAAGGGCCTTTAACTGCTTTGCAAGCCCCACTTTACTTCATTTTTGGAAACAGTCTCATGTAGCCCCAGGCTGACTTCTAATTCATTATGTAGCTGAGGATGACCTTGAACTTCGGATCATAGGTATATGCTGGATCAAAGGTATGTGCTACCATGCCTATAGTTATGCAGTACTGGGGTTTGGATTCAGGGCTTCCTGCATGCTAAACAAGCACTCTACCCTCACTGAGGCCAGAAATGTGCTTCGTGCATCTAGAATCCTTTCAAAAACTTTTTTGCTTCTTTCTTTTTTTTTTCCAAGTTTTTTTAATTAACAACTTTCATGATTATAGAAAATATCCTATGGTAATACCATCCCTCCCCCCACTTTCCCCTTTGAAACTCCATTTTCCATCATATCCCTTCCCCATCTCAATCAGTCTCTATCTTATTTCGATGTCATGATCTTTTCCTCCTATTGTTCTTTTTTTTTTTTTTAAGAGACAACTCAGTTTTTTATTTGAGGGAGAGAGAGACAGAGAGAAAATGGGTGCACCAGGGCCTCTAACCATTGCAAACAAACTCCAGATACACGAGCCACCTTGTGCATCTATCTGGCTTATGTGAGTACTGGGGAATTGACCTGAGGCTTTGCAGGTAAGTGCCTTAACAGCTAAGCCATTTCTCCAACCCCCCATTTTTTTGAGATAGTCTGGCCTTGAACTCTTGATCCTCATCCATCTGCTCCTCAAGTACTGGGACTATATGGGCCTCTGCCACCATACCTAGCTTGTAGAAAGTTTTCAGTTTACTTTGCCCAGACCCACCAGAGGAATCACTCCTCATATCAAGTACATTCTTAACCTAATGGATTTCTTCAGTAAGATTTGGAAGTAAGGCCAGGCATGGTGGCACACACCTTTAATCCCAGCACTCGGGAGACAGAGGTAGGAGGACTGCTGTGAGTTCAAGGCCACCTGTGATTAGATAGTGGATTTCAGGTCAGCCTGGGCTAGAGTGAAACCCTACCTCAAGAAACCAAAATAAACAATTAAAAGAGTTTGTTTGCAGGAGAGGCCCTGATATGTCCATTTTCTCCCCCTTCTCTCTCTATATATAATTTGCCTCTCTCAAATAAATAATAAAACATTTACATCAATGCACATTTAAAATATTTACACAAATACATACTTAGCTGGATGTGGTGGCAGGCCCATGATCTCAGCTCTTGGGAGGCTTGGACTAGGAGGATCACCATGAGTTGTAGGTCAGCAAGGCTAAATTGAGACTCTGCCTCAAACACCAAAACAACAACAATAAAAGAAACAGTCTGGGGGCTGGAGAGATGGTGTAGCGGTTCAGGTGCTTGCCTGTGAAGTCTAAGGACCCTGGTTGATTCCCCAGCACTTAGGAGGCAGAGTTAGGAGGATTACCATGAGTTCGAGGCCACCCTGAGACTATATAGTGAATTCCAGGTCAGTTTGGGCTACAGGGAGACCCTACCTCGAAAAACAAAAACAAAAACAAAAACAAAAAGCGAAAGCAATATCCAGCTGTGTATTGTCTACAAGAAATTCACTGCACTGGTAAAGACATGCCTAGATTAAAAAGTGGAAAGATGGAGAAAAGATATTCCAGGCCAGGTGTGGTGGCGCACACTTTTAATCCCAGCACTTGGGAGGCAAAAGTAGAACTTCTGTGAGTTCAAGGCCACCCTGAGACTGCATAGTGAACTCCAGGTCAGCCTGGGCTACAGCAAGACCCTACCTTGAAAAACAAAAAAACAAATAAACAACAACAAACATCCCAACAAATGTGATACACTGTACACAGGAGCAGCTGTACTCCTATCTGGAAAGACCACTGTATACTATAAAGGAAACGACCCACAAAGAAGTAACAAATACACCAAGTGTTAGTGCTCTGCTTCATAAAACACACAGGACATAAAGGGTCAGATAGGTCCAAACAGTAATAGTGAATGGCTTTAATATTTTACTCTTAGTAAGTCGTGCAGACAAAACAAATGCAAATTTAGCCAGGTGTAGTGGCTTACACCACTAAGGCTGAAGTAGGAGGATTATCATTTCAAGGGCTGGGCTTCGTGGTTAATTCCAGGTCAGCATGGGCTAGAGTGAGACCCTGCCTTAAAACAAACATCCCCCCCCCCCCAAAAAAAATCAGCAAACTTTGAAGTGAAATACAGATCAAGTGATTGTAACAGATAGCTGCAGAATATTTTATCCAACATCTGTGGGATACACATTCTTCCTAGAGCCCTTTGAACTTTCTCCAAAATACAGCACATCTTATGTCATAAAAAGAAGTCATAGCCAGGTGTGGTGGTGCGTGCCTTTAAGGCCAGCACTTGGGAGGCAGAGGTAGGAGGATCGTTGTGAGTTCAAGGCCAGCTTGGAACTACAGAGTGAGTTCCAGGTCAGCTTGGACTAGAGTGAGACCCTACTTCAAAAAAACAAAAGCAACAAAAAAGTCATAGCAAGCATAAAAATATTGAAATAGGGGCTTGTGGCAGACAGCTTCAGGTTCTCTGAGATGGACTTCCAGACCAGCACAGTTACGGAGGAAGGGATAGTTATGGAAGCTTACAGATCCAGGGGAAGTTCCACAATGGCAGAAGAAGCTGGCCTGCCTTCACATGACCAAGCACACAGAGAGAAGCACAAGCCAGAAGCCACACAGCACAGCACACTTCAGGAACTCCAGCTAGGCACACTTCACGTGTCTTTAGATTGGAATTTCTTTCTTTTTTTTTTTTTAATTTTTATTTTATTTACTTATTTGAAAGTGACAGAGAGAGAAAGAGGCAGATAGAGACAGAGAATGGGCGCGCCAGGGCCCCCAGCCACTGCAAACGAACTCCAGATGCATGCGCCCCCTTGTGCATCTGGCTAACGTGGGTCCTGGGGAATCGAGCCTCGAACCGGGGTTCTTAGGCTTCACAGGCAAGCGCTTAACCGCTAAGCCATCTCTCCAGCCCGGAATTTCAAACCCACCACTGCTCCTTAGGATCCGCCCAGTGACACTTCCTCCAGCCAGGTGGCTGCAGGTCCAGACTACAAGCTAATAAAACACTGAATATATTGGGGGCATCTATTCAAACTGCCACAGGGCTGGAGAGATGGCTCAGCGGTTAGGTTGCTTGCCTGCAAAGCTTAACGACCCAGGTTTGATTCCCTATAAAGCCAGATGCACAAAGTGCCAAATTCATCTGAAGTTACTTTACAGTAGTTGGAGGTCCTGACATGCCCACTGTCTCTCTCTCTCTGCTTGCAAATAAAAAAATATTTAAATGATGTTTTGTATTCACTGTACATTAGAAGTCAGCAGCAAGACACTACATAAACACATGGAGAGTGAAAGATTTCTTTTTTTATTATAATTTATTTATTAGAGAGAGCAAGGGAGAGAGAGAATGGGTGCACCATGGCTTCCAGCCACTGCAAACTCTAGATGCATGCGCCACCTTGTGTATCTGGTTTCTGTGGGCTCTGGGGAATTGAATTTGGGTTCTTAGGCTTCACAGGTAAGCGCCTTAAATGCTGAACCATCTCTCTAGCCCTTGTTTATTTTTTAAGGTTTTTCATTTTTATTTATTTATTTGAGAGCAACAGACAGACACAGAAACAGGGAGACAGACACAGAGAGAGAATGGGCACACCATGGCCTCCAGCCACTGCAAAGAACTCCAAATGCATGTGACCCTTTGTGCATCTAGCTTATGTGGGTCCTGGGGAATTGAGCCTTGAACGAGGGTCCTTAGGCCTCACAGGCAAGCGCTTAACCACTAAGTCATCTCCCCAGCACCCCCCCCTTTTTTTTGAGGTAGGGTCTCACTGTAGCTCAGCCTGCCTTGAAATTCACTATGTATTCTCAGGGTGGCCTGCAATTCATGGCAATCCTCCTACCTCTACCTCCCAAATGCTGGGATTAAAGGCATGCACCACAACACACAACACCTGGCTCCAGCCCTTGTTTTTGAAATATTTCATATATATATATATATATATATATATATATATATGTATGTATATTTGGTTTTTCAAGGTAGGGTTTCACTCTAGTCCAGGTTGACCTGGAATTCATTATGTAGTTTCAGGGTGATCTTGAACTCAACAGTGATCCTCCTGCCTCTGCCTCCGTAGTGCTGGGATTAAAGGTGTGTGCCACCATGCCTGATTTATATACATACATACATACATACATACATATACATATATATATTCTTTGAGGCTTTGAGGTAGGGCCTTTCTGTAGCCCAGGCTGAACTTGAACTCACTGTGTATTCCCAGGTTGGCCCGGAACTCACAGCAATCCTTCTAACTCTGCCTCCTGAGTGCTGGGATTAAAGGCATCACCATGCCTGGCCCTATAAATCTTTTTTTTCTCAAATTTTATTAACATCTTCCATGATTTTAAAAAATATCCCATGTAATACCCTCCCTCCCCCCCACTTTCCCCTTTGAAATTCCATTCTCCATCATATCCCCTCCCCATCTCAATCAGTCTCATTTATTTTGATGTCATGATCTTTTCCTCCTCTTATGATGGTCTTGTGTAGGTAGTGTCAGGCACTGTGAGGTCATGGATATCCAGGCCATTTTATGTCTGGAGGGAGCACGTTGTAAGGAGTCCTACCCTTCCTTTGGCTCTTACATTCTTTCCTCCACCTCTTCCACATTAGACCCTGAGCCTTGGAAGGTGTGATTGAGATGTTACTGAGTACTCCAGTCATTTCTTTCCAGCACTATGATACCTTCTGAGTCTTCCCAAGGTCACTGCCATCTGAAAAGAGAAGATTCTCTACCCAAAGTGAGAGTAGCATTAATATAAGTGCTTACTGGGCAGTTTGATATGCATAGTATATACATTTATCCAGACATCAGCAGATGTTACACCCCTAGGGCTCATGATTACCCGTTTTAAGTTTTCAGTATCAGGGATGTATTCCCTCTCATGGAGCGGGCCTCCAGTCCAATTAGAGGGCAGTTGGTTTCCACCATGATAGACGTGCCACTATTGTACCCGTTGGCTCATTTGGCCTGGCTGGCCAATTGTAAGGCTTGCAGTGTCCACTGTTGATTATCTTCACTGGTGTTATCTCTTTCTCCCAATGAACTGCATGTAGAATGGCTTCTTCTAGCTTTCTCTCAGCTGGTCTACATGGAGGAGGTTATCAGCTCAGTTCCAGCAGGATTTCTCAGTGGCCTTGCCACCCAAGTATGTGGAGTCTTCAGCAATAGGGTCTTACCATCTATTCCTGGTGGGAAACCAAGTGGCCCTATAAATATTGATTTATGTACATTTAACTGCTGAGCCATCTTTCCAGACCCCATATATATATAATTTTGGTTGTTTGAGGTTGGGTGTCACTCTAGCCCAGGCTGACATGGAATTTACTATGTAGTTTCAGGCTGGTCTCAAACTCATGGTGAGCCTCCTACCTCTGCCTCCCAAGTGCTGGGATTAAAGGCATACACCACTATACTGGACTATACTTTTGCATGACCAGTGAGTGGGTTATTGAAGAAATCAGAGAAGCAATGAAAAAATTCCTAGAATCAAATGAAAATACAACCCACCGTTGGGATATAGCAAATGAAATTCAAAGAGGGAAGGTAATACTTGAGTGACTACATTAAAGAAAAAAAAAAAAAGGCTGGAGAGATGGCTCAGTGGTTAAGGCACTTGCTTGCAAAGCCAAAGGACCCAGGTTTGATTCCCCAATGCCCATGTAAAACCAGATGTACAAAGTGGCACATGTATATGGAGTTTGTTTGCAGAGGCTATAGGTGTTGGTGTGCCCATTTTTTCTCTCTATGCTTACAAATAAATAATTTTTTTTTTTTAAAAAAAAGAAAGGACAGGCATGGTGGCACATTCCATTAATCCTAGCATTAGGGAAGCAGAGGTAGGAGGATCTCTCTGAGGTCAAGGCCAGGCTTGGATTACAGAATGACTTCCAGGTGAGACTGGGCTAGAGTAAGACCCTACCTGAGAGGGAGGAGGTGGGAATCATAGAGTTTGGTGTGGTGGCCTTAATTCCAGCATTCGGAAGGCAAAGGTAGGATTGCCATGAATCTGATGCCAGCCTGGAGTAGAGTGAGACCCTACCTTGCAAAAAACCCAAATAAACAGAACACCAATGGTCCTCAAACTCACACACAATAGTTAAGGGGTGCTTCCAAACTCACTTTAGGACGGCACTACTTTGTTCATACTGAAACTGATGATACAACAGAAGCACACAGTGCTTGCTGGCCAAGCTGGCCCAGGCTCAACTCCCCAGCACCCATGGAATGTCACAAAGCAGTGTGTGTCGAGTTCGTTTGCAGTGGCAAGAAGCCTTCACGTGGCCATTTGCTCTCTCAAATAAATATGCACAATATTACAAAAGGAAAACTAGGCACAGCACATGCGTAAAATTAAAGAGAGTTAACAATCATGTCATCATCTTAAAGTGCTCTAACAAATTTCAGCATACCTCGATGGTGAAAGCCACAAAGAAATTAAGGATGGAAGAGAAATTTATTTACTTGAGAGACTGAGATATTAGCACACCAGGGCCTTTTTCCACTCTAAAGGAGCTCTGGAGGCATGTGCCATGCTGTGCATTTGGCTTTGCACAGGTACTGGCCAGTCAACTCAGCTAGCAGGGTATGGGAGCAAATACCTTTAACCACTGAGCCATGTCCCCAGCCTCATAAAAAATCGATTTTATTAATGGGCTGGACAGATAACTTAGCAGTTATGGAGTTTGCCTATGGAGCCTAAGGACCCATGTTTTTTTAAAAATATTATTTATTTGACAGAGAAAGGAGGGAGAGAGAGAATGGGCGTGCCAGGGCCTCCAGCCACTGTAAACGAACTCCAGACACATGCATCCCCTTGTGCATCTTGGCTAATGTGGGTCCTGGGGAATTGAACCTGGTCCTTTGGCTTTGCAGGCAAATGCCTTAACTGCTAAGCCATCCCTCCAACTCCCCATGTTTGACTCTCCAGATCTCACATAAGCCAAATGCACAAGGTGACAAGAGTGTGCACGGTAGCACATGCATATAAGGTGACATACATGTATAGTTACATTACAGAGGCTGGAGGTCCTGGCATTCCAATTCTCTCTCATGCATTAAAAAGAAAGAAAGAAAGATAAAAAGCCGGGCGTGGTGGCATACACCTTTAATCCCAGCACTCGGGAGGCAGAGGTAGGAGGATCGCCGTGAGTTCGAGACCACCCTGAGACTGCATAGTTACTTCCAAGACAGCCTGAGCCAGAGTGAGACCCTACCTCGACAAAAACAAAAACAACAAAAAAAAAAACTGACAATTTTCATACATGTATCTAACTTTTCTTCTTGTTTTGAGGTAGGGTCTCATTCTAACCAAGGCTGACCTGTAACTCACTCTAGTACCAGCCTTGAACTCACAAAGACCCTCCTACCTCTGTCTCCCAAGTGCTGGGATTATAGGTGTGCGCCACCACGCCCAGCTACACTCATTGTTTTTATCATAACCCCTCCTCAATTACTTTTGCTTGTCTCCCTCCACGAAGCCCCTTCTTTGAAACTAGTCTCGTCCTTCTACTTTGATGTTTTTTTTTTCCTTTTTTTGGTTGGGGTGGGGGAAGCTTCTCCATCATCCATGACAACAGTTGATGGCCCCAATACCATGCGGGTCATGGGCAGATAACAGGAGCTGTGGTGAAGCCATGAATGCAAAGCCACTTCAAGTCCAGAACGTGGTGCTCCAAACATTCGTCCCCTCTCACATTATCTTGGGCAGTCTTGGAGGGTATGATAGAGATGTCACAATTGGTACTGAGTACTCAACTGTCACTTCTCAGCAGTGATACACACACACACACACACATATTTTTTTTTGTGAGGTAGGGTCTCACTCTGGTCTCAGGGTGGCCTTGAACTCACAGCAATCCTCCTACCTCTGCCTCCTGAATTCTGGGATTAAAGACATGCACCACCACGCCCAGTGCTGTAAGTTTTTAGTTTATTTATTTATTTACTTATTTAGGTTTTTCGAGGTAGGGTCTCACTCTAGCCCAGGCTGACCTGGAATTCACTATGTCGTCTCAGGGTGGCCTCGAACTCACGGCAAATCCTGAGTGCTGGGATTAAAGGTGTGCGCCACCATGCCCAGCTATTCTAAGTTTTTAGCTATTGCCATCTGCAAAAAGAAGTTTCCTTGACCACAGGTGAAAGCAGCACTAATTTATGGGCATAAATACAAACATTTAAATGGCAATCTGACAGGCATGACATATTCATTTAGCCAAACAGTAGTAGCTTCACCCTTAGGGCCATGACCTTCCCAGCCATAGGCTTTTGACTAGGGTTTTAAGTACTAGGCATGACCTTCCTCCTATGGAGTGGACCTCAAATACAATCAGACAGCAGTTGGTTATCCTGTAATTTATGCCACCACTGCGCCAGTGGTATATCTTGCCTAGCTGCTCTTTGCTGATTAAGATTATTGACAACGGCTACCCAAGCAGCCTACACAGCACTAGGACTGGTATCCAGCAGGAAGGAGCTTTCAGCTCAGTTCCAACTTAAATTTTCAGTGTTCTGTAACTGAAGCATTTGGTCTTCAGCAGTCATCATCAGGTTCTGGTGGGTAACAAAGAGCACTAGTAATATCCTATATAGTTTGGGAGCATCAGGAGCCCCCTTGACCAACAACTGCTGGGAGGTATCTCAACCCTGGCACTGGAATTTTCCTGTAACAGTGACTTCTAGGAGCAGCATAATATACCTCCCATAGGGTACTACTGCCCAACTCAACCTGGATCCCTAAGCTTTGCAGGCCAGTGCCTTAACTGCTAAGCCATCTCTCCAGCCCAAACTCTTTAAAATTTTAAAAACTAGCCAGGGTCTCTAGCCACTGTAAACAAATTCTGGATGCATGGATCACCATGCACATCTGGCTTATGTGGGTTCTGGGGAATTGAGCCTGGGTCCTTAGGCTTCCCAGGCAAGTGCCTTAACTGCTAAGCCATCTCTCCACCCCACCCCCTTTTTGTGATTTTTTGAGGTAGAATCTTACTCTAGTCCAGGCTGACCTGGAATTCACTATATGGTCTCAGGGTAGCCTCGAACTCACGGCAATCCTACCTCTGCAGGGATCAAAGGTGTGCACCACCATGCCTAACTCCCAAACTCTTTATTTTTTATTTTTTAAATTTTTATTTATTTGAGAGAAAGAGAAAGACAGACTAAGGGAGAGAGAATGGGAGCGCCAGGGCCTTCAGCCACTGCAAATGAACTCCAGACACGTGCGCCTCCTTGTGCATCTGGCTTATGTGGGTCCTGGGGAATTGAACTGGGGTCCCTTGGCTTTGCTGGCAAATGACTTAACTGCTAAGCCGTCTCTCCAGCCCCCAAACTCTTTTTTAATTAGCTAACTAAGCAGGTTTCCAAACGGCTTTCTCTTTAGTTTTGCTTGACCCTCCCCCACCCATTCTAAAGTCTACTTCCTGTCCCACAGCAGGCAGGCGCCAAAAAACTGTGTGCTACTGAATTTCTAATTATATGCCTTTGGCTCATGCTGTTTTCAGGAAGTTTCTGGAAGGACTGGTAACTGCTACAGCCCATCTTAGGGCCCAAACCATGAGCACTCTTGGGCTTGATGGCAGCATGGTAGGGAATACAGTTCACACTGGCTGTGCCTGCTTTGTGACAACACAAAGCACCTATGTGTGGCCAGTGGTGAGCCCACAGGCCTCAAGGCAAAGCTCTCTGGGCAAGGAACAACTTGCAAAAAACACATGTAATAATTGGCCATTGAGGCAGAGATGATGGTTCAACAGTTAAAAGATATTTGCTTGCAAACCTGAGAGTCTGAGTTCAATTCCCAAGCCAGCCATATAAGCAGATGAAAACAGTGGCCTAAGTGTTGGTGTTTGTTTGTAGTGGCAAGAGAGCCTGGTATGCACATACATGCACGTACATGTACATACCCACCCACACAAATTAGCTACCAATCCAACATTTGGGTCCTAGCATAGTCACCAAAAGTAAGCAAAATAGGACAGACAGAAAAGCGCACCCAGAACAATAAAGAAGAATCTTCCTTTAGAAAGACTTCCTCAAGTAACTTTATGGACAAAGCATTGACGGCACCTCTGATTGGGATGTGCTTGTGGCATGTTCCAGGCATAACACTGGGACACAGACTGCACAGCTGTGTTGTGCACTGTGCACCTGTGGTGTGACTTGCAAATGTGGTCTCACCATAGAATACAACTGTCACTTGGGACAGGACTCCAACACGAACTTGGGGAAAAAATTTTAATGTAAGTATTTATGCATTAGAATGTACAAATAAATAAGCTCAGAAGAGTTGACAGAAAAATACACAATTAAGTGTAACTGCCAATTTATCTTTAGTCTCTATACTCCATTCCCAAAATACTAATAAAATACACGACTTAATAAGATGCAGAACATTCAACATAAACAACCTAAGAAATAAAATCAGAGACAAATGCTATTTCTTCCTGTATATCAAGACTACAAATAGCATTTAAACACTTAATTTATTATTCAAATTAAGAAATTATACATTTTGTTTTGATAATGGTCATTGTCTTAAAAGTGTCATTCAGTTTTCCCACATTTAAAAGTATATTGCTAATTCTGGTCACCTAACCATGACAGCACAGAGTCTCCAGCCACAGACACTGGACGTGGCACAAGCAGAGTCTGGTCTGGAGTCCTCACCAGCTCCACATAGGCCAGTCCTCACCACAGCTGCCCTCCGACGTTCTCGGCTTCCTGTTTGCAGAGGCTGAGGTCACCCAGCAACAAGTCTGGCCCTGATAAAGTGCCTAAGTGAGACTCGCCCAATGCTCTTCCCCTCTGGACACACACCAGGGAAGCCCATCTTCGTGTCAAAGCAGCAGTAGGAAGCAGAGGTGCTGAGGCCCTCCAAGATGCCCAGGATGATGGACAGTGCAGCTGGGCCCGGAGGGCGCGTGGGTCACGGAGAGAAGCAGCCGGCCACTTTGGTTCAAATGACTTTAATAGGAGCTGCAGGGCTCGTGTTCCCCAGTTGCCCTCACTGGAGGTGACACATGCCTTGGGGAGTGCAGGGACCCTCCTCCTCCCTGAAAGCGCTCCAGGCACCACGCAGATACAGAGACAGCATGAGTGAAGTGGCCACTTCACACCCACAGCTGTGTTTAAGCCTCATGATGCATCAGTGGATTCTCCACACAAGCATGCGAGTCCCACCCAGTGAATGGCTTAAAAAGCACAAATGAGATAATACTATATCTATCTATCTGCTTTCCAAACTTAACCACTTTGGGAAAAGGCAGCAGGAAAGAAAATGCCTTTAGTTGTAACACTTAGGCTTGTAAACAACCAACCACACGAGAAGCAGTGGCCCTGGAGCGCTGTCTCAGCCCCTGCCCCTTTCCAGGAGATGCACCGACCCAGGAGGGGGTCTAACAGGATCAGCAAGGCCAAAGCTTCATCTTTGGTTAATCTCACTGAGTTGCCACTAGTCTAAAAACTGTGTTCTCTTCTTGGCAAAATCACTAAGCCAGCCACATGTCCATCTAATAAGTGACCATGCCATAGTAAAATCATCTAAAAAACCAGGAAGGGAGGAATGGCAGGAAGAAGGCCTGGGCGCTCTCGTGGGTCTGGCAGGTGCTGGCTGCTGTGGTCAGATCCAGCTCCAGCTGGCTCCGCTCGGCTCGGCTCAGCTCAGCTCAAAGCCAGCAGCACACTCGATGGCATAGAGCAGCTTGCTTCGCAGCAGGGCCTCATCATAAAACTCAGGGAGCTTCAGCAGGTTCATGCAGGTGCTGGCTGTGGGGAGCCGCTCAAGGTCAGAGCCCCCATTGTGGATGCAGAACGCAGGGTACAGCTCCTGGAAGACAGGGCATGGGATGAGGACATATGAGGCCTTGCCCTGGACTGAAGACTGCTAGATCTCACTCTACCAGTGAGGTGCAGTGGCTCTTGCACTCACTTTCCCAAATAACACTTTTGCTTTTCTTTTGTACTACAGAGGACTGATCTCCATGTTGTATTTGCTTACATAAAAATGCATTAGATCTTTCTGTCTCTTGCTCTCAAATAAATAAAAAACAAAACAAAACAAAACAAAAGAAAAAAAGAAGGGCTGGAGAGATGGCTTAGCGGTTACGCGCTTGCCTGTGAAGCCTAAGGAACCTGGTTCGAGGCTTGATTCCCCAGGACCCACGTTAGCCAGATGCACAAGGGGGTGCACGCGTCTGGAGTTCGTTTGCAGTGGCTAGAGGCCCTGGCGCGCCCATTCTCTCTCTCTCTCTGTCTCTCTCTGCCTTTCTCTCTGTCTGTTGCTCTCAAATAAATAAATAAACAACAACAACAATAAAAACAAAATGCATTAGACAAGGTGGACATGGTAGTGTACACCACTAATCAAGGCACTCGATCAAGGCCCTCGGAGGCTGAGGTAGAGAGATCACGATTTTGAGTCCAGCTTAGGCCCCTATGTAGCAAGATCCCATGTCTCCAAAAAATAAAAATAAAAAGTAGAGGGAGCCAGGCATGGTAGCCAGCCTGGCTTAGAATAAGACCTTACTTCAAAGGTGAAAAAAATGAAGTTCTCTATTGAAATCTAAGTCAAAGGCACAATTATTTTTGCATAATCAAATATAGTACAATGGCATTTGTGTTAAGTCAGAGAGAAATCATCAATTACTGTGTGGCCCAATGGTAATGTGATGGGTGTTTCACTGCACTTTAATGATTTTTTTTTTGGTCTGTAGCAACATACATTTATTAAACTTTAATTAGCTTAAGCAGATGCTATTCTTCTCACATAGTTTGGCACCGAGGCAGGCATTCCATGGATTCTGGACTGAGAAGCCGCAAGGTCAAGATGGTTCTCTCAGCCTGATGTCTAGCATAGCAGCTGCATTAACACTGTATGATAGAGCCCTTTTTATTCTGGGCACAGGGTCTTAGTATATACAGTCCAGGCTGTCCTGATCTTCCTGCCTCAGCCTCCTATGTACTGGCATTGTAGGCGCATCTTTTTCTTACAACATGCATTTAGCCTTGGAACATTTCCTCTAACACTCCTTGTTTGTCTCATTTTTGAGTTCTCTATGATTCTTGACATCACTTTTATTCTCTATCCTGGCAAGTATAGCCAGTTGTTAGGCTTGGTGTGGTTACTTTTCTCTACTGACTTGGAAGGTCTACATGAGTAATTCTACTAGTTTCCCCAGAAGTGATTATTTGCTAATAGGTTTCATACGTGTTTTCATTCATTGGTCCTAAAACCCAGCAGTGTGGACAAGTGAATTCATGGTCATTGTGTGGCTCCCTTCCCTTCCTCTGGCTGTAACATCACTGGCTCCTTTGGCACTAAGAGGCCAAAGGCTGATGCTGAGTGTCTTTTTTTTTTAAACAATTTTATTTTTTAAAAAATATTTTATTTATTTGAGAGGGAGGAAGGAAGGGGGGGAAGAGAGATAGAGACAGAGAGAGAGAGAGAGAGAGAGAGAGAGAGAGAGAGAGAAGTGAATGGGCACAACAGGGCCTCCAGCCACTGCAAACGAACTCCAGATGCATGTACCACCTTGGGCATCTGGCTTACGTGGGTCCTGGGGAACTGAACCTGGGTCCTTTGGCTCTGCAGGCAAATGCCTTAACTGCTAAGCCATCTCTCCAGCCCCACCTTTTTCTTAAATAAATTTTAAATCTTTATTTATTTGCAAGCTTAGAGTGAGAGAGACAGAGAAAAGAGAGACAAGAGAGAGAATGGGCACTGAGTGTCTTTTCTTGTTGCATATGTAGTTTGCAACACTACATGGTTGTCTTCAATAACAGAGCCTGACCGTCTAGTTCTGGTGGGTAAACAAGAGCACTGGTAATACCCTACTAGTTTGGGGGCACATCAGGAGCCTCCTTGACCAACAACTCACTGGAGGTATCTTACCCCTGGTACTTGGATTTTCCTGTAACAATCCAGGACTGCTGGGAGCAGCATTCTATACCATGCAGTGCTGAAGACACAATATGGCATCTATTATCGGGTGACAGCTTGGGATACATACATATGCACTTGCAGGTGCATGGAGCCAGGAGAGAATGTCAGGTGTCCTTCTTCTCTTGTTTATCTGGGATTTCCTTAAAGTGGAGTCTCTTTCTGAACACTGCAGAGTGCCAACCCTAGAGCCCCCGAGATTTACTGGTCTGTACTCCCCACATTATTAGGCTACCAGCATGCATGGCCACATCTAGCTGATTACATGGGTTCATAGAAATCAAACTCAGGTGGTCTCAGGCCCTCAAGCAAGTACTCTCCTGCAATGAGCCATTTCCCCAACCCTGAATGTCTTAAACCCTTGGGGGTTTCTCATTAGACCTAGAGCTTACCAATGAAACTAGACTAGCTGGCCAGCAAGCCCCAGGGATTTTCCTGTCTGAATTCCCACAGTGCTGAGATTACAGGTGCATGCCACCATGCCTGACTTTGACATGGATACTGTGGATTTGAATTCAGGTCCTTAGCAAGATGGATGTTTTTAATGCTGGTACTTTCTGAATCACAGTATATAGCACCTTTTTATTTTTTTTATTTTTTGAGGTAGGGTCTCACTCTAGCCCAGGCTGACCTGGAATTCACTATGGAGTCTCAGGGTGGCCTCAAACTCAGGGTGATCCTCGTACCTCTGCCTCCCGAGTCCTGGGATTAAAGGCGTGCGCCACCACGCCCGGCTTTTTTTTTTTTTTTTAAATGTCTGGATTCTCTCCACTATCAACTGACAGGGCTAGCCTAACCTGAACAACAGAGAAAGACCCTGTATCAAAAACAAAGTAAACAACAGCCCATTGCATGTCCTGTGCAACCCTGCACTGGAGCGTCACCTGGGAAGACAAATTCTAGAGGGACACATGGCATCACGTCAGCAGCAGTCTGTTGCAGCAGGCCGTACAGCTTTCAGTGTCACCAGAGCTGCCACCCTGGACTCCAGGGCACACCATGGGTTAGACAGTGTCAATATGCCACGAGCAAATTTCTCTTTTTTTGTTTTGGTTTTTGAGGTAGGGTCTCACTCTAGTCCAGGCTGACCTGGAACTCACTCTGTAGTCTCAGGGTGGCCTCGAACTCATGGCGATCCTCCTACCTCTGCCTCCTGAGTGCTGGGATTAAAGGTGTGTGCCACCACGCCCGGCTTCTCTTTTTTTTTTTTAAATTTTATTTTTAATTTACTTTTATTTATTTGAGGGGGTTGTAGATATACATAGAGAGAATAGATGCGCCAGAACCTTCAGCCACTAAATGAACTCCAGATGCATGCGCCCCCTTGTGCATCTGGCTTATGTGGGTCCTGGGGAATCGAACCTGGGTCCTTTGGCTTTATAGACAAGCACCTTAACTGCTAAGCCATCTCTCAAGTGTTTCTTTTTTTATTTTTTATTTTTTTTTTTGAAGTAGGGTCTCACTAAACTCAGGGTAATCTGGAACTCACTTTGTAGTCCCAGATTGGCCTTGAACTCCCAATGATCCTCTGACCTCTGCTTTGAGTGCTGGGATTGAAGGGGTGCCCCGCCCATACCCAGCTAAAAATTTCTCTCTTTTTTTAAAATGAAGTAGGGTCTCACCATGCCTGGAAAATTTCTCTTTTTTTGAGGAAAGCCCAACAAACTGGCCTTTTCTTTGTTTTTTAATGTGTGAAAGAGAGAGAACTAGAGAGGAAGAGAGAATTGGCGTATCAGAAGAGCATCCACTGCAATTGAACTCCAGATGTGTTTGCCCCCTTGTGTGTATGTGTGACCTTGTGCGCTTGTCACTGCATCTGGATTAAGTAGGACCTGGAGAGTCGAATTTGAGTCCTTAGGCTTTGCAGACAAGTGTCTTAACCTGTAAGCCATCTCTCCAGCCCTTCTCTCTCTCTCTCTCTTTTTTTTTTTTCGAGGTAGGGTCTCACTCTAGCTCTGGCCAACCTGGAATTCACTATGTAGTCTCAGGGTGGCCTTGAACTCATGGCAACCCCCCTACCTCTGCCTCCCAAGTGCTGGGATTAAAGGCGTGCACCACCACGCCCAGCCCTTCTCTATTTTTCTAAAATTTTTTTTTCTTCCTCTATTTATTAGACAGCAACAGACACAGAGAGGAAGAGGCAGAGACAGAGAGACAGAGAAAGAGAGAGAGAAAGAGAGAGAAAGAGAGAAAATGGGCGCACCAGGGCCTCCAGCCACTGCAAAGGAACTCCAGACGTATGCTCCCCCTTGTGCATCTGGCTAACGTGGGTCCTGGACAATCGAGCCTTGAACCGGGGTCCTTAGGCTTCACAGGCAAGCGCTTAACCGCTAAGTCATCTCTCCAGCCCCCTTCTCTATTTTGTGATCATGTTTTTGCAGTGACTTAAGAGAACATGCCAGGGTTGGAGAGACAGCTCAGTGGTTAAGAACAGTGCTTGCTGCTTGAACATGAGGGCCTGAGACCACTTGAGTTCACTTCCCTAGACTCCACACAAACAGGTGAGTGTGGCCACACAAATCTGTAACATCTGCTGGGGGTGGGAGGGCAGAGATTAGAGAATTGCTGGGGCTTGCTGACTGAAAACAACAGCAGTTCAGGTTGTGGGAGAGACCTGTTTCATGGAAATACATGGAAGTGACAGAGAAGGAAATGGGAACAAGCACATGTGTGATGAACACAGTGGCGTAGAGCTCATCACCTCTGTCATTCTAGCTCTACATGCCAGTGCATGTACTTTCCCTCACATCACACAGCCCAGGCAGGTCTTGAACTGTCAGCTTCCTGTTTTGTCCTCCTGAGAGCTGGGTTTATGGAGGCCTACTGCCATATTTGGTGGCACTATGTGTGAGACTTTCTTATGTATGAATACCTTTCCATCTATTTTACAATAATATAGGACCTATCATCAACTGTCTAAGTCATTTATTTTAATTAGCAAGTCAAGTTATGAGATCAACATTAATTTTCAGAAGTAATCAAGGATGGCTAGGCAACATAATGCTAGACACAATGACAACCAGGATAAAAGCAGACTTCTGCTCATTTATGCCAGACAGCATACTGGGCTTGATGATTCCTCAGTTCAGAGGCTGGCCACCTGTCTGAACACAGGCTCACCCAGACACGTATCACATGATGCACAGCTACCAGACACACCTAGTACTGTAAAAATGACAAAAGAAGGCAATACAGACAGCTGGCAGCAGCTGGTCCTCAGTGTAGCTTGAAAGTCAATGGCAGCCGGGCATGGTGGCGTACGCCTTTAATCCCAGCACTTGGGAGGCAGAGGTAGGAGGATTGCCGTGAGTTCAAGGCCACCCTGAGACTCCATAGTGAATTCCAGGTCAGCCTGGGCTAGAGTGAGACCCTACCTCAAAAAACAAAAAACAAAAAACAAAACAAAAAAAAAAAGAAAGTCAATGGCAATAAAGATGTGTACCTTAAACCCCAGGAGAGGGGGTCGAGAGCAGCTTGTTACAAACTTGAGCAACTTGCGCTTTTCTTCATCCGTGAACCCTTCTACAACTCTCCAGAAGATTTTAATGACAGGATGATCTGCAGAATAGCCCCCTACAGCAAAGTAAACAAACATGGCATTAAAATAGAGACAAAAGGGAGGAGGGACAGCTTAGCAGTTAAGGCACTTTCCTGCAAAGCCAAGGACCCAGGTAAGCCAGATGCACAAGGTGGCACATGTATCTGGAGTGTGTTTACAGTGGCTGGAGGCCCTTGTACACCCATTCTCTCTCTCTCAAATAAATAATTTTTTAAAAATGTTTAGAAAAAAAGACAAAAACAGGAATAATAGACTTGTCAGAGCCATGCGCACATTTCATGATGCCTGTCACAGTGAGGAGAGGAGCTCAGTGAGAGCCAAACTGGCTCTGGGTGGGTAACAGGTGGTGCAGGCATGCTGAGGGTGTGGATAGTAGCCGCAGCCAGGGACCACACTCCTCAGAAACCAACACTGCATGAGCAGACCTAAGCAACAGGGGTGGTAAAGCAGCCTATTCTGAAAGCTAGTAGGCACCGGGATTTTTATTTCTAGGAGAGTTAGGCATCTGGCCAACGTGATCTTCGTGTCTGTGTTAATTTTACTGCCTTTTCCTCTGATGATAAGGTATAGACCACAGAAGACAACCAGCCCCGTGTGTGATTAGACACTATTCTAAAATGTACTATCTGGTACTTACAGCTTTTAATCTCATTAAGTGCTTCCTAAAACCTGAAATAATTGCTATATATTGGTCCCTCATTGTTAATACACTACAGAAATAACATCAATAAGATATCTTAAGTGCATTAATCGGCACCAAAATGACCACGGTAATATTTTAAACCTATTTACTGGAAGAGCTGGGTTCATTAAAGGTATAAGCTTTCTGTGAAGACAGGGTGAAGCAAACAACCCAGGACAACTTCTTGGCAAAGGAAAGGTCAGACTGATGGTGTTTTTTTAAACTTATGATTCCAGAGTGGGGACATGACCTTAAGCAGTACTTGCCTTTACATGACACTAGACAAGAGTTTAAGGTTAGAGCAACACTAATTATAGGGGAGATGCCATCATACAAATAAATATATATGAGTGTAAACATGTGGTTTTTAGACAATTCCGAGTTTTAAAACCATCCACACAATTCAGCTTGAGGATATTTGCATCCCCTCACAAAAACACCCAGCAGGCTCCAAAGACCACAACAATGGAACAAATCAGCAGAGCACAGGAACCCAGAGCGGACTTTCTTTTTTTGTTTTACGAGGTAGGGTCTCCTAGCCTAGGCTGACCTGGAATTCACTACATGGTCTCAGGATGGCCTTGAACTCACCGCGATCCTCCTAGCTCTGCCTCCTGAGTGCTGGGATTAAAGGTGTGCACTACCACGCCAGGCTTCAGATTTTTTTTTGGGGGGGGGGGAGTGGCTTTGAGGTAGGGTTTCACTATGCAGTCTCAGGGTGGCCTCGAACTCATGGTGATCCAGGCTGACCTGACCTGGAATTCACTATGTAATCTCAGAGTGGCCTTCAATCCTCCTACCTTTCTCTGCCTCTTGACTGCTAGGATTAAAGGTATGTACCACCATGCTTAACTTGAAAAAAAAAAAAAAAAAAAACCCAGAGAAAAACAGAATGAGAGAAAGGGAGCACGCCAGGGCCCCTTGCCACTGCAATTGGACTCCAGGTGCATGTGCCAGGCTTTGCAGTCTGTAACAGCTGCACCATCTCTCCAGCCCTGTCTTTTTCTTATCATGGTAAAATACACAACATAAAACTCACCATTTAAACTAGCATTAAGTGGCAACATAGTAATGAAATCACATCTACCTTAGCAGGCAACTATCATTCTCCCCACCAACAGCAACACTCCTCACCCAAGTCTACTTTATGTGCCCCTGAGGCCTTTCATGTGCCTCTTATAAACAGAACCATCTAGTACCTGTACTGTGGCTTCTTTCATGCAAGCACAATGAAGCTATTCATCCATGTTCGGGTATGTACACTCCTCTCCTTTTTAAGACTCAACCACTGGACTACTGCTATCTTTCGGCTACTATGACCAATGCTACTACGAACCTGGGTACATAAGTATCTGTTTAAATGCCTGTTTTCAATTCCTTTGATATACCCAGGGACAGAACTGTTTGACTATATAGCAATTCTGTTTAATGCTTTTGCTTGTGCTGTAGATTTTGGTGAAGCAGGGATGGACCCACTGTACTACTCATGCTAGGAAGTGCTCGTCCACTAATCCGCACCGAGCCCACATTCAGCTCTTAGAAACCACAAAACCATTTTCTACAAGGGACTGTCTCATTTCACATAGCAAAAACTGAGGCCTTCAATATACTACACTCTCAACATCCGTGGTCTTCTAATTTTGCTTAGTTAACAGTCATCCCAGTGAGCGTGAAGTGATTTCAGTGTTTTACTTTTCTACCTTCAAAATGCAGGGATTGCAGGCACAGGTCACCATCCCTGGCTACTTTAATTTTTGTTTTTTGAGGTAGGGTCTCACTCTAGCCCAGGCTGACCTGGAATTCACTCTGCAGTCTCAGGGTGGCCTTGAACTCACGGCGATCCTCCTACCTCTGCCTCCCGAGCACTGGGATTAAAGGCGTGCACCACCACGCCCGGCTTACTTTAATTTGTGGGTACTGGGGAATTGAACCTAGGTCAGCAGGCTTTGCAAACACTTTAAACCAATGAGGCATTTCTCTAGCCCCCTACTTCATTTTCCTAACAGTGGATCTTTTGAAACACAACTTTTATTTTGAGAAGTCCAAATGATCAGGTTTTATTTTGGGAGTCACACTTTTGTTTTTATTATCTATATATTATCTAACACAAATACATTAAATCAGTCTCTCTCTCTCTCTTTTCGGTTTTTCGATGTAGGGTTTCTCTCTAGCCCAGGCTGACCTAGAATTCACTATGTAGTCTCAGGACAGCCTTGAACTCATGGTGATCTATCTACCTCTCCCTCCCAAGTGCTGGGATTAAAGGCATGCACCATCACACCCAGCTAAACCCTCCCTTTTTAAGACAAGGGTTCACTCTGTAGCTCAGGCTATCCTGGACTCAGACCAGGCAGGTCTTGAACTCATGGCGATTCACCTGCTGTCTCAGCCTCCTGAGTGCTGGGATTACAGGCATGAGCCATCATGCCCAGCTGGATTTCTTCTTTACTTTTGAGGCGGGGTCTCATTCTAGCCCGGGCCTACCTAGAACTACCTCTGTAGCACAGCAAGGCCTTGAACTCACAGCAATCCTCCTACCTCATCCCCACAAGTGCTGGATTACAGGTGTGAGCCACCACACCTGGCTCACCAAGGCTTTCTCCAGCATTTTCTTTAGGAGTTTCAGCAGCAGGCTCTATTCCGTCTGGAGTGAACAGAGATAGGGCGTGAAGTTTTATTCACCCTCAATGGATATTGTTCAAGCGTCACCTGAATGTCTGGGACCTTGCGGGAAAACACTGACCATGAACACCAAATTTGTTTGTGAACCCGTCCGTCCCTGTGCCACTGCACACTATGCACTAGGCATGGTGGCACATGTTTTCAATTCCAGCATGCAGGAGGCAGAGGTAGGAGGATTGCCATGAGTTCAAGGCCACCCTGAGACTACATAGGAACTTCAGGTCAACCTGAGCTAGAGTAATACCCTACCTTGAAAGAGAACAACAAAATATTATTTATTTTTTAGGAGAGATCGGGTGTGTGTGTGTGTGTGTGTGTGTGTGTGTGTGTATGTGTGTGGAAAATGGGTATGGCAGGCCCTGTAGCCGGTGAGAACAAACAGGTGTCATATTGTGCATCTTGGCTTTACATGAGAACTGGGGAACTGAACCTAGGTCCTTTGGCTTTGTAGGCAAGCACCTTAACTGCTGAGCTATCTCTCTAGCCCTTTTATGCGTTCCCCCTACCCCCAAGTAGGGTCTTCCTCTAGCCCAAGCTGACCTGAAATTCACTATGTTGTCTCAGGGTGACCTTGATCTCTCAGCTATCCTCCAACTTCAGCCTCCCAAGTACTAGGATTATAATTTTATTTTTATTTATTTGAGAGTGACGGACAGAGAGAGAGAACGAGGGGGAGAGAGGGAGAGAAAGAGAATATTGGTGCACCAGGGCCTCCAGCCACTGCAAATGAACTCAAGACGCTTGTGCCCCCTTGTGCATCTGGCTTACGTGGGTCCTGGGGAATCGAGCCTTGAACTGGGGTCCTTAGGCTTCACAGGCAAGCACTTAACTGATTAGCCATCTCTGCAGCCCCAAAGTGCTAGAATTAAAAGTGTGTGCCACCATGCCTGACCTCTTTATTTATTTATTTTTGTTTTTCGAGGTAAGGTCTCTCTCTATTTCAGGCTGACCTGGAATTCACTATGTAGTCTCAGGGTGGTCTTGAACTCACGGTGATCCTCCTACCTCTGCCTTCTGAGAGCTTGGATTAAAGGTGTGTGCCACCAGGCCCAGCTCTCTCTTTTTTTCTAGTGGTGTGTATGTGTGAGTACGTTCATGTGTATGTGTGGTCAGAGGACGACTTCAGGTACTGATCCTTATTTTCACCTTGTTTAAGGCAGGGTCTTGCTAGCCTATAAGCTTCCGGGATTCTTCTGTCTATCTTCCTTCTTACCACAAGCACACTGGGATTACAAATGCTGAAGTTACAAGCATCTAGTGAGTTCTGAGGCTCTGAACTCTGGTCGCCAGGCTTGCACAGCAAGTGTTTTTAACCATGCAGCCATGGCTCCAGCCCAGCCTTTGGTTAGTTTTTCTCCTGGGGGTTGAGTGCCTTAGACTGTACAGTACTGCACTGTATTTATTGGAGACTAAACCCAGGACCTTACACTTGGTAGTGCACTCTTTACTGCAGAGTGGCACTACTGCCTAGCACGGCTTTAAAAAGCACAAGACTGGAGGCACCCAAAGGCCCGCAGTAGACTGAGGAAGACAGGGTGCGCCAGGGAGATGCACAGATGCAGAAGTCAGTGGAAACGGGGCGGGGGCTTCTGCTCATGTCTGATGATGACCCTCCTGGTGACTGAGAACAGCGTGTGTGTGTGTGTGGGGGGGGGCAGGAATGGCAGACAGAAGGCGTTCCCTGGTAGCCCCCTGTCTATAGCACTCCAGTCACTGGGGACTTCTTGGGAGAACATGCCCAAACATGGCTTGACGTACCTGAGTAGTTTGTAAAGGACTTTAGGTCCTCCAGACTTATGGGAACTTGTGCACCAGAAATTAGTACCTGAAAAAAAGTTTGGATTGTAAAATTTGTGAGAGTTTAAGAAAGCATCTTATTTCCTAAGAACTGTATTCCCAAGAGTCAGTAGGCAGGGCACCTGAATTTCTTGCTGGTCAAACATTCGGAGCCACTCCAGGCTGACGACATTGGCCAGGCCCTGTCGAAAAGCCAGACAGTGCGGGCGGATCTGCTTGTTCAGTCGGTAGTCAGCTACCAAGTGGATGTAGGCGATGCGGTTGGCCCCGGTGACAGGGATGTCTTTCCCTCCAAACTTAAGTTCAACTACCTGTAAACATAAATCACAGGATTCTCAAGGTGTGCCACCAGTGACCATCTAGAATCACAGCAGCACCACCTGGGCGCACATCAACCCGCAGGCTGCAGGTGAGCCTCAGAGGGAAGATGGCACCTGCTTCTGCCTTAAGCTCATTCACCACGTGCCTTGTCCACAGGACTAAGGGCTCCGCCATGACGCAGCTGTGGCAATTTCATCTTAAAAGATTAGGAGTCTTAAGGCCAAAAGACTTTTTTTTCTTTTGGTTTTTTGAGGTAGGGTCTCACTTGAGCCCAGGCTGACCTGGAATTCACTCTGTAGTCTCAGGGTGGCCTCGAACTCACAGAGATCCTCCCACCTCTGCCTCCCGTGTGCTGGGATTAAAAGCGTGCACCACCACACCTGGCTCAAAAGACCATTTTGAGCCAGGAGAATGAAGGGACTCATTCTGGAGAACATATAACCCCAGAATGCAGGAAAAATATGCTCTTATCTCACACTTCCCTGGGACTGTGATGAAAGGACAGTGTGGTAATGAGAGGTAAATGATCAGCCGATCAGTTAAACGTACAAGCAAAGCTACAAGGACAACCCTCCCCTATGTTTTATCTAGGTATACTGGCATGCCTACAATCTCTGCTCTCAGGACGGCTACAGCAGAGAAGTAGCCTGGGCTACACAGTGAGGTCTGCCTAAGAAAAAGGTTTTTCTTTCAGAACACAGCAGCACTCACAGCTTGTAAGTCTAGAACTAATCTGGGAAAATGTTTCTGTGAGCATCTGTTAAAAGTACTACAATCAAAAGGCAGCTCTCACTTTCAACAGCAGATTGGGGCATTTGCTCCATCCACCTTGCAGTGTTGTGACTCTGTGACCACCTGACTCATATGTACATAGCAACAGTCACTGTAGACTGGAAGCACTGTTAGGGGAGTACTTTTAATTTCCTTGCTCACTAGTACTTAAAAAACAAAAACCCTTGCAACTCTGGGTTAGATGAGGATAAATATAAAAATCAGTTGGTATGGGGTTATACATCTATAATCCTGGAGGCAGGAAGATCATGAGTTCAGGGCCAGAACAAGCTATATAGTGAGTAGTGTCTGGGGGAAGATGAAAAGGGAAACCCACAATAAACAAGCCAACATTATTTTTGGGTACTTCCATTACCACAGGCACTATGGACACTGAGTAAGAGTCTGAAATGGGCTCTGTGCACTTGGGAAGCAGGTGAGCTTTGGCTATAGAAATGTTTATACTGAAGATAACAAATATTACCACTTTCCCACTAAATTTTATTTTGTACATGTATGTTACAGTAGTTGAAATGGATGGCCCCAGACTCAGGCTTGAAATTTGAGCCTCTAGTGGACGGAGCCTTACTGGGGAAGAGATGCACTGGGGGGAGATCTGAGTCTAGCCTTACTAGGTGTGTTCAGAGCACTTTGAGCCCTGGAGCCTGTGTTTGCTTGCTGTAGTTGTTTCTCTCTGCTTGGGTCTATGGGGGTAAACCCCTTCTTCCCATAAGCCATGTTCAGTTGGATGTTCCAGCAGTGGGGAGCTGACTGCAACACATGTATCCAGGTGCCTATGTGCCACAGCACGTGTGGAGGTCAGAGGATAACTGTGGGTGTCAGTCATCAGCAACCACATCGACTAAGGCAGGGTCTCTTGTTAATAGCTGAGGACATCAGGCATATGAGCCTGTATGCTTCCAGGGATTCTCATTTCTCTGCCTCCCATCTCACCATAGGCACACTGGGATTAGACACCAGGCTTTACCAGGATTGTTGTCACACACTGCTCTGCAAGTGCTTTTACCCACGGAGCCATGTCTTCATCCCATCTACTTTCTTTTTAAGGGTCTTGCTCTAGCCCAGGGTGACCTGGCATTCACTCTATAGTCTCAGAATGGCCTCGAACTCACAGTGATCCTCCTACCTCTGCCTCCCTCCCAATTGAGTGCTGGGATTAAAGGCGTGTGCCACCTCACCTGGCCCGTCTACTTTCTTTTCAAAGCCTTTAGTCCTAAGTTTTTATGCCACCATCCTACTCAGAGAGCATTATGCCACTGCGCAGTACATTTATCCCCAAGTGTTTCACTATTTTACATAAACAGTATTTCAGTGTGAGCTGAGGGGCTTTACTTAAATCACCCCATGCCTAGTGGACACAGGGAAACCCCATCCGTAGGCTCTTACAGTTATGTAGCTTTAAACTTGAGTACTATACTTGTCTGATACACCTCCTTCAGCATTTCACATTTTAAGTGACTCAATCTTTCTTGCTAATTCACTTTCTCAATTTGGGAACCATCAAATCACACAATGGGCTTTCAAACCATGTCTTTGGGCTGAGTGAGGACTGTTCATTACCTTAATTCCTCTGCTTGTACTAAGCTGACAGTCCATCCGTTAGCCAGGCCTCTTGAGGCTGGCTATCACACTGCCATATAGAAAGCAACAGCCCCTCCTTTAAGTGGATGAAGGCAGGTAACAGATGATGGTGTGCTGTGTCATTTGAAGATAAAGGAGCAGCCAAGTTTTCAGTTAAGGGAACTTCCAAGGCCAGCAATTATCCTGCCTAATCAGACAAAAGTGGCATTTCTAGTAACTTTAATAAAAGCCTTGTACTATCTTCAACTAAAAATGCTCTATCTCCCAGCACTCAGGAGGCAGACGGTAGGTGGATCTCTGTGAACTTGAGGACAGCCTGAGACTACATAGTGAATGCTAGGCTAGTTGTAACATGGTGTTAGGGGTCCAGGAAAGTCCTTGAATTTCAAACCCTGGGTTGTTTCTTTTTAAAAAAAATTTTAATCAAAGAACTGAGTAAAAAAGAAGACTGAGAAGGATAATTGGAAAGGCACCCACGAGGCTAGAGATCCCATGTGGGGAGCTGGAGGGAATAAAGGAGCCCATGTGAAGAGTAAGGGCTAAGGGGCCCTTCTGGCTGGACCTGGGTCGAGCCATCCCAGGCCCAGCTGAGGGAAAAACTCACCCACCGCTGGAAGTTCCCACCTGGTCAGAGAGCCTGCACTCCCCTTGCAAAGGTATTTATAACCTTATGGCGATGGGTTGTCTTCCAGCTCAAGTAAACCACAGAGACAGGTGATTGGTTAGGGCTAGGAGCTGTCTCAGGAAGAGGTAAGCCCTGGGACCAACCTTGGGGCTGAACTTGACCAAACACAATGTGTAAATCCTATGAAAGATCTTAAAACCAGGAGGGGTCCTGGTTGTGAAAAAAAAAAAAAAAAACAGGTCTAGGGAACTAGACAAGAGATAAGAAGTCAGATCATCTTTCATTTCTAGCAAGTGCAGACTTCCTTGCCCTTTTTACCTTCAGAGGTCAATTCCAGGTCAACCTGGGCTAGAGTGAGATCCTACCTCAAAAAAACACCCCTCCCAAAAGATAGTCAACTATTGTAGAATACTAGACATTCTCTAAGAATGTTTCTGTCCTAAAATATATAAGGAAAACAAGGCTGCTAGAGAGATGGTTTAGAGGTTAAGGTATTTGCTTGCAAAGGCAAAGAACCTAAGTTTTGGTTCTCCAGGACCCACATAAGTGAGATGAACAAGGTGGCACATGTGTCTGGAATTCATTTGCAGTGGCTGGAGGTCTGGAGTGCCCATTCTCCCTCCTCCCCCCTCCGCAAAAAAAATGAGAACAAGATGGGCTGAGGATATGGCTCAGTTGGTACAGTGCTCACTTAACATGCATAAAGCTCTAGACCACATTTCTAGCATGCACAAATTGCGTGACATGGTGCAGGTGTAATTCTAGCATTCAGAAAGTGGAGGTAAAAGGATCAGAAACTAGTACATGCGAGGCTGAGGTAGACGGATCACTGTGAGCTCAAGACCAGTCTAAGACTACATAGTGAGTTACAGGTCAGTCTGGCCTAGAGTGAGACCCTACCTCATCCCCCCATTTTTTTAAAATCCTCTCAAGCTAAACATTTATGTATATTTAAAAGTCACCCAAACATGTGCTACAATTCCAGGTTTGAAGGGCAGTTCAAACTCACCTTTAAATACTGAACTAGAGGTTGGTAGACACTGCTCAGTGGAGGGGGGTTTGATAGTATGCATGAAGCCCTGGGTTCCACCTTTAGCAGTGCAGTAAGCAAACAATCGTAAGGGGAAGTTCTACTGGCAGGCACTGTCCTCTGGCTCTTCCAAGGGCAGACAGCATCACACCACCTCCTAACACAAGGATAGCTTTGTGACTAGTCTAAGGCCACAAAGCCAAGGTCTCATGCCTCCAGCACAAAAGCCCACACAACTTTCTAATTATCTACTAGTACTTATTGTCAAAGATGTAACAGATATTGTGATTATCTGACACTTTTTTGTTTTCCTTACTTTTTTATTTATTTTATTTTATTTTATTTATTTATTTTTTTTTTTTGAGGTAGGGTCTCACTCTAGCCCAGGCTGACCTGGAATTCACTATGGAGTCTCAGGGTGGCCTCAAACTCACGGCGATCCTCCTACCTCTGCCTCCCGAGTGCTGGGATTAAAGGCGTGCGCCACCACGCCCGGCTTACTTCTTTTTTAAATTTAAAGTTTTTAGTTAGCATACAGTGACTTAGGTATCAATTCTCCTGAAATTTTCAAATACCATTTGTGTTAGTTTATTCTAATTCCTCATCTCCCCAAGCTCCATCTCTCCTTTTCCCCTTCCCTTCAAAAACCTCCCCTGTAATTCCTTTTTATAGCAATAATATCTCTTGTGCATATATATCACATTTTTAGTTACCCTTCCTCTGTTGATAAACATCTAGGCTAATTCAATTTCCTTGCTGTATTGACTAGAGAAGGAATAAATATGGATATGCAAGTATCCATGCTGGTTTTAAAAATTTTTTTTAAATGGTTTTTTGAGGTAGGGTTTCATTCTAGTCCAGTCTGACCTGGAATTCACTATGTGATATCATGGTGGCCTCAAACTCACAGGATCCTCCTACCTCTGCCTCCCAAATGCTGGAAGTACCCGTATTATAGGATATAGATTGCTTTGTGTATATGCCCAGAAGTGGTATAGCTAAGTGTGAACTAAAGTTCCCAGAAAAGCTCTGATTCTGCTACATCTAGTTCCAGCAAGGTTGAATGGACTCATAAAGCTCCAGTGACCAGAGATATGGAATGTTGCAAGACGAAAGCCTAATTACCCTGGGCTACCTTTAGCCTCTCAATAACCATTATCACCCACCTTTATGTCTGACCTGACTAACATCCACGTGACTACCAGTTGATCAAGTACAACTTTTTGGGATGTACTGACAGACCACCAACTTCCACTAGCCCAAGGGCTAAGAATGTCTCAGATAGTATCTGAGGCCTATGGTGGACACTTCCCTGCTTTGCTGTAATCTGCCTCCCTGATGGTCAGCCAATGTACTTGAAAAGTACCTTGATTTATGACTTTCTTTTGTTCTGTAACTATAAAACCTTTATGAAATTGTTAACACGTTGGAACATGGAATTTGGGGTCACATAAATCTGTGTTCCTGGGCCACAGTTAACTCATATTTGGCTCCGAAATAAACTCTCTTTTACTCCTTTGAGGTGAAAGCTGTGTCCTTTGTGTTGACTACACACACACACACCTCCCTTTTAAGGCCCCACATTCTCTCCCAAGGAACACGAGTAGGTTAGCAGTCTAAAATTCATGTTCTTTCTCAACTGCTCAGCCCCAGGTGTGGCTGCTCAACAAATTCTGGAGGCCTGGCACCACACACACCCAGGCTGTGCTTCTACGTTATGTCCTGGCTCTCCACTGAACCCTCAGACTCCAGATAAGAAAACAAGTCACAAGCCAGGTGTGGTGTCACATGCCTTTAATCCTAGCACTCAGGAGGAAGAGGATGCCATGAGTTCAAGGCCAGCCTGAGGTTACAAAGTGAGTTCCAGGTCAGGCTGGGCTAGTGCAGATCCTACACCTTGGGGGGGGGGGGTTTGCTAAGAAAACAAGTCCCAAGCAAACATTTATGCCCCTGTCAACTCTGAAGTGTAGTGGCTTCAAGACAGCCTCCCCTGAAGTACTGCAATCCTCATCAGCTTGGGACTCACACATCAGCTCTCCTTCCAGTTTATGCTCACAGAATCCCTCATGTTCCTAGGTCCAGACCTCTGGCAGTGCGGACTCAAGCACCACCTACCTGCATAGACACAGGGACTCTTCTAAACCACCTGCCAGGAGGACTTGCAGTCATCTGGCAAGGGCTCCTCACCCAGACTATTCCTGGATGTGCCAGCTCATCAATTTTGGAACTGTTCCTAAATTATACACTATGTGCATCACACAGGCCACATGGCTTTACCAACATAGCCACCTCTCTTATATGACATGACTGCTACAGAGTAGTGTAAATGACTCAGGACCAATGATGAAATCAATCAATGTGGTGGAAAGGAGTTACTTAGTGATAAAAACAAAGAAAATTGGGCTGCAGGGATGGCTAAGCAGTTAAGGCGTTTGCCTCCAAAGCCAAAGGACCCAGGTTTGATTTCCCAGGACCCACGTAAACCGGATGCACAAGGTGGTGCATGTGGTTGGAGTTCGTTTGCAGGGGCTGGAGGCCCTAGCACGTCCATTGTCTCTATCTCATTCATTCTCTCTCAAGTAAATAAATAAATAAAAATAAAGAAGCCCCCCTTAAAAAAAAGAAAATTGTATTGACTCGAACATGCTCAATGCATGTTATGTTTGTTTGCCAAAATAAAATGCTAGTGATTACAACCTGGGGTTTAGGTTAAAAGGCTAGCATCCTGTTGTAGGTCAATGTATTTTCAATGGCAATCTGATGGACTCCAAGAACTATGTACACCCTGCACATGTTGCTTTACGAATACATCACATCCTCGGTAAATTAATGTTGTATGTTTGTTTGTTTATTTAGAGAAAAGGTTTCATATAGCACAAGCAGGGCTTGGAATCCCTATGTAGTAGTAGAGAATGACCTTGAATTCCAGATCCTTTCTTCTACCTCCAAAGTGTGGGATTATAGGCACGCATATTGTTCACCCCAGATTTTTTATTTTTATATTTTAGTTTTTCGAGGTAGGGTCTCACTCTAGCTCAGGCTGACCTGGAATTCACTAGGTAGTCTCAGGGTGGCCTTGAACTCATAGCGATTCTCCGCCTACCTCTGCCTCCTGAGTGCTGGGATTAAAGATGTGTGCCACCATGCCTGGATATTTTTTTTTTTTAAGATTTTATTTTTATTTATTAGAGACAGAAAGAGAGAGGGAAGGAGAGAATGAGAACAAACGGGCATGCCATGGACTCTAGCCACTGCAAACGAACTCCAGACACATGTGCCACCTTGTACATCTGGCTTACGTTGGACCTGGAGAATCAAACCTGGGTCCTTAGGCTTTGCAGGCAAGCGCCTTAACTGCTAGGCCATCTCTCTAGCCCTGCTCACCCCAGTAGGGATGGAATCATGGCTTTGCACATGCTAGGGAAGCAACCTCCCAAATGAACTACATGTCTAACTTGGGAGGCAGAGGTAGGAGGACAGGATGCGTTTGAGGCCACACTGAGACTACATAGTGAATTCCATGTCAGCCTGGGCTAGAGTAAGACCCTATCTCAAAAAAAAGCACCCACATATTTACGGGGTCCTATGTGATGTTGTGAAATATTCTGCATTATATTTAAGTTACAGTAATCTCTGCTAGTATTTATCATTTCAAAGCAAAACAAACAAACAAACAAAAAAACCCTCCTACACTTGAAACATAGTTATTTTCTACCACTGCTCTACTGTGTGAAAGCACACCAGAAATTCTCACACTTGGTTAATGCTGTTAACTTTTAAGTCAGGCTACACTGGTAACCTTTGAAAGCCTAAGTTAGAAACTAATAATCGAAATTTAGGAAAACAAAGTTTAAAGACAAAGGTATTTTTGTAGTAGAAATCCAACTATTGGAACCAGAAATGATTACTGGTCTACATCAAGATAAGCAGGGGGGCTATAGATATGGCTTAGCCGTTAAGGTGCTTGCCTGTGAAGCCTAAGTGTCCAGGTCCTACTCCCCATTACCCAAATAAGCCAGATGCACAAGAAGTGCATGTGTCTGGAGTTTGTTTGCAGTGGCTAGAGGCCCTGGCGTACCTATTCTCTCTATCTACCTCTTTCTTACTCTAAATAATATATATATTTTGTTTTTTGATTTTTTGAGGTAGGGTATCACTCTAGCACAGGATGACCTGGAATTCACTATGGGGTCTCAGGGTGTCCTCAAACTCACAGCAATCATCCTACCTCTGCCTCCTGAGTGCTGGGATTAAAGGTGTGCGCCACCATGACCAGCTAATAAAATATTTTTTTAAAAAAAAAGATAAGCAGGGTAAGCTTAGGTCTGAGTTTACAGGTACACTTGCCTGGCAAGTGCAAGGTCCTAGATACGGTCTCTACCACATACTATTACAGATAACATGGAATTAAGCTGTATTAAAAAACTTCATGGATGCTGGAGAGATGGCTTAGCGGTTAAGGCGTTTGCCTGCAAAGCCAAAGGATCCCTGTTCCGTTCTCCAGGACCCAGATAGCCAGATGCACAAGGTGGTGCATGCATCTGGAGTTCATTTGCCGTGGCTGGAGGCCCTGGCGCGCCCATTCTCTCTCTCTCTCTCTCTGCCTCTTTCTCTGTCACTTTCAAATAAATAAACATAAACAAAACATTATAAAAAAAAACAGTAAGAACAAAAAACTTCTTGGGCTGAAGAGATGGCTAAGTGGTTAAGGCACTTGCCTGCAAAGCAATATATTTTTAAAAAAATTAAAAAAAAAAAACCTCTTTGAATGACCTGGGGTGTGGTGGTGCATGCCTTTAATCTCACCATTTGGGAGGCAGGGGCAGGAAGATCACTATGAGTTTGAGCGCAGCTTGGGACTACACAGTGAGTTCCAAGCTAGCCAGGGATAAAGTGAGACTTTACCTCAAAAAAGAAAAAAAAAAAAAAAATAATCAACCAACCTCTTTCAGCCTCTGGAGTGCTGGGATTACAGTCATTCACACTGTGCATGCATTTAAACAGCTTTATAAATTCTGGGACCACCTAAACACACAGTGCAGCAAGCAGATCAAAATGCAGTGGATTGTAGGGGAAGCAGAGAGTGACCCTGTTTCTTTCTAGGCTGAAGATAATATTTTACAGTGGGATGGCTGCACAACTCTATGAATACACTAACTCCAGGAGGGCAGACTTCATGGTTAATGAAGTCTACTGATAAGGCAGCTAGCAGCTTGACTCTTTAACACAAACCTTTCCTTAACAAAGAACATAGGGGCAATAAGTGAACTTTCCTTGAAAGGTGATGACCACACAGATGCCTGTAAATGGAGAACTGGCCACTGGGCTACCGGCAGGAAGGGATGGCAGTCACTCTCCAGAGCAAGAGTAAGACAAGCCCCAGCTGGCTTCAGCACAGCTGAAGGGTAGTCCACACAGGGAAGGGCTGCTGAGCCGTCACTGCAGAAATGCAGCCTGGGCTAGGGCTGCTAACTCCCAGCACGGGATTTCTCTACATGTCATGTACAAACCTCAGACAATGTAAAACAGACCCAGTGCCACAGTGATAGCGACAGGTGGCTCACCTGAGCCTCACCCAGGTCATTGTTTACCACGGTGAAGTTCAGCCCCAGCTCCTCCACGTCCTCCTCATAGCTCTTGAGGAACAACAGATTCCTGTAGACCTCGGGGTCCAAGGAGGCCAGGTGGTGGATGTCCACATCTGCGCTAGTTCCCAGCAACTTGGACAGGAAAAAGCCAGCGAAGGGCAGCTCCACCAACATGTTTTCATACAGGGCCTTCAGACAGACAGAGGGTGACAGTGGTTAACAGTTATGGTTTCCCTCCTACTTCGTACAAAACAAACACACAGGCTGGATTCAACAGTCATCCTAAGAAGCAGACACTGACAAGTAATGTGGACTTGTCACATGCCAGGCCAAAGCCAACACGGCAGATGTCAATACATAAAGGGAGTTTTGAGGACCAAGCTTCATGCTACAGAAGTTGGCAAGCATTTAGTACAGAACCAGTCTTAAGTGCTTTAGGACTCCCAAGCACACCAGGTTCCTGCTGCTCCACAACATGGTCATGTTAGACTCAAACCACACCAGAGAAGTGAAGCACAGCTCTAGGGATGGCAGCTTAGATCAGTGTGCTGGCAGAGACAACCTCCCTGCCTCCCCAGCTCCTAGAACCCTTGCTGTCCCTGGCTTCAGCTGCCCCTCCACCCCATGTCCAGCCTCGCATTTGCTGTCTTTACTGTGTCATACTTCTCCTTCCTTCCTTCCTTTTTTACTTTTTCTTTTCTTTCTTTCTTTTTTTTTTTTTTTTGGTAGGGTCTCACTCTAGCCCAGGATGACGTGGAACTCACTATGTAATCTCACGGTGGCCTTGAACTCACAGTAATCCTCCTACCTCTGTCTCCCAAGTGCTGGGATTAAAGGGGTGCGCCACCACGCCCAGCAACATCTCTCCTTTCTGTCACAGTGACACTGAGCACTAGATCTTGGGAGCTCTTCTAATCTCATGAGCTCATTTTGACTTGACTTCATAAACCATTTCCAAATGAGGCTATGTTCCTAGGCAAGTGGTACCATGACCTGAGCACAGCTCTTTGGAGGTTGAAGGTCATGCTACCTCTGTCAAGGCTGCCCACCCTGATTCTATAGTGCACAGTGGAGGGTGGCCGAGTCCAAATGAGGAATCCATGTCCTTCTCACAAGCTAAAGATTCTATTCTCAGCACTTGGGAGACTGGGGTAGGTGGAAAAGAAGTTAAAGACTGAGGTAAATAAAAGTTTAAAGTTAAAGCCTTTTACTTATTTGCAAGGGGTGGGGGGAGAGGGAGAGAGGGAATGAGAATGAATCAGCATACGAGGGCAAACAAACTGCAAATACATGCATCACATTATGCATCTGGCTTTACATGGTACTAGGGAATTAACCTGGCCCATCAGGTCTTGCAAACTAATATTCTAGTCACTGAATCATCTCTCTAGCCCCTGGTCTGGGTTTATATACCAGACCCCTACTTAAAAAATATACTGGTGGTGGCGCATGCCTTTAATCCCAGCACTTGGGAGGCAGAGGTAGGAGGATCCACCATGAGTTCGAGGCCACCCTGAGACTACATAGTGAATTCCAGGTCAGCCTGGGCTAGAGTGAGACCCTACTTCGAAAAACCAAAAAATAAAATATATATATATATATATATATATATATATATATATATATATATATACACACACACACACACACACACTCGGGGGGCGGGGGGGAATGAACTGGAGGGATGGCTTAGCAGTTAAGGAGTTAGCCTGCAAAGCCTAAGGATGTAGGTTTGCTTCCCCAGGACCCATGTAAGCCAGATGCATATGGTGGCTCATGCATCTGGAGTTCGTTGGCAGCAGCTTGAGACCCTGGTGCACCCATTTTCTCCCTTTTTCTCAAATAAATAAATACACACACACACACACACACACACACACACACACACACACACACAAAATACTGTGGTGGAGAGATGACTCAGTGGTTTAAGTGCTTGCTTATAAAGCCTAAAGGCCCAGGTTTGATCCCCCAGCACCCATGTAAAGTATATAGAGTTTGTTTGTAGTGGCAAACAAATTTATTCACAAACAAAAAGTTTGTGAATAAATGAAAACTCCTTTTTTTTAAAAAAAAATACTGATATATTGCTGAAAACCCCACATGCTTGGGCTGCAAGGTCACTGAGAAATCAAACTGGAAAAAGCTATACTGCATGTAGCCCTATGGGAGAGAGATGTCATTAGTGGAGATAAACAACAGTGGACATTGCAAACTTCAAGTCTGCCAGCTGTGCCAAATGAGCAAATGGGTACAATAGTGGCATGTCTGTTATGGCGGAAACCAACAGCTCATTAATTGGACTGGAGGCCCTCTTCACAGGAGGGAATACATGCCTGGTACTGAAAACCTAGTCAAAAGCTTATGATGGGGGAGGTCATGAGTCTTAGGGGTGTAATGCCTGACAGTGTCTGGCTAAATGCATATATTATGCCAACCAAACTGTCTGGTAAGCACTTTTCTTAGCATCCATACCCAGATATTAATGCTACTCTCACTTTTGGTAAGAGCAGCTTTCTTTTCAGATGGCAGTGACCTCTGGGATGATTCAAAAGGCACTATAGTGCTAAGAAGAAGTGTCAAGTGACAGGTGACAGAGGAGTGCTCAGCACTGAAACATCTCTATCACATCTTCTAAGGCTTAGGGTCTATTGCAGAAGAGATGGCAGAAAGAATATTAAGAGCCAAAGGAAGGGTAGGACTGCTTACAATGCAAACTTCCAGACACAAAATGGCCTGGCTATCCATGACCTCTCAATGCTGGGTACTACCTATACAAGACCCTCATAATAGTAGAAAAATACATGACATCAAAATAGGGACTAATTGGGCTGGAGAGATGGCTTAGCGGTTAAGCACTTTCCTGTGAAGAACTCCAGTTCAAGGTTCGATGCCCCAGGACCCATGTAAGCCAGATGCACAAGGGGGCGCAAGCATCTGGAGTTTGTTCGCAGTGGCTGGAGGCCCTGGCATGCCCATTCTCTCTCTTTCTGCCTCTTTCTCTGTCTGTTGCTCTCAAATAAATAAGTAAAAATAAAATAAAAAAATAGAGACTAATTGAGAGGGGGAGAAGATATGGTGGAGAGTAGATTTGGGAAGGGGAAGTAGGGGAGGGAATTATCATGGTTTATTTATTGTCTATAATTATGGAAGTTGTCAATAAAAAAGTTAATACTACTGATAAATAAAAAGGACTGGAGAGATGGCTTAGCAGTTAAGGCACTTGCCTGCAAAGCCTAAGGATCAAGTTTTTTTTTTTCTTTTTTTTTTTTTTTTTTGAGGTAGGGTCTCACTCTGGTCCAGGCTGACCTGGAATTAACTATGTAATCTCAGGGTGGCCTCGAGCTCACAGAAATCCTCCTACCTCTGCCCCCCCAAGTGCTGGGATTAAAGGCGTGTGCCACCACACCTGGCTAGGACCAAGGTTTGATCCCTAGAGCCCACGTAAGCCAGATGCACATGATGGCACATGCACCTGGAGTTTGTCTGCAGTGACTAGAGGCCCTGGTGTACCCATTTTCTTTCTGTTTCTTTCGTAAATAAATAAATAAATAAATAAAATAGAAGTAGGAGGGTTGCTGAGTGTTTGAGGCCACCATAGTGTCTACACAGTTAATTCCAGTTCAGCCTGGGCTACAGGGAGACTCTAACTAGACAAACCAAAATAAACAAACAAACAAGCAAACAAACTACTAATGTTCTTTTTTTGTATCTTTGTGTGTGTGTGTGTGCAAGAGAGAGAGAGAGAGAGAGAGAGAGAGAGTGAGAGAGAATTGGTGTAACAGGTCCAGAGATTTCCCAACTGAGGTGGGAAGTAAAATTGCATAAGGTCTTCAACCTCAGGCCAAAGGTTCACATCACATGGTAAATAGTCCAGTGAACCAAAGCTGTAAAATGAAATAAGGACACAGAAATATGCTGTGACATTTTCAAAAGCCTCTTGTGTTTCACTCTGACAGTAAATCTTTTAATCTTGGTCAGATTTGCCAAACAGCCTCACTGCCACCCCAATACTTGGCAGACACAGGTACTATATGGAGCAGGTGTGTTGCTCACTCATTTTCCCGCGCCTGGGTGGACAACCTGCTCCCTTACTGATTCCTATGGAGGCACACAAGACTGAATTCCTCCAGAAATCCCATTTGGGGCTGTTTCTATTAGAATGTGTCTTACCTGAGATCTGCAATACCCCCTCCTATCTCCCAGGTCATTGCGAAGCCTAGGCCTGGTTTACAATAAGGAATCCCCTAGCAGAGGGGTCATGACCTTTCTCATCATGGAGGTAGCACTGGGACCCTTGCCCGAGGCTGCATCAACGCCACCTTATCCATTGTTGTGCTCAGCTGCATCTGCGCTGGGCGTTAACTGTGGGCCCACATGGGTCTCCTGTACTCCACGGCTTAGAGACCCGGGCACTGCTGCCCCTCCTGCAATGCCCAAACACCACAACTTCCTCTGTGGGCTTGCATGTCAGCAACCTCTCTTCTGACTGAGACCCTATCCCTCATACTCAGGTGAGACCTGAGAGTCCAAATACACAGGCCTGTGTGGACTGACAGAGAAAGAAGGCCCCACCACACTTGCCTTTAAGCCTCTGCTCCTCCAGGAGCAGGTCCTTCCCTCAGCCATGGTCCCTGCACAGCCACAACACACAAGTCATCTGCTTCACACTGCATGCCATGAAGTCTCTCTCCTTCAAGTACACACTACGAACCTACACACGGAGTGTGCTCAGATATCCCAGGTGTGCAACTTACAGACCCCAGCTGAGAAGAATAAAGATACTACAAAATGAATGGGAACATTTCCTTGAAGCTAAACTGTTTACAAGTCAGTGGCATCTTTCTCTAGGCCAAGGCTGCCCTCTAGGAAGACCTGGGGAGGAGGGGGACATCCTTGTATTTTCTACTGGATTGGAAGAATATATGATTTCCCAATTCATTCTGAAATATGGTAATGCAAACCTTTTTAAAATTTTTTCAAAAATTTTTTCAAGGTAGAGTCTCACTCCAGCCCAGGCTGATCTGAAACTCACTTTGTAGTCCCAGACTGGCCTCAAACTCAGAGATTCTCCTACCTCTACCTCCAAAGTGAGTGCTGGGATTAAAGGCATGCACCACCACATCTGGCAACACAGATTATTTTTTCCCATTTTTCAGACGCATGCACCACCTTGTGCATCTGGCTTACATGGGTACTGGGGAACTGAACCTGGGTTCTTAGGCTTCGTAGGTAAGTGCCTTTAATGCTGAGCCATCTCTCCAGCCCAACACAGACTTTTTTTTTTTTTTTTTTTTTTGATTTTTTGAGGTAGGGTCTCACTTTAGCTCAGGATGACCTGGAATTCAATTCATTATGTAGTCTCAGGGTGGCCCTGAACTCATGGCAATCCTCCTACCTCTGCCTCCCAAATGCTGGGATTAAAGGTGTGCACCACCACGCCCGGCAACATAGACGTTCTTTTTTGTTTTAAAAAATATATTTTTATTCATTTATTTGACGGGGGCGGGGGGGAGGAGAGAAAGGGCACGCCAGGGCTTTCAGTCACTGCAAACGATCTCCAGATGCATGCACCTCTTTGTGCATGGGTCCTGGGGAATTGAACCTGGGTCATTTTGCTTTGCAGGCAAACACCTTAACCGCTAAGCCATCCATCCAGCCCAACAAAGATGTTCGTAACCAGAGAGAGAGTGATACACTGTGATGCGCACTGAGCATCAACTGGTGGCATACACGAGGAGGTGCTCCAGAAAGCCAGAGCACGGTTCAAGGTACAAGCAATGAGCATAACACCACTACTACTAGTAGACCATGAAAGAGGAGTTCAAAGCCAGGGGGGTATTTTGCATAAAGCCCATGATGGATCCCAGGTGTTGAGGAAATGCCTCATTTGTACAGTGGACTTTAACATAAGCTGAAGTATAAATCATCCGGTGCTCGATAGGTAAGGTCACTGTTTGCCATTTCTGCATCAGTAACAATGAACCACAGAAAAACGTAGATGTATCAAGGCTACCTGAATTTTAAGCAGAAATCCCACTGTGACTCATAAAATGTAAATGCATAGGTATAATTTTTTACACAAGGCAGGTTTAAACCTTTAGAGCATTTAATATACAAGCACTAATAAATGATAGCACTAAAAACTATGACTGCATCAGCTAAATGGATTATAAATTAAATTTCCATAATGTATGCAACTGAGACAAATGTAAGCATAAATCAAACTATTTTCTAAACACAGGTTAATTATACAACTTTAAAACTGCCTATTTTTTATGCAAAAATAATCCACTTAACATTTTCCAGCCTGCTGCACCATACTTGTTCCTAGAAGCATATCAATAACTACCTGTCAGAGAAAAGCAGCAAGCGGTGTGTGGAAAAGCCTGTGTCGTGTTTTCCAGCTGCCTGTCCTTTGTGAGTGTTTATAGCTAGAAATTGTGCCAAAATGATGTGAAATAAAAAGGATTAATTATAGTAGAAGCCTTTTAATATAAGTGAGTGCAGTCGCAATGTAATTAATGCAAATTGTGGCTCTATCAGGAGAATAAATGTGAGCCACAGCACAGGCCACTTTTGTTTGCTGCCAAATAACTTCAGTAATTTACTACATTAAGAATCAATAAAAAAATAATGCTTTTCAAATGCATCTCTATCAATCTTCAGGTAGTTCTAAAGTGAACATTTATAACTTAATCTAAAAACTATAGGGGATGATGTCTTGCTTTAAAGCCATCCTAATTGAACAAGCAGATAACTTTAATTATTTCCTATCACAGTAACCACAGTTTGAAAACAAAAAAGAAACCAGTGAGATAAGAGTGTCTATTCAGAGTAACATACTCTAATACTTGAGCTTAAGAACAAGTCACTGGACTGGTCAGTAAGGGTCTGGCACCCCAAGATCCTGCTTGGTAGGACATATTTTGACACAGGCGGGAGTTCACATACAAACAATGGTACTATCCATTTAATAAATATTGATTAAGTGGGGACTGTATGCGAAACACCATTTTACACAGTGGGATTCTTCATCAATGTATCTCTTGGTAGAATCATTTGTTCTTTATTTACCCTTCCCGGTACATACAATTATTACATACCATCACGACTCACTTCAATTTCACCCACCTGGCCTGTTGTTCGTTAGCCCTCTCCTGACTACTATTTGAGTCAGAAAGCACCACTGTCTCTTTTCTCCTTTCTGGCTAGCTCTTTCTCTCAGGTCTGCACTCAAGAACTCTCTTCACTAAGCAGCCCAGGCTTCAGGGTGGACTTCTGTGGTGATCTCAGTACCCTCAGCTTGCCTGTACCCAGTTCACTACCCCCACTTAAAAAATTTTCTACTTGCAAGCAGAGAGGGAAAGGGTGGTGAGGGGAAAAGAGAGGAGGGGTAAGAAGAGGAGACAAGACAGAATGGATACACCAGGGCCTCTAGCTGCTACATACTCCCGATGCATGTGCCACTTTGCACGTCGGCCTTTATATAGGTACTAGGGAATTGAACGGGGGTCATTAGGGCTTTGCAGGCAAGTGCCTTAAATGTTGAGCTATCTCTTTAGCCTCTATCCCCATTTGTGGTGGTTTGATTCAGGTGTCCCCCATAAACTTAGCTGTTCTGAATGCTAGGTTCCTAGCTGATGAAGATTTGGGAGTTAACCCCTCCTGGAGGAAGTATATTGTTGGGGGCGGGTTTATGAATATTATAGCCAGTGTCCCCTTGGCAGTGTCTGGCACACTCTCCTATTGCTGTTGTCCACTTGATGTTGGCAAGGGGGTGATGTCCACCCTCTGCTCATGTCACTGTTTTCCCTGTCATCATGGAGCATCCCCTTGAGCCTGTAAGCCAAAATAAACCCTTTTTCCCTCAAAAGCCGCTCTTGGTTGGGTGAGTCCTGCCAGCAATGTGAACCTGACTGCAATAGTAATGTGGTTACTGAGAGTGGGGTGATTTGCTGCTAGACACCTGATTGTGTGGCTTTGGCCTTTTGGAGCCTTTTTTCAAGAGGAATATAGATGAATTTGAAAGCTTGGCCTCAGAGACACCTTGCAATGCTCTAAGTGCAGCTTGATGGATTATTCTGGTCAGAGTTGCAAGACCTAAATGCAGTAAGAACTATGGACTGTGAGGTTTGGCTTATGAGGGTGAAAAGGAGCTTTGTCTGGACTGGGCTAGAAGCAGTTTGTGTGATAGACTTACTGTTATGCCTATGTCCTGAAAACTTATGCAGGGTTGCAATGTGTAGAAATGGACTGGTATGTGCAGAGGGATATAGCACAGAAAAAAATCTTTGGGCCAAAACTCCTGCCTGTTCAGCTGCAACTGTATGAGAGATTACAACCACTGAGATTTGACCAGCTGAACTGCATTCAGAAAACAGAAAGAATGCAGTTTTTGAAGAGGTCTGAATGCTGAAGGAGTGACTTCAAAGTCAGCTTTATTCTCCCCTGGATCAACAAACTGGCACCCCACGTGGTATTATGGGGTATAAGAAATGCAGGAGAGGGTCACTGAGTTTGCAACATGGTCTTGGGCAATGAGCAATGTGAAACAGGCTTGCTGGATGCCTGCATAGAGACTCGATGGAGCCATGAGGATGAACCATGGGTTGCAGTGGAGATGCCGGGACCACGAGATGGCTGCTAAGGAGAGATGCCAGCCCTATATGAAGTTCCTCAGGACTGTGAGTAGCCTAGCTGGAGCGGCAAAACTGGAACTCCAGAGACATGTTGCTGTTTAGAATTGTTAGACTTGAAGACTTGTCACTGACTATAGTTGTTGGATTTGGAGCTAATAAGTTTGATGTTTGCCCTATTTAAATCTTGTATTGATGGAATATTTCTTTTTTTTAATTTTACTTTTATTTATTAATTTGACGGAGAAAGAGGAAGAGAGAGAATAAGTGGATGTGCCAGGGCCTCCAGCCACTGCAAACTAACTCCAGATGCGTGTGCCCCTTGTGCATCTGGTTAATGTGGGTCCTGGGGAAATCAAACCTGGGTCCTTTGGCTTTGCAGGCAAACGTCTTAACTGCTAAGCCATCCCTCCAGCCTTGAATATTTCTTTGCTATACCCAATGCCAACTTTTGCAGTGTGAATGTTTATTCTGTGCCGTTATGGGCTTTGGGGGGGATTTATTTATTTATTCATTTTTTTGGTATTATGGCTCAGTTACAAGACCTTGGATTAAGCTGGGTATGGTGGCACAAGTTTTTAATCCCAGCACTGGGGAGGCAGAGGTAGAAAGATCACCACGTGTTCAAGGCCACCCTGAGACTACATAGTGAATTCCAGTTCAGCCTGGGCTAGAGTGAAACCCTACCTCAAAAAACCAAAAACCAAAACAAAACAAAACAAAAAATCCCACTTTGGGTTATGGGGATATATGAACATCATTGGAATGGATAAAAACTACGGGGACTTTTGCCAGGTGTGGTGGCGCATGCCTTTAATCCCAGCACTCGGAAGGCAGAGGTAGGAGGATCGCCGTAAGTTCGAGACCACCCTGAGACTACACAGTGAATTTCAGGTCAGACTGGGCTACAGTGAGACCCTACTTCAAAAAACAAAAACAAAACAACAAAAAACTATGGGGATTTTAAAGTTAGATGAATACATTATACATTGCATTTTACATCATGTATGGTTATCAGTTTATGGGGGCCAGAGGCAGAATGTAGTGGTTTGATTCAGATGTCCCCCTCAAAAACTTAGGTGTTCTGAATGCTAGGTTCCCAGCTGATGGAGATTTGGGAATTAACACCTCCAGGAGGCAGTGTATTGTTGGGGGCAGGCTTATGGGTGTTATAGCCAGTTCCCCTTTGCCAATGTTTGGAACACTCTCCCATTGCTATTGTCCACTTTATGTTGACCAGGGGATGATGTCCACTCTCTGCTCATGCCACCTTTTCCCCCTGCCATCATGGAGCTTCACCTACAGTCTGTAAGCCAAAATAAATCGTTTTTTTTCCCAAAAGCTGCTCTTGATCAAGTGTTTTCTGCCAGCAATGCAAACTTGACTGCAACACCTTTGTTTTTGAGGTAAAGCTGACCTGGAATTCACTATGTAGTCTCAGGGTGGCCTTGAACACACGGTGATCCTCCTACCTCTGCCTCCCAAGTGCTGGGATTAAAGGCGTGTTGCACCACGCCTGGCTAACACCACCTTTTAATGTTTCTTTCTTTCCTTTTTTTTTTTTTTGAGGTAGGGTCTCACTCTAGCCCCGGCTAACCTAGTATTCACTACGTAGTCTCAGGATGGCCTTGGGCTCACATCAATCCTCCCACCTCTACTTCTTGGGTGCTGGGAGTGAAGGTGTGCACCACAATGCCCATCCTTGTTTTTTTTTTCTTTAAGACAAGATTACATGTAGCCCAGGCTGGCTTTGAACTCTTGATCCTTCTACCTCGACCCTCTGATTGCCGAGATCCCAGGTATGTGCCACCATGCCTGACCCAGCCCACCCACTCTTGCTTTCTAATGGTGAGTGGCCACTTTGGCTAACCCACACTTCGAGGTCAGCCCTCAGATCTCTAGCCTCTGTGTGTGTGTGTGTGTGTGTGTGTGTGTGTGTGTGTGTGGTGTACATAAGCACATACTCGCTTCCTCTAACTCACACTTCGAGGTCAGCCCTCAGATCTAGAGCCTGTGTGTGTGTGTGTGTACACAAGCATATGCTTGCTTCCTCTAACCCACACTTCGAGGTCAGCCCTCAGATCTCTAGCCTCTGTGTGTGTGTGTGTGTGTGTGTGTGTGTGTGTACATAAGCACATACTCGCTTCCTCTAACCCACACTTCGAGGTCAGCCCTCAGATCTAGAGCGTGTTTGTGTGTGTGTGCGCGCGTGCGTGCGTGTACACAAGCGCATGCGCGCTTCTACCAAGCCCAGGTAAGGCTGCCATTCCTAGTGTGAGGTCACCCTTTAAGTACTTCAGCTTTTTCTCCCCTTCCACCCCACTTGCGGCACCCAGAATAGAAGAGCCCCACCTGAAACCATTTACAGCACCACTTGCAGAGGTTCTGTTCACCTCATAGCTAGTAACTGCCCCCACCGACTTGTGTAAGTGAACACACTTTGGGAGAAGCACCTAGTCCGTAGCACATAAAATCACTAGCATCCTGGCTGCCCATGTTCTCTTCCACTCACAGTCCTTCAGGGATCATCTGATCCTGATCCCCAAACAGCAGCCAGCTCTGACTGAATTCAGTAATGGACCTGCAGAGTGCACACTCACCACACAGCACCAGGGCTGGTCCTGCCCAGCTTGGGTGCAAGTAGCAGTTCACTTAGTTTCACTGGTCATCTGAAAGGCCACGCAGAGTTCCCAGCCAGGGCCATTCAGTACTGCTGCCAACATTATACAACCTCTGGGAGCACATGCACATTCTTTTTTTTTTTTTTTTTTTGGTTTTACGAGGTAGGCTCTCACTTTAGTTCAGGCTGACCTGGAATTCACTATGTAGTCTCAGGGTGGCCTTGAACTCATGGTGATCCTCCTACCTCTGCCTCCCAAGTGCTGGGATTAAAGGCGTGCGCCACCACGCCCGGCTCATGCACATTCTTGTAGGATGACAGCCACAGGGGCCGGGCATGGGACATGTCTAGGTTTCAGGGCTGCTTTAGGAAGGCAGCATAACCACTGCCCTCACTCATCTGCTAAGGCTCTGCCTCTGTTCCATGAAAATTCCTTGTTCATCTGCTAAATGACAAGGCCACTGCCATTCAGACATTCTTTATCTCCAGCTCTTTCTCTGCTTTTGAACTTCACTGCTCTGTTCACCTTCACTGTCTGAGCTCTGAGTCCTGGCGGGGCCTAGGACTCAGCACTCCAACCTGTATGTGGATGCTCAAAAATCCAGTCTTGTCTAAGGTCTCCAGATGTGTTTTAGGCATCTAAAGCTCAATCTGCTCCCTTTCCATTCTCAACAAACCCAGGCGGCCCGCTTCTCTTTCTGCTTCCTGTCACCTGCTTCACCACCAACAGGATCCAGACACTGGCAGGTGTTCCCAATCTCTAGCTGCCACTGGCCCCACCTGGACTTGAGTGATTTCTCCAACTATTTGTGACACAAAGCCAAGCACAATTCCAGTAACACCACAACCCTTCTTTGGTAAGACCATGAGTTCCGTATATGCTGTGACTCATGCCAAAGCATGAACTTAACTACCCGTCGCCCCTCACCAGGCAAAGTCAGGAACAAGACACTCCTGTATACAGTCTACTTCCCATAAAGCCACAGTGACTAAATCTAGGGGAAGCACAAGTAGATAAAAGGATCAAACGGACTCTACAGTTTTGGATACTGACTTCATGCACAAGTAAAGGCAAGGCCTGCAAACCAAAGAGTGGAGCATGTTTCTAATCTTTATGGTGACAACTTAATGAGGTTAACAGAAGGGGAGGGCCCCAGAGAGACACTGATTAGCTCTCTTTACTAGTCCTCATGGGTGCTTAACTCTGAACAGAAGGGGTAAAGGAGATAGCTTAGCTGGCAGGGTGCTTGTCTAGCACATGGAAAGCTCTGAAGTTTCATCCTCAGCACCCTACAACTCTGGGTGTGCTGGCATACACCTGTAATCTCAACATTCAGAAGGTGGAAGCAGGAAGATAAGGAATTCAAGGCCATCCTCTGCTAAACGGTGAGTTTGAGGCCAGTCTGAGCTACATAAGACTCTCTAACAAAAAGAAAAGGAAAAGAAAGGTGGGCTGGAGAGAATGTCTCAGAAGTTACAGATGCTTGCTTGCAAAGCCTGACAATTCAGGTTCCTCAGTATCCATGCCCACCGCAATAAAAAATTATATATACAGAGAGAGAGAGAGAGGGAGGGAGGGAGGGAGGAAGGGGGTGGAGGAAGCAAAACTCAGAAGTTAGCAAGGCGTACTTCATGGAGGGAGAGAACCGTGTCTGGACTGGTGTGAGAAGCACAAAGCCTGGGACTGCCTCTTGGGCTCTGGGAGACCTGGGCTGAGGCCTCACCAGGGTCTGCACCAGTTTTATTGCATGGTTAGTTCTAAAGAAAGAAAATGAAACACACAAAAATACCACTTTTGGTCACAAGAAGGGTATTTTCCTATCTGTGAGCACTGTTTTGGGGGGAAAAGGGTACAAACCATGATTATTAGTTGTTACAAACACAGGTGTGGCTTGGGGTGGGGCTTAGCTATACAGTACTGCTCAGCAGGCACAAAATCTTACATTCAAATCCTCAAAACCTCAACATGGATAAGACAGATAGGTACTACAGACAGAAGCAGGCAGACTCTACAAAGGCATACATGGGGGGGGGGGCACGCGATCTGGGTATGGCAGTGCATGCTTTTAATCTCAGCACTCGGGTGGCTGAGAGTTCAAGGCTGCTTGACTATTTCCACGTCAGCCTGGGCTAGAGCGAGACAGTACCTGGAAAAAAATAAAAAAGAGGACGAATACAAATTTTAGGCCAGCCCAGGCTACATGAGACTCTGTTCTCAAAAAACTGAAGTACGGCCAGATGTGGTGGCACATGCCACCCCAAGACTACGTAGTGAATTCTAGGTCAGCGTAGGTTAGAGCAAGACTCTACCTCAAAAAACAAACTGAAACAAGGGGTAGAGAGATGGCTTAGTGGTTAAGGCATTTTCCTATGAAGCCTAAGGACCCAGTTTTGATTCCCCAGTACCTATGTAAACCAGATGCACAAGGTGGCACATGTATCTGGAGTTCATTTGTAGCGTTTAGAGGCCCTAATGGGCCCATTGTCTCTATCTGCCTCTTTCTTTTTCAAACTAAATATTAAAAAACCCCCAAACCTGAAATAAGCTAGGTGTGCTAGCTATGCTTTCAATCCCAGCACTTAAGAGAGGCTGAGGTAGCTCTGTATATTCAAGGCTAGCTTGGGCTACACAACAAGTCCCAGGTTAGTTTGCAGCTAGACCCTGCCTCAATTTAAAAAAAAAAAAAAAAAAAGGAAGGAAGGAAAGGAGGGAGGTGCCTGCGCTGGTGCAACCCTACACTCAAAATCCAAGTGAAGACCCAGCAGAGCCTTAATCTGACAACAGTGGGTGAAGGCAGGACACTGTGCTAAGGTCGAGGAGCAACCAGAACTCCTAAGCAGAGAAGCTGCAGCACATCAGGCCGAGGAGGCAGACAGGGGTCCCAGGTGAGCCTCAAGCTTCACAGGTGTGACCCTCAGCAAACCCAGGCCATTTCTAAAGGGACGCTAATGACACAGAAGAATAACGTCTCCCAGCTTTCACAAAGGTCAAGATCAGCTGTTAACTGTCAACATCATACTTGATGATGCATTAACTGCACACTTAATTCTACCGGTATATACAATTATAAACTCTGCTCAAGTTACACAATCTATTCAAATATATGACCAAGATATTATCAAATAATTTGATTTATAGGCATTCTATTCTAATTAAATCAATATTCTAAAGCCAGGAAAGAAAGTGTCACTTTCAAACAGAATTCAAATATAATAAGACTTGTTTCAATAAATATTCTGAACTTAATTGGCTTAAATGGACCTAGGTGCTTCTGTATGTAAAAAAAAGTCCAACCTGACATGCCCACATCCTGGGCTGTTTACTTATTCCCTGTCTGGAGCCTGATTTACTGGCGACAAAGTGCAGCCACGACCCACAGCACAGGCAGGAACCATCTGCTAATGGAACTTTTAACAGAGAAGTGACCAGTGACGGGAGGTAATTCTTCCTATGTAGACTGCTCTAAAGACCTCACTGCACTCTATCACAGTAAACAATCACTAACATATGCATTAAAGAAAATTTAAATATATTATGACCCAATAAATACCACAATCAATCAATATATAGTTTTCTCCTCTTGCAAATGTAATGTCCAGGTACCATGCAGTTAGTGTTGCACTATTACATTTACTTAGTCTGGATATGTTGGCACACAGTCAATGCTTCATAATCAGATGGTAATCATATATATATTTTGGAACTTGCCCTTTGGAGTTTCCATGCAGAAAACCATGTGGAGCTAAATTAGCTACCATTTTATTATTATTTTGTTTGTTATTTGAGGCAGGGTCTTACTCTAGCCTAGCCTGACCTGGAATTCACTATGTAGCACCTGGGTGGCCTCGAACTCCTGGCAACCCTTCTACCTCTGCCTTCTGAGTGCTGGGATTAAAGGCGTGTGCCACCACACTTGGCTTCTCAGAGTTTGTCTTATGTATCACAGTTGATTTAGGGTTCACCTTTGCTCCTGTTTGTTATTATTTATTTGGTTTGGTCTTGTTCTAGCCCAAGCTGACCTGAAATTCACTATGTAGTCTCAGAGTGGCCTCAAACTCACAGCGATCCGCCTACCTTTGCCTTGTGAATGCTGGAATTAAAGGCGTGCACCACTATGCCCGGCTGTTTCTTATTCGCTCATCTTAGCTCAAACAAGTACAAGGCATTGTTTTACAGATTCTTGTGAAATGAGTTGTATGAATGACATCTTCCAAAGAAAGCTGGAACTGTGCTTCAAAGAAGCCTTGCCACCAGCAGAGGATAAGCTGCAGCGCCAGTGAGAAGTGGCGCTCGGCCAAGATTTGGATGCGGCTGCCCTCAGTTCTAGTATGGCAGGTTGGGAGCTGGATGCATTTTCAGGAGGCTGCCCTTGGCAGGAATTAACAAAGTGCTCTTGTGACCCCTGTCACTGCACCCTTTCCTCTGGCTTCCTGTCCTGCCTCTCCACCCTGCATGACATCTTCACCAAAATCAAGCTGATGGCAACACCATGCCCCTGAGCATCCAAAACCCAATAAGCCAAATTAATTATCTTCTCTTTGTTAAGTAACCTGTCTCAGATATCACATTGTAACAGCAAAAGGGAAAATGATATATATATATATATTGGGGGGAGAGGGGGACTTCTAGTCCAGGCTGACCTGGAATTCACTATGGAGTCTCAGGGTGGCCTCGAACTCATGGTGATCCTCCTACCTCTGCCTCCCAAGTGCTGGGATTAAAGGCGTGTACCATCATGCCCACTAAAATGATATTAAGTGCACCTAAACAAACATACACACTGTTGTGGTGTCAATCATGAGGCCAAGCTGGAGCCACTAATTAAGCTTGAAGAATTTGTACTATCAAAGCAGTAACATGTGGAATCTGAACAAAAAGCAACTCTAAGCCAGGTGGGCCTGGTGGCTCATGCCTTTAATCACAGCCTGGAGGCAGAAGTAGGAGAATCTCTGTGAGTTCAAGGCCACTTTGACAGTACAGGTGAATTCCAGGTCAGCCGGGGCTACCTGGCCTGCCTCGAAACCAAAACCAAAACCAAACAAACAAACAAACAAAAAAAACCCCCACAAAACAAACAAACAAAAAAATACAAACAAATCTACCCATAACAGTGCTGCTCAGAGATACAAAGATTTACAAGAGTAGACAGATTCTCTTCTATCAATGCTCTGCACCCCTCTTTGCTGAAGACAGGGCCTTGCTATGCAGCCCAAGCTAGCCGTGAAGTTGTGGTGATCCCCGTCTCAGTTGACTGTGTGCTGCTGGCATTAATGGCCTGTGCACCATGCCTGGCTCTTCCTCTGCTCTGCACACCTTACTCAAATCCACAGCAACCAAGTAGTGCAGCTGTGACTTAAGGCTGGACAGTCCTTAGCAGAATTATTTCATTCACGGGCTCACCGGGACCATCTCACAAACTTAGAAGAGTGAACTCAAAATGGACCAAAGACCCATCTGTAAGCTAAAACTACACACGAGAACACACAGGGCATGTCTTCGTTACCTTAGACAAGGACAGAACAGGCACAAAAGGAAAAAGAGGTAAACCAGGCTCTCCAGAGAATGCCAGTGTGGGAGGATCTACAGCCAGGCATTGCGCAAGCGCACCTGAGGAGGGGCCTGCATCTAAACTAGACAAAGCACTTAGTAAAGACCAACGGCCTAGTTAGAGAGCACTGGTGATGGTCTGAGCAGACAGCTCTATAAAATACATGAAGAGGCAGTTAGCATTCTTTGCTGAGAAGCCCAGCACACCTACAGGGCTGTAATAAAAAGGACAGGACTGCCAACAAGAAGTACTCTTGTAAATAACTCCTTTGTATCTCTGAGGAGCACTACTACGGATAGAGTTGCCTTTTTGTTGTTGTTGTTGTTGTTGTTTTTGGTTTCTCAAGGCAGGCCAGGTAGCCCAGGATGAGCTGGAATTCACTTGTAGTGTCAGGGTGGCCTTAAACAGAAATCCTCCTACTTCTGCCTCTGGGCTGTGATTAAAGGCATGAGCCACCAGGCCCAGCTCAGAGTCGCTTTTTGTTCAGATATGGTCACAGGAGCGGTTTTGCAAGCACAGATTTTGGAGCAAGGAAAGCTCCACACCCACGTCATGCCTAGCCCAGGCATTGCCCCTAATTCATAACCCCACTGCTTCAGCTTCCTCAGTGGCGTTGACTGACTAAACCACCTGCTCCAGGCACGGACCTCTGAGGTTGCTCAACATGTGCTGCATACAAAGACAGGTTCTCTCTTAGCCCAGGATGGCCCTGAACTCTCTATGTAGCTGAGGGTGAGCGTGCACTTCTTGCACCTGGAATTACTGGCATGGACACTACCCCTGGTTCTGAAGTCCTATTCACTCAAGGATGATGACAAAGTTGATGGACGCCTTGGACAATAAGCTTTACCTATAGTGTTCAATTCAGCCAATTATAATAAAACATAATTAGATCATTCGTAACGTTTGGTTTTCATGGTGCTGTTTTTGGACAGGTCTTGAGATGTAGCCCAGGCTGGCCCGAAACTTTTGATCCTTCTGCCTCAGCTTCCTCAGTGTTGGACTCACAGGCAAGCTGCCTCCTCAGCCAGCTGTCACGGCTAGTGCATTCTGAGTCCTCAAACTGTGGGAGCTCACAATGGTTTTTGAGGGAGCCTGGAGTGAGGTCTTTCCTGGTCACACTCCTAGGTACACAATGCTGTCATACAATGCAGCTGTCCCATAGGACTAGATTACAGGCTTTTCCCTCATTTTGGACATTATCCAGACCTGAATTTCAGCTCCTGATTTTATTGCAATTGCTAGTCTTGCTTTTCTACAATTAGAAAATATAACATTTTTTTCTTAAAATGCAAGTAAGCAAACAAAATAAATACAACCTAGCCAGGCATTATGGCACATGCCTTTAATCCCAACACTTGGGAGGCAGAGGTAGGAGGATCGCTGTGAATTCGAGGCCAGCCTGAGACTACTAGTGAATTCAGGTCAGCCTGGACTAGAGTGAAATCCTACCTTGAAAAACAAACAAACAAAAAATACAACCTAGATATAGGATCTTCTATGTAAAAGCTCATTGAAGATAGTAGTAACCAGTAAAAATTGTAATGTCTTATTGGATTATTGCTTGTTATTTTTTTGCGGGGGTGCACGGGGTTGAGGTAGAGTCTCGCTCTAGTCCAGGCTGACCTGGAATTCACTCTGTAGTCTCAGGGTGGCCTCAAACACATGGCAACTCTACTACCTCAGCTTCCCAAGTGCTGGGATTAAAGGCATGTGCCACCACGCCCAGCACTTACTTATGGAATAGAAGTAAGAGAAGCCTGGTTCCCTGGGGAGCACCCCTGGACTAGGACAGGCCCAGCATACTTCTGTCTTATTTCTGTAGTCTCAGGCTGGCCTCCAACTCACGGCAGTCCTCATACCTCTGCCTCCTGGGTGCTGGGATTAAAGGCATGTACCACCATGCCCGGTCCCTTACTTCTGACTTGAATTAGTTAGAGGGAGCACTATGTACACTTCCACATCGTTTAAACCATACCGAACAACTGTGTGGCCTTCCACCTCATAGCTCTTTAAAATAATGGCTTCTGGGCTGGAGAGATGGTTTAGTGGTTAACTGCTTGCCTGTGAAGCCTAAGGACCCCAGTTCGAGGCTCAATTCCCTAGGACCCACGTAAGCCAGATGCACAAGGTGATGCATGGATCTGGAGTTCGTTTGTAGTGGCTGGAAACCCTGGTGCGCCCATTTTCTCTCTCTCTCTACCTCTTTCTCTCTCTGTTGCTCTCAAATAAATAAATAAAAATAAACAAAAAACTTTTAAAATAGCAACTTCTGATGGACATGATGGCACACACTTTTAATTCCAGCAGAGGCGGAGGCAGGAAGAACAGGAATCCAAGGCCAGTACAGATGAGTTTAAGGACAGCATGGGTGGGCCACTGGGCTGTCTCAAAAAGCAGAAAGATAGCTGGAGGGATGGCTTAGTATTTAAGGTATTTGCCTGTGAAAACAAAGGACCCAGGTTCAATTCACCAGGACCCACGAAAGCCAGATGCACAAGATGGCGCACGTGTCTGGAATTCATTTGCAGCGGCTGAAGGCCCTGGTGGCCCGTTTTATCTCTCTCTCTCTCAAATAAATAAAATAATTTTTAAAAAAAGCAGAAGCAAACAAACTACACTTTTAACATCATCAATAAAGTAGCTGTAAGACGACAATAAACAGTATGGCAGACATACCTGTGCCAGCAGTAGTGACTGCTAAGCTTGTCAGGAGTTTATGATGTTTTCTGTATCAGAATAGCCCTTCTTTGTGAGGTGGTAGTTACATGTGTATAAGCATTGTGCAATTGCCATGTAAAGAAGTACTATTTAGGGCTCACCAAAACTATGTTAATGATTCTGAATAAAGATCATCAAATAATTTAGACTACAACTACAAAGAAACATTGACTGACAGCATCTTTCGGGTTGAGCTGTTTTGTATAGATTACTTTACCTTTCCAAGCATCCGGCCCAGGAAATAGTAATGTCTAGCAAAAGAGTCTCCCACAAGCATCTGAGCAGCTGGGTTGGGGTACAAAAGCCCTTCATTCGTAGTCTTAAAGAACCCCTGGTTGGGGTTAAATCCCGACTTCAGTAGTTCGTTTAAAAACTCTCTGAAAATGCCACCACCATCGATGCCAGCTTCATCTAGGCCATGGGCATTGAGCAAGTGCACACGGATCCGCTTTTTCAAATCAGGTTCTGTTCAAGAGTGATGACATATAAATGGTCTTAGGCAAGGGCAGTGAGAAAATTAGGACATTTTAATATATGAGTCAACAAAGCAATAATTTTTAGAGACAGTGACATTAAATTTACTTAAAATGCAAATAAGTAAATAAAACAATCTAGAAATAAATTTCTATGTAATAGCTATCATTTAAATAACAGTAGCAACCAATACAACAGGATTTCTCCAGAGCTTACATGGAAAGCCTTTCTATCAGTTATGACATGGGAAATGGGAGGGTGGTGGACCAGTAGAATAAAGAAGATGGGAACACTTCTCCACTGAGGACTGAAGAACTTGGAGGAGGTGCCCAACAAGGATAAGAACAAAGTGACTTTCCTAAAGAACTGCAATGTGAGATATGGGTTTGGAGGTACCAGAATACCAACAGAGTAGTAGCATTTAAGACCTGTTATCCCAGTCCAGTACAAGCTGAAGATTCTTTTCTTACTTTACTTATTTTTTTAAATGGATACACTAGGGCCTCCTGCCACTATAAAGGTGCACTTTATGTGTCTGGCTTTATGTGGGTGACAGGAAATCAAACCAGGGCCACCAGGCTTTGCAAGCAAGTGCCTTTATCCACTGAGCAACCTGTCCAGCCCACTTTTTCTTTTAAAGGACCCAAGGAAGTTTTCTTGAGTAAAAGCTTTGCTATGAATAAAGAATTCAAACAAGCTAGAAAAGCATTATATAAAGCAAACTACTGATACCTTTGATACTTCTTAGAAGTTCATTAACTTCCATGGAAATCCTATGTAATAAAAAATAACTTAATTTTCTACAGCAATGTGTTGATATGTAGACATATTTCATATCTGAGCCTTTAACTGCTCAACTCTGTGTGACCATGCTTGAACTACTCATTGAGTTTAAGGGTCCATGTAAGCTAATGGATTGCACACCAGTCTGTTCCTTCTGTCTGGTCTCTGACTATTCTAAAGAACAAATAGGTAAATAGGGTTAATGAGCTAGGTAAATTCAGCATTATAAGCTATACTGTAACTGTTTTTTCTTTATTTGTTTTGAGTAAGGTCTCACTGTAGACCAGGCTGACCTGGAACTCATTCTGTAGCTCCAGTTCACAGTGATCCTCCTACCACAGCCTCTGGAGTGCTGGGATTAAAGGTGTGCTCACCACACCTAACTGTTTAATAAGTAAAATCTAAGTGTCCTTAGAATATGTTAACAGCCAAGACAGGAACTGTGTGAATTCTAAAGGTTTTAGACAACATTAATCTGTGGTCATTTAAGATAGCCAACTATTTTCCGGGTGTGGTAGCACGTGCCTTTAATCCCAGCACTCCAGAGGTTGAGGTAGGAAGATCACCATATCACCGTGAGTTCAAGGCTAGTCCAAGACTACATAGTGAATTCCAGGTCAGCCTGGGCTACAGTGAGACCCCACCTCGAACTCCCCCCCAAAACAGTCAACCATAGTAAACTAGATATTCTCCAAGAATGCTTCTGTCCTAAATATGTCCTAATACTGTAAAGTTAACAAGACGGGATGGGGATATGGCTCAGTTGGTACAGTGCTTGTCTAGCATGCATAAACTGAACATCAAGCTACAGGTATAATTCTAGCATTCAGAAGGCGGAGGCAGGAGGATCAGAAGTTCAAAAGAAAATAAAGAAGCTAAAAACAGAACTACTATATGACTCAGCTATACCACTGCTGGTAAACCCCAAAGAAACCCTATGTCCAAAGAACTCTATAGCCTACTTCTGAAATACTTGCACATTTATGTTCATTGCTGCTCTGTTCACTATAGCTAGGAAATGAAACCAGCCTATGTTTATCAACTGGTGACTGGATAAACATAATGTGGGAACATATAGACAATGGAATTTTAATCATCTATAAAGCAAAAACAAATTATGAAATGTACAGGAAAGTGAATGGAACTGGAAAATGTATTGAGTTAACCCAGGTTCAGAAAAATACACACATGGGCTGGAGAGATGGCTTGGCAGTTAAGGTGCTTGCCTGTGAAGCCTATGGACCCATGTTTGACTCTCTAGAGCCCATGTAATCCAGACACACAAAAATGAGGCAAGCACAAGGTCACACATGCCCACCAGGTAGTGAAAGTATCTGGAGTTCGACTGCAGTGGCTGAGGCCCTGGCATGCAATTCTCTCACACACACACAAAAAAAAGATACATACCTGGATCCTAGCTTTAAATCTCCAGACCTGTGTGTTCAACTTGGAGTGCTTGTAGAGCTCAGCAAGTTAGAAAAGGGCTAAATTGTGTTGTGTGTATTTTCTGTTTGGGGAGGGGTGAGGATACCTTGGAAAGGGTTAAACAGGAATGAGGGCAGGGAGATGTGTGGAGGGTGGGAGGAAGGGTCAACAAAACTTAGGATATTAAAAAGCCATTAAGACAACCAACAACTTAGCAAATTTAATAAAAAACAAAATAGCTGGGCATGGTAGCACAAGCCTTTAATCTCAGCACTTGGGAGGCAGAGCTAGGAGGATCGCCATGAGTTCAAGGCCACCCTGAGACGACATAGTGAATTCCAGGTCAGCCTGGGCTAGAGCGAGACCCTACCTTGAAAAACCAAGGAAAAAAAAAAAGAAAAAAAGAAGAAGAAAAATATAGAATGCAAAACCAGCCGCACTGGCATACTCCTGTAATCCCAGCATTCAAGAGACTAGGCAGAAGAACATGAATTCCAGGTCTGCCTGGTTTACACGGGGGGTCGGGGGATCCTGTCTTATGAACAACAAATAAAATGGGTACTATCAGCAGTTTTGAAATTATAACAGCAAACTGAATTTGAGATAGACCATGGTGGGGTGGGGGGTTGGGAATTTGGCTCAGCCATTAAAAGGCACTTGCTTGAAAAGCCTGATGGCCTAGTTTCAATTCCCTAGTACTTGCATAAAGCCAGATGCACAGTGTTGTGTCTGGAGTTTGTGTGTAGTGATGATAGAAGGCCCTGACATGTTCATACTTAACTCTTTAATTCAAATAAAGTGGTAGGGTCTCACTCTAGCTCAGGCTGGCCTGGAATTCACTCTGTAGTGCCAGGTTAGCCTCAATGAACTCACAGCAATCCTCCTACCTCTGCCACCCCAGTGCTGGGATTAAACGTGTGTGCTATCATGCCCGTCTCTCTCTCACATACATACACACACACAAAATGACTGATGTTTTTAAAGGATCAGTGTGTGTGTGCGTGTGTATTTAAAACAAAATAATAAAAGTTTTTAAAGGATCAGTACTTCCTACAATATTTCCCCAGCCTCAATACACAGACAAAAAGAGAAAATGATATATACCATTTTCTGGAGAAAGTTTGTCATAAGCATCTTCATAAATATAATTTCTTCTTATTGTGACATTAATTCCATCCAGAAATGGACCATCTCCTTGAACTTCTTGCTTATCTGCATAAATCAACCTTTGAAAGATCTAACAAACACGGAAAGTTGTAACGTTATTAGAAACAACAGACTTGGTTATAAGCACAAGCAACCTAAAGGAAAAAGAAAACTGCTAAATTTAACTTTGTATCTCCTTATATTCTGGGATCAATTATTTTTCCAGGTAGGGTTTCACTCTAGCCCAGGCTGACCTGGAATTCACTATGTAATCTCAGGGTGGCCTCAAACTCACAGCAATTCTCCTACCTCTGCCTCCCGAGTGCTGGGATTAAAGGCATGCACCACCACGCCCAGCCTGGGATCAATTTTTATAGTGATTTTACAAAGAAAGTTAAAAAAAAATAAGAAAACATATTTAGTAATTGCTAAAGTTGCTTTCCATCATTTTATAATAAATTTAGAAATTCCTATGCTACAGAATATTTTCATTGATAAATTCTTCACAAAAATGCCAGCATGAAGAACAGCTCTTCAAGCCAGATCCTAATCTTAGAGGTATGCCCTCCAAGATAAAATTCCAGTGTTTGTGAAGTTGTAATCCAGTAGAGGGAGCTCAGGAGCCAGGCATTACCTCATGAGCTAGGGTTTTTAATAAAAACCAGGAACTCCAGAGCAATCTGTTTCGCTGGCCCCGGGCAGAGTGAAAGCCTAAAGGACATCTTTGAGGCCAGTACCTGGGAGAACCTAGTAATTTCCAGAAATTTTCTACTTATAGCTGGAGAATATAAATAAAACATTCTATGTTAAATTGGGAATAAGATACAAGCAAACTTTTATGCATCCCTCAAAATCATCAGGCAAGGAGTTAAGAAATCCCTTCCCCCACCCCATGCCCAGGAAGTCTGTAGCCCAGGCTAACCGAGAATTCAATATGTAACCCAAACTGGTCTCGAACTCATGGCAATCCTTCTGCCTCTGCCTCCCAAGTGTTGGAATTAAAGGTGTGTGCTACTATGTCCAGCTTTTTTTTGTTTTGTTTTAATAAAGCAGCAATCATGTTAAGTAATTACCACTGAACATACACAGCATACTTTTTAAAAATGGCATTTTCAGTTTTAGATTTCCAACCAGAAATCGCCAGTGACAAGGGCCATTCAACCAGGCAGAAGGAAACATTGTTTTAGCCTGCATACAGAGGTATCTGGTTGGGTTTTAAAATGATGAACCCGGGTTGGAGATATGGCTTAGCAGTTAAAGTGATTGCCTTGAAAGCCAAAGGACCCAGGTTCGATTATCCAGGATCCACATAAGCCAGAGACACGAAGTGGCACATGCATCTGGAATTTATTTGCACTCACTGGAGGCCTGACGTGTTCATTCTTTCCTGATCCTCCTACATCAGCCTCCCATGTGCTGGGATTAAAGGCACGAGCCACCACATCCAGAAAACTTTTTTTTTTTTTTTTTGTTTTTTTGAGGTGGGGTCTTGCTCTAGCTGATGCTGACCTGGAACTCACTATATAGTCTCAGGCTGGCCTCAAAGCCATGGTGATCCTCCTACCTCTGCCTCCTATGTGCTGGGATTATAGGTGTGCGCTACCACACCTGGCACCCAGCAAAATTTTTTTAACACTAATGTGGTAAGCTACCATCCCATGGTGTTAGTGACATACCTTCACTCGCTCCTCAAATGGAACTACGAAAGGCAGCTCTGTCAGGATGGCCAGCTGCCGCTCCTCGGACACAGACAGTGGTGGGGACTCCAGACCCACTGAAACACAAGGCAAAACTCAGTAGCTCATCCGTACTTCCTGCTCACTGCCAGTATATCAAACTCATCCCTAAGAATCTAAAGTCATCTATGAATTCATGAATCTACTTGCAGTTCTAAGAATATACCTTCTAGGTCCAGTCTAACTAGGTGAGCAGTGCTAGCTAAGCCATCTTCAGAGGCCTTTACCATACTCATCCAGTGATGAGTTACCTTTTCAGCCATTTGCTCAAGCTGAGGAGCATAGCCACTGGAATGTGCCTGTCCAGTCTGCTTCTTTCCTCCAGACCACGTGCCTAGGAAAGGGCTGTGTATATAGCAGTCCTGAACCACTACATCACTAGTAGACATGTGCCCTACTCCTTCTCAAGAGGTAGAGTGGAATCCCACAGAACAAACCATGGCTTGCCCTTTCAAATGCATTTCAAAGGAGGGACAAAACCTTGATGACATTGCAGTTTTTTAAGTAACTGGGATTCCCTTTTGTACTCCACATACAAGGGAAAACTAAAACATATAAAAGGCATTAAAAAAAATTTTTTTTTGTTTATCTTTATTTATTTGAAAGTGACAGAGAGAGAAAGAGGCAGAGAGAGAAAGAGGCAGAGAGAGAGAGAGAGAGAGAGAGAGAGAGAGAGAATGGGTGTGCCAGGGCTTCCAGCCACTGCAAATGAACTCCAGATGCGTGCGCCCCCTTGTGCATCTGGCTAATGTGGGTCCTGGGGAATCGAGCCTTGAACTGGGGTCCTTAGGCTTCACAGGCAAGTGCTTAACCGTTAAGCCATCTCTCCAGCCCTAAAAGGCATTTTTGAACTCACTACCTACTTAGCTCAATAACATGCAGTAAACTCACTGAGTACCTATGAGCCCTACCTTCTCTTTCAATGTCTCGACCAGCAACCGTATCTAAGGAGAGCAGAGTGCATGCACAGCTCACTCAGGTTAAGCACTGCCTGGACAACATGAAGGGAACCTAACTCTTGGACTACATGCCTGTGACTCCATCTAAGGAGCTGCTGAAAAAGCCAAGACATCAATCACTTTCTGCCAGGCCCTGGGGTAGGAAGGTGTTAGCAATCAGGGGACACTAGTGATTTATTTGGATGGTCAAACTATTTTGTGTGATTGATTCTATTGGTATCACAAGATCACACTGTTCAGCAGTCACAGAGCTGCCACTAACAGGAGTGAACGCTGCAGGGTGGACATGATCTCCCTGCTGAAGCGCCAGCTGAGGAGAACTCACCCTCCAGAGTGGACTGCAGTGGGCCGATCCTCCCCATTCTCCGGAACCTCCACACGTGTCTGGACGCAGGCACATACAGCTGGGTGACCTGTGGGACACAAACATGGTCAACAGTTCCTTCATTTGAAAAAGCCAGAGCATATACTTCTGATGAGCAGGCCTTCTACGTTCTCCCCAGTTTGCCTTCCACATCCTCCCTTCTATGCTCACTGGCCTTTTTTTGAGGTAGAGTCTTGCTCTAGCCAAGGCTGACCTGGAACTCACTACATAATCTCAGTGTGACCTTGAACTCATGGAGATCCTCCTACCTTTGCCTCCTGATCATGGGTCTTTTAATGTTAATTGCTGACTGCTTTATTTAATGAGAGTATCAGGTCGTAGTAAACTATGGTAATAATATAATTGCCTTAAGGAACAAAACATACCACACGTACACAATTAACAACTGACTATTACACATATGTACTTCCTCATAAATGTCTTTAATTTCAGTTGTTTTTCAATCTGTCAGTTTTCATTCCTTATTCTTGGCCCTTGTAAAATATTTTAGGAAGTTCATTAGTATTTATTTTATTTTAGTTATTTGAGAAAAAGAGTGAGTGAGAAAGAAGCAGATAGAGAACAGGCGTGCCAGGGCCTCCAGTCCCTCAAACAGTCTCCAGACACATGCACCACCTTGTATACATCTGGCTCATGTGTGTCCTCTGGCTTTGCACATAAGTACCTTATACGCTAAGCCATCTCTCCAGCACCCTTGTCATTTTTTCCCCCCAAGGTAGGGTCTACTTCTAGCCCAGGCTGACCTGGAATTTATTCTGTACTGTCAGGATGGACTCAAACTCACGACAATCCTACCACTTCTGCTTCCCGAGTGCTGGGATTAAAGGCGTGCACCACCATACCTGGCCCCCTTGTAATTATTTATGAAGGAACAAGATTTTGTTCTAGAAATTTCCTGTGGTCTGACTATACCTATTATATCCTCATGGTTGTCCCTCACCTTTCTTTAGCCCTGCATTCCCCAAAGGGATGGCTGGCATTTTTAGCACAAGGCACCTGGGTCTGCTTACTGCTGAGGTCACACACCGTGAAGGTGTCACACTGTGTCACAGGTGGTCCCAATGAAGCATAAACCCACTGTGTCACTAAGCACTGCTGGATTCCCTTGATTATGTTCTGTGACAATTCTTCTGGGAGTAAGAAAAAGTGGGGATTTGCAGAGGATCAGGCCAGCAGACCCAGCGTGGAGGGCGTCCTTACAACAGGACAAACCACAAGAGCAGTGCCATCACTACCTGGAGTCTCTGAAAGGCAGGTCAAATGCTAAGTCTTCAAAATAATGAGGTGGCTCACTGGTACCCTATAAAACTGATGGACCAAGTTCTTTATTTTCTTTTTCTCTTCTCATTGTGAACTTATGGAGTCAGCACTCTTGGTTTCAGTCTGTGGCAGCTCCTTTCAGTGACGTTTAGAGCTTCCAAGGACCTCTGATGCTTCCGCACACTCCCAGTGACCTCTATGGTGAGAGAGATTCCATCCCCCACACCTAGTACCCACCACTGAACTAAGGGCTGGGGTGGTGGTGGGGAATGTGCATTAGAGTCGCCACCTGGGTCCTGCAGCTGTTCATTTTGGACGATCTGCCCACTTCCAGACTGTCTGTGAGCAGAGCTAGAGGTCCCAGGCTCAACATGAAGATGACTTATCCCAAGAGAACCCAGTCACACTTCACTGCCCTACCACAACCCTGCTCTGGTTTATCCTGTCTCTAATACTTTCTTCTATGCCCCTCCCATCTTTCACCCTCAAGACTGAAATGCATGCAGCAGTGACTTGTCCTGGAAAGACAGGATGTCCTGTCACTACTGTACTCTTTCAGATAGGCTATGAGACTGTTGACTTTGGGTCTAGGTCTTAGCAAGAGTCAATTCTGTCTGTTCCTTCAGTTAAGGGTAAGGTCTATCTCTTCTAAGCACTGAGCACACATTGACTACCAACACTAAAAGAGAAATCTTTTTTTAACCCTAATAAACAGCCAATATACCTTAAGGCCAAAACAAAGGACAATCAGGATTAATGAATTCTCTGGGAGCTGTATAAGTCAATGATGTCGCTATACATAATGCCACATGACCTAAGAGTTAGTATAAGGGTACCATTGCTATTTTGTTAAAAATTAAGCTAAACAATTCTAAAGGGCTTCTCTCTAGAAAGACAACAAGTAAGCAAGGGCTGGAGAGAGGGCTTAGGTTAAGGTGCATGCCTGCACAGCCTAAGGACTCAGATTTGATTCTCCAGGTCCCATGTAAGCCAGATGCACATGGTGGCGCCATGTGTCTAGAGTCCGTTTGCAGTGGCTGGAGGCCCTGGGGCACCCATTCTCATTCTCTTTCTCTCTGTCTCTAATAAATAAATAATAAATCTTAAAAAAAAAAAAGAACATTAGGAAGATCCCTCACTAACCTTGTCTGCTTTAATGTCCTCTTGTTCGGACAGCCAGTGGTTTGGAGGACAGAAGTTTCTCCTTGTGTCTCTGGACTTCAGCATCTTCACTAGGTTGGTGATAACCTGAAGAGGAAGAACAGAACTGCATCATACAAACAGCTCAGTGATGCCACTGTACAGAGCAGCGCCAGATGCCATAAGGTGCAGGACACAAGTGCTTCTCCCTGTGCTACCAAAGAAAATAAGACACAGGAGTTCTCTGGACCGGGTGACAGAAAGAGCGTCATCCCACACTCTCTAGACTGCACTAAAGGGACAAAGCAGTTGCCAACACATATAGAAAGGTGAGCACAAGTGCACATGACACACGACAGTCTTCGCTCTGCCTTCGCCTCCCACGCTGGGTAGTACAGCTGTGCATCAGCTGAGCTGAGCTGTGGAAGTTTTCAGTTTTCAAATACACTGTTGGAGGGGTGTAAGGAAAAGCAGCATTTCTAATCTCTCATATCTTTCCACACGTCTCTCCTTGCCTCTGCAGCAGGCCTGCCTCTGACACTTCTCATCTCTGCATGGGACATCCCAAGCTGGCCATGACCTTGTGTTATCAGTATAGCCATATCCTTAGCACTGTCCTCTTCTAGAAGGCACCGAGCTCCTTGGGAATAGAACCCAACTACCTACGGAGGGATTTTGTACTTCTCAATGATTTGAGATTAATGATTGGCGAATTTTATAACAGAGGACAAAAGAAATCTGGTAGTACTGTCTGAACTACCTAAAAACTTTGTAATGAATTTAAATTATAAACTCACAGAATTTTAAACCTCTATGACCAGGATTGGAGCATATAGCCACATGGAGCTAAGTATGATTATAACAGTCAGCCAAACATGTGGACATGCTGCTTCAATTGATAAAACATGACTTGGATCACCACAGCCATAAGAAGGTACAAGCAAGGTGATCAGTTTCCAAGTACAGCCACTGGGTTAGAAAGTTGACTCAACCTCAACTGGAAATTTCACTTTAAAATTCAGCACTCTAATTGTATAAATCAACATTGATGTACAAGAGAAATATAAATGCTGGCTTTTTTTTTTTTTTTAAAGAGGGAGAAAGAGGCAAAGAGAGAATGGGTGCACCAGGGCCTTCAGCCACTGCAAACGAACACCAGATGCATGCACCCCCTTGTGCACATGTGAAACTGCACACTTGCGTCACTGTGCATCTGGCTTACGTGGGACCTGGAGATTCTTAGGTTTCACAAGCAAGTGCCTTAACCACTAAGCCATCTTTCCAGCCCTAAATGCTGTTGTTCTAAAAAGTAATTTTATTTATTTGCAAGAAGGGAGGGAAAGAGAGAGACAGCGCACACAAGAGCGAAACAGACTGAGAATGGATGCACCAGGGCCTAGTGCAATAGCAAACAAACTCCAAACACATTGACCACTTTGTGAATCTGGCTTTACATGAGTACTGGGAAATAGAACCTAGGCCTTCAGACTTCGCTAGCAAATGCATTTAATCATCTCTCTAGTCGTCCTTTTTTGAGATAAGGTCTTACATAGGCCAGACTAGCCTTGCTCTCCTGATCCTCATGCCTCTTCCACTCAAGCGTGGGGCCCAGCTACAAATTCTTTCGATGTGTGAATCCTGTTGGGTGTGGTGGCACACACCTTTAATCCCAGCACCCAGGAGACAGAGGGTAGGAAGATTGCTGTGATATCAAGGACACCTGAGACTACTTAAGTGAATTCTAGGTCAACCTGGATTACAGTGAGACACTACCTTGAACAAAACAAAACATCAAAAAAGTGTGAATCCCAGAATGCAAAAACGTCACAGGGTCTGTAACAGACTCCATTCAATAACCTCCCAACAGTAGCACTGTAGCCATGCAGAGAAACCATCCTAGTCCAGTTTTTTTTTTAAGTTATGTACATAGTGTGCATACAGTCATGATGGTACCATCCTTAGCCTTCTGCCTTTTTTTTTTTTTTTTTTTGAGGTAGGGTCTTACTCTAGTCTAGGCTAACCTGGAATTCATTCTGTAGTCTCAGGGTAGCCTCTAATTCAGGGCAATCCTACCTTGGCTTCCGAAGTGCTGGGATTAAAGGTGTGCACCACCATGCCTAGCCATGCTTTTTAAAAAAAATTATTGATTTGTGAGAGAGAGAGAGAGAGAGAGAATGGGCGCACAGGGCATCCAGCCACTGCAAAGAAATCCAGACACAAATGCCAGAAAGTGCACCTGGCTTATGTGGGTTCTGGGGAGTTGTACCTGGGTCCTTAGGCTTCACAGGCAAGTGCCTGGAGAGAGATGGTTTAGTGGCTAAGGTGCTTGCCTGTGAAGCCTAAGGACCCAGGCTTGATTCTCCAGAACCCACCTAAGCCAGATGCACATGGTGACCCATGCATATGGAGTTCGTTTGCAGTAAACAGAGGTCTTGGCATGCCCATTTTCTCCCTCTCAAATAAACAACTAAAAAGTTAAAAAAAAAAAAAAAAGTATGTTGGCTGACAAGCTAGTTTCTGCCCAGCCTGCCACAATGAAGTCAATAATCTGTTAAAACAAAACATACATAGCTAGACTGGAGAGATGGCTTAGCAGTTAAGGCATTTGCCTGTAAAGCCAAAAGACCCATGTTAAGCCAGATGCACAGCGTGGCGCACGCATGTGGAATTCGTTTACAGTGGCTGAAGGCCCTGGCGTGCCCACTTTCTCTTTCTCAAATAAGTAGAATGAGTAAAATTTGCTGGGTGTGGTGACACACACCTTTAATCCGCACTCAGGAGGTAGAGGTAGGAGAATCACTGTGAGTCTGAGGTCATCCTAAGACTACATGGTGAATTCCAGGTTCAGCATGGGTTAGAGTGAGAGCCTGTATCAACCCCGGCCCCCAAATTTCACTTATTTGAAATTGAGAGAACACAGATGTGCCAGGACCTCTTCCCATTGCAAATAGCACTTTTCACTTTAAGACAAGGTTTCACTAAGTTGCCCAGGCAGCCCTGAACTTGCAATCTTCCTGCCTCAGCCTAAGCACCTGAACTTCAGAGATCAGTGACACCCAACTTGACTAAACTGAACTCTTTATAAGGCTCTAAAGCAACTCAGCAGCATAAAATCTATGGGAACTGAAGGCAACAAATGCATACTGTGATGAATGCATGAAAAGTTTTAAGCATTTGATTTTGAAATGAAGAAAACACTAAAATGAAGTGTGAACACTGGTGACCCATAGCAGTGAGGGCAGCATCTCAAGGGTCGGGGCAGTGTCCCTCCCATATAAGGATCCTGTTTCAGGCCTCAGCTTGAGTTGTCTTCTCCACTACTCAGTGACACTGTGGGATTTGCAGGCACAGAACATGATCAGCATACAGATGCTTAAGCAACCAAGGTGATCGCCCCGACCCAAAAAAGGCACAGAAAACCAGGAATGAGCTGCTGCTGCAGGCAATGGTGGGGTATGTGTGCATGCGTGTGTGGGGGGCCTCTTGCCACTGCACATGAACTTCAGATACACGGGCCATTTTTTGCATTTGGCTTTACATGGGTGTTAGGGGAACAAGTCCTGGCTGAGACTTTGCAAATAAGTGCTTTTAACTGCCGAAGTCCTAATTCTTGTTTTGGTTGCTATTGTCTTCTTTCTGCAGTGCTGGGAACAAAGCTAAGGCCTTTTGTATGCTAGCCAAACACTCTACCATACCCGTAGCCTTTTATGGTTTTGGGCGTAGCAGTTAAGGTGCTTTGTTTTTGTTTGTTTTTGGTTTATTGAGGCAGAGTCTCACTCTAGTCCAGGCTGACCTGGAATTGACTATGTAGTCTCAGGGTGGCCTCAGGCTCATAGTGATCCTCCTACCTCTGCTCCCAAGTGCTGGGATTAAAAGTGTGCACCACCATGCTAGGCTACAGAGAGGATGGGTGCACCAGGGCTTCTAGCTGCTGCAAATGGACTCTAGATGCATGCAACACTGTGCATTTGGCTTTACTTGGATACTGGGGAATCAAACTTGGGTCGTTAGATTTTGCAGGCAAGCACCTCAAGTGCTGAGCCAGCTTTGTAGTTCGAGGTTATTTTATTTTTGAGTGAGGGACAGAGAAGGGGGGATGGGGAAGATAGAGAGAATGGGCATGCCAGGGCCCCTCAGCCACTGTGAATGAACTCCAGACACATGTGCCACATGTGTGACATTGCATGCCTGTGTCACTGTGTATCTAGCTATGTGGGTCCTGAAGAGTCAAACATGCATTCTTAGGCTTCACAGGCAAGTGCTTAAACACTAAGCCATCCCTCCAGCCCTAGACTTTTTTAAAGCCTTTTTTTAAAAAAAACATTTATTGATTGATTTGAGAGAAAGAGACAGATAGAAAGAACGGGTAGGCCAGAGCCTCTAGCCACTGCAAACAAACTCCAGATGCATGCGCCACCTTGTGCATCTGGCTTATGTGGGTCCTGGAGAATCGAAACTGGGTCCTTTGCCTTTGTAGGCAAGCACCTTAACCGCTAGGTCATCTCTACAGCCCCAAGCCTTTGGTTTTTTTTTTTTTTTTTTTTTCTTCTTCGAGGTAGGGTCTTGCTCTAGCCCAGGCTGACCTGGAATTCACTATGTAGTCTCAGGGTGGCCTCGAACTCACATCAATCCTCCTACCTCTGCCTCCAGAGTGCTGGGATTAAAGGCATGCGCCACCATGTCCAGTTTGCCTTTTTTTTAAAAAATGATTTTAATTTATTTATTAGAGATACGGGGGGGAGGGGTTGGGAGAAAGAATGAAAATGGGCACAACAGGGCCTCTAGGCAGTGCAAAAGAAATTCAGATGCATGTGCCACCATGTGCATGTGGCTTATGTGGGAACTGGAGAATTGAACCTGGGTCCCTAGGCTTCACAGGCATGTGCCTTAACCACTAAGCCATCTCTCCAGCTGTTGCCTTTGTTTTTTTAATACAAGGTTTTTCCATATACCCAGGATGGGTTAGAACTCACAATCTTGCCTCAACCTCTTGAGTACTGAGATTTGCCAACTTTACCACCATGTCCAGCAAGTTTTCTTCCAAATGATAACATATACATCAACAATCAAGGCAACAAAAATCATCTTCACGGTGCTCTCTACGTGGAGATGCAAACAGAGAGGGGAGGCATGAAAGCCTGACTCTCCAAACACACTGCCTTGAGAACCCCTACTAAGTGTTGACACCAGACACAAAGATGTAATGTTAAAGAGCAGTTTCCTACCTCCTCACTGAGCTAAAGCGATCATAGTCATAAATCACATTTCAAACGGAGTTTATAAAGCTGACAAATGCAGGGACTGTTTTAGCCGTGTCGCCGCAGGGCGTAGGAACAGACCTCAATTCACACAGTGACAAGGAAAGATGACTCCATCCACTTAAAATTCTATGTTCTGTGATCAGCCAACAGAGCCTCTCACACAAATTAGTTTGGGGGACCATCATCGACTAAAAAATGAAAATGGTCAGTGCTGAAGGAGCTCAGTCTCATCATTTGCAATTCCGTCCGACTCAACGGAAGGCCGGAAATCACTGGCAAATTCTTCTCACCTTCTTTGGTTGGATCTGTCTTGAATGCTTCAACTCGAATTTGGCACTGTAATGCAGAAAAATGCTGCTGAAATTTTAGTCTACAACTTTCCAGACAGGGAATGTAGCTGGCTGTACCCATCACAGCTCCAAGGACAGCTCCCTATCTCCCACACAGAATTCCTTTACCTCATGAACTGACAAGAGACAACAGTCATCCTTGAGATACTGTTGGGAACAGTGAAAACTCTGTATGAACTTATGGTATTTCACTATAGAGTAATTTTCTCTTCAAGAGATTTAATCATGGATGAAACCTTAGTCTATTACTTTTAGGGCTCAACTCAGTAGCAGGTAGTATAAAATGGTGTGGGATAGAGTTCTTTAGTCAAGCAATAGAAATCCTTTAAACAATTTTTTGTTGTTGCTTTGTTTCTTCTAGGCAGGGTCTCACTCTAGGCCAGGCTGACATGGAACTTACTCTGTAGTCTCTGGATGGCCTGGAACTAACAGCCATCCCCTTACCTCTAGCTCCTGAGTGCTGGGATTAAAAAGGTGGCCAGGCACAGTGGCTCCTAGCACTCAGGAGGTAAAGAGGCTGGAGGATGGCTGTGAGTTCAAGGCCACCCTGAGACTACATAGTGAATTCCAGGTCAACTTGGGCTAGAGTGAGACCTAACCTCGAAAAACTAAAAAAATTATTTGGGAGCCAAAGACAGCAAGAGAGGGAGATAGATAGAGACAGAGCAAGGAAGAGGAGGAGGAGAGAGCAAATGGGCATGCCAGGGCCTTCTGCTACAAACTCCAAATCATGCACCACCATGAACCTGAATTTATGTGGATACTGGGGAAGCAACCCAGGCTGTCAGACTTTGCAAACAAGGACCTTTAATTGTTGGGCCCTATCTCCAGGCAAAGAATTCTATTTCTAAGCTCAGAAGTCTTTGTAACCCCAATTCCCAACCTAAACCAGTCCCTTATTTAAAAAAAATAATAAACTGGGGCTAGGGAAATAAAGTGGTTGCTGCCTGAGTACTCAAGTCACACCCATAAAAAGCTGGAAGCTGTGTTGGGCTTCTGTAATCACAGCACAATAGCAGCAAGATGGGAGGCAAAGACAGAAGAATTTCCCAGAAGATCTTGGTAAGTGCAGCAAAAACAGCAGAAACCATTCCTCAAAGAGCTGGTGTGTGTGGATGGACCAGAAAGTTATCCTCTGGCTTCTACACCCACCCCACACAAATAAACTACAAAAAAAAAAAAAAAAAAAATTTTTTTTTTTTTTTTCGTTTTTTAAGGTAGGTCTCTCTCTAGCCCAGGCTGACCTGGAATTCACTATGTAGTTTCAGGGTGGCCTCAAACTCATGGTGATCCTCCTACCTCCGTCTCCTGAGTGCTGGGCCACCATGCAAAGCATAAATAACAATTAAAGACCCTGCACAAGGGGGCGCACGCGTCTGCAGTTGGTTTGCAGTGGCTAGCAGCCCTGGTGTGCCCTCTCCCTCTTTCTCTCTCAAATAAATTAATTAAATTTTTTTTAAATTTAAATTAAAAAAATTTTTATCTTGAACAAAGCCAGTTCCCAGGTGGTTAGCCCATATAGTGCTAAAAAGTGCTATATGAGCTGCTGGGGGGAAAGGGGACACTGCTCTATGAAAGCAACCATCCAGACTACCCAGACAAGATGGGTAACCAATGGCTCTCTGATTAGTTAAGAGATCTGCTCACTGGAAAGGAACCCATAGCTGGAAGTGGGACCTGAGTCAGAATTCTATGGAGACCAAGATCATGGACTCCAACAAGTTCCCACTAGTCTTTGGCCAAGAGAGAGGCTACACCCATTAAAATCTCTCTGAATTAACAATACTTATCCCAGTTAACCTACACCGACCTCAATCTCCATTGCAAAATCTTTTTCAAAAGGCACTGAGAACAGAGGAGATAAACCACCCTTTACACATCAGGCAGGGCCCAGGTGAAACCACAGAGGAATTGGCGAGATGAGCAAGAGTGTTGCTTCCATGATGACCCTGACAACCTGTGCCAGGGTGATGGAGAAAGACACTGAGGATCGTCAAAACAATCCAAAGCAGAAATCCAGAAGCTGCTGAGAGCTCAACACTGAAGTAGACTTAAATCATACCCACCACGGCTCAGGGAAGTCTGCAGTAGAGAGGATGAAAAAATTCTACGAGCCAGAGTGGGAGGGAATATCCAAAGGCATCCCCCCCAATAACTGACTGCTGCTCTCACAACTCATAATCCAGAACCCCATGGTGAATGTCAGCAATCCCACTGAGGCGGGCCCTCCATGGAATGAGGGTAGAGGAGGGAAATGATGGCACCAACATGTCATGTGTCCATATAAAGCTTCTACTTAATTAAAAATAAAAGTATTTTTAAAAAGATGTAAATAAAAAAACAAAATATTAAGCCAGATGTAGTGGCACAAGTAGGAAGATTGCCATGAGTTTGAGGCTACCCTGACACTACATAGTGAATTCAAGGTTAGCTGGGCCAGAGCAAGACCCTACATTGAAACAACCCCCCCCCCAAAATTAAGGGAAACTGTGAGGGTTTGGGGTGCAACTCAGTGATAACAATAATTGCTTGCCTAGCATGCACAAGCCCTGGGTTCAGGATCAAACACACAACACACACAAATATTTTTGTTGTTGTTAAGATAGGGCCTTGCTCAGGATGGCCTTGAACTCACTCTCTAAACTTAAACTTGAAATTCTTCCGCCTTAGCCTCTGAATGCTGGGATTACTGACATATACCATTCCTACTAGTCAAACAATAGGAATCCTATCCTTTGTGGAGCATTCACCTCCACAAAACTATTTTTTCCTTTCTACAAGGTAGGGCCTGGCTCTAGCCCAGGCTGACCTGGAATTCACTATGTAGTATTAGGGCAGCCTCAAACTCACAGTGATCCTCCTACCTCTGCCTCCCAAGGGCTGGGATTAAAGGCATGTGCCACTATGCTTGACTTACAAAACTTTCATTTAGGGCTGGACAGATGGCTTAGCAGTTAAGGCACTTGCCTGAGAAGCCTAAGGACCCAGGTGAAACCCTGGGTCCTTAAAGAGTGAAACCCTACGTTAAAAAACCAACCAAACCAAGCCAAACAACCTATTTAATGTTTAAGCAAAACAAAATAGGGCCAGGGTAAAAAATATCTATGTAACATTATTTGTTTGGCTTTTTATTTATTTACTTATTTATTTTTGGTTTTTCGAGGTAGGGTCTTGGTCTAGCCCAGGCTGACCTGGAATTCACTACTAAGTCTCAGGGTGGCCTCAAACTCACAGCGATCCTCCACCTCTGCCTCCCCAGTGCTGGGATTAAAGGTGTGCGCCACCACGCCTGGCTTTATGTAACATTATTAAATTCAGATATTCTTATATTTTAAAGAAACTCTCAGAAGGTGCTATAGAGCAGGGAAGTTATTTGGCAGTGTACACAGAACTTGGTGTCCACAGAGGCAACTGTTATTAGCCAAGATCCCAGCATTTTTAAAATTGTGTATGTGTGTGGTAGGTTCTCATTCCAAGCTGATTTGGAACTCTGTAGTCCCAAATGGTCTCAACGTCACAGAAATCCTCCTACCTCTACCTCTTGAGTTCTGGGATTAAAGGTGTGTGTTATCACACCCAGCAAGATCCCAAAATTTAATTATGTACTGAAGAAGAAAATGCACACTACTTTAAGGTCTTATCCGGGGAAAGCTTCCACAAGAATTACAAGTCTAAAGTAGTTGTGATAGCTTATTTGTAACAGAAAAATTGCAAATCTCTAATCTTCAAGAAAAGAGTCAGCACAAGACTTTTAAAGCTTACTTAGGAGATAGGTAATTAAAACAAATTGTGCAAACATGTATTACATCAATCTGCACAAATTATGAATTCAATGATGCATTAGTCCTGTATTCACACAATCAAAATATTATCAGTTACTTTCACTGCTGCTAATGCCCGTGCTCCTAAGTGAAATGTGTTGTAAAATCAGGCAGAATGGGCTGCAGAGAGACTCTTGTGGACTTGTAGGATGAATAAGCATTCCTTAATTAGCCCATCAGGTTAAGTGCAAGCATTAATGGGCCTTTCCTAAAGTCTAGCTTGACATCTTTCTCCAAACATGGCCAAGAAGAAAGTTCCATTAGCAATATTAATACAAGCTTAGTTGATCATTTTCATTCAATTAACTTCTTTCAATTAAATAGATAGCTTGACAAAAGCAGTGATAGAAGACCTGAAGGGACAGCTGATGACTCGCACGGAGCATTAGCGAGCTCTCGAGAGGTCACTGGTACTAGACGGACTGTAAATCTAGCATTCAATTTGGAAAATGCATTTCTCCTGCTCTCACTCCTTTAATGAGCAATTTTAGCTGACTAGATGTGTCTGCAGCAGAAATTTCACGGGAAGTCAAGTACCTTCTTCTTTCTATCTTTTTTTAACCCCTGGTCACATTCTCAGCGGTGGTCTCCTGCCAGCATTCCATTCAAAGTAACTCCCAAGTCCACCTTCTGCAGCTAGAAATGACCATATTCTACAATAATTCATGCACAACCTGCATCAACAACTGATGACCAATTCTACCTTTATTATTCTTAATCTTCAAAAAAACCCTATAGCTAGCTGGGCATGGTGGAGCACGCCTTTAAGCCACACACTTGGGAGGCAGAGGTAGGAGGATCGCCATAAGTTTGAGGCCACCCTGAGACTACATAGTGAAGCCCAGGTCAGCCTGGGCCAGAGCGAGACGCTACCTCAAAAAAACAAAGCAAAACAAAAAAAAACCTAAAGGTATAAAAGATCTAACTTACAGAAAAATGAAAACAAAAAGTTTTATTTATACATCTTGTCACAGAAAAGTGTTGACAGCATTTACAAAGGATTGTGCAACGAATGTGACAAGAAGCTTTAAAATGCAGACAATGAAATGTAGGCAAAGCTTCTCTTACACAGTTCTGCAAGGCAGGGACTATGCCAGAAACAAGCCTGCATCTTCCCATGCTCCGGAAGGAGTTGAGCCCCAGCTCTTACCTTGAAAAGCTGAATCCACCGCTTCTGTTCCATCTGTATGCACTGTTGCATCTCAGAGCTTGTAGTAACCCCAATGCTCTGAAAGGCGGTCACGTACTCCTCTCGCACTTCTGGCTTTGTTTCTGGATATGCCAGCTTGATGATTCCCAAGCAGGCATCACGCAGGCAGCGGGACAGCACAACTAGCTCCTCCAGAGTGAAAGGCATCATGGATGATTGTCTCTGCCCTACAACTAGAAGCACAACAATTCCCATCACTGTGTCTTCAGTTTGTCAGCACACATGGTGAAACCAAAAAGGCTCTTAGAACTGTTTCAGTTGTCTATGAAAACTGGCAGGGCAGCAGCAAACTAATTCCTGAAAATTCTCACCTTCTATGGGGTCACCAAAAAATTCATTGTCATGTATGGAAATCAGCGAATGACTGAACAAGGAGCTGAAGAGGTAAAAGAGCGGGATGATCCGGCTAGAATCTTCAAAAGACATGGGCGAGCCCCTCGATATCACCTGAAGCAACGGCACCATAGACCTAGAGTAGGGGAGGGGGAAAAGCAAAACAATTATTAAGATCAGTTTTAGCTTGGGACCTAGTAAGACAGGATATCAGATGAGCACATTCAGGGAAAACAACATGTACATTATTAGCAAACTACTTGAAAGGAAAAGTCCCTGTGATGATGACCCAGGCAGTAACTACCCATGGTTCCTGCCTCCAGCCATCCAAAAGACAGGGAGCTACAGAGAGCAGCCAGAGTTCCAAGCTGAAGTCTTTGAAGAGTTTTAGTAAACGATGTCACTGTTAAGACACAGACTTTGGTCCTATGTGGAAAACCACTTCTCCTTTGGCTTCCACTTAACAAAGATCAACTGGGTGGCAGCACTAAACATTTTATGCAGCCTCTCCCTTTTAGGACGATTAAAACAATTCCAGAAGCTGGGAAGATGGCTCAGTAGAAAACAGTTGCTGCACAACTGCAAAGGCCTGAGACAGCCCAAGGAGAGTTGGGTGTGGCCCCACACCTCTGTAACCTGGACTGGGGGTGGAGGGTAGGGGAAAGTTGGACATTGGGTTGAGTGGGAGACCCTATCTCCAGGAAACCGATGGAAGGATGAAAATGGATGAGCAAAGAGGAGGATACTCGATGTTCTCTGGCCTCTACACATGTGCACATAAGTACATACATTACACAAGTATCACATCACACACCACACATACTTTATAACACATACACATGCCAAAAACCACCACCACAACCAAACAGTTCCATATCACTGTCAAATTAGAGCCTTTGGGAAGGCAGCTCCCTGCTGGCCTGCACTCTTGGTGCTAGAAAGTGCTATGTGAGCTGCCAGGGGTTAACAGTTACCAACAGCAAGGATCCTGCCAGTTAAAAAAAACAATCAGCCGGACAAGCTATACACAACCGTGCAACGGTGGCGTACAGGTACGGGAGTAATCAACAGCTCTCTTATTTGATATGGGACCCACTCAGTGGGACAGAATTCATACCTGGTACTGGGAACCAAGTCAGAAACCTGTGGCTTGGAAGGTCGTAGACTCTATTTATTATTTAGTTTTGTTTTTTTTTCAAGGTAGGGTCTCACTCTAGCTCAGGCTGACCTGGAATTCACTATGTCGTGTCAGGGTGGCCTCGAACTCATGGCAATCCTCCTACCTTTGCCTCCCAAGTGCTGGGATTAAAGGTGTGCGCCACCATGCCCGGCTAGGTCACAGACTCTCGAGGGAAGTCCCATATTTTATGGCTCAATGAGAGGGCATGCGTACTATATCCTTTGATACATGCTGCCCTCACTCTTGGTTAGAGATTCTGCTTTTTACAGATGGCAGTGAATATCAGGGAGACACAAGATCCATCAGTATGACAAGAAAGGCAACTGTCTAGCACAAGATAAGTCATCTCTATTACATCTTCCAGAACCCAGGAAGACATTACAGAGAAAGTGGCAGATTAAACAGGAGAGGTGTTCTCACTGCTAGCCTGAGAACTTCCTTCAGGGAGACAGTAGTAGACACTGACGAGACTCAAAACTAAAGACTTGTACGTAACATTACCTCCTCCAAAGCTCAGGGAACATTACTTAAGAGGGGACAGGAAGATTTTAAGAGCCACAGGGTGGAAAGGAGAATCCTGAGGCACTGTGTATCCCCCACCCTCCAAGAGACTGACTGGTACATTCATGACCCCACAGTGAATACCAACAACCCCACTGAGGAGGGCCCTCAGTCGAATGGGGTCAGGGTAGGGGCATTAGAGCCTTCAAGAATAAAGCTTCTCCTTGCTGGGCCTTGTTTCTGGTCACAGTGAAGTGGTCCTTAAGCCTGCTCCTGGTTGTCCTGAGGCAGTGAGCATCCAGCCTGCCATAAGGGTGAGTGCACAGCAAGTTTTGGGTCTCTGTCAAGATGGCAAGCTGTCATCTGTTCTATCTCCATCCCAAAGACTGTTCCCTGAGGCTCTTCCCTCTCTGTCTCGTGGAATCCTGCCTTCTAGGACACTCAGGTAACAACATCCACCTATGGGCTCCTTCCAAACCAGGAAGCTTCCCGTCCCTGCTGGCACACCACTGCATGGGGAACACCACTCTTTTAGCTCCCTGAGCAATGGCTTCCACAAAGTTATGGGACTCTGAGTCTCTGTGGTACCTGCCACAGGGACAACACTGCTGCCAACAGTGGAATGAGACTCTTGTGCACCTCAACTCTGCCCACAAGGGAGAGAGACCAACTCCAAAGTGTATGAATGGTATCTGAAGTTGAGGAGCCTTTCATTTAGCCTGTGCCAAACAAACACGTGCATGAATTAATGAACAAAAGCCATCCACTCTAAACAGTACGCAGTAAGGACACTCAAGAAACAAAGTGCAGTTACTCCACCTACCACCAAGGTCAGGAGGACTGAGGGCGGACTTAGCTCTATGCTTAACAATGGCTTTTTCCCCTGCCCAGCCTGTGAGAAAAGGAGCCACTCTTGCCATTCCCTGAGTGATTTCCCCATCATACAAGTATTAAGCTACCCATTAAGCGGCATTCAGTAAAAATAATGGTCAGGCCACTGAATGTAGAACCACAAAAAAAAAAAAAAAAAAAAAAAAAAAAAAATCACATCATACCAATGAGCACATACTGTTTAAGGGAACAAGGCCCAGCAAGAGTCAGTCAGTTGCTGAGCTGCCAGTGTCTCTTGCACGCAGAGCTGAGCCAGCACGAAGTTATTACTGTTGGGAACCCGCATGCTTCAACTTATCAGTTACACAGGCATATGCCACTACGCAGGACATCTATGTATTTGTTCTCTTTAATTCCTTGAGGCAAGCAAAGGAAATTAAACAGGGACAGGAGAGAAGAGTCAGACATGTTCCAGTGGGCACTACAGTTAGGACACAAAACTAAAACAAAGCAAGCAAGCAAACCAACCAACCAACAAACAAAAAAAGCCCCAAAACTCCAGGTCTCTGGGTTCTTGCTGGTCACCTTTCCTGCTACATTTTATTTATTTATTTTTGTTATCGTTTTTTCGAGGTAGGGTCTTGCTCTAGCCCAGGCTGATCTGGAATTCACTATGCAGTCTCACGTTGGCCTCGAAATCACAGAAACCCACCATACCTGGCCCCATTCCTGCTATAAACAGAGTCAAGCACTTCCCTGAAATTAGGTTCCATCTCAGAGACCTGTGAGCAAGAGTCTGTAATTAACTGAAATGGAAAAGACAGTGATTTGTCACTCAAGAAAGTTGGTTGATTACTGATCATCAACAGGACTTTGGACAAATCCCTGCCCTGTGTGTCTGTGGGGACTCCTGCCTCATTAAACAGCTTCTACCCAAAGAAACTACAAGAGCTCCACTGTGTCAGAGTAGCCATGTGCTGGTGCTGGTGCTGGTGAAGGGATGTCTGTCAGAAAGCAGTGCCCGCTGGCTGTGGGACAATGAGCTGTACAATTCCAACAGCAAATGTTGAAAAACACTGCTTGCAAATGTCTGATGTACTTTAACAGTTGCCTGATACCCAGCCCTGCATGATGGGGCCGAGTGACAAGGTGAGCCTCAAGTGAGCCTGAAAACTACCTGCACTTTGCTTTGTGAACCTAGGAAGTCACAAGCTCCTGGGCTCTGCCCCAGGTCTCAGGCAGGATCAAGGAACCTGCATTTTAAAAAATTTCTTTGAGTGAGTGACTGAAAGAGAGAGAATATGAATGAATGAATATGGGTGCACCAGGGACTCCTGCCACTACAAACAAACTCCAGATGCATGCACCACTTTCTGATTTTACCTGGGTCCTAGGGAATCAAACTCAGGCCATCAGGCTTTGCAAGCAAGCACCTTTTAACCACTGAGCCATCTCTCCAGGCCCCCACGCTTGTGACACATAGCCGAGAGAGAGAGAATGGGTGTGCCAGTGCCTGCTGCAAAGAACGGCAGGCATCTGCATGCCACTTTGCACATCTGGCTATACATGGGTACTGGAGTATTGAACCCAGGCCATTAGACTTTGCAATCGAGTCCCTTTAACTGCTGAGCCATCTCTCCAGCCCAAAACCTTTTTTGTTTTGTTTTGTTTTCGAGGTAGGATCTCACTCTAGCCCAGGCTGACCTGCAATTCACTATGTAGTCTCAGGGTGGCCTTGAACTCATGGTGATCCTCCTAACTCTGCCTCCTGAGTATTGGGATTAAATGATGCACCAGGGCTGGAGAGATGGCTTAGCGGTTAAGCGCTTGCCTGTGAAGCCTAAGGACCCCGGTTCAAGGCTCGATTCCCCAGGACCCACGTTAGCCAGATGCACAAGGGGGCACATGCATCTGGAGTTCATTTGCAGTGGCTGGAAGCCCTGGCGTGCCCATTCTCTCTCTCTCTCTCTCTCTCTCTCTATCTGCCTCTCTCTCTCTCTCTGTCGCTCTCAAATAAATAAATAAAAATGAAGAAAAAAATTTAAAAAAAATGATGCACCACCATGCGTGGCTCGAAATCTGCATTTTTAATGAGTCCCCATCATGTACCTTCTGCTTATTAGAGCTAAAGTTCTAGCAGTGGAGGTGCTGTTATGAAACTATTTTCAATTTAAATTCACTGTCATTTTCAGAAAGTTGGGCATTTTAAATTTATTCCCAATGGTAATATGATGAAACTTTAACTTAAGAATGAGTAAATACATTGTTCAGGTTTCTGGAAAGATTTTAATAAACTAAACAAGTAGAAAGTAACAAATTGTCAACTGCCTTTTAAAGATAATATTTTCCAAAACCTATGTAACTTTATCCCCTTGTAAAATAATATCAATAATTTAATATGATTAACAATATCATTTTTCTTTCACACATCATGACTCCATTTCCTCACCAAGAGACAAATGTCATAAACAAACAAGCAATTATCAGGCAGACCAGGGCACTATCTCTGTTGCTAAGCTGGGGTCCTCACAGATAAATGGTAATTTCCTGTCCAAATGATCCTGAACCTCCTTTTGCCCTAAGTAAACCCGTAACTCATGAAAGCCGAGGTCAAGTTAGAAGGGCTGACATACACCAAACCCAGAGCATAATAAAACACCCCAAATCCTTCTAAACATTAAATTAATCAAGAGGTCTGTAAACCACTCAATGCTGGATTCAAGAGCAAGCATTCAATGTTTATGAACAGCACCGGACATGACAACCTGTGAAAAACTTCCTTACTCACTTCAGAATCATTGAGATGCCGGGCATGGTGGTGCACGCCTTTAATCCCAGCACTCGGGAGGCAGAGGTAGGAGGATCTCTGTGAGTTTGAGGCCACCTGAAACTACATAGTGAATTCCAGGTCAGCGTGGACTAGAGTGAGACCCTACCTCGAAAAACTGAAGAAAAAAAAAAATCATTGAGATACACTGAAAAGGCCAGGCATGGTGGTACATGCCTTTAATCCCAGTACTCGGGACCTTACCTCAAAAAAAAAAAAAGAAAAAAAAAGATGCAAACGAAGAGCATGACAGTAATTCAACAGACATCTTGCTATCAAGGACAGTTTTGCCAAGTGTGGCAATGTACGCCTGTAAACCTAACACCCCAGAAATTGAGGAAGGAGGGTTGTGAGTTCCAAGCCAGTATGGACTTCACTCTCCTGTCTCAACAACAACAACAACAACAACAAAAAGTGAGAAAAATCAAATGCCTTGGATTCAAAAATAATTTTTCCTCAGATGAAGTCATACTCTTAATGTTTACAGATAGGTAATTAAAGTTACTGTATGCTTTTAATCCCAGCCACCCAGAAGCTGAGATAAGAGGGAGTTCCAGTCTAGCTTGGGCTAGAGTAAGAGCCTATCCCAAAAACCTCAAAATAGGGCTGGAGAGATGGCTTAGCGGTTAAGACACATGCCTATGAAGCATAAGGAGCCCGGTTTGATTCTCCAGATCCCACGTAAGCCAGATGTACATGCTGGCACATGCATATGGAGTTCGTATGCAGTGGCTAGAGGTCCTGGTGCGCCCATTCTACCCCCTCCCCCTCTAGGGGGTAGAGGTAGGAGAATTGCTGTGAGTTTAAGGCCACAGAGTGCATTCCAGGTTAGCCTGAGGCTAAATTGAGACCCTACCTTGAAAAAGCTGAAAATAAATAAGATACTAAGTTTTCTTTAAAAAAAAAATTATTTATTTGACACAGAAAGAGAGAGAGAGAGAATGGGCGCGCCAGGGCCTCCAGCCACTGTAGACCAATTCCAGATGCCTGCGCCCCTTGTGCATCTCACTAAAGTGGGTCCTGGGGAATCAAACCTCAGATCTTTGGCTTTGTAGGCAAACGCCTTAACTACTAAGCCATCCCTACAGCCCCTAATTTTTCTTTTTGTGTATGAAAACTTAAGACCATTCATAACAGAATTTTTCTTTTTAAAAAATATTTATTTATTTGAGGGAGGAGAGACTGGGCAAGACAGGGCCTCTAGCCACTGCAAATGAACTCCAGATACATGTGCCACCTTTTGCATCTGGCTTTACAGGGGTACTGGAGAATCGAACCTGAGTCCTTAGGTTTTGCAGGCAAGCTCCTTAACCATTATGCCATCTCTCCAGCCCACTGAATAGAACCTTTATAAATATGACATAACAAATAGTACTTAAAATGCTGCTTACAACATTTTCTACTAGGTGGTCACTTTCCATGCCCTTTAGCTCAATATTTAAGTCTGTGTAGCACGTACCCTGTGATCATCCGTGTTGTCATGGAAGAGATGAGAAACCAAAGGTGCCTCAAAAACCTGGCATTAAAGGCTAAACTGTAGAGAAGCCTGGAAAAAAACAAAAAACAGGTTAGAGTAAGGAAATATTCATTAATATATTCCCTATGCACAGAACCACTTAATGGACTAAGATGTGTGTGTGTGTGTTTTGTTTTTTCAAGGTAGGGTGTCACTCTAGCTCAGGCTGACCTGGAATTCAAGTCTCAGGGTGGCTTCAAACTCACGGTGATCCTCCTACCTCTGCCTCCCAAATGCTGGGATTAAAGGACTGTGTTGAGCTGTGAGTTCGAGGCCACCCTGAGACTAGACAGTGAATTCCACGTCAGCCTGGACTAGAGTGAACCCTACCTAGGAAGGGGGAAAAAAAAAAAAGGAGTGTGCCACCACACCTGGCTGGACTAAGATATTTTAAGACTAAATTTCACAAGAAGAGTGTTGAATGACCATAGCAGAAGATAAAATAAGAAAGCTTACATGAGGAAGGCATTTTCTAATACTAGGATCTCAAAATAGATTGGCTAACTTGGTGCATTTCACCCAAAACTGCAAGAGCACTGTTCAGGATCAGCATTTTCTGAGGACACAATGAGGATTATGTGGTAGTTTCAATGTATGTCCCCCATAGACTCAGATGTTTTATTAAAGCTTATACCTTGGATCTCCAGCCATCTAGACAGAGGAAGTGTCACTGGGGGTGGATGGGAATTCCAGCCCAAAGGTGCTCTTGTGGGTGTGTGTGGTGTTCTGCTTGCTGCAGTTTTGCTCTCTGCTTGAATCCATGACAGTAGGCAGCTTCTTCTGCCATCGGTGGACCTTACCCTTGGATCTTTGAACTGAAACACACCCTGTTCCTCCAATAATCTGGTTCTGGATTGGATATTCGTCCCAGCAACGTGAAGCTGTCTGCTACACCCTATGTTAATGTGGCACACTTCGAGATGTACAGACGGCACAGACTAAACAATCACTAAACACATGCAAAGAGGCTGGGAGATCGTTCAGTGCTAAGAATGCCTGCTATACAAGCATGAGGAGCGAAGTGCCATCCCAGACACAGGAAGATCACTGGGGCTCTTTGGTCAGCCCATCCAACCCAATAATGGGAAGTTTCAGGTCCAGTGAGACTGTCTCAGGAAAATAAGATGGAGGAAGAGATTATCTGGCTTTTTCACATGTGCACATGGGGGACACACATCTATGCACATGCATGTACACACACTAACAATACAATGATGGCAGTGAAACCAGGAAAGGATGTGAAATATTTATAGAAGCACAAAATCTTTTTTATTGCTTCTATTTTCTTTTCTTGAAACAGGACCTTAACAACGTAGCCCAGGCTGGCTCAGAATTCAGTCCTCCTGCCTCCTGAGTACTGGAATCATAAGCATGTGCCCCCACACCCCCAAAAATCATGAAATCTTGAACTTTCAAGGTTCTACTAGATCATTTGGCTCACCTGCCCTTCATGTATGAAGCAGGCAAAAAGCAATGCCTACATCAGAAATGAAATCTTTCCACCTCAAGTGTTAAGACTTCACAAAAAAGGCCTGCCAGAGATTCAGTGTGCTACAGAGATGCAGCTTCCATGAGCTGTCACCTAGGCTAAATGGGCTTTCTGGTGATGACACAGCTGTCTTTTTTTTTTTTTTTAATTTTTTTTGTTCACTTATTTATTTGAGAGCGACAGACACAGAGTGAAAGACAGAGAGAGAGAGAGAGAGGGAGGGAGGGAGAGAATGGGCGCACCAGGACTTCCAGCCACTGCAAACGAACTCCAGATGCGTGTGCCCCCTTGTGCATCTGGCTAACGTGGGTCCTGGGGAATCGAGCCCTGAACTGGAGTCCTTAGGCTTCACAGGCAAGTGCTTAACTGCTAAGCCATCTCTCCAGCCCATGACACAGCTGTCTTCGAGCTGAAGCACCTATGAGGAGGCTGTCACCCAGGACGGGTGAGACTTCTCCTGGTAAAGCTGTGTCTGAGTCATCTATTGCTTCGGTAAGCAACCTCTCACCCTGCTTGGTAAGAAGCCCCAATACACTCATTGGCTCACCAAAAATAAAATAAAATAAGTCACAAAAATGTGTGTCAAACGTACACTCCACAACAATGTGGTACTAACACTTCACTAACTCCACTGGTACGCTACATGCCTGTAACCCCAGCACTCTAGAGGCTGAGACAGCAAGATTATGAGCTAAGGCCAGCCTGGTTTACATAGGCAGATAAACAAAGCAATTGGTCTTTCTTGCCTCTGTGGAGTTTTACTTGCTCACAGGTATATAAACAGTCATATGAAAAAATCAAGTAAGAAAAAAGAAAGATGTAGGAAACACAATGTTCCTAAATATAAGAATTCTATCAAGTAATAAATTTGCTCATTTTATCTGTCAACCAAGAAATGAGTTTGCTTTTAAAAATATATTATGGAGCTGGGCGTGGTGGTGCACCTTTAATCCCAGCACTCGGGAGGCAGAGGTAGGAGGATTGCCCTGAGTTCGAGGACAACCTGAGACTCCATAGTGAATTCCAGGTCAGCCTGGGCTAGAGTGAGACCCTACCTCAAAAAAAAAAAAAATTACATATGTGTGTGTGTGTGTATGTATTATGGGACTGGAGAGATGGCTTAGCTGTTAAGGCGCTTGCCTGCAAAGTACAAGAATCCAGGTTCGACTCCCCAGGACCCATGTAAGCCAGATGCATAAGAAGGTGCATGCATCTGGAGTTTGTTTGCAGTGGCTGGAGGCCCTGGCACGCCCATTCTCTCTCTCAAAATAAATAAAATAATCATGCATAATTATTTTACATGTTTTAAGACACATATTTTTCTTACCCTTTTTTTTCTGAAAAACTGGAAACAAAAAAAATAAGCTACCAGTATTTTATCTCACACACCAATTACCAGAGCAAATATTTAGTTATAAACTCTTCCAAATACTTTGTGTATGAATGCATAAAAGATGAGTTTTCCAGGCTGGAGAAATGGCTTAGTGGTTAAGGTACTTGCCTGCAAAACCAGAGGACCTGGGTTAGATTCCCCAGGACCCATGTAAGCCAGATGCACAAGGGTGGGGGGAGAACACACATGCATCTGAAGTTCATCTGCAGCTGCTGGAGGCCCTGGCATGGCCATTCTCTCTCTCAAATAAAGAAAATAATTTATTTTAAAAATGAGTTTCCCTGTATATCATCTTGTAGGTTTTGTTTTTGTTTTACCAAGATTAACATCTCTGAATATATCTTTCTGAAACACCATTGTAATGACTACATAGTTGTTAAATATTTGAAACTTTATTTTTTTTCTTTTTGGTTTTTCAAGGTAGGGTCTCACTCTAGCCCAGGCTAACCTGGAATAGTCACTATGTAGTCTCAGGGTGGCCTGGAACTCACAGCAATCCTACTTCTGCCTCCCAAGTGCTGGGATTAATGGTGTGTGCCACCACACCCAGCTTATTTGAAACTAGTTTTTAAATACTTAAATTTGTTCAATAGGCAATAATAAAACAAGTTATTAAACTTTTAATTAAATTACTAAAGGTGATTTAGATTGTGGCTTTATTTCCAGGAAGCAAAGAAGTGACTTATTCTTTCCATGTGTGGAGACAGATTAAAAACTATCCATTACATACTTTATTCAGCTGTTCACAGCCTGTCAGTTAATTTGTAGAGAGCAACAAGTTCAACTTAAACCAACTCCCCACAAGGACATGGAAGGGTAGAAGGATGGACACAACGAAGAACAGCTCACACACAGGCAGCCTGGGACTGTCAGCAGCCTAGCAAGACAACAATCCTTCCAACACATGGAGATAACGTGACACTTCATGGTTTTCTGCTGAGATATCACTACTGGCAAAGGGATGGTGAACTAATATACATAACAATTCACCTCTGAGACAATGCAAGATCTAAATAAATTCTAATTTTCCTCAATAATACTTAGCATGTACTTAGATGTAGTTTGGGCTGGAGAGATGGCTTAGTGATTAAGGCACTTGCCTACAAAGCCAAAGGACTCAGGTTCAATTCCCTAGTATCCACTGTAGAGCCAGATGCACAAGGTGGCACATGCATCTGGAGTTCCTTTGCAATGGCTAGAGGCCCTGGCACATCCATTTTCTCTCTCTCTCAAGTAAATAATATGTATAATTTTTTTTCTCTCTCTATATATATAGATATAGTGCATCTGAAAAAGCCAACTAGGAGCTGAGACAAGAAGAATCTTAAAACACAGCTGTTAAACTGATGGTTCTAAAGCCACATCAGGTTAAACTGCTAATTGGCTCTCATTTATATGATTAATAAAACTTGGATATGATGGAGAATGGAATTTCAAAGGGGAAAGGGGGGAGGGTAATACCATGGGATTTTTTTTGTTACCATGGAAAATATTAATAAAAATGGAGAAAAAATAAAAAATTAAAAAATAAAATAAATAAAACTTGGGCTGGAGGGATGGCTAACAGTTAAGGCGCTTCTCTGCAAGGCCAAAGGACCTAGGTTCGATTCCCCAGGACCCAGATGCACAAGATGGCACATGTGTCTGGAATTCGTTTGTAGTGGCTGGAGCCCCTGGTGTGGCCATTCTCTCCCCCTCCCTCCCTCCCTCTGCCTGCTTCTTTTTCTCAATTAAATAATAAAAATAAAATATAAAAAAAGAACAAAGATGATTAATAAAATTTATAAGATTGGGCCAGAGAGATGGCTCAGTGGTTAAAGGCTTGCCTGTGAAGCCTAAAAGCCCAGGTTGGATTCCCCAGTGCCCACATAATCCATATGCACAAGGTAGCGGATGTGTCTGGAGTTGGTTGCAGTGGCTGGAGACCCTAGTGCGTCCATTCTCTCTCTGCCTCTTTCTCTCTCTCAAATAAATAAAAGTAATAAACTTAAGGCAGGGTATTTTGGGGGGCGGGCTTATGGGTGTTATAGCTATATAAGTCTAGCTTGCATTTTCAACAACTCACCTGGCCAAACATAACCTGCAGAACCCAGTTCTGACATATTCCAGTGAATGAATGTATGTGGAGATGACTACATCCTAGCACAGTGCAAGTCAATGGCTTCCTTTTGGGGAAAATGGGCTTGTTCTAACTTGCTGTCTATGCAGCAGATCCCAGCAACATATGACTAGTGTGACTGAGGAACTGAGCTTGTCTAGGTACTTAGCTGGCCATGCAGGGCAGTGTAGCTCAGTGTTGGGGCACAGACCCTTAAGTGAAGAAGGGACCCATTTTCCAAGGTGGGGCAGGAGGAAGCTCCTGGAGAGGTACAGTAGTTCTCCTGGATAGCATGTTGGGGCCGAGGACAGGTCTTGTGTGACATTTCTCTTACAGGTCAACAAGAGCACAGGCTAAACTCAGCAATCAGGGCTCATCAGAAAGTAGCTACAGCTACTTGTACGAAAGAAAGGTCATTCCAAGTCCCAGAGAAAAAAAGAGCTAAAACAATAAAGAGGGCTGGGGAGATGGCTTCGCAGTTAAGGCACTTGCCTGCAAAGCCGAAAGACCTTGGTTTGATAACCCAGGACAGACATAAGCCAGATGCACAAGGGGGCGCATGCATCTGGAGTTCGTTTGCAGTGCCTGGAGGCCCTGGTGCGCCGAATCTCCTTCTCTCTCTATCTGGGGGCCCTCGCAAATACATAAATAAATAAAAATAAAATAAAATAAAACAATAAACAGATAAAAGTCAGGTGTGGTGGCGCACACCTTTAATCCCAGCACTCGGGAGGCAGAGACAGGAGGATGGCTGTGAGTTAGAAGCCAGTCTGAGACTACATAGTGAATTCCAGGTCAGCCTCGGCTAGAGAGATACTCTACCTCAAAAAAAAAAAAAAAAAAAAAAAAAGAAAGAAAGAAAGGAAGAAAGAAACTGGGCTGGAGAAATGGCTTAGCAGATAAGGTACTTGCCTGGAAAGCCAAAGGACCCAGCACCCATGTAAGCCAGATGCACAAGGTGGCACGTGTGTAGAGTTCATCTGCAGCGGCTAAAGGCCCTGGTGTGCCCATTCTCTACCTCTCAAATAAATAAAAGATAATTTTAAAAAATGAAAAAATAAAAACAAAATCCAGGCCTTCAGACATTGCAAGCAAGTACCTTTAACTGCTGAGCCATTTTACCAGCCCGTTCTTAAAATGTTTGATTTATTTGGGTGAGTGAGAGTGAGACAGAAAGAGGACAAGCTAATCTTTACTACCATTCAAAGTAAGGACCCTGTCCTGCCACAGAGCAAATGTCTTGGCCGAGGCGCAGAACCCTCAGGTCTCGCACATAGTGTCTATGAGCAAACAGGTCACTACAGCTTCTTAAAACACCTTATTTCCTCCCACGCAGGGGACAGCAGAGAGCACAGGGGTGGCTATAGCAGTGGTGACATCCATGTTTACAAGGCAATCCCAGCCAATCCCAGCTCCTTATTCTCATTCATCTCAGAGTATGCTTTTCTGTCCAAGTGAAGGGATGACACTGCAAGGACAGAGAAGATTCTGTGGGATAACACAGAGACACGTGGTATCTCTTTCCAGTTCCAGTTGAGGATATCCAAATCAACCAAAATTAAACATTTTGTTTAATCCTAACTGAAAGTTTGTTTTGAAAAAGCAAAAGCGGGCTGGGTGTGATGGTGCATGCCTTTAATCCCAGCACTCAGGAGGCAAAGGTAGGAGGATAACCATGAGTTGGAGGCCACCCTGAGACTACATAGTGAATTCCAGGTCAGCCTGGGCTAGAGTGAGACCCTAACTTGAAAAACCAAAAAAAAAAAAAAAGCAGGCTGGAGAGATGCCTTAGGAGTTAAGGTGCTTGCCTTCAAAGCCTACAGACCATTGTTTGGCCCTCCAGATCCCACTTAAACCAGATGCTCAATGTCACCCAAGCACCCAAGGTTGCACATGTGCATAAGGTAGCACATGTGTCTGGAGTTTGATTACAATGGCTGGAGACACTGGTGCACCAATTCTCTCTCTCATAAAATAAATATTGCAAGGCAGATGTGGTCACACATGCCTTTAATCCCAGCACGTAGGAGGATCACAGTGTTCAAGGCCAGTCTGAGACTACATTGTGAATTCCAGGTTAGTCTGGGCTAGAAAGAGACCCTACCTCCAAAAACAAAACAAACTGTGTGTGTGTGTGTGTGTATGTAAAATAAAAATATATAAAAAGTAACTTGCCGCAAGCAACATGATCAAAATGGTGCCAAGAAGAAAACCTGAAGATATGTAATATATGTAATACACTAGCTCTATTATATAGGTATGAGTCTACCTTTTTTGTTGTTGTTGCTTTTTTTGTTTTGTTTTGTTTTTCCAGGTAGGGTCTCAATCTAGCTCAGGCTGACCTGGAATTCACTATGTAATCTCAGGGTGGCCTCAAACTCACAGAGATCCTCCTACCTCTGCCTCCTGAGTGCTGGGATTAAAGGTGTGTGCCACCATGCCTGGCCTGAGCGCAACTTTTAAAGTAGGTTTTGATTCCTGAAAACTCATATGCAGACACTATAGAAAGAGAAGGTAACTGCCTTGATTTGCTAACCTATCACACTCAGGGTGGGAAAAAGATACCAACACTATTTGTTGCTTCAGAAAAGGAAAATGGAATTCCGGTTTTTGGGTGTTTGTAGTGCTGTAATTTGTGTATTAAGTATGCAGTGTATGCACATAAGCATGCAGGCACACATGCCCTGTGTACACACACGTGGAGGCCAGAGGAAGACAATGAGTGTCCTCCTCTATCATTCTTCTACCTTACCATCCTGAGATGATGAGAGTCTCCCCCTGAACACAGAACGGCCCATTGTTCAGCTACACTGACCCAGGAGTCCCAGTGAACTTCCTGTCTCTGCTCCTTTAATGATGGATGGGGTTACAGGTATGCATGGCTTTTTACATGGATGCTGGGGTTCAAAGTCAGGTCCTTATGCTTGCACAGCAAGCACTCTTACCCAAATGAACTCTCTCTCTGACCCAGAATCCCATTTTTATGAAGTGCTTGAAAGTTCAATATCCTGTTCTCAAAAAAAAAAAAAAAAAAAAAAAAAAAAAAAAAAAAACCAGCCGATAAGCTGACTCCCAGTCCGCACCCATGAATGACAGAGGTCTACAGCCCACTCTGCAGCCTATGCACACCAACCCGAGACCTGCCTGACTTTGGGCACCATCATGCGGTGCTGCACCATCAGTGTGTGGCAGATGGACGCCATCCTTGTGAAGACCTCCTCACTGGCCGAGTCTCTCCACACCAGGTTCAACAGGGTGTTGGTCTGCTGCTTTGTGTCCAGCTTCCTCAGACACTCCTCGGTTATGTACGGGGTTGAGAACCTGCCATCTTCCTGAAACACACCCGGAAAAAGTCTGAGTGGGCAGGTGAAGCTGTTACAGCTTGCCTACCTAACAAACATAAGGGCTTATCTAAAAGCTATCCACGTCACACTTAGCCCCGCTTCTCCTAACACACCCACGAAGGTGACTAGAGACACAGTTGCCATCAGGCCCCAACTCTGCCCAGCAAGGAACACATAAGCTGCAGACACTTAGGCTTTACCTACCAACTGAACATATTCTCAGCATATACATTTGAGGAAAAACCTACACTCAGCAAATTCACTGAAACTTTATTATCACCTGACGAGATTTCCACTTTAAATTATTTATTTTTATTTTTTGGTTTTTAGAGGTAGGGTCTCACTCTAGCTCAGGCTGACCTGGAGTTTCATTATGTAGTCCCAGGCTGGCCTCGAACTCTCAGCAATTCTCCTACCTCTGCCTCCTGAGTGCTGAGATTAAAGGCATGTACTACCACTTTAAATTATTAAAGGTCACAGATTTTATGTTTTTTGAGAGAGAGAATTGGCATGCCAGGGCCTCAGCCACTGTAATTGAACTCCAGACACATGCGCAACCTAGTCCGCTGTGAGACCTTGCACTTGCGTCACCTTTGTGCAACTGGCTTTCGTGGGATCTGGAGAGAGCTCGAACATGAGTCCTTAGGCTTCACAGGCAAGACCCTTAACCAAGCCATCTCTCCAGCCCTTAACATTTTTATTAAATGATCTGTATAATACTTAATAAATCTGGCATTTGATGTCTTAATTTCTTGATATTTGACTCTGAATAAAATGTAAGCTAACATACTATGTGATTTTTTCATTTATAGTATTGACCAAAGATACTCTCTTTGTTCACATGCATGTGAACTCAGATGTATGTAAGTAAGAATATACACCCTTGGGGGCTGGAGAGATTTAGTGGTTAAGTTACTTGCCTACAAAGCCAAAGGACCCAGGTTCAATTTCCCAGTACTAATGTAAAGCCAGATATACAAGGTGGTGCATATATCTGGAGTCGTCTGCACTGGCTGGAGGCCCTGGCATGCCCATTCTCTCTGTAGGCCTCTTTCTCCAATAAATATTAAAAAAAAAAAAAAAGATTTAGCCAGGCCTAATGGCTCACACTTTTAATCCCAGCACTTGGGAGGCAGAAGTAGGAGGAATGCCATGAGTTCAAGGCCACCCTGACAGTGTATAGTGAATTCCAGGTCAGCCTGAGCTAGAGTGAGACTCTACCTCAAAAAAACAAACAAAAAGATTAAAAATAGAATATGCACACCTGAACATTGCTGACTGCAATATCTGAAAACTTGAGACATATAATTTATAATAATTTACCAAGTCCAGGGCTGGAGAGATGGCTTAGCGGTTAAGGCATTTGTCTGCAAAGCCAAAGGATCCCAGTTCGATTCTCTAGGACCTACGTAAGCCAGATGCACTAGGGGGCGCATGCATCTGGAGTTCCTTTACAGTGGCTGAAGGCCCTGGCATGCCCATATTCTCTCTCTCTCTCTCTCTCTCTCTCTCTCTCTCTCTGTATCCAATAAATAAATAAAATATATTTTTAAAAAATTTACCAAGTCCAACACTACTTTAGAGTAAGACTCCTAAATTCCACCTGTCAAACTGGAACCTTTAGTTAAAGGCCACTAACAGATTACACAGAAATCTAAGGGACAAATGACTTTATAGGATGAACTTTTTTGGAGGGGGGGATTTGAGACAAGGTCTTGCTATGTAGCTCAGCTTAGCCTTAAACTCAAGATTTCCCTGCCAAAGCCTCCCAGGTACTAGAATTACAGGAATAATTCTTTACAGCCAGCAAAACATATTTAATTGCTTAAAAAAAAATTCAGCCCAGCTATGTATATTGGCACACGCCTTTAATCCCAGCACTCAGGAGGCAGAGGTAGGAGGATCACTGTGAGTTCAAGGCCACCCTGGAACTACAGAGTTTCATGACAGCTTGGGTTAGAGTGAGACCCCATGTCCAAAAATATATATATATATAATGGGTCTATCAGCAGTGAGGGAGGGGGAGGGGACAAAGACGTAGCTTCTGTCCTGTGAAACTGCTTACAGGGCCGGTAGGCTGGTCAGCCTCCTCACTCTCCTCCTCAGAGTCACTGGAGGAATCAGGGCGACCAGCCCCCACGGGCGAGGCAGGTAGCTGAGAGAGGAAGGTCTGGAGCACTCGCAGATACACCAGCAGGCCATCCTCGGAGAGGGCACCTTTGTGAGACAACAGCACATGAGTTTGTCAGAAGCTACCTTGGAAACGTGGGCCTCACATTCCTCATGCAGAGGCTCTTCTGAATAGCACTTATTGCTTTATTAATTCTAACTGTGGCATGCTGTACAACATATTTGGTCCTGTCCTGAGGCAAAATATTATAAAGCACCTATAACTTGAGCGCCATCAGGGTCTGGAATCACCCCAGTAAGTCCCTTTTACCACCCCCACTGAATTTTTGCTGAGATAACTGGAGGCCTAGACAGCTTCAGAATAGGGCTATTTTCTAGAGATGGGAAGTAACAGGCAGGCTAGAATTTTCAGCCCCATCCCCAGATTCCAGGGAGAAGCACACTGGAGAAGAGTTATAGAAATTGGAGTTCCTGAACCTCTGAAGATGCCAGAGGGAGCAAGCTCCATGCCCTCCCACAACCCTTGCCCTACTAACCTCCACAAGTAGCTCTCAACTATAGCCTATATAATAAGGTGGTTGATGTGTTCCCCCAGAATGGGGTATGCCAGCCCACTAAGTATACAGGCCCAAGGAAGAGCTGTAGGAATTTGGGCCCCTTCTGAGACCCACCCTGGAGCCAGCTTTACCACAGGACTCTTGCCACTGCACAGCCCTCTCTCAGCTCTTCCACCTACAAGAGTCATATAAGGTGCATCTTGTGCTTCATACCCAAATAGTTCTCGCCGACAGTTAGAACAAAATAGAAGAGCCACGGTGCCCCACCATTCTGCTTTGAACCTCGATTCTCCGGTAACAATAGTGCATTCAGAAAGGGCTCATAAGGGAACACGGCATGGGCATCTGCTAACGCCGGAATGACAAAATGAAAAATCTGATCGGTAAAAGGTACTGCCAGAAACTCCTCTGTGAAGGCTGAAAAAACTTGCTGCCTGGAAGGGAAAAGGGAAGCTTTTAGAGAGTAAAAGCAAATATCTTCTAAATATATAATAAATCACATTAATCATTTAATACAGACTAGAATTTGATATATCTTCTTTAGATAATACTACTATAAAGCAGAAAATCCCAGATCAGAATTAGAATTTACATTAAACACAGGCCAGATAGAATAACATCTTTTCCTATGAAGCATGTCATACTAACTGTGACTGTCAGTCACTCATCTCACTTACCTGGAACCTTCTGGACAGGAGCTGTATGTAAAGTGCAATGGTTTGAGGACATTCTCCAGCAAAATTTTTGCTATAGGAACTCGAGAAACATCGGAATACTCAATACTTGATGGAAGCTTGCTGTTAATCAACAAGTAGAGAGACCTATAATAGCCTAAGAGAAAGGGAAATGTGTGTTTAAAGTTCAGTGCTTTGGGTAGGAGGAAGACGGCTCAGGTGGTAAAGCACATTGAGGACTTGAGTGTGATTCCCAGAGCCTGAAGAAGGCAGATGCATGGTGGCACATGCCGATAATCCTGGTGCTGGAGAAGTGGGGACAGGTGGACCCTTGGGCTCACTGGCCAATAACTGGAGCCTAACTGGTGAGCTCCAGGCTAAGAAGAGCCCCTGCCTCAATACTACCAACAGCTAGCTCCTTTTATGACTAATCAAATACATTTTTAATTTGTTTTTTCCAAGACAAAGAATAATTAAAGACAGGCAACATGCTCCCAGTTTCAGAGCGCTAGGGCCGAGGACCAGCAATGGACCAGTGATGACTCTGCACACTCATGCAGTGGGCACATGGCCTCTGCTCTGAAGGCCAGTGTGCTGCTCACAGGAGCTTTACCAACCCTACAAAGCATGCAGGTCTGTGCAACCTGCAAAGTGATGCCTGCTCCAGGCTTGTCCTGGTCACTGCTTACCATTGTGAATCATGTAGTGCAAAACCTGTTCAATCACTGACACCACATAGCTAGCATCTTGTAAAACAGGCAAGTAAGTATTCTCAGACGAAAACACCTCCAGCATCCGCATGGGAAGTGCAACATTCAAACTGTCATCATTACAGCTTTGCAGCAACCTGTAAAACCAAAGTTCATATGTTTACTGATGGCCAAGGTTGCAATTTCCCAGATCACTCCAGTCACTGTGGTAAATCTGAGCCACCCTACACCACTGACAAAATGGTGCACTCAGCCTGACTCAGCCACTGTGATCAAACATGCCATGCAGACTCATTGAGAGTCCTGCTCAATGTCTAAGTAGTCCGGCAGTAAAGACAGACAAGGAAAGTCAAAGGTGGCAACCAGGGAGAGAAGAATCATCATCTATGGGTCATGAGAGAAGGTACATCTGCTAACCGGGTCAAGCTTTCTGTGAAAAGGGCACATCACCTTCAAGGGGCTATCGTGCCTGTCCAAGCCTGTAGGTTCCCAGGAGCACAGATCATAGCATGTTCTGGTCCTGCAACATCTTTACTGATATTCGCTCCCTAGCAGGAGGCTTAGCTGCCACAAAGTTTAGCCTGACTTAAAACAGACTTGATGCCTTTTCTTTTGTGTGTGTGTGCCTAGTGTATGCACGTGTATATGCTGACATGTGCTCACCTGCGATGGCTGGAGAATACCAAATGTTCCATCCAACCGATCTAGTTTTTTCCTTGCAATGAAGTCACTTATTGATTTCAGAGTTTGCTGCTTAAGAGCTCCAGTGCTTCTCCAGTATCAGGTTCCTCACCAGAGTAGGGCTACAGACATACATGGTCATATGCAGCTATTTATGTGTATGCTGGGCAAGCAAACTCAAGTGGTCTCAGGTGCCCTCAGATCCTCATGCTTGCCCAGGAAGCACACTTAACCAGAGCCATCCTTCCAGCCCTCAAGGCCTTTGGTTGGCACTGACTACAGAAACAGTTATATACATTGTTCTGTATCCTACGGCTGACGGAACACACACGACTCTGAGGAGAGCCATCCCTGAGGGGCTCTCCCTGGTGTCTGGGTGAGGGTGCTCTCCCTGCTCTTTGGCAAGAAAGAAGCTACAAACACATATTCAGATATCAGTCCGTGACTCAGTGTCCCTCTGAGGTTCACACAGCATGTCTCCAAACCTCAGTCCTTGCACTTACTGAGCAGTGCTCTATGTGGAAATGCCACACTGGGACTTGCATTAGGGTGGACCGCTGTGTCTCAGAGGGAGGCTGGGGTGAATGTTCAAGGATAAGCCACAGTGTGCATTGTGCCTTATCTCTCTTGGAAAATTCTTGTGCGTGGAACCACTGGCTCCCACAGTAAGCCTAAACACATATGAAAACCACCATACAGGGCTGGAGAGATGCCTTAGCGGTTAAAAGCTTGCCTGTGAAGCCTAAGGACTCTGGTTCAAGGATCAGTTCCCCAGGTCCCATGTAAGCCAGATGCACAAGGGTGCACAAGCCTCTGGAGTTTGTTTGCAGTAGGCCGCAGGCCCTGGCGTGCTCATTCTCTATCTATCTGCCTCTCTCTCTGTCTGTCACTCTCAAATAAATAAAAATAAAACAAACAAACAAAAAACCACCATACACACCAGATGTTATGCCAGGGTGTTCCTGCTGCACCTCAGTACTCAGTATGAGCTTTAGAATCCAGCAGGTGTGTGCCACCATGACCTGAATGTCTACTGCTCTGACTACCAATGACAGCATGTCCCAGTATGTGCTGGAATTCTGATGTCTCATTTTTCAAGGGTGGGCTCAAATCTGTTGCCCAAATTTTTCACTGAGTGGTTTGCCTCTTGACATACGGATAAGCTGTTCTTTCCCCTTCTCATAATCCTGGAGCTACAGCTCTTTCTTTCTCCTTAGTTTAGCAAGTCTGCTTTATGCACCATCAAGGCTTCTTCTCAATGAACCCGAAATAAACTTTCTCAACTATACAATATATATAGCTTTTATCTTTTGTTTGTTTGCTTTTCCTAGGGAGGATCTTGCTATCACCCAGGCTCACCTAGAATATACCTAGGTAGTCTCAGAGTGACCTCCAACTCAGTGATCCTCCTACCTCTGCCTCCCGAGTACTGGAATTAAAGGCATGCACCACCATGCCTGGCTAGATAATATTTTGCCTGGGCTCACCACTCTTCCCCCATCTCTACTTCTCTGTGGCAGTGCTTTGCCACTCTAAATGCTCTCAGGTGCCTAAACCCAAACTGCTAGACACTGCTCCACCAGGCCAGGATGCTGCGAGGGTATACTGAAGCAGACTCCAAACATGCTACTGAGTGTGCTGCTCAGCTTTCAGTAGGCTGGTCTCGACCCAACAGATGCCTGGAGCCCAAGCCACTCCTGAGTGAAGGGGCTGCTGCACTGGGCAGTCAACTCGAGCACCTAGCTTGAGTCATTTTCACAGGTTGGTCATGATGCTGTGTGTCCAAAAACTACATAGGAGTATCTGGCAAGGACAGCTGATGGTGATGATGGTGGCTGCAATGGTTCAGCAAAACGTCCACACAGCTCACTGTCCAGGTGAAGGCACACCCCGTCAGGTACTTCCCAGAGTCCGACTTTACAAAGTCATGGCAGTGGCCTTCTTTGTTTTCTCCTAAGTAGAGGCCTGACAAAGACAGTTCTGAAGAAGCAGCTTCTAAAGCTGCACACTCATACCAGCACCCTCTCTCCAGTGGGCAGTTAACTCACACTGGTGACTAGGACACCAAATCACTCCTAAGGTGATCCCACAGCATTCTTGTGAAAAGTATTACTAGAAAGATACTTTTGTCTGTGTTTTCATTTCCGTGTCATAAAGGGACAGAGCCACCTAGAGAAAAATTACACTACACAGACTATTACATGATCCTTTGAGCCTGAACTGGAAAAGGCATGGTCTCAGAAAATAAACTTCAAAAAGTTCTTCCTGTTGGGCATGATGGTGCACACTTACAACCCTAGCACTTCGGAAGACAAGGCAGGAGAATTTCCACAAGCTCAAGGTTGGCCTGGGGTACACAGCATGTACCAGGCCAGGGCTACATAGCAAGATACTGTCCCCCACTGCTACCACCACCAAAACTATACAAGACAAAACAAAAACAAACCACTTGCTTCCCTAGGCATTCAAATGATCACCATGCTCTCTAGATTTTCAATTATGACAAAATTTACCTGCAACAGAGGCTCATCAGCCTCTTTATTTGAAATAAGCATGTCAGTCGCTCTGATCCATCCAACTGCTTGACAAAGAGAGAGCTGTGCTTAATTAAGTTCTGATATAGCCATATCTGCAAGAACAAAATGTAAATATTCATTCATTAACTTAGATAATAACAATTTCCTTAAGTAATCTCCATTCCTAAATCTAATCAAACTTTGAAAAGAGTAAGGCTTTTTAATCTTTATTTTAGAGAGACACACACTAAAAGAGAGAGAGAGAGAGAATATGAATTAGTGCACCAGGGCCTCAGCCACTGCAATTAAACTCCAGATGCTTGTGCCACCTAGTGGGCATGTGTGACCTTGTGATTCCGTCACCTTTGTGTGTCTCGCTTATGTAGGATCTGGACAGTCAAACATGGGTCCTTAGGCTTCGCAGGCAAGAGCCTTAACTGCTAAGCCATCTCTCCAGCCCAAGAGTAAGGCTTTTAAAAAATATTTCATTTATTCATTTAAAAGAGAAAGTATGGCTGATAGAAATCTGGAAGAAGCCATTCTACATGTAGTTAGTTCAATGGGAGAAAGAGATACCACCAATGAAGATACTCAACAGTGGAAACTGCAAGCCTTATAATTGGCCAGCCAGGCCAAATGAGCCAACGGGTGCAATAGTGGCACGTCTGTCATGGTGGAAACCAACTGCCCTCCAATTGGACTGGAGGCCCGCTCCATCGGGGGGAATACATCCCTGATACTGAAAACTTAAATCAGGGGTAGTCATGAGCCTGAGGGGTGTAACATCTGCTGATGTCTGGAAAAATGTATATACTATGCTTATCAAACCGCCCAGTAAGCACTTCTCTTAATATCCATACCCTTATATTAATGCTACTCTCACTTTGGGTAGAGAATCTTCTCTTTTCAGATGGCAGTGACCTTGGGATGACTCAGAAGGTATCATGGGGCTGGAAAGAAGTGACTGGAGTACTGAGTAACATCTCGATCACACCTTCCAAGGCTCAGGCTCTAATGCGGAAGAGGTGGTGGAAAGAATGTAAGAGCCAAAGGAAGGGTAGGACTCCTTACAACGTGCTCCCTCCAGACATAAAATGGCCTGGATACCCATGACCTCACAATGCCTGACACTACCTACACAAGACCATCATAAGAGGAGGAAAAGATTATGATATCAAAATAAAAGAGAGACTGATTTGAGATGGGGAGGGGATATGATGGAGAATGGAATTTCAAAGGGGAAAGTGGGGGGGGAGGGAGGGTATTACCATGGGATATTTCTTATAATCATGGAAAATGTTAATAAAAATAGAGAAAAAAAAAGAGAAAGTATGGGCATGCCAAGGTGAACTGCAGGTGCATGCACCACTTTGTGTATCTGTCTTTATGTGGGTACTGGGTACTCAAACCCAGCAAACAAGTACTTTTTAAACTGCTGAGTTATCTCCTCGCCCCAAGAATAAGTGTTTTTGTTGTTGTTTGATTTTAATTAAAAAAAAAGAATGGGCATGCCAGGGCCTCTAGTCACTGCAAAGAAACTCCAGATGCATGCACCACCTTGCGCATCTGGCTTACGTTGGTACTAGAGAACTGAACCTGGGTCTTTAAGCTTAGCAGGCAAGCAACTGAGCCATCTCTCCAGCCCAAGAGTAAGGTTTTAAGTGAGGATTTTCTTTTATTTATTTGAGTGAGTGAATGAGAGACAGAATGGGTGCTCCAGGGCCTCTAACACTGCAAAGGAACTCAAGATACATGTGCCACCTTGTGCATATACCTTTATGCAGGTATTAAGTCAGGATTTTCATAGCAATACTTGAATTTCCCACCTTTACACATGGATGTGAAGCTAAAGTACATTGGTCACAACACAAAGTACACATAAAGTTTATGTTGCCCTGAATCAAGAACAGATCTTATGCAAAAGGAAATGAGTCACCATAAAAACAAGTAAGATGCAGCACTGACTTCCAGGATCCCAGCCTCTTTCCTCTTGTGTGTGTGTGTGTGTGTGTGTGTGTGTGTGCACGCACGCACATGTGGCCACGCATCCCCCACATCCTTTTCTCCCATTTCTCTTCCTGAACTCCATGTCCTCCTTGTTCCGAGTGGGAAGTAGGAAATCTGAAGTTGAGCAGACTTTTTTTTCACTGGAAACTAGTCTTGCATTTTCATCAGCAAACAGAATGCCGACACTCAAGCTCACCCACCTCCCCTTCCCAATTTTCTCTCAGACAAGGTCTCACCTAACAGCCCGGCTTGTCCTGATGCTCACTATACATCCCAAGGTGGCCTCTGATTATCACAATCCTCTTGTTTCAGCCTCCAGGGTGCTGGGATTGCAGGCGCATGCCACCACACGCGGCTTAGTCTCACTTTTCTTATATGAAGCAGGCCTGATGACATGCTGTTCTACTCAGTCATTCAGAATTTGCATGTGAGCAACTTGCTTTGAATGTGCCTGTGCCCTAGAGTCAAAGTCCACAAAACTGCTAAGGCAGGACAACAACAATGGGAAGTGTCAACATACCTGCTGAACATGTGAAACTTTTGATAATCAAGACATGAGGAAGCTTATTAAAAATGTAAACTGAAGCCGGGTGTGGTAATGCACGTCTTTAATCCCAGCACTTGGGAAGCAATTTTTCTTCTTTTAAAAAATATGCTGGGAGGCAGAGGTAGGAGGATCACCATGAGTTCGAGACCACCCTGAGACTACATAGTGAATTCCAGGTCAGCCTCAGCTAGAGTGAGACCCTACCTCAAAAAACCAAAACCAACCAAACAAACAAAAATGAACTGAGGGCTGTAGAGATGGCTTAGTAGTTAAGGTGCTTGCCTGCAAAGCCTAAGCACTCATGTTCAACTCGCCACACCCCACGTAAGCCAGACACACAGAGTGATGCAAGAGTGCAAGGCTGCACATATGCACAAGGGAGTGCATGTGTCTGGAATTCAATTTCAGTGGTGGGAGGCCCTGGTGCACAAATTCATTCTCTCTCTCTCTCTCTCTCGCATAAAAAAAAAAAAAAAAGGCCAGTCTGTCGAGCTTGCCACTGAATTTTAAAAGAAAAGACATGAGGACAGAGGTGACCTGCCACAGCTGGCCTAGGAAAAGGCAAAGCCCACAGCAGTTAGAGTTGTTTTCCAGTCACACACTTCCCACTTCCACTTAAAAGATGAAATAGGGCTGGAGAGATGGCTTAGCAGTTAAGGTGTTTGCCTGCAAAGCCTAAGGACTCATGTTCGACTCTTCAGATCCCATGTAAGCCAGATGCAAAAGGTAACACAAGTGCGCAAAGTTGCACATGTGCACAAGATGGTGCACGCACCTGGAGTTCAATTACAGTGCTGGGAGTCCCTGGTGTGCAAATTCTCTTGAACACGTGCGCACATAAACAAATAAAAAAAGATGAAGTAGGTAAAAAGACAAGTGCAAATGTAATAGACACTCACCAAACGTTTAGAGTCTTCACTTTGTTTGTAAAAAAACAGAAGCTGCCTTACCAGGAGGGTAAGGTTCGGGCCATCGGCAAGGGAGAAGGCACCGCCATGCTGTGCCGAGTCAGCACAGTGGTCAAACGCGCTTCTTTGGATGGAGTACTGGAAGCACAGGAAGGAAGGGACACCTCATCATGCTGCTTAGACATGGTTCTCATGGTCAACACACACTAAGTGTTTTACTAAGGACCCCTTTCTGGATTTACCAACAAACAAAAACCCCAAATTGAGATATAATGAAGCTCTTCAATGGACACTGTCAGAATCTTTCACCCCTTTTTTCTATTTCAGTCACCAGTTGTGGTTTGGCCCATGTTTGTACTACTTAACAATGATCTAAAAACTCACCTAGTTATAAATCTTTAAGCAAAATATAACTAATAGTTATTAGAGCTCCACATGCCTAGGTAGCAATTGGTCCTGACTGCTGAGCCATTTCTCCAGCCCAGAAAAAAAAAATACTATGTATTATTATTAACTTTCATTAAGCAGGTATACAAAATATATGTAAGACAGATGCTACTTATACAAACAATGCCATACTCACATGGCGTTCTAACTCCTTCTCAACTTAAGAATAAACTTACTTGCTGTTTTCTGTCCCTGTAGCCTCGAATAAATGACTGGATAATTATTGCATTTTTCAATCTTCGTCTTTCTTCCTAAATAATGGAGGAAGGAGACAAGTAGCAGTTGGTCAAAAATCAGTCAAATGACAGTTTTTAATTTTTTAAATTAATTTGCTGTGACATTCACAGACCATAAAAATTTGTTCATCTTTTCTTCAAGGTAGGGTCTCACTCTAGACCAGGCTGACCTGGAATTCACTATGTAGTCACAGAGTGGCTTCGAACTCATGGTGATTCTCCTACCTCTGCTTCCCGAGTGCTGGGATTAAAGGCGTGCAACATCACACCTGGCTGTTCTTTCAAGTTACCATTCAATGAACAAATACACACACACACACACACACACACACACATATTTTTGGTTTTTCGAGGTAGGGTCTCACTCTAACCCAGGCTGACCTGGAATTCACTATGGAGTCTCAGGGTGGCCTCAAACTCACGGCGATCCTCCTACCTCTGCCTCCCGAGTGCTGGGATTAAAGGCGTGCACCACCATGCCCGGCTTCAATGAACAAATTTTGAATGTATTGAGAGTTATGCAGCCATGACTACTACCTAATTTGAGAACATGCTCACTAACCCCAGAGAAACCCTTACTCATCAGTGGTCATCCCTTATCCCTTGCCCTGACTCTCACCACTGCAAACACAGGACACATCCCAAAGGTTTTAGATGTAAGCCCAAAATACTACTACAAGAGACAAAGGCCAAGAACTTCCCCAAACAGCTAGAAAACCTTGACAACTAGACCCTTTCCTGGTTGAGAAGCCTAACCTGAGAGCACCTTCACATGCGACAGACAGTTGGTGATTTGTCACTTTGGCTGTCTCAGCTGGAAGGAAGAAATGCTGCTGTCATCTAGTGAGTGGAGGCCAGGGTAGTCCTTACCACACTAAGTCCTTGCCGTAGAAACTGCTGCTTGGTCCTTCAGAATCATCCACTCCCTCTTCCCAAGGGCCTTCTGCCAAGCCCCTGTCTAGCTCAGCCTTCCCTGCTACTAGAGTGACTCTTCTACAGTCACAGTTTATAGCACCAGATCCCTGAGTGTCTACCACAGGGTAGGACCTAACACACACTAGCCCACAGATATCTGTTAAATGCAGAAATGAGACACAAGAAGACAACAAAAACTACACCTAGAAAAGCAGGCCCTAAGATATAAGTTCTGATTAAGCAGTGAAGTTAACTGTACTAATGACTCCCAGAAAGAAGTTAGGTCAAAGCCATGCACAGTGGCACATACTTGTAATTCTAGCACTCAGAGACTAGAGGAATGAGCTTAAAGCAGGACTGGGAGATACAATGAGGCCGTCAGGGAAGGTGGAAGGGAGGCAAAAGAAACCAAGACAGCATCAACTCCTTTAGGTTCAGAAACATGCCTGCAATTTGAGTTTTCTTTAGTGGACAAAACATGAACCATGCACAAAGCCATTATAGATCTTCTGGACACATTCCTATAAGAAAAGAAAACCAAAAGCCCACATTCCTCCCCAGGCAACTCAACTTTTTTAAAGTTCATCTTTTCCTACAGTGGTTCCAGAATAGTTGGCTGCAAAATCCAATGCACCCATTACCTCTTGCAAAAACTAAGCACACACAGTAAGATGCAACATAAAAGAACATCTGCATAAAAACAGTCATCTGTGAAGAGCAATCACAATGCTGACTTTACCTCTCTTTTCCTTCTTTCTTCCTGAGTGCGATGTAAAAGAGAAGCTTTTTCTTCCTAAAACAGAGACAAGAAGGTAAGAAAGGCTACACTTCCAAACTTGAAAACATTCTCATAAAGAATGACAGAATGCTTTTGCCCAAAAGGTGAAATGCTTTTGGAGGCAGCTGGTGTGAGTAAAGTTAGTGTGCTGTGTTTTCTGAGATGCAAATACGAGTCTAAGTAAAACCAGTATACATGGTATACAGAACCAGAAGTTTCTGTCAACATGTAACATTCCAGAAAGAGAATCACGTAGTCTCATGATAAGAAAAAGCTTTTCTCAGCCAGGCATGGTGGCGCACACCTTTAATCCCAGCACTTGGGAGGCAGAGGTAGGAGGATCACTGTGTGTTTGAGGCCACCCTGAGAATGCATAGTGAATTCCAGGTCAGCCTGGGCTACAATGGGACCATGGCTAAAAAAAAAAAAAAAAAAAAAAGGTTTTCCTCCAAGTTAAGTGCTAGCTCACGCCCATAAACCCAGCACTCAGGAGTCTGAGGCAGGAGGATCACTGTAAGTTCAAGGCCAGGCTGGGGTAAAATAAGACCCTGCCTCAAAATAACATGTACAAAGGCCAAAAAATTGTTTTAAAATTGAAATGATTCCCCCATTATTACTAAATACTGTACTTCCCCCAGGCATAGGCCCCCAGGGTCTCATATTAGTCCAGGCTGACATGGAACCTTCTCTGTAGCCCCAGGCTAGCCTTGAACTCAATGCAATTGACCCAAATCAGCTTTCCAAATACTGACACTGAAAGTATGTACCACCACACCTGGCCTAAATATTGCTCATGAAGCTGAAACTGAGTTTAAACTTTTAGACAAGGGAAAGCTACAAAATGGTATTGCTACCAGATAAATGCATTTTTTTTTCAAATTGAGTTTCCCCCACATGCCTTATGCACTTCTCCTAGAAAACCAAACACTATTAGCATCAGGAAATCAACACTAGCACAATACTGTTTATTACACACGTCATTTGAAATTCACCAAGTGTTCTACAAGTGCTCTTTAACTGCTCTGTAAGTCCAGCCAGCACCCCAAATGGTATTTGATTGCTCCTTGTCCCATCTGCCTTTGTCCCATCACTGTTCTTTCAAAAGTCCTGACCCTAGTCTTTCAACTCGGGTTTCTCCCAACATTAGAATAACATTATTCAATAATGATAGCATTACACTTTAAAACATAGGACTGGGCGGAGAGATGGCTTAGCAGTTAAAGTGCTTGCCTGCGAAGCCTAAGGACCCAGGTTTGATTTCCTAGGACCTAGGTAAGCCAAGATGGAACAGGTGTCTAGAGTTCATTGCAGCAGCTAGAGGCCTGGTGTGCCCATTCTCTTCCTCCTCCCCTCTCTTTCATGTACACGTAAACAAATGGGACTGTATCTCCTTCCATGCCTCCACACATATATAAATAATTTAATAAATAAACAAATGAAAAGAAAAATCTTTCTAACTGAATGCAGTCAATGGGAAATAAAGTCACCAGGCATCAAGTAGTAAGTGCTATAGATGGGACCCACTGATGCATGTTAAATTAGCGGGCAAAGGTTCAAGAAACAGGATTCACTGCTCGAAGAATTTCCCTCAAGGTATTTGTCAGTTACCAAGGAAAAGAAAGCAAATTCACACTAGGTAAACCCTACTGATAACAGCCACATTACTGAAGCAAAACCTCAGGGAGGGGCTGGAGAGATGGCTTAGCGGTTAAGGTGTTTGCCTGCAAAGCCAAAAGACTATGGTTCGATTCCCCAGGACCCACGTAAGCCAGATGCACAAGTGGGCACACGTATCTGGAGTTCATTTGCAGTGGCTGGAGGCCCTGACATGACCATTCTCTTTCTCTCTCTCTCTCAAATAAATAAATAAAACGTATTTTCTTTAAAAAAAAAAAAAAAACACCTTAGGAAGGGCTGGAGAGGTGATTAAGGTGCTTGCCTGTGAAGCCTAAGGACCCATGTTTGACTCTCCAGATCCCTGGTAAGAAAGACACACAAAGGTAAGGCAAGTGCAAGGTCACACGTGCCCACTAGGTGGCACAAGTGTCTGGAGTTCAATTACAGTGGCTGAGGTCCTGGCCTGCCCATTCTGTCTCCCTCTCTAAAATAAAATCTAAAAAAATTTAAACCTCAGGGAGTATAAACTGCCACTTAATACAAAGGACACAACACGACTATTTTGACAGTCTTACTAACCACTCTTTTAATAGAACTGCCACTCTTAAACTGAACTGCATTTATTTCCAGAGGAAACCTTGTATCTCCACTGAAGAAAACCAGTATTACCTGTCCTAAACTCAATAAAAACAAAAACATTAAATTTAAAATTAATTTTTTAAATTTTTTGTTATTTTTATTTATTTATTTGAGAGTGACAGAGAGGAAGAGGCAATAGAGAGAGAGAGAATGGGGGCGCCAGGGCCTCCAGCCACTGCAAACGAACTCCAGAGGCATTCACCCCCTTGTGCATCTGGCTAATTTGGGTCCTGGGGAATCGAGCCTCAAACCAGGGTCCTTAGACTCCACAGGCAAGCGCTTTTAACTGCTAAGCCATCTCTCCAGCCCTAAAATTAAATTTTTAGACTGGGTCTGATAACACAGGTGTGTAATTCCAGCTGCTCAGGAGGATGAGGCAGGACTCAAAGCTCAAGGCCAAATTTAGCCAAGACTCTGTCTCAAAATTAAAATAGAAATTTAAAAATAAGAAAAAAGGATACAGCTTGGTGCCTATCTAGCATATGTGGAGCCCTAGGTTCAATAACCAGCACAAAATAATAATTTAAAAACTTAAATAAGGGCTGGAGAGATGGCTTAGTGGTTAAGGCACTTGCCTGCAAAGCCACAGGAACCAGGTTTGATTTCCCAGGACCCACATAAGCCAGATGCACAAGGTGGTGTATGCATCTGGAGTTCAACTGCAGTGGCTGGTACACCCTTATTCTCATTTTCTCTCTCTCTTCCTCTTTCTCTCAAATAAATAAATAAAAATATTTAAAAAATAAAATATGGCCTTTGGTTTCCCAGCAGGAATAGATGCTAAGACCCTATTGCTGAAGACTCCACATACTTGGGCTGCAAGGCCACTGAGAATCCTGCTGGAACTGAGCTGATAACCTCCTCCATGTAGACCAGCTGACAGAAAGCTGGAAGAAGCCATTCTGCATGCAGTTCAAGGGGAGAAAGAGATACCACCAGTGAAGATACTCAACAGTGGACGCTGCAAGCCTTATATTTGGCCAGCCAGGCCAAATGAACCAATGGATGCAATAGTGGCACGTCCATCATGGTGGAAACCAACTGCCCTCTAATTGGACTGGAGGCCCACTCCATGGGAGGGAATACATCCCTGATACTGAAAACTTAAATCAGGGGTAGTCATGAGCCCTAGGGGTGTAACGTCTGCTGCTGTCTGGCTAAATGTATATACTATGCTTATCAAACTGCCCAGTAAGCACTTCTCTAAATGTTCATAACCTTATATTAATGCTACTCTCACTTTTGGTAGAGAACCTTCTCTTTTCAGATGGCAGTGACCTTGAGATGACTCAGAAGGTATCATGGGGCTGGAAAGAAGTGGCCGGAGTGCTCACCACTGTAATATCTCTATCACACCTTCCAAGGCTCAGGGTCTAATGAGGAAGAGGTGGCGGAAAGAATGTAAGAGCCAAAGGAAGGGTAGGACTCCTTACAACGCGCTCCCTCCAGACATAAAATGGCCTGGATATCCATGACCTCACAGTGCCTGACACTACCTACACAAGACCATCATAAGAAGAGGAAAAGATCATGACATCAAAATAAAAGAGAGACTGATTGAGATGGGGAGGGGATATAATGGAGAATGGAATTTCAAAGGGGAAAGTGGGGGGGAGGGAGGGTATTACATGGGATATTTTTTAAAATCATGGAAGATGTTAATAAAAATTGAGGAAAAAAAAGATTTATAGGGCCAGGCATGGTGATGCCTTTAATCCCAGTACTCAGGAGGCAGAGGATTGCTGTGAGTTCCAGGCCAACCTGGGAATACACAGTGAGTTCAAGTTCAGCCTGGACTACAGAAAGGCCCTACCTCAAAGCCTCAAAGAATATATATATATATACACACACACACACATACATACATACATACATACATACATACATACATAATCAGGCATGGTGGCACACACCTTTAATCCCAGCACTAGGGAGGCAGAGGTAGGAGGATCACTGTTGAGTTCAAGATCACCCTGAAACTACATAATGAATTCCAGGTCAACCTGGGCTAGAGTGAAACCCTACCTTGAAAAACCAAATATATATATATGTATAATATTTCAAAAACAAGGGCTGGAGCCAGGTGTTGTGGTGCATGCCTTTAATCCCAACATTTGGGAGGTAGAGGTAGGAGGATTGCCATGAATTCCAGGCCACCCTGAGAATACATAGTGAATTCCAAGGCAGCCTGAACTAGAGTGAGACCCTACCTCAAAAGGGGGGGGGGGCGCTGGAGAGATGACTTAGTGGTTAAGTGCTTGCCTGTGAAGCCTAAGGACCCTCGTTCAAGGCTCGATTCCCCAGGACCCACATAAGCCAGATGCACAAGGGGGCGCATGCGTCTGGAGTTCTTTGCAGTGGCTGGAGGCCATGGTGTGCCCATTCTCTCTCTGTGTCTGTCTCCCTGTTTCTGTGTCTGTCTGTTGCTCTCAAATAAATAAATAAAAATAAAAACCCTTAAAAAATAAACAAGGGCTGGAGAGATGGTTCAGCATTTAAGGCGCTTACCTGCAAAGCCTAAGAACCCAAGTTCATAGTGCTGGAAAGAAGTGACTGGAGTACTGAGTAACATCTCAATCACACCTTCCAAGGGTCAGGGTCTAATGTGGAAGAGGTGGTGGAAAGAATGTATGAGCCAAAGGAAGGGTAGGTCTCCTTACAACGTGCTCCCCCCAGACACAAAATGGCCTGGATATCCATGACCTCACAGTGCCGGACACTACCTACACAAGACCATCATAAGAGGAGGAAAAGATCATGATATCAAAATAAAAGACTGAGATGGGGAGGGTATATGATGGAGAATGGAGTTTTAAAGGGGAAAGTGGGGAGAGGGAGGGTATTACATGGGATGTTTTTTATAATCATGGAAGTTGTTAATAAAAATTAAAAAAAAATAAGGCTGGGCATGGTGGCACAAGCCTTTTATCCCAACACATGGGAGGCTGAGGTAGGAGGATCACTGTGAGTTTGAGACCACCCTGAGACTACATAGTGAATCACATCTGGTTCTTCATAATTTTAATATAGTTTTTATATAGTATGGTTTTATAATTTATTTAGTACAAGGGATTGAACCCAGAGCCTTGTGCATGCTGGGCAAACACTACCTCTGAGCTACTTTTCCAATCCTTAAAATTTAATTATTTTATTTATTTATTTGACAGAAAGAGGGAGAGGGAGAAACAGAGAGAATGAGAATGGGTGCGCCAAGGCTTCCAGCCACTGCAAATGAACTCCAGACGCTTGTGCCCCCTTATATATCTGGCTAATGTGGATCCTGGGGAATAGAACCTGGGTCCTTTGGCTTTTAGACAAATGCTATAAACACTAAACTATCCCTCCAGCCCTAATTATTTTATTTTTAAAAATACTTTATTTATTTGAGAGAGAGAGAGAGTGAGTGTGCATGTGTGAAGAAGAGAATGAACATGCCAGAGCCTCTGGAACACTACAAATGAACTCCAGATACATGCGCCACCTTGTGCATCTGGCTTTATGCGGGTCCTAGGGAATCAAACCTGGGTACTTTGGCTTTGCAGGCAAGTGCCTTAACCACTAAGCCATCTCTCCAGCCCCTATTTTATTTATTTGTTTGTTTTTCAAGGTGAGGTTTCACTCTAGTCCAGGCTGACCTGGAATTCAATCCGTATTCTCAGGCTGGCCTCAAACTCACAGTGATTCTCCTACCTCTGCCTCCTGAGCACTAGGATTAAAGGCATGTGCCACCATGCCCGGCTGGCCCCTACTTTATTATTTTTTTTCAAGGTAGGGTCTCATTCTAGCCCAGGCTGACTGACGGTGATCCTCCTACCCCTGCAGAGTGAGTGTGTGTGTGAATTTGCAAGGGGGTGGGATATGGATGCATCAGGATCTCTAGCCACTGCAAACAAACTCCAGTTGCACAAACCACTTACTTTGTGCATCTGGCTTGACATGGGTATGGGGGAATTGAACCTGGGTCATTGGGTTTTGCAGGCAAGCATTTAACTGGAGAGACAGTCACACACCATAGCCCAGGCTGGCCTGGAACTTAATTGAGGCCCTCCTCCTTACTTGGTTCTCCAACCCCATGTTAAGGTTACAGGCATGAGCCACTACACCTGGCTCTAACAGGATGTTTTTGATTGGGTCACACAAATAACACTGAATCACCTTCTCTGACAGAACTGGATTGTGAACAGGAATATTTTGATCTGACAAACCTCGTAGGGAAGTCATGCAGGCCAGTCTTCTGGCTGTGCTCTTACACAATGGTATCCATACAGAAGCACCAGGGATTGGGATGACACTTATAGACACCTTTGCTCTTAACTTTGTAAATGTGCCATTGGAAATCTGTTTCTATATTGTTCACACTACCTTGCCCTACATGAAGGTATGCATCCCATGGTCAAAGGTTTGCCCCGCCCTGGTGGTTGACACTCCAGATACCATCCATTCTCCCAGACTCAAGGGGGCCTTCCCTGCAGCTGAAGGAGGAGCAGACACCCATTTTCACAGGGCTGAAGTTGTCCTGCCTTTAGTAAGAGTGGTCATATGACACTGTAGGGATATTTTGCATATTCATGGACTCAAGCAAAGAGGAGAAAGCAGTTTAATTCTGGTCAAGTTTTTGGTGCTAGAAAACTCCTATTTAACCAACACATCACCCATCTGTACACACCCTGCTTAGGTCATGAAGTCACAGTAGACTGTAACAGTCCAATTTAGGAGCTAGAAAAAAAATTTCATGGACTTTTTATTTAGCAAAGGAGTCACTGACTAGACACATCATGGGCTGTTCCTATCCAGAGAACAGACCAACTCAGTCTGCCTCAGAGGGTAGCTGGTCCAATACCTGGCCCTGTCTATAAACAGACCATGAACTAAATCATTAGACAAAAGGATCTTATCAATTGATTTATGTGCTTTGTCTCTAATCATCACTTTCCATTATAATTTTGGCAGCAGGCTTCCCATCTGACTGACCCATTAGCCTAACCTTTGCAGCCCCACATGACTGCCCAAGCTCCGGACACTGAAGGCACTAGGGATGTTTCCAGCACCTAACAGCAGTCTTGGGATGATTGCAAAATAAAGCTAGCACCTGCATACATGGGTGATCTCATTTAGAACTGGGGCACTTTATGGGACAGGGTTGCTCTCAACAAGTGCATAAAAACACTAATCTCGGGCTGTAGGGATAGCTTTAATGGTTAAGATATTTGCCTGAAAAGCCAAAGGACCCAGGTTCGATTCCCCAGGACCCACGTTAGCCAGATGCACAAGGGGGCACACGTGTCTGGAGTTCGTTTGCAGTGGCTGGAGGCCCTGGCACACCCATTCTCTCTCTCACCCTCTCTCCCTCTTTCTCTGTCAAATAAACAAATGAATAAAAATAAAATACTTTTTTTACAAAGTTTTAAAAAACACTAATCTCAAAACCCTGATCTAGTTGATGGTTTGTGTTTTCTATGCAGCTAACAAGTTTGCAAAACCCTACCTCAAAAGAAAAATTATTTGAGAGAGAGAGAGAATATGGGTGTGCTAGGGCCTCTAGCCACTGCAAACACCTTAACTGCTAAGCCATCTCTCCAGGCCCAAGAACTCAAATTTTCTTTTCCCCCCAAGGTAGGGTCTCCCTCTAGCCCAGGCTGACCTGGAATTCACTCTGTAGTCTCAGGGTGGCCTTGAACTCATAGCGATACTTCTACCTCTGCCTCCTAAGTGCTGGGATTAAAGGTGTGAGCCACCATGCCCAGCATGAACTCAAATTTTCTACACAGAAAAATATAACCAAGGTTAAAGACAAGTGAAAGTCAAAAACTATGAGACATCACAAAATAACTACTTGTAATAGCACTCATTAATAGGAAAAAATCAACAATCCAATAGGAAAATTAGCAAAAGTAGAAATACTAGAAACAAAAAAATCAATCTTCTCAACATAAGAACCTCTATTTTACTTACTTTAAGAAATATAATTAAAATTGTAATGAAATTAAGGCTTTTGACAAACATTAGCTAAGACAGGGTGAGGGCAGATGGGGCCACAAGCACACATTGCTGACAGCTTCTTCAGAGCAACTTGCAAATAGTGCACAGCATGGACCAACCTGCTCAACTTCCAAGAACTTAATCCACAGGATGGTCCTTGTGGTGTTGTATGAACAAAACAAGACAAGCAAATGATCAGATGAGTCATTTACAGAAAACTTTTCAGCAGGAGTATTACAAACTGATCACAATAAACTATAACTACCCTTTGTTCTGTCTGGGTTAGTCCATTTCTGATGTAAACACAATAACCAGCTCCCATATGTCCCTGTCGTGCTTTCTGGCTCCCAAGCAGTAAGACCCTGCTAGTAATATGACACATAAAGATGTGTTTGCAGACCTCCCTCCCTGCTTTCTTTTGCTGTGGAATATATGAAAGAGCACATCTGCAGGCAACAAAGAGGAACTAAGAAACAATGGTTTTTTTTTTTTTTTTTTTTTTTTATTTATTTATTTGAGAGTGACAGAGAGAGAGGGAGAGAAAGAGGCAGATAGAGAGAGAATGGGCGCGCCAGGGCTTCCAGCCACTGCAGACGTGCTCCAGACGCGTGCGCCCCCTTGTGCATCTGGCTAACGTGGGTCCTGGGGAATCGAGCCTCGAACCGGGGTCCTTAGGCTTCACAGGCAAGCGCTTAACCGCTAAGCCATCTCTCCAGCCCGAAACAATGGTTTTAAGATGGGGTCTCATGTATTGCAGGCTAGTCTCAAACTCTAGCCAAGGATGACCTTGAACTTCTGATCCTTCTGCTCCACCTCCTGGGTGCTGAAATTGTAAGTGTTTACCACCACACTTGGTTTGTGTGTTCTAGGGATAGAACCCAGGGCCTCATGCATGTTAGGCAGCACTCTACCAAATGAGCTACATCCCCAGCCCTGGAAATATTTTAATATGTTTACTTTTATTTATTTATGAGAAAGAGGGAGAATGGGCATGCCAGGGTCATGAAACAGACAGCGCAGAGCACATCTTCATTACACTGTGGACTTCTGCTGAGAATACTGCTCTGAGGACATGAGCATGCGCTAGCGAGAGCTACTGAAGATTGGGGAGGTCCACCATAAGTCACTCTACCACCTGCTCCAATGTTGGTAAACTTAAAGCTGCTATAAAGATGATGGAAAGATGATGACATCAAAATAAGAGAGCCTAATTGAGAGGGGGAGGGGATATGATGGAGAGTGGATTTGTGAAGGGGAAAGTGGGGGAGGCAATTATCATGGTTTATTGTCTATAATTATGGAAGGTGTCAATAAAAAAGGTTTAGGGCTGGAGAGATGGCTTAACAGTTAAAGTGCTTGCTTGTGAAACCTAAGAAACCAGGTTCGATTCCCCAGGACCCACATAAGCCAGATGCACAAGATGGCACATGTGTCTGGAGTTTGTCTGCACTGGCTAGAGGCCCTGGTGTGCTCATTCTCTCACTCAAATAAATAAATAAACAAACTTAAAAAAAAAAAAAAAGGAATAGAGTCAATAAAAAAACAATGGTGGGGTGTGGTGGCACAAGCCTTTAATCCCAGCACTCGGGAGGCAGAGGCAGGAGGATCAATGTGAGTTCAAGGTTAGCCTGAGACAGTGATTTCAGTCACCTGAAACTGTTGGCTTAACTATCTACAGAAACTTGCCAAGGAAACTACTGAAGAACTTTCTTCTATAAACTTTTCTACATTGATACTTATTCCCACTATTAATTTGAAAATATTTCCCTCCCTGTCATACTGGATTGTTCCATGCTCTTTCCTGCAGTTTTAATCCTTCCCTCTTCTATACATGACAGTTCTATTTTACAACCTTGCATACACTGTCCCATCACCCAAAGCCTTCCTTAAACCCATCTTCTGGCCCTTTTCAAAACAGGTCCACCACTCTTTCTGCTCTCCCCTCTGGTCCTCTCCACACTTCTTGACGACTACCCCAGAAGTGCTCAGTGGTATTGTACTCTCTGAAGCTCATAGCACTCTCCACAGGTCCGGGTTCAACTCTAATCCTTCTCTGTCCTAAACTGAACCAATGCTCTAAGTCCCCATATCTGCCTATTTACTAGATTTCTGGGTTACACACACACCACACACACTCACACCTGAACTGCTCTGTACCCGAAGACTGCAGGCTCCTCAGAGGCTCAGACACAGCTTACAGGTGGAACACCACAACAGAGGCCAGCAGTCTCTCCAGAGAACCTAGAATGGAGATGAAGGCAGCTGTACCAGGAAATAACACATGGCCACTGTCCTGTGGGAGAGACATGGACAGAGCTGGCCTGGACAGTCAAGAATGAAACTGAAGGAGACAGACTGTGCATGACTGCCTTGATACGTAGGAAGCAGTGTCTGAGTATTATTCGGTGAGGCACCATTATGCCGCTCCCAGATTGTGTTATTTGTTTGGGTTTTTGCCTACTTAACCAAGTTCGGCTCGGTGGACTTTTGTACTTGTAATCAAATGACCACTAAGATATCCTTTCTTTTTTTTTTTTCTTCTTTTTTTTTTTGCTGTTTTTATTTATTATTTAAGAGAAAGAGAAACAGAGAGAGAATAGGCATGCCAGGACCTTCGGCTGCTGCAAACCAACTCCAGACACACGCGCCACCTTGTACATCTATCTGGCTTATGTGGGTACTGGGGAATAAATAGAACATGGGTCCTTTGGCTTTGCAAAACAAGCGCCTTAACCGCTAAGCCAACTCTTCAGGCCTTTCTTTTTGTTTTCTCAAGGTAGGGTTTCACTCTAGCTCTGACTGGCCTCAAACTCACAGAGATCCTCCTACCTCTGCCTCCGGGAGTGCTGGGATTAAAAGTGTGTCACCATGCCCAGCCTCAAACTCATGTTTGTAGACTTAGAGAGTTAGCGTCTTTAACCAGCCTAAGATGTACCTTGATTTTGAAATACTAACACATTAACAAGTGCACACCTAGAATTCCAGCAGAAGGCAGAAGCGGGAGGATTTCCCAGGCTAGCCTGGGCTAATGAGATCCTGTCTCAAAATAAAAAACAAAATTAAAATGAACAAATAAGTAAATACCAACAAGTGAAATCTGGTAGGACTGAAGCAGCTGAGCCCAGAACACACCTATGGTGAAAATCTCCCACACTCCTATTTCATACTCACCCTTCAGAACCAAGTCAACCAACTTGACATTCCTAGGTCAGCCCTGAGAGGAATCTGAAGCCATGCCTTAGACTCCTATTATTTAGCTTTTAATAGTTTGTCTTATTTCCCCAACAATAAGCAATGAACTCATCAAGACTTGGGCTTTTCAACACAGATCCCCCCCCCCTTTTTTTTTTTTTTGGATTTTGGAGGTAGGGTCTCGCTCTAGCCCAGGCTGACCTGGAATTCACTATACAGTCTCAGGGTGGCCTTGAACTCAAGGCGATCCTCGTACCTCTGCCTCCCAAGTGCTGGGATTAAAGGCATGTACCACCATGCCTGGCTCTCCAACACAGATCTTTACAGATAATAAACACTAAAAATATTCACTGAACTTGAAAAAAGGCAAAGATGAATTTAATCAAAAATTCAATTTTAAAGCAGGGCATGGTGGCGCATGCATTTCATTCCAGCACTTGAGAGACAGAAGTAGAAGGATGGCTATGAGTTCAAGGCCACCCTGAAACTACACAGTGAATTCCAGGTCAGCCTGGGCTACCGTGAGATCCTACCATGAAAAAAAAATAATAATAATAATGATATCAATTTTATACTGAATTTAAGAAGAAAATTTTAAATAATTTAAGGCATGAAAAATGGGTCGCTTTAGGCTTTTGTTTTTTCAGTGTAGAAAAGGAATGATGTGGAGCCACAGAGAACAAAGGAAAACCAGTACAGGTAGGAGACATCATTAGCTGTCAGGGGAAAAGTAAAACAAGGGAACTACACACACCAGAATGACAAAAACTAAAAGGGCTCACAATACTAAGCGTTGGCAAGGATGCAGGTTATGCTAACCTCAGACACTGCTGGGTGCAGGGTGGTGAGCACAATGGCAAGGCAGCAGCTGAGTGCTGTCCACGTGCAACCTGTGTAAGGCATGAGCCACATCTGGCAACATGCATCCGTGAAAACCAGGATGGATGAGGCAGTGGGTGGGTGGATCTATGTCAGAAACAATGCCTATTAGAGTGAGACCCTACCTAGAAACAAACAAAACCAAAACCCAGAAACAATGCCTAGCTGAAGACGCCAGGAACAAAGGGAAAGGGTGCACAGGAACTCCACTAAGTTCACTGCTGCTAACAGAGGTCAGAAGAGCAGTCAGTATGAGGTAGGAACGTTCTTACTGACGTGAGGGGCCATCACTTACATATGGGTGGGTCCATGGATAAACGCTTTACACGAACACCCTAGGCTCCAGCCTGGATTCCTGACCCAGGGCAGGGCATCACCCCAGCTGCCCTCAGGGGGCCTGTGGCCAACTTCACTCAAGGGGTCTTACAGTCTTCCCCAAGAAGGCACAACTCTGGAATACTCTTGGTGGAACTGGCTAGAGCTGGATCAAGGCTGGGAAGACCCAGCACTACATGGCCCCACCCCTCATTCACAGGCACAGGGGACTTCTCCAGGACATTTTGAGGGGACAGGACCTGACAGAATAGAGCCCATGAACCTGCATGTATGTTAGATTTATACCCCATAAGAACTTTTCTTATTTACAAGGGGACAGGGGCTCTTTTGCAGTTAAAGAGCAAAATGTGTATATGTTCCCCACTCCAAGATTCTGATCAACAGTTAACTACTTCGCCCCTGTATATATGCGCTTGAGTTTTTGTTTGTTTGTTTTTTCAAGGTGGGTCTCACTCTAGCCCAGGGTGACCTGGAATTCACTATGTATTCTCAGGGTGGCCTCGAACTCACAGCGATCCTCCTACCTCTGCCTCCCAAGTGCTGGGATTAAAGGTATGCGCCACCACGCCCGGCGGTGTGTGTGTGTGTGTGTGTGTGTGTGTATGTGTGTGTATGATGTATGTGAGAGCCAACATGTGTGCCATGACACGTGTGTAGAGGTCAGAGGTCGATTCCGGGTGTCTGTCCTCGCCTCCCAGGGTCTTTAGTTCACAGCTGCCTTGACCAGGCTGAGTGGTTGGACTGCGTCCAGGAGAGTCTCCTGTCTCCGCCTTCCTTCTCCACTAGGTGGGCTCCGGCAGCTTCCAGGTTTTACGCGCGGGCCCGTGGATCTGAACTCGGTATTCATGCTTGCACGGCATGCGCTCGATCCACTGAGCCATCTCCCCAGCCTTGCATGTTTCTCTCGGTGAAAACTGAACCGCCGAACCGGTGGGGTGCATAACGACACGCGGACTGCAAGGCAGGCCCGGTCCCCGGCCGCGGGCAAACGTGCCGGGTCTCCCGTGCTCCGCCCTCGCGCTACGAGACCGACCGGACGGACACCCGGAGCCTCCGAGTGCAGAGCGCTCGGGTCTGCCGGAGCTGTCACTCCCGCGGGCCCCTGGGGACCGGGCCGCGGCCGCGCGGACGTGCTCAGCCCCGGGCTCGCAGCGACCTGCAGCCCCTCCGCGGGGCGCCCGCGTCCCGGCTCCCACCCAGGTCTGCCGCACGGCCCGGCCCGCTCGCTCGGCGGCGGCGGCCAGGGCGAGCAGCGTTCCACAGAACGTTCAGGAAGTCGCCGAGTGAATTCGGTTAAACTTCCAAAGGCGCCGCGCTTACCTTCCGGCTCGCGCCGCCGAGGGACACCTTGGGCCGCGTCTTGAAATCCCCTTCGAAGCTGAACATCTTCGCCGCCTATCCCATCTGCGCGGCCCGGCAGGGTCGCCGCCCAGGTCTCCCGCGCCGCCCCTCGGCCTGCGGCTAGCGCTCCCCGCCCTGCCCGCGGGCGCGAGCGCGGCGACGCTGCCTCATCCGCGGCGCGCCGCCGCCGCCGCCCCCGCGCCTGCACCGCGGCAGCCGCCCGCACGGAAGATGGCGGCCAGCCGCGCTACGTGCGCGGCCCCGCGAGCGTGCGCGCGTCCGCCGTGGACGGCGCGGCGCTCCTCCCGGCAGTCCCCGCGAGCGCGAGCGAACGCGCCAACCATCGAGGGCGCAGCCTTCCTCCCGGCAGCCCCCGCGCCCGCCTACGTGCGCGCCCCCGCGAGGTGCGCTGTCTCCCTCTGCTCCCGCCCACCCTCCAGGTCCTGATGCGAGAAGGGCTCCCCGGTGGTGTTCGCAGCCCGGAGAGGCTAGTCGGGATGGAGTAGCTGTTCCCTACAGCCTCAGTATCCTGAGCGCCACCTCCCGGGGGAGGGAGGCTGTGCGCACGCGGCGGAAGTCACGAGCGCGCGTCGCGTGGTGGCTAGGTGCACGTGCACAGCACCACTCCCCAACGAGCGCGTAGAGACGAGCCACACACCGTGCATGGGCACATGTGTATAAACACACCACAAAAAATCTGGATCATGGGGCTGGAGAAATGGCTTAGCGGTTAAGGGACTTGTTTGCGAAGTCTGAAGACCCAGGTTCGATTCCCCAGTACCAAGGAAGCCAGATGCACAAGGTGGCACGTGGATCTGAAGTTCATTTGCAGTGGCTAGAGGCCCAGGCGCGCCCATTCTCTCCCTCTATCTGCCTCTCCTCTCTCTCAAATAAATAAAAAATATATAAATACACATAATATGAATAAGACTGTGAATATATACATACATATACGTATGTATGTCGGTTTTTCGAGGTAGGGTCTCCCTGTAGCCCAGAGATGACCTGGAATTCACTATGTAGTCTCAGGGTGGCCTTGAACTCACAGGGATCCTACTACCTTTGCCTTCTGAGAGCTGGGATCAAAGGCCTGCACCACCACACCCGGCGAGAATACATTTTTAAAGGGATTTTTTGTTTTGCTTTGTTTTTGATTTCTTGAGACAGCATCACATGTAGCCCAGGATAATCTTGAGCTCAGGAAGTAGCCCAGACTCACCTTGAACACTTACAGAGTCTCTGCCGCCAGAGTTCTGGGATTACAGAGGTGTGTCACCATGCCTGGAGCTGTTTTCTTTTTAAATGACAGTATTTATTCCATGGCAGTTGGGATTTAAAAAATACTTCCTTAAACTGGGCATGTAGTAGTGCACACTTTTAATCTCAGCAGTAGGGAGGCAGAGTCTGAGGCCAGCCTGGGACTACAGAGTGAGTTCTAGGTCAGCCTGGGCTACAGTGAGTCCCTACCTCAAAAAAAAAAGGAAAGAAAATCCTATAGCTACTATGTATGTATTAGCAGCTAAAGTAAAGAATATAGACACCACCACCACATGCTGGCAAGGAGGGTGCAAAACCACATCTCACGTGACTCATGAGAAGGCAGAACGAATGCTACAGCCAGTCTGGAAAATGGTTTGTCAGTTAATCTTTGATAAAAAGTTAAACAGTGATCAGCCATTGCTGTTCTGTGTGCTTACCCTGGAGTGATGGGTGCTCTTGTTGCTCTTGTTCATGTGGCACCAATGTGCAAACATCCTCGCCATCCTTCTTTGGAATCATCAAGATCTGTAAGCAGCCAAAATATCCTTAGCAAGTTAGTCCACCACTGCTGTGGCTCCTCCTCAGCAATGAAGAGAGTGGGGATGACTGGCCGAAAAAAAAACCCAGTCCCCAAAAGTCACGTGACTGCTGAGGTTCTGCTCATATGACAAAATTGTATGGGTGGAGAAGAGAACTGTGAAGTGAGGGCCAGGGCCAGGGTGGAGCAGGACTCCAGTGAAGCTGCAGGGAGAGGGCCTCTGGTAGTAAAACAGTATACGTCCTCCTGATCATGGTGGATACACAAAAGTACATATGTGACAGGGTGACACAAGGTGATCCAACTCCTCTGGGAAGCAGTGGGAGTGTTGCCACCTTGACTGTGGTGGTATTGGGGTTCAGACTAACCAAGTTGTACACATGAAACACAGTAGTCATCCCTTCTTCATCATTTCAGTTACCTACAGTCAATCATGGTCCAAAAAAAAACATTAAGTGGAAAATTCCAGAAACAACTCATAAGCTTTAAAATATGCACTATTTTAAGTAATAGGATGAACTATCACTGTTTCTTTTGGGACCCAAATGATGCCTTCTTCTAGTGTGTCCACACCATAAGTACTGCCCTCCCATTAGTCAGTAACCACCTTGGTTACCAGACCAGTTGTTGTCTATCTTGGTGCTTGTGTGCCCTCAAGGCCCTCATTTTAGTTGCTAGTAGGACAAGAGCAGGGATGCTGGCAATTCAAATGTGCCAGAGAAGCTGCAAGTGCTTCTGTCGAGCGGAAACATTCCATAGTTAACACGTGTAGGAAAACCACCATGTGCAGAAGGTGGAGTGCTGTTCATACCTCCAGAGTTCCACTGAGGAGCTGAAGCTGTATCCTCATCCTCGTGAAAGCAGGGGCCCACTACACGTGCAATTCCACACTCCTTTGCACGTCAATTACTCCTCAATAAAACTACTTTAGAAAATGACCAAGGACTGTAACACGAGGACATGCTTACACAGCAGGTCCAGCTGACTATGCTGGCAACTTGCTGTGCACCTGTAACTATCTCAACAAATTTTAAATATAGTCTAAAATAATGATAATAAGTTCCTGAGTAGCAAGTGTGGGGGGGAAAACAGGCCATTGTGATGGTTAATTTTATGTGTCAAGAGGCTAAAGCATGTCCAGATGGCCGATTAGACATTAGTTCCGAGTGTCTGTGAGGGCGGTTCCAGACGAGATTAACATTTGAATCAGACTGATTAGAGAAGACCAGCTCACTGTTGTGGGCGGGAATCCTCCAACCCACTAGTGCCTGCAAAGAAAGAAAGGACAAAGGAGGGCAAATCCTGTCTGCTCTGAAGCTAGGCCACCCTTCCTTCTGCCCCCACACTCTGATGCTCCAGGTTCTTGTGGCTCCCAGGGGCAGCATCAGCCCCCTAACCCTGTTCTCCAGCCTGTGCCCCAGCTGGATTACACCACCTGCTCCCCTGGGTCTCCAGGTTTCAAACAGCAGAGGAGAAACCTTCCAATCTCCATAGCCACACAATCCAGTCCCTCTAAATAAATCTCTGTCCGCATGTAAACGTTTGCCATTCACTGGTTGTGTTCTCTGGAAAAACTTGGCCTGGCACAGATGCAGCCACACCTGCAAGTTTCCCAGAGTGAGAAAAACCCTACGTGTGACCTTATTCCATTGACTCCCCTTACTTAGTCCCCTCAAGTCAAACATTTCACAACCATTGGTTACGCTTTTATGTTAAGGATTCATGTATTTTACATGTGTGCGTGTGCATGTGAAGACCAGAGGTTGACATGGGGTTTCTTCCTCAGTTGCCCTCCACCCTACTTTTTTGAGGCAAGGGTGTCTCACTGAACCTGGAGTTTACTGATTCAACTGGACTAGTTGGCCGGTGAGTCCTAGGGATCCTTGTGTTTCTGTCTTCACAGCTCTGGGATTATGGATGCACACCGTGGCACCTGGCATTTTATGTGGGTGCCGAGGATCTGGAAGGCAGCTGTGTTCACTGTGCCATCAAGGCTGCATCAGGTGCTGGGAATCTGAACTCACGTCCTCATGATTGGGTGGGAAGCACTTTATCTACTGAGCCACCTCCCCAGCTCCATGATTTAAGGTTTTTTGTTTTTGTATTTTAGTCCCTGGAATATGATAATGAATAAGGGCTACATATTCAAACTTAGAGCATCTTAGTGTTGGCATCTTATTAATAAAGTTTATTTTTCTAATGCTGGGCATGATGGCGCACGCCTTTAATCCCAGCACTCAGGAGGCAGAGGTAGGTGGATCACTGTGTGTTTGAGGCCCGCCTGAGACTACATACTGAATTCCAGGTCAGCCTGGGCTAGAGCAAGACCCTTCCTTGTAACCCCCCCAAAAAGGAAATAAATTTATTATCATTAAACTTACTGCACATAAAGTATATTAAACATTATCTGCAACTTAAAAGTAAGACTGGGGTTGGTGTGGTGGTGCACACCTTTAATCCCAGCACTCAGGAGGCAGAGGTAGGAGGATGGCTGTGAGTTCCAGGCCAGCCTAAAGAATACAGAACTCTAGGTCACCCTGCACTAAACTTAGACTCTACTTTGAAAAACAAAACAAAAAAAGTAATATTGAAGCAAAAATCCCCAGAAACGCACATTTTGACTTTTTTGTTTGTTTGCGTTTTCAAGGCAGGGTCTCAGTCTAGCCCAGGCTAACCTGGAACTCACTGTAGCCCCAGGCTGGCCTTGAACTCATGGTCATCCTCCTACCTCAGCCTCCCAAGTGCTGGGACTAAAAGTGAGCACCACTAGGCTCAGCAGGAACGCACACTTTGAGAAATGACTTTGGCCCTGCCTCGGATCCCACTCCGCAGGAGCTCTGACTGCTTTGCCACATTTCTATCTCGGTGGCTTTACTTATTGAAACGTGTTATCTGACTTTTCCAATGGAGATGTAAGCACACATACAGCCCAGAAAGAACACCTACAATAGACCAAAGAAATGATTCCACCCAAGTTTAGCATTGAACCAGTGTGTTTATTGGGGTTACATACATACAGGAACATGAGTGACTCAGAGGCAGCTGCCTCACCAAGAATACATGCCAGTATAAGTGACAACTCACAAAAGCTGCATCACTTGCAGGCACCTCCATAGAAGGGTTTCATCTCCTCCAGCAAGTGTTTACTGTGTGTATAGCTTCAGGGCATTCAGGTTTTGGAACCTTCCTGAGTCTAGTGAATCTTGGCTCCCCCACAGGAGCTTTAAACTGGAAGACACAAACACACAAGAGAATTTCATTTTCATTTTATTGTTGGAGACCCTCCTGTGATCGCTAACCACAAGGTATAACTCATGAGCGCCAGTGAACAAGGTGGCTGGACACAGTGTGGAGTTGCAAAGTCGCTGTGGTGGTTTGAATTAGGTGTCCCCTATAAACTCATGTGTTTTATTTTTTAAATTAATTGATTAATTTCAGAAAGAGAAAGAGGCAGAGAGAGAGAAACAGGGAGAGAATGGGCATGCCAGGGCATCTAGCCACTGCAAATGAACTCCAGATGCATGCGCCCCCTTGTGCATCTGGCTTACATGGGTCCTGGAGAATCGAACTGGGATCCTTTGGCTTTGCAGGCAAACACCTTAACCACTAAGCCATCTCTCCAGCCCAACTCATGTATTTTAGATGCTTGCTTCCCAGCTGGTGGCACTTTGAGAAGTGGAGCCTTGCTGGAGGAGGTGTGTTATTGGGTGTGGGCTTAGGGGTCTTATAGCCAGAATTTGGCTCACTCTTATGCTGCAGTTTTCCATCTGCTGTGGCAGAGGTGATACCCAGCCTCTGCTTATGTCATGTTGTCTCCTACCATCATGGAGTCCTGCAAGACTGTGAGCCAAAATAAATCCTTTCCTCCCATCAGCTGCTTCTGGTGGGGTGTTTGTACCAGCAACATGAAGGTAGTGCAATAGTTACTGAGCTCTAGGTCCATTGAGAGACCCTGTACCAAAAAATAAGGTGGGGACTGGAGAGACAGCTTAGTGGTTAAGGCACTTACTTGCCTTCGAAGCCTAAGAACCAAGGTTCAGTACCCCAGTATCCACGTAAGCCAGATGCAAAAGGTGGCACATGCATCTGGAGTTCATTTTCAGTGGCTAGAGGCCCTGGCACACCCATTCTTTCTCTCCCTCTTTCTTCCTCTATCAAATAAATAAAAATATTTTTATTTGGTTTTGGTTTTTTCGAGGTAGGGTCTCACTCTAGCTCAAGCTGACCTGGAATTCACTATGGAGTTTTAGGGGCCCTTGAACTCATGGCAATCCTCCTACTTCTGCCTCCCGAGTGCTGGGATTAAAGGTGTGCACCACCACGCCCAGCTATAAAAACATTTTTAAGAAAATATGGTGTGTGGTGGTTTGATTCAGGTGTACTCCATAAACAGGTGTTCTGAATGCTAGGTCCCCAGCTGATGGTAATTTGGAAATTGAAGCCCCCTGGAGGCAGTGTATTGTTAGAGGTAGGCTTATGGGTGTTATAGCCAGTTTCCTCTTGCCAGTGTTTGGCACACTCTCCTGCTGTTTTTGTCTACCCAATGTTGGCCAGGAGGTGATATCCACCCTCTGCTCATGCCATCATTTTCCTCTGCCATCATGGAGCTTCCGCTCGAATCTATAAGCCAAAATAAATCTTTTTCTTTTCCCCACAAACTGCTCTTGGTCAGATGTTTTCTACCAGCAATGCGAACCTGACTGCAACAAGGTGGAAGCCAGGTGTGGTGGTGTATGCCTTGAATCCCAGCACTCAGAAGGCAGAGGTAAAAGGATTACTGTGAGTTCCTTCACGGCTGCCCAGAGACTACATAGTGAATTGCAGGCCAGGCTGGGCTACAGTGAGACCCTACCTGGAAAAACCAAAATAAATAAATAAATAAATAAATAAATAAATAAACAAGGTGGAGAGCAAATGAGGAAGACAACTGAGATGAACCTCTGGCCTCAACATGCACAAATGTACATGAGTACCTGTGAACACATATGTGCCCACACACATATGAACACACACTCACATACCCTACACACACATACCCATGCCAAAAAAGAAAAAAATCCCTAAATCATTTTCAAGATTAAAGTCACAAAGCATTAAAGTCTAAAAAAAAATGGAGATATGCAAAAATACTCAAAAATGAAGAGGAGCTGGATGAGTTAGCAGTAATTGTGGACTTAAACAACCCACGTTAGATAGGCGATGATCCACATCTACCTAGACACTAGCAGAATCCAGACCCAGAGGGCATGGGACAGACATGGCTGTAACAAAGACTCAGCCTGAAAGTAAGGCAAAGCACGTCTCCAGTCACCATGGGATGAATAGAGAATGATGTCAGGAAGTACACATATGTGGGAATTAAATCATACTCGCCAGTGTGGTGGCACACCCCTCTAATCCCAGCACTTGGGAGGCAGAGGTAGGAGGATCACCATGAGTTTGAGGCTACCCTGAGACTACATAGTGAATTCCAGGTCAGCCTGGGCCAGAGTGAGACCCTACCTTGAAAAACCAAAAAATAAAAATAATAAAATAATAATAATAATAATAAATCACATACTCCTCAGTAGCTAGTGTGTCCAAGAGAAAACAAAAATGGAACTGGACATTCAGGGGGCTGAGGTAGAAGGATTGCTGTGAATTCGAGGCCAGCCTGGAATTACACTGAGTTCCAGGTCAGCCCAGGCTAGAGTGAGGCCCTGCCTCAAAAAAAAAAAAAGTTAATTAGGGCTGGAGAGCTGGCTTAGCAGTTAAGGCACTTACCTGTGAAGCCTAGGGACCCATGTTGGAACAAATCTCCAGATCGCATGTAAGCCAGAAGCACAAAGGTAAGGCAAGTGCAAGGTCACACATGCTCACTAGGTGGCGGAAGCGTCTGTTGTTCAATTGTGGCTGAGGCCCTAGCACCAATTCTCTCCCAACGTTGTCCTGGCCATTTCCTGTGGCATTGCAGAGGCCCGTGGATGTGTTATAGAAACCCTCAGCTCTCACCCCACATGGTATTCAGCCAGACGCCTGTGGGGATGTGGAATGGTGGTTCCTTGTAGGACCAGTCTCTTGTAGGTACTGCAAGGAGAATCTCAGGTACTGCCTTCCCAGCTACTGTGTCTGACCTTGAATTGACTGTATGCAGAAGAGGTCTGGGCTTCCATTTGAGGTCCCTGGTGGAGCCCGAGCTAGCTCAGAGCTCTGGAACCCGAAGCCAGGGACCAGGCCTGCTGGCAGCAGCATGTTCCCTAGGAGTAAGATTGTTCCCACAGGTCTGCGTGTCAGGCTCCCACTTCTGAAGAGAATTTGTGACCTAAGTGTGGAGAGCAAGAAATGGACGCCTGCAGAGAGGAATTCTGGTTGAGCAGTGGCCCACGGGGACAGTGAGGTGGAAGGGTACGGCAGCCTGCCTTCCCACAGAGAGAAGACGCCACGGCTGTGACAGAGGACTGGGCTGGTCCTTACCCCAGATACTAGGCGGTCATTTAATCTATACACCCTCTTCTTTTTCTCATGCATCTCGGTAAGGCTTAGAGAATGTTGCAATCAAGTTTGCATTGCTGGTAGAAATCGCCTGAACAAGAGCAGCCTGTGGGAAAAAAGGGTTTATTTCGGCTTACAGGCATGAGGGGAAGCTCCCTGGTGGCAGGGGAAAACAATGGCATGAGCAAAGGGTGGACATCATCCCCTGGCCAACATAAAGTGGACAATAGCAACAGGAGAATGTGCCATACACTGGCAAGGGGAAATTGGCTATAACACCCATAAGCCCACCTCCAACAATACACTCCCTCCAGGAGGCATTAATTCCCAAATCTCCATCAGCTGGCAACCTAGCATTCAGAACACCTGAGTTTATAGGGGACACCTGAGTCAAACCACCACAGAGAGTGTTTTGCTAAAAGCTGAACTATGTCTGACATAAAATGGCCTGCACTGTCATAATTCCATAATTTTGGAGACAGGTGTAGTAGTGAATGCCTTTTGTACCAGCAATTGGGAGGCTGAAGTAGGAGGATTGCCTCATGTTCCAGGCCAGCCTGGGCTATATAGTAACTTCCGGGCTAGGCTGAGCTACAGAGTAAGACATTGTTTCAAAAACAAAATTAAAAATAAAAATTTTATTTGTTTGTTTTGTTTCATTTTTTCGAGGTAGGGTCTCACTCTAGCCCAGGCTGACCTGGAATTCACTATGTAGTCTCAGGGTGGCCTCGAACTCATGGCGATCCTCCTACCTCTGCCTCCCAAAGTGCTGGGATTAAAGGCGTGTGCCACCACGCCCAGCTAAAAATAAAAATTTTAAATGCATCGTTTTATGGCATATATAAGACTTATTCTTCAGTAAAACTTTATTCATGCTAACAATTATACGTTAAGCAATATTCACATATCTACGCATACTTCTATTATCAAAGGTAAAATCATATTTAAGATGTTTTCTCAGAGTAAAATACTGTTCAGAAGCAGGGAGAAGGGTGGGTCCCAACCCTTTTCTGCCCCTTCCGTCTATGTGACATTGAGTGAAAGTCCCTGTCTTCAGCATGCAGATCCGCCACGTGAGACATGAGCCCACCCTACTCAGCTGAAGACACAGGTCTGGCCTGGGTGTGCTCTGAGGAGCTTCAGCTCGGAGACGCAAGCATTTGAGGAAGCCTGGCTGGTTGGCTATAGCTACTAACACCAAACATCTGTACTCAAAAGCGCTGTTGCTAAGTTCTTAGGCCAAAAATAATTGATAAGCACTCATGTGCCCAGGCGTTGATAATGCATTGTTCACATTCTATACCAGTTTTGTGCAGTATCATCATCACCATCATTTTAATCATTTAATGAGGTAAGGCAATTCAGAGTGCTTGGAGTCATTTCATGCATGGCAACAGACTGCCAGGTTGCAAATGCACCATGTGGCCTGGCCCGCTTCAGGCTACAGGACCAGCAAGGAGCATCCTTCCTCAAAAGGCTTGGCCACAGCTTTAAAATCTCAGCACAAGCCGGACTTTGAGATGACAAACACACACTTTTTCTCAATCACCTAAAAGTAATTGGCTGTTGGGTTACGTAAACAGCCATGGGGACCGGTCGTCGCATCCCACCAAAGGTTCTACAATCAACATATCGTCTCTCTCACTCCAGCAGCCCTGGGACGTAGACATAACTGTCCACGTTTTTCAAACACAGCACCAGAGCTCAGAAAGCATTGTCGAGGAGTTTCCCAGCTGGGGAATGGAGTAGCTAGGACTCAGACCCAGCTCCTATGCAGTTCCAAAGCCTGATATTTTCCCTGCAAAATCTGCAGGCAGCTCAGGTCTAACTTTTAGCATCAGGGAGATTTTGCCTCAGAGATTCTCATAAAGCTTTTTTTTGTTTTGTTTTGTTTTGTTTTGTTTTGTATACTCTGGAAAAAAAGGTAAAACACGCTGATGTAAAGACAATATTGCAAAGAGCACTCTATTTAAGTACTTTCTGATAGTTAAACATCGGGCAGCAGCGTCTGCCAGAGAATGAGGACATTTGATTTAAAATTACACTGGCGCAAGACCATCAAAGTATCCTTAACATTTTCATTAAATTGAGATACAGAACCGTTAGGGCAGTAAATCTCTTCGGATACAAGGAGTTCATTTGAGAGCCAAGGCTAGAAGCAGCAGCGGGGCTAAAATAGTCACCAGCGACAGAAGTCCAGAACATCCAAAACCTCAGCTGGGACACTTTGTGTCTGGATAGGCCACAAGGTGGGTCAGTGGTAAGTGAATAAGATCATAGTGACTCTAGCCTCATAAGCCCTGGCAATGGATGTGAGAGGCAGACAGAATTGGACTGCTTTATATAGGACTTGTGGCTCAAGCACAAGATGACCAGGGAATCAGGGATCAAGTGGCCACTACCAGTGAGGAGGGTTTTGCTCACTGTTCTCAAGACCATGTGAGGAAGTGTGTCAATAGGCAAAGGAAGGACTTCACAGCCCCTTCTTTCTTCCTTCCTTCCTTCCTTCCTTCCTTCCTTCCTTCCTTCCTTCCTTCCTTCCTTTCTTTCTTTCTTTGAGGCAGGGTCTCTCTCTAGCCCAGGCTGACCTGGAACTCACTCTGTAGTCCTAGGCTGGCCTTGAACTCACAATGATCCTCCTACCTCTGCCTCCCAAGTGCTAGGATTACAGGTGTGCGCCACCAGGCCCAGCTGGCTTAACAGTTTCTCACTGTGGTTTCTTGGGAAGAAATGTGAGGCAGAGTGAGCAGGCAGTACTGGCCAGTTTCAACACATCAAGGCATTGGGGACTTGGCTGCCCTAAGGCTGGGCAGGTCAATAGTGAGTGGCCTCAAAGTTGAAAACCCTCAGAGGGATCTGGCCTGATGGGCTTGCATCTGGGCTGTGGGGAGCAGGACACAGTCTGGAAATGGCTAAGCATGGGAGAGGCTGGGCCGTCATAGCCCCTCTCCCCTCCCCACTCCAGCCACAGATCTAGAAAAGAAAGAATGTGGTTAATGCAGCTCCAAAGGACATGGGGTCAAGTTTCAGCTGTGAGCAAGTCAGGTCCCCTCAAGACCTGCTCTGTGTGCATAACCCAAGATGACAGTACCTGCTCTTCATTTGCGTAGAAATCCAGCTTAGTGACTGGCATTTCACAGCCAAGCTATTATGTGAATCTGGCAGTCAACTCAATATGTCCATAGAATAGGATGTTCTACACCACCAAGGATGTTTATATCTGTTTCTGTTGTTGTTTTTAGTCTTTACTTATTTATCCATTTTGAGAGAGAGAGGCAGATAGAGAGAATGGGCATGCCAGGGCCTCCAGCCACTGCAAACAAACTCCAGGTGCATGTGCCCCCTTGTGCATCTGTGTGGGTATTGGGGAATCGAACCTGGGTCCTTAGGCTTCTCAGACAAACACCTAAACCATTAAGCCATCCCTCCAATGCCTTGTTGTTGGTATGGGCTTGGGTTTCTTTTTCAAGGTGGGGTCTCATTCTGCATCCCCAGGCTGGCCTCAAACTCACGGTAATCCTCCTGCCTTCTCTCCAGTTCTAGGACTAAAGGCATATACCACCACACCCTGCTTAGGGGCCTATTTCTACAGAACTGTGGATGTGCCAGTCCCCATCACAAGGTCATACAGGCCACAGGATCTGTCTGCTTCCTTGCTGGGTCCCTTGCCCTGGAGAAAAGCAATGCCTCCTGATGAGGACGTAGGCGGCCCCTGATAGGAAGTGCAGGACAGAAAACTATCAGGCCCCAGTAAGTCAGGTTGTGATGTCGACAATCCCCCAAGCCACAGCTACTCAGCTAGCTCACTCACAGAGCCTAACATGTGTCTGGTTGACTGTCTAGGCCAGCAATACACCATGTGTTGTGACTCCAGCTGCCTAACTCTGAGGTCTACCATGTTCCCACGGGGACAAGGACATCAACTGAGGTCTCTGGGCTGCTGCCAGATGACTTAGCTATGAACAGAAAACTTCTTCTGCTGGTGGCCCAGTGGCCAAAGCTTGTCACATAGTGCCTAAAGTCACCCACCTGCCAGGAGATAGGAAACAGGGTCATCTTTTCTTATGAGACTCAGACAGGCTTTGCACATGCTCACTGGCTGATGGGCCAGGGAAGATCAACCTACCTACCAAGCAAATACTCTAGAAACTTCTCAGCTAATGGGAAGGATTCTACCAGCGTTCTTGCTGCCAAATGCTATTATAAACTAATTCGAAAGCCAGGAAAGGGATTGATTTTTTTTCAAATTTATGATGAAATATTTCAGACACACAAAATGATTAAAAAGATAAAATATCAAGTTCCAATGTACCCATTATCCAATTTGAAAATAAGACATGGCCTTTCCTGCATGCATAAGCCTCTCCCCTGCAGAGGCAGTGAAGCCAACTAGACTTGGAGCATTAGCAGTCCCAATTTGGAAACAGCAGGGCATGGTGGTGCACGCCTTTAAGTCCAGCACTTGGGAGGCAAAGGTTGGAGTATCACTGTGAGTTCGAAGCCACCCTGAGACTACATAGTGAATTCCAGGTCAGCCTGAGCTAGAGTGAAACCCTACCTCGAAAAACTAAAAGAAAAAAAAACAAACTAAAAAACAAAAAGCAGCCCCCAAAAGCAGTCCCAATTTGGTTTTGGACTTTCGTATCCTAAATTAGAACAACCATCCACATTTCTACAGAGCTTGACAGTCTCCAGAATGCTTTCCCTCCTGGCTTCTCATTTAATTCCTACAGTGATCTGTGAAGTGCTCACACAGAGACAAAGAGGCCACGCTGCATAACAAGGTTTTCCCACCCTCGCTACTCCACCATGCACCTTTCCAACCTTTGGCCCATGTGGTGGACTATGTGTTTTATCCTCAAATGGTGCTTTTCTTTTTCCTCCTAACAGATTCTGTGATCCTACCTAAGATACTTATCAATTTCCATACCTCCTTGCTCCCACTGAAAACTGGATGAGACTCTCAAGTTCACCACTGGACCCTCTGTGGACAGGACTCAGGGGAAATGGGAGGGGGCCACGTCCAAGGACATCCCCAGGTCAGGTGGTAGACAGCCATCAGACTACCACCTGGCTTCCTCCACTGCTGTCTCCTGGGAACCCAATCCAGGTGTGAGAAATCCCAGTTACTCATGGCAACTGCACGGCGCTTGAGGATGGCCTTGCTGCTGAGTCCAGCACATGGCTCTGAGGGGCCCAGCTAAATGACACTAACGAGGTAGAGACCACCCAGTCCGGTCACCCTGCCCAGATGGTAGATTCTGGGTCAAAAACTAACACTTTGTGCTTGTTACTTTATGCCACTAAGTTGTCGGGCTGCCCTTAGCAAACTATAGGAGAGGAGACAGAGCCACACACTCGTCCATTCTCTCATGAGGACATGTGCCCATGGCAAACTAGTCCCATTGATTAGGAAAATGCCACATTCTGATTGGCTAGGGCTTAACCAATCATAAGAAACTGGGGGGGGGGGACTAGAGAGCTTAGTGGTTAAGGTGCTTGCCTGCAAAGCCAAAAGATCCAGGTTCAATTCCCCAGGACCCATGAAAGCCAGATGCACAAGGTGGCGCATGCGTCTGGAGTTTGTTTGCAAACTGCTGGAGGCCCTGGAGTGCCATTCTCTCTCTCCCTCTCCCTCTTTCTCTCTCAAATAAAATAAACAAAAAATTTTTGCTGGGTGTGGTGGCCCACACCTTTAATCCCAGCACTCAGGAGGCAGAGGTAAGAGGATCACCGTGAATTCGAGGCCACCCTGAGACTACCTAGTGAATTCCAGGTCAGCCTTGGCTAGAGTGAGACCCTACCTCAAAAAACCAAATAAAATAAAATAAAAATAAAATATTAAAAAGAAAGAAAGCAACTAGGGGATCCTCTGGGTGTGGTGCGCCTGCCTTTAATCCCAGAACCAAGGAGGCAGAGGTACAAACAAAAAACAAAACAAAAAAAGCCGGGCGTGGTGGCGCACGCCTTTAATCCCAGCACTAGGGAAGCAGAGGTAGGATGATCGCCGTGAGTTCGAGGCCACCCTGAGACTCCATAGTGAGTTCCAGGTCAGTCTGGGCTAGAGTGAGACCCTACCTCGAAAAATCGAAAAACCAAAAAAAAAAAAAAAACAACAACAAAACAAAACAAAACACAAAAAGCTGGGCGTGGTGGCACACGCCTTTAACCCCAGCACTCAGGAACCAGAGGTAGAATGATAGCAGTGAGGTCAAGGCCAGCATGAGACTACATAGTGAATTCCAGGTCAGCCTGGGCTAGAGCAAGACCCTGCCTGGAAAGACCAAAAAAGTACAAATGAAACTAGGGGGTCCTTGCAAAGGTGATGGGCTAGGTTCCCTCTCATCTCCCTCTTTGCAATGAAGGAGGGATGAGAGATCACATTGAAAGGAAATATTCCTCATGAACTCTCACTACAGATTTGTTACCTTAAGTGCAATTTTACATGAATATAAGACGTCTTATAAACTCTTAAAGCTAGCTTGCAACCATAAAAGTAAAGTAATTTACAAATTGAAAATAACCCCAAAATTACCAAACCATTACAATTCAGATTAATACTATTAATGTGCTGATTTGGCTAACGCGAGGTGACAGTACCATGCCACCCGCCAGCAGGCAGCTTTCAGGCTCAGCCTCAATCATTGCTTTATCTTCCACTTCAGGCTTCCCCTGAATTAATTAATTTATTTTATTTCTTTGCATGTGCAAGAGAGAAAGGGGGGGGGAGAGAGAATGGGTGCACTAGGCCCTTCAGCTACTGCAAATGAACAGATGCATGTACCCCCTTGTGCATATGGCTTACATGGGTCCTGGGGAATCAAACCCAGGTCCTTTGGCTTTGCAGGCAAGCACCTTAACTGCTAAGTCATCTCTCTAGCCCTTCCCCTTAATTTTTGAGTGACTAAGTGCTTTTTCTTATTTTATTTATTTATTTGACAGAGAGAAAAAGAGACAGAAAGAATGGGTGCTCCAGGGCCTCCAGCCACTGCAAACGAACTCCAGACGCATGTGCCACCTTGTGCATCTGGCTAACGTGGGTCCTGGGGAATAGAACCTGGGTCCTTTGGCTTTGCAGGCAAACGCCTTAACCGCTAAGTCATCCCTCCAGCCCTAAGTGCAATGTATCCTGTGAAACTCAAAGTGGCTAATGTGCCAGTTCCTTCATGAAGCTGTTCTTGAACTGCCTAGAGAATTGGATGTATCCTGGGAAAACTTTGGGTCCAACAAGAAAATGAAAATGAAGCCCAGAGAAGTGGAATGAGGCCCCATGACTTTCCACATAGCATGACCATGACTCTTGCTTGTGAATGCAGCTGTAAGAGTCTCACAGGATCCTCAGGGATGGCAAAGCTGGGTGGGACCATCATCCATGGCCTACAGAGACTGAATGACATTCTGGCTGTCCTAGATGGTAAGGTGACACACCCAAACTTAAGACAGATCTCTTTTCTTTAAAAAAATATTTTATTTTAATTAATTAATTAATTAACTTATGAGAGAGACAGAGAGAGAGAGAGAGAGAGAGAGAGAGAGAGAGAAAACACCAGGGCTTCTAGCCATTGCAAATGAACTCCGGACACATGCAACACCATGTGCAACTGGCTTACGTGGGTCCTGAGGAATTGAACCTGGGTCCTTAGGCTTCGCAGGCAAGTGCCTTAACTGCTAAGCCATCTCTCCAGCCCAAGACCAGTCTCTTTTTAACAGTCCTCAATCTTCCCTGCGCTTCTCCAGGGTCTCACTCAGAGACTCTTAGTATAGGGCTTGATTGACCATGCAGGGGACCAGAGACAAGAATGTCAGACCTGGCCAAGGCTGTGCTGTTGGAGCACTCATGCCCACATGCCCCTTGGAATACTGTTGCCTTTGTTTCTTTCTTGGCATTTATGGCCCCCAAAGGAAGGTAGGTAATTCATAGTTCAGTAGCTTATTCTGTTCCTTGCTAGAATGCCATAATACAGAAGACTCAGCCTGAGCAAGATGATTTAAAGAGCATGATATCCAGAATAAATCAAATAAAATCTAAACCTGAGAGCACAAAACTTTGTTGGAGTGTTTAAGGTGGAGAGCACAAAACTTTGTTGGAGTGTTTAAGGTGATATGAACCACAGTGCAGTGTGAGCAGTTGAGTTGAAATGTACTCTTGTGCTGGGATCCCCTTTCCTTGCATGGCTCATTGATGGGAACATGGTAGTCCAACCAGCCAGCCTCATATTCCTGCCAGATTCACTTGCTTCAAGAGTGAATGTTTTTTGTTGCTGTTGTTTTGGTTTTTCGTGGTAGGATCTCACTCTGGCCCAAGCTGACCTGGAATTTACTATGTAGTCTCAGGGTGGCCTCGAACTCATGGCGATCCTCCTACCTCTGCCTCCTGAGCGCTGGGACTAAAGGCGTGCGCCCCCACGCCCCGCAGTTGTAACAATCTTTTAGTGGAGCCTTTGGTGGTTTTTATATAGTTAAGGTCATGTTATTAGCAAACAGAAATAACTGTCACCTTGTGATCTTGTTTAGGTCTCCCCCTACCCCCCCATTTGGATTTTCAAGGTCAGGTCTCACTGTAGCCCAGACTGACCTGGACTTCACTGTATAATCTCAGGGTGGCCTCGAACTCATGGCGATCCTCCTACCTCTGCCTCCTGAGTGTTGGGATTAAAGGTGTGCGCCACCACACCCGGCTGACAATTTTTTAAAGAATAACCACAACCAAAAACTAATGACAATAATTTTAAACAGATGCCAGTCATAGCCAGGCGTGGTGGCACACGCCTTTAATCCCAGCACTCAGGAGACAGAGGTAGGAGGATCGCCGTAAGTTCGAGGCCACCCTGAGACTCCATAGTGAATTCCAGGTCAGCCTGAGCTAGAGTGAGACCTTACCTCGAAAAACCAAAAAAAAAAAAAAAAAAAAAAAAAAAAAAAGAAAGAAAGAAAAAAAAGGATGCCAGTCGTGATGGCACACACCTGTAATCCCAGCAGTTGGGAAGTGGAAGTAGGAGGATCAAAGGCTCAAGGTCATCTCTGGGGCCACTGGGGAGGTGGCTCAGGAGGTAAGCATGCTTGTTGTGCAAACATGAGGACCTGAGAATGATTACCAACACCCATGTAAAAATCTGGGATGGCTACACATGCCTGTAACCCCAGGCTGAGGTGGGTTCAGAAATATGAGAATTCTCTCTATCTTTCTCTCAAATAATTAAAACATATTTTTTTTAAAAAAAAGGGAGCTGGAGAGATGGCTTAGCGGTTAGGTAAGTTGCCTATAAAACCAAAGGATCCCAGTTTGATTCTCCAGGACCCATGTAAACCAGATGACAAGGGGGCGCATGCGTCTGGGAGTTTATTTGCAGTAGCTGGAGGCCCTGGTGCACCCATTCTCTCTCCCTCTCTCTTTCTCTCTCAAATAAATAAAAAAAATATTTTTTTAACAAAAAAGAAATATGAGAATTGCTGGGCTCCCTGACCAGCCAGTCTAACCAAAAAATGTAAGCACTAGGTTCACTGAGAAACTCCATCTCAAGGAAATAAGGCAGAATGGTGGTCGAGGAGGACACTGATGTTCTCCTATGGCCTCTGCATGTTTGTATACAGAGAATACATCTTCACACACATGTGCCTTCACCACACACATGCTTCATATATAAACACCAAACCAAAAACCAAGCTCATCCTTAGCTACACGATGAGTTCAAGGCCAGCCTGGGCTATGTGAGCCCATGTCTCAATCAAAATATAAGGGTTGGAGAGATGGTTTAGTGGTTAAGGCACTTGCCTGTGAAGCCTAAGGACCCAGGTTCTGTTCCCCAGTACCCACGTAAGCCAGATGCACAAGGTGACACATGTGACTGGAGTTTGCAGAGGATGAAGGCCCTGGCACTCCCATTCTCTCTCTCCCTCTCTCCCTCTCAAACAAATCAATAAAATATTTTAAAAAATAATAAGGGGCTGGAGAGATGTGGCTTAGTGGTTAAGATGTTTGCCTGTGAAACCTAAGGACCCAGGTTCAATTACTCAGTACCCATGTAAAGCCAGAGGCACAAGGTGGCACATGCATCTGGAGTTCATTTGCAGTAGCTAGAGACCCTGGCATGCCCATTCTCTCTCTCAAATAAATAAAAGTAAAAATGTTTTCAAAATAATAAGAACATTGTAAGGACAGTGGCTCAGTAGAGAACAATACAAGTGCCCATTCTAGTCAGCTTCCCATTGGTACAACAAAATATCTCAGGCAATTCATTAACTATAAAGAAAAAGTGAAAGAAAAAAGAAAAGGTGGGACTGGAGAGATGGCTCAGCTATTAAAATGCTTGCCTATAAAGCCTAAGGACTTGGGTTCAATTCCCCAGTAACCACGTAAAGCCAGACGCACAAAGTGGCATTTGCAGTGACTAGAGGGCCATTCTCTCTCTCCCACACACACACACACACACTGTATTTCTTCTTTCTGTCTCTCTCTGCCTGTAAATAAAATAAAATACATAAAATAGTTTTTTTTTTTAAAGAAAAAGTGTTTAGGGCTGGAGAGATGGCTTAGTGGTTAAGCACTTGCTTGTGAAGCCTAAGGACCCCGGTCTGAGGCTCGATTCCCCAGGACCCACGTTAGCCAGATGCACAAGGGGGCACACGTGTCTGGAGTTCGTTTGCAGTGGCTGGAAGCCCTGGCGCGCCCATTCTCTCTCTCTCTCTCTCTCTCTGTCGCTTTCAAATAAATAAATAAAAATAAACAAAAAAATTGAAAAAGAAAAAGAAAAAATGTTTATCTTTCAGTTTGGAGGCTCAGAGCCCAAAAGCAGACCTATGATAAGAGCCATGGGTGGCAATGGTGGGAAGATGTGTCAGAGGAAATCCTTTTTTCTCAAGCCAGGAAGCAGAGAGAGAGAAAAAAAGAGGGGGCGGGGGCTAGGGTCCGACAATCCACTTTATGGGCACACCCCATGATCTCACTCCCTTTCACTAGTCTGCCATCTCCCATGGGCTCCATCACCTCACAACTGCTTCACCCTAGAATCTTGGGCTTTATGCATGGAACTGCCCAAAGCCAAACTACAGTAGCTTCCTTGTGTGGATATTTTCCTCTTGAACTTGGAGACTGTGATTGATAGCTCTACACTCTAAGAAGTCCTGACTTGATAAGAAAATATTGTCAAAGTAAATTCATGTAAAATACATATATTATTTAAAATATTTTTATGACAGGCTCTCATGTAGCCCAGGTTGGCCTTGAACTTTCTTTGTAACCAAGAATGACCTTCAGCTCCTGATCTTGCCTCCACCTACCCAAGATGACAGGCATATGCCACCACGCCCCGTTTCAACCCAGTTATATTCAGGAAACTGGGCTGTACAGTCACATCTACACAGAACACAGTGCAATAAACCAAATGCAGATTCACAGCATCTGCCCAGCTGTCACGTAGCTCATCAGAAGTAAGCCTCCTCCTCCCCCATCTGTGGCTCATCCTTCCAATTATCTTTGGTCAGTAGGTTTGTGATTATATTTTTCCCAGTGAAGTGTGATTACTTTAAACTGCTTTGTGTATTTTTCAGGTACAAAGACTGACACACAGATATTAAATAGGTTGGTGTTGAGTGGAACAAAGATTGATGGCTACGGGTCTTATCCAGCCCTCACTTTACAGATGAGAACATTGGATCTCCGAGAAGCAGAGAAAATTACCCAAGTGGCTTCAATTGTCAGGCCTCCCTCTCACGTTAATCTCCTGATGCCTGGTTTATGCTCCGAAAATCACCTCATTGTGTCTCAGATAGCCTTTCCCCTGACTGTTCCCAGATTGGGAGCTCACCCAGCATTCTGGCTTTGTCACCCCGTACTCCACCAACAGGACTCTCACCTCCTTTGCAGGACCCTGTGCTGCTGCCCTGAGTCCTGGGACCATCCTGGGTCTACTCTGTCAAGGGCACCTGGCCTGGGTCTCCAGACCCCTAGCCTTAGCTGCTGAAGTTGGGGGGAGGGGGCAGCAGACCATGGCTATGGTAGTACCATTTTTTAATTTCTTGAGGAACTTCCACACTGATGTTCATAGTGACTGCACCAGTTTACATTCCCACCCACAGTGAATGGGTGGGAGAGAGTGGACAAGCCAGGGCCTCTAGCCACTGCAAATGAACTCCAGATGCATGGTGCTACTTTGTGCATCTAGTTTATATGGGTACTGGGGACTCAAACCTGAGTCCTTATTCAAATACATAGATTAAATATTAAAAATATTTTTATTTTATTTACAGAGAGAGAGAGAATATTAGGCATGCCAGGACTGCAAACAAACTCCAGACAAATACACCACTTTGTGCGTCTGGCTTTATGTGGGACCCAGGGAATTGAACCCAGGCCTGCAGGCTTTTCAAGCAAGCACCTTTAACCACTGAGCAATCTCCCCAACTCTAATTCTTCTTTTGAAAACTATCTATTAGTTCATGAGCTAATTTATTGAGTGGATGACTTTTTTATTTTTATTTTATTTTATTTTATTTTTTTGGTTTTTCAAGGTAGGGTCTCACTCTAGCCCAGGCTGACCTGGAATTCACTATGCAGGGTGGCCTCCAACTCATGGCGATCCTCCTACCTCTGCTTCTGAGTGCTGGGATTAAAGGTGTGTGTGTCACCATGCCCGGCTTTTGATTGGATGACTTTTAAAAAGTATTTTATTTTGTGCTGGAGAGATGGCTTAGCAGTTAAGCGCTTTCCTGTCAAGCCTAAGGACCCCAGTTCAAGGCTCATTTCCCAGGACCCACATTAGGTAGATACACAAGGGGGCGCACGCGTCTGGAGTTCGTTTGCAGTGGCTGGAGGCCCTGGCGTGCCCATCCTCTCTCTCTCTCTTTATCTGCCTCCTTCTCTCTCTCTGTCACTCTCAAATAAATAAATAAAAATGAACAAAAAAGTTTTAAATTTTTTTATTTTGTTTATTTGAGAGAGAGAGAATGGGCAAGCCAGGGACTTTAGCTGCTGCAAACAAACTCCAGACCCATGCACCTCCTTGTGCATCTGGCTTATGTGGGTCCTAGGGAATCAAACCTGGTTCCTTTGGCTTTATAGGCAAATGCCTTTACCTCTAAGCCATCTATGCAGCCCAACTGGATGACTTTTTAAAACATATTTTTACTTACTTGTTTGCAAGCAGAGCAAGGTAGAGAAGGGAGACAGACAGAGAGAATGGGGATGCCAGGGCCTGCAGATGCTCCAGTTGAACTCCAGATGCATGTACCACTTTGTGCATCTGGATTTATGTGGGTACTGGGGAAATGAGCCCTGTGCCACTGGAATCCTTTCCAGAAAGTTCTTTCTTTTGCATACATCTTCAAGGATTTTCTGCAAGAAATTTCAGTTTCAGGTGTTACATTAAAGTCACTGGTACATTCTGAATTTTTTTTTTTAGAGGTAGGGTCTCACTCTAGGCCAGGCTGACCTGGAATTCACTATATAGTCTCAGGGTGGCCTTGAAATCACAATGATTCTCCTACCTCTGCTTCTCATGCTGGGATTAAATGCATGTGCCGCCATACCTTTTTTTTTCCCCCTAGGTACGGTTTCACTCTGGTCCAGGCTGACCTGAAATACACTATGTAGTCTCAGGGTGGCCTTGAACTCACAGCAATCCTCCTACCTCTACCTCCCAAGTGCTGGAATTAAAGGCGTGCGCCACCACGTCCGGTGTGCCTGGTTTTTGAATTGGTTTTTGAACAAGGTAAGAAATCTAGGGCTGGAGTGATGACTTAGCAGTTAAGGCGCTTGCCTGTGAAGCCTAAGGACCCATGTTCAACTCTCCAGATTCTATGTAAGCCAGATGCACAAGGTGATGCAAGCACACAAGGTTTCACATGAGCACAAGATGGCGCATGTGTCTGGAGTTCAACTGCAGTGGCTGGAGGCCCTGGCACACCAATTCTCTCTCTCTCTCTCATAATAATAAAATAAAAAAAGAAATGTGGATTTTGTTTTTTTTATTCTTGTAGATGTGGATTTTTCGCAGCACCATTTGTTGAAGATGGTTTTTTTTTTTTTTGGCTGTTGTTTTACAATATGTTCTCGCTCTCTCTCTTTTTTATGAGAGAGAGAGAGAGAATTGGCATGCAGGACCTCCAGCCACTATAATCGAACTCCAGATGCATGTGCCACCTTGTGTGCATGGGCAACCTTGCACATGTGTCACCTTGTGTGTCTGGCTTTCGTGGGATCTGAGGAGTCAAACATGGGTCTTTAGACTTCACAGGGAAGCACCCTAACTGCCAGCTCTCCAGCCCCATGATATATGTTATTTTAATACTTTATTTGACTGTAACTGTATGGGTCTAATTCTGGATGCTCTATCCTACATGCTTATTTCCATGCCAGCACCAACACAGTTTCTTCCTTTCTTCCTTTCCTTTTTTTTTTTTTTTTTTTCAAGTAGGGTTTCACTTTAGTCCAGGTTGACCTGGATGATGGAATTCACTATGTAAGCTCAAGATGGCCTTGAACTCACAGAGATCCTCCTATCTCTGCCTCCCTAGTGCTGGGATTAAAAGCATGTGCCATCATGCCCAGCTCCACAGTTTTTGTTTCTATGTCTCTATAATACAGTTTGAGATTATGTATTTGATGCTTTCAGTATTGCTTTTTCTGCTAAGGATTACTTTATCTATTCAGGGTCTTTTGATTTTCAATATGAATTTTAGTGTTGCTCTTTCTTCTTTTTGTAAATATTTTAATTTATTTATTTTTATGTGTGCATCTGTGTGTGTGTGTGTGTGTGTGTGTGTGTGTGCGCGCGCGCGCGCGCCAGGATCTCTTATCACTGCAAATGAACTCCAGATACATGTACCACTTTTTCATCTGGCTTTACGTGGGTACTGGGGAATTGAACCAGGCCAGCAGGCTTGTAAGCAAGCATCTTCAACCCCTGAGCCTTTTCCCCAGCCTGTGTGCTTTTTCTACCTTTGTGGAAACTGCCAGTAGAGCTCTGCCCTCCCCACCCCATATACTTGAAATTCCTCCCCACTTTCTTCTTTAAACTAAATGGTTCCTACTTCTTCTGAATCCTTCTCCAGGGCAGTCAGGTCTTCCCTGGCCTACAAAACCTCTCCTTTCTCCCTTTACTCTTCAACAAACCAATGTACAAAGGCCTATGTGACATATATGAGGTCAAACTTATAGCCAAAGCAGGCCCAGTCTCCTGCAATCACTGTGGTGTTGCTTAGCCCACATATGGCCTGCTAAACTTTGGCCAGGTATTCTCCTGGCCTGACAATGGGTGGCTGGTATTTAATGCCCACTTTAAAGCCGGCAGGACACAGACAGGTGGACAAACTGAATGGCCTCGTTGGTCTTGATGACAGAATTGAACATTCACATCCTTGGGCACCACGTGCACCAGGTAGAGAACATGGCAGGCCACGTCTTTGCCACATTTGGGGTCAAACTGCAGCATCTGCCTGTCGGGCTCAAAGCAGGGGCTTGTTATCTCAGCCTCAGTCTCAGCCTCCTGAGCACTGGGATAACGGTCATGCATGACCACGTTCTGCTCCGTGAATTATTTGTAGTTCCCTGAAATTCCTTCAGCAAACATCGATTGTCTGCTACAAATGAAAGCTGGGGACAGGGTACAAATGTGTAAAAATGATAAGAAGAGGCACATATTTTATTTATTTGCAAGGACAGATAGAGAGAATGGGTGTACAGGGGCCTCTAGCCACTGCAAGAAAACTCCAGATTCATATACCACTTTGTGCATCTGGCTTGATGTGGGTACTAGGGAATCAAACCAGGGTTGTTAGGCATTAGAGCAAGCACCCTAATCACTAAGCAATCTCTCCAGCCCGAGGCACATACTTTTACATCGATAAAATACATATTGGGTTGGAGAGGTAGCTTAGTGGTTAAGGCGCTAAGCTGGAGTGCAAAGCTGAAGGACTCAGGTTTGGTTCCCCAGGACCCATGTAAAGCCAAACGCACAAGGTGGTGCCTGCATCTGGAGTTTGTTTGCAGTGGCTGGAGGCCCTGGCATGTCCATCTTGTCTCTCTCTCTCTTTCTTTCTCTCTCTCAAATAAATAAATAAATAAATTTAAAAAGTACTTAAAAGATATATACATATATTAAAGATTGTAAAGAACAAATGAATTTTGAAAAAAACCCTAAGATGGTCATTGGCGGGGCTTAAGTCCTCCTGAGCTTGAGACAATGTCACTGACCCTAAAAAGAAATTCATTTTCAGAAATTATTTTTAAAAGCACGAGCTTTTGCAGGAGTCTTGATGTATAAATCACTCCTTTCACAAAGACCCATAAAACATTGCCCGTGAGAGGAGATGAGATGAGACAAAATCAGGACACGTTCAATCTGCAGCTCAGCTCTGAGCCCGGCGGGTGCAGGCCACTACAGGGGACCTGTGCCCAGAGAAGAAACTCTGCAAGCAGAGAGCAGCCTGGGCGGGGTCCATCTCACCACCTGGCTCCTGTGGCGCCTGGGCCTATGCTCATCCTTCCACACATGGTGCACCTATCTCTTGAACTTGACTGAAGCTGCAGGCAGTTTGTTCAGACCCAGCCCAATCCTGACACTTTTTCTTGTGGCTGAGGTCAAACCAGCAGTCTGGTGTGGGCTTTGGTTTCCCATAGAATGAGTCCTGTGTCAGAGGCCTGGACAACAGCAGGTTAACTGCTGTACCCGACAGAACCCAAGCAGAATGGGTGAGACCCCAAATCTTTTGGGGAACACCAGCCTTAAGCAATGGTTGAACAATTTTCAGAATTAAAATAAACTTTCAGCAGTGCATGGTGGCACACACCTTTAATCCCAGCACTCAGGAGGCAGAAATAGGAGGATCACCATGAATTTGAGGACATCCAGAGACTACATAGTGAGTTCCAGGTCAGCCTGGGCTAGAGTCAGACCCTACCTTCGTAAAAAACACAAAAACAAAGATAGGGCTGGGGTGATGGCTTAGCAGTTAAGGTGTTTGCCTACAAAGCCTAAGGACCCAGGTTTAATTCCCCAGGACCCACATAAACCAGATGCACAAGGAGGCACAAGTGTCTGGAATTTGTTTGCAGTGACTGGAGTCCCTGGCACACCCATCCTCCCCCTCTCTCTCTTTTTTTGAGGTAGGGTTTCACTCTAGCTCAGGCTGACCTGGAATTCACTATGTAGTGTCAGGGTGACCTCGAACTCACAGTGATTCCTCCTACCTCTGCCTCCCGAGTGCTGGGATTAAAGGCGTGTGCCACCATGCCCAGCTATCCTCTCTCTGTAAAGCATACTTGCAAATAAAGAAATAAGATAAAATATTTTTTAAAAATTAAAAAGAAAAGCTAGATTGTGCTGAGTCTCTTTTACCATGGAAGATGATAATCACAGGTTCCAGAGATTAGCATATGTTACACAAGTGTTATGTTTGATATAAAACATTTGAGAGATTGTCAAATGGAAGAGGGAACAAGTTTGGGGGAAGCCAGAAGGTACCACTGAGTATTACCTGAGCAGAGTGACCAACGGTGGCACCATTTAAGGACAGCACAACATTGGGAACAGCAACCTAGGAAGGGACGATGAAGAGTCAGTTCCATCAACCCAGCCGTTCAGCTCAATGCACTGAGCAACGAAGTTCTGAGTGTCCACTGTGTGCTGTGGCCCAGGCCCTGTCCAGAAGAAACACACTGGGAGCGTTTTTGGGAACAGAGCATGGAGTGTGGGAAAATGGCACTTGCCCCACCCACCCAAGAGGTCAGAACAGAAAGGGCAGTGTTGGGAACATGGGAACAGCCACACAGGGGCAGCCGGCACCCAGGGAGGAGTGACAGGCCTGCACATGGGAGGGGTAAGCAGAGGACTGGGTTCCATGCATTGCACAGGGACACATGGCAGGACACTCACAGCCTCTTCTGAGAGTCAAACACCAGGAACAGAGCTGGAGAGATAGCTTAGTGGTTAAGGTTCTTGCTAGCAAAGCCAAAGGACCCAGGTTCAAATCCCCAGGACCCATGTAAAGCCAGATGCACAAGGGGGTGCATGCATCTGGAGTTCATTTGCAGTGGCTAGAGACCCTGGTGCACCCATTCTCTCTATCTGCCTCTTTCTGTCTCTCAAATAAACAAATAAAATAAAAACCTAGGAACAGCCTAGCTACCTCCCATTAGAGAACTGATTTAAAGATATGTAGACACATGCATACACACCATGTAGAAATGATGCACGCGCACACACACACACGCACACATGCACACACCACTGAGTACTTGTCTGTCAGAGTATATCCAGAGAGGTTGAACTAAAGAGGGAAGACCCATCCTGAATGTGACGGCACCATTCCATGGAATAGGGTCCCAGACTCAGTAAGAAGGAGAAAGTGAACAGAGCACAAGCATTCGCCACTCCCTGCTTCCTGACCGGGTGCAATGCGATGAGCTGCTGCATGCAGCTCCCGCCACGCCTTCCCTGTCATGACAGATGGTGCCTTTGAACTGCGAGCTGAACTTCCTCCCTTGAGTTGCTTTTTCTCAGATATTTGGTCACAGCAATGATAAAGGTAACTGAAGCCGGGTATGGTGTCACACACCTTTAATCCCAGCACTTGGGAGACAGAGGTAGGTGGATTGCTGTGAGTTCAAGGCCACCCTGAGACTATATAGTAAATTCCAGGTCTCCTGGGCTAGAGCGAGATCCTACCTTTAAAAACAAAAACAAAAACCAACCAAACAAAAAGTAACTGATACAGAGGGTAAATACACAGATAGGCCTGGAAATACACAAAGGATACTTGCCTGTTTCACTGGGAAGTGTGGCGAATGAAGGGTTTATTCTTTCTCTCTCTCTCTCCCCCATACCACAATACGTTGGCTTTTTTTCTCAATTTTTATTAATATTTTCCATGATTATAAAAATATCCCATGGTATTACCCTCCCCCCCTTTCCCCCTTTGAAATTTCATTCTCCATCATATCCCCTCCCCATCTCAATCTTTCTACTTACATATATACAATACCAACCTAATAAATGCCCTCCTCTCTTTCTTTCTCTTCCCTTTCTATCTCCTTTTTTAACTTACTGGCTTTTTTTTTTTTTTTTTTTTTTTTTTTTTTTTGAGGTAGGGTCTCACTCTGGCCCAGGCTAACCTGGAATTCACTATGTAGTCTCAGGGTGACCTCGAACTCATGGCGATCCTCCTACGTCTGCCTCCCGAATGCTGGGATTAAAGGCGTGCGCCACCATGCCCAGCTTAGGTTGGCTTTTTAAAAGTTTTTTTTTTTTTAATTTATTTGAGAGAGAGAGAGAGAATGAGAATGGGCACAGAAGGACCTCTAGCCACTACAAACGAACTCCAGATGCATATGCCATTTTGTGCAACTGGCTTACATGGGTCCTGGAGAATTGAGCTTGGGTCCTTAGACTTCACAGGCAAATGCCTATAACTGATAACCCATCTCTCCAGCCCTGCATTGGCTTTAAAAAAAAATCATTTATTTGAGAAAGAGAGAGGGGGAGAGAGGGAGAGAGAGAGAATGGGCACGCCAGGGCCTCTAGCAACTGCAAATGAACTCCAGATGCATGTGCTACCTTGTGCATGTGGCTTTCATGGGTATTGGGGAATAGAACATGGGTCCTTAGGCTTTGCAGGCAAGCACCTTAACTGCTAAGCCATCTCTTCTGCCCTGCATTGACTACTGTGACAACAGTGAGTGCTTACTTCTTGCTGACTTCTCCTCCCTCGTGAAACAGGCACTAATGGAGCACCTTTGAGTGCCAGACAAGACAGGACCGCCCTGTGAGGCAGGTCTGCTCACAGCCTCCTTTCCCTTGGGACGGTCTCCTCCTTGACCCTCTCGGGATTCAGCACACACGTACACAGATCCTACACTCATGCACATACTCTACCCGCCCCCTGCACACTCCTTGTGTTCTCCCCTGGGCGAGTCACACTGCCCATGCCTGGGAGCTCCGACATGGCACCTGCAGTGCAGACCCAACACCATAGTGTTTTGCCTTCGGACAGCCTCTTACTATCCAGACTGCCCTCCGAGCTCAGGGTTGTTCTCAGGCCCTCTCTGGGACAGCAGCTCTCCTCTGCCCTTCTTCTCCATCCTTGCCTCTGTTCCTCTTCCCTTGATTGGCAGCATCCTGAGGCCCATACTGTTCCCAGAAAACCGTTTTCAGCATGAGGTCCAGAGCCCTGCCTGCCACCCCTTGAAGGTCCCTTGCCGTCTGGTTCTCAAGGGAGGGCAGAGACAGGCTGGCCAGTCAGGGAGCCCTGCTTCCCCACAATATGTCCTCCTGATCTCTCTGAGGGCTAGCACCCAGAAACAGCGAGACGGCTACTGCCTTTGTCTCATGGGAGGCAATTCTTGTCTCTCCTGCTCGTGCCGAGGCCTTGTGTCAAAGCTGATAAGTTCAAATGGCTGCTACCTGGAAAAGTCATAAAAATGTGAAATGCAATTTAAAAAATCTTTTATTTTAAAGTCAATTTCACCATGCAATCAGGAGGGGCCAGGCCCCTTGGGATCCTGAGGCTGGGTGGCCAAAGGTACCCAGCCCCATGGCCTATCTCCATCTGCCCCCACCAGAGAGGTACTTTACTACACACTTCTGTTTAGAGCAAGATGATCAAATGACCCTTTACCAGTGGGACTTTGGGCACACCATGCTGCTTCTCCACATGAAATAAATCAGGATCTTTAATGAACAAAGACCTGTGATTGCCAAAGTCATGATTAGTTTGTGTGCGCTACCTGTGGGATCATGAAAGTACAGTAGTTACAATTAATGGGTTTAATCTTAAATGCAGGGCCTCTGCATCAGAGTGCTAAAGCAGTCCATTCTGGCATTCTTATTGCCCTTTAATGATGACTGATGTACCTGGGAAAGATGTCAGCTGCATCCAGTTTTACACAGGTGTCTGCCCCCTCCAGCTCCCCCAGCATGCTAGCCGTCTGACGATAGGTAACGTGGTTTTGTTGAAATCCAAATTTATTAGGGTTATTAAAAGTCATTAATTATTTGGCACCATCTAGATTTTTCATTTGCTTCATCCTTAATGAAAATTGACAGCTTTATCCTTTTAGGTGTAAAAAGTGGAGCTTTGTTTTAAATGTTTCCTGTCCTAGTCCAGGGGCTCTGGCCTCCCCTATCTTTCCCACATTCCACTCTGACCTTGCTCCCCCAGTATTGATTTAAGACCCTTTCTGTCTCAAGTAAATTGGGTCATTTGTCTTCCCCAGCACCCCCTTTCCATGGCCCTGGTGGGAACTCCACCAACCCAAGGATGATAGTCTTGGTCCAGAAACACGCTCTGCTGTGCAGTGGATCCCATTACAGAACAGACAGGGGTAGGACCTGAAAGAGAGAGAAAGAGTTAGGCATGGTGGTGCACACCTTTAATCCCGGCACTTAGGAGGTAGGAGGATCGCTGTGAGTTCGAGGCCAACGCTGAGACTGATTCCAGGTCAGCCTGGGATAAAGCAAGATCCTGCTTTGAGAAACCAAAGAGAGGAGAGAGAGAGAGGGAGGAGAGAGAGAAAGAGAGAGAGACTGCACTTCAGGATTCCTCCCACTTGTGTTCCATCCCACCTCCCAGCCTACGGGAGGAGCTACCCACATCCATGGTGGGTCTTCCCCTCAGCTCTGTGTCTGAAAGCACTCCCAAGAGCGTGCTTTCCCAACCTTCGAGACGTCTCTCAATTCCATCAAGCTGGCAACCAAAGTTAGCCACCCCAGTGTATGTTTGTAAGTATATAGGCTTGTATGTCTGTAGGTATGAATGCAGATGTGTTCACATGCTTATATGTACAGGAAGGATAGATTATGTGTGTTTGTATGGATACATGCATATAGGCATTTGCATACATATGGATGTATCTATGTGTATGTACATATGTGTAGCTGTGGACAGATATATACATATGTGTGTATATATGATTGTATATGCATGTGTGTTTGTGTGGGTGTATGTATGATTGTGAAGAGGATATGTTATATGTATGTGTATATATATTATGTAGATGTGTGTGTGGATATGCATTCAGATGTAGATGTGTAGATGTGTAGATCTATATATATATAGATGTGCTTGCATATATATGTGGTTGTATGTATATACACACGAGTGTAAAGTATATGTGTGCCCACTGTAGCTGTGTCCTTTTTGCCAGATCCTCTGAAAGTCAGTTGCAGTGAGCAGCTCCTAACTGGGTGTCCTCCTGCTTGCCACAGTGCTGTTCACACCGCAGAGAGAGGGCAGGCCCACGATGAGTGTGATATGCCATTTATGTTCAGTTTTCACTTGTTCTGGATAGGTTTGTAAAACTGTGTTTTTAAATATTTTTTTATTGACAACTTCCATATTTGTAAACAATAGCCCATGGTAATTCCCTCCCTCCCTCCCCCACCTTCCCCTTTGAAACTCCACTCTCCATCATATCCCCTCCCCCTCTCTATCACTCTTTTATTTTGATGTCATGATCTTTTCCTCCTCTTATGATGGTCTTGTGTAGGTAGTGTCAGGCACTGTGAGGTCATGGATATCCAGGCCATTTCGTGTCTAGAGGAGCACATTGTAAGGAGTCCTACCCTTCCTTTGGCTCTTACATTCTTTCCGCCACCTCTTCCGCAATGGACCCTGATCCTTGGAAGGTGTGATAGAGATATTGCAGTACTGAGCACTCCCCTGTCACTTCTTCTCAGCACCATGGTGCCTCCTGAGTCATCCCAAGGTCACTGCCATCTGAAAAAAGAAGCTTCTCTAACCAAAAGTGAGAGTAGCATTAATATATATGGTTATGAACATTAAGAGGAGTGCTTACTGGGAAGTTTGATGAGCATAGTATGTACATTTAGCCAGACAGCAGCAGACGTTACACCCGTAGGGCTCATGACTACCCCTGTTGTAGGTTTTCATATCAGGGATGAATTCCCTCCCATGGAGTAGGTCTCCAGTCCAATTAGAGGGCAGTTAGTTTCCACCATGACAGACGTGTCACTATTGCACCTGTTGGCTCATTTGGCCTAGCTGGCCAAATATAAGGCTTGCAGTGTCCACTGCTGGGTATCTTCACTGGTGATTTCTCTCTCTCCCATTGAACTGCATGCAGAGTAGGAGGTTTTCAGCTCAGCTCCAGCAGGGTTTCTCAGTGACCTTGCAACCCAAGTATGTGGAGTCTTCAGCAACAGGGTCTTACCATCTATTCCTGATGGGAAACCAAGGGCCTCGGCAATGGCTTGTAATGTTTTGGGGGCATCAGTGACCTCCCTGGCCAACAACTCACTGGAAGGTATCCCATCCCTGGCACTGAAAATTTTCTAGTAATAATCTATGGCTCCTGTGTGTTCTATTGTCTAATAAAGTAGGTTTCCATATGATTTATTTATTTCCTCTTAGATTTTGATTAGCCCTCCCTCCAGCTTTCCTTTACTCAATCTCTTCCCCTGACCTCACTTAGGCCTTTTCACCCCCATTAATCTGTTCTTCTACTTACATATATACAATACCATCCAAAGGGAGGGGGAACCTAATTTTTTTTTTTAAGCTTTCCAGCAGTTTTGTGTGTCTTTGTGCCTTCCTTACAGAACAGCTTGTTTGAAGTCATTTTCCCTGCTCTGATTGTGGGTTGGCCAGGCCGGGTTTCCCACTCACTCCTCCTGACTTGCTGTCCACTAAAGGCATGGCAGGGATGAAGTTCTCACTGAAAACGTTTTGTGCCTTTGTGTGTGACGGACAGTGTCTCCTCTCAGGCCCTGAATGGACTCAGCACAGGGAGACTGCATCATGCTGGCTGTGGTTGGCCTGGCAACACAGGTAAGTGGCTTATGGGTCACCTTCACCCTGTGGTGGACTGGCCAAGTTACTCTACCAAGATGGCCCCTCTGGGCCACAAGTTAGTGTCCGGAGGCTCCCTAGACCCCCAGAAAAAGCACAGATTCTGCCTGATTTCCCCAAACAGCAAATGAAGCACAACTCCATCTAGGTTATAAAGACGCTGCCACATGTTTAGAACGTGCTTGTGTTCAGAAAATGCAACATTCCCACGTCCCTGATGGGAAACCCTCAGGCAAGTCAGGGGGACTTCCCCCAGCCTGCAGACACACCCCCCCCCAATGGCAGCAGTCACTGGGCAGTTAGCCACATGGGAAAAGGTCATTGGCCAATCTCAGAGAAAGCTCTTTCTAGATTTTTCTAATTTGGCCTGGATCTGACTGGGCTAGTGATCATTTGTCCCAGGGAACAGCCACTCTTGCTAATGGGTCTGCAAAGTATAGTTGTAACTGAATGAGGTGGGACCTCCCTCAATGTCAGAAGCCCAGTTTCTCAGGTGATTCATGAGATCACAGACCTGTATATTTAAGGGTTAGCTAGCCACCATTTTGTTTCCAGATCATAGAAGGTCTCTTGATGTGTTTATGTTAGCTTCGATACTCCTAAGCAAGTCAATTTTTATCAAAACATTTCAACTATTTTGTTTAACTTTATTTATCTATTTATTTGGAGAAAGAAGAAGAGAGAGAGAGATGGGTGTGCCAGGGCTGCTGCAAATGAACTCCAGGTGCAAGCACCACTTTGTGCATCTGGCTTTATATGGGTATGGGGAATGGAACCCCAGCCGTTAGGGTTTGCAAGCACACTTTAATGGCTGGGCCATCTCTCCAGCTCTCTCAACTAATTTTTTTTTTTTTTTGAGGTAGGGTCTCACTCTAACCCAGGCTGACCTGGGATTCACTATGTAGTCTCAGGCTGGCCTCAAATTCACAGAGATCCTCTTACTTCTGCCTCCCGAGTGCTGGGATTAAAGGTGTGTGCCACCATGCCTGGCTTAACTAATTTTAAAGGAATCAAATAAACAAATATGAGTCTTGAGTAAACTCATTGAAAATGGCAGCTTGGGCTGGAGGAATGGCTTAGTGGTCAAGGCGTTTGCCTGCAAAGCCAAAGGACCCACGTTAGCCTGAAAGGATCTATTCCCAAAACTTTCCTGATAGATAACAAAATGTCAATTCCGGGCCCAGGATATGGTTCAGTGGTCAGGCACTTGTGTGAGGCCCTGGCCATTCCCAATACTGGAACAAAAATACAGAAATGAGTGGATGAGTGAATGACTAAAAGCATGAATGAATAAATGAAATTTAACCTTTAAGGGTCACCTGTGTCAGATGGAAAATACTTAAAGATGCAGCAGGTACAGCAGGTAGGTTCCATGTACCTTTGTTTGATGCTACCCTTCAAGGCTACTTGTGATTGACAAGTCATGCTGTAGAAACCCCACAGCTGACCCCTCTGTTTCCTGGGAGCCCTCACAGGACATCTTACTCTCCTCTGTGTATGCTGTGTTCAAGGAGAATATGCGTTCAAGAACGGGAATCCCAATCATGAGGTGTGCAGACATTCCACAGGCAGAAAATGCACTCTCTGTTCTGCCCAAGAAAAAAAACCCTTCCCTGGCACTTTGCCTATGAAATCTGTTATAAACAGGGCACCTAGCAAGTGAGCTCTTTCTCTGTCAAATAAATAAATAAATGAATAAATATTTTTAAAAAGTCATCCAAAGTTGCTGCTGCCAGGGCAGAGGCCCCATTTCTGTGGGCTCTACCTGATGTCTGCCTAGGCCAGGACACGGGGGACACCAGGCATGAGGGTTCTCAACCAGGCAGAACATTTAGGGGCAGCAGCCATTACAGCTGGGATGTAGCTCCATCTGTCATCCTCAGAAGGAACAGTGGCAAGTTGAAGAGTTTTAGCTCTCTGAAGGTCAAGATTAAGGACTGAGTAATTAATTACCGCTGATTTAGAGATAACATTGTGCCAATTAATCAATTACTATGAGGGATTGACAATTAAGTGACATTTCAGTTCCAACCTGGCTCAGCCTTTGGGTTTCCATAGTGAATGGTGTGAATCCCTAAGCTGAGAGGTTATGAGAGTTTCTTCCAAGCTCACAATGAAGTTTAAAAGAACATACAAGCACTGCCATTCAAAAAATACTAACACATAGTTCATTTTCTTATCTTTGGTTATATATATATATATATTTGGGGTTTTTATTATTATTAGTTATGTACACAGTGTGTAAACAGCCATGTTGGTACCATCGTTAGCCTCCTTCCTGTCCTCCCCCCTCTGCAGGGACCCTCCTTGTTGGGGACTTTGGGTCGTGCATTGTGGGGTTAGCCATCAGTTATGGTAAGAGGCAATGTCTCTGTGCATAATGACCCAACGTGTGGCTCTAACAATCTTCCTGCCCCTCTTCCGCGAATGTCCCTGAGCCATGATGGGTTCGTTTTAGGTCTGCTTCGGTGATGATGTCTTGGAGCCTCTGTGTCTCTGGATCTCTGGTTTGGTAGGAGTTGAGTATTCTCTGTGTCTATCTCCTTCACCCTTGTGCTGGTACCAGTTTCACCAAGAAAGCAGCACTCTTGCTCATTTCCCCAATTCCTTTATGGTTTCAGCTGGGGCTCTGGTGAGGTGCAATGGGCTGATTCTGTCCTCAGGATGTGTCCATCTTTTCTTCCCTGGGAGGTGAGACATGGTTAGGTGGATGCCATCCTGACCAGAAGTCTTGGTTACATTTAAAATTTTTTTAAATATCTTTTTTATTTTTATTTATTTATTTGAGAGAGAGAAAGAGGGAGACAGGGAGAGAGAGAGAGAGAGAGAGAGAGGAAGAAAAAGAGAGAATGGGTGTGCCAGGGCCTCCAGCCGCTGCAAATGAACTCCATATGCATACGCCTCCTTGTGCATCTGGCTAATGTGGGTCCTGGGGTATCAAACCGAGGTCCTTTGGCTTTGCAGGCCAGCGCCTTAACCACTAAGCCATCTCTTTAGTCCACATGGTTTATTTTTGAGCAAATCAGTTGAGCTTACATGCTGAGCAAGTGAATGAACACTGTCTCTTGGTGACTTCAGTGCATAAGCCATGTTGGCTCCCTTAGCTGACCCTCATGGATTTGTGAAAACTCCTCCGAGCCATGAGTGGCAAGGTCGCTCCATGGAGCAGCAAAAAGCCCTGGATGACAGGTGTGTAGAAATCTTTTCCAAAGGGCTCATAGCAGGATGCTGCTGGTGTTTGCTGGCCTGCAGGCCAAGCCTGAGGTCAGGAAGCCCAGATTATGAGTACTGAGCTGAGGTGGTACTGCTCCTCCTGGTGCTGACTAGAAACGTCATCCTAGAGGAGGGGGCTGCAGGGCTCAGCCAGGCCACGTGAAAGGGACAAAGCCACCAGTGCAGGGCACTAGTAGACAGCTTGAGCCTTAGTGGAGGGCAGAGTACATTCCAGAAAGCCTCATGAGAAAGAGTGGAATAGGGAAAGGACTTGAATCTTGGGTAGGATCTTGACCACTTCTGCTCCTAGACTCTCTGGCACCCATGCCTCACTGCAAACTTGCCTGAGAACACTTGTGACTTCTGTGTCCCTGACCTTGGCTTGGCTGAGGTATCTCCACTTCCCAGCCCCTGCTGTCCTCCCATCTCAGCCCAGATGCTTCTGTTTTCTGTTGACACTGAGGAGAAGAGGTATTGGAGCAGAGCCTTTGAAAGGCTTTCCACAGGAACCGTCAGGAAGGAAGGACAGTGGTCAGTAAGGCTCTGACCTAGAAATGATCAGACTGGAGCCACCACCATAAGTGAGCCAGCTTCCAAGAGCCCAAGAAGCTCTCCCCTGCCATTGTGGGAGAATAGAGCCTTCAGAGGATGATTCTAACTGATCTTGGAGCTAACAGACTTTCTCTAGTGACACTTCTCTGAGACCCTAAATAAATTCACTCACCTGGCTATAACAGCCAATTCCTCTCACTTTACACCTCATCACTGAAGCAGACCAAAAATGAACCCAACATGGCTCAGGGAAATTTTGCGGAAGAGGGGGCGGAAAGAATGTCAGAGCCACATGTTGGGTCATGATATGCAGAGACATTTAGCTTACCCATAACTGTGGGCTAACTCCACAATGCATGACCCGTATACCTCAACAAGGAGGGACCGAGGGGAGGGGGTAGATCACGGATGAGCCTAATAATGGTACCAAACTGACTGTATTTGCTGAATACAAAACTAACTAATAAAGAAAAAAAAAGAATTAAAAAAAATTATTTGTTTGAGAGAATGAGGAAGAGGAAAGAGAGAGAGAGAGAGAGAGAAAGAATTGGTGTGCCAGGGCCCCTAGCTGCTGCAAACAAACTCCAGATGCATGTGCCACCTTGTACATCTGGCTTACATGGGTACTGGGGAATTGAACCTGGGTCCTTTGGCTTTGCAGGCAAGTGCCTTAACTGCTAAGCCATCTCTGCAGCTCGCCTCACACTTTTTAAGCCCCGTTCCTTTCCTTTGATTAGTGCAAAGAAACCCAGACAAGTTCTTGCGTGGAGGCCAGAGAGAAAGAAGACCCAGAGAGACACCAGCCCTCGTGTCAATGGAGCAGCTGCCATGGAAGGACGCCCTCGGTCCCGCTCTGGAGAGGGGTTTGTCTTCTCACTCAGGTCCTTAGCCTCCGGTTTTGCCTCCAGGAGTTCCACAGGGAAGATACAGAGGGTTAGGCCTCTCTTTACTACAGTATGACCAGAAGCCTGAGGTGAGGTGGGAACATAGGGGCCAGGCTAGGAGGAGGGTTTCCCAGCCAAGCTGAAGTCAGGCACCCAGAGGTCAGCGTCATTGGAAAAGGCCAGCAGAGGTGTCTGTCCTAAGGTACTGAGGACTCAGTGGGAGGCAAACTGCCAGCCTAGGAAAGGAATGAGAGAGAGGCTGGCCCTGGCCCAGGGCCCCTGATAGTCCTCAGCACTCTCCAAGCTCCGAGAGTGACCACTGCGCAGGAAGCCCCACACTCGACTCTCCCTGGTGACTGTGTGTCTGTCTCTGAGGATGCAGCCTGGGACCCTACATCTTCATCACAGGAAGTTCTAGGCCAAGTGACTCACATAAAGGTGCAGCCACTAAAATGTGCCACCATAGTCACTCAGACCCTTTGGGCTCCGCTGCTTCCTCTCAGCTCAGCGGACTCCATTCTCATATCATCACCTGCTGGCTGGAAAGTGTCTCAGAGTCACACATGCCGAGGTTCTAGGCATGTAAAGGAAGGGAGAGGAAAGGAAGAGAAGTAAAGGGAAAGAAAAGGAAGGGAAGGGAGAGTATAAAGGTTAACCTCAGTAGTCAACTTGATAGGATCTAGAATCACCATGGAAAGTCAGGTGTGGTGGTGCATGCCTTTAATCCCAGAACTTGGGAGGCAGAGGTAAGAGGATCACCATGAGTTCAAGGCCACCCTGAGACTACTGAGTAAATTCCAGGTCAGCCTTGGCTAGAGCGAGACCCTACCTCAAAAAAGAGAAAAGAATAATAATAATAAATAACAAATAAAATAGAATCACCATGGAAACAAATCTGTGGCCATGTGTGGTAGTTTGAATGTGATAGTTGGAACGTATGGCCCCATAGACTAAGGTGTTTTATTAAAATTGAATCCCTAGTATGCAGATGCCTGCTGGGGGGGGGGGCGTGCATGTCACTGGGGGATGGATCTTGGAGTCCAGCCTTAAGGTGAGCTTGGGGGCCAATCTTGAGTCCAGCCCGAAAGTGTGTGGAGAACAGTTTGGAGCTCTGGCTGTTCATGCTTTTTGCTGTTTGCTGGCTGTTGGTGATGTCTCTCTGCCATGATCTATGGAAGTGAGCCAGCGTCTTCCACCATTGATTGTGCATCCCCTGGATCCTGTAAGCCTCAAATAAACCTTTCCTCCAATAGACTGTTTTTAGTCGGGTGTTTGTTCAGCAACAACAAGCGGACTGCAACACCATGACTGGGAGAGATTTCCTAGACTAGGCTAACTGAAATGGGAAGACTCACCCTAACTGTGGGTAGCACCATTCCGTGAGCTGGGGTCCCCTACTGAATAGAAAGGAGAAAGTAAGCTGAGCACCAGCATTCATCTCTCTCTGCCTCCTGACTGTGGATGCACTGTGGCCAGAGCTGCACACTCCTGCCACCATGACCTCCCCACCACAATGTGCTATATCCCTCAGACTGTAAGCCAGAGCACACCTTTCCTTCCTTGAGGTTCTGTTGTTGTTGTTTTGTTTTGTTTTTGAGGTAGGGTCTCACTCTAGCCCAGGCTGACCTGGAATTCACTATGTAGTCTCAGGGTGGCCTCGACCTCTTGGCAATCCTCCTACCTCTGCCTCTCACGTTCTGGGATCAAAGGTGTGCACCACCATGCCTGGCTTTGAGTTGTTTTTGTCAGGTCTTTGTTGCAGCAGTGAGAAAGTAACTGGTAGGGAAGGAAGGGAAAGAAAGGAAAGAGAAGAGAGAGAAAGGGAAGGGTGTGGTAGTTTGATTCAGGTGTCCCCCATAAACTTAGGTGTTCTGAATGCTAGGTTCCCAGCTGATGGAGATTTGGAAATTAAAGCCTCTTGGAGGCAGTGTATTGTTGGGGACGGGCTTATTATATATATATTATTATTATAGCTAGTTTCCCCATGTCAGTGTTTGGCACACTCTCCTGTTGCTATGGTCCCCCTTATGTGGGCCAGGGGGTGATGTTCACCCTCTGCTCATGTCATCATTTTCCCTGCCATCATAGAACTCCCCCCCGCCAACCGAGCCTGTAAACCAAGATAAACCTCTTTTTTCCACAAGCTGCTCTTGGTGGGGGGATTTCTACCAGCAATGCGAACCGGACTGCAACACAGGGAAAGAAGGAGGAGAGGGAGATGGGAGGGGAAGGAAAAGAAGGAGTATATCCTGTCTCAGGTTGGCAGAACTTTCTAGGCTTTGTGCTCACACTTTTCTCATCTCATTGGCCGTTCTTGCCACATGGGCCCCCTGAGCTCTTCCAGAGGTCACCATTACACTCCCACTCACATCTCATTGGTCAGAGCCGAGCAAGTAGGATCAAGTAAGCTATCTCAGAAATTACCAGTGTGGTTTTTGCTGGCATGGTCTTGGCCTGAACTGGGTCACATGGTGGTCTGAATGTTTATCATTTGTCAGAACAGTGTCACGTGATCACCACAGCTGCAGTCTGGTGGAGCTGGTGTTAGAATTGGCAAGTTCCCTTCCCCTATTCAAAAGCAGAGTTCTTTGAGTGAGGAAGGGCCTGGGCCTTACAAGCAATATTCAGTGTAATTTCTGACTCCATGATGGTAGAGTTGACAAAAGGGTGAGTGGAGCCAAGTGTGGTGGTGCACGCCTTTGATCCCAGCATTTGGGAAGTTGAGGTAGCAGGATCACTGTGAATTCAAGACCAGCCTGGGCAACATAGTGAGTTCCAGGTTAGCCTGGGCTAGAGTGAGACCCTACCTGATAAACAAAAAAGGTGACTGGGTAAAGAAGAGGGACCAACATGCAGTGAGTTGTGTCACCCCAGGCAGGAAGCACCTCAGTCATGCCCACGAGGGACAATGACCTGGAAATAATAAGACTCCACAGGGACACTCGGCTTCTAGACCGAGCAGTTCTTTAAGTAAATTGCAGAGGCAGGCCAGCGGCATCATTTCTCTTAATTAGCAAGCCCGTTTCTTTCCGAGGCTGAGAGTCCAAAAGTGAAATCTGTCATTGTAAATTCCAGCTCATTCTCCAAGCCGGGCGGTAAGAAGGGCATGCTCTGAGCCCTGCGGAGGTTGCACGAGCCCCGAGGACTGGAGGGGGAGCCCAGAATTCCTGTCTAAGTAGGCCGTCGCGTCTGTGAGCCCACGCAGTCACAGCCCAGCCATAAAGCATCTCTTCAAATGCCGCTGGAGACGGTCCATAAGGAGGATATAATGAAAAGGACTGCCCGAGTGCGCAAGGATAATACAGTTAATGTATTACTTCTTTTATTATTTTATCATCTTTCATTAATTGCTGGCAGCATGCCTGCAGGAGTTGGTTCTGTGGAAAGGGCTTTTAGTTAAATGTCTCAAGCAAAACGACCACTTAGAACCTGCGAACAAGGTTGAACCAAGGTTCACTCGACTTCAGTAAATCTTGTCTGAAGGGGTACGGGGAGGGGAGAAGGGGCTTCCTTGGGGGACAGTCTAGCCACGCAAGGGCTTAGATACCCCGAGTTGCTCAGAGCTGACAGCCTCACGATTTGAAGCACAAAAATGCGATTAAAAGCTTCCTCTGTCATTGGCACTGCTGTCCGCTGTGTGACCTTGAACAAGTGACTTGCAGTCTCAGCCACCTGACTCAGCAAAGACTTTCTCTCCTCCCAAGCTAATTACCTGGCGATTTAAGGGTCACAGCTCACTGTTAATAGATGAGGGGAGGGATGTAAGCAGGCTGTGAGCTGCTAAGGACAACTCCAGGTCCCTTGCTCCTGGGCTCTCCTCCTGGACCAACCCTAACCCAGGTGCCCGAGCCCCACAGGGTGAAGCTGGCACAGGTGCTGCCGGCCTGCCCTCAGCTCGCTCTCTCCCCACAGGGAAGACAGCGGTTCCCAAGTCAGCACCTCCCTCCCCTCCTCACACCTCTCCCAGCTCATTCACAGCAAGCTGGCAAAGGGCACCTGTGGCCTCACACACAGAAACCAGGGAAGAAGGCGGCAGCCAGACTGCAGGTGCATCTGGGAGCTTAACTCGTCCGCAGCAGGAACGGACACTGAGCACAGAGCTGGCTGCTCAGGAGGCAGATGTCACTGCCTGGGGTGAGCAGGGCTGTGGGGACATGGAAGCGGAGGAGTGAAGCTGTCCTAGCGTGGGGCTGCCCAGGGACTTCAGGCATTTCCAGGGCCTCCCTCCCAGGGTGACCCCGCCCCAGGGGGACACCCTGTCCTGTCTATGCCGTCACACCTCCTCCTGCCCAGGCTTTGGGTAAGCCGTCACTCAGGCCCCGTTCTTGTCACTCTGCTCAGCACTGCACAGCCACGTGCCTGTTGCTCTTGTGCCTTCCCATCACGGGGAACCCATCCCCTAGGGTCCCTGCATCTTTCCCCTTCCGCTTCACAGGAGCCCTGCCAGGTTCTCCAGGACTCCAACGCGCCCTCCCTCGGTGAGGCTCTCACTTGCAAGGCACAGGAGCCAATTGCAGCCAGCTTAAAAAAGAGAAGCCAGGAGTGGTGGCGCACGCCTTTAATCCCAGCACTCGGGAGGCAGAGGTAGGAGGATCACTGAGTTCGAGGCCATCCTGAGACTACATAGTGAATTCCAGGTTAGCCTGGGCCAGAGTGAGACCCTACCTCAAAAAAAAAAAAAAAAAAAAAAAAACCCAAAGAAAAGAAGAAGAAGAAGAAGCAAACTGGGCCTGAGGGGGGGGGGGGGGCGGTGCTGGAGAGATGTCTTAGCAGGTTAAGGCTAAGGACCTTGGTTCGATTCCCTAGGACTCACATAAGCCAGATGCACAAGGTGGTGCATGCCTCTGGAGTTCATTTGCAGTGGCTGGAGGCCTTGGTGCACCCATTCTCTCTCTCTCTCTATCTGCCTCTTTCTCTCTCTCAAATAAATAAATAAAAATCTTAAAAAAAAAAAAAAAAAGCAGCAAACCTGCCCTGGGCTGTGCCGCACTGTGAGCTGAAGGCTCGCCGCTCGTGTCTGCAGGACTCCCTCTCACAGAATCAAAGCTGCCCTGTGTGTCGCTGTGCGATGTGGGTGCACCATGGCGTGTTTTGCCATTGCCCACAGGGGCATCTGGGCAGTTTTCAGTTTGGGGCTCTGGCAAATGAAAAACGTTACTCTAAGCATTTGTGTAGGTGTGTGTGGCATGTGGGTGGTTTTGTGTATGTTCATGCGCTGAGGCCAGAGAACACTGAGTGTCCTGGGGGGGGGGGGCTATAAATGGTCCCCATAGGCTCAGGCTTTTTTTGGAGGGAGGGGCTTTTTTTTGAGGTAGGTCTCACTCTAGCCCAGGCTGACTTGGAACTCACTCTGTAGTTCCAGGCTGGCCTTGAACTCACAGCATTCCTCCTACTTCTGCCTCCCAAGCACTGGGATTAAAGGTGTGCACCACCACATCTGCCTAGCGTCAGGTATTTTTGACTAAATTTCCTATTTAGGCCACAGCTGGTAGAGTCTCTGGGAGGTGGAACCTTGCTGTAGGAGGTATTTTGCCAGATGTGGGCCTTGGGGTTAAGGAGTCCAGCCCTCCTACAGCCCTCTCTTGTGCTCTCTCTGCTGTGGATGTGTGATGTTATGAGCCAGTTGCTTTTTTGCCATGCTAAAGCTTCCTCAAAATGGTAAGCTGGAAATAAACCCTTTCCTCCCATCAGTTGTTTCTGGTCTGGTGTTTGTCCAACAACTAGAAGGAAACTGCTATAGTCCTCCTTTATGGCTCTTTTACATTGTTTCCTTGAGACAACGTTTCTCACTGAACCTTGCCTTTCTGTTTTTCAGCCAGACTGGCTGACCAGCGGGTCCCACCTCTCCTGTGTCTGCCCTTCACAGAACTGGGGTTGCAGGTGTGTGTGGCCGTGTCTGGCTTCTTACGTGGGTGCTGGGAATCGAACTCACACTCTCATGCTTGCTTATACAGTACTCTTACTTGCTGAGTCATCTCTCCAGCCCCATTTTTGAGTTTAAAAGGAATTGCCAAGATTGTGAGTTGGAGGCCAGCATGGGCTAGATAGCAGCACTCTATCTCAAAAAACCAAAACATTAAAATCAAAAGAATGAAAGGAACTGCCAAGCTATGTCCCCCGTGGTGCTGTCCCAGCTCATACTCCCGCAGCAATGGACAAGCAGTCTGGCTTCTCTGCATCCCCAGCAGCTTTTGCTCTTCTCGCAGTTTTCGTTTCAACGACTGCACTGAGCATGCAGCGATAGGTCTCTGTGCTTTGCAGCGCCTGTCTCTAGTAGGTGGTGATTGGCAGGTCTGCACGCACCCATGTGCCCCTGCTGCCAGACACAGCGTGGTCTAGAACTGCGTACACACGTGCTGCCTATGGCCCTCCTCCACCTGCAGGCTCCAGCCCACAGGGACCCAGAGACTTTTCCTCTGGAGAAATCGACCTGAAGGGGCTTCTTGGGGACATAAGTATAGCAGGAGGTGGGAAGGGCAGGCAAGCTCTCAGAACAAGGCAGCTACACACTGACTCACTCCCTCCAGAAGTGCCTACAGGTCCTCCTTACGCAGGAACTCCTCAACCCCAAAGCCAGCTTGCCACTGGGCCACCCACAGCCTGCCGTGCACACAATTACTTAGCACTGTGTAATAAGCCACTCCAAAACGTAGTGCTCTAAAACAGTCACTCATTTTCCTTACAAATCTACAATATGGATAGGATCCCAAGGGTCAGAACCTCATTTCTCCTTCACACAGTGTCACGGGGTGGTTTGACTTGGGGCTGGAGGACCAGTTTCCAGAACAGCTCACTCACAGGGCTGGCTGCTGGCTGGATATACACTCCAGGTAGTTGGCCTAGGAGCACTATTCTTGGCCTTCTGAGGGGCAGTCTGGATTCCTCATAGCGTGGAGCTGAACCTTGGAGCAGGAATTCCAAGAAGCCCAGGAAGAGGCCAAATACTTTCCATAACCAAGCTTAGGAGCTCCAGAGGCCCCAGACAAGCCCATTCAAGGTGGAGGAAAGGGCCACTGTGTTGGCTACTTTTCTCATCACTGTGAGTCATTGTGACCAAATACCTGACAAGAAGCAACTTAGGGAAGAAGGGTCTATCTTGACTTACAGTTCAACAAAGTGGAGTGCTTGTGGCAGGAGCACGTGGCTGTGTGTCCATGTGGAGCTGATCATGAAGCAGAGCTGGAAGACAAATATGGCGTCCAGCAGGCTTTCTCCTTTTTGTCCAGTCCCCGGGATGCTGCTGCTCCTATACACCTCTGCATGGGGAAGGAGGAGGATGGGTTGATGGCCTTATTGCACACAAAGTTCACAAGTAGAGCTTCCAATATTTATTTGCTTATTCACTTTTTTGTTTTGTTTTGTTTTTCGAGGTAGGGTCTCACTCTAGCCCAGGCTGACCTGGAATTCATTATGGAGTCTCAGGGTGGCCTCGAACTCACGGCAATCCTCCTACCTCTGCCTCCCGAGGGCTGGGACTAAAGGCGTGTGCCACCACACCCGGATGCTTATTCACTTTTTTATTGTAGTGCTGTAAATTGAACCCAGGACCTTGCAAAGCTGGGCAAGTGCTCTACCAGTGGACTTCATCCCCAGCCCCTTCAGTCGTTTCTAGTACTTACTTCTCAAGTGTGAATTAACAGGCAAGGAGCACAAGCACTTGAGGAAAGTCTTCAAGATGACCAGAGATAGAAACAAAAATAATGAAGGAAACCATAAAAAGAGATGGCGTAGCTGGGTGTGGTGGTGCTCACCTTTAATCCCAGCACTCTGGGAGGCAGAGGTAGAAGGATCACCATGATTTTGAAGCCAGCCTGAGACTACAGAAAGTCATGTCAACTTGGGCTAGAGTGAGACTCTACCTCAAAAAAAAAAAAAAAAAATCAGGGCTGGAGAGAGAGCTTAACAGTTAAGGCACTTGCCTGCAAAGCCCAAGGACCCAGGTTCAATTCTCCAGGTCCCATGTAAGCCAGATGCACATGGTGGCACATGCATCTGGAGTTTGTTTGCAGTGGCTGGAGGCCCTGGCATGACCATTCTCACTCACTCTCTCTCCTCTCTGTCTCTAATAAATAAATCAATCAGAAAAAAAAATTTTTAATCAGAAAGAGAGTTACAGAGGGCAGAAAAAGCAAAAACCCAACCCTGCTGTAATTAAGATGGAGTTAGACTTTGGAGGTAGATTTGTTTGGGGCCTTCATAGGTGGTGTCTCTGGGTATTTCGGTCATGTTCTCCTCATCTGGAGCAGAACTAGGTCTACGGGAGCTCTGTGAGCTGAGAACTTTGCTTCCTTGTCACTTCCCTGAGACCACTGTGGAGTGAAAACACTCTGAGATCTGTGGGGGGAGTGGGAAATCAGAATTTCAGATAGCCAAAGTGCTTGGGCCCCTTCCTGGAGGTGTGATTTGATGTGATTCTAGGTAAACATAAACCTCACAACACAACATGCCCACTTCTTAGCCGGCTTGCCTGCAGTCACCACCCAGCCAGTGTGCTCTTCATGAAAGCCACAGAGGGGAGTTCCGGAGCCCCCCACTGCAAAGACCCCAGAGCCAGACTGGAACTGGAAAGGAAGCGACCCGTGGTAAGGATTGGCACAGACTCTAAATGCAAGGTCACAGCTTGACCCAGAAACCTGAGAGGTGATGTGTCCTTTCTGTGAAGTTGGAAACTGGGGCAGGCTCATTTGTGCCTACTGATTGCCAACGGTTAATCACCCTGGGAAAGTGGAAGAAATCATTCCTGCTCATTTGCAAATGGAAACCAAATGAGGACTTTCAGTGCACAAGCACTTTCCTTTCCAAGTGCAGGGGTTTCCAAGACAGCTGACCTTGGGCTGCCAGGCAGGTGCACCCACTCCAAACTTCTGCTCAGGCCACATTTGGTGATGCTTGGGACGTACTTGCCCTTCCTGCTCATCTCAGAGGCAGACCTACTTAGTTCAGAACACCCTGAAGTCGTGTGTGCACACAAACAGCCACTTCTCCCTTCTTTATTGCTCTGCTGAGACCTGGAGGCACACTTCACCTTGCTTGAAGGGCCCCAGCAAATCACCCTGAAACCCTTCCAAGAGTCTAGTGATGTATGTATGCCACCCCCTTGCTAAAATGGGGACACCAAGAAACTCTACAGTGCTAAAGCACCCACATTCTGGAGGAGTTGGGGGCTCTTTCCCCCACCCCGTTGTGCGATGTTTTCTGTTTATGGACCCGTTTGTTAATATTGCATTTTATGTCCTCAAAGGTGCGTGTGTTGAGTCCTGAAGTAATAGCCCCGTGGATCAGATGTGTAATGGATTTCTTTCTGCGCTGCAGGATTCATTACTGTGATTTATGGCTGTTTTAATGTACACAGCCTTCTTAAACAACTTAGAGTTGATTGTTCTGGAACTAGACCTGGGCCAAGATTGCTCTGGAGAGGGGCCATTATGCAGAAGTTACGAGTGTCCCTGAGTAGGTAAACAACCTTGGCTCAAAGGCTTTAGGTTGCCGTGAGAGGATGACCACTGGTGACCGGGACAGGCTGCAGCATGCCCCTGCCTTCTGGACGCCATCCTTTGGGTTGCTGTGAGAGGCTGACCACTGGTGACAGGGGAGGGGCTGCAGTATTGTATGTCCTTGCTGTCCAGACATCATCCCAGGCCTGGGCTCTGCTTGGGTGGCCCAGTGCTAATGCAGTAAGGGAAGGATCTGGATTGGTCTCCCTGTCTCACTGTTTTCCAAGTGCTGCTTTGTAGCCCAAATGACCAGACAGCACCAGCCAGACTGCCCCTGTCAGCATAGCCCACAGGGTTTCTCAGAGATGCCCTTTTTTATTTTTTGCTTTTTCGAGGTAGGGTATCATTCTAGCCCAGGCTGACCTAGAATTCACTATGAAGTCTCAAGGTGGCCTCAAACTCACAGCAATCCTCCTACCTCTGCCTCCTGAGTGCTGGGATTAAAGGCATGTGCCACCATGCCTGGAAGAGATGCCCTTTTATCCAGAAACAACCTGCAAGGTTTTTCTCTTAATATTTTATTTATTTATTTACTTTTAAGCAGAGAGAGAGAGCCAGGACCTTTAGGTACTGAAAACAAACCTTAGACACATGGGCCACCTTGTGCTTCTGGCTTTATATGGGTACTGGGGAGTTGAACCTGGGCCTTTAGGCTTTGCAGGTAAGTGCTTTTACTGTGAAGCCTTCTCTCCAGTCTACCTTTGTGGGTTTTTTGTTTGTTTGTTTGTTTTCTTTGGAGACAGGGTCTCATGTACCTCAGGCTGACCTTGAATCAAATATGTAGCCATATCTGGCCCCAAACTCTGATCCTCCTATTGTAGACCTCCTGAATGCTAGAGCCATAGACATGCACCACTATGCCTGGTTTATGAGGTGCTGGGATGGAACTAGGGCTTGTGTACTCTAGGCAGGCACTCTCAATTGAGCTACAGGCCCAGTCCCTATGGTATTGTTCTTAAACTTTCTAATTTCATTACACTAAGAATAGCTTTAGGGCTGGAGAGATGGCTTAGCAGTTAAGGTGCTTGCCTGTGAAGCCTAAGGACCCAGGTTTGATTATCCAGTACCCACGTAAGCCAGATGCACAAGGTGACGCATGCATCTGGAGTTTGTTTGCAGTGGCTAGAGGTCCTGGCATGCCCATTATATCTCTCTTTCTGTCCCCCATAAATAGATAGATAGATAGATAGATTAAAAAGAATGGTTTTAGAGGGCTAGAAAATGGCTTGGTGGTTAAGGCACTTGCCTGCAAAGCCAAAGGACCCAGGTTCGATTCCCCAGTACCCACATAAGCCAGATGCACAAGGTGGCGCATGCATCTGGGGTTCATTTGCAATGGCTGGAGGTCCTGGTGACCCATTCTCTCTCTCTCTCATAAGTAAATAAAAATAAAATATTTGAAAAATATTTAAGTAAAAAGTGAATGGGGGCTGGAGAGATTGCTTAGTGGTTAAGGCACTTGACTACAAAGCCAAAGGACCCAGGTTCGATTCTCCAGGACCCACATAAGCCAGATGCACAATGTGGCACATGCATCTGAAGCTCTTTCAGAACAGCTGAAGGTCCTGGTACGCCCATTCTCTCCCTCTCTCCCATCCCTCTCTCTGTCTATTTGCCCCTCTCTAGCTCTCTCTCTCTCTCAAAAAAAGTTAAGATAATAGAAAAGTAAATATGAGAAAGAATGGTTTTAGAGACTGGGGAGATTGTTCAGTGGTTAAAGGTGCTTGCTCGCAAAGCCTGCCAGCTTGGGTTCAATCCCCAGCACACATGTAAAACCAAATGCACAAAGTGGCATATGCATCTGCAGTTATTTTTTTTGCCATAGTGCACCCCACCTTTCTAAATTAATATACAATTTTTTTTAAAAAAGAATACCTTTAGTGCTCACTTTGGCAGAACCTCTGCTAAAGTTGGAATGATACAGAGATTAGCACGGCCTCTGCATAAGGATGACATGCAAATTCATGAAGCATTCCATATTTTTAAGAGGGTACCAACACATGATGTATCCATAAGAAACATCTTGTTAACAATGATAATAAAGATTATAATAAACATTAACATCAACAATAATATAACATAACAATTAACATAAACAATAATAAACATTTTAAAATACCTTTAGTATATTGTCACCCTAAACCAAATTGAATTTCAGGGCAAGTCTTCCTCAGAAGGTAGGAGGTATGAGAGGAAGGCTAGAAACAGACCTCACAGAACCATGAAACCAGGGGTGTCTGTGTGGCTCTCTTCAGCCCAGAAATCTCCAGAAGGATGTACAGAGAATTCAGAGTCCAGTGGAGAGAGAGAAACCCTGTGAAGACAATGTGGAGGGGGGGGACCACAGAGGCACCTCTAGCCTAGAGGCACCAGGGAGGCAGAAAGGGCCGTGGTATCCTAGGAGATTGCCCACCTACATCCAGGTGAGGAGTGTGACGGTGGGTTCCCATGGGCAAGCTCCAGTGCTGATGACGGTTTCTCCTTCCACCTGCACATGGGCATCTCAGAGGACTTCCTCTTAGAGCCAGGTGTGATGGTGCACATCTGTGATGCCAGCCCTTAGGAGGCAGAGGTAGGAGGACCACCCACAAGTTTGAGGTCAGCTTGGTCTACATAGTGAGTTCCAGACCAGCCAGAGATGCAGAGCAAAACCTTGGAGAGAGATACAGAGAGATAGAGAGAGACATAGAGAGAGGGGGAGAGAGAGGAAGAGAGGGGGACAGAGGGGGAGAAAGAGGTAGGGAGGTCTTGAGGGTTTGCTTTTCCCAAATGAAACTGTGGGTAAAAGGATCCATGTGAAACTGCACGGCAGCCAGCTTCATAAAAGTTCATTTAGACAAAGCCCAGCAAAACAGTGTGGAAGACAAAGTTCAATTATTTTAGTGTCTATATAAAGCTCACAGGCATAGATGTTAAATTTTAATTCCTAGAGATTCCATTGTAAATAGAAATTACTAAGTGTTACAGTCAGGTTCGCATTGCTGGTAGAAATCGCCCAACCCAGAGCAGCTTGTGGAAAAAAAGGTTTATTTTGGCTTACAGGCTCGAGGGGAAGCTCCACGATGGCAGGGAAACGATGACATGAGCAGAGGGTGGACATCACCCCCTGGCCAGTATAAGGTGGACCATGGCAACAGGAGAGTGTGACAAACACTGGCATGGGGAAACTGGCTATAACACCCATAAGCTCACCCCCCAACAATACATTGTCTCCAGGAGGCTTTAATTCCCAATCTCCATCAGCTGGGAACCTAGCATTCAGACCACCTAAGCTTATGGGAGACACCTGAATCAAACCACCACATTCTGCCCTTGGCCTCCATAAACTGGTATCCATACATGATATAAAATACAATGCATTCAGTCAACTATAAAAGTCTCCATAATGTTTATCAATTCCAATGATATTCATACATCCCCATAATCCAAGGTCTTTTAACTGAGCCATAATACCAAAATATCCCCCCCAAACCCATAATGGCACAGAATAAACATTCACACTGCAAAAGATGGCATTGGGCATAGCAAAGAAATATTCAGCCAATAAAAAATTCAAAATGACCAGGGCAAACATCAAACTATGTAGCTTGAAGTCCAACAACTCTAGCCAGTGGCAAATCTCCAAGTCTGATAATTCTGACCAGCAATAAGTCTCTGGTATTCCAATTCCGCCCCTCCAGCTAGGCTACTCACAGTCCTGGAAAACTTCATCAGGGCCGGCAGCTCTCCTTAGCAGCCATCTCGTGGTCCCGGCATCTCCACTGCAACCCATGGTTCATCCTCACAGCTCCATAGGGTCTCCATGCAGGCATCCAGCAAACCTGCTTCACACTGCCCATGGCAATTTCCAAAACGCAAGACCATGTTGCAAACTCAATGACCCTCTCTTTCCTGCATTTCTTATACTCCACAATACCAGGTAGGGTGCCAATTTGTTAATTCAGAGAGGAATAAAGCAGACTTTGACGAACAGGACACTCCTTGAGCACACGGGCACCTTCCAAAGAGTCTGTATTCTTCCTGTTGCCCCAGTGCAGGTCAGCTGGCCCAATCTCAAAGGTTGTAATCTCTCAATTGCAGCTAAATGGGCAGCAGTTCACCCAAAGATTTTTTTTTTTCCAAGGTGGGGTCTCACTCTGGTCCAGGCTGACCTGGAATTATCAGGGTGGCCTTGAATTTATGGCGATCCTCCTACCTCTGCCTCCCAAGTGCTGGGATTAAAGGCATGCGCCACCACACACAGCCCAAAGATTTTTTTTAAGATTTATTTTTATTTATTTATTTGAGACAGAGAGAGGGGTGGGAGGGAGGGGAGAGGGAGAGAGAGAGGGAGAATGGGAATGCCAGGGACTCCAGCCACTGCAAACGAACTCCAGATGCATGTGCCACCACATGCATCTGGCTTATTTACATAGGACCTGGAGAATCAGACCTTGGTCCTTAGGCTTTGCAGGCAAGCACCTTAACCACTAAGTCATTTCTACAGCCCCGAGATTTTTTTTTCTGTGTCATATTCCTCTGCTCACACCAGTTCATTTCTATGCAAAGCAACCCTGCACAACTTCTCAGGACATGGGCATAACAGCAAGCTTCTCACACAAACTGCCAGACCAGTCCAAGCAAAGCTCTTTCTCACCCTCATAAGCCAAACCTCACAGTCCATAGTTCTTACTGCATTCAGGTCTTGCAGCTCAGAACAGAATAGTCCATCACGGTGTACTTACAGCACTGCAAGGCATCTCTTAGACCAAGTTTTCAAATCCTCCCACATTCCTCTTGAAAATCAGCTCTAAAAGGCCAAAGCCACACAGTCAGGTGTCTAGTATCAAATGATACCACTCCTCGGTACCACTTTACTGTTGCAGTCAAGTTCTCATTGCTGGTAAAAAATCATCCAACCAAGAGCAGCTTGTGGGGAAAAAAGGTTTATTTTGGCTTACAGGCTCGAGGGAAGCTCCAAGATGGCAGGGGAAAATGATGACATGAGCAGAGGGTGGACATCACCCCCTAGCCAATATAAGGTGGACCATGGCAACAGGAGAGTGTGCCAAACACTGGCAATAAAACTGGCTGTAACGCCCATAAGCCTGCCCCCAATACACTGCCTCCAGGAGGCATTAATTCCCAAATCCCCATCAGCTGGGAACCTACCATTCAGAACACCTGAGTTTATGGGGGACACCTGAGTTCAACTACCACACTAAGTATTATTCACAGTAAAAAAGCAAAAGAAAACAACAACAACAACGAAAATGCTGCGGAGAACACCTGAAAAGAAGGGCCCTGGAGAAGGTGGGATGAAGCCAAACTTTAAGAATTTTTTTTGGCTCTGGCCTGTAACTCCCACTACCAGTAAGTAGTTGCTACCCACAGTGAGCTGTTGATCAGAGAGACCTATGAGGACCCCAAAACAAGACAGGCTTCTGTCAAAGCACTTGATTACCCACCTGAGATTAAAGGCCGAGGACACCATATGCTGTTGGCACAAAATGGAGAGACCTGGCTGGAATCTGGAAGAGAACCAGTCCCCAGACAGTCAGCCCGTCAAGTGCTAGAAAATGCTACATGAGCCACTGGAGGAAAGTGGCCAGCAACAGTTGGACCAACCATGGGTCTAAGCTACTCAGAAGCAAACACCCTGACACGATGTACACAGAACAGCAAGAGTGCTGCTTCCATGGTGAACCTGACACTCAGCGCCAGGGTGAAGGAGACAGACCCTGAGGACACTCAACACTTACCAAAGCAGAGATCCAGAGGCTCCTAAGAGCTCATCACCGAAGTAGACTCAAAACTCACCACAGCTCAGGCAATTTTGCAGAAGAGGGGCTGCAAAGAATGTAAGAGCCACAGGTTGGCCAGAAGCATTGCCTCCCCCAAATAACTGACTGCTGCTCCCACAATGCATACCCCAAACCCCATAGGGAAGTCCTACAACCCACTGAGGAGGGCCCCAGCAGAATGGGGGCAGGGATGAGGGAAAGGATGGCACCAGTGCCACGATGTCGCCATACTAAATATGTCCATAATAAAAAGTCCTATCACTTAATAGACCAGCTGTCTGTTGTTCTGTGGGTCAGCAAGCCCTGGCATAGCTACAGATGCTCATCTTAGGGGCCAAATTTCCTTGACAGTTATTTAGGCCTGAGGAGACGGTTCAGCAGTTAAAAACACTTGCAGCTGGGCATGGCTGCACATACCTTTGATAACTGAGGCAGGAAGATCACTGTGAGCTCAAAACCAAACTGTGCTACAGAATGAGTTCCAGATCAGCCTGAACTAGAGTCAGACCCTGCTAAAAAAACAAAGAAACAAACAAAAGGAAAACAGAACAGAACAAAAACCCATTTGCTTGCAAAGCCAACCATTCCAGGTTCAATTCCCCAGCACCCACATGAAGGCGGATGCAAATCGGCTCATGTATGTGTCATCCCAATGCCCGAGAATGGCAGGTGAAGCCGGAAGAATCCAGAGCTCAAAGGCCAGCTGCTTGACAGGTTTTTTTTTGTTGTTGTTGTTATTTATTTGAGAGCGGCAGACCGAGAGAGGAAGAGGCAGATAGAGAGAAAGAATGGGCACGCCAGGGCCTCCACCCACTGCAAATGAACTCCAGATGCATGCGCCCCCTTGTGCATCTGGCTAATGTGGGTCTTGCAGTGGCAAGAGTCCCTCTCTCAAAGAAGGTGGAGAGCCAGGCATGGTGGCGCATGCCTTTAATCCCAGCACTCGGGAGGCAGAGGTAGGAGGATTACCATGAGTTCAAAGCCACCCTGGGATTACATAGTGAATTCCAGGTCAGCCTGAGCTAGAGTAACACCTTACCTTGGAAAACTAAAAAAAAAGAAGAAGAAGAAGAAGGTGGAGCACAGACATTTCAAAGTTGTCCTCTGACTTCTACATACACACACATACTATATATATATATATATATATATATATATATGTATATATATATTTTTTTTTTTTTCAAGATATGCCTTCACTGTAATCCAGACTGACCTGGAATTCACTATATAGTCTCAGGGTGGCCTCGAACTCATAGTGATCCTCCTACCTCTGCCTCCCGAGTGCTGGGATTAAAGGAGTGTGCCACCACGCTGGGCCACACCATATATGTTATTACTTATTTATTTGAGAGAGAAAGACGCAGATAGATATTGAGAGAATGGGCATGCCAGGGTCTTCAGCCACTGCAATTGAACTCAAGACACATGCACCACTTTGTGCATCTGGGTTATGTGGGTCCTGGGGAATCAAACCTCTGTCCTTTGGCTTTTCCAACAAGTGCCTTAACTGCTAAGCCACCTCTCCAGCCCACATACTCATTTTTTAAAGGTGTTATTCAACTTTTAGCGCAATATGGGATGCAGTATATTCTGCACAGCTCCATGTTTTGTTCTGTGATTGTGTTGCAGACCCCTAGCCTGGGCTCTGACTAGACGACCAGGTGGCTGGCATGACTGAGTGACTGCTGTACTCCACTGTAGCATCTCCTGAGAGCCGAGGTAACGTGACCATCTCACTGATGCAAACATGGACAGTCAAGAACGGATTCGACTTGCCCACAGCCACCTGGCTAAGAAGAGATCAGTACAGAACTTGTAGTTCCATCTTTCTACCCCTTTGGGACAGACATACCTCTCTAGACCAGTCTCTCCCTGCAAGTCACATGTGCGTCATTGACTGTCCTCATCAGAGGGCTGGAGTTGACGTCCCACAGTTGTCTGCCGTGGACTGCCCTCATCCTTTACCTCTCTGCAGTCAGGGCTTCCTGTGTGAGTGGAATAAAAGCACTGTGGCCTCTGGAAAACGGGTGCTGATGTTAATGCTGCTCCGTCGTGAGCAGCGTCCATGGAGCACCAGCTCAGGGCCAGTTCCAGTACCAAGCAGAGTGCTGAGTACTTAGTGGGAGCATTGCTTTTGCTTGGAAATGAGTGCAACCCCAGGAGTAGCAGCTCCTCTAACTCCAACGTTTGGCCCATTTCTTCAGATTTACTGGAAGATGTTCACAGCACACCCTGTCCCCTCCTGAGATATGAAAGGCCTTTAAGCAGGAGGCTCCGCAACGTGTAGACACCAGTGGAAGCTGCCAGCCCTTGAGCCCCACAGAGACAAATGGCTGCAGAAAGAAGCTGCAGGAAGTCCAAAGACACTCAGTGGGCTGAGTTTCTAGAACTCTTCTGAGCCCTGGAAGTAAGCTGAGCCTGGCTCCAGACCCCGTACCGACCCCCGCAGTACGTCTCATAACACGCAGAGCAGACCAGCCCTGCTAAAATTCTCCCACAGAAGCAGTCAGCCACTGGGGGCCTAACAAGATCCAAAGATAGTTTAGCCAGGCATGGTGGTACATGGTTAAAATCCCAACATTCACACTTAGGCAGGAGGTTCTTGAGTGCAAGGCCAGCCTAGGGTATAATGAGACCCTGTCTCAAAATTAAAAGGAGGGGTATTTATTTGCACCTGAAAACATTACTTGAGGAAGTATTTTAGCAAAATGAAAAAGAAAGACAGGGCTGGGAAGATGGCTCAGTGGCTAAAGGCGATGGCTTGCACAGTCTACTGGTCTGGGTTCAATTTCCCTAAGCTACCCACTAAGCTGGAGACAAAAGGTACTGCAAGCATGAACAGCCTATGGTTTGGGAGGTCATAAGCCATGGTGGGGAACAGGAGAGGGCTACTACTGTTTTCTGACTAAATGGATATATTTTGCCTATTAAATTGCTCTCTAAGTACCTATGTTTGTGCCCATATATTGTTACTGTCACTTTTGGTTAGAGAAACTTCTCTTTTCAGATGGCAGTGACCTCTGGAGTGACTGAAAACTCACCAAAGTGCTGAGAAGAAGCGACAGTGGAGTGTTCATCACTAAGTGAGACATCTCTGTCACACCTTCCAAGGCTCAGCGCCCATTGTGGAAGAGGTAGCAAAAAGGATGTAAGCACCAAAGGAAGGGGAGGACTGCCTACAATGCAGTCTTCCACACACAAAGTGGCCCTGATAGTCATGACTTCACAGTGGCTGAAGCTTCCTACATAAGACCTGCAAAACAGGAGGGGAAAAAAACCCCAGTGATATCAAAATAAAAGGCAGACTTGGAAAAAAGAGATTCAATGGAGGGGAGGGGTATTTGGGAGGAGAAAAAAAGAGGGTGGTAGGAGGGGATTATGAACATGGGATATTGTTCATATTTATGGAAGTTGTCAATAAAGTTTTTTTCAAAAGTGGCACATGTGAGCTAGGATTAGTAGCACATGCCTTTAATCCCAGCATGTGGGCGAAAGGATTGCCATGAGTTCGAGGCCACCCTGAGACTACATAGTGAATTCCAGGTCAGCCTGGGCTAGAGTGAGACCCTACCTCAGGAAAAAGAAAAAGTGGCACATGCATCTGGTGTTAGTTTACAGTGGCAAGAGGCCTTGAGGCATGCACAGGAGTGTGTGTGCATGTGCACACACACACACACACACACACACACACAGATAATGAAAAAGTTATTAAAAAAAAAAAAGAAAAGATCGCTGGGCATGGTGGAGCACGCCTTTAATCCCAGCACTCAGGAGGCAGAGGTAGGAGGATTGCTGTGAGTTCAAGGCCACCCTGAGACTACATAGTGAATTCCAGGACAGCCTGGGCTAGAGCGAGACCCTACCTTGAAAAAAACAAAAACAAAAACAAAACAAAAAAAAGAAAAGAAAAGAAAAAGGAAGACACAAAAAGACATGGGACACAAGGACCTGGGCCCTAGACCCTTCCATAGGGGGACATCTACAGGACCTAAGTAAGGCAGAGAGCCGCATGAGAGGCTGAAAGGCCAGAGGTATTCCCACACACTGGGCTCCAGAGAGCAGCATCAACTGTTGGGAGAACAAGGCAAGCTGACATCTGATATCAGATACTATTTATGCTAAATACACACGTGCATGCACAATATTGCTATGAACTTTAAATAAAACAAAACAGACAAAGCCAAATACACGTCTACCTATACTAATCCAACAGTAAGTGCAAAATCAGAAAAATAAAATGAAGATAGTCACATAGACCCTGGAGTGGAGTGTGTACTTTTGAGTATTGAACTGGAGGTAAGCCAGGCATGATGGTGCACGCCTTTAATCCCAGCACTCGGGAGGCAGAGGTAGGAGGATCGCCATGAGTTTGAGGCCAGCCTGAGGCTACAGAGTGAATTCCAGGTCAGTCACACTGTTTGACTCCAAAGGGGGTATTTACATATCCATAAAATAGTATGTCTTTTTTGTTTGTTTGTTTGTTTGTTTTGAGGTAGGGTCTCACTCTAGCCCGGGCTGACCTGGAATTCTCTCTGTAGTCTCAGACTGCCCTGGAGCTCACAGCCATCCTCCTATCTCTGCCTCCCAGTCCTGAGGGGAAGCTCCATGATGGCAGGGAAAAGCAGGGCATGAGCAGAGGCTGGACATCGACTCTGCCCAGCAGGTGGAAAACAGCAGCAGTGAGAGTGAGCTGAACTCTAGCGGGTTTGGGGGGGGGCTGGCTATAACACCCCTAAGCCTGCCTGCAACAACCCACCTCCTATAGCAAGGCTCCACCTCCCAAATTGCCACCAGCTGGGAACCAAGCATTCTGAGTTTTTGGGAGACACCTAATGCAAAGCTCTACACGCTGGCTGACCTGGAACTGACTATACAGTCCAGACTGGCCTCTGACTTGAGGCCATTTTCCCTTCTCTGCCACCCAAGTGCTGTGATTACAGCATGTACCACCACATCTGTTTTCCCCTGTCCTCACTCATAAGAGATAAATGCAAGTTAACAGTAAGTTAAAATACTATTTCCCACCTGCCCGACTGGCAAAGGCCTTCACGTTCTGCATGAGGAGTCAGAGAAGCAAGTCCATCTCACATGGCCAGGAAGGGTGAACGGAGGTGACTGGCAATTTGGTACCTTTCAAAATTTCAAATGAACCCAAACTTCTGCTGCAAACATCCTTGTCAATGTGCACACAGCTAGCATTGTGAGAGGTGACCTCACAGTGTTGCTTTTAGGGATCCACACTATATTTAGGTTATATGTTATCATTGATGTGTGTCATAGGGCAGAGGGAAATGGTAAGGACAGAGTGTGCACTGGGTCCTGAAGACACCGCCCACCTCCCCCATGGGGCCACTGCCATGAAGGAACCGCAGGACCCCGGCACCCGCAGCAGCCTGTGGCTGGTGAGTCAGAGACAACAGCCAGGGTCATCTGCAACTTCAACTCATCTCAAACTTTCTTCTGTAATGCATGGCCATAGTTGGTTTACTCATTGATTAAAAATCACCCTCAGCCGGGCGTGGTGGCACATGCCTGTAATCCCAGCACTTGGGAGGCAGAGGTAGGAGGATCGCCGTGATTTCGAGGCCACCCTTAGACTACAGAGTGAATTCCAGGTCAGCCTGGGCCAGAGTGAGACCCTACCTTGAAAAACAAAAAACAAAATAAATCACCCTCTATGGCTGGAGAGATGGCTTAGCAGTTAAGGCACTTGTCTGTGAAGCCTACGGACCCAGGTTCGGTTCCCCAGTGCCCATGTAAGCCAGATGTACGTGGTGGCACATGTGGCTGGAATTCATTTACAGTGGCTAGAGGCCCTGGTGTGCACATTCTCTCTCTCTCTCATGAATACATAAGTAAAATAAAGAATATTTTCTACAAATTACCCTCTAAACACAATGTGTCAAAGTTCTCTGCTATAAGAAATAGGAATTTTGGCTCATTTAAACAAATAAATGAATAATGATAATTCATGAATTAAATAGACGACAAGGTAGTCTCAAAGGTGGCAGGAAGAGGAAGGGGCTGGTGGCAGAATTACAAGCAAGACCGTCCATTGGGGGACAGGTTGACAGGCTACCTAATGGCTCTATGGATGTTGTGTGAGAAATCCTGAGCTCTCTTTACAGCATCACCCATCCCCCAGGCAGCATGCCCGTGATAGTGGCCACCCGGAGAAGCTGGGCACAGAGTACGTGGAGCCTCTGACCTTTGTGGGTAACGCAGGTGTCCTTGACCCAGACTCACGGGTGTGTGGCAGGGACTTCAATCGCAGCGCTGCCTGCTCTGGGCCTTCTTGGCCCCAGCAGTCATCCTGACAGCCAGACCTGTCCCAGGCCACCCTCACTTCTCTCCTCAGATCTCCCAAAAGAAGTTGCCCTGGCTCTGGCTTGGGCCCTTTGTCTCTGGAATTGTCTCCAAATTCCCCCCACAGCTGACTACACCAGGCAAACCCGTGATCAGAGGAGAAGCAGCAGAGCGGGCCTGAGCCAGGCAACTTCCACTCTGCCTCTGCAGGTAATGCTAACCCAGAGAGCAAGAGTCAGCAACCAATGGGGTTCTTGAAGGAAAGATGAAGCACACGAAGCTGGGTCTAAGCGAGGCAAGGCCAAGATGTGTGCATGTGTGTGCGTGTCCATTCATGTGTACATGGTATGTGTGTACACATGAACGTGTATGTGCACATGTGAGCATGGGCTATCTGTCCCCATGACACAGGGCATAGCTCTATCTTCCACAACCCAATACATCTAATACACACATCCAGCTATGCTTGGCTCCTGTCTTAGGTTAGCAAGGTGGCTGTGTCTCCTTACAGCAAGCCCCCTGTGATCCAACCTAGGTCGAGTGGGTCTGTACTTCTGGTACCCAGAAAGTCTTCAAGACAGACATCTTTCATGGACAGTGCCCAACAGCAGGGCAAGCGGATTGTGGGCTGGCCCAGCCCCTCCCAGGCTCCCCCTGTGCAGGTGGTATAAGACCACAGACAGTTCCAAGGCTGGGAAGGGGTCAGTGTTCCTCTAGCTCTGACTCTTTAGTGGAAGATGAGGCCAGAGGCCAGGCTAGTGCAATACATGCCTGTTCTCAGCCCAGGGCAAAGCTGGGCCCAGCATGCATTTCTCAGAGCAGCGACCTTTGCTTCAGCATGCCTCTGCTTCTGCGGTCCTTTCTCCAACGTCGGCCAGAGTGGTGGACGTGTGCTCACTGTGTACAGGGTCTTCCCTGGGTCGGCTTCCCCGGTGCCCTTCACAAGAGGGAAGGTCTACCCACCTGACAAGCGATCCTGAATCCTTTGTTGCTGCTCTCTGTGAGTGAACAGACACCTCTATTATTCTGGGGCAACACTGTAACACATCTGAACACCAGCTGACAGGTATTAATCAACCAGATGTGGTGATAAACAGCTCTGTCTGACAGGCATCAACCTTAGCACTGCGGGTTTATAGCTCACTACTGAACACACGGCAGCAGGAGTGTCTGAGACCGGGAGAAAGAAAAGCCAGCTCACACAAGCATGTCACCGAGAAGTCTATGCAAGGTGAGTCCTCTCCGTCAGCCTCACTGCTCAGGCCTTGGCCAGTCGGCCTGGGCATGGAGTGAGGAGCAGGACCTGGGGCCAGAGTGGACTGGGATCACTCCGTTTATTAGATTCTACCAGGCAGCTGAGGCATACGAGTTGGAGCAATTGTTCTTACTTTGGTGAGCATCCAATTTCATAAGTGAGAATATGTTTGGGGGGGCTAATTCTGCCCCCTAAAATTTACAGGCTAGAGTCCTAACCCTTGGTGCCAGTGAATTTGCAATTAAGGTCTTCACAAATGTAATCAAATTAATATGAAGTCATTAGGATGGGCCCTAATCCAGTATGACTGTGATCTTATAAAAAGGAAGAAATTGGACACATAGACATACATGTTTAAAGAATTCATGTGAACTCACAGGCAGAAATTGAGGCAATATTTCCACAAGAAGGGCCACCATGGGTTGCCAGCAAGCACCGGAAGCTAGCTGAGGGACACCTGGTACAGATCCTCACTCACAGAGCTCAGAGGGACCCGGCCCTGTGGATACCTTGACCTTCGAGTCTCAGGCTCAGAACTGTGAGACCAGATATTGTGGCTGTTTACCAGTGTTCACCAGTGCAATGCTTTGTCTGTCACAGGAGACCTACCAAACTAATGGCACGATGTATGTAATAAGTACTATGGAACCCTGACTTTGTGACCCTATATGTAATACAGCCAAAACTCAATAGACACAGTCATGTGGATAAACTACTTCCCTAACCAGTCAATTTAATTAGATGGTAGAAAAGACAATTGTGATAAACACATGGTGTACTGATTCTCTTCACTCTTCCATCAACAGTTTTCCCAAACTGACTTGAGGGCTTTTCTTTTCTTTTCTTTTCTTTTCTTTTCTTTTTTTTTTTTTTTGAGATAGGGTCTCATTGTGGCCCAGGCTGGCCTTGAACTAATTATGTACCCAAGAATGTTCTTGAGCTCCTAGTCCTCCTGCATCTTCCTCCCAAGGGCTGAGATTCCAAGTGCAACATCATGACCATTTTATGAGGTTCTGGGGATTGAACCCAGGGCTTGCTAGGCAAGCACTCTACCAGCAGAGCCCCAGCCCCAGCCCTGACTAGAGTTTATAATGCAGGAGCACTTCCCTTCTAAGATCCTGTGGTCAGAGCAAAGAGGATCTTCCAGAGAGGAGAGCCGGGGCGGGCTGGCTGACTGCTCCACATTGCAGCCACCATGGGGAAGTTTCATTTCTGTGACCTGGTTCAGGATGCACTCACATGACTGCACTACGGAAGGGGGCTGCCCGCGCCACAACTGACTGATGGTTTGTTTGGGGCCAGGAAACTGTCTCCCTTGAGAACATATATTATTCTATAATTTCCTTAAAATATTAAAAGTGCAGCTCTGCTGGGTGAGACCAACCTCCGTGTATTTGCACCCTTGCTGGAGGAATGGCAGAAGGGCTTTGGGAACTGGATCAAGAAGGCTGTCTGGAGAAAGATGGGTTTCTGCTCTTCCGTTCCCTGTGGCCCCCGAGCCGTCTACTGAAGGACTTCACGGCAGTTACACATGGGGTGGGCAGACACCTCTGAGCGGAGAGAAAGCCCCAGTCACTTAAAACCCCGAGGCCCCTAAGTGGTGGCATGGCAAGGGGGGAATGTGAGGACCTTCGTCTGGCAATCCTTGGGAATGTCTGGGTCCTCTTTGTCAGGTCCTTACTCTGCACTGTAGAGACCTGTAAGGGGTCTGTGACAAAATTCCATAATTCATGAACTTTCACTCATCAACTAAAAATGTAGCAAGCCCCTTCTCCATGGATGAGGGCAGCATCCCCGACTGCACGCTAGCTGGTCCTGTGCTTCTGTCACCAGAGGAAGCAGTTTCCCTGTCACAGGGTTCTCCAGAGATCCCGCACATCATCACGCATGGTTCCCTCACTTGAGCACGTGTCTGCCCTCCAACCGCCAACACTCAATCGTGAGATAAAGGAGGAGCCGTGCGCACCCTGCACACTGTGTGAGCTCGGGTAAGTCCACAGCCCTCAGCTCTTCCCTCCCTCGCCCCATGCCCTCTGTCTTAGGCTCTGAAAGACCTCTGCAATGTCCCTGGGTGCCACCAAACAGCCACAGTGATCTGTGGCACCTCGTGTGTCTTTGAGTTGGGGTGGAAGACTGAAGTCAGGATGCTCAAGCCAGGTAGCAGGACACTCGTGAGGGAAGCATGAAGTGAGGGCAGGGAGGTGGCTACTCAGGTGATGGCAGGGCCAGAGTCACCACTGTTCTTTATTTTTATTGATTTGACAGAGAGTAAGAGGGAGAAAGAGAGGGAGGGAGGGAGAGAGAAAATGGGTGCACCAGGGCTCCAGCCACTGCAAATGAACTCCAGATGTGTGCGCCCCTTGTGCATTTGCTTACATAGGTCCTGAGGAATGGAACCTGGGTCCTTTGGCTTTGCAGACAAACACCTTAACTGCTAAGCCATCTCTCCAGCCCAACTTCAGCTCTTCTGACTGCCTCAGCCACGTCCCTCCTGCTCAGCACGTCCATAAGGATAGGATGTGCTGCAGACACCACTGAAGCGGAGCAAGTGCAACAACAGAACTCTGGTCCTGAGTCACTGGGCCGCAGTCAAGCAGGTCTGAGAGTCCAGTAAACATGGGCCCCAGAATCCAGCCAGGACTGATGCCTGGGACTCTGACTGCTCCCTCTGATCTTATCTGTTCTACACACAAGCACATCACCTTCCCCCTTCATGCTAGGAATTGCAGTTTTACATCAATTCTATTTCCATTAGCATTGCAGATGTCTCCTTCTATGGCAGGCTACACGTACCAAGCGTCAGTGTTTCCTCTTCATTATGCTAACCTCATGAGGGGCCCCCACCCTGGGTTCTTGCAGGAGCCTGAGCTGTCCATGTGACCCCACACAACATTTGCAAGCAGCTGGCCTTTCCACAGACACACACGAATAATGGGCAGGATTAAGGAACACATGTGTTTAAGTGACCTTCTCATCACTGGATGCTTGAGAATCCAGAAGTCGTGCGGCTCCTCACTGCTCATTCATCAGCGGCTGCCCGGCCCTGCCATCAGCCACAGCCTAACAAGTGACTAAAGTGAAAACATCTCAGTGCAAAATCTGAGCTAGAGACTTGCATATTGCCTGTGTTCGGGGCTTGACTTGCTCATCCTGTGGTTCCAAGATGGCATCACGTTCTGTGGCTCCAATCAATCCTGTGTGTGAACATAAAGCTTGACATCCATTAATGGTCTTAACCAGCATTGGAGCCTGCATGCTTTATGACTAGCTAGCCAGGCCAAATTAGTGCAATGATGACATGTCTGTTAAGGACTTGAGGCCCGCTCCATGGGAGAGAATTCATGCCGGGTACTGAACACCTAATCAAAAGCCTATGGTTGGGGAGGCCATAGCCCTAGAGTGAAAACTACTACTGTCTGGCTGAATGGATATGTTATACCCACCAAATTGCTCTCTCTAAATGCTTATGTTTATACCCATATATTAATGCTCTTCTCACTATTGGTTAGAGAAGCATCTTTTTTCAGATGGTGGTGACCACTGTGGAGACTCAAAACTCATCAAAATGCTGAGAACAAGCAACAGTGGAGTGTTCAGTACTATGTGAGACATCTCTATCACACCCTCAAAGGCTCAGGGGCCATTGTGGAAGAGGTGGTGGAAGGGGAGGAGTGCTTACAATCCTATTTGTCCAGACATAAAATGGCCCTGATATTCATGACCTTACAGTGGCTGACACCACCTACACATAGGAGGGAAAAATGATGACATCAAAATAGAAGAGAAACTAGTTGGAAAAAAGGGATTCACTGTGTGGGGGGGGGGCATAGGAGAGGGGGAAGGAGAATGGTGAGAGGGAATTAGAGTTATGCTGTACTGTGTACAACTATGGAAGTTGTCAGTAAAAAGTTAACAAGGCATAGGAGAGGGGAAAGGAGAATGGTGAGGGGGAATTAGAGTTATGGTGTACTGTGTATAACTATGGAAGTTGTCAGTAACAAGTTAACAAGGGGCTGGAGAGATGGCTTAGCTCTTAAGGTGCTTGCCTGCAAAGCCAAAGGACCCAGGTTTGATTCCTTAGTACCCACGTAAAGCCAGATGCACAAGGTGGCATGTCTGGAGTACATTTGCAGTGGCTAAAGGCCCTGCAAAGCCTAAGGACTCATGTTCAACTTTCCAGGTCCCATGCAAGCCAGACACACAGTGACAAAAGAGAGCAAAGTTACACATGTGCACAAAGAGGGCAGTCTGTTGGGCTTGCCTTAAAAAAAAGATTAAATGGTCTCTTCCTATTGTCTGTCACCTGGGATGGGGGTGAGGAGGAGTCTGTCCAACAGTCCCTGATGCAGGGCAGTTTCCATGGAAGCCAAGCTTGTGACCCGTTAGTGTGCAAGTGATCAAGGAAGTGCTCTGGTACAAACTCCTTGTGCATAAGTGCAGTAGGTAGGGCCCAGCAAGGAAGGGGCCTCTAGCCAAAACTAGCTTTGGCCTGACCCCTGGTACAGCAGCCACTCACTTTGCCCTGCCCTGACATCAGGGGACAGGCTTTCAGCCTCCTGCCCAGGGCTTCTGTCAGCCAACCTTCACAACTGAGAGGTGGGGACCCTGAGGCAGGTCCCAGGTTCTGTGTACCACCCCCACCCCAGGCCAGTGAACTATGGGACATTTTCTCTACATCTTCTATCCTTGGTAACTTCCCAGTCTTTCACGAATGCTCAAATCTGAATCTCTTCCATTCACCTGTCCCTTTACCCTCACCTCCTGCTCCTCCACTCACCTGTTAATGGACCCTCACCTGCTGCTCCTCCTCCACTCACCTGTCCCTTGACCCTCACCTCCTGCTCCTCCTCCACTCACCTGTCCCTTGATCCTCACCTCCTGCTCCTCCTCCACTCACCTGTCCCTTGACCCTCACCTCCTGCTCCTCCTCCACTCACCTGTCCCTTGACCCTCACCTCCTGCTCCTCCACTCACCTGTCCCTTGACCCTCACCTCCTGCTCCTCCTCCACTCACCTGTCCCTTGACCCTCACCTCCTGCTCCTCCTCCACTCACCTGTCCCTTGACCCTCACCTCCTGCTCCTCCTCCACTCACCTGTCCCTTGACCCTCACCTCCTGCTCCTCCTCCACTCACCTGTCCCTTGACCCTCACCTCCTGCTCCTCCTCCACTCACCTGTCCCTTGACCCTCACCTCCTGCTCCTCCTCCACTCACCTGTCCCTTGACCCTCACCTCCTGATCCTCCTCCACTCACCTGTCCCTTGACCCTCACCTCCTGCTCCTCTCCACTCACCTGTCCCTTGACCCTCACCTCCTGCTCCTCCTCCACTCACCTGTCCCCTTGACCCTCACCTCCTGATCCTCCTCCACTCACCTGTCCCTTGACCCTCACCTCCTGCTCCTCCTCCACTCCCTGTCCCTTGGTCCCCACCCCCCCCCATGCTCCTCCACTCACCTGTCCCTGGACCCTCACCTCCTGCTCCTCCTCCACTCACCTGTCCCTTGACCCTCACCTCCTGCTCCTCCTCCACTCACCTGTCCCTTGACCCTCACCTCCTGCTCCTCCACTCACCTGTCCCTGGACCCTCACCTCCTGCTCCTCCTCCACTCACCTGTCCCTTGACCCTCACCTCCTGCTCCTCCTCCACTCACCTGTCCCTTGACCCTCACCTCCTGCTCCTCCTCCACTCACCTCTCCCTTGACCCTCACCTCCTGCTCCTCCACTCACCTGTCCCTGGACCCTCACCTCCTGCTCCTCCACTCACCTGTCCCTTGACTCTCACCTCCTGCAATACTATGTTAATTTACTTTTGCTTTCTCCTGATTGGCTGTCCTTCCCTGGCAGAGAGATGGGTGTGCCCTACTATGCTCTCTGGATGGAGTGTCTAAGATGGATGGGCTGTGTTAGATTACTCTGAAATGGCTGTATTGATCTCTTTAATGATCATGAATACCAGACTTTGCAAATAGAGTCTATTTTTAAAATACTTATCTATTTTTAAAAATTAAATTGTAAGTAGATTTCTGAGGAGACTATTTAGAAAATATGTTATAACTAAAGAGTAAGACCTTTCATCATGGTTTAAATGGGAAATGTCCCCCACAGGCTCTGGTGTTTGAACACTTGGTTCCCAGATGGTGACATTGTTTTGGGAGATTATGGAAGCTTTGGAACTGGCCTAGCTAGCGAGAATCAGCCACACTGGGGCAGGAGCAGAAGGGAGACCTTGAAGGTGATTTCTTTTGGTTCCAGCCGAAGCTATCTGCTTCCTGAACCTCCAAGGTGTGAGAGAGCCACAGGCTCCCACTGTAATGGGTGGAGCCACCCAGCCACCATGCCTCTCCTGCTGGATAAACTGTGCCTTCTAAACTGTTAGCCAAAACAAACCTCTTCTCCTTCAGGTTGCTTCTTTCAAGTATCTGTCAGCAATATGAAAAGTAGTTAATACACCTTCCATATGTGGAGTCAATAAGAAAAGGTTAGGTCACCATCAGGGGAAATGGTAAGGATATTACCTAAGAATGTGTTTATTAGTATAATTTTCTTTTTTTTTTAATTTTTCCTGATTTATTTCTATTTATTAGAGACAGTGGGGAGAGAGAGAGAATGAATGGACGCACTGCAAAGAATTCCAGACACATGCGCCACCACGTGCATCTGGCTTATGTGGGACCTGGGGAATCGAACCTTGGTCCTCAGGCTTTGCAGGCAATCGTCTTAACTGCTAAGCCATCTCTCCAGCCGTATTAGTATAATTTTCAAAAAAGGATGGAAGAGGGCTGGAGGGATGACTTAGTGGTTAAGGCACTTGTCAGCAAAGCCAAAGGACCCAGTTTGATTCTGAGGACCCATGTAAAGCCAGATGCACAAGGTGGTGCATGTGTCTGGAGTTCACTTGCAGTGGTCAGATGCCCTGGTGCACCCATTCTCTCTCCTTCTTTCTCATGCATTCTCTGTCTCAAATGAATGAATAAATAAATAAAAATTTTTATGAAAAGGGTGGGAGAATGAGCTGCTGATACATGACACAACATGGTTGAATCCAATATCATGGAACAGGGTGAAAGAAAGCTGGACAAAAGAGAATCCAGCCATGCCACCCTGACTGCGCCAACCTCATCTGATCTCTGAAGCTAAGCAGGGTGGGGCTTAGTTAGTACTTGGATGGGAAAAAGAGAATCCATAGAATATGGTTCCATTATATATAACCCTAGAAAACGGAGGCTAGAAACATAGCTTAGTGGTAGAGTGCTTACCTAGCATGTTGGGTTCGATCCTAAGTACCTTGATAACAATAAAAACAATAATAACAATGACAAAAATCTAGAAAATGCAAAGTATTCTATAGTGACAGAACCCAGGTAGGTCCATGACTGGGGATGGGGTAAGAAACAAGAAGCAGGGCTGGAGAGATGGCTTAGCGGTTAAGGTGCTTGCCTGCAAAGCCTAAGGACCCCATGTTGGATCTCTCTCCAGAACCCCCATGAAAGCCAGATGCACAAAGGTGAAGCAAGCACAAGGTCACACATGCCCACTAGGTGGTGCAAGCATCTGGAGTTCAATTGCAGTGGCTGAGGCCCTAGTGTGCCAATATCCTCTGTCTTTCTCCCTCTCCCTCTCTCTCTCTCTCTCTCTCTCTATCTCTCTCTCTCTCTCTCTCCCTCTTTCTCTCTCTCTCGCTTTCTCACTCTGAAAAAAAAAAGAGGAGCAGAAACAGTGGGCCTTTATTTAAGATTACAACATACTGTGTGCAACTGTATGCCTCAATAAAACTTATTACAAAGAAATGGAATGTGGGGGAACATGGCCTAAGAGAATATACAAGTGGCCAATAATATGTACTGTGTAAACTTCAATGTCTTTGGTAACTGAAGGAGAAAATAAGGAGACCCCACCTTTTACCTCCTTGATGGACAGAGCTTCTGTTACAGGCCCTGTTGGGTTTGGCCTTGGGCTCCAGCAGGCTGGCACACTCAGCCAGGCTGACTTCCCTCCACTCCCTGCAGGAGCCACAGCCCTGCCTGATGCGGTGCTGGGCTGAGGCCCTCCAGCAGGCTTCCAAATCTGGGACAATGGAGCAAAGTAGACACCTGTGCATCTGGACGTGTGAGACACCAGGACAAATGACCCAACATAAGTGTCAACTGTGAGATCCCTTTTGTGGGGCAACACAGCTGGATGACACTTGGCAGATTCCAGAGTAAGGCTGTCACTGCTTAACATTGGTCCTCCAAGAAACTCCCATTTCTGAGGTCAGGAAACCAAACACAGTCTGGGAACTTGAGCCAGAGGCAAAGCGACCACTTCTACCCTTGCTCAAGCAAGACTATCTTCTGTAGGCCAAAGATTACCTCCTGCCATCCTCTCTGTTGCTCTCTGCACATTTAATGAGGCGCAGGAGACTGCAGTGAGACTGTCCCTCAAAGGGAAGTCGGCTGACAGGTGGACTGCCAGGGTGCACATCCCTGGAGCAGGGGACTGCTCTAGTTTAGGCTGGACTGATGCCAGGGCAAAGCAGAATGACTTCTGCAGTAGGAGAATGCCAGACTGTGGAGAGGCCAGCATCCTCCTGGGAGGGTGCTCAGGGGCACTGGTCACTGAAAGACTTGCATAGACAGCTACCAGGGAGAAACTGAGCCCAGGGCAGAGGATGGGTGGCTTGCCAACATCCCGCCCTGGATAATGGAGGAATGACTAGAGACATTGGCAGGCTCGCCGATAATGGTAAATACACACGTGGCCCTGCTGATAAGTGCACAAGACACATAGGAGTGCAGCATAGATAATGAAGATCATGATCCTGGTCCTTAGACCTCTGCTGCAACTGCTAATGAGAACAGTGCTTAAAGTCAGGCAAGGTGGCACATGCCTATAATCCTGGCACTTGGGGGGCTGAGATAGGAGGATTCATGCCCAGAGGGAGACACTGAGAAGATACCACCCTGAGAAACCCACACCTCCAGTCTGTGACGTGGCAGGAAGGGGTTCTCAGTCCTCCGCTACCCAGTCATCAGTGTGGGAAACTCATCCAAAGCAAGGCCTGCACGGTCCTATGTTCCTTCCCCCAGCCTTGGGCTCTGCAAAGAAAATGAACAAATCTCGGGAGCTGAGGAAACGGCTCAACGGATAAAGGCTTGCCGTGTGCGGAGCTCTGAGTCAGGACGCCCCATAAGCTCATGTGTTCTGAGTGCTAGGGCCCCACTTGATGGTCATTTGGTAATTGGATCTTTGCTGGAGGGGTGTTATTGTGGAGGGCCGGCTTATGGATGTCATAGCCAGTGCCCCTTGCCAGTGTTCTGCACACTCTCTGCTGCTGTTGTTGGCCAGGAGGTGGTGTCCAGCCTCTGCTCATGCTATGTCGTCCCCTGCCATCATGGAGCTTCCCCTCGAGTCTGTCAGCCAGATCAACCGCTTCCCCTGCCGTCATGGAGCTTCCCCTCGAGTCTGTCAGCCAGATCAACTGCTTCCCCTGCCCGTCATGGAGCTTCCCCTCGAGTCTGTCAGCAGATCAACTGCTTCCCCTGCCGTCATGGAGCTTCCCCTCGAGTCAACTGCTTCCCCTGCCGTCATGGAGCTTCCCCTCGAGTCTGTCAGCCAGATCAACTGCTTCCCCTGCCGTCATGGAGCTTCCCCTCGAGTCTGTCAGCCAGATCAACTGCTTCCCCTGCCGTCATGGAGCTTCCCCTCGAGTCTGTCAGCCAGATCAACTGCTTCCCCTGCCGTCATGGAGCTTCCCCTCGAGTCTGTCAGCCAGATCAACTGCTTCCCCTGCCGTCATGGAGCTTCCCCTCGAGTCTGTCAGCCAGATCAACTGCTTCCCCTGCCGTCATGGAGCTTCCCCTCGAGTCTGTCAGCCAGATCAACCGCTTCCCCTGCCGTCATGGAGCTTCCCCTCGAGTCTGTCAGCCAGATCAACTGCTTCCCCTGCCGTCATGGAGCTTCCCCTCGAGTCTGTCAGCCAGATCAACTGCTTCCCCTGCCGTCATGGAGCTTCCCCTCGAGTCTGTCAGCCAGATCAACTGCTTCCCCTGCCGTCATGGAGCTTCCCCTCGAGTCTGTCAGCCAGATCAACTGCTTCCCCTGCCGTCATGGAGCTTCCCCTCGAGTCTGTCAGCCAGATCAACTGCTTCCCCTGCCGTCATGGAGCTTCCCCTCGAGTCTGTCAGCCAGATCAACTGCTTCCCCTGCCGTCATGGAGCTTCCCCTCGAGTCTGTCAGCCAGATCAACTGCTTCCCCTGCCGTCATGGAGCTTCCCCTCGAGTCTGTCAGCCAGATCAACTGCTTCCCCTGCCGTCATGGAGCTTCCCCTCGAGTCTGTCAGCCAGATCAACTGCTTCCCCTGCCGTCATGGAGCTTCCCCTCGAGTCTGTCAGCCAGATCAACTGCTTCCCCTGCCGTCATGGAGCTTCCCCTCGAGTCTGTCAGCCAGATCAACTGCTTCCCCTGCCGTCATGGAGCTTCCCCTCGAGTCTGTCAGCCAGATCAACTGCTTCCCCTGCCGTCATGGAGCTTCCCCTCGAGTCTGTAAGCCAGATCAACCGCTTCCCCTGCCGTCATGGAGCTTCCCCTCGAGTCTGTCAGCCAGATCAACTGCTTCCCCTGCCGTCATGGAGCTTCCCCTCGAGTCTGTAAGCCAGATCAGCCGCTTCCTCCCATCAGTTGCTTTTGGTCAGGCGCTTCATGCCAGCAACGAGCAGGGAACTATAATATCATGCAGGCATGAGAACCTCCGTTCAGGCACCCAGACCCTGCCCCAGAAGCCAGAGCTACACGCTGCAGTGGGCTTCCATGCCAGCACACTTACCCTGAGATGGTGAGCCTGAGTTGAAAGGCGAGGACTGACCTCCACGTGGGCACTGAGGCACACACATACCTCCATCATCCTCACCCATGAACACACGCACATCACACACACATACCGTAGACAGAACATACATGGCATAAATCTCAGTCTGAAAGCAGGGCATGTTCGTCCCCTAGGGTTGCCAGAACAGGTAAGAACTGAACAGCCTAAATAACCAAAATTCATTCTCTCATATGATCAAGCTCCACTATATCCACATAGGAAAACATCGTATTGAAACCTATTCTTTTTATTTTTATTTTATTTATTTATTTTTGACTTTTCAAGGTAGGGTTTCACTCTAGCCCAGGCTGACCTGGAATTCATTATGTAGTCTCAGGGTGGCCTTGAACTCACAGCAATCCTTCTACCTCTGCCTCCCGAGTGCTGGGATTAAAGGCATATGCCACCACGCCCGGCTTCTCTTATTTTTTAAAATATTTCTATTTATTTATTTGAGTGAGAGAGAAAAAGGCAGATAGAGAATGGATGCATCAGGGCCTCCAGCCACTGCATACATACTCCAGGCACAAGTGCTGCCTTGTGCATCTGGCTTACGTGGGTACTGGGGAGTTGAACCTTGGTCCTTTGGCATTGCAGGCAAATACCTTAACCCCAAAGCCATCTCTCCAGGCCCTCTCTTCTTTTATTTATTTATTTATTTATTTATTTATATTTTTGCTTTTTCGAGGTAGGGTTTCACTCTAGCCCAGGCTGACCTGGAATTCACTATGTGGTCTCAGGGTGGCCTTGAACTCACGGTGATCCTCCAACCTCTGCCTCCCAAGTGCTGGGACTGAAGATGTGCACCACCACGCCTGGCCTCTCTCTTCTATTTTTAATGCCAGATTTTTTTATTTTTTGGGTGTGTGTGTATGGGGCTTTTTATTTTTTTATTTTTATTTATTTGTTTGAGAGTGACAGACATACAGAGAGAGAGAGAGAGAGGGAGGGCACACCAGGGCCTTCAGCCACTGCAAACAAAGTCCAGATGCATGTGCCTCCTTGTGCATCTGGCTTATGTGGGTCTTGGGAAATGGAGCCTCAAACTGGGGTCCTTAGGCTTCACAGGCAAGCACTTAACTGCTAAGCCATCTCTTCAGCCCCTGTGTGTGGTATTTTTATTGTTTGTTTGTTTGTTTTTGGCCCTGCTCCATCACTCATGACAACATATTGATAGACCCAGTATTGTTCAGGTAATGACAACTATTGTTAAGTCATGAGTGCTGTGGCCACTTTGTTTTCAGATGACGGCATTCCTAAGCAGTCCTTCCCATCCTTCGGCTCTTATATTCTTTTTTCCACCTCTTCCACAATGTTCCCTGGGCCCTGGAGACTATGGTAGAGAGGTCTCATTTAGTGAGGAACATTCAACTGTCACTTCTCAGCAGTCTGATTAATTTTGAGTTTCCTCATTTACCACCATGTGAAAAGAGAAGGTCTTTAACCAAAAGTGAGAGCAGCACTAAGCTATGGGCAGAAATATGAACATTTAGAGGACAGTTTGGTGGGTACAATACATCCATTTAACCAAACAACAGTAATATATTTTTCCCTAGAACATATGACCTTCCTAGACATAGGCTTTTGATTAGGTTTTCAGTACCAGACATGAATTCCCTCCTGTGGAGCAGGTCTCAAATCCAATCAAAGAACAGTTGGTTACCCCATAACAAACATGCCACCATTGCACTAGTGGGCACATCTTGCCTGATTGGTCAGTTGTGTAGCTTGCAGGGTCCACTGCTAGTTAAGACAGTCGATGAATTCTCTCCCCCAGCAGGCTGCAGGGCACTCTCCAGCACTATGCCAGCTGCCAGCAGGGAGGAGGAGTCCAGTGTAGTTCTACCTGGATTTCCTAGTGTCCTGCAGCCAAAGCATGGGTGTTTTCAGCACTAGGGTCTTAGCATCTAGTTCTGGTGGGCAACCAAGAGCCTTGGTAATAGCCTGTATTGTTTTGTGGGCCTCAGGAGGGATACCGATTTTTTTAAACACTTGTAACTGTTGGCTTTGGAGTGGGAGACATGCAAGTTCTCATCCCTGTTCTCCCTTGCACCAAGTCCGTGGTTCTGGGCAAAGGGCCTCACCAAGCGGACTCTCTCTGAAGGACTGCTGCCATCTGGCACCTTCCTTGCAGTCTGTAGTGTGGCTGCTGCATTTGGAAAATGCCCAAGCTCAGCCAGGGTGGATAAGTGGTGTCAGCAGGACAGCTTTGGAAGATCCCAGCCCTCCAGGGTCTAGTAGCGAAGTAGCCTGAGTGACTCCCTAGTTATTCTCTCACTTGCTCAAGACATGAACCAATCTTGAAGGGGCATTGGGATGCCCTCCTGTCCACAGCCAGAAGAGCTAGAGCCACAAACCCCCAAGGCCAAAAGCCAAGGTGTATGAGAAGAATCCAGCCACCTATGGGTGGCCTGGCCAGGACACCTGCATCTCCAACACACAGCAGATCTCTTGATCCACTCTCCCTCCAACCAAGAAGAAACCAGCATCAGATGACCCTAAGGTCCAGCCCAGTGACTTCAGCCATCTGCCTGAACTCTCTGAGCCTCAGTCTCTGCATCTGTGAAGTGGGTAGCAATAAGAGCACTCTTATGAACACATGTGGGTCTGGCAATAGAAGAGACCAGCAGGCTTAGCCTCTGGTTTTCAGCTTCAGCACTGAGCACATACAGCTGTTCAGACTCCCACCTTCACCACTGGCTACAGTCAGTTATGAAACAGTAGAGCTCACCCTTTGGGAGAGCCAGCACTTACCTTGCTCACCAGCATTCCCTGAACCCCCACAGGGACCACATGGATTAGCTCAGGTTCATATTCACAAACAAGGAAAATTTCAAGGCTTGAAGGATTAAGTAACTTGTCAAGGTCACTTAGCTGCCTGTGGGAAGAGAGTGACCATGCTCTGGCCCACTTGTTTTGAGAGCCAGGCCCCTTAGAGGCCACACTGCCTCCATAGCTTCATGCCCTCTACCCCAGGCTCCATGCAAAAAGCAGCTAGTGTTGCCTGAACTTCTGACATATCACTAACTTGTTGAATCTGTTCTGAAAAACCTTAGCACTGATTTGGTAACTTACACTCCTATTTCATAATGAATTCCTTATTTATTTTTGGTTTTTCAAGATAGGGTCTCGCCCCAACCCAGCCTGACCTGGAATTCACTATGTAGTTTCAGGGTAGCGTTGAACTCACAGTGCTCCTTCCACCTCAGCCTCCCAAGTGCTGGGGTTAAAGGCATGCACCACCACTCCCTGGGGGCGGGGGGTAGAGAGAGAATGGGTGCACCTGGGCCTCTAGCTGCTACAAATGAACTCCAGATGCAGGCACCACTTTGTGCATCTTGCTCTTACGTGGGTTCTGGAGAATCAAACTCGGGTTGTTAGGCTTTACAGACAAGTGCCTTAACTTCTGAGCAATCTCTCTGGGCCCCCTAATGTATTTTTTGTTTTGTTTTATTATTTTATTTATTTATTAGAGAGAGAGTGTGTGCCAGGGAGAGCAAGAGAGAGAGAGAGAATGGGCACACCAGAACCTCTTGTCACTGCAAACAAACCCTAATGTATTTATTTATTTATTCACTTTTTAAATTTTTATTTATTTATTTGAGACAGAGAGAAGAGAGAGAGCAAATGGGTATGCCAGGGCCTCCAGCCACTACAAACGAACTCCAGAGGCATGTGCCACCTTGTGCATCTGGCTTATGTGAGTCCTGGGGAATCGAACCTGGGTCCTTAAGCTTCGCAGGCATGTGCCTTAACTGCTAAGCCATCCCTTCAGCGCCCTAATTGATTTTTTGAGGCTGGGTCTCATTATGCGGCCCAGCTGGACTTGGAGTCCTGGGCTCAAGGGCTTCTCACGCTCCGCCTCCCAGGTAGTCGGGTCTGTACGCATGCACCACCACACTTGGTGCAGCATCCTCAATTTAAAAAGCCACATTTTATTAAAAATTATATAATAAGCTGGGCGTGGTGGCGTACGCCTTTAATCCCAGCACTGGGAGGCAGAGGTAGGAGGATCGCTGTGAGTTCAAGGCCACCCTGAGACTCCATAGTGAATTCCAGGTCAGCCTGGGCTAGAGTGAGACCCTACCTCGAAAAAAAATATATATATATATAATATTTTTTGCAATAGTAAATAAGGATTTTTCAAAGTTTTTAATACAATTTTTATTTATTTACAAGCAGAGAGAGAGAAGGAAAAAAGACAGAGAGAATGGATGTGCCAGGGCCTCCAGCTGCTGTAAACAAACTCCAGATGCATGTGCCACTTTGTGCATCTGGCTTTCCGTGCGTCCTGGGGAATCAAATCCAGGTCATTGAGCTTTGCAGGCAGGCCCTTAATCACTGAACCATATCTCCAGCCTAAGAAGGGAATTTTGTAAATATTTTATTTATTTGCCAGGAGAGAATGAAAGAATGGGTGTGCCAGCCTATATGTAAGGATATTATTGTGAAGTTTTCTGTGTTTTTCACAAACACTGTAAGGCACTTTGATATAAAAGTTAATGGGCTTGGGCTAGAGAGATGGCTTAGTGGTTAACGCATTTGCCTGTGAAGCCAAAGGACCCAGGTTTGATTCCCCAGGACCCATGTAAGCCAGATGCATATGGTGGCACATGCATCTGGAATTCATTTGCAGCGGCTGAAAGCCCTGGCGTGCACATTCTCTCTCTCCCTCTCTCTCAATCTATCTGCCTATCTCTCTCTCTCTCAAATAAATAAATATTTAGCCAGGCATGGTGGCACATACCTTTAATCCCAGCACTAGGGAGGCAGAGGATCACTGTGAGTTCGAGGCCACCCTGAGACTACAGAGTGAATTCCAGGTCAGCCTGGGCCACAGTGAGCCCCTGTCTTGAAAAACCGAAAAAAAAAAAAAAAAAAAGCTAATGGGCTAGAGAGATGGCTCAGCAGTTAAATGCGCTAGCTTGCAAAGCCTGACAGCCTGTGTTCGATTTCCCAGAATCCACATTAAGCCAGATGCACAAAATGGCACATGCATCTTGAGTTCGTTTGCAGTGGTAGGAAGCCCTGGCATGCCCTTCTGCCAGTCTGCATCTTTCTTTCTCTCTCAAATAAATAAGCAAATAACTGCCAGGTGTGGTGGTGCACGCCTTTAATCCCAGGACTTGGGAAGCAGAGGTAGGAGGATCTCTGTGAGTTTGAGGACATCCTGGGCTACAGAGTGAGTTCCATGTCAGCCTGGACTAGAATGAGATCTTACCTTAAAAACAAAGGGGGGGGGGCTGAAGGGATGGCTTGGTAGTTAAGGCGCTAGCCTGCAAAGCCAAAGGACCTAGGTTCGATTCCCCAGGACCCACATAAGCCAGATGCACAAGGTGGTGCATGCATCTGGAGTTTGTTTGCAGTGGCTGGAGGTTCTGGTGTGTCTATTCTCTCTCTCTTTCTCTCAAATAAATGAATAAAGAATTTTTTAAAAAGGCAGGGGAGTCATCTTTTAAACCCTCATTAGCTAGCAAGATAGATATTATTAGCTCTGTATATCATTAAAAGGCCCCTATTTGAATCAAATAGTCCTTATTAATTTCATTATTAAACCAAGTTTGCAATCATTACAATTCATTCAAAAGAAAATCATCAATACATTTCCCATCATGTATCCCTAGAAGCTTACAGTTACCTATAGATGGACTCATGCTCCAAGGGAGGTCCAGTGTGTTAAGTATTTTATCTACTTCATCAGATACATTTTATCATCTAAAAGTGTTTTAGAACAGTTTGGAAAAGACAAACTTTTATCTTTCAAGTTCTAGGCCATCAGTTAAAAGGAAGGTGATTTTATATATTTAAGTCAGGCAGTAATCCCACGAATAGTTTTTGACTGTTCAAGCAGGCAATTTCCCCTGATGGCAATATAAGTAGGAAGGATTCACTAACTAAGAATGAGTGTACTTGGGTCATCATTTAGGACGATGAAAAGGTGACAGTGACGCCGACGGTGAGAACATTAATAAAACGTGTCCTAAATTGCTCTGTAACTAAATCAGTAACCCCTCCTAGGCAGGCAGCTCTCTGGTGTTAGAGGGCAGCTCTCTGGAGGGGACCACCGTGCCCTGCAAGCCATTCGCACATAGTAAAAGCTTAATGGAGACCTTAGTCTCTTTGCTATGACACGGACCTAGAAGTTCATGCTTGTCGCAGCTCCCTGCTGAACGTCTCCCTGCCCTGTGAACTAGCAAGAAGGCCAGTAAGTGCTTGATAATTTTTTAAAATACGATGCATTATTTTAAATGCAGATTAGCATATAAGCATTATAAATCAAAATGAGAAATGTCCTTCTTTCTTTCTTTTTTTTTTTTTTTTTTTTGAGGCAGGGTCTCACTCTGACCTGGAATTCACTATGTAGTCTCAGGGTAGCCTTGAACTCCTGGCAATCCTCCTAGCTCTGCCTCCTCAGTGCAGGGATTAAAGGCGTGTGCCACCACACCTGGTGGATTCTTCTTTTTTTTCTTTGTCTTTTTTTTGTAATTCACTATGTAGTCTCAGGGTGGCCTCGAACTCATGGTAATCCTCCTACCTCTGCCTCCCAAATGCTGGGATTAAAGGTGTGCACCACCACACCTGGTGGATTCTTCTTTTTATTTATTTATTTTAAATATTTTATTTTTTATTTACTTGAGAGAGAGAGAGAATGGGTGTGCCAGGGCCTCTAGCCACTGCAAACGAACTTCAGATGCATGTGCCACTTTGTGCATTTGGCTTACATGGGTACTGGAGAATCAACCATGGTCCTTCAGCTTTGCAGGCAAGCGCCTTAACCACTAAGCCATTTGTCCAGCCTGGATTCTTCTTTTAAAAAGATAGTTATTTTTTTTAGCCAGGCATGGTGGTGCACACCTTTAATCCCAGCATTTGGGAGGCAGAGGTAGGAGGATCACTATGAGTTCGAGGCCACCCTGAGACTGCATAGTGAATTCCAGGTCAGCCTCGAAAAAAAAAAAGAAAAGCTAGTTATTTTTTAATTTTGTGTCTGTGTGTATGTATGTATGTGTGAGTAGGTATGTATGTGTGCTGTGGGCATGCACACCTCAACCTGACAGTCCTTTTCTTTTTACCTCCTTTTTATGAATTATTTATTTTTTTATTTCCATGTATGTGTATATGTTTGCGTGTGGCACACTAGGGCCTCTTGCTACTGCAAATGAATGCCAGACACTTGTGTCACTTTTTGCATCCAGCTTACGTAGCAGCTCAGGAATCGAGCCTCAGCTAGTGAGCCTTGCCAGCTGGCACCTTTAACTACTAAACCATCTTGTTTGGCCGCTGGGTAGGCTTGTGAGCTTCCTGATTGTCCTGGCTCTGCCTCCCATTGCAGCAGGCACATTGGGATTACATGTGCCACTTTGCGCCTGGATTTACAAAACTGCTAGGGAATTGAGCTTAGGTCAGCAGGCTGGCAAGCAAGTGCCTCCCCAGCCAGAGAGATACTTCTTGGTACAAAAATTAAGAAGCAATTGATTAAATTACAGAAAGACTATACACAGGTAAATCTAATACAAAAATACATGAATCACAAGTTCTCATACTAGATATTTCACTAGAAAACCAAAGAAGAACACACAGATTCAAAAAAATACAAAAAAAAAGGACAGCCAGTAATTAGTAAAAAACACATATATATGTATTAGTTTTTTGAGGTAGGATCTCACTCTGGCCCAGGCTGACCTGGAATTAACTATGTAGTCTCAAGGTGGCCTCGAACTTACAGCAACCCTCCTACCTCTGCCTCCCAAGTGCTGAGATTAAAAGCATGTGTCACCACGCCTGGCCAAATATAAATATTGTAAAATACTAGCCTGCATCCTCTGGGATGTATGGAACAAGATTGCTATTTTGCTGTGTGTGGTGGCACATGCTTTTAATCCCAGCACTCGGGAGGCAAAGGTAGGAGGATTGCTGTGAGTTTGAGGCCAGCCTGAGACTACCTAGTGAATTCCAGGTCAGCCTGGGCTAGAATGAGAGAGTGAGACCCTACCTCAAAAAAAAAAAAAAAAAAAAAAAGAATGCTATTTTGCATAAGAATAGGTACTGTTTGTTAGAGAACTACTAGGGCTCCCATGCCAGCCTCCCAGGACACACTCTGTCTTCTGGCTGCCCAGCTCCTGGTACATGGAGTCCTGCTCTCAAGCTGGCTCTGCCCACATAGCTCAGAACCACCAGAGCCTGTCCTCCATGAAACGTTAAAACTAGGAAGGCATTCCTGTGATGGGGAGAAATATGGCTTTCAGGATTCCTTGTGGGGGCTGGAGAGATGGCTTGGTATTTAAAGGCACTTCCTTACAAAGCCTGCTAGTCCGGGTTCAATTCCCCTGTTCCCAAGAGAAGGCAGATGCCCAAAGTGGTACATGCATCTGAAGTTCATTTGCAGTGGCAAGACACCCTAATGCACACATTTTTTTTTTCTCTCTCTCTCGTAAATAAAAATAGAACTCCTGTGAAGCCAGGTGTGGTGGCGCATGTCTATAGTCTTCGCACGTGGGAGGCTGAGGGAGAAGGACCACGGCAAACTCAGGCCAGCTTGGGCTAGAATGAGTTTCAGGTCAGCCTGAGCAACAGACCAACCACCCAACCACCAAAAACAACAAGGAGGGCTGGAGGGGTGGCTCAGAGGTCAAGGTGCTTGCCTGTGAAGCCTAAGGACCCAAATTTAATTCTCCAGTACCCACACAAGCCAGATGCACAAAGTGGCGCGTGTGTCTGGAGTTCATTTGCGATGGCCAAAGGACCTGGTGTCCCCATTCCCTCCCTCTCTCTGCCTCTTTGTCTCTTTCAAGTAAATAAATAAAATATAAAAACACATACACACACAGGGATGGCTTAGCAGTTAAGATGTTTGCCTGCAAAGCCAAAAGACCCAGGTTTGATTCCCCTGGACCCACGTTAGCCAGACGCACAAGGGGGCACACACATCTGAAATCCGTTTACAGTGGCTGGAGGCCCTGGCACACCCATTCTCTCTCTCTCTCTCCTTGCTTATTTCTTTTTCTCAAACAAATAAAAATAAAAATAAAAATAAAATAAAAAACAGGGAAAATAAATTTCACCATAAAGGTGTGAAGGCTCAGCGGGGCCCAGAGCAAACTCACCCACTGTTGCCTCCTTCAGGAGAAGCGTCTGGCTTTTTAAAAAATTTTATTCACAAGCAGAGAGAGAGAGAGGGACAGAGCAAATGGGCGCAACAGGGCCTCTAGCCTCTGCAAACGAACTCCAGACGTATGCACCACCTTGTGCTGCTGGCTTACATGGGTCCTGGGGAATTGAACCTGGGTCCTCTGGCTGTGCAGGCAAGCGCCTTAACTGCTAAGCCATCTCTCTAGCCCACATCTGGCTTTTTTGATGACAACCAGAAAGCCAGTGTGTAAGCATGTCCATGGAGAGCTACTGGGTTGTTTACTGAGTTCATAGGTCTTCACCGTTCTGGAATTTTGAATTGGAGACTCCAAAGACCAAAATCTAAAGATCATCCACCTTTAGGGCTCCCTGGAGGACCCCCAACTCTTAGTTTCTGAGACCTGGTGGCTTCAACGGAAGGCAAGGTCATGGCAGGCCAAGTTAGTGTGTCGTTAGCTGTTTATACAGTACCAAAGTGGCCCAAGACATATGAAAGATGATTTTCTGATCTCACGGAATAAATCAGTGCCTGCAAGTGATTCCGCTTAATACCTGGCTTTAGCGGGTAAAATATTACACCTGCTATTACTCAGGGCAAACACAGCCCCTTCCATTTGTTTATTGAGGAAACCATTTATTTGAGGACATTTAATTGCAATAGTAAAGGCTGACTTGGGGGTTAATCCCAGTTTATCGATGCAATTAAAAGCAGTGTGTGCTGTGTGTCATATTTATTATCTGGAGGGAGAATGTTGACACAGCCTGGCGTTGGGACGGGCGTGCTTGAGAGTATCCGCGCTGTGCGAGGTGTCAGGTGGGGTTGCCACCCCGCAAACCGCAAACACAGCTTTGCTCTGTGTCAGCGTTTGCATAGTCTAATTGGGGCAAGGCTTCTAATTTGATTTTACTTGGAGCAATATGAGTTCAAATTGTTATATAGATGTAGCACTGTTTGGTTTCTTGTCAATGATTCATGGTATTTTAATGCCCAGTGGGCAAACACCAAAGCTCCTTGCCATGAATTTGGCAGCATTCCACAATCACCTTGGCCTGAGCTTCACCCCGGTTCCTGCCCCCTTGCTGCAGCCTGGCACTCCTGTGTCACTAGCTCTTCTCCAAGCCAGTTCCTGGGTGTCCACTTGTCTTACAGCTCATCAGCGCCTGTGTCTCCCACGCAATTCTCAGCCCGATGCTCTGAGAGTGGACTGGAAAGGCTGGGCGTGCAGCCCCTCTGTCCTTTGCTGGGCTCCATCATCAGACTCCATCAGAGAAAGCAATACAAAGATCCGTACAATGTCTGTTTTAGGAAACGCTCCCCAACTCACTGTAGGAGTGCAGCATTCCAAAGCCAGATTAGAACAGTGCAAGAAGAAAATTACAGGTCAATATCCCTGGTAGACAGAGATGCAAAACCTGCACAAAGTATCAGCAAGCTGAGTTAAGAATACATTAAAAGGAGAGTCAGCTCGTGCTTGCTGCTGCTAGCTGCGTGTGGAGAGCCAGCTTGAGCTGGGCTGTTCATTCTGTCTGCCTGTTATGGATGTGTGATGAACCGAGGCAGCTCTTCCACCATGATGAAGCTTTCCCTGGAGCCTGTAAGCCTGAAATAAGCCCTATCCTCCTGTAAGATGCTTCTGGCCAGGTGTTTATTCCAACAACAGAAGGAATTGCAAACAGGCCAGTTGCCCATCAACTAGAGAATGGATAATGGACACAGTGGAATTTTGCTCAGCGATAGCAGCAAATACCAGAAAGAACCAAGATCCATCAACACAACAACGAGAAAACATAGCCAGCTCGGGGTCCATTGCAGAAGAGGTGGCAGAAAGAATGTAAGAGCCAAAGGCAGGGTAGGACTCCTTACAACATGCTTCTCCAGGCACAAAATGACCTGGATATCCATGACCTATAGTGCCTGACACTACCTACACAAGACCATCATAATAGGAGGAAAAGATTATGATATCAAAATAAAAGGAAGACTGATTGAGAGGGGGAAAGGGTATGATAGAAAGTGGAGTTTCGAAGGGAAAAATGGGGAGAGGGAGGGAATTGCCATGGGTTATTGTCTACAATTTTGGAAGTTGTCAATTAAAAATAAATAAATAAATAGAAAACATATCCCAAAAAATGCATTAAATGGAGAGACAGGTTAGTGGCTCAGTGGGTAAAAGCACTTTCTACACAAGCAGGATGATACGAGTTTAAATCCCTGGAGCCCCCATAAAGCAAGGCATGGTAGCACGTCTTAAACCCAGTGTGCCTATGGCAGGATGCAAGGCAGAGAATTACACACAAATGAATACTTTTTTTACAAAAGAAAGATGAGTTGGACATCACAAATCAAATGATGCACAACTTTAAAAGAATGAGGAACACAAGCCACGTGATCATCTCATAGATGTCCTGAAAAGTTAACATCCTCACATGATTCAAAAAAAAATTTTTTTTACCCTTGCTGGGCGTGGTGGCGCACACCTTTAATCCCAGCACTTGGAGGCAGAGGTAGGAGGATCACCGTGAGTTTGAGGCCACCCTGAGACTACATAGTGAATTCCAGGTCAGCCTGAGCCAGAGAGAGACTCTACCTCAAAGAAACAAAACAAAACAAAACAAAAAAAATTACCCAACAAGGGCTGGAGAAATGGCTTAGTGGTTAAGGCATTTGTCTGCAAAGCCAAAGGACCCAGGTTTGATTTCCCAGGACCCACGTAAGCCAGATGCACAAGGGACACATGCATCTCGAGTTCGTTTGCATTGCCTGAGGCCCTGGCATGCCCATTCTCTATCTGTCTCTCTTCTCTCTCTCTCTCTCTCCTTGCAAATAAATAAATAAAATTTTTAAAAAAAAATACCCAACTAATTGATATACAAGGGATATATCTCAACTCAATGAAGCCACCTGTGGTAGACTCCAGCTAGTGTCACACAGTCTGGGGAGGAGCTGGAAGCTCCAGGGGGAGGACTGGTTTGTCTACCCTCAGCATCCTGGTCAACGTAGCCTGGAAGTCCTCGCCCAAGCAGCCTGGCACGGGAAAAAACAAAAGACATCTGAATTGGAAAAGAAGAGGTAAAATTGTTTCTATTTGCAAATAGCATTACATATATATACCTAAAGACCACCAAAAGGAGTGTGAACTAATAAACAGTACAGCAGCAAGGTACTAAACACAAAACCAGCAGCTCTGCTATACACTAACAGTGGACTGTCTGAAAAAGAAACACAGAAACAACCCCATTTACACTAGCAGCAAAAACTCAAGGAGGGCCAAGGCTCAGGGTCCATTGCAGAAGAGGTGGCAGAAAAAAGAGCCAAAGGAAGGGTAGGACTCCTTACAGTGTGCTTCTCCAGACACAAAATGGCCTGGATGTCCATGACCTCACAGTGCCTGACACTACCTACACAATACCATCATAATAGGAGGAAAAGATCATGATACCAAAATAAAAGAAAGACTTATTGAGAGGGGGAGGGGATATGATAGAGAGTGGAGTTTCAAAGGGGAAAGTGGGAGAAAGGAGGGAATTACCATGGTATATTGTTTATAATTATAGAATTTATCAATAAAAAATGTTTAAAAAAAAAAAAACCAAGGAGGGGCTGAAGAGATGGCTTACCAGTTGAGGCCCTTGCCTGCAAAGCCTAAGGATCCAGATTCAGCTCCCCAGAACCCACATAAGCCAAATGCCCAAGGTGATGCATATGCACAAAGTCATGTGTGAACCCAAGATGGCCCATGGGTCTGGAGTTCAATTGCAGTGGCTGGAGGCCCTGGCATGCTGTTGCAGTCAGGTTCCATTGCTGGCAGAGATCACCCAACCAAGAGCAGCTTGTGGGAAAAAAAAAAAAAAGAAAGGTTTATTTTGGCTTACAGGCTCCAGGGAAAGCTGCATGGTGGCAGGGGAAAATGATGGCATGAGCAGAGGGTGGACATCATACCCTGGCCCACATAAGGTGGACAACAGGAACAGGAGAGTGTGCCAAACACTGTCCTGGGTAAACTGGCTATAACACCCATAAGTCCGCCCCCAACAATACACTGCCTCCAGGAGGCATTAATTCCCAAATCCCCATCAGCTGGGAACCCAGCATTCAGAACACCTGAGTTTATGGGGCACACCTGAAGAAATTACCACACATGCCAATTTTCTTTCTCTCTTAAAATAAATAAATAAATATTTTTTAAAATCCTAAGGGTTGGAGAGATGGCTCAGCAGTTAAGGTACTTGTCTACAAAGCCTAATGACCTGGGTTCAATTCCCCAGTACCCACGTAAAGCCAGATACACAAAGTGGTGCATGTATCTGGAGTTTATTGCAGTGGCTAGAGGCCTTGGGAACCCATTCTCTCTCTCTCTCTCTCTCTCTCTCTCTCTCTCTCTCATAACCAAAATATAGATTAGTTTAACTGAGATGAAAGATATGTATTGTGAAAACTAGAAAACATTTATGAAGGAACTTGAGGAAGGCTACAAACAGATGCACATTTCAGGCTGAGGAGATGGCTCAGCAGTCAGGGTATTTGTTTGCAAAGCCTAAAAACATGGGTTTGATTCCTCAGTATCCATGTAAAGCCAGATGTACAAAGTGGTGCATGCATCTGGAGTTTGTTGTGGCTAGAGGCCTTGGTGTACCCATTTCTCCCTCTCTCTCTTTATCTCTCTCTCTCTCTCTCTCCTTGCAAATAAATAAAATATTAAAAACAAAGGTGTATAGAAATGCACAGTTCATAGAATAACCAAGTTCAAAGAAAAAGAAATAATAAAGTTCATGGACCAGAAGAAGGAATATTGATAAAATGTCTTTACTGCCTGTGGCGGTTTGATTCAGGCGTCCTCCATAAACACAGGTGTTCTGAACGTTAGGTTCCCAGCTGATGGAGATTTGGGAATTAATGCGTCCTGGAGACAGTGTATTGTTGGGGGCGGGCTTATGGTATTACATCCAGTGTCCCCTTGCCAGTGTTTGGCACACCCTCCTGTTGCTATTGTCCACCCCCCTTGTGTTGGCCAGGGGGTGATGTCCACGCTCTGCTCTGCTCATGCCATCATTTCCCCCTGCCACCATGCAGCTTCTGTCACACCTTCCGAGACTCAGGGTCTAATGCAGAAGAGGTGGCAGAAAGAATGTAAGAGCCAAAGGAAAGGTAAGACTCCTTACAATGTGCTCCTCCAGACACAAAATGGCCTGGATATCCATGACCTCACAGTGCCTGACACTACCTACACAAGACCATCATAATAGGAGGAAAAGATCATGGCATCAAAATAAAAGAGACTGATTGAGAGGAGGAAAGGGACATGATGAAGAGCGGAGTTTCAAAGGGGAAAGTGGGGGGAGGGAGGGAATTACCATGGTTTATTGTCTACAATTATGGAAGTTGTCAATATGAAATAAATAAATTAAAGAAAAACCAAAAGCAAAATAAAAATAACTCACATGGATTAAATAATTAAACATAAGGCTGAAACTGCTTAACCACAGGTCTTGGCAATGATTTTTTTGTTCTTTGGACATCCAAAGCTACTGGTAGGGGTTACAGGGATTGCTCAGTGGTTAAAGGTACTTGCTTGCAAAGCCTCCCTGCCTGCCTGGTTTCAGTTCCTCAGCATTCACATAGAGCCAGACATAAGGTGGCACATATGTCTGGAGTTCATTTGTAGTGTCAAGAGATCCTAACACACATGCATGCACATACAAATAAGTAAATCAAATTATTTTTTATTTGTTTGAGAGAGAGATTGAGGAAGGAGAGAGAATGGACATGCCAAGGCCTCTTTGCTACCACAGATGAACTCCAGGCACATGTGCCACTTTGTGCATCTGGGTAGTAGAAAGTCGAACCTGGGCCATCAAACTTTACAAGTAAGTGCCTTTAACCACTGAACAATCTCTTCATCCCAATAAATATTCTTTTTAAAGCTACAGGAAACAAGATCAGAGCTTCACAGTGGGCATCAGGGATTACATCAGGTGAGAGTTTGCAAGCAAAGAAACTGCAGAGTGAACTGGCAGGAGAGAAAACACTCAGAGCCATGTTTGATGAGGGGCTGATATCCAACTATATCAGGCACTCAGACACCTTGATAGAAAAATAAATAATAATAGTTTGACTTAAGACTAGACACAGACATTTCCCACAGACAGCGTAGCAATCGTCTTCAGGACACAAGACAGTGAGCTCCACACCGATTCTCGGGGAGGTACACGCCATGGCCTCATGCCATTGAAAAGACAGATGTGTCAGAAAGGATATGGAAAAAAGAGCATCCTGTACACCTTTGGTGGAAATGTAAAATAGTACACATGTTAGGAAGAATCGCATGAAGATTCCTCAAAAAATTAAAAATAGGGCTGGAGAGATGGCTTAGCAGTTAAGGCACTTGCCTGCAAAGCCTAAGGACCCAGGTTCAATTCCCCAGTACCCATGTAAGCCAGATGCCCAAGGTGGCACATGCATCCAGAATTTGTTTGCAGTGGCTAGTGGCCCTTGCATGCCCATTCTCTCTCTCTCTCCCTCTCTCTCTCTCTCTCTGCCTCTTTTTCTCCCTCTCCCTCTCAAATGGATCAATAAAATTTTAAAAATTAGGACTGGAGAGATGGCTTAGTGGCTAAGGGGCTTGCCTGCAAGGCCAAAGGACCCACATTCAATTCTCCAGGAACCACATAAACCAGATGCACAAGGTGGCACATGCATCTGGAGTTCATTTGCAGCAGCTGAAGGCCCTGACACACCCATGCACACGCACACACACACACTCTCTCTCTCTCAAATAAATAAAATAAATAAATTTTTTAAAATTAAAAATAGAATTATGACCCAGCACTATCACTTGAGTATATATGCAAAGTAATTTAGCCTTTTCAGAAAGACAACTGCATTACTGGGTTCACCATGCTGTTACCCATAGTAGTCATCACATGAAAATGGCCTCAGTGTCCATCAGTGGGCAATGGGAAGCATAGAGTACACACGATGGAAGAGTATTCAGTCACAAAAGAAGGAGATCTCACCATTTAGGAGTGCGTGGATGAGCCTTGAAGACATTATGGTGAGGTAAGTCACACAGAGATAAGCATGATATGATTGCACATGGAATCTACAGTCACACGCAGAAGGTAGAGTGGTGGTCATTAGGGCACAGGAAAGTCCAAAGATAAAAGTTTCAGATACGTGAGCTGAAAAGATGGCTTAGCAGTTAAGGTGTTTGCCTGAAAAGCCTAAGGACCCATGTTTGATTCCCCAGTACCCATGTAAGCTGGATGCAAAAGGTGGTGCATGTGTCTGAAACTTGTTTGCAGTGGCTGGAGGCCCTAGAGCACCCATTCTCTCTCTGACCATCTGCCTCTCTCTCTCTCTCTCTCTCTCTCTCTCTCTCTCTCTCTCACAAATAAGTAAATAAACATATTTTTTTTTAAAGTCAGCCAAGCCGGGCAGTGGTGACACATACTTTTAATCCCAGCACTTGGGAGACAGAGGTAGGAGGATTGCCCAGAGTTCAAGGCCACCCTGAGACTACATAGTGAATTCCAAGTCAGCCTGGGCTAGAGTAAGACCCTACCTTGAAAAAAACCAAAAAAAAAAAAAAAAAAGTTTCAGATATGTGAAATGAATAAGTTCTGGAGAGGTAATGGCAGCTTAGTGACAACACTTAACCATATACAATCTCTCTGAAATTGAGGGTTAGATCCTAAATGTTCTCAATGCATGCACGTGCACATACACACACACATGCACACACACGTACACACACACACACACACCATAAGAAATTTGACTGTGGTTCTATTTCACAAGGTACATACATCAAATTTTGTTGTTTACCTTAAAAATATCTTTTTTTTTCGAGGTAAGGTTTTGCTCTAGCTCAGATTGACCTGGAATTCACTATGTAGCTTCAGGGTGGCCTTGAAATCACAGCGATCTTCCTCTGTGTACCTCCAGAGTGCTGGGATTAAAGGCATGCGCCACCACACCTGGCATCAAATATATCTTTTATCAAAACCTTTTCTTAAACTGGTGGTGGAGCACCCCTCTAATTCCAGCACTCCAGAGCAGGCAGGAAGAGCAGAAGTTCAAGGTCATCCTCAGCTACATAGTAAGTTTGAAGCCAGCCTACGCTATATGGAACCCTGTCACACACACAAAAACAAAACAAAACAAAACAAAACAAAACAAAACAAAACCTCCTCTTTCCTCTGTTAATTGTAATTTTCACTTTTAAAAAATATTTTTATTTTTATTTATTTTTTGAGAGAGAAAGAGAGACAGAGAGGGAATGGACACACCAGGGCCTCCAGCCACTGCAAACAAATTCCAGACACACATGCTACCTTGTACATCTGGCTTACACGGGTCCTAGGGAATCGAACCAGGGTCCTTTGCTTTTGCAGGCAAGTGCCTAATTCCAGGCCTTAACAACTAAGCCATCTCCCCAGCCCAATTTTCACTTTTCTGGTTATTTTTCTCTATCTGCACTTTGGATTTTGAATTTTCACCTAACCGTGTCTGTGTTTAACATTTGCCTTCCCATAGTTGGAACCATTTCCTGACTTGATTTTGCAGCCTTCCATATGAAACCAGATCTACCTGGAGGCTTTTCACCTCTTCTTTCTCTCCAGCTGCCTCCACTGCCCACCAAGGTCATTTCCTCCAAGCAACTCACCTAGCCTCCTACTGCTGTCCTCCTACAAGTTAATCAGTGGCTGTCCATATCCCTCTCCCACACTGATGGCTGAGCTGCCACTCTGGAGCCACAAAGTCAGTGGCTGAGATCTGAGAGGAGGCTGGTTTATGGTCAAAAAGCAGTCCTGCTTACAGGCCAAGCCAGGCGAAGGCATCTGCCTGGAGTCACAGCAATTGCAAGAAGCATGGCTGGGGTCAGAGCAGATGGGTTCAAGTCTGACTGTGCCCCTCTCTGGATGTACACTGGGGGAATGAAGCAAAGCTGCCCCTTCAACTGTAAAATGAGGCTAAGGTTACACTTGGCAACTGAGCTGCATCAGGTTCCCAACCAACCTGCATCTCCTCTTCTCGATATTAAAACACAACACACACACACACACACACATTTGCTTTTTAGAGCCAGGCGTAGTGGCACACACCTTTAATCCCAGCACCCAGGAGGCAGAGGTAGGGGCATTGCTGTGAATTCAAGACCAGCTTGAGACTACATAGTGAATTCCAGGTCAGCCTAGGCTAGAGCAAGACCCTACCTCAAAAAAAAAATGCTTTTTGGGGTTTATACAAGAGGGTGGCCTTGTGAGCCTCTGTTGATGAGTCTCAAGCACTCCAAGCTGAAGTACTGGGGTCTGTGTTTAATGGTAACAGTTCATCACCCATGGCATGTCTTCTGTCTGGCTTCCTACTCAGTCATTATAAACACAGACAAGAAAGAGTATTTTATTTTATTTTTTATTTTTTGAGGTAGGGTCTCACTCTAACTCGGGCTGACCTGGAATTCACCTTGTAGTCTCTGGGTGGCCTCTGCCTTCTGAGTGCTGGGATTAAAGGCGTGTGCCACCACGCCTAGCTTTAGAAAGAGTATTTTATGTTTTGTACATACTTGTTTTCAGCACTTTTCTGTATGCAAATAGAGCCATAAACTTACTTGTTTCAATAAACTGGAATGGCAAAAAAACTGCTTCCCCTTATATTTGATTATTTTATCATCCTCAAAATGACTTTGGGAATGGCAAAATGAAAAGCTCACAGATGATGAAATTGAGACCCAAAGACATAAAACACAGTGCCAAAGGAATAGTTAATGAGAGCAAGCCAGGCTAGAGGCAGGACAGACCTCGTCCCCCGCCCCTGGACAACACAGGCGGGCGGCTGGCTCTGGTGCTGCTCCTGGGCACCCCAGTGTTCTTTCCTTCTGATGCATTCTGGGAGATGGGCTAGGTCTACAATGCCTGGAATCACTCCGTATGCCAGGCTGCATTTTTTGCTCTTTGGAAAGTACTGCTTTCTCCCTTGCCCTGTCCTTTGTCACACTGGTCAATGCTGTCCCCTTGCACACAGAAAGGGCATTTTAACTCCCACTGGTCCTTCAATTCCAAGCTGGCCATATAAAGGCTTAAAAAGTATTGCTGAGTCGGCCGTGGTGGCACACGCCTTTAATCCCAGCACTCAGGAGGCAGAGGTAGGAGGATCGCCATGAGTTCGAGGCCACCCTGAGACTACATAGTGAATTTCAGGTCAGCCAGGCTAGAGTGAGACCCTACCTCAAACCCCCCGCAAAAAAAAAGTATTGCTGATTTGGATCATGCCAAATAGCATTGTTTTAGAAACTGTACACAAAGGTCACTCAGGGAAGAGGAAGGGGACAATGGAGGACTCAGCATGGACAGCTAGTGGCAGGAAGGGAGGTTCCTGCTCAGATCCAGTAAACCTGCTTCAGGCCATTGCTCTGATCATGCTCAGACCTGGCATGGAGATGAGCCGGGCTCTGGTTCGCCTGGTCCAGGGGCTGGAGGAGGGGCTGGAAGCTGTAGATGGGCTTGCTCTGGGCTTGCTGGGTTTATTGTCCACTTACTCTGCCACTGGAAATCATAGCTTATAACTGGAAAAAGGAGGACAGCCAGGTGAACTTCCCCAGTGGAGAGCTCAGCGCAGGTGGGGCAGGGTCCTGCTGCTGTAGTGGTCAACACTTGAGGATTTTTCCTGGGTTTTTTTGTTGTTGTTTGTTTGTTTGTTTTTGTTGTCTATGTAGGATCTCTAACCCAGGCTGACATGGAACTCACTCTGTAGTCCCAGGCTGGCCTCAAACCACCAAACAACATCATACCTTTGCCTCCTGAAGGACAAATTCTGAGCCAATAGAGCTGAGCTCCAGAGACCTTCCAGCCCTTGAGACGAGACGGGCTCCTTTGTTACTCCTTTGTGAGACACAGGCTGGCGAGGGTGCAGAGCATCCTCGTGTCCTGTGCGAAGGAGGGGCCCCAGTTCCCAAGGGCAGCCTTATAAATCTGCCAGAAGGAAGAGGAGCATCTACACCTGTACTAGAAGGAATTAATCCTCGACAATTAGCAAGGAAAAGCCAGCGCCTTTCTCTTTCCACCAAATTGGCTGCTGGTGGCAAGTGGCTGTGGAGACCAGCGGTGCTGAGGTGACATCCACGCACAGTCGCTCATGAGCAAAGGCGCCTCTGCTGGTAAGAGGACAGGAGAATGATAACAAGGTTCAAGGCCATTTGTTTAAAAACAACTTTAAGACAAGGCATGGTGTCCCAGCTCTCAGATGGCAGACAAAGGGTGATAGGTGCAAGTTCAAGGCCAGCCTGGGCTATATAGCTAATTGCCGGCCAGCCAGGACTACAAAGCCAGACCTTGTCTAAAAGTAAGTAATAAATACTAATTTAAAAAAGAAGCCAGAGCCAGGTGGTGGCGCACGCCTTTAATCCCCCGCACTCGGGAGGCAGAGGTAGGAGGATTGCCACTAGTTTGAGGCTACCCCCTGAGACTACATAGTGAATTCCAGGTCAGCCTGAGCTAGAGTGAGACCCTACCTGAGGGGGGTGGGGAGAAGCCAGGGACTGAAGAGATGGTTTAGAGGTTAAGGTGCTTGCCTGCAAAACCTAAAGATCAGAGTTTGATTCCCCAGATGCCATGTAAAACCAGATGTACAAAGTGGAACATGTGTCTGCAGCGACTACTGGGCAATAAATATTTTTAAAATATAAGGTGGGCTTCGTCGCTCATGCCTTTAATCCCAGCACTTGGGAAGCTGAGGTGGGAAGATCGCTGTGAGTTCAAGGCCAGTCTGACACTACAGAGTGAATTCTCAGACTGGGCTAGAGTGAGACCCTACCTCGAAAAAAAAAAAAAACTAATTAATAATAATACTTTTTAAACAAAATAAGAAGTAAAAGTGGGGCTGGGCGATGACTCAGGTTAAAGAGGTGCTTTCCGGTTAAAGAGACCCCAGAATCCACATAAAAAGGTCGGTCGCCTCGGTGTGTGTGGGGGGGGGGGGTCGCTGGGACTCACTAAAGCAGTGGAGGGGTTGAGGGAAAGACCCCTAATTAAGGGAAATAGGCGCATGAGTGATAAAAGGACAAGGGAGGACACTCGTTGTTCCCTTCTGGCCTCCGCGTGCACCCGCATGGGGCGCGCACTGTGTCTGCATGCACATGTGAGCGTGTAAACACACACACCTCGCAAAAAAAAAAAAAAAAAAAAAAAAGGTAAAAGTAATTTTAACGGTTTGTCGGGCAGCAGAGGAGGTGGGGACCAGGCTGGCGGCCCTGGCGCTGGCCCCAGGACCCGACTCCCGCCTGGGCCGCAAGGGACGGAGGAGGGCCGAGGGCGCGCCCCAGGCCGGCGGGGAACGCTGCGCAGTGTCCCCGCGGGTCCGCCCCGCGAGCGGGCGGCGGGCGCGGCGAGGCCCGGGACCGCCAGGGGCCAGGTGTTCAAGACAGATGGGGACGAGTAGTTCAAACCTACATTATATAGTTCTGTCGGGTATGAAACTGCATGTGCTGACCCATATATTCTAACTGGAAACGGACTCAACTCGCTTAAAATATTGCAACGTCGATAGGACTAATTAATTGGAAATAAGAAACGAAAGAATACAATTAAACGAGAAGAGAATCATTTTCTAATTTAATAGAGGGACATTTATAAAGATCACAAGCTAAAAGGCATCGAATGATTCTATCGACATTCTATTAAATCAGCGGTGCAGCCTTGGGGAGGAGGACCCCGCGGGCGTAGGTTCGGAGCCTTGCACGGGAGCCTCGCTCCTGCAAGAGAGCGGACCTGCCCCTTCGCTCCGCAGCTCAGACGGCCCGGCCTGGGGAGCCCATCTCCCCGACCAGAAGTTCCAGGTTCGCAGATATATTACAACAAAATTACTAATTGGAAAATGAAATTGTCAATAAAGTACCCCCCTAGCGTATACAATACCCTTAAATATTAAGATATTTTATTAGTCCCATTTCCTTACAATAATTTATTGCAATAAAACAGACACTGTAGGTCCTCTTAAATTGTCTTTTCATAATGAATAAATTTAAGCGGGCTAATTAATATATAAACTAGCCCGATTTGTCAAGTTGATTTGTATTTTAGTTAATTGTGAAAGTAATTACCACATGGTCAAATTAACAGCTTTCTGGAAATGACCAAGCCTGAGGTTTTATTTCCTTCCTGGGTGAAGAAAATTCATTTTTCCAAGCTCTTGATGTGATGAATAAAAGTCATAAATCTGGGTGATTGGTGCAGGCAGAGTCTAAATGGCTTCATATTTCATTTTAGGTTTAATAGAAATATTCATGCTCTGTTTTAATGAAATTAAATTGAAGGGGGATGGGGCCCTGGAGGCAGCCATGGCTGGGGGCTTAAAGAGACAGCACACATTTTCCCTCCCTTACCCAAAGGCCAAAGCCAGGAGGTCACCTCCACCAGCAGTGGCAGGTCCCATCAGCAGTGGCACTGGAGGCTTGAGCCCCTGGCCCTTCCTCCTCCATTCCAGTTCACCTGGAGCACCGGGGAAGCGGACAACTCACGCCCCAACCGGACGTCCACACAGGGGCCCTGCGGCAGCTCCCACATAGGTGGGACGTTGTGACAAAGTCACGTCCTAATGTAGGACTGTCATGCCCAATAGCACCTTGCTGCCAGTCCTTGGAGCTGCTGGTTGGCCTGCCCTCAGCCTGTGTCCACTGTCTTGTGCCCTGCACACAGCCATTCCCATGCCACTTGGGGACCCCTCAGGAGGTATGGGTGGTCAACCAGGCCACACTGCCTGCTCCTCCATTGCTTCCCACTATGGGGCATCCCTTGGCTCCACTTTGCCTAGAAAGTGGCCTGGACCAACTCTAATAGCAGAGTCCCCTCCCCAGTTCGGTGACAGCCAGTGTCAGCCTTCCCATGCAGTCAGAGAAAAGAAAAGGGAGCCTCCAGACAAAGCAACTTTGCCATACTCATTGATATTTTGGGGTTCCAAGTTTAGGGGTGCCCAGCTCTGGGAAGGCCTGAGGCCTGATGGGTGTCCCTCAGCCCAGGGCACTCCTGACCAGCCAGGCCCCTTAATGGAGCTGATCTGTGACTTGTTGATTTCCCCTGAGCAAATAAGGCCTTGATGCGGTTCCAGCAAGCGGCAGCTGATGAATTGACAAAAACTAATCAGCTTTATTGGGAAACAGGTTAAGGGCACGGGCGTGTCAATAACTCTCAGCCTGACCCCCTCGTCCATTAGCCAGGCAGTCTGATTAGAGTAAGAAGACCCTCTCGCAGTTTGCACTGAAATTGCTTTCATAAACTCACCATTATTAGCAGTCGAAGTGAGCAGCTAATTTAGAGAAGACATCCAGGCACGTCACATCGATCATCCGGGTTTATGTATCATTATCTCATTTACAGAATGTCCTAGTGTAATATGTGTTTTTGGCAATAGGTTTGGCCACACGCCTGGGCCTCGGCGCGCCGCTCTTTTTAGCCGCACCTCGGGGGTCCTCTTCCAGTCCACACAGGGCCTGGGGGGACGTGAGAACTGGGAGCCACCTTGCACACGCGTGCACACACTGGCACGCATCCGTCTCCGGTGCTGGGGAGGAAGGCGCTGTCTCCCGCCATCCCCCGGTGCGAAGCTCAATGTAGGGATGAGCTCCCCCCGCCGAGCCAGGTTCTGTCCTGGCACGTGCCTGACTCTGACAAAGCTGCAGCCCGCGTGGGCTGCCCATCGGCGCGGGTGGAGGAGGCAGAAGCTTTGGCCAACGGGCCCACGGAAGCCTGAGTGCCCGGGACCATCCTTCCACCCTGGAAGGCCTCTCTCCACCTTCCCAGGCTCCCGCCAGCGGGCCCGACCTGCCCACCCTGGACGGAGGTCCTCCGAGGCGCAGATGCGACGGGGCGTCCGGAGGGAGCCACCTGTTCCTTTGGGTAATTATTTTAATGTAAGGGGTTCCGAGTCACCACTTCGCGCCTCCTGCAGCGACAGAAGGTGGCGGGGGCTGCGGAGCGCTCTCCGCCTTTCAATGGAATTTCCCAGATGGGCCGAGGGGAGGCCAGGGCAGGTCACCAGGGGCCCTTTAACGAGTTCATTAGCCAAATTATCTTGCCCGAAGCACAGGGCCCTAGAGACTGCTGGGAGGATGGGGAGGGCTAGCGGGTCCTCCCCCTGCCAGGTCGCCGCAGGAACAGTTGCGAGCTGTGGGGAGAAAGGCATCCCCTACAGGAGAAGAACACCGTCACTAGAGGCAAACTGGCACCTCTGGCGTAGTTCTGCTGCCAGGGGCGGCAAGGGCCACTTGGGAAAAATTATTAGACACAATAAGGACATTCTTTGTTTTTAAGCAAAATCTTTTTATTATTTATTTGCAGAGAGAGAGAGAATGGGTACCACAGGGCCTCCAGCCACTGCAAATGAACTCGAGATGCATGTGCCACCTTGTGCATCTGGCTTTACATAGGTACTAGGGAATCTAACCAGGACCTTTAGGCTTTGCAAGAAAGGGCCTTTAACCACTGAGCCATCTCTCCAGCTCAAGAATTGCATGAAGATATTCGAATGACTGAGGGATTTGACAAAGATTATGGACTAAGCCTGGGACTTAAGCCAGAGACCTTGGTTTGTCCCTCTGAAGAATGGGGTGTGCTCCCGCTGGTGGGTGTGGCATTTTTAGGGGCACCTTAAAAGGGGGAAACTTGCCAGCAGACACACCTACCTGTCCTGGGGAACATCCACCCGCAGCTCTTCCTCGGCAATAGTGCCCCATCCCTCCCTTCTGTCGCCTCTCTCTGCCGCCAGCAGCTCAGCTTCTGCCACCTCAGCAAGTAGTGAATAGGCCAATTAGCCAGGACTTCCTGCCATTATCTGCTGTGGACTTGAACATTAGTGAGCTCCTACTCAACGTAATTTTGAGTCAGAATACACTAAAAAATTCACTCAACTGAGGCATTAAAATGTTCCCAGGCAACATCTGTGTTTGTGTATTTGGGCTTCTTCCCTGCTTGCCACAAGCACCCCAGCAGGAGGCCAGTGGGCACAGGCCAAGCCAGGAAGACACCGCTTTTTGAGCAATGTGTTTTGTTTGCCCATGTCTGTGAGCATTACTTCCAAGGTGGGAGTATTGCTGCTGTCAGCTAGGAAACTGTAGTGTAACCTCCTCCACAGGTGTGAAGAGGCCTTGGGCTGTGCTATCACAACAAGGTGTCTTCACAGAGCTAGGCTTTGATGACTAAACACTGTTCACAAGGGCCCTGGTACCTGCGCTCTCAGGAAGGACACTAGCTGTGTTCTCATCTTCAAAATATGGATTCCCGTGTGGGAGATTCACCCAGTCCTGCAATAGAACACTGGCAGAAATGTGAGAGGGGCAGCCCGCAGCCCACAGCCCACCTTTTTCCTGACTGTGATATGAAGTGCCTCCCTCAAGCCGATGAAATGAAATTCTGCTGGGAAAAAAAAAAAAGGTTTCTTAAGAATTCTTCATTTCTACTGCGGGCTCCATTCCTTGGCTGATTAAAAGAACTTAGGTGGCACCCCCTTGTTTCCCCTCAATACCCACACCCCTGGATTCCAGGCTGTGCAATGGAAATTGTAAGTACTTTTGGCTCTTTGGGTCAGAAACAACTATAGGGCAGGGCAAGAGCTTTGGACTTCAGAGTCAGTCCCTTCCTCTCAGTGCAGCAAATATTTTAGTATCTGAAAAATTTTCTAAAAAATACAAGGCCTATTCATTACTAGGTTTTTATGAATTTATACCCTACAGTCTTTCCCTGACTCTTAACCAAGCTCATGTTTGGTAAGACGGTTTGCAGCCAAGACTGAGCCCACTAGAGGAGGACAGCCAGACTTGGGTTCTAGCTGACCCAGGCAGTGCAGGCAAAATAGGAAGGGGCAGAGACCAGGGCACGTGCCTAAGAAAGAGGGACTGGAAGTCCAGGTGTGCTAGGAGAAGCTGAAGAGGACGGGCCCACAGAGGAAAAGAAAGGCTAGTCATTCCGCTGCTGTGCCCCGGTTGGAGTGTGGGTCTTCAGGTTGCTACTACCTCCCGAGTCTCCTTTGCAAGCCTCTTCAAGGGCTGAACTTCCCGGGGTCAAACAGGAGGTCAGCAGATCAAAGGACAGTCTTAGGGACTTTGATACCTTTGGCCTTTGGGCTTTGTAGGAACGGGGGTGAATGAGGAGATAGGACCTCCCCTCCCCTGAGGTTGCCTTCTGGTGACCCCAGACACACCCCACTGGAGTCGGTGTGTCCCCAGGCTGGGTGGTACCACCCCAGGGAAGGTCTAGGCACTCATGCCAGCCAGGCCTGATGGGAGTTGGGCCACCTCCCACTGGGTCCTGCATTTGCCCTCTTGCCTCACTTCACACCCTTTTAAGCACCCTCCAGCCCCATTGTCCTGAAGGGAAATTGAATTGAAATTGAAGTGAGTTGGCCCCCAGGGAGTTTCAGCAGGACCAATTAGGTAATCTGCATGAGCATTTCTCAAAGTGAGTCATGGGTTTGGGTTCTGGAAATAGTTGAGAGGAAAGTGAAATGTGTGCCCGGTGACAGAAGGAAAAGCTGCTTACTCCGTGCCCCCGAGCCACGCCTCCAGGCTACCTTTATGTTAATGACTACTGTACCTGCTCAATTCCTCTTGCAAAGAAGCCAAAACGTGTAATGGAATTGTGCCCGCCTGCCTCCCGAGAACATGGGGATACTTAATGGGATATGTGTGTGTTGTTCCAAATTTTCATGCGTTCCCAAGTTCTTGTAATGGTGTAAAGACATATTCATTCCTGCCCGCCCTCCCCCAGGTAGGTTCTAGCCTAGGCTGACCCGGAACTTGCTCTGTACTCTTGGGCTGACCTCAAAACTCACAGTGGGGGCTGGAGAGATGACTTAGTGGTTAAGCGCTTGCCTGTGAAGCCTAAGGACCCCGGTTCGAGGCTCGATTCCCCAGGACCCACGTTAGCCAGATGCACAAGGGGGCCCTGGCATGCCCATTCTCTCTATCGCTGTCTGTCGTTCTCAAATAAATAGGTAAAAATAAAACAAAAAAAAATTTCAAAACCTCACAGTGGTCCTCCTAAATCAGCCTAGGATTATAGCTTGAACCATCATACCTGGTTTACCAATTTCCTTTCTAAGTAGTGGAGGAGTCAAGACTGTAGGCTATATTCAGTAACTTAATGCAAGAAGGGGTGGAGGGGGAGGGAGATCCCTATTAGCAGGGGCAAGGAGGGACAGAGAGTGGAGACAGTTGATTAAAGGTATGCCAGGCCTTTAATCTCATCGTCCCTTGGGAAAGACAGTTCTTCCTCCCTGAACCCCCAGAGCCTGTCATTCAGCCCCTGGGGCTGCTAGAAAGAACAGTTACCTGGAGACACCACAAGGGCTGGTAATACAGTTGGGATCCGACCTTTGATCTTGCCTTGCAGCACTTCCCAAGCCCCAAGCCCAGCTCCTGGCTGCCCCAAAGCCAGCTGGGCTGGGTCAATACAGACACTGGGAACAGGAAGAGACCCAGCATGCTCACTTCACACGTTGTAAACCACACAATGATCCTGGTTCCAGATACCTCCTGTCCTCCCCGCTCCCGCCTCTCCCCATACAATTTACAGGGCACCTCCAATGTGTGTTAACTTATTCTCAAACAGAAGCAGAATATATGATCATGCCCAAGCCCTTCAGCTTCAGAGTCCATTTGCCCAACCCCCACTTTTCCAGACAAAGAAATAAATCCATCAAGTCTGACATGCAAAGTTGCTCTGCCATCTGAGGGGCTCTGGGGACAGCCTGGCTCAGCCCACAGGTGGTGCGGACTGGTGGGGGGTTAGGCCTACTGGCTTTTCACATTCCTGTTGGCTGTTTTCCAGGTGTTCTTATCTGGTCCAGGCAGAGTAAAGTGTGAGGGCTTGAAAGATTTTTGGAGTATGGTCCCTGCAGAATGAGCGGGGATGAACTGAGTTCTTCTGGGAGTTATGAAAACACAGCATGGTTTTGCTGAGGAAACAGGTGCCCAGACTTAGACCAAACACTCAGTCTCCAACTAAAACAACCCTGTAAGCACGCATACTGTAGGCGGCAGGATAAGTGGGTTTTCTGAGGTCCACTTCTGTAAATTTCATTTCTGGTCACTCCTTTTATTTATTATTTATTTTTTATTTTTCAGAGGGTTAGAAGACACATAGAATGGGTGTGGCAGGGCCTCCAGCAGCTGCAAATGAACTCCAGATGCATGTGTCACTTTGTGCATCTGGCTCTACATGGGTACTGGGGAATTGAACCTGGGTCGTTACGCATTGTAGACAAGCACCTTAACCACTGAGCCATCTCTCCATCCCACTCCTTTTGTTTTTTAAAAATATTGTTATTGGTAGTACCATGGGATATTTTTTTATAATCATGGAAAATGTTAATAAAAATTGAGAAAAGAAAAAAAATATTGTTATTCATTTGAGAGTATAGGTCTGCCAGGGCCTCTTGCTGCTGGCGATGAACTCCAGATTCATGTGCCACTTTGTGTGCCTGGCTTTACATTTGTACTGGAGAATTGAACCCTGGGGCCAGCAGGCTTTGCAGGAAAATGCCTTAACCACTGAGCCATCTCCTCAGCCAGTGACTCCTTTTTGGAGCATTCCTCTTGGGACCAATCAACCTACTCCTGGCAGATAAAGCCATGAGACAGCAGGGAAGACCAGTTAGCCTGAGAGCCAAGTCCTTGTAGGAGGGGTCAAGAAGGCACTCTGTCCTAGGGGCGGGGAGGCAGCCCAGAATCCTTCCCTCTCCTCCTGGCAGGACTTCTGGAAAGTGGCTTAGAGACTCTCTTCCTCACTGGATGGATATGATGGGCAACCAGGACAGTAAAACAAAAGTGCCTCACAGGGAGCAGGTTGGACCTGTATGGGCTCTGCAGCCAGCTGGCCTTGAACTCCTGATCCTCTTGCTCCTGACTGACAGGATTCCAGGCATGTGCTACCATGCACAGGTGATGTGGTGTAAGCTAGGCAGGCATGCTACCAACTGAACTCCAGCTCCAGCCCATAGGACTGCTTTTTATTTTTATTATTATATATATATATATATATATTTGACACAGACCACTGCTAACGAACTCCAGATGCATGTGCCACCTTGTGCATCTGGCTAACATGGGTCCTGGGGAATTGAACCTGGATCCTTTGGCTTTGCAGGCAAAGGCCTTAACTGCTAAGCCATGTCTCCAGCCCTTTTTTAAATTTTTTTTAATAGTTTATTTATTTGAGAGAGGGAGAGAATGGGTGCTCAGGACCTCCAGCCAGTGTCAAACAAACTCCAGATGCATGTGCCATCTTGTGCATCTGGCTTATGTGGGACCTGGGGAATCAAACCTAGGTCCTTAGGTTTCACAGGCAAGTGCCTTAACCGCTAAGCCATGTCTCCAGCCCAAGACTGCTTTTTAATCATTCTAAAGAGTATCACCTGAAGACACCTATGTAGCTGCTACAATTTCTATTTCCGGGTGAGTAGCCTGTGGGAAGTTCTTTCCGGCTGATCTTCCAGCCAGTACTGTCCGTCTCAGAACGACCTTCACGTCAGCACAGCTACTGTTTCAAGTGTCTTGAGGAGGAGAAACTACACGTCATTCATATTGACATGTCCAAATCCTGTCATAAAGCAAGCTGGCCTGGCACCAATTTGCTCAAGGGTCCCCTCCTCTTCCCAGGCCCCTCCTACCCTTTATTCACCCCTCACCTGCAGAGGAAGCTTGGTCAGGAACCTGGAACCCTCCTCCCACTTTCCCCGCCTGTTTGGGGAAGGTAACCAGAGTCCAATGGAGCGCGTGACGAAGTCCTGTGTTAGTGGCCGCTTGACTTCCCGACCTGCCTGTTGATTCTTTCAGATTCAAAAAAAAGGGGGGAGGTGGGTGCGTTGGAAGTGGTTATACTGTAAATATTTGATGTGTGTGTATCGTGGGGTGAGTGTAAGAGTACCAGAGCTCTCTCCCTCCTCCAGCCATGCCTGAACTAAGTCGGATTCTCACAAGCTCGCAGTCTCTTTCCTCCGGTCTCGGTAACTTCCTGGCTGCGGCCAGCAGGAGGAGGCGAGAGCCGGCTGGGGCTCCTCCAGCCAGGGGGCTGGCGCAGTGCACTGGGGCAGATTCTGGCCCCTTTGGATCTTCTAGGTCTGAGCCCGTGCGCCTCTTTCCTGAATGCCTACAGGTCGTTCTGCAGAAAGAAGTCCGTCTCAGTGGTACACAGGCCGATGTGTGCCAGCGGGCACTCTCTCCACCTTGACCTCTGTAGGGACTCCTAGCAAGGATTTGCAGAAGCCAAACTCCAACTCACAGAGTATTTATACCCACCCTGCCCCGCGAACACACACCTGAAGCCAACGGACTTCTTGGAACAGGTAAGAAGGTTCGACCTGGACCTGGCGTGGTGGCGCACACCTTTAATGCCACCACTTGGGAGGTCGAGTTAGGAGGATCTCTGTGAGTTCGAGGCCAGCCTTGGGCTACAGAGCGAGTTCCTGGTCAACCTGGGTTACTCTGAGACCTTACCTGCAAAACAACAAAAAGATTAGACCTGAAGAGGAGGGTTGGTGACTGGGACTCAAACCTCCGTGCTGCGTCCAGAGCCCAGGAGAGAGGGCCCGGGGGTGTGGAGACCGAGCAGTCGTCGGGGTGCTGCTGACGCCCACGCAGCGCCGGGCACGAGGGTGTCAAACCACCGAGCTCGCCTGGGCAGAAGTTTACAGACTCCCGGGCTTGGCAAGGAGCCTTGGAAGACGCGCAACTGCTGGCTTCCGAAGACGTGGGGCCGGGGCGGGACCAGGTGCGTCGGGAGAGGCACTGACGGTCACTCAAAGGGCCTCGGAGTTGCTCGCGACCCCTCTCAGCACCCTCAGGAGCGCAGGTACGCCCCTCCGTGGAGCCGAGGGCTCTTCCAGGCCCGGTCGCTCGCGTTCCCGGCCCGCCCACCGCGGCTCCGCGCCCGGGGCTGCTTAGGACCTGGAGGCGCGGGGGCGGGGCGACGGGCGGCTTGGACGGTGACAGGTGCGCCCCTCGGCCAATCGCAGGGCGGACCCCCCTCGCGGGTCCCCGCCGCGCGCGCCAATCGGTGGCGGCGCTGAGCTTCAAGTGTGCGGAGGGGCGCGGGGACCCCAGCGCGGCGCCAGCGGCCTGGGCGGGCACTGTCGCCTGCGGGCTGCAGCGCGCACAGCCGAGTTCCGCGGCTCCAAACTCGCGTGGGAGTTTGTTCGTGCAAGCGAGTGTGAGCGCGGTCCCAGCGGGGTCCGCACGGAGAAAGCGCGCGGGGACCATGGTGGCCCTCGGCTGAGTTTCCGGCGACGACTTTGATCACTGGGCAAATAATCACCATACTCATACCCAAGCCCCGGGGCTTGCCAACCTCCACGCAGACTCCGCGAGCCGGCCCTCGGCCGCGTCGCCCACCACCGGGCTTTGATCGTCAGACCCCAAACAAGCCGATGGAAAAATCCAAAAATTTCCGCATCGACGCCCTGCTGGCGGTGGACCCCCCGCGAGCCACCTCCACCCAGAGCGCGCCGCTGGCCTTGGTCACCTCGCTCGCCGCCTCGGCGTCTGGCCCTGGGGGCGGAGGCGGGAGCGGGGGGACGAGCAGCGGGCCGAGCCGCAGCTGCAGCCCCGCGTCCTCCGAGGCCACCAGCAATGCCACCGCCGCTCCAGCCGACCGCCTGCGGGCCGAGAGCCCGTCGCCCCCGCGCCTACTGGCCGCGCACTGCGCGCTGCTGCCCAAGCCCGGCTTCCTGGGCGCGGGCGGCGGCGGCGCGGGCGGAGGGCCCGGGGCTCCGCACCACCACGCGCACCCGGGGGCCGCGGCGGCGGCGGCTGCGGCGGCTGCTGCCGCTGCGGCGGGCGGCCTGGCGCTCGGGCTGCACCCGGGGGCCGCGCAGGGGGGAGCGGGCCTCCCGGCGCAGGCGGCGCTCTACGGCCACCCGGTCTACGGCTACTCGGCGGCGGCGGCCGCGGCCGCGCTGGCCGGCCAGCACCCAGCGCTGTCCTACTCGTACCCGCAGGTGCAGGGCGCGCACCCTGCGCACCCCGCCGACCCCATCAAGCTGGGCGCCGGCACCTTCCAGCTGGACCAGTGGCTGCGCGCGTCCACCGCGGGGATGATCCTGCCCAAGATGCCCGACTTCAACTGTGAGTACCGCCCAGCCCACGCCGGCTCTCTGCCGCACCCTCCCTCTACCCCAGCCGCCTTCCTTTCTGCTCTTGGCTCCCAGCGTCGGTGTGCAAGCGCCGCGAAGCTGCCGCCCTTCATCCCCGGGCCTGCGAGGCCCCGCGTGGGCTGCGCGGCGTGAGCGCCGCGGCGGGTTATTAAAATGGCCACGCGCAGGCCTTGCCTTCTCTTCCCCTCAACGCGGAGGGGCAGGTGGAGGTGTGAGACTTGAGATCTGGCGATTAGCCTGCAGGCTGGAGAAGGAAGTGGTCCAGTAAAACTGTCCACAGAGTGCCCCGAATTTAGACAGGTTTCAGGGTCAACGAGACACGGGAAATGAACTTGGTTAGGATCTCCATAATGGGATCTAGAACACACCGTCCCTCCGGTCCAGGAGTGGCAAGGTAGAGAAATGGGCTTCCATAGGCCCAAGCCAGGGCCCAGGCGGTCCCCTGCAAGGTTTCTGTCTTCCTCCTAAAGGGCACTAGGTAGGACTGAACAATGCGGGGACTCTAAGCAGCAGGTGCCAGATTCGGAATTCAGGAAGCCACCAGCTAATGAACCCCTGTCTAAGATGGAAGCGAGAGAGAGGTCCAGCCAGTGAGCTGCCGCTGCTCTGCCACCGGAGGGAACACCTCGCCGAGGCCTGGGCCGGCTCTGGCTTCCTGGGCACACGCCGGCTCTCCCGCTGGCCGCCCCACCCCTGCAGGCTGCCTTTCCTCTCAGGCTAGAACAGAAGATATATACCGCTTTAACACTGTCAGCCGACCAATACCCAAACAAAGAGACCCCATTGTTTCCGTCTGAGTGGATTTGTTTAGACTGGAGAGATGCAGGCACTGGAGGGAAAAAAGAAAACAGAAATAAACACTTGCCAGAATTCAGATTCCTCTGCTAGGAGCAGTGGTTGTGACTAAACAGAGAAAAGCGGGGACCCCAGAGGGCTGCAAGAAGTCACAAGGTGGTGAGAATACCACACTACACACTGCTCGCAGCCAGCCCTGCTCTTCCCAAACCCCACTGACCACCCACCCCTTCCCGTGGAGAGCCGGTTCCATTGACCCCAGCAAAGAATAGAGAAAGCTCTCGTTAAGTTCAGTTGGGGGAGGGGCTGCAGCGCAGACATCTCTAATTCTGCGGACCCCAGCCAGTAAACCCAGAACACCCCGTGAACCCCTTTGGATGGAAAGCCATCTGTTAAGAGTGCATTTTCCAATGTCAGTGGTCCAAGGATGGGACCTGGCCAGGTTGGTCAGTGGTCTCCAAAATGGGTTCCCTGACCCCCCCCCCCAGGTGCTTTGGGGGTGATGGTCTTTGCGCAGCCCACAAACACTCAAAACGGATGAAAGCAGGGCTCTTTTGTCAACACACCTGTTTCATCTCTGGTCTCTAAAGGTGGCTGCATTTAAAAGCACAGCCAGTTCTAAGTTTAGAAAGGGAATGCGAGCCCCAGATCCTGAGGGGCAGTGAGGAATGCAGTGAGGACGGCGGGATGTGTTCTCCCTCACCCAGGAAAACCTGCTTGGTTTCCTTTAATTGGTTGTTTCTGCCCATCGGATGGCATTTTCCAAATGGTCCCTCTGGAGCCAGTGTTTTAATTAGAGTTCTAATGTATTGTCAAGTTGGGAATTCGAAGTCTTGTTTAACTAAAGCAGGGGGCGTGGGCCTTCCTATGAAGCAAATTGCCCATCCCAGGGGAGCCTGGGCTCATCTCTGTCTGGGGCTGGCCTCTTTCTTTCCTTTCCTTTCTTTCTTTTATTGTCTAACACTTGTTAGGCTCCTGGGAAATAAAGGGAAGTTTCGTTTTGTGGTCATAAAATTCTCTGTGATGTAACCGTGCGAAATTATGTAAATAAAGCTGGACAGGTCCCTGGAACACACCGAAGCCCACAGCTTTAATTTGAGTAATGAGAATGGCGCTGAAAGCCTTCCACTCTCTAGCCTTAGTCTTCTGTACCCAAGGAGGGGCTTGTCCAGAGTAAAAAGGAAAATTGAAATGTGGGTTCTAATGAATAAGCCCACTTACCTGTTTAGGCCTCAGCGTTGGTCCCCTTCCTTCCTTCCTTTTCTCCTCTTGTATTTTAATAAGACAGTGGTGGGAACAGCACCGGGGCTCGTCCCCAGCCGGATTTGGGTATGGTGTAGCAGGGAGAGAGGAGGTTTGCTCAGTCTCTGGTTCATAGCCCCTTAAGCCTTTGAGCCTACCCTCTTCTTACCAATATTCATCCCGGTGGCCACTGTAGAAGGCAGCCATGCTCACCACTATACCCCCAATGCTGCACCAGGTTACCACTGTGGGCAGGCAATGGGCAGGCCCTCTTTTCAAGGAGATCCTCAGGTCTTGTCCCAGCCCAAAACATAGGCTGTCTATTGAGTCCCAAACCTCTCATTCCACTTAGTGCCCCCTGGTCCTTTGCAGGGCTGGGCCTTGGGGAACGGACGAGGGCCGCAGCCGTGGGAGGGAGGAACCAGATCCTGCCTTGGCCTCACGCACACCCTTTGGTCCGTTCCGCAGCCCAGGCGCAGTCGAACCTTCTGGGGAAGTGTCGCAGGCCACGCACAGCGTTCACCAGCCAGCAGCTGCTGGAGCTCGAACACCAGTTCAAGCTCAACAAGTACCTGTCCCGGCCCAAGCGCTTCGAAGTGGCCACCTCGCTCATGCTCACCGAGACCCAGGTGGGCGTCCATCAGACACGGCCTGTCAGTGCCACTGGCTTGCGGATTTGGGGCCCTGCGTCTTGACCCCTACAGATTCATTCTTGGTGAAGGTCAAGGCTAGTGGAAGGGATCTTTATCCACATCTAGACGTTTGAGTCAGTGGGTTGGGGGCACAGGATCTGTATTTAGGCCCAGCTGGTACTGCACATCTTTAATCCCAGCACTCACTCGGGAGGCAGAGATTAGAAGGATTGCCTTGAGTTCGAGGCCAGCCTGGGACTACACAGTGAGTTCCAGTTTACCCTGGGCTAAAAGTGAGACCCTATCGAAAGAAAGAAAGAAAGAAAGAAAGAAAGAAAGAAAGAAAGAAAGAAAGAAAGAAAGAAAGAAAGTTAGTTTAACAAGCTCTTCCCTATTCTGAAAAGGGTGCCCCCTTCCACATTCGAAAAGGTTTTTCTGTTGTTGTTGTTGTTTTTTGTTTTTTGTTTTTTGTTTTCCAGAAAGAGAGGAGAGAATGCCTTGATACCTACCCAGCCGCCCCCGCTGGTCCCTCTACAGAACTAGGGTGCATGTACAAAAGTCCTCATCTGGATAGTTAGTTGGGACACATCCCAGCTCTGCTTTACTGATAATTAGGTGTGTGGGGAAGTTAGGAGCTCCTGTCCAGTCAGCATTTCAGTTCTTGAGCCGAAACCCTTTCCAGGACCAGGGCAGCAGGTCCACCCAGGGCCAGGTGAGGGCAGACCCGGGACTCCTGGGGATGGAGGTAGCGGGTTTCTCACACGCACTTGTACCCGCAGGTGAAGATCTGGTTCCAAAACCGGCGAATGAAATGGAAGCGAAGCAAAAAGGCTAAAGAGCAGGCCGCGCAGGAGGCCGAGAAGCAGAAGTGTGGCGGGGGCAAAGGCGCGGAGGAGAAGGGCGAGGAGGAGCTGCTAGGGCCGCCGGTGGCGGGGGACAAAGCTGGCGGCCGCCGCCTGCGGGACTTGAGGGACAGTGACCCCGACGAAGATGAAGACGAGGACGACGAAGATCATTTTCCCTACAGCAACGGCGCTGGCGCCCACGCCGCCTCCACCGACTGCTCTTCGGAGGATGACTCTCCTCCCCTTCGGCCTGGCGGGCCCGGGCACCAGCCCGCGCCCCAGTAGGAGCCCTGCCAGCCAGCCGCAGGAGGTGCGCACGCCCGGACCCGCCCCGTGCCCACCGCGCCAGGCCAGGTCGGGGGGCTTCCACTTTGGGCCCTCGAGAGACCCCAAGAGGGAGACCTAGAGGTTCAAACTTGAACTTTCATTCTTTTTAATTTAATTTCGGGTATTGCTGGCAGGTGTTAGCTAGAAGAGCGGACTTCTTCCCCGGAGAGGCCCCTGCCTCCTCTTCCCGCATCTGAAATGGCAGAACCCGACAGTGTTAAGTGACCTCTGGAAACTTGAATCCTCCTCTGGAAATGCCATTCTGCTGAGAATTGAAAAGAGAAAAAAAGGTTTTATGTTTATGTATTTGGGGGGAGGGGTTATGTCGTGAGCATTCAAGCTCCTGAAAATGAGACGTGTACTGTCTTTATTTTTGTATATTGTATTTATATAAAGAAAGAAAGGTCTACTTATGCATGCTAAATTATTATTTAGCTTTTCCCATCGCCCAGGATGGAATGTAAAATAAATTGGTTTTTTACTGGATGAGAGTGCAAAGCTTTTTTTTTTTTTTTTTTTTTTTTTTTTTTGTGGGTGGGAGGGAGTGCTTTGTCAATAGGCTACATCCCCAGCCCCAAGAGTGCAAATCTTTTGGGGCGATACTATTTTGGTTGTTGGCATGATGGGAGGGTGTCTATTCCATGATTTAAGAGCAAAGGGTGAAAATCAGCACCTATAATGGATAATGAATGTTAGGACCACTTCCACGCCTGGGCTCCTGAGGCGTAACCTAACTCTCGAACTCTTGAGGTTGCAGGGTCCCAGGTTTGAAGTGTTGATGAAAATACCCAGGCCCGGTGTCAGAGCGTTTGGGAACTGTAGATTATGCCACCTGTCCCCTGATGCACAACTCTAGGTTCAGTAATTTTAGACACTGTCAATTTTTCTATTTTCTTGCTCGGTCTTCTTGCTTGGTTGGCGGCCCAGAAATGGAAACATAGTATTTAAAATTTCTGGAAAGAAGCTCCAAACGACTAGACTAGTCATATGTGACATCTGGGGTCCGAGGGCTCATTTCCCGGAATGCACAGAATGGCCTATGTGGCTCTATCCTAGACCCGGGCCTTTGCTGCCAGCAGACTCTCCCGTGCGGGCCAGGAACGGTTTTGTTGGATTTGACCGCGGCGGGCAGCGAGAACGCTCCACGCCAGGGCTGCGTGACTCGGGTTAGTGCGCCTCTGCAGCGGACGCCGTCCATCACTCGGGCAGGCCATGTGCTGCACACATGCGGCCCGGCCCGCCGCGCGGGGCCTCTGCGCTCTCACTGCGGGGCGCGCTCCCCTCCACCCCCCCCCCGTGGCCGGCCCCGTGGCCTGTCCTAGGTCCGCGAGACAAGTGACCCGAGGTCACCTCGCCGTCCTAGACACCCTCCGGTACCTCCTTTCTGTTTGGCACTTTCTAGGCCCGCACCTGGGCGAGGCCGACCAGCCCCCTCCCCCTGCAGCTCGGCGAGCAGTTCCGAAGGGTCTGGAGTTTCATTTGGGCGATTACCGTGGGGCCAGCGGGCACTCCTCCACCTCAGAGCCGAGCCAGATTAATATCCTCCCGGCAGCTCATTATCACCCCGGGCTCCTTCTGTAAAACCCGAGCCGTCCGCGGCGGGGCACGGGCTGGGAGCCAGGCAGGGCAGCTGCTGGGTGCGGAGCTTGGGGCTCAGGACCTCCACGCCCCCCCACCCCCCCACCCCGGTCCAAAGGCACTTTGGGGAGAACTGGATTGGGCTTATAGTTGGTGGAGAAGGAAGAGATCCTGAGGACAAGGAATGGGAAAGTCAGAGAGGAGCGAAGAGAAAGGGAAGACAGATGCCTTTGGGGGTGGAGAGGGAGGTAAAGAAAAAAAAAAGTCTGCAATCCGTATGGATCTCTTTTTAATTTCTAACACATTGGCCAGGTTCAGCCCGAAGCAATCTCTTCCTTGGCTGGCTCCACATCTGGGGGTTATTTTCCCCCTGAGCGCAGCCGGCCAGCCTCTGCGCCCCCAGTCCCAAACGCTGGGTAGCTAGGGAACGGGGTGTAACATCCGGCCTGTGACTCTGGTGCCTCCACCCCGGGGGCTGACGCTCCCCCTCAACAAAGGCAAGGGGCGCACTGGGGGAAGAAACCATCCAGGGGACACCCGGCTCTCCAGCCCCCCCACCCCAGGCAAGCCCTGGCGCAGGACCCGCATCGGCCCCAGCGCCTCCAGCCAGCCGCTTAATCGCGGCGGAATTTATCTCGCTAATAAATTTAATGATCAATTCGTTCTTGTCACAGTAGCTCTTCCCCAAATCAATTATAGCAAATTTAAATATAATCACTGGCTCATCCTCGCCTTCTCCGGGCACGGTGCACATTCATTCCGCCTCACCAACGGCAGCGAGTCCTCTCCTGCCCTGGGCGCTGCTCTCGGGGTCGCGGCCCGGCAGGGCCGGCCTCCGGCTGCACCTCCGCCAGCATCCGAGCCTCCACAGACCCCGTGCCCTCGGTTCCTGGGACCGGAGCCAGCGGTGTCGACGCAGCTGGAGACTGGACGGAGGGAGCTGGAAGCCGGTGCTATGACAGCCCCTGGCGCCTCACCGAAGCCGCAGCCGCCCGCTGCTTGCCAGAGCCCAGTCCCCGCCACCTACAGCTTCCTCTGCACTAGATGCGACCCCGTGCGCTGTGGAGAGCCAGGCTTCTGCCTTGGCATTTCTAGGCAGGGAGTGGGTCTCCACTTAAAGCCCCCACCCAAAGCTGATGTCCAACTCCATCCTGACCTTCATGCCTGACCTCTGGTCACACATTCTTTTGACTGACCTGTGAGATTCTTGCAAAAGCATGTGATGTGTGGATAGTCCTTTTTTTTTTTTTTGAGACCAGAGAGAAAACAACCCAAGGGGGCTTTTTCATCCGGAGTCCAGCCGCAGGTGACAGGCCAGCAAGGAAATAAGTTGCTGCTTGGTGTCAGAGAAGCCCAGACCCAGTGGACAGCAGAGGAGGTTGGCACTGCTCTGTCCTACACTAGACTTCCGGTGCTCAGGTGGGAGTCAGAGTGGAAAGAGCAGCTTAGAAGTGTGACTCCAAAGCGAGGCGGCAGAAGCCAGACTAGACAGACGGGACTCCATCACAGTGGAAACCTAAGCGCCGCAGGGGCGCAATCAACGTGGGAAAGGAGGAGAATGTCTCAGGCCTCGTCCTTCCAATGATGGTTAATATGGAAAATAACGAATTCCTACAACAACAGCAAGACCAAAGTGGTGCAACTTAAAACGTGCAAAGCAATAGAGCAGACCTTTCTCCAAGAAGACCATCAAACCCAGGGGTGGTGGTGTACACACGGGGGAGGCTGAGGTAGGAGGATCTTAGTGAGTTCGAGGCTAGTCTGAGCAAAAGTGAGTTCCAGGTCAGCCTGGGCTAGAGTGAGACCCTGCTTCAAACAGCAAAACAAACAAAGCAAAAAAAAAAAAAAAGTAAATAAAACAGTAAAATGGCTAAGAGGACTATGATGAGAAGACAATATAACTAATCATCAGAGAAGTGAAAATCAAAATAGAACTTCATAGGGATGGTGGATATAAAACAGGAACCCTATAGGGAAGTGTTGGGGGGGGTGACACCTGCTACCTGCTCCTTTGTGCACAGCTGGAAGGAATGAAGCATGGTGCCCTTCCTGTAGAGAACTGTGCATTTAAAACTGACCCAGCAGTCCCAGTATTGAGTAAATAGTTACAAGAATTGAAAGCAAGATCTTGGGGAGAATTTTTAAATGTTACTTGTGTGCGTGCACAGGCGCACTCTTGCCACTGCAAGTGAGTCCCAAAAGCTTGCTCTACTTTTTGCATCCAGCTTTATGTGGGTGGCTTAGGAATTGAACCCTGTCTGGCAGGCTTTACAAGCAAGCACCTTTAACTACTGAGCAATCTCCCCGGTGCCCTCAAGGAGAAATTTGCATGCTTCTGTTCATTGCACCACTCACAACCTACATGTCCATCTGCAGGTGAATGAAAGGGTAAAATGTTGATATCCACTCAGGGCAGTAAGGAAAGCCCTGCTTCATGCCACAGCTGTGAGTGAACGAGGAAGAGGCAGGCTGAGCAAAATAAGCCAGGCACAGAAAGACAAACACTGTGTGACCTCAGCTGTGTGAGGCATCTTGTAGACAAGAGTCAAGCTCCTGGAAAGTAGAATAGTGATTTGCCAGGGTTGGGAGGAGAAGAACTAGGGAGCTAGTATTTCATGAGGACAGTGCTTCTGTTTGGGAAGGTTGAGAAAATTCTAGAGAGCTGTTGCCTACAAGATCCACATAGTCTGAGACTACAGAGTGAATTCCAGGTCAGCTTGGGCTAGAGCGAGACCCTACCTCAAAACAAAAAAACAAAACAAAACAAAGATCCACATGGTTAGAACTGTGCAATAAGAAATAGTGGCAATGGGCTGGATGGGTAGTACATGACCGCCATCCCAATCATGCAGAAGATGGTGAGGTGGAGGCCAGCCAGCATGAGCTACATTGGGAAACCCTGTCTAAATTATATATACACACACACACACACACACACACACACACACACACATAATGAAGCTGGTGGTGGCATATGCTGTGATCCTAGCACTCAGGAGGCCCAGGGAAGAGGACAGCAGAGTCTGAAGTCAGTCTGGGATACACAGCAAGTGCAGCCTTTAGCAAACCAGCAAGGGCCACATGGCAAGACCCTGTCTCAGAAAAAAAAAAAAAAAAAAGGTGAAGATGGTTTGAGCATCACCCCAACCCACACATTTTATTTTGCCTTTCCTCTCTCCTTCTCTCCCTGCATCTCCCTTTTCCCTTCCTCCAGCCCTTCCCACTCCACCCGACAAATATAAGTAAATAAATAAATAAATCCCCGGTGTGCTGTTGCCCTAGGCCCAGTGCCCTGCCCATGAGCCTTAGCCTGAGCCCGAAAAAGAGGATTCCAGGCTGGGTCCACTGAGCACCTCCCAAGTTTACCCATTAAGGGAGCCCCAGAGACCTTCCCTGTGTGGCGGGGGGAGCGGAGGGCAGGTTTGAGTCTGGTCGGTGGGGTCTCAGGGCTGACCAGGTGGGGCACCCCATGGTGGGGAGTGGCCCTGGGAGGTGACCTAGAGCTACCGGGGATGGGGATCGAACTCGGCCCAGGGTGTGGGCGCCTTGCGATGCTCCCCACCCCACCCCCCAGTATCAAAGTCCTGCGGTGCATTTGTGTCTCCCTCAATAAAACTAATCCCTCGGAGGTGTGACCTGCACCGAGAATGCCTCAGCGCTGCAGACTACAAGGGCGAATATGTTTTTTAGATTTGGATTTTATGATGGGATTAAAGTTTATTTTCCATAATAGGACACCTAATAAAACGCATAAAGCCGATCCGGGCCTCCAGCTGGTGGCCTCGTTTAACACTTTCACTTCGTAAATCACTTTAGGCCGCGCCAGGTGTGCAGCGCGGGCGGGAAGGGCGGCGTCCGGGCCGAGGGGGCTCGGGCCCCGCGCCCCGGGCACCCCGGCTCCCCCGCGCCCGGGCAGGTCTCCGCCAGGCTCCCGGCCCCGCGCCGACCCCGCATTCCGGGGCCCGCGCACCTGCCGCCCCGCCCCGAGTACACACCGCGCCGGACAATGCGCGCTGCCCCGGCCATTGTCCCCGGGCGCTCGGGGCGGGGCGGAGGGCGACACCCCCGCGCGGCCGCGGCCAGGGCGGGCGCGGTTTACCCAGCTGGGGAGGAACAAAGGCGCGCGCCTTATCTCGGTGGCCGCGGGGTCAGGCCGGGGCCGCGGGGCGGGACCTCAGCGTGGACCGGCCGGCGGGAGCTACCTGCCTCCACGGGCTCGGGTGTGGGGATGGGTTAGCCCCGGGGCTGGGGGTCGGGATGCGGTTCTATTGCTTTGCAAGCTCATGGCCCATGGGTCACCCCCAGAGCGCCTCTTCCAGTAAAAAGAAAAGAAAAGAAAAAGCGAGAGGCGGGGGGAGGGGGGGTGCTGGAGAGATGGCTTAGCAGTTGAGGCGCTGCTCTACAAAGCCAAAGGACCGAGGTTCGATTATCCAGTACCCATGTAAACCAGATGCACAAGGTGGCACGTGCATCTTGGAGTTCGTTTGCAGCGACTGGAGCCCTGGCATGCCTATTCTCTCTCTCTCTCCGTCCCTACCTCCCCCTCCCTCAAAATAAATAAATAAAAATAATTTTAATTTTTAAAAAATGAGCCGGGCGTGGTGGTGCAGGCCTTTAATCCCAGCACTCCGGAGGCAGAGGTAGGAGGATCCCCTTGAGTTCGAGGTCACCTTGAGACTACATAGTGAATTCCAGGTCAGCCTGAGCTAGAGTGAGACCCTACCTCCAAAAAAAAAAAAAAAAAAAAAAAACAAAAAAAAAATTAAATGAGAGGGGTTTCAGTAACACCCAGGAGAGTTTGGGGTGCCAGTAGAGAAAATATGGGGGTGTGGTGAGTGGATGTGGAGCAGTGAGACTAACCCTGAGCTCCTCAGCTCCCCATGGGCGCCACCGGGTTCCTTCATGTTGAAAACTAGCCCATCTTCATGGGGATGCCAAAGCTTTTGTATCTGCTGTAATCCTCCAGTTCATCTTTCTGGTTAGCTCCTTTTCTCCCAAGCATAGCATTTATTTTTCTACCCCAAAAGAAAAGAAAGGGTTTGTGGGAGAGTAGTGTTAAGGACGTTGTGAGCAGAGTGACAGGCCAGCTTACTCAGCTCCTAGGCCAGGGTTAAGCCTGGGCTTAGCTGCCTCTTGCAAATTGCGTCTCCTCCAGAGCAGTGCTCCTTCCTGCAGGCGGAGGCCCAGCTCTCAGGTCTGGCTGGCTGTGGTTCTCCATGTCAGAGGCAAATACTAACAGGAAGTTCACAGTGTGTTTATAAAGAATAACAACCTATAAATGAAATACAAACCGTACCTTCCTCACTGATCTCCCACCTCACAGGCCAATTTATACTCAACATTCATTTATTCCAGATTCAGGATTGAGTTAGGCACCTGAGTGACCAGAGTACCCTTTCACCTGCAGAACAGAGATGGTACTGTCCATCGCAGAAGGCCGCGCCATGCACTTGGGTTATTTTTAAAATTATTTTATTATTTATTTGCAAGCAGAGAGGGAGAGGAAGGAAGAGAGACCGAGACGGGAGAATAGGCAAATCAGGGCCTCCTGACACTGCAAACAAACTCTGGATGCATGAGCCACTTTGTGCATCTGGATTTACATGGGTACTAGGGAACTGAACCTAGGCCATCAGGCTTTGCAAGCAAGTGCCTTCAACCACGGAGCCATCTCCTTACCCCATGCGCTCAGGGTTTTAAAGACACCAGCATGTGTTGGCTGCTGACCTCTAGGAACTCATTAATGAAGAAGCAGCCGTTCCCCACCCCCCCCAGGGAGTTACAACAGAAAGACAGTAGGTAATAAACATAATGGATAAGTGAATACTGTAACACACATACAGATACACACAAACTGCTGTTTGTGTGTGTGGCTGGAAGCTGGGGGAGGCTGAAGGAGGGAAGTGACAGGGAACCATCATCATGGCCCCTGAAGCCCCTGTCAATCATACTGCAGGACTCTGTTGGGAATCCAACTTGCTGGAATGGGCTGAGGATGGCCTGGAACTCCTGATCCTCCTGAGTCCTGTGCTGGGATTGCAGACTGCTTATGAATGCTTGCTTGGGAGCTTAGGAGGACTGGAGACTTTTAGGAAGAGTAGAAGGTATTTATCCTGATTCCCAAAGATTCAATATTCACTCATGGATCCAGTATTCTTCCCTGGTGGGGTGTGAATAGAAAAAAAAAAAAAGGAGGGGTCACAGGTATGACATGCTAATTTCAGCAGTTAACCCTGACTGCTCTGGAAAAGTAAAAAAGTAAGGTTTTCCTATGGACAAGGTATCCCCATGTTGGAGGATCAGCAAGAGAAAGAAGCATGAGCCGTAGTGTAGGCCCACACAGAGGAGGTGCCAGTCACCTGTGCCCTGTGTTCTGGTCCCTTCTGGGGATCCTCCAGTTATGCATTCCAGAGAATACATCTGGCTGCCAGGCCCTGCTGGTCCCAGCCTACTTCTCCCTGCCACCTATTCTTCTAGGTGGAGTGCAGGCCTGTTTTCTAGAACAAGAAGTTTCTGGGTCCAGAGCAGAGGATGGTGGCAAGAGAAGAGCCCTTGTGCAGGCAGCCAGCCCCTTCATAACTTCATTCGTAAAATGAGGACATGAACAGTTCCTGTCTCATAGGGTTAAATGATTTAACATTTGTAGGATGCCAGGCACTCCATATAAATTCATTGACTAATTAAACAGCACACGAGTAAGTAACAACACCTGCCCCTCCTCCTGCACATGGCATTTCTCCAGCCCATCGTCTGCAGACCCACACAGAACCATGTGGAACATCTATGCCCTAGTATGAGCAGTTGTAAGGAGTGGAACCCGAGAAGCTCTGGCTCGTGTTGAGGAAAGGTATGTGTGGAAAGGGTAAAAGGAGAGGAGGAGGGTAGGGCGAGGGGCAGAGATTCCTTGGGCCTCTCTGAAATCCAAGAATAGGAACCAGGAGGCAGAATGTGGGAGTGAACACTTACTTGATGGTTAAGCTCTGTTGTCAAATTGACCAAGGCAGGAATCAAGTAGGATCATGCCTCTTGGGCAGGTTTGTGAGGGTCTCCAGGAAGGATTGATGGAGGGAAGAAGAACTTCTCCCAAGTGGGAGGTCCTTCTGGCATGGACTATATGTAAGGAAGGGCCAAGAGAGCACAGTGCCTTTTGCCTGTCTGTTGGTGCTACTTGCTGGTGAATCCATCTACCCTGTGGCTGCTCTCCACCCCAGACACTGGAACCCAGCCCCTCAGCCTTCCAGTGTGGACTGAAGACCAGCTGCTTTCCAGGGGTCCTCCAGGCCTTCAGTGCTAGATTGCGACTGCTAAGGCCTCCAGCCTTGTGGACCAAGCAGCTACTGGGTTCTCTGAATCCACAGCCTGCAGCAGCAACCACTGGGCTGCCCAGCCCGTATTCTGTAAGCTAATGCAATAAATCTCTTTATACCTCATACTCACTCTGTTGGTTCTGTTCCTCTAGTGAACCCTGACTAGTCACATCAACCATGTGGCTTGGGCAGGCAAGTGGTCCCTGGGTCTCCATGTCCTCCTCTGTAAATTGGGGCATTGTAGCACCTGCCTCACAGGTTGGCTGTAAAGGATGGCATGACTCATATGCTAGGAACTGCCTGTCACAAAGTAAGCCACTGCCACATGTTAACTTCTGTGCTGCCCCGAGCCCCCTGCCCACCTGGACATGCTTGCAGGAACACGTGTACCCCGAGCTGCCCTGGTCTTGACTCTTCACAGGCCACTACCCACACCTGTGCCCACACCTAGTAACAACTTCTTTTGGTGCCTCCCACTGTGGCAGCCAGAGCCCCCTGACCCACCCTGATCCTCGCCCTCCTCAGTGTGTTGGATGAGGCGATGTAAGGTCTGAACAATGGCAAACATACAGACATGATACAGCTCACACTCTTATTTTATTTTGTAATATTTTTCATGAGAGAGAGAGAGACAATTGGCTTGCCAAGGCCTCCAGCCACTGCAGTAGAACTCCAGACGTGTGCACCACTTTGTGCACACGTGTGATCTTGTGCGCTTGCATCACCTTGTGCATCTGGCTTACGTGGGATCTGGAGAGTGGAACATGGGTCCCTGGGCTTCGCAGGCAACCACCTTAGCTGCTAAGCCATCTGTCCAGCCTCGAGCCCATGCTTTTGAAACACACTGCACATTGGGTCTGCTCTTTTGCTTGCTGTCTTTGATAGGCAGTGGTCATTGGGATAGACTGGCCACAGACAATTGTTCCAACTTGTCTGCAAGTAACAGCAACCACATCAGTAAATCCTCGGGCTCCACCCAAATTAGCAACCTCCCATAAAAAGGTCTTGAGCCCTTGCCCTTAGGTCTGCTCACTACCCAGCCAAGGCAACTTGATATAGTGAGGGTCTCACTGGCACCACTCAGAGTTTCCAGTCAAGCTCACAATATGTTAGTGAGCTCTGGCCTCTGGATGATTACCTGGACTGCTGCCTTATTGATCGAGTATTATTTATCAAGTAACTCTCAGGTACTTGACACTGCTGAACTGTACACACACTTTCGGTATCCACAGGCCAGGTTCCCCAAGAGGCGAGGTGAGCAGCAACCCTTCAGGAAATGCCCGCAAAGCCATCCCGTCCCCGCACACACACAAGCACCATTTTGCATTCTTGCTGTTGGACTTGCGCTGTCTCCTCGCACAGCCTGCTGGCTGCTTGAGTATGACAATGTCTGGGAGCATGTCAGGATTTGGGTGGTTCAGATGACAGGGCTGCCAGGTGACTGGTAACAGACAGAAGTGCATTTCTCTCTCCTATAAACAGGCTGTCCAGGCCTGGTCTGGAAGTCCCACGCCCACAGACCTGGGCTCTTTGGTGCTTTTCACCCTCCGCCCCAGCCTACGTCAGTGGCTCAGGCTCCACATCCCAAGCAACGGGGGAAATGTATGAGTTTCTTTCCTCATCATTGCGTCAAAATGCCTGAGAACCTAGGGAGGAAGAATCTGCTTTGGTTCAGGTGCGACAGGGCAGCATCCACCGTGGGTGGAGGGCATGGTGGAGGGCATGGTGGCTGCCTGGCTCCCCCAATCAGAAAGCAGAGAGGGACGAAGGAACACCAGCGCTCAGCTTGCTTTCTCTTTCTTATTTGGCGTGGGAGCCCAGTCCATAGGATGGTACTGCCCACTTCTGGGCCGGCCTTCCCAACTCAAGTCAAACCTCCCTGGTAACCTACCCAGAGGTATGTGTCTTAGGTGATTCTAAATCCAGTCAAGCTCACAATGACCAACAGAGAGGACAAGGGACAATGAGCCCTCCAGGATTCAGTGACTGCACTTTTACTTCCATTTTACTGGCTAAAACTCCTGATGCAGCCACAAGATGTTCCTGGGAGAGGAAGGGAGCTTCTCCTTTTGGTTGACCATGGACGTAGCTGGACTTTGGGGATGGGGGCAGAGTGGTGGTTAGAGGATCTTGGGAAACAACAAAGTGCCTCAGGCATAATTTTGGTGGTTGTTGTTGTTTTTTGTTTTTTCAAGGTAGGGCTCACTCTGGCCCAGGCTGACCTAAAATTCACTATGTAGTTTCAGGGTGGCCTCAAACTCAAGGCGATCCTTCTACCTCTGCTTCCAGAGTGCTGGGATTAAAGATGTGTGTCACTATGCCTGGCTTCAGGTATAGTTTTTTGTTGTTGTTGTTGTATTTTTTTTTTTCTGTTTGTTTTTTTTTTTCTTTTTTTGCTTTTTCGAGGTAGGGTCTCACCCTAGTCCAGGCTGACCTGGAATTCACCATGTAGTCTCAGGGTGGCCTTGAACTCACGGCGATCCTCCTACCTCTGCCTCCCGAGTGCTGGGATTAAAGGCGTGCGCCACCACGCCCGGCTTGTTTTTTGTTTTTTTTTTTAAGAGAGAGAGAGAATTGGCACACCAGGGCTTCCAACCACTACAATCGAGCTCCAGACATGTGTGCCATCTTGTGTACATATGTGACCTTACACGCTTACATCACCTTGTGCGTCTGGCTTATATGGGACCTGGAAAGCAGAACCTAAGTTTAGGCTTTTCAGGCAAGTGCCTTAACCACTAAGTCATGTCACCAGCCCTCAGATATATATATATATATATATATACATATATATATATATATATATATATATATATATATATATATACTGAGGTAGGGTCTCTCTCTAGCCCAGGCTCACCTGGAATTCACCATGTAGTCTCAGGTTGGCCTTGAACTCGTGGGTATCCTCCTACCTCTGCCTTCCGAGTGCTGGAATTAAAGGTGTGCATCAACACACCCAGCTCAGAAATAGTTTTATGAAAATATTATTTATTTATTTATTTGAAAGAGACAGAGAGAGAAAGAGAGTATGGGTACACCAGGGCCTCCTACCACTGCAAAGGAATCCCCTGACACACGCATCATTTTGTGCATCTGGCTACTGAAGAATCAAAGTCAGGCCATCAGTCTTTAAAAGCACGTGCCTTTAACCACTGAGCAATCCCTCCAGCCCTTAGGTATAGTTTTGACTTTTTGTTATTGTGGTAAAATATACATAACATGCCTTTAATCCCAGCACTTGGGAGGTTGAGGTAGGAGGACCACTGAGTTCCAGACCAGCCTAAGACTACATAGTGAATTCCAGGTCAGCTTCGGTTAGAAGGGGACCCTACCTGGGAAAACTAAAATATATATATACATAACACTTGCCATTTTATCCATTTGTAAGTGGCATTTTATGCACTGAGCATTTCACGATGTCATGTAGTGTCACCACTGTCTGTACCCCAACTTTCATCTCTCCAGCATCAACTGTGTCCAGGAATGAGTGGACTTGTCCTGAGCAGTCCATTATCTCATCTGGTACATGTCCCAGGTGCTCAGTTCTTTTAAAAACACACTGAGGCCAAGTGTGGTGGTGCACAGCTTTAATCCAGCACTCAGGAGGCAGAGGTAGGAGGATTGTTACGAGCCTCAGGCCAGTCTGGAACTACAGAGTGAGCTCCAGGTCAGCCTGGCTGCAGTGAGACCCTGCTCAAGCACTTCCCTGCTGAAATAACTGTACTAATGAAAAAAGAGAGAAGAAAGAAGAAAGAAGAAAGCTGGGTGTGGTTGAGCACAGCATTTAGAAGGCAGAGGTAAAAGGATCTCTGTGAGTTCGAGGCCAGCCTGGGACTGCAGAATGAGATCCCTGTCAGCCTGGACTAGAGTGATACTACCTCAAAAACAAAACAAAACAAAAACAAATCTGTACTGAAAGACTGCAGGTGGCTCAGTGGGTAATGTGCTCACTTTGCAAGTATGAGGACCCAAGTTCAATCCTCAGAACCCAAGTAAAACTTCCAGGCATGGTGGAGCATGCTTGTAGTTCCAGCACTGGGGAGGAAGAGACAGGAGAGTCCTTGGAGGTGCTGGCCAGCCAGTCTAGCCTAACTGGTGAGTTCAAGGCCAGTAAGAGAACCTGTCTCAAAACAAACAAACAAACAAACAAAAAAATAGAGCAGGGTGTGGCGGCACGCGCCTTTAATCACAGCCCTTTCGAGGCAGAGGATGGAGGATGGCTGTGAGTTCAAGGCCAGCCCAGGATTACAGGATGAGGTCCAGGTCAGCCTGGACTGGAGTAAGATCCTACCTTGAAAAAAACCCTCAAACAAGAGCCGGGTGTGGTGGTGCATGCCTTTAATCCCAGCACTCAGGAGGCAGAGGCAGAGGCAGGAGAATTGCTGTGAGTTTGAGGCCACCCTGAGACTACATAGTGAATTTCAGGACAGCCTGGGCCAGAGTGAGACCCTGCCTTGAAAAAAAACAAAACAAAACAAAAAAAACGATGGACAGCGCCTGAGGAATGCACCGGAGGTTGGCCTTTGGCCTCCGCACAGGTGCACACACATGCATGCACACATGTACAAAAATAAATAAATAAAAGAAGCCCAGTGTGGTGGCTCATACCTTTACCCCAGCACTAAGGAGGCTGAGGTAGGATCACTGTGAATTCAAGGCCAGCTGAGGCTACAGAGTGAATTCAAGACCAGTAAGATCTGACTCAAAAAATAAAAACATAAATAAATAAAAGCCTGGGCGCGGTCGCACACGCCTTTGATCTCAGTACTTTGGAGGCAGAGGTAGGAGGATGGCCATGAGCTAGAGGCCACCCTGAGACTACAGAGTAAGTTCCAGGTCAGCCTGGGCTACAGCGAGACCCTACCTCAAATAAATAAATAATAACAAAAAAATAAATGGTTTTGAAAACAGAGTCACATGTCTCTTTTGTTCCTCTCTGAAATTCTTCCCTTGCTTCCACAGGTAGAGAACACCACATGTCATGCAGGCAGTGGGCTCCTCGTGGTTTCCAGAAACCAGAAACCAGAAACCCTGAGACATGGGGTCCCAGAAGGCCCTGGAGAGCCTCCCCCTGCCTTCTCACTGCAGGTGGGTTGGAGCTCAGCACTCAGCACCCCCTATTTCTCCCTCCTGTGGCACCCCCACAGTCAGCACCTTGAGTTTCAGAGGCCTCCCCCCTATCTTTGTACAACAAAGTAATTCGCTTTTAATGACCGCTGGTGTTTTCTTTCCCAGTTCTATTGGAGAAGATAATGTCTGAGGCCTTCCCCATGGGTTAAACCACCATGACCTTCATAATCAGAGAACAAAAATAAATTATATTTGCTCATAAATGTCAGTCTGTCTCAGGGCCTGGCTGCCTCCTAATCACAGACAGCGTGATAGCGTTTTGCTTTTATCAGGCCTCTTCCTGCTCAGGTAACAAAGCGCTTTATTATATCATTAAGTGGGGGGAGTGTCTCAGCCGGCGGTTCCCACTGTGGCTACAGAAGCCCTTGGACTTCCGACCCTGGGACTCTCCCACGGTGCCAGGGAGGGGGTATGCACAGTCCCCAGGGCCAGGTGAGCCCCTTAGGCCTTCAGAAATGGGTGATGTGGATTTGATGTTGGGAGGGGCAGAGGCAGCGGGAGCAGACGTGGCTCCTGGCTCCCCTGTGGCCTTGGGACAGTGGCAGGCTCCGATCCTCCGAGGAGCTAGGCCAGGAAGGGTCTGGCATCCTGCAGGCAAGGCCCTGGGAAACCACCGTGCCCGTGTCTGGGTGAGACAGTTTCCAGCAGGCCTGGAGTGGCATGTGTCTCTGAGGGAGCACCTACAACTCGGATTTCCCCAGACCCCCTGATCCAGAGGTTCTGACAGGTAATAGATGGCATCATAATGCCAGGCCTCCCTGATTCCTCCATGAAGACCTGTGTGGGTTCTGAGGGAGCCCAGACCTGGACAGAACCTTCTGGAAGAGTACTACTGCTGTCCCCATGGGCTATTTTAGCACTGGTGAAAGCTATTTTGGTAGGGGGTGAAAGGGCCTCCCTCGTTCATATGTGTGCACTCCATCTGCACTGTAGCATGCTGTGGCTGCATCTATGCTGCATGTTGTGTTCATGGTGTGAAAACAGGGGCGTCACTTTTCCTAGGCGAGGCAGTTAGGCCAGTCCCTGCGCCTTCCCTAGGCTCAGCCTCCTGCAGTGTGAGGCAAGCTCCAGGCCACAGCTTGATCTGTCAGCACAGTCCCACCTCTTTCAAGTGGAAACGCAGACCCTGTCAGTCTGCTAGGTCATTCACAAAACAGTGGGGCTCTGACTCCCACCCACACACTCAGTGCTGCCAGCGATGGTGGGGGTGTTGGCCCGCCGGGGCCAGGTGAAGTGCATTTCCTTCCCTAATCAAATGGTGCAGGGCAAGGATAAAATAAATCTCAAATAATCACGTTGCCTTTGTGATGAGTTAAGTGAGTGTTTTACGCCTGGAGCATAAGAACTTGCTGTTCCTCAGCAGGGAGCTCTGGGCCAGGGCTTGCAGTAAGTCTGTTCTGCCTCTCTGCTTCTGTATCCTGTCTGAGAACTACACCTTTGGGTGCATCTGCTTAGGATGACTCTTTCTAGGATATTGGGTTTCAGCCAAGGCCATGCAAAGTGAAGCCATAGCAACAATAGGCATGACCTCAGCCTCAGTGTGGTGGTATGTGGTCCCAGATGCTCAGGTTGTGCTTGATCAAAATGCTAAGACAGGCTGGCCCTGACACCTTGGGTCTTGTCTTGGATGTTTGAAGCCAGGCAGGCCTCCAAGATGAGGGACACTGGAAGTGACAGCTGGCCAAGACGGTCCAAAAATCCCAAAGTGGTGGGAAATTTCAGAAAGTGGACCATGATGTTCTATAATTAAAAAAAGTGCTGGGTGTGGTGGCACACACCTTTAATCCCAGCACTCGGGAGGCAGAGGTAGGAGGATCACCATGAGACTACATAGTGAATTCCAGGTCAGCCTGAGCTAGAGTGAAACCCTACCTCGAAAAACCAAAGAAAAAGAAACTCGGTGTACCAGGGCCTCTAGCCCCTGTAAACAAACCCCAGATGCATGCCCCACCTTGTGTAGCTGACCTACGTGGGTTCTGGGGAATCAAACCTGGGTCCTTTGGCTTTGTAGGCAAGCACCTTAACCACTAAGCCATCTCTCTAGTCCAAATTTTTTTTTAAAAAAGAAATAAGTGCAGGGCGTGGTGGCGCCCACCTTTCATCCTAGCCCTGGGGAGGCTGAAGTAGGAGGATCACTATGAGTGTGAGGCCAACCTGGGCTACAACAGAGTGGGTTCCAGGTCTGCTTGGGCTAGAGTGAGACTCTGCATCCAAAACAATAAAATAAAATAAAGTAAAACCAGAGAAGGAGAGAGAGGGAGAGAGGGGAGGGGGGATGAAATGTGATATATGAAACTCACGATTATAGAAAGATCACTCTAGCCTGACCAGGAGCAGGCCTGGGAGTCCCTTAGGCCACATGTGGAGCCCAAGTACCTGCCCTCAGGTACTCGATGGCGTTGACGTTCCATGGAAGGGGCAGGCTGATGGTGAGGAGTGAAGAGGTGTGATGTCAGTACATTCCAGATTTTTGTGTGGAAATGTGTATGGATAACTGTGCGTATGTAACTGTGCATACAGGCATATGTAAAACCAAATATGGTCAGTCAGTGGAGAAGACTGTTAGCAATTGGTGAACTAAAAACATGAAAGGAAGAATCTGCTGTTTCCTTGGAAACACTTCTGAGAAAGCAAAATGAAACAAACAGCCCATTATCGATTGCCTGGAAAATACCTTCAAACAGGTCTGCCTGCCTTGTCTTTACATTTCTTCCTCACTGCACCTCCTGTCAGCGGTCAGTGCAAGCCAACAGGGCAGCCCATGAATAGTGACCAACACTTTATTCTCAGAGCAGGAATCCAGAGAACCACCCACACTGAGGTAGTAAGTGGTCACCTTCAGAAGCCATGCCCAAGACAGTTGGGAAAGTGTGGGCTCCAGGTCCAGGGAAAGCCAGCTAGTGGTCAAACGTCCTCCTCTGGACAGGTCAAGGACGCAATCGCTCAGCCTGGGTTAAGCCGCCCACCCGTGGGACACATGCCGCATTGTTGCCCAGGTCACCCACAAGTCCCAGAGCCCTGAGGTCACTCCTGGCCCTGGACTACTGCACACTGGCTGTGATCTTCCCTCTCATCACCTTATCATGCAATCATCGTTCTTCATCAGTATCTGACTCTACTCAAGGGAAATGCCCCCTTTCTGTAAGCGCTTCCTCCTTGTGCTCCATTAGCTGCAGGCCCACAGGCTCCTTCCAGAGACGACACAGGTCCACACAGGTTCCCAGACCTCAGAAACGCATTGTGGCTCAGACGAAAAGCATCTTCCCCACATCCCCTTCCCAACTCTCCTGTCCATCTCAGCCTCTAAATTTCAGTGAGTGTCTGCTGGTGTCCAATGTGGTCCGTGTGCTGAGAGCTGGGTACCAGAGTGAGTGCTGGGATAAGGGAACCTTTAAAAGGAGTGTCTGAAGATGATTAAGTCACAGGGTACTGCCTCGAAGGGATGGGTGCTGGAATGACTTACTTTTTGCACGTGGAACGTCACAGGGTGACAACTGTGTGTTTGTCCCTCCTCACTGCTTTGTTTCTCTTCCCAATTCTCTGCCATGCAGCCAGGGTTGTGTTTGTGTGTGTGTGGGGGGGGGGGCTTGGCCAGAGGCCAAGCAGATATGACTGCTCATTTGCATTTTAGCCTCCAAAACTGTGAGCCAAATAAGCACCCCCCTTTTAGTTAATTTTTTGACAGTTTCATACATGTATATAATGTATTTTGATTCAACCCCTGCCCTGTTATCTTCTGTTCTTTTAAATAGCCTGCCTCAGGTATTTTGTTACATGAAATAAAAATGGACCAAATAGTGTGTGTCAGAAGTGTTTCCTGGAAGCCAGACGTAGTGGCACACACCTTTAGTCCCAGCACTCAGGAGGCAGAGGTAGGAGGATTGCCATGAGTCCAAGGCCACCGTGAGACTACATAGTGAATTCTAGGTCTGTCTGGGCTAGAGTGAGACCCTACCTCGAAAAACCAAATAACAATAACAACAATAATAATAATAGTGGGCTGGAGAGATGGCTTAGTGCTTAAGGTGCTTGCTTACATAGCCAAAAGACCCAGGTTCAATTTCCCAGTACCCACATAAGTCAGATGCACAAGGAGGCGCATGTGTCTGGAGTTCGTTTGCAGTGGCTGGAGGCCCTGGTACACCTATTCTCTCTCTCTCTCTCTCTCCACACACACACACACACACACACCCACACCTGCCTCTCTCTCAAGTAAATAAATAAAAATAAAAATACAAAAAAGTAATTTTGGGGCTAGAAAGATGCTCAGTGGTTAAGGCACTTGTCTGCATTGCCTAACAATCCCAGTTCAATTCCATGTAAAGCCAGATGTATAAAGTGGTACATGCATCTGCAGTTCATTTGCAAGTGGCTACAGCCTCTGGCACACTATTTTTTCTCTCTCCTTGCAAAGAAATAGATAAACTATTAATAATAATTTAAAAAACACAACAGAGTTATTCAAACAACTTCCTTGCCAGTGACTAACAGTTTCCTATTGTCAGCAAGATGAACCCTTCTCGACTCAGTGGGCAGAGTTCTTCCCAGTCATGTGTCACAAGTACTGATCTTTCTTTTCTACTTACAACAAAAAAAACTCCAAGGTCTCACTCTAGCCCCGGCTGATCTGGAACTCACTCTGTAGTCCCAGGTTAGCCTTGAACTCATAGCAATCCTCCTACTTCTGCCTCCTGAGTGCTGGGATTAAAGGTGTGCGCCATCGTGACTGGCCACCTTTCTTTTCTTTACCATATCCTCCTCAGAGCCTCGTGGAGGAGCCTGCCCAAGGGCCACTGCCTTTGGAAAGCTGTTTTCAGTCTCTGCCTGCTGCTGTCCCGTCCCACTGGGCTTCTCTTGTGAGCTGTTGGCATTCTGCCCTATGGTGATGTGAGACAGCAGGGCTCTGGGTGAGCTGACTTACATGGGTACTGGAGAATCGAACCTAGGTCTTTATGCTTTACAGGCAAGTGCCTTAGCACCTATGCCAACTCTACAGCCCCCAAAATTTATTTTTGAGAGAGTTGAAGTAAGAGGGAGGAAAGCAGGAAAGGACCTAAGCCAAGACCATGGACATCTCGTGTGGGTGTTTGGATCAGGTCCATTTATACGTCAGGCATCCAGTTAGGATGGGCCTCATTGCCAAGTTCAAATGTATATGAAAGATCTTGATTGGTTGCTGGGCCCAGGAAGAACACTGACACAGGAAGGGCCGCTCATGGGTGCTAAGTCTATGAACGTTAAGGAGGATCTGAAAGCTGCTCCTATTGCCACCTTGGATCAGGTTGTAGTTCTAGTCTCACCCTCACGGGGTGACATCCATATTCCTTTGGGCCCGTGTCCTTAAACTTACCTGCAATAAAAGCTATCTTGCTCCTAATCTGCATCAGTGGGATGTGTCCCATTTAATGTAACTGCTTCTGCTCCCCATGTGGAGCATCTCAGGGTTCTTATTTCAGGAGTTAACCCCGTGGGTGACATCAAGTGGGTGCCCAGTGGGATAAAAACAGCCCAGCTGCATTTGGATCCTCCTTGAAAGAGTCCTCATGCTGATGGGATTCAGAGACGGGTCTCACAGGCAAGCACGTTTCTGTGCACAATACTTACAAGTGAAGGAATTTCACAACATGTGTTTGGACCCCAACATGTGGGTACCACCTAACGTGTGCCTTCTGAGTGAGCGCTTTTGTTGTGAGGCCTTTTCCTGAGATCACCTTAGCGATTAAGAAGGGGCAAGTGCCCAGCGTGGTGGCGCATGCCTTTAATCCCAGCACTCGGGAGGCAGAGGTAGGAGGATGGATCTCTGGGAGTTTGAGGGCACCTGAGACCACATAGTCAATTCCAGGTCAGCCTGGGCTAGAGTGAGACTCTACCTCAGGAAAACTAATAATAATAATAATAATAATAATAATAAGAAGAAGAAGAAGAAGAAGGAGCCACCTGGCCCTAACCACGGAAATCATCTCCTCAGTGCTCGGGGCCACTCTGGTGATGTCCACAGGCACAGGCTCTCAGCAGAGGAGCTGCAAGAACCTGGGGTGGGGTTAGCTCTACTTTGGCCTCAGGGCTGACTTGCAGGATTATTTGTGGGAAACTCATAGCTGGGCCTGCACCCCCAGGAGAGACCCTGGAGTATGGGGGGAGCAAGCAGCCCAGCCCCACACTTGCCTGTCTAGGTGGCTGGCAGCAGACCTGGGACCGCTGCAGGTGAGCAAGCTCTGGGTCCCCACCCTGAGGCCAGGCGGGGAGGGGGTGGGCACATCCATCTCTCCTTTCAGCTGTGCTCACCAGGGGTCCAAGCGCCCAGCTCGCATCACACAGCCCGCGCTGGGCAGGAGCCTGAGCTCAGAGTCCTTAGAGGGCCTGACCCCGTCACCCTCAACCCCACGGCTCCTCTCGCTGCTTCTTGTAGTGTCTTCCTGCAAAGTCCCTGCCATGCCTTCTGAGACCAGGCCCCTGAGGATGCCCTGGCATGCTGCAGCAGGGTGCCTTGGGGCCCACACTGACCCAGTTCAGTTTGCTGTGGCCAGGCCGGAGAAGGTGTGCTGCCCTGTGCAGGGGTCACCAGTGAGTTAGGACCTGCGGAGCATGCAGAATGGTGGTGTTGCGGGAGAGGGAAGTTGGAAGAAGGGCTGGGTTCTGCCTCTCAGGTGAACCAGGCCGATTTTTACTTATTCCTTATAATAAAAACCATGAGAATGCCAGGGAAAGCCCCGCGGCGGTTCTTTGGGACCAGAGACTCCCGAGCACTGGCCTCTCCCTCCCTCCCTCCCTCTCAGCAGAACCGCACTGAGGCAGTAACTGTGCAGGGTGGTGTGAGGTTCCCTCCCCAGAGCCACAGCTTGCTGGCCTTGACCACAGTCCAGGGGAGGCATGGCACGTAATCAGAACCATGGAAAGCCACGGGGCTGCTTCCACTGGCAATCAGCCACACTTCCACAGCTGTGGCACACCAGAAAAACATCTGGTTTACTGATAAACAGGGATATTTGGAATTTCAAAGGTCCCTTGTTCTGGATTGTGTCAGCGGAGCAAAGCTTTCACAAGCAGCACACAGTAAAACTTCACGAATATAATGGTTTGTTAAAAATAACATACAATCCATAAAGCAAAAGGACGGAGGGAGGGCCCAGTGGAATCCAAGCAGAAACAGCGAAGCCACCTGCATTTTGGGAGAAGGAAGGTGAACCAACCATAGCTCCACCTGAGGGGCTTCCGTCTCCTCGGGCCACCCCCAGCAGACGCAAGCACGTCTTGGATTAATCACATGGCTGGACACAGACTTTGGCCAGCCATTCTATAACTACTTCATGCACTACAGGACTGAGAACGGCCAATGTGTCTGTCATGTAAGGCAGATTTCTCATTCTAGGCACAGGGAGAAGCAGAAGTAGGATGGGGGAGACCAGCAACCACCGCATGTGGGGCTGGCGTCTCCATCACCCAAGTGAACCTATTTACTTACTTACTTGGGAGAGACAGAGAAAGAGGCAGACAGGGAGTGAGTATAGGCACACCAGGGTCTCCTGTCCACTGCAAATGAACTCCAGAAGCATGCACCACTTTGTGCATACGGCTTTACATGGGTACTGGGGAATTGAAACCAGGCTGTCAGGCTCTGCAAGCAAACTTCTTTAACTGTTGAGCCTTCTCTCTAGCCCAGTGAATCCATTTTATTTTATTTCATTTTTGGACATCTGTGGTGGTTTGAATGTAAATGTACATCCCCCTGTGGTGGTTTGATTCAGGTGTCCCCCATAAACTCAGGTGTTCTCAATGCTAGGTTCCAAGCTGATGGAGATCTTGGTCAGGTGATTTTCTGCCAGCAATGTGAACCTGACTGCAAGACTTCTATAGCCTTAGATTTTTATTTAATTGAGACAGAGAGAGGGAGAGCGAAAGAGCGAGAAAGCGAATGAGTGCACCAGGGCCTCTAGACACTACAAACGAACTCCAGATGCATGCACCACCATGTGTAACTGTCTTACATGGAACCTGGAGATTTGAACCTGGGTCCTTAGGCTTCGCAGGCAAGCACCTTGACCACTAAGCCATCTCTCCAGCCCCTTTTTTCTTTCTTTTTTTTACTGCATAGGTGCATGCTGTGTAGACACATGCATAGGTTCTGTGACAGTCACACGATTCCTCTCCTCACTGTCCCCTGAAAGGTATGAGAAGGAAGCCTGGTACCTCAGGGAGAAGTGGCACACTCAGTCCATTTCCTGGTTTCTAAGCACCCTTCCACACTGCAAGGGGACAAGGATCTTTGCAAAAGGGGCAGGGAGAAAGTATAGGGTGAGTCTACAATATATGTTGGCAGAAAATAAGAAGATGCTGAGTGTGCATACAAGCACACATACCACACACATACCTTTAATCCCAGCACTTGAGAGGCAGAATTAGGATTGCTGTGAGTTTGAGGCCACCTTGAAACTACATATTTAGGTCAGTCTGGCTAGATCCAGACCCTACCTCGAAAAATCAAAAATTAATAGAGAAAAAAATAAGACCAATTCGATAAGATAATGAACTCAGAAACAAATGCATATATACACAGTAAATATTTACATAAGGGTGTGAAGAATAGTGAATGAGGAAGACAGTGTCTTCAATAAATGGTGCTGGGAGAGCCAGATATCCACATTTAAAAGACTAAAACCAGGCACTTATTTTAAAGCTACACATAAAAACCAATTCAGAATGGATTAAAGACTGAAATGTAAGTCATAGCGTTAAATCTAGAGAACGGGGAAAAGCTCCCTGACCTTGGTCTTGGTTATGAATCCAAAAGCGCAGGCAGCCACGGAAAGAGTGAGTAAGTGGGACACGTGGAGCTAAAGAACCATCCTTCAGATGGGAGAAGGCATGTGACTAGTGAAGGGCTAGTGTCCAAAATGGCTAAGGACCTCATACAAGTGAATGGAAGAAACAAACAACACCCCAAGCTTGATAAAAACTAGGCCAAAGATCTGAACTAACACTCTTCTGAAGAAGATGTAAGTAGATGGCAGGTACACGCCAAGGCCCTTAGCTTCACTAATTCCTCAGGGAAATGTAAACTAAAACAGCCATCGCCTCACACGTGCTTGTACAGCTGCCGCAAAATAGCAAAAGATTCCAAGGGATGGCAAGGGTGTGCACGAAAAGGCATCCTTGTACACTGTTGGTGGGGTGTAAGTTGGTATAGCCATTATGGAAAGCAGTGGGGAAGTCCCTCAAAAAATAAAAACAGGAATGCCAAGGGATCCAGCAATCCCACTGTGGTAAGTCCTCAAAGGAACTGAACTGAGAAAGCTGAAGACCCCCACGTGTCCACCGATGGCAAATGGATACAGAAAGCATGGGAAGAGGATCAGAAGTTCAAGGTCAGGCTGGAAATGGCTCAGCAGTCGAAGGCACTCACTTGCAAAGCATGACCACATGGGTTCAATTCCCTAGCACCCACATAAAGCTGGATGCACTAAGTGGTGCATGCATCTGGGTTCATCTGAAGTGGCAAGAGGCCCCGTGCACCACCATTCTTTCTGCTTGCAAATAAAATATCTTAAAAAAAAAAAGTTTAAACTGGGTGTGGTGGTGCACGCCTTTAATCCCAGCACTCGGGAGGCAGAGGTAGGAGGATCACTGTGAGTTCGAAGCCACCCTGAGACTACATAGTGAATTCCAGGTCAGCCTGAGCTAGAGTGAAACCCTACCTCAAAAAACAAAACAAAACAAACAAACAAAAAACAAAACAAAAAACAAGTTTAATGTCATCCTCAGAGACGCCTCGCAGTGCTTTAAGTACAGCTTGATGGACTATTCTGGTCAGGGTTGAAAGACCTGACTGCAGTACGAACTATGGACTGTGAGGGTGAGAAAGAGCTTTACTTGGACTGGGCTAGTAGTTTGTGTGAGGCTTGGTGTTATGCCTGTGTCCTGAGAAGTTATGCAGGGTTGCTTTGCGTAGAAATGAACTGGTGTGAGCAGAGGGATATGGCACAGAAAAAAAAAAAAAAAATGGCTACAATTGTATGAGAGATGACAACCATTGAGATCAGGCCAGCTGACCTGCATTGGGAAACAATGCAGACTCTTTTGAAGGGGGCTGAGTGCTCAAGGAGTGTCCTGTTCCTCAACGTCTGCTTTACCTCCCCCTGCATTAACAAACTGGCACTCTACCTGGTATTATGGAGTATATAAAAAATGCAAGAAAGAGGATCATTGAATTTGCAATATGGTCTTGTGTTTTGTTTGAAATGGCCATGGGCAGTGTGAAGCAAGTTTGCTGGATGCCTGTATGGAGACCCGATGGAGCTTGAGGATGAACCATGGGTTGCAGTGGAGACCCAGTGGAGATTCTGGGACCACAATATAGCTGCTAAGGAAAGCTGCTGGCTCAGAATGAAATTTTCCATGACTGTGAGTAGCCTAGCTGGAGGGGCAGAATTGGAACTCGAGATGTGTTGGTTAAATTATCAGACTTGGAGACTTGTCACTGATTAGAGTTGTTGGACTTGGAGCTACAAAGTTTGATGTTTGCCCTGTTTAAATCTTGTATTGGTTGACTATTTTTTTGATGTGCCCAATGCCATCTTTTGCAGTTTATTCTGTGCCATTATGTTTTTTTTTGGGGGGGGGGCTTTTTTGTTTTGGTATTATGGCTCAGTTAAAAGATTTATGGGAGGGCTGGAGAGATGGCTTAGCGGTTAAGTTCTTGCCTGTGAAGCCTAAAGACCTCGGTTTGAGACTTGATTCCCCAGGACCTACATTAGCCAGATGCACAAGGTGGCACATGAGTCTGGAGTTTGTTTGCAGTGGCTGGAGGCCCTGGCGTGCCCATTCTCTATCTGCCTCTTTCTGTTTCCCTCAAATAAATAAATAAACAAAAAAAATCATAGATGGTTAACAGTTTATGGGGGAAGGGGCAGAATGTAGTGGTTTGATTCAGGTGTCCCCCATAAACTTAGGTGTTCTGAATGCTAGGTTCTCAGCTGATGGAGATTTGGGAATTAACACCTCCTGGAGAGAGTATTGTTGGAGGTGGGCTTGTAGGTGTTATAGCCAGTGTTTGGCACACTCTCCTTTTGCTATTGTCCACCTGATGTTGGCCAGAGAGTGATGTCCACCCTCTGCTCATGCCATTGTTTCCCCCTGCTATCATGGAACTTCTTCCCCTTGAGCCTGTAAGCCAAAATAAACCTCTTTTCCCACAAGCTGCTCTTGGTTGGGTGACTTCTACCAGCAATGCGAACCTGACTGCAACAAGGGGTGTGTCTACTTTCATGGTGGTTTCATGTATACTCACCTCAAAACTTAAGTTGTTCACGCTGAAATAGAATACACAGTTCTTACCTTATAACAACCAAGTAAAACAGGCACCCAGGAGTGCCCACTGAATAAGTGGACTATTGCTAACCTGAATCAGAGTAGCGTGGCCACCCATGGCCCTCAGGAGATGGGACCTTTAACTTTCTGTTGTGTGTGGGGGGTGGTGCATGGGACTTTTCAGTGCTGTAACTGCCTTTGAGGCACCCATGCTTTTGTAAGTAACCCAGTAAACTAACTGGTTCACCAAGCTGGAGTTGGACAGAATCCTTTTGTCAGTTGGCTGATGCCTTACTGAGGTGAACGGACAATATTTATGTCTCTCCCGAAGTCACATGACACTGCCAGGGACAGTTTGGTGAGGAACCTGGCATGAGTCATATCTTAGCCAGCTTTCAGGATGAAGCCTCCCTGCCCTCCTGGTGTCCTCACCCTCTACATGGAACTAGACTAGCCTCTGACAACAAAATCTGGCTTTGACTTCCCAAGACAGGTCCCAAAGGGCCCAGCTGGCCTTCCAATCTAGAGCCAGGGCAGTGCTATGAGGACTCTCAGGCAAGCCCTGGAGACCCTATGCCCCAGCCCCAGCGCAAGTCCGTGGGAGAGAGGTGTCTTCCCCGGCCACAGCCAAGCTTTAGATGGCAAACGGCCTAGGCCACAAGGACTACAGCCTCAACTCTCTCCTGAAAGAGTGTGCTGCTACCCTCAGGCAGTGGTGGGGTTCTGGCATCTCCTTTGTTTCCCTCCCTGAGGTAACTGCTGTGCAAGCACAAAGATCTGAGTTTGGATCCCCAGCACCCACGGAAAAGGCAAGTGCGCCAGTACGTGCCTGTAATCCTAGCATGGGGGCAGCAGAAACAGGCGTGCCCCTACAGCTTGCTGGCTAACTTGTCTAGCTAAATTAGTGAGCTCTAAATTCAGTGAGAGACGCTGTCCCAAAACAGGATGGATAATGGCTGAGGGAGACACCTGATGTCCTCTGGACTCCACACACGTGTGCCTACACACACGCCAACATAACACATGTACACACACCACATAAACCCACCCAGTTAAGCTGGGGAGTGAACCCAAGGCCTTAAGCATGCTAGGCAAATACTATACCACTGAGCTACAGCCCCAGCCTCCATGCCCAGAAACTTAGAAAGCAATTCTAAAAAGGTCCAAAAATCTATACTGAATCACTATCATGTGAGAACCGGTGTTTTACTAAGTGCACACATTCACTGGCACCTGCCATATAATTCATACAAAATTAAGTCCACAGTAAAAAGACATTTGTCTCTTTAATAAAAGACAATATATAGGACCGGAGAGATGGCTCAGCAACTGAGGCACATGCCTACAAAACCTAAGAACCCTGGTTTGATTCCCCAGTACCCACATAAAACCAGATGCACAAGTTAGCACATACATCTGGAGTTTGTAGTAGCTAGAGGTCCTGGCGTGCCCTCTCTCTCAAATAAATGAATGTATTTAAAAAAGAGACCATATAAAAGTGGGTTTACTGAAGTTTATGCTCTATAGAAAACTAGCCTGGACTCATATGTACTTCAAACAAGGCAGCCAAAGGTCACATGACCAGACTAGATGGTGCTACTGCTCTCTCCTGGCCTTAGCTACGGCACCTAAAAGAAGTCCTGCGTCAGTGGCAATGTTAGTACTATCCAGATGTGTGTCTCACATGTGCCTGCCAGTCCGTGCTACACCAATCCTGCAGCAAAATGGAGGTCTGGTCTTCGTTGGTTTGGGTCAGCTGATTTCAAGAGCTGAGCCCTGGGACCTTCCCGCTGGAGCTCATCCGCCGCGGCGGCACCGCCCCACACCCCACTGGCACCCAGGGAGGCGCAGCACCTGTGAGGACAGAGGTTTTCTCCTAACAGGCTCAGGACACGCATGCTCTGTCTCCTGAGTTCAGAACCTGGTGGAAGACACAGGGTTTCATTAGGCCCCAGGTGGAAGTGGTTTCTGGACAAGGGCCGGGCATGCAGACAAGCAAGGTCCACGCTGCCAAGCACGGACTGCCCGGCTGACCCCTCTGCAGGTCTGTGGACAGACCTCATGACTTCACATGATCTCTGGCACTAACCACAACAGGGTCACACTAAAAGGTCTGAAAGTGCAACGAAAGGATGACTTACACGATGTGCTGTCCCCAGAGTCTGTACCCACCTTCCCAAGATGACCGCTCTGCAGAGAACACACTGCTGGCAGAAATCCGAGCCAGTGGAAGTCAAGGTGCAGCACTGAAGCAGCAGATTTACTGCTGGGAAAAGCACGTTGTGTGCGTGACAGCTGCTGCGCCAGGATGTTCCTCCCTCCTGCCTTCTCCCCTCCGTGGGCAGGGAGCGTCTCCCAGCGAGCACATGCTAGTTCCCCGAATGCCGCAAGCATGCCTCACCCGTCTTCTCACATGGCATCGAGGAAAGCTGCACAGCAAGTACCCACCACCCATTACGACTTCACTGTGGGGAGAAAGAGTCAGGCCAGAATGTCCTCAGCTGCATCAGAGCGTCAGGGAGTGGTGAGGAAAGACTGCTGTCCACACCATACCACACCAGGGGATGTTCACTGTGTAGCCAGCCAACCTTTCCAAAGTCTAACCGCATTCCAATCATTTAATTACATACCAACCATCACAGTTAACCAATGGTTTCTGAACTTTTAATCAATGTTTTAAAAGATAAAGACATCAATTTATGATCACAGCCCCCTCTAGTGGCCAAATTTATCTATTAGAAAATTAATAGTCACGCATGGCTCAGTATACAAAGAACGCTGTCCAGTCTCTGCCCATCTTCTCTCCCCCTTTCCACAAACTCCTGATATATACATAAATACATATTTAAAATATATACAATCCTGGATAAAAAATGATCTGAAAATATAAAATGCAACAGGCCATGATGCAACTCACCTACAAGTTTACACAGAAGGCAGGACAAAGCCTTTGGGTTTGCAAAGGACATTTCTGAGTCATGTATCCCTCCCCCCTTACATTCTCAGGGCAGCCTTGCCTTGCAGAGACTTAGATGCAAGGCTCGCCCTCTCTCTCAGCAGGCTGGCTTCCTCCACACTCTGGTGGGCCTGAGCGTGTTTCAGTAAGAAGTGGCCAATGAAGAGCTTCAGACCTTCTCGCAACATCCTCAGCTTTGGGTTGTCAGATACTCTGCAAGGGAATTGTAGACACAGGTCAGGTATGGGCTAGTCTTTAAGCAGCAAGGTTAACCCACTTATAGATTTTTTTTTGGGGGGGGGGGAGCACTGGTACTGGAGATAAACTCCAAAGTCTTCCTTGCACATGGTAGGCAAGAGCTCTGCCACTGAGCCATCTCCTATATCTCCCCCCCCCCCCATTTCCTTTAATTTATTTGAGAGAGACAAAGAAGCAGACAGAGAGAATATGAATATGGGTACATCAGGGCCTCCTGCCTAGACTCACGTGCCACTTTGAACATCTGGCTTTATGTGGGTACTGGGGAATCAAACCCAGGTTGTCCCGCTTTTAACAGCTGAGCCATTGCTTTGACACCACCCTGGGCCCCAGTTTCCTTTTAAATCTCAATCTCTCCCCATTCCCTCTGCTTCTTTATTAAAGTAGGGTCTTACTATGTTACCCTGGGTGGCTATGAACTTCTATCTGAATTTTTTGTTTGTTTTTCTCGAGGCAAGGTCTCACTCTAGCACAGGCTGATGGAGAACTCACTCTGTAGTCCCAGGTTGGCCTCAAACTCATGGTAATCGTCCTACCATAGCATCCCAAGTCCTGGGATCAAAAGCATGTACCACCATGTGCCTGACTCACTAGCTGGGACCTTCTAGATGCAAATAACCCTCCTAAGAGTCTGGGACTATAGGCATATTATGATACTGCACCTGGCTTCTTTGTTTTTCGAGGTAGGGTCTCGCTGTAGCACAGGCTGACTTGGAATTCACTGTGTTGTTTCAGGGTGGCCTCAAACTCATAGCAATCCTCCTACTCTGCCTCTCAAGCGCTGGGATTAAAGGCATGTGCCACCACATCCAGCTAGCTTTTCTTTACTGAAGAGCTTGCTAAGGTTGGCTTCAAATTTGCAGTCTTTCTGCCTTGGTTTCCCAGGTGCTGAGATTATTGGTGTCCCACACCTAGCTTCTTTTTGTGTGAATATGTGCTCATATGTATGTGTTCAGGCATGAGGTCGACATCAGGTATTTTCCTCAATTACTCTTTATCTCACTTAAAAAAAATTAGTTTTATTTATTTGAGACAGGTAGATAAAGCAAAAAAGAGAAAGAGAGAGGAAGGGTGTGCCAGTGCCTCCAGCCACTGCAAATGAACTCCAGATGCATGTGCCATGGGTCCTGGGGAAGTGAACCTGGATCCTTCGGCTCTGCAGGCAAGTGCCTCAACCACTAAGCCATTTCTCCAGCCCTGGACCTTACTTTTTAAGACAGGGTCTGAGTGAACCTGGAGCTCACTGATTCAGTTAGATTAGCTAGTGTGTTCCAGGGAGCTCTTGTCACAGCCTCCCCAGTGCTAGGATCACAGGTGCATACCAGCACGCTCAGCGTCTCATGGGAGCTCCAGGGATGTAAAGGCGGGTTCTCATCCTTGCAAAGCAAGCACTTTAACCACTGAGCCAGCCTCTGTCTAGCTTGCTGCTTTTTTTTTTTTAATGTGTGTGTGCATATATATATATATACATATATTTTTTCTCTTCTTTTTTTCTTTTCCCCTGAGAATGAGCGTGGGTGTGGGTGTATGGGCATGCCAGGGCCATTTGCCACTGTAAACAAACTCTAGATGCAAATGCCAAATTGTACTCTGGCTTCACACAGGTACTTGGGGAATCGAAATCAGACTGACAGACTTTGAAAGCAAGCCCTTTAACCATTGAGTCATCGCCCCAGCCCAGCCTCTTCTCAGCTGTTAAGGTGCTTGCCTGCAAAGTCGAATGACTCAGGTTTGATTTTCCAGTACCCATATAAAGACAGATGCACAAAGTGACATCTGGAGTTCATTTCCAGTGGCCAGAGACCCCAGTGTGCCCATTCTCTGTCTCTCTCAACTACCCTTGCACTCACAGCAATCCTCCTGCCTCAGCCTTCTGAGTGCTGAGATTATAGGCATGAATCACTATGTCCAGCTTCAACTAAAATCTTAAGGAATAACCCGGATATGGTGGCACATGCCTTTAATCCCAGCACTTGGGAGGCAGAAGGATTGCCATGAGTTCGAGGGCACCCTGAGACTACATAGTGAATTCCAAGACGCTAGAGTTAAGATGCTACCTCGAGAGAGGAACAAAAAACAAAAAAACAAAAACTTAAGGACTGCCAGGTGTGGTGGTGGACGCATTTAATCCCAGTTCTCAGGAGGCAGAGGTAGGAGTATCGCCATGAGTTTGAGGCCACTCAGAGACTACATAGTGAATTCCAGGTCAGCCTGGGCCAGAGTGAAGCCCTACCTTGAAAAATCAAAACACTTAAGGACTGTGAAAAAAAACAGAAAACAACAAAACTCAAGGACTTGAGGTGAGGCTCAGTGGTAAAACACGACGCTTTTAAGGCCAAGGTTCAGGAACAGGTACCACACAAGGGAAAAACAAAAGCCTGGCTGGAGAGATGACTTAGTGGTTAAAGTGCTTGCCTGTGAAGCCCGAGGACCCAGGTTCAATTCTCCAGGACCCACATAAGCCAGGTGGTGCATGCATCTAGAGTTCATATGCAGTGGCTGGAGTCCCTTGGCATGCCCGATCTTTCTCTCTCAACTAAACAAATAAAATATTTAAAAAAACCTAAGAGCTTATCATATCCTATTTGTGACAATCACTTCAAGTTTTATGTTTCCTAAATTTAGTACATAGATATTGACTTAGACTAAGAGTGAGCCACATAGAAAGTTCAGTGACCAGCTTTTATAAACCACTAGTGGCAAAAGTGATCATTTCACCCCTTTCTCATGTCTTAACAGAACACACTGGACACATACCTGGAAAAAATTAAACTCAAGTCTTCTGCCTCTGTTTCCATCAACAGCAGTGTTAACACTTTCCGTAAGAAGTGCACTCTGGGCTTATCCAATTCACTGAATTCAACCACCTAATGGTCAGGAGACAAAGAAAACATCTTGATGCTGACTTAGATGGTTGTCCTGATTTGTAAACAGGGCCAACAGTGAACCCTTCCCTCTCTCTATCATGCTAGATTTTAGAAGGGTACCGCTGAAGGGTGCACTCAGAATCCTTTGCATTGCTGGCAGGCGAGGGCCTAGCACCACCTGGGCTATGAGCCACATGGCAGGGGGAGATCTGATAGGGTGTGGACCTTCCAAGCCAGGAATGTAGATTCTAGTGTGTGTACATGCACACGCTCACACACCTTAGAAAGCTATCAACCCCCAGAAAGTGCTGGAGCAATGGCTTAGTGGTTAAGGTGCTTATCTGTGAAGCATAAGGACCCAGGTTCGATTCCCCAGTACCCACTGAAAGCCAAACGCACAAGGCGGTACTTGTGTCTGGAGTTCATTTGCAGTGTCCATTCTCTCTCTCAAATAAATAAATAAAATACATCTTTTAAAACGTCTTAAGCTGGGTGTGGTGATGCATGCCTTTAATCCAAGCACTCAGGAAGCAGAGGTAGGAGGACTGCTTGTGAGTTTGAGGCCACCCTGAGACTACACAGTGAATCCCAGGTCAGCCTGGGCTACAGCCAGACCCTACCTCGAAAAAAACAAAGTCTCAGCCTTTAGCAGTAGGACAGATGAATGTTCTATACATGTATGAAAGTAAAAAAAAAAAAAAAATCAGGCAAGAGACCAACATGGATAAATGGCAAGCTTTGTAGAGGGACAGAACGTGGCGACAGTATGAAATATGTCCATAGTCCTGTCTGCACAGAAGTATGAAAACATGCCTGGGAATAGGACAAACACTACATTCAAGAGTAACCCCTCCAGAAGGGTCCAAAGGCCCATCTCCCATGACTGGGTTCCTGCTGCGCTGTTCTTGTCCACATGGAGACAGTCCCATACCCTGAGTGCTGCACGAATGGGCTAAAGGCAGGATTTCACTGCAATTTCCACGTTCAAAGTTACTTCAGTTTTGAGAACATGGTAAATGTTCAGTACCCCAATTAAAAAAAAATTTAAGTTATTTATTTGCAAGGAGAGAGAGAAGAGGAGACAGAACAGTTAGAATGGGTGCACCAGGGCCTCCAGCCTGCAAACAAACTCCAGGTGCATGTGTCACTTTGTACTGGCTTTACATGGGTACTAGGAAACTGAACTTGGGTTGTTACACTTTGCAGACCAATGCCTTAACTGCTGAGTCATCTCTCCAGCCCTAATATTATTTATTTGAGAGAGAATGGGCATGCAAGGGCCTCTGGCCACTACAAATTAACTCCAGAGGACCTCTTATGGGTCCTTAGGCTTTGCACGCAAGTGCTTTAATCGTTAAGCCATCTCCCCAGCCACTACCTCCCCATTTTTAATATAGTGGCCAAACCCTAACTCTGCCCCTCACTGAAGGAAAGGAAATAGCAGATGACAGGATGAATGGCAGAAAGGACATGTGCACACAGGACATAGCTGCAGTCTATCCTGCACATTGGGAATGTCACAGGAGAGAAACCAAAGCCAGAATTCCAACTTGTCTCTGCTGTCCACCCCCTCAGTGTCTTCAAAGCTCAGGAGTTTTAGGACACTAGCATCCTAGGGACCCCACAATCCAAGCCTTACTGGCCAGCCCATCTTGAATGCCACCTCCTGTCTGGGCTTTACTGTAGCCTCAGGGAAACAGCAGTGCACTGGCTCTCAGGGCTTTGCAGGATGAAGACACAGAGGGTGGGAAGCTTACTGCGTCATGTTATCTTGTACAGAAGACCCAGGACCACACTTCCAAAGGCAGCCAGTCCTATTTCACTCTCTTCCCTGAGCTCAGCTGTGACCAGTTCAGGATTCTATAAGTACAACTATCATATTAACCTCGAACCCTAAACAGATCCACTTATCAACCAGCAAAAAACTCATGGCTGGCCTTATTTTTAAGTATTTTTATTTTTATTTGAGAGAAAGGAGGGGGGACATATAAAGAGAATGGGCAAACCAGGGGCCCCAGCCACTGGAAACTAATTCCAGATGCATGTGTCACTTGTGCATATGGCTTACATGGGTCCTGGAGAAATCAAACCTAGGTTCTTTGACCTTGCAGGCAAGCACCTTAACTACTAAGCCATTTCTCCAGCCCCCTGGCCTTAATTGTTTAAAGAAATCTATACTTTATGTTAATTTCTCTATTTTCTATGATGGTTATGACCGTGAATGCACATTTCAGAATCTTGAACAATGCATTTAAAAAAAAAAAAAAAAAAAAGCTGGGCGGGGTGGCGCATGTCTTTAATCCCAGCACTCAGGAGGCAGAGGTAGGAGGATCACTGTGAGTTCAAGGCCACCCTGAGACTACATAGTAAATTACAGGTCAGCCTAAGCTAGACTGAGACCCTATCTTGAAAAACCAAAAAAACAAAAACCAAGAAACAAAAACAAAAAATATAAAAAACTATACCATCATCTGTGACACTTAGATTTCCTGTATCATACAAACCTTTAAGATGGAAAGTGGAAGTGACTTGGTCTTCAGCAGGTGTGACACCAGGTGGACCAGATTAGAAAGGTTAGTGCCTGGCAAATTTTCCAAGTCTCGAAATTTGTCCCATATGCTGAACTGGAAAGTCATCTAGTAACAGAAAAAAACAAGTCAAGATGCAATGAAGGTTAAGAGTGAAATCACTGAGGCTGTAGTCTAAAAGTGTCCATCTTCATCACTTCCCTTCCTGACATGGTGTCACAGCCACCTCTTTTTTTGTTGCAGTTCTGTCCCTCAAGTGAGGAGATGCTAACATAGGGCACTGAAAACAAGTAGTTTGCAAGTGTGTACTGCAACACTCTTAGAGGCGCCTGGCTAGCCTGTCCATGCTCCTCCCATGTGTACTCTCCCTCACACTGTCCCACCTTCTCCCTCTGGCTGCGATCCAAGATGGGGTGGGGTCACTCCTGACTCAGGCAGCGAAACAGAATGTTTAGGAAGACCAGGCAGGCACAGGTAGCTGGCAGCCTTCTAAGTTACCTGGAATCTCCTCTCATAGTTGCAGAACTTGCCAGCCAGGAAAGCATAGAATGGATTGTATGTTTTCTCCTGCAGGCAGCAATCCATGAGGACATGGACGATCTCTCTCTCCTGCTGGTCCTTCAGCCCAAGCCTACAACAGAAATAGCCAGAGTAGCCAGTACTCCACATGCAGTTTTCATAGCAAAATCACAGCTCCTTGCTCTCTACTAGATGCTGGCCAAAAGCCGTCTTTTTTTTTCCTTCTTTTTTTGTTCTTTTTCAGTTTTTTGAGGTAGCATCTTGCTCTAGCCCAGGCTAACCTGGAATTCATTTAGCTTCCGAGTGGCCTCACACTCACAGCAACCTCCTTACCTCTGTCTTGAGTGCTGGGATTAAAGGCATGAGGCATCATGCTTCCAAAAGTCATCTGAATAAAGGTGATGCAGGCAGGCACAGCCCATGTCATAGCTCAGCCCTGTTCCCAGATTCTCTGGGCCTCAGTTTACCCCCAAAATGTGTCAGTATGTAGAAGACACAACAGAATACTTGAGTTCTACAGCAGCTATGCAGCCTAGGACTGGTGTCCAAGGGCTCACTTATGTGCTTGAAGACAGGTCTTATTGAAGCAACGTTTTTACTTTTCATTTGTTATAAGATATATTTTATGTTGGGCTGGAGAGATGGCTTAGCGGTTAAGCGCTTGCCTGTGAAGCCTAAGGACTCCAGTTCGAGGCTCGATTCCCCAGGACCCACGTTAGCCAGATATACAAGGGGGCACACACATCTGGAGTTCATTTGCAATGGCTGGAGGGCCTGGCGTGCCCATTCTCTCTCTCTCTCTCTCTGCCTCTTTTTCTCTGTCGCTCTCAAATAAGTAAATAAAAATAAAACAAAAAATTAAAAAAAATTTTTTATAATTATTGGAGAGAGAATGGGCACACCAGAGCCTCTAGCCATTGGAAACAAACTCACATGCATGTGCCACCATATCTGGCTTACATGGGTACTGGGGAATCGAAGTTGGGTCCTTAGGCTTCACAGACAAGTGCCTTAACTGGTAAATCATCTTTCAACCCCTTACTTTTCATCTTTAAAACTTAAGGAAACAGGTGTGGTGGCATACAACTACAATCCCACCAGGAGTCTGAAGACTCAGGCCAGCCTGAGCTATATAGTGAGGCCTTGTTTCAAAAATAAGCCTTTAATCCCAGCACTTGGGAGGCAGAGGTAGGAGGTTCACTGTACGTTTAAGGACACACTGAGACTACACGGTGAGTTCAAGGTCAGCCTGGGCTGGAATGAGACCTGAGGAGAAATGAATGAAACTGAGGAGGAAAAAAAAAAAAAAAAAAAAAAAAAAAAAAAGACAGGGCTAGAGAGATGCCTTAGTGGTTAAAGGCACTTGCTTGCAAAGCCTGGTGGTCTGGGTCTAATTCCACAGTACCCATATAAAGCCAGAAACACAAAGTGGCACATGTATCTGGAGTTTGTCTGCAGTGGCAGAAGGCCCTGCTTTCCCATTCCTTCTCTCATTTTCTTTTCATTGCTTGTAAATAAATAAACATATTTAAAAAAAAAAAAAACACATTAAAATGCTGGGCATGGTAGCGCATGCCTTCAATCACAGCACTCAGGAGGCAGAGGTAGGATTGTGTGAGTTCAAGGCCACCCTGAGACTACATAGTTAATTCTAGGTCAGCCTGGGCTACAGCAAGAGCCTATCTCAAAAACAAAAACAACCCCCCCGCCGACCGAAATCTAGAGGCTGGGACAATGGCCCAGTGGTTAAAGGCACTTGCTTGCAAAGCCTGAGGCACGGGTTCAATACCTAAACCACCCATGTAAGCTGGTTAAAAGTGGCATAAGTATTTGGTGTTCAGACGCCCTGGGATACCCATACTATTTAACTCTTTCTGCTTGCAAATAACTAAAACTACTTTTTTAAAAAAGCAGAAGGTGGGCTGGAGAGCTGGCTTAGTGGTTAAGGTGCTTGCCTGCAAAACCAAAGGACCCAGGTTCAATTTCCCAGGTCAGCCTAGACTAGAGCAAGAACCTACCTTGAAAAACAAAAACAAAACACACACACCCCCAAAAAATGTGGAAGAGGCCAACACCCCAGGGTTGTGCTCTGACCTCCACCATGGTACATGCATGCACACAAAGTATCCTACACACATGAATAAAGGATTATGTGTTTTTGAGCAATTCATGATAACCAAGAACCCCCTGAGACTATACAGACTGTCAGTTAAGCCCTCAAATCTTGGTACCATACAGTGTGATCTACCATGAGCACAATACTTAACAACTGATGACTCACTATAGGCACATGGGACCCAGGTCAGAGGACAATAACAAGAAAGGTCCAGTTAGTCACCCAAAAGCCAAAACCCAGGTCAGCTCACTTATTTCATTAAACAACAGATCAAAGCAGGTGCTTACTTAAGCAGCTTTTCAAAGGCATCCAAATAGTCTTCACTTGTCATTACTGTGCAAAATATGTTTCTTCGGATGTCAGTGTTCATTCTCTGCTTCCGGGCAAGTTCCAGCATCTTTGCACTAACCTGGAGAGAGGAAAGATGGGGCTGGGGTGATGGCTTAGCAGTTAAGGTGCTTGCTGCAAAGCCAAAGGACTCAGGTTCAGTTCCCTAGGACCTATATAAACCAGGTGCACAAGGTGGTGCATGTGTCTGGAGTTTGTTTACAGCGGCTGGAGGTCCTGGTGTGCCCTTTCTCTCTCTCAAATAAATAAATAAATAAATAAAAGCATTTTAAGCTGGGCGTGGTGGCACATGCCTTTAATCCCAGCACTTAGGAGGCAGAGATAGGAGGATCGCCATGAGTTTGAGGCCACCCTGAGACTACATAGTGAATTCCAGGTCAGCCTCGGCTAGAGTGAGACCCTACCTCGAAAAAAAACAAATAGAAAATTAAATTAATATTTTAAAAAAGAGACACAGGCTGGAGAGATGGCTTAGTGGTTAAGCGCTTGCCTGTGAAGCCTGAGGACCCCGGTTTGAGGCTTGATTCCCCAGGACCCACGTTAGCCAGATGCACAAGGGGGCGCATGTGTCTGGAGTTCGTTTGTAGTGGCTGGAGGCCCTGGCGCACCCATTCTCTCTCTCTGCCTCTTTCTCTGTCTGTTGCTCTCAAATAAATGAATAAAAATAAACAAAAAAAATTAAAAAAAAAAAAAGACTGGAAAGATCGACACATAGGCCACAATACCATCCATAGAGGCTGACTCCCAAGACTTATGACACTATTTTTTGGCAGAGGAATGAACTCAAGTTTCTAAAAAGTTAACACACTGAGGCTCAAGCACAGCTGTGAGTTTTATGTGCAGGCCAGGTATGGTGGCGCACGCCTTTAATCCCAGCACTTGGGAGACTGAAGTAGGAGGATCACTATGAGTTTGAGGCCACCCTGAGACCACATAGTGAATTCCTGGTCAGCCTGGGCTAGGGCAAGACCCTATCTTAAAAAATGGAAAAAAAGCCAGGCATAGTGGCCCATACCTTTAATCCCAGCACTCAGGAGGCAGAGGTAGGAGGGTCACCATTGAGTTTGAGTCCACCCTGAGACTACATAGTGAATTCCAGGTCAGCCTGAACTAGAGTGAGACCCTACCTTAAAAAAACAAAACAAAACAAAACAAAAGGCTGGAGAAATGGCTTAGCGGTTAAGCGCTTGCCTGTGAAGACTAAGGACCCTAGTTTGAGGCTTGATTCCCCAGGACCCACATAAGCCAGATGCACAAGGGGGCACACGCATCTGGAGTTCATTTGCAGTGGCTGGAGGCCTTGGCTCGCCCATTTTCTCTCTCTCCCCCTCTGCGCCTCTTTCTGTCTTTGTCTGTCACTATCAAATAAATACATAAATAAAAATAAACAAAAAATAAAAAAACAAAAAAAATTTAATGTGTGTATATACACACACACATATACATGTTTATAAAAAAAAAAAAATCAGGTCTTTATTCTGAGACAATCCTACAAAGAGGAGAGCAGAGGAAAAGCCACCGTAGCAGAAAAGCACTTGACCCGGGACTTTTCAGGAAGTGGTGCTCAGTCTCACATCAGAGATGAACATGGGTTCAGACACATGATGCTGCCGGAGTCTGGGAGCCCCAGGTAGTATGAGGGCCCCAGGATCAGATAGCTGTGAGGAACAGGAAGAGATACTGACTAAGCACAGACTTTAGTGCATGGCAAAGACAAAGACAAATGAGGTGAACCTTACACTAGTGGACTGGGGCTCAAAACTCCCAGGAACAGCATGTGACTGAGTCTCAACAACAGGGAGCCTCAGAATGAGTGTTTTAATTTTTCATTTTTCCTCATTATATGAACTCTTAGACCTTTTCTGAATCATGTTTTGGGACTTTTAAAAATCCTTAAGAAATGAGAAATCAATGCCACACCAACACCAGCCACACGCATTAAGGCCCAAGGCCTGTGTGTCAACTTCAGTAATACTCAGGAATGACAGATCAAGCAACTCCAGGTATGAAGGTGTCCACAGGTCTCCATACCGTTCCTGCAAGTGGCTTCTGTGCGAGTGTGTGATGACGGTTATCGATCATCGGGGTTCCACTCCATGCAGACCCTACAATCCACCAGCGACCAGTCTGCTCTGCATTCAAGACACCATCCCAGGAGATGCGAAGCCGAGTCTCAGAACCTGAGCCAGCACCGCGGACCTTGTTAAAAGAAAAGGTTTCATGAAATGCTTTAGCTGGCACATGGTCTGCACTTCCCCTCTGCTTTCCTTCTTTGATAATGGCACTCTTGGGGTATGACTACTTCAATGAGTCACTGACAAGTGGGGCAGTCAGTCTGTTTGGAAAAATGCCACAGTGAGCTGTAAACTCCCCATACTTGTGTTTGTAGGTCTATCACCTAATGTGTTTGGTCTCAGTGCAGGCGAGTGTGAGCCCTGTGACCCTGGTGACCGCCTCACTGAGTATGAACAGGATGACAATGGTGATGGCCTCAATGACTAACAAGGCTGCAGTCTGGACACCTGACCTCAGAGCTTCCTGGGTCCAGGTGGGGCCGGGCCTCCACTGAGAGCCACTCGTGTCTACTACACAATCTGAGTTGAGTACCTCAGGGAAAACTACAGTGGGTCTCAACCAACTCCAAGTTTCTCATGCACAGATGCTCTGCAATCACTATGGAAGGCGTGTAGTTTCTGTTCTGACTCGTGCTGGACACAGTGCCTGACTCATAAATAAATGTCTGCTTCTTCCCTGTTACCATGGGCCCACAAACCAGAATGGAAAACACTCACTAAAGCTCTCTGTAATTTCCTCAGTTTCTCCACAGGTTCAGGGTCATAGCCGGGGATCTTGCGCATGTCATTGTTCTTCAGTGCTAGCATTGTCTCCAGCATGAAGCGCACCTTAAAGAAAAAAACCCAGAAAAATTGTTCAAAACAGTCTACATAATCCATCAATCAACCTGACAAGAAATGCGTCACAGCTGGGATTGGGGAGATGGCTCGGGGTAAGTACCTTTGCTGTGCAAGCATGAGGACCCGATTTGATCCCCAGCACCCATGTAAAATGACAGGCACGACTGCATGCTCCTGTAACCTCAGCAATGGAGGGCAGGGGTGAGGTGGGAGCAGAGTTAGGAGGATCACTGGGGCTTGCTGGTCAGCCAATCTAGCGGAAATATTTGTGTTTCATGCTCAGTGACAGACTGACCCAGGGAAATAATATAGAAGGATACCCGATGTCCTCCATCTAGCCTCCACATGCATATGCATATGCATACACCATACATATATCAAACTAACTAAAAAATTAACTGTATTCCAGTTGAGGCACATCATCCTCTCTACTGATAAAGAATATCCAATGGTATGAAGCAGTTAGTCTGTACTCCCAACTCCTTTACAAAGCCACAGAATATTTTAAAATAGAGTTTTGTCTTTTCTGTGGCACTCTTAAACCCCCAGCCCTCTGCGGCTCCTTGTCCTCACCAGCTCATGCTTGAGCAGCAGAAAGCCTCACCCTTACCACCTGCAGAGCCTGTGCTCCTCTCCTGTTTTCAATAACTCTAACCATCAGTGCCCCTTTGACTTAAACAGGAAACAATGCCACACTCACTCCTACAGCCTTTAGGACTGGTGCAAGGGTGATCCTGAGCCCCTCCTAGCTTACTCAGGTGCTTCAACTCAAATACTGCAGAAGCAGAGCCGTCTCCCCCCAGCCCCAGATCCCCCTGCATGTCCTGTTACCCTGCAGGGTGACTGTGACCTCCCCTCCCTTAGCCCTGTTCTCCACTAAGCCCTGTCATTTCTTATTCCTGAGGTCACATCCACTGATACCATGCTCAATCGAGCCACCTACCCCTGCAACCTTCTCCCCACTCTGATCATCCCGTCTGTTCTACTGGCAGCCAAGGTGGCCACTGAAGTGCAGCGTCCATCTGTGAACTATCCACTGAGAGCCCACAGACCCCAAGGGTCAGTCCCAGGCTCTACACCCAGTGGTCCTCTCCCTCCTGGCCATGCATTTCAGGCTCCCCACATTGGCTCTTTATGAGCTCCTCAGAAGACACACTGTTCCTCTCTGAGGCCTTTTCAGGTGCTGTCTCATAGCTCTCACAGCAAGCAAGGTGGAGAAAACTGTGGTAGATAAGACTCAGGCTTTGCTGCTGCCCAATGGCAGAAGCACAAGTCCACACCAGGATGACACCTGAGCCTCAAGTCACACAGTCTCTTCACTCAGCAATTTCTGAAATAAATGAGCCCCCCCCCTTTTTTTTTCCTTTTTTAGTTTTTCAAGGTAGGGTTTTGCTCTAGCTCAGGCTCTCCTGGAATTCACTAGGTAGTCTCAGAGTGGCCTCAAAGTCATGGCGATCCTCCTACCTCTGCCTCCCGAGTGCTGGGATTAAAGGTGTGCACCACTATGCCTGGCTTGAATAAGTCCATTTCTTAATTCACAAACATATTTACTTGAGCTCTTAATAAAGAAAGCAAGATTCAATCAGTGTTTGGTGGTGCACACCTACAATTCCAGCACCCAGAAGGACTTAAGTTCAAGGCCAGGCTGGGCTACATACAGTGAGTATGTCTCAACAGAGCAAGAAAATGGGCTAGAGAGATGGCTCAAAAGTTAAAGGTAAAGCCGGGCGTGGTGGCACACGCCTTTAATCCCAGCACTCGGGAGGCAGAGGTAGGAGGATCGCCGTGAGTTCGAGGCCACCCTGAGACTCCATAGTGAATTCCAGGTCAGCCTGGGCTAGAGTGAGACCCTACCTCGAAAAACCAAAAAGAAAAAAAAAAAAAAGTTAAAGGTGCTTGCTTGCAAAGCCTGCCGGCCCAGATTCAATTCCTCAGAACCCATGGAAAGCCAGATGCACAACACAGTGCATGGGTTTGGAATCAATTTGCATCAAGAGGCCCTGGCACAGCCATTCTCTCAATCTCTTACATAAATAAAAACAGCAGCAGCAAAAATCCCTCAAATCTAGTTCCAAGCTGGCCTTGAACTCACAGAAATCCTCCTACCTCAGCATCCCAAGCGCTGTTATTAAAGGCATGGGCCACCACCCTTGGCTTAAATACAATATATTTTTAAAAAGCAAGAAACAAATTAACTCCCAAACCAAGCCTGGTTTGCATATTAAAGACAAAGCTAGGGTACTAGCTAGGGTAGATGAGAACAGAAGTTGTGAGGACATGAATTATAATGTTCAAACAGATAAGTTCTAGTCATTCTGGGTGCTTTTTGGTCAAGTGGCACTCATACCCTGGTCTGATCCTGAAACTTGCTGCCTGCCCCACTGGCCTTGGCCTGGGCTTCCGCAATCAGCTCCTTCAATGACAAGGCATCATCTTTTCTCAACACAAAGCCCACATTTTTCAGCATCAATAGGATCAACTCAATGTCTTTCTCCGTGAAAGTTCCAACAAGCTTCTTCAGAATGTCAAAGATGAGGAGAGACTGCACCACGTGGAAGTTGTACAAATGGGCAATAATGGTAAACAGGTTATCCAGTTCTTTGCCCTCACCTCCGTCCTTATAGACTTCATCGAACTTCCTCACCACAGCCTCCAGGAAGCAAGCACCAACCTGCAGGGCAGAAGAAGCATGTCGCGTTATCTCCGGATCCCTGCCCACCCAGCTACAGGAGTACTTTTAAGGAATGTACGAGATGCTCACAGAGGGAATATAATCAGGGCAGGACTGCAGACTTTAGTTCCTCAGACAGGACTGTACTGCATGTACAGATGAGAGGACTCTAGATAGCAGATGAAGCACTGAGCCATAATATACCAATTTTTTCTGTAAAGAGACGTCTCTTTAAAATTAACAACATAAACTGGGCATGGTGGCGCATGCCTTTAATCCCAGGACTTGGGAGGCAGACGTAGGAGAATTGCTGTGAGTTGGAGGCCACCCTGAGACTACATAGTGAATTCCAGGTCAGCCTGGGCTAGAGTGAGACCCTACCTCGAGAAACCTAAATAAATAAAAATTAACAAAGTGTTTTTTGGTCTGCAGCCATTTGGGCTCCTTGGAAAAATGAACTTGTTAAAAATGTTACTTCCACACCTGAGCCTTGTGATGAGGCTCATCGAATCATCTAATTCAAGTTAAAGGACCTGAGCTTCACGTGTGAACCCTTCAGCCTCTTCTCTCCTGCCCTGAGGGAGGGGGTTTTTCAGTCTCCCTTCCCACTCATGGGATGGGGAGAATTTCTTTTGGCCTGGGAACTTTCCTGCTTTGTTTTTCTTACCTAACTTTCCCTAAAATAAATCTCCTAATTTACTCTTCAAAACAAAATGGGTCTGGTGCGGTGGCTCAACAGTTAATGGCGCTTGCTGCAACAAGAGATCCTAGCATGTCTGCCTGTGTGTGCTTGCACACATACACACAGGCAAATAACCTAAAAAATGTTTCTAAAAGACATTGCTTAAAATTGACCATTAACAATACTCCTATTTTAAAGTATTTTTATTTATTGTGTGTGGGTGTGAAGGTTAGAGCATGACAGGTAGGCCAGTGCCATAGCCAAAGGGATAGTACCAGGTCAGGAACTAGCAGTGGCCTGGGGAAGCTTGGGGCAAGGTCTCTATGGCACTGTCTTTCTGCTGTTCTGGTACATTCTATTCCCAATTATGTTAAGTGTGTACTCAGAAGGCAGGCTTGAATTTGAACCTTTGTGGTCTTGAACCACGACAGTGAAACCTGAAGGTAGAAATGGCAGTTGTCCTCATGATAGTCACATTACTGCGCACCATTTTCTCTTTAAAGCCCAGCTAAGCTGACAGTGAAGGGAGAAGATGGGAATGGGGACACAATGGGGCTATGGAGTAATATGGACAGTCTCTCTGGGGATAATGGCCCGAGTAAATCAGCCACGCTAGACAAGGAAGAGGGCTGGGCACACAGTGACCTCAGATGGGGAGGCAGGACAAGGAAAGTCATATAGTAGGAAGTATGTCTGTGACGCCTAGGGTTTGGTCTGGGTACCTGGGAATTAGACAAAGGTGAGCATGTCGGGACCAAATCTGCTAAGGTTTAAGCTTCGACTGTGGGAAAACACATAGACTATGTGGTAGATGTTGAGTGGTGTGAAAACCTTAGGGGAGGATAAGATCCACAAACAGCTCAGAGTATAACAGAAAAATACATACACAGTATTGGGCTACAAAAAAAAAAAAAAAAATCCTAAAGCCAAGCGTGGTGATGCACACCTTTCATCCCAGCACCCAGGAGGCAGAGTTAGGAGGATTGCCATGAGTTCAAGGCCAGCCTGAGACTACACAGTGAATTCCTGGTCAGCCTGGGCTAGAGTGAGACCCTACCTTGAAAAACAAAAAACAAAAAAATTCCAGAGGCAGCAAAGTGCTAGGAGACAATACTGATTTTTGGAAGCCCAAACTAAAGACCTGAGACTTTCCTAAATTTTCAAGTCCCCTCACTAGAGAGAAACCTGATGAAAATATTTTCTCAGTATTACCACCATCTAATGTTCATACACAATATTAATAAATGAATCAGAATGCTGCACATACCAAGAAAACCTGAAGCACTAAATATGTTCAGGCATGTTTTCATCACGCAAAAAGATTTAATGAGCCAGGTGTGGGGGCGCACACCTTTAATCCTAGCACTTGGGAGGCAGAGGTAGGAGGATTGCTGTGAGTTCAAGGCTACCCTGAGACTATCGTTAATTAAAGGTCAGCCTGGGCCAGAGTGAGACCCTACCTTGGGGAACAACAACAACAAAAAAAAGATTCAATGACATCAAAATTTGAAAAAAAATTCAATTTCATTTAATGATTTCAAAAGTAAACATAATGAACCAATACTTGAGCAAAATTCCTTTTACTAACATTGACTGAGTCTGTCAAATGCTCCACCTCTGAACTATGCCCCTGGTCTTCTAATTCTGAATGAGAATTTAGCACAAATTTACCCAAGTCTGATTTTTAAATGACTTACAGTGACAGCTGACACTAGTCTTTAACCATTTTTTCCTCCCACAAATTCCTGGGAGGTTTTCTCAGTAGCTTAATGGGAAGCAGCATCCTGAGAGCTCAGCACATCTGACAGAAGTTTTAGTGGATGTCATTAGCTAAAGCACTGTAATGACTTCCTCCTGAGCAAGCCATCTATTGTCCTTCAGGCTATTAGCAAAGGCTTAAATGAGAAGTAGGACCAATAATCTTAGCTCTTCAAATCAAGCAAACTCCCGATGTGCTGTGGGTGGTCATTGTACAATTTTAAATAACTCACTGGAGACTGTACCAACATCATCTTGATTATGAAGTCTGCTGAAGTACACCAGTTTGTCTAGGACAGGGGATGTGCCACGGCAGGCACAGAACGGTATGGATTATGGTAATCACGCAGCAGCAGGAAAGGTGTCCAGGGCTTCCATTACACTGTGTAATGGCAAGAAAATGGACTCACATTCACACGCGAAGGTGAGTACAGCTCTTAGGATAAAAGCCCTATTCCCCGGCCTGGAAATGGCTCAGCGTTAAGGTGCTTGCCTGGAAGCCTAACGACCCAGGTCCAATTCCTCAGTACCCACGTAGAGCCATTTACACAAAGTGGTGCATGTGTCTGGAGTTCATCTGCAGTGGCTAGAGGCCTTAGCACACCCATTCTCTCTCTCATAAACAAACCAAAACAACATGATTCCCCAGGTGGCTGATGCAGCGCTTACACAGCAGAGATCATGAGATAGATGACCACTCTCTCCTCTCCTCTGCCCTCAGCTCCCCAGGGCCCAGCAGGATGAGAAGGACCTCACTTCCTCAACCTCAACAACTCCATGATGGAACGGCCAGGGAGTGGAGAACAGGCACGTGCATACCTCAATTCCAACTGTGTGGTGAAGGATGCTGACCAGGAGGACATGTTCCATCATGAGTCTGCTGGGCATGGCTGAGGCAGTGACACAGGCACCCAGGAGGGCAGCAGTCAGGGTGTCGCTCATGTCCTTCCTGCTGTGGGCCATGTACAGCTCCTCCAGCTGTCCACTTATGGATGCCATGTTTGGCTCACTCAGCCTGCAGTGGAGTGTACAGAGGGCAATGGTGCTTCAGATTAGGGCCTATGTTCCAGGTCCAGTAAGAAAATGAAGATGAGACCAATGACTGCTACTGACACACCTTACACACTTCTGTTCCATGAACACTTCTGACCTTGCCATGATAACCCTGAGCACACAGCTCATAGCCACATATAACAGTAGAATCCAGAAATAATGTAACTGTCTTTCAGCTTAAGTTAAGGATGTTAGCAGAAAGAGATTCCAACTCATTTTTTTAAGACTAGAGAGCTGACAAGTTAAGGATGTTAGCAGAAAGAGATTCCAACTCATTTTTTTAAGACTAGAGAGCCGACAAGAGAGTATAATGGCCAGATGAAGTCCCACCTATGTGGCTTCCAACCAACCTTGTGATGATTTATTCTTCAATTGGGAAATAAGAAACAAAGACATACATAGTGACTCGGGGCAGAAGACCAAGTTCCACACCAGATGCGTCTGGCTGTGCGAAGAAGCACAGCCTACAAGCGTTCCTGGACGATTCGGAACCCTGGCCCTGCCCTGCTCCTTAGGCCTCTCCGAGTGAGTGAAAGCCTTCTTTTGGGCCTCCTTCAAACACTGAAGCGGAGAGAAGCAAACAGCTGCGGCCCCTCCCCCAAGGTATGGGTTCACCATAAGAACAGAACGGTCCAGAAAGACAAACTCTCCAAGCGATAGATGGAAAATAGCTCTGAGTGGTTACCTGTTAATTAGGCCTTTAACCTGTTTCTTCAGCCTTTCTAGTTCTTCCTTCTTCTGGACATCCACAGTCTCCTCTCGCCTCAACCGAGGTGGGACGTACTTTTCACCACTGTCACAAGGACTCTTCTTGAAGACAGGAATAAAATGCAAAATATTTACTTTGGAAGAACCTAGTTTTTTTAAAACTAATATGCACATTTAAATACCAAACTCCTGAAGACTCGGGACAGCTATTACTGCAGACCCCCGCCGTTTGATCAAAGCAGTGTCTGCCGAGTGCTCTGAATAGGCGTGGGCCGGCACCCGCGGGGCACGCGCGCACCGTACCTCCCGCTCGCGGCCGTGCCCTTCAGGCGCGCCTTCCCTCTCCGCTTCCGTTTCAACAAAGCGGACTCTCTTCCCCGCTCTCTCCTCTCGCGCCCCGCCATCCTCCGCGTCCGCAGGCTGCGCTCCCGCGTCCTCGTCCTCGTCCGCGTCCTCGGCGCTTTCCTCGGAGCTGCTCTCCGCCTCGCTCTCCGGGCGTGCGCGGACCGCCGGCCCGTCCTCATCCTCGTCCTCGTCGTCCCCGTCCTCGCTGCTGGCGGGCAAGCCGCCGCCGCCCGCCCCGGGACCCAGGACTCCGAGGATGTAGTCCAGGCCGTCGCGCGCGAAGCCCCGCGGCACGGAGCTGCCGTCGCCCTTCCTCCTGCGCTTGTTCAGGCCGAGGCAGCGCTCCAGCCTGCGGAGCTCCCGGTCCTCCTCCGCGTTGGCAGCGAGAAGCGCCCGACGGCGGGCCGCAGCGGCGGCCGGGGGTGCGGGGCGCCCGGGGGAAAGCTGCGCTCGGGCTGGGCTCGGGGCGGCCGCGGTCTCGGCGTCGGCCTGGGGGGGCCCGGCGGGGGACGGCGGCGGGCTGTCTCTGCGGGCACCGTCCTCGGCGCTCCCGGGCCGCGGCCCCGCCGTCCTCGGCCCACGGCGCGCTTTCCTCAGCCGTCTCTTCTCCCGGCGCAGCTCCCGGCGGCTCTTCCTCCCGCCCGGGCCCGAGCGCCCCGCGCCGCCGCCGCGCCCCTCGCCGTCCGACGAGGCTCGTACGAACTCCTCCACGGCGTGCCTGAGCCGCTTCAGTGGCCCCTCCCCGCCGGCCGGACCACGGCGCCCACCGCTGCGCTTCCTGCGGGCCCAGCGCCCGCGGTCGCCCCCACGCACCGCCCGCCCCGTGCTGGCAGACGCCGCCATCTTCCGCGGCGCCCCGGCACACGACTTCCTGCGGGGGCGGGACTTCCGGGAGAGCGCGGCCGCTGCGAGATCCGACACGTTGGGGAGGACGAGCGGCGCCCCCTACTGGCCGGAGGGTGGCAGTCTCAGACACAAAGGGATCTTTGAAAGCTGAAGTCCTTGTAGATTGTGATGGGGATCTGCCCTGTAAGATAAGAGACCGAGGCCGTGGCACTGGCATGCATACATGTGTACCCACAGGGAAGGTAGGCTCTTAGCATATAGCCCACCCCAGCCTGGCCTGGAATTCTTAGGCTCAAGCATTCCACGCTGCTGAGCCTTCTAAGTTAGGACTCCAGGCCACACCACTGCAACTTGAGTAGCTATTTTTAGATGGGGATTTTGGGGTGTGTTGACAGTGACAGAGCCTTTCTTGGCTCTTGGGTGGGCAATAATTCAGAAATTGGGGTCCCAAACTGTCACAGTCACACAAAACTTCCACTGAGTGAAAGGCCTCTGGGCTTTTGTCTTAAAAATTCGACAAATGAAGTTCTCAGATTGGAGGATGAGGTTCAGAAAAATCTTATTATAGCTTAGATCTTTCTGAGGGAGCTCTAAGAGAAGGGAGTAATAAAGGAAGGAATGAACTCAGAGCTACTGCCAAAGAAGCAGGGAAGAGGGGGTTCCCAGGAAATGGAGAAGCCCAAAACATAAGAAAAGGAAGAAATGCAGAGCTCTTGCCCAACAGACGGTAAGAGGGGGTTCTGGGAAATGGGGAAGTCCACCCTAAGACATTTGAGATCATCTTTTTAAATATTTATTTATTTGAGAAAGATACACAGAGAGGGCTGGAGAGATGGCTTAGCGGTTAAGTGCGTGTCTGTGAAGCCTAAAGACCCCGGTTCAAGGCTCCATTCCCCAGGACCCACGTTAGCCAGATGCACAAGGGGGCACACGTGTCTGGAGTTCGTTTGCAGTGGCTGGAGGCCCTGGAGCGCCCATTCTCTCTCTCTCTCTCTCTCTCTCTCTCTCTACCTGCCTCTTTCTCTCTCTGTCACTCAAATAAATAAATAAAAGTGAACAAAAAATTTTTTAAAAAGATGCACACAGAGAGATAGAGACAGAATAAATGAATTGGGCACACCAGGGCCTCTAGCCACTGCAAACAAACTCCAGATGCTTGTGCCCCCTTATGCATCTGGCTTACCTGAGTACTGGGGAGTTGAACCTGGGTCCTTAGGCTTTGCAGGCAAACGCCTTAACCACTAAGGAATCTCTCTAACCTGGATACTGGGGAATTGAACCTGGGTCCTTAGGCTTCGCAGGCAAGTGCCTTAACCACTAAGCCATCTCTCCAGCCCACCATCATATTTTATGCAAGCCCCTGCATGGGAGTTGGTCTAGTTAGTTTAGCCCTGATGTCTGGTGTCTGGGGTCAGGTTTTCTGGGAAAGGGCAATCGTCCTAGAAATCTTAATTCTCCAAGAAGGAGGTGGAAGGACTTCCTACGAAGGCAGAGATGAAAAGGTCAGACCCTTCTGCTTATCGTAAAGTGAAATGGCCTTGATCCCCCCTCCCACCCACCCCCACACCCGCCCAGGCCCAAAAACAGTTCCCACATTTAGCCAGGAGAAAACCATTCCCTTTAGGACCCTTTCACCCTGCTTGCTGCAGTCAGGTTCGCATTGCTGGCAGAAAACACCCAACCAAGAGCAGCTCCTGGGGAAAAAAAAAAGGTGGGGTTTATTTTGGCTTTCAGACTTGAGGGGAAACTCCACAATGGCAGGGGAAAAACGATGGCATGAATAGAAGGTGGACATCACCTCCTACATCAGATGGACAACAGCACCAGGAGAGTGTGCCAAACACTGGCAAGGGGAAGCTGGCTATAACACCCATAAGCCCACCCCCAACAATACACTGTCTCCAGGAGGTGTTAATTCCCAAATCTCCATCAGCTGGGAGCATTAAGAACACCTAAGTTTATGGGGGACACCTGAATCAAACCACCGCATTCCACCTTTGACCCCCATGAACTGGTAACCATACATGATGTAAAATGCAATTCATCCAACTTTAAAGATTTATTTATTAGAGACAGAGAGGAGAGAGAGAATGGTAGCACCAGGGCCTCTAGCCACTGCAAACAAAGTCCAGATGCATGCACCACCATGTGCATCTGGCTTATGTAGGACCTGGAGAATCACACCTGGGTTCTTAGGCTTTGCAGACATATGCCTTAACTGCTAAGCCGTCTTTCCAGCCCTCATCCAATTTTAAAAGTCCCCATAGTTTTTTAAAAATTAATTAATTAATTAATTTGACAAAGAGGCAGAAAGAAAATGGGTGCACCAGCGCCTTCAGCCACTGCAACTGAACTCCAGATGTGAGCGCCCCCTTGTGCATCTGGCTAATGTGGGTCCTGGGGAATTGAACCTGGGTCCTTTGGCTTTGTAGGCAAATGCCTTAACCATTAAGCCATCCCTCCAGCCCAAGTCACTATAGTTTTTATCAATCCTAGTGATGTTCAAATATCCTATAGTCCAAGGTCATTTAATTGAGCCATAATACAAAAAAAGAAAAAAAGAAAAACCCATAATGGCACAGGACAACATTAACACTGCAAAAGATGGTATTGGGCATAGCAAAGAAATATCCAACCAATACAAGATTTAAACAGAACAAACATCAAATTCTGCAGCTCCAAGTCCAACAACTCTAGTCAGTGACAAGTCTCCAAGTCCTATGATTCTAACCAGTGATATGTCTCTGTAGTTCCAATTCCACCCATTTAGCTAGGCAACTCACAGTCCTGGAAAACTTCATCTGGTACCAGCAGCTCTCCTTGGCATCCATCTCATAGTCCTGGCATTTTCCATTGGGTCTCCACTGCAACCCATGGTTCATCTTCATGGCTCCATCAGGTTTCCACACAGCTAATCCAACAAGCCTGTTTCACACTGCCCACAGCCAATTCCAAAATATAAAGCCATGTTTCAAATTCAATGACTCTCTCTTTCCTGCATTTGTTATATTCCATAATACCAAGTGGGGTGCCAATTTGTTAATCCAGGGGGAATAAAGCTGACTTTGAAAAACAGGACACTCGTTCAGCATTCAGGCCCCTTCAAAAGAGTGCATTCTTTTTTTTTTTTTTTTTTTTTCCAAGGTAGGGTCTCATTCTAGCTCAGGCTGACCTGGAATTTACTATGTAGTCTCAGGGTGGCCTTGAACTCATAGTGATCCTCCTACTTCTGCCTCCTGAGTGCTGGGATTAAAGGTGTGCACCACCACACCTGGCATAAAAGAGTGTGTTCTTCCTGTAGTCCCAATTCAGGTCAGCTGGTCCAATCTCAATGGTTGTAATCTCTCATACAATTGCAGCTGACTGTGCAGCCCAAAGATTTCATTTTTTCTGTGCCATATCCCTCTGATCACATGAGTCCATTTCTATGCAATGCAACCCTGCACAAGCTCTCACGACATAGACATAATAGCAAACCTCTCACACAAACTGCTTCTACTTCAGTCAAGGTAAAGCTCTTTCTCACTCTCATAAGCCTAACCTCACAGTCCATAGTTCTTATTGCATTCAGGTCTTTCAGTGTTGACCAGAATAGTCCATCAAGCTGTACTTACAATGATGCAAGACATCTCTGAGGCCATGATTTCAAATTCCTCCACATCCTCCTGCAAAGCTGTTCCAAAAGGCCAAAGCCAGAGAATCAAGTTTCTAGCAGCAACACACCCACTCCTGTGGTACCAATTTTACTGTTGCAGTCAGGTTCATAGTGCTGCCAGAAAACACCAAATCAAGAGCAGCTTGTAGGAAAAAATGGTTTATTTTGGATTACAGACTCAAGGGGAAGCTCCATGATTGCAGGGAGAAATGATGGCATGAGCAAAGGGTGGACATCATCTCCTAGCCAACATCAGATGGACAACAGCAGCAGGAGTGTGTGCCAAACACTGACAAGAGGAAGCTGGCTATCACACCCATAAGCCTACCCCCAACAATACACTGTCTCCAGGAGGCTTTAATTTCCAAACTGCCATCAGCTGGTATGGTGGTTTGATTCAGGCTTCCCCCATAAACTTAGGGGTGTGTGTGTGTGTTTTACAAAGCTTTCATGATAAAACAGTGCTTAGGGAAGGTGTATGAGTACTACTTATTTTTTTGAGGCAGGGTCTTACTCTAGCCCAAACTGAATTTAAACTCACAGTGATCCTCCTACCCCAGCCTCTCAAGTGCTGGGATTAACAACATGAGCCATTGCAGCTGGCAAGAGCACTTTTTAAAATATTTTATTTTAATTTACTTATTTGAGAGAAAGACAAAGAGAGAGGGAGAGAATGGGCAGGCCGGGGCCTCCAGCCACCACTGATGAACTCCAGATGCATGTACCACCTTGTACATCTGCCTTATGTGGGTCCTGGGGAATTGAACCTGCGTCCTTTGGCTTTGTAAGCAAGCTCTTTAACCACTAAGTCATTGCTCCAGCCCATGAACAGTATTTTGTTTGTTTATTTATTTATTTGAGAGTGACAGAGAGGAGGCACAGAGAGAGAGAGAGAGAGAGAGAGAGAGAGAATGGACACGCCAGAGCTTCCAGCCTCTGTAAACGAACTCCAGATGCGTGCGCCCCCTTGTGCATCTGGCTAACGTGGGTCCTGGGGAATTGAGCCTCGAACCAGGGTCCTTAGGCTTCACAGGCAAGCACTTAACCGCTAAGCCATCTCTCCAGCCCCACTAATTTTTTTAAAAAAAAAATTCTTATTTGTGTGTGTGTGTAAGAGAGAGAGAGAGAAAGCTGTTTTCATTGCAAATGAACTCCAGACACATGTGCCACTTTGTGCATCTGGCTTTAGGTGGATATTGGGGAATTGAACCCTGGACAACAGGCTTTGCAAGCAAGTGTCTTTAACCACTAAGCAATCTCCCCAGTCTGATGAATATACTATTTTTATTGAGGTAGGATCTTGCTCTAGCCCAGCCTGACCTGGAATACACTATGTGGTCTCAGGCTGGTCTCAAACTCAACGGTTATCTTCCTACCTCTGCCACCATGCCCAGTGAATATACTTTTTTTTTTTTTTTTTTTTTTGGTTGTTCAAGGTAGAGTCTCACTCTAGCTCAGGCTGACCTGTAATTCACTATGGAGTCTTAGGGTGGCCTCGAACTCACGGCAATCCTCCTACCTCTGCCTCCTGAGTGCTGGGATTAAAGGCGTGTGCCACCACGCCCAGCTTAGAAATACACTAATTTTAAACTCACCAACCACAAAGCTGTACGAGTTTACACTCCCAGGATAAGTACCTACCTACCTCCACACCCTCCTTACCTGAGAAGTTTCTAGAATTATTATTGTTGCCCACATGACATGAAGGCACCTGTCAGTAAATCTCTCCTTCAGCATCCTCTCTCCACCAGCTTGCTAAGTAGGATGTTGGGTGAGAGTGAGTCTCACTTCAGGACTGTAGTGATCTGCCTCCTGCCTCCTCTCAGTTATCTCCCGTCCATGGGTGACACAGCACTCTCTCCACCTGTCTCTCTTGTCACTCTGGCTTCAGATCTTGAGTGGCTACCAGGTTCTAGTCTGCAGGACCAACTAAAACACTGGCTTGGAATGCAGAATTCTTCCCACTCAGCCGGTCACCCCGGCCTGTGTTTGGCAGGACCCAGGTGGCCTGTGGCCTCCCGACTCCCTGTTTCCTGTTTTGAGAACATTTCCCCTACTGTCTGAGCAGGCTCAGCTCTGCCCAGCCTTAGCCTCCCACCTCGTAGGCACTGCTCCCGCTCCCACATGCGAGAGGTGCTCACTCACGGTTGTTACCCTGCTGCCCTTCTCCATGCCAATCTGCGGAAAGGAGAGTTAGATTCCACCTTGCTTGGAGTCCTGCAGCTCACCCAGTTCTTCTACCCCAAGCTCTTTTCACTCTTGGCATGCATTAGGCACACATACACTTGCTGGGTGAATGAAGAAAGGAAAGAAGAGAAGGAGAAGGAGGAAGGAAGAGAGGGAGGGAAGGTCTGCACTCCTTTAGGGCCCCTGTTATGTGTAGTGCAGGGGGGGGGGGTCTTTTCCTCTTGAAGTGTTAATTATCTATGGAAAGGTTCAGCCAGGAGCTGAAGGGTTCAGTTTCCCTCTCTGAACCTTGGGTGGCACCGGGCTACCCAGTGTAGTCACCCTGGACTCAGAGGAGGACACTTCCAGGAAGAGGCCCATGGTAGAACTTTGGAGTCCTCCCTGAGCTTGTCCACAGGGTCTGAGCTGTTGTTTATTAGGTGTTAGCTACAGGGCCGCTCATCCTCTGACTTGCTCGTCCATTCATCAGATGAGTAAGGAGCTGTCCTGCGCAGTGTGACATCTCTTACAAAGTACAGGAAAGGAAACAAAGCTACAGTTGTGGGCCGTGGTGGTCGGTAGTTTTAGTTTACAAGCCGACTGTTTATCATATTAGGACACTGATCTATAAATAAGTTTGAAAGTGGTGATACATCTGGGCCTTCATAGACCTCAACTTGAGTCATTGATCTGCAAATATATGTGCGCATGTCACTGATCCCATTATTATTAATGCTATGGTTTTCATTATGGTTATCAATCTCACCCAGATTACCAAAGTCCTTGTAAAACCTTTGTTCCCTGGTGCAGAGCAGTTGGCCAGTTCTTACACAATGGAGTAGCATGAAGTCGCATCTAATTATAGTGGAATTTCAGACCCATCAGTAGTTGTTATTAGCTCTTCCTGTTCTTCCTCTACTGTGCCCAGATGTCTGTGTGTTTCTCTATTATTTAGACCCTATCTTCTTTCATTGTGGGTCGCTACCCCACAGGGGTCACGTAGCTGGAAGTGGGAGTGCGAGATATTTTGCAACTGTAAAAGGTTTCTGAATGTGCAACGTCCAAAATTAACTCATAGACACAGAATGAGCTCAGGTGCCTCTGCAGTTCACCCATGTTGTGTGGAGCGACCTCACTGTAGCCTTGGTTCTGAGCACCCAACACACACACGTTACATGTACCATCATGCCACACACACACTTTACACTGTGCCATCATGCCACACACACACGTTACACTGTGTCATCATGCCACACACACACGTTACACTGTGCCATCATGCCCCCCACACACACGTTACATGTGCCATCATGCCACACACATATTTTACACTGTGCCATCATGCCACACACACACGTTACATGTGCCATCATGTCACACACACACGTTACATGTGCCATCATGCCCCCCCACACGTTACACTGTGCCATCATGCCACACACACACACGTTACACTGTGCCATCATGCCACACACACACGTTACACTGTGCCATCATGCCACACACACACGTTACATGTGCCATCATGCCACACACACACACGTTACACTGTGCCATCATGCCACACACACACGTTACACTGTGCCATCATGTCACACACACACGTTACACTGTGCCATCATGTCACACACACACGTTACATGTGCCATCATGTCACACACACACGTTACACTGTGCCATCATGCCACACACACACGTTACACTGTGCCATCATGTCACACACACACGTTACACTGTGCCATCATGTCACACACACACGTTACATGTGCCATCATGCCACACACACACGTTACACTGTGCCATCATGTCACACACACACGTTACACTGTGCCATCATGTCACACACACACGTTGCACTGTGCCATCATGCCACACACACACACACGTTACATGTGCCATCATGCCACACACACACGTTACACTGTGCCATCATGCCACACACACACGTTACATGTGCCATCATATCACACACATATTTTACACTGTGCCATCATGCCACACACACACGTTACACTGTGCCATCATGCCACACACACACGTTACATGTGCCATCATGCCACACACACACGTTACACTGTGCCATCATGCCACACACACACGTTACATGTGCCATCATGTCACACACATATTTTACACTGTGCCATCATGCCACACACGCCGCTGAACACGTCCTGAAACACATGGCTTAGATTTGAGATGACTGTATGTTATGAGTTGCAGTGTTTTTACTGCAGATGCAAAGTTTTTTGCTCTTACAGGAACATAATGGTTTAATTACAGGACACAAAAGACTTTTAATACTTTCCTACATCATTCTTCAACACATAAATGTCAAATTAGTATATCTTGGGATTTTATTTTGTTAGAATGTTGGCTCTAGCCAGACGTGGTGGCTCACCCTTTTAACTCAGCATTTGAGAGGCTGAGGGTCACCATGAGTTCAAGGCCAGGCTGAGAACAGAGTGAATTCCAGGTCAGCCTGTTCTGTTCGAGAGAGAGAGAGAGACCATGCAAAAAAAACCAAAAAACAAAAAAACAAAAGAAAACAACAACAACAACAAAAAACAAGAACAAAACAAAAAAATCTGGGTATGGTGGCACATGCCTTTAATCCCAGCACTTGGGAGACAGAGGTAGGAGGATCACCATGAGTTCGACGCTATCCTGAAACTACATAGTGATTTCCAGATCAGCCTGGGCTAGAGTGAGACCCTACCTTGTAAAACCAAAAACAAACAAAACAAAAAACAGCTGGGTGTGGTGGTGCTTGCTTTTAATCCCATCAATCTCAATAGAGGGAGACACTCTCAAAAAACAACAGAGCTGGAGAGCTGGCTTAGTGGTTAAGGAACTTGCCTGTGAAGCCTAAGGACCCATGTTTGACCCACCAGATCCCATGAAAGCCAGACACACAAGGTGATGCAAGCGTGTAAGGTCGCACAAGATGGCACATGCATATGGAGTTCAATTGCAGTGGCTGGAGGACCTGTTGCGCCAATTCTCATTCTCTCTCATAAAATTACAAAACAAACAGACAAACAAACAATAATAGAAACAAGAACAAGAAGATGGTTGGTTTTAAAAAGTACTGTTTTTTTTTTTTTTTTTTTTCCCAAGGTAGGTCATGTTATATCCAGGCTGGCCTTGAATTCACTATGTAGTCTCAGGGTGGCCTCAAACTCATGGTGATCCTCCTACCTCTGCCTCCTGAGTTCTGGGATTAAAGGTGTGCACCACCACACCCAGCTTCAAAAAGGACTTTTTAGCTAGGGTGAGACCCTACCTCAGAAAACAAAACAAACAAACAAAAAGGTACTTTTGACCTGCCAACTTGAGTATCATAAAAAAAAATCATGAAATAAATTTTAAAGGGTTTAAAAAATTTTTAATTATTTTTATTTATTAGAGAGAGATAGAGAGAAGGAGAGAGAGAGATACAGAGAAAGAATGGGTGTTCCAAGGCCTCTAGCAACTACAAATGAACTCCAGATACATGCGCCATGCCACCTTGTGCATCTGAGTTATGTGGAATCTGGGAATTGAACTTGAGTCTCTAGTCCCTAAAGATTTTTAAATTACTTAATTATTTATTTATTTTTAAAAAATCACATTTCATTTTAAAAAATATGTTATTTACTTATTTATTTATTTGAGAAAGAGAGAGAGAATGAATTGGCATACCAGGGCCTCCAGTCACTGCAAATGAACACCAGACACATACCCCACCTTGTACATCTGGCTTATGTGGGACCTGGGGAATCAAACCTGTGTCCTTTGGCTTTGCAGGAAAGTGTCTTAACCACTAAGCCATCTCTCCAGCCCAAGTAATTCATTTTTGAGAGAGGGGGAGAGAATGGGTGTGCTAGGGCCTTTAGCCACTGCAAATGAACTCCAGATGCATGTGCCACCTTGTTCATTTGGCTTTATGTGGGTACTAGGGAATTGAATTCAGGTCCTTAGGCTTTGAAGGCAAGTGCCTTAACTGCTGAAACATCTTTCCAACCTATGAAATGAATTTTGTCTTGAGATTAGACAGAATTTCCAATAATATTTTTCTTAAACCTTTTTGTTGACAATTTTCATACACGTAATGAGATGCTACTGAGAGGATCCCTGGGCTGGCTGTGGGTAAGGATGGATGGGTAGCCACCCAAAAGTGGAGGGGTGAGTTCCCTGGGGGAGGGGAGCCCTCCTGAGATTGCCCTCCTCTGCAGTCCTCACTGTGTCCTCTCCAGGCAGGACCTCTTGGTGTCGCACCTCTGTGACCTGCCTTGCTCTGGGTTTCACGTGCTCCTCTCTCTCTCAGTCCAGGGGGGACTGTGGCTCTGTGCTGGGGCCTGGCATAAAGGCCTTCAGAAAAATGCGTGTTTGTTGGTTGGTTGAGGTAGAGCTGTTTTACATTTTCACAAGACTTTCCAAAGCTGGGACTTGCTGGTCTAGTGAGCTGGAGGTCAAGGTTCACTCAGGGAGTGATATGCCTATTTGATTGCTCTGATTGTCCACACTGCAACGTTATGCTTCCTTTGGAAGAATCTAGCAGGTCCTCTGAGCATGTCATTTTCTTGTCCTTCCATTGTCAGTCTTGATAGCCTAGCGCATCATTTTGTACTAACAATATTTTGCATATAATGAACGCAGGTGGGGTTTAAATTTTCTGTGTCCATCATAAGAATAGTATATGTAGGCTGGGGACATGGCTTCGTGGTTGGTTCAAGGTGCTTGCTTGCAAGCCTATCAACCAGAGTCCCATCCTCCTCACCACCCACATACAGCTGGACACAAAGTGGTGCGAGCCCCTGTAATTCCAACAGGCCTATGGCAATGAGAGGCAGAGCCAGGAGTATCTGGAAGCTTACAGGCAGACTAGGCTGGCCTGTTTAGTGGCAAACCAACAAGAGAGACCTTGTCTCAAAAAAGAAGGTAGAAGGGCTGGAGAGATGGCTCAGCAGTTAAGGCACTTGCCTATGAAGCCTAAGGACCCAGGTTTGATTCCCCAGTTCCCATGTAAGCCAGATGCTCAAAGTAGCACATATATCTGGAGTTTCTTTGAAGTGGCTGGATGCCCTGGCTCATCCATTCTCTCTTTCTCTCTCTACCTTTTTAGCTGGGCATGGTGGCACACGCCTTTAATCCTAGCACTCGGGAGGCAGAGGTAGGAGGATCGCTATGAGTTCGAGGCCACCCTGAGAGTACATAGTGAATTCCCAGTCAGCCTGAGCTACAGTGAGACCCTACCTCAGAAAACCAAAAAAAAAAAAAAAAAAAAAAAAAAAAAAAAAAAAAAAAAGGTGGAAAGAGAGGACTGAGTTCTGTTCTGAACTCTATACTATATACACACCACTGCGCGCGCGCGCACACACACACACACACACACACAAAAGAGTAGTAAATGCTTATTGTTTGTTTATCATGAGGCAAGCACAGCCATTCATTCTGTCCCCTGAACATCAGGAAGAAGTAGATGTAGAACAGAATAGCAATGACCATGAAGAAAGACTCAGAAGCTCAAAAGGTGACAAAGTCCACAGCCAGCCCTCTCTGTGCAGTGTGGTTTGGGAGGTGTGTGTGAAATGAGGGTCTTAGTTAGTGCCCTTTGCAAGTGCTGGCTGTGCACAGGGTGTTAGTTATGCTGGTGACAAAGTGGGCCCTTTAAAAATATTAATCACTGAACCAACAAGATAGCTCAGTGGGTAAAAGTGCTTACTGCACAAGTGTGATGATCAGAGTGCAGATTCCCAGAATCTACATGAGGCCAGATACAGCAATGCAAGTGACTATAATCCCAGCATGCCTGCAGCAAGCAAGAACATGGAGACAGGAGGATCCTCACAAGGTTGTGGCCAACTAATCTATATACACTGGCAAACAACAAAAGAGACCCTGTCTCAGATGAAGTGGGAGTTAAGGACCGACACCTGAGGTGGTCCTCTGACTGCCGTGTGAGTGCACAGCACCTACGTGCCATGCCAATACTTGCACGTGCATGTACATGATACTCACACTCACATGATACTAACAAAAACTTGTCATCATGAAAACCAAAACCAGGAGCTGGAGAGATGGATCAGTGGTTAAGGTGCTTGCCTGCAAAGCCTAACAACCCAGGTTTGATTCCCCAGTGCCCACATAAAACCAGATGCACAAAATGGCACATGTATCTGGAGTTCATTTGCAGTGGCAAGAGACCCTTGTGTGCCCATTCTCTCTCTCCCCCTCTGCTTGCAAATAAATAAATATTTTGGGTTGGAGAAATGATTTAGTGGTTAAGGTCCTTACTTGGAAAGCCAAAGAACCCAGGTTCTATTCCCCAGGAGCCACATAAGCCAGATGCACAAAGTAGCACATACATTGAGATTTGTTTGCAGTGGCAGAAGGCCCTGGAGCACCCTTTCTCTCTGTCTTGCAAATAAATAAATAAATAAATAAATAATAAACCAAAACCAACAAATGCAGAAGAGGATGTGGTATGAGGCTGTTGGGGGTGGGAACCCTTATCTACTGATGGTGGCAATATAAACTGGTATAGTTATACTATGGAACTCAATGTGGAGGTTTTTCAAAAAACTGAAAATAGCTGGGTGTGGTGGTGCATGCCTTTAATCCCAGCATTTGGGAGGCAGAGATAGGAGGATCACTGTGAGTTCGAGGCCACCCTGAGAATACATAGTGAATTCCAGGTCAGCCTGGGCTAGAGTGAGACCCTACTTTGAAAAAACTAAAAAAGTAAATAAATAAAAATAAGCCAGGCGTGGTGGCAGACACCTTTATTCCCAGCACTCAGGAGGCAGAGGTGGGAGGATTGCCATGAGTTCAAGGCCCTGAGACTACATAGTGGGTTCCAGGTCAGCCTGGGCTAGAGTGAGATGCTACCTTGAAAAACCAAAATAAATTAAAATAAAATAAAAATAAATAAATAAAAACAGAACAACCCAGCTATAACACTCCTGGGTATATACATGAAAGATTCGAAGGCAGCATACCACAGAGAAACCTGCATACCATGTTTACCATGGCATGTAGAATAGCCAAGTTACAGAATAAACCTAGGTACCTATCAACAGATGTTGTTTGCCAGTAAAGAAAGTATGATATGTATATAATACATGTATCCAATAGTAATATTCAGAAAAAAAACAGGGGAGAGAAAAATTATGTCAGTTGCAAAAAAGTAGATGGAACTCGAAATCATCATGTTATGAGAAATAAGTGACTCAGAATGACAAACATGTTATGTCTCATGTGAATTTTAGGAACGGATAAAAGTACATGAAATTAAATGGAGATTATTCAGAATGTGGAGGGGGAAGCGGGAGGATATGAAAGGGTAACAAAGTGTGAAAATGATCAAACTACATTATGTGCATGCTTGGAAATGTAATGAAGTTTCTTACTTTGTATAATTGCTGTATGTCAATAAAATACCTATGTTTTATATTCACTCAGCAAGGCTGTCACATTGAATATTGCTTTCATATGGGCGTCAGTAACTGCATTTAGACTACACTGAAACAGATAAACCAAAAAACAAGCTTAGGAGCATACCAAGATCTATCGAGTGACATATTTCACTAAAGGTTGGGTCTGTGATGGGACCAGGGGACCTGTGATGGCAGCTGAGGAACACGTAGACAGGACACTTTTCTCATTAGCAGAGTAAATCTTATCAGCAAGCAAGCAGTGTCTAAACATTAGCTTTTATATTAGCTATTTCAAATAGCATGATCTAAAAATACACAACATTAAATCAGGAGACCGCTATAAATCAAGGTGTCACATTACTAAACTTTGTGCTCCTATGGGAAGTGAATGACTCATGTTGCTGCTGCAGGAACATTATCCTCGTTTTGGAGAGACTGAATGTGGACCTGAAAGTCCCTGAGGACCATGGCTTGCCATAGCGTTTTTTTTGTTTGTTTGTTTGTTTTTGTTTTTTGAGGTAGGGTCTCACTCTAGCCCAGGCTGACCTGGAACTCACTATGTAGTCTCAGGGTGGCCTCAAACTCACAGCGATCCTCCTACCTCTGCCTCCTGAATGCTGGGATTAAAGGCGTGCGCCACCACACCTGGCTTGCCATAGAGTTTTTATGTATGTATGTGTGTGTGTGTGTGTGTGTGTGTGTGTGTGTACATATGCCACATATATATGAGTGTATGTGCATGCAGAGGCCACAGGTTGACATCAAATATTTTCTTCAATTGATCTCCACCTTATTTTGCAGCAGTCTCTCACTGAACTTGGAATTCACTGAATCATCCAGACTGGCTAGCCATCAGGTCCCAGGGATGCTCCTGTGTCCACCTCCCCAGTGCTGTTTTTACAGGTGCCAGTCACCACTCACAGCATTAATGTCAAGCTAAGGATCTGAACTAAGCAAGGCCTCATGCTTGCAGAGCAAGACCTTTATCAAGTGAACCAACTCCCCCTTGCCATGTCATTTTCTCAGCTGTCTGTCTGAGGACAGTAGAACCTGTTATTCATATTCAGAGGAAACGTCCACCAAGATGCATTTGATCATTCCATTTTCTTTCTGGTGAGTTAGAAATACCTGGCTTTGTCATGATAAACTCTTTTTTTCCTGATCAGAAACACCCACCACCTAGATATCAGGTCTAAGGCATCAAATTTCAACCCTCACAGCTCAGGAGCAAGGTCTGCCACCCTGAGTTGTCCGAGAGTGGTAAAGCTGCAGGGTTCCATCCCCAGGAAGCCTTTAATCCTATGGCTAAGTAGCATCAAGAGAAGCAGCAATGTGTCAGGTCAGCCGACGGCAAAACAGTAGTTCTTGCCAGGCTGACTGTGATGTCTAAACTGAGATACAGTCATCTATGTGTCTCTGTGGGTGGATTCCAGGACCTCTAGGAATACTCAAATGTAAGGTGTTCAAAAAAGGGGCACAGTTAGGGAAGTATGTAAAGATATGTACCAAGTACCATTGAAAGAAAGCAGGGATCGTCATTTAAACAGGAAATAAAGCAATCCTGGTTATGCACGCTGCTGTATAGCTATTCCCTGCAAATTCAAACACTCCCACCTACAGGAGGAGGGAGGTGCATACGATTCAGGAAGCTCCCATAGCTACAGGACTCATGAATTGGTTCCCAAAGGTTGTATAAGCAATGAACAACATTTTTAAGAAAATATATATTTTACTTATTTATTTATTTGAGAGAGAGAAAGAAAGAGGGAGAGAATGAGCGCACCAGGGACTGCAAACAAACTCCAGATGCATGCACCCCCTTGTGCATCTGGCTTATGTGGGCTGTGGAGAATTGAACCGGGATCCTTTGGCTTTGCAGGCAAATGCCTTAACCACTAAGCCATCTCTCCAGCCGCCCCCCTTTTTTTGAGGTAGGGTCTCATTCTAGCCCTGGAATTCACTATAAGTCTCAGGCTGGCCTTGAACTCACTATGATCCTCCTGTCTCTGCCTCCTGAGTGCTGAGATTAAAGGCGTGCGCCACCACGCCTGGCTAGCAGTGAACACTTCTGGCTGTTCAGGGAAACTGCCTGCAAGCTGTGCAGGGAGCTAGTGACGCCGCCTTCACAAGCTGCCATCCGTGCTGGTGGGGGCTCTTTGCTAATGCATCTGCTCTTGGATCTCCCATGCTCCTGTAAGCAACCTCAATAAACTCACTGGTTCACCAATCTAGATTTTGGCTGCCAGTGTCCTCCTGTCTGGGGAGAAAGGGTATTTTATTCTCGTTTCCCCAAGAAAAGTCATACAGCATAGGCATCAAAGAACAGAGATGGGGGCTGGAGGAGTGACATAGCAGTTAAGGCACTTGCCTGCAAAGCCCAAGGACCCAGGTTTCATTCCCCAGGACCCACATAAGCCAGATGCGTAAGGTGGCACATTCGTCTCGAGTTCGTTTGCAGGGGCTAGAGGCCCTGGCACACCCATTCTCTTTCTGTCTCCTCTCTATTTCTCTCTCTGTTTGCAAACAAATAAATTTAAATTAAAAAATAGAACAGAGATGGAAAATATGACACAAAGAGGAAGGCAGGAGAAATAAGTGATCCAGATACCATTAGCAATGGCCACACTCCTCCTTCAACCTTTGATGCAACAGCCAAACCAAACATCAGCCAGAATGTAGAACTCAGCGCTCTCATCCACCACTTGAGACTGGTCCAACTCCTTTGGAAGTCAGCCTCGCTTGTCCTTTAAAACCAATGCAGTCGTTGCAGAGCCCGCCCCTCTGTGCACTCCTGGACATTTATCCTAGGTGACGAACCCTGCTCACATAGGGAGCTGGGGAGAGTGAGATGGACAGTGGGTGAAGTGCTTGCCTTGCAAGCATGAAGACCTGAATTCAATATCCAGGACCCACTGCAAAAGTGCTGGGTCTGGGCACTGTGCATCTGTAATCCCAGCACTAGGGAGGTGGAGACCAAGGCTCCCTGGAGCTCACTGATCCACCCGCCTAGCCTAATTGGTGTGCTCCAGGCCAGTGAGAAACCTTGTCTCAAAAAAAAGTGGGGCTGGAGAGACGGCTCAAGGAAGTTAAGCACTTGCTGAGCAAGCAAACACACCTTAGTTCGGATCCCCAGAACCAAGTAAAGCAGGACTCAGTAGCACATGTCTGTAATACCAGTCCTCCTGCAGCGAGATAGGAAGCAGAGACAGGAGAATTCCAGAAGCTCACAGGCCAGATAGCCTGGTGTTCAGAGCAGTGAACAACACAGTGTCCCTGCCTCAAACACGGTTGAAGGTAAGACCAATACCTAGGACGGCCTTCTGATCCCAGCACATGCACTGTGGCACACATGCATCATACACACAGACATGCAAAAGAGTATATTTTTTTGAGAGAGAGGGAGAGAGAATTGGGGTGCCAGGGCCTCAGCCACTGAAATTGAACTTCAGATGCTTGCACCAACTAGTAGGTATGTGTGACCTTGTGCTTGCCTCACCTTTGTGCATCTGGCTTACATGGGATCTGGAGACTTCAATATGGGTCCTTAGGCTTCGCAGGCAAGCGCCTTAACTGCTGAGTCATCTCTCCTTATTAAAAGCTCTTTTGTGTGGACTGGAGAGATGGCTCAGCAGTTAAGGCACTTGCCTGTACAGCTTAAGGACCCATGCTCGACTCTTCAGGTCCCATGTAAGCCAGACACACAAGGTGACCCAAATGCACAAGGTTGCACATGAGTACAAGGTGGCACATGCATCTGGAGTTCAATTGCAGTGGCTGGAGGCCCTGGCACAGTGATTCTCTCCCTCTCTCTCATTAAAGAAAGAAAGAAAGAAAAAAAGAAAGAAAAAAAGAAAGAAAGAAAGAAAGAAAGAAAGAAGCAAGCCAGGGCATAGTGGTACATGCCTTTAATCCCAGCACTCAGGAGGCTGAGCTAGGAGGATTGCCATGAGACATGAGGCCAGTTTGAGACTACATGCAGGCACCCAGCAAACCTGCTTAACATTGCCTATGGCCATTTCCAAAACACAAGACTGTGTTGCAAATTCAATGACCCTCTCTTTCCTGCATTTCTTATACTCCATAATACTAGGTGGGGTGCCAATTTGTTAACCCAGGGGGGAATAAAGCAGACTTTGAAAAACAGGCCACTCCTTGAGCATTCAGGTCCCTCAAAAGACTACATTCTTTCTGTTGTCCCAATGCAGATCAGCTGGAACAATCTCAATGGTTATAATTTCTCATACAACTACAGATGAACAGGCAGCAATTTTGGCCCAAAGATTTCATTTTTTCTGTGCCATATTTCTCTGCTCACATCAGTCTGTTTCAACACAAAGCAACCCTGCACAAGTTCTCAGGACATGGGCATAACAGCAAGCCTCTCACACAAACTGCTTCTAGCCCAGTCCAGGCAAAGCTCCTTTTCACCTTCATAAACCAAACCTCACAGTCCATAGTTCTTACTGCATTTGGGTCTTTCAACTCTGACCAGAATAGTCCATCAAGCTGTACTTATAACATTGCAAGGTGTTTCTTAAGCCAAGATTTCAAATCCTTCCATGTTCCTCTTGAAAATCAGCTCCAAAAGGGCAAAGCCACAAAGTCAGCAATCCCATTCCTTCACTACGAGAAAAGAAGCAAAGTTGGGCTGAGGATGTACCTCAGTGGTTGAGTGCAAAGACTTGGGTTCGATCTTTAGAACCACATAAACTGAGTGTGGTGCTGTGTGACTGTAATTTCAGCACCTAGGAAGTGGAGATAGGAAGGTCGGAAATTCAAGATTATTCTTAGCTACATAGTGAGTCAAAGGGCATAATGGGCTACATGGGACTCTGTCTCAAGAGCAAAACAAAACAAAAAGAGAAGCAGAATCCACAGACATGTTGTGAAGGCTGGTGATATTAGTATGACTCAACTCGGATCATTAACTTGGGTGGGTGCTGCTTTGGGGTGATCATATCAGTCAGCCTGGGAACCCCTTAATGCTTGAGGATTGGACAAATAGGAACTTATTACACATGCTCATTTTCCTCTCATGACCATGTCTATCAGCTCTGGATCCACTGAAGCACGTAGATCTACTGTTTTTGAAGCCACAAAATATTCCACTACATGGTTGTATCATTAAAATTATGTGTGTTGGCCGGGCATGGTGGTGCACACCTTTAATCCCAGCACTCAGGAGGCAGAGGTAGGAGGATTGTCATGACTTTGAGGCCACCCTGAGACTACATAGTGAGTTCCAGGTCAGCTTGAGCTAGAGCAAGACCAAATCTTGGAAAAAAACATTAATTTGTGTATGTGTGTGTGCACGTGCATGCATGCCTGTTTGTGTGTGTGGGGGGGTTCATATATGCATATGTGGTAGAAGTCAGAGGACAAACAACTTTGGGTGTGGTTCCTCAGGCATCATTTACATTTTTAAATTTTTATTTATTTATTTGGGAGAGAGAGAAAGATGTATATATATATGGAGAGAGAGAGAGAGAGAATGAGTGCTCCAGGGCCTCCAGTCACTGCAAACGAACTCCAGACGCATGCACCACCTTGTGCATCTGGCTTACTTGGGATCTAGAAAGTTGAACATGGGTCTTTGGGCTTTGCAGGCAAGTGTCTCAACTGCTAAGCTATCTCTCCAGCCCATGCCTAGCTTTTTAAAAAATTCTTTTAATTTTTTATGTAGTTAATTTTATTTATTTGAGAGAGAGAGAGAGAGAATGGGCACACCAGGGCCTCCAGCCACTGTAAGCAAATTCCAGACACATGCGCCACCTTGTGCATCTGGCTTATGTGCGTCCTGGGGAATGGAACCTGGGTCCTTTGGCTTTGCAGGCAAGTGCCTTAACCGTTAAGCCATCCCTCCAGCCTGCTTTTTTTTTTTTCTTAATGTTGGGACTGGGAATTGAACTCAGGTCCTCAAGCTTTCAAGGTAAGTACTTTACCAACTTAACTATCTCTCTAGCACCTCATTTATTATTTTTATTTTTTGAGACAGGCTCTTGCTGTGTGGCCTAAGCTGGCCTCCAACTCATGCTCCTTTTTGCACCAGCTCCTGAGCACTGGGACTGTAGGTGTGTGCAGTTGCCTTAACCAGCTCTCCTGGATTAGCGCTAAACTTGTTCCTATGGGCCGGGTGCTGGCGTGCCTTTCCCCACGAGCTGGCTGTCTTCATCGGAGCAGGGACACTTGGCATCTTCCAGAGGTCATCGTTTCAGATGGTCCTCAAGCCCTGTGACATAAACCTGTCACGAGGAGCTGTCAGTTGGTTTACTGCAAGGCCTTTTTGAGCCATAGGTTAATATATTAATGAAGACTGTGGCTGCTGCCCTACATTAAATAATTCCTGCGAATGATGGGAAGAAAAACATCCTTGTGTCCTCTGTAGTGCATGAGATTGATGAGAATGGATTACTCTGCCAGGAGAATGCAGAAATATTACAACCTTTTATTTCTCTGCAGCCTGGGCAAGTGTGTATTCATTTCTATGTTATTATTAAACAAAACCTCTTACAATGACTCTGAGCTAAAAACATAGTAAATCACATATTTAATTATATCAAAACAGGATGGAGGTTCTGTCACTAATCTAGTTTAATCTTGGCTTCTTATCCTCCTCCAATAATTTATTTTTGTTTGGGTCATATTAGTCAATTGCATGTAAGCAACACTATTTATTTATATTACTAGTTTATTTTGGTAAAGTAGTAAATTATGGTAGAATTATAATAATTCCTCAGTTTAGATACATCTCACCATCACATACAGCTGACATTTTGAAATATGGTCTAACTCCAACATTAGCACCAGCACATGCACAGTTGTTTCTTTCAGTTTTGCAGAAGAGCATAAGTGGTTTGGAATATTTCTAGATTTTTTTTCTCCTTCAAACTCTCCTGTTTTGTATTTTATTTATGTTATTACATTGCTGTAATTGTGTATACTACAAAGGGTCATGTGCTGAGGTATACAGAACTTCTAGAATGAGCGTATACTACAGAAGGACTTATCAGATTGGCTTATGTGACATGGGCTGGGCAGACCCCCAGGGGCTGCCTGCAGGCTGGTGAGGATGAGAACCCGGTGGCTGCTCAGGTCTTCTCTGGGTCTTTCTTAGTCACCCCATTTGCTCTTTGTCAACTTATCCTAATTAATCATCTACTTAACATTTTCCAATTATGACATGTTTTTGTTACTTTTCTCATTGTTGTGACAAAATACAAAAGCAACTTAGGAAGGAAGCTCTTACTTTGGCTCACAGTTTGAGTGTACAGTCCGTCATACCAGGTAGGCGTGGCGGCAGGAGCATGCGGCGGCTGGTCACACTGCACCTGCGGCCGGGAGGCAGAGAGATGCATGCTGGTGCTCAGCTCACTTTCTCCTTTTTATTCAGTCTGGGATCTCAGCTCAGAGAAGGTGTGGTAACATTCAAGGTGAGTCTTCCCTCCTCAGTTAGACCTCTCTGAAAGTATCATCATAGACATGACCAGAGGTGTGTCACATTTTGTGGAGTTGATGATGAAGATGAAACCATCACACTGCAGATATTAATAAGGTAACTAATTATATTTTCCTATGAGCAGATAGCTGAGCCCTGTTGGTGAGCATTGCTTTTTCTCCATGTATTATGACTGCAGAGAAAGCAGGGCTGGTGTGCTAGATAAACAAAGGAAAACTAAAAAGGAGCAGGGAGTGGGAGTGTAGAAGTTTTTACCCCCCCCCCAAGATACTGGGTCACTCCATGGTACATACAGAAAGAACAAGCTACAACATGGATCAGGCAAGTTGTGATTTGACTGTGAAACGTCCCCCATAGGCTCATGTGTTTGAACACTTGGTCCCCAGGTGGTGATGCTATTTGGGAAGGTTGTGGAACCTTTAGGAAGTGGAGCCTTGCTGGAGGACATGGGTCACTGGACACTGGCCTTGAGGTTTTATAGCCCAGCCCCTCTTCCTGTTTTCCCTCTACTTCCTGTGGCTGTAAGGTGACCAGTAGCCTCCTACTCCTGCCACCATGCCTTCCCTGCTATAATGGACTGAATCCTGTTGAGCTGTAAGAAGGAATGAACCCTTCCTTCCTCAAGCTGCATCTTGCTGGGTACTTGGTCACAGCGACAAGTAAAGGAATATGTGACCCATTTTCCTCCTGTGCAGGAGGGCAGGGCAAGCAACAAACCCTGCCTGAGGGAGGGATGCTACTGTCTCCAGACACAGTGGGGAGAGCGCGAGGGTTCATCTTGTCTGTAGGTCAGGCCCTGCTTTTGCCTAGAAGCAGTGAAGTGGGTGAGCCGGGCCTGGCTGGGCCTGTGGCCCAGACACAGTGACGTCCTTACCCGCTGGACCGTCCTGTCCACCTTAGAGAGGCAGCAGGAGCTCCTTGTCCCTGACTGCAAAGACTATGTGGCCCAGTGCAGCGACTGCTGAGTGTCATGGCTCTGCCTCTCTCTCTTCTGAGCAGAGGGAGGCAAAGTCAGAATGTGCGATTTCTAGCGATCGCATGTCCTGAGCCTCCTTCAGCACGTTATTACCAGTTCTGCACCCTTCACAGCACTCGTCTGGTGCCCGACACTATTTATTTCTGCTAATGAGACAGAAGCTGAACGCTGGAATTTTTACAATGGTAGACATTATGGTTTCTAAGCCAGTGGATTTAATTATTGTCCAGGATCAAGGCTATTCACACCCCAGTCTACTATTTATTATTTTAACATGCCTAAGAAGAATTGGCCACATTTGAATTCAATTAGAATAGAATGACCATGACCTCAGAATAAAGCTTTCTACTAATTCTGAAAGCCAACCTGCCTCATTCCCACAAGGGTTTCCAATGATGCTCAAGCAAATCTTTCACAAAAAGAATGACGTTGTTTTTCCCAGAATGACTAACTACAGAAATTGGGTCTGTGATTTAAAAAAAAAATCACTCCTCACTTAATACTACATGTTTATTTGCCTGCCTTTTGCAATTAAAATTTCAAATTAAATTCTGCTTTGTACAGGACTCCTGTGTGGGGCTTAGCAAGTCGGACATCTCTTGAATGAACCTCATGGTGAAGCAGAAGAGCATCTGCCAGAGTCAGTCAATGAGGGGCCAAGCAGCTGATGGCCCGGGAGCTCAAACACTAGCAGACCTGCCACACAATCCCTTCTCTGAGGACCTCAAGGACCCACACATGTGCATCCACACACACAGATCTGCACACACATGCACTTACACACTGAATGTGGGGTACGTTTTGAAGCTTCACTCTAATTTTTTTGCATGTGTGCAGTGTGTGTTGTGTGCATATGTATTCACATGTGTGTGCATGTGCATGTATGAGTATATGTGCACATATGCATGCATGTGTGTAGAGGCCAGAGGAACACATTCAACCTTCTTGACAGACTAATTTGGGGCTGTGCATAGGTCAGAGAACAGCCTTGGGGTGTCTGTACTCTTCTTCCACCTTCCTTGAGCCAGGGTCTCTTGCCACAGCAAATGGCTGCCAGGCTAGCTTGGCGTCTCTTGCTCTGCCTCCCGCTGCCTTGCGCATCCTGCTTTATACAGGGGCTGGGGAGGACTGAACCCTCCTTGGCAGGCTTTGTAAGCAAGTGCCCTTAACTGCTGAGCCACTGCTTCAGCCCACTTTCTGTTTTTTTTAGATAGAGTCTCTCATTGGCCTGGATCTCAGGCTAGCCTGGTTGGCCAGTGAACCTGTCTCCACCTCCCTATTGCTGGGATTACAGACGGTACCACCACATCTAGCATTGCACATGGGTCCTGGGGCCAGACTCAGATTCTCATGAAGTAAGCATTTAACCAACTGAGCCATCATCCAGCCCAACTTTTCATACATTCAGTTATTTACGTGTGTGTGTGGGGGGGGGCATGCCAGGGTGTCTTGCCACTGAAAATAAACACCAGACACTTGCAGCACATTTTGCATCTGACTTTATGTGAGTATTGGGGAAATGAAAGCAGGCCAGCAGGCTTTGCAAGCAAGTGCCCTCATCACTGGGCCATCTCCCAAGCCCTCCAGCATAACTTCCAAAATATTTCATTCATTTATTTATCTGAGAGAGATAGAGAGAAAGAGAGAGAGAGAGAGTGGGGGAGGGAGGGAATGGGTACACCGGGGCCTTCAGTCACTGCAAATTAACTCTAGACACATGTGCGACCTTGTGCAGCTGGCTTATGTGGGTCCTAGGGAATTGGACCTGGGTCCTTTGGCTTTGCAAGCAAGTGCCTTAACCACTAAGCCATCCCTCCAGCCCCAGCCCAACTTTTAAAACAAGCAAGTGAAAAATCAAAACTAATAGTTAATGATAAAACCATGGACCAGCTGGGTGTGGTGGCACACGCCTTTAATCCCAGCATTCAGAAGGCAGAGGTAGGAGAATCACTGTGAGTTTGAGGCCACCCTTAGACTACATAGTGAATTCTAGGTCAGCCTGGGTTAGAGTGAAACCTTATCTCAGGAAAAAAAAAAAAAAAGTCATGGGCCAGAAACTGAAGAGAATGATAGCTATCTTATGGATTCAAACCGTATAGTAAAAAATGTTTCCTTTACCCCAAATTCTCCATCCTCAAGGCTCAATAGCATTATTCAGACAAAATTATTATTGCCCATAAATTGCTTTAGAGTGTTGGTTGATATGATGAAATGATATAAACTACAAGGTAAAATATAACATAACAATGAATACGAGTGTGATACGATAAGCACAGTATTTCTGCTGCTACACAAATTCTGTCCAAATCTTTTGAGCAGACAACCCAAGGGCACCTTGTCACTGAGGCGTTGGGCACAGGTGTAGGCTACAGCTGAGACTGACAAATGGTGACAATTGATGCCCAGACAATTCTGACTGGGTAACACAGCCACACAATTTTGATTCTGCCTGCCTTAGACCTTACAGGCAGACCCACAAGATGATTACAAAATATTTTTTCAAATCAGCAGTTTTCACGGTGCTCACAATAAACGTTGATCAAGGTTGGCAGCTCATATGAGAACACGTACATCTCTTTAGAATAGCAAGCCACGTTCTGGGAGCATTCTAAATCCATAAATTGCAGGATGGATGTTCCCCTGCATGCTGGCCTGATATAATTCATTCAGATATTACTTCTTGCCCTCAGAGCGTTCCTCTGCCCTGTGCATTACAGAGACATCAGGCGGGATTTATCTGAGAAGATTTCTGTGGGAGGCATTATTGATGGCAAATGGAAGAATCAGCAGACAGTGGAAATCGGAAGTTCTTCTGAAAAAACCCTTTTCACTTGAAAGGCCTATAAATCTACAAATAATCTTGAATTCACAAGCAAGCTTTTTAGGCAATAAGTTTATAGCAGATACATTACTGGAGAGACATATAATTACCTTAAAATTTACCCTGGCTAAAGTGTATTGTGGTTTTCAAATTATAGTTTCATTTTACATTAGTAAAAAATATAAAAAACATTTTGATTATTCACTTTTTTGAGTTTTCCCTTTCATTCTCATGAATACAAAGGCAAAAACCAGATTATCAATTAACATCTGACTATCCCCCCTCCCCTACCCCAGTGCCACATCTTCTAGTTGTTAATGCAGATTATGATGGACCAAAGATTGGGATGTTTTATTACCCCTTTCAAAATATGGATGCAGCAATTGGAACTTTCTACTTTGCAGCCATCAGCTCCTTCTGTGACTGGAGAGGATGGTCAGGAGCTGGGCTGTGTGTACAGATGCGTTCCACCTGTGGGCAACAATGCTGAGTGCAGCCAGCTCAAAGGTATGCTTGTCTGTCTGTCTGTGTATTGACACTTACATCTGTCAGTAACTATATACCATATGTACATTTGTAACAGCAGCTATAGCTATGTACATAATATCTATATCCATGATTGGCATTGTGTTTTCATGCCTATACCCATCTCTCACAATTGAGGATTCAGAGCTGTTCTGGTGGTAGCTTGTCTTGTGTATCATCTATTTGTGTCTGTCTGTCTGTCAGCTCTATGTTGTCTAAGAGCAGTGGAAGTGAGTGCTCTGGATGTGGCGCTGTGCTCTGCAGCTTAAAGTTGGCTCTTTTGGGCTGGAGAGATGGCTTAGCACTTAAGGCGTTTGCCTGCAAAGACAAAGGATCCTGGTTCGATTCTCCAGAACCCATGTAAGCCAGATGCACAAGGGGGCACATGCGTCTGGAGTTCATTTGCAGTGGCTGGAGGCCCTGGTGCACCCATTTTCTCCCTCTCTCTCACAAATAAATATTTTGTTTTTATTTATTTATTTGACAGAGAAAGAGGGAGAGAGAGAGAGAGAGAATGGGTGCCCCAGGGCCTCCAGCCACTGCAAACGACGCCCCCTTGTGCATCTGGCTAACGTGGGTCCTGGGGAATCGAACCAGGGTCCTTTGGCTTTGCAGGCAAACACCTTAACTGCTAAGCCCTCAAATAAATAAATGAATAAAATATATTAAAAAATACAGTTGGCTCTGTCATTCACCAGTTGTGCTATGCTGGACATATCATGCGACTTTCTTATGTTTCAGTTTCCTCCTCTGTAAACGTAAGTCCACTTAAAATAAATTAAGGGGCTGGACAGATGGCTCAGCAGCTAAGGCGGTTGCCTGCAAAACCAAAGGACCCAGGTTCGATTCCCCAGTTCCCATATAAAGCCAGATGCCCAAGGTGGCGCAAGCATCTGGAGTTCATTTGCAGTGGCTGGAGGCCCTGATACACCCATCCTCTCTCCCTTCTCAAAAATAAATAAATAAATAAGCAAATATATAAATAAATATTGCTGCTTTCCATGCAAGCATGGGGGACCTGAGTTCAGATCCCCATCATTCATGTAAAAGCCAGGAATGGTGGCACGTGCCTGTAATCCCACCACTGAGGAGGCAGAGACAGAAAAACTGCTGGGCTCATTGGCTAGCTAGTCTACCTGACTTGGTGAGCTCTAGGTTCAATGAAAACCCTGTCTCCAAAAATACGGTGGACAGTGATTGAGGAAACACCTGAGGTCAACCTCTTGCCTCCACATACTGGCCACACACCTGTGTCTACACACATACCACACACACATACACATGCCCAAAACATTGTCTAAAGTAGGATAAATAACATTACATTTAGTTCAATTTACTCTACTGTAATTTATGGGCGCCTTCCCTCCAAGCTCGAAATTTCCTGAAATTTTCCTTTCAGGAAAATTCAGATTCCTTGGGCACCCAAAGAGCAGCTCCGTGAGAACTGTGGCTGGCTGAATCGCAGCGTTCGTTGCATGTGGCGCTAGCGCCCCCTACCGCTGCCTGCGGCCCATAGCGCTTGTCACTGCCTCCAAGCAACGCAAGGACAATACTAGACTGCCTCCCAGCAAATGGTGAAGCGGATGAAACTACTTATGGAAGGGATGCCAACTAAAAACGTTACCAGCGCACCTGCCATGTCGTGGGCAAGAAGGCCCTGACCTTCTGGTGATGTTTCTCGATACTGCCTGTCTAACCTCACCGGACTCAACCCCATTATGTCAGATCATTAATAAGCCATTTTCCACAACCTGTTTTCCAACCAAGCACATGTTTGGATTCCACTTGCACTAATTTGTGTTTTTTTTTTTTTTTTTTTTTTTTTTTTTTTTTTTGTTTCGAGTAGGGTCTCATTCTAGGCCAGGCTGACCTGGAATTCACTATGTAGTCTCAGGGTGGCCTCAAACTCGTGGCAATTCACCTACCTCTGCCTCCCAAGTGCTGGGATTAAAGGCGTGTGCCGCCATGCCTGGCTGATTTTTTTTTTTTTTTTGAAACAGGGTCTCAGGTAATGCATACTGGCTTCTAACTCACCAGGAACCAGAGTTGGGGTGGCCTTGAATGCCTGATCCTTTGCCTTGGTCCCCAGAGGGCTAAGATGACAGGAGTGCAACAAGATAACCAGGCCCAACCTATACTGAATTTTTGCTGTTGTTGTTGGTTTTTCACGGAAGGGTTTCACTGTAGCCCAGGCTGACCTGGAATTCACTCTGTATTCTCAAGGTGGCCTCGAACTCACAGAGATCCTCCTACCTCTGCCTCCTGAATGCTGGGTTTAAAGGCATGTGCTGCCACGCTGGCTGAATTTTTAAGTATACGCTATGGAAGATATTTTGCTTCATTCAATGACATGTTACAGAGCTAACACATAAGCCATTTAAGACCCACTGGCATGTGTCTATCTTCCAATCATTGTCCACAGTTTGCTAGGCTCTGGGAAGAAGAAATTACTGGGCACGTTCTCTGCCTTTTATTTATTTATTTTGTTTGTTTATTCAAGTTAAGGTATGGTGCTAGCCCAGGCTGATCTGGAATTCACTATGCAGTTTCAGGCTGGCCTCAAACTCACAGCGAATCTCCTACCTCTGCCTCCCAAGTGCTGGGACTAAAGGCACATGCCACCACACCTTGCAACAATTTTCTGCCTTTTGAAAGGCAAAACTGTCCATGAAAAATCTAGCTTCCACCTCAAAGGGAATAAAAAACAGTTTATTCTTGAGCCATGAACATGCATGATCATGGCCAGGAACACAGATTCAACTTACCCTGGATATGTTTTGTTTTATTTGTTATAGAACAATGAAAGTCATAATTAAGGCATAGGAAGGGTAAGGCAAAGGGGGTGTGGTGGTTTATATCATCAGCTTGACAGGACCTAGAATCGCTGGTGAGGGATTGCCTAGATTGGGTGAGCCTCTGGCCATGCCTGTGAGGCATTCTCTTGATTAAGTTAATTGATATGGGAAGACCCGCCTTACCTGTGGACAGAACCATTTCATGGTAGCAGGTCCTGGACAGCATAAAAGGGAGAGAGCTGGCTAAACATCAGCATTCATCACTCTCTGGGTCTTTACTGTGGACTGACTGTTACCAGCTGCCTGAAGCTCCGGCTATCATGCTTTCCCTGTCATGAGCGACTGTAACCGCAAACTGTAAGCTGAAATAAACTCTCTTCCCGGAAACTGATTTTTGTCGCAGCAGTGAGAAAGATAACTAATTCAGGGGGAAATCTCTGCTGTGGGTTTCAGATGCTATCTGAAGACATTCTTAGCTTTTGGGTTGGTGGACGCTAATGTACTCTGCTAGTAACACATTTTAATTTTTTGTTGTTGTTTTTATTTTTGTTTTTGTGAGGTAGGGTCTCGCTCTAGTCTAGGCTGACCTGGAATTCACTCTGTAGTCTCAGGGTGGCTTTGAACTCATGGCGATCCTGCTAATTATGCCTCCCAAACACTGGGATTAAAGGTATGCACCACCATGCCTGGCTACATTTTAATGTGTTTATTTATTTATTTGAGAGAGAGAGAGAGAGAGAGAGAGAGAGAGAATGGGCATGTCAGGGCCTCCAGCCACTGCAAATGAACTCCAGATGCATGCGCCACCTTGTGCATCTGACTTTACATGGGTACTGGAGAATAGAACCTGGGTCCTTTGGCTTTGCAGGCAAGCGCCTTAAGCACTAAGCCATCTCTCCAGGCCTGGTAATACATTTTAAAGGTATTTTTATTTTGGGTATGTATGTATGTTCATGTGTATGGGCACACCTGTGTATGCATGGGAGCCAGCAGTCGATGTTGAATGTTTCCTTTTCTTTTTTCCCTTTTATTTATTTATTTATTGTTTTTGAGAGAGAAAGAGAGAGAATGGGTGTGACAGGGCTTTTCAGTCACTGTGAATGAAGTCGAGATGCGTGCACCCCCTTGTGTGCATTTGCAAGAGCATATGCTTGCATCACTGTGTGTCTGGCTATATGGGACCCAGAAATTCGAACACGCGTTCTTAGGCTTTGCAGGCAAGTGCCTTAACCGCTAAGCCATCTCTCCAGCCCTGTTTTTCATTTTTTGAGTCAAAGTTTTGACTGAGACAGAACTCGTGAGTTTTGCTAGGCTAGCCAGTTCCTGTCTCCACGTTCACAGTGCTGGGATTACAGACATGCATCACCATGCCCAGCACTTTTTTTATTTTTTATTTTTGGTTTGTTTTAGTTTTTCAAGGTAAGGTCTCACTAGCTCAGGCTGACCTGGAATGCACTCTGTAGTCTCAGGGTGCCTGGAACTCATGGCAATCCTCCTACCTCTGCCTCCCCAGTGCTGGGATTAAAGGCATGTGCCATCATGCCTGGCTATGTCCAGCACTTTTACATGGGTTCTGGGAATTAAACTCTGGTTCTCATGCTTGTGAGGCAAGCACTTTATAGAATTATCTATCTCAGCTATCTCTCCAGCACCATTTTAAAGTTTTTTTTTAAAGACTTTTAAAATTTGTTTTATTTTATTTATTTGTAATCAGAGAGTGATAGAAGAGAGACAGAGAATGGTGCACCAGGGCTTCCAGCTGCTTCAAACAGACGCCAGATGCATGTACCTCTTTGTGTATCTGGCTTTATGTAGGTACTGCGGAATTGAACCTTGGTTGTTACACTCTGCAGGCAAGTGCTTTAACCACTACACCATTTTTCTAGTCATTTTAAAGGTTTTGACAGTCACAGTGATGTTTGGTCAGACACAGTGGGAGAAAATGAATGGCTGTTATAGAGACTAAAGATAGCCTAAAATAATTTGTTTCTGATCTACAATATCCTAACATCCACAGTCATGAGGTTCTGGCTAGTTTCTTAGGCTATAGAACCACTGATTTACATAATGGCCACATCACTTTTCACTCCCACCAACAGTAAGTAAAGTTTGCTCTCTTCTCTCACCTTCACCGATATTTCCCCACACTCTCACAGACATTTATTGTTATCTTGCTTCTTGATGCCAGCCATTTTGACTGGCATGAGATGCAATCTCAAAGTAGTTTTTTTTTCCTCAATTTTTATTAACATCTTCCATGATTATAAAAAATATCCCATGGTAATACCCTCCCTCCCCCCACTCTTCCTTTTGAAACTCCATTCTCCATCATATCCCCTCCCCATCTCAATCAGTCTCTCTTTTATTTTGATGTCATGATCTTTTCCTCCTCTTATGATGGTCTTGTGTAGGTAGTGTCAGGCACTGTGAGGTCATGGATATCCAGGCCATTTTATGTCTGGAGGGAGCACGTTGTAAGGAGTCCTACCCTTCCTTTGGCTCTTACATTCTTTCCGCCACCTCTTCCGCATTAGACCCTGAGCCTTGGAAGGTGTGATCGAGATATTACTCAGTACTTCAGTCACTTCTTTCCAGCACCATGATACCTTCTGAGTCATCCCAAGGTCACTGCCGTCTGAAAAGAGAAGATTCTCTACCTAAAGTGAGAGTAGCATTAATATAAGGGCATGAATATTAAGAGAAGTGCTTACTGGGCAGTTTGATAAGCATAGTATATACATTTAGCCAGACAGCAGCAGATGTTATACCCCTGGGGCTCATGACTACCCCTGTTTTAAGTTTTCAGTATCAGGGATATATTCCCTCCTATGGAGCGGGCCTCCAGTCCAATTAGAGGGCAGTTGGTTTCCACCATGATAGACGTGCCACTATTGCACCCGTTGGCTCATTTGGCCTGGCTGGCCAATTATAAGGCTTGCAGTGTCCACTGTTGAGTATCTTCACTGGTGGTATCTCTTTCTCCCATTGACCTGCATGTAGAATGGCTTCTTCCAGCTTTCTGTCAGCTGGTCTACATGGAGGAGGTTATCAGCTCAGCTCCAACAGGATTTCTCAGTGGCCTTGCAGCCCAAGTATGTGGAGTCTTCAGCAATAGGGTTTTACCATCTATTCCTGGTGGGAAACCAAGGGCCTTGGCAATGGCCTATAATGTTTTGGGGGCATCAGGGACCTCCCTGGCCAAAGCTCACTGGAAGGTATCCCATCCCTGGCACTGAAAATTTTCTAGCAACAATCTATGGCTCCTGAGTGTTCCATTGTCCAAAACAGGAGGATTCCACATGATTTATTTATATCCTCTTAGATTTTGATTAGCCCTCCTTCCACCTTCAAAGTAGTTTTAATTTGCATTTCCCTGGTGGCTAAAGATGTTGAACACTTTGAAAAGTATGTGTCTGCCACTTGCATTTCTTCTTTTTTTTTTTTTTTTTTTGGTTTTTCAAGGTAGGGTTTCACTCTAGCCCAGGCTGACCTGGAATTCACTATGGAGTCTCAGGGTGGCCTCGAACTCACGGCGATCCTCCTACCTCTGCCTCCCGAGTGCTGGGATTAAAGGCGTGCGCCACCACGCCCGGCTGCATTTCTTCTTTTGAAAGCTGTTCAGTTCTCAGTTTTCTACAAGCATCAGCAGCCCCCACCCAGCCAGTGGCTAATGAAATTGAAGGTCACATGTCCTACTCCATCTCCCGCTTACTCCAGCAGGTACCTCTTGGGATTCTCCCACAGCAGGAACCCTGGGGATGCTGTGATAAGGCTTCAGTACCATGGGGCTTTTCCCAGAACCCTCTGGGCTGGGGAGTTGAGCCTTGGTCCTTTGGCTTTGCAGGCAAGTGCCTTAACCACTAAACCATCTCTCCAGCCCCTGTCTGGTATTGCTTAGTGAGATCACAAAGTACATGAAAACTGAGGGTAACCTGAGACTGGTCATATAAGTACATGCCACACTGGCCAGTGGATTGCTTGTCAAGCATGAAAAAGAAAGAGATTTGGGGGGCGGAGAGATGGCTTAGCGGTTAAGCGCTTGCCTGTGAAGCCTGAGGACCCAGGTTCCAGGCTCGATTCCCCAGGACCCACGTTAGCCAGATGCACAAGGGGGCGCACGCGTCTGGAGTTCGTTTGCAGTGGCTGGAGGCCCTGGCGCGCCCATTCTCTCTCTCTGTCTCTGCCTCTTCTTCTCTGTGTCTGTCACTCTCAAATAAATAAATAAATAAATTAAAAAAAAAAGAAAGATTTGGGCATTTATCATATTTGGCACAATAGCCAAGATATATCATTAAGCAAGCATGTCAAGGGGTGACATAAATCTCAGTTGTGCAAGACAAAATGCTCGCATAGGAAATTCCAGGGCAGCAGTTAGACACCCTCACCCACAGTTGCTTCGAGAGGATGCGTGGCTCTAAGGGCGAGGTGAGGGAGCTGAACTTGTCAAATGTTCACTCTCCCCCCAAAAGGATTGGAACACTTATATGCCAGATGTCCATTTAGAATGTTTTCCAAACTTGGCTTTGGACTGCTCATTCCCAAGGCCTACGTGAGATCTGTGTGGGTGGGGATGGGCCAGGATATGCTCCATCCGTTGGGCTCCAGGCAGGTTAGGAGGGGGCTAATCAGCCCATCCAGTGCTTCTAACCCAGTCCAGGACCGCAGCATAGAGGGAAAACACCCTGTCCTGTGCCCCTCCGGCCTCAGTGCATCCTGTTTGCCTCCTGGACGGTGAACTGAGTCCACCCAGGTTGTTCCTCATCCTGTTAGTCGTCTTCCTGCTATTCACAGTGCCGAGCCAGCCCTGCCCACAGCTGAACTGAGTCGAACCTGGTGTAGCGTTTTGATATCTGTGATGCTCAGGGTGCCTGTTAAACCAACACACAGAGCCAACCACATAGGGGGTGAACAAGGCTAAACTGATTACACATGCTTGATTATGTCTTTCTTGTCTTCCAGCAGAAGACATAGTTCTCCCTTTCTTGTATGAGAAAGTTCTTGCTCTGGTACCAGGTTGGTTTTGCGTTGATTTATTTGCATGTGTGTATGCACGTGTGTGCACGTGCATACCAGGGCCTCTTGGCCACCGTAGACTAACACCAGACACAGTGCTACTTTTTGCATCTGGCCTTTGTGAGTGGCTTGGAAATTGAACCAGGGCCAGTAGGCTTTGCTAGCACCCCTTTAGTGGCTGAGCCATCTTCACAGCCCCAAACTGGTTTTGAATTACTTTTCTCAGGCCACTGTCCAGGCTTGGCCTCTGCAGCACTGGTGAGACAGGGGAAAGGAGGGTTCCTTCCTGTTGTGACCCAAGCAAAACCTGGGGCTGTTGTGACAGAATGCTGTTCCCAGCCCTGGCCTGTCATGATGGGCTGCAGTGACAGACCTAGGTAATGGTTGGCCTACAGTGGCCTTCAATGGCTTTTCTGATTGGTCCTCATGAGGGCCCATCCATGTCTCTATAAATTCCTGGGCTCTGTGCCTCCAAGATGGCAGATTTGTAGGAAAGAAGACTCGAATATCGAAGCCCTGCCCTAAATTAGGGGTTGGGAGGCCCCAGAGCTGAACTTGTTCCTTCCTCTCCGGGGCTGCGCTGCCCCGGGCCTGCGTTCCTGGGCTCGTACCCTTTCTGTGTCGGGACTGTGGGACCCGCAGCTGCTCGGCTCTCTGCGTCGCGCTTCAGTGCCTCGGGACTGCAATCTCAACGCCTCTCAAGGATTCAGGGCTGTAACACTTCGGCGTCCTCTTGGTCCTCAACCAGCTGCCACCAAGAGAGCTCCCACTTTTGTGCTCTCTTGGTAAGCAAACTGAGGCTGCCCCGAGTCGGGCTTTCCTTCTAGTTTTTATGCTCCTGTGGAGTTCCCTGGTTTGCTCAGCACTCACGGTCTGCCCACCCGTTCTCAGGAGAGCGGCAGGGACCTGGGAAGAATGTGCAGGCGCACTGAGGGACGCCCGCAGCAAGCCGCGCAGAGGACTCGGAGGAACTAGCCCTGTGGCACCTTGGCCGTGGACTTCCTGCCTCCAGGACTTTGAGAAAATGAATTTCCGTTGTTTAAGCTGCCCAGGCGCGGTACTTCCTGGCCTCTGAGCCATCTGAAACACTCTTGTCACCACATCCCTGCACCCCCTAAGGCTGTGCCTGCACACGCTGCCTTTGTAACAGGGAAAAACAAATTCTTTTCATTCCTTTGAAACCAACACATATCTCACAGCTAGCAAGAGCCTCTGACCACTGTGACATGGAAAGTGTTTTGAATTTGGTCAGCCTGCGTGGGTCTAGACCTGCTGGAGGGTTCATTTGCCCTGCAGGACGCCCTTGGCCTCCCTGAGTGGACACAGGGTGACCACCACTGCAGAGTCTTGCCCAGTGCCCTCTGTTTTCAGCAAAGGTGATGTCTTTTATTATCTGGTCATCAGACTTTAGTTCATAATATGGAGAGAGCAACTCAAGTCGTAAAAGTTTTGGGGCTCCCACTGATAGTGTGTGCAATTTCACATCTAGTAATGGGGCCTGTGCAGCACTAGCTGACTTCTTTGCTGTAACATACTTTCCAAGGCCTGTTCCAGCCTCAAGCAATGTGACATCACTTCCCGTGGAGTGGGATCCATTGTGCAGCACATAGGGGTGGCTGTAAGGTCACAGGTGTGTGTGCGGGGAGACTGCTCAGTGGGTACTGTTGCAGTCAGGTTGGCATTGCTGGTAGAAATCACCCAACAAAGAGCAGCTTTTGGGAAAAAAAAAAGAGGTTTATTTTGGCTTACCGGCTCAATGGCAGGGGAAAACGATGTCATGAGCAGACGGTGGACATCACCCCCTGGCCAACATAAAATGGACAATAGCAGCAGGAGAGTGTGCCAAACACTGGCAAGGGGAAACTGACTTTAACACCCATAAGCCCACCCCCAACAATACACCGCCTCTAGGAAGCCTTAATTCCCAAATCTCCATCAGCTGGGAGCCTAGCATTGAGAACACCTGAGTTGATGGGGGACACCTGAATCCAACCACCACAAACACCCATAAGCCCGCCCCCAACAATACACTGCCTCTAGGTGGCGTTAATTCCCAAATTTCCATCAGCTGGGAGCCTAGCATTGAGAACACCTGAGTTGATGGGGGACACCTGAATCCAACCACCACAAACACCCATAAGCCCGCCCCCAACAATACACTGCCTCCAGGAAGCCTTAATTCCCAAATCTCCATCAGCTGGGAGCCTAGCATTGAGAACACCTGAGTTGATGGGGACACCTGAATCACACCACCACAGGTAGAGCACTTGCTGTACAAGCATGAGGAACAGGGTTCAGATCCCCCCACACCCATATAAATTCTGGGTTGATGTGGTGGCCTGCTTGAAAGCCCAGCACTCCACAGGCAGAGACACCCGGGGCAAGCTGGCTACTAGACTCACTGAATTAGCGAGCTCTGTGCTCAAGTGAGAGAACTTGTCTGTTAGTAAGGTGGAGAGTGATCAAAGAAGACACCTGATGTCAACCTCTGGCTTCCACTTGCATGCATGTGCATATGTGCCCAAACATATGCAAACGTACTCACATGCCACACACATGCAAAAAAACCTGAGAAAACCTCCTGCAGAACTGCTTTCTATGATTTTGCTTTGAGATTTATGCAGACTTTTTTTCTTTTTTAGTTTTTTTTTGGTTTTTCGAGGTAGGGTTTCACTCTAGCCCAGGCTGACCTGGAATTCACTATGGAGTCTCAGGGTGGCCTCGAACTCACGGCGATCCTCCTACCTCTGCCTCCCGAGTGCTGGGATTAAAGGCGTGCGCCACCACGCCCGGCTCTTTTTTAGTTTTTCAAGGTAGGGTCTCACCACCAAGCCTGCTCTGCTGACTGTTTTTTGTTTGTTTTGTTCTTGTTCTTATTTTTGTTTTTCGAAGTAAGGTCTCACTCTAAGTCAGGCTGACTTGGAATTCAGTATGTAGTCTCATGGTGGCCTCAACTCTCTTGCTGACTTGTTTTGAACAAAAGCATGCTATACTAAACAGGCAGTAGAAGGTTCTGGGAGAGAAGAAGGGATGAGGTGGGAATGATTCACAAATCTAAACATGGCATGAATTAGTACTGTAGGAATCTACTTCATTAGCTAATTAAAAGCTATAACTCTTTTTAAAAGTGTGAGAAAGAAGCCAGGCGTGGTGGCACACGCCTTTAGTCCCAGCACTCGGGAGGCAGAGGTAGGAGGATCACCATGAGTTTGAGGCCAGTCTGAGACTACATAGTAATTCCAGGTCAGCCTGGACTAGAGAAAGACCTTACCTTGAAAAAACAGAAAAAAAAAAAGTGTGTGTGTGGGGGGAGAGTTTAGGTGGAAGTAACCTGCTGGGGTGGAGAAAGCTTTAGCTATGAGAACATAGGCTATTGCTGATAAATCTCAGTATCAGAATTGGGTCACCTCGTGCAATGAGCTGTTGGTCAGGGAGACCCCCCCACCCAAACAACAACAACAACAACAATAATGCAGACCATTGAAAAAGCACTTGGTTACTCACCAGAACTAGATAAGACCCTATTGCTGAAGACACCACAGGCTATGGTCCCAGGACAGACATGCCATCATTGCACTAGTTGGTACATTTGGCCAACCACAGAGTTTGCAGAGTCCACTGCTGGTTAAGACTGTTGATGACTCTTCTCCCCCAGCAGCCTGCAAGCCCTTTCCAGCAGCATGACAGCTACCAGGCAGGTAGGAAGCTTCCAGCACAGCTCCAGCTTGACTTCTCAGTAACCTATACAGCCTAAGCACATGTGTCTTCAGCAATAGGTTCTTACCTCTAGTTCTTGTGGGCAGCCCAGAGCTTTAGCAATAGCCTGCAATGCCAAGCAGGCTTTTAAAAATATTTTAATTTGTTTATTTGTGAGAGAGATGGAGGGAAAGAAAGAGAGTACCGGTGCACCAGGCCGCTTGCCACTGCAAATGAGCTTCAGTCACAGGCACCACTCGGTGAGTCTGGCTTTATGTAGGGGATCAAACCCAGGTCAGAAGGCTGTGCAAGCAAGTGCTTTAACCACAGGGCCATCTCCAGCCATGTACTAAATAGTTGTATGTGCTGAAGGAACTCTTTCCAGGACATTTTCTAGCACATCTTTTAGTATTTCAGTCCAAAGGCCCATGTGAGGTTGATCTATCTATCTATCATCTGTTAATCATGTCATGAATCTATAACTATTAATCATCTACCAGCCCATAAGACAGCTATTATCTTATCTATACTCCATATCAACTATTTATTATCTATAATTCATCATGTATTTATAATTTATCTTCTATCATATATACACTTATCTATCATCTATCTATCTATCCATCCAACTACTTTTCTATCATTTATCTATTACCTGAATTTTTGTTTATAACTAGCCTCAAATCCTGTGTTAAAAAATAAAGCAATCAGGGGCTGAGGACATAGCTTAGCTTACCAGTCTTTGTCTAGTATGTGCAAGCGTAGTGTCCCTTACATTTAAAGAAACAAGGTTACTATACTTTCAGTCTCAAACAGCTTATGGTCCACCATTCTCAACCACCATCTTTGAGGCCCACTGCCTTCCAACTGTCACTCTCCAGCAACGACAACTAACCCCCACACACTTGCTGTTTGCCCAGTGCTGTTCTTTTATTCATTCATATTTATTTATTAGAGACAGAGAGAAAGAGAGACAATGAGCACACCAGGGCCTCCAGCTATCGCAAACGAACTCCAGACACATGTGCCATCATGTGCATCCAGCTTACATGGATCCTGGAGAATTGAATGTGGTTTCTTAGGCTCCTCAGGCAAGTGCCTTAACCACTGTAGCAGATAGCTTCAGGTTCACTGAGATGAACTTTCAGACCAGACACAGTTATGGAGGAAGGGATATTTATTGAAGCTTTCAGATCCAGGGGAAGTTCCATAATGGCAGAAGAAACTGGCCTGCTTTCACAGGACCAAGCAGAGACAGAGAAGCACAAGCCAAAAGCCAAAAGCCACACAGCACACTTCAGGAACTCCTGCTAGGCACACTTTGCATATCTTTAAATTGAAATCTGAAACCCACCACCACACCTTAAGATCCACCCAGTGACACTGCCTCCAGCCAGGTGGCTGCAGATGCAAACTACAAACAAATAAAGAACTGAATATATTGGGGGCCATCTATTCTATTCAAACCACCACAACCACTAAGCCATCTCTCCAGGCCTGCCCCGTTCTAATTGCCGTGCATGTATTATCCAGCTCAGCATCCAGCTTCCAGTCATGTCCAGTTGGTTATGTCCTCTGCAGTGTGGGGAAGGCAAGCACAGAGCGGACAGGCACCAGTGAGAAGCCCGAACTGAAACCCAGGCTGCCTCTTTCAGTACTTTCGTTTTTGCGAGGTAGGGTCTTGCTCTAACCCAGGCTGATCTGGAATTCACTTTGTAGTCTCAGGGTGGCCTTGAACTTGCAGCGATCCTCTTACCTTTGCCTCCTGAGTGCTGGCATTAAAGGCGTGCACCACCACACCCGGCTCTCGTTCAGTACTTTCTACCACCGGGCTCTGATGCCTCTTTAAGCCTGGTGACTTCTGCACAGAGGATGTGTAGGCTCCGACACCAGGAGCTGATCCAGCCGTTGACCCCCTGGCTGTGCCATAGGGGGCCCAGGAAGCTGGTTAAACACTATTCTGGCTGAGTAATAAGAGTGTTTCTGGGTAAGATGAACATTTGATTGGTGGACTAAGCAAAGCAGATAGTCCTCCCTAAAGCAGGTGGTCCGCGGCCAATCAGCTGAAGGCCTGTGGTGTTCCACGTGTCAGTGTCTTCCTGTCTCTGTCTCCCTCTCCTCTACTGGGCCTGTCTCTCTGGTGAGTCACAATCCACTACTCCTGGCACCCCTAGGGACAAGAGACACCTGCTGTTTTTTTTTTCTTTTTCTTTTTTTAAAAATTGTTTATTTTTATTTATTTATTTGAGAATAATAGGGAGAGAGAGAGAGAGAATATGGGCATGCCAGGGCCTCCAGCCACTGCACACGAACTCTAGACGCATGCGCCCCCTTGTGCATCTGGCTAACGTGGGTCCTGGGGAATTGAGCCTCGAACTGGGGTCCTTAGGCTTCACAGGCAAGCGCTTAACCGCTAAGCCATCTCACCAGCCCACCTGCTGGTTTTTATTCCTGAGCACATACCCAACCCAAGCACTTCTGCTGTGGAAGAACCCAGGGGAGAGAAAGTGGGTGGACCTGCAAGCTCGGGGAAGTGTCACGCATGCTGATGCAGGGCAGGAAGCCGTGGACGAGGAGAGCAGGTGTGGGGTGAGTCGGATGGATTGAGTAAGTATCTTGACTGCAAATGAAATCAGGACACTTAAGTTCTCTGGCAACAGGGTGACAATACCTCTATCTCAGGCTATGGAATTGTTTAAACCATGCAGATGAAGTGCCTAGAATACTATATTTCACAAAGGCTGACTCCCCACTACCACATCTCTTAAAAAAATTTTTTTTAAATTTTTATTTATTTATTTGAGAGCGACAGACAGAGAGGAGGCAGAGAGAGAAAGAGAGAATGGGTGCGCCAGGGCTTCCAGTCACTGCAAACAAACTCCAGATGCATCTGGCTTACGTGGGTCTTGGGAAATTGAACCAAAGTCCTTTGGCTTTGCAAGGAAGTGCCTTAACTGCTAAGCCATCTCTCCAGCCCAATTCTTGTTTTTTTTTTTAATATATATATATATATATATTTTAATTTCAGAGAAAGAGGGAGGGAGAGAGAGAATGAATAGGTGTGCCAGGGCATTCAGCTGCTGCAAACTAACTCCATTCATACGTGCCACCTTGTGCATCTGGCTTACATGGGTGCTGGGGAATCAAACCAAGGTCCTTTGACTTTGCAGGCAAGCGCCTTAACAGCTAAGCCATCTCTCCAGCCCTCCAGGCCTAAGTCTTATTTTGAAGATAATAAAACAAAGTGATGTGTTGCAGCATCAATGGGTTGGATTCAAGCACTGCTTTAGCCATGAGGTCTGCTATGGCCTCTTGGAATCACTAACCTTGACACTGAGATGGGAGGTTAGGTAGGGGAGTGAGACTGATGGGGCCACCCTGGGCAGAGGGGTGGTCTGCAGAAGGCAGTGAATGTGACAGGTTGAGGAGGTGGGCTGGGGAGGCTAGGGAAGGAAGCCTTGGTGCGGGGGGCGGGGGGCATCTGAGTGACCTGCCTGTTGCTTTGAGTGGGTGTGGGGGAGGGTAGGTGAGTGGTGAAGGGTTAGGAAGAGAGGATGCAGGGAGAGCAGCCTAGACACCCCTTGTGGCATGAAGAGGCTTAACCCAGGTGGAGCAGCAGGGGTGGTTGAAATAGACACCCACGGTATCTATGGATAGATAAAATGTGGGACTTTAGGGTGAGTGTGGTGGAATTCTGAGGGACTCTCAGGTTTGGCACCAAGTAGCCAAAGCCCTTCAAGGTCTTTTTCCTGTCTAACCCACAGAATGTCCAAGAGAAACATGGATGCGAATGCAAAGTTTCCAAACTAACCCATGGCATGCTTTGAATATGGCTGTTCCGTCCGAGATGCATGTTGACATTTGATCGCTCTGGGGCAGTGTTGGGTGATGCTGCCTAGTGGGAGGCGTGCGGTTACCGAGCAGAGTCCTCATGCGTACATTAATGCCTTTCTTGAGAGCATAGGCTCTCTCTCTCTCTCTTTTTTGAGGTAGGATCTCTTTCTAGCCCAGGCTGGCCTGGAATTCACTATGTAATCTCAGGGTAGCCTCAAACTCGCAGCAATCCTCCTACCTCTGCCTCGTGAGTGCTGGGATTAAAGGTGTGCTCCACCACATCTGGCTTCATAGGCTAATTCTTGATGGAGCAGGTAAGCTATCATGAGGGCTGCTGCCTTTCTCAAGAGCATGGGCTTTTTTTTTTTTTTTTTGAGGCAAGCCCAACAGGCTGGCTTTTTTTTTTTTTTTTTTAATGCGAGAGAGCAAGAGCAAGAGAGAGAGAGAGAGAGAGGGAGAGAGAGAGAATCCAGCCACTGCAATTGAACTCCAGATGTGTGTGCTACCTTGTGTGTATGTACAGCCATGTGTGTCTGGCTTATGTGGGACCTGGAGAGTTGAACATGGGTCCTCAGACTTTGCAGGCAAGAGCCTTAATGGCTAAACCATCTCTCCAGCCCGCATAGACTAATTCTTGACAGAGTAGGGAAGGTATCATGAGGGTGGCTGCATGTAGGCATTGATGCCTTTCTCAAGAGCATGGGCTAATTCTTTTTTTTTTTTGAGGTAGGGTCTCACTCTAGTCCAGGCTGACCTGGAATTCACTATGTAGTCTCAGGGTGGCCTCGAACTCACGGTGATCCTCCTACCTCTGCTTCCTGACTGCTGGGATTAAAGGCGTTTGCCACCACACCCGGCTAATTCTTGACAGAGTGGGTAAACTATTATCAGGGTGGCTGGCTGGCCTCCTCAGCATCTTCTTTCTCTTTCTTCTGCATCTCCCACTTGCCCTTCTGCTTTGTCATGAGGGTGAAGGACTGCCGCTTCTTCCGGGCACCTGTGTTCTTTGTTGTGTAACTATTTCCTCTAAGATTGCAACATTCCTTCCTGCAGAGAGAATGGAAGCTCAGAAAGTTACAAGATTCACTGAGCCCCTCACCAGGGCCCTACAGACTGACCAATCAAGGGGAGACGCTTTCCCATAGCTGCATGCAAACTGTGCACGGAGCTCCAGGGACGAGGTTTGTCAAGCTGTCACTCACGTTCAGGTGGGCTTTCTGGTGATGTAGCACCTTCGAGTCACCTTTGCTCCGGTACATAACCCCAGCAAACTCACTGGTTCATTAAGCCAGACTTTAGTAGAATCATTTCTTTGGTTCTTGCCCATTTCCTATCACGGACAATGTTTGTCCACGTCATCCCAGAAAAAGTCATACAATTCTCAGATGTTCTGGCTTCCAGAACTGTGAGTTAAAATAAACCAAAACTGGGGATGGTGGCACATGCCTTTAATCCTAGTACTTGGGAGACAGAGGTAGAAGGATCACTGTGAAGTTGAATGCCAGCCTGGGACTACAGAGTGAGTTCCAGGTCAGCCTGGGCTAGAGTGAGACCCTACGGGGGTGAGCCAGTGTCAGGCATTCTGTTGTAGGAAAGAATATGGATGGAAACAGCTCACAAGCAGAGTGTTCAAGCAGGAAGAGGTCTTGGCCATCATTAATCCACTGAGGCTCAGGCCACTCAGCTGATTCCCTGTGGCCTGGAACTGGTTTACAGAGTTCTTGCTGCATTTATTCCACTCCAAGAGGCTCTCTTTAGGAAGGGCTAAGCTGAGGCAGAGAACCCACATCTTAGACTACCAGGCAGTAGTGCTTATTAAAAGAAATTGCTTTATTAAATATTTAGTAGATTCATTGTATGCATTGCACATAATGTGCAAGAACAACAGTACTACACAGTCATGACCTGCCACACCCCAGTTCAGGAAATCAAGGAACTCACTGTCTTCCAAGCCCAGAACGTCTCTTGACGACCCTTGCTCGGCTCTCCCATCTCACAGTTTTCTCATTGCCCTGCTTTTCTTCTTGCTTTACTCCCCGCTTGCTTCCCTAGAAGATATGTTGCTCTGTTTTACATGGTCCTGAGCATTATGTCTGTTCGGAATCACACTGTGTGCTTTTTTGTGTAGCAACCCATCCACATTGTTGCCTGCAGTTCTGCTTCATGGATTTTCCCCGAGGACAGCATTTCTGTCCCATGGGAATGTAGATACAGTTGTCCACTCCACTGCGGATGGACGGTGGGTCTGTGGGAGACTTGTGCAGTTCCACCATAGCTTCTTGCCCGTGTCTCCTCATGAGTGTGTGCTGGAGCGTTGCAGGCCTGTGAGCAGGAGTGCACTTGCTGACTGCTTACTTCCAGCTTTCTAAGACAACACCAATTGTTTTCTAGAGGCACTGTTCAGTTCACCAGCAGCATAGGAGAACTACCCCTGTGCTACATTCTTGTCATTCCATTTTTCTTTTTCTCTCTCTGTGTGTGTGTGTGTGGGGGTAGGGTTTCACTCTAGCCCAGGCTGACCTGGAGCTCAATTCTATTGCCCCAGGCTGGCCTTGAACCCATGGTCCTCCTACCTTAGCCTAAATGCTGGAATTAAAGGCATGTGCCACCACACCTGGCTCACCATTCTGTTTTTTTTTTTGTCCACCAGGTGAGTGAAAAGTTGCATCATTTAGGTATTGATTACAATTCCTGGGAGTTAAAGGAAATAGAACAACTTTCACAACGCCTGTTGCCAGTCAGTCTTCTAATATGAAGCTAGTACCTACTTATCATGTCTTGGTGACCAGGAAGTGTCTGTTTGGGAACTCTGGTCTTTCCCCCATACCAATTACCTTCTTGTTCTTTGGGGAAAATACCAGACCAAAAGCAGTAGATGAAAGGAAAAGGGTTTAATTTGGCTCACAGTTCCAGAAGATACAGTCCTATGTGGCAGGAAAAAGCATGGCAGGAACAGAAAGTCTGTGTCACATTATCACATCAGCAGGGAAGAAGGAGGGAGAGAGAGAAAGGAAAGGAGAGAGGAGAGAACAAACAGTAGTGCCTCAGGCCCACCTCCAATGACACTTTCTTCAGGAAGGCTCTGCTGCCTTCCCAAACAGCCCTGCTTTGCTGGGCCAAGTGGTCAAACACACGAGTCTATGGGGGAGCATTAGATCCCAAACCACCGCACATTCTAAGCTTCTTCTACTGAACCTCTCTCTTCTTAGGTGATGTAACTCTGTCCCTCCTGTTGCTAGGAGCTCAGGAGAGCCTCCTCTCTCCACTCACATCCCACGTGATAGGGAATCTTGTCACAAATTCTTCTTTCAGCATGCTTCTGCCCACCTCTGAATGCTTGTACTGCCTCCACCAGACTCAAGGCATGGGCATGGGTTACTGTAGTGAGTCTGTCTCACTGCCTCACCCTCATCTGCTGCCCAGGCTCCAAACAACATAATGGATAAACGATACTGTCCTGTTTATTAGCACCCTGTGATCGCTGCAAACATCTCCCAGAGTAAAAGCCAAAGCCCTTCCGCTGGCCAAGCAGTCTTATAGAGCAACTGTATTTAAGAAGATTAATCTTTTTTTCAGTTGATGTCTGTTTATTATACATAGCCACGTTTCCTAAAGATGTTTTCTTTCAAGTTTATCATATACTTTTGCCATAGTCACCCCATGCCCTCTTCTTTTTTCCTTTTCTTCCCCCAGGCAGTCTTGCTTTTACTGTCATTTCATATATGTAAAAAGCTATTTTATGTTTCTATATAAAATCTGGGATCCACTGAGAGCAAATGTGGAATGTTTATCTTTCTGGGTCTGGCTTATTTCACTTAGGAAGATTACCCTCAAGGAGGGATGTGGAAAAGGGTGTTGGCAGTGGCAGCAGAAGGGCTGAGCCACTTAGCTCCCGCTTGCCTGGGGCTTATTTTCAGTGGCTGTTAGCCTTGCTAGGGGTCAGAGGAAGGGCGCACTCTAATGCCAGGTATTTTCCCACAGCTTCAAAGTTTCTCTTTTGCTATTATCCAGATTCAGGGTGGACAAAAGGCTTCACCTCTCCCTGGTATGGGTGCCCCATGAGGGAGGGGTGAATTTGTGGCCATTTTTGAAAACTACCATCCTGGGTTGAGTGTTACAAGTGCCAAAGACAGTGAGACATCAGAGATAAAATGTGGGTAAATCTTTATAGCCAGCTCCATAAAGAAACTCAAGAGTGTTGGGAGTGATGGCGCACGCCTTTATTCCAAGCACTTGGGAGGCAGAGGTAGGAGGACAGCCATAAGTTCGAGACCACCCTGAGACTACATACTGAGCTGCAGGTCAGCCTGGGCTAGAGTGAGACCATACCTTGAAAAACCAAAACAAATACCCCCCCCCTCAAAAAACAAACAAAAAAAAAAACAAGGGTTTAAATGATTGATATATCTAATAAGAAAGATATAAAATTCTGTATGTGCCCAGTTTCTGCAATACGTATCCAAATGCCACACACCTTAAAATCTGATCTGTTTATCCTCTGACTCAGAAAGATTACCCTAGAAATTATCTAGGTCAGTTCAGACAGTTTTTGACACCGCTCTCAGAATGTGCATGTCCAGAAACAGCCTAGACCACTTGTCTTTTCCCAGTTCTTTAGGCTGAGACATTGGAAAAAAATAAAAGGTGAATTAACTTGCTAGTTGTTACTGGTTGTCAGCTGCAGCAGGGACACATGCTGGGAGCAAGCCTCGTGTTCTCCAACCTGTCCCGTCAAATAAACAAGCGGAATTATAAATATTCCTTTAAACCTAAATTTTATAATAAAAAGCAAGATAGACGATGCAGAATGGGTGTGAATTAGTGTACTGGCACATTCCGATAAGCATACTGTTTAGAGCCTACAAAGGAGCCCCAGCCCCAGCTGCCCTGCACGTTTGTGGATCTGGAGCCAAGGCTGTTACTATCTCAGCGTCCGGGTGGGCAGCCGCCTCCTTCCCGCTCGGCTCTCGGGTTCCACCCAGAGCGCGATGTAGCCATCGCCTTCCGACCTGCCACCCGCTCGGTGGGAGACTCCGGCCTAGGGCTGCGAGCCTGCCAGCGGGTACGGGGCGGGGCATCCAGCCGGCCTCTGCGGGGAACCGGACACCAGGTGTGCAGGGGTTGCTGCGACCCCGTCCGGTCATCAAAGAGCTTCTGACAGCTCCACGGTGCGCTCCGCAAAATGCTACCGCGCCTTCTGACGGGGCGTGGCCTGGCGCTGGCCCCACTCACCGCCTCGCCCTAGGCACGCTCTGGCCCGAGTCCGCGCTGCTTCCCTGAGCCCGATTGGCTCTGGCAGCCCTTTAGGCCCCGTCCCCAGACGGCCAGGCTCCGCCCCTCCAGACGTCCAGGTCCAATCCGCAGCCCGCCTGGCTCACTGAAGCCCTCCAGGCCCCGCCCCCAGCCCGCAAGCCCAATCCCCAGCCAGCCTGGCTGCCCTCCAGGCCCCGCCCCCAGCCCGTAAGCCCAATCCCCAGCCAGCCTGGCCACTGTGGCTCTCCAGGCCCCGCCCCCAGCCCGCCAGGCCCGACCCCGTCGCCCAGCTCCTTGCAGCCTCTCCCCTTGCACGCCGGGGCGCACGTCTCTGACGCACGGCGCCCTCGGGGTGACGCGTAGGCCCTGCCCCGCCCCGGCTCTCCGGGCCCCGCCTCTCGCAGCCCATCCAGTGTAGCCCAGAAGCTAAGGCGGCAGCGGCGGCGTCCCGGATCTCGCCGTGGTCACGGTCGGGCTCCCGAGCGGTGGCCCCGGAGCGGCGGTGCAGGCGGCGTCGGCGGGCGATGGTGCGGCGGAGCGAGCGCACGCGGGCGGCCCGGCGGTGGGCATGAAGGAGGATGGAAGGGCAGGACGAAGTGTCGGCGCGGGAGCAGCACTTCCACAGCCAAGTGCGGGAGTCCACGGTGCGTGGCCGCGCGCCGTCCGCAGCCCATTCGCCCCGACCCATGGCTTGCACCCCGCTCGTCCTGCATCCGGGACTCGGAGCCCTGTCCGCCCCTGCGCCCAGGCCTGCATCCCCGACCCACCCCCAGCCCGCGGCGGCCTCCCCTTCGCCCGCCGCCCGGTCACTGGTGACCCTCGCCACCTGCTTCCCTTGGTCACCTGTGATCCCCTTCGCCCGCTTCCCTCGGCCACCTGTGATCCCCCATCGCCCTCTTCCCTCTGTCACCTGTGATCCCCATCGCCCGCTTCCCTCGGTCACCTGTGATCCCCATCGCCCTCTTCCCTCGGTCACCTGTGATCCCCATCGCCCGCTTCCCTCGGTCACCTGTGATCCCCTTCGCCCGCTTCCCTTGGTTACCTGTGATCCCCATCGCCCGCTTCCCTCGGTCACCTGTGATCCCCATCGCCTCCTTCCCTCGGTCACCTGTGGTCCCCATCACCCCCTTCCCTCGGTCACCTGTGATCTCCATCGCCTGCTTCCCTCCGTCCTGTCACCTACGCTTCCCCTCTTTGTCGGTCCTGGGCGTCGGGTGGTGGACTTGGGTAGCTCCTGGGCTAGCTGAGGCGTCCCTGAGCCGCGGGGTGCTCTGGCAGGCTCCGCCCACGCCCCCACACCCCTCTCCACCCAGTCTTGGCGGCTGTATTCGGAGTTCGAAACCTCCTTAGGAGGGAAGATCGTTACCCTCACCCCCGTAGGGCAGGATTGGAAGTGCCCTGTGCTGAGAAGTCGCCTCCCCAGGAAGTCTCGGCCTGCCCCATCCTGTTGCTGCTGGCGGGCTGGGAAGCTGACTTGGCCCCAGGATTCAAACCTTTGATGAGTACCTTCCATGATGCCTTGAAATATGTTACGATTGGGTTTGTTTGTGTTTTCAGAACTGTAAAACATATTTGAGTTCTGTGTTTTATCCATCCTCTTCAGGATCACTTCTCTCCCATTCCTTCACTCTTGGTTTGAGGTTAGGGTTTAGAATCACCCAATTTGTGTAGAGTAAAGCGAGATGCAGAAGTTGAGCTAATGGAATTTGGTGTGGCACATTCCAGCCATCTCCCCAGACCAGCTTAATTTTAATATAAAAATTATTTATATATGAGAGAGAGAGAGAGAGAGAGAAAATGGGCTTCCCAGGGCCACTGCAAAGGAACTCCAGATGCATACTGTGCATCTGTCTTTACATGGCTACCCAGACCTATGAGCTTTGCAAGCAAGCACTTTTAACTGCTGAACCATCTCCCCAGCCCTAATTGTAATTTTTAATTATACCTTAAGTACACAGGGAAGGATATATAATCATAAGTGCATTTTCTTCATCTTTGTAATCCTAGTTCTGGTTAAGAAACAGAATTTTACTACCAACCAGAGGCCTTCCCCCCTCACCCCTTGTGGTTAATTTCTGTCTACTAAGAGTAACTGCTGCTTTGGCTTCTAACTCGATAGTGTTTGTTTGGTTTTGAACCTTATGCAAATGGGATCTTACAGTGTGCCCTCTTCTTGTGTCTAGTGTCATTGTTGAGTCACACTCAGCCATATTTGTGAAATTTCCCTGTTTGTGGATATAATTCATTCTCAATTTTGTAGTTGTATGACCATAGCACAATTTTTTCTTTTTCTTTTTTTCTCTCTGTTCCTCTGTCCTTCCCTTTCTCCCTTTTTCTGTTCTATCCTGTTTGTTTGTTCCTTCCTTCCTGTCTGTCTTTTTTTTTTTTTTTTTAAGGCAGAGTTGCACTCTAGCCCAAGCTGACTTGGAACTCTGTACCCAGGCTGTCCTCAAACTCACAGCAATCCTCCTGCCTCAGCCTCTCTAGTGCTGGAATTAAGGGCATGAGTCACTATGTCCAGCTATTTTTCTTTTTCTTAATATTTTATTTATTTGTTTGAGATACACACACACACACACACACACACACACACACACACACTCTGGATGGGCATGCCAGGTCCTCTGGCTGCTGAAAACTCCAGATGCATGTACCACTTTGTGCATCTAGCTTTGCTTGGGTACTGGGGAATTGAGCCCCTGTCATTAGGCTTTTCAGGCAAATGCCTTAACCTCTGAGCCATCTCTCCAGCCCCTATTGTTGAGTTTTATTTGTAGTCTGTTTTTAGCACTTTGGCTGTAGCTCTGTGGGTTTATATATGGGTCCTCTGTTATATCCTATGGTTCTAAGTGCCTGTGTCTAGTTTTTGTGTCAATACCATGTTGTTTTTGTTATACCCTATGGCATTATAAACTATGGCACTGTAGTATGACTTGAAATCAGTAATTTTTTCCCCCTCAGATTTGCTTTAATTATTTGGGATTTTTTGTGCTTCCATATAAATTTTAGGATTTTTGTTTTTGCATTTCTGTGGCGATTGTTATTGGCATTTTGATGGGGATTGCATTGAATCTTAGATTACTTTTTGCAGTATAGCCACTTCTACAATATTAAATCTGCCTATCCATAAACACAGAAGGTCTTTATCTTCTAGTGTCTTCAGTTTCTTTATTCGGCGTTTCAAGTTTCCACTGTAGAGGTTTTGCACCTACTTGGTTAGGCTGATTACCAGGATTTTTTTTTTCTTTTCTGAGGCTATGGTCAATATTCTTTAATTTTTTTGTTATTTATTTACAAGCAGAGAGAGAGAGGAGAAAGAGAGAGAATGAATATGAATGGGCATGCCAGGGCCTCTAGCCACTGCAGATGAACTCCAGATGCATGTGCAACTTTGTGCATCTGGCTTTATGTGGGTATTTGGGAATTGAAACCGGGTTATTAGGCCTTAACCACTGATCCATTTTTCTAGCCCTATGGTCAATATTTATGATTAAAAATATTTTATTTTTATTTATTTATTTGACAGAGAAAGAGGGAGAGGGGGAGAGAGACAGAGAGAATGGGCATGCTAGGGCCTCCAGCCACTGCAAATGAACTCCAGATGCGTGTGCCCCCTTGTGCATCTCACTAATGTGGGTCCTGGGGAATCGAGCCTCGAACTAGGGTCCTTAGGCTTCACAGGCAAGTGCTTAACCACTAAGCCATCTCTCCAGCCCTTCTTTAAAGTTTTTAAAATTTTTTTTTGTTCATTTTTATTTATTTGGCCTTTTTTTAAAAAATATTTTTTATTCATTTATGTTTATTTATTTGAGAGTGACAGACAGAGAGAGAAAGAGGCAGAGAGAGAGAGAGAGAGAGAGAGAGAGAGAATATGGGCGTGCCAGGGCCTCCAGCCACTGCAAACAAACTCCAGACAGTGCGCCCCTTGTGCATCTATGGCCTTTTTTTTTTAAATGTGTGTGTGAGAGAGAGAGAGAGAGAGAGAGAGAGAATTGGTGCACCAGGGCCTCCAACCACTGTAATCAAACTTTGGACACGTGTGCCATCTTGTTTGCATGTGCGACCTTGTAGCTTGGGTCACTTTGTGTCATTTTCTGGCTTATGTGGGATCTGGAGAGTTAAACATGGGTCCTTAGTCTTTGCAGGCAAGTGGGTTAACTGTTAAGATATCTCTCTAGCACCCTTTCCTAATTTTAAAACCTTTTCTTTCTCTTGCCTGATTGGTGTGGCTAGAAATTTAAATACTGTATTCAATAAGAGGGGAGTGGGCACCCATGTTCCTGATTTTAGAGGAAATGCTTTCAATTTTTCAGTTCACTAAAAAGTTTCCTGTGTTTGTCATATGTAGCCCTCACTGGGGTGAGATGCATTCTTTCTGTTCCTGGGTTCTTCATACTTTTATCTTGAAGGGGTGTTAAACTTTGTCAAAGGCATTTTTTTCTGCTCTATTGAGGTGATCATATGATTTCTGCCCTTGATTCTATTGTGCTGTATTATATTGTTGACACTAGCTTGGTCATGGTGTATGATCTTTTCAATTTGTTGTTAAATTCCATTTGAAAGTATTTTATTGAAAAAAATTTATGTGTTCATCAGGGGAGTTTTCTTTCTTTAAAGTTTTTTTGAGGGTTGGAGAGATGGCTTCGCTATTAAGGTGCTTACCTGCAAAGCCTAAGGACCCAGGTTTGATTCCCCAGAACCCATGCAAGCCAGATGCACATGGTGGTGTATGCACCTGGAGTTCGTTTGCAGTGGCTACAGGCCCTGGTGGGCCCATTCTCTCTCTCATGAATAAATATAAAATATTAAAAAGAAGTTTTCATGCATATACATAATGCATTTTAGTGATAATTACTTTCTTTTGTTCCTTCCCCCACATTTCCTTCTACCAACCCTCCTCCTTTCCAAGTAGTCCCTTTCCTGTTTTGATAACATTTTTTGAAACCTCCTCCATCATTCATGATGACATGTTGATGGGCCTAATAATTGTGCAGGTCTTGAGGAGGTAATGAAAGCCATTGTAAGGTCACAAATACAGTGGTGACCTTGTGTCCAGAAGACAGCGTTCTAAAGCACGCTCTGCTTGGTCCCAGCACTCAGGAGGCTGAGGTAGGAAGACTGCCGTGAGGTCATGGCCAGCCTGAGACTACAGAGTGAGTTCCAGGTCAGCCTGGGCTAGAGCAAGACCCTGTGTTGAAAAAGCAAGCACACAAGAAGTACTCCACCCCATCCTTTCTGCCACCTCTTCTTTGTGCTCCCCAAACCTTGGAGGGCATGACAGAGATGCCTCATTAGTGTTGAGCAGCAATCCACTGTCACTTCTTGGTACTTTGATGAGTTTTGAGCCTCCCCAATTGTCACTGCCACTTGCAAAAAGAAGCTTCTCTGATCAGAAGTGAGAGCAGCACTAGTATATGGGCATGGACATAAATATTTGGAGGACGGTTTAATGGGCACTACATATCTACTTAGCCAAACAACAGTAGTAGATTTGCTCCTAGGGTCTGGGACCTCCCAATCATGGGCTATTGTCTAGGTTTTCAGAACCTGGTATGAATTTTCTCTCATGGAGCAGGCTTCAGATGTCATCAAAGAGCAGTTGGTTACCTCTATAACACACATGCCATTGTTGTACCAGTGGACACATTGTACCTGGTTGGTCTGTTGTGTTGCAGGGTCCACTGCTGGGCAAGGCTGTTGATGGCTTTTCTTCCCCAGCAGCCTGCATCGCCCTTTTCAGCACTATGACAACTACCAAGCAGCAAGAAGGCTGCCAGCTCGATTCCAGCCTGATTTCTCAGTGTCCTGAAACTGAAGCATATGTAATGTCTTCAGCAGTAGGGTTTTGCCATCTAGCTCTGGTGGGAAACCAAGTGCTGGCAATGACTGGGATTTTTTTTTTCGGGGGGGGGTGTCAGGGGTCTTCCTGATCAACAACTCACTGAGAAATACCCCACCCCTGGTACAGGATTTTCCTATGGCTTCTGAGTGCAGCTTTGTTCCACTGCTACGTGGTACTTTTGTCCAAACTCTCTTTTTAAATTACATTTTGAAATTAGCTAATGAAGTAGGTTTCCATATGACTTACTCATAACATCTTTAATTTTGGTTTCCCCTCCCCCTACTAACTTCTTTTTTACTCTCCTCTCTGCTGATCTCATTTATATCTTTCTACCCCCACTATCATACCCTCCCCTTAAGCCCTCTCTTCTTATTACTCCTGTCTAGCTTCCTGGCCTCTATTATGGACTGTTACTCCATCTTCTGTACAAATCTAAAAATTTCAAGTTAGGATGTACATATGAGAGAGAACATGTGGTCTTTCTGAGCCTGGGTTACTTCACTTTATAGTATTTCCAGCCTCATCCATTTTCCTGTGAATTTCATATTTTCACTTTCTTTATAGCTGAATAAAACTCAATTGTGTGAGTATGCCACATCTTCATTATCTAATCATCTACTGATGAACATCTAGGCTGATTCCGTATCCTAGCTATTGTGACTAGAGCAGCAATGAACATGGATGAGCAAGTGTTTCTCTAGTAAAGTGTAGGGTACATGCTCAAGAGTGTTATAGCTGGGTCACATGGTAGACGTACTTTTAGCTGGTAGACACGATTCCACATTGATTTCCACAGTGCCTGCCTCAGTTTACATTCCCATGAACAGTGAATACAGGTTATTTTTTTTCCCCACATCCTCACCTGCTTTCTAGTCTTTTGATTTGCTGATAGCCATTCTGACTGGAGTAAGATGCAATCTCAGAGTAGTTTTGATTTGTGTTTCCCTGATGGCTAAAGACATTGAACACTTTAAAAAATATTGGCCATTTGCATCTTTTCTTTTGAAAACTTGGTTTAGTTCCATAGGCCATTAAAAAATAATTTTAGGGGCTGGATAGATGGCTTAATGGTTAAGGCACTTGCCTGCAAAGCCTAAGGACCCATGTTTGACTCTGTAGATCCCACATAAGCCAGATGCACAAAGGTGAGGCAAGCACAAGGTTACACAGGCCCACTAGGTGGTGCAAGTGTCTGGAGTTTGATTGTAGTGGCTGAGGCCCTGGCTCACCAATTCTCTCTCTGTTTCTCTAAAATTAAAAAAAAAAATTAGGACTGGAGAGACTGCTTAGCAGTTAAGGTGTTTGCCTGCTAAGCCTAAGGACCCAGGTTTGATTTCACAGGCCCCACGTAAGCTAGATGCACAGGGTGGTGCATGCATCAGAGCTTGTTTGCAGTGGCTGGAGGCCTTGGCACACCCATTCTATCTGCCTCTTTCTCTCTCTCTCCCCAATAAATAAATAAAATATTTAAAAATTTTATTTATTTGGGGGAAGAGAGAGTATGGGCATGCCAGGGCCTCTTCCTAATGCAAAGGAACTCCAGATGCATGTGCCATTTTATGCATCTGGCTTTATATCGATACTGGGGAGTTGAACCCAGGCTGGCAGGCTTTGCAAGCCAAGTCCCCTTAAACTGTTGAGGCATCTGTGTAGACTGCAAAAGCTTTTTAATTTCATGAGGTTCCATTTGTTGTTGGCCTTATTTCCTGAGCAACTGGAGTTCTATTCAGAAAGCTCTAACCTGTGCCTATGTGTTGAAGTGCTACTGCTTCTTCTTGGAGCAGTTTGAGTTCAGGTCTGATGTCAAGGTTTTTAATCCATTTGGAGTCCATACTTCAGCATGGAGAGAGAGAGAAGGATCTAGTTTCATTCTTCTACATATAGATGCCCAGTTTCCCAAGGACCATTTGTCAAAGAGGCTGTCTTTTCTCTTGTATTTTCTGGAATTTTTGTCGACTGGATGGCTGTAGTAGCTATATGGTTCTGGATCTTCTACTCCATCCCCTTGATCTACATGTGTATTTTTGTACAGGTACTAGTCTGTTTTTGCTATTACGGATCTGTAACATAACGTGAAATCTGTCATAATTAAAAGAGAATTTCCATGATAAAAACAGGCTAAAGGAGCACATGACCACTAAGGCAGCTCTATAGAAAATACTTCAGGCTGAAGGAACCCTTTGGACTGAAGAGAAGGGGAAGCACAACATGAGACCACAGGAAAGACTCAAGCGTGCTTGAAAACAGCAAATGCAAGAAAGGAATAGAACAGTACCAAGCATTCAAACCAACAGCAATGACAGGGCTTGATGCCCACCTTCACCACCCCTGAGAATGCATGGCTCCAGTTCCCAAATAAGTGGAACAGACTAGCATTACGATTGAAATCCTTCTGATTGCTGTCTCTAAAATCTCACCTCTCCACACAAGACAGATACACTACCTGACTATGAAAGGATGGAAAATGGTATTTTAAGCAAATGGGCCTGGGAAACAAGTGGATGTTGCTGTTCTGATATCTGACAGGATGTATTTCAACATTAGTCAGAAATCCGGGCTGGCACTTGTTGACTTTCAGTACTTGAAATATATCATTCCAAGGTCTGCCAGTCTTTAAGGTTTCTGTTGAGAAATCTGTTGCTGTTCTCATAGATCTGTCTCTATAGGTGACTAGGTGCTTCCCTCAAAATATGTTTTTTGGTCTGTGCATCTAGTAGTTTTATTATAATACGGGCCTGGCCAGTTAGAACTTGGTGTTGATAATTATAGTAAGACAAGGGGATATTGTTTTCTGGCCTTGACTGTTTGGTGTTTTTTTTTTTTTTTTTTGAGGTAGGGTCTCACTCTAGCTGAGGCTGACCTGGAATTCAGTATGTAATCTCAGGGTGGTCTCGAACTCACGGCTGTCCTCCTACCTCTGCTTCCCAGAATGCTGGGATTAAAAGTGTGCGCCACCACACCTGGCTATGTTTGGTGTTTTAAATGCTTCTTATGGCTGTGTTGGCATCTCTTTCCCTTTTGGGAATTCTTTTCTGTGGTTTGTTGGAAATGCTTATTATGCGTTCAAGCTGAAATAGCTTTCCTTCCACGTGCAGGATTTGACACCTTCACTCCTTCTTTGTGTAGCCTTCACTGTTTCACATGTGTTCTCATTTTCATTTGTTTCAAAAGAGTTTTTTAAACCTTTTGTCTTAATTTCTTCTTTAACCAGAAGTATTCAAGAGATCACTTTGGTTTCCATGTAGTTACACAATTTCTGGAGTTTCACTTGACAACTTATGATTTATTCCATTGTGGTTAGAGAATATACATGCTGCAATTTTGATTTTTTTTGCATTTATTGACAATTGCTTTATGGTCTTTACCAGAGAATGTTCCATGTACTTATGAGAAGAATGTGTATTTTGCAGTTGTTGGATGAAATGGTCTATGAATATGTAAGTTTTAAAAGATATTTTTGGTCTATAGAATAGTTTAGCCTTATGTTTCAAAAATATATTTATTTGCAAGAGAGATGGAGATGATAGAGAAGGTGGGAAGGGTGGAGAGAGAAAATGAGAAAATAGCTGGGTATGGTGGTGCATGCCTTTAATCCCAGCACTTGGGAAACAGAGGTAGGAGGATCACTGTGACTGAGTTCAAGGCCATCTTGTGACTATGTAGTGAATTCCAGGTCAGCCTGGGCTAGAGTGAAACCCTACCTCCAAAAACCAAAAAAAAAAAAAAAAAAAAAAAGAAAAGAAGAGAGAGAGAGAGAGAGAAAATAAATGGTCACACTAAGGCCTCGAACTCCAGACACATGTAACACTTTATGCATCTGGCTTTATGTGGGTACTGGGGAACCGAACCTGGGCCAGTAGGCTTTGCAAGTAACTGCCTTTAACCACTGACCCATCCCTCCAGCCCCATGCCCTGCTTTTTCTTTGTTGATTTTTTTTTTTTTGTTTGGTTTGGATGTACTTTCTATTGACAAAAGTAGAGTTTTGAGGTTGTACTAGACTTTGTCTTTCATTTAGACCTAATAATGCTTGTTTTATACAGTTGGGTACTAAGGCATTGAGTTCATATATATTCTCTGTTATTTTATCTTGTTGAATTGATCCCATTATCAATATATGGTGACCTTATTTGTCTTGATATAAATGTATTTATTTGAGAGCGAATGAGAATGGGCATGCCAAGGTCTCTTGACCCTACAAATGAACTCCAGACACGTGCCATTTTGTGTACCTGGCTTTATGTGGGTACTGGAGAATTGAACATAGGCTGTCAAGCTTTGCAAGCAAGCACCTTTAACTGCTGAACCATATATCTGGCTCTTGATAGTTTTGACTTAGTTTGTCTGATCTGAGTATAAGGTTGCTTTTAGTTTCTCTTTCACTTTGTGTGTGTGTGTTTTTTAAATGTTTATTTATATTTATTTATTTGAGAGCAACAGACACAGAGAGAGAAAGAGGCAGAGAGAGAAAGAAAGAGAGAATGGGCGCGCCAGGGCCTCCAGCCACTGCAAACGAACTCCAGATGCATGCGCCACCTTGTGCTAGACTAATGATCTTCCAGTGAGCTGTTGTCCCTTCTCTGGAACATGGCTTTCTTATATGGGGCAGGCTCACTAGCTACTCTGGGCCCAGTGCACCTGGTGGTGGCTATGGGGCATCTGTCAGTTCCTACAAGTTGTATGGGGGTAGGACTGATCTGACCCATGAATGTGAGGTATGACTATTTCATTAGCCAAGGTGTGGTGCCCATCAATTTCTTAGGGCCTCCACAGTGAGCCAGGTGAGTATGCCACAGCATGCCTGGTTTGGGTTAGGGTTCTGTCAGTGTACAAGAGCAGTTACGTTGAGTTAATTTTTGGGAAGCATGTGCATGGATGTCCAGTTATTCCAACATCACTTATATTGTGGTCAGGTCTGCATTGCTGGCATAAATCACCCAACCAAGAGCAGCTTGTGGGAAAAAGAGGTTTATTTTGGCTTACAGGCTTGAGGGGAAGCTCCACAATGGCAGGGGAAAATGATGGCATGAGCAGAGGGTGGCTATCACCCCCTGGCCAACATAAGGTGGGCAATAGCAACAGGAGAGTGTGCCAAACACTGGCAAGGGGACACTGGCTATAACACCCATAAGCCTGCCCCCAAAAATACACTGCCTCCATAAGGCGTTAATTCCCAAATCTCCGTCAGCTGGGAACCTAGCATTCAGAACACTTGAGTTTATGGGGGACACCTGAGTCAAACCACCACAACTTCTAAAAAAAGGGATTTTTCGGGGCATGGTGGCATACAACTTGAATCCCAGCACTTGAGAGGCCAAGGTAGGAGGATTGCTGTGAGTTCAAGGCCAGCCTGAGACTAATTTAAGGTCAGCCTAGGCCAGAACAAGACCCTACCTTGAAAAACAAAAATAACAACAACAAAAATTTTTCCCCCCAGTGTATTGCCTTTGTACTTGTGAAAGATTTGTGAAAGATCACCTAAGCTGTATTTATGTGGGCATATTTCTGGCTTTCCTGTTTTGTTCCACTAATCAATATTTGCCTGTCATCTCATTAATACCACCCAGCCTCGATTACTTCAGCTTATAAAATGTCGAGTCTGGGTGGTGTCAGACCTCTGTTCTTTTCTTCAGCACTATGCTGACTATTGTGAGTCTTTTGTCTTTCCATACAGACTTCAGAATCGATTTGTTGGTGTCTCTAAAATAACTTGCTGGAATTTTGCCATATTTTAAAAATTCATTGATTTACTGCTAGGCATCTAAGGTAATCCTATATCCTGGCTATCAAGAATGATACTGTAATAAACATGGATTTGCAGGTGTCTTATATGCCAACTTCATTTCCTTTGAGTGTATACCCAGGAGTGGCATAGCTAAATGTCACATGAAACATTTTCCCTGAGGAGATGTGAACACACATCTGTTCACCTCAGATAGGGTACAGATGACAGACCAGAGCATGATTACACCAATAACAGTGTTGGTGAACTAGTGAGTTCATTGAGATTACTTTACAGAGCATGGTGAGGAGTTGCTTCCAGGGTTCCTCACTGAGCCCAGAGCTCACCAAATAGGGCTAGACGAGATAGCCAGAAAGCAAGCCATGGGGTCCACTGGTCTCCTCTCACCAGTGCTGGGGTTACAGATGCATGCTACCCACATTCCTTGGTCAGAACTTCTGTCCTCCCGTCATCCTTGGTCAGAACTTCTGTCCTCCTATCATCCTTGGTCAGAACTTCTCTTGTCTTCCTTGGTCAGAACTTCTGTTGTGTTCCTTGGTCAGAACTTCTGTCCTCCCGTCATCCTTGGTCAGAACTTGTCTTCCTTGGTCAGGTGCTTTTGTAGCAGCTGCCTTTCTGTCTTAAGCTCATTTGACTGACATCCCTCTCCTTTTGCCCTGTTCTTGGCTTCACTTTCCCCCATCTTCTTAGGTTTCATGACAGTCACTTTATTTTTTGTTATCCTACACCAGTGCTTCTCAACTGTCATCAGAGATTCAGGCGGGGTTTGGTGATGCAGCTGATGCTTAGCCTGAGTCAGGAGAGAAGTGGCTATAGGAACAGGGGAACCAGGCAAGGCAGAGCCCTTGTGGAGGGCAGAACATCGCTGACAAGGGCTGGGTGCAGAGGTCAAGGAGAGCTGGGAAGTGTAATTTGGCTGTGAGGTCATCAGTTCCATTACCAGGGTCCTTTGAGTTGCCTGGTGTGAAGTCAGATTAGTGGTTGGAAGAATGAGCGGATGATGACAAGGTAGCAGCGTGTTGAAGGACAGGCAGTTATTTTGAAGCACTTTGTTGGAGAGAGGGGTCAGGGTGGGACTGAAAGTGACTGGGGCATGGGTTAGAGTCATCAGGCGGAAGTATCCTGGGACTGTGTGTCTCAGGGTCACGTGGTTGGTTTTATGGTATTGTTGGGCTACAGATGTTGCTGAGAGTTATAGCTGTGCTTGTCTGGAACTTTGAAGGCCATTTGCTCCTTGGTTTCTGTTATATTTCTCTACTTCTGTTATTCTTCACTTGCTTAATCCACTCTCCATATAGAATTCTGATTTGGTAAATTGCTTCTGTTGCACTTAGGAAAGAAAAGAAAAGGCTCCAATCACTACATATCTACCACACAGCCACCTGCCACTGAGCTCAGTATTCCGCACCCCTTCGCCAAGACTGGGGACACCATAGTGAGAAATAGATAGTGACTGAAATGCAGTGTGCGCAGTGACGACAAGGGGAGTGGGCAGCACTGGCCGCTGTGGAGCACACCCTAGGCTGCCCTGTGCGGAGGAGCTGTGAGACAGAGGAGGCAGGGCAGGCAGGCATCCGGGTGCAGGATGAGACCGAGGCAGGAATGGGGGGAGTAAGATTTGAAGGTGCAGATGAGTGGAGCCCACCCCTTCCTCTCCCACCTGTCAGATGACTTTTCCGTCACTCCCTCAGCTTTCCAGTTCCTCAGCAGTATTCCATTCTCTCTGGCAATTTTGTCTGTTGGATTATTCATCCTACCTCTGTAAATGTTCTCGTCTTTTAAAAAGGCCTCTTGCCTCGTATTCTCCTTTACGGTTTTCTTGCCCCTGTAACAACCCGTGGAAAGAACTCTGCTTGCCTTTCTCTTTCCAACTCTTCCTGAGTGCACTTCTGTCAGGCTTTTGTCTCCACTAGAGAAAAAGTTCTGTCAAGGTTGCCGTGACTCCCATGGTGCCAAACCCAGTTGTCAACACTCTGTTCTCATCTTGCTTGGCCTGTCAGTAGTATTTGGCACTGTTGATAATTCCCCTTTCCTTCATGTGGCTCTGGAGATGCCCAGACTCCTGGGCCTGCGCCTTTGCTCACTGCTCCATCTTGGGTTGCTTCTGTGAGCCCCAGCTCTGCCCACAGACCTTTGGTTTGGCTGTTCTCATCCCTGGTCTCAGACCTTGTGTCACGTCTGCTGGCAATTATTTATCTAGCTATTTAGTTTTGGTTTTCTAAAGTCCTTACTCTGTTTCTTTCTTTCTTTCTTTTTTTTTTTTTTTTGTTTTTTGAGGTAGGGTCTTGCTCTAGCCCAGGCTGACCTGGAATTCACTATGTAATCTCAGGGTGGCCTTGAACTCTCAGCAATTCTCCTATCTCTGCCTCTTGAGTGCTGGGATTAAAGGCATGTGCCACCACACCCTGCTGCTTTTTTAAAAAAATTAAAATTTATTTGCAAGGAGAGAGAGAATGAAAAAGAGAGTGAGAGAAAGAACATGTGTATGCATTGGGGCTTCCTGCTATTGAAAAAAATAAAATAAAATAAAATAAAAAATAAAATAAAATAAAATAAAAACTACAGATGCATGTGTCACCTTGTAAATCTGGCTTATGTGGGTACTAGAGAGTCCAACCTGGGCCTTTAGGCTTTGTAAGCAAGTGCCTAAGCTTCTGAGCCATCTCTCCAGCCCTCTTTATTCTTTTTAAAAGTATTAATTTTTTTGCATGTCTGTGTGTGTGTATGTGTATATGTATATATGGACTTGCCATGGACTCTTGTTGCTACAAATGAATGCCTGTCTGGGTTCACATGGGTGGCTGGGGCATTGAACCTGGGCTGGTTGGCTTTGCAAGCACCTTTTCTTTTCTCTCTCTCTCTTTTTTCTTTGAGGTAGGGTCTCACTCCAGCTCAGGTTGACCTGGAATTCACTTTGTAGTCTCAGGGTGGCTTCAAACTCATAGCGATTCTCCTACCTCTGCCTCCCGAGTGCTGGGATTAAAGGATGTGGAGGAAAGGGAATACTTAACATACTGTTGGTAGGAATGTAAGTTAGCTTGGCCAGTATGGAAAACTGTGGAGGTTCCTTGAAAAACTATGAACAGATCTACCAAATGCTTCACCAGTCGCACTTCTGGGTGTACAGCTAAAGGAAACAGATTAGTGTGTCAGCTCACAGGTTTATTGCTGCACTATTCGTGGTAATCTCTGTTGGCCAGTGGATGGATGAGTGAGGAAGTGTGGGCTATGATGGGGTACTGCATAGCCTTCAGGACGGAACCGTACTGCTTGTGGCAGTATGAATCAAACTGGGGATATAATGGGAAGTGACATAAGACAGGTGCAGAAAGACTAAGTAGTGCATAATCGCATTTGTATGTGTAATCTGAAACAGTTGGACTCATAGAAGTAGAGATTAGAATAGTACTTTATTAGGGGATGGCATGGGGGCTACAGGATTGAGGAGGTGTGCTGGTCACTGAATGCAAAATTTCAGTTAGGTCATGCGTTGTGGCACACATCTGGAATCCCAGCACTTGGGAGGTAGAGGCATACACACACACACACACACACACACACAAAAAAAAAAAAAATTATTCAACTGAGATGTATTTATTGGACTGCTTTCTCCACATTGATCTGTGATGACTCTTTATGTAGTAGTTTTATATAATAAAATCTGTATTATTCATCTACTTATTTATGGCACCAACACATTCTTGAAGTGTTACTCAAGCTTTTAGTAAGGATTATTATTTAGCAGGGATAATGTTTTCTCGGGGACTCCATCTTCCAGAGAGGTTGGTGATGGTCTGGCTCTTTATACTCCCACATGATCTCGATCAAGGTATGGGAAGAAAAAATCTTCATGGACTCTCCCCTGTCTCTAATAGTATTAAGTGCAGCTAACTGACTAATTTACATGACTTAATATTTTTATCACAATGTTATATTAGTGAAATATCCCAAAGTTTACTTTTTAATACTTTAGATCCTTTATTTCCTCTAGACACCAAAGATGTGTCTTTTGTTGGCTTCAGAAACGATAGGCAAACATGTAGATGACGTGTTTAACCTGTTTCGTTACAGATATGTTTTCTTCTTTTCGCGGTCCTCTACGTTGTCTCCTGCTTCATCATCACAAGATACAAGAGGAAGTCAGGCAAGTGGGAGCGTCCTAGTGGGAACGCGTGTGTGTGGCGCTGCTCTGTGTCTAGGTCTGTATCTAGGTGCATCGACGCACCTAGGATTGAATGCTCCGGTGAGTGAAGCCAACAGTTGCCTGGGGCTGAGAGACTAAAAATAACCTGCAGGGAACCTGACTACGCTCAGGGTCACCCTCGTAGACCAGAGTCCTTGTTTATCACAATTCTTATGTCCCCCTAAGAATAGTACTGGCCGTTTAGTACCGGGGAAATTCCAGAGTTTCTGAGACTATTTGGTTCCTAATGGTTGGCTTGGACTAAATATTCTACTCACCTCAACCTTACCTTTTCTCCCTCTTAGATTTTCCTTTTTTTTCTCTAGGCAATGTAGAATTTAGAGTGCCCATTCATTGTACTGGTATTGAATTACACAGTATCCTTGTATTACTTCCCATTGCCCTTACCTAGCCAGAGAGCTGCCGTAGCTTTATTCTTTCTTTAATGAACTCTAGGTTGGTTGAGTCACAGATTTTTAGGTCAGAGCATTATGTGCACTCTAGCAATTGCCTCACTGCCTTCTGCTACATATCAGCTGTTTTCTTGAAATCACAGTATTTCCTCCCTGTGCTCTGAGGCTGATAGTAGGTGCCATGTGGTACTTTAGGGTTCCTTGTATTAAGGGTTCTCTGATAGGGTGTAAGGACACAGCCCTTGCTGTGGTGTTACTTGAGTGCTGTCTGTCACCTGGCTGTGAGTGCGTGAAGTGCTGCTTAGAAGCCATAACCCATGTGAAGTTTGAGAATCTGCTGATAGAAGGCTGTGTCTTAGCTATTTTAAAGATATGTTGGCAGGTTTCATATATATGGGCACAGGCAAGAGAGGGCATGAGTGAAAGAGCATAAATGTGTTGTTTTTGAGGAAACTGGGGTGATGGCAGGAAAACTGGGGAGCCTAGATGATTTTCAAGGCAATCCCGGAGTTGAGGGGGGGGAGGTGGCGCCCCTTGATGGTGGATATGGAGATAGTGAACCTTCCTTCAGCCTTGGTGGCTGACTGGATGTGGACATTGGATGTGGATGTTAATATGAAAATTAACACTGGTACTCTGTGGTCCCTTTGGCTGTAAATTGTTTTGGGCAGATGTGATTCAGGATAGACACCGGGTACAATAGCCTAAACACAAAACATACTGACACTGAGACAGGTGAGCACCCCAAAGTCCAGCAGCCTGAGGAGAACTTTGAGGACTTTAGTAGATGAAGAGCAGGAGGGGCGGGGAGGGTTTCACAGAATCAGTCTTTCTGGCTGGTAAACTTATGTGGGCAGACAAAAGAGATGGCTGCTAACAGACCAAAGAGGGGTAGGGAAAGATGAGCTAGCAGGAGAGCGGAGGTATCAGAATGGATGCTGCCTGCTACTTAAAAAATATAGCCGGGCGTGGTGGTGCACGCCTTTAATCCCAGCACTCGGGAGGCAGAGGTAGGAGAATTGCCATGAGTTCGAGGCCACCCTGAGACTCCATAGTGAATTCCAGGTCAGCCTGGGCTAGAGTGAGACCCTATCTCGAAAAACAAAAACAAAAAAAACACAAAAAACAAAAAAAATGTGCAAAATGTTTTTTTTATTTCTTTTTTTATGGTGGGGAGGGGGAGAATTGGTGCACCAGGGCCTCCAACCACTGTAGTTAACACTAGGTGTGTGCGCATGCACCAACTTGTGTATGCATCACCGTGTGCATCTGGCTTACAAGGATCTGGAGACTCGAACATGGGTCCTTAGGCTTTGCAGGCAAGTGCATTAACCACTAAGCAATCTCTCCAGCCCTGTGAAATGTTTTTGACTGTAAAATGGACAATACTTGTGAATTATTGAAGTGAAGGTAGCCAAGGTAGTTTAGGATTGTCTAAGAGAATCTTTTTCAAAATTCTTTAAAAAAATTTTTTTATTGGCAATGTCCATAATTATAGACAATAAGACAATAAACCTTGGTAATCCCCTCCCCCCACTTTCCCCTTTGCAACTCCACTCTTCATCAAAACCCTTCCCCTTCTCAGTTGCTCTTTTATTTAGATGTCATCATCTTTTCCTCTTACTATGATAGTCTTGTGTAGGTAGTATCAGGAACTGTGAGGTCATGGATATCCAGGCCATTTTGTGTCTGAAAGAGCACACTGTAAGGAGTCCTACCCTTCCTTTGGCTCTTACATTCTTTCCACCACCTCTTCTGCAATAGACCCTGAGCCTTGAAAGATGTGATCGAAATGTTTCAGTGCTTAGCACTCCTCTGACACTTCTTCTGAGCACTATGTTACCTTCTGAGTCATCCCAAGGTCACCTTCATCTGAAAAGAGAAGCTTCTCTATCCAAAAGTGAGAGTAGCATAAATGTATGAGTATGGACATTAAGAGAAGTGCTTACTGGGCAGTTTGGTGAGCATAGTATATGCATTTAGGCAGACACCAGCAGATGTTACACTACTAGGACTCTTGACTTCCCCCATCATAGGTTTTCAGTATCAGGCTTGTATTCCCTCCTGTGGAGCAGACCTCCAGTCCAGTTAGAGTACAGCTGGTTCCCCCATAACAGACATGCTACTGTTGCACCCGTTGGCTCATTTGGACTGGCTGGCCAAATTTAAGGTTTGCAGTGCCCACTTTTGTTAATCTCCACTGGTGATTTCTCTCAGCTGGTTTATACAGGGGAGGTTTTTAGCTCAGCTGCAGCAGGATTTCTTATTGACCTTGCTGTCCAAGTGTGTAGAGTCTTTAGCAATAGGGTCTTACCATCTATTCCTGGAGGGAAATCAAGAGCCTTGGCAATGACCTGTAATGTTTTGGGGGCATCAGGGATCTCCCTGGCCAACAACTTGCTGGAAGGTATCCCATCCCTGGCACTGAAAATTTTCTGGTAACAATCTATGGCTTCTGGATGTGCCATTGACCAAAAAGTAGGTTTCCTAGTTCCTTTTTTAAAAAATTTATTTATTTATAAGGGGGGGGGAAGGAAGGGAGGGAGATAGTGAGAAGAGAGACAGGCAGACAGAATGCGAATTGGCACACCAGGACCTCCAGAAACTGCAAACGAACTCCGGACGCATGTGCCACCTTGTGTTTCTGGCTTACGTGGGTACTGGGGAATCAAACCTGAGTCCTTAGGTTTCACAGGCAAGTGCCTTAACCACTAAGCCATCTCCCCAGCCCCTAAGAGAATCTTTTTTTTTTAAAAAATTTTTGTTTATATTTATTTATTTCAGAGCAAGCGAGCAAGAGAGAGAGGGAGGGAGAGAGAGAGAGAGAGAAAGAGGCAGATAGAGAGAGAATGGGCTCACCAGGGCCTAGATGCATGCACCCCCTTGTGCATCTGGCTTATGTGGGTCCTGGGGAATCAAGTCTCGAACCGAGGTCCTTAGGCTTCACAGGCAAGCACTTAACCACTAAGCCATCTCCCCAGCCCCCCTAAGAGAATCTTGTTATTGTAATGACAGACTCAAAGAAAAGAGGTAAATTCTAAGAGTATGAAATTTTATATTAAAAGTTTTGTTGGCTACTAACCAGAAAATTTCATTCATTAACAGTTTAACATTGCTATTAACACTGTGCAACAGTGAACCCCACAATATTCCTATTTTTAAAGAGAGAGAGAAAGAGAGAGAGAGAGGAGTTTGAGAGTGATTATGGACCTGCCAGGGCCTCTTGCTGCTGCAAAGGAACTCCAGATGCTTGAGAGCCATGTTGTACATCTGGTTTTATGTGACTACTGGGGAATCAAACCTGGGTAGGCAGGCAGGCAGGCCTTTAACCACTAAGCCATCTCCCCAGCCCATTTTTTTCTTGGGGTCTAAGTATTTTGGGAATTTTATTTTACATGTGTTAATAAGAGATTTTCACAAAATCAAAATACTCCATTCCCTAATCATATACCATCTTACCTGATATAAGAGGTTTAAATTTGGATATTTTTATTTTATTTAATTAATTAACTTGAGAGAGTGAGAAAGGGAAAGACACACACACATACACACACACACACACAGAGAGAGAGAGAGAGAGAGAGAGCGAAAAAGAGAGAGGGAGAGAATGGGTACTCCAGGGCCTCCAGCTATTACAAGCAAACTCCAGATGCATGTGTCACCTTGTGAATCTGACTTATGTGGGTCCTGGAGAATGGAACCGAGGTCTTTTGGCTTTGCAGGCAAACACCTTAACCTCTAAGCCATCTCTCAGCCCTAAATTTGGATCTTTGTTGGAGTAAACACACTGGTCTTTGAAAGTCTTTTCCATCCACTAATTGATTTCTTAAAGTTTATATTTTTGGTATATTTTAAATTAATGATAAATTTTGTTGGAAGGTAAAATAATTTTAATACGTTAAACTTTTGCAGATGAACAGGAAGATGAAGACGCCATAGTCAACAGAATTTCGTATGTATTCTAAACGTTCAGTTTTTCTGTCTCTAATTTCTTTTAAAAACTATTTTATTTATTTGCAAGCAGAGAGAGAGAAAGAGAGAAGGATATTGAAGGAGAGAGGGAGGGATGGAGGGAAGTAGGAAGGAAGGGAAGCAGAAAGGGAAAGAATGGGTACACCACAGCCTCTAGCCACTGCAAACAAACTCCAGTTACATGTGCCACTCTGTGCATCTAGGGAACTGAACCCAGGTTGTTAGGCTTTGAAGGCAAGCACATTAACCAATGAGACATCTCTCTAGCTTCCTGTTTCTAATTTTGAAGTAAGATTTTGAAAATGAAGTTGCAGTTTTGAACAGAAACAGGGGAGTAGTTCTTAAAGTACCAACATACCCTATCTTGGAGAAGCACATGCAGGGAATACACATGGTGATTATGCACTAGCCTTCCCTTACAAACATGTGCTAATGTGAGGTGTGTGAGGTGCACATACCTATAATGCCAGTGCTTCGGAGGCAAAGGCAGGAGCATCTGAGTTCAAGGCCAGCTTGGCTACAACAGAGAGTGTGAGGCTAGCCTTGGCTATGGAAGACCTTGTCTCAAAAAAAAAGTGCTTACTTAAAGAAATGACAGATTTTGTCTTCAGAAGACTTAATGAGGAAATGGGCTTAAGTTTGAGAAAATTGTTTAGGAAAAACCTAGCCTGGCACAGTGGCAGATGCTTGTACTTTCAGCCTTCTGGAGGCTGAGGCAGGAGGATTTAGTTTGATGCCAGTTTGGGCTGCATGACAAGGCCCTATCTAAAGAAGCGGCGGGGTGGGGCGGGGAAGCAAGCAAGACACAGGTATCTTTCTGGTCAGTGGCATATTTGCCTGAAGAGAGCAGGGAATTGTCCAGATTGTCTTGTAGGTTCCTTATGTGTTTTGGGAAGACAGAAATGCCCCTTAATTTTTTTGAGGCACTAAACTGAATGGAAAGCAGTAAATTCCTTTCAGTTAGATTTTACTCACTTAAATTGTGAAATCCCAGATGTGCCTTGGTTAGATGGTATCCATGTTCCAGGACTTTCAAACTCTATAAAATTTAAAACAAATCACAAACTTATAGGAAGTAGAGTGCAAAAAATTTCTTCTCCAGATGGTCCCTTTGGAGGGGGAGGACAGGGAGGAGGCTAACGATGGTACCAACATGGCTGTTTACACACTGAATATGTACATAACTAATAAAGAAAAAAATATAAATTTCTTCTCGAACCATTTGACCTCACTGTACACTTCTTCCTGTGCAGTCCTTGTGAACTGTGCCCTGTCCTGTGTATCTGCCACACATTGGTACAATGCCACTCAGCTCCCATCCAGACTGACCAGATGTCACAACAATGTGCCCTGTAGCGAAAGGGTCCCTTCACATCATGCATGACGTTTGGTGGTTATGCCCCTTAGTTCTTCTTGGGATGGAAATACTTCTGCGGCAAGCCCTTGCCTTTCTGCCCCTAACCCTGTGGAGATGACAGGCTATTTATGCTCATGCTGAGGTGCCAGGGATGAAGCCCAGGGCCTTGCTTATGCTAAGCACCCACTGTACCACAGTGCTGCACCCCAGCCCAGTGATTTGTTGTTTTTGACGTTTCTGCAGGAGTACGATCAGGCTAGCAGGTAGGAGGGTAGCAGAGAAGGTGAGAAAAGGAGAGGAGATAGAAAAAGGTGTGTACACACACAATGCACACAGATGTATTGTATCCACACACAGGAATAGGTTTTAGTCATAAAAGAAATGAAGTACCAACACATACTGCAGTGTGGATAGACTTTGGAAACACTGCCAAGGCAAGGAAGCTGACAGGAAAGATCATGCAGTACTCTGTTGCATCCATAAAGAGTACATGGGTAGGTAAGTCCTTTGAAAGCAGATTGGGCTGTGCAGATGCTGTGGCTCCCCATAGCTGCTTGCTCTCAGCGACACTCAACTCCACCATGTTCTTGATCACTCACTGGTGAGTCCTTGGGCTGAGTCACCTTTGAGCTGTTTGCAGACACAGAAAACTGTTGTGCACTGAGCACTGGAGAGAAAGGTTTGGCTGTAAGGATTCCTGCTCTCATGGAGTTATTCCAGGATACATGTGTCACAGTGGTGACTTCACATACCATGACCACACTGGAGGCAAGACCGTGTAAAGGGAGAATTTGAACTTCCTCCTGAAGCATATAGGTCTGGCGTCTTGTCCCTGGCACATGCTGAACCAGACACAAGTGGTTCCTGGGTTTTCACCTGCACTGCCAAGACTGAGCAGTTGGATGCCAAGCATGCAGTCTTGGGGAAGGTGAAAGATGGCATGAGCATTGTGAAAGCCAAAGCCATGGAGAGCTCTGGGTCCAGGAATGACCAGACCAGCAAGAGGACCTCCACTGCGGACTGCAGGCAGCTCTGTCTGTTAGGCCCAAGTGCATCTAAAGCACTCCCGTGCCCTCGGCAGCCCGGGAGAGCTCTCCCCACGTCCTGCAGTGTCTGCGCTCTCACTGCACGTGTCTGGGTTCCATAGTTTCCTTGTTCCTTCCCCTCCAGGTCTAGCTGGATTGCAGAGTTAAGCTTATGATTATGCATAAAAACTCAATGCCAACCCCTTCCCAAGCAAACTGATGGCTGCATGGGCCAGAGGGAGGGGGCAGAGGATGACTGCTTTGTGGATCTATTTTATTTGTGATGAAATGGCCTTGGGCTGGGAAAGCGTAGTGAGCTGCACAACACTGAGAGTGGACTAAATGCCTGGAATTATTCACCTTTACATGATGTTCTAGGTTATATGAATTTCACTTCAGTATAAGAATAGTTTCTATTAACAAATGACTTAACTGGGTGCTGGTAGTGCATCCTCCTTTAATCCCAGCACTTGAGAGGTGGAGGTAGGAGGATCACTGTGAGTTCATGGCCAGCCTAGGACTGCAGGGTGAGTAGGTCAGCCTGAGCTAGAGTGAGACTCAACCTTGGGGGCGGGGGAATATTTCTGACTAATAGACGACTTAACTAGGCCTGCTTTGTTTGATAATTGAAATTGTTTTAAGTGGCTTTGGCAAGTTGGATGAGCTAAGTAGTTCTACAGTGGACGTTCCTGTCCTATAGGGTTAAAGTTAAGCCCAAAGCTTGGTGCTTTAGAGTCCAGAAATGGGGTCTGAATCATGGCTCCTGTGAACCACAGACCATGTGAAGGGCACCCCAGAGGTGTGAGGGGAGAGCTGCCTCTCCTCTTCATGAAGTCCTGTCTCACAGTGTGTGGCGAGTCTCCTTAAAGCTCATGTGGACCAGTCGTCTGTGAATAGCCCTTTGTCTTTTCCCAGGTGTTGTAGCTTCCCTCTCAGTGCTGGGACAAAGCACTCAACCAAAAGCAGCTGAGAGGAAGAGGGAAGTATTTATTTTGGATTATAGTCTCAAGGGGAAACTCCATGATGGCAGGGGAAAGCATGGCATGAGCAGAGGCTGGACATCACCTCTGCCCAGTGGGTGGACAGCAGCAGCAGGAGAGTGAGCTGAACTCTACTATCAAAGGGGAGCAGCCTGTAACACCCCTAAGCCCGCCCTCAATAACCCACCTCTTCTAGCAAGGCTCCACCTTCCAAATTGCCATCAGCTGGGGACCAAGCCTCAGCGCGTATGAGATTATGTGTGGAATCTGACTCAATCATTTCAGCGGGACAGGGCATCTAGCAAGAGCATGGTTGAGTCCTGCTCCTTGTGTGATGCTCAGGATAGGCACAATTTCCTGATGTTCCAGCTGCTCCACACAGCTGCAGGGTTGATGTTTTTGGGCAGCCTTCTTATTTCTGAATACAGGTGGGTTTGTGTGTTTAAGTTTGGAGAGGTCTAGAGTAGGGCTATTCGAGAGAGTGAGCCTGAGCTGACCTACAGTTTTGGCCCTTTTTGCTTTTTCTGAGACAGAGTTTTGCTGTGTGGCCCAGGTTGGCCTTGAACCCTTAGTCCTCTTGCCACAGCCTCAGTGCTGAGACTGCAGGTGTGCATCATGGCGACTTTGGCCCATTTTTTAAAAATTTATTTATTTGATGGGGGGGGTGAGGGAGGGGGGAAGAGAATGGGTATTCCAGGGCCTCCAGCCACTGCAAATGAACCCCAGATGTGTGCACCCCCTTGTGTATCTGGCTAATGTGGGTCCTGGGGAATCGAACCTGGGTCCTTTAGCTTTGCAGGCAAATGCCATAGCCACTAAGCCATCCCTCCAACCCAGCTTTGGCCCATTTGAACCATTTAGATGTCATCTTTGGTTTCCTTTCTGCTCCTTAATACCCCATACTCTGTTTCTACCTATTTATGGCCCCAAATAACCGTGCATTTTTCACAACTAAAATGTGTTTTCTTGGAGAGCCAGTCTCAGCTAGGTATTGAATTGATTCTGGTTAAGTTGTATAAAAATGTTGTGCCTACTTGGTGCAATCACTTTTAAGATGGCCGTGAACCTGAACAGGTAAGGCTATCTTTCCTGAAGGGAGGCCTGGTATGCAGAGTATCTGAGCTCAAGACAGCAAGGAAGGCACCACCAAGGCTGGCCAGGCTTCATGAGGGCGTCAGAAGCAAGGAAGCCTCATGAGGTGTAGGAGCTTAGTGGAGGGATGAGGCTGTCTGTGTCCGGACAGTTCAGAGAGGGAAGTTACCTGAACAAGAAGCTGTCTGTGTAGGGTTGGGGTCAGTGTGATGGGAAATTGAGTACTTGTCATGGTGGGGGACATGGTTCATTAAAGATAATGGGAACCAGGTACTGAGAGGAGATAGAGAAATAAAAACTGAACACTGAGTTGGATTAGAATTGAGGGTGTCCCCCCACAATGACTGACTGCTGCTTTCACAACTCATCACGCACAACTCCATGGTGAATACCAGCAGTCCAACTAAGGAGGGCCCTCAGTGGAGTGGGGCCAGGAAGGAGGGAAATGATGGTACCAACACATGATGTATCCATACAAAGTTTCTACTAAATGAAAAAACGAAAGAAAAAGAATTGGGGGTGTCATTGTGAATATATGTTTGTCAACACAGAGAATTCTAGAACTGCATGTAGAGGTAAACAAGGGTCTGTCTGTGTGCATGCCTGCCGAGTGCATGCTACTCTCCTTGCCTGTTTGTCTCCTGAGTGCCTCAAAGCACAGCACCCAGCAGTAGTGACTGTTTGAAGCCCTGGATATAGTTTAGATAGAATTTCCTTCTACACGGAACCAGAGCTCCTTAAAGGCCAGGTGCAGGGTTGGGAGAAGGAGAGGCCCAGGCCAAACTGTGTGTCCTGTACCGAGTGTACGTACTTGAAGAATGACGGGGCCACCCTGAAAGGAAACAGAGTCTTTCAAGGGACTCGCACCAAACTGGGGACAATTTGAGTATGAAAAGAAATGACACTTGGGAGGCAGAGGTAGGAGGATTGCTGTGAGTTTGAGGCCAGCCTGGAACCACAGAGTGAGTTCCAGATCAGCCTGGCCTAGAGTGAGACCTCACCTAGAAGAAACAAACAAATGGTTGCTGTAATGGATGCTCACCTACTGACAGTCCTGAGTACATAATGAGACAGCAGGAAAGGAGTAAGTTGGAGGCTTGACAAGAACAGGATACCCTTGTAGTTTTACACTTTCCTTCCCACAAACCACTCCTAAAGAGGGAGAGTATCTTAGAGTGTCCTGGCAGACACCTTGACTTGCGGCTGAGAGAACTGGGTAGCAGACGTGCAGACAGCAGTGCCGAGCCACCCAGAGAAAACATGGAGCGGCACGTTGGTGAAGCCCTGTCTGGTGGCCGTGCCAGATGACACCTGACTCTGGCTGAGTTCCTCATCCCCACAGCTTGCCTTGTGTTTTCTGGGCCATCAACTTCCTCTCCACTTCAGCCCTCGGCCCTACTCCTGCCCTTGACTCCCTTTTCATAAGCTGCTTATCGGGAGTCCTGTTGGTACGACTGTCTGTCAGATGGAGCCATAATGAAAGCCTTTCATCACTGTGGTGAGGAACAGAGTTCAGCAGAGGGCTAGGGAAGAGGCAGGTGGGAGAAGCAGATGTGATGTGCAAGTCCCGCTCGAGAAGCTTTTAGAAAGCGCAGAAACATCCGGGGGCTGGGGGCCGAGGCACCGATCGGGCAGGTGAAGTGTGCGGTAACTGGGACAGCCGGGCGTGGAGCAGGGGAGAGACGGCTCTATCAGGGGCTAAGTGTGGAGAGTTTACACTCTGAAAGAGGAGACAGCGATTTCCTGGGAAATAGGGGCAGGAGGAACATGGTAAGAAGCTTGAGAGTTGCTTAATGATCAGTGTTAGAAACGGGTTAGGTCTGCAAAGGACCACAGTCACACAGTCCAAAGTGTATTGGGGCTGGGTGTGGTGGTGCACACCTTTAATCCCAGCTCTTGGGAGGCAGAGGTAGGAGGATCACTGTGAGATCCAGGCCACCCTGAGACTCCATAGTGAATTCTAAGTCAGTCTGAGCTAGGGTGAGACCCTACCTCGGAAAAACCAAAGTGTGTTGGCAAGGCAATGTTTCCTTCTGCAGCAGGGGTCACGGCTTTTGCAGAGTTCAGGCAAGCAGGGCACACCAGCAGGGGGTCTGACGTTTTATTCCCTGACTTGAGGGTCCTGCGTCTCATAGGCAGAGTTCTATCTCACATTCTTATGCAACTGGCTAAAATATAAAAATGATGCAGTTTCTAGGGGAAAGCTAAGGGAATGGAAGATTTAGGGACCTTTTGCCAAATGCAGACAGAAAAGCTTTGGTCTCAAGGGCTGTTAATTCTTTTGGTTCAAGGATAGCTGCTCCAGGAAGATCCTGGATGACAGAATAGCATCCTTCCAGAACTGAGTTTCCTTATAATCCATTGGCAGAAAAGACAGCACATCTCTTTCATATTTCTTATATCAAGACCAGGGGAGTGTAAGTCCAAGACCCCAGTTCCTGGCTCTTGTGTGCTGCCTGAAAGTATGAAAACGAAGGTGGTTTTACCATATTGTCATCACTTTGTGGGGCTATTTTCTGAATAGTCTGCCGGTGGTGGCGTTCTTTGCCCCGGTTACAGTCAGCACTGGAGTGAAGTCTCAAGCACCTTGTTGATGAGAGGCTCTGCCTTGCTGCTTGAACTAAGGAAATAGACACAAATGTCAGATTCTCCAGAAAATACTCTGGTTTTTATCATCATTATAAAAGAGACAGAGTTCTGGAGATGTAATATTTTTATATTGCTCCATTATAGAGGGCAATGTCCTTTAATTCTGAAAGGGCATTTTTGTGGGTGACTCTACTGTACCCTTTTCAGCTCAGGCCTTAGTTTAAGGATCTTGGCCCTGTCACATGAACCTTGTATGAGTGGCTCAGGGATGTTCCTCTGTTCTTCTGTAGCGGGAGGCCAATCACAGTGACAGGTGTGATCAACTGACTCCGTAAGCTGCCTGTTGAATGACATTTCAGGTCTGGTGACCATTTACTGAGGACTTTCTAGGTCACTTCTAACTTCCACTGCATTGTCTGTTTGCCCTATATAATAAACTCCTTTCGTCTGATCACTGGTTCCAGTATTTGACCTGGAAGTTATGTTGACCCTGTGTGTTGCCCAAGTATATTGGGGGCCAAGAAGAAAGAGAAGCAAGAAGGGAAAAATTGAGGACTACTTCTTAGAACAAGTGATTTTTTTTTTTTTTTTTTGAGGTAGGGTCTCATTCTGGGCCAGGCTGATCTGGAATTCACTATGGACTCTCAGGGAGGCCTTGAACTCACGGCAATCCTCCTACCTCTGCCTCCCAAGTGCTAGGATTAAAGGCATGCGCCACCACGCCCGGTTTAGGACAAGTGATTTTTGAGGTCTGTTTTGCCTTTTGAGCATGAACTTGTCTTGGTGGAGTGTGTGGAGGGCATCCTAGGGAGAGAGCAGCTTGTGCAGGGAGACCTGGAACCCCAACTGTCACTTGATCTTCAGGAAACTGGGATTGTGGGAGTTAAGAGCAAGCTGAAATGTGTCCTGATGAGAGGAGCCTAGGGAGTAGTTGGACTCTGTGAGCCTGGGACAGTGAGCGTGGGGAGGCTGTATGGACCTGGGACAGTGACCGTGGGGAGGCTGTATGGACCTGGGACAGTGAGCGTGGGGAGGCTGTATGGACCTGGGACAGTGACCGTGGGGAGGCTGTATGGACCTGGGACATTGAGCGTGGGGAGGCTGTATGGACCTGGGACAGTGACCGTGGGGAGGCTGTATGGACCTGGGACAGTGAGCGTGGGGAGGCTGTATGGACCTGGGACAGTGAGCGTGGGGAGACTGTATGGACCTGGGACATTGACCGTGGGGAGGCTGTATGGACCTGGGACAGTGACCGTGGGGAGGCTGTATGGACCTGGGACATTGAGCGTGGGGAGGCTGTATGGACCTGGGACAGTGACCGTGGGGAGACTGTATGGACCTGGGACAGTGACCGTGGGGAGACTGTATGGACCTGGGACAGTGAGCGTGGGGAGGCTGTATGGACCTGGGACAGTGAGCGTGGGGAGGGGGAGGCTGTATGGACCTGGGACATTGAGCATGGGGAGGCTGTATGGACCTGGGACATTGAGCGTGGGGAGGCTGTATGGACCTGGGACAGTGACCGTGGGGAGACTGTATGGACCTGGGACAGTGACCGTGGGGAGGCTGTATGGACCTGGGACATTGAGCGTGGGGAGGCTGTATGGACCTGGGACAGTGACCGTGGGGAGACTGTATGGACCTGGGACAGTGAGTGTGGGGAGGCTGTATGGACCTGGGACAGTGACCGTGGGGAGGCTGTATGGACCTGGGACAGTGACCGTGGGGAGGCTGTATGGACCTGGGACATTGAGCGTGGGGAGGCTGTATGGACCTGGGACAGTGACCGTGGGGAGACTGTATGGACCTGGGACAGTGAGTGTGGGGAGGCTGTATGGACCTGGGACAGTGAGCGTGTGGATTCAGCTTGGCTTCTCCTGTGTCTGACTGGAGTTAGGTTTTATATGTGCAGTGTGCTCTACATTAAGAAATTGGCACTTGATGAACTGAACCCCGGAGTCTCCAGAGATCTAGTGACTAAGTCGGAGTGCACTTCAGCTGGCTGCCACAAGATGGCAGTGGCCTCCAGGTTACTGGATTATATCTGTTTTGGGGGCAGGTGTAAAAAAAAAAAATATATATATATATATATATATATATATATATATATATATACATATATATATATATATAAATTTTATTTATTTATTTATTACAGTCAGAGAGAGAAGGAGAAAGAGTGAGAATGGGCATGCCAGGGCTTCTAGCCAGTGTAAATATACTTCAGATGCATGCGCAACCATGTGCATTTGGCTCACATGGGACCCTGAGAATCGAACCTGGGTCCTTAGGCTTCGGAGCCATGTGCCTTAAATGCTAAGCCAGCTCGCCAGCCCAGGTGTAACTATATATTTTTTGCATTCTTTCAATATTAACTTCAACGGTATGGATATTTAAGTTCTATTTTTAATTTTAATGAAATTTCCTGTTCCTTTGGCATTTACTTTTCTAACAATCTTTTAAAAAAGTTAGATGCTTGTTACAAAAATGTTAAAACTTTTCAGAAATATATAACTGAGAAGTAAAAGTCCCTATAATCACAGTCTCCTGTGGATTGTTACAAATAATGCTGGATTTTGTAGATTAGTCTCCATCTATGCTGACACATAAGCATTTCTAGGGGGACAGAGAGCGTGTTTGGTATTATTGTCCATGTTTTCCTTCAGCGTGTGTGTGTGTGTCAGAGGACAGCTTTGTGTGTATTGTCTTTGCCTTCACCTCATTTGAGGCAGGGTCTTCCTGTCCTCTTCTGACTGTTGTTGACACCACTGTGTCTGCCAGGCTAGCTGGTTTGGGAGCTTCGAGGAAGTTCTCCTGTTTCCATCTCCCATTTCCCTGTCAGCATGCTGGGATTATGGAAGCCTACCTCCACTTACGGCTTTCTGTGTGGGGTCTGGGGCTAGAACTCAGGCTTGTGTGGGAAGCACTTTAAACACTGAGCCATCTCCCTAGATCCCTTTTTCACTTATTTAAAAAAAATATTAGGCAAAGGTTTTCTGAAATACCCATTTTATTTATTTACATTAAAACGACTTGTGAATAAAATGTAACTAAATATGTATTAACATAGAATATCATTGAAGTTCAGATGATAGACTAATAGTTCATGATTTTTTTTTTTGTTTTGTTTTTTGAGGTAGGGTCTCACTCTAGCCCAGACTGACCTGGAATTTACTATGTAGTCTCGGGGTAGCCTCAAACTCATGGTCATCCTCCTACCTCTGCCTCCCGAGTGCTGGGATTAAAGGTGTGCTCCACCACGCCTGGCTATTAATGATTTTTTAAAAAAATTTTGTTCCTTTTTGGTGTTTGGAGACAAAGTCTCTGTAGCCTAGGCTGGCCTTGAACTCTTGGTAATCCTCCTTGATTTAATCTCCCAAGCGCTGGTATTACAGACATGAGCCACCACGCCTGGCTTCTTTTCATATTTTCAATCAGTTTTAGTTCTTGGTTATTAATGTGTGTAATCGTGTATGTTATTGGGGTTTAGTGTGATATTTCAGCTTGTGCATACAGCGTGCACTGCTGAAGTCAGGGCATCTAGTATTTCTCCTTGTCACGGGATAACCACTTTAAATTAGCTTGCTTTTCACTCTGCGCTCACAAATGTATCTTCCACCTGAGGCAGTGCCCCCATTGCTGGTAGCGTGTAGTCACTGTCGTTAATGAAATGCACTCGTGCGGCCGCCGAAGGGAAGGAACCCCTGCAAAGTGCTCGCAGCACTGTCTTCGGGGCACAGCGCGCTCATCTCGTTCACATTTCCGGGTGTCCCCCAGCTAAGCTCACCTCTGGTCTCCTGGAGCCTTAGGCAATGTGCGCTCACCGCTTCCCCACCAGTGACGATGCCTCTCCTCTCTTCCAGGTTGTTTCTGAGCACCTTCACTCTAGCAGTTTCAGCTGGGGCTGTTTTGCTTTTACCCTTCTCAATCATCAGCAATGAAATCCTGCTTGCTTTCCCTCAAAACTACTATATTCAGTGGCTGAATGGCTCCCTGATTCATGGTTAGTATATATTGCTTAATACAATTGTTACTAATACTTTAAGATCTTACTACACTGTATTTTTAGATTTTTCTTAGTAATTCATAATTTGTAACTTCTTCTAGTTAATCCTTGTAGCTCTCAACAAGCTCAGGAATCTGGGTTTTACCTACCATTCCTAGTCTTAGTTCAGAATACTCTCCTGTTTTACTTAATCAAGAACTCTCTCTATACTTACTATGTCTTTTTTTTTTTTTTTTGAGATGGAGTTTTATACGTTAGCCCAGATTGGCCTAGAACTCGCTGTTAGTCCAGGCTATCCTTAAGACATAGTTAATTCTCAAGTGCTGGGATCACAAACATGAGCCACCAGCCCAACCACTTACTATGATTTTTTTTCCATTTTAAAAAAGAGTTTTATTTTTATTTTTATTTATTTATTTGAGACAGAGAGAGGGAGAGAATGGGTGCGCTGGGGCCTCTAGCCACTGCAAATGCACTCCAGATGCATGTACCACCATGTACATCTGGCTTATGTGGGACCTGGAGAATTGAACCAGGGTCCTTAGGCTTCACAAGCATGCACCTTAACTGCTAAGCCATCTCTCCAGCCTTGTCTTTTTTTTTATTTTTTCATTTTTTGAGGTAGGGTCTTATTCTAGCCCAGGCTGGCCTCAGACTCACAGCAATCCTCCTACCTCTGTCTCTCAAGTGCTGGGATTAAAGGCATGTGCCACCACACCTGGCTTTACTATGATTTTGATAAGGTATTTTGATTTAAATATTTGGGAAGAGAATTTTAGTCTATCTGGTAATGTCAGAAGACCACAGTCTCCATTAGAAGAACTTAAAATTTAGAGGCTACTATCTATTTTTATTTTTAGAGAGGGTTTCATGAGTTCTAGGCTGTTCTTGAACTCACTGTGTAGTTGAAGATGACCTTGAACTTCTGATTCTCCTGCCTCCACCTTCCAGGCTCTGGGATTACAGCTGTGTGCCATTACAACTGGTTTATGTGGGCCTGGAAATCAAACCCAGGGCTTCGTGCATGCTAGGCAAGTGCTTTATCAGCTGAGGTGCAGCCTCAGCCTTCTACTAGTTTTCTTAGTCATTTTAAGACACAAGGTCAAGGTGGAATGAAAGTACTGTCAAGTAAAATTTATTATGATTTTATTTATTTATTTTTAACATTTACTATTATTATTGTTATTATTTAAAAATATACTTTATTTATTTTAGAGAGAGAGAAAGAGGCAGATAGAGAGAATGGGCATGCCAGGGCCTCTAGCCACTGCAAACAAACTCCAGACGCATGTGCCTCCTTGTGCATCTGGCTTGTGTGGGTCCTGGGGAATCAAACCGGGGTCCTTAGGCTTCGCAGGCCAATGCCTTAACCACTAAGCCATTTCTCCAGCCGAAAATTTACTATTATTCTTAAAAATATATTTTATTGCCAGGCGTGGTGGTGTATGCCTTTAATCCCAGCACTTGGGAGGCAGAGGTAGGAGGATTGCCATGAGTTCAAGGTTACCCTGAGACTACATAGTGAATTCCAGGTCAGCCTGAGCTAGAGTGAGACCCTACCTCGAAAAACCAAAAAAAAAAAAAAAAAAAAATTTATTTATTTATTTGAGAGAGAGGGGGCATGCCAGGGCCTCTAGCCACTGCAAACAAACTCGAGATTCATGTGCCCTCTTGTGTATCTGGCTTATGTGGGTCCTACAGAATTGAACCGGGATCCTTTGGCTTTGCAGGAAAATGCCTTAACTGCTGAGCCACCTCTCCAGCCCCCAGTTTACTAAGAGTTTTAAAAGTAAGGCAGGATGGATAGATGGCTTCGTGGTTAAAGCACTTGCCTGTGAGGCCTATGGACTCACGTTTGACACTCCAGGTCCCATGTAAGCCAGGCGCACAGTGACACAAGCACACAAGGTTGCATATGCATACAAGGGTGCGCATGTGTCTGTAGTTTGATTGTAGTGGCTGGAGGCCCTGGTGTGCCAATTCTCTATGTCTCTCTTGCATAAAAAAGGCAGTCCATTGGATTTGCCTTAAAAAAAAAGTAAGGTGTGCCAATATAGACAAAAACATACTAAGAAGAGAGGTAGCTCTGCACCGCATGTCACCTGGAGTTCAGCCATTTTCTGGCGACTTTTGAGCAGGTCACTTAGAATGGTGAGTAAAACCCGTCTTGCAGGCTTGCCTTTAGGAATGTGCCTATGCAAATACCCGTGTCTTTATAGCCACTTGAAGCCTGGTAGCCCTTGAGCTGACTTAGTGTGTGCTCTGAACTCTTGTCTTCCAGAGCATGCTGGCACCAATCCACTATGATCTGTTAGAAGTGATACCTTTTTCTTCCTGCTCATGCCTTTCCTATTTCAATCTTATTTACTTATTAATTATAAGTATTATTATTTTTTGTGGAAGGGCTCCAGCCCAGATTGACCTGTAGCCCCAGAAATGCTTAGAACTCATAGTGATCATCCTACCTCAGCCTCCAAGTACTGGAATTAAAGGCAGGTGACACCATACTCCACACCTTTCCCATTTTGTTAGTGTTAATTTTTGTCACTGGTATTAACTAGTTAGGTTATTAGTGGTATTGGTAATATTGGTGTCAGTAGTTATTTATTATGAATATGTAATTTGAGAGTTATATGTAAGGTTGATACTTCCCTTTTGAACACCAAAGGCAGCTGACAAAACCAGGATACCTTATTATCAGGTATTTTTATATAGACCCACATCATTTTCCTCTTATCTCCCTCCTCCAGAATAGGAAGAATAGTTAATTGGGTACACTGAACAGAGCAATAAGTACTGTTCTGTCTATAGCCCCTTTACCCCGATCTTTTGGTTTTTCGAGGTAGGGTCTCACTCTAGCTCAGACCTGGAATTCACTCTGTAGTCTCAGGGTGACCTTGAACTCATGATGATCCTCCTACCTCTGCCTCCCAAGTGCTGGGATTAAAGGTGTGCGCCACCACACCCAGATCTTTTTACTTTTTACATTTTTTTTTTTTTTTTTTTTGGTATTTTGAGGTAGGGTTTCACTCTAGCTCAGGCTGACCTGGAATTCACTCTGTAGTCTCAGGGTGGCCTCGAACTCTTTGGCGATCCTCTTACCTCTGCCTCCCAAGTGCTGGGATTAAAGGCGTGTGCCACCACGCCCGGCCTACTTTTTAAATTTTATTTATGTGCAAGGGGAGAGAGAGAGAGGGAGGGAGGGAGTGCACATTAGGGCCTCCTGCCCCTGCAAATAAACTCACAGATGCATGTACCACTTTGTCCATCTGGCTTTATGTGGATATTGGGGAATCAAACCCAGGCTGTCAAGCTTTACATGCAAGTGCCTTTAACCACTGAGCAATCTCTCCAGTCCTCTTTCCCCTGTGCTGCTAGAGACATTTTATAATTAGTGAAGCCTGTCTGTGAAACAGTATCTTGAAGAAGAGTAGTCAGGGACAAGTATTTGCTACTTTTGAAATTGAAGATTTCTGGTAATGTTTTCTCTTTTTCTTTTGTTTAAAAATATTTTATTTATTTGAGAGAGAAAGAGGCAGAGAGAGAGAGAGGTATGGGGGGGAGAAGGGAGGAGAGAGGGAGGGAGAGAGGGAATAGGTGTGCCAGGGCCATCAGCTGCTGCAAAGGAACCCCAGACGCATGCACCACCTTGTGCATCTGGCTTATGTAGGTCCTGGAGATTTGAACCTAGGTCCTTTGGATTTGCAGGCAAGTGCCTTAACCACTAAACCATCTCTCTGGCCCTAATGTTTTTTTTTTTTTTTTTTTGGTTTTTCGAGGTAGGGTCTCACTCTAGCTCAGGCTGACCTGGAATTCACTATGGAGTCTCAGGGTGGCCTCGAACTCACGGCGATCCTCCTACCTCTGCTTCTCGAGTGCTGGGATTAAAGGCGTGCGCCACCACGCCCAGCTCATGTGCCACCACGCCCAGCTCTTTTTTTGGTTTTTCGAGGTAGGGTTTCACTCTAGCCCAGGCTGACCTGGAATTCACTCTGTAGTCTCAGGGTGGCCTCAAACTCATGGCGATCCTCCTACCTCTGCCTCCCAAGTGCTGGGATTAAAGACGTGTGCCACCATGCCCAGCTTTTTAATCTTGATCTTATTTGGAGTGAGTGTATCCTTTTTAAACAGTTTATCCAACTTGAATTTGACTTAAAAATGTATCAGTGGTACGTTGTTTTGTTAAGTTTGTGGTGTAGGTCATTGGACTTGGGTGTCCAGGTGATGCTATGAAGTGGAATAACGGGCTGGAGAGATGGCTCAGCAGTTAAGAGCACTTTCTGTGTAAGCATGAGGTGGCTTGAGAGACCTCTCAGCTACTATCCCAGGACCTACATACACAGCACTGGGCTCATCATACGTGCCATAACCCCAGTCCTGTGGGGAAGAATTGCTTGAGTTTGAGAAAAAATGGCAAAATCTGGATCAGTAAGATTCTGAGTCACGTAAGAATAGGCAGAAGAACTATGGAGTGGGACATGTGACATTCTCCTCTGGCCACCACAGATGAGTGCACCCTGCTGTAGGGGCGCATGGGGTGCCACAAGGGCACACACACGTGCACATGCATACCCCTATCACAAACAAAAGAAAACATTTTTCAAGTTTCAGAGGTCTAAACATGTTTTTAGCTTATAAACAATCAAATTCAAAAAGAAGAAATATTTACTTATGAATGTTATTCAAAATAGATTTTGCTGGGCATGGTGGCACATGCCTTTAATCCCAGCACTGTGGAGGCAGAGGTAGGAGAATCACTGATTTGAGGCCAGCCTGGGACTATAGAGTAAGTTTCAGGTCAGAGTGAGAACCTACCTTGAAAAAAAAAATTGTTTTCTCCTACCATTATTAAATGTTACTCACAAGTTACTAGTAATTGGTATCAATAGTCCAGTCCTTTATCATTATATGCATTTGTAAATGCATAGGCATTGAGGTATTGTTCATAATATTAAAACTACAAATGAGTTAGGCATTTGAACTGGGAAAGTAGGCTAATTCAATCCATACAGTGGAGTGTTTTTGTCCACTATAGATGGTGGTGTCAGCAGATGTTTGTTTGCATGTAAAAATGCTGGGAAAAAGCATGTTTAAAACCAGCTGTGCCCCCGCCCTGGTATTTTGCACTGCTGAGTATTAAACCCAGGGCCTTGCTCATGTTAGGCAAGTGTTCTACCAGTAACAGCTCCAGCTTGTTTTCTTTGACACAGGGTTGTGCCATATAGCTCAGGCTGATCTCAAACTTGTGATCCTCATGCCTCAGTCTTCCAAGTACTGCTGATGCCCCTATTGAAAATAAAAATGCCCGTATTTATCTAGTGCACAGAAAAATGTCATGGAGGCAAAACAGAGTTCAGCAAATTTTTTTGGACTGGTAGGGTTGTGTGATGACTCTTATATGCATTTTATAATTTTGCTATGGAAAGTACACTTTATTTTTATTTTTATTTTTTTTTCGAGGTAGGGTCTCACTCTAGCCCAGGCTGACCTAGAATTCACTATGGAGTCTGAGGGTGGCCTTGAACTCACAGTGATCCTCCTGCCTCTGCCTCCCAAGTGCTGGGATTAAAGGCATGCGCCACCACACCCGGCATGGAAAGTACACTTTTGTTATACAGATAAAACTTGTAATAAGGCAGTTTTATAAGTCATTGTGAAATTACTGGTCAGTTTGTTTTAAGTAAGTAAGCAGAGACTCCTCATTCCCTTAACACTCTTTGAAATGATTTTTTTTTTCAAGGTCAGGTCTTGCATTAGCTCAGGCTGACCTGGAATTCAGTATGCAGTCTCAGGGTGGCCTTGAACTCACGGCGATCCTCCTACCTTTACCTCCTGAGTGCTGGGGTTAAAGGTGTGTGCCATGTTTGGCTTTCTTTGAAATAATTTTGGTTTTCTTATGGTTATGTTTTCTTGGTAGCATTTTTATTTTTTAGTGTTTTGAGGTAGGGTCTTGCTGTAGCCCAGGCTAACCTGGAATTCACTATGTAGTCTCAGGGTGGCCTTAAACTCATGGCGATCTTTCTACCTCTGCCTCGTGAGTGCTGGAATTAAAAGCGTGTGCCATCATGCTTGACTCATTTTTTTTCTTTTTATGAGGTGGGGGAAAGAATGAATTATTGTGCTAGGGCCTCTAGCCACTACAATCGAACTCCAGACATGTGCACCACCTTGTACACATGTGCAACCTCCTTATGTATGTGTCACCTTGTGTGTCTGGCTTACATGGGATCTGGGGAGTTGTACATGGGTCCTTAGGCTTTGCAGGCAAATATCTTAACTGCTAAGCCATCTCTATAGCCCCCTGGTTCATTTATTTGATAGTCTTCAATTTTTTTTGAAACTTAAAAATTTTTTGTCAATATTTTATTTTTATTGATTTATTTGAAAGAGAGAAAGAGGCAGATACACACACACACAGAGAGAGAGAGGGGGGGGGGATGAGAATGGATGTGCCAGGGCCTCTAGCCACTGCAAATGAACTCCAGATGCATGTGCCATTTTGTGCATCTGGCTTATGTGGGTCCTGGGGAATTGAACCTGGGTCCTTTGGCTTTGTAGTAAGCACCTTAACCACTAAGCAATCTCTTCAGCTCACCTTCGGTTACTTTTAAACTTAAATTCATGAAGTCTTGTGTCTACCTGAGGATAAATAACAAATTCTATTCTTTATAGAATTGAATATACTTTGAACTATTTTGTGACTCCAGCAGGTGGAGCTAGAAGTCAATGAATCCTATGGTGACCTGCCAATTTGGTCTTGGTTTTTTGCTTTAAAGTGAGTATTCTGGGATGACTGAGCAGACTTTGAAATGAAAACTGGTTACTTTTCAGATATGTTGCTATGACACTGATTCAAATTACAATTCTGAAGTTTTAGAGTTCTGTACTAAAGCATATAATTTTAGACTCTGAAGTAGAGATATTTGACTGTTTCTTTTTTTGTGCATGTGAATGTGTGTGGCATGTAGAGGTCTGAGCTTGGTGCCAGGTCTTCCTTGATTGCTTTTTTCTTTCCTTACTGAGGCAGGGTCTCTCATTTGAGCCCAGAGCTCACTGGTTCAGCTAGTCTAGCTTGCCCTGTCTCCACTCCCTGGCTGTTGGAATTATAGGTATGTGCCACCATGCTTGCCTAATATTTACATGGGTGCTGGGGATCTGAACTCAGGTCTTCACCCTTGAATAGCAAGCACGTAATGCATGGGGTAATATCCTTAGCTCCTTGAGTATTTAATAAATTGGTATGAAATGATATATAATGAAATATGCATACTCATTTTAATTGTAATTTTTTTTATTTATTTTGGAAGTTGAGTCTTACTGTATCTCAGGCTGGCCTTAAACTCATGAATGGAGATCCTCCTACCTTAGTCTCCTAAGTGCTGGGATTAAAGGCATGCGTTTCCATGCCTGGTGAATATCAATTTTAGTTATATGAAAATTATAATAAATTGTTAAGGGATATTTGTATGTACTTATGATGTATGTCAGTGAAAGGCTAGAAATTTGTTAAGCTTAGTAAAGTTGGTAAGAATATAATACCTACTTTGTTTTTTGAGAAAGGTCTCATGTAGCACAGGCTGGCTTTGAATTCCTGATCCTTCTGTCTCCATCTCCCAAGTATTGGGATTGGTGGTTTGTTACCACCACACCGGGCTTTAGATACACTGTTACATCTCTGTGTTAGTTCATATTGTTATAGTAACGTTGTTATATGTTGCACATTTTTAATTTGATAAGCTCAGTTTGATATTTCACATTTATTTATTCTGGTTAATGAACTTAATTTTTTTAAAAAATATTTTTATTTATTTGCAAGTAGAGAGAGACAGAGAGAAAGAGAGAGAGAAAAAAAAGAGAGAGAGAGAGAATATGAACTGGCATGCCAGGGCATCTTGCTGCTACAAACTAACTCCAGATGCATGAACCACTTTATACATCTGGATTTACATGGATATTGGGGAATTGAACCCTGGCCAATCTAGGCCAAGTAGGCTTTGCAAGCAAGCACCTTTGGCTGTTGAGCTATTTCCCAGGCTCTTAACTTTTAAAATTTTAATTATTTAGATTGAGAAGGCTATTAGATCAATATATGGCAAAGGCGTCTCTGATTTTATTGCAAACAGAATTAGTATATGTAGAACTCTGATAATCTTGAGTTATTTCTTGCAGTGTTCCAAGCAGATACTGTTGGTCCTTATGAACTTTTTTTTCCCTTTGAGACAAGGTCTCATTACATAAGCCTGGCTAGCCTGGAACTCCCAGTGTAGACTGGCCTTGTACTTGTGGTGATCCTCCAGCCTCTCAGGTGCTGGTATTAGAGACAATATCCACCACATTGGGCCTTTTATTAAATGAACCAGTGACTAAGATTTCTAAACTTAGTTTTTGATAGCTATATTACATTTATTTATTTAGTTTTTTCTTTTTTATCCAGGCAGGGTCTCATTCTAGCCCAGGTTGACCTGGAACTCAGTAGCCCCAGGCTGGTCTCAAACTTACAAAAATGCTACCTTAGCTTCCGCAGTGCTGGGATTAAAGGCTTGCACCAACACATCTGGCTGTGACCTTAGTTTTAAATGAGTGTGTTGGTCAGAGTAAATACTTTTTACTGATTTGTGAGTTTTTGCCCAAGGCAAGTTTTATTTTTAACTTTTGACTTCAGAGAAGAGTTTGAATTTCTAGTTTTCACTGTATGAAAAGTATATAAATTCTGGAAGTATGTATGCTTATAGATCAGTAATAAGAACAAAGTCCCTTTTTTGTGCCATAAATAATAATTTTTTTATGATTATAAGAGCATCGTAGATTCTTAGCATTCAGGGTTTTCTTCGTGGTTTAGCCAGTTGAGAACTTTGAAGTCTGTGCTCTGCGGCAGTCAGTCTGTGAGCCTCCTGCTGAATGGTGCAGGCAGGGACACCAGAGCAGAGCCTGCCTCAGCACCTCCATGTCAGCTCAGTGTGTGCGCTGTGGTGACTGGTCACTCGGTCATTCTGCGGCCCTCTGCTGAATGGTGCAGGCAGGGACACCAGAGCAGAGCCTGCCTCAGCACCTCTGAGTCAGTTCAGCTTGGCTGTCCTCTCTGCCTTGTTTTGTGTCTTCTGGGGAAAGTTGTGACACAGGGCTATGGAGACTCAGGTGTTTCACAAACGTGTGCAGTTACACAGTTCATGATTGTTAGAGTGCTTCTCTGCCCCTTACAGAAAGCAGAATATGTAGAAAAGAAGAAAAAGTCACCCACAATTCTGTGTTTGTGTTGTTTAAAAGTTGCATATGTGTTCAGGATTTATCTTTAATCTTAGTTTTGTCGCTGTCATTTATATAAATATATTAAAGTTTTATTTACTTTTTGTTTATTTGTATGTATGTATGTATGTACATGAGACTGCAAAGGACTTTGTTGGAACTGGGATACTGGCATAAGGGCTGGCTGCGTCCTGCTGCCCAGGCCCAGAGTGTTTGATCAAGGTTAAATTTGTAATGGACTGATGTGCTTGGCTAGAGATATTGGACTGAGAGATTTAAGATTTTAAGCTGGAAAACCTCAAGCAAGTTAAAATTACAGGCACTGAGACTGGTTTTAGGTTACTGAACCTGCTATTGTCAAACACATTAGCAATCTTAAGGAAGATGTTCCAACTGCTTTACATTAAAACAATGGAAAGGACGCCTGAGGAAAGACTATCATAGAAATGCAAACACTTTTGGAAAGAGTTGACTGGAGAAGGAACATGAGATGGTCTTGTGTCCCGATAAATGAGTCTGGCCTGGAGCAGCTTTTTGTGGGTGCTGGAGAATTGAACCTGGGTCAGCAGATTTTGCAAGGAAATGACTTTAACTACTTAGCAATCTCTCTGTCCCATACACACACACACACACACACATTTTAATTTTTTAAATAATTTATTTATTTGAGAGAGAGCGAATGGGTGCACCTGGGCCTCCAGCCACTGCAAACTCCGACGCATGTGCCAGCTTGTGTATCTGGCTTTATGGAGGTACTTGGGAATTGAACCAGGGTACTATGGCTTTGCAGGCAAGTGCCTTAACTGCTAAGCCATCTCTCCAGCCCCGCCCACATATATTTTAATGTCACATATGTATAAGTTCTTGTTGTGTAAGGTTATTTTGGGTGAAATTAATGAGAAAATTCCTTAAGGAAAAAGGTGAGCTAATTTAGCTATAATTCACGTCATTTTATTTTCTTTGCTTGGCCTAAGAGCTGGTGTGTTAGAATTATCAATTTCTTGGACCATATATGTCATATCAAGATGTCATAGGAGAGGCACTGACATTTGTTAATGCCTTGGGTATTGTTTTATTTCTGTCCTTTGTAAGAGCCATGTGAGCTCTAACTCATTCTACACACAAGAAACAGTGACAGAGTTGTAGCCCCTTCTTGAGGTCCTGTGTAGCTGACTGGTCCAAACTCTGGCTTCAGGTGACCATACTCCTCACTTAGATACCTGCCTTAGGACTGGTGAATGCTTCGAAGTCACAAATAGGGTGAACTTACTTTTGGGTGAGACAGTATCATGCCTTAGCTACACAGAGCAGATTCAGTGTTCCATTGCAAGTTTAAAAACTCTTCTGTAGTTGAAGGAGTTTCAAGAAGGTGTTTGTGGTTTGTGTCTATGTATGCACTCAGGTAAGCAATTGAGAAACTAAGTGTAGTGTTGCTTTGTTCTGTTTTATTATAATCTGCCACAGGCCCCACAAAATATTTCATTTTATTTATTTGAGAGGGAGGGATGGAAGAAAGGAGGGAGAGAGAGAGAGGGAGGGAGGGAAGGAGGGAGGGAGGGAAGGACGGAGGGAGGGAGGGAATGGGCATGCCAGGGCCTCTAGCCATTGCAAACAAACTCCACATGCATGCACCACCTTGTGCATCTGGCTTTACATGGGTACTGGGGAATTGAACCTGAGTCCTTTGGCTTTATAGGCAAGCACCTTAACTGTGAACCCATCTTTCCATCCCGCCATAACACATTTTGTTTTACATCATTGGATATAATTAGTTGGATAACTAATTCTCATGTAGTAAAATCTTATTAAACTAATGTGGTATTTAAAAATTTATTTATTTATTTGAGAGAGCAAGAGAGGGAAAGAGGGAGAGAGAGAGAGAGAGAGAGAGAGAATGGTTGCACCAGAGCCTCCAGCCACTGCAAATGAACTCCAGATGCATGTACCCCCTTGTGCATCTGGCTTATGTGGGTCCTGAGGAGTCAAACTGAGGTCCTTTGGCTTTGCAGGCAAACGCCTTAACCGCTAAGCCATCTCTCCAGCCTAATGTGGTATTTTTGACAGATAAGAATAATAATTTACAATTATTACACCTTTGTCACCCAAAATAGTAAGTATGATATACTATACAGTATTGCAGAGAGAAACCTAATTCCAGGTCTGTCATTTGTAAGAGAGGGATTTTATTGAGTCTTTTTTAAGAAGTAGGTTTGGCTAATGAGGGAGTCAAGCAAGGATGTTTTTCCTATTCCAGATTTCTGTGTTTCTATGTTATTTCATTGTGTTTATTTTGAACAGATTTTAGTTTCAGGTGCTTATAATCTTAAGTATTTTATTGAAGCACAGATCTCCTTTAGGTCATTAGAAATAGGAAAAGCTGGGCTGGAGAGATGGCTTAGCGGTTAAGCACTTGCCTGTGAAGACTAAGAACCCTAGTTCAAGGCTCAATTCCCCAGGACCCACATTAGTCAGATGCACAAGGGGGCGCATGCGTCTGGAGTTTGTTTGCAGGGCTGGAAGCCCTGGTGTGCCCATTCTCTCTCTTTCTCTCTCTTTCTGTCACTTATAAATAAATAAAAAAATTAAAAAGGAAATAGGAGAAGCTGCCGGGAATAGTGGCATACGCCTTTAATCCCAGAACTTGGCAGGCAGAGGTAGGAGGATCGCTGTGAGTTCAAGGCCACCCTGAGACTGCATAGTGAATTCCAGGGTAGACTGTACTAGAGAAAGACTGTACCTCAAAAAAATAAGGAAAAGCTGTCTTTCCAATCCACACCATTTTTTTTTTTTTTTTTGGTCTAGAGAAGATGGAAACTGTATTCGAAGTGATGCTCTTGTTTTCCACAGAGTGGATTGAATGTAGCAGGTGTGGTTTATTTTATCATTATGTTTAAACTATTACAGCACACCTGTCCTCTCCTGAGGACCGCATCTTTCAGAGCTCTGCTTCCAGATGTTATTCCACTGAGGACTGGGGTTCCTGGTTGTGAGTCTGGGGATTTCCTCTTGTCCATGATAGTGTTGGGATGCCAGTTCTCCCTGATGGTTCATGGAGGCAACACAGTGCTAGGTAAAATCCCAAAGAGGCCTTTTTAGTGGAAAGGAACAAGGTGACCTCAACTTCAGATTGGAAGACAGTAAATTTACAGTGGCCTTAGCAGCTTTGAGAGAGAATAAGTTTGGAGGACTTTCTTCCTAATAGAAAGAGTATTTTCAGTCTGTAGCAATCAGTTCTAGGTGGTAGCAGCGTGAGGACAGGCCGATGGGTCAGCTCTGCAGCACACGGAATCCAAGAACGCATGTGCATACGTTGACCAGTCCTGGGCAGTAGAAGCATGAAGAGAGGCTGATGGGTCAGCTCTGCAGGACACGGAGTCCAAGAACACATGTGCATATATTGACCAGTCCTGGGCAGTAGCAGCATGAGGACAGGCCGATGGGTCAGCTCTGCAGGACACGGAGTCCAAGAACACATGTACAGCAGGCCATGATGGCACACGCCTTTAATCCCAGCACTTGGGAGGCAGAGGTAGGAGGATCACCGTGAGTTTGAGGCCACCCTGAGACTACATAGAGAATTCCAGGTCAGCCTGAGCTAAAATGAGACCCTACCTCGAAAAACCAAAACAACAACAAAAAAACATTTTGGGCTGGAGAGATGGCTTAGCGGTTAAGCGCTTGCCTGTGAAGCCTAAGGACCCCGGTTCGAGGCTCGATTCCCCAGGACCCACGTTAGCCAGATGCACAAGGGGGCGCACGTGTCTGGAGTTCGTTTGCAGTGGCTGGAGGCTCTGGTGCACCCATTCTCCCTCTCTGTCTATCTGCCTCTTTCTCTCTCTGTCTGTCACTTTCAAATAAATAAAATAAACAAAAAATATTAAAAAAAAGAACACATGTGCATACGTTGACCAGTCCTGGGCGGTGGAAGCATGAAGACAGGCCGATGGGCCAGCTCTGCAGGGCATGCAGTCCAAGAACACATGTGCATACATTGGCAATTGATTTTTTTTTTTTTTCAGATAGGGTCTTGCTCTAGCCCTGGCCAATCTGGAATTCATTATATAGTCTCAGGGTGGCCTCAAACTCATGGGATCTTCCTACCTCTGCCTCTGGAGTGCTGGGATTAAAGGCATGCACTACCATGGCTGGCTGATTTTTTTAATTTTAATTTAATTTTAATTTATTTATTAGTGACAGACAGAGGAAGATAGAGGGAGAAGGTGAGAATGGGCACGCCAGGGCCTCTAGCCACTGCAAACGAACTCCAGGTGTATGTGCCACCATGTGCACTTGGCTGAAGAGTCGAACCTGGGTCCTTAGGCTTCACAGGCATGTGCCTTAACCGCTAAGCCATCTCTCCATCCCTGACTTTTTTTTTAGTTAGTTAGTTTATTTATTTGTTTGCAAGCAGAGAGTGATAGAAGAGAGACAAACAGAAAGAGAATGGGTGTGCCAGAGCCTTCAGCTACTGCATACAAAGTTTAGATGCATGTGCCACTTTGTGCATCTGGCTTTACATGGGTACTGGAGAAGTGAACCCAGGTCATTAGACTTTGCAGGCAAACACCTTAGCCACTAAGCCATCTCTCCAGCCCATATTTTTGGCAAATAAAACATAAATAAAAAGATAACTTAGTGGGCAAAAAGATATTTTTAACAAAGAGAGATGGAGCAATTAGATCATAATTAAAATTGGGCCTTAATCCATACCTGGCATCATATACAAAAGTAGCTCACAGAAAAATTTATAAAACTTGTAGATATAAACATGGGCAAAAGGCTTTCTAACATTAGGCTGAGCCATTGATTCTTGGGTAAGATCAGGATCCCAATCCATTAAAGAAAATGTGGATACATTTGACTGTCAAATTTAATAAAGTTTGGGGCTGGAGAGAGCTCACTGACGTCTTAGTACGCAGACCTGAGCTTGCGTCCTCAGCAGCAACGCAAAGTGCTGGGCCTGGGCCTGGGATCCCAGGACTCAAGGAGGCAGAGATAGGCTCAGCCAGAGATGTTGGCTGAGAAAATAAGGTGGAGAGCAACTGAGGAAGACCCCTCATGTCGGCTTCTAATCATCATTTGCATGTGCACACATGTAGCCCCCCCCACAATCATGTATCTACATGCACGAATACCACAGACGTGTACACATGCAAAAAATTAATAAATATTGTTTTTTGTTTTATAAGAAAAATAGCCCGTGGGCTGGGAGAAGATGTCTGCAGGCCTGCCATCTGAACGGGAGCCTGCATTCAGGATGTGTTCAGGATGCTGGCAGGAGCGTGCAGTGCAGCCTTTGCAAAGCATTTTGGTGGGTGATGCACACACCTTTCCTGTGACTGGGCTGTCCATGCCACATTTCACTGTGAGAAATGAAAGCCTGTGTCCTCTCACAGACCTGGGTTTCAATAGCTCTATGTGAAATAGCCACAGAACTGCTCCGATGACATTTACAGGTGGGGGCAACTCTGTAAGGATTCTCTCTGACCCATGCTACTGACTAAGTCATAATGACGGAACCCAGACAAAACCAACACTATAGACTACATGATCCATTTGTAGAAAACTCTAGCATCTGGGCTGGAGAGATGGCTTAGCAGTTACAGCACTTGCCTGTGAAGCTGTAGGACCCAGGTTTGATTTCTCAGTACCCATATAAACCAGATACATGAGGTGGCACATGCATCTGGAGTTTGTTTGCAGTGGCTAGTGGCCCTGGTGCATCCATTCTCTCTCTCTCTCTGTCCCCCCCCCCCAAAAAAAAAATGAGTTAGAAAAGGAAACTCTAGAAACGTATTTTCTGAAGCATAGAATCAGTGTCTGATGGGTGGGGCAAGAGGGTGGCAGAGGCAGACATTCTGTAGAGCATGTACAAACCAGGAACGACAGGTTCAGTAGCCCATTTGTGGGGATGGTATCAACACTTGCCAAGTTGGGCACTTTTTGTGCTTGGCCACTTCCTGTTGTTGTGACAAACCCTGAGGCTAGCACTTTAGAAAGAAAGGAAAGAAGTGCTTTGTGTGTAGTTCTGGGGGTGTGAAGCATGGTTTTCCTTGTCAGTGTCCTAACTGCAGCCTCAGGCCCTGGGTCACAGCACAGCAGAGGAGCAGAAAGAACCAGCCACGTGCTGAAGGGACCAGGCACATGGAGTGGCCTCCTTATAACAACTTCCTGCGAGAGTGAGGGCGCATGCCCACGGGAAAAGCACCAGTCACTTGGCAGGACCAGTGCTCCCGCTGCATGTCGTCACTTCCTGCAGGACACCACCCCTTAAAGGTCTCAGCGCTGCAGTGTGGCCGCCCCCGAGACCAAGCTTCGGGACGAGCGCTTGGGGAGGCGCCCGCACTGTGACCCTGATGGCGCTCGGCGTCGCTTATGTTGGTTACAGCTCAGTGGGACTGTTAAGATTGACTCGTTTTATTTTTGTGTATATTGTGATTTTCTTCGTTTCATACTGAGAATCAAGATTTCATTTCAAGACATCCCTTAGCTTGCCCTGTGAGCTTTTCCTTAGAGTTTCCATGTGACGTAGAACGCAGTATTGTTCATTGGTCCACTTACTCTCTTTGGTTCTTTAGCACTGAAGCTGACAGTGGAGGGCCAGGTGATGACAAGAAACGTGAGACACGTCTCACAGAACTTAAGTAGAGATCTTCAATTATATGATTACAGAGATCTGGAGCCGGGTGTGGTGGCACACGCCTTTAATCCCAGTACTTGGGAGGCAGAGGTAGGAGGATTGCTGTGTGTTCGAGGCTAGCCTGAGACTACACAGTGAATTCTAGGTGAACCTGGGCTAGAGCAAGACCCTACCCTGAAAAACCAACCAACCAACCAATCAAACATAGATCTGTAGAGAAAATGGAAAGTTTTAGGAAGTGGACCTAATTTTGGCTAACAGTTTCTGAGAAAATTAGAATGTATGACACAGTATTTCCTAGGTGTGGGCAGGGCATGTTTTTGAATGTGAGGTTGTCCGTAGAATGAGCTGCTGCTTTGTCAGAGGGGTGGGAGCTGCCCTCACATACCAGCACAAGGCCTGTTGCTTCCAGTTAACGAAGGCTAGGGCAATTTTCCTAAACAGTTTTCTGAAAGGACTATGTGACAGCTAGTGGCTTACAACAATCTCTTGCAAACTGAGTTTGCTCCTCTATGTGCTGACCTTTATCTTTTCTAGCAAGAGGGATTGAAAACGTGTTTCTCTTTTTCCACCATGTGTAGACAAAGTAGCATCCACAATCATACTTCTCAGAATGTAATTATTGCACCATTCATGTTCACGTCCTACCTCATGGATCAGAGAGTTGCTAAGAAGATAGGGCTGCCAGGCAGGCCGACTCAGGCCAGGCCTGACGACGCAGCTTTCACCCAGGCCCGTCTGCCCTTCAGACACAGTTCCTGACAAGCTGCGTCTGTGAACCTTTCCCTCAGCCTGTCAGGGATCGAAGACTGGCCAGACGCATGCAGATTGCTAGTAATGAAAACCAGGAGCTGATACACCTGGCATAAAGAGAGATGAAAGGGACAGGCAGAAGGTGAGCCTGGGGACTTGGCAGGATAGCCATGGGGAAGGGAGTGGACTGTCTTGCAAAGCGGTGGCCCCTGGGAAGTGACTGTTACAAAAGCAGAAAATCCCCAAGTACTCGTAGTGTGTCAAAAACTGCTCAGTGCTGTCCAGGCATTGCCACGGAAGGTCGGGAAGCTGCTTTTCGTTCACGAGGGACCCGAACCTAGCAAGGCTGTCCCATTGAAGTGCAGACAGGGTGGGCAAGTGCATGCCTGCCCTTAGTGCATTTGGTTCTCTTGCACCCCTCCCTGGTTATTCTGATCGGTTACAGCTCGTGAATAAGGAAGGAAGGAAAAGTTTAGCACTTTTTCATTATGCTGTCTAGGCCTTGAACTCATGATCTTCAGTGGCCCCAGTGCCTCAGCCTTCCTAGTAGCTGGGACTAAAGCTGTGCCTCATGTGCCTGGCTTTACCGTGTTTTATTTCCCTTTGAGTGTGTGTGGGAGGGGACGGAACATAGGCAGAACAATTTTTACTTTGAAAAGTTCAAATTACTTTTTCCACTAAAGAGTGTTATGATACTAAGAAATTGTTTTCTAAAATGTTTTGTAAAACTTCTTGTTTCTCACAAGGAAAAATGTGCACTGTAAATTCATTAATTACCTAGGCTTTTAGATAAGAAACTGTAAATTGCTAGACGTGGTGCATGCCTTTAATCCCAGTACTTGGGAGATGGAGATAGGAGGATCACTGTGAGTTTGAGGAATAGCCTGTGAGACCCTATTTTGAAAAACCGAACAAAAAACCACCCTGTAAATTGATGTTATTAATTCACTATCTACTAGAAGAAGTGGATGTCTTTAAGAGGCACACGTGTCTCATTGCATATGCTCCATGCTGTTCATAGCAGGGCCATTGTGAGGGGTGTGCGTTGACACCTGTCACGCTGCCCCAGTGGAGGGAGTTTGCTGAGCTCCCTTGGTTCACTGAGAGCTTAGGTGTTGGTCCTGAATGTCCATAACATCTGAGCTTGGAGCATAGGGGGTGTGCGCATGTCTCCAGTGCCCTGAGCATGACGTGTGGAAAAAACACGTGGCCTGTTTTTTCTTTTTTAATTTTCCAACCTTTATTTTAAATCACATTTTATTTTACTTATTTATTTGAGAGGGAGGGAAGGAGGGAGAGAGGGAGAGAGAGAGAGAGAGAGAGAAAATATGGGTACTCCAGGGCCTCTAACCACTGCATACAAACTCTAGACACTTGTGCTATCTTGTGCATATGGCTTTACATGGGTACTGGGAAATTGAACTTGAGTCCTTTGGCTTTGCAGGCAAGTGCCTTAACTGCTAAGCCATCTCTCCAGCCCTCAATCTTTATTTTAAAAGTACATTAAAAACATCAGAAATACAAATCTGGCCTAAAGGTTAACATAAGAACAGTTCTCATACAATCTTCTAGAGACACATACTTTCATCACAGTAGAGCATCAAGAGAACTAATGTCCCCTGAAGATTGGTCATAGTCAACTGATGTCTCATTATTCTGAGTTCTCCTCTTAGCTCGTATGTTTGTCCATAAGGTGTATGGTCGGTTATTTCCTTTTAAAAATATTTTTAAAAATTTATTTATATTACAGAGAGAGGCAGATAGAGAATGGGTGCACCAGGGCCTTTAGCTACTGCAAACGAACTCCACACACACGTGCCACCTTGCGCATTCAGTTTACGTGGGTCCTGGGGAATCAAACCTGGGTCTTTTGGCTTTGCAGGCAAGCACCTTAATTTGCTAAGCCATCTCTCCAGCCCTGAGTTTATCTTTTTATTTTTATTTATTTATTTTTTAATCAATACAGGTATGGAGAGACACCAAGAATCTAGGCTACTATGTATTCCATGCAAATTAAATCACGAATTTCTTGAGCCTGAAGAAGCTGAATACTGTATGTGCACATGCTTAGTTTTCTTTATGCTGTGAGTTTTATCTCTCAGTGATGGGCTCCATGCTGGTTGAATCAGCTAAGACTCAAATAGTGACTTTTTTTTTTTTAAAAAAAACACTAACTTATAATCACATGTAGTCCACTACATTTATACTCAGCACGACTTATCTTTCTCTATATTTTGGCAGAACCAGGGGCTGAACCCAGGGCATAATGCATGGTAGGTTAGTGCCCTATCACTGAGCTGTATCCCCAGCGACAACTTTTATTTTTGACTCTTCATTTTATAAACTTTTGTAAAGATTGTAGTCATCATTTAGAAAAACAATTTTGAATTTTACCATTTTGCTGTAAAAAAATAGATGTTGAGGCATATGCCTTGCCAATAACCTACCTAGTCTTATTTTCATCGCCATCTGTTTTGCCTTGGTAAAGGAGCACAGAGCATGCTCCAGAGAGGAATGAATGGCCGGGAGCTTGGCTGCTTCAGCTGCTCTTTCTTTCCCATGTGGAACTGCTGATTAGAACATGTGCGATACTGTGGTCTCCAAGGTCCCAGGCGAGGAGTCGGCTGTGCCACCTGCAACGTTGGCAAGTGACAGCCAGACTCTGCTGCAGTGCCCAGGGTCAGCAGCACTGCCTACATCCTGCCTGCTTCTGGGACTCCTGTGCCGACTGACTCAGTTTGCAGCAGGCCTGCAAGTTACTTAGAGCAGTGCTTGGCACAGAGGGCTCAGTAAATGCTAGTTAGTGTTTGTAGGCAGTTTTATGAGGCTTAAATTAAATGGGGTTATGTGTGTAAAATGTTTAGTGAGTACCTGGCATTTACTGAGTGCTCAGCAGATGCTGGATTCGTTGCCTATAGTTTAAGCAGCTGTGCCTTTGGATCTCTGCATATGTGATATCTTCAGTCAATTTATTTAGATCATGAGAAAAAGTAGCTAGTTTCTAGATTTGTTTTCCCCAATAGGTACAAGTTACAAAGCTAAAACATTTTAAGTAAACATGTAAATACCTTCTGATCTCTAAATTTAAGTTGTCATTTCAAGTAGACACTGACTTGTGTTATTAAAAAAGTATAGTTCTTGATGAGCATCACAACTTAGTGAACTCTAACCTGGCCCTCCTTTTTATCCTCTTTACAGGTCTGTGGAATCTCGCTTCTCTTTTTACCAACCTTTGTTTATTTGTGTTGATGCCCTTTGCTTTTTTCTTTCTGGAATCAGAAGGTTTTGCTGGCCTGAAAAAGGTAAGTAAATTGTGTTTGGAATTAGATTTGTCAAGTGAAGAAATGAATATTATTTGTGTTGAACTAGAAGTAGGTTCAAGCAGCCTTATGTGGAGTGTGAGTTGACATGTTAACAACCTTGTTGACAATAATAATCATGTTGCATAGTGAATTATCTGGTATACTCAGGGGGAACCCCCCATCAGTGTCATGAGTATTTTTATGGCATGTATCCACCTGGTAAGGGGCTCTTCTGTGGAGTGGGTAACCTGACATAATAGCTGTTAGGCCTTTCCGTGGGTGCTCATTTATTTTAGAGCGAGACAACATTTAAAAAGCTTTCAAACATGTCTTATTTAACACATCTTGTTTTCAGGATGGCAGCACATTATGAGGTCAAGTACTCACCATTAGACTCACACAGTACGGAGAGTAGCCAGTCTTATGTGAACGTGGAAGATTGGGGATTGAGCAGGTGGTAACTTTGCAAGAGCATTGGAATAAACAAATCTAGACTTGACAAGAGGAGAAACCTCATCTGTTCTGAATTGAGTCTAAGGCAAAAGAAACAAATTCTGCTTATAGCCTATGCCGCCCTTCCCCATACATTTCTGGAATATGATCCAAAGATTTAAGTAGTTAATGCATTTTGCGTGAACTTTAAATTTGACAGAGGGGTGTCGATTTACAGTTTAGGAACATGATGCCTTTTTGATTTTTTTACTTGTATTTATGTTGTGACGTTGGAGTGAAATGTGTTTACATATTTTATCATTGAATAATAGTATGATACCAATTAAATAAATTTGGCATGGGAAGTTGTAAACTATGTGAATTTTTTTTATTTCATGTAACTTAAAAAAGTCAAATATGGAGTCCTTACAAGTTGGTGTGTCATTCTTGCCTGGGGCCGTGCTGGTCTTTGCTGTCTCGTTCCCGCTTTAGCTTATGTACTGCTGAGGCATGACTGCACACGTGGGATCCTGGGGTGAAATGGTTCTTCTGGCTTACCTAAGGGTCACCCCTGTGCATTGGAGGGTACGGTGGCCGAGCTGCTGAGAGGCAGTAGGTGGTTTGTGTCTGTGAGCTCCCTGGCTGCTGCTTTCAGGTGTGAGCAGTGCAGCTAAAAGCAAGCAGCTGACATCGTACTCATTAAATAAATGCACTGAGGTCAGGATGGGCTGTCGTTGGCAGTCAAGGCTCTGGAATTGTTTTCATCACTGAGCATTTATAAAAAATGTTTTACTTATTGAGGGAGGGAGGGAGGGAGAGAGAGAGAAAGCGAGCACGAATGGATATGCCAGGGGTCTCTAGGCCCTGCAAATGAACTCCAGACACATGTGCCAGCCACCTCGTGAATCTGGCTTTGTGTGGGTACTGGGAAATCGAACCCAGGTCCTTAGGCTTGGTAGGCAAGCACCTTAACTGCTGAGCCATCTCTTCAGCCTCATCCTTAAGTATTTTTAAAGTTGGCAAAATCATGTAACACAAAAGAATAATGTAGCTTCAATTTAGAAGACTACTTGCTGTTTATAGCTTCTTAAGGAAATTGCACTATTATTGCTGAAAGGATTTAGTTCAAACACTCCTTGTATAAGGAGAAAACTAAGACCCAAAGGTATTTTTTTTACCCTAAACAGTATTTATTGAATTCTTTAAATTTTATAAAGTACCTTTACAGACATTCTCTCTCTCTCTCTGTCTCTTTTTTTTTTTTTTTTTGAGGTAGGGTCTCACTCTGGCTCAGGCTGACCCGGCATTCACTACGTAGTCTTAGGGTGGCCTTGAACTCACAGCGATCCTTCTACCTCTGCCTCCTGAGTGCTTGGATTAAAGGCTTGCGCCACCATGCCTGGCTTTTTTTTTTTTTTTTTTTTTTTTGATGTAGGGTATCGCTCTAGCCCTGGAATTCACTATGTAGTCTCAGGGTGGCCTCAAACTCATGGCGATCCTCCTACCTCAGCCTCCCAAGTGCTGGGATTGAAGGTGTGCACCACTACACCTGGTTACAGGCATTCTGTAACTTGACTCTCATAATAGGACTATGAGGCAATAAGAATTACTTATTTTTTTTACTTTTAAATTTATTTTTCTGTCAACACTTTCATACATGTATATAATGTATTTTGATATTTTATTGTTTTTTAAAATTTTCTTTTGTTTATTTTTATTTATTTATTTGAGAGTGCCAGACAGACAGAGAGAGGGAAAGAGGCAGAGAGATAGATAGATAGAGAGAGAGAGAATGGGCGTGCCAGGACCTCCAGCCACTGAAAACAAACTCCAGATGCATGCACCACCTTATGCATCTGGTTTAAGTGGGTCCTGGGAATTGGGCCTTGAACCAGGGTCCTTAGGCTTCACGGGCAAGTGCTTAACTGCTAAGCCATCTTTCCAGCCCCTCTTTTATTGTTTTTTTTTTTTTTAAATTATTTATTTGCAAGCAGAGAAAGACAGAAAAGAGAGACATAGACAGAGAGGATGAGCATGCCAGGGCTTCTAGCCACTGCAAATGAACTCCAGATGCATGCACTACTTTGTGCATCTGGTTTTACATGGGTACTGGAGAAACCCAGATTGTTAGGCTTTGCAGGCAAGTGCCTTAACTGTGGAACCATCTCTCCGGTCCCTTGGTTTTTTTTCTTTTGGTTTTTTGAGGTAGGGTCTCAATGTAGCCCAGGCTGACCTGGAATTCACTATGTCATCTTAGGGTGGCCTTGAACTCACAGTGATCCTCCTTCCTCTGCCTCGTAAGTACTGGGATTAAAGGTGTGTGCCACCATGCCTTGCTCCCTTGTTTTTCTTTTCCTTCCTTCCTTCCTTCCTTCCTTCCTTCCTTCCTTCCTTCCTTCCTTCCTTCCTTTCTTTAGGCAGGGTCTCACTCTAGCCCAAGCTGACCTGGAACTCACTTTGTAGCCCCAAGCTAGCCTCAAACTCATGGTGATCCTCCTACCTTAGCTTCCCGAGTGCTGGGACTGAAGGCTTGCACCACCCTGTCTGGTTTATTTTGATCTTTACCCCTTTTGATAGTACCCCCTCCAATTACCCTGAATTATGCCATTCCCCCTCCCACTAAGACCCTTCTTCTTCCCCATTAACCTTTATCTCACTTTCATGCCTTTAAAAAACCCATTGAGGGCTGGAGAAATGGCTTAGCCGTCAAGGCATTTACCTGCAAAGCCTAAAGACCCTGATTTGATTCCTCAGGACTCATGTAAGCCAGATGCCACAAGGGGGCGCATGCGACTGGAGTTCATTTGCAGTGGCTATAAGGCCCTGGCACGCCCATTCGCTCTTTCTCTCTGCCTCTTCCTGTGTCTCTCTCAAATAAATAAATAAATAAATAAATAAAATATTGAAAAACCCCATTGAGTTAAATTAGACTGTCTTGCATGATCACATGTGGAAGGTTATGTACTGTGCAGTAGGCGACTTACCAGTGGCAGTACCACTGATGAACCTAAGTTTACTCCCCCAGCAACCACTAGCTTCCATTAGCTACTCTGGGAGGTCTGCGGTCTCATGTATCCTTTCCCCATCAGTGGTATTGATGGCTTCAATCTTGTGCTGAAACCACAGCTGCTGTGAGTTCAAGATTGTGTCAGCCAAGTCCTCTCCAAAAGACATCACTCTAGAGGCAGTCCTCCTTCCCTTTCTCGTGCTCGTTTTTTTGGAGGTAGGGTCTCACTGTGGCCCAGCCTCTCTTACTCTTTCTTCCTGCCCCTCTTCTGTGAAGTTCCCTGAGCTTTGGAAGGGGAGGTGGTTTAGATGTCCTGTTTGAAGCTGAGCACACAGTAGTCACTCATTCTTGGCAGTTTTCCAGCTATACACGTCTGCATTAACCATTGCCCATCGTAGTGAGAAGCTTCTGTGACTGAGGCTTCAAGCAGGACTAGTCTATGAGAACAAATACAGATAACTAGAAGGCACTTAGACATGCTGTCCATTTTGCAAAACCATAGTAGTAGGTTCCTCCTAGGGTCCATGTCCCTGGCCATAGGCTTTTGGTCAGGTTTACATACCAGACACGAAATCCCTCTTGTAGAGCGGGCCTCAAATCTAATCAGAAGGCAGTTGGTCACTCCCATAACTTTCATGTTGTGCCAGTGGGCATATCTTGCCTGCAGGTTGGGCCCGCAGGACTGCTGACAGCTTTTCTCCTCTAGCGGCTTGCATAGCTCCTCCTTCTGTATAAAGAAGGCCAGCTGGCAGGGAGGAAGCTTCCATCTAAGTTGCAGCTTAGTTTCCTTGTCCTGCAGTGGAAACATGTGGTGTTTTCCACAGTACGGACTTTACTCTAACTTTGGTAGACAACGAAGAGCACTGGCAATAGCCTATCGTGTTTTAGGAGTCTTTGTGGTTTCCCTCACCAACAACTCCTTGGGAGGCATCTCAGCCCTGGCACTGGAATTTACAATCCATAGCCTGTGGCTCTGGGAGCAGCTTTATGTGCCAACGTGGGGACCTTCATTTGAAAACTTAAAAAATATACTTTAATGGTTTACCAAGCAGTAGGCTTCCATATGGCTTATGCACATGTCTTTAGTTTTGGTTCATCCTCCCGCCATCCCCAAAGGTCTTACCTGGTAGTAAATTGTCTGAGCACCACATGCATAACCTAGTGGAGCTAGACCCAAACCCAGGATCATGGAGAACATGTGTCACCTAGTACCAAGCACAGGTGGAAGAGGTCACTGTGCAGAGACAGCCGTGCTCCATGCATCATCCCACAGACTACCTGGCCATGCTCGCTGTAACTGCACAGAGTTCTTAACACCACCCCTGTGCAGTGCCCATGACCACCAACCCTAAACACCGGCCGGGCCTATTAGATATGTGCTTCTGTCTGTTTTCCAGGAAAATTAACTATTCACACAATGAAGATCTCGTTGTTAGCTAAAGATGGCTCCGTAAAGCAGCGTGCGATGTGGACAGTGCTTGTTTCCACCCTGCTTGTGAATGACTGGCTGGGAAAGGGACTGAGTTCCATCTGGTGAAGCAGAAAAACAACCCCTAGAATTAAACAACAACAGAACAAAACTGACAGAAACCCATTGTTACCTCACTTCTCATGCTTCTTGTCACAGACTTAGTGTTAAAAGAACAGCCAAGCAGGGACCCAAGAGGCCATTGCAGACATTTTACATGTACACTTGCACAATTCTTCCTTCGAAATTTTTAAAAAAATATTTCTCTTTTTTTGAGAAGAAAGGAAGGAAGGAGAGAGAAAGAAAAAATATGGGCATGCCAAGGTCTCTTGCCACTGCAAACAAACTCCAGATGTGCCACTATGTGTATCTAGCTTTACATGGGTACTGGGGAATTGAGTCCATACCAGCAGGCTTTGCAAGCAAGCGCCTTTAACCACTGAGCCATCTCTTACAAACAGTTTCCCTTCTTAGTTAACTATACATGACTGAAGTAATATTTTTTCTCTTATTATTACTGTTATTTTGATCTCTGTGTGTATGGTGTGTATGTGAGTGTGCATGCACATACGGGAATGCACATGCCATGGTGTGAACGAGGTCAGGGAATTCTCTCAGGTGTTGGGCCTCACCTTCCACCTTATGTGAAGTAGGGACTCTTGTTTGCTGCTGCATATTCCAGGCTAGCTGGCCTGCGGGCTTCTTCTGTCTCCACCCCCATGTCCCCATAGGAGTACTAGGGCATAGAACAGACTGCTTTGCCTGACTTTACGAGGGTTCTGGAGACCTGAACTCAGGTACTCATGCCTGTGCAATAACAGCTTTAGTCATTGAGCCATTGCCCCAGTCCAGAGAAGACTTTTCTAAGCACATATTTGACCACATAAGTCTCTTTAACCCTCCAAGGGCCACTGTGCACTTCAGAACCTCAGATAGGACTGAAGGGCTGATGGTTGCATGAGGCAGTTGATAACAAGTTGATTAAGTCCAACACAATGGGGGTCTTATTTATTTATTTACTTTGCATGCATATGTTTGTGTGCACACATGCCTGTGCATGCATGTTGGGGTCCCTTGCTGCTACAATGACCACCAGATGCATGGGCCCCCCCTTTTTTTTGTTTTTGTTTTTCAAGGTAGGGTCTATCTCTAGCCTAGGCTGACCTAGAATTCACTATGTAGTCTCAGGTTGCTTCAAATTCACAGCGATCCTCCTACCTCTGCCTCCTGAGTGCTGGGATTAAAGGTGTGCACTACCATGCCTGGCTAGCAACACTTTTTGTGTTTGGTTTTACATGGGCACTGGGGAATTGAACCTGGGCCAGCAGGCTTTGCAAACAAGTGTCTTTAACCACTGAACCAGCTCCCCAGCCCCTCACCAAGGATTTTAAGAGGTGGTAGTAAGGGGGCTACCACTGATTGTCCTTGGGAAATTAGGCATGGATACCTGCTGTAGAAATCAATTTAAGGAATTTGTGTTTCCGTGTTAAGGAGGGAGACGGGGCTGGGGAGATGGCTTAGTAGTTAAGGCATTTGCCTGCAAAGCCAAAGGATCCCAGTTTGATTCCCCAGAACCCACATAAGCCAGATGCACAAGGGGGCACGTGCCTCTGGAGTTCGTTTGCAGTGGCTGGAGGCTCTGGCGTGCCCATTTTCTCTCTCTCTCTCCCCCTCTCAAATAAATAAAATATATTTAAAATGAAAAGGATGGAGACAGGTGAAGTGTGCTTAGAGGTGAGGGGGAGAATAACTACAACAGGAGGCCAGGCTGCATTGGCACTTGGAGGAGAAGGGACAGGGAAGGGAGATTTGCAGGTACAAAGATAAGGAAATTAGGTTTTTCTGTCTGACTGCCTGGGCTTTTCTTTGTGCATAGTTGACATAATAATGGTATTTGCCTTTCTGCTGTGGCATTGGTGTGATGTGTGGAGTGCATCCACACATGTGTGAATGTAGCCTGGGTGCACATATGCACAGGCCAGAGCAGTGCTTAAGTGTTCTCCTTTCTATCACCTGCCTGTTTCCTTGAGACAGTCTCAACACTGAGGTGCCGTTTTCACTCTTTTCTCTGTTAGTGAGCACCAGCAATTCTCCCGTCTCTGTTCCCCAAGGACTGGTGTTACAGCTGCGTGTGACCTTGCCCAGCTGTTTATGTTGGTGTTGGGGAGTTGAACTCGGGCTGTGTCAAGCCCTCATGATTGTGCAGCAAGTGTCTTTAACTGCTGATCGGTCTTCCCAGCCCCATTCGGGTTTTATTTTTTATGATTAAATGAGACTAGATTATTTATGGAAAGCAACTAGCAGCCTAGGATTTACAAAAATTTTTACAGTTTCAAAACTATTTGTGGTCACTTAGACTTGGGAATTCATTAAGGGACTAGTGGGGAGATGGTCCTAATGAAACAGCAACACACATCACAGAGAGAAGGCTGCTGCAGGCTCTTAAAGGACGTGGCTAGGCCCCCAGCAGTGATTAAAAAGCATGCAGTCTGTAAAGGCACTCAACTAATAAGTGCTCATTATCAGTGTAAGTTATGGTAGGGTTATGGGATTCCAAAGCAACTGAACATATTGGTCAGCTTTAATTCACAAATTATTGTCAGGTGGTCTTTAAATCCCGAACTGTATTCTGGAATGGGGTATACAGAAGTAGAATATGTCAGTCTTAGCCTTGAGTATATAATCCTTTGAAAAAAATCTTGAGGGGCTGGGAAGATGGCTCTGTGGTTAAAGGTGTTTGCTTGCAAACCCTGCTGGCCTTCAGTTCAAGTCCCAAGCCACCTGTGTAAACTGAATACAAAAGTAGCATTCATTTGCATTGGCAAGAGGCCCCAGTGTGCCCCCCCATACAAAAAAAAAAAAACCACACCTTTTCTTTTTCTTAAAGAAAATCCTTGAAGGTAAGGTGCCATACAGGCCCCAGGAGAAATGTTTTGGAAACTTTCCAGGTTAAGTGGTGAAGGCAAGTAATTTTAGAGCCCTTATTGTTGCAGTTTTGAAAGCAATCTCGGGAAAGCTGTAAGGGTTGTCAGAGCTGGGCTGGATGTGGAGTGCAGTCCGTGTAGAGTTTGCACAGCGAGTGTGTCTGATGCAGTCACAGGGGTTCTGAGGCCTGAAAGAGTAGCTTCGCTGCACTGCTGACAGCCGGGCTGTCAGTGCCCGTCATCAAGTCTCAACACTGCTGGCCGGCGAGTGCTGCGCTTGTGCACACTCCTGTAAAGCTGCGTGCTCATTGGTTGCATTTGACTGATATTAAAGACAGTAGAAGCTTTTCTAGTGGTGGATGCAACCCAGTGCTGAGTCATGACAGGCTTGTAGTCTGCTAAGGTAAGTTTTCCTTTTCCTATGGTCACTGTCCTGGTGCGGTTCCATTGTGTCTAAGTCTGGTGCACTCACTCAGTGGCACATGGATTCCCCTGGGCTGTCAACTTTAAAACTGCTCCTTGCAGGTTGTGCTGATGCGGAAATTGGCCAGTGGCCGTGGCGGATGCACAGTGTGTGTGTAAATCAGACAACGCAGAGGTCTCAACTTAGTTTGTAATTAAGCCGCTGTGTTAATTCAAACAGGACATTTCAGGCCTGGGGGGCTGCCTATGTCTTTTAAGGGCCTGCCTTCTCTCTTCTGACTCTGGTGTGTGTTTCTGTTTTATTAGGACCATCTCTTTGCTGTACCCTTTATGAATTCTCAAGCCTAAGAGAATATGAATGGGTTTGAAGAAGTGATTTATTTAGTAAGAAGCTAGGTTTGTATACATATGTGAGCTCCTTCCTGCAGTGAGGCTTCTGGGCTGTAGGTTGTTTTGGGTGCTGTAATAAGTGTGTGTGTGTTGGGTATACTTGAACCTGGCCTTGTGCCTGCATCATTCATGTTGAGTCTGCAATTTTGATCTTGGCCCCTCACTGATGGAATAGAGTCTGTGGGTCTTGGGGATTGGAACCATTTTGGGACAGCAACACTTGTGGCTGTTACAGGTCAGGGCAATGGTAGTTTTCTCTCCGTCCTCGGCCTTAGCAAAGACCTCTAGACTAGCTGCATTAACCTCAGGTGATGCCTGATTTTATAATGAATTCCAGAGGTGCAATCTCTATTCAAACCAGAGTTAAGAATATATCTGCTTTATGTTGCATCTTACCATCTTATTTTGAATTGGAAAGTTATAAGGGAGCAGAGTATGGTGGCTCATGCTTTTAATCCCAGAATTTGGGAGGCTGAGGTAGGAGAATTGCCAGGAGTTTGTGGTCAGCCTGGCCTAGAGTGAGACCATACCACAAACAAACAAAAAATGTTATAAGGACACAATTAACTTAAAGTGTGTGTGGGGGGACATCTCACCATATAATTGTTATATAAGTTTGATGACAGATAGATTCATAAGCCCAGGATTTTTCTGGGAACAAATTTATATAGTACTTCACTTTAATGCCTATCTTTGATTTGAAGTTCTGGCATAAAACTTAACATAGCGACAGCAACATCCTGACCAATTACCCAAGCCATCCAGCCATCCCAGAATGTCCAGAACCTTGCACATGATCTGTAGGATTAAGAGGTTAACTCCTCTAACTTCAAACAAAGTGCTTCATAATAAAAGCAAAAAGTACAAAATTTGAGGTAACTTCCTTTCTTAATTAGTTCAACTGGCCAGGTGGAAGCGAGGCGTTGTGTGCTGGCGCTCGGAATGTCCATAAAGCCGAGCACCATGACAGCGCCGTGGAGGAGGAACAAAGATTGCTTTAATATGTCTCTATCCTGTGTCACAGTTTGAGATTGCCCTGGTTTATGTCCCTTTTGGCAAACTTACATAAAAGTGACCTTGTACTGTATTTTATGGCCAGATGACTTTACCCGTCGGTGGCTAATTTGTCTCAGGCCTCCATCTTAAAGAGAATTGAGAAGGAAGTCCAGCCTCGGTCTCCGTGAGCTTTCATTGCGTTCTTTCATTATTTTTGCTCGTTTTTGCCACTGATGATCCATAAATTGTTGGAAATGAGCGGCTGCGGAAGTGCTGCTTAGTGTTAGTGGCACATGCGCATATTCGGCCGCTTCTGCCGGGTGAGAGGAAATCACAGACAGGAGGAAGGCTCCTGCTGGGACCCTGGCAAGGAAGTTTAAGTCAGGCATGTTTTGATCTTTGCATTTATTACAGAAAATGAAGTCATATCTCACTAACTGTTGCTATGTGTTAATTTGATTCTCCCAACACCTGCAAAAAAAATGTATTAATGGGAATCCTCAACCTTGCCCCAGTTAGGAGGAAATAATACCAATAAGAAAGGTCACTTTTCCCAACATGGGAGCTCTATTCCAGTGTGCGGGATGGTAGTGTGAGCCTGCCAGACCTGGCGGTGTGGCTCACGGAGCTCAGCAGAAGTGATCACACACTCATGTCATCTAGTGGATCTTTCAGTCTGTCAGGATTTTGAATTGAACTCACTCACTAACATCCGTTTTGCCACTCTTCCTAACACCATTACCCATGGAAGGGAATTGACTGCGACTTCTGTTATAGTGTCTAGTATTGTTGAGTAGCACCTTTCAAAATTTAATATGTGTGTGTGTGTGTGTGTGTGTGTGTACCACAGTGCACAAGAGGTCTGAGGACAAGCTCTCCTTCCTTCTCCTCTTTGAGACAGGCTCTTCCCTTGTGGATTTGGTTGTTGCATGTGTGCCAATCTAGCTGCCCATGGGCTTCTAGACCCTCTGTGCTCCGCCTCCCACTGCCAGAGGCACCGTGTGTGATGTTGGGTCCCACTTTATGTAGGTGCTGAGGAATTGAACTTGGAACTTGGGCCAGCAGGCAAGCACCTTTAACTGCAGGGCCCTTCCCCTCTTTAAACACTTCTCAAGTGCTTTTTGATGGTCGGATGCTTTGAAATGTACCATTGTATATTATTTTCATTTTTCTCTCCATCTCTCAAAAGTGAGAGATTTCTGCCTTTAAGGCTAGACTGTGTTTATATAGTAGCATAATGTCAGAGACTGCGTTTTGTTGTACAGACAGCTGGACTCAAGTCCTGGATATCTGTAGACTGTGACTCTGGCCCACCCTGTAAAGCTTGCTGCTCTCACATAGTGTGCTGTAGAGTGTGCAAGCCGTGTCACAGCAGCACTTACGTCAGGTGTGCAGGTGAATGAATGTTGTCAATGAAACATTGGGCACCTTGTAATTACAGTTTCACATTACAGCACCATGACAGAAGGGCTGACATGTTGAGATGGGGTGGGGGTGCATATCTGCAATTCTAACACTTAGGAGGTGCAGGAGTGGTGAGCTAGCCTGGGTTACATAATGTGAAACCATGTTTCAGCAACAAAACCCCACTTTGTGTTGACACGGAGGACTTTTATTTATGTATCTTTTAAAAATATTTTTATTTATTTATTTGAGAGTGAGAAAGAGGCAGGGGGAGAGAGAGAGAGAAAATGGGAGTGCCAGGGCATCCAGCCACTGCAAATGAACTCCAGACATAGCACCTCCTTGTGCATCTGGCTTATGTGGGTCCTGGGGAATCGAACCTGGGTCCATTGGCTTTGCAGGCAAGCACCTTAACTGCTAAGCCATCTCTCCAGCCCTTATTTATGTATCTTTTGAAATAAGATTTGGTTTACTTTAGAACAGTGTAGGTTGTAAAAGATGGACCTATGTTTCATAAGGAACTAAATCTCAAGTACTCCCTCCCCACCTCAGGCAGGGTGCACTGTAGCCCCAGGTTGACCTGGAACTCACTGTGTAGCCCCATGCTGGCCTTGAACTCATGGCAATTCTCCTACTTCAGTTTCCTTAATGTTTGAATTAAAGGCATGCACAACTACTGCCAGCTTCAACTTTATTTTATATGATGATTAAATTACCAGCTAATGTCTCAGAATGTTGCATAGTACAGGCATCTGTTAAACAAGGAAAAGTTCTGATAGGGATGGAATAAAAGTTATCAGCTTCAGAATTTAAGCAATTATGCTTTTAATTACAGTAGCCCCAATACTTATACTATTCATGAAACAATTTTATAGGAATAATCATTGCTAATGAGAAACTTTCCCAAAACTTTCTAGGGGAATTAAAACTACCCACCCTTGGGTTAGAATAAATTTTATTTGAGAGTGAAATTAGAAGACTTCTTAACTTATACCACGTGTATGCCAGACAGGTGCTCCCCATACAGGCTAGGTATAGATTGTTAAAATCCTGTGTTTATTTGCCATTTGTGCACATATTCATTTGTCTGTAAGATCACTTTTTGAGCACCCTACACTAGTGAAAATCTGGCGATGTTTGTCAACATACAGCTACACACACACACACACACACACACACACACACCCCTGAATGTATGTGGCTGAAACTTGGTTCCGTATATTGATTTATAGCTTGTGGGCTGGGGAGAAGGCTCAGTGGTTGAAGGCACTTGCTTGATTTACAGCTTGCTTATGTAGTTCATTTGTGTACCAGAAGTGGAAGTTGTGTATTCACACACACATCAACATTTGTAAGATTGATTGAAAACTTGATTTGAGCAATATTTATGTTGTGATAAACTACTCATGTCATACCACATTATAAAGATATTTCTAATTAAAATCATTAAATATTACATATATTTATAAATATCACCTGAATATAGCCCTTAAAATGAAAGCCTGTTATGAACCTGGGGGTGTGCTTTGGTGGGCATGCAGGCGTTGTTAGAGGCTAGGGAGCAGCCTCATGACCAAGGTTCTTGACCATTCAGCCAAATCCCAGAATGTACAGCCATGGTCTTGAAGTTTATTTTAAATCATAGTTAGGCCGGGCGTGGTGGCACACGCCTTTAATCCCAGCACTCGGGAGGCAGAGGTAGGAGGATTGCCTTGAGTTCGAGGCCACCCTGAGACTCCATAGTGAATTCCAGGTCATCCTGGGCTAGAGTGAGACCCTACCTCGAAAAACAAACAAACAAACAAACAAACAAAAATAAATCATAGTTAGTGCTATTTAATATCAGCACTTGAGGATTGGTTGAATATAATAGACACAAGGGTTATTAATGAGGCAGAGAAGAATGTACTGCCAGTAGTGACAAATGATGGCTCTGCAGACTAACTCTTTGGTCTTCTAGATCAGAGCTGGGCATTGGCAGTCCAGGATTGAGTACAGCATTGCCAAGGTGCCCCATCTTCTAGATCAGAGCTGTGCAATGGCAGTTCAGGACCATGTACAGCATTGCCAAGGTGCCCCATCTTCTGGATCAGAGCTGGGCATTGGCAGTTCAGGACCATTGTGCCATGCAAAGGTGGCTGTGGTGGTTTGAATGTATGGCCCCTAATAGACTGAGATGTTTTATTAAAGCATATAGCTTGGATATGCAGCCGCCTGGATGGAGGCGGAGTCACTTTGGGCGGATCCTGGGTTCAGGCCTAAGGGATGCTGTGAGCTGGAGCAGGGTGTCTTGCTGCTGAAGGGTTCGTGCTTGCGGTGCTGGTGCGTGGCGGTGTCTCTGGGCTTGGCTCTGTGAAAGGGGCCCGTTTCTTTCACCATTATTGAGCTTCCCCAGGATCTATGAGCTTCAAATCCCTTCCTCCCAGGTTCTTGTTTAATTGTTCTCCATTTTACTGTTGTTGTTTTTTTTTTTTTAGTTGGGTCTCACTCTAGCCCAGGCTGACCTGGAATTCACTGTGTAGTCTCGGGGTGGCCTTGAACTCATGGTGATTCTCCTACCTCTGCCTCCCAAGTGCTAGGATTAAAGGCGTGCGCCACCACACCTAGCTCTCCATTTTTCTTTTTTGACATGGTCTCCCACTTGAACCCAAAGCTCACTGATTGGCTTGGACTAGCTGGTCATCAAGCCTTGGAGGTCCTCCAGCTTTCACCTCCTCAGCACTGGGGTCACAGGTGCTGACCGCCATGGCCAGCATTTTGTGTGGGTGTTGGGGCCTGAAGTTAGACCCTCATGCTTGCACATCAAACATTTTACCCACCGAGCTATCTCCCCAGCCTCCTCCTGGCTTCCGTATCTTTTTATGCTCAACCTCTTTCTCAGTAATTTGATAATTGGTTTAGCGCTTAAAGTGCTGTCCATTCAAAGTAGGAATAAAGAACTAGGGATGTAGCTCAGTGGTAGAGCACTTGCTAGCATGCACGAGGCCTGGGTTTTCTCTCCAGTACTGCAAACAAGCAAACGATCAAAGCAGGCACGATAATATAGTCTCTTCTGTTCTAGCTACTTTTTCACTGAGCTTATGCAAGAATCTAATATCTTAATCTATGTGCAGCTAATTTTGTAAGATGTTTAAAAAGAATAAATCTACCCAGGCCAAGATAGGAGGATCGCGGTGAGTTTGAGGCCAGCCTGAGACTACAAAGTGAGTTCCAGGTCAGCCTGGGCTAGAGTGAGACCCTGCCTTGGAAAAACAAAAGAAAACAAAAAGAGTAAATTTAAATTACTTTTTTGCCTGTGTTGCTGTTCAGTTATCCTGGAACAAGTTACACAATGGTACCACTTTACCTGTCTTTTCTTAGTATTAAATTCCTACCCATAATTAAATGTATTTTGGAGGCCCTTTTGACTGTAAGATTAGAGCGTTAGGAATATTTACTAACCCTATTTTTATCTTCTGTTTGGATTTTGGTCTGTTACTTGCTGGTCGTTTTTCCAGATTCGATCCCATCTACCTTCTCTTTGTCAGGGGTTTTCAGGGCTGCCAGGTTTTTGTAGCACAATGAGGACATGCAGTTCATACTAGTGCTGCTTACTGCTGTCAGGACTGGAAGCAATGCAGACCCATTGGTTTTTATATATATATATATATACACATATATATATAGTGTGTGTGTGTGTGTGTGTGTGTGTGTGTGTGTGTGTCTGTCTGTCTGTCTCCCTGTCTCCTTTCTCTTACCTGAAGCTCTTTGGGGCCTTATTCTGGGACAGGGCAATAATGCAGCCTGTCAACTTTGGCTTTCTCTGTCTTTGTTTCTGGTGCTGGAAATAGTCATGCTCTTCTTTTTTTTCCTAGAAGGATGGGCCCCGTCTTTCTTGTAGCCTTTTCTCTTTGCCTTTGTTGGCTATTTTGACCTCTCATAACTCCACAATTGTGTTTAAGGAAGAACTTTTCCAATTTGTTTGAAAACTGCTCGGATTCCAGGGTATCTTCATCTCCAAATCTTTCCTGAACATCTGCACATTTCAGACTTTATTTCTCTGTTGCATTTGTCCTGAGCACCTTCAAGAGGCTGATGGTTTTGGTAAACTCTCTTGTGCATTTCATGGCTACTATCAGTTTTTCATTAGTATTTGCTTTTCACTTTTTGAATATTTTTTATTTATTTGAGAGAGAAAAAAAGAGGCAGGGGGAGGGGAAGGGGGAGAGAATGGGCACGCCAGGGTCTCTAGCTACTGCAAACAAACTCCAGACACATGTGCCACCTTGTATATCTGGCTTACATGGGTACTAGGGAATTGAACCTGGGTCCTTAGGCTTTTCAGGCAAATGCCTTAACCACTAAACCATCTGTCCATCCCTGCTTTTTTTTTTTTTTTTGGTTTTTCGAGGTAGTGTCTTACTCTGGCCCTGGCTGACCTGGAATTCACTAGGGAGTTTCAGGGTGGCCTCAAACTCATGGCAATCCTCCTACCTCTGCCTCCCAAGTGCTGGGATTAAAGGTGTGTGCCACCACGCCCGGCTCATCCCTGCTTTTTATTTTTTAAAATTGTTTTTTTTTATGAGAGACAGTGAGAGTGAGAGAGGGAGAGAATGGGCATGCCAGGGCCACTGTAATTGAACTCCAGACACACGTGCCACCTTATGCACATGTGTGACCTTGTGCATGTCATGTTGTGCGTCTGGCTTTGTGGGATCTGGGGAGTCAAACATGGATCCTTAGGCTTCATTGGCAAGCGCCTTAACCTCTAAGCCATCTCTCCAACCCTTAAAATTTTTTTCTTTTGGTTTTTTGAGGTAGAGTTTCATTCTAGCCCAGGCTGAAAATATTTTTGTTTGCATGTGTATATGTCAGGGTCTCAGTGCTACAGTGCTACATATGAACTCCAGATGCCTGCTTCAGTTTTTGTATTTCTCTGGCTTTATGTGGGTACTAGGGCATTGAGCCCAGGCCTGCAGGGTTTGCAAGTGAGTACCTTTCATCACTGAGCCATATCCCTAGCCCAGTGTTTTATTCTCAAACTAACACTCCTCCTGTGTCAGCCTCCCACGTGCTGGAATTACAGGCTGAGCCAGCACAGTTGACAATACTTTAATTTTAATCTAGTAGAAAGCCAGCTGACCCTAAGTTGTATTTTATATCATTCAAAGCACCTGTCAACATTTTTACTTGTGTCATTACACATTTGTGATTAGTGTATTCATACACTCCTTGTCTTCCTCACTTTAGTAATTTATTTGTATACATAAATTTTCTGGCATGAGCAAAAAGCGTTCAAGACTTGAAGATGGGTAAGGAGCGTTAACTGAGTATAATACACATGCGTTTGTGTGGTGGAGACAGTTGATGTCTGCTCTGTGTACTGGATAAACCTGAACATTTCCTTAGTTTGTCCCTTAGAGTTCTGATACTCTGTTCTCCTGTCATCTGGCTTTATGAAAGGTAAACTCGGGTGGCTATGCTACTAAAGGCGTGAGGGACAGAAGGACTCAGTGGGGAACTCAGTGGAAAGGGAAGTCAGCAAGCCCACCAATGGGTACAGAGGACACATAGGCCCTGGTGGGGTGAAATTTAGGCTAGCATTGTAGGATCCATAGTATGCAAGGTGCCTGATCAGAGAAGCAGATCCCGCCTGCCGGACCCACCATTCAGACATGGAAAACAATAGATAACCTGAGATCCAATCTTACCCAGCCAGATGAGTGGACTTTAAGAAAGCCCATAACAAATGCTGGTGAGGATGTGGGGTAAAGGGATCCCTTATACACTCCTGGTGGGAATGTAGATTAGTCCAGCCACTGTGGAAATCAGTATGGAGTTTCCTCAAAAAACTACAAATAGATCTACCAAACTTTCATCTGATCCAGCCATGTCATTCTTGGGTACATACCCGAAGTAATCTAATTTAGTGTGATGGGTAATCTTGTCAGCTTGGCTGGTTTAGAATCACATGGAAACACATCTGGGTGTGTCTTCTGAGGGTGTTTTCAGAAAGGTGTGACTAAAGAGGGAAAAGTCACAGTGGATGTGGGAGACACCATCCCAGGGGTTGGGCTCCTGGGCTGAAGAAAGGAGAACCCGTGCTGAGCGCCAGCATTCCTCTGCTTCCTGACTCTGGACAGAACATGGCCAACTGCTTTGCCCTCCTGGTGGCATGCCTTCTCCACCTTGGTAGGTTGTATCTCCTTGAGCCGAAGTCAGAATAAGCCCTTTTACCCGTGAGTTGCTTCTTGCCAGGGATTTGGTCACAACAATGAGAAAAGTCACGGTAGCATACCACAGAGATACCCACATACCCATGCTTGTTGCAACACTATTCATAGTATATTTATGCAATAGCCTAGTTGTCCCATCAGCAGATGACCTACATACATAGTGGAGTGTTGTTTAGCTATAAAGAGGAATGAAGTCATGTTGTTTGCAGAATTAATTGAAATAGGGCAGACTCAGACATATATCACATGATTTCTGTCATGTATGTAAAGCATTTATATGCATATAAATGAAAGAAGCGAGAGTATCCAGGAACAGGAAAGGGACTTGGAAAGTGTCGGGGACAAAAGGGAGGCTATGGTCAAAGGACATGGCATGTTAGAATGGCAGTGTGCTGCGAACACCTCAGCAGGTAGAAGGACAAAGAGTAAGCAGGGCCAGAGCTCACGGGTGTGAGGCAGAGTGGGGTACACGGAGGAGCAAGCCTGTGAGCCACGGCCGCTCGGAGACGCACAGTCAGCAGAACGAAGTCTCGGGGAGCTTTTATCACTTTAGCAGCTTTTGAGATGTTTTACGACAAAAGCTCCTCAGTGTTCTGTCGCTCAAAGTGCCCTGGGTCCTGATCCGTCATCCAGATCTGAGGGGCCGCTTTTAGCAGTAAAGCCCATGCCACAGTGTAGGGCTTTGACTTTTTATAAAGTTATTTTAATCTATTTATTTGCAGGGAGAGAGAAAAAGAGACACAGAGAGAGAGAGAGAGAGAGAGAGAGAATGAGAATGAATATGAGAATGAGAGAATGGACATGCCACCTTGTGCATCTACCTAGCTTTACATAAGTACTGGGGGATTGAATCTGGTCAGGTAGGCTTTGCAAGCAAGTACCTTTAACTGCTGAGCCTTCTTTCCAGTCCTGAGCTTTGACTTAAAAAATATACTGTTTCAATGATGAAACTGATGGGCTCTGATAGGGCCTGACCATTGTCGATAATTATCAGGCTTTATTCTCCTCGGTTAGGGAAAGAGCAGGCATGGAGAGGGCAGAAAAGGTGAGTGTCCATATACTCACTGCCTTCGGCTGTTCTCACAAAGCTGTGCATCTGTGAGCAGAACTGGAGAGGACGGCTTAACTGCAACTCTCTGTGCGTTACGTTCAAAACAGCTTCCTAGGGCTGGAGAGATGCTTTGCAGTTAAGGCACTTGCCTGCAAAGCCTAAGGACCTGGGCTCTAGTCCCCAGTACCCATGTAAAGCCAAATGTACAAGGTGGCACATGTGTCTGGAGTTCGTTTGCAGTGGCCACAGGCCTTGGCATGCCCATTCTCTCTCTCTCTCTCAAATAAATAAATTGGAGCCCCAGAACGAGATGAAAACTCGTTCCGGGGCTCTGCTGCACAACACTGTGACTCTAATTATCAGTACTGAGTCTTGAAGATGGTTTGAATGATCATGTTATTTTTCACCATAATTTAAAGATGAAATAAAATTTAAATTTTGAGCTATGAAACTTCTTAAAAGGGAAAGAAAACACAGTCAGTAAAATAATATTCATGATTGGAAAGCCAGCAGGAACAGAGGGACTTTGCTTCACTTAATTAAACCATGTTTACAGGTACTGTGCAGTCTTGATGCCATGCCAAGCAAACTGTAGTGTCCCGAAGGAACCCTTTCTTCTTCTTAATGCAAACACTGACTTGGTATTTATTTTATGTTTTGTGAATGTAGAGGTTTCCTTAGCCTTTCCTAATGGATGTTATTATGAAAAACAGCATATGAAGTGGTGTTTACATCCCTTAAGGGGGGGGCAGCCAAGATACCCAGATGAAACCTTGTTTGTGTTTGTTACCATAACAATGTAGGAACATTGGTGTAGAGCTTTTGTAAGTATAATGTCATTTTCACTTCATTGACGTCTAGTAATTCAGTGTGTTATTGACCAGCATAACAATACCAAGAAACAATGATAACATTTCTGTGTTTTAGATTAGCAGCTCAGTACTTACTAAATCTAAAATAAATCCATGCATCTACCTGTGTTCAGTCTTTCCTGGCCTATTTCATCTAGCAAACTAGGACATATATGCCTTTGTTATTTCAGTATAAATACTTACAAGCTTACTTTTCTTAAAAACCAATATCATGTGGGGCTGGGAAGATTGCTCAGTGGTTAAGGGAAGCTTGCTTGCAAGCTTATTGGCCAGGGTTCATTTCTCCAGGACCCATGTAAAGCTGGAGGCAAATGGTGCATGCCGAGGCACGTGCATGATACATATACACACATAAGTAAAAACATGTTTTCCTGGCAGAAGAAACATACTTCAATGGCGTTTTAAAATATTTTATTTATTTATTTGACAGAGAAAGAGGGAGAGAGAGAATGGGTACCCCAGGGCCTTTAGCCACTGCAAATGCACTCCAGACACCTGCGCCTCTTGTGCAACTGGCTAATGTGGGCCCTGGGGAATCGAACCTGGGACCTTTGGCTTTATAGGCAAATGCCTAAACTCCTAAGCCATCCTTCTAGCCCTCAATGGTGTTTTAAACTAATACATAGGTGCTTATTATAGTAAGATTTTAATAAAAGGGAGGGAGTTTTGTTAAAGTAACTTAAAGTTATAAGTTCTGTTTTTTGGGGGGTTGAGAATAAAACCATTGTGAAGTTTGTGTGACATAATAATGTATGACATAGTCCAAGCCTCCTAACTTTTGTGAAGAAGTACAACTGTTGGCTATGATTGCCAGTTCTTTATTTTTTTGGTTTTTCGAGGTAGGGTCTTGCTGTCACCCAGGCTGACCTGGAATTCACTATGTAGTCTCAGGGTAGCCTTGAACTCCCTGTGATCCTCCTACCTCTTCCTCCCCAGTGCTGGGATTAAAGGTATGCACTACCACACCCGCCCCTTTTTTTTTTCAAGGTAGGGTCTCACTTTAGCCCAGGCTACCCTGGAGTTCATTATGTAGTCTCAGGGTGGCCCCGAACTAATAGTGATCCTCCTACCTCTGCCTCCCAAGTGCTGGGATTAAAGGTGTGCACCACCATGCCTGGCCTATGATTGCTCATTCTGACAGTCCTGAGATCTTGTGCTCAAGAGACTTCTTAAGATGAATGTTGGAGACCTTCCTGTTGATGGGGTTTTGCACTGGCCTTTTCAGGCTCTGTAGAATCTTTTATTTATTTTTATTTTTATTTATTTATTTGAGAGACAGGGAGAGGGAGAGGGAGAGAGAGAGGCAAAGAGAGAGAAGGGGGGAGGGAGAGAATGAGTGTGTCAGGGCCTTTGGCTGCTGTAAAGAAACTCCAGATGCATGTACCAGCTTGTGCATCTGGCTTACATGGGTCCTAGGGAATAGAACCTGGGTTCCTTGGCTTTGCAGGCAAGCACCTTAACTGCTAAGCCATCCTCCAGCTGCCCTGTGGAATTTTCATGATCTCAAGGAAGCTGGTGACAAGAGTTTGTAGGTTTTGACACCAGTTGCTGCTGAATTAACCAATAAAGTTTTTTATTTAAAAATTTTATTTATTCATTTGTTTATTTAAGATGGAGAAGGGGAGAGAGAATGAATGAGAATGGGCATGCTAGGACCTCAAGCCACTGCACACTGTGGACGCATGTGCACCTTTGTGCATCCAGCTTTATGTGGGTCCTGGGGAAATGAATGGGTCCTCTGGCCCTGCTGGCAAGTGCCGGAACTGCTAAGCCATGTCTTCAGCTCAAAATCTTTGATGTTTTATAGTCCCGTTTCACTCTCCAAAGTTCTTGTGCAGTATGTGTGGGCATGCATGTGTGGGTTCAGATGTGTTTCCCCTGTGCACTGTATGGAGGCTGGAGGAGGATCCACTTGTCCTCTGTGTTGCTCTTCTTCCACTTTCCTTGAGCTAGGGTCTCTCACTGAACCGGAGTCCACTGTGCTTTGGTTGGACTGGCTGACCAGCAGTCCTCCTGTCTCTGCCTCCCTTAGTGCTAGGGTTACAGGTGTGTGGGGCTGTGCCTGACTTTCTGCATGATGCTAGGCAGGCCCCCATATTTGAGCAGCAAGTACGCTTACCCTCTGAGTTGTCTCCTCAGCCCATCAGTTTATCTCAAAGCCATGAATATGACATTTAATTGAGTTCGGGTTGAGCGGATTTTTTTTTCTCATTTAATCCCGAAAAGAAAATAAAGAAAACTCTGCCAGCCCAGGCTCCCGGTGGGTCCAACTGGATGGCAGTCACGTTGTCCTCTGTCAGCTGCCATTTGTCTTTGCTAGTGCAGCCATTAATCATCTCGGGAATTTTGTTTGTTTGTTTTTCAGTGTAGGGTCTCACTCTAGCTCAGGCTGGCCTAGAATTCACAATGTACTCTCAGGCTGGCCTCGAGCTTATAGTGATCATCCTACCTCCCAAGGGCTAGGGTTAAGGGCATGTGCCACCATGCCTGGATAAATTGATTGTTTTATTAAAGAAAATAAAAAAAAAACCCATGAGCCCTTTATATGATCTGATTACAGAGGTTAGTTTTTGTTTCTAAGTATTCCTGGCTTGACTGTGTACTCACATGATTCTGTTTTAGACATTTCTTTGTGATGGTACCTGAAGGTTCTGTAATTGATTTAAAAAAACACATGCATCCTCTTAGATAGGTGTAGAAGCTTTTCTAATGGGTGGAGACATGGAGAAGGGACCTGGAGGGCTGAGTGAGGTCTGTAGTTACACAGTAGACACAGTGTCTGACTAGGCCAGGGCTCAGGGCATGTGCTGGGGATGGGAGTAGTTGATAGGAAAGGATGTGTCCAGAGTGTCATGTAAACTATAGAGTAGAAGATGATGCCACTTACAGAGGCCCTGTCATTGAAGGCTGGGGACAGAGGGAAGGAATGACGAGTCTGGTTTACGGTGAAGTTCAAGGGTGTACAGATCTCGGTCACAGCTGGAAGCTCTGGTCTAAAGTAGCAACTGCAGAGCTCTGGCTACATGAGGAGGTCCATCAGGCTAAGGGGAGAGCAGAGGGAGCGGCCTGGCTGTCTCCAGCTACAGTCAAGCTGCTGCTTTGGGGTCGGGGCCTGGAAGCTTCTGATTCCTTGATGCATGCTGGCACGTTAGAGATGTGGAAAGATGACTGTGTGAGATTGAGCCATATGGAAATCCCACCTAAGGTATTTTCTTTTACAAGATTAATGAAATAAAAGTTAGAGACAGAAACTGAGGTGCAGGGGGGAAACAGGGAGTCATAGGCCATTCAGCAAAGTCTTCCTTAGGTGGAGGGGGAGTCACATAGTAAGAGAGAAGAGGGTGTGCTCATGGGTCAGAGAGAGGAAAGCATTCAATCAACTAGGTAGCCAGAGGCCAGTGTTGAGAAGGTCATAGCACACTGCAGGCCTGGCTCGGACATCTCTCACGCTTCCATATACTTATCAGGGTGAGCACCAAGGCTAGGCTGCTGGGAGGGAGGGTTGTGTGGGTGTGGTGGAAGTCAAGGGCAAGGAGCATTAGGCAGTCCTGCTAGGTTATCAGAAGATGGGCCGCCTCCTCAGCCTGGCTAGAAAAGCATCTGAAAGGTTGGAGGGCACAAGGGCGTAGAGGTAATGACCACCAGGACATGGGCCAAGGACTCAGAGGTTGTCAACTGAGGGCAGTTGGCAGGTTTGAAGTATTGGGGGCTACTGTGTGTGTAGGCGATTCTTCCCAGCATGGAGCTCAAGCTCACTGGACCTGGGGTTCTGAGCTTGTAAGCACTGTAGGCAAAGACTATGGCAAGACCTGTCTCGGAGCCCGGGGCTCACATCGTCAGGAAAGATGGCCTCTGGGTGGTAGGCAACAAAGGTGGGGAGAGAATGATGAGATATTATTAAGGACAGTTTAAATTTGATTTAGAAACAGCCCTATGAGGTAAGGGCGTTTTAACACTCTCATTTTACACAGGCGGAAACAGATAAAATGAGGGTTGGTAATTTGCTCACATTTCTGTGGTTAGCTCATAAGCTAAACTTGGCCATTTTCTTTTTTGTTTATTTTTATTTATTTATTTGAGAGCAATGGACAGACAGAGAAAAAGGCAGAGAGAGAGAGAGAGAGAGAGAGAGAGAGAGAGAGAGAGAGAGAGAGAATGGGCCTCTAGTCACTGCAAACAAACTCCAGATGCATGCACCCCTTTTTGCATCTGGCTTATGTGGGTCCTGGGGAATTGAGCCTTGAACCGCGGTCCTTAGGCTTCACAGGCAAGCACTTACTTGCTAAGTCATCTCTCCAGCCCAGCTATTTTCTTCAAATTAAATTTTTTTTGTGACTTTCATGGAAATGAATTTTTTTGAATATTTCTGAGACAGAGAGAGAGAAAAAGAGAATGAGAATGAGAATTGGCGTGCCAGGACCTCCTGCCACTGCAGATGCATGCACCACTTTGTGTATCTGGTTTACATGGGAACTGGGGAATCACACCCAGGCTGTCAGGCCATTAGGCTTTATAAGCCAGTGCCTTTAAGTGCTAAACCATCTGTTTAGCCCAAAATTAATTTAAAAGAGAAACAATTTTGGAGGCAGAGTAGAAGGATCACCATGAGTTCGAGACCACCCTGAGACTACATAGTGAATTCCAGGTCAGCTAGGGCTAGAGGGGGACCCTACCTCACAAAACAAACAAACAAACAAACAAAAACCCCATAGTTTTCATGTTATTTAAGTCATATACAAACAGTATAAAAATTTGGACAAAACAGAAGACATAAAGTATAAAAGAAAAATAATCTCCCACAATTTTAATCCTAGAGGTAAGATTGCCAACATCAATGACACATATTTTTTTATTTTCTTCTTTTTTAAATTGTTTATTTGCAAGGAGAGAGAGAGAGAGAGAGAGAGAGAGAGAGAGAGAATAGGTACACCAGAGCCTCTAGCTACTCCAAATGAACTCCAGATATATGCACCACTTTGTGGGTAGTGAGGAATCGAACCTAGGTCTTTAGGCTCTACAAATAAGTGCCTTAACTGCTAAGCAATCTTTCCAGCCCTAAATGTACTACTTAAAAAGGAGATTGTACTGTGCATATAGTAATCTTATTTAGTATTCCCATGATTTAAGATGTAGCATCTTGATCTATGGAAATGTAATTCAGTCAGTCTTACAGTTTGTTTCTCTGTATGTATACATATGTTTGTCTTTGTTAAGATCTGAAATATTGTTCATGAAGCTCTTCATAATTTATCATTTTGAAGTAAAGGTAGCATGGGAATTTTGTTTATTTGGAAGTTTGCAGGTGATCATTTTGGAGGAGAGTGCCTGCATAGGGCATGTGAGGCCTTTGGTTCAAGCCTAAGCACCCAAAGGGGAATTTTTTTTTTCTCTTGAGCCAGAATTTTGGTATGTAACAATATAACTAAAATTATGAAACTCATGAAAATCCTCTTGCTTTAACCTCCTGAGTGCTGGGATGACAGGCATATGCTACTGAGCTCTGTCATATTTGAGCCTGGTTCCTTCTGGCTCACTTGTCTGCCTTGAGCTGACATACCTTAGCAGTATTTTAAGCCTGTCAAGGGTGGCCAGGCTGTGACGCCACTGAAGGATGGGTGGGAAAAGCTCTTTTGCTTCTGATGCCATTGTGTGTGGCTGGCAGTACCTGTCTGTGGCTTGGGGATCTGTTCTCCCCATGCCAGACATGAAGGCCTGTGGTGCGGGGTTCTCTGTGCACCCATCCTGCCATTCAGATCCGTCTTTGTAACATTCGAACCCGTTCTTAGTGTGAATGCAAGAGTGTGCGACTGACTGACAAAACACAGGCACACTTAGAAGCTTGTTGTTACATGTGATGCATAAGATAGCAATCTTTTCCTTCTTTTTGAGGCAAAGTCTCACTTTAGTCCAAGCTGATCTAGAACTCAGTTTGTAGTCCAGGCTGGCCTTGAACTCAGCCATCTTCCTATCTCAGTTGCTGCAGTGCTGGGATTAAAGGTGTGTGCCACCATGCCAGGCTAGTATTATAAATATTTAAACTTGTTTATTCAATTTATTTTTTAAATTTTAATATTTTATTTATTTTGAGAGGGGGGGAGGGAGGGAGGCAGGGAGGGAGGAGATGGGCATGCTAGATGCTTTGCAAATGAACTCCAGATGCATGCTCCACTTTGTGCCTCTGGCTTTACATGGGAACTGGGGAATTGAACTCCGGGTCATCAGACTTTTTAGGCAAGTGCCTTAACTGCTGAGCCCCTTCCTTCCTTCCTTCCTTCCTTCCTTCCTTCCTTCCTTCCTTCCTTCCTTCCTCTCTCTCTCTCTCTCTCTCTCTCTCTTTCTCTCTTTCTTTCTTCTTTTTCTTTTTTTCTGGTTTTTCGAGGTAGGGTCTCACTCTAGCCCAGGGTGACCTGGAATTCACTATGTAGTCTCAGGGTGGCCTCGAACTCGTGGTGATCCTCCTACCTCTGCCTCCTGAGTTCTGGGATTAAAGGAGTGCGCCACCACGCCCAGCTGCTGAGCTATTTCTGTAGCCCCTAAACTTTTTAATTTTTTTTCAAGGTAGGGTCTTGCTTAAGCCCAGGCTGACCTAGAATTCACTATGTAGTATTAAGGTGGCCTTGAACTCACAGTGATCCTCCTACCTTTTCTTCTTGAGTGCTGGGATTAAAGATGTGCACCACCATGCCCAGACCCTAAATTTATTTTCAAAAGGATTTATTTGGTAACTTTTCAGGAGTACAAGGAACTGTTTTAACCTTGCTTCATAGCTTTTAAGTATAAAAGTCTGCTAAGTTTTATGGTTCCAAGGTCAGAATTTATTTTACATGTATAATGTGCATATTGTTTCCTTCTTACATTCCAGCCTAGTGAACAAATGAAAATCCCCTTTAATATAAACAAATGAGTTACACGTACTATCCTTAGAATACTGTCCTTAGAATTAAAAATGCTGGGTTCCAGGTTGCAGTTCTTCAGATGCCCGCTAGAGGGCTCCAGAGGCTGAGAGGCACTGTGGCGTCCCTCTGACAGCTCCCTGGTCAGGTGGTAGGCGTGCTCTCCCCATTTCAGAGTCTCGGGTAGGCCACATAGACCAGAATAGACCAGTGTTCCTTGATGAGAATCACAGAGAGAAATCCACGAGTCTTCCATCTTTGTGAAAAGTGTTAGGAAAGCAGTTAATTGTTGTTAGAGTGATTCTACAAAATGTATGAAGAATATTTTTGTACTGTATTCCGACTTAATAGTATTATTTTGTATGATTTTGGGAAATCTGTCTACTATGTTAAACTAATGTTTTAGTACTTTGCCTAATATCATTTGACATGTAGCAAATACTTATAATGTAAAGTTAGTATTAATGTAGTTTTCATCCCTTCCCAAAGGATTATTTTATGCTTTCAGATAGAAGCCTAGTTGTTCATGAGGTAAGATGCTGAAATCACGTTTTGTTGCATTTTCAGGGAATCCGGGCCCGAGTGTTAGAAACTCTGGTCATGCTTCTGCTCCTTGCACTGCTGATCCTCGGTATCGTGTGGGTAGCCTCGGCCCTGATCGGCAATGACGCCGCCAGCATGGAGTCTTTATACGGTACCCCTCACTTGCTGAATGGCTCCTGGCTTGGGACACAATGACGAATGACTTTAAAGACAGTTTCATAATTCTTTGAGTAACTAGTCCTCAGTATTAATTTATAGAATCCACAAGTCCTCAGATATATTTAATAGAAGAAATGAGTGTTCATTTGTTTTGATCTATGGAATGAGTGAACAGTTTTCACTTTTTAAAAAAATTAATTGGTTTCTGTTCTTAAAATTCCATGGAGCTCTTTTTTTCTTCCATATTTGTCTAAAGGTGGTCTCTAATCTTAGATTCTTATTCTATAATTTGGAGATTAGTTAAATATACTCAAATAAACAATTAGTGTTTACCACACATTTAGATATGGTTTATTAAGATCAACTAAAGGCTGACTACTCAAATGTGCAGCATTTTGAGTTTTTTCAAATGCATTTGTTATTTTTTGTAGACCTCTGGGAGTTCTACCTCCCCTACCTATATTCCTGCATCTCACTGCTGGGATGTTTGCTGCTTCTCTGTAAGTATTCTTCTAACTTGACATTGACAGACATTGAAGGGAGGTAGAGCTGTCCTGTATCCAGGAGAGTCAGGGGAGTTTCCCAATGAGGTCCTTTAATGATGGGATGGTTTTTTTTTTTTTTAGTTGACCCTAGCGTTTTTACTGTTCAAGATAGATTTTATAAGCAGAACCTTGAAATAAAATTGGACACTTTTGTTCTCTCAAGAAAGCTTTCTTGGGCTGGGAAAATGGCTTGCTCAGTGGCTAAAGGAACTTGCTTGCAAAGCCTGCCAGCCTGGGTTCAATTCCCCAAAACCCACAAAAAGCCAGATGTGCAAGGTGGCACATATTCTGGAGTTCACAGTGGCAAGAGACTCATGTGCATCCATCCTTTCTCCCCCCCAAAAATAAATAAATGTAAAAATTTTTTTAAAAAAGCCTTCTCCAGGGCTGGAGAGATGACTTAGTGGTTAAGGCATTTGCCTGCAAGGCCAAAGGATCCTGGTTTGATTCTCTAAGATCCATGTAAGCCAGATGTACAAGGGAGTGCACACATCTGGAGTTTGTTTGCAGTGGCTGGAGGCCCTGGCATGCCCATTCTCTCTCTCTCTCTCTGCCTATGTCTCTCACTTGCTCTCTCAAAATGGATTAAAAAAAAAAAAGCCTTCTCCACTGGGTTGGAAAGTGACATGCATATTCACATTCATATATACACACAAGACCCAGAATACATTCATCTACATATTCTGTTTTTTGAAAAAATATTTATTTTTAAAAATATTTTATTTATTTGAGAGAGAGAGAAGGAATGAATGGGCATGCCAGGGCCTCCCGCCACTGCAAACGAGCTCCAGACACATGTGCCATCTTGTGCATCTGGGTTACGTGGGTCCTGGGGAATTGAACCGAGGTCCTTTGGCTTTGCAGGCAAGTACCTTAACCACTAAGCGATCTCTCCAGCCTCCAAATATTTATTTATTGGAGAGAGAGAGAGAGAGAGAGAGAGAGAGAGAGAGAAAGAAAGAACGAGGCGTGCCAGAGCCTCTAGCCACTGCAAACTCCAGACACGTGCACTCCTTGTGCATCTGGCTATGTGGGTCCTGGGGTATCGAACCTGGGTTCTTTGGCTTTGTAGGCAAGTGCCTTAACTGCTAAGCCATCTCTGCAGCCCTTCTTATCTTGACTCTTGCAAGCCTTCTTTGGTCTTCAGAACCATCAGGTGTGGTACTGCCTAGCCTCTGCATTGCCTCATCACAGCTCCCTCATCAGTGGGTCGAAGCAGCCTCTGACAAAGCAGTGGGAACCTAAACAGGAGAGAAGGACTAATGTGATACCACTTAGCTGCTTCACTTTTCTGTGCTCTGGAGCTTGTCTCTCAGCACTGAAGGACTGCTCTCTCTCTTGGTGGTCTTATTTCTGCAGTGTGCACCCCAGTCGGCCTCTCCCGTATGTTCACAGTGATGGGTCAGTTGCTGGTGAAGCCAACAGTAAGTATTTCATTTTATTTGGTTTATTATGTACATGTGTTTACATTTGAACAACTTGTACATTGTGACCTGAGATTTAGAAAATAAGGAAAATATTTTTGTAGTTGATCACACAAATTTTTATTTTTATTATTTATTTATTTTTTTGTTTTTTGAGGTAGGGTCTCGCTGTGGTCCAGGTTGACCTGAAATTAACCATGTAGTCTCAGGGTGGCCTTGAACTCACGGCAGTCCTCCTACGTCTGCCACCCCAAGTGCTGGGATTAAAGGCATGTGACACCATGCCCGGCACAAATTTGGAATCAAATTTGTTTTTGCATTTAAAGTATTAACTACAGACACATAAAAGTTTGTATAGCAAAATTTAAGATAAAGTCTGTGGGTATTTACAGATATTTTAGATGTTCATTGCCTTGTACCAAACAATAATTGTTTCAAAATTGACCACAGAATTCAATGTGTAGCACCAATTCTAGTTTGTGGAAGGATGAGGCTGGAGGATTATGCATTTGAGGCCAACCTGGGCCACACCTGCAAGCAAAATAAAGCAAATCAACCCCAAACAAAAACAAAAGGACCCAAAACAACAACAAAGAGACAAAAAAAGATCCAAAAATAATCCTGTTTATGGTTTGATTTATATAGATTTCTGAACATCTGCATATCATGCTTGATTCATTAAGGCATGCTTAGCCTTTCATCTCTGGAATGTTACATTTGTTTAAAGTAATTTTTCAATTGCTGGTAATTCTAATGATCTATTCCTAGATTTCTTTGGTTTTTATTTTGCAGAGTTTTAAAATTATTAATTTTTGGGTAGGGGGAGAGATTGGGTATGCCAGGGCCTTCAGCTGCTGCGAATGAACTCTAGATGTGTGTGCCCCCTTGTGTGCATTTGTGACATTGCACGCTTGCGTCACTGTGCATCTGGCTTTGTGGAACCTGGAGATTCAAACGTGAGTTCTTAGGCTTTGCAGGCAAGTGCCTTAACTGCTAAGCCATCCCTCCAGCCCCAGATTTTTAATAATATGAAAAAAATTCCTCAACCACACCTAGGAAATTTTCCACTTAAGTGATTTAAAAAGATATTTATTTCAGAGAGTTAGAAAGAGGCAGATAGATAGATAGAGAGAGTGAGAGAGTGAATGGGCGTGCCAGGGCCTCTAGCTACTGCAAATGAACTCCAGACAAATGTGCTACTTTGTGCATCTGGCTTACGTGGGTCCTGGGAATTGAACCTGGGTCCTTTGGCTTTATTTGCAGGCAAGTTCCTTAACCACTAAGCCATCTCTCCAGCCCCACTTAAGTGATTTTCATGGCTGCTCATTGCCTATACACTGGAGTCTGCTGCCTGCATGCAGCAGGGCTCTCAGAGCCATCCTGGGATGCCTCTCCTCCTGTCCCTACAAGGACTCCTTGCTGCAGTCCACTGCATGTGCTGCCCCCCCCCCAGGCCTGCCTCTGTCCTCCAGTGCCACTCACTTGTTCCACAACCTCCCGAGCCCAGATCAGCCATCACTGCAGTCCCTGAAGGTCTCCATGCAGAGCTGTCTACACGACCTTCTCCACATTTCCCTAGTGTCTTTGGCTTGTGTCTGAAAGGGCTGTAGCTCTGGTCTGTCCTCCCTGTCATGGTTGAGAGGCAGAGCATTAAGGGAGAACACTGTAAAAATATTACTGTAGATGACCTTAGTAAATGTCTGTCTGATTGTGAAAGTTGCAGGCTTTAACTCACTTCCCTTAAAAGAATTCTTGAGTTACTACATTCACTTAGTTCCTTCCTACTTCTCTGATTTTCATTTGCACTTTCATGGGCAAGTACTCAGGTCTCTCTTCATGGTCTAGAGTTCTGTCAGTGTTTCCCTCTGCTCTGGGCCCCGACTGCCCCCTGTGCTTCATCTCCAGACTCGCTCACACAGTGCCTCAGTGCTGTGTCTGTCCCCCTCAAGTGACCGCTCCTCAGCACCCTCGAAGCCTTGGCTGTCTTGCGCCCCGTGCTGCTATAAGCCCTGTGTGACACGGTTCTTTCCATGCTGGTGACAGGCCCATGGCGTGGTGTGGTTGATCTCATTTTATGGCTGAATTGACCTCAGATTGGGGAGACTGAGTAGCTGGTCACACAGCTGAAGTACAGGTTTGTCCCTAGAACCCAGGCCCCAGACGGTTGTTCCTGTTTAGCTCCATGAGCTCCAGAGCAGCAGGACCACTTTCTTCCTGTGTGCACCTTGCACCTCTGTCTGCAGATGGTTTCCAGTGTCCGAAAGCCCGTCTGTCTCTTGGTAATTCAGGCTTTCAGTCAGGTCAGGACCGTGACACCAGGGGCACTGCCGAAAGCATTTTTCTCTTCAGCTGGAAGAGTTGTCTTCCTGTGGTCTGTGATAGCATTTTATTTAAGTCTGTTTTATGGTAATCCTGTAGTTACTTTCTGAGCTCAGCTTCTCCCTCCTGCCACCATTCGAAGTCAAACACGGTCCCCGTATGTGCCGTGTCTGAGCCCCCACTCCTCCGCGTGGGAAGGAAGCGGTGTTTCCTTGCGAAGCCTGCGTTTCTTGGAGTAGGAGGTGAAGGTACTGGGCTGTTTCACAGAGCTGTGGAAATTGGGGAGGCTGCTCAGAGGCAGGTGACCCACAGATCAGGCGCTTCTCTTGTTGCCACTCCCTTACTGTGTCTGCAGTAATTCTCGGTAACTTTAATGATAAAAAGATAATTATCCAGAACCTTAAAGATAAAAACTCCGTTATTCTTCTTAGACCCTAAGACAAGTAAACACAGTCAGATCTAATTCAAGCAGTGGAAAGTAATGAGACCACGGCAGGAAGGAAAGTTTCTGGCATGACCCACAGACCCCTTGCCCCTTACAAAGTGACCCGTCTCCTGACATGGCCCACACTTGTGTTGTCCCTTCCAACTCACACAGCACTTGTCTTGAATTATGCCCCCATTTGTTGTCCGGCTGGCCCTGGTGGTGAGTCACTCTCCCCTCACTCAGGACTGCACACTTTCTAGCATGTGCTGCTTCTCAGTCTACTTGGACTCCGCTGGAAAGCTCTCCATTGCCCTTCCTCCCTCCCTTGTCCCTCCCAGGATGGTTATTCTGTGATATTGTTTATTAGCCATATTCTGTTAGCTACTGTCCTCCCTGCCCAAGTGTGGGCTTCCCACGTGGTGGCATATGTGGACAGTGACTAGTTCAATGTGATGCCCCAGGATGTAGGTATTACTGGAAGGACTCGAAAGGACTGGATGGCGTCACACAAATTTCTGGGCAGGGACTGCATGGTGCAAGCACATCTCAGGCTGCAGGGCACGTGACGCGGCATGCCTGCCTTGCCCTTATTCCCAGCTCCTCAGTTGTACTTTGCTGGAATCAGTACTCTGGGTTCAAATACTAAGAATGTAAGCTTCAGCTCTTCCTCTTTCGCATTCTCTCCACAGTTGGGAAGACAGGGCATTTTCAGAGGAGGGCAGCCATCTTGCCAAAGCTAGAACTGAATGTAGCTTTAGGTTTTATCAGCTTTCTTGAAGACAGTGCAGGCATCATCTCATACAGTTGGTGGCTGATTAGTGAGTCCCCTACTGTTGGATAGCGTGGTATTGAGTGATTTATATGTCAACACAGGGTTCTGTTGATGAAATGAGTTTTATACTAGCAGTGTCCAGTATGCATGGAGTGTGTGTAGTATGCCAAGATCACATAAACAGGATGTTCTCATGCCCTTGGCATGGTTTATAGATGCTGGGTAAAAATGAATAGCAGAACAACATATAGATGAATTGTTCCTTTCAGCTCTAGAATAATAGCCTGGCTTAAAGATAAAGATGGATTTGCCATATCCAGTTCTCTGGCTGTTTAAAATTCACACATTTACTTGCCCTTGAGGAAGCCAAGTTCTTTAGTGTAATTCATTAAACCTTGAACAATTCTAGGTTAAATATGTGTAGATTTTGCTATGGTCAAATGTTAGGTGTTTAGTTAGTTTAAAATGTAAAATATAATAGAAAGAAAGTATGTAAAATATAGTTAATTTATAAATAACAATGTGAGCATTTTTTAAAATTTGGGTTCTTAGTTACTTGAGTAAATGCAGCACAGTGTACATGGTTTAACATATAAGATAATAGACTGAAGAGCCTAAACATTCTCAGAAGCACACATTTTACAATGGTACATTGAGTAGTTTTATCTTTAAATTTAGATTCTTGAAGACCTGGATGAACAAATTTATATAATCACCCTGGAAGAAGAAGCCCTCCAGAGACGACTGAATGGTATGTGTGCAGCGCATATTGAGACCTGATTCAACACAGACGTGCTTGAAGGGGGCAGTGATACTCACCCTGCAGAGACCTGAGTGCAAGGGGCTCCAGACAAAGGGGTTTGTGAGGAGCCGGAGGGAGATGGCCAGGCCCATGTGGACAGTGCCTGTGAACACAGTGACCACTGGGGGCCAGCAGACCTCTACCACAGTGAGGACCAGGTTTGTATGCTGCCTTTGTGACCCTACTGCTAAGACCTGTGAGGTAAAGAGTGGTGGCTCCTGAGCATGAGGTGCCACATGGGGCCTCCACGTTTCACTTAAGAACGCTGTTGTTTCTCAGAGGACTGTGAGCCGTGTAGGCACATCAGATCTGGAAGATTATTGTAAACTACTGATGATGACCTCCAGTGAAACTCCAGTTAAAGAAAGGGTAATGCTACAATTTAGACATATTTCCTTTAACTTTATGTACTCTTTTATATAGTTTTTTTTTTTTTTTTTTTTTTTGAGGTAGGGTTTCACTGTAACCCAGGCAGACCTGGAATTCACTATATAATGTCAGGATGGCCTCAAATTCATGATGGCAATCCTCTTACCTCTGCCACCTGAGTGCTGGGATTAAAGGTGTGTGCCACCATGCCTGGTTTTCTTATGTAGTTTTAGCAAAAAATGTTGAAGCCTAACCTTCCCACTCAGATAAGATTATTGATAATTTATGAATCATAATTCAAGAGTAGGTATAGAAGGGAAAGTTGCTTTAAATATGAAATATTGAGATACAGAAAGAAATGTATATACTTTGGTGACTTAAAAGAAGATCATTTAAATCTTTAATTCAAAATTGTCCTTACTTACATCTTTGTTAGTAGATTAAAAAATGAGTTTGTATCTGGCCTAGAGAATTCTATTGGTAATGTTATACATTTGGATAGAGGTAGACTTCTAAACTGAAACTACATACATCTTTTGTTTTCTTAGCTTTATCAAGCCTACTTGAGCATTTAAACACTTGATTTCAGAATTACAAATTTCAGTCAGCAATATCAGTTTATAAAATTTTTTAAAGTAGTAAATATTGTAATCAAGTTGTGTTATTTAGATAATCATGCCACTGTGTAATATCATGCCTGAGTTGTGGAGAGATGTCAGATGACCTTCTGTAGTGTGGGACTGCTCCAGTCTGAGGTGCGTTTACAGATCAGGAATTATAAGGTAGAGTGCACCGGGAATTAAGAAAATTGAGTGAAGTGTAATCAAGACCAAACCAAGCCAAAAATGAAGCCTGTTATCACTGTCCCATGTCACAGAAGGAAACAACTCCTCAGAGCCTCCCTCAGTGTGTTAAAGGAGGTGGAAGGACAGTGCTTGCTAGAAGGTCAAACATACTAAAGCCAAGGGCAGGTGGCGAGACCCAGCACTCCACATGGCATAGAGATAGTGCCGAAGAGAGCACGGGCTTGCGTGGATCAGGACTGACGGCTGCTCAGAGGCCTGGGGTTTTAGGCAGCTGTGTCTGTGTGTCTGTGTGGGTGGGCTTCACACCATTGCAACTGCTCTGCTTCGAGAGTTGTCTTTAACATGATTGTGGGAGGAACTCTGTAATGATGTGTTGGGATAATTATCATGAGTCTGCTGTTTGCTGGTTAGCCATTGTGGGCTATTTCAGGTGGAACATATTGGGCTGAATTGTTTTTTTTATAGAAGTGATTTTAGGGCCAAAGTGACATTTTGACTCATATGTATTAAAAATTGTAAGCTTAGGTTTATTGATCCATATATACAGAGGACAAAAAGCAAGAAAAAAACAACATGTCATGACTAGTTGTTTTTCTCCATGTGTATTTGTGTGCATGGTGTGAATGCTCATGTTTTTCACATGCATGTGTGTATGGGTATGCATGTTCACACGGGCACCTGTGTGTGGAGGCCAGAGGCTGACACCAGGTGTCTTCCTTCTTATGTTTTTCGAGAGTGATCTCTCACTGAACCCAGAGATTACTGATTTGGCTAGTCTAGCTCACCCGCTTGCTCTGGGGAATGCCCGGTCTGTCTCCCAAGTGCTGGGACTGCAGCAGCTGCGCCCTCCAGGCAGTTGTGTGGGTGCCAGGGATCTGAACTCGGGTCCTCACGCTTTGTGGCAAGCGCTTCATCCACTGAGCTGTCTCCCTAGTCCCTGATTTACTGTTTTTAAGGAAGTGTGGACATATAAACCATCATGTAGTCATATAAACCACCCTTGGAAATGTACAATCTAATCTAGTATGTCTAATGTACTTTTGGGAGTAATTATGTTTTAAATTGTAGAACAAAAATATTTTTTAGCTCTTGTTATTAAAACAATTGCAGAATAACGAGAGTGGGAGACTCTTTCAACATCCAGATACAATGCTGACTTGTCACAGAGCTCGGGTGAGCTGTTCTGATGTGTATGGAGTGAGTGAGGGGCATTGTTAGGTGCACACGTCATAGACCAGATACTGTGTGTTCACACCAGCTGAGCCTTACTGTTACTGGAAAGACATGCCACTTACCGGTGGCACGAGGGGCTTTATTGTGGGGCTAACACTTTTCTTGATGGCAGTATAATTTGTTGTAATGCCTGTTGTAAGGAAATACCAGTATAAGAGGGAATGCCTGCCTGCCTCAGTGTTCTGAGTTGAGATTTGGTAGCACTGCAGGATTAAAGCAGTGGTCTCACTGTGGTTATGTTCTTACTCATGAGCCCTGCCCTGTTACTGTGTTAGCACCCTGGGGGAGCCCCTGTCCCTGCCTGCTCTTCTCTCCTCCCTGTATTGATCAGTGCACAACTATTCAGACATGTGCAGATGAGGGAAGACTGTCTCCAGATGACAAGTTAGTTGACTGGAAATGAGGGAATTATAGGGTGAGAACCGTAGAGACTGTTGGACACTTTGAAGAGACAGAGGGAATGTCTGGACGCTCTTGAGTGGGCTGTGGAGCCCACTCATGTGGTCCAGCCTGCCCTCCCCGGGCTGGGTGAGAGTGGAGAGACGGCCACCAGACTCCTGTGATCCTGGCAAAGCCCACTCCACTCCTGCTCTTGGGCACTCGGCACCCTGTACTTTGCCTTGAGACTTGTCCTTCACCCTTGTGACAAGGAGGCAGCAGAGCAAGCCCAGAGCTCCAGGCTCCTGCCCCGGAGTCTCCAGTGTCCCATTTCTCAGTATTTTAAAAAAACATATTTTATTTATTTACATAGAAGAGAGAGAGAGAGAGAAAGAGAGAAAGAGAGAAAGGGCACATCAGGGCCTCCGCCACTGCAAACAAACTCCAGATGCATATGCCACCTTGTGCATCTGGCTTATGTGGGTACTGGGGAATTGAGCCAGGGTCCCTAGGCTTCGCAGGCTAACTGGTGCTTAACTGCTGAGCCATCTCTCCAGCCCCTCTCATGGTTGTTTTTCCTTCAATGTAGGGTCTTGTTCTAGCTCAGGCAGACCTGTAGTTCACTATGTGGTCCCAAGTAGCCTTGAACTCACAGTGATCCTCCTACCTTGACCTCCGAGTGTGGGGATTAGTGGTGTGCACCACCATGCCCGGCTCCAGTGTTCCATTTCTGATTGACCTTCCATGTCTCCTGACTGCTGAACTTTTTGCATGTGCTGTTTGGAGCTGAGAATTGGGCCACAACTGACTCTTAGATTTTCAGCGTCATATTTCTGTTCAAAGATACTGGCTCTTCCTGTCACTGCTGTGTCCCCATCAGCTCTGCATGGTGGCCGTCCTTCCCACAGCCCCTCTTCACTCTGGAGGTGCCTGGTGCCTCTTCCATGATGCTGTCCTCTTGTTGCTCCTTGCCACCTGTCCTCCCGGGGTTTGCTGTGTGTCCTGCCCTCAGCTCCCCTGAGGTCCTGTGACTCTGCTGCCAAGCCAGCCCTGCTCTTCTCGACATGGGACGCCTCCTTGCTGATCGCTGTCCCCGAGCTCTCTGATCTGTGCCTGTCACATCTGTGGTGATCCCTCGTGGCTTTGTGGATGCTCCTTGGCCCTGAGTTCTGGAGTTCTGCCTGATACACAACCCGGCTCCTGCCTTCCACGGCCTCCCAGGTGCCTGCTTACCTCCCTACAGCTCCCTCTCGTCCTCCACTTCCCGTCATTCTCCAGGAGGAGCCCACGGCGCCCATCTCTGCTTTTCCTCCCGTCTTTCTCACTTCTTGCTTCCCTGTTGGAGTTGGTGCCTGCTGGCTGCTGCTGTCTCAGGCCCTTGCCCTGGATCTGGAGCTCACCCCGCTCGTCCTCCGTGCTCCCCCTCACCGTGCTGCCTGCTCCTCCAGCAGTGAACAGTGTCTGAAGTCTGCTTTCATGTCTCGTGGGTGGCCTTGTTTGCCATGCTTGCCTCAGCTGCCAACCACAGTTGTTACCTCTTTTTCCTTAAGGAAGTGGAGGCTATTGTGAAAGGATTTCACCAGTTTTCTTCCTACCACCTCCATACCTGTGAGTCCTCTCACGCATGTTGCCTCTCCTCTCGGCCTTGTGGCCGGCGTGTTTGTGCTCCTGGCTCAGGTCCACCCTACTCGCAGACTCAGGGCTCGGCTGCAGCCTTCTGCCCCCCTGCCCCCCTGCCCTCGCGAGCTGCCTCCTTGACGGCTCATCCATCTGCATGGAGGCGTGCTGCACTTAATTTGTTTTCTTTTTGTTTTTGCAGCATTGGGAATCGAACCAAGGGCTCCTGCATACTAAGAGTGCACTCTTCCGTGGAGCTATATCCCTAGCGCTGCGTTTGCAATAGAAAGAGGGAATGGGAAGAAGAGAAAAGGGGGACGGGATGGAAAAACCTCTCAACGTCATGCCCTCTCCTCACACCCCTTCCTTGCTCCCTCGCTCTTCGCCACGGAGGCCGACGGTTGGGGAGGGCGGGGTCAGCGCTGTGCCTTGCGCTCGCCTTGACTCATCCTGCTTCTTGCTCTGCACAGTGCTGTAGCCGCTCACCTGGGCCTTCATGGGCCTCTCCTTACTCTCTTTTTTGTTCTGAAAGTTTTTAATTCCACTTGGTTTTTAGTTCATACTTTTCGGTTGTACTTACTGATTTTTATCTTGAAATGAGTTCTCCAGCCCAGGCAGGTCTTGACCCTGCCTGGATCCTCCTGCTGAGGCCTCCCGGCCAGCTGGGATCACAAGTCGGCAGCACTGCGCGTCATTCCGCATTCCTCCTGGAGCTGTGGCATGCAGCTGTCCTGGGCACTCTTCCTCATGGCATAGTGGATGGCTTCCCCAACCTACTGGGGTGCTGTCGCTGAGTGCCTTGAGCCACACTGTCTCAGCTTCTGTTTACACTCGCTGCCTTGTTACTTCTGTCACCTGCAAGTGCCTACTCTGCTCTGACCTTAAGAAGCCATCTCCACCCGGGTGTCGAGTGGACACTTCCCAAATCATTTCAGATAGGTGCTCATCTCAGCTTCCAGACTCTGCTTCTGTCACAGCTGACATCTGCAGGTGACAGCTCATCCTCAGGTGGTCAGACCAAGTCCTACAGTCTCTCTTAGTTCCACGTGGATTCCTTCAGCAAAGCTGTTGGCTTTTTGTTGTTGTTGTTGTTGTTTGTTTTTTGAGGTAGGGACTTGCTCTAGCCCAGGCTGACCTGGAATTCACTCTGTATTCTCAGGCTGGCCTCAAAACCGTGGTGGTCCTCCTGCCTCTGCCTCCCGAGTACTGGGATTAAAGGTGTGTGCCACCATGCCTGGCTCAAAGCTGTCGGTTTTGCCTCAGGATCTGACCGTGGCTCACCACTCATGCCTCTGCTCTGCGGGATCTGAGTGCCCGTCACCTTTGGGTGAGGCTCTGTGGCAGCTTCCTGACTGGCTCTCAGGAATCTGTCTCTGCCTTACATGGCAGTCTTTGAACACGAGACTTGGATCTTCTCTGTGACTCCATCCTCTGCTGCCTCCTGGCATCTCCTCTTCCAACTCTCCTCTTCTCTCTCCCAAGTCTTGACCTCAAAGCCCCTTATGCGGGACTTTCCATACTTTGGGGTTAGCCTAGCAGACATCCAGATGTTACCAAGCCCACCTCTACCTGCTGCCCCCGCCTACCTTGTTTTCCCATAATGCTCCTACTCTGCCGTGTGCCCCTGCTTCCACCCCCGAGCTGTGCTCCACAGCAGGGAGCTTGGCCTGTGCTCTTCGAGGCATGTGCTCAGTGTGTAGTACGTGGGTTCTGTGGGTGTCCCAGGCCAAGTTAGTGAATGGAAAACACAGAAGGAAGTGGCAGGTGAAATGCAGAGTGTTTAGGAAGGCTGGCAGTGGGAGAGCCACAGACAAGCCCAAGTTGGTGTTGCCCTGCTATTGTGGCCACAGTATGAGTCATTAAAGAAGCGTTTCTAGGGCAGGAGAGATGACTTAGCAGTTCAGCACTTGCCTGTGAAGCCTAAGGACCCCAGTTCGAGGCTCAATTCCCCAGGACCCTCGTTAGCCAGATGCACAAGGGGGCGCACGCGTATGGAGTTCGTTTGCAGTGCTGGAGGCCCTGGCGCTCCCATTCTCTCTCTCTCTCTATCTGCCTCTTTCTCTCTCTTGTCTGTTGATCTCAAATAAATAAAAATAAAAGTAAACAAAAAAATTAAAAAAAGAAGCGTTTCTATTCCAAGACCTCTGCACAAGAGCTCAACAGAAGGTCCATTGCAGTAACTGTGGAAGAGAATCTTTTGTAATTCATTCCCAGTGTTAAGAGGATACATAATATCATTAACTTGTTTAAATGTTTAAGGAATGCAACAGCATTAATTGAAATAATTAGCTCTGGTGTGTGTGTATAGCCCATGGGTGTACTGTGTAACTTAGAAGTATCATAATGAATAGAAATTATTTTTTGTTGTTAAGTTCAAAACCTCCACAGTTCTTTTAATGTAATTTATTTAAAAATATTATAGTCTTTGAACTTAGTAATTCAATTTTGACACATACTATTTCTATCGTTATGATAAAAATTTGTGTATAGTGTTTTGTAGCAGTTACTATTCTGCTTGAGTCTAATCTTCTCTTCTTCCCTCCTTCCCTCTCTTCTTCCTTCCCTACTCCCCCCCTCACCTTTCTTCCTTCTTTCTTTTTCTTCTTTCCTCCCTTCCTCCTTCCCGCCCTATTTCCCTCTTCCCTCTTCTTTTCTTTCTCCTCCTTCTTTTGTTCTTTCATGTACCTGGGAATTGAACCAAGGGCCTGAGTTTGCTAAGCAAGCTCTCTGCCACTGAGCCATGTGTCCAGCCCTTGATTATAATCGCTGAAAACTGTCCTTCTCAATGAAACTTACATTAATTCATTGTTCTTAAAGAGCAGGAAGAGGTTGCTGTTTCATTTTTTGCTGAATTCCAGGTTTTCTACCTTTATATCCCCCCAAATAAATGGCAATATATCCTGAAAAGTAAAGGGCGAATAAAGAGCAAGATTGTCTTGTACAGCCTTTCTTCACAGAGCTCGGTGGTGTCGTCTGTGCTGGAGTCCGGCTGCTTCAAAGCCAAGGCGGCTGCCTCAGTGGAGGGCGCCCGCCAGCGTCTCTCCCCCCCTCTGGCAGGGCATGTGCAGCTGGGTTGTTGCTTAGCTGACGTCAATCATGTGACAAACTGACAGGAAAGATTTCATCAAATTTTAGTGCATGGCCTCTACATTCCTTTCATGTAGGCTTTCATTGGGTTCTCACAGTGGTTATTCTAAGAATATTATACATATATGCTCAATATATTTGCACTAAGAATGCTAAGCATGTACTGTATATGTACACTAGAGTACATACAGTATAGTATATGAGTATAGTATTTATATATAATATACATATAGAATATCATATTTAATCACTGAAGAAAGAATACCTTTGTGGGACAGTGACATACATGCACATACATACACTAAATATGGAGTTCTATAATAGACTATAGATAACACCACACACACACACACACACACACACACACACACACACACACCACTGAGGGAGGCTGCCCACTGTGGGAAAAGTCTGCCATAGCTAAGTAGCCTGCAGTTGATCAAGTATGTACAAAGAGCATTTGTTTCAAGGGGCTAAGAAGTGATAGGTACTTTGTTATAATTTATTTTGTTTCTTGGGCCTTATAGTTACTTCAAAAAATATTTTTATTTATTTATTTGAGAGAGAGAGAAAGAGGCAGAGAGAGAGAGAGAGAGAGAGAGAGAGAATAGGTACACCAGGGCCTCCAGCTACAGCAAATGAACTCCAGATGCATGTGCCACCTTGTGCATCTGGTTTATGTGGGTACTGGGGAATCGAGCCTTGAACCGGGGTCCTTAGGCTTCACAGGCAAGCGCTTAACTGCTAAGCCATCTTTCTAGCCCTATAGTTACTACTTCTGATGCAGGGTCTCATGCTAGCCCAGGTTGACATGAACATCACTCTGTATCCCAGGCTGGCCTTGAACTCACAGCAATTCTTCTATCTCTGCCTCCTAAATGCTGGGATTATAGGTGTGAGCCACCACACCCAGCTCCCTTGAGTCACTTTCATGAAATAAAATGCCCCCCCCCCATGTGGCCCAAATAAATTATTTGTTACAAGGTGAAATGAGGTGACTGAAAGAGCTAGCAAGTATTCTATCAGAAGAAAGGGATTTTTTGGCCTAAAAATTAGAGAATAATATGAATCAAGCATCATATTTAATGCAATTTAGAAAATAAATTAGACTTCAGAAATGATTCAGCTTCGTTCAGTAGAGATGAGTCTCCTGTGCACGAGCTGGTTTCTGAGCTGCAGTCTGTGAGGGGTGGTCCGTCCTTCCTCATAGGAAGGTAGGGGAGCTTAACGTCCCAGCTGGGTTAAGATCTGCCAAGCTCACCTCTGAAGTAAACGAAAGCAAACAACTTGTTCACTTGTACACAGCATTACATAATCAGTACAGGTGAGTGTCAACATTTCGTCTTATTTGCTGCCATTAGTAATGAAGTGTGCCTGCATATGTACAGTTGTGTTAGCTATCAGAATCTCACAGTACCAAGTCCATAATTGTGTCAGAAGTAAGCTTTTTAACTTGTTTTTCTATCTTAAGGGGAAGCTCCATGGTGGCAGGGAAAAGATGGCAGGCTAGAGGCTGCACACCGCCTTTGCCACAGCAGGTGGGCGAAGCGGCAGGCAAATAAGCTGGACTCTGGCGAGGGGCCGCTGGCCATCATACCCCAAAGGCGGCTCCAGAAACACTCCTCTTTCAGCAAGGCTTCACTTCCCAAATTGCCACCAGATGGGGACCATGCATTCAAAGCACATGAGTTTATGGGGGACACCTGATTAAAACCGCCACATTCTGCCCCTGGTCCCCACAGGAAACTGTAACGTTAATAAATAATAGCACTGAAGTGACATAGACATAGAAGCAGCTTGTGCTTGGGCGGGCTGTTCCTCTCTGCAGACAGCATTAGTGCGCCACAGTAGGCACGCCAGAGGTCTGGACATGAGGCTCCCGTTTCCACGTGCTCTGCTCTGGCTTGTTGGCGTGGTGGGGGGGGGGTTCATGTCTGCTCGGGGGACAGAGCTCATTGCTGTATGAACCGTTTCGAGCTGTTTGTCTAAGTACTTGGAAACAATTAGCCATACTTGGGTCACTTCTTCTTGGAGATAGAGCTTACTCTGGTCAGCCTTAAAATTGTAAGAATAATGAAAAATGTATTGTTACTTGGATCAGATTTTACCACCAAATTTATTTTTTGATTACATGCTAAATAGAAAAGGTAAATGTACTGGACAGGTCCCTGCTTCCCAGAGCTATTCACTGTAAGACAAAGTGTGTGTAAGCTGTGGGGCTGGTTATGGATATAATCGTACTGCATCTGGCTGCAAGAATTGTTTACATGCCCAATTAGAGATGTATATTCATTTTAAAAGTACACTGTATCTTTTAGACTAAATGATTAGTATCTGTTCATTAACATACTAAGCTGTCTTTGTACTAAGTCTGTCTGATGCATTAAAAAAGGACAACTTAGTTACTGAAGAAATGTTGAACTTTGGGAAGTTCTGTTATCTTGGGAGCAAAATATTTTCAATACCACAACAGTCTTTCAGCTTAAGAATAAAGCTGGGAAAAGTTGCCTTCAGCTGTTAGTTTTCCTGAATCCAAAGAGACGGGTGGGGCAGGATCAAAAAATACTTATTTGATCAAAGTTATTGGCTCTGAAGGTATTCTTACCTGTGTAAGAAAGATGAAAGGTGTTGTTTTTATTGCATGCTAGTAACAGTGTAATTTTGAACTAATTGGTGTTGAACTGCCAATCACCTGGGGGGAATGCAAATAGATACTCTTACAATTTCCTTTGAGGTAGTGAAATCCTATGTCGGGGCTGGAAGAAAAACAGAATAATACCGTTAAATTGACCTTAAATGAGCTGCTTTGTGGTTTTCTCGGAGAATCCCTTTTTATTTTTCACGACTTGTCCAAACAGGTTTTGTCTACCAATTTAACTTATTGACTAGACAATACTGACATTGAACATTTTAGATTCATCAGCAAGTAAAACAGTGATGGAGTCTTTAGGATGTTTTCATTTTTCTTCTGCAACTTAAGTTCGCACAATATTCAGGTGTTTGTTTGCAGTGCTCAGAATCCTCACGGAGGTCGCCATTGCCTTCCAGCCATTCCTAGCGAGACGTGGCGGCCCTCCGGGTACTTGATGTATTAGCATGTATTGGAGGGTGGCAACGTTCCCAGACACACGGTAGTCCAGATGAGTCTAGATGTTTAAGAAAAGCATGGCTTCTTGGAGGACAATGGCAACATGTTCTTAATTTTTATGTGCAAAGCAGAATTTACCAGTTACCTCTTGAGTGCCTTGAGTTGGACCACCTGTCACCTCAGCTATTTTTCTTTGAAAAGACATACATTGAGTGGTCTAGACATTTATGTGGAGCTTTTCAGACACACCTCAAGGTAGGAATGTATGTCTTCTCACTTAATCTCACATTGGCACTGGGGCACTGTCTGTTCTGATACCCATTCCCTTTCAGAATTGTGAACACCCATCATGTCAATTTTCCTTAGACTGGTTACTGGACTCATAACTGCTTTATAAGTGTAGAGAATGAAACTTAGCTTGAAATTGTATTTCTAATTAATGGGATATAGAAGTTAAATGAGTGTTAATTAAATATACGTACCATATAATTTATAGAGAATTGGGATAAAAAGGAGAGGATACTTATCACCATTATATTGTTTAAACTTTGGTTCAGACACTTGGAAATCTCACATGTGGCACTTTCTTTCGCAAGCCTCCTGTCCTGTCCTGTCCTTTTAACTTCATAACTGAATCACTTTTCTCTTGCTTCTGCTGCCAGAAACTCAAACTAAATTTGTAGCCAAGCATTGGTAGCTTTGAGCCATAATACCTGAGTATCTGTAGTGTCTTTCCTGTGATTTCTCTAGAAACATTAGTTGGATATTCGTGAATAAAGTCATTAAGCCAAGGAGTGCTGGAAACAGTGCAGCAGAAATGAGGAAGATGCAGAGGGGACAGAACTTTTCCTAGAAGCTTAGGACTGAATCATGTGACTGGCTAGGGGGCTTAGAGACGAGGCCTTTGAATGCCTACTGAGACATATTTATCCCCTCACTGCAGCTGTGCCTGGTCCTGCTGACCTTGTGTCACTGGCTTTGAGAAATGTCACTGTTTGAGCTGAGACTCAGTCAACCTTCTTCATTCTGAATCAGTTCTTCTGGCCACTTGGTTCTTGGTTCTCAAGACCAGGAGTTTCTAGATGTGCTCATGAAGAAAGCAGCAGTGTGGAAAGAGAGAGAGAAGCATTTGTTCATGCTGTGTGAAGATGGTGCTTACCTGCTAGTGAGTGTCTCACGTAACAGCTAGGAGAGGCAAGGCTATGTACTGAACCTCCACAAGCAATAAGGTGTCAGAGATGTGTTAGGATAGAAAGATTGCCTCAAACGTAAAAACAAGTAAAAGCTCGGTGGACAAAGGAAAGATAATATATTCCTTGAGGAAGATAGAATAATGTTCCCTCAAAGATGTCTAGCCCTAATCCCCAGAACCAGTGACTGTTACTGTACTTTGCAGACATGATAAAGGTAAGGGTCTCAGCTATACTGCACATCTGGCAGGCTCAGTGGAGAGAGATGCAAAAATGGAAGGCAAGAAAATGGAGCCTGAGGTGGCAGGGATTTGAGGAAAGGAATGCAGGTGGAAGAGACAAGCGATTTTCCTAGACTGTCCAGCGGGGCATAGTCCTGGTGACACTTTAATTGTAGGACTTTTTTTTTTTTAAAGTTGATTAATTTATTTATTTGAGAGAGAGACAGACAGACAGACAGAGAATGGGCACGCCAGGGCCTCCAGCCGCTGCAAATAAACTCCATACGCATGCACCACCTTGTGCATCTGGCTTACATGGGTCCTGGGAAATCAAAGGAATTGAACCTGGAACCTTTGGCTTTGCAGGCAAGTGCCTTAACCGCTAAGCCATTTCCCCAGCTCAATTGTAGGAATTTTGATGTCAAGAATTGCAAGGCAATAAGCTGGTGCTAATTTAACTTAAACTTGTGCCAGCACTGAGGGGAAAGGAATACAGTCCTTCTGAAAATGGAACTGATCACCTGGCAGATTCAAGTAGAAGAACTGTTGTGTGTTACAGGCCAAAGGTATCAGGAGGATATCATTAGTTAAATAATAAACATGGACTTCAGAGAGGAGGCACCTATAGTCCTAGGTGAGAATATTACACAGAAAATATAATTATTTAGTGAGGGGCTCAAACTCAGGGTCTTGCACACAGCGATGTACAATCTATACTCCCAGACTTATATGGGAAGTTTAAAAGACTGGAATTTACCCTAGAAAAACTTTGAATTCCAAAAATGATGTAGAAAAACTAAAGCTGTGTCACATAGAAAAATTAAAGCAAAAGGAGAGATTGACATCCAGCGTCCCATTTGTATATGCTGAGGATCATTCAGCACTGTTTGCCTCTGTGAGTGAGGGACACACATTTCCCGGATGCTCCTTTATCCACGCCAGGGCTGCGTGTGCAGTGCCTCTGCCAGGCACTGTTCTGACTTTACAAATAAGCGAAACTGTCTCAGCAAGACAAGCCTCTGGAGGGACGGTGGGAGGCAGCAGGGATGGTGATGAAATGGCTGTGAAAGCTTTACCTTGGCACAGGTCGGTTACTCCGAAAAGCAGCCTGTGAGCTAGGCCTCCATCTGTCTTTGCTTTGAGAAAGGACTATGTTATATTAGCATCGTAATGAAAAGAATCCACAGCTCGGTATGAGCACTACAAATGAGAATGTGGCCATCAGAGTGCCTGATTGACGTGGGGAAAGAAAAAATAGAAATCACAAATCCTGCCGCCCCCCGCCCCCTGCCTGAGGAGAACTGTCTTCACATTAACCAAGTGTGTGGTAGCGCAATGTCAACCCTTGATGTCACTGTTGAGCTGCTGGAACACCCAGTTGGAAGCTTGGTCTGTGTCCCCATTTATAATTACATGAAAATTGTTCAAGTTACTTTGAGTTTTCTGACTAAGTGGAAAACATCCTAACAGATAGGCCCTGTTCCATAGATGAGAACATTGTGATTCAGGGGATGAAAAGATCCGAGAACGACAATAAACACTTGGAATTTAGCAGCAGATGTGAGAAAAATTTGTAAGTAGTCAATTTGGCAGACCCCAAGAAGCTGATTCCTGTGTCCTGTGGGCCTGATTTATGCTATAGAATCCCCAGAGTCCCAAAGCAGGACCTCCAGATGAAGTGGCACGAGCTTGGAAGGGGTGGTTGAAGGCCCGAGGTGACTTAGCTAGGCCTCACACCCTTCCAGGCACCTGCCTTTCCCACACCAACAAAGAGGGGGGCTCAGTTCCTGTGAAGAGGGGCTCCCGTCTGGCTTAATTAGGGAAGGCTTCATCTTCCCTTACTTGGGCTTTAACTCGGCAAGAAGCAGGGTTTTAGCTGAATAATTTCAGTCTAGGATAAGGAAGGCTTTGTAGCTATAGCAATAGGGTGTTGGCTGGATTCTATAGGAAAATTCATTCTTGTCAAGCTCCACCAGTGGCTGAGATTCGGATCAACTCTTTTTTCTTTTTTTCCCCGAGGCAGGGTCTCACTCTAGCCCAGGAATCTGGAATTCACTCTGTACTCTCAGGGTGGCCTCAAACTCACAGTGATCCTCCTACCTCTGCCTCCTGAGTGCTGGGATTAAAGGCGTGCGCCACCATACCTGGCTAACATTTTTTTGTTTGTTTGTTTTGTTTTGTTTCATTTGAGGTAGAGTCTCACTCTAGCCCAGGCTAACCTGGAACTCTGTAGCCGAAGCCAGCCTCAAACTCATGGCAATCCTCCTTCTTCAGTCTGCTGAGTTCTGGGATTACAGGTGTGCACCACAACGCCTGGCACAGATCCACATTTTGATTGCTTCATTTTTAAACAGGAACAGATAACTAAGCACTCTAGATGATTGCAGAAAGCCTCCTGTGTGAACAAGTAGACAAGAGCCTGTGGAGGAGGGGGCTACAAGGATGACTTAGCAGTTTATCAGTTTATGGACTTGCCTGCAAAGCCAAAGGACCTTGGTCCAATTTCCCAGGACCCACGTAAGCCAGATGCACAAGGTGGCGTATGCACCTGGAATGTGTTTCCAGGAGCTGGAGGCCCTGACGTGCACATTCTCTCTCCCCACTCTCTTTGCCTCTTTTAAATAAATAAATAGAAATTTAAAAAGAACCTGTGGAGGTAGAGGATGCATGGGAAAAGGATATTTCAGGATCAACGTCCTTCATATCCTGAGATAGACAATATGTCATGGACATTCATGAGAAAGGGTAAGGTTTCATAATGGGACATCTGGTGAGCAGAAAGGGATTCTTGAAATTTAGAAATAAGAAAATAGGGCAAAATGACAAAAATAGTGAAGCTAGGAGAGAAGAGATTAAAAATGTTAGAGAACCCCTTGAGGAGACCTAACATAGCTAATAGGAAATTCTAAGTAGGGATAACAAAAAATAGGGCAGAAAAAAATAACAGAATCAAGAAATTTCTCTGATCTGATAGATGTGAATTTAGAAATTAAAAGTACTTACATAGGAAGACACTAGAGACAGACCCTGCATAGGTCACAGTGGCAGTGACAACATACTTGTGGTACAGGAAGGAGTTGCTATAGACTTCTCAGCTAGAGGCTGAAGGCAGTGCACATTGATATGATTTGAACATGAAATGTCCCAGAGGCTCATGTGTTGAAGATGTCTTGATCTCCAGGTACTGTTTTGCGAGATGATAGACATATGAGAAGGTGGACCCTAGCTGTAGGGAGTAAGTCACTAGAAGCATGGCCTTGAGGAGTGTCTTGTATATGGCCCTTTCCTGTCTGTGTCTCTGTCTGCTTTCTGACTACCATGTGAGCAACCTCTGCACTATGTTATATGCTCACATATTCTGTCTTCCCCAAGGTTAAGAGAAAAAAGGGATGCATCTGGCCTTGGGTTGAAATCTCTAAAACAGCCCAAATCAATAATTTTTTTGGGGGGGTGTTGGTTTCGAGGTAGGATCTCACTCTGTAGCCCAGGCTGACCTGGATTTCACTATGTAGTCTCAGGATGGCCTCAAACTCATGGTGATCCTCCTACCTCTGCCTCCCAAGTGCTGGGATTAAAGGTGTGCACCACCACGCCTGGTGCCAAATATATCTTTTAAATGGATTCTCTCCAGCAGTTATCACAGTACCAAGAAGCAGCACAGAAAATTGGTACCAGAGAAGAATGGTTGTTGCTCTGACTACCAGACTATATGGTTCAGAAGCCTTTGGAACTTGTTTGTGGAAGAAATTTGGAAGAATTTGGGTATGTGAGCTAGATAACCCTAAGATATGTGTAAGCAGAACTTAGTGAGTGAATGCAGATAAGAATGCTGACAGGAAGAACTGTGCTTATGAATTTTCTGACGACAGTGAGGACTCTGTGTGGAAGTGCATTAGAGGCCATGGGTGCTGTACTGTGGGAAAGAACTTCCCCATTGTTTCTGTGTCCTAAGGTTGTAGGAGATTGAGTTTAAAGGTGACAGAGTGATCGGGAAGGGTAAATTTCCAGATAGCTGGGCATTCAGGTTGTGACACAGCTATTGCTTTAGCCAGATTTACAGTGAAAACTGGAAGCGAAACACTGAAGGGTTTGGAAATTAAACAGCCAGGTCAGTCTTTGAAAGTTGTGGAGAGGAGGGTATGGCTGTTAAAAATACCATTAAAAAGAAATCAAGGGATGGAATGATGGCTTAGTGGTTAAGGCGCTTGCTTGCAAAGCCTAAGGACCCATGTTTGATTCTGCAGATCCTGTGTAAGTCAGATGCACAAGGTGACACAAGCGTGCAAGGTCTCACACCAATTTTCTCTCCCTATCGCTCCCTCCCCCGTTCACATAAAAAATTGAACACACAAAAAGAAATCAAGCCTTTACCACCCATATGAGAGGAAAGATACCTTGAGGTCATCTCAGAAATGGGTCAGACCCTGCCAATCAATCATAATATCCAGGATGAAAAATTGTAAATATATCTAAAGGACATTTACTTGACAAGAGCTCTGCTGGGGGAACCCTGCTCATGTGGGAAGTGTGTCCTCTGACTCAGCCCCATAGACATTGATAGAGCACTGCTGGGGGAACCCTGCTCACGTGAGAAGTGTGTCCTCTGACTCAGCCCCATAGACGTTCACAGAGCTCTGCTGGGGGAACCCTGCTCACGTGAGAAGTGTGTCCTCTGACTCAGCCCCATAGACGTTCACAGAGCTCTGCTGGGGGAACCCTGCTCACGTGAGAAGTGTGTCCTCTGACTCAGTCCCATAGACGTTCACAGAGCTCTGCTGGGGGAACCCTGCTCATGTGAGAAGTGTGTCCTCTGACTCAGCCCCATAGACGTTCACAGAGCTCTGCTGGGGGAACCCTGCTCATGTGGGAAGTGTGTCCTCTGACTCAGCCCCATAGACGTTGGTAGAGCTGTGTTGGGGGAACCCTGCTCACATGAGAAGTGTGTCCTCTGACTTATAATGTGAGGGATGATATTGGTAAGATAGATCTTTTCAGAAGCTTTTTAGGATATATGTATATAAGCATATACTAACAATAATCTGAATTATTACAGTTCATAAAATCACGTGGTTCTGCGCTCTGGGAATGGCAGAGGTGGGGCAGGCTTGTGTGTCTGTGAATGGTTGAGATGGAGGTTCGCTGTCCTGTGCTTGCTGTAGCGTTGTCCTCACCCTGCTTTTAGAATGTGCGAGAAGGATCTGGGCATAGTGGCACATACCTTTAATCCGAGCATTTGGGGGCCCGATGTAGGAGGATCATTGTGAGTTTGAGGCAAACCTGGGACTACAGAGTGAGTTCTAGGTCAGCTTGGGCTAGAGTGAGACGCTACCTTAAAAAGCAAAACACAAAAAGGGATGTGCAACAAGGGACTTCACATTTCAGTTAAGGGTGTGTTGTTGGGCTCTATTGTTTCATTAGTAAATATTTTTTCTTTGAATAGGACTGTCTTCATCCGTGGAACACAACGTAATGGAATTGGAACAAGAACTTGAGAGTGTGAAGACTCTTAAGACAAAATTAGGTATTATGCTTTCTTTCTTGACTTGGCTGCTGTTGTTAGACTACTAGTCTGAAATATTAGAAAAATTGTGAAGGGTTAGTTTTGTTTGAAAATTTCTATGTGTTCAGAATCATTGGTAAAATATGTTTTGTGAAGAGGGTAAGATATAATCATTTTTATCTTCAATAAATATACAATGACTTTTCATAGATATTAATATCTAAATGTGTTGGTTTTTTGACTCTTGCATTTTTTATTACTAACAACATATTTTGTGTGGCTGCATCATGTGTTGGTACCCACTTTTCCCTCTTCCCTGGCCCCATCCCGCTGGGGACCTCCTCAGTGGGATACAGGCATTTCCCATGGGATTTTGGGGTACATGGCAGTTTTTAGGGGGAGGGAATGCTCTGGGCATGATGTCTCAACCTGTGGCTCTTCCAGTCTTTCAGTCCCACTTCCTCAAAATTCCCTGAGCTGTGGTGGGTGTGTTTTAAGTCTACTTCATTGAGCTCTTAGGAGCCTCTGGCTCTCTGCTTAGGTAGGTGTTGAGTATCCTCAGGGTCTGTCTCCTTCACCCTGGCACTGAGTGTCAGGTTTGCCATTGATAAAACACTCTTGCTCATCTCCCCAATTCTTCTGTGGTTTCAGCTGGGGCTTGGCTGAAGTGCAAGGGGTAGTTTATCACCTCGGGTCTCGCTACTTTCTGAAAAATAAAAACAGCTTCTCCAATGGAGAGTGAAGTCATCATAGTTTAAATGGGGTAGCATTATTAATTTAGGGAGAATTTGATGTATGTAGCCCCTCTTTTAGCCAAAGGCTAGTGAGAGGTTGACACTGGAGAGCATAATCTTTGTCTCCATAGGATTCTGACCTGGTTCCTAATTCCAGATATTGGTTCCTTTACACTGAGTGGATCTCTTAGCCAAACTGAAAGCTATTGGTTATCCACTAAGGCTGAGTTTGCATTGTTTTTGACAGTCTGTGAGTAAACTGTTTGAATGTGACTTATTTCTGAATGTGTTCTAAAGACGGGCTTCTTGCCACTGATTTGAAGTAATTTGGTTATGATGTTCCTTAGTGTTTTAATTTTCTTAACATGTCTTAGTCTGGGCTCATTGAGTTTCTTGGATATGTAACTTACAGTTTTCATCTATGAATATTTTTTCTTCTCTCTTCTGTGTTTTCATTTCAGAGACTCCCAATTCCTTGCATGTTGGCCATAGTTCAAGCATGTCTCTTGTGTTTAGTCCACTATGTGTTTTGTTCTGGATATTTTCCTTTGCTGTGCATTATTTAGCCTTTCTTCTGCATGTCAGATTGGTCTCATCCCAATTGTAGTTTCTGTTCTGTTATCTTCCCCGCTGCTGATCAGCATGTTCAGTCTGTTCCCACCATCTTTAAAAACACGGAGTACAGTTAGGAGAGCAGTCTAAGATTTTTATAAGGTCTTTTTAAGTTCCAACAGAGCTTTCTTCTTCATTACTGGTTTTATTTTGTTCTTCTTTGCGTGCTTAACAATTTTTGTTGGAAAATGGTCAATTTTGAGTGCTAGTGTTCTATTGTATTGCTGTAAGAAGGGAACTGTGTTTTGAGTCTAACTTTGAATGTAAGCACTTGGAGTCTTGTGTTTTGCTTTGATGCCTGGTTAGGCTGGGCTGGAGTTTGCTCTGCTGAGCAGACCCTGCTGGTGGCTCTTGGTGATGGTCAAGTAATTACTGCTAGCCCATGTCAGGGGCTGCTTCCTTCAGGCCTGAGCTGTCTGTCACTGAGTACCCAGGGGTAACCTGCAGTTCCTTGGGTTCCTTCTCCATGCTTCTGCCTGCCTCTGGCATTGTGCTCTAAGAACTTCTGTTCCTTTGGCTCCTCAGAGTACAATTTCACATCCTGAGGATGAGAACAAGGTGGGCTGTGCTTGGTTTCTCTTCCTACTGTGTCCTGGGGACTGTTGAGATGGTTGGGGTTGTTCTCTGTCTGTTAGGGTTATGACTAGAAATCCAGATTCCAGAATTTTTTTTTTTTCCAAGGTAGGGTTTCACTCTAGTCTGGGCTGACCTGGAATTCACTATATAGTCTCAGGGTGGCCTTGAACTCTCCATGATCCTCCTAACCTCTGCCTCCTGAGTGCTGGGATTAAAGGCATGTGCCACTACGCTCGGCTCCAGAACATTTAAAAAAAAAAGATATATATATATATATTTTTTTTCTTCAAGCTTATTGACCATACTACAAAGAACACAACGACATGGCAGTGACAGAAGGACTGTCTTTCTGTGTTTGTAGTTTTGATTGTTTTAGGCGAGAAGCTCAGTCGGCTTCTTACCACCATTTCATTTTCTGAAGTCCAAGTCCAGAACTGTTTTTGGGAGTCATAGATGCTTGTTCATTTTAGGTTCTGTAAGTAGTGCACTTGGTGGATGTGAGACGTGTTTCCAGTCTTTGCTGTCTTGAGTACTATTATACATCCTGGTATCTACGTGTCAGCAGCAGGTTTTTCAGGGCGCGTGTGTAAGTGGAATCACAGGACCACTGTTCTGTGTATGTGTGTGTATTCCTCTGTAGATAGCGCTGCTCTTCCCCCGCTACTTCTGCAATCTTCCTTCCTGCTGGCCATGGGGGGGTTCCTTGTTCCCCACATCCTCAGTGTGTTTTGTGGGCGTGAAGTGGTGCTTCCTTGATGTCACCCCCCGCCCCCGTGCTCCTGACCTGCTTCCATACCTGCTGTGTCTCCTGTTCCCACTGGCTGAATGGTTATTTAATTTTCTGGGCTACTAGGGTCTTCTTATTCAGGAGGTCTTTCCCTTCTCCTATATATTGGAGTGTTCTCCATATTTTTTCTTATAGTCATTTTAGAGTTTCAGGTCTTATATTGACTGAGGTCCTTAATCCATGTGGAGTTGATTTTTGTGCAGGCTGTGTGAAGTGGATCTAAATATATTTTTCTACATGTATTATCCAGTTTCTCCAGCACCATTTGTTGAAAGTGCTGTCTTTTCTTCAGTGTGCACTGTTGACTCCTTTGTCAAAGATCAGATAGCTGTAGTTGCTTGAACTAAGCCCTGGATTGTCTGTTCTGTCCCATTGATATGTATGTCTGTTTTTATGCCAGTACCATGCTGTTTTTGTTACTGTGGCTTTGTAGTATAACTTGAACTTGGGTATGGTGATACCTCCAGCAGTGCTTCTTTCACTGAGGATAGTTTTGGATATCTGAGGCCTCCTGTAGTTCCATAAAAGTTTTGAGACTAGTTTTTGTATCTCTGTGAAGAATGATGCTGGAATTTTTATTGGGATTGCGTTGAATCTGTATGTTGCTTTGGTAGAATGACCATTTTCACAATACTAATTCTACCAATCCATGAGCATGGAAGGTCTTTCCATCTTCTTATGTCTTCCTCAATTTCTTTTTTTTTAAAAAAAAATCTTAATTTTAATTATTTATTTATTTGAGGGGGGGGGAGGAGGGAGGGAGGGAACAGGGAAAGAGAGAGAAAGAGGCAGATAGGATGGGTGTAACCAGGGCCTTCAGTCACTGCAAATGAACTCCAGATGTATGCACCACCTTGTTCATCTGGCTTACATGGGTTCTGGGGAATCTAACTTTTGTTTTTTGGTTTTGCAGGCAAATGCCTTAACCGCTAAGCCATCTCTCCAGCCCCTCAATTTCTTTCTTCAGTGTTTTTATGTTTTTGTTGTATAGGTCTTTCACTTCCTTGGTGGATGATATTCTAAGATATTTAATTTTTTGTGTGGCTATTGAAAATGGGAGAGCCTTGCTGATCTGTTTCTCCATGTATTTGTCTTTGGTGCATAAGAACACTACTGATTTTTGTGTGTTGATTTTGTATCCTGCTACTTTGCTGAAAGAATTTATCACTTTTAGAAGTTTTTTGGTAGAATCTTTTGGGTCATTTATATATGGGATCATGAGATCTGTGAATAAGGCTCGTTTGTCTTCTTCCTTTCCAGTTTGTATCCCTTTTGTTTGTTTCTCTTACCATACTGCTTGGGCTAGGACTTCTGGTACTGTGTTGAAGAGAAGTGGTAAGAATGTGTACCCCTATGTTGTTCCTGATCTTAATGGGAATGTTTCAGTTTCCCCACTTAGTGTGATCTGGGCCTTGGATACTTGTTGCAGTCAGGTTCGCATTGCTGGTAGAAATTACCCAACACAAGGCAGCTTGTGGGAAAAAAAAAGGTTTATTTTGGCTTACAGGCTTGAGTAGGAAGCTCCATGATGGCAACAAAAACAATGGCATGAGCAGAGGGTAGACATCACCCCCTGGCCAACATACGGTGGACAATAGCAACAGGGGAGTGTGCCAAACAATGCCAAGGGGACATTGGCTCTAATACCTATAAGCCCACCCCCAACAATACCACTGCCTCCTGGAGGCATTAATTCCCAAATCTCCATCAGCTGGGAACCTAGCATTCAGAACACCTAAGTTTACAGGGGACACCTGAATCAAACCACCACATTCTGCTCCTGGCCCCCATAAACTGATAACCACACATGATGTAAAATGTAGTACATTCATCCAACTTTAAAAGTCCCCATAGTTTTTTTAATCAATTCCAATGATGTTCATATATCATCATAGTCCAAGATCTTTTTAACTGAGCCATAATATAAAAAAAATAACCTTGGGCTGGAGGGATTGCTTAGTGGTTAAGGTGTTTGCTTGCAAAGCCAAAGGACCCTGGTTTGGTTCCTCAGGACCTACATTAGCCAGATGCACAAGGGGGTGCATGCGTCTGGCGTTCGTTTGCAGTGGCTGGGACCCCTGGCATGCCCATTCTCTCTCTCTCTCCCTCTTTCTCTGTCAAATAAATAAATAAAAATAAAAATATTAAAAAGTATACTTAAAATTAAGATGTTCATCACCATGCCCAGGTCCCCAATAATTAAAAAAAAATAACCTCAAAAAACCCATAATGGCACAGAAAAAACATTCACACTGCAAAGGATGGCATTGGGCATAGCAAAGAAAGACTCAAGAAATACATGATTTAAACAGGTCACACAACAAACTCTGTAGCTCCAAGTCCAACAACTCTAGCCAGTGACAAGTCTCTAAGTCCGATAATTCTAACCAGCAACAAGTCTCTGGAGTTCCAATTCCACCCCTCCAGCTAGGCTACTCACAGTCCTGGAAAACTTCATCCAGGGCCAGCAGCTCTCCTTGTCAGCCATCTCATGATCCCGGCATCTCCATTGGGTCTCCACTGCAACCCATGGTCCATCCTCATGGCCCCATGGGGTCTCCATGCAGGCAACCAGCAAACTTGCTTCACACTGCCCATGGCCATTTCCAAAACACAAGACCGTGTTGCAAACTCAATGAGCCTCTCTTTCCTGCATTTCTTATACTCCACAATACCAGGTAGGGTACCAATTTGCTAATCCAGGGGGGAATAAAGCAGACTTTGAAGAACAGGACACTCCTTGAGCATTCAGGCCCCTTCAAAAGAGTCTATATTCTTCCTTTTGCCCCAGTGCAGGTCAGCTGGCCCAGTCTCAAAGGTTATAATCTCTCAATTGCAGCTGAACAGGCAGCAGTTCACCCAAAGATTTCATTTTTTCTGTGTCATATCCCTCTGCTCACACCAGTCCGTTTATGTGCAAAGTGACCCTGCACAACTTCTGAGGACACGGGCATAACAGCAAGCTTCTCACATTAACTACTAGCCCAGTTCAAGCAAAGCTTTCTCTCCCTTATAAGCCAAACCTCACAGTCCACAGTTCTTACTGCATTCAGGTCTTTCAACTCTGACCAGAATAGTCCATCAAGCTGTACTTACAGCACTGCAAGAAGGCATCTCATAGGCCAGCGTTTTAAATCCTTCCACATTCCTCTTGAAAATCAGCTCCATAAGGCCAAAGCCACACAGTCAGGTGTCTAGCAGCAATCCCACTCCTCGGTATCACTTTACTGTTGCAGTCAGGTTCGCATTGCTGGTAGAAATCACCCAACCCAAAGGAGCTTGTGGGAAAAAAATGAGGTTTATTTTGGCTTACAGGCTTGAGTAGGAAGCTCCACAATGGCAAGGAAAACGATGGCATGAGCAGAGGGTAGACATCAACCCCTGGCCAACATATGGTGGACAATAGCAACAAGGGAGTGTGCCAAACACTGGCAAGGGGACACTGGCTATAACACCCATAATTCCACCCCCCAACAATAACACTGCCTCCAGGAGGCATTAATTCCCAAATCTCCATCAGCTGGGAACCTAGCATTCAGAACACTTAAGTTTATGGGGGACACCTGAATCAAACCACTACAATACTTCATAAATAACCTTTATTATGTTAAGATATGGACCTTCTCAAGTGGAGTTTCAAAGGGGAAAGTGGGGGGAGGGAGGGAATTACCATGGGATATTGTTTACAATTATGGAAGTTGTCAATATATATCTTACAGAAAAAAAAGATATGGACCCTCTATTCCTAGTCTTTCCAGTGTTTTGATCACGAAGTGATGCTGTGTTTTGTCAAAGGCCTTTTCTGCATCTATTGAAATGATCATGTGGTTCTTGTATTTAAGTTTATGTGGTGTATTATGTTTATTGATTTCCATATGTTGAACCATTCCCATGTCCCGCCTGCTTGATTGAGGTGGATAATGCTTTTGATGTGTTGTTGAATTCAGTTTGTGAGGATTTTATTGAGATTTTTGTGTCTTTGGCTCATCATGGATATTGGTCTATAATTTTCTTTTCTTGTGTCTCTGTCTGGTTTTGGTATTAGAGTAATGCTGGCTTCATAGAAGGGAGTTCGGGAGTTCTTTTCCACTTGTGTGAAATAACTTGACAAAAGGTGATTTTAGGTTTTTGATGAATGTTTGGTAGAATTTGACTGAGAATCCATCAGGTCCTAGACTTTTTTTTTTTTTTTTTTTTTTTTTGGTGGGAGGTTTTTAATTGCACTTTCAATCTTGTTGGGTGTAATAGTTTGATTAGGAAATTTATCTGTTTTGGGTTTAGTTTTGGGTAGGTAGTATGTGTCTAGGAATCCATCTATTTCTTCCAAGTTATCCAATTTTGTGGAATAGAGGTTTTGGAAATATGTTTTGATGATTCTTCCAATTTCATTGGTGTCAGTTGTGGTTTCTCTGTTTTCATTTCTAATCTTTTTTAAAAAATATATTTTATTTATTTATTTATTTGAGAGAGGGAGAGAAAGAGGGAAGGAGAGAGAGAGATTTCTAGTCTTCTTAATTTGAGACTTCTCTTTGTTTTTTTCTTTTGATGAAACTGACCAGGGATTTATCAATCTTGTTTATTTTTTTTTTCAAAGAGTCAGGTCTTTGTTTCATCATTTTTAAAGATTATTTTCTTAATTTCCAGTCCATTAATTTCTTCTCTGATCTTAATTATTTCTTTCCATTTGGAACTCTTAGGGTTGGGTTGTTATTGTTTCTCTAGTGCCTTTAGGTAGATGGTTGTTATTAACTTGAGATCTGTCTGTCTTTATTATGAAGGTGCTTAGTGGTATTTTTTCTTTAGGACTGCCTTTACTGGTTTCCATAAGTTCTGGTATGTTGTGTTTTCATTGTCATTCCATTCTAGAAATTTTACAGTTTCTTTTTTAATTTCTTCCACAACCCGTTCATTGTTTAATGGCATGTTATTCAGCCTCCATGAGCTGGTGTGTTTTCTGTTTCCTTTATTGTTAATTTCTAGCTTTAATGTGTTGTGTTCAGATATAATGTAGGGAGTTATGTCAATTTTCCTGAATTTGTGGAGGCATGCTTTATGTCCTAATATATGGTCTGTTTTGGAGAAGGTTCTATGAGCTGCTGGGAAGAATGTGTGTTCTGTGGAATTAGAGTGGAATGTTCTGTAGGTGTCTTTTAGGTCTAATTAATCTATGGTGTAAAGCTCCATTATTTACTGGTTAATTTTCTGCTTGTATGATCTGTCTATGATGATAGTGGGGTACTGAAGTTCCCTATACTGCTGTATTGAGATTTATTTCTGGTTTGTTGTCAAATAGGTTTTATTTTATAAATGTGGTACACCTGTCTTTGGTGCATATAAATTTATGATTGTGATATTCTTTAATTTTTTATAATTTTATTTATTTATTTACTTATTAGATACAGAGGAACACAGGGAGAGAGAGAATGGGTACTTCAGGGCATCTAGCCACTACAAACAAATTCCAGATGCATGCACCACAATGTGCATCTGGCTAACCTGGGACCTAGAGAATCAAACCTGGGTCCTCAGGCTTCGCAGGCAAGTGTGTTAACGGCTAAGCCATCTCTCTAGCCCTGACTGTGATATTCTTTTCGTTGGATCATTCCCTTGATGAGTAAGAAGTGGTCATCTTTCTCTTTTTTGATTATTTTTGGTTTAAATTCTATTTTGTCAGATATTAGTATAGCCACACCTGCTGCTGCTTATTTCGATTTGCTTGGGAAATCATTTTCTATCATTTTACCCACCCTGAGAAGGTGTCTATTCTTTATATTGAGGTGGTTTTCTTGAAGATGGCAGATGGATGGATTCATTTTTGTGACCCATCCAGTTAACCTGTGTCTTTTGATTGGGGAGTTGAGACCATTGATGTTTAACTATGAGGTTTGATTTAATCTGGCATGCTGATGGTTTTGTGGGATTTGGTGCTCTTTGAGCTTTGTACATTTTCTAGTTTTGGTTATTGTTTTATCCCTCTTGAGGCTGGTTGTTGGGCTTTTCTGTGTGGACTATTTCCTGAAGTATTTTCTGTAAGGTTGGCTTTGTGGTCATACATATTCATAGAGCTGGCTTTTATCATGCACAGTTTTCTTTTCATCTTCTGTTATGAGGAATGCTTTCACTGAGCACAGTAGTTTGGGCTGGAAGCCATAGATTTTTAGACTTTGGAGTTCTCCATTCCACTTCTAGCTTTTAGAGTTTCCATTGAAAAATCAGAGGTAATTCTGATGGGCTTACTTTTGTATGTAATGCACTGTTTTTCTCTTGCTGTAAGAGTAGGAAAATTTTCTTTAATAGTTTTGTTGAAGATGTTCTCTATGCCCTATCTGGATATTTAGTCTTTTTAGGATCTCCTATAATTCCCTCATATTCTTTTCACACAATTTTTTGAGCTTATCATAGTTTTTGGATTTCTGGTCGGTTTCTTCTGTCTTAACTTCAACTTTTGAGATTCTGTCCTCCACATGATCTACTCTGTTAGTGAGGGTTTCTATGGAGATCTTTAAAACAGCTATGTGATTTTACTTTCTGTCTCATTTTTCTGCATCATATCCATCCCTTTTTTGAGTTCTATTTTCAGGTTGAGATTTAGTTTTCTTGATGTCTTTTGGAATTAATTCTCTGATTTTGTAATGTCTTCATTAAGTTTAATCAGCTGACTGTTGAGATCCTCTTTGTTGACTCACCTCCAGTTCATTTATCTGCCTATTAAGATGTCTGTTCAGTTAAGACCAGTGATGAGAGTTATCTGTTGTAGTTGATGGTTCTTTTTCATTTCTTTTTTAGTTATTAATTTATTTGAGAGAGCGAGAAAGAGGCAAGTAGATAGATAGCTAGTGAGAATGGATGCTCCAGGGCCTCCAGCTGTTGCAAATGAACTCCAGATACATGCAGCACCTTGTGCATTTGGCTAACATGGGTCCTGGGGAATTGAACCTGGGTCCTTTGGCTTTGTAGGCAAATGCCTTAATCACTAAGCTGTCTCTCTGGCCCATATTTTGCATTTCTTTTATGTGATTGTTGGTTTTTTGATGATTTTCTTCCAATTATGCTATCCTTTTGTTAATGATGGTCTTATTAAGTTTGTTTCATAAGCTTATGCTTTCATTTTGGGATTCTGTGTCTGCTGTGTCTTCTACATTTTCTTTTCTTTTTTTTTTTCTTTATTAGTCAGTTCTGTATTCAGCAAATACAGTCAGTTTGGTACCATTATTAGGCTCATCCGTGACCTACCCCCTCCCCTTGGCCCCTCCTTGTTGAGGTATACGGGTCATGCATTGTGGAGTTAGCCCACAGTTATGGGTAAGCTAAATGTCTCTGCATATCATGACCCAACATGTGGCTCTGACATTCTTTCCGCCCTCTCTTCCGCAAAATTTCCCTGAGCCATGTTGGGTTCATTTTTGATCTGCTTCAGTGATGAGGTGTTGGGGGGCTCTGAGGCTCTGGCTCTCTGATTTGGTAGCAGTTGATTTTTCTCTGTGCTGATCTCCTTCCCCCTTGTGCTGGTATCCGGTTCATCAGGAAAACAGCCCCCTTGCTTGTTTCTCCAATTTTTCTTAGTTTCAGCCAGGGCCCTTTTGAGGTATGATGGGTTGGCTCTCTCCTTAGGATCTACATCTATCTGAAAAAGAATCTTCTACATTTTCATTGGAGGCTTCCATTTGGGACTTCTTGGTGGCACTCTCTCTGCTTGCTGTTTTTACTTCCTTCCTTCCTTCCTTCCTTCCTTCCTTCCTTCCTTCCTTCCTCCCTCCCTCCCTCCCTCCCTCCCTCCCTCCCTCCCTCCCTCCCTCCGTCCCTCTCTCTCTCTTTCTTTCTTCTTTTTTCTTTTTCTTTTTTTTAAAGAGAGAATGAGAGTGTGAGAGAGAGAGATTTGGCAGGCCAGGGCCTGAGCCACTGAAATTGAACTCCAGATGCTTGTGCCACCTAGTGGGTATGTATGACCTTGTGCTTGCCTCACCTTTGTGCATCTGGCTTACATGGGATCTGAGGAGTTGAACATGGGTCCTTAGGCTTTGCAGGCAAGTGCCTTAACTGCTAAGCCATCTCTCCAGCTGCACACGCACACACGTATGTGTGTGTGTGTTGGGGTTTGTCCATCGTGGGTTGGATACCTTGTTTTATTGAGGATGTAGCAATTAGTGGTTCTTGTGGGATCTTCAATGAGTGTTCTGTTCTGGTTTGATCCAGTGGGAACAGGCTGGCATTATATCCACAGGTTTTAGTTGGGTGTCCCGTGGGTATGGAGAGGGACTTCCTCATGTGTGCTGTGTCTTAGCATTTCTGGGTGAGACCCTAGAGGCCTGGCCAAGTCTGCCTGAGCAGGGCCCTGTCTCCCCGTGCTGTTCATTTGCTGGCCACTAGTGGTGGGATTGGCTGTAGCTGCTGGTGGCTCAGGGGATCAGGGGATCCCATTATTGGGGATAGATCTTAATAGGGTGTATTGGGGTACTGACTGGCTCATGCAGCTATGTGGGTGTTCTGGGTCTCTGTTTGTGACCCTGCCCTGAACTGGCTGAATTTGCAGAAGGCACCAGTGCTTTGGCAAGGACCACTTTGCATTGTGGGTCAGGCTGAGTCTTTGCTTATGCAGGCTCTTGTGCCTGATTGGTCAGTGTGTGGGATTCAGAGAGATTGCCTGTTTGCATGCTACAACAGGACAGAGTGTGGTAATCTTGCAGCCTCAGCCCCTGTGCTCTGACTGTGCCATTTGTGGAGGTTGGGCAGGTCAGCTGTTCTGGGCTGATTGTGGGTATGGACCCATCTTGCTCCAGGCCCCCATCCATGTGGAGGTCAGGGAGACCTTCAGCCTGTGCCCCCCTAGCTGTGCCACACCTGTGGAGCTCAGGAGGACAGTCCACTGAACTGTGTGGAGATTGGGCAATTTCGCCACTGTGGGAGTCAGGGAGACCTTCAGTCTGTGTGCATCTCGAGCCCTGCTACTCCTGTGGAGATCAGGGGAACAGCTCTCCTGTACACAAGTGGAGCTCAAGCCAATTGCCTGCACAAGCTTATAGCCCATGTCCCAGCTGCTGCAGCTGGTCTTGTCTGTGCACATGCCACCAGCTCCATGGGCTGGTACCCTATCTGAGAGCACCCAGTGGGTGTGTGTGTGTGTGAAGGCTGATCACCTGCCTGTCAGTACCTAGCTGGCCTGTGTGTGGGTTAGACAAGCACCAGCATGCTCCAGGATGAGAAACTGCTAGGTTGCCTGTTTTTGTGCCCGAGTCTGCCATAGAGCAAAGGCTAGGCAGATTCCCCACATGTGCACCCCCCAAAACTGCCCAGTGGGAGGATTTGGTAGATCACGTCTAGTACTGGAGCCCCCAAATCTTGCGTCCTTTCTCCCCCGAAGTTCTAGTGTGGTTCTGAGTCTGCCACCTTGACCAAAAGAGCCAAAGACACACATTTCTTCCTCTTTCTTTCTCTCTCTCTCTCTCTCTCTCTCTCTCTCTCTTTCTTTCTTTCTTTCTTTCTTTCTTTCTTTCTTTCTTTTTTTTGTTTGTTTCTCGAGGTAGGGTCTCACTCTAGCTCAGGCTGACCTGGAATTCACTCCATAGTCTCAAGGTGGCCTCAAATGCATGGTGATCCTCCTACCTCTGCCTCCTGAGGGCTGGGATTAAAGGCTTGCACCACCATGCCCCGCTTAAGACACATTTCTATATTTTCATAGTAAGCTATATAGTAACAGTGTATTTCCTTAAAAAGAAAATTTGTTTTTCCAAGCTGAAATTTAAGCTTTACAGATTGAGATGTTTAAAATATAGTAAACTAGCCAGGTGTGGTGGTGCACGCCTTTAATCCCAGTACTCGGGAGGCAGAGGTAGGAGGATCATTGTGAGTTCGGGGCCACCCTGAGACTATGGAGTGAATTTCAGGCCAGCCTGATCTAGAGTGAAACCCTACTTTGAAAAACCAATATATATAGTAAACTGATTTTTTAAAGTTTTTATTTAACTTATTAATTTGAGAGAGAATAAGAATGGCCATGTCAGGGCCTCTAGCCACTGCAAATGAACTCCAAATACATGCGCCATCTTGTGCATCTGGCTTATGTGGGTACTGGGGAATTGAACCTTGGTCCTTAGGCTTAGCAGGCAAACACTTTGACCACTCAAGCCATGTACCTCTCCAGTCTGTAAACTGATTTTAAAATGAATTTTTAGTTTGTAAATAAAAGTTTAATATAATTGATGTTAAAAATAAAAATGTGTTCTACTAAAGAAAAAAACTCATACTGGTTATAACAAAATGGGATGAAAGTATGAATCTGGAGGGAACTTTTGGAAATTGCTGAAATATTTATTTTGTTTTCCCTTCTAATAGAGAGGCGAAAAAAGGCTTCAGCATGGGAAAGAAACTTGGTGTATCCTGCTGTAATGGTTCTACTTCTTATTGAGACGGTAAGAGCTGACTTCTGTCTACTTAGCATGTGCATGTGCATGTGGCATCTCACTCAGCCAGCCGTTTCCAGTGAGCTGATTTTCTAGCAACAAGATTAAAATCTACTCGTATCTCTATTTGTAAACTTTTAACAGAGCCAAAAGGGAAATTCATGGCAATTAGCAAAAGTCCTCAAGTCTCCGTCTCCATTTCCTCACGAGGCAGGGAATCCAGGCTGTTGTCCTGACAACTAAGGACACACAAGGTGTGCCAGGCACCCTGCCATGAAGGGCATGGCTTAATGTGATGCTTTGCCCTGTTCAGAGTCTCTGGAGAGCTGTGGGCTTCTGGTTGGTGAGACTGCTCAGTGAGGGATACTTGCTACTATTGTCACAAGCTCTGAAATTATAATTTAGAGTTTGCACAATGTTTTAAAATTTATTCTGAAGGCTTTGTGCATAGAGTACTGAGTTTTATCTTGGCTACTTGGTGGCGGATGGGCAGAGTACTCTTGGGATCGGAGATCTGACAACCTCTCTTTGTTGCAGTCCATCTCGGTACTCTTGGTGGCGTGTAATATTCTGTGTCTGCTGGTTGATGAGACGGCGATGCCCAAGGGAACAAGGGTAAAGTTAATGCTTTCAAACGTCTCCCTCTATAGATATGTGTCTGAATAATTCAAGTATGTCACTGAACATTCCCTTCTACACAGAGACACTGAAGTTCTGTAAAACTTCTGTAGAAAGAACTTTCACTTAGACTTTTTTCTTTTTTCTTTACCTTGCTTTTCAGGACCTTTTCTCAAGTATCAGGGTTCTTTGTAGACTTTATGTAAGAGTTGGGTCTTACGGCTGCTTCAGAGAAGTTTGGCAGGTCAGAGCGACCTTTCTAGGCTTTTTAAAATACTAAGGTGACAGATTTGGGAGTAGCATAGCCTGAACTTGATCAGTTTCTGCTAGACTTATTCATGCCCTCTTCAAAAGATGGATGAATTCCATGCCTTTACTTTGTTCATATGGGAAATTTCCATGGTTATTCTCACTTCTTTATGCCAAAATTATATACTTTATATATGCTGTGTGTGATACACTCTACTAACTTTTCCTACTCTGCCTCCATACTCCATACTCTGGCTTATCTCTGTTGAGATATATATATTTTTTTCTTTTTGGTTTTTCAAGGTGGGAGGGAGTCTTGTCCTAGCCCAGGCTGACCTGGAATTCACTCTATAGTCTCAAGGTGGGCTTGAACTCATGGCAATCCTCCTATCTCTGCCTCCTGAGTGCTGGGATTAAAGGTGTGCACCACACACCTTGTTTGTTATAATTTAAGCTGACCAGTAGAATAGTAATTTATATTCAGATAGTTGCTTTAATTTTTTAAAAAATATTTTTAATATATTTGTAAGGGTAGGGAAGGAGAAAGAATGGAAGAGACAGGGAGGAAAAGAGGGAGAGAGGAGAGATAAAAAAAAATGGGTGCACTGCAAATAAACTCCAGATGCATGTGCCACTTTGTGCATTTGGCTTTACATGGGTACTAAGGAATCAAATCCGGGTCAGCAGGCTTTGCAAACAACAGTCTTTAGCCATTGAGCCATCTCTTCAGTTCCTTTAATTTTTAATAGTGAGCTCTGAAAATATTCTTTCTCTAGCATGGAGTGATATTTGGTAGGTTATCATTATATCATTAGAGGAATATTATCTTTTCTGTTTTGAAATTTTTCTGTATTTGGTTTTTTCAAGGTAGGGCCTTATTCTAGCTCAGGCTGATCTGGAACTCACTTTGTAGCACCAGGCTAGCCTCAAAATCATGGTGATCCTCCTATCTTAGCCTCTGGTATTCCAAGCTTAGAGGTATGCGTCCACCATGCCTGGATTGCTTTGAGTTTTTTTTTAGTTATTGGTTAAGAGAGGTTTGGAGATGCATATAATAGTTAGGGTAAGCATATGCATTACTTTTTAAAAGAAATCTGTGTTAGCCATCATCTTATGTTGTATAACACTCTCAATTCCCGAGGACTATTTGGAGAAAGCAAATTGGATATTTATTACTTAAACTTTATAAGCATAGCTTAAATCTGACAGGTTTTAAAGCAGTAAGTTTTATATGTTGTCCCAGCCTTGAGATAGGCCTGTACTCTGTTCCTATTACTATTGTATTCAGAAGAATGTCTCCCCAGAGCATTTGAGATATTTTCCTCAAAGAGCAGATCATTCGGTTTTATGTCAGGAGGCATAATGGGATCATTTTGACAAGTAACTTAAGTGCCATTTGTTGCAAATTAGTGTTCTTTTTTTTTTTTTGAGTTTGTTCAAACTGTTAACATGGTACTGAGTTTGTGATGAAATTGGGTCTTAATGTGTTCTTTATCTTTGAAAAACTACATGTTAATTTAAGCTGTTAAATACTACTGATTTCAACTGTCTTGTACTTATGAAGCAACAATTTTGGGAAAACCAAGTAAATGTTCACTGAGTTCTGAGATGTGTCTTTCCTTGCAGGGTCCTGGAATAGGAAATGCCTCTCTCTCCACATTTGGTTTTGTGGGAGCTGCCCTTGAAATCATTTTGATTTTGTATCCTTTCTTTAGCTGGATGTTGTGTGTTAACAAGTTTTCTGTCTAGTTTTGGGACACTGGTCATTTACTAAGACACTTACAGAGAAGAGACACCAAAGCCAGTCCCCCTCCAGCACTCTGTGAGGCTGTTTGCTTTGTTTTGTTTTCCCTGTGGCCTTAAGACTTTGGGGCAGCTGCTGAGAACTTGGGAGACATTCATTCTTTTGGAGAGGTTTTCCTTGATTCTCACAGCTATCTCATGGTATCTTCTGTTGTTGGTTTCTATAGCCTCAGATTTTTTGGAAACTTTATGCCCAAGAAGGATGACACAACGATGACAAAGGTAAGGTAGTCTTAGGTCACTGTGGCCTTCCTTCCTTCCAAGACAAATGAGTGTTTTAGTTAGTAATCGCCCTGGATGGCTCCTCTACAGTGAGCACAAAGGAAGAGTCTCAGAATGCTGAGTGAGTGGGAAAGGATGTGCTGTGTTTGATTTGGACAGCGTCCATTCACTTGTAAATGCACAGAGCTGCCGAGCCTGGAGACTCGCTAAGGAAGGCTCCTGAAAGGACTCTTGTTCCTCTAAAGAAAATGTATTGCTAATGAGTAACTTGGATTGTGCTAACTGTACTTCAGGGAGCTTGTTTGAAATCTGAAGAATTTAGTAGCTATAAGTAGTAGAGACAAAGTATTTCAAATCTGAATAATTAAAGTAAGACGGAAGAGGTCTATTTAGAACCAGTGTGTAGTCTGAAGCTAATTTGACTTTCTACAATATGTCATTGGCTGCGGGATAATAAAGGTTGCTATCCTATATAGTCACTGAATCTTCATAAAATATTCCCACAGGCTGACTAAGGAGAATAGCTGATAAGAGCTGCTAGCTGATTTTCCTTTTATTACATAGTCATATTTTTAGCCTTCTTGAAGGGAAGGTAAGTGTGTGTGTGTGTGTGTGTGTGTGTGTGTGTACATATTTTACACCCACATATTAATACTATGACTTCTTCAAAGCCAGTGAGTAGTTGAGGTTCCCAGTGTCTAGTTTAAGTCATTGTAAGTATTAGTGTTTTTAGCTCCTCCTATTTAACATGAAAGAATAAACTCTAAGATACATTGAAAATGAATTACTAGAGCTCAAGTATTTTGACAGTTAAAGTATGGATAGCATTCTGGCTTTGAGACACAATCGGGAGTACCGTGTTCTTCATAAGCAGTGCTTTTGACATTATCGGCCACGTCGATGATAGAAGTGCATGTAGTGTGAGTGTTGCAAGGCTGCTGGCCAAGTTCTGTTTGTGCTCTGTGGACTTACATTAACTATCAGCTTCACGAAGAAGGTGGTGAGTCACAGTCAGTAACTGCGCTGCTGGAGGACTTCCCAGGATGGTGGCCTCATTGTCACCCATCTTTCATGGCCACCGTTCTTTCTGCCCCTCTTCAGATCATTGGGAATTGTGTGTCAATCTTGGTCCTGAGCTCTGCTCTGCCTGTGATGTCCAGAACGCTGGGTAAGTTCGACTTCCTTAACTTCTGTTTCTAAACTCTTTCATAAAGATCACCTTTAAAATATAAAGATTCTTTATTTCTACATTATTCTATACCTTTAATTCTATCCTCCATTGACATATAGGGCCATACCAAGACAAGTATTTCTATCAAACAAAGGCCATTTAGTTTTTAAGCACTTAATGCATTCCTCTCCCAAACAATGAGCTTTGTCCCTTCACATGCACAAATTGAGCTTTTGAATTTCTAGTGAGCAATTAAGGTTAAAGTCTTGAAAATATTAGGCTGTTTTTCATACATGAAACGTCTATCCAAATGTATAGTTTAGTATGTGGTTTAAACAAATAGAAGTTTGTTTTTAAGCTGCTTTGCTCCCATAAAAGTAGGGTTGAACATGCTGCTGGACAGTCTCTGGGAGCACATGCCAATTCAGAGCACACCCTTCAGGCCTTTGGCCTTCACTTGCCTGTCAGTCATAGCATTTCCTTAATTTGTCAGTATACAGAGGATTTTATTATCATTTAAAACCAGAGTTCCACTCTGCCACTGAAGTAGTGTAGTAAGTCTTCATTCAGCCTTGATATAGTGCTGTTAGACTGTATGTTCAGTTCTTGGCTAAGTATTGTTTCTATCGGGCAGTTCTATCTAATCCTCTAGACTTGGGTTTTAACTTCAGAATTAATTAGAAAATGATAATAAAAGCCCCACCAGTGAACTGCAGCCCCTTGCTCAACACGGAGGCTACAGGCCTGTTTTGGGGTCTCACACTGCCTCCACTATTGATTCAAGGCTCATGCCATCAGCGTAGCAGACTGTGTCAGGAAGTGGAGCTTTTGTAGTTTTCTTCATAATTTTTATAAAGAATTTCATGTTTTAATGGAAAATGGAATCAAAGTATAAGTGTGGAAGAGATCTTTATTTCACAGGCAGATACAAACCTCATTTATTTAGTCATCAGGTTTCTTTTGTATTTGATTTATAGGACTTGTTGTTTTGACATCTACTTATGGCATGCTACTTGAAAATGCCAAGAATATACACACTAGTAACTTGATTTAATGTTGCATATGTTAGGACAGTTCATCAGATAAGATCTGGTGATAGGACAGCCATCTTTATCCACCTCACCGTTTTAAACATTTACAAAGCTTATTTATTGTGCTTGTTATTTAAGGTTAATTGATAGTCATTAATATATATTGATTTTATGGGAGGAAATTAGATACTGAGTATAGAATTAATACAAAGAAAACAAGTTAATGGCAAAATTTACTTTTTTGAGACTGACAATTAAATTCCTGAGTAGTTTGCCATAGAGATAAATAAAAAGAAAACAAAAACGATGGGACAATTAAAATGCAGCTAACAATTGCATGGACCCAGCTGTCCAAACAGGATTAATGGAGTGCATCTGGGTACAGTGAGTCATGGGGTGCTTTGCAAAATATCAGCACGCACTGCACTGCATGTTGTGCCCGGTGGCACCAAATAGATGAAAAGAAATAAATACGTTAAACAGATTCAGAGAGGCTTTTCACAGTGTTCAAAAAGCAAATTTCTAGATTCAAAGATAAAGCCTTAATTTAGTATTATGGGAAATGCAAACTAGAAAGTTACTTTGTAATTCCTCTATTAACCCTTTAGAATTGAGGCTTTGATTTTAAGAAGGTAAAATACAGAGAAATGTCATGAATATGATCCTCGTGTGTAGCAGGATTTTGATGTCCTAGCTGAAAAGCTTATACAACTAGAATAGAGGTATGCTTAACGACCGGTTCCTAGCTGTGCCATCCACTCTTTCTCCTCGCCTCCCTCGCGCGGAAATCCGACCTCAGCGGAGTCTTCCTGCTCCGTGAGATCAGCCAGCAGCGCCCACCCCTCAGGGAAATGAGAAATGCATAAGTAAACACTCACATTTTTCTACTTCAGCAAGGCTTTAGATAGGATTATAAGTTTAATCATAAACTGAAAATGCATTGAATCCAGAATAGGATAATTTGACAAGACTTCTACTTCAAGCAGGGAAGTGTCCCCTTTTCTTTCTTTTTTTAAAAAAATTCCAGCTGCTATTGTTCATGTATCAGAGGCAGCGCAAAGCTTGAGATTGAGGTTTAAGTGAGACATAATATAGCTTGCTACTGTGAGTGTGGAAAATTTGTACTCACCAAGTAAATTTAATAAGCCTTTTACTTGGTACAAAATACTAACCTGGGGGCCATATTTTAAGCACATATTTTTAGCCAGTTGTCATGCACGTGGATGGAAGTTTGTTGCACTGAGTGTGGGCTGGCACCCTTTGGAGACCTTGCAGAGTGAGCCTGCACCTCCTGTGCTGCAACATGGCTTTGCCACAGAGTTGCACTTTAGCTTTGAAGAACCCAAATTTCCAGAGGATTCGAGGTCCTAATTTTTAGTGAACAGTTTACTGTTATTTGGCTAGATCCCAGTGTGACCAGTGGAGATGGTTACAAACAAGAGGAAATTAGAACAGTGCAGCCAGCCAGTTGCGTATGTTTCTTTCAGTAAGGTATTTTGAATGCCACCGTGTGTTGTGTAAGGACAGGTTCATGCTGCTAGTGTGCGCCTGATGGTGCTCAGACAGGAAAACAGCTGAGGGTGGACAGTATCTGTTACTCTGCTTTTGAAATCTACTCAAGTGCAGATAACAGCTTTGAATATACTTGCTAATTTCTGTTTTAACATTTATTTTAGTTTTTTTTCTTATTGTTGAAATCTTTTCTACAACTTGTAAAGTATGCAAGGCCCAAATGTTGACTTTTTCAAAGGTGTTTATGATATTAAAACAAAAATACCCTTTCAAATGAGCTTAAATTTGTTTTCGGCATTTCTGTCTAGTCCTTGTCTGGCCCCTGCAGCCCGTTATCGTGGGATGTGGTGGGTTATTGCCTTTTGTTACTTGGTGTGAAGGGACCTTGTTACAAATCAGCCTTTCGTGAAGAGGCCTTTCTTTAGGGTTTCTTATATAAACTAGTAATCTCTACCCTGGGCTCCTTACTGGGTATCCGAGTGAATGATAGTCTCACAGATGTCAGCAGTGGCAGGTGCAGGCAGGAATATAATTCATGTATTCCAAATTACGTAGTGATGTAAAAGTCATTTCAAACTCCATATTGAAAATTTCCTAGGAAAAATTGTGTGACTTCATTGTCTTCAGATATAGCAAGGAAGCTAAGAAATGAGTGGTCTCTGTGCACTTCTGTGGATACTGAAGTTCTCTCTGCCTGGACATTAAGCTTGCGGCTGTGCTTGGGATTGTTAAGACTCTGCTGTGTCATGCTCAGGAGTTAGGACAGCAGCTGGTGATTGTCCCTGGAAATGTACTTCTCTGCATCCCTGTCCCAGACAAAAGTCATCTGAGAAAATGTCACACAGGTCACATGAATAAAAGTGTAACCTCTGTTTACATACAAATAACTTTCCTTTATCATCAGTCTTCATATGGAATTAATTCTAGTTAGGATCACTTGGTCAGAAGGAACCTTAAGAGTCCATCTTAAAAATATACAGTTTAAAAATGTACACATGATATACCCATTCAAAATATGTTGTTAATAAAAAATATACAATAAAATGTCACCATAAAAGCTAGACAGTTATAGTAAGAGTCCAATTTGTACTAAGAATAATAAGCCCTAACACAGCTGAGTATTCCCACTGGAACGCATATGCACTCAGTGCTGTGACAGAGGAAAAGACTCAGTTGTAGGATATTAAAAACATTTAATTACATAATAAGCACATGAATAAGTAGCCAAGACTGCCATCTTTAATCTCAACTCACTCTTCAGCTTCCAGAAGCCACTTTGGTTTGTAGCTTCCCAAAGCTTTTTCTGGAAGAGTGTGCTCTGTAGGAAATGGCAGCTGTCACCGGGATATTGCTGTTTGAAATTCCTTACTGGGCTTCTCCATTCCTTCTGATGACTGCTTTCTGTGCCTTCTAGTGGGAGTTAAAAGAAAATGTATTGAAATCATTCCTTCTGTCCAGTGACTCAGTCATTTGAAAATGAATTTCCAAACAAAATACTTGTATATTTCTGCATAGGCCATTGGTGACCCTCTAAGTTTCCATCCTGTGGATGTTGTTTTCTTAGTTTCTCTATGACACTTGCAGTTTGTGATCCTACCCACAAGACTGTTCTTGCTTCATTTCTCCTTATTCCTTTCCAGTAGTTCTCTCCTGTAGCCTTTTCTTAGCTGTCTCCTTCACTGCTCCATAAACACACTGATTTATTTGTTCCAAAATCCAAGTTTCTAACTACTGCCTGCCCTGTGCTAAGCTTGGCTCAGGGCTCAAAGGGGGGGGGGGAATCCCTCTGTCCCACAAGAAGCAGAGCCTGTTATCTGTCTCCTTAGTGCTTGGGACACTTCTGTTCAGGAGGACCAACTAGAAACTTGAGAGTTGTAATAGGTGATTTGGGTGCCTCTGCTATCTTGCAGCCACCCCTATCTTACCAATCTCTTCTCCCATTTTTATTGAAAATTTAAAAGTGTGTGTGTGTGTGTGTGTGTGTGTGTGTATATAGATATATATACACACACACACACACACACACACACACATGTATATGTATATGTATATGTATATATATTTAATAGAAACAGAGAGAGTAAAAGAGAAAGAGAAAGCAGTAGATAGAATGGGCACGCCAGGGCCTCTAGCCACTACAAATGAACTCCAGATGCATGCGCCACCTTGTGCATCTGGCTTTATGTGGGTTCTAGGGGATTGAACCTGGGTCTTTTGGCTTTGCCTGCAAGCGCTGTAACTGCTGAGCCATCTCTCCTGCTACTGAGAATTTTAATACATGAATATACTCCAATTTGATTGCATTCCCATCCTATTACCCTCCTTTTTCCCCTCTCCCTCACCTCTATTGTCCTGAGTTCCTTTCTTTTTTCCAAGTACTCCTATCTTGATGTCTTATTTCTATTTCTCTTCTCTTCTCTATTCAAAAAGTTGATGGGCTCAGAATTGTGCAGGTAACCACAACCACTGTGAGGTCATGAATGCACCCATCAGTACATGTCTGGAGGACAGTGCCCCAAGTACTCCTTCCTGCCCTGTGGATCTTAAATTATTTCCACCACCCCTTCTGTAATGTCCCCTGAGCCTTGGGGCCATGATAGAGATGTGTCAATTAGCGTTGGGCTCTCAACAACCTCTTCTTTTCAGTTTTGATTTTTTTTTTCTGAAGTAGTGGCTTGTCCTAGCCCAGGCTAAGCTGGAATTCACTATGTAGTCTCAGGGTAGCCTTGAACTCAGGGCAATTCTCCTACCTCTGCCTCTTGAGTACAGGGATTAAAGGTGCATGCCACCATGCCCAGCAGTTTTGATGAGTTTTGAGTCTCCTCAGTGTCTACCACCATCTTCATAGAGAAGCTTCTCTGACTAGCAGTGAGAGTAGCACTCATATTCTTTCTGTCACCTCCTCTGCAACATTCCCTGAACTCTGCGGGATGTGACACAGATGACTCATCCAGTGATAAGTACTAGGCTTTCTCTTCTTGTCACCTTGATGAGTGTTGGATCTCCCCAGTATTCCCTGTCATCTGTAAAACACTTCTCTAGCCAAAAGTGAGAATAGCATTAATCAGTGGATACATTTAGAAGGCAACTTGATGAGATTTACATCTCCATGTAGCTTTCCTGTAGGATCTATGTCTACTCAAACCATCAGCTTCTGACTTGGTTTTCAGTAGCATAAATGAATTTCCTTCTACTGAGTGGGCCTCAAATCCAATCAGAGAGCTGTTGGTTATCCCCATAACTTATGTGTCACTGTTACACACCACTGCTTGTTAGGACTGTGGATGTCTTTTCTCCTCCAACAGGCTGCATAACACTTTCTGGCACTGTGGCAGCTAGACAGCAGCGAGGCAGCTTCCATCTCAGTTCTACTGAGGAATCAAACCCTGGGCCTGTCAGGCTTTGAAAGCAAGCACCTTTAACTGCTGAGCCATCTCTCCATCCCTGAAGGTTTTTTTTCCCATCATCCCCCCACCCCAGAGTCTTAGTTAAGCCTTAGTCATACAGCTGCTGCTTGAGATGGTATTATAGTCAGCTTTATGTTGCTGGGATGAACTTCCAAACAGACACAGTTTATGTGAGGAACAGGATTCATTTCAGGCTTATAGATCCAGGGGAAATTCCATAATGGCAGAAGAAATTGGTTTCCTTTCACAGATCCAGAGAGGAAAAAAAAAGACACCACCAGTACCACAAGCAAGAGCAAAAACTGGCGGCCAAATGACAGGAAACCCAGTAGAGCTCACTCTGCTTACCTTAGGCTGGAAACAGATCTGCCCCCAGTAACACCTTTGGCCTGGACCCCAGCATCTGCCCCCAGTGACACCTCTTCCAGCCAGGCAGCCAGAAATCCAAATCTATTGAGGGACATAACATTCGACGCACCACAGATGGGTTCTTCTCAGAGCAGATGAGGTGTGATCTTCCTCTTCCCCGCTTCTGTCCCTCATATCTTTGTCCCCATATTCTAAGCTGCTTTGACCCAGTATCCTGGTCTTAATATTTCAAAAGACCTCTACAGCAGTAGCCGTAAAGTGGAAACAGCCCATTACCAGTTGAATGAACAAACTGTGCAAAGGAGTGACTTTAAGTGAGACAAGCCAGTTTTGGTGGCATGATAGTTTCCATGGGCCCAGAGAGGAAGAATGGCTGTATTGGGGTAGGGTTCCGGATTTGCAATATGAAAACAGTCCTGGCAATGGGTGGTGGTTATGATTATAAAACTGCATGAATATAATAGAACTGAACTGTACATTTGAATGGTAAAATGGGTAGGTTTTATCTCTTCTTTTACCACAATTAAAAGCAAAGAAAAAGGGAGTGAGTTGCTGATGCAGGGCACAGTGTGAATGGACCTTGGGAGCATTGTGTCCCATGACACAGGCCAACCACAAAAGCATGAAACATCTGAATAGGAGAACTCACAGGGACAGAAAGTGGATTAGTGGTGGCCCACAGTGAGCGGCTTTCTCTTTGGAGTGGTACACTTGCATTAGAACTGGGAAGAGGTGGTAGTTATTCAACACTGAGTATTTAGTGCCCTTGAATTTGATGTGAATTTTTATGCAGTAGACACACAGTATGTCTTGTGCCTGCATAGTGCTAAGGCCATTTAGCCATGACAGTGCTCGTGAGTCCTGATGGGGTTGGAGGTGGCAGGAGAAGGACACTGCGAGTGGCTTTGATGATGCAGTACCAGTCTGACACATCTCATTTCCTCAGGCAAGCCTTTTCTCAGCATTGCCCACTTCACACGTAGGCCTGTGAGTTTCCTGCTTGTTGTTGTTGTTTATTCATTTTATTTTTTTTCTTTTTCTTTTTAAATTGTTTATTTATTTCAGAGTGACAGAGAGAGAGGCAGATAGAGGTATATAGAGAATGGGCACACCAGGGCCTCCAGCCACTGCAAACGAACTCCAGATGCATGTGCCCCTCTGTGCATCTGGCTAATGTGGGTCCTGGGGAGTTGAGCCTCGAACCAGGGTCCTTAGGCTTCACAGGCAAGTGCTTAACCACTAAGCCCATCTCTCCAGCCCTGTTTATTCATTTTAGTTGCCTGTTGCCAGGCTGGATAAATGACCCTTCCCCAATTTACCAGAGTTAAAAAATATTTTATTTATTTATTTGAGAGAGATGCAGACAGACAGACATAGAAACAATATGGATGATGTGTCAGGGCCTCCTGCTGCTGCAAACAGACTCCAGGCACATGTGTCACTTCATGCATTTGACTTTACTTGGGTACTGGGGTATTGAACTCGGGTTGTTAGGCTTTGCAAGCAAGCACCTTTACCTGCTGAGCCATCTCCCCAGCCCTGCTATTTATTTATTTTGCCTGCTAGCTTTGTAGTTTATTTTCTTGCTTCTTGTGATTAGGGATGACACATTGTTTTGTCATCTCTCCTCCTCAGGTCTGTGCTTCACACTGCACATGTTCTCGGCACTGTTGTGGCTGCATCCTCAAGGTTTCCAGGGAGATCACTTCAATTTTCAGTTCATTCGAAATACTTTCTGGTTTCATGTAAAGCCAGATGCATAAAGTGGTGCATGTGTCTAAAGTTCCTTTGTAGTGGCACTAGGTCCTGGTGTGCCCACCCTCATTGTCTTTCTTTGCTTGCAAATAAGTAAATAAAAATATTTTTAGGGCTAGAGAGATGGCTTAGCGGTTAAGGGACTTGCCTGCAAAGCCTATGGACCCATGCTCGACTCCCCAGATCCCACATAAGCCAGACACACAAAGGTGAGTCAAGTGCAATATTGCACATACCCACTAGGTAGCGCAAGCATCTGGAGTTTGATTACAATGGCTGAGGCTCTGGCATGCCAATTCTCTCTCTCTCTCTCAAAAAAAAAGAAATAAAAAACATTTTTTTTTATTTTTTATTTTTTATTTTTTAATTTTTTATTTTTTTTAGTCAGTTTGGTACCATTATTAGGCTCATCCATGACCTACCCCTCCCCTTGGCCCCTCCTTGTTGAGGTATACGGGTCATGCATTGTGGAGTTAGCCCACAGTTATGGGTAAGCTAAATGTCTCTGCATATCATGACCCAACATGTGGCTCTGACATTCTTTCCGCCCCCTCTTCCGCAAAATTTCCCTGAGCCATGTTGGGTCTGCTTCAGTGATGAGGTGTTGGGGGGCTCTGAGGCTCTGGCTCTCTGATTTGGTAGCAGTTGATTTTTCTCTATGCTGATCTCCTTCCCCCTTGTGCTGGTATCCGGTTCATCAGGAAAACAGCGCCCTTGCTTGTTTCTCCAATTTTTCTTAGTTTCAGCCGGGGCAAAAATATTTTTTTTTTTTAAAAAAGATTGTTGTAAGAGGAAAAGAGCAAGAGAAAATAAATCATTACAAATGAAGGTAAAAACTATACGAAGGTAACTAGGAATGAAAATAAAGGGCTGGAGAGATAGTTCAGTGGTTAAAGGTGCTTGAAAGCATGACAGTGCTGGGTCGATTCTCTAGTACCCAGTAAAGCAGATGCACAAAGTGGAGTGTCACCTGAAGGATTTGTGGGGACTCTGGGTTAGAGAGGTAGGCTCAGTGGTGTGGTGGCTCCAGCAGCTGTGGCATCATGTGAAGAAATTTGTGACGAGCATCTGCTGTGGCTGTATGGGCTGTGGGTAGAGAGGTGTCTGCATGGCTACGTGAGATGTGGGGACCTCTGGGCCCCTGGCTGGGTCAGCAGGAACTGGCTGCAGCCGCAGGTCTGTGCACAAGCAGGGCCAGAGCAGCTTTGGGGCTCTGCTCGGCTACTAGCAGGTTCACGGAGTGGGGCGGGGCCAGGACCAGGAGGCAGTGTGCTGTAGTTACCTTCGCTGCTGGCAGAAAGCACCTGACCCAAAGCAGCTGATGGGAGAAAAGGGTTTATTTTGGGTTACAGACTCGAGGGGAGGCTCCATAATGGCAGGGGAAACTGGCATGAGCAGAGACTGGACATCACCTCCTGGTCAACATCAGGTGGACAATAGCAGCAGGCGAGTGTGCCAAACACTGGCAAGGGGAAGCTGGCTATAATATCCATAAGCCCGCCCCTGACAACACCTCTTCCAAGAGGCTCCAATTCCTAAATTGCCGTCAGCTGGGGACCCAGCATTCAGCCCACATAAGTGTATGGGAGACACCTGAATCAAACCACCACATAGGACTGGGTCTGCCTGCAGCAGGTCTGGGCATGAGGGGTGGAGTGTGGGGTGGGGTGGCTTGGCTTAGACAGCTGTGTCAGAAGTTGAAGGACCTTTGATGCCAAAAGCTTCAGGAGCTCTGAGGTGGGTACGCTTCCCACTGGTTTCCTTAAGGGAGTGCGTCTGCAAGTCATCCCACTGGTACTGACAGCTTCTGCCCTTCTGTGTCTCCCCATCACCTCTGAAACCCATGGCATGCCTTCGCCCTGGCACTCACCCTGCTGCCCTGTGCCCTGCTCCAGACCCAGTGCTCCCTTGACATCGTTTCCCTCTGCCTGGACGACTTAGCATTCCTTGCAGGGCGTGTCTCCTCATAATCCATTTACAGATGTTTGCATATGTGAAATGTCTTTATTTTGAAAGATATTTTTGATGGATATGAAAATTTTGGTTACATTCTTTTAGCACTTGCATTGTCTTCCCCTTTTCATTGTGTGTGTGTGCGCACACACACGCGTACGTGTGCCACAGCATAGTGTGGAGGTCAGAGGAGGTGGTGTCCTCACCTCCCACCTTCTCTGAGGCAGGGTCTATGGCTTCTGTTGTTGTTTGCTGGGCAAGTGGTCTGTGAGCTTCTGGGTAGTCTGTGTTTGCTTCCATCTCACCTTCGCGTGCTGCAGTTACAGAAGCCGCATGGCCTGTGGGGACCTGAGTTCAGGGTGTTGGGCTTGTGGCACTCTCTCCACTGAGCCAACTCCCCAGCCCCCGCCTCTTTATACTGTTTCTGACAAGAAATCTTCACTGATCATTATTTTTGTTCTTTTTTATTTTTTATTAAGTGGTTTTCTTTTGGCAGGTTTAAAATTTTTTCCCTTTAAGCAGTTTGATTTCTGGGGATTTCAGCATAGTTTTCTTCAATTCTGCAGTTTTCCTAGTTCATCATGCCTGTTTGATCTGTAGGCACGTACGTTTCACTAAATTTGGAATGTCCTCAGCAGGTGTTTCTTCATGGAATTTCTCCTCTACTCTCTCTCCTCCAGGCCCTCCTAATAGAAGCGCGTCACCGCTGGGAAGTAGGTCCGGGCTCAGGAGGCGCTGGTGCGGCTTAATCATCTGGTTTGGTGCCTTATTGCCGCGTCATTGACTTTGATACATTCTGTGATATTTCATCTCATTAATCCTGTGTAGTCCGCTTCTCACGGTTTGAATTTAAATTTATAGGTAATTTTTAGGCTTTTAAAACTCTTCCACAGCTGAGCATCGTCCTGTACACCTTTAATCCCAGCACTTGGAAGGCCAACGTAGAAGGATTGCTATGAGTTCAAGACCAGCCTGAGACTCCATAGTGAAACCAGGTCAGCCTGGGCTTGAGTGAGACCCTACCTGAAAAAAAAGAAAGAAAACCCAAAAAAACCAAAAAACTTTTCCATGTCTCTACTTAACAAACCTTTCCTTTAGCGTTTGAACCACAAGGAATGCTAGATTACTGATGATGTCATTTTCGAGTTACTGGCCAGCCCTGTGCTCTGAGCAGCTCTCCAGCCACCAAGCCTTCCCTGGGCTGGACACTGCCTCTCTTCCTCTGGAGTCCCCTCAGATGTGCTGCTTGGGCTTTTTTCTACCCAGGGCTTGGAAGCCTCTTCAGGCAGTATAAGTAGTGCCACGCACAGGGCCCACCTTGCTCGGAGCCCGCCTTGTCTGTCTCCACACTCACCACCCTTCACTTCTTGATGGCTAGAGTCCTGGAAATGACTGCTATGTGCTTCATCCAGTTTTTAGCTTATTCAGGTCAGCAAAACCTTTCATCTTTTCAGCCGGGTGCGGTGGCATAGACCTTTAATCATAGGACTAAGGGCAGAGGTAGGAGGATTGCTGTGAGTTTGAGGCTAGCCTGAGACTGCATAGTGAATTCCAGGTCAGCCTGGGCTAGAGCAAAACTGTACCTTGAGAAAGAAACAAAACGATTATCTTTTTTTTTTTTTTTTTTATCATGGCTGGCCCTTGAAGCCAAAAATATTTCTAATTGATATAATTTAAAAACAGTATACTTTGGCAATAAGATTTATTTATGAGAAGGTAGTCTTTGCTTTATGCTGTTGTCCTCCATTCCACCCCCAAAGTGGAACGTGTGTAGTTTTGTGTTGACTTTATTCTTAATAAAGAAATAATTGACATCACTAGATATAAGTGGGGTCTGCACCCCACACAGGCTCCTAAGTGTATTTAAGTGCTTTCCCACACATAGTGTCAGTAAGTAGTACCTATGGCTTTTGAATAATCAAATATACATAATTAAATACCCAGTATATGCCTTGTTATGCATATGTGCTCGCTTTTCATTTTCACCTTATGTTAGTACATGACCAAATTCTATAGCAACATCCAGGGCTCACTCAGCTCCTCCTAGGGAGCCTCAGGGGATGCAAAAGTTTGGGCATTTGCCTGAGGCTTCCAGCTGAAACCTTGAAGCTTCTGTCAGTAAGACCATGATGTTTACAATGACTTCCTAAGATCAGTGAAATGCTTCTCTGTTTGAAGAGCAAGCCATCTAATTAGACATGATTTTTACGCTCACAGCTGAGAGACTGCAGCCAAGGTTGTCATCATCACCTTATAGTGATTCAGACAGACACACAGGCTTTGCAATGGGATCTGATCTTTACAGTGATTTCAGGACAGGCACACAGGCTTTACAGTGGGATCTGATCTTTACAGTGATTCAGGACAGACACACAGGCTTTACAGTGGGATCTGATCTTTACAGTGATTCAGGACAGACACACAGGCTTTACAGTGGGATCTGATCTTTACAGTGATTTCAGGACAGGCACACAGGCTTTACAGTGGGATCCGATCTTTACAGTGATTTCAGGACAGACACATAGGCTTTACAGTGGGATCTGATCTTTACAGTGATTAAGGACAGACACACAGGCTTTACAGTGGGATCTGATCTTTACAGTGATTCAGGACAGGCACACAGGCTTTACAGTGGGATCTGATCTTTACAGTGATTTCAGGACAGACACACAGGCTTTACAGTGGGATCTGATCTTTACAGTGATTTCAGGACAGACACACAGGCTTTGCAATGGGATCTGATCTTTACAGTGATTTCAGGACAGACACACAGGCTTTACAGTAGGATCTGATCTTTACAGTGATTTCAGGACAGGCACACAGGCTTTACAGTGGGATCTGATCTTTACAGTGATTTCAGGACAGACACACAGGCTTTACAGTGGGATCTGATCTTTACAGTGATTCAGGACAGACACACAGGCTTTACAGTGGGATCTGATCTTTACAGTGATTTCAGGACAGACACACAGGCTTTACAGTGGGATCTGATCTGTACAGTGACTTCAGGACAGACACACAGGCTTTACAGTGGGATCTGATCTTTACAGTGATTTCAGGACAGACACACAGGCTTTACAGTGGGATCTGATCTGTACAGTGACTTCAGGACAGACACACAGGCTTTACAGTGGGATCTGATCTTTACAGTGATTAGAGGACAGGCACACAGGCTTTACAGTGGGATCTGATCTTCACAGTGATTAAGGACAGGCACACAGGCTTTACAGTGGGATCTGATCTTTACAGTGACTTCAGGACAGACACACAGGCTTTACAGTGGGATCTGATCTTTACAGTGATTTCAGGACAGACACACAGGCTTTACAGTGAGATCTGATCTTTACAGTGATTTCAGGACAGGCACACAGGCTTTACAGTGGGATATGATCTTTACAGTGATTCAGGACAGACACACAGGCTTTACAGTGGGATCCGATCTTTACAGTGATTTCAGGACAGACACATAGGCTTTACAGTGGGATCTGATCTTTACAGTGATTAAGGACAGACACACAGGCTTTACAGTGGGATCTGATCTTTACAGTGATTCAGGACAGGCACACAGGCTTTACAGTGGGATCTGATCTTTACAGTGATTTCAGGACAGACACACAGGCTTTACAGTGGGATCTGATCTTTACAGTGATTTCAGGACAGACACACAGGCTTTGCAATGGGATCTGATCTTTACAGTGATTTCAGGACAGACACACAAGCTTTGCAGTGGGATCTGATCTTTACAGTGATTTCAGGACAGGCACACAGGCTTTACAGTGGGATCTGATCTTTATAGTGATTTCAGGACAGACACACAGGCTTTACAGTGGGATCTGATCTGTACAGTGACTTCAGGACAGACACACAGGCTTTACAGTGGGATCTGATCTTTACAGTGATTTCAGGACAGACACACAGGCTTTACAGTGGGATCTGATCTTTACAGTGATTTCAGGACAGACACACAGGCTTTACAGTGGGATCTGATCTTTACAGTGATTTCAGGACAGGCACACAGGCTTTACAGTGGGATCTGATCTTTACAGTGATTTCAGGACAGACACACAGGCTTTACAGTGGGATCTGATCTTTACAGTGATTTCAGGACAGACACACAGGCTTTACAGTGGGATCTGATCTTTACAGTGATTTCAGGACAGACACACAGGCTTTACAGTGGGATCTGATCTTTACAGTGATTTCAGGACAGACACACAGGCTTTACAGTGGGATCTGATCTTTACAGTGATTTCAGGACAGACACACAGGCTTTACAGTGGGATCTGATCTTTACAGTGATTTCAGGACAGGCACACAGGCTTTACAGTGGGATCTGATCTTTACAGTGATTTCAGGACAGACACACAGGCTTTACAGTGGGATCTGATCTTTACAGTGATTCAGGACAGACACACAGGCTTTACAGTGGGATCTGATCTTTACAGTGATTTCAGGACAGACACACAGGCTTTACAGTGGGATCTGATCTTTACAGTGATTTCAGGACAGACACACAGGCTTTACAGTGGGATCTGATCTTTACAGTGATTCAGGACAGACACACAGGCTTTACAGTGGGATCTGATCTTTACAGTGATTTCAGGACAGACACACAGGCTTTACAGTGGGATCTGATCTTTACAGTGATTCAGGACAGACACACAGGCTTTACAGTGGGATCTGATCTTCACAGTGATTAAGGACAGACACACAGGCTTTACAGTGGGATCTGATCTTACAGTGATTCAGACAGACACACAGGCTTTACAGTGGGATCTGATCTTTACAGTGATTTCAGGACAGACACACAGGCTTTACAGTGGGATCTGATCTTTACAGTGACTTCAGACAGACACACAGGCTTTACAGTGGGATCTGATCTTTACAGTGATTTCAGGACAGACACACAGGCTTTACAGTGGGATCTGATCTTTACAGTGATTTCAGGACAGGCACACAGGCTTTACAGTGGGATCTGATCTTTACAGTGATTTCAGGACAGGCACACAGGCTTTACAGTGGGATCTGATCTTTACAGTGATTTCAGGACAGACACACAGGCTTTACAGTGGGATCTGATCTTTACAGTGATTTCAGGACAGACACACAGGCTTTGCAGTGGGATCTGATCTTTACAGTGAATTCAGACAGACACACAGGCTTTACAGTGGGATCTGATCTTTACAGTGATTCAGGACAGACACACAGGCTTTACAGTGGGATCCTGATCTTTACAGTGATTTCAGGACAGACACACAGGCTTTACAGTGGGATCTGATCTTTACAGTGATTCAGGACAGATCTGATCTTTACAGTGATTTCAGGACAGCACACAGGCTTTACAGTGGGATCTGATCTTTACAGTGATTTCAGGACAGGCACACAGGCTTTACAGTGGGATCTGATCTTTACAGTGATTTCAGGACAGGCACACAGGCTTTACAGTGGGATCTGATCTTTACAGTGATTTCAGGACAGGCACACAGGCTTTACAGTGGGATCTGATCTTTACAGTGATTTCAGGACAGACACACAGGCTTTGCAGTGGGATCTGATCTTTACAGTGATTTCAGGACAGGCACACAGGCTTTGCAGTGGGATCTGATCTTTACAGTGATTCAGACAGACACACAGGCTTTACAGTGGGATCTGATCTTTACAGTGATTCAGGACAGACACACAGGCTTTACAGTGGGATCTGATCTTTACAGTGATTTCAGGACAGACACACAGGCTTTACAGTGGGATCTGATCTTTACAGTGATTTCAGGACAGACACACAGGCTTTGCAGTGGGATCTGATCTTTACAGTAATTCAGACAGACACACAGGCTTTGCAGTGGGATCTGATCTTTACAGTGATTTCAGGACAGACACACAGGCTTTACAGTTGGATCTGATCTTTACAGTGACTTCAGGACAGACACACAGGCTTTACAGTGGGATCTGATCTTTACAGTGACTTCAGGACAGACACACAGGCTTTACAGTGGGATCTGATCTTTACAGTGATTTCAGGACAGACACACAGGCTTTACAGTGGGATCTGATCTTTACAGTGATTTCAGGACAGACACACAGGCTTTGCAGTGGGATCTGATCTTTACAGTGATTCAGACAGACACACAGGCTTTACAGTGGGATCTGATCTTTACAGTGATTTCAGGACAGACACACAGGCTTTACAGTGGGATCTGATCTTTACAGTGATTTCAGGACAGACACACAGGCTTTACAGTGGGATCTGATCTTTACAGTGATTTCAGGACAGACACACAGGCTTTGCAGTGGGATCTGATCTTTACAGTAATTCAGACAGACACACAGGCTTTGCAGTGGGATCTGATCTTTACAGTGATTTCAGGACAGACACACAGGCTTTACAGTTGGATCTGATCTTTACAGTGACTTCAGGACAGACACACAGGCTTTACAGTGGGATCTGATCTTTACAGTGACTTCAGGACAGACACACAGGCTTTACAGTGGGATCTGATCTTTACAGTGATTTCAGGACAGACACACAGGCTTTACAGTGGGATCTGATCTTTACAGTGATTTCAGGACAGACACACAGGCTTTACAGTGGGATCTGATCTTTACAGTGACTTCAGGACAGACACACAGGCTTTACAGTGGGATCTGATCTTTACAGTGATTTCAGGACAGACACACAGGCTTTGCAGTGGGATCTGATCTTTACAGTGATTTCAGGACAGGCACACAGGCTTTACAGTGGGATCTGATCTTTACAGTGATTTCAGGACAGACACACAGGCTTTATAGTGGGATCTGATCTTTACAGTGACTTCAGGACAGGCACACAGGCTTTACAGTGGGATCTGATCTTTACAGTGATTCAGGACAGACAAACAGGCTTTACAGTGGGATCTGATCTTTACAGTGACTTCAGGACAGACACACAGGCTTTACAGTGGGATCTGATCTTTACAGTGATTTCAGGACAGACACACAGGCTTTATAGTGGGATCTGATCTTTACAGTGACTTCAGGACAGGCACCCAGGCTTTGCAACGGGATCCGATCTTTACAGTGATTTCAGGACAGACACACAGGCTTTGCAACGGGATCTGATCTTTACAGTGTTTTCAGGACAGACACACAGGCTTTACAGTTGGATCTGTTCTTTATCGTGATTTCAGGACAGACACACAGGCTTTGCAGTGGGTCTGATCTTTACAGTGATTTCGGTACAGGCACACAGGCTTTACAGTGGGATCCTATCTGTATGGATTTTTGAAAGGTACTTACTCCATGTCTTTATTAATCTTCATCTATCTTTAAAAATATTTTGGTATTTTGCTGGGGAAATGGTTTAGCAATTAAGGCATTTGCCTGTGAAGCCTAATGACCCCGGTTTCATTCCCCAGTACCCTCCTAAGCCAGATGCACAAGGGGGCACATGCGTCTGGAGTTCGTTTGCAGTGGCTAAAGACCATGGCCCACTGATTCTCTCTTTCTCTCTGCCTCTCTCTCTAATAAATAAATATTTTTTAAAAATCGGTATTGCCTTTCAAATTGACATTGGTTCCAGGTAGGAGTGGCTCATGAAGTTGAGATGCCTTATTCTCATTGTGTTTTTTTTCATGAAGAGATCTCCTGTCGTCTGAAGCTGCTGTGAGGAGGCTCTCTGGTTGTGATGCATGTGTGCTGGGGTGGGGCTGAAAGCCAAGTTCAAAAGTGAGTTGATGATGTGAGATTGAGTTCAAGGCATTCTTGAAATCACCCATAAAGTCCTTAAATTGTCGGTGACGTGTTGTGCAGAATCGTTTCTTTCATGCATCGCTCCCAAGGGTCTCTCAGCACACTGCAGCGCTGTGCTCGCCCACTCTGTTCCGCACCCGACGGGGGGATTTATTTGCCTGTACATGGTCAGAAAATCTTTTCTTCTCACACCCTCTTTCCAGTAAGTATTGAACCTGGGACACATACAGACTAGAATAATGGTTTAAATTGTTCTTTACCTTAACTTTCTTTAAATTAAAAAATAAAACACGTGTGGGTGCATTTAAGTAAAAAAATGCCTATGTAGTACTTTGCCAGTGCATTTCTGGCTTCCCTTTACTCTAGATGTGTGCTTAACAGGTTGAGATGATCCTGTTGACTCATGCAATAATTATTAGGAGTGTGTGAGGTTATTCTGTGCACTTGAGTTGTAGGAATCATTTTTTTTTCCACTTAGAACCTATGGGGAAGCACATTTTAAAAAGAGCAAGGAAGGGCAGGGAAGATGGCTTAGTGGTTAAGGCTATGCCTTTTCCCTGCAAAGCCAAAGTATCCCGGTTTGACTCTCCAGGACCCACGTAAGCCAGATGCACAAGGTGGCACATGCATCTGGAGTTCGTTTGCAGTGGCTGGAGGCCCTGGCGTGGCCCATTCTCTCTTTCTCTGCCTCTTTGTCTCAAATAAATAAATAAAATATATTTAACAAAAGATCAAGAAAGACAAAAAAATTGATGTGTGGTGTGAAGTAGTTGGGATAGAGGTCCACAGGTCATCCTCCTGTTTAAGACAGGATGTGACTTTCCCTCAGCATTGGGGTGTCATGACTCCTCCTCCTTGTCATCGGATACAGCAGTCCTGCATGAATCACCTGCAGTCCTCATGCGAGTGGCCCTGGAGCAGGAACGTTAATGTAGGCACGAACCTGGAGCAGGTGGTGGGGCACTCATTGCTCATTGTGGTCAAGTGACTGGCACAGATGGGAAGAAGGTCAGAGTTGGCCTGGGCTGCTTCTCTCGGTAACAGTCCTGTTCATTACACTACAGCACCCCACAGACAGTGCTAGGCGGGTACGTGGACCCCAATCTAACCAGTACTGTATTCTGTACCAGATGTGAACACACCTTGTCTCACTTTATTAGGGGCTCATTTGTTTATTTTTAACAGGAATCACTAGATTCGATCTACTTGGAGATTTTGGAAGGTTTAATTGGCTGGGGAATTTCTACATTGTGTTATCCTACAACCTGCTCTTTGCCATTGTGACAACATTGTGTTTGGTCAGAAAATTCACCTCTGCTGTACGAGAAGAACTTTTCAAGGCTCTAGGTAATCTTGACATAGTTAACCGTTTGTCTCTGTTCAACCTCTCAGTGTGCGTGACCAGCAGCCACAGTCTTTGTCCACTACTTACCCACTGTGAGCCATGCAGAATCACGTCACTGAGCACTGCTGTATCTGGAAGATGTGGTGATCCTCTCTGGGGTCTGTGTGGATTGAAACTGGACTGCTTATTGTGAGGCCTCAGCACAGTGCTGGGATATCCCTAAGAGCTCAGGGACCATCCTTGTTCTTACGATGCTGGTAATGGGACTACCAGATTGAAGGCTTGTTTTTTGGTTATAATGCCTTTTTCTATTTGTGTTGAAAGCTTTATTTTTGAGGCTCAAACAATTCAGGATAATAATGGTGCATTCTTGTCAGTGGTAGGACAGATGGTCAGTCAGCATCATGGGCTCTGAGTCACATGCATATGATGGTGCTAACTGCTGTGCACTATGAATGATTTTCATGCTTACTGCCACACTAATGCCACATGCAATTCAAGCTTACAATACTGTCATATTACCAGGATGCTGTAAGCTGTCTCGGGTTTGGAGTATTTGATGGCAGAAGAAGGGAACGGCAGAGATTTATTGTAGAAAAGTGTAGAAAATCCTGAGAGCTCGTTTACATGAGCTGACATCATTTGGATGCTTATGCACCTTATAAACTGTGACTTCAGCTATTTTAAAAATCCAACTATGGGTTGATTGATTAAGGCCCAATTTTTAAATAACTCACACTATACAAGCAGCAATAACGTTTCTCATATCGTCAATCCTATGTAGCTCTGACAGTTGGGAAGATGAGCTTATCTGGGAAGAAAACATTCATGTTACCATCCAGCCCCTTGCCTAGCTGCATAGCAATGCTCATTTCTACCACTGTCCTGATTTTTCTGCAGGGCTCCATAAACTTCACTTATCAGATACTCCAAGAGATTCAGAAACTACAAAACCTTCTGCAAATGGGCACCAGAAAGCACTGTGAGACTCTCCTGGTTCAGCACTGTTCTGCAGAAGAGCCTCAGGACTCCAAACTCTTGACATTCCTGACACACAGAGCATTTTCACACCAACCAACCGACTGACTGAGCGGCTGGTGGTTAGAGTCTGCGCCTATCTACCTATCTATTGGGGTCACTTTTCATAGCCCATTGAGGACTGGTTATGCTGATCGTATTTTTTAGTTTTAATTTTCTCAGATCCTGTTAAATGAAGATTCATAGAGATGAAGAAAAGCACACTTTTCTGCAGATGTGTTCCTCGTCAGCAAATAACCATCCACATGAGATGGTCTCCCTAAGGTGGCAGTGTGAGAAGAGGTGGACCGGGAGACTGCCTAGTGCTTTGCTTGAAGCAGGAGGAGTTTGGTTGTGCAAGTGGAAACCTGACTGAAGGTCACCCTTGTACTGCATGAAGCCTCTTTAGAAAGGGCTGGTTTCACTTGTAGAAACTGCCATGCTGATTGCAAATTACATTTTTAAAATTTCCTTAAAAAAACCAAAAGCATAGTTTTCATTCATGTTATAGAACTGCCATTAGACTTTGAGCCAAGGGAGACACCCTGAGCCTGCACAGTGTGGTAAGCTGTGGTGGGCAGTATGTTTGTGTGTGTGTGTGTGTGTACATGTACCTGGATTACCTCCCATAGCACAGTTGCCGGTGAGCACACTTGTGACTTAGACTTTGCCTTACAGGCCGTATGTACACTCACTTTTTCCAACCGTGGTTTTTGAGGCTCTCTGGATTCTCTGTGCTCTGTGGTGCCGCCAGGTGGGAACAAGTGGCGAAGCTCTTCCTCCTCCTCGTGTTCCTCAGGCTTTGGTTACATTTGCATACACCACTACACACGACTTACAGATGCTTCCAGTACAACACCCAGAACTCACAAGGCCAGCTTCTCCATGGAAGAAGGATTGATGTAACACGGTCTAGCGACCTTTTATTTGCTAAGTTACAAGGAGTTGTTGGATGATTTCCCGACTCAGTCTGCTGAATCAAAACCATGACCACACGCTCCGTGGCTGGCCCTAAGCCAGGATCCGTACCAGGCCAGCCCTTCTCACAGTTACAGTGCTGCACTTCGTGTGTGTGCACGTGCAGTGTGTGTGCGCGATACACTGCGTTCAGACAAGGAAAACAGCACTTCCTCAAAGTGTTGAATTTGAAGTTTCTGTTGGAGAAATCTACGAAAAGCAGGCCATGTCTATTTGATCAAAAGTTTCATTGCTGGGGTTGGTGGCGCCTGCCTTGAATCCCAGCACTCGGGATGCAGAGGTGGCAGAATCGCCGTGAGTTTGAGACTCCATAGTGGGTTCCAGGTCAGCCTGAGCTAGAGCGAGATCCTACCTCGAAAAACAAAAACAAAATCAGAAACAAAAGAGTTTTCATTTAGAAGCACAGTAAGACAGTTGTGTTCACGGCCAAGCTGAGCAAGCACCACAGGGAGGTGAGTCAGTGTGTCCCCACTGAGCCCATCTCTCCTTTGTGTGTGCTGGGATGTCCTTGCGATCCTCCCTCCTGTCTTCAAAATCTGCTGAGTTTTCAGAGAACCCAACTGCTGTTCTTCGGGACTCAGTGCACACGAGTCCAGGACTGGATTTCCTGCGTAAGCTCTATCTTCCATTTTATAGTAAAAGCTGCTTTCCAATTTCATGTTCATTATGGTCACGTTAGCGCTAATTACAAGCCCTGCTTCTTACTGAAACTTGAAATCCATACTTGGAGTACTACACCAAGCCGAGAGAGAACAGAAAGAAAGTCAGGAGTGTGCTAAAATTACTTTTAACTTACACCACTTCCAGGACACATCCTAATAATAGAGCTCCTGGGAATTTGTACAATAAGGTGTCTGAAACAATTTTCATAAAATATTAAACTTTTCAATGTCTGTCTCAACTTTCTGTTCATTTGGAAGTTCCTTTCTGTGCAAGGATGTGAGCTAGACTTGGTTCACTAGGCATGCCAACATGAATAATGAATTCCAAGGCACTTGCTGCTGAGGTGGCTGGTGGGCACCAAGTGCATCATTTTGCCATGGGTCTCTTCCCGCTATGGTTGGTCTGTGTCTGCTGCCCCGTCATCTCCACCTTGGAGCTGTACCTGGAGTGAGGGGTTAAGTCCAAGGGCAGGTATTACATTGGGTGTGCTGGAGGCTAGCTGCCCTGAGGACCATAGAAATGGATGAGTGGATGGTATACTCTCGGGCCACACATTCTGAGTGCTGGTGAGAGCTTTCTTTTGTGCAGTTGTGCTTCTGAGAGAAGGTAGGCAGGCAGGCCCTTGCGCTAGCTCCAGTGCTTATTCATATCATCTACTTCGACTGGACGGGGTGCGCTAGTGAGTGCATTAAACCAAGTGGTCTGTTTTCACACCTTGAGTTGCTGCTTTCAAAGGGCATCAGACATGGTGGTTAGAAAGTTTATTGAGGGATTTAGCAGATTTTTATCATTAACTGGTTCTGCAAATTATTTTACAGTGACAAATTTTATAGATTATAACATTTTTACTGACTTTTACTGATTTTCGCAGAAATTTCATAGCTCTAATCTTTATGTAGGTTTATGTACATTCTGTGGGCAGTTGTCTGCTCTGCCAGCCCTCTGCGGGGTGACACAAGTTCCTGTTGCACACAGGCCCATGAACTTACTCATGATTAGCACAGGACTTAATGCAGACATGCAGAATTATTACAAGATTAATAAAAGTGAAGAAAAATGCATTACTATATTTTTAAGCTTTAAAACCTGCTATGTTACTTTAAAAATGAGGACATACACTGGTGAATTTTTGTTTATAGATTGTCCACAATTTTGCTAGTCTTCTGTGTTTCTGAGATACTTTTACTGTGAGCTTTAAAATGTCTTAGAAATTAAAGTTATATAGAGAGTAATTTCATACTGGGTTTGCAAGCACACATACACATGCATATTAGACTAAATTTCTACATAAACATTATACACATATAGTTAGTTAAATGCCAGCATGACTAAAGCTTAAGGGTATTGATAAACTACTTCTATTGCAACTTATAAAGGGCAATAATTACCCTGATGAAATGTTGAACAGAAGAAGAAATAAAGAAATAGAGAAAGAAATTGCTTTCTGTTGTAGATTGGTTGGTAGATAAATTTCTTTGCAACTCTAAATGTAGCATCAATAGTTGAAAGCAGATGTTTTACATTAATTATTCAAGCTATTTCCATTTGTTTAGGTCTTCTGGATTTTTCTGTAGGACTGAGCTCCATCCACAGTTCTGCAAAATGCCCAAGTGCCCTTCACATCAGGGGCGCACAGCCTGCAAACACCAGAGTCTTACATGTGAGCCCATGATAAGAAATCCACCTCATCTAGTAGCAGTTCACACATACACTAAGACACACAGAAATGAGAATTGAGCAAAGCAGTGGTTCTTTTTCTCTGTAAGATCCTTTGGCATTGGTTGTTTGGGTGCCCTTCTTGGCCTGGGCATTGCTATGGAATTATTTGTTGTTAGGGAATGTGTTTAAACCAGCTGAAGTCGTGGAACATGCCCAATACGGACTGTCACGGTTCAGAGCTTAGGCAGCTGGCCCCCTCTTAACAGGTTTCTCTCGGACGGTCTTTGCAAGAGAAGTGCTTTCCTCCCAATTCTCTTATCCAGCTGAGAAGCGGTGTTTGCCAGTGGTAAATGTAATCAAGTAGGAAATCCAGATGTCACCCACTGACTCTTGAGTACAACTCTGGAGTTGTGGCCTCGCTTGTCAGGTCCTGAGGAAGTCCAGTCTCTGAACATGAACTGTGGCAAGCTGAGAGCCTGAATGTGGGGAGCTGCAGGTTCTGTGCCAGCTGTGCCGAGGGCATGTGCTTCTGTCTTTCCTCTGAAAGGCTGTTATGACGTAAGCAGTGTTGCTTCTATGGGACACCTGAGTGCCAAGGGCACACAGTGGTGTAGCTATTTACTCTGATGCTCCACCTGTTCTTTCATGGTGTTGGGACCATCCATGGTTCTATGGGGTCCTAATGATGGGCTTGAAGATTAAAGGGCATGTGCAATGTTGTTGAAATCCACTCTGATCACCCTTCAGCCTGGCCTTTCCCTTCATAGCCCAGGGCTAGTGCAGACTGTCAGAGGCTTACTTTATCTTGCTTGGTCTCAGTCCTTACTGTGGGCTTTTCTCATCATAGACTGAAGGGTGCAGGGCAGGGAGGTGAATGCTCCATCCTGACATGGATAGCCCTCAGCTTTGCAACGTCGGAAATCCACCCCTCCATTTCATGGCTGGGGACCAGAGCCCAGGAAGCTAAAGATTTGTCTGGGCCACCCTGCTATGCTAGTGAACCAGAGATGAGGAGGTCAGTCCAGGCCAAAGCAACTCCAGCTCACCCTCGAGTTTTAAGAGTGATTCGTATGCGTTGAAAGGACCAGAAGCCTTTCATAAAGGTTGCTACTCTGCTGTAGCCAGCTTCTAGAGGTCGTACTCTGCTCTGGAAAGATCCCAGCAGAAGCCTCAGGCCATGTCTGCTCATGGGGCAGGGCACAGTGTGGCCTTTGTTCTCCCGGGCTACCTCTGGCCAGCGCGTCCTGGACATGGTCGTCCATGGTGGTGCCTCAGGAGGTGGTGGTGGAGTGAGGAGAGTGCCTGGAATTGTCCGTGCCGAGGAAACAGCAGCCATACAAACTCAAGGAGAACTCAGGTCTGTCCACCACGTGGGGAGGCAGGCAGACTCCCTGTCTGCATGAACATCCCACCCACTTGGCCACGGCTGCTGTGCACGGACTGGCCTGTGTCACCTGCCAGAGCCTGAGGCATGGGCACTTGTATCAGTTATTACTGTTAGTAATTTATTGAAACCTTCTATAGTGATGACTGTTTGTAGGTGTTACAGTGAGTCATAGCAGATCCTCAAGGACAAAAGTGAGTTCAAAGTTGATGGAGGGCTGTACAGAAGCCAATGCACTGGTTCCTTAGTCACCCAGGCTTTTCAGCTATCCTTCTGGAACCTTCATTCCTGTCATTTCCTTACAATCATGGTTTCAGGGGCTGGGGAGATAGCTCAGGGGGTAAAGTGCTTGCTATGCAAGTGTGATGACCTGAGTTTGGACCCCTAGAACCCATGTCAAGCCAGGCATAGTACTGTGCACCTGGAATCCCAGCATTCCTATGGTGAGGCGGGAGGCAGAGAGTGGAATTCCTGGAAGCTTGCAGCACAGCTAGCCTGGCAAACTCATTGGCAAGCAGTGAGATGGTGCCTCAGACAAGGTGAGAGGACCAACACCTGAAGTTGTCCTTTGACCTCCACACACATCCCCTGACATGCACATGCCCACTGTCACACACACGAAAAGTCACATTTTCTTACATTATAAGGGTTTGGGATTGGTGTGAGGTAGGTCAAAAGCCTGGAAACATACGTGAGTCTCAATTTTACATCTTTTCCATGTCTCACTTGGTTAAGCTGATACCTAGATGTGTCAGACATCCATTTTCTTATATGGCTTTGTCCTAGAACTCAGTTAAGCCCTCCCCTACTACAGGCAGTAATACTGGATCATCAAAACGTTACCCTCATTTTGACAGTGTTTTGCCATTCTGCCTGCAAGCCAGTGTCACCACAGGGCTGTTTGCTGGTGTGGCCTGCTGTGCTCACAGCTGTTCCATTTGAGGTGTGTCTTTCTCCTTGCTAAATGGCTGTGTAGCCTGTGGCCTGGCACTGCGTGTTAGCCAGATCCTCAGGGACATGCACAGTGGGGCAGTGTGTAAGTACTGTCAAGCTGACCCACAGCCGTCTGCATGCAGCATGGCACCTGTGTGTCAGCCCCTTAGAACCAGCTCCTAAGAGTGCAAGTCCTCTGTCAAAGGATGCGCAGCTCCAACTGCTCTCAGAGTGGCCGGATGAGCGTGTCTCACGTGGGCAATGTGCCATCCTGAGTGTGGTTCTCTGTGGACACTCCTTTCACATCTCAAGTGTAATTTATTGAAACCTTTGTCCTAACTTTGCTCTTTGTCCCAATTGGCTGCTGTGGGAACCAGCTCTGCTTCACGCCGCACTCCTCAGTTTAGGTGCTACTGGAGGCCTTGTCACAGCAAGGGGTGCGGAGGAAGACGAGTCTGTCCATGTACTGTATCGGCTGCCTTCTCCTTTGGTCTGAGCATCTCTGAGGGCTAAGGCAGGACTGAAATCTGGGGACAAAGAAGGTGAGTGCCGCAAGGAAGGAAGGAAAGTGATGTCCTCTGACACAGTGGTCATACCCTTTCAAGATTGGTCTGGTTCATTATATGGTCAATTTTTTAAAATGTTCTGTGGGTCTTAAGAATATTCAGGACTATTAGGTTTTTATGCAACTTCATTCACAATAGACCAAACTTATAAGCAACCCAAATGTCCACCAGTGAAATACAACTCAGAAATTTGTTTTTTTGAGATGTTTATGGTTGGACAAATTTCTCATAGCAGCCCTATGCAGATTAATGCACTCCATTTTCCTTGTAGATTGCAGCACACATTGTAACTAGAGTCTCCAGCTCCACAGTACTTTCTTCTTGGACTTGGTAGTGGTCTTATAATTGTCTCCAACCCACAACATGCCAGGATCCCAAGTACGAGGATTAAAGTCAAAAAGGGGTGTGTGAGGGCTGGAGAGGTGGCTTAGTGGTTAAGCACTTGCCTGTGAAGCCTAAGGAACCTGGTCCAAGGCTCGATTCCCCAGGACCCACATAAGCCAGATGCACAAGGGGGAGCATGCATCTGGAGTTTGTTTGCAGTGGCTGGTGGCCCTGACACACCCATTCTCTTTCTCTCTATCTGCCTCTTTCTCTCTCTGTCTGTCGCTCTCAAATAAATAAAAATAAAAAAAAATTTAAAAAGGGATGTGTGAGAAGGCAGGAGAATTGGCTTCACCTTACAAGGTGATGCCAAGACAGGTAGCTGCAGCCTGCTCAGATAAGGGAGACATCACTACTGTAGGGACTGCTCTGAGGAAGAAGCCACTGCGCGAGCTAGGGATGTGGCACCCTATGGCTTGAACCGTCCTGCCAAAGCAGGGGTCCCCAATCAATGCTCACATCTCCACATAGCAGGCCACAGGATCTGTGAGGATGCTGTACAGGTTTGCTTAGTTCTAAGACCTGAGCCAAGACTCAGCTTCAGCGTCTGGAGGAGCAGCCTGCCACTGCAGGCCTCTCGTTGCCATCTGTGCTACAGTTTGTACCCTCCACGCCTTTGGTGGCACACCTTCTAGAAGGCCACTTTTCCATGAGACAATCCGTTAGTTTGACATTGGCTGTCACAAGCTGCCTGAGGCCCATCCTCATGGGATTTTTACTGCTGTTGTCCCCAGTGAAGTCCCATGCCCAGTGCTAATGCTGACTTCCATCTCAGGACCTGTTGCCAACAACTGGCACCAATGGATTCACCAGTAAGGGTGTGATGGGAGAGAACCATGCTCAGGGACAGCAGCGGGCATGGCCATGGCCTCTGCTGGGCTTGCTATCATGGCATCTTCCGTGCACCTTGGAGCCTCCCTCTGAGGTCAGAGTGTACAGCACTGCCTGGTTGGATGTGGCTGCTTGGCCTTCAGAGGTGAGAAGTTGAGCTCTGAGTGCAGCTCCTCCTGCAGTTTAAAGTGTCTCCAAACCGGCCCTCTGCTGTTGTATGAGCACACCCTGACATGTATATTTATGCCCAAGTTACACGTTTGTGCATGTCGAGTACCATTTTAAAGGATGTGATAAAAAATAAAGAGAAACAGGGATCTTAACACCTCTCGCAATGTGCAGTGGCCATCTGCCCCTGACATGTGTTCCTGCTTGGCAGCTGCTTCTGCTGCTCTTGTACCCAGCCTGACTACTACCTTGTCTGGACACTGCTTTCCTGGCACAATCCTCACACAACACTTCTCCAAGCAGAGAGCAGATTCTCGGGGGTGGGGGTGGGGCAGGCTGTGGCAGCAGAGATTTAGAACCAGGGAGCTGGAAGTGATCAAGATCCACACTCCCAACTTCGCTCAGCCCACTGCTGACCAGTGTTGGATGGGTCTCTGTGTGCCCCACCAGCCAGGAGCAAGCTGACCAGGGCAGCTCATTGGCTACTGTAAGCACGGTCGGCACTCTGCATCCCAACTGGTACCTAAACTGTTCAAAAAACCACTGTGTCTGCTGACCATGTAGACACCATTTCTTATCCTTATTTCCTAAATAATACAGTAGGTAACTGTTTATAGCATTTGCCATATTAGATATTAATGATAGCCAATGTTTAATGAGACTTTTAAAAATATTTCATTTGAGAGAGACAGGGAAGGGCTGTAGAGATGGTTTAGTGGGTAAGGTGTGTCCCTGCGAAGCCTAAGGACCCATGTTCAACTTTCCAGATCCCATATAAGCCAGACACAAGATGACTCAAGTGCACAAGGTTGCACTTACGCACAAGGTAGCATACATCTGGAGTTTCAGTACACTGCCTGGAGGCCCTGGTGTGCCAAGCTCTCTCTCCTCTTTCTCTCATAAAGGCATTTGCTACCACACCCAGCAGAAAAAGGGGGGGGGGGAAGAGGCCAAAAGAGAATGGATATACCTGGGCCTCTTTCAGCCATTGCAAATGAACTCCAGATGCATGTGCCAGCTTGTACATCTGGCTTGTGTGAGTACTGTTGAATCGAAACTGCGTCCTTAGGCTTTGCAGGCAAGTGCCTTAAAAGCTTAACCATTGCTCCAGCCCCGAACCAGGCTTTTTCTTTTTTTTCTTTTTCTTTTTTTTTTTTTTTTTGGTTTTTTGAGGTAGGGTCTCACTCTAGCCCAGGCTGACCTGGAATTCACTACGGAGTCTCAGGGTGGCCTCGAACTCACGGCAATCCTCCTACCTCTGCCTCCCGAGTGCTGGGATTAAAGGCGTGCGCCACCACGCCCGGCCGAACCAGGCTTTTTCTAAAAAGTCTATTTTCAAGTAGAGAGAGAAGGGGGGATAATGGGCATGCCAGGGTATCTTGCCACTGTCAGTGAATTAAACACATGCACCACTTTGTGCATCTGGCTTTACGTGGGTACTGGGAATTTGAACTGGGGATTTGTTGAACCCTCTCTGTAGCCCTGGAGTAGTATCTACAAATTTTCTTATATATAGGCTACAATAGTCTGTTCCACTGTGCCATTATGATTTTATTTGCAGTAGTCTGATGTTGAATACCACTGAATATTTTATTTTTTAGGTTTACATGTGAAAGGTGCTTAACTTCAACAATAACCTATTATTTAAAAATAAAGTAATAATTCTTACACAACCAGTATAAGGCTTAGCAGAGGCCATTAGATGTGTGTTAGTGCAAGCATCTGGAACATACAGTATTTTTAGTCTCTTGGCTGTTGGTCAGGCACTATCTAGATTCCTCATTTGCCTTAAGTGATAACACTCACAAATCTTTAAATTTTTCTACAGAATAAAGACTAAAACTATCTAGGTTTGTTAGCATTTCCTACATATAATCACAGAGCCATGCCCCTGGAGAACAGACTAGTGTGGTACTAACCTGGAAACTTGCACAGCTCATCTAAGAGTACACTAAGTGGCCTTTCCCCCTCTCATCTCAGAATTCCACAACTTTTCCAGAGCATAAATTCAGCACTCAAGAATTTTCTTTTGGTAGCAGGAGCGGCAGAGAGGACAGGCATGGAAAGGAGAGCTGTCCCCCAAGGAGAACTCTTCCAAGGCCAGGAGGCAGGTGTGATGGAACAGATGTGCACAGGACAGGAGGACCGTCTCACGGGGACGCTGGCTGCTGGTGCCCCCCGCTGTTCGCCGGCAGTCCCCATGCACTGAGAGCGGGGTCAGACAGATGGAGCACTCGTAGATCTCCCGGCGGGCAGCCTGCAGCATGGGGCGGACACCAGTCTGACATGGGTGACTCAACCTAATCTCTAGCTCTCAGAAGCTGGAGGCTCGGGCTTTTCCTTTTGGACTTTAATTGCTCAAACACTGAGACTCTGACCACTTCAAAACAAGGGGACTTGGCAGTTCTTAATGAGCTCATGGGAAAGGCCTAGGGGGTCCCATCAAGGTAGACACTATCAAACTCCCACCACTCACTCCCCATCCCCATCCAGACTGTCGCTGTGGTTCCCTGTTGGTGGCCGGGGCCCGTGGGAAGCCCACCTGCACTTGGATGCTCTCCCAGTCCTCATCTGTGAGCTCATGGCCACATTTTTCGTTCAGCTGCTGAAGAATGCTGCGGTTCACGGCCAGGCAGTGATCGATTTCTGAGAAGAGCTCCTCTATGTTGGTGTCATATGAGCACAGGATACGGTGACTGATTTCTGTGAACTGAGAGAGGCAGAGGCTAGACCCAGTGGATTCCTGAAGGATGGGATATTCTTCCTTAAGGGTCCACTCAGCCTCTCCTCCTCCCTAGAAGGCAGCATGAGGCTCTCCTGTGAGGTTCTTGTGAAGGGATCTAGGGCAGGCCTGGCACTCAGCACACACATGCAGCCCTGTCTCCTGACTTCCCACACCAGCATGAGCACTAGTTCACAGACGCTGAGGTAGGCATCTGTGTGATTTCCTTAGGAAGGGGCCCAGTCATATGAGACTCCTCTTAAATAAGCATTCAGCCCTCTCTCTTGCTAATCTGTCTTTTGTTGGGCTCTGGCTGAAGAATTTAGGAGAAAAAGCCATACATATAATTTGCCTTTGCTACAGTTTACTTGGTAAACCCTGGCTGTTAGCAAGGGACACCTTTGGAATTAGAAGTTTGCAGAATGATGTTATCACCTTGCTCTGGGCAGGGTTTAATCTTAAGGAGGACTGCCTTTGCACAATGCCACATTTTCATGCCACTACTGCCAGTCAAGTGGTAACTTGAGCTGGTTCTAACCTCTCTGATTTTCAGCCAACCTCCAGCTGTGGATCCAGATTGTAAATTAGGTTAGTGTGAATGGAAAAAGGGAATCTGAGCTGGGAAGATGGCTCAAGAAGTAAGAGTGCCTCCTGGAAAAGCCTGAGGGCACTGAAACTGCCTTTGTTGAGTTCCCCAGCACCCAGCACCCAGGCGAACAGATTGGGGGGGCAGTACACGTCTATAATCCCAGTTTTGCAGGGTGTGGAGGAAGGAGTGTTGCTTCTGAAGACACCAAGCTCTAAAACCAGTGAGAGAATCCATCTCAAGGAAACACGGATGAATGGTGGAGGATGCTGTTCTCCCACACACACCAGCACTTTAATGAATTTGTGTGTGTAAATGTGTTTGTGTGTGGAGGTCAGAGGATAACTTTCATGTCTGTCCTTGCTCGTCCTCCTCATTTGAGGCAGGCTTTCTATCACTCTGTTGGGTTTGTTTTGTTTTTGGTATTTTTTATAGTCTAGTTTTCTCACCAAGCTCTAAGCCATAATTTAAAGATGTCCCTTGTCTAAAGAACTTAAAAAAAAAAAAAAGCAAAACTTTTGTTAGCAGATGCATTCAACATATGGACAGCCACATGCCCTTAAGACTTTGTTAAATGTCTGTTTTCCATGTTAGATATAGAGGCAGCATGTCACACAGTATCTCAAATATTGGATGATAAATGTGTAGTGTTCCTCCAAACCTTGTTCTTTTACAAAGTCATGCAAATTTTATATAAGTACACTTAGAAAAGTAGAGTGGTCTTAAGACAAATGACAGGCAGAAGACAGCTGGCTGTGGCAGGGGCATGTGGTCACCTCTTAATGACATGACCAGGAGCTGCCAGGATGAGTCCAGATCCACGTGACTATCCAGTGCGCTGAGGCATAAACCAACAAGGTTGGGCATGTGGCATGGCGCTGTGCTCACACAGGACCTTGGGTGAGCTCCCTGCCTGCTTCACTCAGTGCCATTAGACACCTCAGCCTACTGCTTCCTGACTTCACCTGGTTACCTGCAATGACTCCCTTGGTATCCCAATTGTACCCTCCAATTACAAAGGCCCAACCATCTGTGCCTGTCCTTCCCTCAAGATGCAATAACCCCATTTTATTATTTAAATTTAGTTTTTGCATGTGTTGTGTTTATGCGCTATTCAGGTCCTCTCGCCACTACAAACCGATGCCAAATGCTTGGACCACTTATGTTCAGCTTACATGGGTGGCTTGGGAATTGACCCCAGTCCAGCAGGCTTTGCAAGCAAGTGCCTTTAACCTCTGAGCCGTCTTCCCAGCCTTGTCACCCCATCTTAAAAGGGCAGACTTAGGAGTGCTATGTGATCTGTCATGTCTAACATACTTTGAGGCCTTGCTCTCTTGCTGCTCTCTCATTGCACACAGCTGCCTGCAAAAGTTGATGTCTCACCTAGAACTGGCCTCCTGGAAATGCTCTGCTTCACTTCCAAGCCTCTTGGATTCTGTAAGATGCAGGGCCCAGTCACACAGGCCAGCCACCTGCAGCCAGAGCTGCTGCCGTACCTGAGAGAGACACGGGGATGACTGCACAAGGGTGTGCGTGCACTCACACACACGATTACATTTGCTCTTTGGCATGTTTAGTCCTGTTTATGCATTGCTGAACCTGGTCAGCTGTGTCCATCCTCTTCTGTGTTTTCTATTTGTCCTGATGCTTTTTAAATCTGTTTTCCAGTTGAAAGTTTATTTCCAATTTTGCTCTTTATTACTTTGAAGGCTAAAACTCTTTCTGTTCTTCCAGCTGTCACCCTACAAACCTGTATTACTCAGATTATTAATCAGAATCTTCTCCATCTGACACAGTATAAGGATCTCTGGGTACTTTCCTTTCTTGAGGAGTTTTGTCAGGTGTGAAAGCTGTCCATTTTTCCTTTGTGGGGGACACAGGGTTATTCTTGTTCGGTAGACTCCAATGCTCAGGAAACCCTTTTACCTTAACCACTCACACCTCCAACTTCCCATCTGAAACGCAGCCTTCAGGATTTCTCTTAAAGTAGGCATTTAGAGGCACAGTGTGTTGTCAATGTGGGCTCCTCTTGTGTGTCTGCTTTTACACACAGTTGTCTAGGCTGTTTTCATTTTTTCCGTCGCACTGATGGCACCCTTTTCAGTCTCCAGGCTTCTGCTGAACATCCTGTGGTGTCTGTGTCTGTAGTCACGCGGTGTTGGGTGTTTTGCATGTCAGTAAGCAGAACCTCACATCATGCTGGAAAATCATATTCAGGCTCCTGTGTGTCTTAAGTCTGGTCTGCTCGTTCCTGAGGCCTTAACACCCTTTGTCTCTCTGCTTGCAAGCCATCCACTCCCGTCGACCCATGTTTGCTCTCCTTTTGATGGGATGGAGTCCACCACACTCTTTTCTTAACAGGTAACTTCTCTGGAACACTCCCGCTAAACGCAGTGGCCAAATGGCAAGGGAGGCCATGGCAGCCAGCGCCACTTCTCTGGCAGGTTCATGCACCATGACCCCACGCAGTGTGATGGTGGAGTGGCGCATTTCAAGTGAGTGAAAACAGCACTCACTTTTGTTTACTTTTTTTTCCTGAGACAGGATTTTGTTATGTGGTCCAGGCTGGCCTTGAACTTACCATCTTCCTGCCTCATCCTCCCGAGTGTACTGGAAATACAGGTGTGGCCACCAGGCTGGACTGGGGAGTTCAGTTGATTACACACATGAATTCAGTCTGTGCACATGTACTTAAAGTGACACTACACAGCGTCAAGCTGAGTGGTGAGTTATGCTAATAATCTAGAACTTTACTTAAAATGTTAAGTGGCAAAGGCAACTTGAAATGCCACAGAGGCAGGCTTTGCTTCTGTGCCTTACCACCCTCTGTCAGGAGCACCTGCTCTCCACTTCCTCCCTCTCTTTGTGACTGTCCTCTTGCCACTTACTGCTGTGTGCAATTTAATATATATTTTTATTTTCATTTTTTTCAGCAGTAGGGTCTCACTCTAGCTCAGGCTGACCTGGAATTCACTATGTAGTCTCAGGGTGGCCTCAAACTCAGGGCGATCCTCCTATCTCTGCCTCCTGAGTGCTGGGATTAAAGGTGTGTGCCACATGCCTGGCTTTAATTTTTTATTTCATTATATTTTACTTTATTTATTTGAGAGAAAGAGGGAGGGAGGGAGGGAAGAAGAGAGAGAGAATGAATCAATGAATACAGGTGTGCCAGGGCCTCCAGTTGCTGCTAATGAATTCCAGACGCATGTGCCACCTTGTGCATCTGGCTTACGTTGATCCTGGGAAATCAAACCTGGGGTCCTTTGGCTTTGAAGGCAAGTGCCTTAACTGCTAAGTCATATCTCCAGTTCCAATTTAATATTTTTAACAGACATTTATCATTCCTGTCCCTGATTCAATCAGCCTAAGCAGGCTAGGGCCTCAACATAGCCCAGCCCATGTGTCCATGGGATGAATGAGTGAATGAATGAATGAATGAGGCTGCCTACCCTTCCTGAGTGCATGAAAAGAGATTGTGCTCAGAGGCCAAGTTCACCTGTCCTCTCTTCAGTTTTGCAAAGTGCAGAAATGCCAAGTTATCAGCCCCTGAAATCATTTGGGATCTACTTTAGTGCTATGACCCATGGCTAATTTAACTTGAATTTTATTATCACTGAGCCTACCTGAGAATAATGATGCCTTCATACTTATTAAAAACTCATACTTCTTAATTTCAAAGAAATGTTTTTTTAAAATATTTTTATTTGAGAGAAAGGGAGTCAGAAAGAGAGAGAGGAGAGAGAGGGAGAGAGAGAGAACGGGTGCACCAGGGCCTCTAGCCTCTGCAACCAAACTCCAGATGCATGTGCCCCCTTGTGCATCAGGCTTACGTGGGTCCTGGAGAGTTGAACCAGGATCCTTTGGCTTTGCAGGCAAACGCCTTAACCGCTAAGCCATCTCTCCAGCCCAGAATTTTGTTTTAAATGAGATAAAAGTAATTCTCTTAATGTGTAATGGTGGCTAAAGGCTATTAAATACATTTTAATCCATCTAAATAATTATCACTTGATCACTTCCAGGCATTGGATGGGGAAGGATGAAATGGCCTATTAAGCCATTTCTGTGGGACTGATTGTGAAATAGTTTGGGAACTGAGATAGTATTTACCAGGCAGTGTTCTAGCCCCGAGGGTCAAAGACCTCAGGCACTGCTCCTCTGATGAAGAGCTTCTAATGCAGCAGGACAAACACTGCTGCTAATCCAATGTGACAGTGCTGGGGTGGAGAGGCTGGGACCTGCACTCTTGGGAGAAGGGTTCATGAAGGGCTGGGGAAGTGGAGGAGAGGCAGCATCAAGTGCCCCATGGTTTAGAACCCTGGTTGCCAGAGGCCAGAGCTGGGGCTGTGCTAGCTTTACCCAGTCTGTGCCGTCTGTACCAATACTTTCCCATAGGAATCTTGTGATCTGTCCAGTATGTTTGTTCCATCCTATAAATAACTGTTATGCTTTTCTTTTTCCTTCACTTCATTCATGTGAATGACTTTGAGAAATCCTGTCTATGTATCCTAGTGCACCTGGGCTGGATGCTCTCCCAGTACACTTGGCCTCTTTATGGCCAGTGTTATCTGTTCTGTGTGTATTTCTTATCTCTTCTGATGAGTACCTAAGATTCAGGGAAACATCTGATTCCTTTGCAAGGTCCTTAGCATTAGATTAGAAATGAGAACAAACAGCTTGAATGCACAAATTCCTTCTTGGTGGAGGAGAGAGCTGCAAAAGAACAATGCCCGTCTGGATGTTTGAAGTCACTTCTGGTGTCAAAATTCAATAAGACACAGTGTATACACAGGCTTAACACTGGTGCTAGCCTGTTAACATGAAGACCTCTCAGGGTGTGTCTCTCAGTGAGCGCACAGGACTTTTCTTACTCTTGTAACTCCCGAGTATTCCAGTTAGCAATGGTCATGTTTTGCTCAGTAGCAGAGTGTATGCTTGGCATGTGTGAGGCTCTAGTTGTAAGACTTTAAAATGTCAAATCAGCATACATTTTATTGACTGCTTATTGTAATTAATTTAAAGAAATTTCCTAGATGTAACAACTTTTAAGTATTTCTGATATGTCAAATTCTTGTATGTTCAGGGATACTTGTTTCTTATTCTTTTTTTTTTATTTTTATTTTTGCTTTATTTTTATTTATTTATTTGAGAGTGACAGACAGAGAGAAAGAGACCAATAGAGAGAGACAGAGAATGGGCGCGCCAGGGCCTCCAGCCACTGCAAATGAACTCCAGATGCGTGCGCCCCCATGTGCATCTGGCTAACGTGGGTCCTGGGGAATCGAGCCTCGAACCAGGGTCCTTAGGCTTCACAGGCAAGCGTTTAACTGCTAAACCATCTCTCCAGCCCTGTTTCTTATTCTTAACAATATGTGGGTTGATGACCTTAATGTAAGGACAAGAACACCAAGAAAAAAAATGACACCTCTAGTTTTTATGCTAATGGTTAATCTTATGCATTCTACATAGATAAAATACATGAATTTGTCAATATAGAAAAGAAAATGTCCTAAGATATATTTCCTTTTAAGGTTTTTTTTTGGTAAGTTTAATAACCAGCAGTTTGAGCCATTGATATGTAAAGCAATTACTGGTCATTTGCAAGTAACACATTGGCTAAACATTACAAAAATATACTAACAAAAGCACTAGGTGAACTCTTTCTGCCCAGGAGAGTCTTAAGTGATCCATCTCATGTCAGCAAATTGCTTACTAATGTGTTGACTCAGGACCACCCTCAAAAGCGAAATGAAAAGCCTGGAATGTACAGCCATCAATGCATCGGTTGATAAGCTTTTACTGGTTTAATATCCTTCCAGTCTCGCAGCTTGGAGCCACTTCAAGTTAGCAACACAATGTTTGCCATCTCTATGTGATAAAGGAAGTCAAAGGAATGAACAAACTTAAGGACCATTATGCTGTTTGGTGAGATGGAAATGAAAAAGCTAGAGAAGTCCCAGGCTAGGGGGTGTGGGAGCTGGGCCTGAAGTCAGCCGCATCTGACAGATTGTTAGCCTCGCCTTTTAAACAATGGTCTGGACTTTAGCTGGGGGAGAGATAACATAATGCATTTGAAAAGTTTTAATTGCAGCAATAAAAGGCCATACCTCAATTATATGACAGATGCTAGCAGAATTTCCAGATAAGGATCAAAGGCATTCAAGGACCTCACTACACTCTGGGCCACACTGGGCTTTCTGTACACACTGCTGGGGAATTAGCATAGTAGCTTTAGTGACCTTTCCAGGCCCTTTGATCTGAGTTCTCAAACCTCGGCAAGTGTACCAAGACTACTGTATCTCCCCCAGACAACCCAAGCGCCTCTCTCACAAAGGCCTTTCTGAGGGAATTTTAATTCTTGCCACCTCCAGTACTTACCACAAGACTTCAGTGTATCTCAAAGATTCTACCTTTTAGCACTATATCACCTTGCTAGGGTTCTATTTTGCTAGGGGATATGTCAATGAGATTTTAAAGCAAGGCCACTCTGGGAAAAGAAATTCTCAGCATATGCGAGCATTTCACTTTGAAAGACAATCCTTGTGTTCTATTAGTTAACATCTAATAGATGAAAAATGCTTCTTCAGTAACTCCCCCACGAAGAGAAAAGTGAGAATGCAGGCCCATGTTTGTGTATAAGCAAAATAGATTAATTACAAAACCAGAATGGTATGAGCTAATTCTAGAGTATTAAAAACACCCCTCTTGGGCTGGAGAGGTGGCTCAGTGGTTAAAGGCACTTGCCTGCAAAACTCGGTGGTCTGGATAGTGACCCAAACAGATGCACAAAGTAGTGTACGCACCTAGAGATCATCTGCAGCGGCAGGAGGCCCTGGGGTGTCCATATTCTCTGCCTCAAATAAATAAAAATATTTTTAAAAACCCCTCTTAGCATATGTTGTGGATCAGGAAGCCAACACCACCAGTTAGTGAGTTTAAAGATGTCAAGTGGATTTTTATCCCTTCCTTTCTTTTCTACTGATTATACTTTCTTGTCTCTGGGCAGTTTATACTTGACCTAAGACAGTTCTCAAGTACAGTAGGAAAAGTTTCACTCATATGCCAGCAAAGGAAGCAGTTACCTTTGGTGGAAAGAGTTTTGCAAAGCAAAAAGTCTGCAGTGAAAATGAACTTTTTATGGGTGCTCAGGAGCTGTTTTCTGGTGCTGAAAGTCTTTCTTTTACTATATCATACTAAGAGTACATGGTGTTTTATTGTTTTTAAAAAATCTTATTTTTGGAAAAATAAAAAGTAATTGAAGTTGACTTTGTTGCAGACCCATGATTCTCTTACAGTTCTGGAGCCTCTAAGGTTCAGACACCACTGAGATGCAGAGCTGCAGGCTGTTCTGGAGGAAGGGGAGTCTGCTGCCTCTTCTGGTGTTACTGGCTTGTGGAGGCAGTGTGTCCACTATTTATCTTAAACTCTGGACTGGGACATAGGATTTAGTTCTCCTAATAACATGTGATTTTATTTTTAGGGTTAAGTATACAAATACTCACTCATGATAAAGATGCAGGTGCAGCTTTCAACTGTGCATGTGACTTCACATCCTGGTCCTCCAGTGACCAGTGAGTTACTCCCATTATCAGTCACTGTAGCCTTATGTGTCCTTATGTGTAAATGCAGTTTCTAATTCAAACCTTAGATCTCACAGTTCACCTATCTAAGTCTTGTTCACAGTTAGGCTGGGGGCAGCCAGCTGGGTAAGAGGACACGAGAGAACAACTATGGCCTCCCATACTTCCTATAGGAAGCTGGTATTTCTGGAATGACACTTTATCTTCCAAAGCTAGTCTATGGCCCAAAGGAGCCTTGATAGAGCCATTATTCATTCTGGCTTTGGAATTTATTATTATTATTTTTTAATGTGAGAGAGCAAGAGAGTGGGAGCGAGAGTGGGGGGAGGGGTTTGGTGCGCCAGGGCCTTCAGCCACTGTAACTTAACTCCAGACACAAGTGCCACCTTGTGCGCATGTGCGACTTTGAGCATTTGTGTCACATTGTGCGTTTGGTTTACATCTGACCTGGAGAGTTGAACAGGGTTCTTAGGCTCCACAGGCAAGTGCCTTAGTTGCTAAGCCGTCTCTCCAGCCCTGGAATTTATTTTTAATGGAGTTACTACTAGGAAATGTCTAGACATCTGAAGCTGACGTCTGTACACAGTTTTGGTTCTGAAGAACTTTCAGAAGTAGATAGTAAGGATGAACATACAGGAAGGAACCCGGGGCCAGCAGCTACACATTATGCTAGATATTATAATCTGAGATGTTTAGGTTTTAAAGCATCATTTTATTTATAACCCTATCTTAAAATATTTTATAGTTTTTTTATTGGAAAACAATCAAATTCTTTTCATTGAAACACATAAGTTTCTTATAAAGACAATAAAACACTTTCTATTATTATAAAACCATATTTAATTGTAACTCATAAGCCAGCTTGCAGTAACCAGGTGGCCAGTCTCACACACAAAGGGTGATAGCGCCTGATTTACCAATGGGTGGGGGGTAGAGTCACATTGCAGCTGTAGCACTCCTTACTCAGCTGTTCCTATTTCACTCTGAAATAGTGATTCTGCTTTGCATGACTGCAACTTCAAAAAGGCACAGGAGAATGCTGAAACTCCCAAACATCAGTTAATACAGATGTAAGTAAATAGTCTTTCACTAAAATTATTTCATATGTTTTTACTAGAGATGAAGATACCACTTGGTCTTGTCCAGGACAAGCTGTAGACCTCCCTCCCACCAGCCTCAGGAGGCAGCCAAAGGCCTGTGACCACTGCCCTGTGCTGTCTGATTTGGGAGTAGCTTGTACCCTACTTGTTAGTTACTGCTTTCTGCGTAACACAGTATGGCACCCAGGAAGTTGTCTGTCTGATCATAACTTATTCCACTAGATCAACTTCAGAGTTAATCTGTAAAATTCCAAATGCTTGGTCAAGCCTACTCCTTTGGAAGTTAGAAATTACATTAAATTGATCTTATATGGGGAATGTACATGTTTTCATTTATGTCTATCATTAATGTCAACCATTTTATTAAAATCTTTTGCTTTATCTAAAGAAATGTTTTTCTTAGCGTTTTGAATATTCCTTGTTAAGTTTAAGTTGTTAACTATTATAGAATGGGTAATTAATTTCTCGCTGAATTTTGATCTGATGATTGTTGCTATACAACAAATAATTATTGCATCCTTATCCTAAACTTGAATGTCTTCTCATAGTCTCGATTGGGCAGTTTGTAAATGGCTTTGTACGTTTTATAACTGTACAGCATGGTATCCGCATGTAGCTGTCCTGTGCTGCTGCTCTAGCAGAGGCCGACACAATGTGCTACATCTTCAGGGATTTTCATACATTGCTTTTCTCTTCTTCCTCTCCTTCCTCCCTCTCTCTTCTGTTTCTCTCCCTTCTCTCTCATTTAACAGAGTCTTGTGTATCCCAGGCTGGCCTTGAACTTGTTATGTAGCCAAGCACAGCTGATTCTCCTGTGTTGCTGGGGATCAAACCCATGGCTTCATGCATGCTAGGCAAGCATTCTATCCACTGAATCTTGTCTCGAGCTCCTGACATACAACTTTTGAAGGCATGGACACACTAGGGGCTCTTGCCACTGCAAACAAACTCCAGATGCTTGTGCTTTATGCATCTGGCTTTACGTGGGTAGCAGGTGATTGAATCTGAGCTGTCAGGCTTTATAAGTGTCTTTAACCGCTGAGCCATCTCTTCAGCCCCCTTAACACAGCTTTAACTGTGACAATCTCCATCCTAGTTCTAGTTCTGGCTGCTATGATTAGGAATGGGTTTATGTTTTAAAGTTCTTTCCATGTTTGCTATTTTTGTGGGAACTAATTTTAGTTACATTTTTAGCTTTAATGGCACAAAGCTGCATACTCTAGTCTCTTAGGATTTTAAGAAGATTTTTATGTACATGTTTTTCCTTATTATTCTTAGAGAAACTAAAAATGTGTTTTCTTAGATGGGTGGGATTATTTTTCAAGTTATAAAGGTTCTAAGAAGAATAACTGTGGGATTAATTTGTAGTAAGTAAAGATAATGTTTCCAGTGTTGGGAAAACATTTCAATGTTAGAACTGTACTCACTCTGCTTCAGACTATACACTTGGGAACTTCTGGGACACAGTGTTGTAGTACCTTTGCATTGCACAAACACCTGACCAGAAGCAGCTTATGGGAGGAAAGGTTTCTTTCAGGCTTAGACATTCCAGGGGAAGCTCCATCATGGTGGGAGGAGCTGGCTCACTTCAGCATCCATGCACAGCACAGAGAGAAAAACCAGCACCAGCAAGTACAAACAGCCAGACCTCAAAGTGGCTCTCATACACATAGTAGGGCTGGACTCTGGATTTGCCCCAGCGACACACTTCCTCCAGCAGGGCTCTGCCTGCTGAAGACTAAGTAGGAAGCTTAATCAAAAATACCCAAGTCTATGGAGGACATGCATTTACTTTTCACACTACCGTGCATCCTTTGGATTCTAAAAGCAACCCTACCAGCACTGGGCCTGTCACATTGCACAGAGTGGAAAAGGACCAATGGGTTAGGTTGTGGTCATAAGATCACATAATGAGTAGCATAGCTTGGACCATCAGTCTATTATCATGACTGTCATATGGACAGCCATTTTCAAAATTCTATAAAATTATCGGTATGCATAAAAAATTTACAAATATAAGGAAATAACTTATCAATTCTGAAATTAAAATTTTACAAGAGAAAACAATGACTTGCAATACAGGCCAACACATTATTACATATCAGAAATTAGCAGGAGTTTCTGGGTACAGTGGTGTGTGTCTTTAGTCTCAGCTTACTGGGAGGCTGAGGTAGGAGGATCACTTGAGCTTAGGAATTCAAGGCCAGCTAGAACAAGAGACCTGAGACACTATCTCAAAAAAATAAAACACCAAATTACTAAGAATGACTCAGAGAACAAGACTTCCTATCAGACAACTGAATATAAAAATACAGAGAAATAATGCAGAAGGATGAGAATTGTGGAAGTTAGTCCTGAATGGAGAATGAATTGTAATACTACAGCCCGACCTTTAAAAAAGTTGAATGATGTCTAGAAAACATTAAGTTGGCCCAAAGTGTGTATTCTGGAGGTATGTTTGAAACTTTGATCCTGACTGATGAGCAAGGCTAGAGCTGAGACCTAGAAAGGAGGCCAGCACAGGATATGGAGGGGGAAGAGAGGGAGAGAGAATTGGCGGGCCAGGGCCTCAGCCACTGCAATCAAACTAGATGCTTGAGACACCTAGTAGGCTTATGTGGGATCTGGAGAGTGGAATGTGTGTCCGTAGGCTTTGCAGGTGAGTGCCTTAATGGCTAAGCCATCTTGCCAGCCCAGCCTCTCAAATTTTAAAAGCCTTTAACATAACATAAGTCACAAAGTTGTACACTGCCTGTGTTGGATTTTCTGATCCTGAATCATTACCTACAGGGACCCTACACAGAACAGCGGTCCACACCTACCTTCTCTTCAAAGAACTTTCTCCTCAGCTTGGCATCCTTGGGAGGCACTGTCTTCCTCAGGTTTCTGTACCACTTTCTAACAATGTGGCCTCTCCAATATGCTTGAATTCTAAAACAGAGACGTGGGAATGAACCCTTACAATGGCCTTACTTCAGAGCATTTCACAGCCTGGGAGGGGAGGTTCCAGCAGAGACCAGTGCCCTCTTACCTGGTGGCACATTTTACTCTGAAGAGGCGAGCCCCATCGTGTATCACTCTTGTTTGATACTGGTTCTTTCTACAGAGAGGACAGGTTTTTTTATTTGTGAACTTTTCAAAAGCCTGAAGGCATGCCTGAAGAGAAATATTTCACTTACAAATGTTCATAATGGCCTATGAGCAACACTCTACTTCTTATGTGATCACTGTGCTCTTTTCTCTCATAACTAAGTTGTGGTCCAGTTTAGATCATGAAGGGAAGCAGTTTCCTCAAATGCTAACACCCTCCTCACAAAACCTGTTGTAGACATGATTTCTTACAAGGACATACATGTAGAGACATCAAAAATTTCTGAAAACCAACTGACCTAAAGGTGAGGGTGGCTGTGTGAGAATGCTGTGCAGATAGATGGCAGAAACTATGCTATCGGAGCTTCTGATGTGCAGCACTAACAGATCTGTTACACAAACTTCTGTGGATCTTTTGTCACAAAAATCCATGATTTTCAAAACAGGAAGACCTGCACTCTAGCCTACAGTCATGTTTCCAGCTACAAATGGTGATTATGAAATAAACGGCTCTTGGTAGAGACTATAACTGAGTGAGCTGACTGGAGAGGAGGCTAGGTGGGGGCGACTCACCCTGTGGAATACGTGTGAGCAGGAAAGCAGCACCTGTCAGCCAGGAGAGAAAAAGTCCCAGGTCAGTAAGCGTCTTCTCGAAGAGCATGCTCATGAAGCAGAGCGCTTTCCACACATACACAAGAACAGCATCCAAACAAGACAGGCAGTGCCAGCACCCTCCCACCACACGCTAAGCTAGTAAGATGAGTGCCGGTTCAAACGCACAGCACTGATGGATCAGGAATGTTTCCAGGCAGATGGGAGGGGGTGGAGCTGATGGTTCACACACAGTGGAGGGTGGTGGGAAGAGGAGCAGAGCCATGCTAAGTAAACACCTTTAAAGGACTTTATTCAACTGAATCACACGCCTAAACTTTAAAATCACAGCTTTGTTATAATTCTGAGAGTCTGACATTTAAATAGCAAGAAATCATGGAGACACTGGTTTTTTTTCTTGCTAATGTAGGAAAGCATGCTCATAAGAAAACTTTATCCTTCTGTGACTCAAATTCCTACCTACTAGTTATGTTCTGGGCTTTTACAAAACCCCCCAAACCAAGGCTAGACCAAATAAGGGGGAAAGTGGGTGGCTGGCCCCTAGTGGAAGGAAATGGAGAAGGACAGGCCGCCATTAATGGCATTGGCAGGTGAGATGGGCAGTGAGATGCTGAGTGGACAGAGGCACATCTCTCTTTGTCAGGACTCTGGCCATCCAGGGGAGGCTCTCTAGTTTTCAAAGTGACCACCCACATGGCTGTAATTTTCTTTCCTAAATGAAAATAAAGGAAGGCATATTGGAATTATTAGAACCCACAAAGTCCTAAAACTTTTTCTTGAAATAAACGTGTTGAAAATTATATGTGGACTTAATTGTTTATTTATTTTTGGTTTTTCGAGGTAGGGTCTTACTCTGGCCCAGGCTGACCTAGGATTCACTATGTTGTCTCAGGGTGGCCTCAAACTCAAGGCAATCCTCCTATCTCTGCCTCCCAAGTACTGGGATTAAAGGCATGTGCCACCACGCCTGGCTTTTAATTGTTTGTTTTTATAGAACAATTTTTTAAAGTCCTTTATTAACAGATACTAGTGATCTACATGGGATACTGTTATCCTCCTGCATATTGAAAATATTATACTTGGCAATGCCCATATATATTCATCATTGGCAAACATTTCCTAGTATGACAGCAATGAAAGGATGGTGGTGAGTGAGAACTGAAGCATCATTGCACCTTACTCTAACTCCTGAGTTGGCCTCCTGTGGATTATCCAAATGACCTCATCTGTTAAATCAGTGACCTTGGAGGTATGAGATTATTGGGAGGAGTTCTGAAGTTATGCCATGTTGGAAAAATATCAACTATTTAAGGAAACAAATCTATAAGGAGAATAATAAGTGCAAGATAAACACAATACTACTGCATCTTTAATCAAAAAACATGACAGAATTTAGTGAGAGACAACAGATAGATGGATCTCTGAGGTATTGAGTTTTCATTCTTTGTATATACAAGCAGCCTAAGTGCTTAAGAGATTAAGAAAGAGGTGATCAGGGCTGGAAGATTCCTTGTAGCTTTTTAAACTTCCTTGCTACACTCCAGAATCCAATTCTAAATCACTCTATATGGCATTTCTGTGGTTCACAGGTCCTGATTGAAAATTTCACTTATTTAATAAGTGTAGTTCAAACAACTTGTGAACTCAGTGAAGAATGAAAGTGTAATTATAGTGAGCTCACTGATAATGAAGCCTTTTTAAGTCTTGAGTTTTTGTGCCAGGGTAGCCTTGAAGCCTGGGGTGCTTGACTGGGAGTTCCCAGCCTGTGCTGTTTTTCTCTTACTCTCAAGCTTCCAGGACGTGATCCTCCAGGAATCCTGACTCCCCAGAGCTGACTGTTCTGTCAGGCAGAGCACACACAGCAATGGACCCATGCTGCAGGCCATGGGCCACCTCCCAACCAGAGGTGCCATCCATCTTATCACCATAATTCCCTGAATAAAGGTTTCAGTGTACATCAGGATTCTCCTAAATCCTCTGAAGATATTCTGTCTTCTTTTTATGGTTCACTTGCAAAACAGCTTAGAAACCCTCCTAAGTCACCTGTCTTGTCCTGGACCTCAGATACTTCTTTGTATCCTTGCCAGCTGCTCCAACCCATCTTCAGCCTATAGTTTCCTGCAACCATCATACTTGGATTGATTATCATCCGGGTAAATAGACAATGATGGTATTCTGATCTTACACACAAACACACGTTGATGTGGTAAAGGAAGTGTTAAATATTTGAAGATCATAAGGAGGACAGATGGGGGGAACAGGCCTGGCACCCTTAGCTCTATGTAGCTCAATGGCTGTCACCGGAAAGTGGTGCCTTGCTGATCTAATGCTCTGCTTCTAAGCACCTGGGGCCGGAGCTCGAATTCCTCTTTGCATATTGGACATGGCTGCAGGGAGTCCCCGTGCAAGATGGATCTCTGCTTCACTCTCTCCCATTCATCTGAAGACAGTGGTAATGGGGGAGGCGCCAAGAGACCCAGCTTCTGGGCTATAGGTAAGAAAAAACAGAGTGTGAGTTGGATGTATTTTAGAATATGCATTCATGTATAATTTAATGAGACTATTGCAGACAAATATTCAAGGGACATTCATAGCTCACATGTTCACACATATATAAAGCTACTTTTCTGTGGAGGCATGGGAGCCAGTGATAAGAATGCCTTACATTTCTAGCAATGATTTTATTATTTCTACAGAATTTCCCTTTATTATTGAATATTCATAATAATTCTTGGGCAACCAGATTGATACCCAATCTTATGAAAGAGAGATTAAAGAATAGTAATTTTCACAATTTTCCTAGGTTTCTCACCTAATGTAACTGTCAGCCTGCAGCACTGCCTCCTTCCTCTTAGTCTTGTTTCTATTACCATGACCTTTGCAGCATGCATGTCAATTATGTGCCCTTCTGCTAGATTTCAGTACCCATCGCATGGAGCTATATCTCACTGGAAGACTTACTTCGAACATTCTTGGGCATGAAAGCTGATGGGAATGTGTCAACTCCTACTACCTGAAAGCCTGGTAAACCCTAAAAACAAAAATCAACCTACAAAGGGATCTTCTGAGATACACAACAAATGCCACATCTGCAATAAGAACAGCAATAATAGGAAGATTAGGGTACAGAAAGAGCTCTAGGCCACATAAAATTTCATGGTAGGAATATAAGTACCCTGAAGGACTAGAAGAAAAAGCTAAGGTAATCACAGCAGGTCCACTGAGACACATGAGAAAAAGGAGACCATAAAGGGATCAGTTCAGGCATTTGGACATCATGCATGCATGCACACACCAGAGAAAAGGTGGTGCATAAAAACTAAGCAAAACAACCCAAAGGAGCTTCATCTAAGTTCCTAGAATGAACACCTGAGGGCTAAGAGGGCACACCAAGGTGGCAAGGAGTGTCTCCGAGGTGGAGGAAAGAGGTGAAGACAGCCTTCATGGGGAAGGGCACCTGGCTTGGATTCTATGCCAAGGCACAGATCAGGAGCTGGCTGCAAATGAGACAGCTGGCATTGCTATGAGAGCCTGGGTTTCCCTGAGCATCTGCTGCTCAATTTGCTGCTGGGGTTGGTGCCACCTGTTTCAACCTCTAACACCTGCATGTCCTTTGCACACAAATCTAGTCCTGCATATGTTCATAATGCAACCAGGATATGAAAATAAGAGGGACATTCTCAACATAGCCATGTGTCCTCCAGCCACTGTGCTGTCACATTTTAAACCAGGAGCACTCCCAATACTTTCCTCCCCTTGGTTTCCTGAAGCCATGCATGTGCAAGGACCAGGGCTCCCAGGAAACATGGTGCAGAAGGGGATGCAGAAGATGGATGTCATAGGCAGGGAACAGAACGTACATAAGAGTAATAACTGTTATGCCTGAGGTCCAGTCTGAAAGAGCTAGTGGCCAGAGTAACAAAAGGAGCCAAGCAACAGCACTGAGCTACAGGATGTAACATGCACAACTCTCCACAGATGGATAAGTGGAGACAAATCTTCCTCATACAGGAATATCACATGATATGTACAGGTACTCCTTCCTCCAAGTGGTGGGCCTTAACCCACTTCTGTTCTGACTTGTGGGCTAGACTTAAACTTCATTTACAGAGGGGTCTGGATATGGACTACAGTAGCCCCTTAATCAAGATCAGTCAGCACCAGCAGTTTCCAGACGTCACACACACCAACAAGAAAGGTTGTTCTGTGGTGTTTCCCTATAAACCCAAAACTCAAGTCCAAATGTGAGACAGCCTGAGACTGAGCCAAGTGGAGGGTCATTCTATGAGCTAGTGGGCTGGTACTCTTCCCAAATCACAGACAACAAGGAAAAGACAGAGGAACTGCTTCAGATGGCTGCCAGTGCTTGCATCTGGAGCAGGCACAGGCATCAGAGGGGAAAGGGCAAGACCAAAGCCTGGACTCAGCTAGCAGGGAGGTGCCAATGCAAGTTTCTAGTTTAAAATGTGTTTGACAATGTAAAATGTCAGCATCAGAAGATTCTGGATACACCCAAAGTCTGTACTCCTTACATATCTTTTGTGTAAATTGAAAATTAATCTGAAATAAAAATTAACACAGCATTATAAAAGCATCCCCTGAACAGTAAGCAAACCTGAAATTAAAATATATACCATTATCATTGATCTGAAATGCTGGGGGTGGGGGTCAGAAGGGTTCAGACTTTTAGTTTTTTGGGAATTGGTATGTTTGCAGAATTTTCTGACTAAGCCTCCTTAATCCTGAAATCTCAAACCTTAAATCACATCATGATAGCACTCCCGAAGTTTTGGATTCTTGGATTAAGGATGCTCAATCTATGTGACATAACTTGGGCTACAGAACCCCCCTCCCCAAAGAAAATCAGACTCTATGGTCCTAAGAGCTGAGTGGCTATTGGAGCATGATGTGTCAATGTGGGAGACAGAACTGCACAGCACTTCATGAGGAAGTCTATAGCTGCATGCAAGAGCCAGGAAACAAACAGATGAGGTGTTTAAGTCCAGATGCTTCAAGAAAGCAAAAAATAAACAAAACTAAAAAGGAATGAGGTAGAAATGCCAAGAAAACAGAGCCAAAAGTGAAATCAAACACAACATTAGGCATGAACCCAAATTTTTTTTTTTTTAAAAAAAACACATTTCTGGGAGTGGTAGGAGAGGAATTATGATTATGGTATATTGTCTATATTTATGGAAAGTGTTAATAAAAAGTTAAAATAACAAAACAAAGACATTTCTAACAAAATTGGTCAAGATAAAAAGGAAAATGCAAAAAAAATCATAAAATTAGTGTAAAAAACAACTATAATCCAAATGCACCTGAGCATATAGCTGACACTGACATACTTCTGGGAAAATATACAAATATTAAACCTGTCAGAAGAACAGAAAACTGAAGTTGATGTCAGTGCAAGCCAGCTCTGGGCCTTCTGTCCTGGTTCGCAATGCAGCAATGGGCTCTGGCCCATGGATGAGTTGTGATAACCTGGTTGTCTTTTATCTGTTCTTGGGTTACTGACAGGCATGTAGCTCACTCTGGGTAAAATAACCCCTGCTGAACTATGTGAGCCTCTGTCTTTGAGGGGTAATAATGCTGGCACCCCAAGACAGGGGAGCTGGGAAAAGGCTGTCCTGGCCAACACTGGTAAGGAAGCTTTCTCTCAAGCTACCTGTCACTCTTGGCTGTTCCCCAACCCACCAGTTAAAGGAACAAGAGGCACAATCCAGGTCACTGTGCCAGTGAGTGAGCTACCCCAGACTTTCAAGGAACGTGTACCTAGTATATGCTACCGCAGAACTCTGAAGAAGTGGGAAGGCTACCTAGTTATCTCAAGCAGTTAACACAGCCTGGCCAATCAACCCACATCAAGAAAATATATCGCCAGTCACAGTGTCAACACTGGGATAAGCATTAGTTGAGAGACTCCAGCAGCACACAATAAACCATGATCAGGTGGTGCTGTTCAACTCTTGTGCAATGGGGAGGCTCCAGCTCAGGGCCATTCACTACACAGATAAGCCAAAGAAGAAATCTCCAAAAACCACCATCTCAATGGCTACAAGAATAGAGTGTTTAATGTAGAACACCCACGCAGAACTAAAACTCTAGAAACCTGTTCAAATGACAATTCTATAATGAAGGAAGAGAAAGCAAGCAAAACTGATCAGAGTGATAAATGAAGAGCAAACAGCATGTAACTGGGAGGTAAGCACTGCAATCAGGGATAAGATGCGAGTGCTAGGAGCTATGCTGGCATCAGCACAGTTCAGGTGCTGGAGGGAGATGGGAGGGCAGGAGGAGGGGACAGTAAGGATCACTGCAGAGGCCCAGTGATTTACTTACAAAACCCAGCTGGAGGCAAATGATGCCACTGGAGTAAGTCCACAGAATTGAGAAGACCATAGCACTGCAAACAGGCTACTCCCCTTCTCATTAATAACACAATTTCAAAAGAAACCTCTAGCAAATTTACATGAAGAAAAGATGGCAATTTGAGAGGAAATAAAAGACAGAATCCTTTCTTACCAGCTCTTAAGGCATATTCTAATCTATACTAATGTTAAAAAAGAAGAAATGATATAGAAACAAGCCACAAAGGGGAGAATCTAACAAATTCTTAATAATTTTTCCAATGAGCAAAGAAAACTGACATCTAAGACCTAAATGTGAAAGATGCAACTTAAGAAAAATAAAATGTAGGAACATCTTTGCAATTTCAGAATGGAGAAGGATTCTCAAATCTCTCCAAACTGTACAAATGGTGAAGTGAAAAGGCAATGAATTTCACATGAACAAGAATGAAAATCATATTCAGTATGAAAAAGCAGAGAAAGAACAAAAGGTGTGACAGGAAGAACATATTTTCAGTGGCTAAATCAGAGATTAACATGCAGAACACATAGGAACTCTGTGTGCTCTGCACAGACATGGCAAACCTAGATGAATGATGACTACAGGTAATACTTAACAACATGCAGTTCAAGCTCATTAATGCCTGATATGCACAATGCTGCTGCTTTTCCTAGAGCCTGAAAAACAAAAACCCAGTTTAGTCTTTTGTAACCTTAATTATTTCTCAAACCGGGACAATAATCCTGATGTTTAAGTGTTTTCTGGAAAGATTTTAAAGGGTAACTATGATGCAGCTACTGAGTTGTCTACACGAATGATACGTGTACAACACAAGACACAGACTAACCTGTGTGACAGCATCCAAGCTTCAGCATGTTTGTGAGTCACTTTCTAGGAGACGATCAACATTGCTAGCACGTGTTAGAGGGACATAGTAAAGAAACCATGGGCCATAGCAGGAACCTCTCTACCATGCGCAGGCCTTCTGTCTCTGTCACTCACACCAGGACACAGCAGCCCTACCCAGATAAACCTGTTTTCCATGCCCATCATCATTTTAGAATCTTGTTTTTTTTTTTGAGGTAGGGTCTCACTCTAGCCCAGGATGACCTGGCATTCACTATGGAGTCTCAGGGTGGCCTTGAACTCATGGTGATCCTCCTCCTCTGCCTCCCAAGTGCTGGGATTAAAGGTATGAGCCACCACGCCTGGCTCAAATCTCTTTTATTTCTACCATCTCAGTTTAAATTGATTTCAGATTTACAAAAAGTAGTAAAACAGAGTAAAGAACTGTCATGGCACCATACTCCAGTTGCAGGAACCGAGAAATCAAGCTGGAACTAAGATGGAACCCTCCTTTTTGCTAGCTAGCTGGCATAGTGCTACAAAGTGCTATGTAAGATACTAGGGGAGAAGACTCATCAATAGTCTAACCCAGCAGTGGACCCTGTAAACTACACTGACCAGCCAGGCACAATGTATCCACTGGTACAATGGTGGCATGACTGTTATATGGGTAAACACCTGCCCTCTACTTGAATTTAAGGTCTGGTCTATGGGCAGGAACTCATGCCCAGTCAAAAGCCTATGGATAGGAAGATCACAGGGCTCTAGGAGGGAAGCTAAACTGATACTTTGTGCTCATCACCTTCCCCTCTAAATATTTATGTTTACACCTCCAATCAGTGCTGCTTTCACCTCCAGTGAGAAGCTTGAGTGCAGATGGTGGTGACTACAGGGGAGACTAGAAAGTGGACAGAGTTGGGGATCCGTGCCTGAGTGCTCAGTGCTAAATGAGACATCTCTCCCATCCCTTCCAAGGCTCATGGCATATTATAGAAGAGGGGGAGGAAAGAATGTAGAAGCCAGAGGATGGAGTAGAGTGCTTTGGGATGCTGTCTTCTGTACATGAAGTGACTGTTTCACTCATGAACTGATGTTGTTACTTGCACAATACTGAGCCCATCAATATTCCATTATGGATGGCTGGGGAGGGCAAATAAAGACATCAAAAAAAAGAGGGACTAGTTAGAAAAAGAGGACGTTCAGTGGGAGGATGGGGAAGGGGGGGCAAGAGGAGGTAACAAACAGGAGAGAATTATGATCAAAATACATTAACTATGTAAGAAAATTGTCAAAAAATGTTTTAAAAATAAAATATTTTTAAAAAGAATTGTCATGATCATTACTTCAAGTGCTAAGATTTTATATAACCCTGGTTTAGTGGTCAAAACTAGAAGATTAATGCTGATATAACCTCTCAATTACAATAGCACTCCCTTATCTGGTTTTAATTTCTGAGATTTCTGTTACACACTGTCAATGACCACCTGAAAATATTCTATGGAAAACTTCAGAAATTATAAATCTTCAATTGTGTGCCCTGAATATTGTGATGAAGTCTCAGTGTGTGGTTCCACTGCACCTGGGATGTGGTCCATCCTTCTGTCGAGAATATCCATGCTGTGTATGTGATCCGCCCCTTAGTCCCCTGCAGCTGTCTGGGTGAGCAGATCAGCTGTGGCTATACTGCAAGACCAGTGCCAGACATGGCTCTGCAGGACCACAGCAGCAATGCTGGTCACTCAGATGTGCCAAAGAGAAGCCATGAAGTACAGAGAAACATACATGAAGTGAGAAAACAGGCATTCTCAATTTTACACAAAAAGTTATTTATATGCTGAGGTTTCAAAGATCTACAGTATGAACACATTTTCTATTCACAAAATTGTGAGGAAAGAAAACCAGATTTGTGTGTTTTGTTATCATATAAAAGACACTGGTAGGGCCTAGTGGCATATGCCTGTAATCTCATCTGTTGGGAAGCAGAGGCAGAAGGATTCAAAGTTTAACAGTGGTACCTTGTCTCAAACAATAGAAGTGCATGGTAAGCTCTTAGTGACAATGGAAAGGCACAAAAGTTGTGGGTGGAAGATATGGACAGGAAATGTGCTCAAATTGATGGAAATGTGTTGCTGCAGAAAGCAATGAACTGACGTTCAGCAAGGGGTCCCCTGAAACAAGGAGCAGGTGGGTGACAGGAGCACAGATTCAGGGGCAGCTTTGCCCTGAAGAAGGGAAACATTACTGGCAAGGTGGTCCTGCCATGGAGACACTGAGGCCACATCGCCGGCAGAGGTGAAGGAGTTGATTAGGGAAGGAGGGCACCAGCCAAAGCAAACCTTCAACTGCAACGTGAACAGCCTCTTCTACAAGATGTCCTGTGGAAACTGTATTTGTAAATGCCCAGAAGAGCCAAGCATGTGGCATACGCCTGTAATCACAGCACCTGGGAGGCTGACACAGGACGCCTATGAGTTCACAGCCAGCCTATGCTACACAGGGAAGCAGTCTCTCAAAGAAAGAAAAAAACAGAAGTGTGCACACATGACAGCAGGGCTTAAACCACAGATTAATTCTGGCACCACGTGGCAGCGTCATAGGGAGGAAGAGAAAGCCAGGTGTAGCACACATGGCAAAGAGCTCACACACTCAGAAAAGCTAGTCACCTGCAACCTCGTCAGAGAGCTGCTGATGCTCTTTTTTATGGGATGGTTCCACCAGTACTTCCTCTCAGAAGCAAGAGGAAGAGTTGGCGCCTAAAGCCTTAATAACAGACAAAGCACCTACTGCCAGAAACTGTTGGCCTGAAGACGTTGAGGTTGTACTTTTACCCTAAATACACCTCACTACTTCAGCTCTTGATCAGGGCCACACACACACACTGATAAGGCGTTATCACCATTGGCACAAGCCCTAATCAGCACAAGCATGGTGCTGTGAATCATCACCGTGGGCAGAATAATATAAGCTAAAGCTGCAGTGGGTGAGTTGAAAACAGAAGCTCCAGGAGGACTACTGGAGTGATGTTGATAGGGATGCAGGCTGCCTGGGGAACCACTGGGAGGTCAGGGAACAGGATGATGTGGAAAGGGATTTGTAGTGCTCAGTGGAGCCATGAAAGAAAATACTAAAGGCTATTGAGAACTATTAACAAGGTGTTGGAGGAACTTGTTGCATCATCTCCAGAGAACAAGAAGATGATAAATGACGTGAAACCAGTATTATGAAAATTTCTCTTTGCATTTCAAATTACAGACATTGAAAGACAAAATTGTGGAATATGACACTTACATGAAACACAGTATTAAAATCACCCATATCATCATCAAAGGATTAAAACTTCAGCAGCAATACTTTAGTGAGTTAGAGATGACAACTTCCAGAAGGTTTAGGCAACTCTCAAGGCTCCCAGTCATCTGCACTGTGGGATCCCAACCACTGCATCATGGCTTAATGATCCAAAGATGCCCCTCCTTCTGTTGCATCATCAGAAGATCCATAGTAGCCTAGCCATGTCCCATCACCACATCAGTCACCTCAGTTCATCACATCTCACAGACACAGTATCATCTTCATCACCAGAAAGTGAAAGAGAACAGAACTGTAAGATACACTGATAGTGAGAAGTCCACACTTACATAGATCCTATTACAATAGAATGTTATAATTTTCTATTATTAGTTATTGATGTTAATCTTCCACTGTGCCAGCAAGTTATTTGTGGACCATGAATATTTTATTACTAAACTCACTGGATTCATTAGTGCAAAAAAACCCAACATATAAACGAGCAGATTAGCTTACCTAAAGTTAATGGTGGTGGTGTGGGATCAAGAACATATTCTTTTTCTGGATCTTCCACTTTGGGGCTCTGTGCGGGTTTCTTAAGCCCAGTATCTACTACTGCTTTTGCATCTCTCTTGAGAGCCTTTGATCTGTTCTCCTTCTTCTGTATTTTTGTCTTAGAATAATCTGCTACTGACAGATGTCCCAGTTGAAGATCATGTAAAATGTGATCTTGTAAGGCAACTGCAGTGACTGCTAGGTTATCTTTTTTAGATGAATGATCCTAAAAAGTAGGAGAAAAGTCTTATTTACTGAAATAGTGTGAATGTAACATTTGGAAGAAAACTGAGGCTTTAGTGCTCAACTGATGGCACAGAATGACACAGAAGAGTCAAGGTGTTGAGCCACTGAGAGTAAGCACAGCAACCTCAGGCTCACCGTGCATGTTCACAACACAGGAATATCTTTTCATTTAATTACTAAAGCCTTAATTATAAATAAATCCATTATGACTTATAAACATGCGCATGTCTAAACAAACCTATGCTGTCCACTATAATTAAATTAGACTCCAGGCAAATACTAAGGAGAGCCTTGGAATGAAGCATGACGTTTTGTGTGACAGCTCAATGTATTTCCTCTGCAGAAGATATCCACAGTCAGGAGAAGCTTGCAGCCAGCACCCAGTGGCTTTCTCACCTGCCAGTAGGCTACCCACACCATGCTGTCCTCCCATTCCTGCTCATGATTCCACATGGAAGCACAGTTAGGATTCAAAGCTTTTTTTTTTTTTTTGAGGCAAGCCCAACAGACTGCTTTTTTAATGTGGGGGGGGGCGGGGGAGAGAATTGGCACACCAGGGCCTCCAGTCACTACAAGCGAACTCCAGACAAGTGTGCCCCCTTGTGCACATGTGCAACCTTGCATCACTGTGTGTCTGACTTACATGGGACCTGGAGAGTTGAACATGAGTCCTTAGGCTTTGCAGGCAAACGCCTTAACCACTAAGCCATCGCTCCAGCCCTATAAGCTATTTTTATATCCTGTGATTGTTTAACAAAAATATACCTCATGAGGGTTAAAGAGATGGCTTAGTGATTAGGGCGCTTACATGAGAAACCTAAGGACTCAGGTTCGACTCCCCAGAACCCACATAAGCAAGATGCACAAGGTAACACATGTGAACAAGGCAGTGCATGCGCACAAGGTGGTGCACACGTCTGGAGTTTGTTTGCAGTGGCTAGAGGCTTTGGTGCCCAATTCTCTCTCTCTCTCTCCGTCACAAATAAATTTTTAAAAATGAAAAAAAAAATCCCATGAGAGAAACTAGAGGCAGGATAGACTACCTTATTTCTTAACATGTTGAATCAGGAAGAGCTGTGGCTTGGCTGTGACAAAGTCTATGGTCATGTCACATTCCTTGCCTCCTCCTTCTTCTGTAAAAACACAGAAATTCAGTGTACATGAATGTCCTAATTCATCGGATTTATGGATATGGTAATGGGACTGTAGACTGAAGGGCAGCTCAAAGCTTCACACTGATTGTGTAGGAATAACTTGAACCAGTTGTAACCTAACTCAGTCCTGTCCTCAAACAGCTCAATTAAGAAAGAATAATCTATCAGTAAATATGACATTATACATAAGCACAACCAAATTTCAGAGCAAATTCAGACTCACTAAATGAATAATACCTAAAAACATTTAAACTCTGAGTCTTGAAAGAGAGAAATGAACATGTTACATACACCACAAGTAACAAGAAGCAAAGGCACTTAGGAAATCAGCATCGTGTGTTTATTATTTAGGAGGGAAAGAGACAATGAAGAAATGGAACCGGAGGAGCTTGCTGGCTAACTTCAACCTGTTTAACTCACAAACATACACAATCTGGGGAAGAGACACAATGAGTTCCAATCTGCCCTGCATGTTTCTAAATAAGAATCTTCACATATGTGTGCCTCAGTTTCTACATCTATAAAGTGGGCCCCAAAGTACTGATATTGCCAGATTATTGTACAAGAAAGAAAAATTCTTTAAAGGATCACAAGGGACCTTTTCATAAAGAAGACACCCTATAGCTGGCTATTCTTGTTCTAATTCTTTAAAAGCTGGTGGAAGAATTTAGAATTGGCCCTTTCAAGTTCTGAAGGGTCCAAAATGTATTAGAGTTGAGAGAAACAAAATGTTGCAATCTAGGAAATAGTATTGAGAAACATTAAGAATAGAAAGGGGCTGAGAATTGAGGGGGATAGTTCAATGGTAGAGTACTTGTCTACCATGCAAGAGGCACTGGGTTCTATCCTTAGCAGTGCACACCTGCACACACACACCCCTAAATATATTTCTAAGGACCAACACCTGTAGTATATTAGTATAACAGAAGTGATGCAGGGTCAGTTACCTAGGGATAGCAAGAACTAACGTACAACACACTTGATTTAGGAATAATAAAGGATAAGCTCCTCAAATCCTGTAGAAGCTAGAGAACAGAGGATAGTTTTTACTGTAACTCTTTCCTTGCTTCCTTTCAACTCAGGCATCAAGAAGTACACAAAAGAAGTTTCTAACAATATTCCAGCTCCACAGCCTCGGCTGGAGAAATGGTGGAGGTACTTGAAAATGCCGTAAGATCACTACCAGTATTTATTTTCTTTCTTCTTCTTCCTGTTTTTTTTTTTTTTTTTTTTGGTTTTTCAAGGTAGGGTTTCACTTTAGTCTAGTCCAGGCTGACCTGGAATTCACTATGTAGTCTCAGGGTGGCCTTAAACTCACAGTGATCCTCCTACCTCTGCCTCCGGAATGCTGGGATTAAAGGCGTGCACCACCATGCCCGGCTACTACCTGTATTTTCTAAGTTAAAAATGTCTATAACCTGGTAAAGTATGCATTAAAAACACTTAAAAAACCTTCGATTTTCCATAATATTCATAACTACTATTAGCTATAGGTAGCTATTAACAGTCTTAAATTTTACCTAGTTTTTAAGTATGCCACTGTGACTATTAGCAGGAACCTTTAAAAACTGCCTCTTACAGAAGCCCTAATTACCCCACAGAGAACAGCAATAACCCTGCTGAGGAGGGCCCGCAGGGAAATGGGGACTGGGGAAGAGGTGTTGTACTACGACGTGTGTAAATACATTTATCTCCTGCCTCTCTAAAGTCCTACATCATCATCAAATTTTAGAATTTAAAATTTGGATCTTTAAATATTGCGAACTTCAAAGACTCTGTCCCAATGTTATGCACGAGGAAACACTGGGGAGAGCAGGCGGCTGCTGAGCACGCAGGACGGTGAGGCGCGAACCCTCGTCCGGGCTCGGAGCCGGAGCCGGGTGGGGGGGGAGGTCGAGGTCCGGCAGGGCGCAACCTGTGGAGGTGACGGGACGCGACGGCACGAACACGCAGACGGCCACCCACTCGAGGCGCGGCGCGTCACTAACGTCTCACGTCCTCCTTCTCCGGAGCCCCACGACCCACGACCCCGGCGTTCTCCGGCCGCAGCCGGGCGTCGGGAGCCTACGGCGGGCTTCCACACCCCGACCCGGGCCGGCTGCGTTCCGCCTCCGCGCCCCGCTCCTCCCAAGTCCGCTACCACCACCGCACACCCGCCACAGCCCGGCGGCCGCTACTCGTTGCCGTGGCAACCCTCCGCTTCCGCGCGCACGGCGAAGAGCGCATGCTCCCTGGCCCCTCCACGCCGGCCGTCCAGGTGTAGGTGGTGGTGGTGGGGAAACGCGTGCGCTCCCCAGTACGCATGCGCCGTGGTCCGACCCGCGCGGTCAGGCCAGACGCCGGCGGCCGTCGCTCCATCAGGACGCATGCTCGCTGAAGCCCTGCGCCCCCATTGGCTGGGCCCGACGCCACGGCACTCGCCAGTCCCGCCCCTCGCGCTTCGCCGGCGACTTGACGCAGGTCTGTCCCCGAGAGGCGCGGGGCTGGGCTGCCCGGGGCGTCAGCTCGGCGGTCTGTGTCCACCCGCCCGGCCGCCGGCTGTGCCCCCTGCGGCTTCTAGTAGTGGGCTGCTGTTGTTTTTGCCTCCTTTCTCTCGGGGTGGTTTTTCTGTGTAGTCCTCTGAAACGTCTCCCATCTGGTTCTCCGGGGCTCCTGCCTCGCGCGCGCGCCCACGGTCACCGGGCTTCCGGCGCTTCCCGTCGGTGCCCCGCGGGCTTTGCCCTGCAGCCGTGGGGTTGAGTGGCAGACCTGCGGGGCCGGGGCCGGGGCCGGTGAGCGGCGACTGACCTTCCCACAGCCTTTTAGCGGTCTTGAGTCTTGGTACCCCTTGCCAGGTTTGCGTGCCCTGGGCTGCCCAGTCTAGCAGAGCCTCGGGCCTCCGAGCTCCGCAGGGTTCCCGCCCTCGCGCCGGCCCCTTGGGCACTCCCGCGTCGCCGCCCGGCGGGTGCCTGGGTGAGGGTGGAGCTCACCCCGCATCTCTGCTCTCGTCTCCGGTACCTGGCCTGCAGCCCTCGCTCCCCCTCAGCTCAGCTGCCTCTCGCGCCCCTGGCCAGATTGCACCTTACTGGTGCTCAGATTCTTTTGTTTGATTCGGGGTTATTTAAATCTGATCTCGTCATTATGTTCACAAGCAGAAGTCAGGAGATGTTTGTCTCCTACCGTTAAATGACATTGACTTTTTGTTTTTTTCGACGTAGGGTCTCTCTCTAGTCCAGGCTGACCTAGCATTCACTATGATCTCAGGGTGGCCTCGAACTCACGGTGATCCTCCTCCTCTCCCTCCCGAGTTCTGGGATTAAAGATGTGCGCTACCACACCCGGCTGACATTCACTTTTCAAATTTATGTTGTGCCTTCACTGGATTACAGTTCACCTGAAAGTACAAGGGCAACACAAATGCATGTCCCCCACAAAACAAAGTCCAAAGTTACCAAGTGAGCCTGGAAGTTGTCACCAATCACTGAGGAGCGAAGAATCAGTGTTAATTTGGAGTAGAAGATTTATCTTTGGAACAAGATATCTTAACCTACACTTAAAGTTCTAACTTCTCTTAGTGGAAGAGAATTTTCTGAGTTGGCCACTCCTGTTTGAAGCTTATAAAAACATGAAAAGTAGGCCAACTTTAAAAAAAGTCAATTTCATAATTTAAATTTGTTTAATTTCACATGATACTTCAAATGTCTTCAAGCAGTAATATAGCTTAGTTTATGCTTCAGTGTCAATAGATGTAGCACAGCAGGTCTTCCTGCACTGGTTCTAAGTATACTGAAGTACTAGATGGGTAAAGATACCCCTGAGGTCAAACAGAGACCCTCTTCCCTCCTTCCTATTGTTTAAAAATATTTTTATTTATTTATAAGGAGAGAGAGAGAATGTATGCACCAGGGCCTCCAGCTGTTGCAAACAAACTTCATGCGCCCCTGCATCTGGCTTTACGTGGGTACTGGGGAATTGAGCCAGGGTCATCAGGCAAGTGCCTCAACTGCTAAAACCATCTCTCCAGCCCCCCCTACCTATTTTGAGGCATCGTTTCACTCTAGTCCAGACTGACTTTGAACTCATGGTGATTTTCCTACCTCAGCCTCTCAAGTGTTGGGATTAAGGGTGTGAGCCACCACACCTGACATGCTTGATTGACTTATCATATAACTTTGTTACTTGTCCCCTTGACATCACCATTAAAAACATCCATCAGCAGTAGCCCTCGGGATTCTTCCACTCTGAGAGGGAACACGGGCAGCCTGAGCTAGTGAGCAACTCCAGCACGAGGGTCCTGGGAACATCATCAAGGTGGGCACCTGACCTCGCTGGGCCAATCACAGGGACTTTCTTTTGGTGGCGCCTTTGAAAAAGTCCTCTAGTTCTACTAAATGTAGAAACAAGGAAAGACATGAAACTTGCATGTCACAGCTCCCTCAGCATCACTAGGTGCCAACCTGAAGGTGTGGGGCTACCAGGTGAAGCTGAGGAGGAGGATAGCACAGGGAATGGCAGAGTTGGGACTGGACAGAGTCCGAGCCAGTGATGTAGCCTGAGCCCTGGAGCTAACACAGCTCTTCACCTTTTCTGTGCATTACCTGCCTCATCAGTGTGGGTCTAGTTTTCTGTTATGTGCAACAGGAAGAATTTGAAAAATAGGGGTACCATTGCCACCTCAGGTGACATGAAAGCATGATATTGTGTATGAACTGCTCTGGGTATCCTCTATTGATCACTGTGTGTTTACATAAGCTTCTAAAACTCCACGTAAGGGGCTGGAGAGATGGCTTAGCCGTTAAGGTGCTTGTCTGAAAAACCAGTGGACCTTGGTTCGATTCCCCAGAACCCACATAATCCAGATGCAAAGGTGGTGCATGCATCTGGAGTTCGTTTGCAGTGGCTGGAAGCCCTGGCACCCATTCTCATTCTCTCTCTCTCTCTCCCTCTGTCTCTTTCCCTCTCTCAAATAAATAAAAATAAAATATTTAAAAAATTGAAATCCATTTTAAAACCCCTCCATCCAAGTGCTTTAAGTTGCTCAGGCTGACCTGGAATTCACTATGTAGTCTCAGGGTAGCCTCGAACTCATGGCGATCCTCCTACCTCTGCCTCCTGAGTGCTGGGATCAAAGACATGTGCCACCATGCCTAGCTCAAGTGTTTAAGTTTTCTCCATGTTTTCTATCCAAAATTTACTGGCGGTTATTTCATTTAGCTGCAGAGTATTCTTTTTTAATCTGTAGGATTTTTCTTGAAATTTTAACCATACCATTTTTGGTTTACAATAAATTTTCTTCCCCACACTCTCATACGGAGTCTCTTATGTTGCTCTGGCTGCCTTTGAAACTCCTGGACTCCAGCCATCCTCTTGCCTCAGCCTCATGAGTAGCTGGGACTACATGTATGAGCCAGTGTGCTTGGCCTACATTTTTCTTTAAGCATTGCTTTTGCTGTATCTCACACATTTTGAAAGCAAGTGACTTTAGCTGCTGAGCCATCTCTTTAGCCCTCCTCACACATTTTGAAAACTAGTGTTTCCAGTTTTATTTAATTCAAAATATTTTCAAATTTTACTTTTGAGATAGCTTACTCATCATATTTAGCTATGTGTTGTTAAGCTGTGTTTATGGCACAGAATGTGGTCCATTTTGGCAAGTGCTCTGAGCTTTAAAAGAAGTATATTCTGCTGTTGAATAGCATGTTGTCTGTCTATCAGCTCACCATTTCCACTGTTCTGTCAGCGGCTCTGGAAGTTCCGGATGAGGTGTCCTCTTGCAGCTGTGCCCTTCCTGTTGTCCTGCAGTGGCTCTGGCCGGGCCTGATGAGGTGCCCCGATCCAATGCAGCAGTGGGCCCAGCTGCTTTCATTGCAGCTCCATCCAGTGTGTTGCTAAATGCATGCACAAGTAAAGATGACCACACTCCCTTGGGTAACTATCCCTTTGGCTCTCCTCCAACTGTCTCTCCATCCCTGTCAGCATTCCTTCTTCTGAAGTCCCCCTGACTGAACTTAAAAGAGCTCTAGCTTTCTTGTGGTGAGTGCGAATATGGCATCTTTTCTCATCTTTTTAATTTTTGTCTTTTTATTTATTCGAGGTAGTGTCTCTCTCTAGCCTCGGCTGACCTGGAATTCACTATGTAGTTTTAGGCTGGCCTCAAACTCACGCCAATCCTCCTACCTCTGCCTCCCAAGTGTTGGGATTAAAGGTGTTCACCACCACACCCGGGTCAACCCTTTTCTTAACCTACTATTAAAAGTGTGCCAGAGCCAGGTGCAGCAATCCCAGCACTCTGGAGGCTGAAGCAGGAGAATCTCAAGTTCAAGACCAGCCTGGGCTACAATAGACACTTTCAAAAACAAAAATGTGGGTTTCTTTTAGAAACCTACCAACTAAGCCTGGCATGGTGGCAAATGTCTTTAATCCCAGCACACGGGACATAGAAGTGGCAGGATTGCTGTGACTTTGAGGTCACAGAGTGAGTTTTAGGTCACCTTGGTCTATAGTGAGAACCTACCTCAAAAAACAAACGGCTGGAGGGATGGCTTAGCGGTTAAGGCACTTGCCTGCAAAGCCAAAGGACCCAGGTTCGACTCCCCAGGACCCACGAAAGCCAGATGCACAAGGGGGCATATGCGTCTGGAGTCCATTTGCAGTGGCTGGAAGTCCTAGCATGCCCATTCTCACTCTTTCTCTCTCTCCCTTTCTGACTCAAATAAATAAAAATTAAAAAAAAAAACAAAATATAAACCCACCAACTATATCAGTCTCATGTTTTAATGTTATATTTACATTACATTTAAAATGATCATGAGAAATCTGGATTAATATCTATCACATTTGTAACTGCGTTGTATATTTTATTTATCTTGTTTCTTGTTTTCTGCCTTCTGTGACTTTTTTTTTTTTTTTTTGGTTTTTCAAGGTAGGGTCTCATGCTGGTCCAGGCTGACCTGGAATTAACTATGTAGTCTCGGGGTGGCCTCGAACTCACGGCAATCCTCCTACCTCTGCCTCCCGAGTGCTAGGATTAAAGGCGTGCGCCACCATGCCCGGCAACTTTTAAAATATTTAATTTATCAGCAAGCAGAGATAGAGTATGAGTGTGCCAGGGCCTCTTACCACTGTAAATTTCCTCCAGACACATAAACCACTTTGCACATCTGGCTTTACTTGGGTACCCAAGGATCTCCCATCATGTCACCCCTGCCCCAATGAGGACCAAGACCACACCTCAGCGATCCAAGGACCTTCCACCATGTCACCCTGCCCCATTGAAGACCAAGAACATGCCTCAGTACTGAAGGATCTCCCACCATGTCACCTCTGCCCCAGTGAGGACCAAGCCTCCAACACAGGGACCCTTGGAGGACAAACTTCATATGAACTATCTCAGCCGTGTTCTTATGAATCACAGTGAAAAATCCACTTAGATAGTTTCAGATTCTTTGCTCTACTGTCTGTGGTTACTTTCTTCCTACTCGGTGCATGCGCTGACATTTCCTGTGGAAAGCTAGATATGGTATTGGGCGATAGGAACTGAGGCCAACAGTTAGCATAAGGTCTGATGTCACTGTACCTGGGACCTAGACTTGTCAATGGATGCTGCAGTTGGGGACTCAAGGCTTCATTGTCTTCTAGGGCCTGGCTTTAGCCGCAGCCCACCCACCCAGTGTCTTTGAGACTTCCTTGATGAACTGTGTCCTTGAGTGCATCAGCTGAAGACCAGAGGTAGCCACGCAGGCTTCCTGTGGTCAGTCCTAGTTGAAGTGTGGCAGGGAACGTAGGAGCTGCCCATTGCTGGTTGCTGTGGGCTGTGGGTCAGCATGCTATCACTGTGATGGCCTGGCCATTGTCTGCTTGCATGAGCCTCAGTGTTTGCATGTGTGCATCTGTCTCTGCTGTCATGTTCAGGCTGCCTCACTACCATCTTACTGCCAACTCAGTGGCTTCACAGCAACACTCCCTTGTCCAGTGAGTCACGCTGTTGGTTGGTGATCCTAGTCAGGTGGAGTGGGAGGTTGTGCTGATCGTCTGAAAAAGAAACCAAGACGAGGTAATATTCAGGTGACACCAGTGGGCTGTTGACTAATGTAAGCTGGCCTGAGCTGCAGATGGTGGAGCATACTGGCCACACTCAAAACTTTTCTTGCTGGCTCAGGTGTGCTATTCATAGCGTGGAATCTCCAGCCTGTACCACTGAAACCGTTCATAGCAGGCATGCACAGTTCCAAAGCAAATGGCTTTGTAAGGGAAAAAACAGGAGGAGTATTCCCTCTGATTCAGGAGAGTGTCTGAAAGAAATGAGTGATTAGTCCACCAATTGTTGAACTATTATGGTAATTCATATGCTTATTTAGAATAAAATGTCATTATACTATAATAAAGTTTGTGTCTTAGAAGTAAAAAGAGCAGGGCTGGGGTTGTAGCTCAGTGGTAGCATGCTTATCTAGCATGTTTAAGGCCCTGGTTTCCATCCTCAAGACCACAATAAACACACACACACACACACAGAGAGAGAGAGAGAGAGGGAGAGAGAGAGAGAGAGAGAGAGGGGGGAAGGAGAAAGAGGAGGGGAAAAGAAGGGAGAGGAGAGGAGGGAAGGGCAGAGAGAAAGAATGAGTGGGATCCAACTGCACTTCAGGCTCTGTCATTTACTAGATGTGTAAGGTCTTGGAACTTATTTGGCTTTCATGCCTCGGTTTCCTCATTTGAGTAATGGGAGAAGTAACATGTGGCTTGCAGGAGTTTTGTAGGGAGTGAGCAATGCATGTAAGCACTTGGCCAGAGCCTCCGGAGAGCAAGTGCTGAGGAAGCGACAGTGGTTGCTGGCGGTGGCATTGCAGACACTGGGACAGATGATCAGGGGAAGTTAGGGCTGTTCCCAGTCTGATCCTGTTCCTCACAGAAGGCACCCATGGTCCAGGCTCACAAGGGAAGCCCTCCATGTCACAGCTTTGTTGAGCAGTGCTGGTCGGCTACAGATAAACAGGAAACAGTTTACACCTGTGGCGAGTCAGGTTCCTTTGGAGGGATACTGTTCAACCCAAAGCCAGTGAGCTGCTCACAGCAGCAGGGTGGAGCCACAGTTCTCTCAACAGCAGGCATTTCAGAACCTGTGTCATGTGAGTCTTACTTGTGTCTTTTCCTCAGTATTTGAAGTTCCTTGTTTGAGAATGTGGAAAGTTCTATCATTTCAGACATCAGAGTTAGCATTGAAAACACAGGATTCTTAACCAAGCTGATGAAAGTGATCTCTTGTTTGCTGTGTCAAACATGGCATGCTATTTGTCACATTGTGGTCTTGTGTCTGTACAGACGCTTCCACTTTGATCTAAGTCAGAGTACAGTAGTAGCACAGATGACAGCGCTCAAACACCAGAACCCCCGGCCATGTGCATTGTCCCTCAGAGACTCTAAACCAACAGCGCGGGGGCACAGCGGAGAAGGCCACCTGACTTTCCAAGGCTTGTGCGTGCTTGTGAGCACAGAGACAAAGGTGTGGAACAATTTATTAGGTAAGGATTGGGTTCACTGTGTGCAATCAAAAGGCGCCTCTTCAAGGCCAGATCCTGGTCCTCGCCTGCAGTTTTAGGTAAACACTTGCATTTAAAAGACCTTGCAGAGCCCGGCTCCCAGCATATAAAAGCGGCTTTCTTAAACTGTCATCAGAGTGGATTTTAGAACGTGCTTTTAATACTTACAAGGTTGGTGTTTGCCTTTTAAAAACGTTGTTTGAGATAGCTTTTTATTTAGCTTTCACCTCGGCGTGCCTTTTACCTGGCTTGCGGCAGCATTAAGGAAGCTAGTCTTGTTGGGAGACCAGACAAAGATTTAGAAAAATGTTGCACAATGTGACCTTTTAAAAGTCAAGGCTTAAAAAAAAAATCCTTGTTTAAACACCACACAAACTGGACAAAAAACAAAGGCACATAATCTCAATCTGAGCATGTGTTCTCAGATTCTTCTCACTGACTAGGTTTGATGATTCTGCGAGATAAGTCATTTCCCAGGGTGGCTCTTCAACCTCCATTTAAAAAAGAAACAAACAATGGCTGAAATCAATAACAAGTCTGAACTTTCAGGTGGAGACTGTAGGTTTGCAAGTCCAGATCTGGGCTGGAGAGATGGTGTAGCTGTTAAGGTGCTTGCTGGCAAAGCCAAAGGACCTAGGTTCGATTCCCCATTACCATGTAAGCCAGATGCACAAGGTGGTGCATGGGTTTGGAGTTTGTTTGCAGTGCTGGAGGCCCTGTCGTGTCCATTCTCTCTCTCTTTATCTTTATCTTTATCTGCCTCTTTCTCTCTCACACAAATAAATAAATAAATAATTAAAAAAAAAAAGAAAATCCAGGTCTAAGGAGGAGGCCAAGGATAGTCTACAAGTGCACATCTTTGGGATTCTGCTTCTCAAATGCAGCCATGGGGCTCAACCTGCATTTGCAGAGTTCATTGCAGGCAGGGCCCTATGCTTGTAGATTATATTAATAGTGCAGTATAATATGTACAACATAATTTGTTCAAGTATTTCCTTATTTATTGCTGCTCCTTTTGTTTGTACTTTACAATTAACGACTTCTCTGTTAATTTATATGTATGTGTTTGCTATATTTTATGTCAAATATATTCAGGCAGAAATACAAATGCTTCTTACATTTGCCTTCTACGATTTTGACACATGATGTCATGTGACCATCCCCAGACTCAAGCTTTACCACAGAGAAGTTTCAGTGTGCAGCTGTGAAGATGGCTCCTCTCCTCAGTGACATGTTTATGGGATCATGCAGTGTGGAACCTTTGACCTGCCTCTCTTCCCTCTTCTAGTATGCTAGAGAGCCATGCATGTTCCTATACATAGGAAACCTTTGACCTGGCTTTCGTCCCTCGACATAATGCATCAGGGAGCCATGCATGTTACTACACATATATAACCTTTGACCTAGCTCTCCTCCCTTGACATAATGTGTTAGAGAACCATGCTTGTTACCACACATGAGTAACCTTTGTCTCTCGCTCTTCTCCCCCAGCGTAATGGGTTAGTGCATGTTGCTACATATATGCACACTTCTTGATTCCTTTGCTGGGTGAAGGATGTTTGGGCTTTTCCAGTTTTTAGCAACTATGGATGCTCTGGGACAAACATTCAAGTTCTGGTTTCTGCATGGACACACGTTTGCATCTTTGTTTAACAATGGGTCAGCTGAGTCCTAAGATATGTGTGTTCAAGTTCACCAAGTCTTTGCACTGCTGCTGCTCCTACCCAGAGCTTGATGTATGACCCAAGGCACTTTGCATCCTCAGAGAACATGGCATTCAGGTTTTCTCCACCCTCCCCTTACCCATAACTGTGCTAACCATGGACAGGGCGTGGTTTCGCAGGGCTTTGATTTCCCTGGTGCAGAATGATGTGGAGCCTTCCTGTCAGTCTCCCATTCTCTTGGGTGATGTGTTTGTTCAGTTTTTTTGCCTATCTTTTTAAACGAGGTTGTTGCAACTTGTTATGTTTTCTGGATACAAGTCCTTTGTTGGAAAAATGACTTGTAATGCCTTCTGCACTCTATGGAATTCCTTTTTGTTTTCTTAGCAGTGCCCTTTGATCAGCAAGCATTTGTACGCTTGATAAAGTCCAATCAACTTTTGTTCTCCTGAATTCTGCTTTTGGTTTCGGGATTTCTTCTGAGGTCTAGAAGTTTTACAGAGTAGCACAGTGCCCGTAGAGCTATGATGCATTCTGAGTTAATTTTATACCAGGTTGGTGTTTCAATAGGAGTTCATTTCTTTGCATGCATGTAGTTGTCCAGTTATTCTAGCAGCATGAGTGGAAGCCCACTTTTCCCTCAGCTTGCCCTTGTGTCTTTGTCACAGGCCGTGTTCATGTGGGTCTGTGTTTGCATCAGTTCTGTCCCAGTGGCCAGCGTCTCTGTGGCCCCCTTGCTGCTGTCTGCCTAGCTCCCTGCACTTCTCCACAGGCCGCCCCATGTGGTGGGAGCATTCCACCTTCGCTCTGCTTTCCCCTGGTTGTTTGACAGTCTCAGCTCCTTTCTTTCTGTATCAGTTTGGGATCAGCTTGAATGTATACACACACATTCCTCAGGGATTTTGGTTGAATTGAATTACATTTGTAGGGGGGGTGGCTTTCACGCCTCCCTAGGGCATTGGTCAGGTGCTAAGCGCTGCTGAAGTCTGTTAAATCACCATTTGTATCAAAGACATGTTCTTACTGTAATCACTCTTTCAAATGTTCGTTTTCCTGTAAATAAGCAAAGAAGCTGGGGGATGGGAACCTTTGACTTCCCATTTGGAAGCTGTTGGACTGTCCCTTGCTGCTCTGACTACCCTGAACAAAAGGACTGCCAGTCAAATGGCCAGCTAGATTACCCTTATCTAGCCGGAGCCTTTGAGCACTCCACACATGTCTCGAGGAAGCTGTAGACTGCAGCTGAGAGCTCTGGCTCCTGAAGGGGCAGCTCCAGCCAGGACTGCTTCGGTTTGCACTGGCCCTCTTGCTCTCACAGCGTCGGTGAATTCTAGGTACTGTAGCCATTTCTTCCCAGGCCAGGTGGGGAGTCCTTCTCTCTACCTTCTAGCACACAGGCTTCCGTTTGCTTGGAAGGTTTGCTGTGAGTGATGCAAACCTCCTCTCTGGCTACAAGCAGGCTGTTCAGCACATTGTGAGCTGCCAGGAGACACTCTCCTGGGCTGTTCCCCTGTCGCTGCAACAGTAAGGCCAAAGAGAGATTTCGTTCTAGTGGTCTTTTCCTGCCTGCTTTCAGTAGAGCTGCTGTGGGAGTGGGAAGGAAGAAACGGCAGAGGCAGTAAAGCAAGAGCCATGCGGCGCAGCGGCAGTGACATCTGACCAATTGGCAGGCTGAGCTGCAAAAGTGGCAGAACAGCTGGAACTACAAAACCTGTGGCCAATAGCAGCAGAAGTAGCAGCAATGGCTGCCTCCCAAATGGCAGCAGCTGTGACAGCAGGCATAGCAAAAAAAAAAGCAGCTGAGCAGTTTGAGGGGATAGCCAGGACAGGAACATGAGGGTTGGTGGAATCAGAGAGAACGTGAAAACTGAGGCTGAAGAAGGAGCAATGGCTTAAAGAGCCAGAGAAGAGAAACTGAGGCCTTGTGCCATAGAAGGGTTCCAGGGAGCTGAGAAGTCTTCAGAGCCCAGGGCCGTAGACACCTGAGGCTTGGGAGTGGCAATGCCAGCTGTTGCCAAGGGTTGAGGAATCCTGGTTCATAGGCTCACATGGGGGCTCTAACAGCACTTGCAGGGCTAAGGGTCCCAATACCAAGGTCTGCGTGAGAGCTGAATTAAGAGAGGACCCCGCTCACTGATGTCAGATGCCGAGGGGTACAAAAATCGACACTTGAAGATCATCTTCTTGCTTAGCCTACATTTCGATTTATGTAAGGCAAAAGGACCCATTTTGGGGCCGAGACAAGAGTATGGGCAGTGGTGACAATCACTGATGACTTCCTTTTTGGCCCAACCTTCTCTGGCTGTGTCATTCTCCATGCTCTAGAGATCTCAGCCATATTTGCTTTTTCAGTGTTTGTGACCTACTTCTTGACCAGAAGCAATTTAAGGAAGGAAGGGTTTAATTCAGCTAACTGTTCAAGGTTAGTCCACCGTGGCAGGAAGACTTGGAGGCAGGAGCATGAAGCAGCAGGTCGCATTGTACCCACAATCAGGAAGCAGGGAGGAATGAAGGCCTGTGCTCAGCTAGCTGTCTCCTTTACATGCAGTCCAAGACACCCAGCCCATGGGATGGCATCACCCACTGTAGACGGGGTCTTCCTAACTCAAATAACCTAATCTAGAATATCCCTTACAGAGGTTTGTTTCCATGGTGATTCGCAATCCCATGGAGCTGGCCAGGTTGGCCATCACAGCAGTCTGTCTCTCTCTCTCTATTTTGGAGTGGCGCTTGTTGTGCTCATTTGGTGTGCTCATTGATTTGTAGCTTCCAGTAGCCCTGGTTTCATCACTTCATTGGACAGAGCGCTGGTTGCATGAGCTCTGTTTTTATTTTTTCTTGTCCAGAAACTTTGGTTTTGTAAGGATTAATACCTTACTAACTCTATTTGAGATTGTTTGTTACAGTGATAGTTTTAGTCTTGGTTTCTGAGGTGGCTGTAGGCTTAGGAACATTGAGTTGCCAGTTGTCATAGAACTTGCTATCTAGAGTAAGCATTAGGTTTGGATCTTATTTATCCTTTTCTAGAGCCAGGCTCTCATGTAGCCTAGGCTGGCTTCTCTCTAAGTCACTATATAGCCTATGTAGCCAAGGATGATCTTGAACTCCTGATCTTTCTGCTTCTGCCTCTCAAGTTCTGAGATTAAAGGTACACATCACACCTGGCTTATAAAGTTAATAGTACCCCAAGAAGGCACCAGCATTGCTGTCCATTTCTTTGTATTTTGGTTTCCTGAGGCATTTTCTGCATTGAAAAGGCAGATGTGGGTAACACTTTTGGTGTCCTGAAAGGTTCAGTACTTAGATTCTGCTACTGAACTGGGGTCATTATAAATCTGAGACACATAGGATAAAAAGATCAACTTTCCCTGGTAATGCCTGCTTTCAATACAAACCAGGAGACCAAGAGCATAGGCCAAAGAAATATGTCACGATTCACTAGTTAGAATTATTTTGTAAAAGGGGGAGAAATTCCCTATTCTCAGGCTTTTATGAAATATAAGGACGCAGACTAAGAGCCCCTATGGTGCGGTCAGGTTCTCATTGATGGTAGAAATCACCCAACCAAGAGCAGCTTGTGGGGGTGTTTTATGGTTCTTGTGATATAGGTAAACCTTTAGCAGAAGAACTAACCTGAACTTGTTGGTAAGCTAAACTAGAAAGGCCATCAGAATTGTTAGTGTACATTTTTGCCTGGGTTGCTGGTAGATTACAATTCTATCTGTTTCTGGCAGGAGTTAAAACTTAATGCTTGGGGCTCCTCAGAACACAGTGTAAGTACATCTGTCAGAGGGACTGAAGACTCTTAATTGCAGTGTAAATATAAATGTAAAATCTAGAGAAAGGAAAATAAATCTGTGCTTCAATAAAAGAATTGAAGAAGCATAAGTATTTTGTTGGAAGAGAAATAATTTTGTAAAATCTGTTTCAAATCTTAAGGAATGAAATCAAGGTACAAAGAAACCAATAAGTGGGAGAAAAAGAGATTCAAAGGAGGTTACAAGCATGAGAACATCTTTTTGAAGGTCAAGAGAAATAGAAAGTTTAAGAAAGGATTTTGGTGGGCTGGAGAGATAGCTTAGCAGTTAAAGTGCTTGTCTGCAAGGCCTAAGGACCCAGGTTCAATTCTCCAGGTCCCATATAAGCCAGCCCCACAAGGTGACACGTGTGTCTAGAGATTGTGGTGGCTAGAGGCCCTGGCATGCCCATTCTTTTTCTCTCTGTCTCTCCCTCTCTGAGTCAAATTAAAAAAAAAAGAAAGGATTTTGGTAAATTAAGTCATGACTGGATGGCTAAAAAGAAGGAAAGGGGCAAAAATCAGATGGCTTAGGAGTAATGTGGCAGAAAGTCTGTGAAGGGTAAATGCTATTTATAAGCAATTATGTTGGCAGAAATTAAAGGGAAATTATTTACAGTTTTTTAAAAATGTTTTTAAAATATTTTATTTTATTTATTTGTGTGAGAGAGAGAAAGAAGGAGAGAGAGAGAGAGAGAGAGAGATAATATGAGTGCACTAAGGCCTCCAGCCACTGCAAGCGAACTCCAGACACATGCACCACCTTGTGCATCTGGTTTATGTGGGCCCTGGGGAATTGAACCTGGGCCCTTTGGCTTTGCAGGCAAGTGCCTTAACCACTGAGCAATTTTTCCAGCTCTCTTTGGAAGTTTTGAAACCAGGAAATGCCAGTCCTCCAACTTTGTTCTTTTCCAAGATTGTTTGAGACTATATGTGACTTTACAATTGGCCCCAAATCTGTTAATCCCTTTGGATAGCACCAGAGTCTGAACATCAGCCCTTCCCATCCACAAAGCAGGATACATTTGCCTTTATTTGTGTCCTTTATAGCATTGTTTTACAGTTTCCAGTGTATCAGCCTTTTCCCTTATTGTTTAAGTGAAATAAATAAAGTTCTTATTTATTTAGAGTCTCACATGTAGCCAGGCCGGCCTTGAACTTATGAGCCTCTTGCCTTTGTCTCCTGAGTGCTGAGGTTATAGGTGTGCACCACCATGCCAAGGACTAAGTACTTAATTTTATTTTTAATGCTTTTGTTTTTGGAATTATTTGATTACCATCTCCTTTGCATTGTTTATTGTTAGATAGAACACAACCAATTTTTGTGTGTCATTTCCAATTTATTAACTGTGATGTATTTTATTTCCTGATGACTAGTGGGGATTTAGGAAAATGTAATCTTAGCACAGTAGGTGGGGAAGCTCTCTGGGATGTGTTTGGTCATTTGTCATCTGTCTGATTACTGACCATGTGCCAAGGCCAAGAGGAGAAATAGGTTAAACCCTTGCTTGGAGATAGGGAGAGAGAGAGAGAGAGAGAGAGAGAGAGAGAGAGAGAGAGAGAGAGAGAGAGACAGACAGACAGAGAGACAGAGATAAATACATTAAAATGGTACCACCAATGAGCTAATGTATATGCTAGAAAAATAAGATGCTTGGATCCAGTTAAATGCTTGAGGAATTAGGGAAGGTAAATGTTCTTTGAGAATCCTCACAGGAAGCTCAATGAGGAATGACTACAGTGAGGAAGAGGAGGGTGTGCCATGTCTCAGGGGTCCAAGGTCCATAGAGCAGTGGAAGAGGCTGTGCAACCCTTCCTGAGGTCCTAGCAGAGCAAAGGGAGAAGGGGGAGGGGATGGCCTCAGAAGGTCAGGCGGTGCCCAGCTTGAGGGAGCACCCCATTTTAGAAGTGATGACAGTATTAGTACCCAGACAGACAGAAGTCTTCTTAGAGAGGCTCATCTGACCTGCAGTCCTCTACAGCTACCTCAGAGCCGTGGCATAACCCACTGGCCCGGCCCGTACAGTCGCAGTTTTGTGGTAGGCGTGTGCTGTAGGAGTGACAGGACACTGGGGTGGGGAATGTGGAGGAGCAAAGAAGTGGAGAGAAGAAGGGATCTGGAGCTGATGGAGAAGATAACAGTGAGCCTCCTACCACCTGGCAGGGTTGGGTGTTCAGCCTGGTCAGACACCGAAGGACACACATCTCTATGTTCAGGGAGAGGGAGGTGTCACCTCATTAGGGAGGAGGTCAATATGTGAAATAAGTATGAACCCACAAACACTATGGCTATGTGCTGGGTGGATGGTGAAGAAATGGGGTTTCTTTGATCCATGACCATGAAGATTTAAATGAACACAAGTCTCTTCTAGAAATGAAACAGCACTTATGAAGTAGATCTCCTAATAGGTGACTTCAGGACACATTTAAAAAAACCCCACCATTTATGGGCTGGAGAAATGGCTTAGTGGTTAAGGCACTAAGGACCCAGGTTCTGTTCCCCAGTACCCATGTAAGCCAGATGCACAAAGTGGCGCATGAGTCTGGAGTTCATTTGCAGTGGCGGGAGGCCCTGGTGTGCCCATTCTCTTTCTCTCCTAAAATAAATAAATAAATAAATAAATAAATAAATAAATAAATAAATACATACCATTCATATGCCCCGGTCCACACATCAGTAGTAACTGTATTATTCTGGGAAAATATTTCCAGTAAACAGAAAAGAAGAGAAATTGCTGTGTCTCTAGATGAGTCATGGTAGTGGTTAAACTTTCACCTCAGCTTTAGCTGCAACGTGGGCACAATTTTCTACGTTCTACGAGGTTCCAGTTTTCAATGGTATACAGGAAAATGTGCAGCCCTTTCTCTGTTTTCTTTATTCTTGTTTTTTTGCATCTGTGCATGCATGTTTTCATGTGCTTATGAGTGTGCATACATATAAAGACCAAGGGCTGATGACAGTGAGTGTCTTCCTCAGTTGCTCTCTACCTTAATTTTTGGAGACAGGATCTCTCACTGATCCTGCAGCTCACTGGTTTAGCTAGACAGGCTAGCCATCAAGCCCTAGGGGTCTTCTGTCTCTACCTTCCCAACACTGGGTTTACATGTGGGGCACCACCATGTCCAGATTTTACATGGGTGCTGAGGATCTGAACTCAGGTCCTCATGCTTCCATGACAAGCACTTTATCCACTGAGCCATCTTTCCAGCCCCATGTAGCCTTTCCTGAGACCCCGCTGGCTGCTGCCTGGTGAGCTGGCTAGTTCAGAAAGTCCCTCCTAGCTTTTATGTCACAAGACAGGCCCAGGTGTGCTTCTGAGAACCTCATTAGTTGCAGAAATGCTGGGGAAAGAGTCACTCAGGTAGCTGACTGGCTGTGCAGCTTCTGTTTTATGGAGCTATTAACTCAGAGACAACATTCCTTAAATGTAATTTTTATTATTACAATTAAAGACTGATTTGATTTTATGAGATCATGTATTTTTATTTTATAGCAGTTTTATAGATAAATTCAGTTTAAAACCTTACTGTGTTTAAAATAAAATGTAAGCAAGCAGAGTATTAAAACTACACTATTCTCTTGCATATCTGATGTTAAAACTTCCTTTCCAACTGATAGTTTGCTGGAAACAAATATTTCTTGATATAATGGCAGAATAACTAAAGCAAGGTGAACCTGGCTCAGGCTCTGAAGTTACAAGCCATTGTTAGTTTATTAAATCTATTACATCTATGGGCAGAGGGGTAGTTCAGGGACAGAACACTTGGCGGGCCTGCACAAGCACAAGGAATTCCATCCCCAGCACTGCTCCCAGCTCCATGTGTGTGTGTGTGTGTGTGTGTGTACATACATGTACACACCTTCAACCACATGTATTTCTGATTCATTGTAGCCTTTTAAAGTTGACTTCATTTTAGCTATTCTCAGAGGAAGGGGTTTCTTTGGTTAAAGCAAAGTTCTATTATTATTTTATTATCTGAGCATGATGGAGTTGTAAAAATTGAGACTAGCTACTAAAAATGTCAGCTTCTGGTCCCAACATTTCAAGAGGAGAAGTTTAACATGCTGACAGCTGCCCCTGTATGCTTGTGCTTCTGACACACGCACGCACGCACGCACGCTCACACCCCTCCCCCCGCCACGGCTAGTTCTTGGCTGAACTGGATTTAGGACTTTGGAAGTTTCTATGTGAATGTGTCTGGGTTTCTTTCCTTTCTTCTTCTTCTTTTTTTGTGTGATGGGGAAAAGAATGCCAAAGTGTATGTGCACTAAATGGACTAAGCTGTTAGTCAACATGCCCTACACTAGCTAGCTGATGGCGCGGACAAAGAAAGTGCTTTGTTGTAAGTCATCCAGACAAATGTGGGCAGAGCAGAGCCTGTCTGGCTCCTGATGGAAAGAGGTTAAACTGCAAAGGGTCTGTGCAGTGAGTCACATTGACTTCAAGGCTTCCTTCCATGTATTTTGGCTAAAGCTTGCTCTTCTTTTTTTCACTTGTCTTCCTTGGGAGGGAAACTTGCTTCTTTTCTACTCTCAAGTTCACATAGAAACAAATACTGCTACTGAGGACAACACATTCTTTTCAAGGATGTTGGACCTCCGTGTGCAGCCTGTGTCTTGGCGGGTTGGGGTGGAGAGTTAACTATGCCCATCTGCTCTGCCAGTAGAACTTGTTCAGCATGTATGTCCTAGGCTATGACAGGCCTTCCTGGAGCCTGACTTCCTATGAGGCTGATGCTCTTTGCAAAACAGGAAGGAAAAAAAAGAGTGATGGTTTTAGAGTGCTTTGCTGACAATATCTTGGTCTTGGGAAGGGAGTTCAAAGTCCGAGGGAATTTTGAAGGAGAAATGCCACAGAGACCCAAGAGGGGGAAACATTTTTTAGTAGCTCTCATTTTAAAAAAACTGTTTATTTTTATTTATTTATTTGAGAGATATAGACAGACAGAGAGAGAAAGAGGGAGAGAGAGAGAGAGAGGGGATGAACAGGTGCACCAGGGCCTCCAGCCACTGCAAATGAATTCCAGATACATGCGCCACCTTGTGCATCTGGCTTACGTGGGTCCTGGGGAATTGAGCTTCGAACTGGGGTCCTTAGGCTTCAGAGGCAAGCGCTTAACCACTAAGCAATCTCCCCAACCCAGAAGTTCTCATTTTAAAATGTGAGACTGGGCTGGAGAAATGGCTTAGTGGTTAAGGTGCTTGCCTGTAAATCCTAAGAACCAGGGTTTGATTCCTTGGTACCCATGTAAAGCCAGGTGCACAAGGTGGTGTGTGCATCTGGAGTTTGTTTGCAGTGGCTAGAGGCCCTAGTGTGCCCATTCTCTCTTTCTGACCTCTGACTTCTCTCTCTACTTAGAAATAAATTCCCCAGGAAAAGTCACAACACTTGACCTCCCCAAGACACCCTACCTTGGCACCTCGTTTGAGACACCCTCAAGGTATTCCTTACCTCTGAGGTCAATTCAGGCTCACAGGCCTGTTGTTTCTATTTTCATGTCAGTGAGAGGTGGTTTTCTTGAGTGATAGAAGTAGGAGCAGCAGGCCATCTTTAGCTATATGAAGACCATCCTCTGCACCTATAATCCCATCCATATAGGAGCCTCCAGTTCATCCCTGTACATTTCACCAGGCTCAGGAACTATAAATACCAGCAAAGCCTGTGGCTTAATTGACAACCCTGTGCCAATGTCAACCCTTCAGTTTTCTCTTAGATTTGATTTTCTTTTTAAGTTTTTTTTCTTTTGGTTTTTCAAGGTAGGGTCTCATGTAGCCCAGGCTGACCTAGAATTCACTATGTGGTCTCAGGGTGACCTCAAATTCATAGCAATCCTTCTATTTCTTCCTTCCAAGTGCTGGGATTAATGGCATGCGCCACCACACCCAGCCCTAGGTTCAATTATTTACGTAAGTTCTTAACATCTGAGGAAATTGGGTATGAAAACTCTAATATTTTGCAACCCTCGAATCTAAAATTATCTCAAAGCAAAAGTTTTATTTCATGGCAGGCTTTCGGTCAGTCTAGATGTCAGCCATTAAAATTATTATCTGTGGGCTGGAGACATGGCTTAGTGGTACGGTGCTTGCCTGTGAAGCCTAAGGACCCAGGTTCAGTTCTCCAGGACCCACATAAACCAGATGCACAAGGTGGTACATGTGTCTGGAGTTCATTTGCAGTGGCTGGAGGCCCTGGCATGCCGATTCTCTCTACCTGCCTCTTTCTTTCTCTCTCCAATAAATAAATAAAATATTTAACAAGTTATTGTCTGTTTTCTGGTTGGGGGCTGGGGGATGCAGATGCTTCAGGGTCTGATAATAAACCCTCTAGTTTAGGAAACACTAGCATATAGACAAATAATCCTCCAAATTTCATTAGTTTACCACTAACATGTTAGCTCTCCTAGTCCCAGTGTAGCATAGGTACTCATACATGTCAAGTGTTGTGACCAAATCATTCACCCCAGATAGGGCACTGACTACAGTCCAAAGAAGTAATTCCAGCCAGGCATAGCTTAGTGAATCCGTGAGTTTATTGGGATTCTGTACAGGGGCATAGGCGACTGGCTATGCAAAGGGAACATGGATGACACAAAGCTGCATCACTGAAAAGCCCACCTTGGTATGGGTGATAACTCATAAAAGTTGTATCCCTGGAGCTTTTTAATACAACTTGCAGGCAGCTCAGCTGGTCGAAGAGCGTCCTTTCCATAGCAGTTGTTACTGGTTATATAACTGTGGGGAAGGAGCTTGTGAATCACAAATATTGGGAGCTTGATGAGACTCATGAGTTTTGTTTACTTCTTGAGTCTTAATGAGCTTTCCTCTAGAGGGAATGTTTCTGTTCAGAGGAAATACCTACACCATACCACTCCTTCCTCTGCCTCTTACATTCTTTCCAGCCCTTTTCTGCATTGTTTTCTGAGCCTTGGAGGAGGTGATGTAGATGTTTCACTACTTGTCTTCATCCATGGCTGAGTGATGGGCCACTATGCTACAGCAGCATTTAGTCTCAGGAACTTGACCCATTAGGAGTCTCTGCAGTATACCTCACATTACCGAAACCAAACCAAACAAACAAAAAACACCCCAAACAACACCAGACAAAAATCTTTCCCTCCACAACTGAGGCTTACAGAAATAATAATCTATGGTGGTAAATACAAATATTTAGAAGGCAATTTGACAGGCATATCACATCCACTTAACAATAGTAGTTGCTTCCTTACTGAGACCTCTGACTTCTTAGCCATGGGCTTTTGCCCTGGCTTACAGTACCAGATGTGAGTTTTCTCATGTAGAACAGTCTTTAAATCCAACTGAAAACAGTTGGCTATATCCTTAATAGTTGTGCCACTATTGTACCAGTGGACACAAATGTCCTGGCATGTTGGTACTGTAGCACCAGGGTCTACAGCTGAATGGGACTGTCCCCAAACTGCCCACATAGTGCCTTCCAGGACTATGAAAGTCAAACAGCAGAGGCAGAAGATCCACTTCAGTCCAGCCTGATTTCCCCATGTTTTATAGCTAAAGTGTATGGTGTCTTAAGCAGTAGGTCTTACCATTGTTCTGGAAGGTAACCAACAGCAGTAGCAGTAACATTGTGATTTGTGCTCTAGCTGGCCTTGGGACTGCCCTGACCAACAACTCTTAGAGAAGTAACCTATCTCCAGCACTGGGATTTTTTACTCAATAAGCTTAAGGCTTCTAGAAATGTCTTTCCCCACTCACACAGGGTACCTTCATTTGAACTGCTTACTTCCTGTCTTCACTGCTCCCCAAGAGGCTTTCGTAAATCTGCAAGACACTCAAGGATTAGAACTATGTAATGAAAACTTTTTACGGAGGGTGGACAGGATCTCTGAAGTCTAATTGCCATCTATTCCAAGTAATTGCCAGCTATTGGCTAAAGGGCCAGTGCAGTATGAAAAGATCTCATCGCTGCTATCAATTGTTTCTTCAAAAGTGCGACGTGGGATGTGGAAGCATGGATGAGAGACACTACCCCCTTGAGCCCTCCATCATCTATCGACATTTTCCAAGAGCCAACTGGCCTCCTCGTCCAGAGCTTCTGCTGCTGCCGTGAGGCCCCTGTGCATCTCCCCTTCACTGATGGACTCAGAGGGGCTGCTTTGTGCTTTTTGGCTCATTTCAGGACCCAGGGTTGCTTTCCAGCTTGCTGCTCCTGCCAATGGTTCTGGGCCAGCATTGTGGCCCTTGTCTAAAAGGCTGGATGAACAAGTTTGCCACCCACTCCAGTATACTTTGTTTTCAAAATAAAAAAAAAATACTATTTATTTGCAAGGAGAGAGAGAGAGTTACACTAGGGTCTTTTGAACCTGGAGCCTCAGGTTTTGCACCCAGTATACTTTCTTGAGGAGAAATGCACACAGCAGACTCTGGAGGGACAACTGTACTCCCACAATAAATTTAGTCTTTTTCACCCATACTGTTTTATCATGTATGTCTTCCATGAGCTGTTGCTAAGGCTTGAAAGCTTTCCAGGAAGTCACTATTGTAGCATTTGATTTTAGGCGCATTTCCCCCTACAAACTGGCTTCACACAAATTTTGCCACATTTACCTTTTTTTTTTTTTTTGGTTTTTTGAGGTAGGGTCTTGCTCTAGTCCAGGCTGACCTAGAATTCACTATGTAGTCTCAGGGTGGCCTCAAACTCACAGGCGATCCACCTACCTCTGCCTCCCAAGTGCTGGGATTAAAGGCGTGCGCCACCACGCCCGGCTCACATTTACCTTTGAGTGGCCTGGACCAACCCTTTTGTCTGCTTTTCCCTTTCCTTGCTCTCTTTTGATTGCTCTATCACTTTACAAACCTGACTGATAGGCTGGTCTAAGTCACTCAGATATGTCAAAGCCTGTCCTGCCTCATGAAGCTCTCATCCCGCCATGGGCTCATCAAAGCTACCAAAACCTCCCACCAGCCCCGAGGTCGCTGCTGAACCACCTCTTTATTAACACTTTTGTGAGCACAGTCCTATCAGGCTCAACGAACTTGCCCCCACACACTGCCTCTGTCATACTCAGTTCTCTCAGTAATGTTGTCTGTCCACTTCCAGTCCCTGGTATTCATGGATCTCAGTAGACACTAGCCGAGTGTTTCTAGTGGTGTTTTATGAGCTAGTGTCAGGGGCTGAATTCCTTTGTACTGCGTCAGGCTGTGCAGCCTTCATCTCAGGGTGGATATGCAGTTATACTACGCAGTTTTCTTTTTGTTTTTTTGAGGTAGGGTCTCACTCTAGTCCAGGCTGATCCGTAATTCAGTATGTAGTCTCAGGGTGTCCTCAAACTCATGGTGATCCTCCTACCTCTGCCTCCCAAGTGCTGAGATTAAAGGCATGCACCACCACACCTGGCTGCTACTCAGTTTCTTTATTTCCATAGCACTAGGACTGATTCTGTCTGTCCCCATGTCCCTCCTGAGCCAGGCGATGATAAGCTCTTTCATGGCTTGTTAAAAAGCCTTTCTCAGTTCACGAAGTTCAGGTGCTGAGCAGTCCCTGCTTATCAGTCCGCTGCAAGGACCACTGTTGATACTCCCATTAGCATGCTGTATCACGCATTTTACCTTCTTCTCTACCCAAGGTCAGCACGAGGGCTCCCTTCTATCATCTCTACCATGTGGTTTTCCTCCTTACCATCCATTCTTCCTGTGGACTCCAAGGTCTGGATTCTAGGAAGGGCTCTTCAACACAGCGCTAACTTGTACTTTCTTTCCTTTACATCTTGCCAGCTCTAAGAAACAGAAACCCATCACATGGAGAACGAATCACCTCTACACAAGGAGACACACCACCACCCGTCACATGGAGCATGAATCACCTCTACACAAGGAGACACACCACCACCCATCACATGGAGCACGAATCACCTCTACACAAGGAGGCACACCATCACCTGTCACATGGAGCACGAATCACCTCTACACAAGGAGACACAGCACCACCCGTCACATGGAGCACGAAACACCTCTACACAAGGAGACACACCACCACCCGTCACATGGAGCACGGATCACCTCTACACAAGGAGACACACCATCACCCGTCACATGGAGCATGGATCACCTCTACACAAGGAGACACACCACCACCCGTCACATGGAGCACGAATCACCTCTACACAAGGAGACACACCACCACCCATCACACGGAGCATGAAACACCTCTACACAAGGAGGACACACCACCACCTGTCACACGGAGCATGAATCACCTCTACACAAGGAGACACACCACCACCCGTCACATGGAGCATGAATCATCTCTACACAAGGAGACACACCACCACCCGTCACATGGAGCACACATCACCACTACACAAGGAGACACACCACCACCCGTCACACGGAGCACGAATCACCTCTACACAAGGAGACACACCATCACCCGTCACACAGAGCACGAATCACCTCTACACAAGGAGACACACCACCACCCGTCACACGGAGCACGATTCATCTCTACACAAGGAGACACACCACCACCCATCACACGGAGCATGAAACACCTCTACACAAGGAGACACACCACCACCTGTACATGGAGCGCAGATCACCTCTACACAAGGAGACACACCATCACCCGTCACATGGAGCACACATCACCTCTACACAAGGAGACACACCATCACCCGTCACATGGAGCATGGAGCACGAATCACCTCTACACAAGGAGACACACCACCACCCGTCACACGGAGCACGAATCATCTCTACACAAGGAGACACACCACCACCCATCACACGGAGCATGAAACACCTCTACACAAGGAGACACACCACCACCCGTCACACGGAGCACGAATCATCTCTACACAAGGAGACACACCACCACCCATCACACGGAGCATGAAACACCTCTACACAAGGAGACACACCACCACCCATCACATGGAGCACGAATCACCTCTACACAAGGAGACACACCACCACCCATCACATGGAGCATGAATCATCTCTACACAAGGAGACACACCACCACCCGTCACATGGAGCACACATCACCTCTACACAAGGAGACACACCACCACCCGTCACACGGAGCACGAATCACCTCTACACAAGGAGACACACCACCACCCGTCACACGGAGCACGAATCACCTCTACACAAGGAGACACACCACCACCCGTCACACGGAGCACGAATCACCTCTACACAAGGAGACACACCATCACCCGTCACACGGAGCACGAATCACCTCTACACAAGGAGGCACACCATCACCCGTCACACGGAGCACGAATCACCTCTACACAAGGAGGCACACCACCACCCGTCACACGGAGCACGAATCACGTCTACACAAGGAGGCACACCACCACCCGTCACACGGAGCACGAATCACGTCTACACAAGGAGGCACACCACCACCCGTCACATGGAGCACGAATCACGTCTACACAAGGAGGCACACCACCACCCGTCACATGGAGCACGAATCACGTCTACACAAGGAGGCACACCACCACCCGTCACATGGAGCACGAATCACCTCTACACAAGGAGGCACACCACCACCCGTCACATGGAGCACGAATCACCTCTACACAAGGAGACACACCATCACCCGTCACATGGAGCATGAATCACCTCTACAGTTTGATGCTGTGTCTCCTTACGGAAGTCTGGCTGTGGGGTAGTTATAGGACCATAGACCACTTGTAGGCCGCATCATCTCTGACTCCCCTGCTCTGCCTAGCATGGGTGATAACTCATGAAAGCTGCATCCTGGGAGCTCCCACCACTACCTGTAAGCAGCTTGGCTGGTTAGTCTCCTTCCAGGGCAGTGGTTACTGCTTAGGGAAGCTTGGGGAAAGCTTTATGAACCTTGTCAATTGCCGGAGCTTCCTGTGTCTCCTTGTATTTATATCTGACCTTGTAAATTTCATTCACTTCCTGAGTTACCATTAACCTTTCTCCAGGAGGGAAGTCAATTCAGTAGCTACACAACATCAAGAGAAGAAACTGAGGAAAGAGAATTCTGAGTATGATTTTAAAGACTTTTAAGAACTAGAGGCTGGGGAGATGGCTCACTTGGTAAGTGCTTGCCACTTAAGTATGAGAACATGAGTTCAGATCCCCAGCAGTCATGTAAAAAGATAGGTATAGTGTTGTGCACCTGTAATCCCAGTGCTGGGGAGGTAGTGATGGAAGCCTTGGGGTTACTAGCTAGCTAGTCTAGCTGAATCAGTGAGCTCTATGTCTGTGAGAGACCCCGTCTTAAAAATAAAGTGGAGGGGCTTGGAGAGGTTGCTTAGCCATTAAGGCGCTTGCCTGCAAAGCCAAAGGACACAGGTTCGATTCCCCAGGACCCACAAAAGCCAGATGCACAAGGGGGCGCATGCATCTGGAGTTCGTTTGCAGTGGCTGGAAGCCCTAGTGCACCCATTATCTCCCCACCCTCTTTTGCTATGCCTCTTTCTCTCAAATAAATAATATATAAAAATAATAATCATATTAAAATAAATAAAGTGGAGGACTGGATGAGATGGCTTAGCAGCTAAGGCGCTTACTTGTGAAGCCTAAGAACCCATGTTCTACTCTCCAGGTCCCACGAAAAACATATGCACAACATAATGCAAGCACACAAGGTTGCACACGTGCACAAGGTTGCTCACACTTCTGGAGTTCAGTTGCAGTGGTTGGAGGCCCTGGTGTACCAATTCTCTGTCTCTCTCTCTCTCACTCTTCCTCTCTTGCATAAAAGAAGGCCAGTCTGTTGGACTTACCTCAAAAAAAAAAAAAAAAAAAAAAGTAAGGTGGTGAGCATTTGAGGAATATGCTTGACATTGACTTCTGGTCTCCACACATACATACACATGTTTTGGGAGGTTGTGGAACCATTTGGACGTTGTCTAGTCGGAAGACGTAGGGCCCTATGTAGGGCTTAGGGGTTATAGCCTGGCTCCAGTTCTGGCAGGAAGTCTCTGTTTGCAGACTGTCTAGGTGGAATAACTAACCTTCCCACTCTGGCCACATGCTTTCCCTACCAGGATGGACCCAATCCCCTGAACCAATGAGCCAGAATAAGTCCTTCCTTTTGTAAGGCATTTCTATCAAGTATTCTGTCACAGCAATGAGAAAAGTAATGAACACCCACCAATCATGGCCTCACCAGAGTGTGCTCTTCCTCTGTATACAGACTGCAAAGCCTGACCCTGAGACACATCCGGCATCTCTGCCCATCAGGAGACCATGCAGAGGAGGAACTCTGATCTTTTGACCCTTGGCCTGCCCCAGACCAGGGTTCCCAAGCCTGGAGATGACTGCCCAGTGTCCATACTCTTGTTGTCTTGACCCGTGCTTTCTATAGCCAGGTTATGAATCATGTTTGCCTTTGTTATTGCACAGGCTTTCATGAAAGTGATCAGAGCACATAGGAGTCCTGTGGTCATTACTGGGCTCTGACACCTAGGTTTAACTTTAGTTCTGTAGATACTCACTTTGAGTTTCCTGCCGTGCAGAGCCATTGGACCAGAAAAGTGAAGACAGGCCTGGCTTTCATGGAGAGGACAGTGTCAAGAAGACTCCATGCATAGCACACTGCAGGAAGGTAGATGCTGGCCCAGTGTGTGGTCTGAGCTTGGAGAGGGGGTGGAGCTCAGACATGCTGATGTGCTGCACTCTAACAAACCTACTTGGAGGCACAATTTCTACATATATATATATATATATATATATATATATATATATAGTTTTGTTTTTGTTTTTTTTGAGGTAGGGTTTCACTCTAGTCTAGGCTGTCCTGGAATTCACTCTGTATTCTCAGGGTGTCAGGGTGGCCTTGAACTCATGGCGATCCTACTACCTCTGCCTCCTGAGTTCTGGGATTAAAGGCGTGTGCCACCACACCCGGCTACACATTTCTTTATAAAGACAGTTTGGGGTAAAAACTCTAAGAAAATCAGCAAGTGCAAAATAGTTCAGAGACTTGTACCTCAAAATCCCAAAGAACCTACATGTAAACTATTGGAAGCTTTCAAAGTTTCAGAACACAAAGTTAATAGTAACTTCATTTCTGGTGACTGTGATTAAATGATTAGAAATGTAATTTTAATAACATTATTAGCTTAGACATAATAATTATTATTATTTATTCATTTATTTTCAAGGGAAGAGAGAGAGAATAGAGAAAGAGGGACAGAGAGAGAAAGAGAGAGAGAGAGAATAGGTGCGCCATTCTGTTGCAAACCAACTCCAGATTTATGCGCCACTTTCTGCATCTAGCTTTATGTGGGTACTGGGGAATGGAACCCAGGTTTTTAGGCTCTACAGGCAAGTGCGTTAACCACTGAGCTATCTCTCCAGCCTTGCATAGGAATACTGTTATTATTATTGTTACTATTATTATTATTGTTACTATTATTACCACATAGGAATAAATGATGAGAGCTCTGTACTGAAAAATTGCGTATGTCATAGAAATAAAAGAAAAGTTACTATCTTATATCTGGATGGATTACCTGTCTTCATGAACTGGAAGACATGTTACTGAAAGGTGTCATTATCATCAAATCCATCTGAAGGCTCAATAGAATTCTAATCAAAATATGCCTGGCAGTATTTTATGGCAATCGATAGACATTCTAAAACTTACATGAAAATGAGAAGACAATTTTTCAAAAAAAAAGTTGGAGGATAATTCCTCTTTTTATTATTCAAAGTTGCCATTGCTTGAAATGGCCCAAGGTGCTAGGAAGGTCACATGTTGTAAAACAAGTCACCTGGCTTTATCATTCTGTTCTTTTCATTTCCATCTGTGTTTGTCATCTTGGGCTGCTGCCACAACACTGCAGACCCAGTGGTCTTGATATAAAGCTTATTTTCTCAGTGTTCTGAAATCCAGGGTCAAAGTGCTAACATGGTGTGATAGTTTGAATGTATGGCCCCATTGACTGAGATAGTTTTGATTAAACTTCCCGTTCGAGCCCTTAGTAGGTGGCTCCCTTCTACAGGGGTGGATCTTAGATTGCTGCCCTAAGGTATTTTTGGGGTGGATCTTCATTTCAGCCCAAAGGTGTGTGGAGAGCAGTTGGGGCTTGCTGGTGGTGCTGGCTGTGTGGTTGTTTTCTTTCTGCTTGGATGGATGGAAGTAAGCAGCCTATTTGGCCATTGATAGAGCTTTCCCTGGATGCTGTAAGCTGAAATAAACCCCCTCCTCCCATGAACAGGGTCTGGTTGGATGATAATCCCAGCAACAAAGAACTGACTACACACATGCTCAGGCTCTGGTGAGGGCTCCCTCCGGGCCTGTAGGTAGCCAGTTGACAGCCCATGTGTGACCTCCCTTGGTGCTTGAGGGAAGTAGTGAGCTCTCTGAGGTCTCTTTTTATAAGAATATTAATCCTATCAGATAAGGACTCCACCCTTATTCTTTACCTTAATTATTCTTTAGAGACCGTGTCTCCAAATCTAGCCACCCTGGGGATGGGTAGTCGACATGCAAGTCAGGGGTCACCCAGACACAGCCAAATCAGTTAGTTCTCCCTTCTTAAGGCTCACTGACTTTGAATGTTTTTCTCATAGGTGCACTTAAGACTAAATATTTTTCCTGCCTTTTCTTTTTCTACTGTCTCTAGCCCAGGTTGACCTGGAACTCACTCAATAATCCCAGGCTGTCCTTGAATTCACAGCTATCTTCCTACCTCTGCCTCCTAGTGCTGGGATTAAAGGCGTGTACCACCATGCCTGGCCAGGCTAAATATTTTCTATTTAGTTACTATGAAAGCCTTTCTCCCAGTTTGTGATGTGTGTGTGTTTTATCATCCTTTGGTTTTAAGTTTGTAATTTCCTTGGAAAGTGAAGCAGTCAGCAAGGCCTTTTCTCATTGCATCTCATGTGGCTGTGTATGTGCAGCTGAGCGAACGGTGGGTTTGAGCATTGTGCTTTAGAAACTGGGCTCCATGGCCACACTGCCTGGGCCAAAGACCAGCTATAGTCTTCCTAGCTCTTTGACCGTGGTAGCTCACATATTTTCTTTGTGATGTAGTAGTTTCATCAACTCCAAAATGGAAAAACCTAACGTTGGAATGGTGTGCGCAGGGAAAGGCATGTGTGCCTGCATGCATGTACACACATGTATGGCATTTCCATCTGTCCTGGCCTTGGAACTCTCCATCTAGAATGTTTTTGTTTTTTTCTGGTTAGGTTCATGCCGGCTTTGCTTGGTCTGATTTTCTTGAATGTTCCTTTGCTTGAGGCTCCTGTACTTCAGGCAGTGCCCATGCAGGCAGCCTCGCTTGTATCCCAGTGCCTGTGTCTTCCCAAACCCCAGAACAGCAGCTAGCATCTTTAGCTTGCCTACCTGGTTTTTAAAAATTTATTTTCAGTTTTCTAAAATTATTTTTATTACTTATTTATTTATTTGAGAGAGAGAGATAGAAAGAGGCAGATAGAGAGAAAAAGTGAATGGGTGCACCAGGGCCTCCAGTTGCTGCAAATTCCAGATGCATGCGCCAACTTGTACATCTGGCTTATGTGGGTCCTGGGGAATCGAATCTGAGTCATTTGGCTTTGCAGACAAGTGCCTTAACAGCTAAGCCATCTTTCCAGGCCTTGTCTACCTAATAATGGGTAGTGCTCATGGTTCTGTGTTTACTTACAGGGCTTGGTACTGGCTCTCTGCTGCAGTCAGAGGAGCTTGCATGGGTACTGAGAGTCCTGGCTCCAGGGAGTTGGGCTGCCAAAGTGTCTTCTTCCACTCTTAACTCCGAGCTTGTCTTGGCCTCTCAGCTTTTTTTTTTTTTTTCTCCTTTTTGATGAGGTCAACATTGTATTTTTAAAATTCATTTTTTTTTGAGAGAGAGGGAGAGAGAGAAAAAGAGAAACAGGCAGAGAGAGAGTGAGGGAGGGATGGAGAGAGAAAGGGACAGAGAGAAAGAAGCAGAGGAGGGAGGGAGGGAGAGAGAGAGAATGGGTATTCCAGAGCCTTCAGCTGCTGCAAAGGAACTCCAGATGTGTGCCCGCCTCCCCCACCCCTGTGCACATGTGCAGCATTGTGTGCTGGCATCACTGTGTGTCTGGCGTACGTGAGATGTGGAGATTTGAACATGAGTTCTTAGGTGTTGCAGGCAAACACCTTAACCACTAAGCCATCTCTCCAGCCCAGGTACTTATTGTTATTAGGTTTTTTTCTGTTGTTGTTTTTGGTTTTTTGAGGTAGGGACTCACTCTAGCCTGGCTGACCTGGAGTTCACTATGTAGTCTCAGGGTGGCCTCAAACTCATGGTGATCCTCCTACCTCTGCCTCCCAAGTGCTGGGATTAAAGGTGTGCACCACCACACCACCATGCCCAGCTCAGCCCATTCTTTCTTTCTTTTTTTTTTTCGAGATAGGGTCTTACTCTAGCCCAGGTTGACCTGGAATTCACTCTGTATTCTCAGGGTGCCTCGAACTCAAGGCAATCCTCCTACCTCTGCCTCCCCAATGCCAGGATTAAAGGCGTGTGCCACCAGGCCTAGCCCATGCATTTTTTAACGTGAGATTTTAGACTAGTTTTTCTGTCATGATAGTTGGAAAGGCATTGACTGTATCTGATTATTCCTGGACCGAGGGTGTACCCTCTAGCCTTACTGGGGCATATGTTCAAGCATAACTGTAGTTTTATTAGGTAAGTGACCCCTTCAAGTGGCTTGGAGAGAGTCTGGTCTTAAAAAAAAATCAATCCATGCAACTCATTCAGTCATGTAATTCAACCCAATTTGTAGAGTCCATACATACAGTGAGATGCTGAGCTGCAGCAGGATAGCCAGCATTAGCTCTGCCACACTGGGAGAGCCGCGGTCTGTGCAACGGCTCTCCTCCCTCCAAGGTGAGGCTGTGAGCTTTGCCTCCGCTCTGCATGGGTTTCTCCCACTGCAGCTCTCGGTGATTTGCCCAATACTCTGTCAATTGCTCTCCCCGTTTCCAAGGACTGTTTTAAGGCTGTGAATCTTTTCTAAGTCCCTCTGCTTACTTTAATACACTGATTAAGCTGAAAATCCACTAAGGATTATAATTTTTGGGTGACATAACTGGACTTTGAAGGCATCTCAGAAATTCTTTGGAAAATGCATAACTCTATAAAAATAGATCTGTGGGTACATTGAAGAATCTCAAATAAAATTTTACTGGGGCACCAAAAATTATTTGAAAATTCTTCCCTTTTTGTTTTGTTGGATTTCATTGAAAGTTTAAGTTATAAAACAGAAGCAGCAAGGGCTGGAGAGATGGCTTAGTGGTTAAGCACTTGCTTGTGAAGCCTAAGGATCCCGGTTTGAGGCTTGATTCTCCAGGACCCACATTAGCCAGATGCACAAGGGGGCATATATGTCTGAAGTTCATTTACAGTGGCTGGAGGGCCTGGTGTGCCCATTCTCTCTCTATCTGCCTCTTTTTCTCTCTGTCTGTCACTTTCAAATAAATAAATAAAAATAAAAAAAAGAAGCAACAATCTTGCACTTTGGCCAACTGCTCAAGTCTGTGTTAAATTGTATCTTATAAATATTCCATGAAGCCCTACCCTATGAAATGGATTTGCTTTCCCCTGGCACTGAGCCTGTGTGGATGGCATCTTAAATATTTATGCTATTTTTGCAAAACTTGGCGAAAACATTTTAGGCATTAATAGTTTTGTTAATAAATTACTCAGCACCAAAACAATACATTATTTAGGGAAATTCTCGAAAACAATCAGTCTGCTGCTTTGCTCTCCATTATTGGCAAGATACCCTAGCCCACAGAGCATCACTTTGGCAGAGCACCCCAAATGGGAGCACTCAGAAATGCTCGGGGCAAAAGTGCTAGGGTTTCTCTCCAATAAAGGAGGACAACACAACATAAGGTTGTTGGGTTCAACTGAAGAACTGAATTTACACTAATAGTCCAATTAGGCATTTAAGAATAATTTCCTTATAGTTATATATTGTATCTTGAACATGTTCTCCCCTGCCTTCTTTTTTCTTAACTCCCTCCCATTAGTCCCTATTGCCCCCCAGACAATTTTATTTTCATTTTCACTCAATGTATACTTACATGATTTTATGTATATATATAAAACCCAGGAACCACATAGAGAGAAGACATTTATTTTTCTGAAATTTGTTTAATTTGCTTAATATTATTATTTCCAGTTGCATTCATTTTGCTGAAAATGAAAATAATTTCATTTGTCTCCTGGCTGAAAAGCATTCTGTTGTGTGTAGAGACCAGATTTTCCTGATCCATTGCTGTTGCTGGACACTTAGACTGGTTCCATACCCTAGCTCTTGTGACTAATGCTGCAATAAAGATGAATGTGTGACTATCTCTGTGATATGCTGACTTGGAGTCCTGAGGTCATTCTGTATTTTTTTTTTCAAGGTAGGGTTTCACTCTAGCCCAGGCTGACCTGGAATTCACTATGTAATCTCAGGGTGGCCTCAAACTCATGGTGATCCTCCTACCTCTGCCTCCTGAGTGCTGGGATTAAAGGTGTGTGCCACCACACCTGGCTAGTTCAGACAGATTTTTATAAACATCTTTTGAAACATCATAATTTTATTGTGGGATTTTACTACTGGTAGATTTGTTGTTGATTTTTGAGGTAGGGTCTCACTCTAGCTCAGGCTGACCTGGAACTCACTCTGTAGTTCCAGGCTGGCCTCAAGTTCACAGAGATCCTCCTACCTTTACCTCCCAAGTGCTGGGATTAAAGGCGTGTGCCACCACGCCTGGCCAACATTCTGTATTTGATTGTCTATACATGTTCCACCAGAACTAGCCGTCTAGTAATTGAGACTATTTGTAAAACAATAACGTGGGGAAATTGTGTATTTTATAGTTTAAAACACTGTAAAATACTAAACCATGGAGTCATTAATTTTGGCTTCCAATTTAAAGATGACCCTACCATGGAGAAGGAGCATGTTTTTGAGCTGATTATAAGTCTGTAACTTTATAAGTAATTTAAAAAGTTGTAGATCCATAATGACTTTTTGGAACTAGGCTTGTGATTTCCACTTACATCAAATTCAATGAAAGATCCCGTATCTGTATGTGTGTATACACGAGCATATATTTATATCTGTCTTTGGCCTTCTGCTCCATCAAAGGCAATGCAAACTCAGGAATGTCAACTCAGTATGGGCCCTAGTGACAGCTGTCAGTCTCTCAGATCACAATGGGCAAATAATATCCTTCCAAAATGTTTTTATATATGTCCTGCTATGTTGTACCTCTGATACTTCTTTCCTAATTTCATAGTTTCCCATTTCTCTGCTTTCAAGCTTCTGGGTCAATTCAATTGAAAAATTTTCTGAGACTACAGGTAAGAGGTTAAAAACCCATTGCTGTTTTCCCTCCACACAGTGACTGACTATACAACCAAAACAACCATATAGCACTTGGTTGCAAAAGCCAAGGTGATTGCAGATAAAACTAGTACCTCCTGATTGGAATTCTTCAGCAGATTTTAGTATTTTAATGGATTTTCTTTTCTTTTTTAAAAAAGATTTATTTTATTTTATATATTTATTTGAGAGCAACAGTCAGAGAAAGAGCGAGAGCAAGAGAGAGAGAGAGAGAGAGAGAGAGAGAAAGAATGGGCACACCAGGGCCTCCAGCCACTGCAAATGAACTCCAGATGCATGTGCCATGTTGTGCATCTGGTTTACATGGGTACTGGGGAATTGAGCCTCGAACTGGTGTCCTTAGACTTCACAAGCAAGCACTTAACTATAAAGCCATCTCTCCAGCCCTAATGGATTTTCTTTATGGTGGGACATTATTCATTCATGAATTATCTGCTTCTAATATGTTAGCAGTTTTGAATAGTGAGGTTCCATGCACATTTTTATTTTCTTCTTAAAAGGCTCTGCTACTATAACTGGAATCTCAGGTCTACTGCTTACCAAAAAATATACCCCCCTTCCCAATACTGGAGGCAGTAATTAGTGAAGGGAATGGGCTTATTTACTATTTGGGCAAGATTGGAGAGAGAAAAATTCTTAGCTTCTCTACTTTTCCAGAAGCAGTGCTATAGAGAGAAACCAAAAGTCAGGGAGTAAGTGTGTGCTGATACAGCCCTGAGTAGTTCTCACATTAACCTTTTCTGGGAGAGGTTCTCCCCACCACAGGGCTTCAGGCTGTTCTCACCCCCAGCTTGAGATTTCTTAGAAAATTTAATTCATAAGGGTTTCCTGTTCCCCCTTTCCTGTCCACTTCTCAACTTGAAGGATTTGGGGGTTTGTGTTATCTATGGATAGATTGGTATGAGAATTTCTGAAATAGTCCTATTCCTGAAAGAAACACCATGGCTATGAAATAAAAAATTCGTCTTTCTAAACCTCTCAGTTGCTTCAGTTTGGCCAACGGGATCTTTTGGCATGGACTTCCTAAGTGCATATCACTTCTTCCCTGGCATGAGATCAGGTCAACCAACTGGCACAAATACCGTCCTGGCAATGAGGCACAATTAAGACCAAGCTACAGGATGGTTAAGCAGTGATGTTTACAGAAAAATTGTACAGAAACAAAGGGGGATGCTGTCAGAATCGGATACACACAAATGCCACACAAAGACAGAGAATCATGAGTTCAAGGCCATCCTGAATTACATAGTAAGACCCTGGCTAAGAAACCAACACGAAAGATGGAGACACTTGTACCAACCCTTCCAAAAGCAAAGCTGGGAGGTTATACGGAAAGGATTCCTATGCATCGCTACTGACACTAATTAGATGTTATCTGACTTTGGCTCCTACTTTTTAAAAAAAATTTCATATCCATGGTATTTCTTTCAGGAATAGGACGATTTCAGAAATTCTCATACTAATCTAGCAGTAGATAACACAAAACCCAAAATCCTTCAAGATGAGGAATGGGTAGGAAAGGGGGGTTGTAACAGGAAACCCTAAAGGATTAAGAGAAAGCAGGAAAGTCGAAAGTGAAGTTTGTTAGACAGACATAATTCCTTTCCCTATTTTAAGAGCTAATCAGTAGACAGGAAACTCCCAAAGAAATGCAAGTTTATTTTGCAGTGACTTTTGAATTTTGTTAGCCAAAATGTCAGAAAGTGGTATTTCAGAGACCACAGCAAATCCTTTTCCTCTAACTTGTTTTCTAATAAGATGCAGCCCACTTTCCATGCCCACCCAGCCTGAGAAAGCCTCACTTGAGTGTTCTGAGGCCTCCCTTTCTGTTTCATCACATCTGAGCCACAGCAGTAATCCCACAGAACCAGAACCCGTAAGGTCAGGTGTGGTCCGGAATGAAGGTGCCTCCAGTCATGTGACACACAAGGAGGTCCTTCAGCCCCAGCATCTGTTATGGCTTTCCCCACAGATACCTAGGGAAGGCGCCTGCCTGACCTTTCTTCCATCAAAAAGGAATTAAAGAGCTCTAGAATGTGAGAACTGACCATCAGACAGGCAGGCAAGGGAACAACAGAAGCAAAAGTTCTTAAAGAAAAGGAGCACCAAGGTGTAGACTGGCTATGTAGATAGACTTGAACCAGACCACACATTACTAAGCCCAGATGCAGATGCCAGGAAAGTTCTGGGAAGGTCCTATAGGGCCACTGTATCCCAACTCACCCTTTCTCACCAGCTGCTAGAAGTGAGCCTTCATGGGTTAGAGATACTTACAACAGTTGTTTGCCAGCTTCCCAGAAGAGAACTCCCTCAGGGCTTGGGCAACCTAGAAGATATCCTTTTTTGGGGAAGGTTGGATGAGCACCCCTGCCTTGCCTACAGTAGATATCAGAACCACCCCCCAAATCAAATCTGATTTTTTTCTGATATTCTTTCATGCTAGTTATTAATGAATTCAAATGTTCCTGTCAGACAAATGACAGAAGCAAAAAATTCCCAAGTGGCTCAAAAGAGTCCCAAAATGACAGAAATTCAATTTTACCTGGATTTTATTAACCATCTTCACACATTAGCACCAAAAGTGTAAAGGACAAGCAGAAATCTTCACAAGCAACATTTTCTTTAGGTGAGGGAGGAAGTGACGGGGCTAGAGATGAGTAGTTTCCCAGATAGGAACTGCCCACTCCTTGCTCGCCTGCGGGGATGCCTTCATGATGGAGAACACTCTGGGTGACCATGTCCAAAACAAGGGAGGGAAGTTCTTGGCTCTTTCCTTGGGAACTTGGTTGATCTTCTGGAGGCAGACTCAAGGAAGGGTGGCTCTGCCAAAGCTGTAGTCTCAGGAGTTTCCACACACAGCTCCCGGCAGTTCCTCACACTCACATCCGTACTGGCCAGTTTCTCATTGCTGGGACAAAATACGTGACCAAAGCAACTTAAGGAGGCAGGGAAGGTTTGTTTGTCTCCCAGTGAGAGGCTAACATGATGGGGAAGGCGTGGTGGCAGGAGTGTGGGGCAGCTGGTCACATTGCGTCAGTAGTCAGGAAGCAGAGAGAGATGAATGCTGGTGCTCTGCTCACTTTATCTTTATATTCAGTCTGGTTCCACAGCCCATGGGATGGCACCCCCACATTCAGGGTGTCTTTCCAACTCAGGTAAACTCTGGAAAATACTGCCTGTGATATTTAACAGCCAGTGTGATGCTACAAAACAGGTCCACAGATTTGCTGACTCATCCGGAAGGCCTGATCTTTAAATTCATCTCAGCTCACTAATCTTGTTACCACATATTTCAGGTGACATTTTTCATAAACAAATTTTCCTCCTCTCGCTGGCTTTTTTGTTGTTGGTGGTGTGCCAGTGCACAGTGTCTCAGATGTCTCACCACAAAGCTTGATCTCCTGGTGGCAGGTGGCAGCAGTGTGCTGCCAGTGCGAGATGGTTTCTGTGAGCGTTTCTCGGGGCTCTGTGGCTGATTCCATGTCAGAGGATAGCCTCCGAGTGCATGACGCCCTCCAAGCAGAACACTGGGAACCTGGTTTGTTGATGGTCATGAGGCTGTAGATTTGCTATTATTTCTGTCTGCTGGAAACACTCTTGAATGATGTGCTGTGGATCTGCTGTTTGTGAACAGCCAAAAGAAAAATGACATTTGCCTGCATGTCTTTCTGATTTTCAAAATTGTGCATTGATGTGTAAAAATTAATTTGTGCATGGTACACTTTGGCTACTTCTGTTTTTAAGTTTGTTAAATCGGTAACTGATGAGTGAAGCTTGAAATGGGGTGTTCAGCTTTAGTCCTTCACAGGCACATCAACTTATCCCGCAGGCACAGGTTGCAGTGTTTGCTTTTGCCTCCAATTCATAACTAGCTTGCAGAACCCTTTCTGGCCCTCAACTTCTAAAACTAGCAACCCTCAGCACTGTCAATTTTATGAAATTCTGTAAATTCAATTACTTAATGCCAATTCTGTAAGGCAGTTAGGGAGGTGTTGGTGTTTATTATAGATGTACTCCAAGGATTAAAAAAGGCTCTGCAGAAAATTTCCACAGTAAATACTTAGGAAATTGGGTATTTAACCCAAATGTTATGAGTTGAAGAACTTTGTGAGTGTGTGAGTGGAATGTGTGTATGTGGTGAGTGTTGTACATGTATATTGTATAGGCACTGTGTAGGTTGCACATGTATATGGTGTGTGGTAGTTTGACTATAAACTGTCCCCCATAGCCTGATGTGTTTATGATTAAACCTCATACATATTCCCTAGTTGGTGGAGTCTATTGGAGGAGACATGTAATTTGGGGTGGTCCTTAGAGTGTTACAGGCCAGCCCCATTTGCCACACTTAATTCATTCTCGCTACTTCCTCCTTGCTGCTGTGGAGCTGTGATGTCTGGGTGTTTTCTCCTGCCACGCTTTCCCTGCCATGATGAAACTTCCCTCAAAACTGTAGCCCAGAAATAAAACCTTTCCTTCTATAAATTGCTTCCGGTCAGATGTTTTGTCTCAGCAGTGAGTATCTAACTGCTACATGTTTTGTTTTGTGTTTGTGTGTGTGTGTGTGATAGATAAGTCCAAGCCATAGCAATTAAGCAAGAAAAAGAAATGAAATTCACACTGGAAGGGAAGATACAAAATTATTTCTGTTTATAGATGACATGATCATGAATGCAAAAATCCCTGGAGAATCCCTGAAAACATTGTTAGAACAATAACATTTCAGGACACAAAGCAAACATATGGCAATTAGAAATGTTTCTATGCAACACTCATGAAGCCTCCTTGTCTTTTCTTTCCCATTTTCCTTCACCATGCAAGACTGCTAGCCATGTTCACTACACCTGGCAACACATTTGATGGCCACTTGTTCAGGCATGCATGGTATTGTAGCCAGCTTTACGTTGCTGGGATGAACCTCCAAGCCAGATACAGCTTATAAGAGGAACAGAATTTATTTCAGGCTTACAGATCCAGGGCTGTTCCATAATGGCAGAAGAAGCTGTCTCCTTTCACAGGTCCACACAGAGAGCAATACCACCACTAACACCATAAGCAAGCACACTTCAGGAACCCAGCAGAACTCAGACTTCTCTCTGCATACCTTAGGCTGGAATTCAGATCCACCCCCAGTAACATCTTAGGGCTGCACCCCAAGATCTGTTCTCAGTGATACTTCCTCCATACAGGCGTCTGGAGATCCAAAGTATCAGCTTTAATAAACTCCTGAATCTGTTAGGCGGTATCTATTCAAACTGCCACATTCCACCCCTGGCCCCCAATAGATTCATAACCATCTCACATTGTAAATTGTATTTAGTCCAACTTCAAAGATTCCATAGTCTTTACCAACTTACAATTGCTCCAAAGTCCCACTGAGATTTAAGACTATCTCTTAATTGTTGAGTCCTGTAAAATCAAAACAAGTTACAGACTTTTCACATATAATGGCAAAGAGTAAACATTTCCAACAACTCTAAGACATAACAAGGAGATACTGGACCAATGCAAACTGAATGACAATCAAGTAAACATCAAACATCTGCAGTTCAAGTCTGATATCCGTAATCAGTGACCAGTGATGAGTCTCTGGATGTTCCAATTCCACCCTTTCAACTGGGCTGAGTAGCCAGAGAAAACTTCTACCCAAAACCAATGCCTCTCCATGGTAGCTCTTGCATAGTCCTGGCATATCTGAAACAGCTTTGGGTCTCCATGCAAACGATGGTTCATTTCAACTCCATACACTGGCCTTCCCAGTTTTTAAGATGGGAATATCCTGTTTCTCATGCCACATCTCAGCAGAGATTCCTGGAACCATGTGCACTTCATGACCCATTCAACATATTTTTCATGCTTCCAGAGCCAATACCAGGTATGCAAGACACAGCCGTATTCTTAGTTCAGGGATGAAATAAATCGTGACCTTGAAGGGCAGGTTTCTTCCTTTCTAAAGACTTTGTGTTTCTATCATTTAGTCTCTCCTAAGGCATCGTTTCCATTGTTTCAGTGTAACGTAGTTGGAACATCTTCCTTCCAAAAGCAGCTTCAGTAACCTAAAAACCAGTCTCTGTGCTTGTAAATTTTAAACTTTTTTAAGCAAGCCCAACAGACTGGCCTTTTTTTTTTTTATGAGAGAGAGAGAGAGAATTGGCACACCAGGGCCTTCAGCCACTGTAGTCAAACTCCAGATGCTAAACCATCTTTCTAACACTTATACTCTTTTGAATTTCTCCAATTTTAAATCTTACAGCTTTTAGTTCCATATCTTCAGTCAAGCACATGCATTCATTACAAATTCAACCTTAATCAAACTCTCTGGGGATCGGCACCAGAACGCAGCCAGCCCTTATGTCAGTAGCCCAGTTCCAACAATGTTCTCTGCAGTCTTTCCTTCCCCTTGGAAAGTTCATAAGCAAAGCCTCCAAGCAGAATTCTCTGTGCACTTAGTATTTCCCAACTCTCACCAGAATGGTCCATAAAACTTGGCTTAGCACTCTGGAAGGCATCTTCAGCTGCAAGTACTAAGTCCATACCCATTCCTCCAAAGAAAAGTTCTAAAAGACCAAAATCTACATGGTCAGATTCATCATGCAGCAGCAACCCACTCTCTGGAACCAATTTTGTCATAGTCAGATTCATGTTGCTGGGATGAGCCTCCAAAGCAGACACAGTTTAGAGGAGGAATGGAATTTATGTCAGGCTTACAGATCCAGGGGTAGTTCCATAATGGCAGAAGAAGTTATCTCCTTTCACAGGTCCACACAGAGAACAATATCACCACCAGCACCATAAGCAAGCCCACTCCAGGAGCCCAGCAGAACTCAGACTGCTCTCTGTATACCTTAGGCTAGAATTCAGATCTGCCTCCTGTAACAGCTTAGGGCTGGACCCCAGGATCTGCCCACAGTGACACCTCCTCTGGCCAGGTGGCTGGAGATCTAAAGTACAATTTCTGATCTACTGGGGGATATCCATTTAAGCTACCACACATGGGGGTTCCTTGTATGACCAAAAGCAAAATCTTAGCCAGATCTCTGGCTAACCAGTCTTCTCCATTGCTACCAGAACCATCTTTCCTCTATGTCTGCAGCATGAAGTGTGAAGCCCTGTGTTCCAAGCTCATCCCAGTTGACTCAGCCTCACCTCCATTCTCTCCCCTGCCTCTCGGACAGTGGCAGGTCACCATTGCTCTGCCTCCTGGGAGCTGCTATGTCTGCCTGGGACTCAGCATGGTATGATTTTCAGCACTTTGGAACTCAGAATATTTAGCCAGGCATGGTTGTACATGCCTTTAATCCCAGCACTTGGGAGGCAGAGGTAGGAGGATCACTGTGAGTTCAAGGCCACCCTGAGACTACATAGTTAATTCCAGGTCAGCTTGAGCCAGAGTGAGACCCTACCTCAACCCCCCCACCCCACCCAAAATAAAGGAACTCAGAACATTTGTAGAATTAAGTCTTCTCTGGTGTCAAGGATCATTTATAAGTGTTATAAGTACAACCACTTCCAGGAGAAGATGTATGTCTGCACACACTCCCTAAGTGACCTTAGTGTCACACTGGAGACCAGCTGTGAAGTCCTTGCTGAGGCCACCATCTCTGAGCATGTCCACTGCTCTGAGAAAGCCACATAGGTGCTTATGGCCCACCACAATGGAAGAGGACAAAGTTCTAGCAGGTTAGTACTTGATGGGATGGAGCCATTTGGTCAGCACCAGGGAGATATGTCTTACCATTACGCTCACCCTGCAGGTGGAGAAATTGAGGCATAGAGAGGTTGAGTGACTCCAGGAACTCAGAGCTGGCTAGTGGATCCTCAGGGATTATAGTGTGAATCAGCTCTCAGCTGTGCTTGCGGCTGCAGAGAAGTTACAAGGTTGGTACTAGGGTGAGCTGAGGCAAAGTCAGCTGTCCCATCCTTCCTATTTCCACAGATGTCAAATCAGACACAAGACAAGGGGTCAGAGTATCACAACAGGAGGAGAAAGTGCTTAGGATTGATGTCTGCTCTCCTTTTGCTTAGATTCTCTGACGGAATGTCTAGGCAGTGGTTCCCAGAGGGAGCCAGGACTGTTTGTTCCTGACTGTGAGGTGCTGACATCATGGGGGTGAACACTGGAGATTTACAAAATATAGTTTTGACTTTTATTGTCATTTGGAGATATAAAGTTTTTTTTTTCTTTTTGCCTCTAATTCCTTCTTTTTTGGCATCTCATCTTTGTTAAGTGGGTACTGCAGATAGCTTCTCTGACAATCTGACTTATTTCCAGCTGAGCAGTGCCATGTAAGTAAGTAAGCAGTAAGCAAAGAGAACAGCCAGTAAGGGCGTGTCTGCCCTGGGCTCTGCCGCAGGGGCTTGGCTCCCTCGGTATGAAGACTTCAAAATGGCGGTCTGCTTAACAGGGAGGGTGGACGGCGGTGGAGCGCTGCTCACTGCAGCAGGTGGCATCTTATGCACTTTTGAATTCTGCGAAACAGTGAGGCAGAGAAGCTAAGTCATTTGTCCTAAGTTACAAAGAATGAGCTGTCCCCTGTTAGCAACTGGGCCTTCTGCGGTTCTCCCTTTCTTCTGTCCAGTTGTCCTCAGTCAGCATCTCTGGACTGCTGAAGGGGAGACGTCGAGACTAACAAGCCCTGTTATGCGTGCAGATAACTTATGTCTCTGAGTGTCACTGTGGAGCTCACACACAGGGCAGTGCAGCTTGGACTTTCCTGGGTCTGACTTCTGTCACTCAGCTTGGTGTACTGAAATCATCCTCATTGTTGCATACATCACAGTTGCTTCCTTTTTATTTTTATTTTATTTATTTATTTATGTATTTGAAAGTGACAGACAGAGAGAGAAAGAGGCAGATAGAATGAGAGAATGGGTGCATCAGGGCATCCAGCCACTGCAAACAAACTGCAGACACGTGCGCCCCCTTGTGCATCTGGCTAACCTGGGTCCTGGGGAATTGAGCCTCGAACTGGGGTCCTTAGGCTTCATAGGCAAGTGCTTAACCGCTAAGCCATCTCTCCAGCCCTGGTTCCTTTTTATATGAATATACGTTTTAACATACTACTGAATTGGTTTTGACTTACTTTTCCCCTTACACTGAGGTGTTTCTTGTTGTAGCATGTGCCTATCAGGCCTGAAGGCTTCATGATGACATCCCTTGTTATAATACTTATAGTTGGACCCCTGATTTCCCCTAGCTGTTCTTTGAACAATTTTTGGGGTGCTAAGGTTTGAACCTAGCGTCTTGTATTTGCCACACCCACTCTATTGCTGACCTGAACTCTAGATTTTCTTTAATTTAGCAATTAATTGATCTGATCACTCATTCACCCATAGATATCCACCAAGTTCTCCATGTGCTGGGCTCTGTTCTGCACCTAGGAGAGGCAACAGGGAGCAGAGCATCCAGTTCCTGCCCCCATAGGGCTTGCCGCCTAGTGGGCAGACAGCCACCAGCAAGAGCATGTTATTAGGCTCTGCATCGCATAAACTGGCTGAAAAATATGACAAGAGGACAAAATGGAAGGGAAATGGCAAGTGACAGGGCACAGGGCATCAGTTATACAGATATTATGGGGAGTGAAAGGTAGAGGGGTCCCAAGTGTAAGTTTCAGGCAAGAGCACACCTCATGAGTTCAAGAGCAATGTGTGCAATGTGGCCAGGTCAGGAGGGGAGATAGAGAGAGAGAGAGAGAGAGAGAAAGAGGAGTGAGGGAGAAAGAGAGAGAGACAGAGAGGGAGAGAGAGAAAGAGGGAACGAAGGAGTAAGGGGGAAAGAAAGAGACAGAGAGTGAGAGAGACAGAGAGAGGGAAGGAAGGAGTGAGGGAGAAAGAGAGAGGGAGAGAATGTCAAGGGAAGGTGGAATCCCAGGGCAGCCTTCCTGCCTTACATGGATGCACCAAACATTCTGTTTTTTTCTCAGGGTCATTTGTTAATAACTAAGGGGTTTTCACAGTTGGTGTCATCTCCTTAGGATCGGGGCAGCCCTGTACAGTGCTTTGTGTCAATCTCACCTATGCTCAGATAGGCAAGAAGTTAAAGCAGAAAAAAATCATGGTTTTGGGAAACACAAGGTGTTTTGTTTTGTTCTTGTCAGCTGGAAGGGACTTGGCAGGAAGTGTTTAATGAATTTTGGGGAAGCATAAACGTACATGGTTTGGGGAATTCTTTTAGATAATGAACATAAATATTTTAAGACAAGTTTCTAGGACCCTCCTTGTTCTGCACAAGGATCCTGTGCAGAAGTCCTCTGCTTTACAGGGCCTTGGAAAGGAGATGGGCATGGCCTCTATAGGTGCAGAAAAGACCCAGGTCTGTTTCTATGAAAGTAGTTTATTTAATTATTTTTAATGTGTGTGCGTGTGTGTGTTTGTGTGTGTGTGTATACACATGCATACGAGGCCAGAGGAAATCCTTGGGTATTGTTCTTAGGAGCACTATCTACCTTTTTTGAGATAAGAACTCTCATTGGCCTGGAATTTATTAATTAGGCTAGACTGCCTAGCCTGTGAGCCAAGGAGTCCTCTTGTGTCTGCCTCCACAGTGCTGGGCTTACAGATGTATACCACAGTGCCTGGCATTTTACATCAGTTCTGGGGATCAAACTCAGGTTCTCATGTGTGCATTGTAAGCACTTTACTCACTGAGCTATCTCACCAGCTTGGAAAGCAGTTTGATAAGGTCTTCTCCCCAACCAAATGCTATTGACATTAATGTAAAGACATGAATCTACTCCTTCCATTTGATTTTTCCTTCTTGATGCAGTTTGTGACTTTTTAATCCTAAAGGGAAATTCCTAACAATTAAACAATAAATGATGAAGAAGTTTACATAACCAACCGTGCGAACACCCGAGAGTGCTTAGGGTCTGTTCCCTCACAGTGCTGTGCCATCACCAGTTCCATGCACCCACCAGAAAGCAATGTAGCCATTGAACAGGTGCCCTAAGCTTCCTTCTCCCCAGGTCCTGTAAGGTACCAGTTGCCATCATCTCTGGGGATCTGCCCATCAGTGGACTTCATCTAGGTGGAACCATACAGCGTGTGACCTTCTGTGTCTGGCATCTTTCACTGAGTATCGTGTTCTCATCTTCATGTTGTAGCATGTGCCCGTGCTTTCTTCCTTTTATGGCTGAGGAGCACGCATGTGCTGAGGACCCCACTGTGCTTATCTTTTCAGTTAAGGAGCACTTGGGTTACTTTTGACTACTACCCATGGTGCTACCTAAAGGACATTTTAAATATATATATACATGAGTGAAAGAGAAAGAGCGGGGGGGGGGAGGGGGAAGAGAGAGAGAGTGAGAGAGATTGGGCACAGTAGGGCCTTGAAGCTACTGCAAACGAACTCCAAACACATGCGTCACCATGTGCATTTGGCTTACGTGGATTCTGAGGAGTTGAACCTGGGTCCTTAGGCTTCACAGGCAAGTGCCTTAACCGCTGAGCACTCTCTACAGCCTGACATTTTGTTTTTTTTTAACTTGATTTCACTTGTGGAGGGAAGCTAGATATGTAGAATCAGCAGGTGACTTATCTTGGGAGTCTACACTCTCCTAGGCCTTGGTGTGGCTCTTTCATCTGTCAGATCCAGGATCTTCGATGGGTGAAGACTGACCATGAAAGGCCTTGCTTCCTGGTTCTCTAAGCTCAGTTCTGTGGAGGGTCTGTCAAGGGCCTTTGTGCTGATGTCTGCTGACAGTCCCTCAGGACTGCCTCCTCTTACTCATGCCACCTGTCCTCCATCCTGCCTTTACCCATGTCTATAAATAGACGTCCAGCCTTCCTGTTGACTGCAGTTTCATCACATTGAGCTTCTCTCAAGGTCTTTTGTCATCATCTTCCATCTGCTCAATCCCAGGGTCCCAGGAACTGAGATTCATTTGATTTTCACTGCCCCAACCTCCCCACACCCTCTCAGACCTTGCCTGTCTCTCTGGGTGTCATCTTATGCTGACAGCCAATGTAAGCCACAAGGGAAGTCTCTCATTGTCACTGTTAAAACGAGACAAGGGACTGGAGAGATGGCTTAGCAGTTAAGGCACATGCCTGCAAAGCTCAAGAACCCATGTTCTACTCTCCAGATCCCACCTTAGCCAGATGTACAAAGGAGAAGGAAGCGCAAGGTCACACATGCCCACTAGGGGGCACAAGCGTCTGGAGTTCAAATGCGGTGGCTGTGGCCCTGGTGTGCCAATTCTCTCTCCCTCTCCCTCCCCTCTCAAAATAAAAAAAATAATAAAAAAGACCAGGTAAATGTAAATTCAAATCTCCACCTCATGTCCAAACCAGGTCTGGCTTTCATTCACTCTCAAGTCACTGTCCTCTTGGCCACTAGGAAGCCACAGCCTCTTGGACTTCCTTTCCCTCTGGTCATACCTCCCTGATTTCCTTGGAGGCTCCTCCTCCACTGTGCCTCCAGTCTGTGCTCCTCAGGGCTTGATCCTGAGGTCTCATCTCCTGCTGTCTCTTCCAGGTGACTATTATTTCTATGTGCACCTGTCTTATCCATGTCTCTAATCACCAAATTATTATTTACACTCCAGGTCTCTCTCCAAGATTCTAGGAGTGTGTATCCATCTGCCTGATTGTCACCTAGATGTAGGTTTTTAGAAGCATTTACGATTTAGCACAATTCCATCAAAATTATTGATCTCTCTCCATTTTGACCCATAATTGTCTCACATTTTAGCAATACTGTCATAAGGTACCCTTCTGCTAAAAGAAGAAAAAAAGGACCAGAGGAGACAGGGAGACAATAAACAGGGAGCAGCATCTATTGAGAGCTGAAAGTGCAGTGTAGGAGAAGGTAGATTTAGGCATTATCTGAGGACCTTCTAGAACTTTCCAACAAAGAAGCCTAGAGGATGTTACTGCTTCATTGAAGGCTAAACTGCATTTGTTAGAGAAGTTTCCCCAGGGCTATTTGGAGAGATATTACTAGATCATTACTGAGTGAACAAGGAGAGACAAGGCAACTTGGGAGACCTGAGGCAAAGGTGCAGAATGAGATGAAGTGAAAGTGCTCACGGTGATTGCAGTTCACAGACAATTAACTATCAAAAGCTAATTCCCTTGCAGTGAGAACACAGTACACATTTGCTATTTCCTTAGGAAGAAAGGGTACATGGAAATAAAGACTTGGTGGTCCCATGTTCTGCTTTGTGTACAGTAGAAAACTTTGATGCATAGCAACAGTTCCTGGTGACAAAGCTCAAGAGAAGAAAGTGTGGGGAAGGAGTCCAAAGGAGGCAGATGGCTTGTTGACTCAGAGGCAGAGATGGGCACTCTTTCAGCTTGTGAGACAACTCAGTTTATCTAAGGTTTCCCTTCTCTGTCACTGAGGTGCTTGAATGTCTCTTAGCATTTGACATAGGCTTTTTCCTGTGATTACCTGCTTATATTTTTATTACTTACTCACTGGGTTGAAGTGTTTTAGTGGCAAGAATCATGTCTCTTTAGGACACCATTATCCCTCAGTATCCAACACAATACCAGCAGTGTAGTAATGCTTTATGAATGAGTGGAAGAATAGCTTAATGACTATTAATGTCTGGTATGTATCCTATAAAAGGAATAATAATAATAAACCAAAGTATAGTCCTTTGCCTCCAGGGGTTAGCCTTTTCATTTGAAAATCTGAAGTGATGGATGAATTCCTTGACTCGTATCACATTTCCAAAACTAAATCCAGAACAGATAGGCTTCCTAAACAAGCCTATTACTTCTAACAAAATTAAGGAAGTAATCAAAAATCTCCCAACAAAAAAGTCTACATGTAGATGGAGTCACTGCCAAGCTCTACCAAACCTTCAAGAGCCAAAACCACCTGGGCTAGCACGAGACCCTACCTCAAAAAAAAAAAAAAAAAAAAGAAGAAGAACTAAAACCACTTCTTCTGAAACTATTTAACACAATTGAAAAAGAGGGAATTCTCCCAAATTCCTTCTATGAAGCCAGCATTATTCTAATACCTAAACCAGACAGAGACACAACAAAAATAGAAAATTATAGACTTATATCTCTAATGAACTTAGATGCAAAAGTTCTCAATAAATTCCTCACAAACAGGGCTGGAGAGATGGCTTAGTGGTTAGGCGCTTGCCTGTGAAGCCTAAGAACCCTGGTTCGAGCCTCGATTCTCCAGGACCCACGTTAGCCAGATGTACAAGGAGGCACATGTGTCTGGAGTTTGTTTGCAGTGGCTGGAGGCCCTGGCGCGCCCATTCTCTCTCTCTCTCTCTCTCTCTCTCTGCCTCTTTCTCTCTCTGTCTGTTGCCCTCAAATAAATAAAAATAAATTTGAAAAAAAATCCTCACAAACAGGCCTGGAGAGATGGCTTAGTGATTAAGGTGCTTGATTACAAAGCCAAAGGACCCAAGTTCGATTCTCCAGGACCCATGTAAACCAGATGCACTAGATCATGTATATTTCTGGAGTTTGTTTGCAGTGGCTGGAGGCCCTGACATGTCCATTCTCTCTCTCTCTGCCTTTCTCCCTCTCTCAAATAAATAAAAAAAAATAAAATGTTAAAAAATCCTCACAAACCAAATTCAAGAACATATCAAAAGCATCATCCACCTGATCAAGTAGGTTTCATCCCAGGGATGGCTCACCATACAGAAATCCATAAATGTAATTCACCACATAAATAAACTTAAACACAAGGATCATATGATTATTTCAATAGATGCAGAAAAGGCCTTTTAGAAAATACAACACCCTTCCTGATTCAAACACTGGAGAGACTAGGGATGGAAGAACCATCTCTCAACATAATAAGGACTATTTATAATGCACAAAAGGCCCAGATCACACTACATGGGGAAAAACCTCAAAGTATTCCCATTAAAGTCTGAAACAAGACAGGGTGCCCACTTTTATCATTGTTTTTCAACATAGTACTTGAAGTCTTAGCTCACGCAATAAGACAAGAGAAACAAATAAAAGTGATACAATTTGGTAAGAAAGAACTCAAACTAGCCTTATTTTCAGATGACATGATTTTATATATGTGACCCCAAAGACTCAACCCCAAAACTTCTAAGTGTGATAAATTCTTTCACTAAAGTGGCAAGATACAAAATAAATACACAAAAATCAGTAGCCTTCCTATATGCCAAAATAAACATATGGAGAAAGAGATAAGTGATGCTATCCCATTTTAAATAGCCACAAAATTTAAATACCTTGGAATATCATTAACCAAGGAAGTGAAAGATCTATGCAAAGAAAACAAAAACAGTGAAAAAAGAAATCGAGAAAGAGATGAAAAGATGGAAAGATCGCCCATGCTCATGGATTGGAAAAATTAATGTTGTGAAAAGCCATCCTACTAAAAGCATTATACAGATCCAATGCAATTCCAATAAAAATTCCAGCAACATTATTCACAGAGATAGAAAAAAAATTGTCTCACAATTCATATGGAAGAACAGAAGACCTCAGATAACCAAAAATATCCTCAACAATGCATCCAGAAATACATCTGGAGGTATCACTATCCCTGATTTCAAGATATACTACAGAGCCGTAGTAACTAGAACAACATGGCACTGGCACAAAACAGACACACAGACCAATGGCATAGACTAAAAGACCCATCTCTAAATTCAAGCAGCTACAACTACTTGATCTCTAGATCTAGATGTAGACAAGTGAAATTAGACCCACTTCTCTCACCCTACACAAAAATGAACTCTAAATGGATTAAGGATCCCAATATAAGACTGAAATTCTAAAACAACTAGAAGAAAAGTCAGGGAGAATACTCCATGATATAAGCGTAGGGAAAGATTTCCTGAATAAGACCCCAGTAGCACAGGAGATTAAATCAACACTCAACCACTGGGACCTTATGAAGCTAAAAAACTGCTGTACAGACTAGAAAACTATCAACTGAGTCAACAGACATCCCACAGACTGGGAGAAAATCTTCACCAGCTATACCTCTGAAAAGGGTCTAATATCTAGAATCTACAAAGAACTAAAAAAATTAAACAATAAAAAAAGTCAAATAACCCAATCAAAAAAAATGGGATAGGGGGGCTGGAGAGATGGCTTAGCAGTTAAGCGCTTGCCTGTGAAGCAGGAGGACCCTGGTTCGAGGCTCGATTCCCCAGGACCCACCTTAGTCAGATGCACAAGGGGGCGCACGCATCTGGAGTTCGTTTGCAGTGGCTGGAAGCCCTGGCGCGCCCATTCTCTCTCTCTCTCTCTGTCTGCCTCTTTCTCTCTCTGTCTGTCCCTCTCAAATAAATAAATAAAAATAAACAAAAAATTAAAACAAATGGGATAGGGAATTGAATAGAGAATTCTCAAAGGAAGAAATACAAATGGCCATTACATACTTAAGGGGATGTTCAAGATCTTTAGTCATCAGAGAAATGCTAACCAAAACAACTTTGGGATTTCATCTCACCCCAGTCAGGATGGCATTCATCAAAAAATCCGATGACAACAAATGTTAGGAAGGGTGTGAGGAAAGAGAAAACTTTACCCATTGCTGATGGGAGTGCAGATTTGTACAAGCACTATGGAAATCAGAATGGAGACTTCTGAAAAAGATGAACATAGATCTACCATTTGATCCAGCTACACCACTCCTGGTTATATATCCTAACGACTCCACTCTTTACTATACAGATTCTTGCTCAGCTGTGTTTCTTGCTGCTCTTAGCTAGGAACTGGAATCAGCCTAGATGCCCATCAACTGATAAATGGATAATGGAAATGTGGTGCATATACACATGGGATTCTACTCAAAGGTAAGGAAAAATATAAACAAAATTTGTAGGAAAATGGGGGACTTTGGAAAAATCATTTTAAGCAAGGTCACACAGGCACAGAAAGACAAATGGCACATGTACTTTCTCATCTGCGGTTCCTAACTGGCATCAATTGGAGATGAGTGTAAATGGTGGTCAGCACCAGGAACATGGGCCCAAAACTAGAATGCGACCATGAGAGGGAAGAAATGGGGAGAGAGGAGAGGAAGTATTATCTGACAAGTCAGAAGGACAGATTATCAGGTGTGGATGGGACTTGGAGGGTAGGAGATAGGGATGGTGGGGAAGAAATTACATGAAAGTTAAGATAGGGTCTGGAGAGATGCTTAGTGGTTAAGTCACTTGCCTGCAAAGCCTAAGACCTCAAGTTCGATTCCTCAGTACCCATGTAAGCCAGATGCACAAGGTGGCACATGTGTCTGGAGTTTGTTTGCAGTGGCTGGAGGCCCTAACATGGCATTCTCTCTCTATCTGCCTCTTCCTCTTTCACTCTCCTCTCTCTATCTCATAAATAAATAAATAAATAAATACTTTAAAAAAATGTTCAGATAACATGAATCACTTCCATAACATCCTTCATCCTGGTTAGCATTCTACATAATTCAAGCACCAATAAAGAGGGAAGGAAGACAGTACAGATAGAAGGAGAAAAGTGCTTAATCTTAAAACCATGGACTTTGGCAATTAAATCCCAGGCCCAGAATTGGGTTGCCTCCTCATCATAGTGAGTTGGTCATGGAGACCCATAAGGTTCCCCAAGCAATGTAAGTTATAGCCAAAGCATCTGATTTCATGCCAGAACTAAAAGGTAAGAGCCTATTGTTGAAGACAACACAGGCTGTAGTCACAGAACATCAAAATACCACGCTGGAACTGAAAAGAAACTAGCTGCATTCTGACTACCTCTCATAGTGCTGGAAAGCCCTATGGAAGCCGCTGGAGGACAATGGTCGCCAATGGCATGAATAAGCAGGGGAGCCTGTGTACCATGAAATCAACCAGCCAGAGAAGCTGTACACACTTGTGCAATAGTGGCATGTGTCCTCTGTGGATAACCAGCTGTTCTCTGATTGGACTTGAGGCCCACTCAATGGGAGAGGACTCATATCTGGTACTGAAAACCAAGTCAGATTCTCATGGTCAGGAAACTAAGACTTCAGGGAGAAGCCCCCACTACTCTCTGGAGAAGAGTGGGATTGCTATAAAAAAATCTCTAAAATAACTTTGCTTACTCCCTTTAATCAAGATGCTCTCATTATTGGTTGGAGAACCTGCTTTATTTAATAGATGACAGAGAAAACGGAGGAGAACCAAGATCCATCAATAAGACAAGAAGAAAGCCAACTGCCCACCACAAAATGTGCCAACTCTATCACTGTGCCAGGGCCCAGGAGAAATTGCAGACGAAATAGCAAGATGAATATTGCTTTTACTGCTAGCCTGAAATTCTGAACAAACTGGCATGCATCTAGAGTTTGCTTACAGTGGCTAGAGGCCCTAGCATGCCCATTCTCCCTTTCTATCTGCTTCTTCCTGTTTCTCTGTCTTTCTCTCTCTCTCTTTCTCTCTCTCAAATAAATAAATAAAATATTAAAAAATTCTCCATTTTCTTAGCACTGTGTTATTTTACAAGACACAACTCTTCATGCAAAACCTCTGGCAAGAACAAGGCTGATCATTATAACCACATCGAGCAGTGATTTTGTATTCTGATAGATTACTTAATAATAATTACATCAAACCTGCCATGTAATTAGATGTTTATTTGCAATGTAACTTATATTTCATCAAAATGATGCGATTTATATAGCAAAGATAATTATCCTATGATTATGAGGCTGTGACCTTGAACTATACCTTAATAATTAGTTACAGTTTCTGGGGTAATTAAATTGTTGAGGCAGATCTTGCTGGGTGAGTAGGGAACTAACTACATGCAAATGAGAACATCAGTCCACAGGAGTTTCAATAAAGAATCATGGATGATCTCACTGGTGAGATACTGTTTCTATCACCATCCTGAGAACACGGTGATGGCACAGCTCTGCCTTTTGTTTGTGTGGCCTCCATATGTGCTCTGTTCCTCAACTATGTGAGCCTGTTGAGTGTCGTAGTCTACTGAGGACCAGCCCTCGAGGTAGGTTTTACTCTTTCAAGACAATTCCATAGGCCTTACTGGTGAGAGATTTAAGAATGGGTTAGGATCAAGCCCTGCCCAAGGAGATGTAGGAGGAAGCTCTTCTCCACTTTGAAAGAAGCCAGGCCCAAATCTCCCTCACCATGAAAGCATGGTAACCACAATCAGAGCCACAAGAAGAATGGTCTCAGGATGAGGTCAGTGCTGAGGTCACAGCTGGAGAGAAGAGAACACATGTGATATGGGCCTGTTGGATTGACAGTAGAGGCACAGACACCCTGACCTGTGACACCACCCTGTCACTGAGTCACTGCTATCTGAGTCCTACTCCTCAAGGCCAAGGTGGCCTGACTGATGAGAGAGTGAGAATTCAGCTTTGTCTTGTCAGCTCTCCATTGGTGGAACATACCCTTGGCTGAAGCCTTCATGTTTGCTCCACTGGCCTCTGTAGTGTTCCTGCCTAGACTTTGGTCAGAATGGGACAGCATGGGAAGCAGCATTGATTGTTGATGCTACCAGTCAAACTTTCAAACTACAGGGCTTTCTTAAATATACTTCAAAGCAGACATTGTATTGTGCCTATTATAGTTACTTGCATGTTGCTGGGACAAAGAACCCAACCAAAAGAGGTGATTGGAAGAAATTTTGTATTTTGGCTTATAATTTCTAGGGAAAGCTTCGTGACAGCAGGGTAAAGCATGGCATGAACAGAGGATGGACAAGACTCCTTGCCATCACAGGTAGAAAAATAACAGCAAGAGAGAGTGAGCTGAGCTTTGGCAAGGGGGAAGCTAGGCTATAACACCCGAAAGTTCATCTCCAGGAATACACCTCCTCCCACAAGGTTCTACCTCCCAAATTCCCCCAGCTGAGGACCAAGCATTAAAAACATGAGTTTATGGTGGACATCTAATTCAAACCACCACAGTGCCGTCAAATTACCCTCTAAATACTTATGCTTGTGCTCATAGGGTAGTGCTGCTCTCACTTTTGTCCAGAGAAGCTTCTTTTTGCAGATGACAACAACTCCTGGGGAGACTCAGACCTCATCAAAGTGCTATGAAAAGGTGACAGTTAAACACTCACCATTAAATGAAACGTCTTTATCACATTCCCCAAGACTCCAGAAACACTGGGGAAGAGAAATAGGAAGAATGTTAGAGGCAGAGGATGGGGAGGAGTGCTTTGGAAATTTATCTTCCAGATACGAGGTCACAGCAGCTCTTGTTCCCTGCACAATATTGTCAACATGTCATCATGGATAACGAAGGAAGGTAAAAAGAAAGAAGAAAGAAAGACAAACATCAAAATAGAAGGGGAATGAATTAGAGGGAGGAAGGCGTTTAGTGTAAAGGGCATGGAGCAGAAGGGATAAGAGTGATGGGATTATAATCATAATACATTATGCACATGTATGAAAACTGTCAGTAAAAATGAGATATTGTCAGAAAATTTTAACACTTGGCACAAGTAGATTACACGTGCAGGTATATGTGTAGATATGTTTGTGGAATTAGGTGTGTTAGTAGCCATTGTTAAATAAAGTTCATCTCATTATTCACTTTTCTTACTCATAAAAATATCTCCACGTAATTGGACCAGAAAGAAAAACATCAGGAATTTCCCCAGGAATCGCTCATTTATCATCAAGGGCCTAGCCTATTTCTATTAACAAGAAGTATGCTTGCCAAATTTGTTATGGAGGAAAAGTTTATCAAGAAAATGTGGACCTTTTCAAGTCTTATTCATTCCCATTTTAAAACTTGATTCAACTAGTGATTTATCTTTAGGTATATCCCCTAGTTTTTCTAATCATTTGACATGGAAGAAAACTTGACTGCCCACCAGAATTTACTTGTTTGTAATTACTCACTGAGTCTATGTTTCTAGATTTATGGAAACACTTACTGTAGCCCATCTATTTGATTAGGCATATTCTTGTGATTATGATATTGCTTCAAAGATTAATTTACTAAACATATAATTTGATGCTTTTAATTACTAACACGGCACACTGAAGCTTAGTGACGTAACCTAACGGTCAGGATGTGCAATTTACAAGTTATTAATTACCCATTAACTCATGCACTCACATGACCTGGAAACCCATCATCTTGATTGAGAGGAGAGACCTAAATGATCCTAAAGGTGTTTTATATAATTTTCAAAAATATTCCAGGAAAAGTTGATGTTTGGATGAAAAAGAAGCTAGGAAAAATAATTGATTTTTAGTATATGTCATTACTTTCCAGCCCCAATTAGACATTGCTCTGCATAGCATTGCATATTTCTCAGTTTCCCCCAGCAGCATTGCTTATGTGACATGCCTTTTTTTCCCCTTAAAGAAGTGGGTAGAACCAGGGATGATTCTCACAGCCCTGGAGCACAGGGGCTCAAGCTCAGACATAACTGGGCTTCATTTACTAAGTGTGCATTACCTCATCCTCCAGATTAACTATGGATTTCCCATAAATCTCCATGTGGCTAACCATGATAAACTGCCCAACACATCACAGAACACGGCAGCGCTTATTAGCACTTGAGAAGTTATTGATTCCTTGTCCTGATTAATCTTTTATGGGTCTCTGTTGTATTAATTCCAGAGGAAAGTCTCGGCTCTGCTGCAGCGAGCTTGGTCATAGCTTCAACTCTAATGGCAAGATTTTTTAAGTGACCACTGTTAGTCTAGTGATGACTTTTCTGACACTATTTTCGTCTATTTATCAACAATGTGAATTTCTAAGTTGAACTTATTTTAAGATGTGCCAGTAAAATATGACCAAAACTTTTTTTTAACCTTTGGAGAGATGGCTCAATGGTTAAAGGCACTTGCTTGCAAAGCCTGATGGTCTGAATTTGATTCCCCAGTACCCATGTAAAGCCAGATGTACAAAGTGGTACATGCATCTGGAGTTAGTTTGCAGTGTCTAAAGACCCTAGTGTGTGCATTCTCTCCCCCTTCTCAATTTCTGCCTACAAATAAATAAAAATATTTTTAAAAATTTAATTGACAACCTTCATTCATATGCACAGTGCACTCTGATCATAATCCCCTCCTGTCATCCTTCTATGTCCCTCTTCCCTACCTCCCCTCCACTGAACTTCTTCTTTAAAACTAGCCCCTCATCTACAAAATTGTGTTTTATTCTTAAGGGTAAAAAGGAATTTTTATTTATATTTTAAGATAAAGTTTATTTTCCTTGCTTATGTAAATTGAAATATATATGCCTATCATTTTGGTGAGAGAGCTTTTGTACTATGAGAAACTGGTTTTATCAGGCTTATGAGCACCTTGTATTCTCTGATGCTAAATCCCACCGTTGGGCCCACGTGATTGCTTTCTAAGCTAACAGAGCAGTAGTCAGCTTCCTGTCACCATGACAATTAGCTGACAGGAGGAAAATCTTATTTTGGCTCATGGCTGTAGAGGTTTCAGCCCATGGTCACTGGGCCCTGTTGCTGCCTGCTCTGTGGTGAGGCAGCATTCCTGCTGGCGAGGAGACAGCTACTGTGCTCGTCTCCTGGGGATGGGAAGCCAGGAGAAAGGAGGGGGAGCCACAGTCCCAATGTCGTCTTCAAGGTCACAACCTGATTTGGGTTCACTAGCCCCACCTCGTAGAGGTTCCACCGTCTCCTGAGTGTGCCATTGGCTGGGAACTGAGCCTTCATTTGGCATGACTTTTTTGGGGACATTTAAGATCCAAGCTCTAGCATGAAACTATGACATGTGTGGAATTTTGACATCTTTGTAAATGGCCCAGGTAGTATGGAGGTTGGTAGAATTTCTGGTACAGAAGGCTCTGAGGAGGTTGCCCTTTGGTTTTTAGGGAGGATCTTGGGGAAAATAGTATTGAAGTGATTATATCTTCAAAGCTTTTGATTTAAGATTGATATGCTTTTAATGAGTAGAGTTCTGGTGGAAGGTAGGGAGCAATGGGGCTCCCAAGTTCCTGTCACTGCCACCCTGTGATGAGTCCTTGGCCTCACAACAGGCATTGGAAGCTGTGTAGCACCTTCAGAGCAAAGGGCTCTTCCATCAGTTTCCTGATAAAGTGCCCATATTTTGGGAGTGGGGCCAAACCTTAAGTTCCTGTCAGTGCATTAGCACTGAGCCTATCCATCCACAGTATTCTATAGGTGCTGATTTAATCCAGTCCAAATAGTAGTGGCCTTGGTTACCACCTTTGGCAGGGATGTTAGGGAGGAGGCTGATGTGAATAGATGGGACTAAAGGGACACCCTGGGGAGGCAGAACCCACTGACAGGCTTGAAGCTGCTGCAGGATCTTCTGCGTGGGTACTAATTACAGCCTTGGAGTGCAGATGTTTTGAGTGATATGATTGAACAACAAGCAGCTCCATACTAGATGTTCAGTGTGTGTGCCAAAGCACTCTTTCTGACTGTCATCTCCACCTTCCACAGAGCCATATGGATGAGAAGGGTGGCATATCTGAGGAATTTGTAGGTAAATATGAGTCTGATATTATTTTATCCATTGGGCAAGATGAAGAAAGCAGATTTCCTTGCTGTGAGGACAAAGTATTGACCTCCGACTAGAGAGATCAGTCCCTGTGCATAATCCCCACTCAAGGTTTGCAGTATGTTCCATGTTTTCAGTTCTGCAAAACATGTTGGTTTACTTGAGGTCACAGTTTTGAGCCTGGGGAATTGTATTAAATAGGTGCTCTGATTAATGGAGAATTAACCAGTAAAGATCATCCTTTTAAAACTTATATCACTTTAATTTTTATCTGAAATCAGAAAGATCTGGATTTGAAAACCAGTTCCATCACTTACCAGCTTTTTGAACTCGGGCAAATTACTTAATCGCTTTTATTCATCACTCTAATCTCTGCCTCAAAGGGATCTTGTAAGGATTAAATTAAGTAAAAGGTGTCTTAACAGAGGAGATGTGCAAAAAATGGTAGCCATTATTATTTAATGACCTGAAGTTAGAGAAAGCTTTGGTATGAGGTAATAAAAATAATTGAATCCTTCAATGAGGACTGATGTTGAATTAATTAGTGAATATCTCTGCCCTGGAATTGGGACAATAAAGATAAAAAGTTCCCACACTCCAAGAGTCCAAATCTGTAGGTGGAGGTGGATCTTTTCATGAGTGGTGATTTCCAGACAGTTTGCTCCAGATTAAAGGTGTGGGGTGTGGGGCAGAGGGCTGGCTCTGCCAGCAAGGCAGAAGATCACCATCTTTAGGTTTCTGCCCTCAGTGAGTGTATCTCTTTCTGATAAAAGCAATGCACACTGAAAAACTTATGTGAAATTAGGATGTTACTTGTTTGAATTTTGTTCACTGAGATGTGATAAAACATGGCAAACTGATTCCTGAGTAGCTCCACAAAGAAGCCAATATTCTAATCATTGAACACTGACTTTATGCAAAATTTGATTCTAGGTACTTGAGAGCCTCAGGAAGTCAAATCCAGGATATAACTTTGTGCTCCTGGAGCTTACAGAATGCTTGGGGAAGATGTTAAAAACAGGTGTTAGACCTCAGGCACAGGTGGAAGGGTGCCCAGGTAATTGGCATAGAGAGGAATGGTTACTGTCAGCCAGGGAGATGGAGAAACCTGGAGGGCTAGAGGGTTACCTGCCTCTGTCTGTGTGCTAAGGGTGGAAGGCTGCTTAAAAATGGTTCCATGGCACGGGAATCCAGGATATTACTATAGGGTTGAAAATTAAGAAATAAACTGGATTCAGTGAGGTACTGGCTCAGATGATTGATTGGGAGAATAAGCGAAAAGAGAAGGTGTCAGGATTTTGAGTTTTATTAACAATGCATTAAAATGCCACTCAAAAGCAATCAAGCTAGATGTCCAGAAAACCACACACAACACAGCAAGTCCTGCATCCTCTCCTTCCTCAGCCCCTAAATTCCCTCTGTCCCTTACTCCCTCCCTCTTTCCCTTCCTTCCTCCTTCCACATCCCTCTCCCCTCCGTGAACACACACTGCCTACTCCGTGGCAGATGACACACTACCTAAATTCTTCCGTAGGGCTGGAGAAATGGCTCAGTGAGCAGAGCGCCCACCTTTCCAGCACATATGAAGCCCTGAGTTTGATCTGCAGCACCACATAAACTGGGTGTGGTGTTGCACACCTGTCACCCCAGCATTTGGAAGCAGGAAGATCAGAAGCTTACAGTCAGCTACACAGTGAATTCAAGGTCAGCCTGGATTACATAAGACCCTGTCTGAAACAACAACAATAAAACCCAACAAAACAAATCAAATTTTTTCTTACTTATTTTTATTTATTTATGAGAGAGAGACACAGAGAGAGAGACAGAGAAAATGGCACACCAGGGACTCTAGCCACTGCAAACGAACTCCAGACACATGTGCCACCATGTGCATCTGGCTTATGTGGGACCTGGAGAATCGAGCCTTGGTCCTTAGGCTTTGCAGGCAAACACCTTAACTGCTAAGCCATCTCTTCATCCCAAAATCAATTTTTTTCTGTAGCTCATTCTCTAGCAGAAAACAGACTCTTTGCCCCAAACAAAAGAAAACAAACCAGGCCATGCATTAAGTGTTGTGGCAGTGCTGAGATGCAGGGTGGACCCAACAGGTTCCTGGTTATATAGGGTTTACCATTGTGGGATTCTCCTGCACCAGGAGGAAAGTCATTATTTTTTCACTCAGCAAGTTTTGTTCTCCCTAAGCATAACATCCCATCTCCATCCACTGGAAGCTGGTCCTCTGTTCTCTGTCTTAGGAACTATATATATATATATATATTTTTTTTTTTTTTCTTTTTCTTCACATTTCCTAGTTAAGCCTTGTCTGGGCACATGGGCTGCAGAAGTGCTTCCCAAGTCAGCATCTTTAAAAGTTAGTACATCCTAGCTTCTTTTGACAGCTATTTATGTTGGGATCTTGTCATTTTATCCAATCAGTCTCAAATCTATACTCTTCCTGTTTCTATCACCCCTAAGGGACCAAGTTTAATCAGTGGATTGCCTCTGAGGTGTTGACACTCATTGATAGCAGCTGATATAGGCCAGGGAGGATTAGAAACTGAGGGAGAGGGAGAAAGGACAGATCTGATGGGAAGACTGTGGTGACTTTCTCTGTCCTCCCAGGCACATAGAATGTGTGTGGTGAGGTTTGAAAGGCAAACAAGGATATTTTGGTCACTCTCACCCATTCCTTTCTCCCAGTTCCAGTGATCTGGGGCTCTTTGGAATCACTAACTTCATGATGGTCCTTCCATGGCTATGATGAGCATGAATGAGTTCTATTAAATGTGAGCAATCACAGGGATTTCATGGAAGATGGTGAGGAAGGGCTCTTGCTCCTGTCCGCTATGTTGAAAAAGGACAGTTTAGATTTTGTTCACAAGCACAAGAAACAAGAAAAGTACATTTCTCCATGTCGTAATGGACATTAGCATAAGTCATTAGTGTACTTTTTCCGGAATGCTTTAGGGAAAATTACTGAAATAGATACACATTGGAGCATTTACTTAACCCTTGAACCAGCTGCTTTCTCTGAGACCTGACCTGTCCAAGTGGCTTGGGGTAATAGACATGACTATGTGGCCTGATTACCCCATGGCCACAGCTGGATAAGCCTGGGTTGGTACTGAGCAGGGCTGAGCCAGTCAGACTCTTGAAGCGATGGACCCCAGTCCTTCAAATGTTGACTACTGTCTGCTTTTGTCTGGTTGGTAGGAAGATCTCAGGAACTACCGAGCTGCTGCGAGGTGGGCAAGCAAACAGGACACAGGGAGGCTTCCGGGCCAGAAAACCTGTGGCGCTTGTTGTCTCCCTGTGCTAAGAACATCCTGGGAGGAAGGGTGGCTTCTCCTTCATACGCATCGTGGGGAACTGTTGTTTGAGTGCAGAGTGCTCCTTTCATAAGCAACAAGGCAGAATTGCTTTGGAAGCCTTAAGTTAATCCTCTCCTGAAATGCCAACTCGTAATTCCCACAAGCTCTGGTTAGGTTTAATGTTTTCTTCCTTCTAATGGACAGTAATTGAAATGGATTTATTATCCAAGTTATTCCCTAGTTCAGGATATCACTTAGAAAGATGGGACTATAAAACGAGATCTTCACAGTCAGAAAGCAACCTTTAGGGGTCCACAAGTGTTACTGTAAGCTTCCTCCAGCTTGGATCCTCCCTGTGCGATAGAAAGTTGTCTTTCAAGTTTGGAAATTTAATTATAAATTGGATTTACTATCTCTCTTTACCCAATTTAGAAATACTGTCAGGAGAAAATATGTCCGACTTCACAAATGTTTTCAGACTTGGGTCTTCTCACAATTGCATAGTGCTGGGGACTGGTGTCATGAATGACCAGTTTCACCCTCATGGTGTCTTTCCTCACTCTACCAGTGAGACACCAGTGGCTGGTTCCCACTCCACTTTCACATGTGTCCTCATACATTGGCTCTATCAGAGGCTCTGAAGTGGGAGGCCAGGACTGGTGGGTCACAAGAGAGCAAGCAGGACCCCAGGGTGCCACCTTCTGGGTCACGTTTCACCTCCTGTCCAAGTTCATCCCTTGTGCAGTGAAGCAGTGTGGAGAGCGCCCTGCCTTTGCTTCTCCTCTGACTTATTCTAGCTCATCATTTAATATTTGACGAAACATGCAAGGTGAATACCCAGCAGGCTGTAGTCCTAGGGCTAAATGTCGAGTAACAGAATGGCTCATCCTGAAGGGCTTACAATCTATGGAAGGCAGGTGAATCAAGGGTTAAATTAAATAATCACTGGAGAGTGCACAGAGCCAAGCAATGGATACTGTGGCCAGGAGAGCAGGCTCAGGTGTCACAATGAGGAGCATAACCTGAACTGAAAGCTGAGGGACCTTGAGGGGTGGGGATGGGGCATAGGTGTTTCAGGAAGCCACAGGCACAGGGAAGCGCCTGTCAGCATGGCCGTGTGTGCCTGTGTGTGTGCATGGGGTGGTGGAAGAGCCTGTCAGCATGGCCGTGTGTGCCTGTGTGTGTGCATGGGGTGGTGGAAGCGTCTGTCAGCATGGCCGTGTGTGCCTGTGTGTGTGCATGGGGTGGTGGGCAGGCAGGTTCCCAGGTGAGAATTTCTGGAAGCACAGAGCAATGAAAATGGTGCCCGAGGCTGCGCCAGATACAAAGACCCTTCATGCCACACTAAGGAGCATAGACTTATCCTGAGGAGAGAATTAAAAATGTTCATGGTTTGGGGGCTGAAGAGATGGCTTAACAGTTAAGGCACTTGCTTCTGAAGCCCAAGGACCCAGATTTGATTCCCCAGTACCCAGGAAGCCAGATGCACCAGGTGGCACATGTGTCTGGAGTTCATGTGCAGTGGCTGGAGGCCCTGGCGTGCCCATTCTCTCTTCATCTGCCTCTCTCTCTCTGTCTTAGTAAGTAAGTAAGTAAGTAAATAAATGTTCATGGGCAGGTGGTAGGAGATGGTATTGCCAAGGAAAGCTGAGTTGGTTGTTGCTCAAGAGGCCTTGTGGCGTGATAGACTGACACCCTAGAATGCATGATCCAACCTTAAGCTTTATGCATTTCAGGGTCACATTTATTCCACGTAAACTTGTAAGACATAAGTATTAAACTGGAATGCAACTGTTTAAGTTACTAGTGCAAAACAGCAGGGAAGGTCCGATACTGGCGGGGTATGCCTGGGAAGTATGTGGCTCCCTGGAGGCATGCTTCCCGAGCCAGAGCCACGACGGCGAGCAAGACTCCAGGGTGCATTTAAGAGCACTGACCTTCCTGCTGCAAGGAGAATACTGGAAGTCAATGTTTGTGACTCATGTTGAGGTGTTTTTCTTCTATGGGACAGTGCAGGATTGTTAGGGTTAAAATTTATATCAGCTTTTTCTTCCCCGTGGGTATCAAGGTTAACCAAGCTTACAGATTCCCAAATTCTTCCTGTGGATGCATCCACATCCCTGTCTTAGTGTGTTTCCTGTGGTAATTACAGAACATCACAGATGGGCCATTTGAAAATGAGATGTTTACTTGGCTCTGGGTTCTGGAGGGTGGGACGACGAAGGCATGGCATGGGCATCGGGAGAGGACATTCAGCCTGTTCCACCTGACAGCCAAAAGTTAGGCTGAAAGAACTCCTCATGTGATCACATCCTGTGAAGTAATAGCCTTGGGCAGCTTGGGATGCCTTCACTCTCTCAGGCAACTTCTGTCTGTGATCCGCATGAGGAAGCCGACACCTGGGCATGATAGAAAGGGTGGGAGTTGTCTCAATTACTTGTCATCCTAGAGGGCAGACAGCCTTCATGAGACTTATAGCTATGAGCTAGCCCCCATCTGTACACCCGCCTAGTGCTAGGCCTCAATGCAGTTATATAGTTCCCCAAAGGGAAATGTCCTGGAGTCTGGTTGGGCTAGAGGTAGGTACTTCCTGTGGAGTGGACCAAGGCTCTGGTGGGGTCTCTGCCTTTCTATAGGACACACATTCTCCCCACATTCTACCCCTTCTGTGATGTTAGAAGCTGCCAGCTGTGACCATTCACTGGCCCTCAGCTCCTCACCAGAAGCACCAGAGAATGGGGGTCTGTTTTATAACTACTTTATCTCACTTGAGGACTCAAGTTTAAAATGATAAAATTGTGCTGGAGAGATGGCCTAGTGGTTAAGGCACTTGCCTGTGAAGCCTAAGGACCCATGTTCAATTCCTCAGATCCCACGTAAGCCAAATGCACAAGGTGACGCATGGCAAGGTCACACATGTGCACAAGGTGGTGCATGTCTCTGGACTTTGATTACAGTGGCTGGAGACCCTAGAGTGCCCTTTCTGCCTTTCTTTCTCTTTTTCTTCCTTCCTTCCTTCCTTCCTTCCTTCCTTTCTTTCTCTCTTTCTTTCTTTCTTTCTTTCTTTCTTTCTTTCTTTCTTTCTTTCTTTCTTTCTTTCTTTCTCTGTTTCTCTCTTTTGCTCTCTCATGAAAAGGCTAGTCTGTTGAGCTTGCTTAAAAAAAAAAGAAAAGAAAAGAAAAGATAAAATTCAGAAGCTCTTCTGACCAGGGCTTACAGTCTCTACCTCTTTCTCTTCACATGCTTAGGTGACTCTGAAACACGAGTGCATTACTTTGGCTTCTGCTCCTCAACAGGCAAAAGTCACATCTTGTGGGAAGTATTCTAGCATGCTGCCTCATTCCACTCAAGTTTCCTTCTGAGATTATCTGATGGCATGCAGAGCTTTCTGACCACAGAAGAGGTTGTTGTCCTGTGTACTGAGGAATTCTAGAATGCTTTGCAGAAAACAATTATGACACCTAACTTGATATTTTTTCTTCTGGCTTCATATATTTGTTTCTTCATGCTTCTCTGTGTTGACTTCAGCCTTGTCCAGTGGCTTCTCCCTGCTTAAGCATGCATTCTCACACACTATGATGTCACGCCTCATCCATCAGGCAGCACGCCAGACGGTGAGATCAGAGTGTGGATGCTGCCAGCACTCTGGAGTCCAAATCGCCAAGGTGCTTTCCTTGTGTGGCACAGAAGTGTCTCCGGGCAGAGATGGGACTTCTGCCCAGTGACAATTGTTTCACAGTGTTGACTTCTGTCGGGGGGTCAGAAAGGCAAGGACTCAGGCATGCTTCTGGTTATCCTGAAATTTGTGACCAAAAATGCAGATTACACATTCATAGAGGATCATGAGGAAATGTTCAGACAATAAAAACCAGCCTTGGGGAGAGGGAGATGGCTTAGTGGATGAAGCACTTGCCACTCTTGCTGGAACACCCAAGTTTGATCCCCTGAACCCACGTGAAACACAACTGGAAGCCACGGTACCCACGCTGCACTCCCAGCGCGCTCATGCTGACAGGAAGTGGGAGGTGACGGTAGGAGAATTTCCGGGAAGCTTGTGGTGAGCACAGCAGGAACCCAGAGCCAGGAGTTACGGTGTCATACTTTGGCGCAGGCCTATTATTCATTCTGAATGAATTTTTATGAGGTGAGGTAAGATCAGATATGCAGAACCATTTCTTAAAATGTTCATTCATGTGTGTGTATGCACATGTGTATGTCTGTGTGTGTCAATATGTGTATGCATGTTCATATGTATATAAATGCTTTTAGAGACCAGAGGTGACATTAACTGTCTTTCTGACCATCCTCTACTTCCGTTCTTTGAGACAGGGTTTTTTTGTCGGAATTTAGGGTTCACTAATTTCGTTAGATCAGCTAGCCATGAAGTCCAAGGGATTCTCTGTCTCTGCCTTCCCAGTGCTCGGATCACAGGTGTGTGTTACAACACCCAGTATTTTATGTGGGTTCTGAGGCCTTAAAATAAGAGCCTCATGCGCATGCAGTAAGCACTATACCCATGGAGGCCTCTCACATTTCTAAATTACTCTTCCACCTTGGTTGAAAATCACATGACCAGATAAATGTAGTCTTTTATAGTCTTCCTTATGTTTTGTTGACTTGTCTTCTCTTATATTATTCCCCTTGTGTCCTGATCATTAAACCTTTAGCCTAAATCTTGAAATAGCACAGCATGTTATTTTATTATAAAATAGTTCCTTTGAATTTCCTTATATGTTTTAGAATCAACTTTGTAATTAAAATGTTGGCATTTTATTTGGGATTATGTTGAATCTGTTCATCAAATTGGGTTCAATTGCTATCTCAGTATCAGCTTTCCTGTTCATGAACAGTGGTAAAGTGCTTCAATTATCATGCAGTTCCTTAATTTTTTCCTGAAAGTCCTTTTTTTTTTTTGAGGTAGGGTCTCACTCTAGCTCAGGCTGACCTGAAACTCACTCTGTAATGCCAGTCTGGCCTTGAACTCACAGTGATCCTCCTGCCTCAGCCTTCTGAATGCTGGGATTAAAGGTATGCACTACCATGCCTTACTCTTCCTTAATTTTTCTCAGTCATGTTTTAGAAATTTTAAGTGCCACTACTGTTGTTTTTAACATTTTGTTGACAATTTTCACACCTATACATTATGAATTTTGATAAGGTTAGAGTTAGGCTTTACATGGGTACTGGAGAATTGAACCAAGGCCATTAGGCTTTAGGCATCTTTAACCCCTGAGCTATTTCCACAGCCCAGCCATAGGCTTTTGACTAGGCTTTCAGTACTAAATATGAATTCCCTCTTATGGAGCAATTTTTATTCCAATTTACATATAAATCTAAAAATCCCAAGTTAGGATCTACTTATGAGAAAGAACATATAACTTTTATCTTTCTAGGGCTGGGTTACCTCAGAATATAATATTTTACAGCTCCTACTATTTTTTGAGAATTTTATTTTTCTTAACAGCTGAATAAAACTCCATTGTGCATAGGTACCAAATCTTGATTGCTCACTCATCACTTGATGGGTATTCAGACTGACTCCATTTCCTAGCTATTATGAATAGAGTAGCAACAAACATGGATGAACAAGCATCTCTACTGGGAAGTGGTAGTGTCTTTAGGGTATATGTTCAGGAGTGGCATAGCTGAGTCATATGATAAGTCTAATTTAGCTTGAGAAACCTTTACATTGATTTCTGTAATGGCTATACAACACCAACTGTGAATGAGGGTTTCTTGTTTTGTTTTTTGTTTGTAGCTTTTCACCATTAAATATGATGCCACAGGCTTTATCCAGACAACTCCCTGTCAGGCTGAGGAAGAATTCTTCTAACTTACCTGCTAAGAGTTTTAAAGGTATTATTATTTTCTGGGTGGGCATGTGTGCATGGTTATATTTGTGTGGACACATGCATATGTGAAAATGTACATGCGTGTGTGTGTGTGTGTGTGTGTGTGTGTGTGTGTGTGTTTGCCTTTGGGGGCCATAGGACAACCTCAGATGTCAGTTATCTCCAGTATGCTATCAACCTCTTTCTGAGACTCTCACTGGTCTCTCACTGGCCTGGGAGGCTGGCTGGCCAGTAAGCTGCAGGACTTACCTGTCTCCACCTCTCCACTCTGGGTTTGAGGCACATGCCACGACCCTGGATGTTTATGTGGGTATTGGGATTGGACTCAGGCCCTTATGCTCATGAAACAAGCAGTTTGCCAACACTGCTATCTCCTCAACCTTCCAAAATATCATTAATATTTGGAAATAATGTAATTGATATTGATGAACTGAGTTTCATCCTTTATTTACCACTTTATACATTTTGGGTTGAAATTTGTAACATTCAGCTTAACTTTTTTGTATCTGTGTAGTTTTTTCTTATGTTTGCATGTCAGTTTTTAATTTCAGTGGTCTATGCCTCTGTACCCTTTCCTGCAGACTTGATAGAATTCACCAGTGAAGACCTCTGGGCCTGGAATTTGGTAGACAGGTGTTGTAAGAAGGTTTAAAATCTCTGGCTCAGTTTATTTTGTTTGTTTAAACTTTTCATTGACAACGTCCATACACATGCATAATATGCCATTATTATAACCCCTCTCAGCACCCTCTTTTCTCTCCTCTCCCTTTTATATCCCCTCAGTTGAATCCCTTGTTATTTCCACCTCATCTCTCTACTGTTTGATGTCATCATTTCCTATTGCGCAGGTCTTGTGTAGGTAGCACGAGACACTGTGAGGTCATGAATGCCACGGCCACTTTGTGTCTGAAAGACAGCATTGCAAAGCACTCCCGCTCTTCCTTTGGCTCTTACAGTCTTCCCACCACACCTTCTGCAATGGTCCCTGAGTCTTGGAGGGTGTGGTAGAGATGTATCACTCTGCGGATCATTCCATTATCTCTTCTTCTCAGCACTTTGATGAGTTTAAGTCACCCCAGTGGTCACTAAATGTGAATGTACATTAGTATGTGGGTATAAACACAAGTATTTAGAGGTCAGTTTGGTGGGCATAATATATCCATCTTGCCAAACAGCAGTAGTAGTTCCCCCCACCCCACCTCCTGCCCAGGGCTATGACCTCCCCAGCCATAGGCTTTTGACTAGGTTTTTAGTACCAAAGCATGAATTCCCCCTGGGATTGAGCCTCAAATACAATCAGAGAGCTGCTGGTTCCCCCACAGCAGACATGCCTATTGTGTCACTTGGAACATTTGGCCTGCAGGGTCAACTGTACAGCTTGCAGCATCTACTTCTGGTTAAAACTAGTGATGGTGTCTCTTCTCCAAAGGCTGCACAGCTCTGCCCAGCATCCTGACAGCTCGTCAACAGGGAGGAGGCTTCCAGCTCAGCACCAGCTTGATTTCTCAGTGTCATGCAGCCCAAGCATGTGGTGTCTTCAGCAACAAGGTCTTACTATCTAGATCTAGTGAAAAGCTAAGAGCCTTGGCAGTACCATTAATGTTTTGGGGGCATCATGGGCCTCCCTGACCAACAACTTACTGGAAGGTATCCCACTCATGGCACTGAAATTTTGTTATAACAATCTATGGCTTTTGGACACAGCATTATATACCCCCCATTGGATATTTCTATCCAAACTGAGTGATTAATAGAATCCATCATTCTTGCTTACATTGTTGATCCATTGTAGCAAGGGAGGGAATAATATTCCCCTATTATCTTTTTTATGACTGAAATATTTATTGTGAAATCTCATCTTTTTTTTGTGAGAGAGCAAGAGTGAGAGAGCGAGAGCAAGAGAGAGAAAGAGAATTGGCATGCCAGGGCCTCCAGCTACTGCAGCTGAACTCCAGACACGTGCGCCGCCTTGTGTGCTTGTGTCCCCTGAGTGTCTGGATTACATGGGACCTAGAGAATGGAACATGGGTTCTAGGTTTCACCAGAAAGTGCCTTAACTGTTAAGCTATCTCTCTAGCCCAAAATACCATCTTTTATTGTCAATTATTTTTTTCTCTTCCTACCTAAAATTACTCAATTTTACAAAAATGTTTTTTTTCCTATTTTCGATTTAACTTCAGCTGTTTATTTATTATTTCCTTCTTTTCATTTAGTTTGTGTTCAATTGGGTTCAAATTTGCAGGCAATGCTACCCAATCATTGTACTTCACCATAACATGTTGTTGTAGTCAGGTTCTCATTGCTGGTAGAAATTACCCAACCAAGAGCAGCTTGTGGGAAAAAAGAGGTTTATTTGGCTTACAGGCTTGAGGGGAAGCTCCACAATGGCAGGAGAAATGACAGCATGAGCAGAGGGTGGATATCACTCCCTGGCCAACATAAGGTGGACAATAGCAACAGGAGAGTGTGCCAAACACTGGCTATAACACCCATAAGCCCATCCCCAACAATACACTCCCTCCAGGAGGCATTGATTCCAAAATCCCTATTAGCTGGGAACCTAGCTTTCAGAACACCCAAGTTTATGGGGGGCACCTGCATCAAACCACCACGTTCCACCCCTGGCCACTATAAACTGATAACCACACATGATGTAAAATACAATGCATTCAGTCCAACTTAAAAGTCCCCATAGCTAGCCGGGCGTGGTGGCATATGCCTTTAATCCCAGCACTTGGGAGGCAGAGGTAGGAGGATCACTATGAGTTCAAGGACACCCTGGGACTACATAGTGAATTCCAGGTCAGGCTGGGCTAGAGTGAGACTCTACCTTGAAAAGAGAAAAAAAAAAAGACCCCATAGTTTTTATCAATCCCAATGATGTTCAAATATCCTCGTAGTCCAAGATGTTTTAACTGAGCTGTAATACAAAAGTTTTCCCCCCAAACCCATAATGGCGCAGAATAAACACTCACACTGCAAAAGATGGTATTGGGCATAGCAAAGAAATATTCAACCAATACAAGATTTAAAACAACCAGGGAAAACATCAAACTCTGTAGCTTCAAGTCCAACAACTCTAGGCAATGACAAATCTCCAAGTCCAATAATTCTAACCAGCAACAAGTCTCTGGATTTCTAATTCCGCCCCTCCAGCTAGGCTACTCACAGTCCTGGAAAACTTCATCGGGCCGGCAGCTTTCCATAGCAGCCATCTCGTGGTCCTGTCATCTCCGCTGGGTCTCCACTGTAATCCACAGTTCATTCTCATGGCCCCATGGGGTCTCCATGCAGGCATCCAGCAAACCTGCTTCACACTGCCCATGCCATTTCCAAAACACAAGACCGTGTTACAAACTCAATGGCCCTCTCTTTCCTGCATTCCTTATACTCCACAATATCAGGTAGGGTGCCAATTTGTTAATCCAGGGGGAAATAAAGCAGACTTTGAAGAATAGGATGCTCCTTGAGCACTCAGGCCCCTTCAAAAGAGTCTACATTTTTCCTGTTGCTCCAGTGCAGGTCAGCTGGCCCAATCTCAAAGGTTGTAATCCCTCAAACAATTTTCAGGTGAATGGGCAGCAGTTTAGGCCCAAGGATTTCGTTTTTCCTCTGCCACATCCCTCTGTTCACACCAGTCCATTTCTTTGTAGTGCAACTCTGCACAACTTCTCAGGACATGGGCATAACAGCAAGCTTCACACAAACTGCTAGCCCAGTCCAAGCAAAGCTCTTTCTCACCCTCATAAGTCAAACCTCACAGTCCATAGTTCTTACTGCATTCAGGCCTTTCAATTCTGACCAGAATAGTCCATCAAGCTGTACTTAACAGCACTGCAAGGCATCTCTTAGGCCAAGGTTTCAAATGCTTCCACATTCCTCTTGAAAATCAGCTCTAAAAGGCCAAAGCCACACAGTCAGGTGTCTAGTAGAAATCCTACTCCTCAGTACCACTTTACTGTTGCAGTCAGGTTCACATTGCTGGTAGAAATCAGCCAACCAAGAGCAGCTTGTGGGAAAAAAGAGGTTTATTTTGGCTTATAGGCTCAAGGGGGAAGCTCCACGTTATCAGGGAAATGACAGCATGAACAGAGGGTAGATATCACCCCCTGGCCAACATAAGGTGGACCATAGCAACATGAGAGTGTGCCAAACACTGGCACGGGGAAACTGGCTATAACACCCATAAGCCCACCCCCAACAATACACTGCCTCCAGGAGGTGTTAATTCCCAAATCTCCATCAGCTGGGAACCCGGCATTCAGAACACCTGAGTTTATGGGGGACACCTGAATCAAATCCCCACACACGTCTTCATCTTGAAGCATTCACGTACCAGCAGGGAAGTTTGCCTAAGCACGAACACGCACCTGCACTTGGAGGTGGTCAGACACACGTGGTTCAGTGCAGACAGACTCGCGTGTCACGGGCAGTGTTAATTTCTGTCTCTTCTCCCTGTTCCTTTTGCATCTCAGTATCTCTCGATTCTTTCCCACCTCACACTAGAACTGTGTGTGTGCTTTCACACTGCTCACCGTGCAAGCACAAGAGCTTGCCTGTACGATAACATGCATTTCGGAGCTGATCGTTCTGTGTACATGCAGTCATATTACTCATGTCGCACGAATGTCCCACCTCTTTATTACACTTGTGTGCTTGTTTCTCACGGTAAACAACCAATAAGCAGCCACTGAATCCCTCCAAGGTCATTGGTGCGCTCCTGTCTCAGTCTTCTTAAAGGTTCAGGGGTCTGTGCCATGCTTTGCCTGCCTGCACATGCCGGCATTTCGCTGGCTCACTGTGATAGAAGTAGATAGGAGCATAAGTTTCTATGCATTGCTAGATTTATTAAGACACATCACAACAAGCAGTTTCTACCAGCAGCTGAATGCACTTTCTCTCCAATCCTTGCTGGGGTGGCATCTGCAGTACCTGGATGTTGGTAATCCAGTGTTTGCCAATTCCCTGGTGTGACTGATGAGAATTTCACCTATTTTATATTACCCATGACTTCCTTTTAATATGGTGATATTACAATTTGCATTTTAATCAATAAATAGAATTTTCTTTTTGGCATGCTGACATTTTACATTTTCACGTCAGGCGCTGTTTCTGGTTTCTGCTCTAATGTCAGTCTTTACAGAGCCCTTTCCACTCACAGATTATAGCAATGGTCATATAATTATTTCTATTATCTTTATGGTCTTATCGCCTCTCCTTCAACTTTAGTCTACCTATAATTTATCTTAAGGTAATATGTGAGATACAGATCAGGCATGTTTTTCCAGATGACATTGTAGTTGTTCTACGTAACTATTTGTTTTCTTTTTTCTTCTTTTGATTTTGTTCTCAGGATGGAATCCAGGGCCTCATGCATGCTAAGCAAGCATTTCACCATTGAGCTACATTCCCCAGCCCTTAAGTACTGTTTCTTGAAGAAGAGTCCACTATGGCGGTCTTAAATCCCCCCTTTATTGTAGATGAAGTCCCCACATGTGCCAGCGTCTGTTTCTGTATAACACCCCGTTCCACTGGTGCACAGCACTTTCTCCCCTCCTCTGTTTGCTTTGTTTTCTGGTGGCCACAATCTGTCTCATTTCTTTCTGTGCACATAAAAGGCTCCTGGTGAATGGTAAAATCCTTTATTTTCAAGTTCCTAAAATAACCTCATTTTTCTTTTTTGGTTTTTCAAGGTAGGGTCTTGCTCTAGCCTAGGATGACCTGGAATTCAGTATGTAGTCTCAGGGTGGCCTTGAAATCATGGCGATCCTCCTACCTCTGCCTCCCCAGTGCTGGGATTAAAGGCGTGCGCCACCATGCCTGCACTCATTAGGATTTTGATGGAAATTATATTTTACTTGGTTAGGAGCAACATTTTACAGTTTTGACTTTTTTCAAAAATGTCTCTTTTCTTAAGTTCTTTTATGTCTCTGGATGTCTCATCCTATGTAATGGAATGCCCCATTGTGTTTGCGTGTGTGGGAAATGCCAGCGTTTATATGTGGACACACATGCACTTCTTGCAGACAAAGAAATCGTTAGTTGCTCTTCTTTATGGATAGGTGTGGATGATCTCCATGGGAGAATCCTTTTTCCTTTGTAAACTGATGTCTCATAGTAATACTCTTGTCATGGCTAATTTGGTTTCCATGGCTTTAGTATGATGGGTCAAGTTTACTTCTTGGATTGTGGATTTTGGAATGGGTAGACTATAGTATAGAAGGTACCTAGGGTCTTCTGGGGGGGGGGGGCTAATACCTCAAGTTCCACCCTGTACCTGGAGCATGACCTATGGGCTGTGTAGGCTGCTGCTGAAGCAGAGCCAGGAGGACTAGGTCCCTGGTGGCAGTGACAAGAATTGTAGGTGGCGGGGGGGGGGGGGGAGCAGGAGAGGAGGCCTGGTGGTGAGTCTATGAAGCAGTAAAGATTGACTCTGCCTGGCCCAGCCTCTAGAGGGCAAACCTGCCAACTTGGGAAGGCTTAGTTACTGTAGGATGAAGGAATTGCCCAGGCTGGTAGGGTGGGGGGGGGGGGGGAAGGAGGATGTCCCTCTGTCTGTCTGTCTGTCTGTCTGTCTGTCTCTCTCCCTCTCTTTGGGGAAGCCCAACCGACTGGCCTTTTCATGTGAGAGAGTGAGATGAGAGAGAGGGCACATCAGGGCCTCCAGCCACTGTAATTGAACTCCAGATGTGTGAGCCATCTTGTGCGTATGTGTCACCTTGTGCGTCTGGCCTGCGTGGGATCTGAAGAGTCGAACATGGGTCGTTAGCCTTTGCAGGTAAGTGCCTTAACTGCTAAGCCATCTCTCCAGCCCCCAACCTCTCTTTTCTTCCACTTGTCTTTTCTGCATGTCTGAGGATCTCACATAGCTGACTGTAGCCCAGCTTTCATCTGAGTCTGAGTGTGGAAGTCCTCTCCTTGGCACATCTCATGCCTACATCTCATGTGTACAGATAGCTGCAGCCTCTGACCTGGACCACCGGGTCCCTTGAGCAGCTCCATGCCATTGTGCCCTATCTGTCGGATATCTGTGGGCTGTGACCAAGAGGTAGAATACATTTCTACTTTATTTATTACCACTATAGTTGGGGTCAGTATGTAACCAAAAGTTTGCACCTACATGTTGAAACTGCTAAAACCAAATTTGGGGCTATGCGCATCAACCGTGAACTCCAAGGCAAGTCAAAGAGATGGACTGTGGGCTATGAAGACAGCAACTTTGTAGGCCATCAAAGGGCAGCTGGTATAGTTATTTCCTACCATCATGGGGACCAGGAAGCCAACTGTGGACTCTGCAGTCCAGAGCTCTGGGAGTGCAGTTTCAAAGTGAGGAGCAGTTTCCACAATCCCTAGTGCTTTCTTGCTCCTTCCGGCTAGACATCAGGATGGGGAAGCTCAGGAGAGGCCTGGCTGGTGAGCGTGCTCTTGTAGATGGGCTGAGAGGCACTCTGCGTCTTCCTTCCTGGACTTGGAAAAGTATGCAGCTTGCTTACCTTCTAAACATGGGCTTTTGATTTTAAAACTATCATGTGAGTTTTATTCTTTTGTTGTTTTTAAGTTTATTTACTTTATTTGAGAGAGAGAGAGAGAGAGAGAGAGAGAGAGAGAGAATGGGCACACCAGGACCTTCAGATGCTCCAAACTCCAGACATATGCGCCACCTTGTACATCTGGCTTACATGGGTACTGGAGACTCAAACCTGGGTCTTTTGGCTTTGTAGGCAAGTGTCTTTTTTTTTCTCCATTTTTATTAATATTTTCCATGATAACAAAAAAAATCCCATGGTATTACCCTCCCCCCTTTCCCCTTTGAAATTCCATTCTCCATCATATCCCCTCCCCATCTCAATCTTTCTACTTACATATATACAATACCAACCTAATAAAAGCCCTCCTCCCTTTCTTTCTCTTCCCTTTCTATCTCCTTTTTTAACTTACTGGCCTCTGCTACTGAGTTTTTTCCTTCTCACACAGAAGCCCAATCATCTCTAGCTAAGATCCACATATGAGGGAGAACATGTGGCGCTTGGCTTTCTGGGCCTGGGTTACCTCACTTAGTATAATTCTTTCCAGATCCATCCACTTTTCTGCAAATTTCATAACTTCATTTCTCTTTACTGCTGAGTAAAACTCCATTGTATAAATGTGCCATATCTTCATTATCCACTCATCAGTTGAGGGACATCTAGGCTGGTTCCATTTCCCAGCTATTATAAATTGAGCAGCAATAAACATGGTTGAGCAAGTATCTCTAAGGTAATGAGATGAGTCCTTAGGATATATGGTAGGCAAGTGTCTTAACCTCTAAGCCATCTCTCCAACCCTTCTGTCTATGACTTACTGTCTTATGCAGTATTTTGGTGTGTTTTAAGCATTTTCACTATGAGTGAGGTGATTGCTAAGGGTGTTATTTCTCCTATTTTTCTTGGGATTTGTACAAGTTCATAAATTCATGGCTGGCCATTATTAATTTTGTAAGGTTTATTTATATTCTGAATAGGATCTTGTTATGTTGCCCAGGCTGGCCTCAAACTCCTGGACTGATGATCCACCTGTCTCAGACTCCCCCGTAGCCCTGTGTGCACTCCAGTGCACCTGGCTGAGGTGTGAAGATTCTCTCTTTACCTTGGCACGGTGGCCTCCTGTGCTCTGTCTTCCATCTGGCACATGGGGGATACCCCGTGGCTCTCTCATGTTGCATCGTCCCTGCCTCTTCATCTGTCTGAGCTTTCCACTGCCTTCAGTTCCAGTTCATGACCTTCCATCTGCTGTGAAACTCATGTGTTGGGTTCTTTAGCTCCAGTTGTATCTTTCTGTTCCAAAGTTCTCATTTGGTTCTTCCAAATAAACTGATTTTTTGGGTGAGATTGCCCAGTTCTCCCTTTCCCCATCACTTCCTTGCTTATAACTATTTAAAATTACTTATCTGATCATTTTAGTGGGCACATCAAAGATCGGTTTATTTCTGTTGGCTTATCTGTTTTTTGTTGAAATGGTCCTGTCTCCTCACATGCACGGTATTTCCCCCAAGTGCTGGACATGGGTGTGAATGACTGTACAGCCGCCCATAGGGGCCTGTGAAGCCTCTGATGGCCGGGCCAGCGGACTTGGTTTGGACGAGGCTCTACAGCCCCTCCTCCTGGGGCTTTCACCCGATAGTCTCTCTAAGCAGCTGCTGACCTCCAGTCCTGGGCTTCTCAGCAGCTTTCTGGGAAGTCCCTCCTGTGGCCTGGGCTTCCTTTTTGGTTTACTGACTCTGAGTCTCAAAGCTTCATAATCAAGCATGTCTGGGATTAAAGAAAAAAAAAAAAAGAGACTGCTTTTTCCCCTTGATGTAGCTACATATTTATGTGTCATGTATGTTATGTGCTATGTTAAAACAATGTTCTTGTCTGGAATTGGTCCCTTTGTGGAGACATGGCCAGTATTTTATAACAGTTTCAGTGGACAGGTTGCACTGTTGGTCATGTCTGGTCCAACCAGCCCAGCGTTAACTGACAAACACTGGTCTCTGCTAACACACAAGTTCCGAGGCACGAGATGTCACTGTTGTGCTTGCTGGGGTAACATTCCTGTTGAAATTGTAATGCCTTTAATGGTTTGCCTTTTTAGCCCACACTGAACTAATCAGACAGTCCTATGGGGTCATAAATCATAGCATATTCCCGCAGAACCTCAGATGAAATAAATCAAAGAATTTCCTCCCAATCAGGTCTTCAATCACTCTTTTTAGTCACGTAGAAAATATGGTCCATGCTGTATTTACAGTTTGATGGTAAGGAGATGTTGAACATCAATGTGGGAGATTAAAAATGACAAGTTATATGGTGAAGAGTGTGAAAAGGTGTTTACACTGACATGCAGTATCTCGGGTGATCTACAGCTCAGTAATAGATATCATAAATCCGACAGTGGCCCATGGGCTTATGTTCTGGGCGAGTTAACACGGCAGGTCAGCCCACCTGCCCTGATGCTGGGGGTGGTCAGTCTGCTCTTCGAGCTGCAACGTGGTTACAGAACCATGTGGTTGTGGCTGGCCACTGACCTCACGCCTCCCCTACCTGCATTTGGTATTTCTGAATGGTGTTTTCCTGTGTCAGATGCCATTCAGTTGTTCAGTCTCTCCTAATTACTGAAGCATGTGCATGATCAATAAGCCCCAGAAAACCACTTTGACATCTCTGGTCCCAAACACCTTGCTCACTCTCCTGCCCTCTCCTTGCTTTGGAAGCTAGTACAGTTGTTCACCCTTGATTACCAATAAAAAGTCCTTATGGGCTGGGGATTTCTCAGGGGCAGAGTACCTGCCTAGCATGCACAAGGCCCTGGGTTCAATTTCCAGTAAAACACACACACACACACACACACACCACATATTATATACACAACAGAAAGAAAAAGAAGTAAATAAATATAAATATGTGTGTGTATATGATATCATTTGTGTGTGCACACACATGTATCCTGTGTACATGTGGGTAAAGGCCAGAGGAGGTCAGATGTCCTCTTCTGGCACCTTCTGACTTATTTCCCTGAGGCACAGTCTCTTACTGAACCTGAAGGCCTGGGTTCGATTCCCAAGTACCCACATAAATCCAGACGCACAGGGTGCTGCATGCATCTGGAGTTGGTTTGCAGTGTGCCCCTAGTGTGCCCATTCTCTCTCTCTCTCTCTGCTTGCAAATCAATAATAAATGAAATATTCAAATAAAAATGAATCTTTAATTACAAATGAGAATTGTGCCTGTGATGTTTGATCTGTGTTTGGATTACAGGAAGACTTAATCCAACTGATCGATATGTCCATCCCTTCGCAGCTTAGCTTTCCTGTGGAGAGAACACAGGAATCTGCTCCTTTGGTAATTCTGAAGCCTTCACTGCATCTTCACCAACTGTGGCCCACGTGGTGCATGAAGTTGCCAGACTGACTCCTCCAAGACTTTGTATCTCGGAACAGCACCTGTCTTCCTTCTCTCCCAGCCTCTGGTAGCCTCATGTAAGCTGGGCCTTGTGTAGTCTCAGAACCACGGTGGAGGCAGTGGGAGGTTCCAGGCTCACCCGGAGTATCACTGTGCCTGGCTGGGCTCTGCAAGGGTGTGGCTTGTGTCCCCTGCCCATGGCCCTCTCTCTGTGCACAGTGTCCCTTGGGGGAGCCAGGCGAGGGCTGGGGAAAGAGGAGCCCCACGGATCCTCCTCCTGGTGACCCACGTCTTCCCCACATTGGGCTTTACAGAAGCTTTCAGGGGTTACAGCAAGGGTCTCCTTGCGTCACAGACCAATAGCTGCCTGGCGACCCAGATTCTAGTCCAGAGACTGCAGACGGTATGGGGGGTGTGGGGCAGGGGTAGTGGACTATAGCACACCAAGGGGCATTTAAGTGGTTCCTTGGGACCCTTCCAAGGGGTCTGCCTTTGTCTGGGTGTGACTCAAGAAAGGACAAGGTCTAGGGGTACTCCTACAAGGCACTGTGACCTTCTGGAGTGACAGTGGAGTAGAGGACTCAGCGTGGACTATGCAGGAGGAAGAGGCCAGCTACCAGAGGCTTCTTGAGGCTCCTGAGGTGACTCTTCCCCATGGTGTCCCTCCTCTGGAGCAGTATGGAGGGGCAGGTTTGTGCAGCCTGGGATACAAACCACTGTGCAAGGGCGCTCCTTGACTCCTTTTTCCCATGGTGCACTGGGACAGCTGCCTGATTGGAGCAGAGGCTATGCTCCCCAGGGGTTCCCAGAAGTCTTCTGGGCCTACAGAATCTGTCCCACATATGCGAGTAGCCTGTAGGCCACCTCTGTACGCAGTTTCTGCTGCTGGTGGAGACTCTCAGATTGCAGCCTGCATCCTTCCCATCCCACACTTTTAATTCACCTAGCAGGAAAGGTTGACATCAGGAGGTCACTTTGGATCATGGAGATGTTCTGAAACGGAGGAATTTCTTCAAAAATAATAGGAAGATATTTTTTCACATGTTCCAGCAAAGTACATTTTATTTGACAAGATCCAGGCAACAGGAGCCCTTTACTCTGCAGTAGGGGGAGTCTCACTGGAGCAGGGTACAACAGAGATACCTGACTGAGGTGAAGCCTGTGGTTCCTGCACAGAGTCAGAGCTGGTGTCACAGCCAGAGCAGTCACAGGCCGCCTCCAGCCAGAAATGGAGGGCGTCTTCTACAGCCAGTTGCAAGTGCTCATCGCTGATTTTGTCTAGATTCTGGAGTTTTAAATTTTATTTTTATTCACTTATTTGAGAGAGAGAGGGAGAGGGAGAGGGAGAGGGAGAGAGAGAGGGATACAGAAATAGAAATAGACAGGTAGGGAGAGGGAGACGGAGAGAATGGATGTGCCAGGACCTCCAGCCACTGCAAATGAACTCCAGATGCGTGCGCCCCCTTGTGCATCTGGCTTACGTGGGTCCTAGGGATATGAACCTGGGTCCTTTGGCTTTGCAGGCAAATGCCCTAACCGCTAAGCCATCTTTCCAGCCCTGGAGTTTTAATTTTTGTGGGTAAGGCCAGAACACTGTCTTCAGAAAGTGCTGACTGGGGAGGAAGGTGGCAAGCACATTGAAGTATCCCCTGAGGAATGTTCTATAAGACTCCCATAGATCTTGGAGGTGGTACTTAGCACTGAGCATTAGACACACATAGGGTTTTCCATGGTTTCCTATAGAAATCAAAAAACTGCAAATAGCCCTAATGTCTGTGCTCGGGGCAGGGACAGCACTGGGATGTGCAGGGAGGTGGTATGTGCTCCCCAACCTCTGTCCCGTCGGAAGCTTCAGTCACATAGCGAGCTTTGGGCCACCTCTACGGAACACAAATATCAATATGAGAACTTCTAAAATGGAGGCTTGTCACGCTCCACATTTATCTCTCCTCTGAGAAGTTAGAATTTCTTCCTAGATGAGGTGAGCTTGTCCTTCAAATACTGAGAAGTGGAGTTATGGTGACGTGTTATCCCTCTTTTGTAGCTTAGGGTTCAGTGACACTGAATCCTCCTGTCACTCCTCCACTAGGTGATGCTGTCTTGTCAGCTGCCCAAAGCCCAGAGCCTCCTCCCAGGCCCAGGTGAGAGTGAGAGCAGAGCGGGCTGGGGAGGTGGTGCTCTGCATGGAGCCTTGGCTAGGGAAATGGTGTTCCTGCTAATGCTCCTGCTAATGAGGGGAACTCCACCTGCCCGGGAGCAGCTTTCACAGCCTGCGTTTTTGTTTGGTCTCGTGTGAAGGCTTGAGCAGCTGCCAGAGTGTTTTCTAGTGTCCTGCCAGCTCTAATGAAGCTCGCTGGCTCCCAACACTTTGATGGTCGATGGGAACATAGCAGAGGTGCTTGGAAAGTCCTCAGCCACGGGCCAGGGGTAAATCGCGCCCCATTCCCACCATTGCTCAACGCTTTTGCAGCATCAGGGTCTTGGCAGGTCCGGAAAGATTTGTGCAGAGCTCAGAGAAGCAGGAACTATACTGTGTAGCTTTAGACAAAATCTCTTTCCCTACAGAAGAAACCAAGAGACTACATGTAGCCTGGAGGCAGTGGCTCCTTTATCCCTCATGTTATCATTGTCATTTGATGTAAAACAATGTGCTGTTTCCCTTGTCAAGTCAGTACTGACTCCTGATTGTCCCTGATCTGCACAGAGAGGTTTTGTAAATCACCAGCAGAAGACTGAATTTATAGGTGCTGGCGGCATGGTTCTCTCTCTCTCTCTCTGCCAATCTCTTGTATTCCATTGACCATTCCCTAGGATATGATGTCCTTCTAGGGGTGGGATCCTATGGATTTATGAGAGCTGAGGAGCCGCCACTTGAGTGGCCATTATGTTGCTCTCCCAGGAGTAGGTCATGGCTGCAGGCAGGTCTTTCTGAAGGACTTGCCATCCTGACTTGTGTATCCCCGGGCGCTGTGTGGCAGACCCAGCATGAACTCAAGGTGGTGACTATGAAAGGGGACCACCGGGTTGGAGACTGTGAATGTCTGAGACAGGCCAGTGAAGTCAGTGTGGCCAGGGCCAACCTTTTCATTCTCTTACTGTTTCGTGAGAATGAGGACTTGGGGCATCTTGCCAACTCTTCAGAATGTAGAAACCCTGGCTTGTTTGTGATGAGGAAACAGCCATGTGGTCTAGTGATTGGCGCTCAGTTTGATGAACCCCATCCTTATTTCCCTTTCTCACCATGGAGCAATTAGGGTTTTGGCAGGAGCAGAATGCTACCGAAGAGGTGTTTGGGCAGGGAGCACTCTGTGTGTGTGGCTGTAGTATAGGAGACAAACCCAGCATGCTAAGATATCTAGAGCCCAGATTAGAAGAAGCTTTCACACAGGACCAGCAGGGCTGAGAGAAGTAGGGAGAGGCAGCCAGGGAGGCTCTTCCGGGACTGGGTCACAGGGAGATCTGCCCACACAGTCATGTGTTACCCATGCCTCCCAAGGGACTGGACCAAAAGCCAGAAGTCACAGGGCTGTGGGTGATGAGGCTTATCTGGGGTTGGTCTTGGCATAAAGCTGTGAAAAAGAGGGGCAGAGTGTATCTGAGGTCACAGGGCTGGCAGGGATGTAGAGGGTAGTCCAGCGTGCATCTCACCAGTTTGTGCACAACTTCTGTGCCTTTGCCTCCTACATCAACTGCTCACTCTGCATGGAGAAGCAGAGCTATTGGCTTCAGAGGGTTTTTGCCCAAACTTCAAGTATCTTTTTATTCTAAAACCTATGATATTTATGGGGCGTTACATTTATGTAAGAATCAAATGATGACAATTCTTGTTGGGCCTGATGCACTCTTGCAGCACCTCCTGGAATTATAAGGACAGCAGAGGACTAGAGAAGGAGGACCACCAGGGAGATAGGAGTGGAGCACCACCATGTGGATAGTGAAGAGGGAAGACTGCCACACTGAGATTATCAGAAAATTAATTCTCTTTTTGCTATAAGGGCTGAACAATGAAAACCACCGAGCACTGAAGAAAGAAACAGAAGAAGGCACTAAAAAATGGAAGGACCTCCCATGTTCCTGGATTGATGAAATGAATCTTCTTAAATGGCCATATTATCAAAAGAAATGTAAAGATTCAATGCAATCCCCATTAAAATTCCAATGGAATTTTTCATAGAAACAGAAAAAAACCTAAAATTCATATGGAAGTGCAAAAGGCCCAGAATAGCTAAAGTAATCCCATGTGGAAAGAATAATGCTAGAGGCACCACAAGACCTGATTTCAAATCATACCGCAGAGCCACAGTGACAAAACAGCATGGCACTGGCACAAAACTAAACACAGGGCAATGAAATGAAATAGATGACCTGGGAAAAAGCCCACATAGCTGCAGCCATCTGATTCTTGACCAAGTATCCAGAAATATACATTGGAAAAAAGCAGCCTCTTCAACAAGTGGTGGCAGGAAACCTGGCTGTCCACACATGGAGGACTGAGACAAGACCTCTCTCTCTCCCTGCTACAGAACCAACGTGGATCAAACACCTTAATCTATGACCTGAAATCTTGAAGCTACTAGAGAAAATGCTCTAAAATACAAATATAGGCAAAGAATTTCTATACAGGAGTCTAACAGTTCAGGAAATAAAAGCAGATATCCACAAATAAGACTGCATGAAATTAAGAAAGGCTTTTACATAGCACAAGAGACAGGAAAGTGGAGAGTCAGTTTATAGAATGGGAGAAAATCTTTGACAACTTTTCTAATATCCATATCATATAAGGAACTTAATAAATTGAACAACAAGTAAACAAGTCAATCAGTAAGTGAGCAAATGAACGGAACAGACATTTTTCAAATGAAGAAATACACACGGCCAATAAATACTTTAAAATATGTTCAACAGCTCTAGACATTGCAGAAATGCCGTCCATAAGTCCACTGAGATTCCAGGATGGAGATGATTCCAATATGAAGATTTCCCAAAAAACTCTAACAAACAGAACTTCTGTATGATCCAACTATACTCTTTCTGGGTATATGCCCCCAAAACTCAAAGTCAGATTACGATTACTAGAGAGATAGTTTGCATAACAATGTTTATTGCAGCACTGTTTACAACATCTAAGATATGGAGCCAGCTGAGGTGCTCATCATATGGAGAGAACCAAAAGGACGATATAGGGGCTGGAGGGATGGCTTAGTGGTTAAAGCATTTGCCTGCAAAGCCAAAGGACCCAAGTTCAATTCCCCAGAGCCCACGTTAGCCAGATGCACAAGGGGTGCATGTGTCTGGAGTTCATTTGCAGAGGCTGGAGGCCCTGGTCTGCCCATTCTCTCTCTGTCAAATAGATAAATAAATAAATAAAAAATAAAAATAATGAAGGTATATGCACACAGTGGTATTTTGTCTAACCACAAGGCAGAGTAGAATCATGTTGTTTGCAGGAAAATGGATGGAACTAGAGATCATGTTAAGTGAAATAAGATTCAGAAAGACAAGTACTGCATGTTCTGTCTCATATATGGAATTGAGGCAGAGAATGAAAATAAAAGGGGGACTGTTAGAGACATGGAAGGGGAAAAAAGGAAGACAGTCAAGAAAAGCTAACAGAGTGGGTGAATATGATCAAAGTATGCCATATGCATATGTAGAAATGTCATGCCCCTTATTTTATTTAGGTCCAGTGTATTTTGGAAGTATGGGCAGATTTTCAGATGTTTCGTAAACATGAATAATTAACTAGAAGACTTTTAGAATCGTTTCTAACTGCAGCAAATCTAGTCTGATACTTGAAAACATTAAAAAGACACCTGTGGATAGAGACACAGGAAGGACTTTTCCACAGTGTCTGGTGCCTCACTTAGTTCACCCTTCAGCTGCTACTCTCAGCCCTGCACAGCTGTGGAAAGCCCTTGGGGAGCACACACTGGGCTGGGGCAGCTCAGTCTGAGTTCTTGTGTGCTCTCTGGAAAAACTGACTGAGGATCCTGTGTTACTCAGATGTGCGTGCCTGGTTATGTAAGCCCCACTTCCTACTGTTGAAGCTCTCCCTCCCACAGTGACTCTGTTTGGAGATGGGGCCTGTGATGTCGCAGGTTGAATGAGGTCACAGCTTGGGCCATCCACCTGATGGACCTGGGTTCTTGAATGGGAAGGAGACACCAGAGTTCACTGTGCCATATAGGACCCGTGAGGAGGAGGACCCAACAAGAAGCCTCACCAGCACCTTGACCTTGGACGCTCTGACCCCCCACCCCCACCCACTGGCATCCATGGGAAAATAAATGTCTGTCATGCAACCCACCTAGCCCAGGCTATTTTGTTGTGGCAGCCAGCAGACTGAGGAGGACTGAGATGTTTGCAGAGTGAGAGCAGCTGTAACAGAGGTGAAAGACAAGAGACTTCTGCCCACTGGGGAAGGGTGCGGTCATCAGCTCCCCATGGAAGTGAGGACATGCTTAAGCCACAGTGCATATGTGACCCCAGAGGTTCACAGTTTCACACAGACCATGTCTACCCCTTTGAGCGCTGTCTGGGATGGGAGGGCAGGGTGGTGAATTCTGCACATTTGCAGACTCGGGCACGTACACCCTCTCCCACTATATTCATGACTGAAACCTCCTGCTTGCTTTCTTTTCATCCCTTCTGTGAACTGTTCCTGGCAGCCCAAGCCTTTATCACAAGCACCCAGGGCTCTTGTGCCTTAGTTTATCTTTCTAAAGGAACACGAGTGTGGTTTGCCCATATCTACCTACTCAGTTGTGCCCTCCTCATTCTGGAAATATGGCCTGCAAAGAGATGACAGCATGGGGCCCAGCTCACTGTGAAATGCCCAAGCCATTCCTAGGTCAAGGGGGAAAGTCTAGTGGCAATGTCCAGTGACACTGTGCAGCAGGGACAAGGTTTCAAATAAAACTATCAAACAAGAGGACACAGCTTAGGCAAAGGGCAGGGCTAGTAGCGGCCACTCTTCTATGGTAGTGGCCACTCTCTTGGATGGTGCTGTTTGCCTTGGTGTACCCTATGAAGTGTTCCTGAAATGTCACTTTTCAAGGGCATGCTTTATCTGGCTTCCAGTTGGTGCTTTCTAAAAACAGGGGCCGGTACCATTTAGAGGTTCATGGGGCAATGCTGCATATTGGGACTTGGCATCATTGTTCTTCTTTCCTGTACAGTGCATTACAAGTCCAGGAAGCCAAGGTTTGTACATCTCCCTTGTCATTCCAGCAAACACAATTAATCCAGATCCATTGCTCCTGTACTTAATACACAAGAAATCATCAGGATGTGTGCCAAACACAGATGACTTCATTTTTTATATGAAAACATTCTTGAATAAAAAAGAAATTAGCTGGGTGTGACTGTGCATGCCTTTAATCTCAGCACTTGGGAGGCAGAGGTGGGAGGATCGCTGTGAATTCAAGGCTAGCCTGAGCCTACATAGTGCGTTCCAGGTCAGCCTGGACTAGAGCAAGACCCTACCTACCCTACCTCGAAAATAAAAGAAAGAAAGAAATTAGATAATTACTCTCCACAGTTGCTAATGTGCTACCATAATATTTGCTGAGGCATCTAGAAGTAAACTAGGGATGGTGGTGATATTGGGACACTTTACCCTTCCCATAAGCACATTTCCTGGTGTAAACAGAAAGCGATCACTGCTCCACACACAACTGACAATGACCTCCCAGTAGCCCTCTTGCCCTCAGTCTGATAGATCGTGGCTTTCCTCCAGCTCCCTGGGCCTACGTTGTGTTCACTTTTTCTTCTACTTGCTATGTGGTGACAATAGAGTGAGGCTTTCTCAGTTCTCAGACTTTAATGAGACTGTCAATTTGGACAGCAGACCAGGTTTGATGTTCTTTTATTTTAGAGAGAGAGAGAGAGAGAGAGAGAGAGAGAATTGGCATGCCAGGGCCTCTACTACTGCAATCAAACTCCAGACACTTGAGTCACCTGGTGGGCATGTACAACCTTGCACTTGTCTCACCTTTGTGTGTCTGGCTTATGTGGGATCTGGAGAGTCGAACATGGTCCTTAGGCTTCACAGGCAAGCACCTTAACCACTAAGCAATCTCTCCAGCCCTAGGGTCCCCTTTAAAGGTTGAATATGCTCTCTGCCTCCAGGGAGTGCCCGCTGTGGAGGTTATTTTCCCATGTCTTCACTCCACGGAGATGATGTGTGTTAAGAGAGATCACCAGTGGGGAACTCTCAGGACAGACAGCCCAGAAAATGGCCCCAGTGCTGGGAGGTCATAAAAACAAAAGCCAAGAAGCAAATCCAGGCTTCCTGGACAATGGTGAAGTCATCCTAAACAAGGGCTCCTCTGGTTCTGGTGACAACAGAGCACCTCAGCATGCTGGTGTCAGTTAACCCTTCAAGGACTTCCTGCTCCTGCAAGAGAAAGGCCGCACCCACCCACTGCAGCCCACAGAGCTCTCCCAGCACAAACACAGCTGTCTTAACTCGGGTGATTAAGTGAAAAATGAGGTCCCTAGGTCAGGCCCTAATCCACTTTGTCTGGTGTGCTTATATGAAGAGATGAAGGCACCAGCACACCAAGAAGGAAGACTGTGAGAACACAAGAAGACGCCACCTGCTGACCATATCTAGAGGAACATAACCAATAAAACATTTATATATACAATATTGGGCTGGCTCATACCCCAAGGGCTGGGTGGTCCAACCATGGCTGTCTGCACACAGGAGAGGCAGAGAACCCAGTAGCTGCTCAGTCCGTGAGACTGGGTCTTCTGGGCCCCAGTGCAGTGCTAATGGCCTGGAGCTTCCTGGGGAAAGGCTGGTGTGCTCACACTGGAAGGCTGAAGAAGATGAAGTGTGACATCAGCAGGCGAGGGCGGCTGCAGCAGACACGCTCGCTCAGGGAGCGAGGGCGCTTGTGCTGTGCGCTGGCTTCCTCTTGGCCAGCCCATTGGATGGAGGCACCTACATTCCAGGCAGGTCTGTCTCCCTGAGCCACTCTTGCATGTCACTACTCTGTGGAAATGACTCTTCTCCACACACACTCTTAGAGGTGCATTTCACCAATGTAAATATCTCTTCAAGCCACTTAGGTTGGCAATCAAGATCAACTGTCATGCCAGCTAAGGGGAGAGGCCTCAGGAAGAACCAGCCTGCTGCCTCTGCATCTTGCCCTTCAGCCCCAGGCTGTGATAAACGAGATGATAAATTTCTGTCATTGAAGCCACCCAGCTGTGGTACTTGTTATGGCAGCTTCAGAAAAGAAACACGCCGTCCAGCAGGAACCGCTTGACAGGAGTGGTATGCTGTATGGACCTGGACTCAGAGCCGGGCCTAGAAACCCTGTGTGTGTGTGTGTGTGTGTGTGTGTGTGTGTGTGCGTGTGCATGCGTGCATACTCAAGCTTTCTCATTTAATCTTCATTAAATACCTATAATAGTATGATATATTGGCACTCTACATGTTACATTGGTCTGTGTGGTGAGCACTAGAGATGTAGACCTCCATAGAGTGTGTATGAGGGCAGCATAACTTTAGTCTTAATATTTTTAAGGGACCAAGTTAGATCCCAGAAGGACTTGCAATGGACCCTACAAACTGCCGTGTGGAATCTGGCACACTTCACACTCAGTCTCTTTAGGAAGCTCGGGAGTCAGGACTGCAGTAAACGGTTAGTCTCCAGAGGCAGGCAGGTGTCATGAGAGCTGACGTGATTAGGTGAACACATGCCTCTTCTACGTCATAGGTTTGCTTAGCAGCTGGGAAATCCTGCTCCTCATTTCTGAATGGTGAGGGGAGAATGGGAGGAACACCAATCTGCCCATCTTAATTTTTCTCTTACAAGAAAAACATAAATGGTAAAATTTGTAGCATGAGGCACTTGAGTTCTCTTGTCCCCATTCTAGGAAATATTTTGCCACTTCAACTTTCTTGAATTCAAAAATTGAAGGCATAAGCAAAGGACAGAAGTCTCTGTGGGCCACCTGGCATCATGTCAAAGGAAGAGAAGTCTTGGCCAGGGAGCAATTGAAGACCCCAAAAGACAGTCCTATGGCACATGCCGCATGCCCCATGCCAACAGAGCTTAGCTCCTCCTGAGCAACACTCCGGCTTGTTCCTGGCACATCTTTCTGTTTTTCAAATCTCATACCCCACCATCTGCACTGTGGCCCTTCCTGAGTTCTGAGCATGGCATTTTTGTGTTTGGACAGGGTTTGAATCTTGAGCTGCCACTTCCTACTGACCCTGGGCAACCTTAAGATTCCTTTTTCTTGTCTCAAAAGCGGGGATGACCAAAGTCCTTCTTCACACCTCAGGGATGTGGTTGAGAGGCCCGAGGCCCAGCGCTCAGTGTTGCACTGGGTCCGCCTGCCCGTGGTAAATACCGGACAGGCAGCCGCTTGGTTACCGGCACATGAGAGGACTGCGTTAACACTCAGCACTCCCACTGGCCTCGCACGGCCACGCACAGCGAGTCTTATGAGTCATGACCTCAATGGACTACGTGGGTGTGGTGAGGAGGACACTCGAGGGGGCAGGGGTGAGTTTCGGGCCACAGTAACACTTGGCTCCTTCACAGTATGGAAATGGAGCAATCTGATGAGTGGTTCCAAATTTAGAGTTAGACGCCTTAATATTTGCCTCCCTCCCTCCTTTTCTCCCTTCCTTTCTTTCAAGACTGGATCTCATGTAGTCCAGGCTGGCCTCGTAATTACTGATGTAGGAGAATGGGTTTAAACTTTGGTCCTCTTACCTCTACCTCCTCAGTCCTGGGAATACAAGCACCATAACCAGGTTATGCAGTACTAAGAACTTGAATTTTTTTTTTTTTTTTTTTTGGTTTTTCGAAGTAGGGTCTCACTCTGGCCCAGGCTGACCTGGAATTCACTATGTAGTCTCAGGGTGGCCTCGAACTCACGGCGATCCTCCTACCTCTGCCTCCCGAGTGCTGGGATTAAAGGCATGCGCCACCATGCCCGGCCAGAACTTGAATTTTTTAAAAATACCTTATTTGTTTACTAGAAAGAGAGAGAGAGATAGTGAGAGAAAGAGGCAGATAGAGAATGGGTGTGCCAGGGCCTCTAGTCTCCACAAACAAACTCCAGATGCATGCACCACTTTGTGCATCTGGCTTTATGTGGGTACTGGGGAACTGAACCTGGATCCTTAGGCTTTGCAGACAAGCACCTTCACTGCTGAGCCATTGCTCCAGCACAGGACCTGAATCTTTCTACCATGCCTACAGCGACTCCATGAAAGAGGTTCATGGACAAGTACACCTAGAAAACTCTGGACATTTTCTCTCCCCGCTGGAGACTCAGGGTCTTTCAAACCTCTGTAATGTGGTCAAGCTCAGAACTTCCCAGGGTAGCATGGGTATTGGTCCCAGCTCTCCCCAGGGTGTGGTGGCCTCTTATATCCAGTGACTCTTGTCTTGCAAACACACTCCAGAAACTGTTGGACCAGAGTGTTCTTCAAGTTCTTTGAAAGGCTATTTTTAACTATAACAGCCTCTCCCTTATCTTCCTAATAGTTCTTTTTCTGACTTTTCTCCTACACTGAACACACTTCCTAGACTCCACTTCTTTTCCATAGCCTCAGGCTAAGCTGTACAACACTGTTCAATCTTCAGAATGTAAAAGTATGGGTGAGCTAGGCCTTCGAAAGTCAACTTCACGTAATAAAATAGAATTACATCACTAGCCTGATAATCGATGGACTTATTAATATTCCATGAAGGAGAGACCACAAAATTAGTATCAGTAAATTTAGCTTTGGAATTGAGAACCTACTTATAAGGCCTGAGACATGGCAGTTTGCAGCAACAATGTGTAGGAATTACAGTGACACTTTGTTCCTAGCAGCCAGAGCTTTAAGGGCGGTGGGGGTGGGGGGCGGCACAGAAGCAATGAAATTAGTTTTTGTTATCATACTGTGCCTGAGACACAGTTTTTAGCCCCAAGAATCTACTAGTAAAAAATATTTATCTTTTAAAAAAGAAATTTATTTATTTATTTATTTGAGAGAGTGAGGGAGAGAATGAGAGAGAGAGAGAGAGAGAGAGAGATAGAGAAAGAGAGAGAGAGAGAGAGGGAGAGAAAGGGTGTACCATTGCAAATGGACTCCAGATGCATGTGCCACCATGTGCATCTCACTTACATGGGTTCTGGTCTAACTTGGGTCCTTAGGCTTCACAGGCAAGTGCCTTAACTGCTAACCCATCTCTCCAGCCCTAGTAAACTTATTTATCTTTAAAGAGTCATGGATAGCCAGAGCTTGTTTGAGATTAGGATTATTCTAATTTTCACAAAATGCAGCAAAGGAGAAGCTAAGACTGTGAGAAGTTTTACCTTGGAGCCCAGCAAAGAGGGCTCGTGTCAGTAATCTTGTTAACTGCGGCACAGGGCATGTTCCAGTTTACCCCTTCTGCTGGTTCCCTGCAGCTCTCATCCTCTTCGCTTCTTCCTTGTTTGTGAGAGTATGTGAACTCTGCTGTTACTTCTGTGTCAGGAGGCAAATGCCACTGAACAAAACTCATCTTCCTTGTATGGCTAGGATTTTACAGTTTGTCTGGGTCAGGATTCTGAGAGCAGATTTTATTTTGTCTGTGCAGTTACCATGGAGGCTGGCCTTGGTGCAGCATGGCGGGTGGGGACAGAACCACCCTGGGCAGCATGAAGATGAGCCCATGCCCAGAGCCTCATTGGCCTGAAGAGAGGCACAAAGAGTCAGTGTTGCTCCCCAGCACTGCTGCAATTCCCATCTCAGTGTTGGGGCTATCAGTGTGTGAAGAATTCATCATTATGAACTCAGATGTCCAAAGAATGCAAGTGCAGTTGATACATGACTGGCAAATAGAAATTTCCTCTTCCCAGTGAAAACAGGAGCCTATCAAAATTAGGTTTATTCAAGATATTTGGTTATTTGAATGCTACGATTCTCCATAAGGAGAAATCAGGGTATCTTAGCGTGATGGTTTGAACGGAAGTGCCCCACAAACTCGTGTGTTTGAGTATTTCACCTGGAGCTGATGGTGCTGTTTGGGAAGGCTGTGGAACCTTTAGAAGACAGAGCTGTGCTGGAGGAAGTGGGGCGCTGGGGACAGGCCTTGAGGTCGTACAGTCCAGCCCTGCTTGCTCTTTTCCCTCTCTGCTGCTCTGCTGATGTGATGATGTGACACAGGCTTCCTTTCCTGCCATGCCTTCCTTGCCATGATGGATGCTACCCTTTAGAACTACAAGAAAATTAAACCCTTTTCCTCCCCTGAGCTGCTTTTGGTTGGGTATTTTGTCCCAGTATCAAGATAGTGACTGACACACTCATCCTTAATAATGATGAGTAAAAAAGAACAATATATTTTAGCCAACAAATATGAAGCAAGGAGTGATTGGTGAGGAAAGCCCCATGAGACCCTGAAGATACTACCCTAACCCTAACCCTGATGTCCGTACAGAAAGGGGGGTTTGGACCCTTAGATTGGATCTCGGGGAGGATGCTGTGAAGATGGGGGATAGTCACTGGCAGGCAAGGAGTGAGTCCTTGGGAGTATTGGGTTGCAGAACTGAGGGAGGGTGCAATTGTTTGAGTCACAGGTGTGTGGTACTTGCTACCAACAGCCTTAGGAAACACACATTTACTAAATATTTTGAAGTTCTTCCTTAAGTGTTAGTTTCAGTTGTCAGGCATTCCTAGCAGGAATCATATTCCTTATTTTCTCCTGTACTTGAGCAAATCATTTTTACCCCCATAGATTTTTTCCCCCATAGGACTTCCTAAGCCTTTTGTTTTCAGCAATACAAGTTCTACTCATTTTGTTTTTAAGTTCCACTCATTCTTAAGTCTTGGTTTAAAAGCCATTACATTGGTGCAGATCATCCATCTGCCTGTCTGTCTACCTCTCAACCGGCTTGTCTGCTTTGCAGTCTCCGTGAATGTGGTGCCTTCAACATACAGACTCAGCCCCGCTCCCTGACTAGTGGCTGGTCTCTGGTGATGTGCAGTGTAGGGGTCACCACTCACCAAGCTGACCATGGTTGGTTCCCACCTTGCTCAGATGGTTATCGGAATGCAGAATGGAGGCTGCATGTTGTAGAGGAACACCCCAATGACAGAAACAAAGGGGTACCATTTTTCTGAGAAAACACGTATCCCTTCCTCCACCTGTTGTGTGAGTAGAGTGTTTTCTATTGCATGTGCAGGCAGTGGCAAGCCAGCAGCCTCTTAAGGGACTTGGGTGCTGTGAGGAGACAGAATCTTTGCAATGGCTCACCAGCATCACCCACTTCTTACTTTGCACTCATGTCAGGATGGCCTGGGTAGTGGGACATTCTGTCTATCATTCCCCTGCATGTTTTGCCTGTACAGATGAGTGACGGCGAATCAGACAGAGGTGCTGGGCCATGCCTGGCTGGTTTAGAAGGGAGCCAGAGAGAAGCTGCTTTGTGCTCCAGGTGGAGACTCTTCTGCCTTTTCTCACAGTGCCACGAATGACTCCTCAGTTTTTCTCTCATCTAGACCAATGGTCATGTGGCTATTGTCTCCTTTACTTACCACAGTTTAGTCCAGAAAATAGGTCACTTGTTATTTTTATAAGGAAGCAGGCAGGGGATCTCATGCTTAGTTTTACAGAAGTCTCACTGATTAAAGAAATATCACAACTTCTGACTTTTATACCTCTTGCTTGACTGTTGACTTTTGGCTCCCGTTTATCCTTGGGTGGCTTTTCTTGTCCCTCCATTTTCAGGGGGAAGCTCAGGCTTCCTGTCTTCTCACCCATCATATTTGCATCCGTCTCCTTTTTCTCTGCTCTTCCTTCTAATTTGCTCCAATTAATTAAGCCCTGAGTATATGCTGAGTGTAGTGCTAGGTGCCAGCCAAGGATCTTATAAGACTCATGACTATTGATGATCAAGCCAGAGCAGGACAAATATAAATGAACTCATTAATGGAAAGTGCTCGGCTCTATGTAATCAAGTCCTCGAGCTCACAGAGCTTTCTCTGCGCTAAAACCTGGCAGGGGAAGGGTGGTAAGAACTTCTGACAATAGGAGACATGCACTGAGATCCAGCCTCACTCGTTTTGACACTGCACTTTGGATTTGGAGGGAAGGTTGAAGCTCTAATTTGACATTTGGTATCCTGATGGGGGTGGGGAAATGGAAAAATCCAGGAGATGTCTGTCAGGATCCCATCGAGGCTGTGTCCTCTGGTGAGATGGCTCACAAATGTGAGTCCTGATGTCAGGAAGTACCACAGGAAGGCTGGCCCTGCCTGCTCCTGCCTGCCCCAGACTCCCAGCGATCATTTTGCTGTTCTCAGGCACCTCACGCTCCTTCCGCCCAGCATGATATCCAACATAGCACTGCCACGGCTCCTGTGTCGTGCCGCATGCCATTGAAAGACTCAGCATTGTGCTATATCACCGTCCCAAGGCTTCTACGACATCATTGACAGTCATTTAAGGCTTAATAATACCATGACCATCCCATCTGAGGAAACACGGAGATGGAATGGCCAACTGAGGGATGGTGTGGCTCAGTGGCAGAGCACTTGCCTAGCATGACTGTGGCCCTGGGTCCCACCCAGTAAAACAGGAAAGCCAAGTGCTGCAAGGACAGCCCTTACCAGAAGCCCCAAGTGTCTACAGGTGTAACTGTGAGACATGGGCAGCCATCCTTACTTAACCTCTGTGTGGGACTAATAGATCCTTGACAGATTTGATGCAATTTTTAGTCTCATAATAAGTATTTTAGGATATTTATTAACTTCACACAGTTTATAATTCTCTGGCTTTTGTAGTATTTATTCCTCCTAGAAGAGGTTTTTATTTTAATGTGTTTCCTAACGGTATGGAATTGCTTACGGACTTCTCCCCACCTTTATTTCTACAGATTAGACAAGAACACAACACTTTAAAAAGCCTCAGGCTGGAGAGATGACTCAGCCGTTAAGGCACTTGCCTGCAAAACCTAACAACCCAGGTTAAATTCCCCAGTACCCATGAAAAGCCAGATGCAAAAAGTGGTGCACCCATCTGAAGTTTGTTTGCAGTGGCTGGAGGCCTTGGCACACCCACATTCATTCTTTCTCTCTCTCTGCTTGCAAATTTAAAAAAAATCTATTTTTTTAAAAGGTCAATATTTGTTGCTTTCTTGGAGGATGGGGCAGTCAGACGAAGGGAAAGGAATATTGTTGGATGCTATCCAGCGGCGGCTCTTCGTGAAGAGCTCGGCAGGCAGTGTTTCAGTGTACGTGACGGCACCCGAGGTGTGTTGTCTTCCACGGTAGAGGGTTAAGAGCCCAGAGACTGAAACCTGTCTGCCCAGCTGAGGGGTCCTGCTGCCAACCTGCTTCACAGGAATCCAGGGGCACCTGCTTATAACCCTATCATCAGGCAGGCAGTAAACATTATGCTTCTGCTACTAGATTGTATAGATTGTGACGTTTTTGTGTTTAACTTTACATTTTCCTCTGTGTCATCTACTTGATATTTATTTGCTTGTGTCTGGCATCAGGTTTTCACTTGGCCAGTTACCAAAGAACACTCTGCTATGATTTTAAACATATATTTTATTTATTTATTCACTTATTAGAGGGGGGGAAATATATGGGCACTCCAGGGCCTAGAGCCACTGCAAACTAACTCCAGACGCATGCACCACCATGTGCATCTGGCTTTACATGGGTACTGGGGAATAGAACCTGGGTCTTTAGTCTCTGTAGGCAAGTACCTTAACCCCTAAACCACCTTCCCAGCCCTGCTCCTCCTCCTCTTCTTCTTCTTCTTATTGGTTTTTCAAGGTAGGGTCTCACTCTAGCCAAGGCTAACCTGGAATTCACTATGTAGTCTCAGGGTGGCCTCGAACTCACGGCAATCCACCTACCTCTGCCTCCTGAGTGCTGGGATTAAAGGCGTGCGCCACCACGCCCAGCTTGTTCTTATTATTTTAAATGGTAAATGCAGTGAAGCCTTTGGTTTTGGACATAAAGTGACTAAATGTGGAGTACAGACCACCAGCTTAACTGTAGCTAATCAGTAGTAACTGACTGAAAACACCTCTACTCAATGCTGGAAAGTCACAGGCTCACGAAGGCCAAGGCTGAAACAAGCGTCAGTGCAATAGAGCAGAGCTTCTAGGAGAGGGCGTTCAGCTTGACTGTGTCATCCCTGGGGTCTTGCTTGGGGTTGGCTGAGTGTCATAGTTTTTATAAGTTGAATCTGCAGTGGCCTGGACATCTAGACACTTCTCTCTCTCATCTTGCCTGGAGATGGGGTGGCTGAGGATGGCCAAGCGCTTGCCCATACGCCACCTCCACCTCGGCTGCTTGAGCTTCTCCCACATGATACCTCTGGTTGATCGGGCACGTCATGCAGTTTATCAGCAGAAGTGGACACTGCTATTGTCCCAATGCTAGTGCCAGAGATGGGCACAGTCATTTTATCCATTCCTTGCTGGTCAAGCAGTCAGTCATAAAAGCTGCCCACCCTGAGGAGAGGACATGCGTCTTGCTGAGGTGTAAGTCAGGCTTTCATTTTTATCAGGTGTATTATTTGATATCATTCAGTGTCATGGAAATTCAATTTGGCTTGTTTCCTGTATTGTAAGCCCATCTTCCTGGTCCTTTTATTTTTATTTATTATTATTATTAGTTATGTATACAGTATGTGTACAGCCATGTTGGTACCATCGTTAGCCTCCTCCCTGTCCTCTCCACTTTGCAGGGGCCCTCCTCATATGGGTCGTGCATTGTGGGGAAGATTCAATTCCACTTAAAAAATGTTCAGGGGCTGGGGAAATGGCTTAGTGGTTAAGGTGTTTGTGTGTGAAGCCTCAGGACCCTGGTTTGATGCCCCAGGACTCACATAAGCCAGATGCTTACAGGGATGCTTACGTGTCTGGAGTTCGTTTGCAGTGGCTAGAGGCCCTGGTGTGCCCATTCTCTCTTGCTCTCTATCTGCCTTTTCCTTTCTCTCTCTCTCAAATAAGTAAATAAAGTATTTTAAAACAATTGTTTGTTTATTAGCACATGCATGCATGCACGTGCATTTGTGTGTGTGTGTGTGTGAGTGTGAGTGTGCAGCACCTTAGCACCTGCCATTTTCATCTGCACACCAGCAAGGAATGAACGCGGGAAAGATGCTTGAGTTTACATCACCTGTCCCCCCCTCAGGCATGTCTTCTAGGGAGCAGTATGGGGCCTCATACACGCGTGAACACACAGAGGCCTTGTGGATGGTAGTCCATATGAAACACATTTCTGTTCACCGAGTTTGGTAAGTGTGAAGCCATGTCCCCCGCCGCAGGTGCGGGACACTTCTACCTCAGCCCAAGGCCCCCGCGCCCCTCTGTGGTCGGGTCCTGTCTCCACCCTGGGCTCTGGCAGCCCCAGGTCTGCTGTCTCCTTCCCGAAACAGCACGTGGACGGAAGCATCAAGCATGAGCTCCACATCTGGCTTCTTCCGGGAGCCCGAGGTGATGGTGAGCTCCAGCCGCATTGCTGATGTATTAATAGTTCACTTGTTTTTACTGCTGAATAGTATTTCATTGCAGAGATGGATGGCATTTGTTTATTCATCAGTTGATGGACGTTTGGGATCTTTCCAGTTCAGGGCTATTATGAAAAATGCTATTATGAGCATTCACATAAAAGTTTTCATGTGGACATATTTCTTCATTTTTCTTGGGTATATGCCTGGAAGTGGGATTGATGGGCCTGTTGGTAAGTGTATGTTTAACTTAATACGAAATTGCCAAAATGGTATCCATTTTCTACTTCTAGCAGTAATGCATCATTTCCTTAGGTTCGCTTAAGGTTTATAAATTTTATTGATCTTTCAAAGAACCATTTTGTGGCTTCATTGATTTTTATCTATTGCTTGCCTATTGTCCATTTCATTGATTTCCGTACTATCTTAACGATCATTCCTTTTTACTTTGGGTTAACTTTGTCCTTCCTTTCCCAACCTCTCGTAGAGTGCTATTTCATCTCTCACCGAGGGTCCTCTTTTCTAACATAAGCTTTCTGTGATGAATTTCCCTCTACACACCACCTTAGCTGCATCTCACAATGTCTTTTTTGTTTTCATTTTGATCAAGATATATTTTCCTTAAGATATGTCCCTTGAGCTATTGGTTATTTATATTGTAGAATTTTCATGTGCTTTTCTGTTTCAATTTGAAATTTGATCCTAATGTGGTTAGTAAATATACTTCTTAATGACTTCAGTCTTTTAAAACATACTGATCCTGGCTTTTTGGCCTGGTGTGTAGCTTTTCCTGTGTGTTCAAAAAGAAAGTGGATTCTCTGTTGTTGGGCAGGGCCTTTAATGTATCAACTGAGCCAGGCATGGTGACGCACACCTTTAATCCCAGCACTCGGGAGGCAGAGGTAGGAAGATTGCCATGAGTTCGAGGCCACCCTGAGACTACATAGTGAATTCCAGGTCAGCCTGAGCTTGAGTGAAACTCTACCTCTAAAACAAAACAAAACAAAACAAAACAAATAAAGAAAGATATCAACTGAGATATTTTTCTTTTCTTGTGGTACTGAGCATGGAACCTAGGGCCTCACCCATGCTAAGCAAGCCTTGTACTGTGGAGCCGCACCCCCGGCCCAATAGTGCTGTTTGAGTCTTTGGAACATACCTGTATTGGTTTCTGTCCACTTGGCCTATGAACACTTGGCCTGTGAATAACAGAGAAAGGAGTAGTGAAATGTATACCTAAAACTGTCTTTTCCTTCTTTTGACTTTCGGTTTCTCCAACATGTATTTGGAGCTCTGTTGTTACATGCATGATGTATTATATATGTTGACAGGGCTGTCCTACTACATTTGTTAAGAGTGCTCTCTGGAGCATGTTGTCATTGGGAAGTACACTCCTTTCTTGTGAGTAGAACTGTTTAGCTTAACACTATCTGCTCAATGTTAACACGGCCCTTCAAAGTGCTTTCTGGTGCTTGGCTTGCAGATCCGTCTACCCTGCCATCCGTCTTTGTGCTGTTGGATGTATAATGTGTCTTGTGTAGACAGCATACAGCGAGCTCTCGCTTTTATATCTAGTCTGACAACCTCCTCCTTGTGGCTGGAGTGGCTAGTAAATCTATATTTAATATACTTATTAATATGGTTGAATTCAGGTCTGCCATTTTGCTCTGCTCTTCCCCTTCATTTGTGTTAAATATTTAAGTAGAGAATTTTACCATTGATTTCTGGGCAGTATTTCTTTGTGTACTTTTATTTCTACATTATGTCATGGGTGCTACAGGGCTTAGATATTTTTTTAAAAAAGTATCACAATCTACTTCAAACTAATATTGACTTTCTTTTGATAAAAAAGGCACTTTGAGCTGGAATAGCTTCATTCTATCCCCTTCCTCTGGGTTACTGTGCACATACAAAGGCACAGACACATGTCTTGCAGGTTGTGTATGTCTAAACTTTACATGTATAACACTAGAATTAAAATTGAAATGTGTATAAACACCCACACACGCACACATACATGATCACACACACACCTCCTATATGTTAAAAATCCAGTTGCACTCCTGGTAACTTTTGCTTTAAACACAGAAATTGAGAAGGGCTGGAGAGATGGCTCCGTGGCTAAGAGTACTTCCTGTGCAAGCATGAGGAGACCTGAGAGACCTCTCGAGTGAGACCCCAGGACCCACGCACAGTTGGGTGGACCCACACACGTGCAACTGCAGTCAGGAAGGGGAACTGACAACCCAACGATCCCTGAAGCTCATGAAAGAATGGTAAATGGCAATCTCTGGGATTAGTGAGACTGGCTGAATTAGAACAGACAAACCCAATGGTCCACCCTGGCTCCCTCAGGCAAGTGCCCCCTTCTGTAGGTGAGTGCATGGGATGCCACAAGGGCTCAAACGTGAGCATGCACGCACAATATACCACGTGCGCGCACACACACACATGAGAAAAGAAATGAAGAAAGCAAGAAAGTATATGTTCACATATGTTTATTCACAATTTCACCATTTCTAGTGTGTTTGCTGTTTGCTATGGGTCATAATTCTCCTTCATCCCAGAACAAGGGTGTTGCCGTTACTTACAGTGAAGTTGTAACTCAGCACTCTGCTGCTTCCCTACACGTAGAAAAAGTTTAATGCCATTACTGTGTTTCACTGATATCACAACTGCAGATAGAATGGCTGAATCTGTGTCCTCCACCAAATCTGGAAAGTTTCCACATACTGTTTCTTCAATGAGTGTCCACGTTCGGCTCTGCTTGTGGAATTAGGGCTGCCCCACGCGGTGTGCCCAACACGGTTCCCGAGGCCCAGCTTTGGCGCTCTCCCTCGGCATGCTTTCTCTCTGCTCTCTGGGAGGTTGGCTACTCTCGATCGATATTTCTTCAAGTTCATGGATTTGGTTTCTTCTGCCACTTCATGTCTGCTGGCAAGTCCATCTAGTAACATTTTAATTTATTTTAGTTACTGTACTTTTCAACTCTAGCATTTCTGTTTGGTTCTTTTAATAGTTTCTGACATTGGCTCTCTCATGACTATTCTTTGAAGCTTAGCACATTTTTCTATAGTATTTTGAACCTATGTTCATGTGAATTTTTGAACATAGTTATAATAGTTTAAAGAATATTTACAAAATTTAATTTACTGCCCACTCTAGTCACTTTGTATTGATTTTTTTTCAATTTTCTGAGTCTGGGTTATATTTTTATTTTATTCTTCAATGTCTGTTATTACAAACTGTATTGCTAAATGTGAAAGAAAATGTTGTGTTTTAAGACAAGTTCTCCAGTTTATTAAGATTTATGATTATTCACCCACCAGTGCAATGGCTGATCTGAGAATTTGGGGACAAAAGTACACATTCCTCATTGAGAACCCATCTCACTATGAAGCCTGTTCTATGTTAGCCTTTAGAGGCCAAGCCCTTACAAACTGTGGAAAGAGAAGAAATGGCTCAACTGACACAGGAGGTGACTGTACCCGATGTCACAGAGCTGGTGGGAGAAATCTGGGTTTTGCAGCCCTCAGTCAGACATGTGTACTTCCTCAAGCCAGCTCTCACACATATCATCATGTGTACCACCTCACCCCAGCTCTCACACATATCATCATGTGTACCACCTCACCCCAGCTCTCACACATATCATCATGTGTACCACCTCACCCCAGCTCTCACACATATCATCATGTGTACCACCTCACCCCAGCTCTCACACATATCATCATGTGTATCACCTCACCCCAGCTCTCACACATATCATCATGTGTACCACCTCACCCCAGCTCGCACACATATCATCATGTGTACCACCTCACCCCAGCTCGCACACATATCATCATGTGTACCACCTCACCCCAGCTCGCACACATATCATCATGTGTACCACCTCACCCCAGCTCGCACACACCACTATCTCCTCTATTGCCTCACGCCAGCTCTTGCACACTATATCTGTACTGTCTTACTCCTCCAGCTCTCACACATACGATCACCTGTACTGACTCACACCAGCTCTCACACACCATCACGTGTACCGTCTCATTCAAGCTCTCACACACCATCACCTGTACTGTCTCACTCCAGCTCCCACACACCATCACCTGTACCGTCTCACTCCAGATCTCACACACACCATCACCTGTCCCGTCTCACTCCACCTCTCACACACACCATCACATGTACTGTCTCACTCCAGCTCTAACACACCATCACCTGTACCATCTCACTCCAGCTCTCACACACACCATCACCTGTACTGTCTCACTCCAGCTCTCACACCACCATCACCAGTACCGTCTCATTCCAGCTCTCACACACCATCACATGTACTGTCTCACTCCAGCTCTAACACACCATCACCTGTACCATCTCACTCCAGCTCTCACACACACCATCACCTGTACCGTCTCACTCCAGCTCCCACACACCATCACCTGTACCGTCTCACTCCAGATCTCACACACACCATCACCTGTACCGTCTCACTCCAGCTCTCACACACACCATCACCTGTACCGTCTCACTCCACCTCTCACACACACCATCACATGTACCGTCTCACTCCAGCTCTCACACACACCATCACCTGTACCGTCTCACTCCAGCTCTCACACACACCATCACATGTACCGTCTCACTCCAGCTCTCACACACACCATCACCTGTCCCGTCTCACTCCAGCTCTCACACACCATCACCTGTACTGTCTCACTCCAGCTCTCACACACCATCACCTGTACCGTCTCACTCCAGCTCTCACACACCATCACCTGTCCCGTCTCACTCCAGCTCTCACACACCATCACCTGTACCGTCTCACTCCAGCTCTCACACACCATCACCTGTACCGTCTCACTCCAGCTCTCACACACCATCACCTGTACCGTCTCACTCCAGCTCTCACACACCATCACCTGTACCATCTCACTCCAGCTCTCACACACACCATCACCTGTACCATCTCACTCCAGCTCTCACACACACCATCACCTGTACCATCTCACTCCAGCTCTCACACACCATCACCTGTACCATCTCACTCCAGCTCTCACACACCATCACCTGTACCGTCTCACTCCAGCTCTCACACACACCATCACCTGTCCCGTCTCACTCCAGCTCTCACACACCATCACCTGTACCGTCTCACTCCAGCTCTCACACACCATCACCTGTACCAGTCTCACTCCAGCTCTCACACACCATCACCTGTACCTCACCTGTACCGTCTCACTCCAGCTCTCACACACACCATCACCTGTACCGTCTCACTCCAGCTCTCACACACCATCACCTGTACCGTCTCACTCCAGCTCTCACACACCATCACCTGTACCGTCTCACTCCAGCTCTCACACACCATCACCTGTACCGTCTCACTCCAGCTCTCACACACACCATCACCTGTACCGTCTCACTCCAGCTCTCACACACACCATCACCTGTACCGTCTCACTCCAGCTCTCACACACCATCACCTGTACCGTCTCACTCCAGCTCTCACACACACCATCACCTGTACCGTCTCACTCCAGCTCTCACACACACCATCACCTGTACCAGTCTCACTCCAGCTCTCACACACACCATCACCTGTACCGTCTCACTCCAGCTCTCACACACCATCACCTGTACCGTCTCACTCCAGCTCTCACACACCATCACCTGTACCGTCTCACTCCAGCTCTCACACACACCATCACCTGTACCGTCTCACTCCAGCTCTCACACACACCATCACCTGTACCGTCTCACTCCAGCTCTCACACACCATCACCTGTACCATCTCACTCCAGCTCTCACACACCATCACCTGTACCGTCTCACTCCACTGTCTCTCCAGCTCTCACACACCATCACCTGTACCGTCTCACTCCAGCTCTCACACACCATCACCTGTACCGTCTCACTCCAGCTCTCACACACACCATCACCTGTACCGTCTCACTCCAGCTCTCACACACCATCACCTGTACTGTCTCACTCCAGCTCTCACACACACCATCACCTGTACCGTCTCACTCCAGCTCTCACACACACCATCACCTGTACCGTCTCACTCCAGCTCTCACACACCATCACCTGTACCGTCTCACTCCAGCTCTCACACACCATCACCTGTACCGTCTCACTCCAGCTCTCACACACCATCACCTGTACCGTCTCACTCCAGCTCTCACACACCATCACCTGTACCGTCTCACTCCAGCTCTCACACACACCATCACCTGTACCGTCTCACTCCAGCTCTCACACACCATCACCTGTACCATCTCACTCCAGCTCTCACACACCATCACCTGTACCGTCTCACTCCAGCTCTCACACACCATCACCTGTACCATCTCACTCCAGCTCTCACACACCATCACCTGTACCGTCTCACTCCAGCTCCCACACACCATCACCTGTACCGTCTCACTCCAGCTCTCACACACCATCACCTGTACCATCTCACTCCAGCTCTCACACACCATCACCTGTACTGTCTCACTCCAGCCCTCACACACACCATCACCTGTACCATCTCACTCCAGATCTCACACACCATCACCTGTACTGTCTCACTCCAGCTCTCACACACACCATCACCAGTACTGTCTCACTCCAGCTCTCACACACCATCACCTGTACCATCTCACTCCAGCTCTCACACACCATCACCTGTACCATCTCACTCCAGCTCTCACACACCATCACCTGTCCCGTCTCACTCCAGCTCTCACACACCATCACCTGTCCCGTCTCACTCCAGCTCTCACACACCATCACCTGTACCATCTCACTCCAGCTCTCACACACCATCACCTGTCCCGTCTCACTCCAGCTCTCACACACCATCACCTGTACTGTCTCACTCCAGCTCTCACAAACCATCACCTGTACCGTCTCACTCCAGCTCTCACACACACCATCATCTGTACCACCTCACACAACCTGTCATACACATACAATCACTAATGTCCACAGGGGACATAGTAACAGAGATGTGTTACTTTTTTTTCTTTTCCTATTTTTCTTTGTCCAGGAAGGCTATTGTTGTCATGTTGTGGAGCAGTCGCAGTACACTTGGTCTCCAGGTGGATATGGAGCCACAGGGTGGGAGGGCTTTAGTGACAGGCTCAGGCTCACTTAGTGAGAACTTCACTCTATGTCCAGAAATCTGCTCTCAGTATAACTTCCATAAGGTGAGGTAGAGCCTTATATTTCTGGACTCACTTTAAATTCCAAATACATCTGGGAAATAATAAGGAGTTACACCCTTTTTCTGCAATGGGGGTGTGCTTAGTTCACTTTTGGTCCATGGGCAACACTATATCACTGGAGACTCAAGTGCAGAGGGTAAAGAGAGGCCTATTAAGGCAGAGGTCTGTCCCCAGAGTGCCAGGCCTCACAGCTGGCTACCTGTAGCTGCCTCCCTCCTGTCCACTGTGCACTTACTAGTTAATTTTCTTATTATAGCTTTCAGTAGCAGAAGCCAGAAATCCCTTCAAACTAGCTTAATTTAAGATGGAGAGGAGGGTGTATCTTAAGGAATGGGGCAGGGGGGTTGGGCTCATGAAAGCTAAAGACAGGAAATGAAGGGCCACGGGGTCTCCTGTGATCCAGACACAGGGTCAAATGGTCAGGAGTTTAAGCAACGGTGGGCTGTTACATCCTCCTCACACCCTCTTTTTTGACAGACTGGCTTCTTTGCTTAAAGCTGAGGCCCTGTCTCTGGGCTCCAGCTCTGATGCCCATCACACTGCCTGGTTCTTTTGGGAGACCTCAGCTCAAGTTTCTAATGTTAATATGGTCTGGGAAGGGTCCTGGGCACCAGGCAGTCAGTGGTGGAGGGTGGGAGCGTCTTTTGCCCCTCCAGTGCCTGAGAGTGGGCAGAAGCCCATCGGGGAGGATGGGCAGGTGGCCTTGGCTTTTGCCGACATGTACTAATAATTTTTCTGTTGCTGACGTTCATTAACAGAGAAAACAAAAAACAGAAGTCTTCACTCCCATACTAAGATTTGCACGTGTGCGCATGGTCTCATGCACCTCTTCTTCCCCGCTGCCCCCCGCCATGCGGCACACCCTCTCACTGTTGCAGCGGCGCCTTCCGGCTGCTGTCAGCGCATTGGCGCCCACTCTCTGTGGCCCAGAAAGCTTTTGCCAGCTGTCTGCATGTCTCATTCCTTCCCTTATCTCTTCAGGTCTTTCCTTAAAGATCACCTTTCTCAAGGCCCACCTTGAGCATCGTGTCTCACATAGGGATGCCATGAGAGAGGCACATTGCCCTTGGGGGCAGTTTTCCCCAAAAGTCATAGTCACAGTGTGATTGCCAGAGGCAGACAAAGCCCCAGTGAGGGACACTTGAGGTCAATATGTTCCAGGCCATGAAAGTCTCAGAAGAACTGAGGAACTATCACAGTAAGAGGGACAATGAGTCAGTGCTGTAAGGGCTGCTCAGAAGACAGACATCGGTCAGGACACGGCAGAGTCCAGAGTGCCTGGAGCCGCAGCAGGACTGGATTCTCAGTGGCACAAATGCTCCTATTTTGTATACAATATTAAATATAGGAAACTCAGAGTGACAATCTCTTTGTACTGTCTTTCAGCTTGTCTCTAAATCTAAGAGTGTTCTAAAGCAAATATTTTATGTAAAGAGAAATGATGTTTCCATCTTTTTTTGTTTTTTTTTTCTTTTTTTCTTTATTAATTAGATTTGTATTCAGCAAATACAGTCAGTTTGGTACCATTATTAGGCTCATCTGTGACCTACCATCTCCCCTTGGCCCCTCCTTGTTGAGGTATATGGGTCATGCATTGTGGAGTTAGCCCACAGTTATGGGTAAGATAAATGTCTCTGCATATCATGACCCAACATGTGGCTCTGACATTCTTTCCGCCCCCTCTTCCGCAAAATTTCCCTGAGCCATGTTGGTTTTTTGAGGTAGGGTCTCACTGTAGCTCAGGGTGACCTAAAATTCAGTCCGTATTCTCAGGGTGACCTCAACTTCACTGTAAGCCTCCTACCTCAGCCTCCAGAGTACTGGAATTAAAGGCATGGGCCACCACACTGAGTCTTCCTTCTTTCCTTCCTTCCTTCCTTTCCTTTTTTTCATTTTTTAAAAAAATTATTTGTTTGAGAGACAGTGAAAGATGTGGAGAGAGAGAAAGAGAGAGAGAAAGAGAGAGAAAGAAAGAGAAATGGGTGTTCCAAGGCCTCTAGTCACTGCAAATGAACTCTAGATGCATAAGCCACCTTGTGCATCTGGCTTTATGTGGGTCCTGGGGAATTGAACCCAGGGCCTTAGGCTTTGCAGGCAAGCTCCTTAACCACTGAGCCATCTCTTCAGCCCCAATGTTCCATCACCTTGACATTGCTGCTGCCTCCTCCTTGCTTTATACTTTTCCATAGCATTTATCACACTCTGGATTTAAATAGTTCACGAAGCTGCCATCTTACCCACCAGAACACAAGCTCCAGAGGTGTGGGACTTGTTGGACGTGGGCTCTCTGACTAGGATCCAGCATGTGATCAGCTCTCAGTGAGTGCAGGTCGTGGGGAGTCAGTCTGTTTTCTGAGCTGCTGTGATGCGAATCTTCATTTGTCAATTGACTGGATTCACATTCACCTAGGTAGCCCATGTGAGGGTATTCCCAGACAAGAGGGAGACCCACCCTGGATGTGGGTGGTACCATTCCATGATCTGGGGTCATGAACTATATAAAGCCAGATGCACAAGGTGGCGTATGTGTCTGGAGTTTGTTTGCAGTGGCTGGAGACCATGGTGCATCCATTCTCTCTATCTGCTTCTTTCTCTCTCTAATAAATAAATAAATAAAATATTTTAAAACGAGAAAGTAAGCTGGGTAGCCGCATTCATCACTCTGCTTCCTGATGTGGCCTGTTGTCTCATGCTCCTACTGCCATGCTGTCCCTACCGTGGTGGGCTGTGCTATGAAGCTGGAAGTCACAGTACGCCCTTCCTTCCTTAAGTAGCTTTCGTCAGACATTCTGTCACAGCGGTGGCACAGCTTGTACCAAGTCTGTTGTTCTCACCCTGCCTGCCGTGCAGCTCAGGGACATGTCCCAGGCTGGACTGGCTCTGTTGCCTGTGGGTGCTCAGTGCTGCTCACCTACCAGGCCAGGTGCTCCCAGACGCTCCTTCCCGCTCCCGCTCAACATTCAGCTCCTCTGGTCTAACATTGCCTTCAACCTTCAAAGACTCCCTTGGTCTCTGTCTGCACAGCCATGTTGGTCACCAGGTCTGCCTCTCTGTGACCCCCACACAGGATTGTGAGCTCCTCTGGCTTGGGGGACTCTCACACATGTTCTCCTGCTGTGGAGCACAACACGGTGGGGTTCTCTGGGACTGCTAATTACGAGTAGGAAGACTGGGAGGTTTTTCCTGCACAGCCACCTACTCACTTGGTACCCTTTAAAATTTAAATATTATCATTATATATTTTATTTATTTATGTATTTGAGAGAGAGGAAGAAGAAGAGGGGGAGAGAGAGAGAGAGAGACCTCCAGCCACTGCAAACGAACTCCAGATGCATGCGCCCCCTTGTGCATCTGGCTTACGTGGGTCCTGGAGAATCGAACCTGGATCCTTTGGCTTCTCAGGCAAACACCTTAACCGCCAAGTCATCTCTCCAGCTCCTTGTTATTATTATTTACATGTGCATCAGGTATTATGGCCATAATTCCCTCCCATTACTTTGTTTTGTCCTCCATCCACCATTCCTCTTCCACTGAACCCCTTCTTCTTTCCAACTAGTCCTCTCCTATTTTGACGGAATTTTCCCCCTCCTCCATCATCCATGACAGCATATTGACAGGCCCAGTGTTGTGCAGGTAAGGACAGCTGCTGTGAGGTCCTGCACGCAACGGCCACAAGGCATACTTGCCATCTTTTTTTGTGGTGTTGGGAGAGGTGCCAAGATCAAGGTCATGTCTGTCAGCAAGCAGTCTGGGTATACTGGATGTTGAGAGTTTAAACTCTCTCTGACATTTTTTCTCTGTCAAATAAACAAATATTAAAAAAAATTTAAAAAAGAATCAGAGTGAAGTAAGACAGGAGGCTCCAGAAGGCCACTGTGAAGGAGGGAGGGTACATTATAAAGGTGCTGACTTACTACCCCTGAGGCCAGAGGGTCACAAGGTAAAGCAGATGTTACGGAGGGGAGCTTCTGGTTTGGGAAGAGCCTGTGGGCATCTGACCGCCTTCAAGGATTCCTGGTGAGCAGCAGAGGGGGGACACTCCTCTTCCAAAATGGCACGGCGCCATGTGGCAAGAGTATCTTGCCATAGCATTTTGAGGCTGAGGGCCTGACATGGTTAGAGGTGGACAAGTGACTGTGTGGTCCTTGTGGCATGATTGCGTACAGATGTTCAGACACTGTATCAGTTACTTTTTTGTTGCTGTGACAAAACACCTGACAAAAGCAACACAAAGGAAGAAGGGTGCATCTCAGCCTCAAGTCCGAGGGACAGAGTCCATCATGGCGGAGAAGGCGCAGCAGTGGGAGCATGACGCAGCTGGCCACATGCAGCTGATAACACAGAAAGAAATGCACCTGCGCGGTGCGCCTTCTTTTTATACTGACCGGGACCCCAGTCAGTGGGGTCCACAGTTAATGTGGGTCCTCCTACTTCAATTAACTTCTATAAAATCCATCAGAGAGATTCCCAGAGACGTGTTTCCATGGTGATTCTCCATCCTATCAAACTGACAACCAGAGATCATACCCACCCTGACTGCCTGATGAAGACTCTTCCTGCTCTGGTTACAGCTGCTTTGTGTTTCTAGAGGTCTCCTGGGACAGTGGGGACAGGTATTTCACAATAGACTCTGTTCAGAGTCCACTTTGGACTGAGGAGTCTCTAAGAGAGAGTAGGGTGAAAAGCAGAGGCTGCTGTCTGTTGCCTGCTCTGCTGGTGCACTGAAGCCCGGCAGGCTGGCCCTATGCTGCACACCCTCAGAGCCCAGCACAGAGCCAGGCTTATGGGATTCTGGGGTGAATGACCTTGAAAGTGGGATAGAGTAAGGAACCTAGCTGTGGCAGGACCCAGGCAGGCGACTCTACTCAGAAAGTGTTTCTTACCTTAAGTCATGAGAGTCAGTCATGTTGTTTGCAATGTGGCCATGAACTGTCCTTCCCAGAGCTCCCAGGAGGTCAAGATTCCCTGGAGGAATGCCTGTGGCTGAACTGACAAGAGAAGAGTCAACCAGATGAACCTCTAGGTGAGTAAGAATAGACCAGCCATACTCCAAGATGGAAGAGGAGACCCAAGGTACCTTGTTTAGTTTGAATGTCAATATCAAGTAAGTTCTTAGGGTAAGTATTGTTATAAAATATTTGGAACACATGCTATGAAATGACTTCTGGTTGGCCTGGAATGTCTCAACTATTAATGAATGCCATGTATTGACTTCTTTATTTCTCTGGTAAATATTGCAAACCTAGCTAGATGGGGTTCTCATGAACTTGGGATGTAGTTTGGATGCTTGTATGGAATGGCTGGTCTCACAGAGACAGAGATGGCCTCACCTTCAATTCATCTTTTCACTAATGCTTGCTACTAGCAAATGGCTCAGAGAGTCTGGGGCCTGCTAGTTAGGCTGTGTGCATGCTCAGCATCATGTGGCTTTGAGGTGCCATGGGCTGCAGAGGACATGGTGTGCCAGGGCAGGCGGGGCACACGAAGGTGGTCCTTGGGTCTCAGTCGCTCCACATCTGCCAGCTCCTTCACTGATAGGCATATTGCTCCCATGTGCAGACCTCAAGCATCTGAAGTCCTGGGCTTGGACCCAGGCTCTCTTGAGATTGGAGAGAGAAGCTGTGATCTGAACCCTTCCTATCAACCACAGACCATCGATGCTCAGAGGAGACACACACACACACACCATTAAGTCCCCTTGCTTTGAAGACAGGCAGTTGAGGCTGAGAAGGTCAGGTGAACTTCATGCCCTAACATCCCCATTCTCAGTGACACATAGAAAGATTGGTGCCATTTAATCGCAGCCAGTGTCAGGTTGTCCCTAGCATTTGCAAATGGACTTGCAGAAAAAGAAATGACTGCTTCGAAGAAGCCCAAGGTAGAGCCAGTGATAAGCAGAAGTCAGGCAGCCCTTGAAGCTGTTGCTGAGATAAGGACTTGGCTTGGTGTTCTGATGACTGCTGGTGTCGCCAGGAGTGATGGCAGGCAAATGAAGTCAGCGACTTGGAAGTTCCTAAGTTAATCCAATATGAAGAAATAAATTAGGCCCTGGCCTTTCCATGTCCCCAAATCCTGACAAAGTAACCTGTAAGATTTATACAATTCATAAAACCTCGCTGTGAGCAAGGACTTGAGTGAGGGGTCTTGGCTCTGGCCCTGCATCCAAGCCCGAGGGTGCTCTGTCTTCCTCTGTGCTTCTCCGCGGTGGTTGAGGGGCCCTTTGGAAGGTAGGGCAGTTTTATTCCCAGGCACCAGGAGAAGCGTGGCTGAACTCCATTGGGGAGCAGCTCACCTGCAACTGGAGTCAGGGGACCCGCACACCTGAGTGAGGAAACAGCCCCTTCTCAGCTGCCCCCTTGCTCCAGTGGCTTTGTGGTGACGATTCTGTGTTCTTGTTGGCTGGGAGCAAAGCACTCATTTCCTCTCTGCAGATCCAGGCTGATACCTCTGACACACTCCTTATGAGTCTCCCCAGAAAACCCATTAAGGAGAAATTTTCACACAGGAATACTCTACCCATATTGATGTAATAGTAGACAAGGAGGGGACAACCTGGGAGTATTTTCTGGGGTGTAAAACCAACGGCAGGTGTACTAGTCAACTTCTCGTTGCTGGGACAAAATACCTGACAAAAATCAGTTTAAGAGAGGAAGGGTTCATTTCAGCTTACAGTTCCAGGTTACAATCTACCATGGTGGGTAAGGCATGGTGGCAGGAGCTTGTGACAGCTGGTCACCTTCAGCACAGTGAGGAAGCAGGGAGTGAGGAATACTGCTCTTCAGCCAGCACTCTCCTTTTTATACAGCCCAAGGCCCAGCACAGGGAATGGAGCCACCCACAGTGAGGGAGGGTCTTCCCACATCACTTCACCTAGTCAAGACCATTCCTCACAGACTGCACAGAGGTTGACACAGGCTACATAATCCCTTACACGTGGTTCTAGGTCCTGTCAAGGTGACTATCAATATAGACTGTCACAGCAGGTAAACTGATATTTGGTTGAAGGGGGAAAAGATTGAGAATAAAATCCATATTGTTTTGGACAAGATGGTTTTACTTCTTTTGGGAAAAAGTACATTTCATCTGATAAGTTGCTATTTTATATTCATTTCCTTGAAAAACATAACAAAGTATTCAAGAACACTATTTCTTTGGGCTGTGTGACTTTGACAGCTTAAGAAGGTTGGGACTCATAGGCTGTGACCTGGAGAGGTAGCTCTGGGAGGATATTTGATTTGATTTAACCCGACGTGTATGACTTGAGTGAAAAGGGTCACATCTATGAGGCACACAGAGGTGCGTGGGGGGCCTGGTGGGGAACATAGAGAGGGCAGGAAGAGCACACATGCCTGATGATCCCCCAGGAGACAGAAAGCAGATGCCTGGGGCCGTCGGGGTAGGAGCCCCAGAGCAGTGAGGCTACTGTTGAATGTCAACCATAGTTCTTTGCTCTCTTGATGATTGTGAAATTTAAAAGTAAAGTCATGTTAGAGAACTGCTACTTTATACCTTAGAGAAAAATTCTTCCCAGAGAATCAACCTCCCCAGCGTGTTCCTGTCAGTCTCTCATGTTAGCCATATCATTAGCTTCTCTGCCACAGAGATCAGGTTCTCCTTGTTCCTTGCTATAAACCTGCAAGTTGAAGGGTGTACTTGGCATTCTAGAAGGTCTGAATGGCTCCGGGTCTCCCACCCCCTTCCCAGGCTTTGGCATCACTGTATGGAAGTCACACTGACTTCTCGTTGCTCCTGTAGTTTCTGAAGTCCAAGCTTCTGCGGAGCTATCATTGTGTGTCTCAGAGGCCCTACACAGGCTGAAGCATGTTTCCATGGCAAGTCCCTTTCTACAGGGACTCCTTCTCAGCCAGCACATCTGGTGAGGAGCCCATTGTCCAAGTCGCTGATGGATGAGCAGGCCTGGGTGCTGGCGGTGCTGGTTCTGAGGACACAGTGTGGAGCATAGGCCGGGGAGAGACAGTCGGAATGGATTGGAGTTGTGCATGACAGTTTACTGTGGGAGATGGCCTGTCCACAGATGTGATCCTGGATACCTTCCAGCATCTGGATTTTTCTACCACAAACTGGAAAGGGAGGAGATGGTGGCGTGATGTGGTGGGTGGCCACACTCAGATTTCAGTGCTCTGTCAGCATGAGTGGCTCCACCATGGAAACCGTACTCGGGTGAAACACCTGCCTGGTGAAAATACCCCATAACTGTCATCATCACAGTTAGGACCGGGTGGACAAGAACAGAAACAAGAGGCTACGGCGTCTCGTACGTCACTGCTCACGCAAATGCGTGCTCTGTACAGTGTTTCCAGAAGCATGGAAGAAGAGACACGCGTTGAAAGCCACATGCAGAGATGTAGCATAGACCAGACCTGTGGACTGTTTCTGTGTTCTTCTGTGTGCATGTCAGTGTGTGCTTCTAGTCTGTGTCACTGTGCGTGGGTCTGTGACTTCCGGGTTGTGTCTGTGTATCTGGGTCTGTGTGTGTGTGTGCTTCTCTGTGTCGTCTGTCTGTGTGCATGTGTGTTCCTGCTTTCCCTCCCAGCTATGTGCTGTGTGTGGCTGGGGGTCCTGGGGAGGGCTCTCCCAGGAGAGTGGAGGCAGACAGACACCATGTCAACCTGTGCAAACGTCCACCTGCTGCGGGGTGTCTTTGTCAAGCGAGTTCAGCTCACCTTTTCGTTTTCCTTTGCTTAATTGCAGGTGATGATTCAAAAAAAGCCTTCACCTGTTTCAGCCGGCTTTCATCTCCACAGACAAAGCAGGCTGGGCCGGGCCTTGATCCGGGCGTGCTCAGGACCGGTGTTAAAAAGGCTGGATCAGCCTCAGGCTTTTCAGGGTTTTGGGTTAAACTGATGAGCATGTATAATAAATTGAAGCTTTGTTGTTTGGCAGATTTTTTTTTTTTTTTTGTATTTGTTATTCTTTTATCAGCTCTGAGACTGGAGGGGCGGGGGTCCTCGCTCTCCATGCTCAAGTTTGCCTCAGGATTTGTCACTGGCTGGGATGGGCTTTGATAGTACAAATGTTTTTGTTATGTTCCTGTTTCTTACAGAAAAGCCCTAAATCCAGGTATCCAAGTGTCTGGAGCTCTAGAGTTTAAAGTCATAGCAGAGTGCAGATTATATGCCAGGCTTAGGACATGCCACCTATTCTCTGGTCTCTTCATGGCAGCTAGGGCAGTGCTGGGTGACCCTTCTTTGTCTATCATTTTCTATCTTGGGTTTAGTTCCTTCAGCTTCCCTCTGTTCTGGTAAGGAGAGGGAAATCACGTTGCTCCTGGGAACTGTGCGCCTTGGAAAGCACCACACACCAGAAAGGTGAGACAAGCGCCACCCCTCCACAGTCACGCAGCCCATCAACACACCGGGCTCTGCTACACGGCGTTCCTGCTGTGTGGCAAAGGGACACCAAATAAGCCTCTGCTGCTTCTAGGAAGTGATATGTGTGCGAGTGTGCGAGTGTGTGTGTGTGTGTGTGTGTGTGTGATGCATGCATGTATTGATTGTTCATTTTGGGTGGGAAGAGGGAACTTTTATCAAATTCCTTTTCCCCCTCTTCATCCTAATAGGTCTGCTGCTGAGGTGTGGACACAGACACAGAACCTGCAGGAAGGTTGCGCTGACTCTTAGCCTGCGCTCCTCTCCTGGGTGGAGGTGGTTAACTCTGCCCGTACTTGCTCAACTCCTTCACTCTCCCTGTTAATTCTTTGTAAACACAGCCCTCTCCCCTCCCCCACGCAGGCTCATCCTGCAGTTTCATTCACTGCTGTGCCCGGGCTAATCACATCTCTTGGAGGTAAGACGAAAAAGTTATGCTGTTTTACTCCATCAGATTTAATAAGTCTGGAGGCTTTCCAAGCACTAGGCATGAATCACACTTCAACTCAGGCCTTGATAGTTCATCTGCCTGGAGTATTCATGTCAGAGACATAAAACAATATGTGTGCTCTAATGCCCACCATCCGCTTGAAATTAGGCATTTACCTCGTATTAATAAAACCCACTTTGTACAGAGGGGCTGTGGTAAGGATGGGGGGGGTTTCTACATCATGTGAAACATTTCATGGGTGAATATTCCTTTCCCGCACTTCCTAAGCCCAGTTAAGGCTTTGAAGAGGTATCTGAAAAAATTATGCAATCATGTAAGCCTGGATAGGGAGGAATTAGTCACGCCTTGGCAGCATCCGCCAAGGTTGGTTCGTATCAAGGTGGAGAGAGCGTGGTCCCCCCTCACCCACCAGCAATCTCCGTCTTGGCATGTCCATCCTGGTGGACAGGGCAGTTGCCCTCTTTCCACTCAGTGGGTATGATGTGGTCGGCTGTACATCTTGTTACAGTCGGAGGTGTGGGCCACGGGGGAGCAGCCGACAACAACAGAGTGGGAAGAGAGTGGGAGCAGCAGTCCCCTCACCAGCGCTGCTCCATCTGTCTGAAGGGAGGACCGCTGCCTCCCTCCCTGCATCCCAGGAAAAGGAGGCTTTCTACAGCAGCCTTCATTTTCTCTTCATGTGAGCACCTTGTAGTTATTTTGATATGTAGCAAGACTGACAAAAACTTTCACTCATTCTGTTTACTAGAGAGTCTGTCCTGTCTCCAGGAGGTTTCTGCAGGCATGGGTGTGGCCCCGAGTACAGGCTCAGTTGTGGGTGTGACCTCAGGTGCTCACAGAGGTGCTCTAGCCTCTTCCTCCGCAGAAGGGGGTTGTGGCAGGAGCCGCCCAGGAGCCAGGCAGAGCTGCTGTCAGGCCAGCACTGGGCACCAGCATTCAGGTGGCTCAGGAGAGTCCTAGGCTGCTGGGTCTCTGATACACAGGGTCCGAACTTCAGGTGTGCGGTGAGGCCCCTGCCCTGGCGGCAAGCCAAGCCAGGTGCAGGCCAGCACAGAGCTGCTCCGTGGTGTCATGCAGGTGATGGATCCAAAGAAATGCTGGGGAGGGCTGCAGGGCTGGAGACACCAAGCCTTGGAAAGAAAAGCCTTTCCTCACCTGCCTGACGGAATCCCTTCCTTCTGGTCTGGTGACAGTTCCCTGACCCTTTGTGGCCTTATTCAGGGTCTGTAATGGTTAATGCGTGCCTCTGTCCCTAGGGGATGTTCAGAAAGCAGATCTGTTTTATTTTTATTTTTATTGTTTTGATCATGTTGACAACAGCAAAATATTCCAACTCAGGGCTGGGGAGATGGCTTAGTAAAATGCTCACTGTGCAAGCATGAAGGCCAGAATTTATAACCCTAGCACCCACATAAAAGCTGGGCATGTAGTCCCACATGCTGCAGTCTTAGTACTAGAGAGGTGGACATAGCTTACCGGCCAGCTAGCCTAGATGAGCTCTAGATTCAGTGAGAGACTCTGTCTTAAAACATAACATGGGTGGGGGGGGGGAAGCTGGGGAAATGGCTTAGTGGTTAAGGCACTTGCCTGCAAAGCCTGAGGACCTCAGTTCGACTCTCCAGATCCCATGTTAGCTAGATGCACAAGGGGGCACATGCGTCTGGAGTTTGTTTGTAGTGGCTAGAGGCTCTGGTGTACCCATTCCCTCTTTCCCTTTACCTGCCTCTTTCCTCTCTCTCAAATAAATACATAAATAAATAAAATATTAAAAAAATAAGATGGGTAGCAATTGAAGAAGATACCTGATATTGACTCCTGATTTCCACATGCATGTGTGTACACCTGCACAAGCACCTGACACACGTGTGTGCACACACACAGCCAAACATACGTACACACACCATACTACACAATATCAACACACAAAGGGAATTTGATAGCTCAGCTTATGACCCGAGAAGGCTGTATGCCAGGCACATGGAAAGAAACGCACTTCAAAGCATGGCACAGGGAAGGCAGGCTCTGACCGACGCTGGCAGAACACGCTGCTGTTGGTGGCTTTTGCTTCTCTTCTTCATGAGCCTCACCTAGCACTCTAGCTTTGGAAAACATGGCTCAGATACATATGGGATTTATCTGCTCCAACTGCACAAGCACCTAACGTTAGTGCCAGTCTATGTATGGCAATTCAGAGTTAGAATATGCCCACTTGGGGCTGTCTACCTACTGGCCACAGGTGAGGACATTTATACAAATACAATGCTTGCTTCGGACTGACATGTCAGTCAGAAAGCTGTGGTACAGCCTGGGGACCTGACTCACAAGACCCAGGTGGTGCCAGGGGAGAGGCTTGTGTCTCCCAGGAAGTTTACAGTTATTCCTGGAAAAGGTCCTGATTCACATGACATCAGACCGTGATGTAAGAGACCTTGCATGACTCATTCCCTAAGCAGTAGCTTAAGTATGTCTGAATGCCGGCAGTCTTCCAGGAAGAGAAAGGAAGGATGTGCAAGCGGGTTCCTGCTCTCACAGTTTGTCTTCTACTGTGGGGGTGTGGAGGACAGCCGCTTCTAGGTGTGGAGGCAGAGGAGGCAGCCTTGCAGGGGCCGGGAAGGAGTGAGTACAGGAAAGGAGCTGCAGGAGCAAGTCTGCTGGTCACATGGCTTGAGAAGGCCTGTTGGTGCTGGACATTCTAGCAGAACTTTGAATGCACTGAGCAAGGGAGACTTTGGGTAAAGAACATTCCAGAAGCAACAGAAAATGAAGTAAATATATGCAATCAGGAAACATAAAAAATGTTTTCCTTCCTCGTGTATTGTCTCTATAAATATACTTTTAATGTGACCAAAAATTTCAAGAAAAAGCAAACTGCTTTCTCAGTGACATTAATAATTTGAGGATTGGAATATTATCTTCAAGTATCTTTCACCTTCATAATGTCTAGTCCATGTTAAACTGTATCGGATGCATGTGGCATTCAACGGACTCAAATATTTAGCACATGAAAGTCGTATTTTGCAATGTGCTGGGTGTGCAGCTGGCCTGGGGTGTCTTCCAAGGCAGGGATGTATTTGCACAGCCCCACTTTCTCTCTCCAGCTCATGGCTAAGATTTTATATAGTCTCATCAGCTCAAATTAATAATTGAACACTGGCCCAGGAAATGGTCTAATACTGGATACTTAATAGAATTTTTTCTAACTATAGAATGTCCAGAAGATAAAAATCCTTCCCTCTGAGATTCTAGAGTTAAGTAGAATTGAATAGGCCATTACGTCTCCTGATGGAGCACCGTGACACACGGTGAGTCTTTTACGGCTGAATGTTGAGCTCACTGCGGTTTTTATCAGTCATTTCACAGGGTATATGAATAACACACATCATATTATATACTTTAAATATACAGGTTCTATTTGTCAAGTACATTTCAATATAGCTAGGAGATAAAAGACAAGGAGGTTCATTTGCCTCGTACCAGCGTTGTTCCTGAAAGGGTGCACGTGGTGATGGAGTGAGTGACAAGCTCTTCTCATATACATGTTTGGTAGAGGAGATCTGTTGGCATTCTCATTATCTGAACTCCCGCCAGAGTGTCCCATTGAACCTCACACAGTATTCGCCAAACTCTGTCAGAGTCATCCCACAGACCAGTTCAAAGGCTTGTGAACGACATGGTCAAGCTTATCATAGCAGGGGCTCCAGGCCTAATACAGTTTTCTGTATTACTTCCTTCCATGTCACTTTTGACTAAAAGCAGAAACAACTGCTAAGGGAGGAGAAACTTATTTAGGCTGGTGTTCTCAGGGTGTTGTCAGGGCATGATGGAGGGAGGGAGTGGCTGCAGGATCAGAGCAGAGGGTCTTCACATCAAGGCAGGTCAGGAAGCAGAGAGCAACTGGAGCACAGTCTGGGATGTAGCCTTTAAAGGCCACCCCTAGTGAAGTACTTCTGCCAGCTAGGCCCCACCTCCTAACAGCTCCACAGGTCCCCAAAATAGCACCACCAGCAGGAAATGAGTATTTTTAACATGTCTATGGGGTCATTCAGATTCAAACCATCTAACACTGATATGTTGAAAGTTGCTACTTTTATTTTATTTATTTTATTTTATTTTATTTTACCAGAACATCACATAAGTTTATTTCAGATGTAACAGTAATGTTAAAATTGACAAGTTTAATTCTGAACTGCACCAAATAACTATTGGGAAACAGTGGTGTAAGGTGGTGGAAAATAAAAGCTTCCTCAGTTTTTGGAGGGAAAACTTAAAAGATATCTAAATGGCTGCTACTTTGAAGTGTAATCTCCATTCTACTTTGTCCAATATAATTTTAAAAACTATTTATTATATTTAACAAGGTAGCGTATTCTTTGAAATGAAATAATTCTGCTTATGAAAATATAACACAAACAAGGTACTCTTTTTATTAGCTGTGACCAGAGTTAGGTTTTTCCAGATAGCCACTGGACTAGTTCTTGGGACAGGATGCTGTCACTGACAAGCCTGGGATGGAGAGAAGAGAGCTGGCTGCTCAGGCTAGGCAGGCTAAGAAACTTCTCTTTGCTCTTCACCCACCTCTTCAGCAGAAGCTGGGAACTTGATGCCTTTGCAGAGGGGTGACAATGGACAGGGAAGGCAGGGCCCCCACCATTGGAGCCACATAAGAGAGTTCTCCTATTACCTTGGCCTATGTCAAATGTCCCTTGCCAAGTGATCCCAGAATACCCAGAGTTCCAGACTGCGGAGGCTACCTGCATTTGTTACTTGTTAAAACATACTCATGTAACCTTCTCTCCTGGATCACACTCTTTTCTGTGTTATAAAGTACTGACTGCTTCTTAGCCATAGGGGAAAAAAAAAGTGAAGAATCTTTCAAGGCATTCTGTAGAATTCCTGTATCTACTATCAGCTTTTGACTCAGTGGACAGATATTGTAATTGGGCAATTTGAATGATGTTAGTGTTGATTTAAGCTTTTAAGTACCTTTTAGGTGTTTTGTCCTAAGGCCATCATGAGCATCAGGAGGGCATAAATGATTTTCTCCGTTATAAGATCTATAGATGATGTGGTATAAACTAGTGCTGACACCCAGTTCCTCCTTCTGTTTAACTTATGTCTTATCATTTGTTCAAATTGGGTGCTTTCTTTTGTTTTACTTGCTGGCAGTCAGAGCTTATATTCACATTTCTGGAGACCTACTGAGTCTGGACTTACCAAATTAGACTAAAGAATGTCATGTGGCCTGTGATTATATCTCAACCCTACTTTTCCGCTTTCCCTTTGGTATTTTGATGGGTAATATCATATATCTCTATTCAATAAGCTTACTTCCTCTGGTTCATTTGATATGTAATCTATTGGTCTACATAACACAAGAAAGAGATTGAGGCTGAACAGTGGAGTAGGTGGGAACTGGATGACACCATCCCCAACAAAAACACGTACGCGGGGCTTCATTGGTACAGAATGTCACATCAGGAAGTTGCTGCCCTTCGCAGATACACTGTGCCCTGGCACCTCCTGCTTTCCACTGCCCTGCAGAAAGGAGCCACTCTGGGAGGCCAGTGCACAGCAAGGCTTCTCAGATTGCCCAGGACAGCAATCTCTGCATCTCCATGATGAAATCCCTCCAGGTGAAGCTTCCTAGCACTACCCTGGAGAGCGGGGCCGAGCTTGTGCTCAGTGAGGTGTGCTTAAGGGCAGTGCTAGCAACTTAAAGCACTCTGCCACCATTGCTGCTTTGAAGACTGGGAAGGCTCTGCACTTGAGCCAGATCACACTGGCCTTAGGGAAGTGATTGTACGTTACTATGTTTTTACCCTGTACCCATAGGGTTAGTAAATAAACAGACATGCAGCTTAGTCACATCTTCAGTAATCACATTGTTCAGTGCTGTCTTATGACCCAGGGTCTGGGGAAACGACCTTCATGTGAGCTGTATATTTCCTTCAAACAAGAACAGTGTAACTTATCTTTAAGGTGACTGACAGGAAGTCTATTCACAGTAATGTTTTATGTCTAATTTTTGCAATAAGTACTACAAATTACTTTCTTTCTTTCATCTATCCTTTTGCCCACTCATCTGCCCATCCATCCATCCATCTCCCACATAGCTGTACATATATAGAGTAACCTTTACCTCCACAGCCAATCTTCTTAACTTTCAATTTTTGTTCTGTTTGTTGATTTTTGTACTGTCCATACAGTTGTAAACCATCTGAAATCCCACTTGGATGTAGCCTTTATATGAAACCTCACCTATATAATGCCATGTGTTGAAAATTAATAGTACTATCATATGGCAACAAGCCCCCTGAGACTGCAGTTGAATTTTAGCCTAGTCTTCATTCAAATGAATGACTGATGTTGGGAATTCCAAACCCTGCTATTAATGGGGGCATTTATTGAAGAGCTGGGAGGATTTCTGTCATCCTCTGTGCTGACTGCCTAATACAAATGAAGCCAGTTGTGACTACTGCTAGGTTGTGCTTCATTTTAATTAACTAGACATAACTAGATAAGGAAACCAACCCACTCAAATTGATGCATAATAAAATAGTATTATTAAACTTTTGTGACTTCAATTGGTTTGATTTCTAATGATTAAAGGCATATTGTTCATTTTTACTCAAACAGTTTTTGGGTCCAGACACCACTGAACTAGACAGCAGTGCAAACAAGAGGGATTTTGCTGCAAAGTTTATGAAACCAAATGGGCCCCAAATCCAGTAAATAAGTTGAAATATCATTCTTCTTTGATGGCAGATGGAATGCTCTGTGGCAGTGTAGGGTCTTCTTAGTATGTGTGGGGGGTGAGTGTGTTCTGAGTCTGTGTGGCAGCTGTATCCATTCCTGTTTTATTTATATAACAAGATATTAATAAAAACACCTGTGGAGGATGGAAAGATTTATTTTGGCTTGCAGTTTCAGAGCACACATTTCATTGTGGTGGGAAGATATGGGAGAGCAGCTCTGTGATGGGAAGACGTGGACGAGCAGTTCTGTGGTGGGAAGACGTGGAAGAGCAGTTCTGTGGTGGGAAGACATGGACGAGCAGCTCTGTGGTGGGAAGACATGGACGAGCAGCTCTGTGGTGGGAAGACGTGGAAGAGCAGCTCTGCGGTGGGAAGACGTGGAAGAGCAGCTCTGTGGTGGGAAGACATGGAAGAGCAGCTCTGTGGTGGGAAGACGTGGAAGAGCAGCTCTGTGGGGAGGACGTGGAAGAGCAGCGGGACTGGGGGGGGTGGACGGGTGGAAGACGTGTAAGAGAGCAGCTCTGCGGTGGGAAGACGTGGAAGAGCAGCTCTGTGGTGGGAAGACGTGGAAGAGCAGCTCTGTGGTGGGAAGACGTGGAAGAGCAGCTCTGTGGTGGGAAGACATGGAAGAGCAGCTCTGTGGTGGGAAGACGTGGAAGAGCAGCTCTGTGGTGGGAAGACGTGGAAGAGCAGCTCTGCGGTGGGAAGACGTGGAAGAGCAGCTCTGTGGTGGGAAGATGTGGAAGAGCAGCTCTGTGGTGGGAAGACGTGGAAGAGCAGCTCTGTGGTGGGAAGACGTGGAAGAGCAGCTCTGTGGTGGGAAGATGTGGAAGAGCAGCTCTGTGGTGGGAAGACTGGAAGAGCAGCTGTGGTGGGAAGACGTGGAAGAGCAGCTCTGAGGTGGGAAGACATGGAAGAGCAGCTCTGTGGTGGGAAGACAGTGAAGAGCAGCTCTGCTGGTGGGAAGACGTGGAAGAGCAGCTCTGTGGTGGGAAGACGTGGAAGAGCAGCTCTGTGGTGGGAAGACGTGGAAGAGCAGCTCTGTGGTGGGAAGACGTGGAAGAGCAGCTCTGTGGTGGGAAGACGTGGAAGAGCAGCTCTGTGGTGGGAAGACGTGGAAGAGCAGCTCTGTGGTGGGAAGACGTGGAAGAGCAGCTCTGTGGTGGGAAGACGTGGAAGAGCAGCTCTGTGGTGGGAAGACGTGGAAGAGCAGCTCTGTGGTGGGAAGACGTGGAAGAGCAGCTCTGTGGTGGGAAGACGTGGAAGAGCAGCTCTGTGGTGGGAAGACGTGGAAGAGCAGCTCTGTGGTGGGAAGATGTGGAAGAGCAGTTCTGCGGTGGGAAGACATGGACGAGCAGCTCTGTGGTGGGAAGACATGGAAGAGCAGCTCTGTGGTGGGAAGACATGGAAGAGCAGCTCTGTGGTGGGAAGACATGGAAGAGCAGCTCTGTGGTGGGAGGACGTGGAAGAGCAGCTCTGTGGTGGGAAGACATGGAAGAGCAGCTCTGTGGTGGGAAGACATGGAAGAGCAGCTCTGTGGTGGGAAGAAGTGGAAGAGCAGTTCTGCGGTGGGAAGACATGGACGAGCAGCTCTGTGGTGGGAAGACATGGAAGAGCAGCTCTGTGGTGGGAGGACGTGGAAGAGCAGCTCTGTGGTGGGAAGACATGGAAGAGCAGCTCTGTGGTGGGAGGATGTGGAAGAGCAGTTCTGTGGTGGGAAGACGTGGAAGAGCAGCTCTGTGGTGGGAGGACGTGGAAGAGCAGCTCTGTGGTGGGAGGATGTGGAAGAGCAGTTCTGTGGTGGGAAGACATGGAAGAGCAGCTCTGTGGTGGGAGGATGTGGAAGAGCAGTTCTGTGGTGGGAAGACGTGGAAGAGCAGCTCTGTGGTGGGAGGACGTGGAAGAGCAGCTCTGTGGTGGGAGGATGTGGAAGAGCAGCTCTGTGGTGGGAAGACATGGAAGAGCAGCTCTGTGGTGGGAAGACATGGAAGAGCAGCTCTGTGGTGGGAAGACGTGGAAGAGCAGTTCTGCGGTGGGAAGACGTGGACGAGCAGCTCTGTGGTGGGAAGACATGGAAGAGCAGCTCTGCGGTGGGAAGACGTGGAAGAGCAGCTCTGTGGTGGGAAGACGTGGAAGAGCAGCTCTGCGGTGGGAAGACGTGGAAGAGCAGCTCTGTGGTGGGAAGACGTGGAAGAGCAGCTCTGTGGTGGGAGGACGTGGAAGAGCAGCTCTGTGGTGGGAAGACGTGGAAGAGCAGCTCTGTGGTGGGAAGACGTGGAAGAGCAGCTCTGTGGTGGGAGGACGTGGGGGAGCAGTTCTGTGGCAGCAGGAGCATGTGGCAGAGCTCTTCACATTGCAGCTGACCAGGAATAAAGATAGCAGGCCAGACATAGAGGGGGTTAAAACATCCAAAGGCTCACCCCTAGTGACTGACCAGACAGAGATGCCTCCAAATGCTTCACAGCTTCCCATAACAGCATCACCAGTGGGAAGTAATCATTCAAAACATGAGCCTGTAGGGAATATTTATATTCATTTATAGTATTCTGTCTCTGGTTTCCAGAGTTCATGCTTGATATTCTCATAATAAAAATGCATTTAGGGGGCTTGGGCGGCTCAGTCAGAAAAGTACTTATGAAGACCTGAGCTGCAACCCTTGGCACCCACATAAATGTGTGACAGGGTTGGTGGTCCACTCATAATTGTAGTACTCAGAAAGCAGAGTTGGGATTCCTGGGACAAGCTGGCTAGCTAGACTAGCCAAATCAGTGAGCTCTTGGTTCTAGTGAGAGATCCTGTTTCAATAAAAATAGGATGGAGAGCAGTCAAAAAAGACACACGACATCAACTTCTGGCTTCTACATGTATATGCACAACATGCAAATGTGAATGCCCATCACACACACTACACATAGACATATCAACACACACAGAGAAAATTTATTTAGTCCAACTTGAAAAGCCTCAAAGTCAGTACTAAAGCTGGTAAAAAGTCCAAAGTCAAAGTCTCTTCTGAGATGCAAGGTCATCACCTAGCTGTGAACCCCCATTAAAAAAATAAACAAGGACTTCCGGTCAAGATGGCGGCATAGGAACCACGCCTAAGCAGCCTAGGGGAGAAAAAGCCAAAGAAAACCCAGCAAAATACACAAGGGAGGTGTATAAGAGATTAAAACAGCAGCGGAGAAGTAGGAGATATCCAGAGCCCACACGGGCAGGCCGAAGCAGCTCCGGCAGCGGCAGCTCGGGTCCCGGTAGCGGCGACTTGGGCTCCGGCAGCGGCACCTCGGGACCCGGTAGCGGCGATTCGGACTCTGGCAGCGGCAGCGGCAGCACGGGCACCGGCAGCTGCATCTCTGGCTCCGGCAGTGGCGACTTGGGATCCAACAGCGGCGGCTCAGACCCCGGCAGCGGAAGCGGCGGTGGAAGCCGGAAGCGGCGGTGGAAGCCGTGACTCCAGCCCCCAAAACACCCTCAGCTGCTCCGGTACCGGCCACAGCGGCTTCAGGGCAGCGAATCCAGCAGCGGAGGCTCCAGCGGCTTCAGCGGCAGAGGCGGATCCCGCAGCGGCAGCACCAGCGGATCAGAGGCGGAGGACCCGGCAGCGGCAGCTCCAGCGGATCAGCGGGGGCAGACCCAGCAGCGGCATCTCCAGTGGCGGATCCAGCAGCAGTGGTCCCAGCAGCGGCAGCTCCAGCGGCAGCAGCGGGGATCCAGCATCAGGGGTGCCGATCTGCAGGGCCACAGTTGCCAGGCTTGGTTTGCCCCACAGGAAAAGCCAGTACCCAGTTCCAGAAAGCAGAACAGCGGCCCAACATCCCAGCCAGCAACTTGACTGAGACCAAAAGCATCCAAAGAGGTAACTGGGATTGAACCAGGGAAGGGTCTCACCTGGTCACAAGCTGACTTGGATCCCTCAACAGACCAGAAATCTTAACTTCTTTGTTGATAGAGGATCTGGTTTTTTATAATACCTAATCTTGCATAAATGCTCGGTGCTGTTCTTGACTGAATGTGTATAGGGTTTAGTTAAATTTTAGAATATACCTATATTTTATTCCACTCAACCTATTTGAATACTCCCATAGCAGGCAAACTTAACCCCTAGGACCACGTGTCTAGATACTCTGAGAGTGGTAAGAGCCACACCTAACATCTTAATCTCCTACATAGAAGATATACAATATCAGATCAATAGATACAGCAAAGGATACCCAGCTAACTGGAAAATCTAAGCAGTAACTTAATCCAAGATGCAAAAATATATACATTATAACACAAGAAACACCAAAAACCAAGGCAATATAAATCCACCAAAAAGCATCAATGCTTCAGAAATGACCTCTAGTGAAAACGAGTTAGAGAAAATGCCTGAGAAAGATTTCAAAAGAATGATTGTAAATATGTTCAATGAACTCAAAGAAGAAATGAAAGGAATCAGAGAAGATACAGGACACCAATTTAACGAAATAAAGAAATCAATACAAGACATAAATAAGGAAATAGAAATAATGAAGAAAAACCAGTCAGAATTACTAGCAATGAAGAACACAGTTAATGAAATAAAAAACTCTGTAGAAAATCTCACCAGTAGAATGGATGAAGGAGAGGACAGAATATCTAAGCTAGAAGACCAGGTGGCAGATCTAATACAATCCAACAAAGAGAAAGACAAACTAATAGAAAAGTATGAATGGGAATTTCAAGATATTCGGGACACTATGAAAAGATCAAATATAAGAATTCAGGGTATAGTAGAAGGAGAAGAATTTCAATCCAAAGGTATAGTAGGCATCTTCAACAAAATCATAGAAGAAAACTTCCCCCAAATTGGGAAAGAGGTGCCAATGCAGATACAGGAAGCATTTAGAACACCAGCCAGACAAAACCTGGAAAGAACCTCTCCTCGCCATATTATAATCAAACTACCAAACACACAATCCAAAGAAAAAATATTGAAAGCAGTTAGAGAGAAAAATCAAGTTACCTACAAAGGCAAGCCCATCAGGATCACAGCAGATTACTCAACACAAACTTTCAAAGCCAGAAGGGCTTGGAGTGATGTATTCCAAACTCTGAAAGATAACAACTGTCAACCAAGGCTACTTTATCCTGCAAAACTATCCATTCAAATAGATGGAGAAATAAGGACATTCCATGACAAAAGCAGGCTAAAGGAGTATTTGAAGACAAAACCAGCTCTACACAAAATACTTGAAAGAATCCTCCATGCCGAAGAGAAAGAAAAACACACATATAAGGAACCTGGAAAACAACAAACAACACTCAAATACTAGTTAATATAAGAGAGCAAAGATAGAACCAGAACCACAAAAAAAAAAAAAAAAATGGCAAGCATAAATACACATCTTTCAATAATATCTCTTAATATCAATGGCCTCAATGCTCCAACCAAAAGACATAGATTTGCAGACTGGGTTAAAAAGCAGGACCCTACAATTTGTTGTCTCCAAGAAACTCACCTTTCTACAAAGGATGGACATTATCTTAGGGTGAAAGGTTGGAAAATGGTGTTTCAAGCAAATGGACCCAGAAAGCAAGCAGGGGTTGCTATCCTAATAGCTGACAAGGCAGACTTCACTCCAACATTAGTCAAGAAAGATAAGGAAGGTCACTTTATATTGATTAAGGGCACACTCCAACAGGAGGACATTACAATCCTAAACATATATGCACCTAACATGGGGGCTCCCAAATTCATCAAACAAACACTGTTAGAACTAAGATCACAGATAACACCAAACACAGTGGTAGTTGGTGACTTTAACACCCCACTCTCATCAATTGACAGGTCATCCCGGGAAAAAATAAACAGAGAGGCATCTGGACTAAACGAGGTCATAGAAGGAATGGACCTAACAGACATATACAGGACATTTCATCCAAATGCTGCAGAATATACATTCTTTTCAGCAGCACATGGATCATTCTCTAAAATAGACCATATATTAGGACACAAAGCAAATCTTAACAAATTCAGGAAAATTGAAATAATTCCTTGCATTCTATCTGACCACAATGGAATCAAACTACAAATCAATAGCAAGAAAGGATATAGAGCATACACAAAATCATGGAAACTAAACAATACATTACTAAATGATGAATGGGTCAATGAAGAAATCAAGAAGGAAATCAAAAAATTTATAGAGTCAAACAATAATGAGAACACAACATACCAAAATCTCTGGGACACAATGAAGGCAGTTCTAAGAGGTAAATTTATAGCTTTAAGTGCCTATATTAAGAAATTAGAAAGGTCGCAAATAAATGACCTAATGCTTCACCTTAAAGCCTTGGAAAAAGAAGAACAAGGCAAACCAAAAATCAGTAGACGGGAAGAAATAATAAAGATTAGGGCAGAAATTAATGAAATAGAAACCAAAAAAACAATACAAAGAATTAATGAAACAAAGAGCTGGTTCTTTGAAAGGATAAACAAGATTGATAAACCCTTAGCAAATCTGACCAAAAGAAAGAGAGAAGAGACACAAATTAATAAAATTAGAGATGAAAAAGGTAACATCACGACAGATGCCAGAGAAATTCAAAAAATCATAGGGACATATTATAAAAACATATACTCCACAAAGTATGAAAATCTGAAAGAAATGGATGATTTCCTTGATTTATATGACCTACCTAAATTAAATCAAAATGAGATTAATCACTTAAATAGACCTATAACAAGCATGGAGATCCTAACAGTTATCAAAAATCTCCCAACTAAAAAAAGCCCAGGCCCAGATGGATTCACTGCTGAATTTTACCAGACCTTCAGGGAAGAGCTAACACCATTGCTTCTTAAGCTTTTCCATGAAATAGAAAAAGAAGGAATTCTACCAAACTCCTTCTATGAAGCCAGCATCACTCTGATACCAAAACCAGGCAAAGATAGAACAAAAAAGGAAAATTACAGACCAATCTCCCTCATGAACATAGATGCAAAAATTCTCAACAAAATATTGGCAAACAGAATACAAGAATACATTAGAAAGATCATTCACCCTGACCAAGTAGGCTTTATCCCAGAGATGCAGGGATGGTTCAACATACGCAAATCTATAAATGTTATACATTATATAAATGGGTTGAAGGACAAAAATCACATGATCATCTCATTAGATGCAGAGAAAGCATTCGACAAAATCCAACATCCCTTCATGATAAAAGTCCTACAGAGACTGGGAATAGAAGGAACATATCTCAATATAATAAAGGCTATTTATGATAAGCCTACAGCCAACATATTACTAAATGGGGAAAAACTGGATGCTTTTCCACTAAAATCAGGAACAAGACAAGGGTGTCCACTGTCCCCACTTTTATTTAATATAGTTCTGGAAGTCTTAGCCATAGCAATAAGGCAAGAGACATGCATAAAAGGGATACAAATCGGAAAGGAAGAGGTCAAGTTATCATTATTTGCAGATGACATGATTCTATATATAAAGGACCCTAAAGACTCTACTAGCAAACTGTTAGAGCTGATAAAAACCTACAGTCATGTAGCAGGATACAAAATAAATACACAGAAATCAGTAGCCTTCATATATGCTAACAACAAACACACAGAGGATGAGATCAGAGAATCACTCCCATTCACAATTGCATCAAAAAAAATAAAGTACCTTGGAATAAACCTTACTAAGGAAGTAAAGAATCTATACAATGAGAACTTTAAAACACTCAAGCGAGAAATTGCAGAAGACACTAGGAAGTGGAAAAACATCCCTTGTTCCTGGATTGGAAGAATCAATATTGTGAAAATGGCAATCTTACCAAAAGCAATCTACACATTTAACGCAATCCCCATCAAAATTCCAAAGGCATTCTTCACGGAAATAGAAAAAACAATCCAAAAATTCATTTGGAATCACAAAAAACCTCGAATATCTAAAATAATACTGAGCAACAAAAATAAGGCTGGTGGTATCACCATACCTGATTTTAACCTATACTACAGAGCCATAGTAACAAAAACAGCATGGTACTGGCACAAAAGCAGACTCGTAGATCAATGGAACAGAATAGAGGACCCAAATGTAACCCCATGTAGTTATAGCCACCTGATATTTGATAAAAATGCCAAAAATATTCATTGGAGAAAAGACAGCCTCTTCAGCAAATGGTGTTGGGAAAACTGGATATATATCTGTAGAAGGATGAAAATAGATTCTTCTCTTTCTCCGTGCACAAGAATTAAGTCCAAATGGATTAGGGACCTTAACATCAGACCTGAAACTCTGAAACTGCTAGAGGAAAAAGTAGGGGAAACCCTTCAACATATTGGTCTTGGCAAAGACTTTCTGAATACAACCCCAATTGCTCAGGCAATAAAACCACAGATTAACCACTGGGACCTCATGAAAATACAAAGATTTTGCACTGCAAAGGACACGGTGAAGAAAGCAAAGAGGCAACCTACAGAATGGGAAAAAATCTTCACCAGCTATATATCTGATAAAGGATTAATATCTAAGATATACAAAGAACTCAAGAAGTTAAATAATAAGGAATCAAACAAACCAATCAAAAAATGGGAAATGGAGCTAAATAGAGAATTCTCAAAGGAAGAAATACGAATGGCATATACGCATCTAAAAAAATGTTCTACATCCCTAGTCATCAGGGAAATGCAGATTAAGACTACATTGAGATTCCATCTCACTCCTGTCAGATTGGCTACCATCATGAAAACAAATGATCATAAATGTTGGCGGGGATGTGGAAAAAGAGGAACCCTTCTACATTGTTGGTGGGAATGCAATCTGGTCCAGCCATTGTGGAAATCAGTGTGGAGGTTCCTAAAACAGCTAAAGATTGATCTACCATATGACCCAGCTATAGCCCTCCTAGGCATATATCCTAAGGACTCATCTCATTACCTTAGAGATACTTGCTCAACCATGTTTATTGCTACTCAATTTATAATAGCTGGGAAATGGAACCAGCCTAGATGCCCCTCAACTGATGAGTGGATAATGAAGATATGGCACATTTATACAATGGAGTTTTACTCAGCAGTAAAGAGAAATGAAGTTATGAAATTTGCAGAAAAGTGGATGGATCTGGAAAGAATTATACTAAGTGAGGTAACCCAGGCCCAGAAAGCCAAGCGCCACATGTTCTCCCTCATATGTGGATCTTAGCTAGAGATGATTGGGCTTCTGTGTGAGAAGGAAAAAACTCAGTAGCAGAGGCCAGTAAGTTAAAAAAGGAGATAGAAAGGGAAGAGAAAGAAAGGGAGGAGGGCTTTTATTAGGTTGGTATTGTATATATGTAAGTAGAAAGATTGGGATGGGGAGGGGATATGATGGAGAATGGAATTTCAAAGGGGAAAGGGGGGAGGGTAATACCATGGGATTTTTTTTGTTATCATGGAAAATATTAATAAAAATGGAGAAAAAAAACAAAAAAAAAATAAACAACCACCAAGTTATATAATTCTAATATACAATGGCACAGAGTAAGCATTTCCATATCACAAGGGATTAATGTGATGACAAGAGGGAAAGACCAGACCAAAGCAAGACTGAAACCCATTAAGATAAGTATTACACCTTGTCACACTATGTCTGGCATGTAGGGCACATGGTAGTAGGACATGGACTTAACAGGCTTGGGCCACACAGGCCCTATGTTTCTTCTGTTTGTAACACAACATGCAGGGACCCTGTCTTGGCCATTGTATCACTTAATATCTTGGTGCTGGGACAAAAGAACAAAATACCCAATAAGAAGCACCTTATGGAAGGGAAATGGTTTATTTTGGCTTAAAATTCTGGAGGGCAGAATCCACGGCAGGGAAAGTGTGGCAGCTGGATGGGAAGTCTGCATGACACCATCATGTTACCAGCATGGAGAAAGAAGAGAGGGCATGAGAGAGAGAGGAGAGAGAGCAAGTAGGACTGGAATGTAACACTTCAAAGGTCACCCCTAGTGATATACTTCCTCCAGCGAGGTTCTGCCTCCTAAAGCTTCCACAACCTTCCCCAATAGCTGGGGATCAAGTATTCAAACACGTTATCCTAGGGGGACAGTTTACCTTCTGACTGTGACAGCACAATGTTTCTCCACGGATAGTCCACATTTCTTGCATTGCCAGCATGCTGGAGTCTCCATTACAACTTAGGCTTCACCCTTGCAGCTTCATAAACTGGCTTCTTATGGTTTTCATGGTCTGAGTGTGATCCTAATCTGAGTGGTGTGGAGGAATGGTATTATCCTGGTTTTACTGTGGAGCACAGGTATATTCTAATCTGACTGTTGAGCATGGATACCTCCCTAGACTGAATGTTGGCTGTGGGTATATTTTTATTTCAAGTGCGTGTGTGGACCTCTTGTGGAAGGTGAGTGTCCCAGTTAGAATATGGAGGGTGAGGTCTGAGTCCAAGTGTGGCACATGGGTGTCTCTTAAGTCTGACTGTGGAGGGCAGATGTCCTGAGTGATCTACAGCCAGTGTGCAGAAGAGATGATTAGTACATGTCATGTCTAGTCTCAGCCACATCCTAGGGTCACAAGAGTTGGCTAAGCTTTGTCCCCAGAGAGGGGCATGCCAGGGCTACACTCTTCATGGCTGTTCTCCCATATGACCAAACCCATGCCACAGCATCCAATACGTCCCATCTCCTCCAGAGTCCTCTCAGACTCTGGAATCTTACACTACTGCATACTGTGCTTATCTCCCGTATTGTCTTTTCTCTTCAAGTAGTTATTTCCATGATACTTAGAATCAGACCCTGAAGTACTGCATAAATATTAAAAAATTCTTATTATTTGAAAACAATAGCACTTTAGTAGTACATAGTCTTGGTAGAAAATATGGATAGATGAAGAATAAAAGAATAAAAATCACCCCTGACTCCAGTAAGTGCTTTTAACACATGATTCAGTCAGTAACATTGTAGGCTTTTGTCTTTTAGTTGATTGTTACTATGACATAAATGTGAGTGTACATAGACATAGATAAATATGTATTCACACACACATGCGTTTATAAAGTACTATTGTATAAAGTCTGCTTGTTGATGTGTTTTTAAGCATCTTTCTGGTTTATAAGTATTTTGTACAACATTGTAGAATTTACCTTTTCTGAAGAGGAGAAGTTGTTTTAGTAACACAGGTCCTCAATCTGTTTTTATTGCACTGTGTACTTTTATAGAACTGGGGATTAGACCCGGGGCCTTGTGCGTGGTAGGTAAGTACTCTACCACCGAGCTGTGTTGCCACTCTGTCGCTCTCATTCTGTAGCCAAGGCTTACTTCGAACTTACAGAGCCCTCCTACCTCAGCCTCCAAAGTACTGGAGTGTAGGTGTATGTCACCATGCCCAGTACCAAGTTTTCTTTGTGCTATGAATTTCACAGTGGAGAATTTCAGAAGATTCACATTTTTTTGTATGTGTGTGGTGTGGTGTGTGTGTTGTCCACTTGTGTATGTAGAGCATGTACGTAGTGTGGTATGTGTGGTATCCACATGTGTATGTAGAGCATGTGTGTGTTGTGTGTGGTATCCACATGTGTATGTAGAGCATGTGTGTGGTGTGGTGTGGTGTGTGTGGTGTCCACATGTATATGTATAGTATGTGTGTGGTGTGGTGTGGTGTGTGTGGTGTCCACATGTGTATGTAGAGCATGTGTGTGGTATGGTATGTGTGGTGTCCACGTGTGTATGTAGATCATGTGTGTGGTGTGGTATGTGTGGTGTCCACATGTATATGTATAGTATGTGTGTGGCATGGTATGGTGTGTGTGAAGAGTAGGTATGTGGTATGGTGTGTGTGATGTGTGGTGTATGCATGTGTGTGCAGATATTTGTGTCCTATGCACATGTCTGTGGAAGCCAAAGGAGAATGTTGGGTGTCCTCTTATTACTCATCCACATATTTCTTTGAGATGGGGACTCTCCCTCAGCCTGGAGCACCTGTCAGTCTGGAGTCTTTGCACTCCATGCACTGTGGACTGGGGTTGCAGACATACATGGCCACGCCCAGCTTTCATGCCCATATTTCTTGGCTATGATGAGCTTTTGGCATGTGCGTTCTTGAGAGTTGAATGCAGTGGTCTCTGGACTGCGAGGCCCTCAGGCTTAATCAGCAGGCACTCCTAACCACTGAGTCCTCTCCCAGCCAGTTCCCAAACTTAACAAGAAAAGATCATTCAATATCCAACCACCAGGACATGATTTTCCATATTCAAATAGTATTGGTTTCTTCTTATAGCTAGCATAAGGTTCTCCATTGTTTTTGATTTTATTCTGTTACAATTAATGCTGAGATCTTTAGCCTTACTGACAAATCTTTGACACATCCCAAATTATTTCCTGAAGATAAATTCTTAGATGTGAGAATACCAAGCTCAAATGATTATCTTAAAATTTTCAAATTTCTTTCATTCATTTTTCTTGTGGGTGTATGTGTGTGTATGGGTATGCATGTATGTGCAGGTGTGTGTGTATGTGTGTGCTTGTGCACCTGGAGTCCGGAGGCTGAAGTCGAATCTCTTCCTTGCTTGCTGTCCACCTTACTTACTGAGACATGGTCTCTCGCTTGAACCCAGGCCTCAGTGACTCCGCTAGTCTAAGAAGCCAGCTTGCCTCAGGGATCCTGTCTCTATCTACTCCCCCCTGCACCTGACATGTATGTGGATGTTGGGGGTCCTGATTCAGGTTCTCACACTTGTACAGCAAGGGCTTTACTGGCTGAGCCATCTCCCCAAATCTTTTTGTTTTTCGAAGTAGGGTCTCACTCTAGCCCAGGCTGACCTGGAATTCACTATGTAATCTCAGGGTGGCCTCAAACTCATGGTGATCCACCTACCTCTGCCTCCCAAGTGCTTGGATTAAAGGCATGTGCCACCATGCCCAGCTCCCCAAATCTTTATCCAACTTTTCGTTTAAACTGTTAGTTTAGCTCTGGAGGTGGAACCCAGGACATTTATGTGCTGAGCTGCGCCCACAGTTCAGACATGAATAGTTTCACCATTTTATATTCCACCACTGCCTTTTAGCATCCCTATGTTGCAGACTACTGGAGTGTTCATTTTTTGAAATTATGTGTGTGTGTATGTATGTATGTATGCATGTATGTATATATGTACATACACATGTATAAGGGCATGAACATACCACAGTGCATGTATGGAAGTCTAGGACAACCTTGGTGACAGCCTCTCCTTTCACCTTGCTTGAGACAGGCTGTCTCCCCCCATACTCTTTGTTTTTAACTGCTACCGTGTATTCTGCTGACCCTGCCTCCCATTCCCACAAACCTCTAGGATTAGAGACACTTGCATCACTCTATCTCTTGCTTTATGTGGTGCTGGGGAATTGAACTCAGGCTGACAGGCTTGCAAGAAAGTCTCATTAACCACTGAGCTACCTCCTCCATTCCTGGTGTGTTCTTTTAAAAATATTTATCACTTGTCAATTCTTGGCATTATTTCCTGAGCTATTGGAGTCCTTTACAAAAAAAAATACTTGCTGATATCTTGAGGTGTTTCCCTCTAGCAGTTTGAGAGTGTCAAATCTTACATTAAGATCTTGAATCCATTTTGAGTTTATTTGTTTACTTATTTGTACAGAACACACTCTTCCACTGTGGTATGCATATACATAGAGAAGAGAACATATGTATACATGCTCTTTTCAATATACTGTAACCCAGTTAAGGCACAGGAAAAGTTGATGCAAACGTCCTTGCATGACTAAAGTGTGTGGTGACAGCACACACCCATTCAGACAACGTCGTGTTTACTGGCTTCCCATTCGCTAGCTCTGGGTTACTTAGCTCCAATCCAGATCAAGTCTCAACTTTCACAGTTACCAAGTGCGTAGCTCTGGACTGGCTCACCAGCCTGGATGGCTTTTATCTTTGCTCATGAAGCTACTGGGGCTTTCTGCACAGCTGCTGTCAGGGCATGGCAGGAAGCCCGCTGTGGAAGACAAAGTACATAATAAAAATGGCCCTTAGGGGCTGGAGAGATGGCTCAGCAGTTAAGGCACTTGCCTGCAAAACCTAATGACCAGAGTTCGATTTCCCAGCATGTAAAGCCAGATGCACAAAGTGATCCACGGGTCTTGAGTTTGTTTGCAGTAGCTGGAGGCCCTGGCGCACCCATTCTCTTATTCAGGGTGCTATCCATCGGGTCTTTTGACCTGAAGATTGGACACCAGAAAGTTCCTTGTAAGGAGACAAGTGGCATGGGCTGTGGAAGGGCAGCAGTTTGTATTGTGTTGTGGGATAAGGTCTGATATCACAGATAAATTAAAAATTATCATGGATGGCTGGGTATGGTAACACATGCTTATAATCCAAGCACTCATAAGGCAGAGGAAGGAGGATGGCTGGAAATTTGAGGTCAGCCTGGCTACATAGTAAGTTCCAGGCCAGCCTGGACTACAGAATAAGAGATATTGTCTCAAAAAATTATCATGATGTGTGGAGGGCAAGGAGCTAGATAGGCGATCTGGGGATGACACATGTGTCCCTATAGTCTTTAGAGGCTCAGATGAGGTGGACAGGGCACTTGTGTAAGTGACACACCATCTTCTGGCACACCAATTCCTTCCCTGAACCAGTTGTATTCATCCATTAGACATTTTCTGTTCCACTCATTTCTTTGTCGTAGGGCTCTGTGGTTGCATCACTTCCTAGCCCAGGCCCAGGCCGTCCTAATAGCTCCTGCAGCTCCTCATGACATTGCCCTCAACCTGTGCACGGGTGGAACACTGGAGCCCATGAGACTCAATTCCCCCTGTACTTAAAAGTCGCCTGTTGTTACTTAGCATCTAAGTGGGGAAATTTTGGAAATGCCAAACAGATTCCAAGGAGACTGGCGTGGGGCATGAGAGAGCAGCCACAGGAGCAGAGCCCAGGAGCGCCGGCCTGAGGGCCACCCCCAAGTGTCCTGCCACCGCATCCTACCTCCTGATACCTCCCCACCATGTCCTCCTTGGGCTCACTGAGCTGGGGTTGAGTAGAGTCTTTGCTAGAAAGGGAATCAGGTGACCTGCAAGCTCTCCTTCTCCCCCCTCAGGACCCGTGAGTTCCCACAGGGTCTGTTGGCCATTGCTTTGAGTTCAGCAATTCCCTGTGAGCAGTTCTTTCCTCATAACACCTCGACAGCCAGAAACACACTCACACTCACACATACCGAAACACACAATTCATACACACACCGAACACAGAAAACTCACCTTCCCCTGTAACTCACACTCTTGCATACACATGCTCACACCCATTGGGACACTGAGCTTGCTTAGCATTTGACCACATTGTTCAGTGACATGGCAAATGTCTCAGGCCCCTTCTTTCCACTTTTCCTGATCTTTCCTTTATTCCTCCTTCTGCCTCCCACATGCCCTTTCTTCTTTTTAAAATATTTTATTTTTATTTATTTATTTGACGGAGAAAGAGGGAGAAGGAGAGGGAAGGAGGGAGGGAGGGAGGGAGGGAGGGAGGGAGGGAGAGAGAGAGAGAGAGAGAGAGAGAGAGAGAGAGAGAGAGAGAGAGAGAGAGAATGGGTCACTAGGGCCTCCAGCCACTGCAAACGACCTCCAGACGCATGAGCCCCCTTGTGCATCTGGCTAACATGGGTCCTGGGGAATTGAACCTGGGTTCTTTGGCTTTGCAGGCAAACGCCTTAACTGCTAAGCCATTCCTCCAGCCCCCCTTTCTTCTTTTTAAAACAGACCAGTCACTGCGCCTATACTTGCCTTGGACCCTTTCAGTCATGGCTGCTGATTGTTACCGAATCATTTGGTTCAAGAAAAATGTTAACTGATATTTCAGTGATAATGATACAATTTTAGATCAATAAATGACAGGGTGAATTATAAAACAATAATATCAAATCATTTGTTACAGTGTTCTTTTAAATATTGATATTTGATTTAATTGATTGATGATTGATTTAATTTATACTACTTTGTTTTCCGCCCTCATTTTGTAAGTATATTTTGCGTGCGTGTGCATGCCATAGCACACATGTGGAGGTCAGCGGACATCTGATGCTGGACCTGGCCTTCTGCCTTGCTTGGGGCAGGGTCTCTGTTATCTGCTGCTGTGTGCACCAGCAGCACGGACCCTCAAGCTTTGGGGCATTCTCCCATCTACTTGCCTCTTGCCATAGGCACTCTGGGATGGCTGACATTCCAGCTCTTTTATGTGGGTCTGGGGTCTGAACGCAGCTGGGCATGCTTGTGCAGCACGTGCTTCACCCACCGACTCCCCCCCCAGCTCCTCCTGTTTTGTAACTTTTGACTAAGCAGAAGTGACCCTAACTTAGTGTCCGGCATACTGCTTGTGATGCCATAGCCATACTTTGTGAGTGGGCATCAAGGGTGTGTCCTCTTTAGCTTCTCTGTCATCGTGATATTGGGGTATTAGCATTTTGAGATCATGGGGAAACCCAGGCAGGAGTACAGGAAGAGCAGGGACCACACAGCAAGCCCCCAGCGGTCTGGGAAGTGCAGAGAGCACCTAAGGGTTGTGTGTGTCCCCCATGGTGCACAGGCTCACCCGAACAGCCGGTCGTGTGCACAGCACCGGGGACTCTGGGCGCCGTCCATGGGAAAGCAAAGCTGAGGCTCGCTGGTGTGGGTACTCTTAACTTGGTTATACTCCTTAGTTCCACAAAAAAAGTGGCAAAAGGTCTAATTATGCTTAGCCCTAACAGATTTCAGATAAATATAACCATTATCATTTTTATTGAGGTGAACTTTATGTATGAGTAGTTAAGCATTTAATAATTATTAACAATTAAACATTGAACATGAACTGGCAGTGGCATTTAGTACATTCATTGTGTCTGAACCATGAACTCTGGTTCCAGAACCTCCTCTACCTCCCAAAAGGAACGCCCCCTCTCATCAACCTCCTCCTCCTCACTCCCCAGGCCTGCTAGCCATGAATTTCTTATGTGTGTATGGATTTAGCTGTTCTGGACAGTTCATGTAAATGGAGCACATAATGTGTAAGTGTTTATACCTGGATTTTGTTCATTCTGTGTGATGAATGGTGTATGTCAACACACCATTGCCTTCTTAATGGCTGAATGATACTCCCTTGTATGGATATACCATATGTTCTTATCTAGTTATCCTTTGGGCTGGGTGTTTGAGCTGTTGTGAACATGTGTGTGTGCTGAGTGTGCATGGATGTATGCATGTTCATATGTGTGGGTGAACATGCGTGCACTAGCAGGCAACCTCAGCTGTCAACCGCAGGAATGTGGCCTGCTTCTCTTTGAGACAGGGGCTCCCACTGGCCTGGAGCTCACTGGTGAGTCTCTGCTGGCTAGCTGGTGAGCCCCAGGGCTTGTCGCTGCCTTCCCAGCACTGGGATTATGGATGCATGCCACCACGCCTGGCTTTTTCTCTGGCGGGGGGAGGGGATTCTGGGGATTGGACTCAGGTCCTCATACTTGTGAGGCAAATACTATATAGACTGAACATCTCTCCAGCCCATATGTCCTTTTCCTTTGTTTTTCTTCTGTGCAAAGAGTTCTTATAGCTGTCCTGGCTCTACACACCAAATACATCCCCTCTCTCCATCTGAGATAGTGGGTGGAGAACCTACAGTTTAGGGACAAAGACCTGTCCATCTAGCTGGCCACGTTCACGAGGGGATCAGGACGAAGAATGGAGCTGCGAGGGCAGCCCTGCTGCAGCCTCAGACAGACTTCTCAGAGGAGCTGGCTCTCTGTGTGAGTAGGGGCCTGTCCAGTGGGCGGTGCAGTGTTCCTGAAGGATCTTCTCCACGTGCCAAGCTACAGATGCAAGAAAGGGCCTGTGGCCTCCCGAGTGCCCTGAGCTAGGTTTCCTGGCATATCTAGGGACTCTGAGGGATCGTCAGGAGATGGTACCATGCTTGAAAGGAAAGAGAAGGCAACAGACATGGGCTGAGTGCTAAGCTAGTCAGCCTGTGGCATCTGTGGTGTCAGTGTAGACGCGGGGTCTCTATGTAGACCTGACGGTAACCGTTCTTTACCGGCCCCCTTAGAGATGTTTGTTATATACAATTTTCCATTTTTTTCTTTTTTGTGCATGTGTGCACATGTGTATATGTATTCATATTTGTGTGAGCACAAGTGTGTGCAGGTGCATGTGTGAGTGCACATGTGTGTGCATGTGTGCATATGGAGGGCAGAGGCCCATGTCAAATATCTTCCTTAATTGCTCACCACCTATTTTAAGACAGGGTTTCACCGAACCTACCCTTCATGAACTCGACTAGACAAGGTGGGCAGTAAGCCTCAGGGACCTGCCTATCTCCAACTTCCCAGTGCTGGGATTGCAGGCATGTGACCTCATACCTGGCCTTTCCATGGGTGCTGGGATTCGGGTGCAGGTCCTCATGCGTGTGCAGCAAGTCCTTCACCCACTGCAGCCCCCAGGCATCTCCTCTCACGTACCTGTGTGCTTTCCTTCCAGCCTCCCAGCTACCTGCACGGGGTGTTAACAGCTCCACTTTGGTTCCGAGGCCACAGCGAGGCTCTGACCCCTTCCCTGACACTATATGGTTCTCCTTGGTGTGTGTGAGTTCTGTTGCATTTTATGTGGAGGAAGGCGTAAAAGACACAACCCAGTTGGAGTATGTGGATGCAGGTGATGGCTGTACTTTGGGGCTCTGAGGTCCACATGCACCTAGGTGCAGTGTGTGTGCATATAACTGTGGTCTGTGGACTCTGAGGCCCATGTGCAATGGGCATGTTGGTGTGGACTGTAGGTTCTGAGGCCCACGTGCATGTTGGTGTGGTCTGGAGGGCTCTGGGGTCTCTGGGCATATTGTTGTGGTGTGTGGGCTCTGGGCTCATGTGCATGTTGATGAGGTGTGTGGGCTCTGGGCTCATGTGCATGTTGGTGAGGTGTGTGGGCTCTGGGCTCATGTGCATGTTGGTGAGGTGTGTGGTCTCTGGCCTCATGTGCATGTTGGTGAGGTGTGTGGTCTCTGGGCTCATGTGCATGTTGGTGTGGTGTGTGGGCTCTGGGCTCATGTGCATGTTGGTGTGGTGTGTGGGCTCTGGGCTCATGTGCATGTTGGTGTGGTGTGTGGGCTCTGGGCTCATGTGCATGTTGGTGTGGTGTGTGGGCTCTGGGCTCATGTGCATGTTGGTGTGGTGTGTGGGCTCTGGGCTCATGTGCATGTTGGTGTGGTGTGTGGGCTCTGGGTTCATGTGCCTGTTGGTGTGTTGTGTGGGCTCTGGGCTCATGTGTATGTTGGTGTGGTGTGTGGGCTCTGGGCTCATGTGCATGTTGGTGAGGTGTGTGGGCTCTGGGCTCATGTGCATGTTGGTGAGGTGTGTGGGCTCTGGGCTCATGTGTATGTTGGTGAGGTGTGTGGGCTCTGGGCTCATGTGCATGTTGGTGAGGTGTGTGGGCTCTGGGCTCATGTGCATGTTGGTGAGGTGTGTGGGCTCTCGCTCATGTGCATGTGGGTTGGTCTGTGGGCTCTGGGGCTCATGTGCATGTTGGTGTGGTGTGTGGGCTCTGGTCTCATGTGCATGTTGATGAGGTGTGTGGGCTCTGGGCTCATGTGCATGTGGGTGTGGTGTGTGCTCTGGGCTCATGTGCATGTCGATGCATGCCAGTCTTTCAGACTCCGTTCATTCTGTGTCTGTAGCTGGCTGCAGTTGCACAGGAGCTGAAGGTTAGCCTGTAAAGCAGATGGATCCAAGCTTGAGTTCCTGCTCTGCTGTGTCCTGGCTGAGTGTCATTACCTTCTGTGCCTCTCTTTTCTCATCTTAAAAATCATGAAGGTGGTTTTTCATGTGAGCCACTTGGAACATAGCAGAAACCCTTTGACCTAGCACATGTCATATTTCTGTTACTGTCCAGCCTTCCCTCCTGCTTGTTCCACGTATGGATACCTCTCGAGGCCCTGGAGGCCCCAGAAAGCTGAGCTCCAGGGGTCTAGGATACTGCATAGCCATCCCTAGTTCCACAGCTTTGCATAGACAGTGTGTCTTTCTGAAATGCCTGTCCCTTTCCTCACCATTGGTTATGTGACACCTGCCAATAAGTATCAGCCCCTGTCCTTAGACACTAAATCATTTAGTCTGCATGGGTGTGAAAGAGCTCCTATGTCAAACAGACTCAGAGTCTACATGGAACAGCGACATGTGATTCAAGCCTAGGGGAGCACACCTGCAGTCCCAGCACTGGCGAAACAAAGGCTCATCATAAATTTGAGGCCAGTCTGGGCTACATAGGGAGACTGTGTCTCACTAAAAAGAAAACAGTAAATGTCAGCTCTGGGTAAAAATTCCCAAATCATGGGTGTGGACAGTGGACATGGTTCCACCTGCACAGGGCTGTGGAGAAGTCACAACGTGGAGATGGCAGATGGTGCAAAAAGTACTCATGGAGAGATGGACCTGAGAAGAAGTCTGATGGCAATAGGGGATGAGAGGAGGGGACAGAACATTCTAGACAGGGAGATTACTAGGTGCAGAGATTCGTGGTGCATTTAGAAGCTCCCTTCTGTACCAGATGAGGAACTGGCTCAGAGCATCAAAGAAATAATGAATCCCCAGTATGGTTGGACATCCTCCCAGATCCACGTAGAGCTGAGCAGAGAGCCAGATTGGCAGCTGTTAGCATGTTAGACTTCATTCAAGGAGGAATTAGAAACTGAATCAGACTCGCCAGGTAACCCTCTGCATTGCCCGTGTCTTCATATGTGCTTCGATCTGACGCCTTTTGTGGCATCAGTGAGGTGGTCATGGGCACTCAGGCCGCTGTCTCCTTGGCTGGGGACGCCTGCAGAGACAGACGTCTTCCCTGTGCTTATGTGTACACAGATGCAACTGTGCAAGATGCTACTATTTTGGGAAGCAAAAATATATTCTATTTTGAGATACTTGCACTTTTATTTTTTAAGTTATTTTGAATTATAAAACTTTACTTTCAATTTTTCACATCAACTTCGATATATAACTTCTGGTAGGGCATGCTGTGTGCTCTGTAAGTAGGAGGGCACCACTGTGATGGCATTTGGGTCCTCTGCTTGGAGAGGGCTTTCATCATTTAAAACATGCACACACAGGGGAGAGTTGGTACAAGTTACTACATTGTAAGTACTCAGGGTTGACAGCAGAATGTAACATATTCACTCTCAAAATACGATCCTTGATGGTGATGATGAACAATTTACAAGTTTATTCTCAGCCAGAATTTATTTTGGGTGGCATTTCAGGATTAAATGTGATGAAAGACCACAGTTGTGTGTTTTCTAATGTCCCTGGCTTCAACTAACAAAGAGAAGCGTTAGGACTTCAGATTGACAGACCTGGATCTCTCTGTGGGCACTAGAGGGCGCCAAGATGTAGGTTCTTAAAACATGAATTAGCTCATCGTTCTAAAAATGCATTTGAGAATTATGGCCACTGACATTCTAGGCGCACTGAATTTGTTTCATATTTCAGCTGTGGATAAGAGAGTCAAAGCCCGTCCTCCATATGTTTTTGTCCCCCTCCCATCTCAATTCTCATCAGTGGTTATGGTGAGAGACTGGTGGGGAAAACTGGCTACCCCAGGCAGTTTGGATGCCTTTCATCCCCACTGCCTTACCATTGTTAAGATTTTTCTTCCCTTTAACCTGTTGAAAAGTGGTTTACTAAGAATGGCTTATATTCGAGTGTTAAAGACTTATTTCACGAGGGGATTAAATGTGAAATGATGCTTGATGCAGATGATTGGATTGCTGGCAGACCCTCAGTGCTCAGTGATTCTGACAGACCCTCAGCTCTCAGTAACAAGCAGTAAAGCAAACATACATAAGATTTATGGTTACAGCTGGGTGTGTTGGTGTGCCCATAATCCCAGTGTTGGGGAGACTGAGACAGGAGGATCGCTGTGAGTTTGAGAGTTAGAGGCCAGAAGTTGGGCTATAGACTGAGAGCCCTGTCTCAACAAAATAAAAAACAAAACATCACTTTCTTTTCATTTACTTAGAAAATATTTTATTGATTTTTTTAACAAATATTTTATTTATGTATTATTTATTTGAGAGAGAGAGAGAGAGAAGAGAGAGAGAGAATGGGTGCTCCAGGGCCTCTAGCCACTGCAAACGAACTCCAGATGCATGCGCCACCTTGTGCATCTGGCTTACTTGGGCTCTAGGGAATTGAACCTGGGTCATTAAGCTTTGCAGGCAAGTGCCTTAACCACTAAGCCATCTCTCCAGCCCCTTTATTTATTTATTTATTTATTTATTTATTTATTTATTTATTTATTAGAGGGGCAGATAGTTGTGCCAGGGCCTCCAGCCACTGCGCCACCTTGTGCATTTGGCTTACATGGGTCCTGGAGAATTGAACCTGTATTCTTAGGAATTGCTAAGCCATCTCTCCAGTCCTTCATTTACTTTTGACCTCTATTCTTTCCAGTATTCTTTGCAAGTGTATATATAATAAAGAATTTGGTAGGCTGAATATATGATATCAAAGCAAATTTGGTTTTCTGTGTTTTCACAAGAATGTTAAAATTAAGAATGGCCATAACAAGTTTACCCTTAAGAAAAATGATTTGGACCTTTGATTTGAATTCTGAACTGTGTGGTAAAGGGGCAGGAAAAGATCTGACCATCTGGGAATGCTCTAAGTGATGCATTTGCATCATGTAGTCCACTCAATAGCGTGCTGTCAGGGTTTTGGCTGCACAGGTCAGGTCCTGTTGAAACTGCGGGATTGAAGGCTTGGGTGCTCCTCAGGTTATCCTTTATTTCTGAAAGCGTTTCTCCAGTTGAATGCCCATAAGTCCACTGAGCCCTCTGTTCATAAGACCGGCTGCTTGCTGCAGGGAGGTGGCTCTGGTAGTGGGGTCTCTCCTCAGAGGAATATAGAGCCAGCACTGAGGATGGGGCGGGCACGTACCATGAGGAGGGGCAGGTGTCAGTGAAACGAGGAGGTTGAGCTGTTCTCTGAAGGTTAGGTAGCCCAGCCAGGGGAGATGAAGGCACAGGGTGGGCTGGCTTTTAGGAGCAGGGTGGAGCCCATGAGTCTCTGCCTTTCCTGAGGTTTAAGATCCTGAGGAATAAGATGGTTTGGGAGTGTATGAGTGGTGTCTTTCTGCAAATACTTCTTTGTTAAGCCCTCTGTTAATTTTTCCATCTCAGTTCTTTGAACATGGCGGTGGGGACATGCTTTCCACTGCCTGTACCCAAACACCTCAGCTTCAGACAAGAGGATGGTTAATAACTTCCCAAGTTGCGGGCCACCACCAGTATGAATATTCAAGAAGGGTGAACTCAGTGCAGTAGTGATGGGTTTCCACAATGGGAGGATAATATGAACGCACCTGTATATTAATTATACACATTCAAGGCCATGTCTTTAACAGGATGGTGCATTAAAGAATTAATGACCGCTCCCCTTGCTGCCCTATTCCAGTGCAGTGTGGAAAGAAAAATGTACCCTTTATTATATCACCGACATTTATGGACTCAATCAATCATGCAGTGAGGGTTGGTTACGGGTGTTCTAAGGTGGGCCTTCCCCTACGTCACCCGGACCCTGCCAAGCAGTGCCACCTGCCAGCCCCATATCCCTGTGCATTTCCTGGCCTCCTCTTTTCCACCCTACCAAGAATGGCAGGTCATTGTTGACAGGGGCTTAGGTGACGAGACTTCCCATCACCAAGTTCAGTTGCTCACTATGAGCTGGGAACTCGTTCTCAAGGGAAATATGCGATTCTGAGTCTGAGGGTGAATGATGTGGGACTTGGGTGTAGGGGTTGTAAGCCTCGCTACTACCTGACTCTGTGCTGAAAACGACAGAGCACGGGGTGAGCTAGTCAGGAGTCCTCACACCGGAACCCCGACTCCTTGTTAAGACAACAAGAGCAGACATCACAAAGGCAGTAGGCACTGGTAACCGTGCTGGGAAAGGTGCCAGCAGTGCAGGAGGACAAGAGGGAAGGAGTGGCTTCCCTGTCACCTGCACATGGTTGGGCAGTCCCCCCACCTCCTTCTAGCCCCTTACCATGTGCTGACTCACAGGGGATGGTGAGTTCTCCTGTTGGGTCAATGAGTGAGGGTGAGTTAGGGGCATCCATCAGCCAGTCACCCACAACAGACCTCTAGAGCCTTCTTATCCAAATGGCTCCCATGTCAGGCCACCATGTGCACACCGTGAGGGAAAGATGGTTGGCTGGGTGAGCAGTGCTCCCTAGGTGCCCCACAGGTCCCTTCTTACCTGTGGTTCCCGCATCACCCATCCTACTGCCCTGTCCTGGAGAAAGCTGCACAGTGCTGCCCTGGGCCTCAGGACTCGTACAAGGTAGTCCTCAGCAAAAATACCTCACTTTGATCAGAGAGTGCCCTGTGCATGTGTGCGCGTGCGTGTGTGTGCACGCATATGTATGTGGGTGCATGTGTGTGCACATGCATGTGGAGTCTAGAGGGCCACCTTGGTTGTTACCCCAAGGAACCCCATTCACTTCTCTTTGAGACAGGGTCTCTCATTAGACCATTTGGCCAGTGGGTGCCAGCAATCCCCCTGTCTCTACCTTTCCAACACTGGGATTATAAGTATGCGTCACCATGCCCAGCTTTTTTACATGCCTGCTGTGGATCCAACTCAGCGCCTCATTCTTGTGAAGCAAGCACTTTTCCTACTGAGCCATCTCCCCAGGCCAACACCCCATTCTTCCGGGAACTCTGCGCTTCTGTGCTGTGCAAGCTGGCCCGAGCCTCCGAGCTGATGGCTACTGCTGACTCGGGCAGCTTTTCTCTCCTGTCACCCAGAGCTCCTGACTTTAGTTTTTCTCCACCTCAAGAATTCCAACCATTCCAGCCAGGAAAGCCTACTTCAATGTCTAAGCAACAAAGAACAAAGACCCCAAAGCCATGCTGGACTCCGAGCAGGGCCAGCGTTTGCAGGGCACTGTCCTTCTCTCCCTGCACAAAGAATCCATCTAATTAGCCATTCGCGCTCCTCCGCCGTACAGAGGGGGAATGTGGTTTCTAGCAGTTTATTTATCATGACAAACCCATTGTGAGGAAACCTGTAGCCTTTTTTTAAGACACAGGGGTTTAGTTTAGTTTCAGATACAGGGATTTAGTCCGCATAACGAGCCTCTGTATAAAGTGGCTCCGATAACATAACACCTTAGTAGCTTTTGTCTCACAGACACTGAGGGATAATAAAATGTAGTCACTACTAAATTATGCCTTAGACTGAAGTATATTTTTACCATTAATTGGATCTAAGCCCTCTGACCCCTTCACAGGAAGCAAACTAAAGGTGTAATAATTTTTATAAAGATGAGCTTTCTGTACTCCCAGTGTTTTTTTTTCAGAACCCTGAAATAATTTCTGGACATTAAAAGAATTCTGGTTTGACTACTGTTGAGAGAAGTAGAACCCTGATTTCCCAGGTTACCCCCATTTCTGCCCCCCCAAGGTGAAGCTAACACAGTGATGAACTGAAGAAAATCCACATTTAGGAACAAAAGTCTAACTTAGCCAAATCCATATTTGTGCTGATAGAGTTTTAAAGTCACTGCAGTAAGTCTCTTCCCCAAAAGCATTTAGCCAAACAGAAGGAAATCACGGCACGCGGTCAGCCTCCTGCGTGGTGCTCAGGCGTGTGGTCAGCACTATTCTTCGGAGACAGATATTCTGCTCTGCATAAAGCTTGGAGCCTACAATATGGGAAAGAATAAAAACACAGCCGGGCCCCAGGGCTTCCAAAGCCACCTGGGCTTGATAAGAGGAGGCCTCACAGGTTTATATTGCTGCATCAGAGTTCTGTGTAGTTCCGTTTCCTCAGGTCGGCTTTGCACACCCCGTGTAACAGGCTAACTGGCTCCTCTGAGCACTGTCAGCTGGTGTTTGCAGGTCAACTTGTAGAACTGGATGAGCGCAGTTAGTTCACACGGGACTATCATGTAATGGGTCAGGTCATCAGTTATCTTTTTATTTTTTATATTATTTGAGAGAGAAAGATACATACATACATACTTACATACATACACACACATATACATTATATATATGAAGACACAGAGAGAGAGAGAATATTAGCATACTAGGGCCTCCAGCCACTGCAAATGAACTCCAGACATATGCATTACCTTGTGCATCTGGCTTACATGGGTTCTGGGGAATCGAACCGGGGTCCTTCAGCTTCAAAGACAAGCACCTTAACCACTGAGCAATCTCTCCAGGCCCAGGCATCTTTTTTGTCTTTATAGATACACATGAACTAACCAAATAATTGAATATTTAGATATAAATTCATGCCTTGAGAGAGTAGCACAGACCTCTCATTTAAGGGAAGTTGTGAGATAACACCAAACCAATCATTTTGTTTTGTTTCAAACAATATACCAGTGTCTGTCTGTGCATATTTACATACATGTGTTTCTATAAAATGATTTGAAAGATGAGGACGCATCTTTTTATGTGCCTTCTTTGTGCAGCTGTGGAAAGATAATTAACAACATCTCTGAAGTAGTTTGAAAGTAAAGACACACGACAAGCAATTACTCATATGTCTGCTTGACTGTCAGAGGGTGTTTGTAAGTGAGGTCAACAAGATGTTGACTCATGGCTGAACGCTTTGTTTGAAGTAAAGATGTGTGATCTTTGGATGAAGGTATTAATGATGTGACAAAAATCTTGAAAATCACTCATTTCAGTGGCATGCTAGTTAAAGCCTTATACTACCAAATCTCCTGCAAAGACTTAGCTTTGGAGCACATTGTTATGCCCGTGGGCTTTTGCTTCAGTGACACTGTCCTGCCGAGGGTCTTCTTTGCTCTGCCCAGGATGCCATGGTGACAATGTGCCACATGGCTGGCATCGACTTCCTGATGGACAAGTTCTGTCTTGAGTCTTGCCCTCTATCAGGCTAGACACGGATTGTATTTGAGTTACCTGAAGATTTCATGTCACGCAGCACCTCAGCCCCGCCACTCCAGCCACACGGGACTCACCGAGGGGCGTCCTGGAGGGTGTGTGGGCGTGAGCTGGGCTGAAAGGGTCACCTACCAGGTCCACAATGTTGAAGGCAACTTAGAGATTTGCTCTTGAAATTCCAGGGCTGTTAGTGTTTACCTCCTTGGGGCTTCCCCAAAGAAGCCACTCAGGTAGAACGAAAGTAAAGGGTCCACTCCTTTAGACGAAGGAAAAGTCTTCCTCCAGGTGACGCCAATACTCCACCAGCGAAGCCATGGCAACTACTGTAGTTTATGTCCGACCGGGTCTGTCTGGTCCTGGGGCATCTTTTGGCCCATTGGCGCCAACTGAGAAGGACCGTTCTTAGGTTCTCTGTAATCAGATTTTGCAGGTAACAGGAGCTGTGACCTTTCTGAAAATAATTGAGAGACATGTTTTTAGCAGAAGACTAGATCAAACTCCTCTCCTATTTCTTCTAGGTTGGGTACAGGAGCCATTTAGTGCCTCCCAATTGATCTTGCAGCATTAGGCTTGTTTTCCTTTTCTAAATTTATTTCGCTTTCTCAGGCGTTTGCTCCTCTGTGTTCATGAGCTTGTATTTTCTTTCTGTCCTCTTAGAAGGAAGCATGAGACAGCTGAGTCCACACCCCCCACACCCCGTTCTTCTCGTGACACCCAGAAACCACTCACTTCTGGCCAAAGGGATCTGATCTTGGCTTTTGCTTGTTTTACCCTCCTGGCACACCGGATTCTGGATGCTACCAGTTATTTTCCCAGTCGCAGTGTGATAGCTGTGTCTGTGACTTAGGGATCATCCACTGTGGGGCTGTACCTCGTCTGTAAGAAGGGCAGCATTTCCAAGGCCAGGAGGAAGGGAGGCAGCCTGGATGATTGGGTATGCTCTGCTTCCGACTGTTAATGTTATAAAAACAACAATCTCGTTCTGAAGGGAGATGATCGGTGCTTATTCTGATTAAAAGAAAGCGAAGTATTTTAAGTGGCTGGTGGGAGAGGGAGGCAGGTACGAACGGTATCTGATAGGTGGGCTCTTAGCTGGTGTTGACAGATGAGGTTAGAGAACATGCTGGCAGCCAAGAATGTTACTCTCTCCCCAAACATCCAACTATGTGTTTGAATATTACGACATTTTTCCAAGAGGGGTTTTCAGACCTGTGCAGAGTGTCAGCTTCCTGAGCCTGTGAAATCTCAGGCAGCCATACCTGGAGGTTTGATAGAAACAGTTTTTATGAGCAACATGCGTGATGCTGTCCTCACAGGCTCCCAACCAGGTGGCGGTGCCATGACTGTGGGAGGCTCGTGGATACGCCTGTATACTATTGCTTACGAACTTATGACCTAATGATCCCAACCTGGTAACTGGCAGTGAGTGTGGAGGGCAGAGACTGTGCTGTCATGAATGACTCATTCTCCTGAGGGGTTTAGTCTTCTGAGCTCTACATAATATACATATAATATAGATGGCCTTTTAAAAAATTTAAATAATTTTAGTTATTTGCAATCAGAGAGAGAGAGAGAAAGAGAGAGAGAGAGAGAGGCAGAGAGACAGAGAGACAGAGAGAATGGGTACACCAGGGCCTCCAGCAGCTGCAAATGAACTCCAGATGCATGCGCCACTTTGTGCATTTGGCTGTATGTGGGTACTGGGGAACTAAAACCAGATCATCAGGCCTTGCTGTCAAGTACCTTAACTGCTGAGCCATCTGTCTAGCCCTATAGATGGCCTTTTAGTACACCAAAAGGAAAGAAATTCAGTATACAAGAGTTTAATTTTAGAAGAAGTATTTCTTTTCTCTTTACATAACTAAGCTTGACTCATTCATCACTCACTCACTCACTGAACAGATGTGAGAGGTAGAGACCATCTTTAGCATGCCAGGTAGGGCTGTTGGTGTCTAGGCTTATGTTAAACATAAAAAAGCCAAGTCTGGCCTTAATAGAATGGCTTTCTCCTTTGAGGAGACTGACAACAGGTCAGCAAGTGAACTTGCCACATGGTCAGTCATTTGGTCCTAAGTACTGTGGGTACTGTGGGAGACAGAGCAGTGAGTGTTCAGATGGCACTGAAGCCTCAGTATGGCCTCACTGGGCAGTGGCTGAAGGGTGCCTATGCCTGAAAGGAGATTAGCTATTAGGTATGTTGCAGAGAGAGGCCTGGGAACCATGACACAGCATGGAGGCCAGTGGACAGACGGACGGGTGGAGAGAGTGAATGGGAATGTGTCCTCAGCCCGAGGCCAGCCCAGGGAGAGAGACTGAGAACGTAAACCTGTTAGGGGAGGGAAGCAGCTGAGTGATAAGGGTGCCCAGGGTCTGATCTGTGTTTGAAAGTCATCGCTCTGGCTTCCCTGCTCTTTACCATGGTAAAAATATGCACCATAGAAACCTTGGTTGTTACTGTTTTTCAGTGGCATTGTGGGCAGCTATCCCACCGTTTATCCAAAATGTGCTCATGTTCCTAAACTCCAGCTCCGTGACTCCTTGTCTCATCGATCTCAGCACCTAGGAGCCTCAGGGAAGTGGAAACACACAGCGTGCTGGCTGTTTCACGGAGCACAGTGTTGGAGCAAGTGTCCAAAGTTTCTCCTTCCCAGGGCTGAAGAAAAGCCCATTGTTGGTTTATTCAGTCATGCATGGGTGGACCGCTGGGTGGCCAAGTAGACTTTTGACCTGCTGTGAAGGTTTCCATGCCATGTGCTCGAGCCCTTGCTTCTGCTTCCCTTGGGATATACCCAGAAGTGGAGTTGCAGGATCTGAAGTGATTCCAGATTTCTCAAGGAATTGTCTTGGCATTACCATGGCAGTGGTCCCATGTTACATTCCTACTAATAAGGCATAAATGCTCTGATTTCCCCACACACTTCTCAGCACTTAACTACCTTCTGGTTTTGATGATCTGTCTTATTTTTGGAACTGGTTTCTCAGGCAGGGGGAAGTGACCCCACTGCTGGTGACAAGGGTGATGCTATGATCACAGTGGCCAAGTGTTGTTTCAGGTGAGTGTGCTGGTTTGAATCTCATGTCCCCCATAAACTCGTGTGTTCTGATGACTGGTCCCCATTGCTGGCAGTTTGGAAGGTGGAGCCTTGCTGGAGGAGGTGTGTTTTGGGGATGGGTTTAGGGAAGTTATAGCCAGCTCTCCTCTGCCAAAGTTCAGCTCATTCTCCTGCTGCTGTTTTCCACACGTTGTGGCTGAGTTGATGTGCAGCCTCTGTTCAGCCCATGCATTCCTCTGCCATCATAAGTCTTCCCCTCAAGACTATCAACCAAAATCAACCCTTTTCTCCCATCATCTGCTTTTGGTTGGGTGCTTTGTGCCCGCGACGAGAATGTAACGACAATGGCGAGTCAGTATGCTTTGTTCTGGGATGGACAGATGGGAAGGGACAAGAAGAGTCCAAAGCATCTGGCTCGAGAGTGGTCAGAAGGCATTTCCCTTGCTGAGATGGACATAGGAGTTGCAGGCAAGGGCAGAAAGCTGAAAGGCTGGGTTTGGATGCTAGTTTGACAAGGGCCATGTGAGGCTGAGATTCAGGCTGCAAATATGTGGGAAGATCCAAACCAGTTTTATACCTTAGGAATATCTGACCAAGTCAGCGGCACACAGGAAGTGCCTGGCAGGATGCAGTGGGAGGAGATGCCACCTGTTGCTCAGCAGCAGGGTCACAAAGAGGTCACAGTAGGTGCCTTCTCGTTGCTGGGTCAAAACACCTGACCAGAAGAATTATGGAAGGAAAGGGTTTATTTCCAGATTACAGTCTCCAGAGGTTCCATGGTCGGAGGAGCCAACTGAGTATCAGATCTCCGCAGTAGCAGGAAGGAAGTCGTCTGAGTACTGGGCTTGGAGCTGGGCTACACTATCCCAAAGCCAGTTCTCAGGGACACACCTCCTCCGACAAGGCTCCACTTCCCAAAGGCCTCCCAACTTTCCTAAATGGCTGCCAGCTGGGGACCAAGTATTCAAAATACATGAGCCCAGTGGGTGACATTTCCTTCAAACCACCACAGAGGCTCTTCCTGAGAAAGTTGTGGCACTGCCTGCCTCTTGGCACATCTTTGTCTTCCACCCCTTCCTCCAAGGAACACGTGGGTACTTAGGCGTCCTCTCATGGAACTCTGCAGGATCCAGCCTCCAGTCACAGTGATGTCTATCCTATAGCTCAAGGCCAGGGGCCATGACATTCGATCATCCACACTCTAAGCTTAGGATCTGATTACTCCGAGTGTCTTGCCCCTGTCATATCTACAGTTACACCCATCCTCAAAGGTCATTTCCAGCATCCATCATATGGTAATGATGGCACATCGTAAATCTGTGTGGTATCCCTGACATAACCCCCACACATGTCCGACATCTAGTCTCCATATCAAAGTTTGTGGCATGAGACCAGTTTATTTTCTGACTGTTCACTTACTGGCCATATCTTTGTGTTTGCCTGTGTGTTTGATTGGCCAATGCCTTAGCCCTCCAGTCTGTTCTCCATCAAAAACAACTGTAGAGCCGGGCATGGTGGCGCACGCCTTTAATCCCAGCACTTGGGAGGCAAAGGTAGGAGGATCACCGTGAGTTTGAAGCCACCCTGAGACTACAGAGTGAGTTCCAGGTCAGCCTGAGCTAGAGTGAGACCCTACCTTGAAAAACCAAACCAAAACAAAACAAAACAAAAACCCCAACCAACCAAACAAACAAAAAAACAACTGTAGGAGCAAGTGAAATGCACTTAATATCAGACCATCCTGGATGCAGCAGTAGGTCTCACATCAGTGAGATAGACCTAGTACCGCATGCCTGCAGGGTATACACACACGTGGTGTCATTAGCAGACTGCATTTATGATGACTGTGGTCATGGCTTACTAGAAGTCATTTTCTTACAATTTATTTATTTTTTATTATTTTATTTTATTATTTAAAAAATAATTTATTTATTTCAGAGACAGATAGAGATAGAGATAGAGATAGAGAAAGAGGCAGATAGAGAGAAAGAGAGAATGAGCATGCCAGGGCCTGTAGCCACTGCAAACGAACTCCAGATGCATGTGCCCCCTTGTGTATCTGGCTTACATGGGTCCTGGGGAATTGAACCAGCATCCTTAGGTTTCTCATGTAAGTGCCTTAACCACTAAGCCATTTCCCTGGCCCTTTTTAAAAATTATTATTTGAGAGAGAGAGAGAGAGAGAGAGAGAGAGACAGAGAGAGATAAAAAGAGAGAGAGAGAGAGAATTGGCATACTAGGGCCTCACCTACTGCAATCAAATTCCAGATGCTTGCACCACCAAATGGGCACGTGCGATCTTGCACTTGCCTCACCTTTGTGCATCTGGCTTAGGTAGGATCTAGAGAGTTGAACATGGGTCCTTAGGCTTCACAGGCAAGTGCCTTAACTGCTAAGCTATCTCTCCAGCCCAAGATCATTTGTGTGTGTGCGTGTGTGCGCGCACGTGCATGTGGAGGCCAGGGTCAACCTTAGGTGTCATCCTCAGTCTGTCTACCCTTTTTTTTTTCACTCTAGCTCAGGCTGACCTGGGATTTACTATGTAATCTCAGGGTAGCCTCGAACTCACGGCATTCCTCCTCCCTCTGCCTCCTGTCTACCCTTTTTGAGACAGGGTCTCTCATTGGCCTGGAGGCCACCAATTAGGCTAGGCTTGATCACCAGAAAGCCCCGGGGATCCTCCTGTCTCTCTCTCTCTCTCTCCAATACCAGATTATAAGCATGTGCCACCATGCTTGGCACTCTTACATGGTACTGGGAATCGAACATAAGACCTCATGCTTGTGAGGCAAGCACTTTATTTATTAAGCCATCTCCCCAGCCCTAAAGCTTACCTTTTATGTTGCACATAGCATCAGCCAAACCAGCTGTTTGGGCCAAAGTCCTCCCAGATGCCCTGAGTGCTGTGCCTGCCCGTCACAGGGAGGACCCCAATTTACTGTATTCATTTTCCAAGGTCTAGTTCAGGGCTGTTGGCTTTTTTAAAAAATCTAATCTGATGGCAAACTAGAAAGGTTTATTTTTAAGACATAATGGCAGGAGGGATGGAGACATGGCTCAGCGGTTAAGGCGCTTGCTTTGCAAAGCCTAAAGACAGGGGTTCGATTCCTCAGCACCCACGTAAAGCCAGATGCACAAGGTGGTGTATTCATCAGGAGTTCGTTTGCAGTGGCTAGAGGCCCTGGTGTGTGCCCATTCTCTTTCTACCCCCCTCTCTCAAATAAATAAATTATATAAAAAAGAAAGAAATGATGGCAGAGATCTTTGTGTGGTTCAGTGCAGGAGGCAGAACAGGTGTTTTTATCCCTTGCTTACTGACACATGTCCCATGGCACCCAACACCCCTGGTTCATCATAGGCACTCTGTACTCTTCCTTGAAGAATAAAGGAAGGTTCTGAGGTTGAACCGGCCCAGCCTGTCAACCTGGAGCTAGGCAGGCAGAAATGCCTTAAGTGGTTACCAAGGCAGTTCCCAAAGCATCTCTTCCAAACTCTTTTTGGCCTACCCAGAATTCTATACCTGAACAGTAACCTGGCAGGGAGGTTGCAAGGCAGAAGTCATCCTTGCAGGGTGAATAGGGTTCTCAAAGTTCTGACCCTTTACAAAGCTATTTTTTTCCCCTTAAGTGAGAAACAAAACCAGAATTCTACTTGGAGTTAAACCTAAGCAAACAGTGGTGTGCACAGTGGATTAGGGCAGCTGTAACCCGAGACAGGCCCCACCCTGAGCGCAGAGGCCACAGCCACCTTGCCTTTGATGCCCTCCGCCCCTCCCTGGCTCTACCTGCAAGATCACACTCCCCACAGTCGTCTCCTGAAACTTCAAAGCTGGGACTCCACCCACAGGCCAGCTCCACCTCCTGGAGACGCAGGCTGCGCTTTGCCAAGCAGCCAAATTAGCAGCTCGGAGACGTAGCATTAATTTCTTCTTGCTGCTAGTTGACTTTGAACTCAGTATCTCTGTTTTCTCTGTGTCACTGGCTTTGAACTTCAATGCTTGGTATAACTGCACCCTGATACCTGCCAGACAGCCTCCAGAAAGCCAGTCACTCACCTTCCTGGACTGTGCCCCAGTCCTCACCTGCCTCGCCCCCAGGGCAGCACCTCGGCCCGAGTCTTTGGCTGGGCTTTAGACTAGGAGGGCAGTAGGAGAGAAGTGGAGGAGGCCACAGCAGCCCTCAGGCTGGGCTGCGAAGGGGCTTTTCCCTTCCCCAGGACATAGGAGGGAATTCAGTCTCTACCTTTCATGACTCCTGAGTCTTCTACCTCCCCACTTCTTTGTTTTTCTTTTTCCTGCTCAATCTCTTGTCTGATAATCAAATCAATGCCAACTTGCTAGCAGCTGGAAAAGACTTTCCTAAGTGTGAGTGCATGGTAAGTAGTGTGTTTCTAGAGGTGACCTTCGGTCCACCCGGGAGCTGGTTTCATAGGGAATGTGGAAGGAAAACCGTTCTGGTTTGACGTGTTTTTTTCATATGACGAGTACACAGGCTGCTCCCTTCCTGTGTGAAGTGCAAAGCCAGACCTGAACACGTGAGTTATGTACACACACTGAGAGCTCTACTGCAAAATGAGAAATGCATGCTGTTTCATCTTGTGATTGAAATCAAACGAACAGTCTCCTGGATTTGTTTGTTTATTTATTTTTATTATTAGATATGGGCATATTTTGCATGTAAACATCCCATGTTGGTGCCATCCTTTCCCTCCTCCCTGCCCCTTTTCTGAAGAGGCCTTCCTCACTGGGGACGCAGGTCAACCCCATGGGGATTGTGGGTGGTGCATTATGGGGCAGCAGTTTACCTAGAATTTTTTCTTGTTAAATTTGTTATTTGGAAGTCAAGGTGTAACTGGCCTCATACACTTCTTTTTTTTTTATTGCATGTGTGTAGTATACATGCATGCATTTATGCCAATGTATGTGCAGGTCCGTGACGCACATGTGTGGGGGCCAGAAGTGGACATCAAGTGTCTTCCTCAGTCGCTCTCCGTGTGTGTGGTGGATACATGCGTGTCTGCAGATGTGCTGGGGGAGAATGTTGAGTGCTCTCCTTCGTTGCTTATTCATGTATTTTCTTGGGACAGTTTCCCCCTGACCCTGGAGCTGCAGTTCTCCTGAGCCAGTGACTCTCCAGTCTGCTTGCCTCAGCACTGGGCTCACAGGCATCCCCAGTGACGCTCAGCTGTTCACATGGGTTTTGGGACCCAGAGTCAGGCGGTCTAAGGCCCATCATGCTCTCAAGATTGTGTGGGAAGCATTCCTACTGTTTAACCACCTCCCAAGCCCTTCCATTTTATTTATTTATTTATTTGGGACTGGGTCTCTCAGGGGACCTAGAGCTCACTGCTCTGGCCCAACCAGCGTGTCAGTGAGCCTCAGTGCTTCGATGTGATGCCTCTGTGGGATCACAGGCGTTACCACATGTTTGTGTGGGTGCTGGGGATCTGAACACAGACCCTCATGCTTGTGGGAAAGCACTTTACTGACCGAGCCATCACCTCAGGCCCCTCAAAGAATTTTTGAGCAAGGCCTGGTCCTGTCCCCTGGGCATGGACAGCTAAACACCCGAGATGTGGTCTGTGGGAGAGGGTAATTGACAGGGTCAGGTCTTGCAAGCAGCAATCCAGCCGCTCCTGAGCAGGGAGCAGTCACTCTGTTGGGTAGATCTACTGCCACCTGTGCCCCTTGTCCCAAATTTGTGGCAGAGACATGACCAGACCCCCCTGAGATTTACTAACTCCATGGCATGAGATGGGCTGACTGTTCTTGCTGAAAAATTCTGAATTCTTTACAAATGTCCAAACACTATCCTATTCTCCAAGTTCCAGATCAAAATTTCTTTTGTGCAATGGTCTATTTGAGGACTCTCCCTTCTCTTCCCTTCCTCTGAGCCCTGTGCTGGGGTGGACTGTGTTCTGGGGGTGGGAATGTTGGGCATCAGAATAACCATGTCTCAGGCCCCCAAGATGCTGCATGCGTGTCTGACTCAGTCCCTGTTAGGGCAGCATTTAGTCAGTGCATGCCTGCCTCTGGGTCTAGCTTCAGAGGGAAGTGGTGAGTTACGGGGTTCCATGGTCCCAGCACTTGGGGACAGTGTGGGTAGGAGGATAAATGCAGTACCTGGAAGGAAGGTGGGATAATTTTGAAGGTGATAGTTCAAGGCCATTTTAAGTCTTGGGGCTGGCAGGAGATTTCAACATTTTGGGACTTTTTGATGAACTTTACTTTAGTGCAAAACAGGGTGTAGTGGGTGCTGGAGAGATGGCCCAGTGTGTAAAGTGTCTCTCAGGTATGTATGAGGGACCTGAATTTGATTCCTCAGAACCCACATAAACAGCTCGGTGTGCCCCACTTACATCTGTAACCCAAGTCCTGTGGGGAGCAGAGACTGGAAAATCGCTGGGACTTGTAAAAACAGCAAGCTCTGAAATAATTAACAGACTCCATCTCAAGGAAACACGTGAACAGTGGGGGGGGGGTGATGTTCTCTTTTGGCCTCTGCAAGCATACGCATGGGAGCAGCACTTCTGCACACACATGTGAATGCACCATACACCACATGTGCACACACACAAAAGGGAGTGGTTACCAGGACCCATCATCAGATCTCAAGGAACCATGGCGAGCAGGGCTGTGCTGTGTTCCGAGCAGGCTGGGATAGGTGTGAGAGGGAAGAGTTAAGTCACCTGCATTGTGGGGCAGTGATTTAGCATGGTGAGACAGCCATGTCATTATATTAATAGCTTTCTGATTCTTCTATTCCTTAATATTGCAATTTCAATCCTAATGACTTCAGCCACAATCCCTTTCACAGTAATTAAGAGCTCTTGGAAGTACTGGGTCCTCAGATTAAAATCTCTGAGCAGCAGAGGCCCTATCTGGGCCCTGCCTCTCGCCTACCATCATCAGACAAAAGCCTGACAGGTGGAAGATGGTCTGCCATGACTCCTACAGTCCCAGGTCCACAACATGGCCTGTGATACTCAGTGCTGATTGTGGTGGCCCATCAGCTCCCCTCATTCTTGCTGGGGGTCCAAGACCTTGTCTGAGATCTTGTTCACCTCCCTTGGTCCTGTGGTCTGTTCTGTGGGCACCTCTCCTCCATCAAGGACCATCTCACTCTGATGGCAGCTCAGCCTCTTTCGGTTCTTCGCTTCCTTCCAAGTCCTTGTTTGTGTCATCTCTCCTCCAGAGTGCCTCTGCCATTCCCTTGCTCTTTACCACTCCTTCGACATCTGCTGGGGCCACTGTTTCTCACATATCTGTTTATTTTCATGTTTCCACACAGACCAGGGGAAGTTCTGATGGTCCATTCCACCCTCAGTTCTTTTTTTTTTTTTTCAAGGTAGGGTTTCACTCTAGTCCAGGGTGACCTGGAATTCACTATGTAGTCTCAGGGTGACCTCTCAGTTCTTTTCTTATGTGTGTATGTGTGTGCATTTTTGTGTATGTGTGTGGGTACAAGTGTGTGCAAGTGCTTGAACATGTGTTAGGGGGTGGTTGTGGAAGTCAGAGGTCAAATTTGGGTGTCTTCCTCCTCATTCATTCTCCATATTATTTATTTTTGAAACGGGGTCTTTTTTTTTTTCCAAGAAAGCCTCTTTCTCTGCTGAGCTATCTGCCCAGCCCCTTCTTTTTCCTTTTAAATGTGTGTGTGTGTGTGTGTGTAGGTCAGAGGACAACTTCTACATGTCTGTGCTCCACTTTCTTTGAGACAGGGTCTCTTGCTACTACAAACCAATTGTCAGACTGCAAACAAACATCAGACCAGCTGGTCCCCGAGCTTTGGATTCCCAGGTTCTGCCCCCATTGCCCTAGGCATGTTGAGATAACAGCTGCATGTTCCACTTTACACCTAGTTTTACTTGGGTGTTGGGGAATTGAGCCTGGGCTGGCGGGCTTTACAAGCAGGAGTCTTTAACAGCTGAGCCATTCTCTAGCCCCAGGACAGGGTCTTTTATTGAACCTGGAGTTCACAGATTCGTCTAGTCCTAACTGACCAGCAAGCCTCAGGCAGTCTCCTGTCTCTGCCTCTCTAGCACTGAGATTATAGGCATGTGCCACCAAGCCTGCCTTTCTTACATGGGTGCTGGCGATCCAAAGTGAGGCCCTCATACTTGTGAGGCAAGCACTTTACTAATTGCAGTCTCCCACGTGAAATAGCACTGCAGAGTGGGAACCACAGCTTGGGAGTCCTTCCTGCATCTGTCCAGTCATGCCTGACTTGTAAGGTACCTAAGGGAAAACTGTCATTCCTCTGTAAAAATAGATGATAATTCACAGCTCCATGTTCCTGGGTGAAGGCTGATGTGTTTCCGTTTAGAATGCCTTAGTCGTTTTCCTCATGAACTTAGTCTGCCCGTGTGCTCAGTGAGCCCTGTGGCCTTGTCTGTGCTCTCCTCACAGTCATGTCTTAGCCCAGGTGCCTTTCTCTCTGCCTCAGCCTGCTGTGGCTCCAAATCTAGGGTTGCCATCAGCAGCCCCTGTTTCTCTTTCTCTTATCCATTTCTTTAGTGATCCACTTTGTAAGTCTTCACCACCACCTGTGATGTGGCTTTTGGACCTGGAAATACTCACTCATTAGAAGCAGAACAGAGAGCAGTGGGCCACTCACATGACCTGCACATCACGGTGGGTGGCCGTGAGCTTCGGTCTCCTGGCTGTCAAGGTTAGGGGCTACGACAGGGATGGCTGCGGATGGTGTGGCCCTGGGAGCAGGAAGATGGAGTCTGCAGATGTACTCATGACTGTGAGGAAGAGGAAGGGATACTCTATGTGCCCTTGCCTGGCCTACAGTGACATTTTCCCCACACGCAGTGCATGCGCAAGCCTTCTCTCGTTATGACTTAGCTGTGCACACCTCTTTGAGATAGGCAGTGTGGCCGAGATCCATGTCACTTCACCCGGTTTGGGAACTGCCAGGTGGAGCCCCTGCCTTTCCCCGGGTGGGTCCATGAGAACCGTGTCCAGAAACTAGGTTTCCTGGGACCATTTCCTTCCTGGTCCCTGCTGAAGTAACATGTTCTAGGCATACATACTGGGTGGGAAGCCCCTTCTGAGGTCATCACAGTACGCCTCCACCCCAGGCCTTTACCAGACCATGGAGCAGTCTTCCTGAGGCCAGCTGCAGGTCAACAGAGAGACAGCGAGCACACCCTAAGAATCCCGAGCTCAGCCTTCTCGCCGGCCTGCCCAGGCTCCACTCTCCCGACGGGGACAGCCTCCGCTGGGGTCCGCTTCTCAGCCTCTCCACCCTGTGCCCCGAGACACGGGACTGCCATCCTCACCCCGTGGCAGGTGGGACATGCAGCTGACACAGGAAACCCCACGGAAGTCACAGCCACCCTCCAGACCAGGAAGGTCATGCCAGTTTCTGTCACGGCAGCTTCGCTACTTTATGCCTTTTGGAAGTGGTTATAAGTTCTATAAGCTGTAATTACTTTTATCAATTTAACTGCCCTTGATTTAGCCACTTCTAGACTGCTCAGCTTCTCCAAATAGATTTTTTTTTTTAGGATTTTTGGCTGAATCTTTAAGAAAGCTCTCAACACCAAATGTGGTTCCCTCAATTACATTGCACTTTAATGTGACCAAAAGTATCGGAGATCAAAGCAGGAGGCGTCCTTCCTTCTTGTTTATTTGATAATTGTGTGCCATTAAAGAGATGGACTTGCTAAGCCTCCGAGCCCATAAACATTTCCCCAGCCTGTATTAAGTCAACCTGTCGGTAATAGGAACAGCATCGGAGTACCAGAGAATGTGTGTGTTATGGGTCCCACGTAACTAGGCAGGTGTTGCTCTCCTGGTGAGGAGGGAGCACAGACCTGTGAGCTCGAGAGTCGGACTCTGGCTTTCACCTCTGTCATTAGTTTGCTCTTTGCCCTTGGGAAAGTTGCTTAACCTTGCTGAGCCTCAATTTCCTCACCTGTAAAATGGAAATAATAGCTGTGACCCACCCATGGGATTTGTGGGACTCACAGGTTAATGCATATAATGGTGTTTGGGAAAGGATTATGGTGAAGTCACATTATATTTGCATTTGACTTATGTGATGTACTGCCATAGAAGAGAGGTGGGGTTCACAGAGGACGAGGGCCCTGCTGCCTCGCACAGGTTCAGTGCTGGGGCTGATAACATGGCTAACGGTGTGGGCCCAATGAGCATGCGGGGCCGTGTCCACGTGGAGCAGCCTTGCTCACCAGACCAAGCGTGCCCTCAGGCATAATGCTCCCTCAGGCATTGGTGGGGCTTTCCTAGGGAACTGTGGTTACATTTTCTCTCCTTGCCCGTGTGTTTGTATGTGCTCTTACATGTGTGAGTGTGGACACATGCGTGCCACAGCCTGCATGTGGAGGTGCGAGGATTACCTTGGAGTGGGTCAGTGCTTTCCACAGCAGTGTAAGGTGGAGGGTGTCTGAGGCAGGCTTTCTTACTTTTTGCCACTGTGTGTGACCTGCTAGCTGACCCGGGGACTTCTGGGGATTCGCCTATGTCCACTCTCCATCTCGCCACAGGCTCACTGAGATTACGGCGTCTGGTTTTCTGTGAGTTCTGGGGACCCACACTCGGGTCATCACGCTTGTGCAGTGCGCTCTTACCCACTGAGCCATCTCCCCTGTCTTCCCTTCCCTATGTGTGACCTGGAGCCCACTCCTCTGAGTACGCGCTTCTGGACGTAGATGGCTGTGTGGTCTGTGGGCTCTTTTCAGAGTTTCCAAGAGGAGCTTCATTCAGCTGAGCCCCTGTCCTGACACAGCCTGGTGGTCAGTCAGGCTGTTAAAGTCACTGGGAAACCCCTGTCCACACCTTCCACCTATTCATCAAGAGTCCTTGTGATATGTCGTAGCTTCCATCCAGCCTTGGCATGAACCAGGAGCGGTTCCGCATCATAAGGTTGGCCTAGAAATATCCAGGTTTTCTTCAAGCACCGAAGAACGTATCGTGAAACAGCCTGGAACTGCTGAGCTTCTCCATGGCTGCTTTGTGGGGCAAAAATTCTCTTGTTGACTTAGACATGGGGGCAGCAGTGTTTGGGGGAGATTTGGCATCCAAAGGATTTTTTATTTGGCTTTGATTTAATTTCACATGTAGAGCAGGTTTAAGTGGTGCCATCTGTAGACTCCGGCTGAGGAGATGGAAGTTCACAGGTGGCCTGGTACCAAGGGTCCCTGGGCTTTTCTCCCTGGCAGCAGTGTAAGCAGAGGGGCATAGAAAATGCTGTGAGGGAAGGAAGTGGGTGGAGGGCAGAGGAAAGCTGTCCCCGTACAAAGGGCTCTAGGGGCGACTGACACTTGTTCCCTCAGTCACTCTGCATTTCGTCCTGTGAGCATGGAGGAGGAAGGAGATTCCACACACTCTTGACGAGTTCAGCCGAGGACACATGTAGGGTAAGCAAGGACACTGGCGTTTTCACTCTGGGAGAATTAATGATATGTTTCCTAGAATCACAAGAAGTTGTAGAACTAAAAAAAACCAGTGGCCTGAGTTTGAGTTCATTCTCGCCTTAAAAAAAAAAAAAAACAACGATGCCATCTGTTGCTCTGCACACAAATAACACAACCCGAGCCATAAGGACGGCCACAGCATGCTGGGCGAGGGAAGAAGTCACTGGTGCTCGTGTGGCTTAAAGGCTACCAGCATTTCAACAGAGCCTTGGCATCTGCGGGAAACACAAGCTACGGGAAAGCGAGACACCTTCCTGCTGGCGTGGAGCAGCTCAGTCACTGTTGAGCGAGTCAGTCATGAGACACGAGAGATGGCCTAACTGTGCCAATGAGTCCCTGGGTCGGCCAGGAGTCCTATGTGAGCAGAGAGAAGTGGGGGCACACTTCCCTTCCTCCCAGTCAGGGGCATCAGTCAGCCACAGTTTGCCCTTTCTACTGAGGGGTCTATGGGCAAAGGAGCTCACCAGGAATAAGGCTATGCAAAGCTGACTTTCAGCTCCTCTGGGGAGCCGAGCAATGGCATCTGCTTCGGGGCTCACATTGCTCTATTTGGGACTCTCTCACCCACAGAAGCCCCTGTGGTTGGTGAACTTTGCTAGCGTTTCAGCCTGGCTTTTTCCAGTCTGGTATAGGGCACAGGTGTTCTGGCATTTTGTGATGCAAACTCACACTCACACAGAAAAAGTCATGTCCACATGCCGAGATAATGTCATGGTACAGTGATCAAAACGGATGACATGGAAGACGCCTGCCGACTTTTTCAAAAGCCAGCCTGGATAACACCAACACACCTCCCTTTGCCATTTTCCTTCTTGCAGCGTGGAAGCTCAGCGGACAGCGCTGTCCTGACTCAGAGCCCCGAGGACCGTCAGAGCAGTAGGCCCGCTTTCCAGTCTTGCTCTGACCGCACAGGCAGGTCTCCGCTCTCACGCACTTCTGGGAGCAGTTCTGCTGACTCCACCCTTCCAGCCTGTGTGTGTCTCTGTTGGCCCAGTGGCAAGTCCTGAACCTCTGACTCTCCAGCCTGTAGGAGGCTCCATGGGCTCCTCAGCCACTGCACGTACTACTCCTAAAAGTGGCTGGGAAGTTCTTTTGCTGGTCCCTTGGTATTTTTATTTATTTATTTTAAGTTTTCTTTATTTATTTGCAAGCAGGGAGATACAGAGAGAGAAAGAGTATGGGTTTGCCAGGGCCTTTGTCACTGCAAATGAACTACAGATGCATGTGCCACTTTGTGCATCTGGCTTTATGTGGGTACTGGGGAATTGAGGCCAGACCATTGGCTTTGCAAGCAAGAACCTTAACTGCTGAGCCATCTCTCCAGCTCCTTTATTTTTGTACATATAGTTGATTTAAACATATTCTTAATTATTTATTTGCAAGGAGAGAGAGAGAGAGAAAGAGAGAGAGATGCTATGACCTTTTACTACTGCAAACAAACTCCAGATACATGCTCCAATACACCATCTTGTACATCTGGCTTTATGCGGGTACCGGGGAATTGAACCAGGGCCATCAGGTATAGCTAACAAGTGTCTTTAACCACTGAGGCATCCCTCCAAACTCCCTTCCCATGCTGTTTTTAGAGACCCGCTGTGTGTGAACCTTTCCTCCACTCACATGAGCTCTGGAAGATCAGGATTTACTTCCTGTGTCTTCTTTGAGTTACCTTTGGGTGCTGTACATAATGCAGGATTGAATGTATTCACTGAACATTTATTTTAGAAGTATTGTCCAAGATGTATTCATGACATATGCTGGAGATAGGAAACCTGTGACCATGTCTATCTACATGCAATGTGTGCCTGAGTCATTGTCAGAGGTTTTTAGGTGATTGAAAGTGTCTTCAGCCTCTTGTCCAATGGCATAATTTGTGCTTTTCATTGCCTAAGATGTCTGCACATCACATTCCCACTGTTTCTTTTTTAAAAAATATTTTATGTATTTATTTGAGAGACGGGGTGGGGCAGAGAGAGGCAGACAGAGAATGGGCATGCCAGGGTCTCTAGCCACTGTAAACAAACTCCAGACACATGCATCACCTTGTGCATCTGGCTTACATGGGTTCTGGGGAAACGAATCTGGGTCCTTAGGCTTTGTAGGCAAATGCTGTAACCATCTCTCCAGCCCCCACTGTCTCTTATATTCCAGACTGTGTCCTGAATGGGTCAGGGACTGGGGATCCATAAGGCATGATGGCTTGTATTCTCAGGATGTGTGTGTGATCACTTAGATGAGAGTAACAATGAATTAGCAAGTAAATTATCAATTTTCACAGAGTTAAGTCCCACATTCCACGTTCCCTTTAAATATCAACAACAAGCCAGGCTTGGTGGTGCACGCCTTTAATCCCAGCACTTGGGAGGCAGAGATAGGAGGATTGCCATGAGTTCGAGGCCACCCTGAGATTACAGAGTGATTTCCAGGTCAGCCTGAGCTAGAGTGAGACCCTACCTCAAAAAAGCAAAAAAAAAAAAAAAAAAAAAAAAAAAAAAAAAAAAAAAATCAACAACAACAAAATAGAACATGATCCATAGCAGGGAGTGGTGGCACTCAACTATAATGCCAGCACTGAGACTGAGGTAGGAGGAGCTCCATGAGTTCAAGGCCAGCCTGGGACTATAGAACAAGTTCCAGGTCAGCCTGGACTAGAGTAAAATCCTACCTCAAAAAAATAAAAAAAATAAAATAAAAGTTATACCCAGCAAGTGTACTGAATATGTAATGATTATAATGCAAAGCTTTTAAACAATTTATAAAAAGCTCGCAATGCTGGGCATGGTGGAACATGCCTAAAGAAAAAAAATCAAAATAAGGGCTGGAGAGATTGCTTAGTGGTTAAGGCGCTTTCCTGTGAAGCCTCAGGATCCAGGTTCAATTCCCCAGGACCCATGTAAACCAAATGCACAAGGTGGCGCATGTGTCTGGAGTTCATTTGCAGTGACTAGAGGCCCTGAAGCACCCATTCTCTCTCTCCTTCATTGTTTTTGTCTCTGTCTCTCTCTCTCATAAATAAATAAATAAAAATAAAATATTTAAAAAATATCAAAATAAGAAGACTGAAAAAGAGAGAGATCAAAGAGGGCCTCATGAGGATGAGATATAGAACATGGGACCTCAGTATCCAAAAGGACCCATATCTGTGAAGACCAGGGAAGAGAGTCCCAGGTAGAAGGGAAGATTCCAAGAAATGGAAGCTGCAAGCCCAGCTCACTTATATGCATGCATGCAGGGCCTGGAGGGATGTAGACTCACCAGTACAATAGCCTTAAATGTACATTGTGACTCGGGAATGTATCATTTGACATTGTGACAGGACCACACGGTTACCTCAGAAGGTGCAGAGAAAGCATTTGTTGTAGTCCAATGTTTATTTGTGAGGAGACTTGTCAAGAACCAGAATAGAATGTTCTTTCCCCTAATTTTATTTTCTTTTTGTTCTTTTATTGTTGTTTTTCTTCAGTCTTATTTTTCTTATCTTTCCTTAACTTTCTTAGGCCTGTAAACAAAGATAAACAGTAAGCAGCTACAGGCCATTCATGAGTCTCCACCTATTTGACTTCATTCTATCTCATTTCCCTGCTTCCTAATACTGCTCCATTAGGAGAATTAAGGAAGACATCTAGAATCCACCTGTAGCCTCCACGTACACACAAGGTACACACAACTGCACATACAGAAACACACACACACATACCCCCAGATATCACAGGTCAGGGGCATCAAAACAACAGAGTAAGCTTGCACAGAGCTGGGGCTGGAGTCTGAGGCCAGAGTGCCCAGCCTGGCTCTGGGTTGCAGGTGGCTGTCTACTCGGTGTGTCCGTACACAGAAGAAGCACAACCACGCTGCTCTCTGGGTCCCTTTCACTGAGGTGCTGTGGTGGCTTGAACTTAAAATGTCCTCAAGTGTTGGTGATTAAGCCTCCTACTTGATCCTGGTAGGTAGAGCCTTGTTGGAGGTGTGTCACTGGGGGTGGGCCTTGGGACTTTATAACCCAGCCAGAGCTGGCTAGCTCACACTACTCCCTTACTTCCTGCCTGTCTACTGCCAGGCTTTCCCTAGCGCGATAAGGCTTCCTCACAAAACTGCAAGCCAAAATAAACCCATTCTTTCCATAAGCTGCTTGTGGTCAGGCAAGCTTTTGTCCCAGCACTGAGGCAACTGCTACAGGCCCATTCACGGCTTCACTCCACCCCATTTCCCTGCCTCCTGAGAGTGCTCCACTGAGAGTTAGGAAGTCAACATGTGAATTTTTGGGAGGATGCAAACGTTGAGTACATTACAGAGCCCCACCCACAGGTTTGTGCTATCAGGAATTCTGGGAGCTACTCAGTGCACACAAGGCCCTTCCCTCCCCTTTGTGAGCCAAGAGGCCCAGAGGACACAGCCCAATCAGGTCCCCAGACAGCAGTGCGTGGGAACTCAGCAGGTCTGTCCTAGGCAAGCCATGGACAGTGCAGGATAACGCTGCTGTGAAAATGGGTTTGCCGCTTCCACCGGCGGAGCTGTGCTCAGAGTGGGCAAATTCCAAGAGGTAGCATTTTGCTTCAGAGACAGGGTAGGAACAGCTGTGGTAATAATTGGTAAAAAGGGTTTTGTGAAAAGAAAAATTTCAAACTGCAGGAGATATGGGTGGTGTCTAGCTGGCTGCAATGCCTTCAGAATAAATGGAGGGAAAAATCTATGAAAATGGGAAACAATCAAGCAGAAATGCTGGCGTAGAAAGTTGAGGCATCTCATGCCACAGGCCGACCTGGGAGACTGGATGACTTGGCGCCCTTTGGTGAACAAGTGACGGGGTCCAATGAAGGAGGACTCCCCAAGTGAAGCTTCCAGAGTAAATGGCAAGTCTCCATCCAAACTTTCTGAAGTAGATAAAAGATGTGCTCATGAAAAGAAGATCTGGATTTGGAGAGTCATTTGAACCAGGTCTGAGTTAATGCTGATGGCTGGAGACCATGCACACCACCATGACTCAGCTGGCTAAAGTGAGGGGCTCTTAGCTATGAGGCATCAGGTGAAGTTTTGTCTCCATTACATCATATGTGGGCAAAGCAAGTCTTTTGTTCTGTGTGGCACACTTCTTCATGAGTCACTGTAATTGAATACGTGGGCTCCAGTATTATTTGCTGTGAGTAATTTTTGGGTTTGTCCCTGAAGCCTTCTGTGATAGCTGAGTCCTTCAGCTCTGGCAAGTTCAGTTGTAGGGTAGCTGGGGTCCCAAATAGCGCCTGTAGTACTGGCTGCAGAGGGTGGCAGTGGGCTCCCAAGTCCTCTCTGGGCTTTTGGCGACACATGGAGCCATGCCTATAGAGTTCTCTTGTTTCTCCAGCCTTTGGGATGGGGCAGCTTCCTGCATTGACTAACCCCTGGGTTTCCTTCCCAACCTGTTTACTCCTTCATTTAGCTCTACATCTTTGTTACAAGTTCCAAAAATTAAATCTCCTATTTTGGAAATATCTAGTGAGGATTCTAGTTTCTCTGATGATCTCTGACTCAGAAAGTCCATCATTCATCAGGTGTCCTCAGTTCCACCAGAAATCAAGGAAATGCACCTTACAGCAGCATTACATGCACTGCTGCACACACAGCAGGCTCTCAGCAAGCAAACAGTCTTTTAACATCCAGTACTGGCAAGGGTGGAGGAATGCAGGGCCCAGTGCCCTGATAGAGGAAGGGTGAGTTGGGTGGGCAATCTGCAATTCTGCAATGAAGTTAAATATTCATAGACTACGTTCATGCACATCCATCTCATGATGCAGCAACCCCACTCTCGGGTGTGCCTCAGACAAAACCTAGCATGAGCCTATTCATGTTGTGTTTGCTCTGGCTTTAAATGTGATGGGAGGTCTTGAGACAGTCTGAGAGTCCAATCAAAGGGGAATGGCTAAGTCACACATGGCTGATGGATTCTGTAGAGCTTGGGGCAGCATAAATGATGAGGTAGGTATATCTAGAGAGGTGTCTCCACACCTTACAGTAAGAGTACCCACAACAGTAACAGATGCAGTGAAATCCCTAGTTCATTACTACTTAGGTAAATTTATAATACACACTCTCACACATGTGCACACACAAACACACGTACATACACACACAACTACAAATATTGTCTGTTAGGTCTCTCTCTGAATTTTTTTTCCCCCTGGTAGACTGCTTCTTGGTTTTTAGATTCCAACTGTCATTGATGCATAATTTTCATCTTGATAATTTTATGTTTAGGATTCTAAACGTCAATACAATATAAATAGGAAAGACATAATTCCCTTCTATAACTCTTCTTTCTTTGGAGTCCATTGCAGATGCTTGTCCAAGGAAAGGCTGTTTGCTAGGATCTGCTAATGCCAACTGGGCTGTGCCACTGTGCAGTGCATGTTTGCTCCTAAGGCAACATTAAAGAAGAGTTCTGTATGGAGAAGGGAATGAGAGCAGAGATTGGGATAAGGTGTAAAATACACAGAAAAAAGAGCCCATTTTCTCAGATTGATAAAGACACTTCTCTATAGACATCTCACTGTCTGTCCTTGAGCTTATGAAGAAAAAGAACCACTACTGCCATCTCTACCTCCACCATCACCATCACCATCACCATCTGTACCAGCACCATGACCTCCTCCATTACCTCCACCATCACCATCACCATCTGTACCAGCACCATGACTACCTCCATCACCTCCACCATCACCATCACCACTTGTCCCAGCACCTTGACTACCTCCATCACCTCCACCATCACCATCACCACTTGTACCAGCACCTTGACTACCTCCATCACCTCCACCATCACCACCTGTACCACTTCTACCTTCATCAACTCCCCCATCACCACCTTCACCATCACCATCACTGCCTCCACCACCTCCATGGCCACCATCATCATCTTATCATCAACACTGCCACCTCTATAATCACCACTTCCACCATTACCACATTTACCCACCCATCACCACCTCTGTCACTATCCACAGTACCCACACTCCTCCACTGCCACCATCACCACCTCCACTTCCACATGCACCTTCACCTCTACAACCTCCTTTTGTACTTCTTCTTCAACTACAACCTACATCTTCACCACCATCATCAACTCCACTCCTAACATCACTACCATCTCACTATATCCACCTCTACCTATACCACCAACTTGATTGCCTCCATTACCATGTGTACCTGCACTTGTCACTACCTCCACCCTCACCATCACTCACACCTCCACTTACCCACCTCACTTCATCCATCACCTCACTCACCTCGTACCACTCACTCAATCACTCTACATCACATCACTTCATCACCCTCCACCCCCATACCACACATCTCACACACTCCACTCTACATCCACTGTACCATCCACTTTACCTCACCTCCACCCTCATACACATCACTCACCACACTCCCTACTGCTCACATTAAACCCTCCACTTTCCACACTTCACCTCTCAACCCTCCCACTCTCTTCCCACTACACTTCACACATTACCATCCAACATCACTACCACTCATATACCACCTCACCAACCCCACTTACTCCATACATGTACCTCCACTTTAGTCCATCACCTCACCCTCGTACCACCACTCACCACCTCACTACCTACTCCACATGTACCTCCACTTCTAGTCCATCACCTCCACCCATCATACCACTCACTCACTACCTCCACATGTACCTCCACTTCTAGTCCATCACCTCCACCCTCATATTCACCACACACTCACCACCTCCACTACTTCCTCCACATGTACCTCCACTTCTACTCCCATCACCTCCACCCTCGTACTCACCACACACTCACCACCTCCACTACTTCCTCCACATGTACCTCCACTTCTAGTCCATCACCTCCACCCTCGTACTCACCACACACTCACTACCTCCACTACTTCCTCCACATGTACCTCCACTTCTAGTCCATCACCTCCACCGTCATACCACACACTCACCACCTCCACTACTACATCCATATGTACCTCCACTTCTAGTCCATCACCTCCACCCTCATACCACTCACTCACCACCTCCACTACTACATCCACATGTACCTCCACTTCTAGTCCATCACCTCCACCCTCATACCACTCACTCACCACCTCCACTACTACATCCACATGTACCTCCACTTCTAGTCCATCACCTCCACCCTCGTACTCACCACACACTCACCACCTCCACTACTACATCCACATGTATCTCCAACTGCCATCACTAGCAGCAGCAGCAGCATCACCACCTCTACCTCCACAATCTCCTCCTCCACCACCATCACTATAGCCTCTAATGTCACCATCACATCAACCTACTCCAGTCATCATTACCACCACAAAACTGAGCCTCCAAGACAGGAGGCTGAAATTAGTAGTAAGAAATAAGTAATAAGTAATAAGTAACCCTACTTATTAGTGACAGCAAGAGCTGCTGGGCTGGAACAGCAGTAAGGCCAGACACTGATGTCTCATTCACTTGCCACTGGCAGACAGGAGCTGTGCTGTGGCTTCACAGAGGCATGTTGGGAAGAGCCTGGCAAGGGCAAGTGCTATCACTACCAATCCCACTCGGGCCTGCACACTGCCACGCACATGCTGGTTGATTGCCCTAAACCCTGCCCATCATTGTATATGCAAAGAGCAGCTTCATTTGCCCCACCATCGCTGTATCTGTGAAGTTTGCCCTGTGACTGGAAGCTCAGCCCAGAGCCTCACTGCTCAGCTCAGCTAAGGAGCCAAGTCCTTGTCCCATAGCTTTTATAGCACTTTACATGATGTTATATCAACTGAGAATCTTACCTAAATAATCCTCTCTATCCTCACTGCTCCTGCATCTAAACACGTGATGGTGTTCATCTTGTGCTCACTTAGTCAGCGACTAGGAGGGCTGTACACACTCAGCGCCCTTAATCTCCCTTCCTAAGTCAGTCTTGGAAACCAGCCCCTTAATGTTGTTGCAGTTGCATCCACTTGTCTCTGAACCTCTTCCAAGTCATCTAGCTTCCTCACGGGGCGCAGCCTGGTCCTCGAGACCAGGAGTGCAGACTCACTGCACACCCTCCCGTGTGCTCTGCTTGCAGCTCAGTGCAAGCCCCCTGCGGGGCTCCTCTCTCCACTGCCGTTATCACCCCGATTTCCCAGAGGTCAGATCCTAACCAGGAGGAGACTTCCCACGTAAGAGGGGGCTTTCCATGCTTGCCTTCCCGCTGTCTTAGAGTTTGGCTTCACTTTTGCTCATCCACCGACACTTACTATTTGACATGAATACATGGCATTGGAGACTTGCTCAGAGCTGCTCAGAAGGCACTAATAGTAAGTTCGAGAGAGGACCTCTGATTGTCCCGTTTTTTAGGTTGTGTAACCTGGGGCCATGACAGAGGGAGCATGCGCTGCCCAGGTCCCGAGCACTTCTTTCTGCTCCCTGGGACCCCAGCTACTCCCCTGTGCACAGTGTGGCTACCTTTCCCCATATGCACCGGTGTGCAGTTTAACCTCTCTTCTGGCATAAATCTGTTCTTCTCATCCTTCCCGAAAATAATTCTGTAATACCCTGATAGACATTCCCAGTTGGCCAACCTGTTATCACGTTCCTATTTGTCCTCTCATTGTACTCTTTCTGTATGCTGTAATACACATGACTAATTTATACATTAGAAATGCTAGGAGGAGTTTCCAAGCAAGCTCTTGTGACAGTCTGTCAACTTCATTCTGATTAGTTCTAATGTAGGGCTGGTGCTAGCTTCCAGGCCCAAAATATCTGACTGCAAGCATCTGCCTTTCACATGATGGGCTGTGTGTGTGTGGAGGGGAGGGGAGCGTGAAGGCCAGGCCAGCCCCACCTGGCTGCACTGTTGAACACTGCACAAGCCAGTCTGGTGGCAGTGGCTACCCTTGAAGTTCTGCAGGACACAGGCTGCCCCTCGTGCCCCTCGATGTGACAGATCCCGCACAGAGGCAGGTAAGTGTCCACTTGCAGAAGGGGAGAGAAGACACAGCCAGAAGCTGTGTGAGAACCGACACCCACAGACGGGAACTCAGGCCACATCCGGGCGGTTTCCAAATCTGTGTCAGTGCACCCTTTCAGCTCTGGTGTCCTCCACTTCCTGTCCTGATGCACACCTGCAGGACCCTCAGATCTTTACACCCCTGTGGTGTTTGCTCTAGGTGTCTTTCCCTCACCACCTAGCACAGGCCACTTATGCAACCTGGGCCCCACTTTGGGGTGTCTCCCTCTTTTCTGTTCACTTAAACTCATAGTTTCATGATTGCCTTAACTCCAGTATCCATGGTGACATGCATCTTTGTCTTTTTTTGTGTTTTGCATTTGTACCTGGGGTGTGTGTGTGTGTGTGTGTGTATGTGAGTGTGTAGGTCAGAGGTTGAACTTGGTATCCTCTTCAATCTCTCTACTTTTTTTATTTGAGACAAGGTTTTCACTGAACCGAGATTTTACCAATTCAGCTAGACTAGCTGGACAGCAAGCCCTAGGGATCCTCCTGTCTTCTCCCTCTTGCTGGATTGCAGTTATAAAATGTCATGCCTAATTTTAGGTGGGTTCTGGGCATCCAGACTCAGGTCCTCATGCTTGTATAGCAAGCATTTTGCCCACTGACCCAGCTCTGCAGCCCTGTATTTTTTGTTTTACTAGTTAAGCTTTGAGCTCTTAGAGGCCAGGCCTCAGCCTTCCTCCTCCCTTCTCACTGGCCGAGGCATGCTAGTAGGTGTTAGTAATGTTTGTTGAATGAAGGTCTGAAGCACGGTGCCTCTCTGCTTCCGCTCCTTTATTCTCCCTGTCAAAATTCACAGCCTTGAGTCTTGAGGAAAATCAAACAGTCTAACTATGAACTGTTATAAGTTTACTCACTGCAAAAGGAGCTTAATGTTCAACTATATTTATTCCTAAAATGAGTTTACTTCATGACAATTTGAACCCCATTACTCTTTCTCCCTGGGAACTAGGCAACAGGAGTATGTTAGGGTGAGGGGAGAGCAGTAGTAAGAGGTGCATGCTGGGTGGCAACATTGTCCTCAATGGAGCTGACTGGATGCTTCATAGGGAGGTTGCTATTGTGTTAGTCTCACCAAGAGACACGGGCAAGATTGAAGGGCTTCTCAGCTTTCATTGTCTAATTAAAAAAAATTTTATTCATGTATATATTCTGATTTTATTCCTTTAATTACCCTCTCTTCTCCCCCTCCCATTACCACTTTTCTTCTTCCCCTATTTTACTTTCATGCCTTTTTTCTTTATCCACTGAATTAAATTGCGGTTGTTTGCACAGTCATAGGTGGAAGGTTGTTTACTATGGAATGGGTAACTTATCAGGGCTGTAACATTGGTACACCTGACTCTCCTCTTCCAGTTGCCATTAGCTACTCTGGGAGGTCTGGGGTCTCATGTATCTCTTTTCCTATTGATGGTGAACCACTGACCAGGAAGCCAGGAAACCACAGCTGCTGTGAATTCATGAGTGTAACATCCATGTTGTGTCCAAAAGACAGCATTTCACAGTCCTCCTCCTGCTCCCTCATTCTTTCTGCCCACTCTTTAGCAAGGTTCTCTGAGCCTTGGAGGGTGTCAGATGTCTCCTTTAGTCTTGAGCTCATTGAGAAGTCCACCCCACAGGGACAGTGAGGGGCAGTTGCAATGGTTTGTGTCTTGTAGTGATTTGAGTGTGAAATGTCCTCCACTCACGTGCCTGAGTGTGTCCCAGCTGGTGGCACTGTTTTGAGAGGTTGTGGGGCCTTTAATAGGGGACACCTGGCTAACAAAGTGGGCTGGGGGGGGGCAGACCTCGAGTGTTATCATGCCCTCTGCTTCCTGATTGCCACTGTGCTGTGACCAGCTGCCTCCTGATCCTGCCACCATGCCTTCCTGGTCATGACAGACTATTCCCTCTAAACTGTGAGTCAAAACAAACCTCTCTTTCTTAAGTGGCTTCTGTCGGATATTTTGTCATAGTGACAAGAAAAGTAGCTAATCTCCACGGCTCTTCCAGAAGTATGGAGAGGAAATCTGCCTCACCTGAGCTTTTCTGGGTGGGCCACCATGCATGTGTACATGTGGATGGACCACAAAGAATCGTTGCCTGGCTTTCAATGGGCGAGCGCTGTCCACCCAGAGACATGAGCAGCTTCTGCCTTCCAGTGCCTGTGGTTTCCTGTGACCCGGGAGCTCCGGGTGCTGCTATGGAAGGGTGGAATGTCTGTCTGCAGTTATAGCTGAGCCACACGACTTTATGTGAACAAAGGACCAGGAGCATGGTCTGGGGCTGGGCCTGCTCCTTCCTACCACAGGGCCTTGGCTGTTGCTACACAGTTTGGATTGCTTCGGAATCGGCCCTGCCATCGTCACTGATCTGCGTGAGCGCAGATGCGCACCTTTCTGGTTTGCTCACCTTGCATCACAGGCGAGTGTGTACCTGAACACACACTTCCCAGGTCCTGGGATACTGTGTCACATCACTAGCACATGCATCATGTTTTGTGAATGAATAACCTCTCCTCCCTGGGGTGGAGGTATGACCTCACACACCTGAGTCTCCTTCCCAGCATCTGGAAGTCCACGGACTTTCATCGTTACTCATTTGTGTTTGAGTCAATCAATTCATTGTTCCATTAAGGACTGGAGTTATTTAATGGTGAATACTAGGAAATTTTTTTCTTTCATCTTAAAATGTCAAGATCTTGGTACAAGACTGGCTAGGATATGGTGGGGTCATTGAGAAGAAATTCTTTTTGAGTCTTAGGGCATGAAGCAAAATTGGAAATGCATGCTCTAAGTAGAGAAAGTACCAGAGAGAGGCAAGCCAAGGGATTAGCCACGATGTCAGAGGGCCCATCTGCAGCCCCTGGTGTGTCATGCGTCCTGAGTACAAGACCCAGGGTGACAGCTTGGGTGAGACGGGGTGCAGACAGCAGCTAATGATAGGACCTGACAGGACCAGGGAACAAACAATGAGCTGATACGCAGCTGCCTTGTACTGCAAGTCAAAAGGTAGCAAGTTCCAGACAGGATTCAAAGCAAGAGATGGCTGACTGGGAAAGGGGCAGGCTCCCTCTCCATGGAGAATTAGAGCTCTGGCCAGGAGAGCACTGAACTACACACATCTTTAGCTTTCACTTTTAGGAGGTGATCAAAATTTTGTAATCTTAATTTTCTAGGATTTTTTTTTTTTTGTCAAAGCACAGAGACCATTTAACTTCCTCTCAGTTAACTTCCAAAGTGTTTCCTAAATTACAATCTACAAACTGCCATCATTTGACTCTTGCAGGCCACCAGCCCCTGTGGCAACCTTTTCTGTGCCCTCTTGCCAGGGGCAGAGCTCGAAGAAAGCTGTGCCTCTGTTTCTCCATAAGATAATGGGGGGGGGAGAGAGAAGAAAAACTAGGTACATTGTGTGCCCTGACTTTTTTACCTTGCTGGAAGATCAAAACCATAGTCAGCTAACTTAGTTTGAAGAAGAAAAAAAAAAGCGACTTGTAGAGCCATCTTTAGAAGTGAGATCATCTTTTCATGTGTGCAAATTAATGATCTCTTTCATTTGAAGCAATTGTAAAACAAGTAATTATTATTATTCCTAATATCCTAATGCCAAGTTAAAAACCCAAGGCTCTGGAGGAGTAAGTGGGCGCTGGGTGTGATGATCGCACGTGTGGCGGGCACTCTTGATAAGATGCGTTAGCGCCATTTTATAGTCTGACCTGGGCAGCCAGGCACGCCAGCGACTCCGCTTGCGTTTATGTGCTTGTTTGCTTAGTGTAGGGTTGCTCACCTTGGAAAAGAAAAGCAATTTGCAGAAATGCATGCAGCTTAGTAACTGTACAGCTTAGCCTGTGAACACCTCAGGCATTCTGGAACACTGTGCCACGGGAGGCGAGTATCAGAGGTTTCTCCCTGCAGCCAATGGGGCCACATCTCTGCCTCACAGTTCTGGAAATGCTAGGCAGGTAATTAACAAATCATAAGGCACAGGTGTGCCAGGTGAAGTTTGGTAAATTGCTTTTGATCTAAATTGAGATGCTTTGGGGAGTTAACTTCTTAGACAAAAAGGGCATAAATAAATAATCAGGGTTTTAAGGTTGGAACTTGCAAGCAAGCTCTAAAATGTCTTAATGCACTCCAGAGTTGGAGCCGGGAGGCAGTGAAAGCTGGCCACTGTGGCTTCTGCTGAGTAGCCTGGCAAACGCCACGTGCTCTGGAAGCTGGATGTCTCCTAAGGGGCACGGGCTGTGCTCATGTCTCCCGTTTCATTTCTTATATCCAAAGAGGTAACAAGGGAGTGTGTCCCAGAGGTCAGCCAGACTGGGCTCCTTCTCAGTGTCACCCAGGCACATGGCTTGTCAGTCTGCAGGGACGTACCTCCGTGAGGAGCCACCCTGAGATCGGGTGCTCAGGGTCCCTTGCAAGGCACGTGTGCTCTGGCTATGTGCAGGCGTGGTAGGTAGTGCCGCTTTCCCACAGAGCACGTCCTTCAGCTGAAAAGCAGACTCCCGGGCTCTTGGAGGTGGGAGCGCTTTCCCTCACCCTTCCCTGTGCTCTCTGACGGAGGGACAAGGCCGGCGTGCTGGAGCGGCCTTCGCCTGCTGTGGCTGCATTCCAGGCTCTGTGTTGGCCTGGGAGATTCTTCTCTTGGATCCATCGCGGGTCCCTTATTTGTGGTGGGATTTGGACCCTGGCAGAAGGTCACAAGGCAGAAGGGGGATGTTGGCATTTGTTTTCTGGCTCCTTCTCTAAGAGGGCGTGGGTTAACAAGGTCAGTCCCCACTGAGGCTGGGAGGTTTGCGTGGTAATTCTTCTTTTACAACCACAGAGGCTGCAACAGCTGGTGCTGTATGCACCTGGGGGTGCCCCCCTGCCCCTGCCCTCCTCTTTGTCGGGTCTCTGGCCTCATTGTGCTCTGCAGCGGTCTGTACACGGGGAGGTGCAGTAAGTGCCGCATGGCCACATCAGCTTGTGAGGGAAGTCCACCTCCCACCTCCCTAGCTTGTGTTAGGAAGCACTCACTCACCCTTTAGGAGAAACTCAACATGGGGTTTGGCTCTGTTGTGGTCAGGTTCGCACTGCTTGCAGAAATCACCCAACCAAGAGCAGCTTGTGGGAAAAAAGGTTTATTTTGGCTTACAGACTCAAGGGGATGCTACATGATGGCAGGGGAAAATGATGGCATGAGCAGAGGGTGGACATCACCCCTGGCCAACATCAAATAGACAATATCAACAGGACAGAGTGCCAAGCACTGGCAAGGGGACACTGGCTATAACACCCATAAGCCCACCCCCAATAATACACTGCCTCCAGGAGGCGTTAATTCCCAAATCTCCATCAGCTGGGAACCTAGCATTCAGAACACCCAAGTTTATGGGGGACACCTGAATCAAACCACCACAGGCTCCCAGAAGAAAGGCAGATGGATGGTTTTGGGTACTTTGTTTTCTTATTTATTCATCAGAGCCCAGCCAGGTCCAGAGGACACAAATTTGTAGCAAGAACTTGTTCCTGTCAGGGAGTGACATCAGTCTAGTCTCCTACAGTGCTTTCCAGATCCATCTATTTTCCTGAAAACTTCATAACTTCATTTTTTCTTGCTGTCCTGAAGGCCATGCCACCTCACATCTGTGAGACTGGATCACCTTATTTAGTTGTTTCAGAATACTATTCTAGAAGTAGCACGCACTCATTTCTAAAGTGTTTGGCACCTGAAATGTACTGGAGTGTTGAGTTAGATGTCACTGGTTAATTTTCCTTGAACAGTAGTTGAGGTAGCGAAATCAGTTACAGTCAACTGCCGATTTCCTCCTCATGGACTCCTCGAACAGAGCTCTTTGTGTGATGGTCACCTGTGACAGGAACACAGGGCCTGTGCCAACTCTCGGCCACATGTCTATAGGATGCCAGGTTCATTTTCATCTTCTTCACAAAGGAAGCTTTAAATCTAATTAAATCGTGAAAGAGAATAACTGTAGCATGCTTTCTGTAAGTAAAGGGCTTCTCATTTAAATAATGCTCTTGTTTATGTCTTGTGATTTACAGCAAGTGATGAAATGCTTGGGGGCCGGCATGCTGCTCGCTTGAGGAGTCCTTCTCACGGAGCACTTTGTGTATGTTATAAAGCATTCTGGGCACAGAAACATTTCATTGTTAGAACGTTTAATAGTGTCTCAGCTACCTCAACACTGAGGATGGGCCTCTCCCTAGCAGAGGCCCGGTGACTGTCGAGTGAGTGAATTCATGCCCACCGCCACCTGTCACAGGAGCAGCCACGGGACGAGGGTTTGGCTTTCTCATGTTCGTTTGGTGTGGAGCTTGAAGGAGAAATGCTCAATGGTTTTAACTATTTATGTCCCTCAAAAAAATACAGATGATTCGAGTAGAGAAAGAGACCCATTACTCAGGGGTTGCAGGAGGGAGAGAGGTGTACTTGGGGGAATCTGTCTCAGGCTGGCTTCTGGCCCACCCTGTCCTTGAGGGAGGATTTCACGTCTCCTGGAAGGCACTGCATTGGGTAGGTCATAGCTTGATGTCCCTCAAAGGTTCATGTGTTGACTGTAATCTTAATCAGGAAGTATTGAGGGGACCTAATATCACTATGGGATGTAGAGCTGGGGCCGTAGAGAGGTGGCTGGGATTAGATAAAGTCGTCAGGCTGAACCCTCTTACTTTAATCCTCTAGACTTTATAGAAAGATGGAGGGGGCTAGGCAATGGCTCAGTCTGCAGAATGCCTGCTGCACAAGCATCGGGGCCTGAGTTTGGGTCCCCAGCTCTCATATAAACTCCAGGAGTGGCGGCACAGCCCTGCAGTCCCAGAGCCAAGACACGGAATCCCCGGGGCTTGCTAGCTAGCTAGACTAGCTCAGTCCCTGAGCTCTGGGTTCAGTGAGAGCCCCTGTTTCAACTAAGAAGGTCGACAGTGATTGAAGAAGACACCCAATATCTGCCTCTGGCCTCCGTGCGAAAACAGACACGTGTAAACACACATGTACATATGCATCCATATCATACACATGCAAATAAAAGGAGACCAGAGGACACAGGACATGCTCCTCCTGTCTCTCGCCATGCACTATGGCTTTGTCAGCAAAAGCCATTTTCAGATATGGTTCCCTGACTTGTGTCAGAACACGAGCTGAATACACCCCTTTCTGTCCCCCAGTATCCTTCCACAGGCATTTCCTGATGGTAACACGGGACGGCTGAATGCACAACCTTACTCAGAGGCCAAAGGTGTATGTCTGCTGGATCTGCAGCTCAGTCCTGCACCTTGTAGCAAGCTGGCTATTTAAGAGTTTTCATAGATGTTTATTTATTCATAACCTTAAAAATAGATTTCCATGGTACGTACTTGGTGGTAAGAAACCCAAGTGTTGCAGCAGGCCTGCGAGGAACTGATCCTTGGGTGAAGAAGTTGCCTGCTGCTGCCCTATTTCAGGTATGGCACGATGGGCTGTGCCAGCCACGGCTCTGTGGGCCTTGTTCTGGGCCAGGAAACTATCGCCGAGCAGCCATCAGTCTATCCACAACATAATATCGACTACCTGAAAAATTGTATTCTGCCATAAAAGTGTTCTGTACTATAGGGATTCTGTCCTTTCTTCTCTTTTAATTTCCCCTGCATGAGAAAACCAAAGGCCAGTGCGAGCGCCCAGTGGAGGGCGCGCTGAGGGGACGTGTAAATATCTGAAAGTTGAATTTAGATCAAAATCAAACTTTGCTCTGCTCTCAGGTTTTCTCTGAGCTCGGCCTTGGGGGATGGCACAATAATTAGGACAAAGGGATATTGGAGATTATGCCTTAAATAAACTGGGGCAGAACTGCTTTAAGCTTCACCAACTGTTTTTAGCTACGAGGCAGAAAACATGATTTTCAAGGCTGAGCTCAATACAATTGGGCACAAAGGGGGAAATAAGGCTGGGAGACTTTCAGTGGTGGGGACTCATGGCCCACGTCAGAGGAGAGGCTCCCAGGGCTGTACTGTGCCCCTGAGGGCAAGGTGGGAGCTGTGTTTAACGGGAGACACGTCTTACATTGTGTGAGTGGCTTTCCTATGAGAACATAAACAAACGTCTGTTTACCTCAGGGAAAGACAGACTAAAGAATCGAACTTGCCCAGCTCTAGCACAGTGAACCAATGAGTTCTCTGAGGTCACTTACAGAAGCACAGTGACTCAAAAGGTCGTTACATTACCAGAAGGTCCACGCCAGTGTGGAGAGCGCTCACCAAAGCTGTAACCTTGGAGCTACTGTTCAGCTTGAAGGCAGCTCCTCCAGAGGGTCTCCTTTGCCCCAGTAGTTGTTATCGCCCACAGAACACTGGGAGGGGCCTTGTGAATCTTGCTAACTCTCTGAACTTCCTGAGCCTTGTGAATTGTATGAGCTTATCTCCTCCCTAGAGCAAGGAACATGTCAGTTCTGAGGAAGTGGCTACACAACACCATGACAGGGCAGAGAACCCAGTGAGTTCCTTCCCCGTGCGCTCATGTCTTACACTGGTAGGATGAATTAGATGCCCGGACAGATGTTAGAGAACCCACCCTGCAGTGAGGGAGCCTGTCCTCTTATCTTAATGTTTGCAGTGGTCTGGAGGGAGGAGCTTTCCTGCCTCATCTCTGTGATTTCTGCCTGTGAGAGCCTAGGTGCTGGGAGCAGAGTTACGACTTCATCTTCCTACTGTCTTGCCAGTGAACCCTCCCTGCTGAGCGGGACATGCAGCATCTTATGGGATGCCAAGCTGGGATTTTCTGGAAGGTAGTGACCAAGCTGGGCAATTGCTAGTAAGTCATAAAGGATTTTGTTGGATCAGGAAAGCCCAAAAGAACATCAAGAGGAAAGGACAGAACTAAAGAATTAAATGGGAGAGGCTGGAGAGATGGCTTAGTGGTTAAGGTGCTTGCTTGTGAAGCCTAAGGACCCAATAAACATAAACCAGGTCCCACATAAACCAGATGCACAAGGTGGTGCATGTGTCTGGAGTTCATTTGCAGTGGCTAGAGGTCCTGGCCCACCCATTCTCTCTCTTTCTCTGTCTCAAATAAAAATAAAGAAAAATCTAAAATAAAAAGAATTAAATAGGATATTTCCCCTCTTGTTTTAAAAGTGAACTATTGGTTTTTAAGAGCAATACTTTTTAAATTGCTTGCTAGTTTTGTACCATGGAATGTATCTGATGTGCTCTTTGAGCTCCGCCTTCCTTATGTTTGAAGGACACTGACATTCATGTCTTAGGCTACTGGAGGGCTTGATGACTGGGTCATCACCCAGTGCAGAGCCTTCTCTGTGTGGAATTCCTGGCTTCCATTATTGTCATGATAGTCAAAGGGAACCACAAGCTGCTGCTGCCCTGACAGAATGCCACAGGCAAGTGAAGTGAACACGAGTGTGTTTAGCTCATGGTTTGGAGTATGGGAAGTCCAATGTTGAGGCTCTGTAGCTGGCAAGGGCCTCTTGCTGCATTTTCCCATAACAGAAGGCATGGGATGAATGAGGGAAGGGAAGAGAGAATTCATGTTCATGATAACCCTCTAGCAGCAGGGCATGATCCATCCTTGCCAAAAGAGCCTCAAGCCTTATCCCTCTGCGGGCCCTGCCTCTCACCACTGATGCTTTGAACATGGGCTTTAGAGGACACAGGCTGATCATGGCAGTTTTTTTTTCTCTTGCTACACATACATGTGGTATGGTGCATGTTCATATGTGTGTGGGTGCACGAAGAGGCTAGAGGACCATTTTGAGTGGCGTTTTTCAGGTGTCCACCTCTTTTTGAGATGGGGTCTCCCATTTGGCCTAGAGTTTAGCAATTAGGTTAGATTGGCTTTGCAGTGAGCCCCAGGGATCCACCTATTTCCACCTCCCCAGCACATGATAACATGCAGCTAGGGAGGGAGGGCTACAGGGTGGTGTAATGAGAGGCAGCTAAGACAATACCCCTGTTCAGTTACAGCTTTACCAGAAGAGTTGGAAGCACTATGCTGAGGTGACATGGTGGGGGGGGGGGTCTGAAGCCAGAGGGTCCAGAAATCTGAAGAACAAAGTGAGTCGGTCCTTTTTGTGAGTTTTGGAGGAAAGGAGATGTGTCTGGGTCCAGACTCCATGAGAGTCGCAGATAATGGGGACTCAAGTCCTTGAGTCCTTTGAGACCTCTAATGGGGCAAGGGCTGTTCTGTTGCCTCCGCGCTCTTAGATAGACCACAGGTCATAAACTGTGTGTCTTTATGTTTCTCTGGCCACAGTTATTGCTTTCTCTCCTGGCCTGGGTCTTGGAAAGCAGAGGCCTGTTAAAGTGATCACATTTGTGTTCTAACAACATACTCTGCCATGCCTGGCACTTCATGTTCCAGGCTTGAACTCAGGTTCTGACAAAGTGAGCCATCTCCTTCACTACTCTCATAAATAGCTTCCCTCTTGTCACTTTAGGGAGATCAACAGAACGACTGAGTTCTGAGGGTACTTGTTACGAGAGCACCTTCTAGGCACATGGTGTGCTTACGCTACCTGGAGGTAAGTGCTCTGTGCAGGACATTGTCATCGAAGGTGACTGTTTTGAGTCAGGATTTCATATAGTCCAGCCCAATCTAGAACTTTTGATATAGTTGAGGACAACTTTGAACTCCTGATCCTCCTGCTTCCACCTCCTCAGTGCTGCAATGTCAGGTGTGCACCACACCTGGCTTAGTTCATCTTGTTATTTTCTTCATGCCCTGGAGGTTAAGCTTGGTCTAAGTATATGTACACTTGTTCACATCTGCAGATACTCCACACCTGTATAGTTTTCTGCTTTGAAAGTCCACAATTTATGATGGAAATGGCCTTTCACTGACATGCGTAGTGGTGCATGTCTTTAACCACAGAACTCTGGAAGCTAAGGTAGGAGGATCACCATCATCAGCTTGGGTTACAAAGTGAGTTCCAGACCAACCTAGGATAGAGTGAAAAAAACCTGGGATATCTCACAATAAACAAAACAAAACAAAATGGTACACATGCTCCATCCACTCACCCCTCAGTGCAAATCCTCACACTTGCTGTCTCTTCCTGGCCTGCAGACCTCAACCTATGTCATTCCCTCTTCCAGGAAGACACCACCCACCGCCTTGTCCACCTTGGCCCTGAGCCTCACCTCACACCATTGGCCAGTGATGCCAGACCTTAAGGGATCGTTTCAAATGCCACCATCTTCGGGGATATGGTCTGGCATCCCCATCAGAAGGTCCTTTTTCCTCCTTTGAGCCACAGCTGACTTGGCCTGGGACACAGACCCTTTGCCTACCTTCTCTTCCCTCCAGGACAGTGGCTGCTCTGAATGAATGAAGTGATGGTCTTACACATCCTTGGGTGAGGAACTTGATCTCTAAGTGAATGCTGGAGTTCAATGCATGTGTTTCTACTGATTTCCAAATGATTTATTTGGGGGCAGCTTGAATCTATGCTCTAGCAGATTTTATTTTATGTCACATGTAGACCATTTGCTCAGTACCCAAGCTCACCTTTTCCAAGTAAACACAACATGATGTGGAGGGGAGGCCATTGGGGCCTCTTCAGGTAGTTCCTCTCTGCCCCAGTATGTCCCTGCTACCACCCTGGCATACTTGTGTGCACTCTATCAACAGGCAAGTTTTCCCTGAAGGATGGACATGCCAAGCTTCTCTCTGCCCATAGTTGGCAACTAACATGGGTTATGGATCACCTTGGCAATCTGGGCACTTTCTCAGGCAGAGGGAGGAGCGAGGGACAGACCTTGAGTGGGGACATTTTGGAATTTGCCCACAGTCCAGAAGTGTGAAGATCCCAGGCTGCATCAGTCCAAGCCACACAGGTCTCTGCAGGCACAAGAGGCAGGGGGAAATGTGGCAGTCCATGCAGACAGAGCTATCCCAGATCGCCATGGCCAGGCTCCAAGCTTGTCGGCCTGGCTCAGTAAGCACCATGTGTTTATTGTCTACAAATTTAATTAATGTGCCATCTATTCTCACTTCCGGATTCCCAGCTCAGTGGGCCTGGGCCAAGAGCGCTGTGAGCATATTGCCACCATGCATGGCAGCTCTGCATCCCTGGGTGCACTGCAGGTTGTCCTTCCTCAGCCAGGGCGAGCTGTGTTCACAGGCTGGAGGATTGGTGGCACGGGGCTGTCTGGATGAGTCTGGGTTGCCAGGGAACAAATCCATATATCACCATCCATCTTGACTGAAGCACTTCCAAGGAATGACGATGCTTTAGGCAACATGTGGGGCATCTGGGGACACACAAAGTATTAAGGAACATTAGACATGATTTGCAAGAGAGGAAACAGCTGATGTCTCAGGTGGAAATTATGCTTGTTTGCCTCATGCCTCCCAGGAGCATGCTACCATCTCTCCTCTTGCTCTGATGAAGGTGTCCTACCCTGCATGTCCTGAACATCTCGTCCACCCGCCTCCTCCACGCTCTCATCACATGACCTCAACTCGGTATGCTGTGTACTGTGAATGCTCTGAATACCTCCTTCCTGGGGTCACCCATCTGCCCCCCTGGGCTGCTTGGCTTCCCTCATTCCAGTTACCTTCTCATCTCATGTCATCTCCTCCCCTCCTCTCCCCTCCTGTCCTCTCCTCACTTCTTCCTCTCCTCTTCTCTCCTCTCTGCAAATTTCCCTTTATAATGCTTTGACTACATTTAAAATAACTCAATCTCAAAAGTCCTCTCCCTCCCCCATTCCACCATGTGAAACTCCATTTCTTTTCCTGGATTCACTTTGAGTTTCTTGCAGTGCACCCCAAGGAAGCTTCCCTGCCTTTATACGTTTATACCTCCTCATCCACAGTCACCAGTCCCCCAACCCAGCCACTGAATGTGGTGACATTTTTTGTGCTCACTCCATCTCCTGATGGTTACGCATTCCCGTCTCCTTTCTGAGACACCTGGCCCCCATCAGCTCTGTCCTGGGGACACTTTCATCTTTTCCCGCTCTGTTGGAGATTTGGGTGGCTCTCCAACTTCTGCTTCAGGCATCTGGTCTTCCCTCTGCACAGCCTCCTCCTCCGCAGCCCGGTGCTGCGTTCTCTCATGTCCTCATCTCTAGCCTCGCCGCCCTCTTAAGCCACAAGCTTTGACTTCTGACAGACATTGATCTTTGGATGTCACACAAGTACCTTGAGCTTATCCCCAGATGAACTCATCCATTCTGAAGTTACCTACCACTGTGTGCCCAGCTGCCCAGGGATACAATGGGACTGCTTCTAGTCAGCACTCATGCCTGCCCTGCTGGGAGCTGCTGACAGCTCTGCTCTACACTGCTGCTTCCCAGCTGGTCTGTGTCCAACTTTTGAAGGGATACGTGAGTGGGAGTTAAGGCAGGGTTCTGGCTGGCATTGAACTCTCAATCGTTCTGCCTAAGCCTCCTGAGTGCTGGGATTACAGGTATGACCACCACGCTTGACAGTGTCCTCATTGCTGATCAACCCCCAAACCTGACCCAATTCTGTCACCACCTCCTCCATGGTGTCCATTCTCTCCAGGATGGAATCTAAGGTCTCAGTATAATGCATGGGTCCTTTCATGATCTGGTTCTTGCTTTCTGATCCTTATCCCCCTCTCGCACACTTGAGTTCCCCTTCCATCAATTATACCAAAGTTTGGCTTTGTTATTTCTGGTTCCTTGAAATGGCCCATGCACTGTTACTTCTCCATCTACACTGTCCCTGGCTACTGCTGATCCAGGTTACTGACCCATCCATCAGTGGGCTTCCTTCTTGTAACAGCCAGAACACTCTCCTGGCATGTGTTCTATAGCATTTTTTGCCTTGTGTACTGAGGAGCTGTGGCCTGCATGGGCATTGATTTTAACTTGTCTCTAGTGCTACTGGGCCGTAAGCTTCCAGTGTAGGAGCCATGGCAAGCTCCCCGAAGAAGCCACAGGAAGGAACATGTTCAGAGGAAGTAGAAATCAAAATGTTATATATTTATGCATATGTGTATATATTTCAACAACCTCATTATTGTGACATGGTGAACTGCAAAAAGCTGCACATACATCTGACATACTTAATGTACTTGGCACACGCTTGCAAAAGCCTCATTGCCATCAACGTCATGGCCATATCCACTGTTTCTGGAAAAGTGTTGCAGATTTGAGGATTTCATATACAATAAAGGTTGAAAGAAAAATGTAAGCTGATTTCAAATCTCCAAATTTAAATTTTCCAAGTGAAGAGATTAATCAAAATAATATTTGCTCTTTTCTCCCCACAATTCTACAAACACCCAGTTTAGATCAAAACAGACGAAGGACATTAGTATTTTTTAAAAAGCTAAAAGAAAACTCCATTAGTTTGTCATCATTGTTTTCTGTTTTTTACCCTGAACACTGAAGGGTTAATAAACTTTCTTCATGAAAGATTGATGAACTTTCTTCAACTCAGAAAGCTCTGAGGAACTGAAACAGTTCGAGACAATCCACCCTGCAGAAAACCACTGAGCCAGCTCCTCTGACTCGTGAAGGATCCAGCAAACCAGAAGTTGCTGTTCCTCAGTTACTTGTCCACCCCCAGCAGTTGCACCTGATTCCTGTCATTTCCTCGGACAGGATCACGCCCTTATAAGCTGAGCTCCTTCCCTGTGGAGTGTGAGTGCTTCAGTCTCCATCAGAGGGAAGGCTGTGGCCCCTCGCTGTGCTTCAATACGGCCTCTGTCTGTGGAGATCGTCTGGTGTTTTTCTTTGCTTTTCTCTTTCACTTCCCTTACAAACACCTTGTGTAGTTTAATGTAAAATGTGTGCCATAGCCTCAAGTGTTTGAAATTAAGCTTCCTACTTAGTTCCCAGCTAGCGGAACCTTTGGGAGGTGGAGTCTTACTGGAAGAGATACATGGCTGGGTGGGCTTTGGAATTGTTAGTCTAACCTACCTGGTGTTTACAGCCAGCTCATGTTGAAGCTCTCCCTCCCTGCCACTGATCTAGGAAGAGATAAGCCAGCTTCCTGCTTGTGCTATGCTTTCCTCCATCATGATAAAGCTTCCCTTTGCAACGTAAGGCTGACGTAAACCCTTTCCGCCCATAAGCTGCTTCTGGTCAGGTATTTTGCCCCAGCAATGAAAATGTAATTGCCATACCCTCCTCATGGACAGTCTGCACGCAGACACGTCAGGCATTGCTTTAGAAGAGGGGAGTTGAGTTGTGACTTGAAGGAATGTGAAGGTGGCATGAAGATGTGATAGGCAGTGAAGGGGATGTGGTAGCTAGTATCTTCCAGAGATATACAGCCAATGGGATACACAGACTGACAATGGGGAGTTGTGTATGGCCGCGATGGCTGCTAGAGCCTAGCTCTGTAGAATAGTTGGCAAGCTGGAGACCCAGGAGAAGCCACAGCATCCCCGTGACTGTGGCAGATGGACTGGACTACATTACTCACCAAGACCTTTGGATAAGCCTCAGAGTGCATCCTGAGCCACAAGTAGATACCCTGATGTCACTTCAGAAACCTTTGCTGGTAGTTTCTAGTTACACTATGTGGGAGTTTGTGAGGCTCAGAATGAATAAAACACCTACCTTAGAAGTTTCCCATGATTCAACAACCTAGACCACTCTGAGTGCTCCCGCACTTAGCCCCAGCTCACAGAGACAACACCGGGCATTACTTGACAGTAACGGTCAGAGCCAGGGGGGAGCCCATGGTGCCTGTTGCCTTGTTAGTTACCTCTCCTTCCATCTCAGAGACCTAGATGTATTCCTATGTTTGAAACAGGCAGGCATCTTGGTATATCACGTGACCTTTCCACATCTCTCTGCCTGCTTTCCTCAGTGGCACTTTCTAGCTCACTGCCATGGTTTGGTGAAATTCTCACAGGCTCATGTCACCAGTTGGAAGCACTCTTTAGGAAGAGTATGAAACTTAAAAGGTGGAACCTACCTGGAAGAAGTGGGATGCCAGGCAGAGAGTCGTTCGGCTTCTAACTTGGCTCTGCTTCCTGTTCTGTCCCTGCTCCCTGTTCTGTCCCTGCTCCCTGTTCTGTCCCTGCTTCCTGTTCTGCCTCTGCTTCCTGTTCTGTCTCTGCCTCCTATTGTGTCTCAGCTTCCTATTCCATCTGCTTCCTGTCCTGTCTCTGTTTCCTGTCCTGTCTCTGTTTCCTGTTCTGTCTCTTTTTCCTGTTCTGGCCCTGCTTCTGCTCCTGTCTCTGCTTCCTGTTTTTTCACTGTTTCCTGTTCTGTATCTGCTTCCTGTTTTGTCATTACTTCCTCTTTTTTCCTTTCTGTTTCCTGCTCTGTCTCTGCTTCCTGTTCTGTCTTTACTTCCTGTTTTTATCTGTTTCCTGTTCCGTCTCTGCTTCCTGTTCTCTTTACTTCCTGTTTTTTTCTGTTTCCTGTTCTGTCTCTGCATCCTGTTCTGTCTCTGTTTCCTGTTCTGTCTCTACTTCCTGTTCTGTCTTTGCTTCTTGTTCTGTCTCTTCTTCCTGTTCTGTCCCTACTTCCTCTTCTGTCCCTGCTTCCTGTTTAGTCTCTGCTTCCTGTTCTGTCTCTGTTTTTTGCTCTGTCTCTGCTTCCTGTTCTGTTCCTGCTTCCTGTTCAGTCTCTGCTTCCTGTTCTGTCTCTGCTTCTTGTTCAGTCTCTGCTTCCTGTTCTGTTTCTGCTTCCTGTTCTGTCTCTGCTTTTTGCTCTGTCTCTGCTTCCTGTTCTGTCCTGGTTCCTGTTCTGTCCCTGGTTCCTGTTCTGTCCCTGCTTCCTGTTCTGTCCCTGCTTCCTGTTCAGTCTCTGCTTCCTGTTACGTCTATTCTTCCTGTTCTGTCTGTGCTTCCTGTTCTGTCCCTGCTTCTTGTTCAGTCTCTGGTTCCTGTTCCATCTCTGCTTCCTGTTCCATCTCTGCTTCCTGTTCTGTCTCTGCTTCTTATTCAGTCTCTGCTTCCTGTTCTGTGTCTGCTTCTTGTTCAGTCTCTGCTTCCTGTTCCGTGTCTGCTTCTTGTTCAGTCTCTGCTTCCTGTTCCGTGTCTGCTTCTTGTTCAGTCTCTGCTTCCTGTTCCGTGTCTGCTTCTTGTTCTGTCTCTGTTTTCTCTTCCGGCCCTGCTTCCTGTTCTGTCTCCACCTCCTGGTCTGCTCCCACATGAGGAGAGGACTGGTAGCTCCGGTGTCACTGGCATGGCCCTGCTTTCCCTGCTATAAAGCCTGCACCCTTCAAACTGTGAGCCAGAATGAGCATTTCCTGTGAGTACTTTTGTCAGGCATTTGGTCTCAGGATGAGAAAACTGATGTGTCATCTTTCTGATCACCTCTCTGTGTGAACTCTAGCTTGTCAATACTTGAAGTTTGTTGCGGTTATTTGAATGGTTGTGTGTGTGCGTGCATGTGTGTGAAGGGAGGATACATACGTGTGCACATGCAGGCCAGAAGACAACCTTGGGTGTCATTGACTTTTTTGAGTCTCTCATTGACTTAAAACTCACTAAGGAGGCTAGACTAAGTGGCCAGTGAGCCCCAGTGATCCTCCTGTCTCTGCCTCCTCAAGTGGGAGGCAACAAGCATGACGTGTTTTTGTTAGGGAAACATGGAGGTTGCCACAGGGCTTTGCTTGCTGAAAGTCATTTAGTTATCCAGGCTCCTCTCATGTCTAAAATTGTTCTCAATTAAGGGTCAATGCCTTTACGGTTTCCTATGCTTCTAGAAAGTTTATAAACTCACATGTGTCACCTGGGATATCAACCATTCCTTCAGAGTCTCTGTCACAGTAGCTTCACTGCTGAATCAGCTGCTTTCTTAGGTCCTGAGAACATGGCACTCGGGTCAGTGAGGGCTCGACTCACCAGAGGCTGACGCCAGCTGTCCTCCTCAGTGGTTCTCCACTGTACTTTTTGAGATAGGGTCTTTCGAGTAAACCCAAGAGTTCACACATTTAGCTATACTAGCTAGCCAGCTTGACCAAAGGATCCTCTTGTCTCTGCCTCTCCAGTGCTCCAGTGGGATTACAGGGATGTGCCCCACGTCTGGCCTTGGTGCTGGGAACCCCATGTCACATCCTCATGCTTGTACAGCAAGCACTTTGCACACTGACCCATGCCCCCAGCTCCAAGGTCTGCAAACCTTCCCAGAGAGCAGAGGAATGGCTGTAGTCGTCACAGCTTCGTTTCAGGCACTGCCTAGACGACGGCACCTGCAGCTCCTCCCGTGTGAGCTCTCACCACACAGTCCAGAACCTCGAAGCCTCACCTGGTTTTCCTTCTCCAGATACTATGGAGGCGCTAACTTGGGTTTTATGTCTTGGTGACCCCATCCTTCTTAGAAAGAGTTAGTATGTGTCCCACAGTCTTCTAGTGAGTGAAAGAGGAAACCTGGGGGTATGAGCACCAGAAGGAAGATCCCTGTGGGCTCTGGGCCATCTCCTTCCTGCCTTGCCTCTTGGCTGCTTGCTTCCACGACATAGGCAGAGGTTGTGCTGATGACTGACCGCTCTCGCTCAGACCTCACCACTCTTGCTCCTGTTGAAGATGTCGAGGGCTCTCTGTTGAGGCACAAGACATCTCAGTGTCCAGCAGAGACGTGGAGCTTACAGCTGCTCCATTTCTGTAGGTACAGGGTGTCCCGTTCCCACTCGTCTGGCCTTCAGGGTTCCAGTTTGGGAAAGCTGGATGACTTGGAAATGGTCACTGTCATATTTACAGGTGTCCCCAGAGTTCTGAGCCTGAGTCTTCACAGGAGCTGTGTGGAAACCTGTTGGGTAAATAGTCTACTGGACACTTGGTACCTCTACAGTGGTGTGGGGGAAGCTCTTGTTACCCTCATTCCAGATGCTGAGCATGCAGGACACCCACCCTTGCATGGGTGTCTGGGGACCAGACCACTGCACTCCTTGTTAGGTGTGTTCATTGTTATTTCTTCTCAGATGTTTATCACCAAGATGGTGGCACACGGATGGCCACAGAGGGGAAGTGCCACCTGATGGAGTCATCGCCTCTGCAGAAGTCTGTCTTTGCAGTTGCCAGAAGATATTTACATTAACTGATTTCAAGGACCGTATATTCAATGAAATGACATTCTGATCCCGGAGATGGCACCACTGGGGCTCGTAGATCAAGGCGAGACAGCCCTGCAAGCTCCTGTCATGATGGTTCCCTGCAGCCTGTCTTTCACTTGGTCTTGATGTGACGCCAGGAGTGGAATATTCTGATGGAAGTCCAAATGTGTGAACTTCAAGCAGAGTGGGCCCAGAGGGTTCTGCTCAGCAGAGAGTGAATTTTGAGAAAAGAGACCTCTGTTTCAGCATCCACAGGACTCACGGCAGCTGGTGCCTGTAGTTGGGACCCGTGTTTCTGTCTTAAAGGTTAATTCTTGTCTGAGTGAAGCCAAATAGTAAATTCATCCATTCTGGTCCAAAGCAACTTGGGATTTGTAAACTGAGGTGGGTTTTGTTGTGATGATCAAGGATGTAAACAGCAGTGTCACACAGAGCAAGTGAAGCCAGGGTCCTAGGAACAGTAGTGTGGTTTTGCCAAGCTGGGACCTTTCCCTAACACAGAATGTCATGGTGACCCTAACCTCACACTAAATAAGGGGACTGGAGGTGGGACAGTGATGTGAACATAGGCCACTGTCTCAGGAGCAGGGTTCAAGTCTAGACCCACCTGGGCTCTGTTACCTGCTACACCAGTCATAAAAAGCAACAAAACAGAAACACAACTGGGGAGGTTGTAACAAGAAGAAAAGAACCAAAGCAAACTGACAGGTCCACAGAGATGACGTATTTGAGCCTCAGATTTGACTCTAGCATCTCAGAATGCAAAGTGGAAGTAGAGATGAGATGAAAAGCAAAATTCTCAATGTCAGAAACAAAGACCTATTTTATTTCTCAGGAATTGGCCAAACTTTGTGAGGGCTGTGTGGAAGACCCTTAGTGTGGTGTTTTTGTTTTTGTTGTTTTCAGGCCTTGGGGTTTACTGTAATATCCTGCAGACCAGCAAGGCGCTGCATAGTATGTTCACCCACGGACAGAAGGGCCGCTCCACGGGGCCAGGGTGGGGATAGTGGCACTTCTGAGACTTCGAGGCAGCCCCTCCTGCAGGCCGGAGCAGGGCCAAGGTTCCCCAGGAGCACACTGGGCCTCAGCATCCTGAACGTGAGTGAGTTGGCACAGTGCTCCCCAGTCACCCCTGCCGTGGCTCAGGGGGCTCAGGTGCAGCTCAGGCCCCTGCTCAGAGACCCCTGTATAGGGACACGGTAGGGCTCACGTGGTGCTGATTCTTTTTTTTTTTGGTTTTCCGAGGTAGGGTCTCACTTTGGTCCAGGCTGACCTGGAATTAACTCTGTCATCTCAGGGTGGCCTTGAACTCATGGCAATCCTCCTACCTCTGCCTCCCGAGTGCTGGGATTAAAGGTGTGCGCCACCACACCCGGCTGTGGTGCTGATTCTTCTGGTGCAGAGTGGAAAGCTGTGAGCCATAGGGAATCCCACCAGGTTTCCAGGATGTTGCAAGAAGCCTGGGACCATGGGAGGAGGAGCTACTGTAGAGTCTGGCCAGGTCAGTGCCCTGGGGGAGTGGTGGGAACTGGGCAGAGAATGATGGTGTGGAGCAGGCTCCATGCCACCCAGCCTGGACAGCTGAAGGCACAAGATGGGAACAGAGAATCGAGGGGCAGAGCTGCCCAAAGTGTTAGAGACCCCTGCCTCCTTATGTCTACTAGGCAGCACATGAGTGAAGGAACATTCTAGAATGTGAATAGTTCACGGTGTCTGTTTTCTTGGGATTTGGGCTTGCCTGGGGCCTGACCCTTTCCTTCTTGTCTACTTCTTCCTTTTGAAACGTGACTGTCCTTATTATGCCTGTCCCACCATTGAGCACTGGACATAACTGACCTGTTTGGCGTCACAGAATCGGAACCTGCTTGAGGGTGAACCTCACTTTAATCTCACCCATGTCTGGTTCCTGAAGCTCTGGCCTTTGGCCTTGGGGGTTGGTGCTGAAGTGAGTTCAGACTTTGGGGCTATTGATGCAGTGACAGTGTATAAGAAGGGGTTTAATGCTATAGTTTGAATGTGGCCTCCAAAGTTTTTATATTGAAAAGTAGATTGGTGATAAAAGCAACTTAAAGAAGGAGGGTATTAAAGTTATCTTCTCATTGCTGGGACAGAACATCTGACCAAGAGCAGCTGATGGGGAGAAGGCTCGTTTTGGCTTGTAGTATCAAGGGGAAGCTTCATGATGGCAGGGGATAGCATGGCAAGAACAGGGGCTGGACGTCATTCCTTGCCACAGCAGGTGGGAGAAAGCAGCAAGGGGGAGTTGGCTATAATACCCCAAAGCCCACCCCCAGAAATATATACCTCCTCCCGCAAAGACCCACCTCCCAAACTGTTACCAGCTGAGGATCAAGCATTCAAAGCACATGAGTTTGTAGGGGACACCTGATTCAAACCACCACAGAGGGGGTTATTTCAGCTCACAGTTTGAGGGCGTAGAGTCCGTCATAGCAGAGAAGGCATGGTGACAGGAGTGTGAGGCGGCTGGTCACACAGGGTCCACAGTCAGGAAGCAGACATGAGTGCTGATGCTCAGCTCACTTCCTCCTCTCTCTCTTTTCCATTCAGTCCTGAACCCTAGCCCATGGGATGGTGCCATCCACGTTTCCCTTCTCAGTCAAAAACCTCTCTGGAAATGCCTTCACACATTAATCCAGAGGTGTTTCTCCTAGTGGATTCTGAATCCAGTCAGGTGGCAATGAAGATGAGTGGTTTCAGAAACTTAGTGTCTCATCCAACCGTGCTGAGAGGTGGGGCCTTTGAGAGGAGATTAATATTGTTACGGTGGGGTGGGTTTGCCCCATCTCCCTCTTTCTCTCCCTGCTGCTGTCTTGCCCTCACACCTCTGTTGTGCCATAGAGCGATTGCATGAAGGCCCTCATCAGATGTTGCTGGTCCCTGACCTTGGGCTTTTTAACCTCCAGAATGGCAGTTAGTTAATCTAACTGACTGGTGTCCCCCAGAATGAATGACCCACAATCCCCATGGGGATGTCGATGTCCTGCATCCCCAATGAGGAGGGCCCCTTTGGAAAAGGGGCAGTGATGAGGGAAAGGATGGTACCAACATGTCGTGTTTACATACTAAGTATGTCCATAACTAATAAAAAATAAATTAAAAAAGAATATAAATTATCATGTCTATGGAACTTTCCTAGAGCCACACAAAACAGACTAAGAGGCTCTGGGAGGTTTAAAAATCTAAACATAAAATAAGCACCAAGTCCTGTGGTGGGCTGCCTTGTGCCCTGGCTCAAAGTCAGTATGCTTTGTGGGGAGGGTAGCTGGCTCCCTGGGGCTATATGTGGCTCAAATGTAACTGCTGTTAGAAATACCCACTTCTTCATCTTAGGAAAAGACATGAACACATGGCGTGCTCCTGTTGCAGAGCCTGAGGCCCCTAATTGTATTCCTGTAATTGTATTCATGTCTCATCACTGTCACTGCCTGTTTGTCCCAGGAATTCCTTCTGTGTCAGCCGGCTTGCCACTGCCATGACAGATGCCTGGCATAAATAAGCTTTGAGGAAGAAAAGTTTGTTTTGGCTCATGGTTTCTGAGGTTTCAATCCACAGTTGGTTGGCTCTGTTGTTTGGAGACCTGTGGTGCTCACAGTGCATCATGTGGAGCACACAGCCCAGTGAAACCACCCTTGGCAGCTGGGGAGGGAAGAGAGAAAGAAAGAGACAGAGAAAAGCAGGAAAAAGAAGACACACAGACAGGGAGAAAGACAGACAGTGAGAAGGACCAGGGTCCCAATATCTCCTTTAAGGCACAACTCCAAAGACGTAACTTTCTTGCAGTAGGCCCTACCTCCTAAAAAGAGCCATCTCCCAGTGAACCACAGGCTGGCCATCAAGCTTGCAATGCAAGGGCCTTTAGGGGACACTGAAGATCCAAACCACAGGTCCTTATCAACCCGTGATTCAGAATATGGAATCCAGGTGATTGCCTGTGAGATCAGTAACATATTGCCCATATCTTCATTTACATTTTTGCTTTTGAATAGAGAACATTTTGCTTATACAATTTTGTTGACAAAACAAAATTTATGATCATGTTAAAATCCCTGTTAACTTGTGAAGCTCCCCAGGACAGCTTGCATGGTTCTGCCACCCCTACAGTGCACAGCCAGAGTGCCTGGTGTGGTCTGGGGTTCCATCCACGTCTGCAGGACACATGTATGACAGGTACTGTGCAAAGTGAGTCCCAGGGGAACTGAAAGGAAGACTGCTTAGGCTATGCAAGCACCATCATGGCATAGCCAGAAATACTTAGGGGAATCAAAAGTAAGTGGAGAGCGTGGTGAAGGACCCCTGCTTGAGCCTCTGGGTGTTCCCGCAGCTGTGCACATTACTTCTACTGTTATCATCACTCACTCATTTTGCATGAGCACAACATAAACTCTTAACATCACTATGTGCACAAGACTGTCTTATGAGTACAGAAGCTTCCAATTCATACTTGCAAAAATTCTATCTAAACTGTTCAAGCGAATCTTTAGGCAACAGAGTGTTGGTTGTTTGCCTAGTTTTTTTCTGTATTGATTTCACTCTGCCAATGGACGTGGGTGTGCAGGCTGTCTCTTCTCCACGTCCAAGCACCAGCGTTTGGCAAGGACAAAGACTTGTTGCATCGTTAGACTCCCCCGCCCCCTTCAGGTTTAGTCTAAAGACATTTTAGTGGCTGCATCTGAAACCTTTGTAGCAAGTCAGAATGCTTTAGGAATACATCTCAGAATACAAAATGCAGTCAGCATACATTTCAATTAGGCCACACTATGGAAACACCAGCCAATTGGGAACTTGTGTGTGATCGTGTGTGTGCATATCCATACGTCATAGTGAAAGAGTGATTTTGACCCACCTGTTCTCTCCGGACCATTTCCTCTGTAGATGGAGGGGGTGATACATGTGCCCGAGTTACAAACAGTTTTTCTCAAGTATTAACTGCTACTTGGTGGAAAAGGGCTTTGAGGTATGCTGGGGAAATGTCTAGCAAAACACAGCTAAGTTGTAGAACTTCTCAGACAGACATTTTAACTTCAAAAGGAAGATGGTTCCTTATCTGATTTATTTACCCAAAGGACCTCTTGCTTCCCAATGTTCCTTCTCTGGCCTCTGAATGTGTATCTGTACACACATGTGCATACATTAGACTCAATACTATCACATACATGTGCATACATTATACAATCCCATCATACACACACATGTGCATACATTATACTCAATACCATCATACACACACCCCCAAAAATCTGAATCTTTTTTCTTGGCGTGTGCATGTGTGTGTGTGTGTGTGTGTGTGTGTGTGGTTCCTGGTCGTCCTGGGGCTGTGGCACCTAGGTGTTCCGGGGCGTCCAGGCAATGGTGGAACAGGGCCTTGAGCAGCCGTGAGTGTGCTGGGAAGAAACACCCAGGAGACAGCTTCAGAGAACAGCTTGTTGATTTGCCAGCGGAATGGGTTAATAAGCATTTGTGAAAGAGTGGGAAGAGGTACGGGCCATAAGGGGATTGGTTAGTACAGAGGTCATGCTGATGCCTAATTAGCATATAGTGATGTCATGGGTGAGCAGGAAAGGGTCACCTGGTCGAAGCAGTGGTGGGAAAAGGTATAGGGTGTGGGTGGTAGGGTTATTGGCTGTGCGAAGGCTGCTGGCTGATACCTCATTAACATATAGAGACATTCCAGACAAGTAGCAAGTGATCACAGGCTCTGGGGAAAGCGAAACCTAAGTCTTATCAGGACATCCATGTGTCCTGAGTTGGGGGATGGAGCGGCCTCACTCCTGCCGGCCCTGGGGGCCTCAGGTTATTGGGGTCTAGGCTTACTGAGACCTCCTATAGCCTGGGGCCCTTAATCATGTCTGGCAGCTTAGGCCCACTTTAACCCTCAGTGGTCTGGGGCCCTTACCTGTGCCTGACACACGTGTGTGTGTAGGTGTGTGTATAGTCTGTGTGGTTGTGGTGTGTGTGGCATATGCACACGTGTGTACAGGTTCATGTGCCCTGTGCATTCATGAGTGGAGGCCAGACGAGAGTGTTGCGTGTCTCCTATCACCCGTCTGCATATGCTTCCTGGAGTCTGAGTGTGAGGTGATGTGCATGTGGGGGGCAAAGGGCACTCTTGAGGGTCATTCTCAGCAACACTTCCCGCCTCGTGTGAGGCGGGCTGTCTCACCGGCCTGGAGCCCACACTGAGGCTAACCTGGCTGCCCAGCATGCTCCCGGGGTCCTCCTCTCTTCAACTGCCCAGAGCTGCGATTACAGGCATGTGTGGCTGTGACCACTATTTTAAAAATAGGTTTTTGGAAATCAAATTTAGGTCCTCATGCTTGCAAGGCAAACACCTGACTGACTGAGCCATTTCCCCAGCTCCTGCCACCAAACTTCTGAAGAGCTTGACATTTCATATAAAGTCAGCTCTAGCTATTTAGATGTGTTGGTAACTTGTCAGTTAATTTGTAAACCATTTATTATTTCTCCTCGGCTTGGTCAACAGTGTACTTCAGAGCAAACTTTTTAACACTTCAGGCAAATTGTTGATACAAATGATCACATTCCTCAAGTCATATGTGGAGCCTGTGGCAGACCACTAGAGACCTCTAGGAGAATGTGGGAACTGTCTTCCCAGGAGTTTGGTAGAAAACAATTCATCTGAATGGTGGTTTAAAGTCCCTAGGCTCTGTGTTGAGGGCTTGGTCCTCAGCTGGTGGTGCTGTTTTGGTAGAGGGTTGAAACATTAGGAGGTGAAGCCTATCTTGAGGGGGTCAGTGACGTATTCCCTAGGAGGACATGTCTTGTCCCCGGCCCCTTCCTAGCCTCTGCTTCCCAGTCTCTGTGAAGTAAGCACCTTAGCTGTGCCCCACCCTCCCTGTCGTGACGCTCAGCTTCCCCACAGACCCACGCTGATGGGAAAGGGACCATGGACTGAAGCCTCGGAAATCATGAGCTCAGAATAAACCTTCTGGCTTGCAGTTATTTGGCTCAGGTATTTTGTGATGGCGATATAAAACTACCACAATTGCCAGGCATGCTGGCACACACCTTTAATCCCAGCACTTGAGAGGCAGAGGTAGGAGGATCGCTGTGAGTTCGAGGCCACCCTGAGACTTCGTAGTGATCCAGGTCAGCTTGGGCTAGAGCAAGACCCTACCTCAAAAAACCAAAAAATAAAATAAAATAAAACTAACACAATTACTGTGATTTAGAAGACCTTTTTTTTTTTTTCCACAAAAATGACCTGTTTTGGTTATTTTGTTATGAGGATTTGGACCAATCAGCATTTCTTTCCTGTACCACACAGGAATCTGTGCCATCCTTGATCAGACAGGAGGAGCATTATAACCACTGCTAACACGATGGATCCAGCAGAATTCTGGCCCAGGCCTCGATTCCATCCTGGATGTTCTGAGGAAGCCAGAAGTCCCCAGTGTAGCATACTCGGGAAGCAGAAGTTGATATCCGAAGGAAAGTCTCTAAGAGATGAATTCTGAAGATCCAGTTATTAATGGAACAGCCAAACCACCAAGGTAAGGCTGAGACACTTTCTAATTATAACTGAGCTGGAGAAACGAGAAGCTCCGTGCACACGGAGTCATGGCTGTGTGTATTTCCCAGCCCAAGAGCTAAATTTGGGAACAAACCTAGTTGACTTAGGAAGAAATTCAGAACATACCCCAAGTCATTTCGGGGGCTTGCCAGTAACTGCTGCCACTTCCCCTGGCTCTGTGTTTCTGCACTGGGTGACAGAGCCCAGACCGTGAGGCGGGCATCTGAAGGCTCATGCAGTTCAGCCCTGCAGAGGGCAGATTACGCTCTTACCTCACCTGACCTGGGCGTGCATATGATCTTCTGTTGCATGGCCTTGTCTTCTCAGCCTTCAAGGAACAGGGAGGAGGTGTTCAAGCCTGGAGAGTCCCTTGGTAGGCGCTGGTCACATTCGCCATGGCAAAGATGCTCTAGTGTGCTTTCCTGGGTTTAGTTGATGATCACAGCTGGGTGGTTTGTCAAAAATACTATTACTCCAATGTAGGGACGGGGAGGGCTCAGTGGATAAAGTGCTCATTGCTGGGTAACTGAGTTCCATCCTCAGATCCCATGCTGTAGAAAAGTTCCTTCTGAGGGGACTACACTTTCCTAGTTTTTATTCCTTTGCCACTGTGTGGTGTTTATAATCACATTTACAGCCTTTTTTTTTTTTTTTACCTGCCTTTGGTTGTCTCTCTCTGCCTGTCTGGCTATAGTTTCCTTTGGTATCTAAGCATATCTAGGGTTCCAGGATAGCCAGTGATACCTGGTCCATGGACGCTCAGATGCTTGATGTAAGCGGCTCAGTGTTTGCACCTCACCCATGCACATCCTCCCGAGTACTCACAGCATCTGTTGTTATATCATGTGGTGTAGAGGGTTGCCTTGCTGAGCTGTCTGGGAGTGATGACAAGGAGTCTCCACAACACCAGGAGCAGGCTCAGGCACAGGAGCTTGGTCCGTTCCATGCGTGCACTGTGCCCAGTCTCTCCAGCACAGGGACCTTCCAGATTATGTAGCGCCATTACCCGTGGGACATGTCAGGATGGCTGGCGGGCACAATTCTGGAGGTGGTACAAGAGGTGTACCCTTCGGGTCTGCGTTTGGTCAAATCTATGCACGTGGAACCTACAGATAGGGTATAGTTGGCGGTGTGCTCCAGTCCCTTGTATACAGACAAGCTCCATGCCTGCTTGGAGAGGGACAGGAGGCACTGTGCCAAATTATTTCGACATTACCCAGTGTGTCCTGGGTGGCAGCATCCATCAGGGAGGTTCCTGGGGGATAGAGGTCAGGCTTGATAGTAAACCCCTCTTTCCATCCTGGTTTAGCAGGTTTATATCTCGGTGTGCACAAGAGCTTATCTATGCCCTTTACAGCAGACTAGTTTAGTCACGTGGGGGTGGTATGATGAAGTTCTAGTGCCAACTTCATCAGAGAAGGAATCAAGTAAGGGTCAAGCCTTTCAGGTGGCTCTGTGAGAGCATTTCCAGGAAGGATTGGTTTCCCCAGAGTGGGCAGCCTTTCTGGTGGTAGATACAGAGACGCGCTGGGAGGACACGTAACACACAAGGCTCTAGGAGGACGCAGGGACTTCCGCCTGGCTGCCCATTCTCCTGGCCTGTGCATCCATCTGCCCCGTTGCTGCTGGCCTTCATGGACATTAGAACCCAGCCTTCCATCATCAGCCTTCCAGTGTGGACTGGAGACCCGCAGCTCTGCAGGAATGCTCCGAGCCTTCAGTGCCAGACTGGGACTGCTGCGGCATCCAGGTTCATGGACTGAGCAGCTACCAGCTTCTTCAGCGCTCAGGCCTGCAGATGGCTTGTTGGCCTGCCTGTCCAGCCAGAATCCTGTAAGCCAATATAATGAATCCCCTTTATAAAACACGCTCATTCTGTCAACTCTGTTCCTCTAGAGAACAACTTGGCTCAGTGTAATTGGCTTTCTTAGGAAGGTGCATCCCACATGATGTGAGGACAGACAGGATTTATGGAGGTGGTGACCTTGCTGTGAAAGGGGCAGAATGAGAACCGCGCAGGAGCAGATGTGGGGAGTGAGCCATGCCGGTGTTCTTAGGGTCAGACCGGGCTCCTGGGCAAGGAGCCAAACCCCAGGGCAGGCCTGAGGGACAGACAAGGGTGATGCTCCTTACCACATGGTTCATGGGGTTCCTGCAGGAGCCAGGGAGCCATGCAGGTACGAAAGTGTCTCACCTTTGTCCCCTGGCATCCACCTGCCTTCAGGAATCTGCAGGCCACACGAGCACGTAGTGGACAGAACATCACTCTGTGGAATGTGAGTCTCAGCCTGGCCCGCCTCTCACTTCGGGAGGCCCTGCGACGTATGTCCCTTCTCGGCTCACTTCCACCTCCTCGTTCCTATGGGAGCTCCTAGTCTGCAGTGTGACTGTGATTTCTACCAATCGAGATCTGAGCCCAGCTCCCATGGAAGTTGCCTCGCCTAGTCTCATCACTGGAGATGGTGCAGCAGCGGGCACCGGAAAGAGCCCGTGAGGACGGTGTCCTGCCTCCGCTCTGAGTAGCTGCAAGAGCTCCGCCAGAGCACCGCTGCAAACCGCTTTTTGCCAAAGCGCTCAGGTGAAGGAAACCTGCTGCATCAGGTTGCGGAGTGGGGGCTGTTACCAAGCCTGCTCTCCATCCCCCACGACCTCCCTGACAGATGTTGCCACCCAGGAGACACTGGGTGATGCCTACAGGCATTTTAGGTGCCACCGTCAGAGTGCTGCTGGTCCGCGATGGCCAGACCCCCGGGCGGCTGCTGCAGTGCCTCAGTCGCAATAATGACAGCAAGCCCTCAGCATGGCGAGCTGGCCCCAGACATCAGGTGTGCCCTGTTGAGACACCCTGATCTAAGGCACTTCTGGAGGCACCAGAAGGAATGAAGGAGCAGGAACTGAGAGGCAGAGTGAAGTTGTCAGTCACCCCTGAGTGAGGAGCCAGAGGAAGGCGAGCACACGTGGCCCTGTGCTTGCGCCCTTGGGAGTGGTGTCGAGAGGCTGACGCATATGTGCTGGCTGGGGCCATGGCTGGAGCTGAACCTGCACTGCACACAGCCTGGGTGTGCACAAGCAGGAGAGAAGGAGCAGCCTGCGGGGAGCTGGCGATGCTGGCTCGGGCTGCGGAGGAAAGGCTACGGAAGGCTACGGCAGAGAGGCTGGCGCTGGGAGGTGAGGGTCAGGGGAGCTGGTCTTGGAGAGGGAAGCAGCTGCCTTGCTGGAGCACTTCGTGACCCAGCCCTGGGGGTCAGCTTTCCTCAGACAGGAGGCGGCCTGGCGTTTCCCAGGAGCCTGACCTGAGAACAGGATGGACTTTAGCTAAGACAACCTGTGTGAGGGGCAAGTCCTCCTAATGAGGAGGAAAACTGCCAGCATTTGTAACACTCTACTCGGCTGGCCTCAGTAGATGTCCGCAGCCACGAATGGCAGGTGTGTGGACACTGGACTGTGAGAACAGATGACAGGGACAGCTGGCTTTGCAGTGCATGAGCAGTAGGAAAATCACTGGGTGTGCTGGTAGATCAGTGATGGTGGCAAGTGGATGGATTTAAAATTCCCTTAAAGCACTGAATGCCACAAATATCTAGAGGACCTCATGGTTTTTACTATTTCTTCGGTTTTACTACATTTAAAAGATGTTCCTGTGAATTATATCATACACATGGAAAAGTGCTTTAAGCATGTGTATCCCACGCCTGCTCAGCCCCTCCCCTGTGCAGCTGACACTGGCTATCATCATTGTTCCTTCTCTCCTCAGCTTCATCATGTCCACACCCCTCCACCCATCATTAAAACAGGTCCAGGTGAACTTTTAAAAAAATTATTAGTAGATATGGACATATTTTGTATGTAAACATCACATGTTGGTACCAACCTTTCCCTCCTCCCTGTCCCTTTTCTGAAGAGGCCTTCCTCATTGGGGATGCCGGTTAACCCCACGGGGATTGTGGGTCATGTATTGTGAGGGGGGGGAGGGAGAGGCAGTGTCTCTGTGCAAAGTGTCCCACCTTGTGGCTCAAACAATCTTTCTACCCCCTCTTCAGCAAAATTCCCTGAGCCATGCTGGGAGCATTTTAAGTCTACTTCAGTGATGGGCTCTTAGGAGCATTTGGATCTCTGGTTTGGTAGGTGTTGAGTGTCCTCACTATCTTTCTCCATCACCCTTGTGCTGATATCAGATTCACTAAGAAAGCAGCATTATTGAACTTTCAGTAATGCAAGCCTGTGGTCTCAATTCTGTTGTTTCTTGATTCTCTTGTTCAGTATCACATAAGCAAAGTTAACCCATGATGCCATATGCAATTAGTTTATGTTCATTTCCATTTCCATGTAGCTGTGTTTCGTTTCTGTAGAGTGGTTTTCATGAGTATACCAACCTATACTTATTTTCTCTTCTCTGTTGATAACTGTTTGGTTATTTCCAGCTTTGGGCTTTTGTATAAAATGCTGCAGAAATAAATGAAACCTCATCACTTTCCAAGGATGGTACACATATGCATGGGATTATTTCACAAATAATGAGTGGAATTGCTGGGTTGAGGGTACATATACATTCAATAGCACGGAATAATTCCCAGATATTTTCTAAAATAAATGTGACTTTTTATTTTCATACCCACCACAGTGGTGGACATTTCAGTTTCTCAATATTTGGTCTTGTCCTGGCTTGACAGGGTAAAGTAAAATAAGTTGCTGTGGTAGTTTGATGCAGGTGTCCCCCATAAACCTAAGTGTTCTGGATGCTAGGTTCCCAGCTGATGGAGATTTGGGAATTAACATCTCCTGGAGGCAGTGTTGGGGGCAGGCTTATAGGTGTTATAGCCAGTTTCACCTTGCTAGTGTTTGGCATACTCTCCTGTTGCTATTCTCCACCTTATGTGGGTCAGGGGGTGATGTCCACCCTCTGCTCATGCCATCGTTTTCCCCTGCCATCATGGAGCTTCCCCTTGAGCCTATAAGCCAAAATAAACCTCTTTTTTCCCCACAAGCTGCTCTTGGTTGGGTATTTCTACCAGCAATGCGAACTTGACTGCACCAGTAAAGTGGTACTGAGTAGTGGGATTGCTGCTAGAAACCTGACTGTGTGGCTTTGGCCTTTTGGAGCTGATTTTGAAGAGGAATGTGGAAGGATTTGAAACCTTGGCCTAAGAGATGCCTTGCAGTGCTGTAAATACAGCTTGATGGATTATTCTGGTCAGAGTTGAAAGGCCTGAATGCAGTAAGAACTATGGTTGAGGTTTGGCTTATGAGTGTGAGAAAGAGCTTTGCCTGGACTGGGCTAGTAGTTTGTGTGGGAAGCTTGCTGTTATGCCCGGGTCCTGAGAAGTTGTACAGGGTTGCTTTGCATGGAAATGAACTGGTATGAACAGAGGGATATGGCACAGGAAGAAATCTTTAGGCCAAAACTGCTGTCTGTTCAGCTGCAATTGAGAGATAACAACCATTGAGACTGGGCCAGCTGACCTGCACTGGGGCAACAGGAAGAATGTAGACTCTTTTGAAGGAGCCTGAGTGCTCAAGAAGTGTCCTGTTCTTCAAAGTCTGCTTCATTCCCCTTCCCCCCCGGATTAAATTGGCACCCTACCTGGTATTGTGGAGTATAAGAAATGCAGGAAAGAGAGGGCCATTGAGTTTGAAACATGGTCTTTTGTTTTGGAAATGGCCATGGGCAGTGTGAAGCAGGTTTGCTAGATGGCTGCATGGAGACCCAATGGAGCCATGAGGATGAACGGTGGATTGCAATGGAGACCCAGTGGAGATGCTGGGACCATGAGATGGCTGCCAAGGAGAGCTGATGGCCCCGATGAAGTTTTCCAGGACTGTGAGTAACCTAGCTGGAGGGGCAGAATTGGAATACCAGAGACTTGTTGCTGGTTAGAATTATCGGACTTGGAGATTTGTCACTGGCTAGAGTTGTTGGACTTGAAGCTACAGAGTTTGATGTTTGCCCTCGTTGTTTTAAATCTTGTAGTGGTTGAATGTTTCTTTGCTATGCCCAGTGCCATCTTCTGCAGTGTGAATGTTTATTCTGTGCCATTATGGTTTTTGGGGGGATTTTTTTGGTATTATGGCTCAATTAAAAGATCTTGGACTATGGGGATGTATGAAAATCATTGGAATTGATAAAAACTATGGGGACTTTTAAAGTCAGACTGAATGCATTGCATTTTACATCATGTATGGATATCAGTTTATGGGGGCCAGGAGCAGAATGTGGTGGTTTGATTCAAGTGTCCCCCATAAACTCAGGTATTCTGAATGCTAGGTTCCTAGCTGATGGAGATTTGGGAATTAACATCACCTCCAGGAGGTGAGGGCTGGCTTATTGGTGTTATAGCCAGTTTCCCCTTACCAGTGTTTGATACACTCTCCTGTTGCTGTTGTCTACCACCTGATGTTGGCCAGGGGGTGATGTCCACCCTCTGCTCATGCCATCATTTTCCCTGCCATCATGGAGCTTCCCCCTTGATCCTGTAAGGCAAAATAAACCTCTTTTTTCTCCACAATCTGCTCTTGGTTGGGTGATTTCTACCAGCAATGTGAACCTGACTGCAACAGTTGCTCTTTTAGTATGTTTATTTTCCTATTTTTAATAGAATTTTCCTATTTGTCTACATTTTCCTCAATTTTTAAAATGTTTTCTCAATGTCTATAGCAATGATAGCTAGCTAGGTTTCTTTAGATTCTCAGGATTAAATGCATTTTCTCATTTTAAATATATGTATATACACATATATTATATATATATATATATTTTTTTTTTTTCTACACAGGAAAGAAAACAATACTGAGGGTAAGTACAGCCAGAACACACTCCCAGGGCTAGCTCATGACAGGACGGCAGTGTGTTGTTCCCTCTGCTCTTCCAGCTCTTGTAAAGCTTTAGTCACAACTTTGAAACACACACTAACATGCTAACAAGAGTTGACAGGGAAGGCAGATGACAAGAGAGGGGCATTTTGTCCTCCAAAAACACTTACTGAAGATTCCTGGTTTATTAGGTTCTCCTCCCAGATTCGTTTTAGGAGTGTCCATGATGTCAGAATGACATAACACCAGATGCTAAAAGTGGCACATACATCTGGAGTTCATTTGCAGTGGCAACAGCCCCTGGCATGCCCTATTTATTCCTGCCTCCCTCTTAAAATAAATAAACATATGCTTAAAAAAGTAAAAGAAATCTGACAACTTCATGCTGATATATAATGAATTTATTAATGATTTTCAGTAAGTGACAAATCAAAATGGGCAAATTCCTAAAAGATGTACTCATTAAAAGAACACAAGGGGAAAGAATAAGTCAAATTTTCTTCATATGTAACAAAGACCTCAGCTTTATAGCAAAATAATTCCCCAGAAAGGTAACCGTAATCTCAGGTGGTCTCAATGATGAATTCTTTCAGATTCCTAAGGAAGAAATAGAAACAATCATGTAATATTCTTTTTAAAAGAGAAAAAATATTTTCAAAAGATTTTGCAAAATCTGAACCACAAGAAAATTATAGACTAATATCTCTTAGAAACATAGGTGCTAAAATCTTTAACAAAATATTAAAAACACAGGCTGGAGTTAAGGCACATGCCTACAAAGACTAAAGACCCAGGTTTGATTCTCCATGTCCAACATAAGCCAGATGCACATGGTGGTACATGCATCTGGAGTTCATTTGCAGTGGCTAGAGGCCCTAGTATGCCCATTCTCACTCTTTGTCTCTATCTCCCTTTCTCTGTGTCTCTAATAAATAAATAAAAATAAATCTAAAAAATTTTAAAAAACAAAAAAATTAAAGGATGAATCTAATAATACATAAAAGGATAATATATTATAGCCAATAAGACTTTCTCCTATGAAATTTGTGTAATGCTTGGTAGTCAACCTACTCCAATAAAGCAATAAAGCAATGCTTACCTCAGAGCAGAAAAGGATTTGACAAAAATTTCAGCTCATTTAAGACAGAAGTTTAGGAAACTAGGGACAGAAAAAACTCCTTCTGTGTGATAAAAGGCACCTCTGAAAACCTTCATGTAACATAACACTCAATGTTGAAAGACTGGGCGCTTCCCCCTGAGAGTGGGAAGTGGGCAAGGAGCCCTCTGTCATCACTTCCATTCGGCATTGTACCAGAGCTTCCAACCAGTGTGGAAAGATGAGAGAAAAATGTGAAAAGCATGCAGATTAGGAATGAAGAGGCATGTCCTACTCACGGACATCGTGATTGCTTATAGGGAAGGCCCAACAATCTTGCCCACAGCAGCCATGTGTCAATACGCAGGACTCAGTAGGACAGATGTGCTCACTTAGCAAGGTCTCAGGTTAAAGGCCAATGTTCACAAATACTTGGAGGTTTACTCATTTATAAGCAGCAAAAAATTGAAAGCTAAGATCAGTCCAGGTACATGACATCAAAAATGCAGAAACTGGGTTGGAGAGGTGGCTTAGCAGTTAAGGTGCTTGTCTGCAAAGCCAAAGCACCAGGTTTGATTCCCTAGGACCCACATAAGCCAGATGCACAAGGGGGCACATGTGTCTGGAGTTTGTTTACAGTGGCTGGAGGCCCTGGCATGCCCATTCTCTCTCTCTCTCTCTCTCTCTGCTTGAAAATAAAAAACATTTTTAAAAAAGGCACAAACTATTTAGAAATATAATTAATAAAAGACACAGAAAATATCAACATGGAAAATTACATCCATTGCTGAGAGAGAAACAAGGAATACTTGAATGAATGAGGAACTATACCATGTTCATGGATGGTTGACCATCATCTCTACTTATTTATTTATTTATTTATTTTGTTTTTTTCGAGGTAGGGTTTCACTTTAGCTCAGGCTGACCTGGAATGCTCTATGTAGTCTCAGGGTGGCCTTGAACTCACAGTGATCCTCCTACCTCTGCCTCCCGAGTGCTGGGATTAAAGGTGTGTGCTACCCCGTCTGGCCTATCATCTCTACTTTGATCCATATTTTTCACACAGTCTCAATATTAATCCTATAAAGTTTGAAAGTTGAGTGTGATGTTTATATTGAAGCACAAACTAGATACCAGCCAAAACATTGTGAGCACTGGATAGTTGGCTTGGGGACTTTTGAGAAAGGACAGTGGTAGGAACTGTTAAGCCCACACTAATGTGGGTCATTGATTTTTTTTAACTAAAGCACCTAAGAATTTCAATGAGAAGAGCAAATCTTTCAATAAATGCTGCCAAAATAACTTGAAAAAAGCTCTGCCCAGCTTACTTTATAAACAAATATTAATGTAAATGGGTCATAGGCAAAATAGTAAAAAAAAAAAAAAAACCTCAAAACTAAACTATGAGGTTTAACACTATAATCCCCTTACTCGCCAATAAGAAGAAAGCACCCTACTGTAAATGATCAGCAAAAGACGGAAATTGTCACGTCACACAGGAGATGTACGAGTGGCAAAAGAGCCCACAAACAGGTGTTCCATGTCACAGTGACCAGAAGGGACCATAATCCTACATGTGGCACGTCCATGAGAAGTACTGAAATTATGAAAGATGGGCCGGGAGTTGGCTCAGTGGATACAATTCTTGCTGCTTAGGCTGGAGTACTCTAGTTTGATCCCAAGACCCCCTGTAAAAAGTAAGAAGCTGTGGTGGGCTTCTGTTATGCTAATATGCTGACAGTGACAGTGAAATAGAATGTAGAAATTAGAGAATTTCCTGGAAGCACATGGCAAGCAAAGATCAGCAGGCTGTTGAGCAAGAATCACAGAATCCTGATCAAGAAACCCTACTTTAAATGAGGTAGACAGTCAAGGACCAGAAAGTTGTCCTCTGACATTCACATACATGCCATGGTTCATGTGTGCTCACAAACACACACATATACAAGTAAATAATAAAAATATGCACAACTAAAAAGTTATAAAAGAGGAAAAACTGGAATTCTAACACATTTCTGATTGGCATTTAAAATGATGACATCACAAGGAAAATTTTGGCAATTTCTGATAAAAGTTAAGTGCACACTGACCCTTTAATGCAATAATGGCATTTTATGTACTTATTAAAACAAGAAAGCAGGGACTGGGGCGGTTGCTCAGTGGTTAAGAGCACTTGCTGTGCAAGCAATAGAGACTAAGAGGGCCTGAGACTGCCCAAATTTCGTTCTCTAGCACCCACATAAACAGCTAAGTGTGGCCATGCATATGTGTAACCCCAGTACTGTGGGGCTGGGATGGGGCAGGGACTAGAGCATCACTGGGGCTTGCTGACTAAAAAACTGTGACACCCAAAACTGGGTTGAATGAGAGAGAGAGAGAGAGAGAGAGAGAGAGAGACTCTGTGTCAAGGAAATAGGTAGGTTAGCAAAATGTGGAGTCCACCTGATGTTCTCATTTACCTTGGCATGCATTTGCACAGTGACAGCAGCACACACGAGCACACAGAACCCACACATCACCTCCCTCACCAGGCATCTTCCACACACATGCCTAAGTAAACAGATACATAAATAAATACATAAATAAAACAAGCAAATGAAAAAAAGAGCAGAAAAGAAAATGTGCTTCCAAAAATCGTTCTGTTCCTGGTCACAGCACCTTGACTCGTGAAGGAACTTGAATGTCCACTCAAGGGTGAAAGGCCATCTGCCAGGAAAGGAATAGTGCACATAGTGCAGTGTAGCGCCCACAATGGAACCGCTTGGCTCAGAAGACAGGCCTGGCATTCCCCATCGTGGGCTCTATGTATGATTTCAGCACAGGCAAAACAAGCCAAGGGGGTCGCCATGTGCAAGCGCTGCACTTGTACAAACCAGGGCTCTCATGATCTAGAACTTTCCCAGTCTCAGGTGTGGTTTGCACGAGTGGCATCACTCATTGAACTGTGTGCATGCCAATATATTTAGATTTATCCTCTAAAAATTAAAATAACAATTATGCCGACAGTAGTTAAGAAGGGCATGGGAAAGGGGTGGAGATCCATGAAACAGACATTTTGGAACGTTGACCACTAAGCTAAGTGATGGCTCATGAGAGTTCAGTTTGCAATGCCAGGCCATACTGCATGGCCTGTCAGGAGACTGGGATGTCTCTGGCTTCCTCAGTCAGTGGCTACTATCACCACCTGTCTCAGTTCCTTGCTCATTGCTGGGAAAAAACACCTGACCAGAAACAGCTTAAGGGAGGAAGGGGTTATTTTTGACTCATGGTTTTGAAGGGAAATCTATTGTGGTGGGGAAATTATGCTAGGAGCAGACAGTTGGCATTACATTAGCACAACAGCAGAGAAGTAGTAGAGAACGGGAAGGCAGGCAGGCCAGACTGCAGTACCTCAAGGCCTACCTCCAGTGACATGCCTCCTCAAGATCCCACAACCTTCCTGAATAGCTTCACCAGCTGAGGATTAAATGTTCACACACACAGTCTCTGGGGAACATTTGACATTCAAACCACCATACCATAGGTTGGGCAGGTGCAAAAACTGTTCTTAGGAAGAAGCAGAACATGGGATCCCAGGCCCTGAGCTGCACTGACTTGGCAGGTGCTGAGAATCTGATGGAGAATCTGACCCAGGCTTCCTCCTGGAGTCTCTGCCACGAGAATGTGGATGCAAGGAAACGCAGGACCTGACGTTGACATTGTGTGAGGAACAAGACGTTTCATGCCTCTAGGCTCCCTGGAGTGGAGTGGAGGGGTTTTAGGAATCTTCTTTCCTCCCTGAGCCCAAGTCCATGAAGAAGAACAGGAAACTGAAGAGGACAGTGGGCTCAGATATGCAGATGTGACCCATGGGTGTGACATCTCGGACGGTCTGGGAAGTTTGTTGTTTTGCAGTGTTAGGGATGGCGCCCAGGGCCTCGCACCGTAAGCAAGTATCTCACCCCTGAGATACATCCCAAGGTGACACTTCCCCTTATAATTGCTTCATGCTGTGACTCAAATTTATCTCCATTTTGCCTCCCTCACTGATCACCCATGTTCCACTCATCTTCTCCCTGCACAGACTTCCCTGGTGGTCTGGTGTGACAGAATAGCAAATGCCAATGAAGAGGAATGCCACAGTAGTAACCTTTAGGACTGCAGAGTAACCTCTGCTGACCTGTGCTCCCTCCTGTGATCTTGCCCGTCTTCTTCTTTTTGCTTTTTGGTGTGTGTGTGTATGCACGTACTTCATGCACACATGTATGGGGGCAGGAAAGCGTGTCAAGTGTCCGCCTCTATCACTTCTTCATTCAATTCCTGGAGACAGGGTCCCTCAGTGCACTTGGAGCTGCTGTTTCTCTGCCAGAGTGTCTGACCAGTGAGCCCCAGCTGTCCTGCCTCACCCCCTCATCCCTGGGCTTACAGGTGTGCACATCCACACTTGGTTTTTCACTCGGGTGCTAGGAATCAAACACAGGCCCTCACGCTTCTTTAGCAAACACTTAACCACTGACCAAGTTCCCCAGCACACCTCTCTCTCTTATTCAGACAGCCCTCTGCTTAAGGCTGAAGCTGTGATGGCAGGCACAGAAATAAAAAAGTGGTATCAGACTCTACTTCTGACATGTGAGTCAGGAACTTTACGGCGGGGAAGCTCTCATGACTTCCTGGCATTATTGAGATAGGAATTCTATCTAAAGTTCGCCATCCGCATTAGTCTGTTGAGAACTGGGTCGGTGGTTGAGGACTAACGTCTAGGATAAGGAAAGCCACTGCATGAGCCCGGGTGTGAACAACTCTCTCCCTATGCCCCTTAGGGTACAGAAGGAAGTTAGGAGAGGGACTAACAGCAAGAGGAGAATAGACAGAGGTGTTGTGCTGGCCCATCTGCTAAACTCAGGTCCTGGCTGGGTGGCATGTGCTGACAGTCAAATTCAGGAAACACCCAGCTGCCCCCCTGTGAGGCTCTGTGAGACCAAGATGTCACATCCAAGATAGCATCTTTGTGTGCTGCTGCCAGCCAGCAGGTGGCTGGTGGAAGAGCCTTCCTCATGGAAGAAGGGAAGAAGGGAACCCAGATATTTGGGTCCTGCTATAAGGATGCAGAGATGCCAGGTGGCCTGTGTTAGGACAAAGAGGGGATTTACATTTGAAGATTTCTTAACAAGGGTCCAAAGTCCAGGATGTTATGATCCCTGTATCCCCGAGGGACTGGCTGGAACTCAGTAGTTACCGTCTGTGGCACTTTAAATGTAAAATGTTCCACATAGACTTATGCATCGAGCACTTAATATCTAACTGGTGGTGCTGTTTGGGAAGGTTATGGAACCTTTAGGAGGTGAAACTTTGATGGAGGAAGTGGGTTATTGGGGACAGGCCTTGAGGTGTAATAGCCCAGCCCCCGCTTGCTCTCTCTGCTGATGTGAGGATGTGATACAAGCTGTTTGCTCTTGCTATGCCTTTCCTGCCATAACAGACTTCCCCTCAAAACTGTGAGCAGAAACACACCCTTTCCTTCCTTAAGTTGCTGCTTGTTGAGTACTTTGTCCCAGCAGTGATAAAGTAGGGAATACACCATTCCAGTGCCCAGCCAACATAGCTGTGAGCCCCAAGTGGCAGCAGGCACTTTCTGTTCTGGTTCACCTTGGTTCAGGAAACCCCAGACACCTCGGGATATGCCACATTTACTGAAAGAGGTGATCTGTGTGGGAAAGGCTGGGGTACCATCTTGCTCTGTTTTAGCCTGCGGATTTCTTCCACATGACCCTGACCTGAATATGCACGTATCCTTTGCTGCTGTCCCCCATGAGGAAAAAGGCCCCACTAGTCTGTTGGGCTTGGCTGGTAGACCATGTGTCAGTCTCACCTTCATACAGCTCCGGGAGTAGTTCACACGTGTCTGTCTCCCCAGCTCCGAGGTTGGATGCTTTGTGACATTGTCATCATCTTACACGCATGTGTGGGGTACGCCTGCATGCGCGTGTGCATAGTCACCTGTGTGGAGGCCAGAGGGCGATGTCAGGTGTCTTCTTCACTTACTGTCAACCTTATTTTTGAGACAGGGTCTCTCACTGGGCCCAGAGCTCATGGATTTGGCTAGACTAGATAGCAAGCAGACTCTGGGATCATCCTGCCTCTCCCTCCCCAGTGTTTAGATTACAGACACATGCTGCTGTACTTTTATGTAGGTGCTGAGGATCCAAACTCAGGTCCTTACACAAGCGCTTTATGCAGAGCCATCTCCTGCAGGCCCATACCTTGTCATTCATTGTGGAATTCAAGGCACACGTCGGAACACTGCCTCAGTCCTCAGTGACTGAAGTGCCATGATGTCCCATGAGTCTCACCTTCCTGGGTGGGTGTGGAGGGCTCTGGGGACAGAGTGCATTTTCTCAGATGTATGCTCTCCCTGTGATTGTTATGTTGTCCGAAAACTATATGCCCAAACACACTGGTGGTTCAGGGAACATGCAGAGACAGAGGTCAGGGCTGTGTAACAGGCTTGCTCATCCGAGATCCACCCATTCTCGGTGGGTGCCTGGTGTCTTCTCAGAGGTGCAGCATGTGGCTCAGCCTTTATTCATTTGTGTAATGAAATGATTATCATCACTAGCAATGCTGATGTGTAATGTCTCCCCTCAATTTCATTAAATAGCTGATTTATTTAAATATATGTAAGTTCATTGTCTTCAAGATATATCTCTGAGATGGCCCATTGTTGCAGTGTGAGATGACATTCAAAATGGGAGAGATGATTGTAGTAAAATATTTGGTGTGTACGTCTTCTGTGCCTTGGAACGCTGACTGATCATCACCTTCTTGGAGGACAGACCATAACGAACAATGGATGGCTGTGTTCTCCTTGTGAGAACTGAACCCATTTAAAATAAGAGGTGTTCTTGTAATTAAGAAATTGACTAAGGGACTGGGAAGATGGCTCAGAGGATAAGAGCACTTTCTGCTTAATCAGGAGGGCCTGGGAGAATTCAACTCCCCAGTGCCAACATTAAAGGAAAGGTGGGCATGGTCATCACATCTGCAACCCCGATGTTGGGGGGCAGAGATTGGAGAATCACGGGGCTCCCTGGCAGAAAACATCAGGTGAGGGAGGGAACCCATCTCAAGGGAATACTCCAAAAGGCAGTAGATAAAGGCATCTGAAGTCCTCATATGCACACACACTCTCACACACACTGCACACGTATCTGCACACGCATACACACATGTGCATAGGCCTGCCACACATAACATATCACAACACATATACTCTATACAAAAAGAGAAAATAAAGGAATGGAACAAAACTGAGCAAGATTCTTTAGAAGGTTCTAGATGTAGCTAGAAGATACCCAGTATGCTCTCACCTCACTGTGCTTAGAGCCCCTGGAAGTGCGATCTTTCTGATAAGATGAATGAGGAGCATGAGGTGGGTGTTGACCAGCTCTGTGGTACCTAGTGTGACACCCAGGCCCCCTGTGCACATAAGTGTGACTATTCACATGTGCCACCTGCCAGGTGGAAAGTGGACCACAAGCCTGGGTCCGCAGGGTGAGGCCCGCTGCACAGCATGGGCTATCCAGCCACACACAGACTCACCAGAGCACTCTGGAACCCTGCTGTACCTTCAGAGAAAGAGGCAGAACATTTGAAATTTGTTCTACTTAACAAAGCCATCCCTTCAAAAACGTATTTGCAGCTGTGCCTTATGGTGATGGATTTATCACAGAGCACAGGGATTAGTAAACGGTGTGCCCTATAAAGAGCTAAGCAAGCCCTTGCTCATCAGAGCACTTAATTGCGGTGGTTATATCAAAGCTATATCAAAGTTAATCACCAGCCACAAGCCAGCCTCTGTGTTTTACATAGGTGCCTCTGCCATTGTTTTTCCACCTGCTAAAATGAAAGATTCTTGGAATATCAGAGTATGTCAAGCGTGTTTATGATGCAAGTATAAAGGTGCGCTTTCATCTCCCCATGGCTTTGATGTCGTGATACGATGCTTCTGCTGTCCCTCCTTCCAGACCCTCGTGTGATGCTATCTGTTTCCCAAACCTGTGTGCCCAGTGTCAGTAGTCAGGAGCCAATGGCAGGAGGTCTTCATCTGCAGGGCTGTTCATGAAGACTCCGTCCACCTCTGAATTCACAGGCAGCTTAGAAGATGGGTGTGAGACATGGTTCAGTGAGTAAAGTGCTTGCAATGGAAATATTAGGACCTGAGTTCTAATCCCCAGCACCTAGGTAAAAGACAGGCATGAAGGCATACACCTATAATCCCAGCACCAGGGAGGCAGAGACAGGAAGATTCCTAGGGCTTCCTGGCTGGCTAGTCTGGCTTAATCTGTGAGCTCCAGTTTAAATGAACTGAAAAAAATAAGGTGGAGAGAAACTAAGGAAGGAACCTCAAACCAACTTTTGACCTCCACATGCATGCACACATATGTGCACCTGCTGCTGCACAGACATGTGTTGCTACATAGATATGAACATGCACACACACATTCACACAGCACACACATACACATGCAAAAAATAATTAGCAAAAAAGAAAGATGACAGGACTATCAAGATAGTTTTCTTGAAGGTTTAGAATAACAACTCAACAAGTCAGGGGAGCCTGATCAAGTGGGAACGTGAGAGTCGGCAGTTAAGCAGGAAGTTCACAAAGGGCCCTCAATGTTCTGGAAAGATCCATGAGAATGTTCCCTTGACAGACATGTGGGACTCCTGCTTCTCACTTTGGTGAGACTAACACCTCTCATTGTAACAAATGTTTATTTATTTTAAAAAATATTTTATTTTATTTATTTGAGAGAGACAGATAGAAAGAGAGAGAAAATGAGCACGCCAGGACCTCTAGCTACCGCAAACGAACTCCAGATGCATGTACCACCTTGTGCATCTGGCTTTACATGGGACCTGGGAAATGAATCCTGGTCCCTTTGGCTTTGTCAACAAGTTCCTTAACTGCTAAGCCATCTCTCCAGCCCCAAGTAACAGATACGTAATTAAGAAACTCAGTTGAGTTTAATTTTGGGTAGTATCTCCCAAAGTTTTAAAAATATGGATGTCTGATCCCTGCCTTAGACCTCTTAAGTGACAGTAATTTAGAAACCCTCTGGTGAGGGGTCGCATGCAGTCAGGGAAACACCAGGCTGACCTTGGAACTGTAGATCTGCCAAGTCTAGTTATGTTGTTTTATTCATTTAAAATGTACTAAGTTGAAGATTTCTGCACATATGAATAAAAATCTAAATTTCCCAAATAAGAATAAATTAGAAACCATGGCTCCTGTGTTTTTTTTTCATTACAGAATCTTTGACTGAATAAATTTAAAGTTGCATAAAAGCTTTATAACAATGCTACAATTTTTAACTTTGTCCATGTCAATGTCTGTAGAAATTGCTGTTATATGTGTACCTAAAGTAGATTCTTAAAGAGACTGACAAAAGTCTCAAAGTAGAAAATTCAAACCCAGAAGAAATTTTTCAAACTATCTTCTAATTTATTTTAAAATCCTGACGTGATAGTCCTTAAATTATCCTTTTTTTCTAGACTTAAAATAGTCAGGGAGTCAATGTAGCTAATTATGGGTTCAGCAATGGCAAATAATATGGATGCCAGGGTGTTCTGGGAGGGGGTCAGGAGAGAGCCAAGTCTCTCTTAAGCTCTATCTCTCAGCACTCAGGGTCCCTCAAATCGAAACCTTACTGGGGATACAGCATCTACGATGGCCTTTGAGATCATTTCAAGAGAGGCAATTACATCATGTTTAGTATAATTTCAGTGCCAAGTGCATCTTGTTATATCCTCATTTTGCAAGGGCTGGTCTTCACGTATGTGTCCTTCTCACTGACCAGAATGTTTAATTAATCAGAACACCCCATCCCACCATCTCTTGCATAATGGCAGTTTACTGTACAGCTGTTTTGTAGCCTGGAATATGTAAAGCTACTCGCAATGATGAGTGCATGAATGTGCTGATTGTAGACATGAGTAATTCACAATATCCCATCAGTCATGAGGGGAGCAGACAAGCTAATTGACCCACTTAACGGCTACAGCTCCCCAAAGAGGGCTGTCTTTCATGGCTTCAGTCCCATTAATCAACAAATACTCGGTGGGCTCCTGCTGTGTGCCTCATGGATGCTGTGATGCCTGGGGAGCCAGGCATAAATCAAGACTGTGTCTGGGAGCATCTTTTGATTCCATGGGGAACAAGGTACATATTTTCCTTACAAGGGAAATGTGGTATGTTGATGAAAATGGTTCCACTGTGGACTCAGGGAGGAAGGTGCTGATTGCACAGGATGGGCAAAGAATGAAAGAACATAGAGCGAGAGACCCACTGTGTGCACTGCGCAGGGAGGTGCAGAACAGAGAGACCATAGCAGTGGGACCCTCTGCGGGGAACAATGCCCAGAGCTCTCTGTGTCTAGGCAGGGTGGGGGGCACACAACAAGTGTGTGTCAGGCTCCTGGCAAGACAAAGGTATCATCTTAACTTATTGGGGATTTTCATTTTTGTTGTTTTTGTTTACGTTTTCTATTCTTATGGGGATTTGTTTTTCCAGAATAGAGAAGATTCAGATGGGAAGTGGGAACTTTCTATCCAGGGAGCTTTGTGCCCACATTTGCAAAGCCAACTTCCATGTCTGAAGTACAACTCAAGGAACAAGCTGCCCCATTGAGGGGCTACTTTTCCCTGACAGTGCCACCATCTGGCTAGGCCTGGCTAGGCTTGTGGGTACTGGGCTCCCCCGACAGGTAGTGTTGAGGAAGGGCCAGGCCAGCTGGTTCCTCCCAAGGGGTTGAGGAGGAGGATGAGTGTCGTCTACTCAGAACCTCTCCTAGTCACTGGAGAAAAACCACACTGAGTCGGGAGTCTTGTCGAAGCAGGAACTCACTTTATTGTTACAGGCGGTTGCCTATATAATGTTGAGAACGAGAGTGGAGATTTTAGGATGGGGGGAGAGGTAAGGGCCAATAGCAAACTGCGACTATTGAAATGATTGGTCCCAAGCGCTCGGGAATTCCAACTCCTACGCGGAAGTAGCAGGCAAGAAGCCATTAGGCGTCTTGCTGAGTCCTAGCTGGCCAGAGACAGGTCGCCAAACTTTAGCTAGGCTCAGGAAGTTCCACTAGGCCTCACGTCTGGGCCTCTCAAGGCCCAACATGTGGGGACTGAGTTTCTACTTTTCTCACAGATTCCACACTGAAGTCAAAATAATGACTGGTTTTTGGTTTGACCACTTATCACCAGAGACAGCCCTGCCCACTCAGTAGTAGTGGCAGAGTGCACGTACACATGCGCAAGGCTCACAAGTGTGTGGCATGACAGGGCCTCCCATGCTCCCACGGCATCCCAGTACATGCCCACCCACTCTCTCATCTTCCATTCTCTCCATGAGGCCTCAGAGCTGTCCAGACCTCGCAGTGGAGGCAGGGATCACTCAGAGCATCCTTCTGTCCATGGGTGGTTTGGAAAATAAAATCCAGAAAAAAGTTTTTCTGCAGAAATTCTATTTAGATGTGCACATGTGAGAAGTAAACACTCATCCCAATGGGAAGCTGCAAGAAGCACATACGTCAGAAGTAGTGGGAGTGGGGAGGAGGAGGGGCAAGCTGGGAGGAGGGGAGGAGTTGCTGCAAGTGGGAAGGACAGGGAGGAGTTGGAGTGAGTCAGGAAGACGGATGGAGGAGTTGCTGCAAGCAGAGAAGAGAGGGAAGAGTTGGGGCAGACAGGGAGGAGGGAGCACTTGGAGCAAGCTGGGGTGAGGGATGGGGAGTTGGAGCAAGCAAGGAGGAGGAGGAGGAGTTGGAGCAGAAAGGGAGGAGGAATGGGGAGTTGGAGCAGACAGGGAGGAGGGGGAGGAGTTGGAGCAGACAGGGAGGAGGGGGAGGAGTTGGAGCAGACAGGGAGGAGGGATGGAGAGTTCAAGCACACAGGGAGGAGGGGGAGGAGTTGGAGTAGGCAAGGAGGAGGGGGAGGAGTTGGAGTAGGCAAGGAGGAGGGGGAGGAGTTGGAGCAGACAGGGAGGAGGGGGAGGAGTTGGAGCAGACAGGGAGGAGGGGGAGGAGTTGGAGCAGACAGGGAGGAGGGGGAGGAGTTGGAGTAGGCAAGGAGGAGGGGGAGGAGTTGGAGCAGACAGGGAGGAGGGGGAGGAGTTGGAGTAGACAGAAAGGAGGAGTTGGAGCAGATAGGCAGGAGGGTTGGGGAGTTGGAGCACACAGGGAAGGAGGAGGAGTTGGAGCAGGCAGGGAAGAGGGGAAGGAGTGAGAGCAGACAGGGAGGAGGGGGAGAGTGGAAGCAGACAGGGAGAAAGGGAGGGGTTGGAGTAGACAGGGAGGAGGGGAGGAGTTGGAGCAGGCAGGGAGGAGGGCTGCTCTGCTTGGGGCATGTTCTGGTTCATGGGTCCTCTCTCTGGCATAGAGGTGTCCTCTCTTTGGCTGGCACAGACCAGGATTTGAAGCAACCAGAATGACATCGTCACAAGGCTCAGGATAAAGGTTACATGAGGGCAGAAGGAACTATTTCCAGCCACACTTGATAGTCCACAGAGGAACTTTTGCTGGAGGGAACCAGTTCTGCCAAAAGTGATTAGTTCTCTCCAAGACGCCTCTCGTTTTAAAATTCAGCACCAAAATGCAATATGTCTCTCTTCTTTTGTTTCATTCCCCACTTACCTCTCCTGCCCGGGCTCACTGCACATACTTTTGATTTGATTTACAAATTTTCTATTGGATTTTCAAAGCATTAAGAACTCTCAGCTGGTGCCAGGAGCCCCATCACACGTTCTATGTTAAGCTTTTTGGTGTCGCACTGACTTTCCCTTGTCATCTTATATTCCTGTTGGGACACACCCTGGGCCTTTTCTAATAGGATCGACTCAGGGATTTAAGTTGCAGCAGGAAAGACTGGAGCTGGACCTAGGCAATGTGGGAGCCATTCCATTTGAGATATTCAGTGTCCCTATTCAGCAAGGTGGCCCTAGGTGACATTTGTCAGTTCGCTTAGTCAGTTCAGTAATATTATATGGAATCCCGTCTGTTGAGTCAAACCCTTTGTGATGCCACTAGAAAGTAGGCAGAAGACATATAGATTGCTGTTTAAAAAGTGGGCCGAACAGGCTTTTGTGCCTGGGAACAAACAGCACACTGTGGGAAACACATGACTCGCTTCCCTGGTGGAGAGGGTTTGGGTCTTGAATGTCCTCCTCTAGTCACCTTGCAAGCTGGATAGAAGCAAGGGTGCTGGAGGAGAGTGGGGAGCACCTCTCTCTCCTTGATGCACCCTTGGCACCTCTTCCTGGCTGGGTTTGGTAAGGGTGTGTGGGATCTCGGTGGCCCTGCTGAAAGCCAGGCTGCTGGAAGTGCCACTGCAGGTGTCCACACTTGGCTTGGTGTCCTCTTGCATTCTAGCCTCTTCTGTGCTGCCCCAACGACCTTTGGACTCCCTGGCATTTGATGGGAAGGAACACAATGCTACCTTGACAGAGCTGCCCGGTGCCCTATCTGCATCACACCACACCTTGTGGCTCTACTGCCCTGGCAGGGGCTGGCTGGGGGCGGGGGGCAGCTGACTAGCATCCTGCCATCGTCCCTGCCTTCCTCCTCTCTCTCTGCTTCCCTCCTGTCCTCCACGGACAGCCTGCCGGGCTTTCTCCATGCCTTTGCTGCATCCTGGGTCTTGTCAGGAATGTAGAAACCCCAGTGCTGTCATCCTAATTTCTTTGTCTATCTGTGACAACTAACACTTAAAATATTTGACTGCATATTGTGGGCTTTTTTCATCACATTATCTCTTTGATTTGGGGGTGGTTATCACTTTAGTAGCTTTTTTGCCAACTGATTGAGTTGAAAATTATTTTAATCCTAGTAGTTTCTTTGCATTGTACTTATAGTACTTTCAATTTGCAGAAATAATTTGGGGAAACTTAATTATTAGGTAAAGAAATATATTACTATTTCCCCTGTTGTTCTGATAGAGTAGATGACTACTTCTTCAAGGATCAATCAAGGTAAAGGACCCACGCAACTACAGTGTCTCATAGTTTCTTTTTCTTCTTAGTTGGAATTCATTTATTTTGGTATATCTCCTATTTATTCATCAGGTTTCTTATAGTCCATTTTATTTTTAAACAAAAAATCACAAAAGGAGTTCTCTATTTACTTCCAACTATTCAGTGAGTTCTCCCATGTCACTGGTAAAATGTCTCCCTCTCTCTCCGGCTCTCTGAATGGAATGCCATCCTTGTCATATCCCTATTCCTTGAGACAGGAGCAGGTGTGCCAAGACTATGCCCTTGATGGGCTTCAGTGCAAGTCCTGGCTCTGAAAGGCATGTTCTTCTCATGGAATTTCTGCAAACATTTGCTAAGAAACATTAAGTAAGCTTTTTTTTTTTTTTTTAATGTAGGCAGCTAAGAACCCTTGAAATGACAGTCCAAAACAGCCACTAGCTAGAGCCTACTGGGATCCTGTCAGCCAGATCCTGGCCTGGGAACTTTACATGGATTAATTATTCTGGTCATGGAGTTAGTGCTGTCAAAATCCCTGTTTATAGACCAGAAATGGCTCTAATACTGGATGGATACTAAAGTTCTGGAACATTCCTTAAAGCCTGTGAAACGCTACCTGCAGATCTGTTTTCACTCTGTTGTTCTTTCCTAGTCTGGTTCTGTGGCTCCATCCCCTCCTCCCTTCGCTACTATACTACGTTCCTATAGATTAGCTCTGGTAAGAATTTCATCTCGAAAATTTTTTTTATTATATTTGCACATTGTATTAGATTCTTTTGTCATATTATTTTTGACACAGTTTAAATATAACAGTAGTCATGCAAACAAACAGCACCCCAAAGATGCAAATGAAGAAAAGTCACAAGTTGGAGGAAAGTGAGCAGATTGAGCCCTCAGTGATGTGGACACAGGTCAGCTTTCCACCTTCCTCTGTGTCTCTCAGCTGCGTGACGCCTTATCCATTGTCTTTCTGAAAATACTGAAGAAGAAAGAAGCATTACCAAATCATAAAATGGGAAGTATAACTATAACAAGAGAAACAAAATTAAAGTACCAGGTATAATAATAACTACAAGTGAGTTTAAATCAAAAGCAAAGCCTTTCAGCAAGAGCCAAAAGGAAATGAGCTGTAGGCTTCAAGGGGAGCACATAGCTGAACTGGAATCTGGGAGCACCAGCGCATTGGGCAAACACGGGCAGCTAAGACTCGATGATAGGATCAAAATGTCATTAGAAGCAAAATTATGTGGGGCTGAAGTGGCTGTGGGGTGTATAAAGATCAGACAATGTGACACTCATGAATTTTCAATGTCCAGTACAACAGCGAAGGATGCACAACAGATAATGGTTACAGGAGAAAGAACAGAACTGTGACAACACTTGGACAGTGAGAGACTGGGGGGCCCCAGCTGTCCCCTCCTGTCTCTGACTTGTTCCTCTCAGGTGTGGGACATGCAGGTGGCACGGTGGCAAGGGGTCCTGACACATCTCTGACCACATCTAAGGGTCAGAAGAACACGTCCCTGGGCTTCTGACCCACAGACACAGGGAGAGAAGAAACACTCCCCCTTTATTCAGCCACTCTGTGTAGTGACTGTCTATACACACTGTGGCAGCAGAAGAGGGTTGTGCCAGCACCTACACAGGTAGCCCTGGAAGTGGCCAGTGGTGGAGTGAGATGGGCTTGGTGAGGGTGTCAGAGGTGACTGGTGCCCCTGGACAAAGATGTTAATGAGCATGGTGAAGGAATGGAGATACGGCCTTGGAAAATGTTATTCAGAGGCAAGAGGCTTGGCAAGGGTGCTGCCTGTGGTGATGTGGGTACCAGAGTCTGTGCCTGGTAAGAGGGATGATCTGGCACCAATGAATCCTCTGAAACCGCATCAGGTGGAACTTGGCTCCTTTCCTGACTGTGGGATGATGGAGAAGTTGCCTGATGGGAGAACTGAGAGATACCAAGGCCCAGGCTCCCTACTGGGAAGCACGGCTAAGATCAGCCAGTGTTTAGTGAGTATGGCATGAGTAAGTGTGAGTGAAGTCAAGGGTGCTGTCCTCCATAGGCCACTGTCTCTGAGAGCCTCCAAGACGCTCCTGAAGTGCCTTCCAGGAGTTTCAGGGCAGAGATCACCTTGGCTCCATGGGATCCAGGGCTGCAGTTTTGATCCAACCAGTGGATTGCAAACCCAGTTACATTAGAAAGCCCACATGCTCGAAAAGCATGGCATGAGTGTGGACTAACATGGCAGAAACGGTGCAAAATAAAACAGGTCCCTGTATGCCAAAATCTCTAGGTGAAAGAAAACTGAGGTGACTGCTCACCCACAAAGGGAAGGGAGACCCAGAGGACAGGACCCATTGTGCAGAACACAGAGGACAGGGGGCAGGGTACGATGGTGAGTCTCCAACCTTGACCTGGGGGTCCACAAGGGCTGGGTTTCTGAGTTTCTGTGGGTCACTGATTACAGCCTCTAACTTCCCTCCATAGTACACATCCTGAATGTCCCACAACTGTGTGTGCTCACATGTGTATGCGTGGGTGTGCATGTTCAAGGTGCATACACACATGTAAGTGACCTCACCTTTACCCATGTATATTTGCATGCACATGTTTGTGCATGTATGCGTGTGAGATAACGTGATGCTAGTACCTGCCATGCAATGTAGAGGGGTCATGCACGGACAGCCGTTCCAGAGGGCTCCAGCAGTTTCCTCCTCCAATCTTCTGAGTGTCCTTAGGCCATGCACTAGAACTGTGAGTGAATCTCTGAATGGCCACTGCCATTGCACTTCTGACAGCAACCTCATAAGATTCTTGAACAATGCTAGCAAGTATTAATGCCTTCCAGAGTGACAGTATGATGTGGCTTTGGTTAAATGGCACAGTTCATCTCAAATCTGAACTGTTCTGCAGCACCTCATAAAAACAACTTAAGGAAGGAAGAGTTTCATTGGCTCATGGTTTGAGGGGTTGCAGTACATCGTGATGGGGAAGGTGTGGCAGCAGGAGTGTGGGGCAGCTGGTTATGCTCTATCCATAGTCAGGAATCAGAGGGAGACGGATGCTGGTGCTCATCTCACTTTCTCCTTTCCATTCAGTCTGGGACCCCCAGCCTATGGGATGGTGCCACCACATTCAGGGTGAGTCTTTCCTTTATCAGTTACCCATCTGGAAACACAAAGACATGCTCAGAGGTGTGTCTCCTAGGTGATTCTAAATCCAGTCAAGGTGGCAATCAAAATTAACCATGTTATCATTTAACTAACACCACCATATTGTGACTTTAACAGAGCCCTGTACTTGCTGCATGTCTTTATAATGCATTGTTATTCAAGAGTGTCTTAGCTATTCTTTGCTCTTTGGATTTTTATAACATTTTAGAATCAGCTCGCCAAGTTTTTTTTTTATGAAAATCTCCTGGGCTTTGATGGTATTGCATTTAGAATATAGATCAATTTGGAGTGAATCAGTCTCTTTGCCATATGTCCTCAAATGCACCCACTACTTTACACACTTTCATTCACTCAGTTCTCTAACTTTCCATCTTAACATGTATGGGTGTCGACAGAGAGGTATCGTGCAGTTCCTGTGTTGTGAGCAGAAGAGCCTGCGGCAGGGGCACAGGAGCTGGGCTCGGTCAGAAGGCATCCCAAGATCCAGAGTGAGAGGAGTAAGACAGCCCTGCACTCGGGGGGGGGGGAGTGGGGAAGGGGCACCAGGCAAGTCCATGTTGCTGAACAGGAATCACTGTGGACAACTCAGACTGTCTCGCAGAAAATGGAGAGTGGCCTTGGGTTTTCTCACCAAAGGTCAGCTGGGGACATTTGCCAGAATTCCTGTCCCTCCAGTGGTTGGGGGCTGCCTATGGAATGTTAAAATTCCCGCACGTTGTCTGAGAGCCCTGTGCAGCGTCAAGTGAACACCTTGGCTTGGATGCAGAACTCTGGCAGCGGAAATGCAGGGACCCGCCTTGTGGGCTGCTGCTGCGGCTGCGTGTGGAGCTGTCCACCACACCTGTGCTGAAGTTGGTTGGGCAGGATGCTGGACGGCAGGCACCACACATCGGCTGCATTAGCTTTTCCTAGTGACATCATTTCTGTTGATGTCAGTAGATGTGTATCCAGTTGATTTTTCGATGCCCACCACACTCCAGTATCTCTGAAGTCCAGTCATCAGTTCTGACAATTACTTGTAGATTCTTTGAGGATCTTTGCTGGTGTGACTAAGTCATCGTGCATAGTGACAGTTATTATTTTCCAACCTTGGGCCTTGTGTCTCATTTTCTTGCCATACTGAAGTGCCTACATCGTCTAGTCCTTCCAGTTGCAGGCAAGTGGTCAGCATATGCAACACTCCCTGTCTCAGAAAGACAGCTTTGGCATTCCATAATTGAAGCTGGGTATTCACTATATATTTAATTGCTGCACACTGCATTGATCGGAGAGCATTCTCCTCTGCTCGTAGGCCATGAGCTTTCTAATCATACCAGATGCTTCATTTTACTGCGCTTTACTCTGTGGCAACACTTTTCTCCTCTTTCTTGTTTCATGTGGTGACTGATGCAGGAACTTGCAGATACCCAGTCATTATCAAAAAGTTATTTGCAAGAAATGCCATTAGTATTTATCAACAGACTGGATAAAGAAAATATGGTATATATATATACACAGTGGGGCTTTGTTTTCCATAAAGAAGAAATTATGTCATCTATTGGAAAATGGATGCAACTAGAGACCATTGAATTAAGCAAAATAATCCAGACTTAGAAAGATAAATATCACACTTTCCTCTTTTTTTGTGGATCCTAGATTTTATATAAATAACATAAACTCATCTATCTATCTGATATGAAAGTAGAAGGGAGACTGAGAGAAGAACGCAAACTAATTAGAGGGGAGAAAGAGGAGAATGGGAGGTGAGTAAGGTCAAAACATCATATTGTACTTGAATGAAATTGTCTTTTTGAAGCCCAGCACAATGTACCATGAATGTATGTCAATAATGAACTTCAAGAGAAGAGATGTCAAGGGTGGATGAATCTGTGCGTGATAGATGCTTCATTCATGATGATAAGACCATTAAGAGTAGTTCTTTGTTGGATTGTTTAATTGATTCCTTGATTGCCCACAGAGATTTGGTGAAGGGTCTCCACCCCACCTCAGAATACAATTTATTAGTGTTGAGAAAAGAGTAGGATTGTGAGCTAAACAAAGTATTTTGAGTTATGTTGTTATAAAGACAACATGCATTTTCAAAATACAAAGCCACCTGGTGATGTAGTAATGTATACACCTTTAGAAAAACCTGTTCAACTAGACCCAGGTTGAGCACTGTAATTTTTAGTGGTGCGGAGCCTAAATGACATTTTGATGTAGCTTCTGTGTCATTCTCTGTGCCTTCACAAGTGGCTGGTATCTGCATTCATTATTGAAGACCGTGAGGGTCAGTAAGAGGTGAATGCAGATGAAGATGACATCTTCAGGGCCAGAGAAATGGTTCAGTTGGTAAAGTGCTTGCTCACAAGTATAAGGACCTCAGTGGGTGCCACAGAAATGTTTGGAAAGGTGGCATGTTCCTAAAATCCCAACACCGGGAAGGCAATGGCACCGTGATCCTTGGAGCTTGCTGATCAGCTAGTCTGGCCTTGCTCGGTGAACTCCAGGTTAATGAGAGGCCCCGTCTCAAAAAGAGGTGGGCAGGGGAGTACATCTGAAATTGTCCTTTGGCTTACACACACACACAGGCCCACATGTGCAATTGCATTCACACACATTTACAGCTACACACACACATATGCACACATACGTAAGCACAACCACATGCCACACCCACCCACATGCAAAACTGAAAAGGTATTTTTGCCTCCATTCACATAACCTTGAATTTTTCCCATGGCCCCTGCAGAGACTGTCCACACAAGGTGAGAAATCCCCCCTCGAGCTCCGGGCTGGCATTGGGCCTCACCTTGTGAAGATGAAAGTGCCTTGGCGGCACCTGTTCTTCCTGCTCCAGTGCTCAGTCTCCTGTCCTAAGCGGGGCATCTTCCTCCTTGAAACCTTCACACTCTCTGCCACCCATGGGAAATGCAAGCTCTCTCTCTGTATGGCTAGGCCCTTCCCACCCTTCGAGAGACAGCTTTGACATCACCTTTCCCATTCCAGGTCCCCTCATTCTCTTTCCGTATCCCTGGCCCTGGTTCTCCCACTCCCTACTTGCTCTGCACACATTGTGCACGGGCTTCTTTGCTGTCTCCCTTCTACTCTGTGCAGCACTCATGGGTGTGGTGGTTGATGCAGGTGTCCCCCATAAACTTAGGCGTTCTGAATGCTATGTTCCCAGCTGATGGAGGTTTGGGAATCAACACCTCCTGGAGGTGGTGTATTTGGGGGGCAGGCTTATGGCTATTACAGCCAGTGTACCCTTGCCAGTGTTTTGCACATTCTCCTGTTGTTATTGTCCATCTTATGTTGACCTGGGGGTGATGTCCACCCTCTGCTCATGCTATCCTTTTCCCCTGCCATTATGGAGCTTCCCCTTGAGCCAAAATAAACCCCCCTTTTCCCAAAAGCTGCTCTTGGTCAGATGATTTCTGCCAGAAATGTGAACCTGACCACAACATTAAGGTTGGTACTGAGAGTGGGGTTGCTGCTAAACACCTGACTGTGTGGCTTTGGCCTTTTGGAGCTGCTTTTCAAGAGGAATGTGGAAGGATTTGAAACCTTGGCCTAAGAGACACCTTGCAGTGCTGTAAGTATAGCTTGATGGATTATTCTGGTCAGAGTTCCAAGACCAAAATGCAGTAAAAACTATAAACTGTGAGGTTTGGCTAATGAGGGTGAAAAGGAGCTTTGTCTGGACTGGGCTAGAGGCAGTTTGTATGAGAGGCTTCCTGTTATGGCCATGTCCTGAGAAGTTGTACAGGGTTGCATTGCATAGAAATGGACTGGCGTGTGCAGAGGGATATGGCACAGAGTGAAATCTTTGGGCCAAAACTTCTGCCCCTTCAGCTATAATTATTATGAGAGATTACAACCTTTGAGACTGGGCCAGCTGACCTGCACTGGGGCAACAGGAAGAATGTAGACTCTTTTGAAAGAGCCTGAGTGCTGATGGAGTGTCCTGTTCTTCAAAGTCTGCTTTATTTCCCCCTGGATTAACAAATTGACACCCTACCTGGTAGTGTGGAGTATAAGAAATGCAGGAAAGAGAGGGTCATTGAGTTTGCAACACTGTCTTGTGTTTTGGAAATGGCCATGGGCAGTGTGAAGCAGGTTTCCTGGATGGCTGCATGGAGACCCAGTGGAGCTATGAGGATGAACTGGGGTTTTAGTGGAGAACAATGGAGATGCCGGGACCATGAGATGGCTGCCAAGGAGAGCTGCTGGCCTGGATAGTTTTCTAGGACTGTGAGTAACCTAGCTGGAGGGGTGGAATCGTAACTCCAGAGACTTGTTGCTAGCTAGAATTAACAGACTTGGAGATTTGTCACTAACTAGAGTTGTCGGACTTGAAGCTACAGAGTTTGATGTTTGCCTTGGTTGTTTTAAATCTTGAATTATGGGTTTTGGAGGGAATTTTTTTTTGGTATTATGGCTCAGTTTGAACATCATTAGGATTTATAAAATCTATGAAGACTTTCAAAGTTGGACTGAATGCATTGTATTTTATATCATGTATGGATATCAATTTATGCGGGCCAGGCATGGAGTGTGGTGGTCTGATTCAGGTGTCCCCCATAAACTTAGCTGTTCTGAATGCTAGGTTCCTAGCTGATGAAGATTTGGGAATTAACACCTCCTGGAGGCAGTGTATTGTTGGGGGCGGGTTTATGGATATTATATCCAGTGTCCCCTTGGCAGTGTTTGGTACACTGTCCTATTGCTATTGTCCACCCTCTGCTTATGCTGTCATTTCCCCCTGCCATCGTGGAGCTTCCCCTTGAGTCTGTAAGACAAAATAAACCCTTTTTTTCCCCAAAAGCTGCTTTTGGTCGGCTGATTTCTACCAGCAATGCAAACTTGACTGCAACAATGGGGCTGGGGTGAGGAAAGGAGGGACAAATGTTTGGTGAAGTGAATAAAGGATATCCATTTCTGAGTTGTGCTCCAGGACTGGGCGGTCACTTGTGGCTGTTGGTGTCCTCACACTTTGGTGGAGCTCGTCATTGTGTGTGTTGTCTCAGAGGACTGCAGGTGGAAGCTCTGTGTGAGGAACAGAGGGGTGGAGGCTGTCTGTTGTGCCACTGTGAATTGCAGATAGAAAAGGCAGATCCAGCTTTGCAGCCCACAGACTTTATGGAGTAGACACACCAATGTGGTCCCTGCTTCATTTTTATTTACCTCACTGTATCTGCCCTTTGTTCCTATGGTAGTGATATTTTACATCATTTTATCTATGTACTCATTTTTTGAAGGAGACAGACACTGAGGATACTCAACTCCTACCAAAGCAGAGATCCAGAAGCTCCTAAGAGCTCATCCCTGAAGCAGACTTAAAACATACCCAACATGGCCCAGGGAATTCTGCAGAAGATGGGGGTGGAAAGATTGTGAGACCCACAGGTTGGGACATCATGTCCAAAGGCATTGCCTTCCCCCAACAACTGACCACTGCTCCCACAATGCATAAAACGTAACTCCAAGGGGAATACCTGAAACCCACTGGTGAGGAGGGCCTGCAGCAGAAGGGGAGCAGGAACAAGGGAGAGGATGGTACCAACTCATGTTGTATCCATACTAAGTATATCCATAATTAATTAAGTTTTTAAAAAAGAAATTTGAAATAAAAATATTTATTTATTTATTTCAGAGAGAGAGAAGGAGACATAGATGGAAATAGAGAGAATGCACACACCAGGGCCTCTAGCTACTGCAAACAAACTCCAGATGCATGTGCCAACTTATGCATCTAGCTTATGTAGGTACTGGAGAAGCAGACCTGGGTCCTTAGGCTTTGCAGGCAAGTGCCTTAATTGCTAAGCCATCTCTCCAGCCCTATGTACTCATTTTTATAATGAACAGAAAATTATATTTATTTTTCATGTAAAGTGTTTAAATATATATATGTATAGTGCAACAATTAAAATAATTATGTATTTAATGCATTGTTATGACTTTAGATAGTAAATGTCCCCAGAGGCTCATGGGCTGAAGGGTTAGCTGCCAGCATAGGGTGGAGGCAGGACCTTTAGGAGGTGGGTTCTGATGGAAGGAAGTTAGGTCACAAGGGATGAACCTTTGCTGGGGATTTTGGGAGCCCAGCCCTCCTCTGGTCCTCACTTCCAGCTGCCCTGAGGTGAGCAATGCTCCTGCTGTGATGGTCTTCCTCACCCAGGGTTAGGAGGAGCTGACAAACCCACAGACCGAGTCTTCTCATACTGTGCGCCCAAAAAACTTTCCTCCTATGCAGATTTCTCTCAGGTGTTTTGTCACAGAAAGTTGACACACATCACCTCACATCATTATCTTTCTGGTTTATTTTAATGCATGTGCGCGCTGTGTGTGTGTGTGTGTGTGTGTGCATGCGCACGCGTGCACTGTATGCAGCTCCGCGTGGCTGTGAAGAGCACTCACACCAGACACAGGTTAGAGGAGGCAGGGATTACAGTTCCAGGGAAGTCCCGTCATTGGCAGAAGAAGCTGGTTCCCATTCATAAATCAGCAACACCCTAAAAAGCAGTAAGCACAACCCCACAGCAGGCAGGACCCCTGGAGCTTAGAGGGCTGTCTCACACCTTTGAGATGGAATGTAGATCCGCCTCCAAACACACCTTTGGGCTGGATCCCAGAATCCACCCCCAGTGACACCTCCTCCAGCCAGGCGGCTAGAGTCCCCAGTGATAATAAGCTTTAGTAAAACACCGGAGTCTATAGGAGACGGCTATTCAAACTACCACATGTGCTTGCTTCCAGAAGCACCATTTCTTCATTTTCCTTTTATGCTTGTGTCGGGATGGGGAGTGGAACACTCATTGTCTTCTTCTTTCTTCCTGCGAGGACCTCAGGGTCTTCTGCTCTGGACACGTGTGCCTTTGCCCCTGACAGTCACAGGTGGGCGTGGGCCGTGCCATCTGAGTGTATGGAGTCACAGCAGTTCCAGCCTGGTGGCAGGAAGGGGACATTGTGTGCAGTCAGCCTTCCACGGGCTGCTGCCCTGTTCAGAGTGGAGCCCAGAGCACCCTCTCCTGAGGCCGTTCATGCATGACCCACTAGGGTGTGTTGATGACACCTCTCGCAGCTGCATGCGCACCTCCCAGGTTATAAGGGAAGGTGTCTAGGGAGTTCATTAGGTCACTTGTTGACCAAGTGGCATGCTTGCTGACTGTGGGTCACACCCTGCTTCTTGGTGCATTTGTAGGTGGTGGCAGGTAGCAGTGTTTGCCAACGTTCTCAGTAAAAGATTTCTGTGGCGGTCCTCAGCATCTCTGTGTCTCCCTCTTCTCACCCTCCAGGGCTGCAGATCTTCCCCCTACCTACCGATCTTTGGGGAGTGGAGCAGGTGCGCTGCCGTGCCTGGCCACAGCCCATTCAAACCATTCAGCTTGGGCCCAAGAAGGGAGAGGTGGTCATGACGTAGCCAGAGACTCTCTGGTGAAGAGGGTGGCTGTGAACATGATCTGGGGCCTTTACGAAATTGCAAAATTTGCTTTTCTTTTGTAGAAGAGAGAGTAGAATGAACTGATTTGTTTTGGTGAAAAATTTATACCATTTTCTGCATTGTCACTAGGAAGGTATGCCTCCCGTCAGGCTTGTTGTCTTGGCTTAGGGAACAACACACAAAGTGACAGCTGCTTTCAAAGGAAGTTGCTACAGACACACTCCTCCCCACCCCCCATGGAGGAGACAAGCTCTGCTCTGTTCTTTGGTGTTTCCTCGCTCCCTAGCACTGCCTGGGAGCTGGGCAAGGCAGGCATTCCACAGCCTCTCCAGTGGCTTTGAATGCCACGCATACTTCCGCATCTGCGGGGCTTCTGACCCTCTGGCTCTCATCTCTCAAGTGCACCACCATTCATTCTCTCAGAAAAACCCAAGAACAGACCTCAGCTTTTCATTTGTCTTTTAACTTGGCCCAAATTGAATGAGAATCATGTGACCTTGTGCACTTTCCAGGTCCAATGAATACTTGGTGAGTTCCAAAACTATTTTGATTGTGCAAAAGCCCCGTAAATTTTGGCACTTGATAAATACCTCAGCATGCCAGGACGGTCAATGCCTGAGGAGAAAGGGACACAGTTGCTCAAAGGTGCCCTGAGTGCTGGCCCTGGCAGTAAAGCTGCAGGCTGCCGAGTCCCCTCCCACACCAGAGCCAGCTTTGGGTCGTGGCCATCTCCAGGGCTTTAGGGCAACCTGGTAAGGGACAATGGAGCCTCTTGGAACATTCACTGATAGCCACACCTGTAGGGGAGCCATACTCAGGTAATAAATTCAAAGAGGTAAAAATAAGCCTTGTACTGAGTGTGATGATTAATCTCGGACTGTCAATTTGACAAGAGTTTAGAATCACCATGGAAACATCTCTGGGCAAGTCAATGAGGATTCTTCTAGGTTAGCTTAATCCAGGTGGGAAGACCCACCTTAACTGTGGACTGCACCGCTGCAGGTGTGGGTCCCTGGACTGAATGAAAGAGAGAAAATGAGCTGGCCAGCACCATCCTTCACTCTCTGCTTCGTGACTGGGGCACCGTGTGAGCAGCTGCTCCGTGCCTACTGTCATGCTTGTCCTGCCACGAGGGACTGCATCACCCTGAACTGTGAGCTGAAGTCTGTCCCCTTGAGTTGCTTTGGCCGATTATTTGGCAGGGCCACAAGAAAATCACTGATAGGCTGAGAAACAGCTTCTTTAAAAGATTTATTTATTTATTAGAGAAAAAGAGAGAGGGAGAGAGAGAGAGAGGGAGGGAGAGAGAGAGAGAGAGAGAGAGAAAGAGAGAGAGAAGGCACACCAGGGCCTCTAGCACTGCAACTCCAGATACATGTGCCACCTTGTGCATCTGGTTCGTATGGGTACTGGGGAATGGAATCTGGGTCCTTAGACTTCACAGGCAAATGCCTTAACTGCCAAGCCATCTCTCCAGCCTGAGAAATGGCTTTATTCAGGTGGAGAACCTCATCATGGGAGGGTTTTGGCATGGCTTCTATATTCTGAGAATTCAGCAGATCAGCTGGGGCACTTGCCAGCCATGCAGAGCCCAGTCAGTTCAGGGCTCGGGTCCCTGGTGAAGAGTAGGGCACTCTCATTTCATGGACCATTCCCTGGGAATCTTAGCTTTTACAGAAGGTGGTGAGAGCCAGACCAGCATCTTGAACTTCTGGACGAAGTAATTCATAGCACATGTTCCGGGAAGGCAAGGTGAGGAATTAATCACCATAACATAAGGTAGGAAGAAGTAGGGGCTCATTGAGGGGATCGGCAATCATCTCATTCAACCTTCCTCAGGACCTCAAGCAGCCACAAGTGGGCACATACTTGCATCACCTCCAGCACAAGAGGTGGGGCTCCTGCTCCTCCACCACGGTGTCTAGGATGCTGTGTTGGACAAGCTGGCTGGATGGATACCAGGACTGGGGATTGAGGAAAGCCCACGGAGCCCCCATGCAGTGAAGCCAGAGTGTTGACAGATCCCTGGGCTGCAGGATCTGAAGGCAGAGCCAGAGAACTCTTCCTTTAGGAAGGACACAGGGTTTCCCTTGGCCAGAGACACAGAATGAAGGGTCACAGACAGCGAAGTCTGCAGCTAGGACTGGGGGCATCTTGGCAGTCAGGATCACTGTAGTGTCCTCATGTCCTGCCACATGAGCTTATGGCTACAACACCAGCCAAGGAATTAACTCTTCAGTCACCAGGTATACAAACCTCTGGCCCCTGTTGGCTAGTTAGGAGCTCAGGCTCTCGGGCCAGAAAGACCCAGGTTTGATGTAAAACATGGCTGTAATATCTCTTTCTCTTGGACTGAGGTGGCATATGAAACGCTTGTCAGAACACCTGGAATGTTGGTTCTCAAATACATGATGCAGTGCACACATGCCTGCATGGAGCAGAAGGCCATCTTAGGAAGGATGACCTCGTGTGCGCTTATGCCAGGGTTTGTCTCCTCTTTCAGGGCACAGCTTCCTCTGGCAGCTGCTTTCATCTTAGTCAATCATCCTGGTGGCGGAGCGTCAGGTATTTCCATGGACTCTAAAGCCGAGTGCCAGACAAAATATAAACAGCGGGCGAGCAGGGAGGAGCAGTTGGAGCCCGGCAGCTGTAGTGGTGTGGGCTGTCTTTTGCTTCCTCTTCCCTCTGCCACAGGGCTCTCACGAGTGGATCTGAATGCCCCTGGTGGCCGTGTCCAGGGCACATGGGTCCACAGGTGTGAGCCTCTGAGGCATGAGGCCATGAGGCCTGGGACAGACAGCCCTGGTGCTGCCCAAACTCAGACTCTGGGCAGCCAAGGATGGTCTGCAGTTGCCTCTGTAGAGATGAAGTTGGGAACATTTACTAATACACACAATGTCTCTCGTGGCTGTTAGGACTTCAGCCAGCTGGTAAAATGTTTTCAAGAACTCCGTGGCGCTCACTGCACGGAGCAGGAGGATGCAGAGGCATTGCTCAGCGTGCTGAGAGCTCACCTGTGCTCACTGGGATTAGACTCCCAGTGGTGACTGTCCTGAGCTGAGAAACAGGAGACAGGGCGGCTCTGCTTTGCACTCCTCCACTTGTTCTCATGGAAGGGGCCTGTGGGTTAGAGACGACTGCTGGGACGCAGCCCACAAGCATGTCAGTGTTCAGTGAAACGGGCTTTCTAGTAGTCGGGCTCTCAGAATGCCCCGTGCCTGGTGTGTCTCCTCAGGGGATGGTCAGACGGACAGCGTCCTAGGCCCTGCTGCTTTCTGATGCACCCTACACCTATCCCAAAGAGCAGCCTTTCCCTTCCTTTCTCCCTCTTAACCTTCCAGCCACCCCTGTGCCCCCTCTGTGCGTGCAGTGGGCTGTCCCTCCTGGATGTAACAATCAGGTCAAGGACATTGTTAACGACAGAGCCGAGACTTGCTTGGTGAAGGTGCCCACTGTATAGTTTCATTTCATGATAATTTCAACTCCTCTGTTGTTAAGTAAATCCAAGATGATGCGATTTGGACAGCCAGGAGTAAGAAGTGGACGAGATAGCCTGTGTTACACATGACTGTGATGTTATACAGCCTTTGCCAACAGCAGTCCCATTTCCACCCAAGCACCCGAGACTGTTCGGCAGGAAGTCTTCATGTAGTTGAGACCATGGTCATTGTCCAGCTAATTTTGTACTTTCTCACAATCCTGTGACTATGGGCTACTGAGGGGGTAACTTTGTTTTGAGGACATCTTGTTGAAGTGTGGGTAAGTTTCATGGTTCCCATTGCAAGGTCTTTCTCCCAGAGTCTACATCATTTCTAGAATGCAGGACAGAAAGTCTAAGGGCATGTCCTATGGTTATGATTAAGCAAAAATGGGAGATCACAGGAAACAAAGACGTGGGGACCCAGCTCGGCATCTGCCTGGCCAGGCAGTCCTGGGCGGCCCTTCTTTTTGGAGCTAATGCCCCTTCTCCTTTGAAGAGCGATGCTATCGCCTTAGTCGATTCAAGCATCTGAGAGTTAAAAGCTGCCTCTTGAACCTGCGGGCCTTTAAAATTTACGGAGGAACAAGCTCTATCAGGCTCAATGAGACTGGCCTCACATAAAGTCAATACTTGTCTGAGAGCAAACACTGTCTCCGAATACAAGGTCACAGTGAAAGAATGCCATCCTGCCATCCCCTCTGTCCTCCCCCAACCTCTCACCTCCCTTCAAAGACCGAAGCCCTGAGCTGGCTCCCTGTGCAGGTCAAATGCATGTCATAGCAGACACCGGAGTTAATATTAAACTGGAAATTAATAGATTAGATAACTGTTACATGCTTTTAGTGCCAATTAATTTAATAGCAGTTTCTTTATTCTGCCTTTTACAAGGCAGGAAAATATGGCGCACAGTTTCCTGTGGAGAGTCCTCAGGTGGGTCTTTTGTGCGGAGACTGCGCGGGCTGAGTGGCTGCCGCCCGCCCATAATCCCCTCTGTTGCGGCTCCCGTGATGTCAGGCCAGAGCCCTGGGCGCAGGCTATTAGGGAGCACATTAAGCATGCCCCTTGTTGTAAGATTTATGCTAGCTCATGCTAGAATAACAATGGTGCCGTGGTATTTGTTTGAAAACGAAAGGATTACGTGGTCTTTGTAGGATGAGGAATTCAGTTCTGGGGAGGGGCTGCAAGGGGGTGATATTTACCTTTTGGTTATGTTCCGCGGATCCTTTGATTTGTCAGCTAGTTCTGTCACGAGGCATTAGGGTGCTTGTAATTTCGTGAATCAACCAAGATGAAATACACAAATAACTTATGCCTAAACTCGGCTGCGTAACCTAACATGTTGGGCTTGTCCCGCGATGAGGAAGGAGATGGGCCACTTCAGCGCAGATGAAGGGCTGTGCTTCTTGACTTAAGTGGCGTTGCTTCTCCCTACAGAACCTCGTGGTCAGAGGGGAGATTCTCGTACTCCTGAGTGTTGGTTCAGGAAGAAACCATGGAGAACCACTCTGCTGAAGCGTTCTTGCTCTAGGAGGAAGCTGAATGAGTGGACATTTTCCTCATTTGTCTGATAACTGGAACATGCATGTAACATATGCTCAGAATTGTCTTTCCTCGTAATGGTACCCCTTAACACACTGGCTTCAAAGACTGCATTCTCTGGGGCTGGGAAGATGGCATAGTTGGTAAAGTGCTTGTAAGCTTGAGGATCAGAGCTCAGATCCCCGGTACTCATACAAATGCTGGGTGTAGTAGTGTCCAAGCGGTGGGTTAGACAGAGACAGGAGGGTCCCCGGGGCATGTGGGTCAGTTAGACTGACTAGATCAGTGGACTAGACTGACTAGATCTGGGCTTAGTGCAAGACCTTGTCTCCAGAAAAAAGATGAAGAGCAGTTGAGGAAGACAACTGACACTGACCTATGCTTCCATATGCACGTGTACACATATGCACAAACATGCATGCATCCACATGCACACTAACACATGTGTGTATATAACATACACATACATGCACACAAGAATGTGTTTCCAGATCCAGGATTATATTAGGTGAGGAAACCCAGCCCAGAAAGCCAAACGTCCCATGTTCTCTCTCATATATGGATCCTAGCTACAGCTGACTAGACTTCTGTGTGAGTAGGAAGAAAACTCCATAGAAAAGGCCAGTAAGCTAGAAAAGAGATATAAAGGGAAGAGAAAGGAAGGGAGGAGAGTACCTAATCGGATGGTATTGTACATATGTAAGTAGAAGAATAGATTAATGGGGTTGAAAAGGCCCAAGTGAGGTCAGAAGAAGAGATTGAGTAAAGGAAAGGTGGAGGGAGGGCTAATCAAAATCTAAGAGGATATAAATAAATCATATGGAAACCTACTTTTTTGGACAATGGAACACTCAGGAGCCATAGATTGTTGGTAGAAAATTTTCAGTGCCAGAGATGGGACACCTTCCAGTGAGTTGGTGGCCATGGAGTTCCCTGATACCCCCAAAACATTACAGGCTATTGCTGAGGCCCTTGGTTTCCCACCAGGAATAGATGGTAAGACCCTATTGCTGAAGACTCCACATACTTGGGCTGCAAGGCCACTGAGAAATCCTGCTGGAACTGAGCTGATAACCTTCTCCATGTAGACCAGCTGACAGAAAGCTGGAAGAAGCCATTCTGTATGCAGTTCAAGGGGAGAGAGAGAAATCACCAGTGAAGATACTCAACAGTGGACACTGCAAGCCTTATATTTTGCCAGCTAGGCCAAATGAGCCAATGGGTGCAAGAGTAGCATGTCTGTCATGGTGGAAACCAACTGCCCTGTAATTGGACTGGAGGCCTACTCCATGGGAGGGAATACATCCCTGATACTGAAAACTTAAAACTTAAAACAGGGGTAGTCAGGAGTCCTAGGGGTGTAACATCTGCTGCTGTTTGGCTAAATGCATACTATGCTTTTCAAACTGTCCAGTAAGCACTTCTCTTAATGTTCAAACTCATATATTAATGCTACTCTCACTTTTGGTAGAGAACCTTCTCTTTTCAGATGACAATGACCTTGGGATGACTCAGAAAGCATCACAGTGCTGGAAAGAAGTGACAGGAGTGCTCAGCACTGCAATATCTCTATCACATCTTCCAAGGCTCAGGCTCTATTGCAGAAGAGGTGGCAGAAAGAATGTAAAAGCCAAAGGAAGGGTAGGACTCCTTACAACATGCTCCCCCCAGACACAAAATGGCCTGGATATTCATGACCTCACAGTGCCTGACACTACCTACACAAGAGTATTATAATAGGATAAAAAGATAATGACATCAAAATAAAAGAGACACTGATTGAGAGGGGGAGGGGATATGACGGAGAATGGAGTTTCAAAGGGGAAAGTGGGAGGGAGGGAATTATCATGGGATATTGTCTACAATCATGGAAGTTGTTAATTAAAAAATTAAATTAAAAAGTCTGATGGCCTGGGTTCGAGTTTCCAGTCCCCACATAATAGCAGACACACAAAGTGGCACATGTGTCTGGAGTTCATTTGCAGTGGCAGGAGGTCTTGGTATGACCATTCTCTTTTTTTATCTCTCTCCTTGCAAATAAATAAAAATATTAAAAAAGAATGTGTTTCTAAAAGATTAGAAGTAAAACTCATTCTATCATCAGAAAGAGTAGAAAGTGGTTTAGAATCTGGGCCCAGCCTTCTTTAGAGCAGGAGGTGCTGATTGCTGAGGGGCAGTAAGGCTGTCTGATATCACCTCCTCACTAGACACTCACAGGAACATCCCTAGGAGTCAGCCTGAGCTATAGAAAGCCATTCTCTGCAGCACTGTGCCCTGAGTTGGGTTAATCTGAACATAAATGGAGATGACAGGGTTGACTAGATATTTGGGTTACATTGGCCTCAGAGAGGGAGAAGGCAGGGTTGACTAGATACTTGGGTCATACCTGCCTGACATAGAGAGAGAGGGAAGAGTTGATTAGATGTTTGGGTTACATTGGCCTCAGAGAGGGAGGAGGCAGGGTTGACTAGATGATGGGGTCATCCTTGCTTTAGAGGGGAAAATGTTTTACCAACTAGGTCGATGAATCCTCCTCCCAACTTGCCTTGTTCATTTGTTGAAGAGCATTTCAGCATTTGTGTCCTGTTGAGCGAAACAGATGTGGGGAAGCCTAGTCAGAGAGGGTCACTGTCTAAACAAAAGCCAGATACTTACTGTTCTTTCTCTGTGGGCACACACAGACATGAAGACTCACACTTTCACATGTATAGAGACACACACATGCACGCCCAGACATGCAAAAATATATACATGTGTGCACACATACTCTTTGGCAGGCAAAAACACATCTTTGATTTTTTTAAAAATCTTTTCCTGAAATCAGTCAGTTCTGCTCTTTATTCTTTTCTAGCTGACCTGATTGTGGACAAAACAAAGCAGAAAGTTTTGTTAGTTTGTTTTATTGCTCCAAGGATAGCTAGAGAGGTTGTAATTTATTTCTAAAAAGAACTTCACTAAAAATAAAGAGAGAGAGAGAGAGGGAGCTGGGGAGATAGATCCACTGGTGAAGTGCTTGCCTGGCAAGCATGAGGACCTGAGTGTGATCCACAGAACTCACAGAGGCATGTTGACACATGCCTGTAGTCTCAGCACTGGGGAGATGGGGACAGGAGGGCCCTGGGAGCTCCAGACCAACGAGGGGCCCTGCCTCAAAAGAGGTGGACATCCCGCTTTCTCTCTCTCCTGCCCTCTTTCCATCAAATAAATAAATAAATAAATAAATAATATTTTAGAAAGGGCTGGAGGGATGGCTTAGTGGTAAGGTGTTTGCCTGCAAAGCCAAAGGACATAGGTTCTATTCCCAGGACCCATGTTAGCCAGATGCACAAGGTGGCACATGCACCTGGAGTTTGCAGTGGCTGGAGGCCCTGGTGTGCCATTCTCTCCACCCCCCACTGTCAAGTAAATAAACTATTAAAAAATAAAAATGGCTACAGGGATGGCTTAGAGGTTAAGGCGCTTGCCTACAAAGCCTGAGGACCCAGGTTTGATTTCCCAGGACCCACATAATCCAGATGTACAAGGTGGCGCATGTGTCTGGAGTTCATTTGCAGTGGCTGGAGGCCCTGGCATGCCCCTTCTCCCTCTCTCTCTCTCCAATAAATAAATAAAAATTAAAACAAAATATTTTAAAAGAGGTGGACAGAATACCTGAGGATGACATCTGAGGTTGTCATCTGACCTCCACATGCTGTGCTCACACATGTACAAATGCACCTACACACAGATGGACATGCACACACACACATGCATGCTACATATGTATGTATTAACAAAAGCCATGGAAACCAAATGCTAAGGAAACTCCAGAGTGTGGCCCCTGCTCTTGCCGTGTCTGAGGGTCCTGGGGTCTGAGGGCAGAACTAGAAGATGATGATCTGGAAGCCACTGCAGCCGTCTTGACTTCCTGAGGCCACTGTTCCAGTGTCTTTGGGGTCTCATCATTGCAGCACATTTTAAAGCCTTGTGCAGCTGCACTTGACCCGCTGCTGGCTGCTCCCCAGTCCCCAGGGAGGGCAGAGGTGTAGGTGTAGCTCAGCCTGGAATCCTCTGTAAGGATTTTTGGCTTCAGATCTCTGTTACCCCAAGCCCATTTGCTTTCAAATGGATTCCAAACCGATTGAAAGATTCTATTTTAGAATCCCTCTGTAAAGATGGTATTTCCCATCTCATCCTGTTGAAAAATCACCCAAAAGCAGTAAGGAAAATGAGAATAAAAAATGCCAAGTGCAGGCTGGAGAGGTGGCTTAGCAGTTAAGGTGCTTGCCCGCAAAGCCTAAGGACCCAGGCTCGATTCTCCAGGACCTACATAAGTCAGATAGATGCACAAGGTGGCGCATGCCTCTGGAGTTCGTTTGCAGTGGCTGGATGCCCTGTGTGCCCATTCTTTCTCTCTCTCCATCTCTAAAATCTGGAGACATCTATAAGGCTGAAACACAATGTAGGAGAAAAATAGGCAAAGGAGAGAGAAGGACAGGAAGGCTCAAGGGAACTGGGAGGAGGTCTACAGCAGAGAGGCAGACAGACCCGTCCTCCCCAGAGCAAAAGATCCAATCCCAGGGAGAAGCAGCCACTGTGTTCTGGGAAAGAGGCAAGAAAATGGATGGGCCAGGAGCAGGTGTTTCTGGGTGCAGCCGGCCATAGAGCCTCAGAAGGTGGGGTGAGACCAGGAACTGTATGGTAAGAACATTGCTGAGTAAGAAGAATCAGTGTTGGTGAGGGCTGCCGACAGCCGGGATGACTAAGGGAGCTTCCCCACCTGAACAACCCTTGACAGCAAGGTAAGTGCTTGCTTAGAATATGACCTTGACTGACACTTTGTGTAGCTTCATCAGATGGACAGAGGAAGAATCATATTCTATGACCAATTATGATTCAAATCTACTTTCAAATACCAGAAGGAAAACACTGAATGAACAGCATGAAGGGATGGCAAATGAAAGAGGAAAAGCAACCACTGTGAACAAACACATCACCAGGAACATTTAAAATCAAGAGAGCTATTGAACTGCATAAAACAAGAGTACAAAGACAATATATAAGAACTCCTGAAAAAAAAAAACCTGTAGTGGCAGAGAAAGTTAACCAGAGGTTGCCAGACTTCAGGAGAGAGCTGAGTAAAATTATGAAATCTTCATAGCAGGAAGTGAAGCTGGAAGTAAGAAAAAGAACATTCTAAGGAGCACAAAGCAGAGAGCCAAGACAGATGTAAGCAAAATGAAACCTGAGAGGACAGGGGGAAAGATGCATCATGAACAGCATGGCACCTATGAAAAGAAATACCAAGTTGTTACTAAATTAAAAGTAGAATTCAAAAAGTTCCCTAGAATTGGGACCACTGGATCATCCAAAGGTAAACATATTAAATCAAACAACTTCTTTGCAACAAGGGAAACAGTTATCAGAGTGAAGAGATAAGCTACAGAATAGCAAAAGTCTTTGCTAGATAGTCATCTGACAGGGGCTTAGCATCCAGAATATATAAAGAATTCAAGAAATTAAATCCCAAACAAGCAATATAATCAATAAATGAGCAAACGGAGTGAGCAGATGCTTTTCAAATGAAGATAAGCAAATGGCCAGTGCATATATCAAGACCATTAACATCCTTAGCCTTAACATCAGGGAAGTGCAAATCAAATTTACACTGAGATTTCACCTCACCCCAGTCAGAAGGGCTACCATGAAGAAAAAAATAATACTTGATGGGGAGAATGCAGAGGAAAGGGAATCTACATACTGCTGGTAGGAATATAAATGAGCCCAACCACCATGGCAATCAGTGCAGAGTTTTCTTAAGAGACTTAGAATGGAACTGCTTGTGATCCAGGGATAGACTCCCAGGTAGATCACCGAAGAACCTCAGTCAGCACACGGTAGTGATACCTGCACGTACACGTCTCTGGAAATACTACTTACAATCACTGGGCCAGAGAATCAGCCTCAGTGCTATCAGTAGATGAATGATAAAGAAAATGTGACATGCACACACCCACACACATGCACACACATACACACATGCACACAGATATTATTTAGCCATAAAGAATTAAACTATAACAACTGGGAAAAAATGTATAGAGCTGGAGTTCATATTTAACAAACCCAATTCAAAAGTCAACAAGTTTCCTTTCATATATGGAATCTAGAAACAAAGCTGATATAAGTAAAAGGGAGACTATTGGGGACCAGCAAGGGAATGTAAGAGAGGAGGGGAACTGAGGATAGTGGGAGGATGGATACAGTCAGCGTATATTATATGCATATGTGAAAATACCAAACCAGAGCCCATTTTCTGTATAACTCATATGCACTGATGGAAATTATTTCGAAATTAGCTTTGAGGCTGGTGGGATTTGACCATGGCTCATGTGAGGCACATTCATGGAAGATGGACAACTTGGGCTTTGCATTAATTCATCCTGAATTAATTAGCCCAAGAGATCCCCATGTCTCTACCTCCCAGCACTGGGAATGCAGGCACACTGTGCCACCACTCCTGGCATTCGCGTGGGTTCTGGAGGTGGAACTCAGGCCCTCGTGTTTGCATGGCAGCCACCCTGTCCACAGAGCATCTCCCCAGTCTCCATATTGGGCATCTCTCAAAGATTGATTTCATGTCATCTTCTCTTCCTTTGTGTTCTGGAAGTCATCATGAAGACCACTGTACCTCTGTCCTGTCTGAAGGGGCAGCTCTGCAGCCCTTTCCATGCCCCCCCAACACTCAGAACTTCCACTGTCCCTGAGCTGAGGTGATGTTTCAGGCAGGTGAGCTCCTACCTTCTTCCCGTGGCCTTTGCAGTGTCTCATTATTGACATGTCCCTGTCTCCTCCAGGGGAGTCACAGTTTATGTCTCTGTTCAGAACCACTTCAGTCTCATTTTCCCTCTGGGTCTTTTTATCACCATCAGCCAATGCTCGCTCTCTCTCTTTCTCTCTCTCTTTTTCAGAATTCCTACTTAGGACAATTGCTCTTCACATTCTATTGATTTGAAAAACTCAATTCCTTGTTAACTGAAGACTCCTTGAACATCTTTGCTAATATATTCCACACAGCCCCTGCAGGGAGGCTGGGTGCTGAGAGGGCTCAGGAGCTGTCCTTAGCTGATTGCCTGCACCCTTGGAGGGCGCTGTGAGGGGCGGATGGTGGGTGATGTGCCTTGCTGCTCAGTAGTATTGCAGGAATGCAATCTGCATGATTGTGTCCAATTGTTTCTCAGGTCTGATGGCCTGTGTTGGTGCATTTGTGACTGATGGCTCTAGGGAGATGCCAGGTAAAGGACTGGGCTGTATGAGTCACGTAGTGCTGCCATTGCTGTGGAAGTGGAGAACACACGAGGCTCTCAGCCGTGGGCAAGAGAGGCTTGCTGCTGCTCTCCCCGCGCAGTCCGGAGCAAGGAGGAGCCGCCTGCCCGAAAGGCCCAGTGCAGAGGCCCTGCAACTCTTTTCTTTAAAACACCCATCTCTTGGCAGTGACTCCAACTCAGGCATGAGGCTTTGCTATCAGACTTGGTCTGATCTTGACCTAGCTAATGGACCGTGGCAGGATGTTACCTAGGAGGAGGAAGGTCACCCTGGCCCTGGAGTGTCCCATGTGATTCTGCTGACAGCTCCTCCACTGCACAGTGGCTCTGTCTGGCATCCACCTTGACTGGTGACACTCTCTTAAGAGACTTAATATTGAGAGAAAACATTTGAAGGAAAAGTTACACATATTTTTAGGTTTCCTTACATTGTTCAGAGGAAAAAAATAAGCCTGATGTTGGGGCAAGTGGACCCAAAGCATGGGCTTGAGCAGAGTCACATCCCTGCTCACTGCCCATTCCTCCCTGAGATCTCACAGAGCAGAGTCTCAGAGCCAGGGGTGGCCTGAGCAAGAGCTAAAATTCCCTAATATTATAGAAAAAGGGATGGGGGCCTGGGAAAGGTTTCTGTTTATAGACCATCGCCTGCAGTACTCATTTCCCCAGTTGCTGACCAGCTATGGAATGGGTACCTACTAAATATGTGAGCATCTGGGGACTGCGCCTTTCTTCTTCCCTGTCTTGTTGCTTCTAGAAGCACGAGCTGGTTGAGGCAGCGTACTCTGTATGAATTTATACTTCTGCCTTCATGTTCTCCACTCTAAGATGCTGCCAGGTAGCAAGTGACCCTTGATGTTGGTTGAACTCTCATGAATATATGCAAATTAGCAATTAAGCTGCCATAGACCACTGAGCTTGTGGACTGGGCTCACATAAAATTATGCCTTTGAATTCCCATTTACTTCCAGTTTTGTATTAGTAGACATGTTTTTTTTCTTTTGAAATTCCCACTAGTGACCAATTTGGGAATCATTATTCATCCATTTATTTATTTGCTACTTGTTGCTTCATTTTTATACCTGAAAAGAGGATTATTCCTTCCAAGGATACATGGAATAACAATTCTGTGGTACACCCTAAAGACAACAGTACGGGGCTAGGAAACGGTTGACTGGTAAAGCATTTGCCGCTCACACATGGGCACCTGAGCTCAGAATTGCAGCAGCCACAGAAAATCACCAGACCTGGTGATATGGGAGAGCTGAGACAGGTGGACCCCTAAGGCTCACTGACTATCTAGTCTAGGTGAATCAGTGGGCTCTGATTTCAATGAAAGACTGTGCCTCAAACAAAGTAAGGGGGAGACTGGCTGAGAAAGACACCTGCCATCAACCTCTGGTCTCCGCCTCATACACATACACAGATGTGTACACATGTATGCACACCACAAACACACATGCAAAAATAGCATCATGACAACTAGGAGATTTGAACTTTTGTCCAAGCCCAGGCTAACTTATTTGTGACTATATATATAGAGTCCCAACTCTCTTGGTCTCTTATTTCTCTGTCAAATGAAGAAGCAGTAGCTGACCCGTGATAGCCCTGCAGACTCCGATGGTGCTTGTACTGGGCACGGGTGGAAGGAACCAGGAGGGGCCTGGTGAGGAGCCTGCATATGTGCCCCCCTCTTCTAATGGCAGATGACCCTGGACTTATCCGCACAGTTCCAAATGGGATATCACCACACTCTCACAAGGAGGATCTCAGAGCCTCTGGAGCCACCGTGTTGCAGGTGACTGAGGTCTTCTGACAGCTGGCTGCCATGTGGAGACTTGTCTCTCTTGACAGAGGCCCCAGCAGGGCTCCGGAGTATCTGCAGCCTCTCGATCTTCTGTACTCAGGGGAGGCAGGAGAACCCCTGTGCTGTAGGAAGTAGGGGCACAGAGATGAGCCCATCCTGGGGGGCTAGGAGGATAGTTCTGGGTAGCCTTGTGGCCACCTGCCCACCTGCACCTGGTGCCTTCTGGGGAGCCCTGAGGTGCCCTGGAATCTCCCACAGGCAGGGTGTAGGCCCAGTGGGTGTGGGGTTTGAGCAGAACCCTCTTCAGCCGCCCCAGCTTATAACGGCCGCTGCAGCATTCCGACGCTCCATTCGGCCGAGGCCTCTTGCGGCCGCTCTCAATCTCCAGGACAGGAGCACAGAGGGAGGCCTCACCGCTCTCCAGGAGCTCGGGGCCCCAGCGCTGTCTTGCCTTGGACAGGATTTCCCTGCTGGGAAATTCTCTTCCCTTCATGGCCTCTGGGATGGATGGCAGAGAATAAAGCCTGGCAGCAGGCAAGCTTCATGACAAGGCTTGTGCGGTGCTTAATTAATTAATAATATAGTCATGTGAATTTAAGACGCTGATTGATGTTGGATACAGAGGGATTTGGGCTCCACTTCTCTTTATGAGCTCTCTCCTTTGGTGACAAATTGGAGTGGGAGAGGTAGGTCAGTGGGGCAGTATTTTGGGAGTGCTACCGGGAACATTCCTGTTGTTGCTTTTTTCTTACTTAGTGGTGGAAGGCCACTAGCATGCTGCTTTGGGATCTCTTAATAAAGCCTGAGCTGACTCAAAGAAATGGAGAAAGCACACCCATGCCAACTGGCATCTATTGAGCTTACTGGAGATGCCTGCCAGTGCAGACACTTGGCTGTGGTCATTGGTTCAGATCAAGGTGACGACTCACCAAACGAGACTCCCAGTCATGGCTGAGGACAAAGTCATTGTGCACACCGGACTGGTAACCGCGATGTCGGAGCAGAACGGCCAGGAGTGCTAGTGTCAGTCAGAGAGTCAGGGCAGGCTCTGAACACCCCAGAGATCAGCGGGGATTAGGGTTTCCTCAGCGGTGTCTGCTCATACAGCCAGTGCTCCCAGGAGAGGAGCAAAGCGGGGAGGCCCCAAGGCACGTCTTAAGAAGGGCGCCCAAAGCTTGGGCTTTCTTTACTCTTTGGCCCCTCACTCACAGCACTGTAGAAAGACATCCCCCAGTCTGACCTTCTCCCTTAATAGCAAATCACTATAGAGGATGTCACTAAAGAGACTTCTTGCCCAAGGTCCTATGATTGGCAACAAATTAGAAATGCCCTTTTCATACTTTCAAATATCTTAACCAAGAAACATGGAATTTCTTATCAAAATGATAGAATGGGAATAATGCCCTGTGTATCCCACCAGGTTGGAAGGAAAGACCTGACACTTCTCAGGGGGGCTTGAGGCTCTGTTGTAAAAGCTGGAGCTGAGGCTCAGGGGTAAGGCTAAACAACATCCCCAGCTGGGGCTGAAGCTCTGTTTCCCACCTCCTGTTCAATGATCCAAACTACCCCCGTCCCTCACTGCATCATGGCCCATTAGGGCCCCATGGAAAGTCTCCACAGATCTCTGTGGGCTTCCCACCAGGCAGTACAGTCAGGGCCAAAAGTTCCCAGGCTGTCACTTTTCCCAGGCCCTCTCTGACACCTGTGCAGCTGCAACACTGCTTCTCTGGCTGAAATTTCCCCAAGCCCGATGACAACCACCCAAGCAGTAAGGCACCAGTGGGAGGGCCCGACCCTTGTGGCCTGTCCTTCCCATACTATGCGCACCTGAAGACATGCTAGGCTAGCCTGGTTCCGGCGGGCACCGTTTTGGACCTCAGCACTCATGGTCCAGGCCGTGTGTCCACTGTGTCGATATCAGAGGCCATTCTCTGGAGGCCTGCTTCCTTCAAGGCCATCCTCCTGTTTGTACTTTCCCTGGAGTCACTACAGCAGGCTGGGTTGGAAGTTGAAGAGCACCCATGGGTGACTGTTGTGGGGGCTGGAGGGTAAGAAGTAGGCAGGCTTTTCTGCTAGCATGCAGTCTCCTCTGCTTCAGAACCTTGTGTTCTTCCCTGGGGGGGGGGAGGGGCGGTGGTCCTGCCACCTTCTGAGACTACAGCCCTGCCCATCCCCAGCCACCTCAGCACCTCTGCTTCCGCTCAGGTCAGGATCCAAGCAGTTATTGGGATAAGGTCAGCTCTAATGTGAAAGACCTGGGGAACTTTTTAAGGAGGAATCTTTGACTTTTAATCACTCGGTCCAGCAGAGTGGCAGCAGGAACTCTATAAACTCCAGACCATCATGGGTCAGGGGTAGCCTGACCTGGCCAGAGACTAGCTCAGTATGGGAATAAGAGGACAGGTGACAGAAGGGCAGGCGAGGACAGAATAAACACACACTGTGTAGGCTTGACTATGAGAGAGCAGGAGCAGAGGCAGGGTACCCCAACTTGAACCAGCATGGACAAGCCTGATGCCCCCATAGGGTGGTGGCCTATGTGATACTCCCTGGTGAGGTATATGAGGACTCCATGGAGAGGTGTTTGCTAGCTCCGTGGTGGCATGTGGTTGGCTCCATGATGGGAAATGTGTTAGCCCTATGCTGGGATGTGTTCTGGCTCCATGGTGAGGTCTGTGCTGGCTGCATGGTAGGGTGTGTGTTGGCTTCATAACTGTTGTGCCCTGGCTCATGGGCAGAATGTCCTGTTTTCTTCCAGCATGGTGAGGCCTGGCCTTCACTGTGGCCATTGGTTAAGGATTTTCTGTGAGAACTTCCTGCCATCGAATGGAGTATGGCCAGCTCTGGAAGGATTCAAGAACAAATAATTGTGAGGGCGTTTTCCCAGGGAGAAGAGGGGTCTTTGTGCTGCACCTCACGATGTGACTGTGTCTTCACTGGGCATACCCTGCAATTGGGCTCCCATGCATCCCTGTGAGTCCTTACAGAACAGGCTCGGCCAGAAAGATTCCATTTTCAGTGCTATTTTGTGATTCAAGTGTTGACTTCAGGTAAGTGATGTCATCGTCAGAGTTCTCTGAAAAAGGGGCCTTCCCAACTCTGAGCACATTTCCCTACTGATCTGTATAAACACCTCAGAAGGCAACTTCTACTCTGCCTCGTGATTGCCTCTCCATCACCACCAGCCTCTGTGACAGCCAACCCATCATTCCTTTGATGAGTAACTAACAAGCTATATGTATGTAGAAAGTTATCTATGTTTTTTATGGCTCTGGGGATTGAACTCAGGGCCTCTCACCTGATGCATGATCTTTTCTACCTCACGTTTGCAGTTGCATCCCAGCTCCAGTAAGTTTCTTTCTTTCTTTTTTATTTTTTTAAAGAAACACAGAGAAAGGCATTCTGTGCCTTGAAATTCTTCACGTATTTACCAGGGTCATTATAGAAGGGTCACACCAGTGTAGCCTTTCAAATTAAATGAAATTAATCCGTGTGTTTTTTTTTTTTTTTTTTTTTTTTTTTTTTTTTTTTTTTTTGGTTTTTCGAGGTAGGGTCTCACTCTAGCCCAGGCTGACCTGGAATTCACTATGGAGTCTCAGGGTGGCCTCGAACTCACGGCGATCCTCCTACCTCTGCCTCCCGAGTGCTGGGATTAAAGGCGTGCGCCACCACGCCCGGCTTAATCCGTGATTTTAGGATGGCTGGCACATCCTCACTTTAGTCCTGGGGGGAAATCATGACCTTCGTGGTGCAATGGACAGATGTCTTCATCAGCAGTTCTGTCATTGTCCCCTCTGCAGTGGTCACTCACTTATTTTCTTGAAGGCTCAGTCCTGTAGCTTTCCTAACCTCCACCCAGGGCAGAAGTTGTATATGAGTGGTAGTTTAAGCCTGCTAGTTACTGCCCTATGTGTCCTTCCTTGGACCCAGGCCCACTTCCCACCACACTGGCCTTCTCCTTGGAGTGTCGTTGCATGGGCCTCTACCTCATCTCTGCCTGTAGATAAGGAGCTAGTTCCTTTTTTTTTTTTTTTTTTTTTTGGCACTTTCTAGTAAAATGACTACATGTTCATCCTCAGTCCCCAGCATCTCCTCCTGTTGTGATGTCCTCTCCATGGTAAAGAATACCCGAGATCCATGCCATACACCCTCTCCTAGGCTGGCTTTTCAGCTAGTCTCCCCCAACCCAGCTTCCCCCTCCCCCTGTGCCCTTCAGGTCTGGGAGTCTGTGTGAACCCTGGTCTCTCTGTGCCACCTCCAGATGAAGGGGTATCAAGCCTTGTCTGTCTGCATCGGCATTCTTCCCTCCCCTCAGTCTCCTCTTTCTTTCTCTCCGTCATTGAGTGCCCTGAGGACAGGGAAGACCTGTGCCTGGGATGGAGATGGAGAAGCTCCGCCTTGCTCTCTTCTCTGCTCTCCAGCTGGACACAGCATGGCAGCAGGCAACAGCGTGGGCGGTGGTGGCTGCGTTTACACTATTCGGGTTCTACTTCTTAAGTGCAAAACTGAGAACAGAGAGCATTTCTTCAGGATGCTGCTTACGTCTGTGGAATGTGACAATGTTATTTAGTTCCCAAGGCTGATGGGGGGCCTTGCTGACATTGACTCCTACATCTAGAACCTTCTGATGTGTGAGTATGAGGCACTCCTTCACTCTGAAGCCCCCTCACTGACATGGACTCGGACATCTAGAACCTTCTGATGTGTGTGTGTGTGTGTGTGTGTGTGTGTGTCAGTCACTCCTTCACTCTGCAGCCCCCTCACTCACATGGACTCGTACATCTAGAACTTTCTGATGTGTGTGTGTGTGTGTGTGTCACTCCTTCACTCTGCAGCCCCCTCACTCACATGGACTCGTACATCTAGAACCTTCTGGTATATGTGTGTGTGAGTAGCACTCCTTCACTCTGCAGCCCCGGGTGCTTTCTCTCACCTCCAGCGCTTCTGTGGGCTACTTTCATAAGCCGGTTTGGCCAGGCTCATTTTCAGAGATTTCATCAAACTCTAGTCTAGGAGTTGCTCTGACGAGATGCAGTTAACACCTACAGCTGGTTGACTGTAAGTAGAGCAGACGTCTCTCCCTGAAGTGTCTGGGCCTCAATCCAGTAGCTTGAGGCCTTGAAAACAAAGCTGAGGTTCCTGGAAGAGAAGCTCCTGTGCCTTAGAATGGCTGCCTGCACTCTCTGCAGGTCCCAGCTTCCCACCTTCCCACGGCCTCTGCACAAGCCTGACCCTATGGCTAAGCAAGCCAGTTCCTTAAAGCAGACTTCCTAATATCCACGGAGAATAGCTACAAGTAACTACTGCGCATGTTCAACTTCCTATGGGACGATTGGGACAGCCCCCATCTTATCACCAACTCAGGGACAGCCTCGATTTCTGAGTCAGAGTGATATCCCCACACACTCTGAGCGCATAGTTCTTATGCTGTCAGGGCACCTCTGTCATAGCAGATGTCCTGGTAACGATAGTGTTTGCCCATCCCATGCATCTCCTTCATAGAAGTGTTTCTCACTGGCTCACAAGACCCTGGGAGAGCATATGGCATACAAATACAATAGATTCTCGATCGATGTCTTCAAATCAGATGGGGTGTAGGACACGCAGCCGACCCCTCACACCCATTTACCCTTTCTTTGTTTTCCAGGAATGTTTATGCACTGGCTGGGTCTCACCTACACAAAGTGTCCCTGCTCACTGTCTGCGTGTCCCCACACCCTCATCTTAAGGATTCCGGAACCTCCTCCTGTGTGAAGGAATGAACATCTCCATCAGTAAAGACGATAATGAGAGGACAAGCAGGCTCACGGGACCCTCCAGAGCTTAGGACTCAGTCCCTCTGGTGGTCATTAAGCATGTCTCTATGTCTCACAACAGTATATATATATATATATATATTTTGGTTTTTCGAGGTAGGGTCTCACTCTAGCCCAGGCTGACCTGGAATTCACTATGGAGTCTCAGGGTGGCCTCAAACTCTCGGCGATCCTCCTACCTCTGCCTCCCGAGTGCTGGGATTAAAGGCGTGCGCCACCACACCCGGCGCTCACAACAGTATTTTTAACATTTTTAACATGATTATAGGAGCTGGTCTGCCTCCTCTAGGACCTCTGGAGAAAACTCGGTCAGATGTGAGTAAAGTGAAAAGCATCACTTGCTCCTCCTCTCTCATGCTGGTCTGCCACCTCAGCGAGGCTATAGCTCTTCATGCTTGTAGTTCCATGGCCCTCTGCCCTTTTCAGGCACCAGGAAAGAAGGACTGTGTGGCTTTGTGTGCACATGCTTGGCAGGAGGGTTAAAGATGGAAGTGTTCACCTTGGGTACAATTCTCAGGCCCCATCATGAACCAACCCTTGTCCCCTGCCCATGTCTTAGGACCCCAAACTAGACACATACAGGACAACCCCATGGCTTCCCTCCTGCCCTTCCCCACTCAGGTCTGTCTGTCTTGGGCATTGTTCCTGCAGAATTCTGATTTATTCCTACAGGCTTCCTGGGAAAGAGAGCTTAAAGTGATACCAGCCGAGATTATAATAAAATGTGACAATGGCTAACTCCAGAGACAGGTTTTCTGATGGAGAGTCAGACTTGAGAATGCGGCCCAAAGACCTTAATAAACTATCGTGGCTTGAATGTTAAGTGTCCCCCACATGTTCATGCATTTGAACACCTGGTCCCCGGCTGGTACATTGTTTCGGAAGGGTGTGGAACCTTTACAAAGTGGATCCTTGCTGGAGGAAGTGAGTCACTGGAGGTGACCTGCTGTCTTCCACTACTGTGCCCTGCCTTCTTTGCCGTGGTAGACTGTATCCCTTCCCAAACCATGAGACAAAGTAATGCTTTCTCCCTTAAGTTGTTTCTTGTCAGGTATTTGGTCACAAGAGTGAGGGAAATGACTAAAACAGAAGTGTTGCATTACTACTTTTGAAAGCCTAGACAAAATACTACCAAAATCATTTCCTTTGCCAATGCATGAACAGTTCTGGGGGTAAAAATGTCTCATCTACTAGCATCCAATTGATTCACTAATTTCAATGAAAATGATTGCATCCCTAGTATGTTCTAGGCCACGTGCTGACTGGGTGCAGGACGATTTGAAGGGGAAAGGGACCCTGTCCCTTAGAGTCTGCAGAATTTGGGACAAAACCAGCAGAGGTTCAAGGACATTGGAAGTCAAGCAATCCCTGCTAGCATCTGATGCAGGGTAACCTCTATCACAATTTCAATCAGCAACCATTTCTGTCTCCACCTCCCTTGTTGGGTGTGGACTGCCTGGAAAAGTAGCCACTGCAGTTTGACCAGCTCGGTTATGCTGTGTTTCCTTACACTGGGCCAACATTGGTCATCTTTCATTTTTCTCCCATAGCTCTAGCTCTTCCTCTGGGAGCTGCCCACATGTACCTTGGCAACTTGGAGAACAATGATGGGGCTCTCCATTCCACGTAGGTGGCCTTCTGCTATCCTCTTCAGCCATTCTTGTTGCTAAAGCTGTTTTACCTGACGAAAGTGGCTTGGATTTTGGAGGTAGTCTTGGAGCTGAGCTGGTGTCTCACTGCATGGGGTTAGGCCCTTGTTGTTTTTGAAGTTAATCATGAATTTCTATTGTCTGACTTGTACAACAGAACAAAACTTCCATCTCGTTAGACCATTCTGAAAACAAATCCACAACACCTTTGTGAATATGCCAGCGAGTCCTGTGGACTATGAATGGCTCCCATGTCCTCTTGTCTGCTTGTTCCTCCTTGGATCATCCTGGCTGCTCATTGCCTACTTAAGGCATTTGGGCTGGTGCTTGGTATGCAGAATGTCAGTCTAGTAGAGGTAGTGGCCTCACTTCACGGGTTTAGGTGAATGTTTAAGTGGGAGCAGGACTGTACACAGTCTAAGCAGGCTTCCATTATGCAGTCTGTATCAAAGCCTTGGCTCCTTGAATTTCTCATCCAGCTGAAAGTCCTCAGGTTTTTGTCTGTTTGGGGATTGGGATACACTAGGCTTCCTGACCACAGTAGTTGGAAAGTGGCTTACGAAAGGGCTTTGACGTTCCTTCCAGCTGAATTGTTGGTGTGCTGTCAGGCGTGCAGCCCACTTGAGACGTCCCTGAGTCTCTGCCCATCATTGATTTTATTGCTGGCTCTCCTAAGTTTGCGTGTCAGCTACAGTTCAGTTGAACATATTTTATTTCAAAAATTGATACTGATCTGGCTGCAATCTCTTTTCCTCATTGATTTTCCGGGGTTGGATCAGCATGTCAGGACTACAAAAAGAGTACCCCACACCTTTCAATGGTCTCTCAGTGGGAAAACATGACCTTCCAGTGGGAGACCATGACCGACCTGCTGAGCAGAGTTTCTTGCAAGTACATACCTCCTATGTCAATTCAGAACACTGACATGAGGCACAGATCAGTGAAAAATCCTGCCTCCCCTCAGAGTGATGCAAGTCCTTGAACCCTTCATGTATTGTTCAGTCAGCTGGATGTCCATCTCGGGAGATGGTGACCTTTGGATCCTGTGTCACCATTGTGGAAAAAACCTTCCCAGAGCACAAGCATATGGATAGCACCAGTCATGAAGGGGGTTGATACTTACAGAGCACACTGTCAGAGTGTCGCTAGAGTGTCAGCAGAACCTGCATATGGAGTTCTGCTAACCCCACTTTACAGACACGGAAAATGAGCTTTAGAAAAGCTCTGAAGATTTCCCTAAGATTACAGACTGGAAAGTGGTGGAGCTAGACTTGAACGTGGGAAGGCTGGCTTTGTACCATTGGCCTTGACCACCTCTCATGCCTGGATTGTGGTTAAGGGACCAGCAGTTGTATGGTGGGATTTAAATAGTTATTGACATTATAATTTTCTTTTGGAAGATATGATGTAACAGATAGATGGTATATTTGGTGGAGAAGGTTATTGCTAAGGAAAGGGTGGATACTAGTCTTTTTATTTTATCCCAGTCCAAATTTCCCCTTTAAGTCCATCCATCTACAGAGTACACTTTCGTGCATGATATTATTATCAATTCTGACACATTCCATCTTAAAATCTTAAAGAGTGAGCAAGTGAAAATAAAAGAAATTGTTACCCGCTTTCCCGGAGTTCTCATTTCAAATAATCTTTAGAGTCATAGGTAGTGCACGTGGAGCTTGGGAGCAATGACCTTGAGCCACACCGTGGTGTTTTCAACAGTCAAGGTCATTTGCTGAGTCTTGTTTCCTGAATAGTGGCAAGCAGAGGGATAAAGGGGTCTTTTCTGGTAATTGTTGAGTCAATATCGTGATTATCTAGTTAGAGTAATTTTCTCTAAGATTTCCATTCAATCAAGGCTTTATTTTCCTACTTTATAGTTGTATGAATCCAGGTATCACTTGAATGTCTTTAAAATATGTCTCATAAGATTGTGGTCATAGTGCATGGAAATTGTGGTGTGAATGTAAAATGTCTCCATAGACTCAAAAGTGTGAACCCTTGGTCCTCAGCTAGTGATGCTGTTTGGGAAGGTTGTGGAGGAAGTAGTCACAGGGGGCTGGCCTTGGGGTTTTATAGCCTGACCCTACTTCCTGTTAATTTTCTGCTTCCTGGCTGTGGCTGCAATGTGATCAGTCAGCCTCCTGTTCCTGCAGCCATGCCTTCCAGTACTGATGGATGGGTACCCTTGAAACCAGAAGCCAAAACAAACTCTCCTTCCTCAAGCTGCTTCCTGTCAGATAGTTGGTCTAGCAACAAGTAAAGGAACTAATGGAGAAATCTAATTCACTAGAAAATGCCATTTTCTGTGGTTGTGTCTCCATTGCTCAGATCTTGGTCACTCACATTTCGATTCCTTCAGATTGGATCCTGCTTCATGCCATGTGTTGCATGAATTTTAAACCCTTCAACAAACCAGTTTTTATCAGAGAGAGAATGTCAAGTACTCTCAGTCACTAATGAGCTGGCATTTTCTTGAAATTCCTCAAATAGTTATAATTACCCAAGACATAGTGAGACATCTGGCATACGGGAAACAGTCCTCCAAATAGACCAGTGAGAAAGGCCGTCAAGATGGAAAACCATTAGAAGGAGGAAATGGCCATTAACCCGACAGGGTAGCCCAGAGCATGCTGGGAGGTTCCAAGGACACTGCACTTTCTGCCTGTATCCTTGTTTGTATCACTGTCCTGCGTTACCAAAGATGCTGCTGCCACTGCTGACATTGTCGTTTCCTGGGCCAAGAGGTCCATTTGTGCATATTCGGAGTACATCTCTGCTGTGCCCGCTGCATGGGGAAGCCGGGAGGTGGCTCAGCTTGCAAGCCATGCCACCGAGAGCTCAGATATTCTGGGAAGGCAGCCTGCAAAGCAAACCATGTGAGCAGTCACCCAATGTCACCCAGAGGCAGTGGATATAAGAAGATGGGAACATTTGTTTTTCTTTTATGAGTTCTCAAAATACTTGACCTTATCCTTGAGTTGATCAAAGCATGCATGCGTTGCCTCCCAGCCTTTAAAGCCAACTGATGTGTCCCCAGCATTTCAGGATGCAGACTTCAGCATGCAGTCTTAGGTGCACAGTGCAAGTCTGGCCTAGAGAAGTGCCCAGAACCCAGAGAAAATCATCTACAGCTCCAAAGCCACCCCCATGCCAGTGAAGGTGGCTGTAGGGTCTTCCCTGGTAATTTTATGTTCAAACACACCTGGCCCAGAAGAGGATGGGGTTTCCAGGTGTTCTGGCCAAGGGGCAGGCAGTCATAAGGGTAAAATTCTTCAGGAAATGTATAGAATGAATAGTGGGAAAACACACATGTACATCTTGCATGGCATTTTTCTGATATGAGCTGCTAGAAGAGAGAACACGGGTTTGTCACAAAGCTCCCAGAGTGACAACTCAATAGATCAACGGAAAAGCCCTCAGAGATGACTGACACAAAGACCAATGGATATCAGCACTAGACCATGTCACCCCTGACGTGTGAGATGGGGAGCCATCCTGGGTGCAAGAGGGGCCCTGGGCTCAGGGGATGTTAGCAATGGCTTGAAAAGAGGGCACCGTGTCTACTACACAACACCAGGACACTACACAGCACACCGAGCTATTTCCCAGCCCGTATGTGGAAGTGCGCCTGGCGTCGGGCAGGGGAGGTAGCTGCATCAGCAAAGCGCTTGCTGTGCAAACATGAGGACCTGACTTCACTCCCCCGACTCCATGTTTAGGAAAAGTTAGATTTGCTGATGCACTTATTATCCTAGGTGGGTGGGCTGGCACAGCCAAATCTCGGGGGCTCACTGGTCAGCCAGTCTAGCCTGCTTAGAGAACTGCACAGCAGTCAGAGCTCCCTGTCTTGAAAGAGATGGAAGGTAGCTTGAAGGACGGGATGGGCAAAAGGATGCGCTTGATATGCAAACAGAAGGAAGAAAACTGCAGGGGGAGAGGGGGAATTGGAGGGAAGAGGGAGGAAAGGATAGAAGAAAGAATAGGAATAGACAAAAACAAATTGTATGTGAAAATGTCATAAAAAACACTAGATAAAAAGGTGGGTGGCATATTAAGAATGATACCTGAGGTTGTTCCCTAGCCTTCATGACACCTGCACACACACACACACACACACACACATACCTGATATAACTAGGTTTTATCTTAGTTACATATATTTTCAACAATATTGATTTGCAAGAGGAAAATAAAGCAGTGGCTAAACTCCTTTAGCAGTAAATACTCCATATTCAGGTCTAGGTTCTAGGTACTGTCTAAAGCAAGATCAGCTCTTGACACTGGGGTTCAGTGTAGCCCAGTGTGTGGGCTCAGCTGTAGGTGCTGGCCCAGAGGGGAGCCTATGAACAATGAAGGAAGGAATGCCAAACAGTTACTGGGATGCTCACTGGCAACTAGATACCAAGCATGTATAAAAATCAGCCTGTTCAAGGGCTGGAGAGATGCCTTGGAAGTTAAGGCATTTGCCTGCAAAGGCTAATGACCGCTCGACTCCCCTGAACCCACATAAGCCAGATGTACATGCATCTGGAGTTTGTTTGCAGTGGTGCACCCATTCTCTCTCTCTCTCTCTCTCTGCCTCACTCTGTCCACTCCCTCTCAAATAAATGAAAATAAAATTCTAAAAAAAATCAAGTTGTTCAAAAAGATTGAAATCACTTTTTTGACACCTTTGGCAAATAGAGTTGAAATCTCACCTCAGGTAAGTAGGATTGATATTCTATAAAGAGCACTATGCACACACACACAGGGAGAGAGAGAGAGAGAGAGAGAAAGAGTGAGGAGAGTGAGAGATTTCCAGAGTAATCAGAAGAAACATTATCACTGGTGTTTCTAACACAATTGTGGATGAGGTGGAAAGTGAGACTCCTGTATGAAAGGTGTCAGAATTCTGGGCACATCCCCAAATGACATCTCTTTGAAGGGAGCAAATATGAAAATGCAGGTCATGAAAGTAAGCCTTTCGCAGTAGCCAGAGTGGCAGAGAGTGGGCTGGGGCATCGATCCTCTGCGTGACAGAGCACACTTCAGTAACTACACACTTGCCATCTCGTCTTTCTTCCCCCAAAGGAGAGCAAGCAATCCATATGCAGCTTGTTAAACTAGATGAAATGGATGGAGATCCTATCAGATTTGGATCAATGAACATTTCTGCCAATGGCTAGTTCGTAGTCACAACTCACACAACATTCTGACTAGTGTTTGTGACATCTAGGGTGTTGGGAAGAAACCCACCAAGACGAGAACCAGCAAGCTTCTGCCTTTAGACAAGCAAAGATGGGGGCCGAGGAGCAGATGAGGTGTCATCTGTAGTGCATCTCTAGAAATGCGCTTGTTTCCAGAGTTCCTTGAAATAGTTTTTAAGGGAACTTTTCATGAAATGCTTTTTTTACATTAGTTCAATTTAGGACATTTATGGTATGCCAATGCTGTAAGTATGTGTGTGATCCCTCCTGGTGGTGGGCATAGACACACATGAACACATCATTTGCACAGGGTGAAGGGTTAGAGGTGTGCAAGCAGTCTATAGTGACCCAGTCTGGGGCACAGGGAAGGCTATAGATGTTTCATTTCCAAGGGTTCCAGAGGCAGGCAGAGCTGAGTGCGTGTGGGTATGTATGCTGATGTATGAGTTTTTGTGTGACTATGTCGGGAGTGGCATGGATAAGACCCAGGAGCAAAGAAAGCTTCAAACCTGGGAATGACAGTGTGTGTGCAGGGACAGCAGGTTTGGTTCATGTTTCCACTCTCCAGGGGAAGTCAGTGTCCTGTTGGGGAGCATCCGTGGGACAGCACCTTCTCTGCAGGGCTGAGATCCAGACCACATGAGCCCTTGCACCACATGCTTGTGCCTGAACGTCCCTACAGTTGGCACTCAGTCAAATCAGTCTCTCCTCTGTTCCCTGTTTAGGTTTCTAACACTGTGAAGATGATCTGAACATGTGCCTAACATCCCTGTGTTTTGGAAACTTAATCCTCAACATGACAATGTTGACAGGTGGGACCTTTAAGAAGTGACTAGGCCACAAGGGCTCTGCCTTTGCCAATGGATGAATATTGTCCTCCCAAGCATGAGATCGTGGCAAAAATGATGGGTTTTGGGTTGAGGAGTCAGTTTGGTCAGTAAAGCGCTTGCTTTGCCAACATGAGGTCCTGAGTTTGGTATCCAGAATCTATGTGAAAATGCTGGCTGTGGTCATGCATGCTTGCAATTCCAGTGCTGGGAGGTACGGACAGGCCAGTCTATCTAGCCTAACTGGTGACCTCTGGACAAGTAAGAGACCTTGTCTCATGCAGAGGTGGATGGCATTCCTGAGGAACAGCATGCAAAGTTGTCCCATATGCACATGCACATATATATCTATACATGTGCCCTGCTTTCCCAAAGGTGGGCTCAGTTCCTGTTGCAGTTACCTTCGCATTGCTGGACAAGCACCCAACCAGAAGCAGCTTATGGGAGGAAAGGGTTGGTTCCAGGCTTCCAGATTCCGGGGAAGCTCCACCGTGGTGGAAGAAGCTGGCTCACCTCCACACAGCAGAGAGAAGCCAGCGTCAGCCAGCAGGAACAGCCAGAACTCCAGCTGGCTTTACACCCACCCAGTAGGGCTGGACTCAAGATCTGCCCCCCAGTGACACACCTCTTTCAGCAGAGCTCTGCCTGCTGGAGACTTGATCTTCATAAAAAAATAACTGAGGCTGGGGCTTGAGAGATGGCTTAGCACTTGCCTGTGAAGTCTAAGGACCCTGGTTCGAGGCTTGATTCCTCAGTACCCACATAAGCCAGATGCAGAAGGGGGTGGATCTGGAGTTCGTTTGTAGTGGCTGGAGGCCCTGGTGTGCCCACCCTCTCTCTCTCTCTCTTTCTCTCTCTCTCTCTCTCTCTCTGCCTCTTTCTTTCTCTGTCTGTTGCTCTCAAATAAATAAATAAAAATAAACAAAAACTTTTTTTAAAAAATACCTGAGGCTATGGGGGACATGGACATTCAAACCACCATAGTTCTCACCTTTCCACTGTTTTTAATTTCTTAATTTATTTATTTATTGGGAGAAAGAGAGAATGAGACATACTGAGATTGGGTGCACAGGGGGCCTCTTGCTGCCACTGAACCATCTCCCCAGCCCCTCACTTTCCACCCTTGTGCTCTGAAGGCCGTGCACCAAGAAGACCCTCACCAGACTCGTCCTCTGACTCCTAGACCCCCAGTGCTGGGGAAACACCTCTGTCTTGATGCATTCCCAGCCCCGAGTATTTCAACATAACTGCACAAAGGCAGGCAGGGGCTCCCCTTAATTTCAGTGCCCCAAACGCTCCCAACTTTATCCCAGATCTACTGCCAACTAGCTGGTGCTATGAAGGCACTTTCCCCCTGGCCTTGTTTCCAACTGGGAAATCCACTGGATGGCCTCTGCAAAGTGTGACCACGCATGTACATGGGCAGGGGGAATCTGTGGGGGTGAAACAGCAGGTTCTCCCTTGACTGCATACAGAGCAGAGGTAGATAACCGAGCTGTGTTTCTGAGGGACTTTAAAGAATCACTTCTCGCCATCTGTGGCACGTTTAAACACTCCACATATTTCAGGAGACAGTTAACTTCTGTGTTGTAAAGAAAGATTTAATAAAGACGTGCATGTTGGGACTTGCTCTGCCGGCACTTCTGTCTGTGGCTGGCAGCTCGAGGCACGGGCCTTTGACTGTGCAGCCGGGGATTTTCTCAGCTGAACTGCTGTACACACTGCTTTAACTCTTCATGCTCCTTTTCTCAGTTGAGTCACCTTCAAACACTAGCCGGCAGCATAGTGCACAGGTCCAGGTGTCGTGCAAACATGTTGAATCAGCTCCAAGTGCAGGTCCTGGGAGCCTGGGCCCCTGGCTTGCAGAGGGTCACCTCAGCTCAGATGGCGAGGCGAGGCGAGGCGAGGTGGAGCCAGACTGCAAACCCGTTGTTGTGTACCAGGCTCCTGGTCCTCAAACACCACCGTGGAAATACCCTTTGGTTCTCCAAGCAGTTAAGATCCTATCTCTGTTGAAATCATCATGACGGAAGGGAGGGGTAATTTCGGGGAGCCTGTTAGCAGTGCTCTGAAGCATCCTCGCCCCCTTTCTTCTTTTGTGGTCCATCTTTTATCGAGCCCTATCTGCCTTCAGCATCTGGCCTGCCTGCCAATACTAAATATCATTTTAATGGTAATAATACCTTGCACTTTGCAAGTTCCCTTTCATCCGAGGAGCCCAGAGCACTTTAGGAGCATTAATTAATGAAGTGCTGCACACCGTTTGAGGTGGAGATGCCCTGGCGTGGTACGAGATGGTTCAAGTGGTTCCCTCTCAGGCTCGCCCACTCCCCGGGTCTCAGCAGACATTCCAACAAAGGCTCCACCTGCAGGGTTCAACCGAGTCCTCGATGAAAGGCAGGCGCCCCTGCTGAGAACCTTCTGGTGTGGCTGTGGGAGCCTGGGCCCAGCGCTTCACCTCACTTCCTAAAGAGCATCCTTGGACCTGGCCCGCTCCTCCACCTTGTTGTCTCTCGCTTCTCCTGATGTAGAACTTGTAACTCCTCTCAAAGGAGATAAGACCAGTGTCTATTCTAGCCTTGTCCCCTAGATGTGGGGAAGCAAAGGGACAAGACACGAGGTGTCCGGCCATTCTGCTGTTACAAGGGCAGAAGAGAGGTGAACTGTCCCTATCCTGGGCCCAGCAGCATACGAGCCTTTCCACTGAGAGACCAGACACCCTGTGGTAATCTGTGCAGCCAGTGTTTACGACTGTCTGCCTATGCTTGCTGTTCGTAAAGACAGAACTATGATGGAAGGAGGCATTAACGCTTCCTTTGGTCTGACCCTGCAAGATGACACGCCAGAGCTGGTGAAAGATAGCTGGGGAGACGTTAGCCCATGGAGGACTTGAAAGGTTTTTTTCACGGCATCCCTCATAGGCCACGTTGGCCAGTCGTTGCTCTGGACCAGGGAAGGGTGTTGAAGGGCCTCCCAGGAGGTGTTCTTAGGATCAGGTGCCCAAGATGCTCTGCTAGATGCAGAAGCCTTGTCATTTTATTTGGTTCTGATGATGCCCTGTCCTGTGAATTTTCCTCTAGCGGTCTGTTAAGAGTCACAGTCGAGCTGGGCGTGGTGGCGCACACCTTTAATCCCAGCACTTGGGAGGCAGAGGTAGGAGGATAGTCATTAGTTCAAGGCCACCCTAAGACCATATAGTGAATTCCAGGTCAGCCTGAGCTAGAGTGAGACCCTACCTTGAAACCCCCAACCCTCCCCCCCAAAAAACCAAAAAAAGTCACAGTCACAGTGGAAAACCTACTCCTGGCAGCCCTGGGTCTTAACTTGGCTGGAGAGGAAGAGAATCAGGCATCAAGTGGCCACTGGGCAAAGCCTGCTGTTGACTGTGAGATGCAAAGGCCAGAGCCTGGGCTGCTGCTCTCCTCTCTCGTATGGGGAAAGTGGTGCCCCGGCCATAGGCTTTTCTGCTGACCACTTGTGCCTTGGTGAGCATAAGTGGAGGCCAGGATGGAGAGAGGGAAAATGGTTGTCTTCTAAGTGACTGGCTGTGTGAATGTGACGGTGTGAGTGTGTCGATATGTATGTGACTATGAAAGTGAGTTTAAGTGTAAATGTGCATGGGTGTGTTTTGTGCTTGTGAGTGTAAGTGGCAGTGAGCACTTGCCGGCTCTGTGGCAGATGCTTCCAATCTGGCTGCTTTGGCTGTGTGTGTAATGGTGACCCTGTGTGGAGTTGGTGCTGCTATAATGTGGATGCTAACCTTCCCTAAAGACCATGTCTTGAAGACCCGTTTCCCAGCATTGCACTACTGGGAGGTGGTGGAACCTTTAGGAAGCAGGGTCTGGGGGAAGTTCCTAGGTCACAGGGTGTGCTTTTGATGGAGATCCTAGGATTATAGCCTTTTCTTCTCTCTCTCTCTCTCTCTCTCTCTCTCTCTCTCTCGTGTCTTTGCTCTGACATGGACTTCTGTCAAAAGGTGCTGGGTTGACACAGGCCCAAAGCAATAAGCCAACAGATCTCAGAAGGGGCCACTCCGGGCTTTCTCCTCCAAAGTCGCTTGTCTCCATTGCTGTCCAGCTACCTGTCCCTGGCAAGCAAAGAGAAGGACCCGGCCAGCCCTGCACAGACTGTGGCTGCCTCAGCCTGGGCACTACACTCCTGCTCACAGTGAGCCTGGGCTTTTCCTCCCAGGGACTCCTGTCCCCACAAGAGCCAGCAAGTCACATCTGCTAGGCTCAAAGCCCATGTTGGTCCCAGTCCCGAGTCTGACCCATCACCTGGTGCCTGCTGTTCCTTAGCCTGTCTTCATCTATGAAATGCTGTTAGGAGTGGCTCCCAGAACAGCCCCAGCATCTGCCCTCTGACTGGGTCAGGCTGGATTGTTGTTCAGAAGCTGTTTCTTTAAATGATCCACCAAAGCAGTAGGTCCTTTGGAACTATTAAAAATAAGTTTAAAAGCTCATATGGACACTTTGCTACAAAGAAAAAAATTCCACAAAGCTGGAATGGGTGGAGGTCTCTTTCTTGTAGGCTACAAAGGATGCACTGCCCTGGTTCAGCCTTGCCAGGAGGAGCTGGCCTAGCAGGTTGGACATCCAGTCCCTCCCCCTGTGGTCAGCAGGCTCATCCCTGCATGGCCTGAGTTCTTCATGGTGGTCTGGAGTGTCCTTGTATCCCTGCGGCTTCCCAGCAGTAGACTGCCCTGGCTCTAGTGTGGAAGGCTCTTCTGTGGAAGCCCACGTGACAGCTTGATATTCCTCTTAAGCTGGAACTGACAACCCCCCACATGTCCGAGACCCTGCTGTCCTGCACTTACACGTTTGCTAGAACTGTGTGTTTGGGACAAGATCAGAAAGGGGAAATCCATCCCTGGCCTTACCCTCCAGAGAAACACATACACCTGGTACATTCCGCCCTTAGAGTCTGGCTAAACTCTGAGGAACCTTTTCAGGGTGGAAATAGGCTTTGCACTTTAACAGCTGTGGCTCTGTTAGAGACATGGCTGTTCTCTGCTCTTGTTACCCCTTGAGGATGACAACATGATGACCTTTCATCCCCTCAGTGCTGTGACGGGGCCAGTGTGGAAACACTGCTTGAGATCACTGTCAGTGAGCACAGCGAAGGTCACGCGAGCTCTCTACTCTCTCCCATGCTTACCTGGAATCGAATCCCACTGCCCGTTGTGGCCAGGGCCCCTCCTATATAGGCTATGTTTTCCCACTCATCACTCCGTGGTCCTCACCCCCAAGCTCTTCTTTTTGCCTGAGTTCTGTGCAGATGAATGTATACGTGATAATGATGGTGGAGAAAGTTTTGAAGTCTCCCACTTTGGAAAGGTGCTTATCCTTTAACACAGTCCACAACAGTGGGTGTCAGGTTGTAGGTATAATGTTAAGGACCTCTGGGGAAGTGGCTCCTATTTGACTGTTGGACTCCTGGCCTTCTGTTTCCTGGTTTGTGCTCATTGAAGGATGGTGCATGCACAATAGTCAGTAGTGTGCACCCCTTACGGTATTCATCACATGAGCTTACGTGACAAGTCATGGAGCCACAGTGATTACGACACTCCCACTGTCCCCCCAAGTTACTCATGCTTTTTGCAATAATTGTTTTTCCTCCCAAAGGTCCTGGAAGCCATGAGCTGGTATCTGTGCCCGTGGCTCACATCCGCTACACCGCTCTTGTCAGTGACTCACACGGAGGCCCAGCTGCGTGCACTCAGCAGGAGCCTCCTGCGCTTCCTCGGTGTCCTACGTGTGTGAGAGCAGGTTGATCCTCTGAACTCTGACATGGACTTACGCTGAGTCCTCCCTGGACGTCATCTGTCCACTCTCCAGTGGACGGGCTTGTGGCTTGTTCTTTGTTTGGGTTCTAGTAAAGTAGGCTAACGTGAACTTCCACGTACTCAGGTTCACATTTCCTTGGAGTGGGATGCTGAGGTGAGTGTATGTTTAATTCCACATAAGAAAATACAAGTGAGCTGTTTTCTAGATTAGCAACACCACTCAGTATCCCACGTCCCAGCACTTCTGTCCTTCCAGTGGGTAGGTAGTGAGTGATGTCTTGGTGTACGTTGACCTGCCGTTTCCAAATGAGATATGGTGATGAGCATTTATTTCTTCATGGGTTAACGTGCAATCTGTACATTCACTTTGGGAAGTGTCTGGTGGAACCCCTTATCCATCTCTCTTCATCTCATCACTGGATTGTGAGGGTTCTTTATGGACATTTGGCACAAGACTTTATCAGATATGTTTTCCACGTCTTTCCCAGTTGGCAGCTGGCATTTTTGTTTTTCTCATAGCACCTTTCAGGAGCTGGTGTTAATTTTGATGAAGTCCAATGTGTGTCTGCTGAGGGACTTAGCACTGCTTTAATTCCTCTTAGGGAAATTTCTCCTCCAAAAGTTGGTTCCAGTAACAGTGCTAGCTAGTTTTCTCACTTCACTGGCATCAGTGAATGTCGTTATTTTCAATGTCTGATTATTTACTAGACAGAATGCTATTGCATTATTATCCTATTGTGGATTTATTTTAGAGTTAGGCAGATTGAATGTGTCTCATATTTTCTTGCCATTTGTTTTTCTCCTAGAAATTTCTTGTTTCTCTCACTTATTTTCTGTTAGTCTCCATTGTTTCTTTTCTTATTGATTTGAAGAGAACTACCAAAGCAAAGTTGAGTAATAATGATGATAATGGGTATTGATGAGGAATCTAAAATTGGATCAAGGCATCAGTGAGAAATCTAGCGTCTAAGTGTCTGTGAGAAAGCACAGCTAGCTCCTCCCTGGTGGTGAGAGATTGTATGCTTTCTTCTTAGAGCCTTGTGGATGTGAGAGTACGCTTCCTACTCAACATTGAACTTGAGGTTGAAACTAGATGAGTAAAGAGAAAAATTAGCAGGATTTGGGGTACAGGTGGTGTAGTTTTCATGCCTGGCATTATCACTGTGGGAGTTTGAATGGGTGTCCTCCAGTAGTTTCAGGAGGTTATTAAAGCTTTTTGGATTTCCAGCTGCCTGGCTGGAGGAGGTGTCACTGTGGGTGGAGCCTAGGCTCCAGCTCTAGGGTGTTTGGGGGGTGGATCTGAACTTCAGCCTGATATGCAGAGTGTTGGAGTTCTGCCTGGTGTTCCTGGAGTGAGCTTGCTTATGGTGCTGGTGGAGGTATTTCTCTGGGTGTGGACCTGTGAAAAGGGGCCAGCTTCTTCCACCATTATGCAACTTTCCCTGGATCTGTAAGCTTCAAATAGATCCTTCTTCCTCCCATAAACTGTGTGTGGTTTGAAGGCTCATAACAGCAACATGAAGCTGACTACAACAATCACCTATGTAGCAAAATCAAAAGAATCTACAAAGATATGCTACAACTTAAGCTTAGCAAGCAAGGACACCCTGTTCCATATGCCAGCAATGGACAATTGGAGACTGAGATCCAAATCATATTATTTACAGCAGCGTCAAGATTCAGGGCCACATCTTACAAAACACATTCATGAGTTACACACAGAAAATAACCCAACATAAAATGAATTATATACAATTATTACTATAATTGCATTCTGCTTATTAAACTGCCAGAACTAAAAATATGTAATGACAGAACTTAGAAAATTAGTGTGTAACTGGTATAAACTTTTGGAAAATGAACTTTGTAATATGAATCACATTCATGAGCTACTTTCTAGATGGGAGAGACTAGAATCATCACTTAGGTTAGTGAGTACAATGGGCTTTATACAGTTAACACTGTACATGACATAATGAGAAACAATGAGGAGGTGGCTAGTTGGTGACGGGCTTTGCACACCATGGGTACAGTGAAGAGGAACCACCCCTCACCCTCACGCTGAGCTGACTGACATCAGAGTCACATGTCCTGAGTCTGAATTCTCATTTTATCAGTGAACAAGTGGGTGATTTTAGCTACGTTAATTATACTTTCCCAGCCCCACTTTCCTGGTCTGTAAGGTAAGAATAGGAACGTGGACTATACTGGCCACTGCAAGGATTGTTTTACATATTCCATGCTGCTGGTAAGAGTGCTCAGTGGACTCTACATACTAGCCTTCACTAGCCATGCCATTTTACAAACATGGAAATAATATAGGAGTGCGTAAGGCAACTGGCTGTCACTCGGTGGCCAAGTGGGGAAAGACTTCGAATTTCCTTGTTGGTACTTTATCCTACATCTCTTATTTCTGTCATAAGCTGTTACTTTGGGTGGGAAGGCTTATGTGTTTATATTTCAAACTTTTTTTCTTGACAATTTTCATACATGTACATAGTGTATTTTGATCATAATCCCTTCCCATTTCCTTTAGCCCCCATTTTCTAGTAAACTCCTTCTATCTAACTAGTCTTTCTTTTCAATGTCCCTTTTTTTGTTTTGTTTTTGGCCCTCTTCCGTCATCCATGATGATATGGCAATGGACACAGTGTTGTGAGGTAAAAATAGCTGCTGTGAACTCGTGAATGCAATGGCCACTTCATGTTCAAAGTCACCTTTCCAAAGCACACTTCCATCCTTCTCCCAAAGACTAGTCATTGTTGACAAGCTTACTATATGATTTAAAGTGAAAATATGCATGGAACAAAAGTGTACACAGACTGTAAACCTTCTTTAACTTCTACATAAAAACAGACCAAGCGGGGCATGGTGGCACTGGCCTTTAATCCCAGCACTTGGGAGGCAGAGGTAGGAGGATCACCATGAGTTCAAGGCCACCCTGAGACTCCATAGTGAATTCTAGGTCAGCCCGGGCTAGAGTGAGACCCTACCTCGAAAAAAGAAAAACAAAACAAACAAACAAACAAAAACCAAAAAAACATAGACCAAGGACCAGATGGAGGCCTGAGGATGTGGCTAAGTGACCAAGTCTGGTCTAGTATATGCAAGGTCCTGGGTCTGACAACTGAATGGGGGTGAATGTGGTCACCTCTGGGTGGTGTCAACTTTTTATTATTCTTTTTTTATTTTTTAAATATTTATTTATTTATTGTGTGTGTCATGCATATGTGCGCATGCATATGTGTGTGCATGTGGGAGCCAGACGTTGACCTCGGTGTCTTCCCCAGTCACTTTCTACCTCATTTACTGAGACGGGTCTCTCACTTAAACCCAGAGCTCTATTGGCTGGTCTGCGTCACCAGCTTTTCCCAGAGATACCCTGTCTCTGTCTCCAGAGCGCTGAGATGACAGGTGAGCTGCCACACCCACCTGACATTTACATGGGGATCCAAACTCAGGTATTGTCTGTGGCAGTGAGCACTTTATCTACTGAGCTCTCTTCCCAGCTCAGTTTCACTGCCTGTTCTGTGGTCACATCACACAGTCAGGGACTGAGTACTGCGCCAGTCACCTGCCAATCATGTCATTACCCTTCAGTCTGGACATTTCCCTGTGTCTTCTTTGGACAACTTTGGCCAATTTCCTGTCAGATTCCCTCGGCTCTGTGGTGCCTGGGGGTCCCAGCCTTCTGCTGACTGGGTCTGGTGCCCACCTGTCCACCACCTTGTAACTGGACCTTCTGGTGTTCACCTGTCTTCTTCCCTCTGACCAGTGCTGGGGTACTTCCTCTAGACTTTCAGAGGGACACTGTGACTATCATGGTGCTTAGCAGAATTTGCAAGGGGCAGAGGGAAGCCCTTGCCAAGATGGTCTTGTAAACACATTTGAAAATTCACTTTTACTTTCCCTATTTATGAAAACTCTTCAAAAACTACCATTCCACAGTAGATTCAATGCCAGGGCCATTCCATAAGGCTGCCCTTTCTCTTGGCATCTCAGGTAGCTGTCCCACAAGAGTCCTCAGCCAAAACCACTATCCCTGTGTATTCCCCGGAAGAACTCATTCTCTCCACAAGTTTGGAGATGCAAACAAAAGGTTGATGTGAGTCACTTCTGTCAGTTTAAGTTCCATGACATCATAGTGTATCCTGTCTAACCCCAAATTATTAACCCAGACTTTATTAATCTGATATATAATCAATATGAGAATTCTGAACAGGGTCTTCCTACATCCCTTTCACTCAGACTGTGTCCCACTTTGGTTCTGATCCCATCTCCAAAGAACCAATTTCAGCCTTGAGCTGTTCCTCCATGAGCTGGTGCCCTGGAGGACAGACTGTGTTCTCCACAGCAGTTACATGTCACAGAACTGATAGGCTTACTCAGAACGTGAGCTGGTGCCCTGGAGGACAGACTGTGTTCTCCACAGCAGTTACATCTCACAGAACTGATAGGCTTACTCAGAACGTGGCTGCTGAATGTGGAAGACACAAACATGATGTGAGAGCCTTGGAGACCTCTTGATGGGCAACTGGCACTGTTGCCCAGCTCTGACCTGGACTGGCCTAAACCAGCTCCTGTCTAGATTCCCTCAAGTCTTTCTTCATGGGCCCGCTACCTCTGGAGGTCAGTTGTCCACATGTCTCCCAGAAGGGGAATCCTGAGCTCAGGCTTTCTGTGGGTCCCATGTGCCACACTCAGCAGGGACACCTGGGATGCCAGGCCAGGAAGGTGTGAGGAGGGCTCTGCAGCTCAGACGACAGAACTGGCTGTGGTTTCTTGGAGATACTATTCTAGGAGTGGGAACTCAGCTCGTGGGAGGGCAGCCTCTCTGGCACTGTACCTGGTCCAGACATTCAGCAGCTCACTCTCTTGTGCACTTCTGAGGGCAATTGTGTCCACCCTGCTCCTCTGTATCCCAAAAGTCTTGCTTAATTTAAGACTGTGAAAAGCATACAAGGTAATGGGAGCAAACAATCCTCCTAAAGTCCCAATTAATTAACAGAAGAATTATTCCTCTCTTTCCTGACCAGGCAGAAACAAGGAGGTCTTCCCAGTCCTGCTGATCGCTGGCTGGGTACAGTTAGTAATGGGCTGACTTGGGAAGCCAGTGAGTCTTTCATGGATTTCCATGTTCCCTGTGATCTCTGGGGTGGACTCCAAGCATTCAGCTTAGAGAAACTGCCCAGCTACAAAGGGCTTTTCTTCCCATCACTGTGCTGTGCCCTTAAAGGCCCCTGAGCAGCTCCCAGGCCCATCAAAGTGTCTTCAACTATTTCTCCAATTTGCTTTCTGCTTTCAAGACATTAAAGAACACTTTCAAGTCTGGCCTCTAGCAGGAGTGTGTGAAAGCAGTCGCCAAAGTGCCATCCTTGCTAAGTTGACCGAAGGGATTGTGTGGAAAAGCTCCGTGTTTTCCTTTTCAGTCTGAAAGGGGTCGGGGGATCTTGGTGCAGAGTGAGCGGCGGGTCCCTCCCCAAACCCGCTTTCATCATGGGCCCTTCCCCCACCTCCCCTGTTTGTGTTCCTGCCCTGTCTAAGGAGGCCCGGAATTTTTCTTTAGCTTTTGTTTGCTAAAGGGAAATTCAGGGCTTATGTAAAAATCAGCACCTAAGTCTGACATAGTTTCTCCAGTCTGCGAAGGAGCACACAGGCCCTCTGTGGGCGAGGTCAGCTTTCAGGCCCAGCCTTAATTGTTGCTCTTGTAATCCCAAGACATTGAATGCTTTTTTTTTTTTTTTTATTGCAGACACGGCTGCAGAAGCGAGCCTTTTAACAAACTAAGTGCCTCACTAAGCTGCTCAGTGTTTTCATAAGACACCTCCAGGGAAGGCTGAGCGTCAGTTCCTGAAGCGCTTGGTGGCTTGTGGAAATCTGGCTTTGTGAAGCGCCTTGCTCTAGTGTGGGATTAGCCTCACAATAGAACACCTTCAATATGGGGGACCCCCAAGAGCACTGTCCAGCCGACAACCATGACACAGCACTTAGGAAGGACAACAGGCCCCAAGGCATGCAGTCCGGTGAACACGAGCTCTGTGTCTTGGAATAGCAGGCTGGCCTGTAGCTCTATAAGGAAGGTCACCACTGTCCACTGGTGATGCACACAGTGGCTGCCTCCAGCCTTCGAAGGGGAACCAGGGAGGGTAGCCAGGTATCCATCCCCAAGGAGAAGGAACTGAGGTGCTGTTTGAGAATGAACTTTTTGATTAGGGCAGCAGTATAGTCTTGAGCACACACCTGAGGAGGCTGTGTTGGAACTTGAGCATGTCTGTGGGTGTCTTCTGACATAAGATGGTGTCTGTGGTGTTGGATGGTGTCTTACGTTATGTGATGACGTCTGATGATGTTCCCTCATGTCTCATGGCATCTAGTGCCATCTCATGGTGCATGTCAGTGTCTCATTTTATCTCTTGGTATCTCATGGTGTATCAAAGTACCTGTTGGTGGTTGGTGATATCTGATGATGTCTTATATTGTGTGATGTCATCTCATAGTATCTGTTGGTGTCTTGCAGTAGCTAGTGGTGTTCTCATTTTATCTTTTGATGCATGGTGCTATCTGTTGGTGTCAGATGAAGGTGTCTGTCATTCTCTGACAATATTTGATGGTGTCTGGTGTTGTGTGATGATATTTGCTGGAGTCTCACAGCATCTGTTGGTATCATATTGGTGTCGCATGCTGGCTGTGTAGTACCTGATGGCACTGAGAGGATCCTGTTGCTTTGCTGGTGTGGTGGTTTGATTCAGGTGTCCCCCATAAACTCAGGTGTTCTGAATGCTAGGTTCCCAGCGGATGGAGATTTGGGAATTGGCACCTTCTGGAGGCAACATATGGTTGTGTATTGTTATGGGTGTTATAGCCAGTGTCCCCTTGCCAGTGTTTGGCACACTCTCCTGTTGCTATTTTCTACCTGATGTTGGCCAGGAGTGATATCCACCCTCTGCTCATGCCATCATTTTCCCCTGCTGTCATGGAGCTTCCCCCTCGAGCCTGTAAGCTACAATAAACCTCCTTTTCCCACAAGCTGCTCTTGGTTGGGTGATTTCTACCAGCAATGCAAACCTGACTGTAATAGCTAGTGTCCCAAGGTATGTGTAGTAATCTGATGGCACATTGTGGTGTCTGCTGGCACCTGTTGACACCTGGTGGTATCTTGGTGTCTGTGAATAGAGGCCATGGACTTGAGCAGGGCTATGATGTGCAGCATTGTGCATGGGTGGAGGAGCAGTGACCATGCACGTCTCTAAGGAGGTTCTCAGAGCTGTTTTTCTTCTGGAGTTTGATGTTTCAAACGTCTGTATAAGCCAGCCAGTGGTATTTGCTGTGACTGACAGTTGTAGATGTGAGTGCTTACTGCTAAATATGCAGCCAGTTCTGTGTCAGAGGTCCTCCATGACAGGAGCATCAGAAGCCCACGAAGCTTCTAATGTTGGCTATGACACATTTCTGGTTGCTTGAACATGAAAATTTGGGTGTGTGTGTGTGTGTGTATGTGTGCATACGGGTGCACATGCAACAGCACACATGGAGGTCAGAGAAGAACCTTAGGATGTTTGTCCTCAACTTTCATCCTTGTGAGACAGGGACTCCCATGTTGTTGCCACTGCATGCACCCCAGTCTACCTGCGTGTGCTCCAGTCTAGCTGTGTGTGCTGCAGTCTAGCCACATGTGCTGCAGTCTAGCTGTGTGTGCTGCAGTCTAGATGTGTGTGCTGCAGTCTAGCCACATGTGCTGCAGTCTAGCTGTGTGTGCTGCAGTCTAGTCGTGTGTGCTGCAGTCTAGCTGTGTGTGCTGCAGTCTAGCTGTGTGTGCTGCAGTCTAGACGTGTGTGCTGCAGTCTAGCTGTGTGTGCTCCAGTCTAGCCGTGTGTGCTGCAGTCTAGCTGTGTGTGCTGCAGTCTAGATGTGTGAGCTCCAGACTAGCTGTGTGTGCTGCAGTCTAGACGTGTGTGCTGCAGTCTAGCTGTGTGTGCTCCAGTCTAGCCGTGTGTGCTGCAGTCTAGCTGTGTGTGCTGCAGTCTAGAAGTGTGAGCTCCAGACTAGCTGTGTGTGCTGCAGTCTAGCTGTGTGTGCTGCAGTCTAGCTGTGTGTGCTGCAGTCTAGCCATGTGTGCTGCAGTCTAGCTGTGTGTGCTCCAGTCTAGCTGTGTGTGCTGCAGTCTAGCTGTGTGTGCTCCAGTCTAGCTGTGTGTGCTGCAGTCTAGATGTGTGAGCTCCAGTCTAGCTGTGTGTGCTGCAGTCTAGCTGTGTGTGCTGCAGTCTAGCTGTGTGTGCTGCAGTCTAGCCATGTGTGCTGCAGTCTAGCCACGTGTGCTGAAGTCTAGCTGTGTGTGCTGCAGTCTAGGTGTGTGTGCTCCAGTCTAGCTGCATGTGCTCCAGTCTAGCCGTGTGTGCTCCAGTCTAGCCATGTGTGTTGCAGTCTAGCCACGTGTGCTGAAGTCTAGCTGTGTGTGCTGCAGTCTAGGTGTGTGTGCTGCAGTCTGGCCACGTGTGCTGCAGTCTAGCTGTGTGTGCTGCAGTCTAGCCACGTGTGCTGAAGTCTAGCTGTGTGTGCTGCAGTCTAGGTGTGTGTGCTCCAGTCTAGCCGTGTGTGCTGCAATCTAGCTGCGTGTGCTGCAGTCTAGTCGTGTGTGCTGCAATCTAGCCGTGTGTGTTGCAGTCTTGCTGTGTGTGCTGCAGTCTAGCTGTGTGTGCTGCAGTCTAGCCACGTGTGCTGCAGTCTAGCTGTGTGTGCTATAGTCTAGCCACGTGTGCTGAAGTCTAGCTGTGTGTGCTGCAGTCTAGGTGTGTGTGCTCCAGTCTAGCCATGTGTGCTGCAGTCTAGCCGCGTGTGCTGCAGTCTAGCTGTGTGTGCTGCAGTCTAGGTGTGTGTGCTCCAGTCTAGTCGTGTGTGCTGCAATCTAGCCGTGTGTGTTGCAGTCTTGCTGTGTGTGCTGCAGTCTAGCCGTGTGTGCTGCAGACTAGCCATGTGTGCTGCAGTCTAGCCACGTGTGCTGAAGTCTAGCTGTGTGTGCTGCAGTCTAGGTGTGTGTGCTCCAGTCTAGCCGTGTGTGCTGCAGTCTAGCCGTGTGTGCTGCAGTCTAGCTGTGTGTGCTGCAGTCTAGCCACGTGTGCTAAAGTCTAGCTGTGTGTGCTGCAGTCTAGGTGTGTGTGCTCCAGTCTAGCCGCGTGTGCTGCAGTCTAGCCGCGTGTGCTGCAGTCTAGTCGTGTGTGCTGCGGACTAGCCGCGTGTGCTGCAGTCTAGCCGTGTGTGCTCCAGTCTAGCTGTGTGTGCTGCAGTCTAGCCGTGTGTGCTGCAGACTAGCCGCATGTGCTGCAGTCTAGCTGCGTGTGCTCCAGTCTAGCCATGTGTTCTGCAGTCTAGCCGTGTGTGCTGCAGTCTAGCTGTGTGTGCTTCAGTCTAGTCGTGTGTGCTGCAGTCTAGCTGTGTGTGCTCCAGTCTAGTCGTGTGTGCTGCAGTCTAGCTCTGTGTGCTCCTGTCTAGCCGTGTGTGCTCTAGTTTAGCTCTCTGTGCTCCAGTCTAGCCGTGTGTGCTCCAGTCTAGCTCTGTGTGCTCCTGTCTAGCCGTGTGTGCTCCAGTTTAACTCTCTGTGCTCCAGTCTAGCTGCATGTACTCCAGTCTAGCTATGTGTCCTGCAGTCTAGCTGTGTGTGCTCCAGTCTAGTTGTGTGTGCTGCAGTCTAGCTGTGTGTGCTCTAGTCTAGCCGTGTGTGCTCCAGTTTGGCTCTCTGTGCTCCAGTCTAGGTGTGTGTGCTCCAGTCTAGCCGTGTGTGCTCCAGTCTAGCTCTGTGTGCTCCTGTCTAGCCATGTGTGCTGCAGTTTAGCTCTCTGTGCTCCAGTCTATCTGTGTGTGCTCCAGTCTAGCCGTGTGTGCTCCAGTCTATCCGTGTGTGCTGCAGTCTAGCCGTGTGTGCTGCAGTCCGGCAGAGTGTGCTGCAGTCTAGCCGTGTGTGCTCCAGTCTAGCCGTGTGTGCTCCAGTCTAGCCATGTGTGCTGCAGTCTAGCTGTGTGTGCACCAATCTGGCTGTATGTGCTCCAGTCTAGCTGCATGCATACCAGTGTAGCTACACATGCTGCAGTCTAGTTGCTTCCACATTCTCTTGGATCTGCCTCTCATTTTGTAGGTGCATTGAGGTCACAGACACATTTACCCCTTTGTTCCTGGCTTTGCATAGTTGATGGGAGGTTGCGCCTGGCCTTGCAAGGGTAAAAACAAGCACTTTCTGTTGCTGAGCTGTCTCCCCAAGCCCTGGGACACTTACTTTAGAAGAAAGCTTCTTTCCTACCGGCTGGGACAAATAAAAGTGGAGAGGATTCCATCTTCCCTGATAATCTAGTTGGCAATAGAAGCTGAAAAGAACTGCACATCCAGTGGACAGGTGCAAAATAATCTGAAAATGAGTAAAGCCAGAGGGGTTGGGACCCCTAGAGCCAAGTATGGTTGCTTCTGCCTGGAAGTGTATGGACAATCCATTTGAACTGGGCCTTGGAGAGAGAACCATAAATGGCTCACAACAGTGCTATTGCTTGGGCCAAGAGGAGCTGTCTGGAATTGACCCTTCCCCAGCCTCAAGTTTCCACAATGAGAAACTGATAAGCACTGTGCGTGTAAGGTCATCTTCAGTGGTCTGCTCAGGCAAGACTTCAGGAAAACACTGGGGCTAAATCGAATGGTACTTTTGATTAGAAAACCTAAACTTGGGAAGACTGGGAAGATTCTGTTGCCATTGTGATTTAGTTTTAGTACAGATGGGTCCAGCTTACCACATGCAAAGGGCCACCAACCTTGGGTATATGGAGATCACACTATGTTCTGAGTCACTATGTGTCATCTATTTTAAATCTGTTTTTCTATCTATCTATCTATCTATCTATCTATCTATCTATCTATCTATCATGTATCATCTATTATCTATCAATCAATCACCCATCTATCTCAGTTTGTAACATTCAAGGTTCTCTAGAGGAACAGAGCTGACAGAATGAGCGTGTTTTATAAAGGGGATTCATTGTATTGGCTTACAGGATTCCGGCTGGACAGGCAGGCCAACAAGCCATCTGCAGGCCTGAGCGCTGAAGAAGCTGGTAATTTCTCAGTCTGAGCCTGGATGCCTTGGCAGTCCCAGTCTGGCACCGAAGGCCTAGAGCATTCCTGCAGAGCTGCGGGTCTCCAGGCCATGTTGAAAGGCTGAAGAAACTGGGTGCAATGCTCATGAAGGATGGCAGCCACGGGGTAGATACATGCACAAGCAAGGAGTAAAGGCAGGCAGGCAAAAGTTCTCTCGGAGATTCCTAACATACATATATAGTCCACCTCCATGAGGACTGCTCACTGTGAGGGAAGATCTACCTTCCTCCATCAATCACTGCTGGAAACAGCCTCATAGGTCAGCCCAGTAGGTACAGCTCTTACTTAATTCCTGATCTGATCAACTTGACAACAGAATTTAACCATCACATTATCTATATGAATTTAACTCAAAAATGCAGCAACTTGCTTTACCCTGCAGGCCATTTAGACTCCAATATTTTAAAGATCATGAAATAATTATATAAGCCTGTGGGAACAAGAAAGACCTTTTTCCAGAGTTCTCCAAGTATTTTTGTGTTCATATGTTCACCCCTAAACTTGACAATCTGTAGCCCAGCCCTTAATCAAATGTCCCATGTTCCACTGCATGTTTACCGGCATAGCAATATGAACTCTGTGGCTGCATCCTGGAAGCTCTCTTTTAATTGCACAGGAATTACTGGGGACACTCTGAAAATTATAATAAGCTAAAAGACGCTCACAACACTTATGGGATATAGAAGTTCAGGCCCACAGTTGTGGGTAAGATAAATGTCTCTGCATATCATGACCCAACATGTGGCTCTGACATTCTTTCCGCCCCCTCTTCTGCAAAATTTCCCTGAGCCATGTTGGGTTCATTTTTGGTCTGCTTCAGTGATGAGGTGTTGGGGGCCTCTGAGACTCTGGCTCTCTGATTTGGTAGGAGGTGATTTTTCTCTGTGTTGATCTAACCCATAACTGTGGGCTAACTCCACAATGCATGACCCATATACCTCAACAAGGAGGGGCCAAGGGGAGGGGGTAGGTCACGGATGAGCCTAATAATGGTACCAAACTGACTGTATTTACTGAATACAAAACTAACTAATAAAGAAAAAAAAAGATATTAAAAGTAAAAAAAAAAAAAAGAAGAAGAAGTTCAGGCACTTACAAGATACAAACTGGGTAGCAAACAAGTTAAACAGAATCTTACTCTCACCTTACTGAACTCAAGTCTCATTGGCAGAATCTTAGGCTCCAAACATGTTTCTATGATTAAAAAAAAAAAAAGGCTCTAAATTACTTTAGGTGGGATAGGAGATCTAACTTGGGAAAGTGGGCAGAACTTTGCAAGGTCTACTGTGCAAGAAACAAAGAATAAGAAAGAAAGGAGCTGAAGCTGGTTGAGGTCTGGTGATCACTCAGGGTTGGGGCCAGACTATAAAGTCGGACACTCAAAACAACACGAGGCAGCTCCAATCACATCACATGTGGCCATTTGACTTACAGATGACAAACTGAAGGCTACCATCATAAAGTAAGAGAATAAAAAATCACCCGAAGTCGGAGTGCTTCTATACAATGTGCCATGCGAAGCTGGGGTTCCACCTCCACTTAGCCAAGCAGTGATCCCCAGCCTCGGAGGTAGTCGTCAGAAAGGAGAACAGTCACTGTCCATGAAATCAGTCAGGAAATAGAACGCAATGCCCTTCCTCTTAGAGATTTTCATTTTGTTTTACAAAATACAACTATTTTCCAAAAGAATATGTTATTCATTGCTATACACTCATTGTGTGGTGATAGGTTTTATAAAGATATTTTCATCCAGAAATATCATATACTTTGCCTTTATTCATCTCTGATACCTTCGCTTTCCCCACCTACTGCTGGTTCTTTCCTTCCCCAGATAGTCTTGCTTCTCATGTCATATATGAACACATGCGTGCACACACACACGTGATTTCATGTATATATGTGTAAGTAAAATTTGAGAGAAAATGTGGTATTTACTTTTATGAATCTGGCTTATTTTGCTTATATGACAAACCAAAGAATCTAATTAATAAACGGAAAATGAAATTATCAGACAGTTTTCAGAAGATAAAGCACAAATGGACAATAAGCATATGAAAAACATGTCCAGGGTGTGGTGGAGGCTGGTGAGGTGGCTGAGTCAGCAAACTGTTTGCATGTACATGTGGAGACCTGAGTTTGTATCCCTAGCACCCACATCAGTGCTGGATGAGTGCGGTGGGCAGGCTGTGATCCCAGTGCTTGGAAGGCAGAGACAGGACATCCCTGGGCAAGCAGCTGGATAGACCAGTTGAATCAGTGAGCTCTGGGTTCATTTGGGATGCTGCCTTTGTCAACAAGGTGGAGAGCTCTTGACAAGAACACCTAATGTCAATCTCTGGCCTCCACACACACATGTACACACACGTGTGCCCACATATATACAAACATGCACACATAGTGAAAAAATACTGAACATCCTTACAGCAACTCCTAAGATCATCCAGATATCATTTCTTTACTAGCCCTTCTCCCTCTGCCCAGCTAACCTCCTTTTGACTCCTGGGTGGCATCACAAGCCATGTCTGGCTACTGCAATGGCATCATGGTGGACACATGTCTATGTTTCAGCTTCCTTCTTAGGATGTACCTGGGGGTCCCTTCTGCCTGCTTGCCATTCCTTTCCTGTCTCGTCTGTGGTTGTAGGAAGTCACAGAGCTGTGCACCGTGTGCGTCACTCTCCCAGCTTTTATCCTTTCAAATGTGTTCTACAAAATATCAGGGTGTAGAGCAAAGTTTGCATTAAGCCAAACCCTCCCTTACTGTAGGAAACAATGCTTTTGGAGTTTCTCTTTGACATAGACAGGTACTTTGTCTCTGACACTTTTAAAAGGGCCTGTGAGATCAAAGACCTGCATATAGCACCTGTTCCAACACTATCTCAATGGCTATTGACCCATTCTTTGAGATTTTTATTTTGTGCAGGTGTTTTCTTTTTCAGTGAGATTATAGCATTAAACCAAACAAAACCTGAGGTACACGTGCTTTAAGTTGGTCTCGATGTACACACATACACAGGTACATAGCTTTTTATAGCAAGTTTCCAGAAATGTGTGGGTTAAGTCCCCATCTGTTACCATGCTGAGTTATAAATGGTCTTTTGATAATCTTTTATTAACAGTAAACTGAATAACTCTAAGGGATTAGTGCAAAAAAGGAAACAAATATATTAAGAAATGTTTGCATCATATGAAAAATGCGCCCAGGCATTGACCACCATCCCACTGACATTTGCTTTCACATAGCACCAAAGGAAAAAAAGACAACTAAAACTTTAAGGTTTAAATTTATTTTAACTGAGGGATAAAAGTGGTACATATTATGGGGTGTATGTGATGTTATGATCCATATTTGAATTGCATCATGCTTATAAACAGATTAACATTAGTTTTCTCAGACACTGATCACTTATTTATTGTGAAAACATTCAAATCCTTTTTGAGAGCCTTTTTTTCTAATCCACAGGCACCCCACTGTGCAGGAGCATGCCAGACCTCCATGCTCCCATCTAACTGTAACTTAGTACTACTGGTCAACCTTTCCCCATCCCTCCCCCAAATCTCACCAGCCTCTGGCAACCCCTATTCCACTCTTATCTTCTGTGACAACAACTTTTTCAAGCTCCATATACAGAGATTGTGCAGTGTTTGTCTTCCTGAGCCTGGCTTATTTTACTTAACACAATGATCCCCATTGCACAAAAGATGGGGTCCTATTCTTTTTTATGGATAAATATTTTTGTGATAAACACAAACCATATTTTCTGTATCCACTCATGAGTTAATGGACATGTAGGCTATCTTCATTTATTGGCTATTGTGAATTGTGTTATAATGAACATAGGAATAAAAAGCACTTTGGCATACTTATTTAATTTCCTTTGGCTATATACCCAATAACGAAATTGCTGATGCAAATGCTGTCACCTCACCCTAGTAAGAATGGATGTTATAAAATGACAGATGATAGGAAGTTCTGGTGAGGATGTGGAGAACAGAAAGCCCTATGCTCCAATGATGAGTATGGAAATTAGTACAGTCTTTATGGGCACGTTTGGTCGTTCCTAAAAATGAAACAGCAAGTTTCAGAATGTTGACTCATGTTCTTCAAAGGTCTTTTACTAAAGAAAAAATAAGCAAGTTAGCTACTACATAACACCAGAACAGAGTACTATGTAAATATACCAATCCATGATCCAGTATCAGGATCAACAGCTAAGTTAGCACAGAATAAGATTGTGAGCTTCCCTCCAGTGTCATGAAGCCACATTGTTCTTCTCTGCCCCGGCCCTCTTGGGAACTTTTCACATGTGACTTTGACCTTTGGCTGATTTTCCAGGTATGTCAGTGTGAGTGTCTTTTGAGGAAGACCATATGGGGGGAGGGGTGGGTTCTAACTCTCCAGCTCTAGCCTCACAGAACTTCCTGGGATGCAAAACTGCCAGATAGATGAGACACAAAATCAGTGCCTTGTGCAGCTCATGAGTGTGAATAAAGTTGTTGGAGGAGCCTTGGGCTGTCTTCCATGCTAACTAGAAATCACCAGGGATGTCTACACACAGTGTGTGGAGTCATGATGCATTTCCCACTGTCACAATAGCCATTCTGCAATCTACCAGTGCTCCTGGGCCATTCCTTTATGATAATCTCATAGCCCTCAGTCACAGGCCACTGCCAAGGATCACCTGTTTCCATCTCCTCTTGTTCTCTATAGGGATCTCAAGGGTATGAGCTGTGTGGCCCTGTGGAAGCAGGGCTAGGTTTACTCAAAGTTCCTTCTCCATACATTTCTGAGTGGCAGGGCCCAGCTAGACTGTGTGCTGTTTGGTGTGGGTTCTTGGTGGCCTCTTGCAATTTTAGACTCAGAAGGTTTGAGCAGGGCATAAGCTGAGTTGTCACTCCAGTGTGAGTATCCTGGCTTATCACCCTCAAGCTGTAAGTTAAAATATACCTTCCCTTCTTAAGTTGCTTTTGTCAAGTATTTTGTCACAGCAACGAGGAAGGTAACTAAGACACTATCCTTCAGCTCAAAGGATTTGAGCAACCAACTTACAAAGAAGTCAGCTTTCCATTTACATCCACTGGGAGTCAGGCCTATTGGGGATAATGTAACATAGTGAGTGAGTGTCACAGTCAGCTTCATATTGCTGAGGTGAACCTCTAAACCAGACACAGTTTATGGGAGGAACAGGACTTACTAAAGCTTACAGATTCAAGGGAAAGCTCCATGATGGTAAAAGAAGCTGGTTCTCTTTACCTATTCTAAGCAGAGAATGACCACCACCAGCACCACGAGCAAGCTCACTCCAGGAACCCCAGACAGAGCTCAAGCACTCTGCATTCCTTTAGGCTGAAAGTCAGAGATGTCCCCCAAATATACCTTAGGGCTGGGCCCTAGGATCCGCCCATGGTGACACCTCCTCCAACAAGGCAGCTCGAGATCTGATTATGAGCTTTAAGAAACTCCTAAGTCTACTGGGGGACATCCATTCAAACTACCACAGTGACTACCAGCCACAATCTCCTGAGCAAACATGCTTTATGAAATCAACATGTGGAAAGATGCTATTTTTATTACATGACAGTAAGGGTCATGGTAGAAGGACTATGAAATGTCAAAGGAGGAGCCCAGGGAGAGCCTGCCCAAAGGCTATTTTTAGAATTCAGTAGGAAGTAGGATTATAGTAGCAAGAATGTGAAATAGGAAGTTCTATCCTCAATGCCATGGAAATGCTGACGTGGTCAGCTTGGCATAGGTGAGAGTTCTTGGTGAGCACGTGGGAGTCCTGTGGAGAGGTCCTCACATCCCATCAGAGGAGAATGTCAAGGACACATGCATTCTAGAGAAGGAGGACAGTATTACTACCCCACACCAACATCACAGCCCAGTGTCAGGAGAGAAGTAGATTCTATAGCTGCCCAAGATGGCTATTCCTTTCTTGCCCCACCAATGATACTGAGGGAATTGCAAGGCTCAGTGATTGGGAGGCAGGGACTCATGGCATTTGGGTGTGGAATGCAAGCTGGGGCAATAGTTTCTAGTAATTGCCTATGGACTGCACCAGGAGGTGAGGCTGTCCATGAACTATCAGCTGTGGGCTTCCCTCCAAGTAACCCAGGCATGTTGCATCCAGTCCAGATTACTTCCTCAGGTATGGGGGGCACTGCACAGCCCCTGTGTATCACATGCATCTCTGTGAATCATACACATACCAAGAGCCAGTCTGACTGATGGATGGGCAGCAAGCATACCGTTGCAGTTCCCTTCTCATTGCTGGCCAAACACCTGACCAGAAGCAGCTTATGGGAGGAAGGGGTTTACTTGAGGCTTACAGATTCCAGGGGAAGCAGCACTATCAGGCAGAAGAAGCTGGCTCATGTCATCATACATCTATAGCAGAGCATGCAAGAGAATAGTCAGAGCTCAAGTTGGCTCAGAACACACCTTCTCCAGAAAGGTGTCATCAGCTGGAGACCAAGCATTCAGAACACAAGATTTTATGCCACCACACTCTGCCCCAATTGGAGGAGGTGTGTTTTGAGACAGCTAGAGCCCTGGCTGGATGTAGGATGAAGTGAGCCCGCTTCTTCTATCATGATGAAGGAAACTGTAAGGCTGAAATGGACCCTTTTATCCCATAAACTGCTTCTGGTCAGGTGTTTGTCTCAACAACAAGAAGGTAACTACAACACATGCAGTGTGGAACTCTTTGGGGCTCTGTACTAGGCATGGCAGACAGGAGGGTCTGAGCACCTGTGTTGACTTTGTGGGGTGGACAGAAGAATTGTAATCCGAAGTTGACCACACAGCGGGAATGGAGCAGTCACAGGGTAAGAAAAGGTCTGAGAGATTTCTCTAGTCTTCAGCTGGGCTGACCAGTGAAGGATTTCCTCTTCCAATGATAAGTAGCAAATAGGGAGGCGGTGACTCTTTAAAGCATTGAAATACTCAAGGAATCTCAAAATCAGGGAAAGAATGACACTACCAAAGCAAAACTGTCCAGCAACTGACCCTAAAGAAAGGAGTATCTGTGGATTACCTGACAAAATATAAGACTTGCACCTTAAGGAAGTTGAGTGAGCTACAAGAGATAATAAAGATAGCCGAGTGTGTTGCTACAGTCTTGTAACCATGGCACTTGAGAGACTGACACAGGAACATTGTAAGTTTAAGGCTAGCCTGGGCTATATAGTAAATCTGAAGCTACCTTGGGCTATGAAGCAAAACTTTGTCTCAACTTCCCCCATTTACCAGAATAAAGGGAAAGAGAGAGATCATGGATAGATAATGAAATCAAGAAGGTGATACATGAACCAAACAAGAAAATTACTCTACAGAGGTCATGAACAAAAGAACTCAACAGAATTCTGGGACCGCAGCCTAAAATAAGGTGAATGGAGATGCAGAGTGCAGCCTCAGAAGCAGACGGAGGCCACCACACTTGACCATATGCTGACTGGGCTTGTCTAGTCAGGGGGTAAAAAACAGAAAAAAAAAAAAGAATGAATATAGGCCACAGGCCTTATGGGATAACATAAAGTAAACCAGTATACATATCATGGGAATTCCAGAAGAGGAACAGAGCAGTGATAGGGTAAAGGATATAGGTAGATGAAGGAAGGGACAAAAACTTATTTAATGAAGTAATGGCTAAAAACTTCCTATTTCTTTTTGCGGAAGAGGAGGCGGAAAGAATGTCAGAGCCACATGTTGGGTCATGATATGCAGAGACATTTAGCTTACCCATAACTGTGGGCTAACTCCACAATGCATGACCCGTATACCTCAACAAGGAGGGGCCAAGGGGAGGGGGTAGGTCATGGATGAGCCTAATAATGGTACCAAACTGACTGTATTTACTGAATACAAAACTGACTAATGAAGAAAAAAAAAAAAACTTCCCATTTCTTAGGATGGAATTAGATATCTATACATGCAAAGCTTGAAAGTCCTCATAGAAACAGCGCAGGAGATTATGTCCAGATATATTATACCAAATTATTGAAATTCAAAAGTAAAGAAGAAATTATGAGAGCAGCAAGAAAAGAGACTTGTCATAGACAAGGGAACCTCTGTAAGATGATCAAAAGATTTTCAGCTGATAACATGTCAGCCAGAGAGAAGAAGGATGGAGGAAAGAGAGAGAGAGAGTAGAAATTCTTGCTAACCAAGAACACTTGCATGGCAAAACTGTCCTTCAGAAAGAGGGGAACGTTCTTAGAGAAGCAAAAGTTGAGGGATTTACTATAGCTGCATGATACAAGAAATGTCTAAAAGAGTTCTTCAAGTTGATAGGAGAGGCTTAGCAGCACAAAGACATAGAACAGTGTAAAATACTTTTGGCACAGGTACATATATGATCAAACACAGGATACTCTTTTCAGTAATGTGCATCAATTACTTTAGCTCTAGTACAAAAGCTGTAAGATAAAAATATCAAAATAAATATAATCACAATAATTTATTTATGAATACACAATATAAGACACATAAGTTGAGACATCAATAACATAAAAGGTATGATTAAGAAGGAAAAGAGAGGGCTTTGCATGATTAAAGTTAAGGTGTTGTCAGCTTAAAACACTCTGATTACCATAGTATGTTGTGGAAGCTGTAGTTCTACAAAGAAAAAACCTGTGGTAGATATAAAAGGTAAGGGAATCAAAGCACATCACCACAGAATAAAACCCATCAACACACAAAGGAAGACGTCAAGACAGGAACAATGGATCCACAAATATTCAGAAAACAAAAAGCCGCGGTGGTGAATGTTACTGTGAATAATGGCTTTCCCTGTAAGATGGATTAGATTTCTTCAGTCAAGACACAAAGTAGCTGAATGCTTTTAAAAACATCCAACAACACACTGTCCATGAGCAACTGTAGCTTTAAGGGAAACACAGAGGCTGAAAGGGAAGAGGGATGGGAAAAGATGCTCCATGCACATGGTAGCCACGAGAGAGCAGGAGTGGCTCACTTACATCCGGCGACAAGGAGGGCTCCCATCACAACCCTGGGCTCAATTCTTCAGAGTAAACCAGCAATTCTAAAGGTATAGGCCACACATTTGAGCATGTAATATAGAAAGCAAATACTAATGGAAGCAAAGGAAGAATGGGCAGCGATGTGTTGACAGGAGGGCTCCTCTACCCTGCATTCATCAGTGTGTAGACCACCCTGACAAAAGGGCACCAGAGGCCAGCAGTCTTCACAATGTTGTAGACCACATGGACTCAACATCATTTATGGGCCGTTCCATCCAATGGTAGTTGCCACCTTGTTTTAGTTTTCTCAAGGGCACGAAGAACATGTTCCAGGGTAAAGTATGTGTTCAGCCATGAAGCCAGTCAGGTTGAAGAAGATTGTACTAACATGTCTTCCTACACACAATGCTATGAAATAAACAGAGAACACTGGAAAATTAATGAATAGGTCAAAATGGAAAAAAAATACTCCTGAACAATGAATGAACCAAAGGAAAAAAAAATTTAAAAAAGGAAATTTAAAATAAACCTTGAGACAAATGAATATGGAAACACATTTGACAAAACTTAAGTGCTGGGAGCTGTGGAATGAGCTTAGCTGGTGGAGTGCTTGCTGTGGAGCACGCAGACCTGAATTTGATCCCCAGTTCCTATATAAAAATGCTGGATGTGGTGGTGTGCCCTTGTGATCCCAGCACTGAGGATATGGAGACAAAAGAACCCCTGGGGCTCACTGGCCAGGCAGCCTGTCCTCATTGGTGACACTGTCTCACAAAAGGTGGACAGTGTTCTTGAGGAATGACACCTGTGGTTGTCTTCTTGCCTCCACATGTTCTATCTCTCTCTCTCTCTGTGTCTCTCATATACACACAAATCAAAAGGATGAAGGCAGTGTAGTTCTAGGGTAAGGTTATAGCATAAATGTTAAAGTATAAATGGTGTCTGGGGTCGGGGAGATGGCTCAGTTGGTAAAGCACTTGCCATGCAAGTGTGAGGACCTGAGCTCAGACCCACAGCACTCGGTGTAGGAGCAGCATAGAATTGGCAGCCCTCTTGTAACCCCAGTGCTTGGAGGTGAAGATAGGGTATCCTTGGGGCAAGATGGCTAGCTAGAGTAGCCCAGTCAGTGACCTCCATGTTCCAGAGAGACCCTGTCTCAATAAGTAAGGTGGAAAGCAACAAAGAAGACACCCAACATCAACTTCTAGACTCCACACTCACACACACATGCACCGACACACATGCACACACATACCATACAAGACATGCAAAAAAGAGCATCTGTTCTTATCTGGGTAATACTAGCACAATAAAATCAGTTTGGAAGTATTCCTCCTGCAATTGTTTGGAAGAGTTTAAGAACTGATTCTTATTTCAATATCTGGTACAATTCACCTGTGAAATGATATAACCTTGGGCTTTTCTTGGAGGGGGGAGTTGATTACTGATCAATCTCCTTGTTGGTTATTGACCTGTTTCAGTTTTTGGTGATTAAGCCCCACACTTGTCCCTAGTTGGTGGAGCCTTTGGGAGGTGGAGCCTTGCTGGAGAAGGTATGGCACAGGGGACAGGCCTTGGGAGTTTAAAAAAATATATTTTATTATTATTTATTTGACAAAGAGAAAGAGAGGAGAAGAGAGAGAGAGAGAGAGAGAGAGAGAGTGAGAGAGAGAGAGAGAGAATGGGCATGCCAAGGCCTCCTGCCACTGCAAACAAGCTCCAGATGCATGTGCCACCTTGTGCATCTGGCTAACATGGGTCCTGGGGAATCAAACCTGGGTTCCTTTGGCTTTGCAGGCAAGTGCCTTAACTGCTAAGCCATCTCTCCAGCCCAAGGCCTTGGGATTTTATAGTTCACCACTGCTTGCCAGTGCTAGCAAGCACACGCTCTCCTTCTTTCCTGCTGCTGTGGGGAGAAGTGATGCCTGGCTGTCTGCTGTTGAGACTTGCTTTCCCCACCACGCCAGAATTTCTCACTCAAAACTGTAAACTAGAAATAAACTCTCTCCTTCTGTAAGATGCTTACGGTTGGGTGTATTGTCCCAGTGATGAGGTAGTAACTGCTACTCTAGTCATAGGTCATCTGACTACTGTTGCTTTATGTTTTTTTTAAAGCAGATAATAGAATGTGTCCATTATTAAATGTTGGTTCTAGTAACTTACTATTTTATTATCTAGTTCATTGGTATATAGTTGGCCCCAGCAGGCTCTTGCAATCTTTTATATTTCTGTGCTATTATTTATAATATCTCCTTTTAATTTGTAATTATATTTGGATATTCTTTTTCTCCCAGTTTTATTAACAGTAGATCAATTTTATTTATCTTTTTAGGGACTCAGCTTTTGGTTTTTGGTGACTTTCTCTGGTTTTTGGTATGTCGTAGCTTCTTCTAACTTTGGGCTGTTTATTTACTATTAGTTCTTTGGGATATAATATTAGATTTTTTTAATTTCAAGATTTCTTTGGCTCTCTGGGATCTTTCGGGGTTCACTGTGAATCTTAGACTTGCTTGTCTATCTGTGAAAGATGTGAGATATTATGATGGACATTGCATTGAATCTGAGAATTGCTTTAGGAAGTATGGCCATTTTAACATTACATCTTTCAATCAATGAACATAGGATATCTTTCCATTTATCTATGTTCTATGAAATTTCTTTCATCATTTTTCAGTGTGCATATTTCTCACCTTTTTGTTGAATTCATCTCTAAGTATTTTATTATTTTCTATGCTATTGCAATTTGAATTATTTTCTGAATTTTTCAGTATATATTTTGTGATGGGTGTATACCTGAAAGTTTTTTTTTTTTTTTTTTTTGAGAGAGAGAGAGAGATCGGGGGTGGGGAGATTGGCACATCAGGGTCTCAGCCACTGCAATCGAACTCCAGATACTTGTGCCACCTAATGGGCATGTACACCCTTGCGCTTGCCTCACCTTTGTGTGTCTGGCTAACATGGGGTCTGGAGAGTTGAACATGGGTCCTTAGGCTTCTCAGGCAAGCACCTTAATCATGAAGCCATCTCTCTAACCCTGTAACTATGTTATGTGTTGATTTTATATCTGAAATTTTATATCCTGATTTATATTTAGATCTAATACTCTTGGTGGAATTTTAGAGTTTTCATTATATATCATTTGCAAACAGAAACAATTTTCATTCCCTTTACACTTGTATAATCTTACATTTGTTTTTCTTGCTTAATGGCTATGGCTGGAATTTCTGGAGCTATGCTGAAAACAGACGGTGTAGGTGGCATCTTGGCCCTCTTTTTGATCTTAGGAGGAAACTTTCAGTGTCTCACTCTTGAGTGTGATACAGGCTGTGGGCTTGCCTCATACAGTCTTGTTATATCAGCACATATCTTTCTATACTTCACTGATCCAGAGTTTATACTATGAAGGGATATTGTATTTTGTCAAGCACTTTCTCTCCACCTATGCACAATGCAGCATGATTTACTATATTATCTGTTGATCACACTACTTCAGTGGAACCATCTTTACATCTCAACAATAAATCCCATTGGCTCATGGGGGATGACTGATTAGTATGCTATTGAATTTGGATAGCCATGAGGGACATTTTATATTCAAACTACTGCAAGTAGCATTAACCCGGCATGTGGACTAATGGAACAGAACAGAGATCCCAGAAATAAATCTACACATTCAAGGTCAGATGGTCTTTAAAATAGTGCCAAGTATACACCATAGAGGAATGACTGGCTTTTCATTTGGAAACCAGCATACCCACCTGCAGAAAAATGTAAATAAGTCTTTATGTGGCACTATATACAAAAATCAATGCCAAATGGGCTGAACACTTAAATGTAAGATCTGTAAATACAAAACTATTAGAAGAAAATATAAAACCTCATTGACATTAGTGTCCACAGTGCATTTTTTAGAATAACCCCCAAAACACAGAAAACAAATGTAGAAATAGACAAGTGGGGTTTTACACAGCGAGGGAAACACTGGACAGAGTGGAGTAAAGTCTAGAACAGAAGAAGGCATCTGTAAAACCCACGTCTGAGAAGAATTAATATCCAAAATATGTAAGGACCTCAAATAAATCAATAGCATGATCTCTGTGTCCTTCACTATTTCTTAATCCTCTCTGATCTATGTGAAGGGACCTTTTGGTTGTTATGCTTGGCCTTCCACGTGTGGCTGTGTGCCTACGCCAGAGCCCTTTTACCCCCCAGAGATTTCTCGGTACTGCAGATTGACTCCAGCTCCCCTCTCCCTTTCCAGCTGGGCAAGGAGGAGGATTCTCCCTGGCTTGACTCTTTCAGCTAGCCTTCTCATGGATCTTAATTCTCCTCTGGCTTGAGTCTTTCAGCTAGCATCCTCCCTTGATCTTAATACCCCCTACAATAAACCTCATAACTCATAATTTCTTCCCAAATGAACTTAGTAATTCATAATTTAAAAAACTAAACTAAAAGCCCAAAGGTCCTGAAAAAAAGGTTGCCCAAAGGAGACAGATAAAATGGCCAAGAGGCATGAAGAACAGTGGTCAACCTCACCAGTCACCGGGGAAATGCAAGTTGACCACAGGGAGATGTCACCTTCCTCACATCAGATGGGACTTCCTCACATGGCTGTAGGGACTGGAGGGAAGGCAGGAGATGTCTGTCCATAGGAACAAAGACTTAGCCACACAGAGTGATTAGGAGCTGGAGATATAAGACACAGCTGGCTTGGGGACTGTCACTAGGAGCCCTGCACAGCACACGTGGAACTCGATACGAGCGGATCTTTTGCTCCCCTTAAGTGACTCTGGGAGGTGACACATATGCAAATCAGTTTGATTGTGGTACTCACTTCACAACATATCCTTACACATCTTAAATACCTACAACTGCTGGTTTTCAGTTATGCCACAACAAAGCTGGATGGACGGTTCCGGTTTAGAGTCCACTATGGCCGTAACAATGCAGGGAGGAAGAGAAGAGAGCCCTGGCTGTAGGGCTAGAAGCAAGGACCATATGGCAAGAGCACTGTCTGTCACTGGGTGCCAGCACCCCACTCCTCCTCTGGGCCAGCACGGAGCAGCAGCAATGTCTATGGATGTGTTCCTGTCCAGCCGCCACGCTGGGCAGTCAGGACCGCAGTAGTGCTGACTGACCCTCCATTGGCTGACATAGAGCCTGTTTCAAGGGTTCTGGAAGGCAAGGAGAGATACATCATGCTGTCCTGGCCCATTACCACAAAGCATGCTTCAGGAGGAGCTGGCATTCCTGAGTTGGTGATTTCCTGAGGGATTGTGGATGCTGCTTCTCCAGGCTGGCTGGAGCCTCTGCTGCTCCGCTGGACCCTGATACCCGTACCACCGTGAACCACTCCCTATTCTACACACTGCAGTTTCTCTTCCTGAGGGGGACTGCTGAAAGCTGGGGATGGGCCTTGTTTGGGCCAAGGACGGTCTTCAGGTCCATCACAGTTTTGGGAGCAGCAGAGTTTTAAAGCCATGATCTGTGGATAAATAAATGTATTTTCCTTTTTGCTGTCAGAAAAGCATTTTGAGTTGGTCTGCCAATGGCAGCAACAACAGCAGCAACAGAGAAGACCTGGCAGGTGCCTCTGCAGAGAACAGAACTTGCATTCTGGCTTGACAATGCAAGCCATCTTCTGGGCACTGGAAATTTCCACCACTGAGCTCACCACCAGCCCTTGGGCTTCTGAGACAGTCTTGCTGTGCAGACTAAGCTGGTCTGGAACTTGCCATCCCCCTGACTCCTTAGTGCAGGAAGGAATTATAGAGGTGTGCCACCACGCCTAATGCATTGAGGCATCTTCTTCTGTTTTTCTTTTTTGAGGCAGGGTCTCACTCTAGCCCGGGCTGACCTGGAATTCACTATGTAGTCTCAGGGTGGCCTTGAACTCATAGCGATCCTCCTACCTCTGCCTCCCAAGTGCTGGGATTAAAGGCGTGCACTACTAAGCCTGGCAGCATTGAGGCTTCTTGGTGGCAGAATTTACTTTGGATTCATGCTTTTGACCCTCCAAGCCTACTGGATATTGGAAGCCCTGAACATATGGGTGAATGGCAGGAGGGGCCTTGACTAGGTGAGACCAGAAGAGCTGCGGGACGTGGGGCTCAGGGCAGGGCATCGTAATATCCTGTTTGCCTGAGCTGGAAACAAGGGTGATGCCACAGATGCCTGGGCATTCAAGGAGAGTGGGGGTTCCTCATGTCTCTTTGACCTGAATCCCCACCCCAGCCACTGTGTGAGGACTAGATCTCTTGAATGCAGCTTCTGCTCGGTGGCAAGATTCCTCCCTTTCCAGAGGAAAGCATTCCATGCTCTTTTCCTGATCATTCTCCTGACACATAATTGGGAAGGGACAGTGGGGAAGGCCAGGGAGGCCCAAGTCCCATCAGCCTTTCCTGCTCTGCCTCAGTTTACCTACAGTGGAACAGCAGATAAGGTCACTCCTTCTGAGCAAAACCTCAGCCCTGCTTTGTGCCCTGGGCTCCAGGTTTCTTCACCTACTGTCTGGGCGTGAGGAAGCTCACAGGAATGAGAGGTGGGAGGTATCCTGAAAGAGTCCAGGAAGGGGCATTGAGAGGGAGAACAAAGAGATTCCTGGGGGGAAAGAGACGTGGAGAGCACTTTGGAAAGGAGTGAGGGCCCCTGGTCACGTGTCTCGATGAGGACTCCTGATTTTACAGGCCTGACAGATAATCAAGGTCTTATTATACTGGGTGTCAGTGAGAGGGTAATATTTTCAGAGGGCAAGTACTTAAAAAACAATTTCTGTCACACTGGCGGCTGCCCATGCATCAGGCACGCCTGCCTCGCTCCTCGCTGCTGATTTGGAAATAAATTATGCTGATTGCTCCTGATACAAGGGGAATCCATCATCATTCTCCTTTGAATTCATCTGGCCACCCTGTAATCCACCCTTTTCCTCTGGGGTATTAATAAGACTTCTCTCCTCCCTCCCCCCCTGCAGGCCCCATGCTGGGCCACCGTGGGGGGCCAGGACCCTGGGCTCCTAAGAACAAACCCACGGGTACTGCAAGGTCTTTCACTTTGGCCTATGATTTCCATGGCAGTCGTTTTCTGGAGTTCATGGAAACCTGCCTGCAGGGTCAGGAATTGTCCCCTTCATTTTCAGGGAGGGAAGGTGGGTTTCACTTTTGTTTAGCATATTTGTTGTTCCAAAAACTTTCTACAATGGTCATTTTTGAGGTGGAGAATTGAACAGCAGCTCCTCGCTTCAGGCTTCCCACTTGTCTTTTCATCTGGGCCAGACGATATCTAGAAGGTACATTCGTGCTGCGTTGTTCTGCGCATGGGGACCTTGAGGTTGGCAGCAGTACACGCCTTCTTTTCTGTTTCAGGATGTTGAATTAGGGAGAGGCTTTAGGTCTCGATTGCAGAGGTTGCTTCTCTTATTTAAAGACAAAACCAAGATAGGACAGCACAGAGAAGGGACTGGGGAGGTGGCTCAGTGGGTAGCGTGCTTGCCACACATGCAGGAGAACCTGATTTTGGATCTGTGCCTGTGATCTCAGCCTGAGGAGGGAGAGATGAGACAACAGGAGGCTCTCCACAGCGTGTTGGATAGCTAGTCTACCTGAATTGGTCAACTCGTTGTTTCAAAAAACAAGGTGGAGGGACTGGAGAAATGGCTTAGAGGTTAAGGTACTTGTCTACAAGGTCAAAGGACCCAGGTTCAATTCCCCTGGACCCACATAAGCCAGATGCACAAGGGGTCACACGAATCTGGAGTTCATTTGCAGTGGCTAGGGGCCCTGGCACCCCTATTCTCTCTCTGCCTACTTATCTCTCTCTCTCTCAAATAAATAAAGAAAAATAAATATTAAAAAAAATAAGGTAGAGCTGGGTGTGGGTGCATGCCTTTAATCCCAGTGCTCTGGAGGCAGAGATGGGAGGATCACTGTGAGTTTGAGGCCACCCTGAGACTACATAGTGAATTTCAGGTCAACTTGGGCTGGCAGTGAGACCCTACCTCAAAAGCCAAAACAATAATAATGATAATGATAATATTAATAATAATAATGTGGAGAGCACTTGAAGATGACACATAATGTTGACTGTTAGCTTCCATACGTATCTATACACATAGGCCCTCACATAAACAAACGTGCTTTTGCACATGAACACCACACACACATATACATGCAAAAAGTAGGGATAGAAGCGATTTGAAAAGTCCCAAATGAGGATCTCTGGGGATTCTTATCAGAGTGGCATTGTGTGGATGCGTGCACACGGGCATTCCTCTGCAGAGGGTTGATGGCTTTCATCACACTCTCAAGTGGTCTGTGACCACTGAATAATGAACGGGCGAGCTAAGTAAATGGGTAAATAAAAATGAATCGCAGAGCCTCCCAGATGCACGCATGGCTGCCAGGCTGTGGCAGGAGTACAACCAAAAGGTTGTATGAGTTCAGATGTAGTCTGAGAATTGTTCCAATTTTCCTGGTGAACTGGAGGTGGGTGGGGACTGGAATTCAGCTCACCCCCCCACAAACCTTCTCTGCCCCTCAGCTGTTGAGCCACAGACTCCCTGTGGGACTGTGTGCTGGCTTTTGTTGTGCTGCCCCACGCTCTTTCCTGGACCTGACTCTGCCTCGGGAAGAATGGTGGCTCTGAGTCACTTCACGTCCCCTCCTCTGGTTCGGCTGTAGCGACAGCTCTAACAGGACTCACCTCGCCCTTGTGCCAGCTCGGCTCCCCTCTTCTGGCGCTGCTATTGCAAACTATGGCCCGTTCTTCCTGTGACTGTGTGTGCACGTCCATGGACTCAGTTCTTTTTTTTTTTTTTGGTTTTTCGAGGTAGGGTCTCACTCTAGCCCAGGCTGACCTGGAATTCACTATGGAGTCTCAGGGTGGCCTCGAACTCACGGCGATCCTCCTACCTCTGCCTCCCGAGTGCTGGGATTAAAGGCGTGCGCCACCACGCCCGGCTTGGACTCAGTTCTTAATGTGTGCCTGCCGTAGCTAGCTGAGGGCATCTATGCCGAGTTTTCTTAATATATTCCCTAGCTGTGTCTGCTAAGAGCCTCTGAGATCCTAGAACCATGTGTGCCCTCTATGTCCAGGTCATGGTTATTAACACCATCCAGCAATAAAAGGGAAGAGGGAGCTTTGGGGGAAATGGTTGATTTAAGAAACGGGCTAGTGATGGAATGAGAGTGAGTGAACCTGCAAGATGCTGTGGTGTAAAAGTAAGGTTGATGCAGGAACTAGGAGGACATGCCTGGCATTGTTTTACACGGCCAGTGAAGAGAACTCTTTGTTCTGGACATCACAGCAGGGATAACTGGGACACGCAGTCACACTTAGCAGCACTGTAGAGTTGTCAACTTGATGCACAGTGCTGGGGAGGGAGATCAGCAGGTAAGAGCACTTGCTGCACAAGCATGAGGACTTGAGTTTGATCCCCAGCACCCAGGTGCAGCTGCACATGCCTGTAACCCAGTGCCAAGAGTGAAGGGAGGAAGCTCAGTGGGGCTCAGTAGCTGGCCAGGGTGACCAAAAATGGCACAGAGACTGTCTCAGGGATGTAAGGCAAGAGTAATCAAGGACACCGCCCTCCTCCTCTAGCCTTTGCACTCATGTGCACTAGCCTAGGAGACACACAGCTGCACACACATGTGTATGTGCCACACACACACACACACACACACAAAACAAAATACTGATACACAATTTCACATGCTAAAAGTTTGCATGCACAGGGCTGGAGAGATGCCTTAGCAGTTAAGGACCTTGCTTGCAAAGCCAAGAGACCCAGGTTTGATTCCCCAGGAGCCACGTAAGCCAGATGCACAAGGTGGCGCATGTGTCTGGAGTTCATTTACAGTGGCTGGAGGCCCTGGCACACCTGTTATCTCTCTCTCTCTCTCTCTCACTCTCTCTCTCTCTCTCTCTCTCTCTCTGTGCTTCTCTCTCTCTACTCTCTCTCAAATAAATAAATAAAATAAATAAATAAATATTTTTAAAAAGTTTGCATGCATTAAAATTTCACATGTAGGGCAGTAGAGATGACTTAGTGGTTAAGGCGTTTGTCTGCAAAGCCAAAGGACCTGGGTTCAATTCCCCAGGACCCACATAAGCCAGATGTACAAGGTGGTGCATGAGTCTAGAGTTCATTTGTAGTGGCCGGAGGCTTTGGCATGCCCATTCTCTTCCTCTCTCTCTCTCTCTCTCTGCTTCTTTCTCTCTTGCTCTCTCAAATAAACAAAAAAAGAAAATTAAAAAAATGAATTCACATGTACATACACCTGTGCAGGCATGGTCTCCCAGAAAGGAGCGTAGCCCACGGTGCGAGACGCGTCTCTGTTCTCTTTTGGGAAGCCTCCCTCCTGCTGCGCCCCGTCGCATAAAACCACGGATCTATTTTCTGCCACTAAAGATTCATTCACAGTTTCGGGAACTTTATGTAATTGGAAAAATAAAGCATATTTTCTTATTTTCTGCCTTCTTCCACAACACAATTATTTTGAGACGTTGTCATACATGTTGGTAATTCACTGTGTCATTGCCCATTCCTCTGTAGCAACATACCAGGTCTTCTTAATTCAGGCACCTGTTAGTGGAGATCAGGGTGTTTAAAGTTGGTAGCTATTACAAGTAAGAAAGCTATATTGTCACATATAACTCTTCATATAGACATATGGTTTCAGGTCTTATAGGGGATACTTGGGAATGGAATATCCAAGTCATAAATAGGTACATATTTCGCTTTTTAAAGAAACTGCTAAACTTTCCTCCCAAACAGCTTGTACCACTTCATGTCCGAAGCAGAAAGCACGCGCGTTGCCAGGGCTCCGCGTCTTTTCCAGCACTCCACGTGGACAGTCTCGTTTAAATTCCAGCGTTCTGCTAGGTGTCAAGCCTCACCAGACTGCACTTCTATGAAGACCATGTGTTGAGCGTCGCGTTGCTGGTGTGCCATCTGGACATCTCTGCACACTGTCCATTCATGCTTGTCCCCATTTTACTAGGCTGCCTGCATCTTCATGTTTGAGTTTCTGGATATTATTTTCTTATCAAAAGTTATTTTCAATTTTTTCTGGTCTGTGGCTCATACTTCATTCTCCTAACTAGCTTATAAAGAGCAGAATTAAAAGTTTTTAGGCTAGGGAGCTGGCTTATTTGATAAGGTGCTTTGCCAATACTAGGACCAGGGTTTGATTTCTAGCACCTGTGTAAAGATGCTAGGTGTGGCATAATCCTGCAATCCCCAAGCTGGGGAGTCAGATATAGGAGTGTTCCTGGGGCCAGGAGGCCAGCAAGCCTGGCTTATTTGAGGAGCCTTGGGCCAAAGAGATGCCCTACCTCAAAAACAAACAAACAAACAAAAACCAAAAAAGGTGGATGATGTTCAGAGGAATGACAGCCAAGGTAGTCTTCTGGCCTCCACATACATGTACATCTATACACACATGTGCACCTCCTCACACAAATCCACAAAACACATGCATACCATAAAACTTCACCCAGCCCAGTTCATCAGCCTGGGTGTTTATCGGCTGTGCTTTCTGGAGATCGGCCATATCGGAGCCCGTTCACTCAGACCTTCTGTGTCCCCAGGAGCTGCGGAATCTCTTCTGCTTCACACCGAGAGCCTGCGTCACTGTAGACTGGGCAGGTGCCTGAACAGTGCGAAGATCAGTTTGCAGACAGCCACTGGGTGTTCTTGTCCCCAAGTAACTCTTCCTTACTTAGACTATCCTGTTGTTGCAGTCAGGTTCACATGGCTGGCAGAAACCTCCCGACCAAGAGCAGCTTGTGGTAAAAAAAAAAAAAAAAAAGGTTTATTTTGGCTTACAGACTCAAAGAGAAAGAGAAGCTGCATGATGGCAGGGGAAAATGATGGCATGAGCAGAGGGTGGACATCACCCCCTGGGCAACACCAGATGGACAACAGCAATAAGAGAGTGTGCCAAACATTGGTAAGGGGACACTGGCTATAACACCCATAAGCCTGCCCTCAACAATACACTGCCTCCAAGAGGTGTTAATTCCCAAATCTCCATCAGCTGGGAACCCAGCATTCAGAACACCTGAGTTTATGGGGGACACCTGAATCAGACCAACACACCTGTCTTCAATGTATTTTATAGTACCCGCTTGTTGAGGCTGCCCTTCAGCATGTCATGCTCTGGTCTGATGAAAGCAGTCTTGCTCTTGTGTTAACATCAGTTCTAGTTGTTCTTAAGATAGAAAAATGCAAGTGTTGTGTGAACATTTTTGTTAGTCAATTAGAGCTCTCATAACACAACGTCACACACTCTAGGTGACCAACACACACATGTGTTCCTTCACCTCACAGATCTGGATTGCCCACGCTCGACGTGTGGCAGGCTTGGCTGGATCCCGGGCAGGAGGGTGCCTTTCTCCCCACCTTTATCTTCACGGAGTCTTTCTTCATCAATATGATCAAATGTCCTTTTCATGGAAGGGCACCAGCTGAGTTAGATTAGGGCCCATCCTAAAGTCCTCATTGTTACTTAATTACCTCCTTTATTTAAAATACTTATTTCCAAATGCATATCCTTTGACATAGCAAGGCTTACATAAGACCTCACCACCTAGATTCGGGGTGACAGAATTCACCCTATAGCAGGACTGATCCTCTAACCCTTCTAACCTCACTTCTAGCAGCATCGTCGTAGATCCCACAGGATGTTCGAATAGTGACAGTGTCATCTGATAATAAGGGTGCTTTAATTCCCAGTTTTCCAATCTGGGCTGTAAAATTTCCTTGGCCTGCTTACTGCTCTGCCAGAGTCACAGGCACAGGAAGAGAAAGCCAGTGGCTGTGTCCTAGCCCTGCGTTTAGCGGAGAGCTTCTAGTCTGTCACACGCAGTCTGCAGCCAGTTCCTGTTCTTTAGGAATGCCCTTGCTCAGGTTGAAGAGATGCTTTTCCCCTCCTGCTTTGATCAATTTGTTTGGTTTTTTAATATTTTATTTTAATTTATTTATTAGACAGAGAGAGAGAGAGAGAGAGAGAGAAAGTGAGAATGGGCACATCAGGGCCTCTAGCCACTGCAAGCGAACTCCAGATGCATGTGCTACCATGTGCATCTGGCTTACCTAGGACCTGGAGAATTTAACCTGGGTCCTTAGGCTTCACAGGCAAGTGCCTTAACGTCTAAGCCATCCCTCCAGCCCTCAACGTGTTTCTTAAGCACGGCTGTTAGATTTTTGTCAGGTACTATTCTGTGAGAGAATCATATAGTCTGGCTTTCAGTCTATGAATTACATGAGCTGTGTTTAAATGGGGGGGGGGGTGGAGGTGGCATGTAGCTCGTTATGTAGCCCAGGCTGGCTTTGAACTTACAATTCTCCAACCTCTGTCTCTCAAGTACCAAGTGCTGCAATTACAGTCATGCACCACCACACCTAGTCCATACCCTGGTTTTAAGATGCTAATGTAACTTTTTACTCTTGAGATAAACTGCATTTAATCACTTTGCATTTTCTCTTTTACTCTGTGGGACTCAACTTGCAAAATACTTTGTTAATACTTTTTGTGCTATGGGGATGTTGACTGTTGGCTATAGTGGCTGTTGAGTCTGATTTTGGTGCAGAAGTAGGAAAGACTCCATGGAGCAAAAGGTGTGTCCTTGTCTTCGGATTCCTGGAAGTCTGCACAACCTTGTTTTCCCTTGAGATATTTAAAGAATTCAGAACTGAACCCTTCTGAGCCTGGGGCTGTCACTGAAGAAGGGGTTTGCCTGCAAATTGTATTTCTTTGATAAATTTGAAGTTATCCAAATTATCCATTTTTTTCTTTAGTAAAGTGTGACAATGTCTTTGAAGAAATATATCCATTTCATCCAAGTTGTCAAATTTATAGTTACAAATTGTGTGTGATTTCCCCTTGTTATCATGTTGCATTGATAGGATCTCTAGTGACTGCACCTCTCATTCCTGAACCCTGAGATGTGTCTTCTCTCAGTCCTGTTAGTCTCATCTTCTCAGGCTTGCCAATGTTTTTTTATTTTATTTTATCAAGGAACAAGTTTTAGATATTTTGGAATGGTATTATTTGCATCTTTATGTTTATATTTTGTGCTTTCCTTCTAAAATAGAAACTGAGTTTACTAACCCAAGATCTCTATAACTGTAAGCATGTTGTACCATAATTTCCCTGTAAGAATGCTTTTGTAACAACCTACAATTTTTAAAAAATATTTTATTTATTTATTTGAGAGAGAGAGAGAGAGAGAGAGAATGGGCACGACAGGGCCTCCAGCCACTGCAGACGAACTCCAGATGCGTGCACCCCCTTGTGCATCTGGCTTACGTGGGTCCTGGGGAGTTGAACATGGGTCCTTTGGCTTTGCAGGCAAGTGCCTTAACCGCTAAGCCATCTCTCCAGCCCAACAACCTACAATTTTTAACATATTGAATTTTTATTTTCATTTTGTTCAAAATATTTTCTAATTTCCCTTGTGATTTTACCCCTGGATATAAATTTTATTTTTTGCTTTGAAGAGTATTATTTAGTTTCTAAACATTTTTGAAATGTTCTAGATATTCTTTTGTCACCTATCTGTAATTAAATTTTACTATGATCAGAGAAAGCATTTTGTATAACCCATCTTCTTACAGTTAGACTTATTTTTAAAATATTTTTTATTTTTGTTTATTTATTTATTTGACAGAGAATGAGGGAGAGAGAGAGACAGACAGAGAGAGAGACATACAGAGAGAGAGAGAGAGAGAGACAGACAGACAGAGAGAGAGAGAGAGAGAGGAGAGAGGATGGGCATGCCAGGGCCTTCAGCCACTGCAAATGAACTCCAGACGCATGTGCCCCCTTATGCATCTGGCTAACGTGGGTTCTGGGGAATCAAACCTGGGTCCTTTGGCTTTGCAGGCAAATTCCTTAACAGCTAAGCCATCCCTCCAGCCTAGTTAGACTTATTTTATGGACCTAATTGTAGCTTACCTTGGCAAATGTCCCAGGTACTCCTAAAAACAGCACCTTTTCCATTTGTACACTTAAGATTGTTTTTTCCTCTTGATGACGTGTTCATCTACTATTTTCATGACCACGTTTATTCCTGGTGAGATGGATAGACTCCTTAGGACCCTATGATTCCTGCTTCCTGAGTTCAGACCCTTATGTGACCCTGTCCCTGTCACTGAGCAGGACCCATGACTTACTTCCAGCCATCAGAAGATGACAAGATGGACAGTGTTATGTGTGCACAATGGCACAATGTTTTTTTTTTTTTTTCCTTTCCCATAAGATTAAAGTGCCCCTTGTGCTTGAATCAGATTTCTGCCTCCCTTTCTTCTTGGGAGTGAGCAAGAGGCATGCTGGGAAACCCACATGCTGGGAAGTCCCTCTTCTAGCAGGGAAAATACTATCTAATATTGTATAGACATACCATGTTTTGTGTATCACTTCATCTCTTAATCGAGATTTACAACTTTGGGCTGTTGAGAATAACGGTGCTGTGAACATTTGTGTGTAAATATCTACCTGAGTCCCTGCTGGCGGTTCTTTGTGGGGTATTCTCGGAAGCTGAGTCATGGGCAAGTGTACACGTAGCTCTAAGAACCTTGTGTGTTTATATGGGCACTACTCAGTTACACCCCCACCAGCAACTCCACGCTCTTCACACCCCTGCCATCACTTACTATTGCGTTTACAGTAGCCATCTGTTGCAGTTAGCTTCTTGTTGCTGGACAAACATCCGACCAAAAGAAGCTTATCACAGGAAAAAGGTTTATTTCAGGCTCACAAATTCCAGGGGAACACCTTCAATGGCAGAAGAAGCTGGCTCACTTCCACACATGGATAACAAACAGATAGACATGATCAAACAGCCAACAAGCACCACGCGCCAGAAAACAAGAAAAGCCAGAGCTCCAAACTGCTGTCCACAGACCTCAGGACTCTACACAAGATCCATCCCCACACATACCTTAGGGCTTGACACCAAGATTCCGCCCCGGGACACACCTCTTCCCCAGCAGGGCTCTACCCGCTGGAGACTCAAGACTCAAGTATGAGGCTATGCGGCCACATTTCTAAATCACCACACCACTCTAATGGCGGTGATGTGAATCCCATTTTAGTTTTTTACATTTCCCTAAAGACACAGGAAGTCCTTATTGGCTGTGTGTCTTTAATGTAAAGAGGCACTGTGGTAAGGTGGGGTCGACCTGGCATGACTGTTCCACTGTTTCTCAGACCCTTCACCTTTCCTGTAGTAACTGTGGTGAGGTGGGGGTCAACTTGGACTGACTGTTCCACCACATCTCAGACCCTTCACCTTAACTGTAGGTACTGTGATATGGGGAGGTCGACCTGCTCTGTCTGCTGCACTCCATCCATACCCTTCACCTTTACCGTAGTTACTGTCATTGTAAGTTTTATTCTAACATATTATTATGCATTTCCTTTTTCTTCATCTGATCACTTTTCTTTCTTATTTTGAGTCATTAGGATTCATGCACTATAATTTATTTTTTGCATTCATCTCCTTTTGCTGTGTTTTTAACTAGTGTTTTTGTTGTACTGATGTAGTGATTGATTTATGGTTCATCTTGAATTTCAAAATCTTCTTTCCAGTTATGATATGGTGCATATTGTGTAGAATTAGAGACTCCTGGGAATGTGCCTCTTTTTCTCTCCCTTTCTGACATTCTTTTCCCTTGATACATGTTATGACATCCATCATATGACTTTCTCTTTCTTCCTTTCTTTCTTCCTTCCTTCCTTCCTTCCTTCCTTCCTTCCTTCCTTCCTTCCTTCCTTCCTTTCTTTCTTTCTTTCCTTTTCTCTCTTTGTCTCTCTCTTCCTTCCTTCTTTCTTTCCTTATTTAGAGAGAGAGAGAGACAGAGAGAGAGAATATGGGCACATAAGGGCCTGCTGCTGCTGGAAACTCCAGACGCATTCTTTAAATGGGTTATAGGGAATTGAACCTGGGCTGTCAGGCTTGCAACCAAGCTCCTTTAACCCCTTATCCACCACTTCAGTCCTGTCATGCAATTCTTTATTTTAAAATATATTCTATTAATTTATTTGAGAGAGAGGAAGAGAGAGAGAGAGAGAGAGAGAGAGAATGGGTGTGCCAGGGCCTCCAGCCACTGCAAACAAACTCCAGATGCATGTGCCCCCTTGTGCATCTGGCACACGTGGGTCCTGGGGAATCAAACTGGTATCCTTGGGCTTCGCAGGCAAATGCCTTAACTGCTAAGCCATTTCTCCAGTGCCGTACAATTCTTTTTAGTGAAGTTTTTATAATAAAACAACAGCTTTTAAAGGTTTACCCATGTGGTGATCATTGATGGCACTCTCCTCTCCTCTGGCAGAGCTGAAGTTTTAACTTGTATTATTTTTCATCTGATTGTGCTTCCATTAAAATTCTAAAAGTATCAGATGAATTCTCTTAGCGGTTGCATGTTTGAAGAAGCAGTGTATATCCTAAACCCCTTCACCTCATCCTTCTCTCGTCTTCCTTCTACCCACAGCCTGCTGTGATTGCGCTGGATCAACCTGGCCATCTAGAGCCATCTCCCTCATTCATGATCTTCTTTTTAATTTTTTTTTATTTATTCACTTGAAAGAGAGAGAGAGAGAGAATGAGAATGGCATGCCAGGGTCTCTAGCCAGTGCAAACAAACTCCAGACACATGCACCACCTTGTGCATCTGGCCTATGTGGCTCCTAGGGAATCGAACCTGGGCCCTTTGGCATTGCAGTCAAATACCTTAACTGCTAAGCCATTATGATCTTCTGATGAGCTACATCACCCCACCACCACCACTTTCCCTTCCCTTCCCATGTGACCCAACAAATGATACCTTCAAAACCTAGAATTCACAGATCCTAGAAGTTACACAGACATCTCTGAAGAGGAACATTTTGTCTGCCTTCCAGTAGGATAAAATTCTGAGGTCAAGTGAAGTAAATGCCAACATCTTTCACTAAGTCCAGAAGCACAGAGGCAAGGAGGGAATCTGAGGGTGACAGAGGGAAGAGGCCAGAAAGCAGTGGGTTGAACAGAATGAAGGTGACAAAGCAGAAGGGTCAGTTCTGCACGACACTTCAGCGATGAGGGGTAACAGGTATGACCAACTCAGCACATTGTCAACACTGAGAGCCAGTGTGATGTGTGGCGGGCTTCAGATTGAAGCTTTAGGACTGCGACTGAGCTGGGAGTGGTGGCATGGTAGCTCACCCCGAATCCCAGCACTCAGAAGGCTGTGGTAGGAGGATCACTGTGAGTTTGAGGCCAGCCTGGGCTACACAGTGAGTTCCAGATCAGTCTGGGTTAGAGTGATACCCTCCATAAGAAAGGAAGGAAGGAAGGAAGGAAGGAAGGAGGGAAAGGAAGGGGAGGGAGGGAGGGCAGGAAGGAAAGGCAAAGGAAAGAGAGACAGATTGAGACTAGGATTTAGGACCTGCATGGGCAGACATCTGGCGTGCCAGTCCTTATCCTCTAGGGCAACTGGAGGATCAGCAATACTTTGGAGTCTCCAGAGCTGCGCTCCAGGAGCCAGTGAGGCAGGGACTTGAAGACACTCAAAAAGTTTTAAGTAGCACATGTGAGCATTCACTGTCTTTGTGCTGTGGCACTTGGGGAGTCTCCAGTGCTGTGGCCTATGCCCAGGGAAAGCAGTGGCTCACAGACACCCTCTGTCTGTGCCCCACATGATCCTTCCACCATGAGCTCTGTCCACACTCCACAAGATACTTCAGTCATAAACACTTGTCAATGTGCTTTGCTGGGGAGAGTCGAGGTTACTGGAAAATGAGCATCTTTTCTCTTACTCATCTTTAGGAGCTGTGCCCTGTATTTTGTAATTGTTCTTCATCTCTTAGAAACTATCATCATCTCCATGATCAACACCTTCAACTCTTGGTTTCTTCTAAAGTTAACATAGATTGTCCCAATAGTCAGTTGTCCTGGAGCAACATAGAACTGTGGACCCCGTATTTTGTTGCCATAAAGTCTTGTGCTCATTTACGCTCTCTCTCTCCTCTCTCTGTCTCTCTTTCTCTCTCCATCTCCTCCTCCCTTTCTGGCTGTGGATGTAATGTGACCAACCCCCTCACGCTTCTGTCACCAGGCCTTCCTCACCAGGACGGACATGGTGATGTACAGCCTGGCCTTTTTCTCTATGTGCTCTATGGTTTTGTGATGATTTTTAGGTTTTGCTCCTGTTTATGCAAAACTTTCAAACTTTCTGCTTGCTTTGAATTTGGGCATTAGACTGTGATATGCCTCACTGCCATTCTTAGGTCTTGGCTGACGAGTCCCTGAGTCCTACAATGTGTAGGTTTGTCGTTTTAACCAGATGTAGAAAGGTTTTGCCTTATGTCTTCATATATATTTTCTCTTCCCTCTTCCTTTCCCTCTGGAAGCTCTGTGTGTATCTGTATCTTTGTGTGTTCATACCTATATGTGTATTTCTGTCTGAGTTCCTGTGTGCCTGTGTGTCTCTGTGTGTCTGTCTGTCAGTGGCTCTATGCCCATGTGTCTGTGTGTGTGTTTGTATACCTGTGTGTGTACCTATTGTCGGTGTACTTGTACATGTTTATGTACCTGTTTGTCTGTGTACTTGTGTTCCTCTGTGTCTCTGTATGCTTTTGTATACCTATTTGTCTGTGTACTGTGTGTGTATGTTTGTGTATCTGTTTGTGTACTTGTGCACCTGTGTGTAGTGTATTTGCATCAAGTGATTCACATTGTCTCCCAGTTCATATAAGCTCTGCTTATTTCTTTGCAGGTCTATTTTTCTTTACTGAATTTTTGATAGCTCCTATTTCTATGTGTTCAAGTCTCCTGTTTTTTTTTTTTTTTTTTTTTTTTTTACAATATCTAATCTTCTATAATCCTTTCCACAGCGGCTTTAATCTCACATGTGACATTTCTTATCTAGATCGACATAATCTGGGGCTTCGTCCATACCTCAACTATCTTTACTGATTTTCTGAGCATGTGGACAGTAACCATAGCCATGCCAAGTTCCCCCATGTTCATTCTGCTTTCTGGTATTTTCCTTCTCACCAGGAATTTTATTTTCTAGCTTCTTTGTATAATGGTAACTTCTTATTGAGTTATTGAGAACTAAATATAGTGGATTGCTTGGGAGCAGAGTTTTCTGTGCTCCCATGTACCCATGCTTCCCTTTGCTCTAGAACAGACTGAAGTTGCTTCTGAGCCTTTGGACACAGTGTGCCTTGGTGCAGTGGCTCAGGTTGTCATGCTGGGCTGGCTGAACTTAGATCTACGGGCTCTAGATTTCCTCGCATCTATGAATTTGGGGCATTATTCCTTCAAGATTCTTCTACATCTTCTCTAGAAACATCAGCTATACTTGAGCCTATCTCACAGCCCACTAGGGATCTTCTAATTTTATTTATTTTTCTTACTATTTTTCATGTGTTTATGTGGTATTGTTTGTGTGGTGTGTGTATGTATAGTGTATGTGTCAAGACAACGTCAGGTGTCCTCAACTCTCTTCCTCCTTGTTTCCTAAGACAAGGTCTCTCACTGAACCTGGAGCTATGTTGCCTTGGTCAGACTGGCTGAGGAGTGAGTCCTAATTCTCCAGTCTCTGCCTCTTGTAGGATTGGGGTTATGGGCATGTGTGGCCATGCCTAGCTCTTTAGGAGGGTGCTAGGAATTGAACTCAGACCATCTCAGGCCTTCATGCTTGTACACTCACTGAGCCATGTCCTCAGATCCACTTTTATAAAAAAATATTTTATCTATTTATTCAAGAGAGATAGAGAGAATAGGCATGCTAGGGCCTCTAGCCACTGCAAAGGAACTCCAGATGCTTGCACCACCTTGTGCATCTGGCTTACATGGGTACTGGGGAATCGAACCTGGTTCCTTAGGCTTCATAGGCAAGCACCTAAACTGCTAAGGCATCTCTCCAGCCCCCAGATCCACTTTTCTAATGCAAAGTTCTCTTTCTTGTGGGCGGCTCTGCTTCTGGCCTTTCTGTTCTCCAGGCCTCTCTTCCTCAGGTCTAATTTGCCACCGATCCTTTCCAGTGCAGCCTCATCTCAGATGCCATAGATTTTGAGTCTAGAAATTCTGCTGTGCGTTTTTGTATCACTGGTGGCCCTACTTGGCTCTTGCAGCCCACAGACGGTGGCTTCTCTTTAGTGTTAATGCCCCTGAGCGGATGCTCCATCTGGTTACTCTCATCAAGGGTGTAGTCATCTCTCCTCTTGAACTCGATTCTGGGATGCAGCGAAGTTACTTGTCAACTATTTGAGCCATTTGGCTGCTGTCGTACAATTCACTGAATGGTTCCAATGCTGAGTTAAGTACAAGGGAATTATTCCTCCCATGAGGCAGGGCTTCCTGAACACCTGATTCTCCGGAACGATCCATTTCCAGGCTAGCTGGCAGGTGCAGCATCGTTGTGCACATGGACGCACAGTGGCCACTGTGCTATAACCTTTCACTTGGTTCTTCCTCTGGAACTGAGCCCTTTTCTCACTTGCTGAGTTGTCAGTACCCCTCTCAGTGTTTTATGTGGGTCTCTGGGATTTTCTAGCTACTCAGTTACCTCCTTGGGGTCTCTGACCCACGAACTCTGGCCACTCCAGTCTCCATGACTCTTAGCTCCTTCTTTGTAACTAGACAGTCCTCCAGACCTGCCTCAGTTTCCCTCCCTGTACCATGCCTGAGAACCTCTCTCCCAGAGGGCTGCCTACATGGTCACAGGGTCCCTAATCTGCTTCCCATCTCTCAGAGACCACTGTCCTTCACTGCCTCATGCCCAGGTTTTTTGAAGACTGTGATATTCTATTTTAAATAGATTTGTTGCTGTTATGTGAAGCAACCCTAACCCTAACACTCCTGGTGTGGGCCACTCTCATGGCTGTCTTTCCACATGGCTTGGGTTTCCCATGAGCTCAATTTTTCTGTCAGGTATGGCCTATAGGTATGCAGCAGTTGGAGGTGGTGATGAGGACACTTACCCTGGGCTTCTTCATGTGTGTGGATGGAAACCTCAGGCAAGGGTGCCCTTGCTTGTAACCCTCCTCGTTCCCTAAGGAGTCTATTCTACACAGGACCCTGCCTGGTCTGCTCATGGAGGAAGAACCTGGTTTTCACAGGGTGAAGAGAAAGACATTCTACAAGGGTAGGCCAATGCCAGTACTTCACTTTGGATTGATTGGCCTATTATCACCAGCCTCTAGCTGTCCTAAAGTTTCTTCTATTCCCTTAGTGGCCCCTGTGCTTCTCTGGGCACCATGGCCAATGGCTGGAACTAACCCACTTAGAACAAGGTGAGAAGCAGGAAATTGTACCACTACAGAGGTGCCCCATCTCCATGTGTCACCCCATCCCTGTAGTACTGGGTTCCCAGCTTGCCTGACCCTCCCTCATGTGCCCCATGAGCTGATGTTGGCTGCCAAGCACCTCTGTGCCCACCATCCATTTGCCCAGCTGCCATACTTGTTCTTCATCTCATCCAGACTTGATGTTTTTCATTTATTTATTTATTTATTTATTTATTTATTTATTTATTTATGAGAGGGAGAGAGAGAGAGAGAGAATGGGCATGCCAGGGCTCTTGCCACTGCAAACGAACTCCAGACGTTGTGCATCTGGCTTACTTGGGACCTAAAATTTGAACCTGGGTCCTCAAGATTCACAGGCATGTGCCTTAACTGCTAAACCATCTCTCCAGCCCCAGACTTGATTTTCCTTTTGCAGATAACTTAATCATTTAAGTGCTGGATTCTCTTGAATTGTAATTCAAACTTTTATTCATGCTGTGACTCCAGTGGGCAATCAGCAGGTAGAAAGTGTTCCAATTAGAAAAATCAAATTAATTCTTTTTTTAAATAAGGAGAAAAACTACTTATTCCATACTCCTGGGGAGTAGAAATTAGGTGGAATTCTTAAAATGAAAGGGACAATTATATCTCCCTCAATTATCATTCATTTTCTCTCTCTTTCTCTCCCTCTCCCACCATGTTCTCTTCCCAATGCCTCAGAAGGTCCTGGAGGAGACTCATTCCATACACCACATGCCTTGCAGGTGTTCTTGCATAAATTGCCCTAGGATGACCTGAGATTGGAGACAAGACCGTGAACTCCACAGAGTTGGGAATTGGTAGTGAGTGTCTACAAGATCAGCGATGACACCTTCACTTCTATTAATCATATCCATCAAGTCTGGTTTACAGGGTGGAGGAAGTGGGACAACTCTCTCCAACATCCTCCTTGGCTAGGTTGCATCCTTGCTTCGCTCTGAGTGGGTGTTCCTAATAAGGAGCTCGTTCCCTTATGACGTGAAATAGCCTCGTGGGATTCTGCTTAGGCCCAGCTTCAGAGCTGTGTTTAGCTCAACTATGTCATCCGGTCACAGGGAAGTCCTTGAGTCACTTTCACATCTATGCTTGGAGTAGAGAATGCCATGTAGAGAGGGTAAGCCCCTGGACTCCGTTGGTGGCCGTCAGTAAGTGGCCTTGTCATGTGTGCTGAGCTCTGGGTTGTGAAGATGCTTCAGTGGATAAAGTGCTTGCTACACAAGTGTGAGGGCTTGAGGTGAGACCCCAGACCCGGTGTGAGAGCTGGAAGCTATGGTCAGATTCTAGAACAGGGGGAAACAGGAGTGGGTACCTTGGCGAACCAAGCAATGAAGCATGAAAGGCCTTACTTCAAACGAGGTGGGAGGTGAGGATGGACACCTGAAAGGTGTCCTTTAACCTCCACGTGCCGCACTGTACACAAGAAAATGCACACACATACACACATCATACATGCACACACACACTACAAAAGAGTGTAAGCTCTGGCCTATTGTGTTAACTTTGTTCACCCTTCTCATGGTCCCTCTGTCTTCAGCCAGCTGACAGCCTTGGTCCCAGACAAAATATCCATGAAAAATCATCATTTGGGTGTGTGTTTAACGAACTTAAATTAGGCCTAGCTCCTAACAATGCAGCCGCATCTAAGCCTCTGATGATTTAACATGTGAAACTAAGACACTGTACTGTACTTAAAAGCAACATAAATCCTGAATCATTCGTTGATCCATTTGGAAAGAGCAGCTATTTGAAAGCATGGCAACCTTGGTATCTCGGCGACAGGGCTCTTTGGGGACATGGGGAGCCAGGCAGTCAGTCCTTTTGTTCTCCCCAGACTAGGAGGAGGCCCCAGGTGTGGAAAGGTCCTCAGGCACTGCTAACATAACTGACAGCACTAGAATTTTCAGCATCAGACAATGCAAAGATATAAGAAAGGAAAATTATGAGAGAGAGAGGCAGGGAGAGAGAGGGCGAATGCTGGGTTTGAGCTTTCTTTCTCCTTTTTATTCAGTCCGGGACCCTGGCCACAGGATGGTGCCACCCTCATTCAGGGTGGGTCTTCCTACCTCGATTAAACCTCTTTGAAAATTCCTCCATCGTCATATCCAAGTTGATAGTAAAGGTCAGCTATCACATATGTCCATACCACATGTACCATGCCATTTGCCTGAAAATATTCTGTTGGTTAGTGGTAGGTTTAAAGGAACAAGCTTCCTCCTCGCTAATGGACAACATATTTCATTACATTTACTCAGCATAAAGCATGATACAGTGAAGATGGCAGGCCACTCTTTTGTTGGCATAAAATTCAGAGCCAATGGTGATAAAGACTCCATTTTGAAACACTCACCAAGTATTTGGAGTTAATTTAGGGGTCAGCTTCCAAGCTGGAAGAGAGAACCCTACACTGTCCTCTCTCCGCTGTGAGTCTCCAGCCTTCCTGCTTTATGACATGGTGAGTGACAAGGTCTAGAGCCCATCATCTCCCTTTAGGAGGGAGTCCCAGTGTCACAGTATGTCCTGTCTCCATGATACTGTGTATCCCAGCAATACAGACGACAGGCTTGAGTGAAAGTAGGTCAGCAGTACTTAAGACAAGCAATGTGTTAATCAATTCTCAGTACTTTCTGATGGCTAGTGCGTAATGGTGACATCTGCTTTCTGAAAAGTGATGTAGACATTTTAAAACCCACCCCATTGTCTAAATTACTTTTCAAACATACACGTATTCATTTCATCTCTCCCCAATAGATGTATCTATTAAAACAGGCCACGGTGGAGTTTTCCTGTTTCCTGTGATGCCTTTGCTATAGAGGGACCTCGGTAAATCATACAGCCTGGCATCTTCACAAACCTTCCGATCTCCATGGCTGTCATAACACTGAGGTAAAATCCAAGAATGCAACTGGTGATGTTTGAGACTGGCATGTTCTTTATGACCGGTCTGTATTTTAAAGACAGACTTTTCCCAAACAGAAAATAAAGACACACCACTTAAGAGTATGAGTGAAATGAAAGAAAATTTTGTATAACAGCACTTCCAAGTCAATCATTGAGTTAACTGTGCATTTTGGACAGTGTGTGGGTAGCAGGCAGGCAGGGAGGGGATTGTGTGCAGATGATGGAGCAGGACAGAGCCTAGGGAGTATTTCTTCCAGTTTGTACGCTGAAGCCAAGACAAATGTTCTAGGCACCCCTTGAGTATGTGCATGTGTATGTGTGTGTCTGGCGTGTGGCAGTGTTCCTATGTGTATGGGCACACATGTGTATGCAGGTACCTATGCCCGTGCTTATGGATGCCAGAGGTTCATCTCAAGTGTCTTCTTCAACCACTCTCCATCTTGTTTTTTGAGACAAGCTCTCTCCCTGACCATGTAGCTTACCTGATTGGGCTATTATAGCTAGCCACTGAGCCCCAGAGAACCTTCTCTCCCTGCCTGCCCAGCATTGGAATTACTGGCGAGTGCCACCATGCCCAGCATTTTACTTGGGAACTGGGCATCCAAACTCAAGCCCTCATGCTTGTGTGGCAGGCACTTTACCCATTGAGCCACCTCCCCAGGCTCCAGATGCCCTTTTTAATGGACTTTCATATTGTCAGGGCCAAAGAGACCTGTGGGCAGGAGCTGCGCTGGCACACAGATCAGCTCTGGCTCATTTGGGCTGGTGCTGAAAGGCTGGTTATGTGAATGTCATGTGGGCAGTCTGTTTTGTCATCACCATGCCGCTGTAACATGCAGGACATGACACCTGCAAAGAAGATTTGCATACTAATGATAGATACCATTCTCCTTTCAGAAGTTAGCCTCCGCCCTGCACTGTCTAGTGAGTGAGCCTGTGCTGGGTTTCAGTGTCTTCAAGGCAGCCAAAGTGGCTTCTTCCTGAAGGCTGTAAAGGCCACACTGTGTACAGAGCCTGCTGCCAATTCCTGCCTGTGCCCCCAACCCCCAGACTTTGTATAACCCCTGTCCCGGTGACTCTTTGACTCTGTGATCCCTCCCCCTACGCCTGCTGTCTGTGAGATTTAAGGCCGTGCCTGACGCACACTGCCTGCAGCTTCTGGGTTACTCGCCTGGCAGGTTGAGGTCGTGATCGATGCCTCTCCTTGACTGTGCCTCGGCATCCCAACTGGGGTTCCCACCAGCAACATGGGCTTCACAGTTGCAGGCTGGCTTTGTTGTGCCACCAGCTGAGGTCTGCGCTGCTGGGCTCCTGTACTGCTCAGCAATGCCGCTGACTCTCCCACCTCACAGAGGTGCAGCGCTGCAAAGGGGTTGGTTCTTCTCATGTCCTTTCTGCTGCCCCCCAGGCCCTGCTCAGCCACTGCCTGCAACGCCCCCCCGTTCTTCAGTCCCACTCATTACTGCACGCGTAGCTTCCCAACTAGACATAGCAGAGCCCTTCTTCCTTCTGCAACTGTATCTCTTGTAGTCTTAGCTTCCATATTTTTAAGTCAAGGAGCCTGAATCTACTCACTGTAGCCCCTCCCCATCTCCTAAAGTTCAGCCTGCAGCCTGGTACTTGCCATGCACTGTGTGATACACATCTGGATTTGCAGATGTTCTCTGCCACTGGGTCATGAGTTTGTTAAAGCGGGACACTGTTCCCTTCCCTTTTTTCTGTTGTTGTTATTTCCTTAATGGCTACATGCTACATACATTTTAGATGTTCAAAGACAATCTGAATAAATAAAATTTTATGCTTCTGAAAAAAATTCTCATCTCAACTGTTACTAATGGTCACATAAGAAATGCTGTCATTTCTCCTTTCAGTGTTTGTTTTCATTTATTACAGAAAGGTTTCCTAATCTTGGGTTGGGTAGAAAATTGAGCCCACATTCTGGTTATGTTTGAGAAGCATGCCTAGAAATAAATCAGCTATCTAATTTATTAAAGACAGATGTGGCTAGAACTGTATAAAACTAAATCAATGAAAACTGAAGTAGTTATTAGTAAATGGCCTTCATGCTGGCTCCGATATTACTGAAACCCGTCATTTACAGAGTAAATTCAGGAGCTCGGACTATAGGGGTGAGTGTGTATGCATGTGTGTATGTGTGTGTGTGTGTGTGCGTTCTTGCGAGTTAATGATTGACACCGTAGCTCTAGGGCTGTGAGTTAGTCTCTAGTAGGAAGAAATTCCTTTGGCCACCAAAGTTACTAGGTATGAAACTGAAGACATCATCATTACTCATTAGTCTAAATTTGTTCTGCACACATTCTGTAGTAATTTTGATTTAAAAATTTAATATTAAAGGAATCTAAAAGTAGACCACTGCCAAGGTTCTCCAATTTGCAGATGAATTATGTTTTCAGCTGAAATGATGGCGGAGGTACAGCCCACCCTCTCGTGAGGGAGGGCAGATTCTATGCTGGGGACACATTTGGTCTGTGTTTCCAACGTGCTAGCCAACCTGACTTGGCCAACCAGAGGCAATCATGTGATGCGGTGCTTGCATGTCTTTCTGCATGGTTTTTAGTTGAGCGTGAATGTGACTCGCAGGGGCAACAAAAGGACTTAGAGAATCTTTAATTTCATATTCTAACCAGTCAGCCCTATTTGTTTGCTTTGAATCACCCATTTCAATAAGGTGAAAACTTGTGCTAATCCTCTATTCATCAGGCGCCTGGGTGCGTGTGAAATGGATCATGTGGACAAAACAAACCCCGGCCAGACGCAACCTGCCATTGTCTCCTAAGCTGCTTCAAGGAGTCTCTTCACAGGTACCAAGAAGCCATTCCGGCCACTTCACATGGTTTTGAAGACCCTCTCCTTTCTCTGGCTGTGCACATCGCTCAGGCACAGAAGAAAAGCCCAAAGCAGGCATCAGATGAAGGGAAAGCTGGAGGAGGCCAAATTCGTTTTCCACACACACAGATAATTGGCACGGCAGTAATTTTGGAGCTGAATTAAGTGAATAAATCGTGACATGGGAAAAACTGAAAAGGACAGCAGTGTCCTGGCTCACACAGAATCGTTACCTTGGTAGGCATTTTTCTTGAAGACCAATTGATAGAACAGGACAAAAATGTTTTTCCCCATTAATTGCCTTCAAACACCATCCTGTTAAACACCCAATTAAAAGGCAGAAGTGTGGACCTCTGTTTGCCTCTAATGACTGTCACAAGAGGCTGGGGCGGATGGAGAGAAGGGATGGGAGAGAGAGAGAGGAAATAATGGAAGAGCCTAGCTTTCTTTTTCAGGGGCTACAGAATGAAAAGATTAATGGACAAGGTTCGTCACGTCTCCAGCCTCAAGAGCCAGAGAAACAACAGAAATCACATACCTTTTCTGAAAGGGAGGCCTTCGGACATGTCCAAACACATTTGCACATGCAACTGAGTGCCCAGGCTAATGGGCACACAGGGTCAGCTCAAAACATCTCACATCTGCTGCTTATCAAGTAATTCCAAAGTCAAAACATTCTAAATGCTGCTTAATGTAAAAGACAAACTCATAAAGTAAGAAGAATTTGCTGTGCTTGGACTATAGCAGGGCTTTGAATGTGGGAACAGACCAAGGAGGGCTTTAATGTGGCCACTGTGGCCTGAATGAGAAGGTGTGAAGCTGGGCTACGTGGGAGAGGAAGATGTCTCCTGAGACCTCCAAGCGTCTCCCTCCTCTCTCGTTCAGCTCTCACCTTCTCCCATGATTTCTCTTCCTGGTTTCTTTTGTCTATCTCCCAAGCCATGAATATGACAAAAGAAAATAACATTGCTCAGGGCTGAAGAGATGACTCACCAGTTGCAGCACTTGCCTGTAAAGCCTGACGACTCAAGTTCAATTCCCCAGTACCCACGTAAAGCCAGATGCACAAAGTTGTGCATGCATCTGGAGTCCGTTTACAGTGGCTGGGGGCCCTGGCACACCCATTCTCTCTGTTTGTCTCTCTCCTATCTCTCTCTGCTTGCAAATAAATAAATAAAACTATTAAATTAAAAGAAGAAAATAACATTGCTCCTCTCACCATGAAGCATTAACTGATTTGGGGGTGGGAGAGCAAGGAATATACTTAGTCTGTTTCTGTGGAGTCTTTCTGGCTAGGTCTCAGACAGCTGACCAGCATAGAAGACACATGAGGAACAACGGGCTCATCCACGTTGTTCTCGGAGCTAGGACTCAGTGCTGAAGTGAAACAGGAGGGTGGAGCGTCCTCATACTGTGTGCCAGTGAGGTCTGTGTGTGATAAGCTGGTCAGTGGACTGCATTTCCCTCTATAGATTTTGTATTTTGAATTAGCCAATAAAGAGCAGTGATAACAAGAACAAGTAATGTTTCTTGGGTCTTTACTACATGCAAGGTTGTTAAGTTTTTTTTTTTTTTTCGAGGTAGGGTCTCACTCTAGCCCATGCTGACCTGGAATTCACTATATAGTCTCCGGGTGGCCTCGAACTCACGGCGATCCTCCTACCTCTGCCTCCCGAGTGCTGGGATTAAAGGTGTGCACCACCACACCCTGGCTGTTAAACATTTTAAATTTGTGAGTTCATGGAATCACACAAATGGGTATGAGGTGAGTCCCCACGTGGCCGTCATTTTATAGGTGAGGAGTCTGGAGACCCAGATGTAAAACAGTGTGCTCATATGTGCAGCTTGTATGTCCCAGAATCTCTGGGACTTTATTCTCAGCAAACAGAGTGTGCAAGGTGATTATGACCTCCTTCAGTTACTCCTATAGTGTGGTGTGGTTACAAACAAACATATTAACTCACACTCGGGCATTTTCAGAGCGGAGCAGAAGGGACAGAAAGGACAGTGCAGTCCATCCTGCTTTACCAATGGGACACTTTGTCCCGGCTGCCTCCTCCTGCGTCTTGAAGTCAATGCTGTCTGCGGGGATTCATCTGGAGATGTCCTGGAGGTAATGGGAGACAGAAGGGCGGGGGTGTCGGTAGAGCATGGCGGATTGGGGTGCTAGTCTTTCCTGTCTCCACGGGAGCTCCAAGAACATAATGAGCAACTCTCACCCCTCAAATCAGGGCAGTGTGGCCAGAGGAAGGGCGTCACTTTCACTCGCTACCAGGATTGTTCAGAGGAAAAGCAGGTGTCAGAAACACCCGGATGAGAACATGGCCTGGGAGGGAAGGGGATGGGGTGGGCCTAGGAGGGCCATTTTCTGGCACAGTCCTCCAGACTTGTGTACAGCTTTGGAGGTTTGTTTATTTTCTTTCCAAAATGATTTCTGAGGTACCACACTGAATTTTTTTTTTAAGAATGGCAGGAAAAAAAATCACAAATAAGGAGCCGGGTATGGTGGTGTACACCTTTAATCCCAGCACTCAGGAGGCACTGGCAGGAGGATCACCATGAGTTCGAGGCCACTCTGAGACTACATAGTGAATTCCAGTTTAGTCTGGGCTAGAGTGAGACCCTACCTACAAAACCAAAACAACAACAACAGCAAAAAAAAAAAAAAAAAAAAAAAAAAAAAAAAAAATCACAATTTGCTCAGGAACCTGGATATCCACACAGCTTCCATACCTTCTGAAAATGGAAAGAAAATTGTCAAAGCCTCTCTCTGCTGAGAGTGAAAGACACCAGGGTGAGGCACTCGAGTTTTGGCTTGTCTCTCTTCTCTCCTCAGTCATAGGTGGCAGAGTCCCCCTAAGAGTAAAATTCAAGATTAGAGACACAGGGCGCGTGGATACACGCTTTCTGTCCTCGCAGACCTCTCACTGGTCTCCCGCAAGGGCGGTGGAGCCGAATCTTCTTCTTGAGCAGTGAGCGCTCCTGTGGTGTTTCCCGAGAGGCGCTGGGACAGGGTTTGCTGCCCATGTCAAGTTTCTAGCACAAGGGTCAGAGCCCGAGATGTCACTGAACGGGTGATCACAGCTGTGGAGACACCTGTGCCAGGTGACAGGACTCAATACATGTCACACCAGGCACTTCAGGGTCAGGACAAAGACATAAACACATAGCTCGTTAATCTGTGGCACAGTGGCTCCTTCACAGGGACCCTGGAGGAAGGAGGTTCTGGGTGCTCCAGGGCCACTGAGCATTGTCATTCACCGTCTGTGTCAGAGGTACGTGAGTGGTGACACATTTCAGGATAAAGCTCACTGAGCAGCACACCTCGGGGTTCTGCAAACATTTACCCATACATACACCAAGAAGAAGGAGGCAGGTGCTCAGTGGGTAAGGTGTTCATCGAGCAAGCACGCAGACTTGAGTTTGCATCCCCAGAGCCAACGGAAAGCCAGATGGGGTTTGTGCACTTGGAATCCCAGCCGTCCTCTGGCTAGATGGGAAGCGGGGACCAAAGAACCTCTGGAAGCCAGAAGGCCGGCGAGCCTGGTGTGCACGGTGGCAGCCTGGGCCTTGCTCCACAGCAGGTGGAAGATGATGACTGACACTGGAAGCCGCCCTCTGGCCTCCCCCACATGCGCGCCATGGCTGCACACACACTATACACCCACATACACATACAAAGATTTCTTTTCAATCAGGAGAGATGGGTCAACGGTCAAGTACACTTCCTGCTCAAGCAGAGCCAAGAATTATCAGAGCCCTGCAAACTCAGGAGCCAGTAAAGGGACTCGGGTTCAGAACAAAGACCTGGCTGCAGAGGGACACCCAGGGTTCCACTCTGGCCACCATAGGCAGGTATATGGGGTGCCACACCAACACACACACACACACACACACACACACACACACAGAAAAAATTACAACTAAAAAATTGAAGAGGGTAGCTTCATGGTGGTTGGCCCACCATGCCAAGCCCAGCCACATCCTTCCCATCTTTGTGATCTGCTGTCCCTGTCAGACCAGGGGTACCCCTACTGCCCCAGGACAGGCCCAGCACATCTCACAAGCAGGTTTCAGGCTCTAGACCCTTCTGTTGACTGGCAAGGAGCAGGAAATCTACACACACAAAAGAAAAGCATCTGGGAGGGATAGGGGTCACAGCTGGGAAGCCCCAGAGCAGAAGCCAGAAGTGGGAAACCTGTGGGAACAAGAAAAACACCATAGGACTTGCTGACTCAGCCACTGAGAACTGGGCCCACCAGGTGACCCCAAGCTCTTGGGTCTCTGTAACTTGCAAAGTGTGAAGAACGCTCAGGCTCGGGTCCTTGAGTGGCTTGGGGTGACTGTGAGCTTTGGGTCTCTGTGGCTTGGGACGTGAGAAGGACACCGGCTCGGGGTGACAGATTTTAAATCCTAACTGTGGAGATCCACATTCTTGCTTCTCAGATGTGAGGGTTCCTTGTTTGAAATACACCCTATGCATCTTCCTGAGGTGAAAGAGCTGCTTTTGTTGGTTGGTTGGGTGGGTGGCTTGGGGGTAGCAGTCCAGGTCTGTTGATTCCTGCGGGGACAGCTGGAGGGAGTCCTGGCAGGCCCGAGAGCTCTTCTGTGTGCAGTGTTGTGAGCCCAGGAGGTGGAGGCCGCGGCTGCTGCTTCCCCAGAGCATGGGGGAGGAAAGCAGAGACCCTGCGGAACCCCAGGCAGAGAAGGAAAGTGGCTGATGTCCTCAGCTGCCTGGGGGTGGCACCTATGTGTTCTGTCCCTGTCCTAGGTGCACCCCCGAGACAAGGAAATTTACAAATTCAATGAATCCCACCTAGGATGGGTGCACATCAAACCAGATGGGACTGAGAGAGAAAAATAAATGTTTGAAGGAATGCATATTTCTAAGACTCAGATTTCTACTGACCAGAGTTTCATTACTTCCTAATTATTTCCCCAGAAAGGCTGGATTTTTTTCATTAAATTACCTGAAATCTATGTTACATTTGAAAGAAACCCAAAGAAACAGATCATATACAACACTCATATTTTAAAGACCTCATTAAAACAACTATTTACTAAAGTCCATAGTTCAGAAATAAATTTAGGAACTAAATTAACAAGAAAAGAAGATCAGGGAAGGGATAATTACCATGGCACGCTGCAGAGAGCATTATTTAATTAACCATAATAATAAGAATTATGCACTCACCACATTTGCAATTTCTTAGCTAGTTTGCAATGAAACATTAAAAAGGAAATAAAAGAGGAAGAGAAAGAGTGATTGAACACAGAGCATTATCATGGACATGTTGAAGTCTCCCTCCCCTCACCAAATCGATTAATACTGGAGGCCACTGTTCCATCAGTTATTTTATGCACCCTTAAAGGGGCCAAACACTGGCACCATGAAAATCCAAAGCAATCTATCATGTGCAGAAACACTAAGAGGTGGGGATGGGGGAGTTGAGGGCTGACACTGCCCACCATCCCAGGATCTCCTAGCATAGTAGTATGCTCACCGGTGACATTTGGCGAGTGACAGGTTTATGTGAACACAGTCTCAACTTTAGTTCTGCCTTGCAGACTTGCTTGGTCTGGGCTGCACCTCACAGAGCCAAAGTCCCCTGGTAGCGCTCATCCCATTGTTGCCTGACCCCTGAGAGGGATAATTGTCTAAGCAGTAAGTCCCTGGAAGATGAGTACAGACCATTTGATGGAATATTTACATATAAGTATCATTTGTAAACAATAAATGTGTGCAAATGTGTTTTATTGTACAAAAACATGCTTATATAAACATGAAACCCCTTATTAAAAGTGATCTTCCTTGTAATACATTATTTGTAATTCAATTACTTTAATTTAAATACATTTTCCCATAAAGCAGGGTGACAAATGGTGAAGAGCTTCCTAGACTAGCACTCAAAGGCATATTTTAACCAAAAATGCAACTGTGATCCCGTAGCTGCTGGGAAAATATCAGAGTCTGTGATGACGACACCACTAATTTTTTAAATACTCTCTGAGCATCAGGACTGACACAGTCCCCTTTAGTTGGGAGAAGCCTAAAAATAGATTGTGCTTCTGGAAGAAAGGCAATGGACTTTCCTTGCCCTCTAGAAAGGGGATTTCAGACCCTTATTAATTCTTTGTAGATGGAAGATACACGAGTTCTTCCTCATGTGCAATTTATCTTTTAAAACTTGGAGCTCTCTTTTTCCCTCATCTGGACATATTCCCCTCATTTCTGAGCACACTTTGTCCAGAACTCCAGCTCTCAGCTCTTGAGACAGAGCGTCTTCTTGGAGACGGATGCCTGTTGCTTTGGTCCTTCGAATGTCAGATTTCTCCTCACATGAAATAATGTTGTCACCTCCCCAAAGATGTGACTGCTGGTTTTGCCACTGTCTGGTCAGTTTCTGATTCACAAACCCCTGGCGTCCTCACCTCTAGGTGACCTTCAACTCCCTCCCTTGCAGAGGTCCCAGAGACGCTGTGACTGGTCCTTCCACGTTCATCCTGTCTGTCAGCCCACGGGCCCCTGTACTGCTACATCAGATGGAATGTCCACGAAGGGTTACACCTATTTCACTTTCTGTGCTCATGGGCCAAGGATACATTTGCTCTTCATTTAATGTTTTTGATCAGTTTACATGACTAAAAGCAAGAGCTCACCATTATCAAGGGAAACAGCATTCACATTTCACCCTCTGCTTCCCAGCCCTCTGACAGTGAACTTGTCACCAATTCATTCTCAAACTTTCCATCAGCCACAACACTATGGGATGTGTGAGTCGGGGGTTCCAGCCCACCGCCTCTGGGACCTCCAGGGTCTCCTGTCTCAGTTTATCCTCTTGTCTTGTGTGAGCACACACTCGAACGTCTACCTGAGACAGGGTGACTCCTGGCGAGTTCTAAGGCTGCACTGGTCTTAATTCGCCCTCACACTTTACTGTCCAGCAGCATGTGACAGTTCAGTTTGTTTGATAAAATATTTCTTCCATCATCTCAAAGGCTTTCAGCCTCCTGACTTACAGCTGTCCAGTTGTATCCGTCAGGGTTCTCTAGAAGATAAGAACCAATAGAATGAGAATATATTACAAAGGAGATTTATGAGATCGGCTTATAGGATACCGGCTGGGCAGTCCAACAATGCCAACTCTTGTCTGGAGAGCAGTTTCTAGCAGTCCCTATCTGGTGCCGAAGGTCTGGAGGGTTCTGGGAGAGCTGCTGGTCTGCAGTCCATGTTGGAAGGCTGGTGAAGCCAGCTCCTGTCAGCCAAGGACCGCAGCAGCAGGGTGGATGCCACACAAGCAGCATGGCAGTCAGGCAAAATGCACTGTTTCCTGGAGCCGCTTTGTGTGCAGGCTGCCGCTACTCTCAGGCGAGTCCTTGCCCTTCCGTCAAGCCTTCCTGCAAGCGCCTCACAGACTGGCCTGAGAAGCCTGCCTCTTCCTTAATTCCTGGTTGGGCCAAGTTGACAATAGAGATTTCAATGTCACACTCAAAGAAGTGTGATTCCAGTCACGCGTGTGGCTATGACTTTAACATCTTGTCTTATTCCCTCCTGCCTCCTCCACTTAGTAAGCTCCTGGAATTTCAGTTGAAGGTTTTTGTTTTTTTTCTCACATTATAAATTTATTTCCTTGAGAATAATTTCATAGTGACTGTTGTCTTTTTCAGCCACTCTGTATTCATGTTTTCTGAGCTATTTTGTCATTTTCTGTGTCCCATATCTGTGTTTTCTCTTCGTTTCTGTGTTTGTTCTTGCTGGAATATGTTCACTATCCGTTCCTTCAAAAAACTTAACCAGTGGTAAAATTTCAAACTCCGCATTTAAAAATGTCTTTATCTTGTCTTTGTGTGTGCATCAAATTTGAACAGGCATTGAATTCTGGCTTTGAAAGATCTTTGCTATTAACTGTTAAGGACCTTCTTACACTCTCATATGCCAGTGCTGTTGATAACCAATTTCAGACCACCCTGACCATGTTGGTTGGTATCTCTAAGCCGGGGGTTGCCCCTGAATGTTGGTAGTTTGGCATCCCAGTGAGTCATGTGAGGGTGGGTATGCCCAGCAGCCCAACCTCTCCAGTTGATTCATCTACACTTAAACTGTTCACATGGTGGGTCTCATGTCTTGGCCTTTCTCTTGCTGACCTTGACTCCCTATTTGCATTGTTTTCTGGGAAAGTACTGTCCCCTAAGGATTCATGTACTAGAAGCTTGGCCCCCAAGGTGGAGATGTGGGAGGAAGGGAGGAAGGTCTTTCAGAAGTACAGCCTAGTGGGAGGTAGTCTTAGGTCAGTGGGGCCATGCCCTCTCGTGGGGAGGGCTGTGGGACCTCAGCCTCTCTGGCTTCCTGCTTTGTGACATAATCCCTTCTAGCACTCGTGTCTTCCTTAACATCATCTGCCCAAGTCCAAGCCAATGAGCTGCCCAAACTTGGACATTCAGCCTCCGAAACTATGAGCCAGATTCACCTCTTTATGAGTACTCTGTGGTAGTTAATCTCATTGGTCAACTTGATAGGATTTAAATCACCGTGGAAACAAACCTCTGAGCATGTCTGTGAAGGAGTTTCTAGACTAGGTTAGTAGAGATGGGAAGACCCACCCTAACTGTGGGCAGTATCATCCCATAGGTCGGGGTCCCCGACTGAATAAAATGAGAAAGTGAGCTGAGCACCAGTGTTCATCTCTCTGCCTCCTGACTATGAATGCTGTATGGCGAGCTGCTTCCCACTGCTGCAGCCACACTTTCCCTGCCATGATGCACCGGAAGCTTGAACTGTGAGCCCAAATGAGCCCCCGCCCCCGCCCCTTACCAAGTTGTCTGGCCTTTTGTCACAGCTGTGAGAAAAGTAATTAATAGATATATCCTTCAGGCATTTTATTATATCCCTCCCCAGGTATTTTGTTATGGCAATGCAAAATGGATTCATTCCATAACTCAGGTCTGACTTAAATCATTAACTCATTAACTCATTTTTAATCTAGCATTTTCTACTATTAGAGCCTTTGTGTTTTACAACCAGAATTGTATTTTTCAGAATTTTGATAAATAAATTATCATGTTCACTCCTCTATTGTGTGGCAAGAAATACCCTCTCCACTCTCTGTGAATGCATCAGCTGTGGATATTTTGTTTCATTTTCTTCCATAATTCATCCAGGTTCCTTTTCCTTGGCAGGATTCTTTTCCATATTGAGTTCAGCATCTTTCTTCATGGAGTTGGTTTCCTCAAGCCTGGGCTGGTTCTCTCCCTCAGATTGGTGAGTGCACTTCTCTAGCCATATGGGACTCAGTGTCTCCTGGGGTCAGCTCAGGGCCTGGCTCGGGTTGTTCCAGTGGATGAGCAGTGGGGAGCATGGATGAGGCTCAGTGAGGCTCCCTCAGTGGTGTGCAGGTCTCTTCCATGTGCAAGACTATTCCCATGGTGGCCTTTGTGGCCCCAGAGCTCAGTGTGTTAGAGTTCATCCTTTAAGACCTGCAGGATTTGCTGGGGCCATTTCCAGTCAGTCAGCCAGTCCCATTTGGGGACTCCTCAGATTCTTGTTCAGCCCTCAGCTCCTCCATTCTCTGTGTGTTGTCTCTTCAGGGCCTGTCTTGTGTTGTCTGTGGGATTGTTGAGTCCTTACCAGTGTCGTATTGCTGAATCCTTGTCAGTCTCATCCTATAGCGGGCACAGACACCAGAGGTTTCCACAAGTCCATACTGCGTAGAGCTGCGACACGAAGCTCAACTTTCACTCTCTGGCCATTTCATGGGGTGCAAGGCCATGGGATCAGAGGATGTGGGCTCAGGGAAGGCAGGCTGGTTCAGGACTCTTGTAAAAGCTTCCCTGTTATTTCATGCACCATGCATTTGTCATAGAACAAAAGTCTCCCTTATGACCCTTTTTACAAATCCCTCATCTTCGGGTCATTCCTGCCACTTTTAACTGGTTGGAGTGCAAAGGGACATATGCGGGGGCCCAGATGGGCCTTAAACCATGCTGTGTTCCCCCTCTCCAGCTTCCTGTTGGATAGCAACTTCCTCTGAATTGAAACATTTCATGGGGGAAGCTTGCATGACTCAGGAATTAAACAACTCACCAGTCTGGGAAGTTCCTGAAAGTTACAAGCCCCGCAAAGCCCTCTTTCTGCTGGGAGAGGAGACCCCAACTGGCTGTGTCCAAGTGAGCACCAAGTGCTGGGGTGGGCTCTTAAGTGATGCAGCTGCCTTTGAGTAAGTGACCCCCACCCTGCTCTGTAAGTAACCCCAATAAACTCAATGGTTTGTCAAGTTGGACTTTTGTGGAATCGTGACTTTGTCATGTCCTTGGCACCCTGTTGGGGTGAATAGATTCATGTCTCCCCGGGGAATGCACACAACACCTCCTAGATTCTGACTTGCAGAATTCCTTGGGCTCTGTGGGGGTCATCACCTCCTTCTTCCTCCTCTGGGCTGCAGACATGTATTCCAAACCATTCTGCTGTCAGAACTCTTCCCACTCCCAGTGTGATGACAGTTGCTTGTAACCTTCTAGCAGCACTGCCTGTTCTGCTCTTACTCTCCTCGAGTGCTTCTGGGCTGGAGCTCTAGTGCCCTTATGGTCAGAGCCCTAGTGAGAGAGGGTCTGTTGGCATCATCCCTGGGTTAGAGGTAACAGAGTTGAAGGCCAGAAAGTCAAGTTGGTCCAAGGTCACACAGCCCTTGACCAAAGACTTGAGATGGGGAGTGGATGATTGCCATAGTTGGAGAGCTTACAGAATAAACCTATAGATTTTCATTTTTTTATATTAAAGGGTTTCCCCTTATACTGTTCTTATGTCTGTGGCTGCTTCCTGCCCAGGTGATACAGAAGGCCTGAGCAGGTGGTTTACTCATTAGCATGAGGTCACTTGTGTCTCATAGTAAAACTGCAAATAACACTGAATCACACCCCATGGTATGTGGACATCAGGCTGAGACAGGACAAGCTGTGTGCTCCAACAAGCTCTATGCAGAGTTTAGACTGACAGACCTCAGGATGGGAGTTTTCCCAGAGACAGAGAGATGCATAGGAATAGCTGTAGAACTTCAGGATGGGAGCTCACCTGGAGATATGCAGGCTGATCTGCTGAACCTCAGCAAGGAGCCCACCTGGAGACAAGGAAGTGTTCTGGCCGATCTGCTGGACCTCAGGGGGGGGGAGTCCACCTGGAGGGAGGGGAGTGTGCAGGGCTGATGTTCAGGATGTCAGAATGGGAGATCACGTAACAAGGTAAAGGTCAACCAGGGTGGGTGCATCCTCAGTCCACTGTGATATGTTCCTATACAGAGGGAAACTTGGACACATTCACCCAGGGAGGTAGCCAGGTAAGGAGACATTGGTTGTCATAGTTACTTGCTCAGTAACTATCACCAAGGATCTCTGGTGATCCCAGGTGCTAGGAGGCGAAGAGGGCCCATTGGTCCACTGCTGATCCCTAGATCTCACATCACTGGCCACTGGTGCTTTTGGCTCTGCTTGTTAGGCTGAACAGCCTCGGTACTTTTTCAGGGCAACCCTGACACAAATATGAGCACACAGGTACAAGTTACCCTTGGTCGCTTTGAGTCTGAACATAGCCAAGTTAATTTTTGACTAACTGATCAGCACATTATTATATTCTTGGGGTAGAGAGAGAGAGAGATTATCCAGAAGGGAGCTGGGTGACTACTCCACAGGGTCACAGTGGGGTCCAGGCTCCTCCGCTTTGCTCTTTGCTATGTTCCAGGATATGCTGTCTTCCTTATGTAGCAGGTAGACAGGAAGATAGTAGAGGAAGCTTTAGAAATCAGCCTATCAGTTTAATTTCTTTCTTAAGAAGAAACATATATACAGTCACAGATAGTATACATGGCTGCTGCTATCTTTCTGATCCATGGTTTTCCCAAGGACAGTGCCACTCTCAGGTCTCCTCATCGTAAGAGGTGATTGCCTGAGCTCAAGCTATTATATTTGTGTTGAAAGTCACAAAAAGATCAAAATTAAAATACAGGCTGGAGAGATTGCTTAGTGGTTAAGGTAATTGCCTGCAAAGCCTAAGGATCCATGTTTGATTCTCCAGATCCCACATAAGCCAGACACACAAAGGTGAGGCAAGCACAAGGTTGCATAGGCCCACAATATGGTACAAACATCTGGAGTACGGTTGCAATGGCTGAGACCCTGGTGCACCAATTCTCTCTCTCTCTCTCAAAAAAAAAAAAAAAAAAAAAAAAAAAAAAAAAAAAAAGAAAGAAAGAAAGAAAGAAAAGCACACAAAATTCCCTTCCTTCAGCTGAGGCAGTTCCCTGCCATTATCTTTCTGGACCTGACATCCCTCCTTATAGCTGAATACACACACTTATCCACTGGAACCTAGCTCCCATGGCTGAGAAATGAAATCTTTGTTCCAGGCGGCTAGACACCTTTCTAAACTGAGAGGTTATTGGAAGACAGGGAAAGAGCTACTGGGAAGAAGTAGCAGTCTAAGCTCAGCTAGAAACCACTGCTACCTTAGTGGGATAATTCCACAGGGCCCAGCATAGCCTGAGGGTGGTGAGCCCTCAACTGGGGCCATTGGATTTCACTTTGTCTCCCAGTGAGCTGACTTAACTGTTGTAACTGTTCCCTATCTGCAGGAATAACTCCTATAGCAAGATTTTTGTGGATATGTGTGGTGTAGGCAAGTGTACGTACAGATTTACACACCCTGTGTACATACAAGTGGAGGTCAGAGGAGAACACTGAATGACCTCTTTTTTTGTTTATTTTTATTTATTTATTTGAGAGCAACAGAGAGAGAGAGAGAAAGACAGACAGAGAGAGAGAGAGAGAGAGAGAGAATGGGTGCATCAGGGCCTCCAGCCACTGCAAACGAACTGCAGACACGTGCGCCCCCTTGTGCATCTGGCTAATGTGGGTCCTGGGGAATCAAGCCTGGAACCGGTGTCCTTAGGCTTCACAGGCAAGCTCTCAACTGCTAAAGCATCTCTCCAGCCCATGAATGGCCTCTTTTATCACTCTTCTGCCTCTTTCCTTAAGATGGAGTTTCTCACTAAACGTGGTGCTACAGCTTGTGTCCAGCAAGCTCTGATTCTTCTGTCTGCCCACTCAGCACTGGGGTTACATGCCATGCCTGGCATATACACATATATATATATATACATATAAAAGGAGGAGTATGCACATTCCAGGGCCACTTGCTGCTGCAAATGAACTTAAGATGCATGCATCACTTACTTTGTATTTCTGGCTTTATGTGGGTACTGGGGAATTGAATACTGCTTTGTAAAGCTGATAGGCTTCATAAGCAAGTGCCTTTAGCCACTGAGCTATCTCCCCAGCTCATGCCTGGCTTTCTTGTGTGAATGGTAGGAATCAAGCTCAGCTCATGCTGCTTGTGTAGCAACTGATCTTACCCACTGAGCCATCTCCCCAGCTCCTGAAACAAGTTCTGAATAAATGGAGCCTTCTAGAATGTTCTTGTCAAAAGTCAGCACAGCTAAGTCAATGTGTATTTTTGATTGCTTTGTTCTCCCAGACAGGGTACTGAACAAACACTGTTTGGGACAGTTGTTTGGCCTGGTGACACATAGAGATCTTAGATCCAAGCTTCAAGCTAAACATAAAACATTTTTTGAAATATTAAAATGAATAGTAAAAAAAACACACAGAAAATGATAATTTTTGATTCAATGCTTTTATTTTTCTTCCTTTTGAACTTGCTCTTTAGTAGCTTACAATTTTAGAAGCCATGGATTCTATCATTTCCTTTTTAATGTGACATTAACACTATTTTTCTAGGTAAAATTAGAAGAGGAGAAAAGAATATAAAGTAAAAGATAGAAGTCTTGCCTCTGTGGTGGTTTGATTCAGGTGTCCCCCATAAACTTAGGTGTTCTGAATGCTAGGTTCCCAGCTGATGGAGATTTGGGAATTAATGCCTCATGGAGGGAGTGTATTGTTGGGGCAGGCTTGTGGGTGTTATACCCAGTTTCACCTTGCCAGTGTTTGGCACATTCTCCTGTTGCTATTGTCTACCTTATGTGGGCCAGGGGATGATGTCTACCCTCTGCTCATGCCATTGTTTTCCCTGCCACCGTGGAGCTTTCCCACTCAAGCCTATAAGCCAAAATAAACCTCTTTTTTTCCCACAAGCTGCTCTTGGTTGGGTGATTTCTACCAGCAATGCGAACCTGACTACAACAACCTTTTACCTGGTCTTTCTGTCTTGTCCAGCTATCACTATTTTTTGCTACCTTGTGTGTGTGTGTGTGTGTGTTGTATGCACATGTATGTGTCCATTTGGCACCCCCATATACTCTGCTGCACTGAGGTGTATTCATGTGTGTAGACCAGGTCAGGCAGCCCGCTCCATTGCTCTTCTGCCCACTCTTATTTTAGCATTTCAATTCATGTCTTTTTTTAGCATTTCAATCCCAGAGCTTGTCCCCCCACCTTCGCTCTGTGCTCCGTTATGGAACTGGAGTTGCAGGCATACATGGTCATCCCCACGGATTCTGTGCATCCTGGGGGCCGAATTCAAGCAGTCCCCTAACACTTCTCATTTTGTACAGGAAGTGCTTCTAACTGCTAAGCCACCTCTCTAGTCCAAGATATAAACTTAAAAAAAATTCTGCCTGGAAAATGGGATTTATAGGTGGCTTGGCATATAGCTTGAATGTAAAATGTCTCACACAGGCTTATGTCTGAAGACCTAGGCCCCAGCTGCTGGTGCTGCTTAAGAAGAATCTGGGGCCTCTCTGGTGGAAGTGGGTCCCTGGGGCATGGCCTGGCCCAGCATCTCATTCCAGCCCCATGGCCACTGAGGACTTTGCTGTATGCTCCTGTGACCAAGGTGGAGCTGCCCCACGAGCACGCCCTTCCTACCACGGTATGCTGTGATCCTCTGAGACCTGAAACCGTGAACCAAAATAAATCATGCATCCCTGAAGTCGCTTCTGCCAGGCATTCTATAAACTAATGTTGGCACCAAAAATACAGGCATATAGGAGGACTAAACTCTGCTGTTGTGTAGGACAGTGAGATGAATGTAGTTAACAACTTATTATAGAGTTTATAAAGAACTTCAAGAGAAGGGTTCAAAGGTTCTCTGAAAAAAATAAATGTTTCAGGAGATAGAAGTGCTAATTAGCTTGATTTAATCATCACATACGTTCTACCTTCACTGAGTGATCACACTTACTCCAAGTGTTTGGATAATTAGAGTGTGTCAATTAAAAATAAAAAGTTTTCTCTAGTATGCTTCCTTGTGAGATCCCTTAGCAACTTCCCCATGGAAGTTCACAGATTGGCCCCATCCATCCCAACTGCTACAAAATACTTCTTTATATGATTATCACTGGTGATTTTCCTATACTACATAGAAAACATTTGCTTCCACTGTCTTACCATGGTACACAATGCTACAGTAAGCCATCCTAGGCACAGCTCTGCCTCTGGGAGTAAAGTTATGGGCAAAATGCTTGGTGGTAAGGATGTTGGTCAAATGTTATTCCAATATTAGATTTTACGAATAATGTTACCTTTCCCTACAATCTGGATGTGAGCTACTTTATTCTGCTTACAGTGTGTGTTGGCATAGTTAATTCTGTGTTCTTATTAATGTTGCACAGTACCAAACTGCTAGCCTTTGTCAATCTGATACATGAAAATTATTATGATTTTGCCTAAAAGTCTGTAGTGGATTGCCTTTAGAAAAATAGACAAGGAGGGCCGGGCGTGGTGGCGCACGCCTTTAATCCCAGCACTTGGGAGGCAGAGGCAGGAGGATCGCCATGAGTTCGAGGCCACCCTGAGACTACATAGTGAATTCCAGGTCAGCCTGGACCAGAGTGAAACCCTACCTCGAAAAACCAAAAAAAAAAAAAAAAAAAAAAAAAAAAAAAAAAAAAAAAAAAAAAAAAAAAAAAGAAAGAAAGAAAAAAAAGAAAGAAAAATAGACAAGGGATGTGAGTAATCAGATTTTAGAAAAAAATAAGTACAGGGGCTGGAAAGATGACTCAGCAGTTAAAGTCACTGGCCTGCAAAGCCTGTTGGCCAGAGTTCAGTCCTCCCTAGCACCCACATAAAGCTGGACACGAAGTGGTACATGTGTCTGTCAGCCCAAAGCACATACAAAGATAGGAGGCAGAGCCAGGAGAGTCTGAAGCTCATGGACAAACTCAGTGGAGTTTGTTTGCAAAAGAGAACCTGTCGTGAAGAACACAGGTACCTTGAGGTTGTCCTCTGACCATCACATGCATGCTGTGATATATGTCACACACACACACACACACACACACACACACAAAATAACCTGTCATGAAGAAGAACACAAGCACATTGAGGTTGTCCTCTGACCATCACATGCATGCTATGATATATGTGACACACACACAAAATAACCTGTCGTGAAGAAGAACACAGGCACCTTGAGGCTGTCCTCTGACCATCACATGTGTGATGACATCACACAAAATAAGTAAACAAATAAATAAACAAACAAACAGTCACACACAAAAACTCTTACAATCAAAATGGACTCTGGCGTCTCTCCCATGTACACACTGGGGCACTGAGTCCCACTGATAACATCCTGCCACCTGCTTGGCTGTGCCACAGAAGCGGGAGGCGTGCCTCTCAACCAGCTCTGTCCCTTATGGACAGCAGGGATGTTTGCTGCTTATTTTGAACAAGGACAGCACAGAACTTATAACATCATTTCATAGCAGGATCATATTCTGTGGACATTTTAAAGGGATTCAGCTCACATGTAGAGTGACTTGATCATGTGGATCAGGGTTAGAAGAGAGTTGCCAGCAAAGTGGAGACAGCGAAGTGAGGGCAGCCGGTCAGGCTGTGCCCGGAGGAAGGACAGCAGGCTCAAGGAGACTTCTTGAGGCTGGACTGATTGTCGTTCCCCAGCTCCTAAGGAGAACTTTAGGGTGCTCAGGATGCATGCTAATCTTTTCAGATTCCTGTAAAGTAGGTAATTTGCCTTCCTGCAAATCAAAGTCAAGAGTGAGTATTTATAGCGGTCCTAGCCTGTGCATGTGACAAGGGAGCTGAGAAGGCAAGCAGACTCAGACGCGGGGTTGGGGCCAGTGCACGCTGCAGGCAGGAAACTGGGCCCTTCTCCCCTGAGTGGGAGCTTGGGGGACAGGAGAAGGGGAGATGAGGGCATGGTGCGGGGCTCTGAGGAGTGCACTCTGTAGGAAGTCTCTGAGGGAAGCAGGCTACAGGTAGCACACAGGATAGGCCCAATCCACACCTAAGGATGGAGGTGCCCTGGTGCCCCATGGCCATTTAGCACAGCGAGAGTGGCATGAGTGTCTCAGTCCTTTGCAACTCCTGCCGAATGCCACAGCTGCTGACTTAGAGCAGACACTGGTGTCTCACAGCTCTGCCCAGTGGAAGCTGGCCAGCTCCCTTCCTTGTAAGGCTCTTTTCCACTTTGTTGTCTTTTTAAGAATAGTAATCTTACAGATGAGGCTCCACCTTGTTGCAGTCAGGTTCGCATTGCTGGCAGAAATCACCCAAACAAGAGCAGCTTGTGGGATAAAAGAGGTTTATTTTGGCTTACAGGCTTGAGGAGAAGCTTCATGATGGCAGGGAAAAGGATGGCTTAAGCAAGAGTGGACATCACCCCCAGGCCAATATAAGGTGGATAATTGCAACAGGGGAGTATGCCAAACACTAGCAAGGGGAAACTGGCTATAACACCCATAAGCCCGCCCCCAACAATACACTGCCTCCAGGAGGCATTGATTCCCAAATCTCCATCAGCTGGGAACCTAGCATTGCGAACACCTGAGTTTATGGGGAACACCTGAATCAAACCAACACAACCCTCATGACTTTATTACTTCTAAAAGTCCTGCCTGCTAGCATCATTCTGGTGGAGGTTAGTTTATATCCGGGACAACACAAGTTTTCAGCCATGCTTACAAACATGAGGACCAGATTCAGTCCCCAGAACCCATATTATGGGCTTTCAGTTACAATCCGCAACAGACCCACAGCCACTGGAGGAAGATGGGAGGAAGGGAGCAGACAGTGCCCGCAACTGTGCTCCATGCCAATGTTTAGCATGTGATGGAGAATCTCCAGGGCATTAGAGGAACCATGTGCCCAAGAGGAATCATGCCAGCTTTCTGGAACCTCCTTATATCATAGGCCATGTGGTGCTGACCGAGTGACCCTGAGAAACTTTTCCCAATTCTTGGAGTAGAAGAGAGCAGGGCCTGATCCCTAGGATGCACATAAGATAAGCCGTTCAGTTTGTAATCAGAAGCAAGTGACCTCTTGAGCCATGTGTCTTCCTGTGGGAACAGTTGGAGCACACTTCAGGACTTGTCCTGGCTGGAGGATTGGCAGAGGCAAGGCGAGGTGAGGTGAGGAGGAAAGCAGAGGAGAAAGCCTGATAATAAAAGATGACACACCTGGGCTGGAGAGATGGCTTAGTGGTTAAGGCACTTACCTGCAAAGCCAGAGGACCTCAGTTCGATTCCTCAGGACCCACGTAAACCAGCTGCACAAGGTGGCACATGCATCTGGAGTTCGTTTGCAGTGGCTGGAAGCCCTGGCGCGCCCATTCTCTCTCTCTTTCTCCCTCTCTCTCTCTCTCTCTTTCCCTCTCTGAAATAAATAAATAAAAATAAAACATTTAAAAATACTACACACCTTCCAGGGTCTACCCAAGACAGACCATGAGCTAGTGCCTCACACAAACCACCTGCATCCCAGCTGGAGATGATTCCTGGCGTGCATGCTGTGAAGAACAGTGAAGGACATCACTGTGGGTGGTAGAAGCGGACCATACAAGTTCAGGTTCATGTTTGGGACTACTCATAGTTTCCAGGTAGCGCCTCTAACAGAAACATTGCAGGCAGTTTTTTCGGTGCCTCCCAATCCCAGTCAGAGGCATGGCTGGTACAGCATGAACGGGTGTCTCAGTGATGGTGAGCTTCCCCAGCAAGGAGACAGAGAGGACTTGCTGTGGGCACCGAGCCTTCCTGGGCGTGCAACACAAGCAGGCTTATATGCTCAGTGAGCACAGACCAGCTCTGCCACAAGTCACCTGGACCTCTGTGCTCCACTGGCTATGTGTGTGTCTCCCACAGGTGGAGGTCTCAGGTCTTTGGGCATTGTTGCCTCCTGTCCCCACACTGTCTAGACACACAGGAGCCTGCCCAGGTACACCCACCCTGCACAGGTTGTCGGAGGATAGCTCAAAGGTCCATTTGTCTTATCCCCATGGCCACCATCTCCCCTTTATGACCACTATGGTACCTTCTGCTACTGACCGTCACTCCACAGACTGACTCTTGGTGAGTGTGGGACTTTGCCACCAAGTGCAGACCCCACAGGGAGATGACGGAGACTCAGACAGGCCTTAGCCTCCCACCTATGCCTTTCTGGGAACCAAGATGGGGAGGTGGGAGACAGAACATGAGGAGGGATTTGCATGTTGGTCCCTGTGCTAAATACTTGAAGCCAGGGGCAACCTTGCAGGGGCGGAATGCCACAGGAAGCTAGAGTCAGCCTGCAGGGCACACTAGAATCTCATGGTGTGGGTATGGGGGCATCTGTAGTGAACTAAAATGAAGGGGTGCTGCCTGTTACTTTTAACTTTTATGTTCTATTACTTACTGGCATGGGTTAAAATTTTTCAATATTTTCTTTTTTTTTAAATTTATTTTGGGAGAGAGAAGAGGGAGGGAGGGAGAGAGAGAGAGAGAGAGAGACTGAGAGAGAGAGAGAGAGAATGGGCACACCAGGGCCTTCAGCCATTGCAAACAAAGTCCCGACATGTGTGGCCCCTTGTGGTACAGGTGCAACATTTCATGCTTGCATCACTGTGTGTCTGGCTATGCGGGTCCTAGAGATTCGAACATGAGTTCTTAGGCTTCACAGGCTAGTACCTTAACCGCTAAGCAATCTCTCCAGCCCCATTTTCAATATTTTTATAGGGCAAGTATATTTAAAGGACATGGTGGCACATAAATATGTGGAAAATGTGCATTCACACACAAGATATTCTTTGCACAGTATTTGTAATAGTGAAAAATTTTAAAGAACTTACATATGTGTTTTTTTTTTTAATATGCAACACGTGGTAGTGAATCAATAGGAGTTGCACATGCATCCTGAGCAGGGCATGTGGCTACAGTACAGGCAGTTACAAACGCAAGGTTCAGAACAGCATTTACACAAGGATCTACTTAAAAATAGATGTATATCTGCTTGTAAAGACTGTAGGGAGGAGGCACGCAGGTCATGAACAATGGCTGTCTATGCACAGGAACACAAGGGCTGGTGTCTTTGCACCCCTCTTCATTCTGTGAGAAATCATTTGAGCATTTTTTCATAAGTACTTGCTCCTGTCTCAGCAATAGTAGCAATGGCCAGAATGTACAGATGCTCCTACATTTCTGCCCAAAAGACCCAAATAACAAGTCCACACAAAGACTTCAGCATGGACATTAACACCAGTGTTATTCAAAATCATCAAAAAGTAGGAATATCCTTCGTCTGGTGAGTGGTCATATCTAATAACACCACAAATTGTGAGCTATGAAACAGCTTCAGACAGTAAACGGGAGCGAGCCCGATGCTCGGCACAGCGCAGATGGGGTGTGATATGCCGTCAACACGAATGGGTGTGGTGGAGGCACAGGACCGACGGGGTGTGGCGCGTGGTACAGAATGGACAGGCGGCAGCACACAATACGGCACGGAGGAGCGTCATTACGCTCCACCGAGTGAAGGGATCGCCCCACAGGGCACGGATTGCATTGACTCGCATGAAGTTTCTAGAATAGATGAATCTGTTTCCAGGGAAGAGAAATCGACACACATGGAAGGGGTCGAGTGGGATTGGGACTAACCACCAATGGGTTTGGGGTGGGGGTCATAATCCTGCTCCGAAATTGGACAGTACTGATGGCTACAAGATTGAGCATGCCCTAAAAGTACTAAGTTCACCCCAAAGGGTGACTTTTTAGCTAGGCAGGGTAGTTCCTGCCTATTACCCTAGTAATTAGTAGGATGAGGCAGGAGGACCATTGTAAGTTTGAAGCCAATCTGAGCTACCTAGTGAGTTCCAGGTCAGACTGACCTACCAAGTGAGACCCTGTCTCAAAACACAGGGGGCATTTTATGGTGCATGAATTACATCTCAATGAAGTCACAGCAGCATTGGTGTAGAACCAGGAGAAGGAACAGGAACTGAGGACCTGTCTCTGCTTGTCTTGGCCCAGCCGTACTTGTCCATCCTGAGGAATAATGTCCCTGAAAATGCTCTGACAGGTCCTCACATTGAAACATGTCCCTACTTTGAGACTTAAGGTCATCAGACTAGCTTAGGTGTTTGCTATTGTTAACCGTATCTAAGCACTCCCACACCTTAACGTGTGTGTGTGTGTGAGCACATGCATGCAGAGGCAAGGGGAAAGCCTCGGTTGTCCTTCCTCTGCTGGTCTCCATGGGAGTGGGATCACAGGTGCACATGGCCATGCCCACCTGTGTAAGTGGGATGTGGGGGTTCGCGCTCAGAGCTTTCAGACCCCGCGGGAACTCATGCTGGCAAGGAAGTGCCCCTAACTGTTCAACCATCTCTCCAGCCCTATTTTTTATTTTAAATTAAAATCACAAAAATACAATTAAGTATTTTTAAAACTGGGTGGGTGTGTGGGTGCTCTGAGGATCTCTATCCAGGACAGCGGGGGGAGGGGGGGGATGGAGGAGCTGAGGGTCTTCATCAAGGCGTTTAGGTTGTCCCAAGAACATGGCCAGGACATTAAATCTCTGCTCCTGTGTGTTCATTTTCTGTGCTGCAACAAATTATTTCTAACTCCGCCATGGAGGACAGCACACATCCGCGACTTCACTGTTGAGTGGGTTAGTTGTTCTCACTCAGGTGGGCTACACGAGGGGTCCAGTGAAGGATATGGTTGAGCTCATTGCCTGATGGCAGAATTCATTTCCTCACAGCTGAAGAAATGTGGCTTTCATTCTTGGAATCTGGTTAGTGAATCTCTGGCATTGTCTTGCCTCACCTGGGGCCACCAATACCCCAGGCCATCTTCCTTTGAATACTGAAAAATCCAAAGTTGCGTTTGTGTACCGCCTTCCCTTCACTGTGGACAAAACCTAATCTCAGGAGTGGTTTTGCTCCTAGAGGGGAGGAGGGGCTGAGCAGGTGTGCACACCTGGGGCGGGAGTCTCGGCTTCTGAGCGTCCTCCACACTCCACACGGCTGCTCTAGGGACTGCGCTCTGGACAGTGAGGGTGGTGGGTTACCTACCTGCTTCTCAGTTCTTTATTCCTACGAAGAGACGAAGGTGATCAGCCCTCTGCCCTCCTCTACGAGACTATTACAAGGGCCTGTGACAGACCACATCCCAGTTCCATATCAGGTAGTCTGCACGCCATGTCTGGAGAGCACATGGTGCCTTCCTGGTTAGTGCTCTGGAAGAACAGGATTTGGGGTGATTTTGCTCCCAGCTGGGTGTGTTGTCACGTCTGAAGTCAGTCCCATTTCTCTGGAATGTTCGCTGTGGGATGCGCTGGCTGTGGCAGTGCGCGGGCCTCCATGGGTCTCACTCAGCACAACATTCCTCAAAATGCACTCCACACCACATCAGGATTGGGGTGCGTGTTCCTCTGAACGAGTAGGCCTTCGTCTGCCTAGATTCAGAGTCTTCCTGGCAAGGGTAAAGGTTGGTGTGCTGGGCCTGGGGAAACTGCTGACATCGACTGCCTCCGGAAGCCTTCAGAGGGGCAATGGATCCACAGGCTCATCTCTGAGAAAGTGAAGTGAGTCCTCACACAGTGAGTTCACAGTGGCTCCTCCTTTTGGGAGCCTGGGGGACCCGGTGGTGTGCTGAGTGTCTGTCAGAGAGGCCTCTTTCATAGGGTTCTGGATGTTTCCTTTACCTTGAGGAATAGCATTGCAAGTCTCTGTACAAAGGCACACAGCTCTGGTTGCCATGGCAATAGCCAATCTAAGGAAGCTGTGACCTAAATCATGACTGAGAAACATGGTACCTTGTCTGTGTCATAGCATCTGCTGCTTCCCCGGAGCCGGCGGCCTTGCGCTCACCTGGAGTGAACCCTCTCACCTCAGGCTGGGGGAAGCAGCACCCTGCATGCTGCGGAAACTTGGGGAGAGCATCACGGGTCATGGGACTGCTCGCGCCAAGTCGCGAACCCAACGGAGACCTACGAGCTGTACTCTGTGTGTCAGGCGCCAGCCTCTCCGGTGCACGCAGCCAGGGCTCAGCTGGGCGGCAGGGCCCGCAGCATGGGGCCTGAGTGCCTGAATGCCACCTACCTGCCCACCCTGGTGAAGTGAGGCTGCTGCACCCAGAACACAGCATGCACACCAGACACACACATACTACACACATGCTCACACACACACACACACAGTACACACCATTGACACACATATCATGCAGACACACACACATACTGTGTATATACCACATACTATCCACACCCTACACACTGCACAAAGCACATACACACATACATACACATATATACCATACACATATACACACAATGCACATATGCCACACATAAACTATGTGCCATACATATGGCATATATCACACACAAATATGCACACTGTGCATGCCATATATACCATACGTATACCACATTCCGTGTACACACCACTATATAGCACACCTACAGCACACACAGGTGTACACACAGTGCACACCATCATATCATGTGCTCACATCACACATCCCATCCCATGCATAAACAACACAAACCACACACATACCACCGACAGTATAATACACCATTACCTCACACACATCCTCCACACAACACGAAGATTTTGCCCAGCCTCACATACCATATCCCACGCACACACATCCCCCTCATGCAGACGTTTGTACTGCACATGCACACACAGGCGTGTCCTCCTTGGGAGGCTTTGGTGAAACAGTGATGGAGTAGTGTCTCCGTCAGTTCCAGTAAAGCTTTCAACAGAAGGATTAGACGTGATTTAACTTCCCGCTGTAGCCAGAAACGCTGAGATGAAGACACCAAGACACCAAGCAAGCTCTCTTGCAGCGCAGCCTCCAGCAGGTCTGCATGCTGGGTGGGGGCAGGGGCGGGGGCGGGGGGAGGCAGGTGCTGGCATCACAGAACAGAGCTCCACCCAGGTGCAAGCGCAGGGTGGCGAGGACCCTGGTCAGCCCTTCCCTCCCAGCAGCACCACATGGGTGTGTGCTGGCCCCTGCTGTGTCTGCTCAGACCCCACGGACTCACCCTACAGGGTCCCATGTCATCTTATTGGCATTAACTAGTGACCTCTTTCCGTGACTAGGGTTTTGGAACTGGGCCAGAAGCATAAACATTGCCTTGTGAGATAGCCAGGTCCCCGATTGCCTCTGCTCTTCCTTTTCCTCCTCATCTGGGACACCCAGGTGTCGGGGGACAACTGAGGACAGGCAGAAAATCCAGGTTGCTGTCTGCTGCTGCTGGGGACACTGGTAGACGCTCCAGGCCTCTGAGAGTTAGTGCTAAAATTACTGGCCTCTGGAGGCCACCTGGTTTCTCCTACATCTGCCAGAGTCTGGCTCTAGACTCCAGCAGCTCTGCTAATTCGCACTGTACTGGGGGTGGTGTCAACAGCTCAGGCAGTGGGAGGCGTCTGGGCCCCTGTTCAAGTTCCCTTGGCTTTGAAGTCTGTCACCATCTTCAGAAGGATGACTGCAGTGCCCAGGACCCCTGTCCTTAGGAAGGACCTAATCACAGGGCTTCCTGCTGCATCAGGGCACTGGGGAGCCTGGCGTGGACTGAGGACCCGTGCTTTACCAGCTGCATGGCTCTCATAAACTCTCCACAGACAGCTGGTATGCAGGAGACTTGTAACAAAAAAGAAAAACTTCTCCAGTTATTATTATTCTCAAAGTAAAAAGAGAGCTTGGGTTTACTTTTTTTCACCTGTTCCTTGGCGTCACTTTCACAGTAGCCACTGGACTGTCTCTGCCCAGCTCTGCTCCAGGAGGAAACAGAGGTCCACGGGAAATGGACAGCTAACAGAAGGGACAGTCCTTTCCTTTTCTTTTTTTTCTTTTCTTCTTTCCTTCTTTCTTCTCCTTTACAGGTAAAGACATCGCCCACAGAGTGTAAGCATTTGCCATTTATTCCCCCATCACCTGTCCTGTGTCTTGCCTATCAGAACTCCACAGTGACAGGGGTTAATGTCACAGGACCATGTCTGATCACATCGCATGCATCACTCCTGCAAAAGAAATACACATTTTATCATGGTCTTGGCAACAGTCCTTCTGGAAAAAGATCTGTGACACTAGGGAACTGGGAGTAGGAAGTGGAGAGCAAGGAGGGAGCCAGTGGGGAATGGGTGACTTCTGTACTGTCCCCACAGTGGCTGTGGGTGACATGGTTTCAAAGGGAGCAAAGCCTCTGGCCCTCACTGCCTGTCCACCCACTGGCATTCTTTTATTTTATTTTATTTTATTTTATTTTTATTTATTTATTTGAGAGTGACAGACAGGCAGAGAAAGAGGCAGAGAGAGAGAGAATGGGCGCGCCAGGGCCTCCAGCCACTGCAAACGAACTCCAGACGAGTGCGCCCACTTGTGCATCTGGCTAACGTGGGTCCTGGGGAGCTGAGCCTCAAACCGGGGTCCTTAGGCTTCACAGGCAAGCGCTTAACCGCTAAGCCATCTCTCCAGCCCTGGCATTCTGTCCAAAGGAAGGTCTGCCTAACACCTAGCAGAGTCAGAGCAAATGTTCTGTCTCTAAGGGACCCATTTCTCTCAGACAATATATACACAAAAACTAAAAAGATCATGAGAGTGTGTTAAAGACAGACAGGTTATGCTGCTTAAAGGATCTTCTGGAGCTACCAAAACTTTGGTTTCTGCTTGCCTTTTTTTCCCCCAGCCTTGCCCCATTATGGATGGACACGGAATGGCACAGATCATTATGGCTTGAGCCCTCAGAGTGCAGGTCTGGCCACGTGGCTGAGGGAGTCCACTGTGTCTGCAGTGAGCGACCAGCAGGTGCTAGGTGTTCTCTGCAAGGGACTTGACAGTAAGTCCCCAGCAATGGGACACTGGGTTTCTACAAGGTGAAGAAGTCTTGGGAAATGGTCCAGGCCCATCTCCCATGAGGTCCACATCCCGAAGGGCAAGAAGCTGAGAAAGACTGACCAGTGGCTGAGAGGACGTAGCTCTCCCACCATCATCTCCCCAACCTGGGAGCTCCTCTTACACCCCTGCTCAGTAAAGAGCCTGGGCAGGTCCTGCTCGCTAACACGAGCTCAAGGGGCACCGTGGCAAGCCTGGTGAAAGCCAAGGGGCTCCACTTGGGGTCTGACTACTATGCCAAGTTCTCAAGGGCTCTAACTTCTGAGCCCAGCTGCCACATAGGGAGCCCCTAGCAGGTGTGGGGCTCTGGTAGGTTCTGTGGCCTTGCTTCACTCATCTATAAAATGGGACAGATAACAGATATACACCCCTCCAGGATGTTGTGCCATGAAATACTTTCATACTAAAGGTACAGAACTGTGCCCAGAGCACAGCAGGGACTCTGTGTGTGTTGGTGTCGATGGCCCTTCTCAGCATGACACCTCCATGGACATTAGTGCACATATTAGCCATGGCCTTGCACTGGGGCAGCATGGCTCTTAGCTACCATGTTCCAGCACTGCTGCGTGGCCCTAGAGCTCACTCAGTGGGTAAGACTGGCTGGAACGTCCCACATCCAATGACTTACAGTCCTGGAGACATCACAGTGGACAGCTGAGCCCTGCTTGCTCCGTCATTCTCCAGCGCTTTCACTTGCGGTGACACCGGCGTTTGTCCCATGGTCTTTTCTGAACACTTCTAGCCTAGAACATTCTCTTGAAGCCCTTCTCAGTGCCTCTGGGACTCAAGTTCATCACCTGCCTCAGAGACCTCAGGTGTTCCTCCAGATCTTCCACCGACTCACACTTCTGGAGGCTGCAGCTTCCCAGGCTGCGCCCGCCTGCAGTCTCCGGACGTCCCCCTCCCTTCCGGACACAGACCGCCAAGCCCCAGCTCCCATGCCCACCTGCCCCACGCTCCTCCTCCTGGACGCCACTGCTGCCAGCCATGGGACAGGTCCATCTGGGAAGGCCGGGAACCTCAGGCCCTGAGCCCCGCCCCGTCACCCCTCTTTCCTCCGGTTGTGTTGTGGTTTCCATATGCTGCTCCCCACGCGCTGGCCGGTTGTTGGCATTCCGATGCCGTCTGTAATCAGTGCAGGCGGAGGCTCCTCTCATTACTGGCTCTTGAAGGCTTTCTTCAGACTCAGCAAGAACAGACCCATCGTCAGATGACAGCCTCGGTCCCTCCCACTCTGTCCAGCAGCCCAGCCTCAGTCAGCCCAGCACACACTGGTGTCCTGAAGCCTGAGGCAGAGCAGCAAGCCACCACTCTGCTTCACCTGTCCACCTCTCTTCACCCGAGCTGTGATGGCCGCTGCCCACATCCCGGGTGGGTGTCTCAGTGCCCCCGAGCTCTAGGGGCAGTTTGGGCACTGTCACTCTGGCCTGCCTTTATAGTGGGTCAGACAAACAGACTTGGGACAAGAGTGTTCCTTGCATAGTTCTGTCATTTTAACCCTCAGGATCCTGACAAGAACATGTCATAATTCAGTTAAACATGTCTTGAAAAGTGTGTGTACATAGCCGGGCGTGGTGGCGCACGCCTTTAATCCCAGCACTCGGGAGGCAGAGGTAGGAGGATCGCCGTGAGTTTGAGGCCACCCTGAGACTCCATAGTGAATTCCAGGTCAGCCTGGGCTAGAGTGAGACCCTACCTCAAAAAAAAAAAAAAAAAGAAAAAAAGAAAAGTGTGTGTACATGCGTGCATACTGTATGTGTGTGCTTACGTGTGTGCGTGTGTGTGTGTGTCCAGCCAAGGAGAAACATGCAGAATTATAAAGAGAGCCCAGAAGACTGGGTGGAGCACACAAATACACCTCACGATGTTAAGATGGGTCCTCGGATTCCAGCCGGGGTGCACCGAGCTGAACTGAGAACAGAGTGGTGACGCTCTGCAGGGCCCAGCTCTGCTGTGAGTGGAGGCCCTGCCTGCTGTTCAGAAGGATGAAGCACCGAGGAGCACTGAGGCTAAGCACGTGTGCCCCGAGACCACAGACCTGCTGCTGGCTTGGACATGCAGGTCACCCCTCACACTGCACAAGGGTAGTTTGCAAGGGAGAGAGAAAGAAAGGTCATTTTTTGGTACTCTGCTAAACAAGAGAGATTCAAGGTGGAGTTAAGACACCCGTGTCCCACCTTGGTCTCCTGGCATTATTCCCACTGCGCCTATGATGTCCTCAGCTGGCACCAGCTGCAGTCCCTGCTCCTTCTCCAACTCACACTCACGGCTCACAGGTCTCTGTCGGATTCCCCTACCACGGTGCCGTGAGTGCACGAGTCCCCGGCCACCTCAAAGCCATCTCAGGTCCACGGAGAGGTTGGGTTTTGCTAGGCCGTTTTTGTTTTCCCTTGACTTCGTGGAGGGAACTCAGCGGGCTTTGCTCCTGGGTGTGACATTCCCACCATCCACTGACTCCCCTGAGAGTGTAGCAGTGAGAGGTGACAGGGGCATCCAGGGAATTCCTGGGTAAGCCACCAGCAGTCTCTTTCCATGGAGATGGACGTTTATTTGTCTGTGGAGACTGACATTTGGGGAGTCATGAGAAGGAGGTTCCAGGTGGGTACGGCTCCACGGTGGCCACATCCAGCCTCTCACCGTGAAAGCAGCATTTACTGAGCTACAGAAGTTACCTGAAAGAAAAAAAAAAAAAGATTCCCATCCTGCCTCATCACTGTGACCGAATTCTTTCCATGGTCCTGACGGGATCCAGGACCAGGCTCTGTCCCAGGCTTGTAGGACATGGGGCAGAAAAGGGAGGAAGGGAAGGCGAGCTGAGTTCAGGGGTTCGTGCTTAGCGTGCCAGGAGCCTCGGTTCTGCGGAGCGGCGAGCGACCTGACTTACAGAGGGTGAACACACCCAGCCGTCTTCCGCAGTTCCTGAGACACAGTCGGATGGTTTGTCTCAGTTGTCAACCCGACAGGACTTAGAAGAATCACCACCTCTGTGGGAGTTTCTAGATGAGGTTAACCTACATGAACTATGGGCCTGGGTCCTGGACTGTGCACAAAGGAGAAGGCGAGCCGAGCAGCAGCAGGCATCTCTTTCTCCTCCTGACTGCGTGCGATGTGACCAGCCGTCTCATACTCCTGCTGCCATACCTTTCCTCTTCCTTTCACCAACTCCCATATCTACAAAACCTGGCCATTTTATAGTGTAGTGCTGTTTTATCATTAATTTGTAAAAAATATAGTTCAGAAGTTATCCTACTGTTATGTTCGGAGATTTTTGTCTTACTACTTCAAATTTACCTTTTGAGGGCTGCAGACATGGCTTAATGGTTAAGGCACCTTTGTCTGCAAAGCCAAAGGACCCAGGTTCAATTCCCCAGTACCCACATAAAGCCAGATACACAGTGGCACGTGCATCTGGAGTTCATTTGCAGTGGCTAGACACCCTGGCATGCCCATTCTCTCTCTTTCTCCCTCTCTCTCTGTTTCTCTCTCCTTCCCTCCTTCTCTCTCAAATAAGTAAATAAATGATATAAATATAAAAAATTATCATTTGACTGTATTTGCAACACTTTTCCTTATAAAGACAGTGCTTTTATAGTTGTCATGTGAGACAGCTGAGTCATATAGCCCAGAACACACAGGCCTGGGCTCCTTCTCAGTTTTGTGTAACACTTAATATCTGCCCCCGCAAATAAATAAATAAAGTTCCTTAAAATAGTTTTTTAAAAAAGGACCTCAGCTGTCCAATACATTCTTTCTTATTTTGTACTTTAATATTATTTGATTTTGCTTCTCAGGTTATTTATTTATTTATTTGAGAGAGAGAAAGTGACAGAGAGAGAGAGAGAGAGAAAGAGGGAGGGAGAAAATGGGCACATTAGGACCTCCAGCCGCTGCAAATGAACTCCAGACACATGTGCCACCTTGTGCATCTGGCTTATGTGGTTCCTGGAGAATCAAACCCAGGTCCTTCGGCTTTGCAGACAATGCTTTAACTGCTAAGCCATCTCTTCAGCCCTCAGGTTTTTTTTTTATTTACTTTTCTCTTAATTGACACAATTTGTACATATTTACAGGGCAGTTCTGTAGTTTGGTTCATGAGTATGTGTGTTGTAATCAGCACAGCAATAGCATTTTCCTTTTCTGAGCTTTTTTACCATTCTGTGCTGGGAAACTGGCTCCTCCTTTCTAGTTATTTTTATTGTCTCAGACTGTTGTAGACTATAGATTCCTGTTGTGCTATTAGACAGGACTGATTTTATAATACTTTATAGTGTAAGTTTTTTTATCATTCTAGATTTTACATTCCTTTTTTTTTTTTTGAGGTAGGGTCTCACTGTAGCCCAGGCTGACCTAGAATTCACTATGTAGTCTCAGGGTAGCTTCAAACCCATAGTGATCCTCCTACCTCTGCCTCCTGAGTGCTGGGATTAAAGACATGCACCAACATTTCTTAAGTGAACAATACTCTCCATTTTTCATAGGTATTGAGAATAGATCTCTGGTCTTCATGCTTACAAGGTATGGTGGTTTGATCCAGGTTTCCCCCACAAACTTATGTAGTCTGAATCCTAGGACCCCAGCTGGTGGCAATTTTGGAATTAGAGGCTCCTGGAGGCAGTGTATTCTTGGGGGCAGGCTTATGGGTGTTATAGCCAGCTTCTCTTTGCCAGCATTTGACACACTCTCCTGCTTGCTGTTGTCCACCAGATGTTGGCCAGGAGATTATGCCCACCCTCTGCTCATGCCACATTTCCCCCTGCCATCATAGAGCTTCCCCTTGGGTCTGTAAGCCAAAATAAACCCTTTCCTCCCATAAACTGCTTTTGGTCTGGTGCTTTCTGCTAACAATGTGAAGCTGACTAGAATATAAGGCAAGTATGTTACCACTTCAGCTGTTTCTTAACTAGTGGATGTTTGCTTATAATGCAAGTTCACATTTTATGTTTTTATCTAAATGTTTGAGTCCTTCTGTATTTCAGATGCAAGCCCTACTGTGTTGGTATTTGCTGCAGGCATTTCCATGATGCTGGGGTAAACATTCAACCAGACAGTGTTTATGGGAGGAAGCGATTAATTTCAAGCTTATAGACCCAGAAAAAGTTTCATCTATGGTGGAAGAAGTTGTCTACCTTTCACAGATCCAAGCAGAGAGAAAAACCACCAGCATCCAGCAAACACCAGAAGTAGCAAACAGGGACCCAGGCAGAGCCCAAACCTCTCTGTACACCTCTGGGATTCAGGTCTGCCTTTAAACATGCCTTTGGGCTAGACCCCAGGATTCTCCCCCAGTAACACCTCCTCCAGACAGGCAGCTGGAGACCCAAGTTATAAGCATTAATAAACCACCTGAGTCTATGGGGAACATACATTTAAACTACCACAATAGGGCTGGAGAGATGGCTTAGCGGTTAAGGCACTTGCCTGCAAAGCCTAAGGACCCAGGTTCGACTTTCCAGATCCCATGTAAGCCAGATGCACAAAGGTGAGGCAAACACAAAGTCACACATGCCCAGTAGGTGGTGCAAGCACCTGGAATTTGATTTCAGTGACTGAGGCCCTGGTACAGCAATTCTCTCTCTCTCTCTAAAATAAAAAGAAACTACCACAATATTATAAGATTACTAGGGAACAAGGGCAGAATCCTTTTGAATGGAATATGTTCTCTTAAAATGGAGCCCCAGTGGGGGCTCTCTGTTCCCTTTTGCTCTTTCACCATGTGAGGACACATAGAAGTCACCATCTATGAGAAATAGTCCCTCATTAGATACCAAATCCTCTGGTACCTGAATCCTTAGACTTCCCAGTCTCCAAAACTGTGAGCAATTCATTTCCTTTATTTATACATTCTGTAGCCTAAGGTGTTTTGTTGCAGTAGCCCAAGTAGCTTAACATAGAAATTGGTATACAGAGTAGGGCCTGCTATAAAGCAAATTCCAAAACTACCAAGTGGCCTTGGGTCTGGATAATGGGTAGAAGCTGGAGGAGTGATAAGTACATGCTGGAAAAGTCCTTGTGTATGAGCAGACCATGAAGGGTGGTTTTGGTCAGGGCTCAGAAGACAGGTTGTGGAAAGAGCTTCAGTCGTCTCAAAGACCAGCTAGGATTAGTGGAAGTTCAGGCAGTGAAGGGCATCCTGTTGGGAGCTTGGGCAGAGAGCATCATTCTGCTGGGAGCTCAGGCAGGGAGCTCGTCCTGATGAGGTCTCTAGTGGAAATAAGAAGGAAAGGCATGACAAAGAATGCACTAAACTGTGCTCAATGGATTAAAGCTACAGTTAATAACCAGAATAGAAGCAGAACTGGATGATTTGAAAGACCCTCAGCCTGACATGCTGTAAAGAATGAGAAAATTATGCCTAGGAGAGGATGCAGGATGGGACTAGCCACATGTCTAATGGGATTAGATGGGACAGAGGGAGTCAGAATGTTCCTGAAGACATTTTGGGCTACAAATCAGAAGGTCCCAATGCCAGGTTTTGGGGCTCTCCTCCCTTCACTCCAGCTCACCATATCTTCTTGTTCACCTTACCTGCACCCGAGGTAAGCCCAGGAGCTGCCGCCTCCAGGAGGTCTAGGCAGTGAGTGAGACAGGTGTTCATGCAGCACCATACCACTCGTGGCAGAATGCTCCGCTTTGGGGGCATGGCTGTCCCCACCTGGAGCTCCAAAGCTTTCTAGAGCCTTGGGACTGTGACACATAAGAGTATGATGATGGTTCATTTCAGTATTTATAAATACTTCATATAAGATTTGAATTTGCAGGCTTAGCAAACAAGAGGCATTGAGTTCCTGTCATTTAGATTCCTTTGCGCAGAGTGGTAATTTACAGACAGGCTGGTACTGAGCTCAGTTGCATTGGAGTCTTTAGATATTAAAGTCCCAAGACACAGATTAAAAACTTCACATCTGGGCAATGACCTACATTGTTTTGGTGACCTTATGGGTCTCTTTGGCCAACAGCTCACTGTGGGCGGGGGGGGGGGGGGGGGCGAACAACCCAATTCTGGGCCTGGGATATACCACCCAGAGTCCATGGTTTTGAGGTTAAGCTTTTTCCACCTTCTGCCCAGACTGTTTCTCTTTTCACTTTATTGGTGATTCTATTTTGTAGAATGTTAGCCAGAAGGAGGGTTTCTATGGAATTGATTCATGTTGTCTTAACTTTTGTGTAATTTTGTCCTCACCCTCCCAACCCCCTATCCTTCAAAGCCTTTCTCACCCTCTATAGTCTGTCCTTCTCCTAACATCCTACCCTGTCAAGTAACTCCTCTTCTTCTTAATCCCTATGTCTTCTCTCTCCTGGTCTCATTCTAGTTTTATGCCCATATTCTTGATTACCTGCCAGAGCTAAAAGGTAAGAGCCTATTGCTGAAGTCATCACAGGCTATAGCCACAGAACATTGGAATATCATGCTGGAAATGAAAGGAAAACTAACTTCCTCCTTGCTAGCCGTTATAGTGCTAGAGAGCCCAGATCCTCTGGAGCCCTGTGTGGTGGTTCTTCTGTAGATTTGTTTATCTAGTCCCTTCACTTTGTCCCTTGAAGTGACACATCCTTTCTGCTCTTTAAAGAGTGATGTCTGCTCTATGGTAACAGCTTTCTGTTCATTCACCAAGCACCCCCAATTTCTGCTCCTCATGGACCAGGCTCTACTATACAGCATGACCACTAGCTCCACATCCTGTCCAGAAATTCCACTCCCTACACCTTACATTGCTGCCTGCTTTCTTCCTCCTCAGACCTCAACACCTATTCCCTCCTCCTGTCCTACAATATCCAAAATTTGCGACCATAGGAGTATACATAGACCTCCAGAGATTTCCTCCAGAGATTCTGCTTGTCAAGTCCTGGCTATAATCTAATGTCCTTCTTTAGATATTAAAGTCCCAAGACACAGATTAAAAACTTCACATCTTGGCAATGACCTACATTGTTTTGGTGACCTCATGGGTCTCTTTGGCCAGCAGCTCACTGTGGGCGGGGGCTGGTGTCATAGGGAGTCCTTCTCACCCTGTACCAAGGCAGTGTCCCTCACACCACTTCTCATTCAGGGGCCAGACATGCTCGACTCCTCTCACCCTAGAAGAATGTCCACTTACCCATCTCTATAGCAGCTTCCAAAACTTCTCATGTCTGTGAAACTTCACTAATGCCTTTGCAGTCTGCCCTGTATTCGTATCCCATCTATCTGTTCTCCCATCATTTCAAAGAAGTAGCACTTGCTCATGTCACCAAAGGTCTCCAAACACCCTAACCCAGCGGTGGAGCCCCAGGTCTTGCTGACTCAGCTTGCCAGCAGCATTCCACATGGGCTCCCTGCCTCCTCCATGAGGCACAGTCTGGTGTATTTGCCCACCATCAGCTCTTGGTCTAATTTTCCTCTTGCTATGTTCCTGTGTGCCAGGGAGGAACATGATCACTCTCACACGCTGAGCCCTCACACCTACCCTGGAGTCTAGGGCCTTATATTATCGCTTGTAGTTATTGAAACACACTGGACCCTGGCTAAGCTGTAAACCTGAGTCCTACCTCTTCCTCCACCCTCTGCTGTTTCTCTGCTCAGAAAGTGGGTCTGAACAGCCAGAAGAATGCAGTGAGGTGGGACCAGAAGCAACATGCTACTCTGGGGCTGGTCACTGGTCAAGTTGCTCCTTGGAGCAGCAATGGTGGACTTGGACATCTTCCCCATTACACAGGTCCAAACTCTCAACATGATCCTTGAATTCTGTGTTTCATATCTTGCATCAATACATCTGCAATCTTGCTCGCTCTGCCTTCAAAGAATACGCAGACATGGCCTCTCGTTGTCACGCTGTTAGCACCAGCTAGAGCGACCCACCGTCCATTCGTACAGATGAAAGAAGCACCCGTCAGGCCTTCGGCAGGTGGAGTCTGTGCAGACCTAATTATGTTTGTTGTTTCTGTTCTCTGCTCCTGGTGACTCACTCTTTGGCAGGTGAGCACCTGTGTATTAGAATTTTGTCTGTAGAGACTTCCCGGGGCCTGGCTTGAGTTAGGTTTCTCTGGAGAGGAGTTTCATTTGCTTCTTCAAGTGCTGGGTGCCCAACAAGCCCGCCGCACCATAAATTGAGATCTTGACCTGAAGTTTTATGAACACGAGATAGCACCAAGTTCAACACGAGCCCGCGTGAGGACTTTGCTTCTGTTTCCGCTCTCTTGGGAGGCATTTCTCCTGAGCATGTGGCTGAATCTCTTCAATGAGGACAGTAAAAACTTACACAGGGTTTTCCTGATCTCTGCAGTCCAGCCTTGGCTTGAACTCTGGTGCGCATGTTCCCCACTGTCAAGAGACCATGGAACCCAATGGTCACAGTCACTTGGCTTAACTAAAGCCTTCACAGCAGAATTGGCTTGTCTCTTCCTTACTCATCAGTCAGTGGAGGCAAGCCACGCCATTACCCCCATCACTATATCCCTGTGTCCTGTCCAGGAACTCTACTACCCTGGTTCATTTGCTGCCTTAGAGCAGTTCTGGGAACTGACACCGCAGACTTTCCTGAACTGTGGTGCCACACGTCTGGGCTCTGTGGCCCTAACTGCTCTTTTGTTTCAGAATTCCCTGGGACACATCATCCCCCGAGTCAGAGCCTCTCTCCTGGTTTTGCGCAGGCCTCACCGTGTCAAGCAGAACATGGTAGATCCAGAACTCAGTGAGGAGTTGGTTTCTGGGAACAGGTGAAGCTGGAGGCCCCACCCTGAGAAAGAGCTGTACCAGGGGTGGCATGGTGTTCTCCCCACCTTACCTGGGGCTCCAACAAAGGCCTGTGGGATTCCTTTGTGGTCCCTCAGACTCATTGAAGTTCTGAAGACAGAATGAAGGTCTGCGGAACACCCGGTGCCAATTCACAGACACACGGACCTCTGCGAATGAAAACCGACATAAAAGGAAGGTACGGCAGCTCCATGCGGCACTCCTCGGGACCCCCAGCATCCGTGACCCTCACCTCACTGCTGCATCTTTTCCATAGCTTTGGAGGGAAGTTGAAGAAAGAGAAGATATTGATTACAGTTTTTAAAAGAGAAAAGAAAAAAGAGAAGGGGGAAGTCCTACACTTAGAAAGTGGGACATAGTGTAAAATAGTGTGTGGGTGTCCTCTGAGGGGTTTGCCTTCTGTAATTTAGGTCACACAGCCTGCATTTCTGTTATCAGCAGGCCTCAAAGGCCAGCTCTGTTTACAACTCTTCAGACATTATTAGAGCTGAGTTCCTTCCGTGTGAATACCTGAGGATGAGCAACACAGGCCCTGTTCCAATGATAGATTTCATGTTTCTTTACATTTATGTGTGTGTGTGTGTGTGTGTATGCGCACCTGCACAAGTGTACTTGTACATGTGCTTATGTGGAGGCCAAAGGTCACCATTGGCTATCTTCTTCAATCATTCCCCACCTGATTCTTTTTGAGAGAGGATCTCTCACTGAACCCAGAGCCCCCTGATTTAGTTAGACTCACGGGCCAGCAAGTCTTGGGGCTCCTCCACCTGCTCCCCCAGCTCTAGGCTCACATGCACATGTCACTACCCCTGTCTTGGGGCTTCTCTGGCTCCTCCAGCTCTAGGCTCACAGGTGTGTCGCTATCCCTGTCTTTTAGGTAGGTTCTGGAGGGTCCCATGCTCCTGTGGAAAGCGCTTTACCTGCTGAGCCATCTCCCCAACCTCATTTTTGTATTATTATTATTAATTATTATATTTATTCAGTTGAGAGAAAGATAGTAAGAAAGAAAGAGACACACAGAGAGACAGAGACAGCGACAGAGAATGAATGGGCACACCAAGACTTCTTGCCACTGCAAATGAACTCCAGACACATACACCACCTTGTGCATCTGGCTTTACATGGGTACTTGGAATGGACCCCAGACTGTCAGGCTTTGTAAGCCAGTGTCTTTAACCACTTAGCTATCTCTCCAGTAACTCTTTAAATTATTATTTTGTTTTGTTTTATTGAGGGAGGGTCTTTTCTAGCCCATGCTGACCTCAAATTCACCATGTAGTGTCAGGGTGGCCTCAAACTCACAGTGACACTCCTACCTCTGCCTCCCGAGTGATGGGATTAAAGGCGTGCGCCACCACACCTGGCCATTTTTGTATTATTTTTAAGCTAACTTAAAATATATATGCACATGCATCATGAAATTTCATGATGTGCAGATGAAGACATAAATGGGTGTTTCATACCTCCAGATGTGTGACTTGGCCATTCAGCTGGACCCTGATAGCTGGGTGGACCACAGAACCCCAGATGTGAAAAAGAATCACTTCCCAGAGGCTAAAGACCAAAGCACTACCTCAGGCTTTGAACGGTAGTTCCCATCTACACCTGCACCACTCTGTCCTCTCATGCACCTCTCCATACACCTTGGGCTTCCCTAAGGCTGTCCAGTTGGCCATGTTGTCCATCATCTGACCAGTGCTTTCCTGATCATCTTCAGAAGCACTCCCACATTTGTCAGGGAGTCCTAGAAGCACAGAGAATGTCTGAGCTGAGTCTTTCCCTCCTTTCTGTCATGCTGGTACTATGGACAAGGTAAGAAGCACCTATTGACCTGTCCTCAGTGAAACTGGAGGAAGCCAGGAGGCTGAATGACTCACGGATTATATAACCCATTGCCTTGTGGTGGATGACCTAAGTATTTATGGAAGAGAGATGCTTGTTTTCCACACGGCAGCTCGGCACTTTACAATGGCTCCCCGAGCTCTAATGCCTACAAGTTCCAACTTCTAAAATGATTGTGTTTAAAAAAAAAAGTAGATGCAGTTATGCACACAAGATTGGACTTACCAGCATTCCGTCATGGATGGGGGAGGGGCTCATGAGGGCCTATCTCCCCGAAGAGCTATTGGCTACTGGAGCTAATGGTTGCCGAGGGAGGAGGAGACATGCTCTTCAGTGGTGGAGCCACTGGCAAGTCGCCCGTGCTCCAGTAAAGAGCCCTCCTCCCATGCTCATGCAGCAATGTTAATTAAACTCACTGTCATGAAAAAAACAGACATGAGGTGGGGGGGGGCGTCGCAGTTACCTTATCATTGCTGGGACAAAAGCCCCTGACCAGAAGCAGCTTACAAAAGCAAGGGCCGGCTTGCAGTTTGGAGGGGACGTTTCATTATGATGGGGAAACCATAGCAGGAGCAGGCAGCTGGGAATCACGTCTCTACAACAGCAGGGAGGAAGAAGAGAGTGAACTTGCCAGCACTGACAAGTGGAGCTGGACTGAAAATCCCAAGGCCTGTCCCCAGAGACACATCTCTGGCCACAGCAGGGTAAGTAGAGTGAGGCCTCCTCACAAACACATGAGGCTGTCCGCCTCCCAGAGGCCCCGTCCACACCGGGGTAAGTAGAGTGAGGCCTCCTCACAAACACATGAGGCTGTCCGCCTCCCAGAGGCCCCGTCCACAGCGGGGTAAGTAGAGTGAGGCCTCCTCACAACCACATGAGGCTGTCTGCATCCCATAGGCCCCGTCCACAGCGGGGTAAGTAGAGTGAGGCCTCCTCACAAACACATGAGGCTGTCTGCATCCCATAGGCCCCGTCCACAGTGGGGTAAGTAGAGTGAGGCCTCCTCACAAACACATGAGGCTGTCCGCCTCCCAGAGGCCCTGTCCACAGCGGGGTAAGTAGAGTGAGGCCTCCTCACAAACACATGAGGCTGTCTGCATCCCAGAGGCCCCATCCACACCGGGGTAAGTAGAGTGAGGCCTCCTCACAAACACATGAGGCTGTCCGCCTCCCAGAGGCCCCGTCCACAGCGGGGTAAGTAGAGTGAGGCCTCCTCACAAACACATGAGGCTGTCCACCTCCCAGAGGCCCCGTCCACAGCGGGGTAAGTAGAGTGAGGCCTCCTCACAAACACATGAGGCTGTCCACCTCCCAGAGGCCCCGTCCACAGCGGGGTAAGTAGAGTGAGGCCTCCTCACAAACACATGAGGCTGTCCACCTCCCAGAGGCCCCGTCCACAGCGGGGTAAGTAGAGTGAGGCCTCCTCACAAACACATGAGGCTGTCCACCTCCCAGAGGCCCCGTCCACAGTGGGGTAAGTAGAGTGAGGCCTCCTCACAAACACATGAGGCTGTCTGCATCCCATAGGCCCCGTCCACAGTGGGGTAAGTAGAGTGAGGCCTCCTCACAAACACATGAGGCTGTCCACCTCCCAGAGGCCCCGTCCACAGTGGGGTAAGTATGAGTGAGGCCTCCTCACAAACACATGAGGCTGTCTGCATCCCAGAGGCTTCGTCCACAGTGGGGTAAGTATGAGTGAGGCCTCCTCACAACCACATGAGGCTGTGGGGGACATTCTGCATTTAGATCACTTGAGAGCACAGCCTGCTTCCGTGGACCAGGAGTGGACCATTGCTTGGCTGGTTTGTTTTTCAGGGACTCACAATCAAGTGCTATTTGGGACAGTTGTCTTGCCTCAGGTGAGGGAGGAGCCACCTTCCTTCCAGTGCGTTGTCAGGGTCATTGACAAATGGTTGTCAGCCAAAGCTACCGTTCACTCCTGACCATCCAAGCTTCTCCCACCGAGCAGTTTGCTTCATCATAGCACACTGGCCACCAAGGCAGTAGAAAGGAAATGCCACCCGACACAGCTGTCCTCATGGGACCTCCTTACTGAAGTGGCATCCCATCACATTGCTCTATTTTACAAAGGAGGGTCACTGAGGGTCCTGTTGGGAAGTTGTCACTATGAGCTCTGGTGTATTTTACCCCCTCCCCCCAGGGAGACAGAAGCACTGCAAGGGTCTTCAGCTACTCCCCCTTGTCCTGGCAAGGGTGGACAGCTGGTTATGTCCTCCATGGAGCAGGAGGACACAGCTGAGATCTCCACCCAGGAGCACATGGGAGAAACAGCAAAACCCACCTGGGAACGGGGAGCACCGAGACATTGTGCATGGCTTCAGACGAATGCCGTGGGCCTTAGCACCTGGCTGCAGACTGTGTGTACCCCAGTAATCCCTATAAAGCCCTGTATCTTTAATTACACAGCCTGCAGAAACTCTTAAAGTGGCTGATGAGATGAGAGATAATTAATGACTCTCCACACAAACCTGCTCGTTTGCCACTGGAAATCATTGGCCAGCCATCGCCCAAGCGCTCCTGCTGGCTACAGGCTGCCTGCTGATCTTGCCAGGCCAGGAACCTCCTGGCTCGGGAGCACCCAGGTCTCCCACCTGCCCTGGATGGTCCTGTGCAGCTCTGCTTGCCTCCGTCCCCTGGTCTCCCTGGGAAAGGCACCGACTCCTGCTGCAGCCCAAGGGACGTGACCAATGCTGGTCCATAATAAGTTCAGGGGGGCGGTGGACACATCCCCACTGTGCTCCACATCCATGGGCAAAGGTCAGAGGTCAGGGCTTGTTAGAGGGCCATTTGTTCCCCATAACCAGAAAACACTAGACAGTAAAGATTTTGAAGGTAATCATTTCACTTTAGAGTTAGATCTCAGGAGTGCTTCCCATGTAAAAAGCCTAGCCTGCCTTTCACCCAGTGGAAACAATCTTGAATGTGTGTGTATGTGTGAGGGAGTGAGTGTGAGTATGAGAGTGTGTGAGAGAGTGTATATTTGAGAATGTGTAAAATTATATTGTGTAAGAATGTGTTTGAGAGGGTATGAGAGAATATATGAGAGTAAGGGGAATGTGTGTGAAAGAGAAAACATTTGTTAGAGTGAGGGAGTGTGCGTGTGTGTGTGTGTGTGTGAGAGAGAGAGAGAGAGAGAGAATGTGAGTGAGAATGTCTGCAAGAGGGAGTGAATTTGTGTAAGAGATAGACCAACAGATAGATGATGATGATAGATAGATGGATGGATAGATAGATAGATAGATAGATAGATAGATAGATAGATAGATAGATAGATAGATGGAGCCAACTTTTTGTCCAGGGGACAAAAAGAGGTCGAGAGACAGGAAAAGGGAGAATGGAGGAGAAAGGAGGAGAATGGAAAGAAAAGAGAGAAAAAAGACAATATCCTCGCTCATGCTGTCCGCTTGAGAACTGCCTGACAGGCCTGTAGCTGCCCAGCTGCTGACAACAGAGTGGAGCTGCACAGCACCTTCCCCATCAGCTGCACGGAGTTAACATGACTCCACTTCAAACAGCCATCACTTTTTGATGAATTTTGGGCTGAGGAGATGGCTCAGCAGTTAAAGACGCTTGCTCGCAAACAGCCATCACAAGGCAAGTGAGCAGTTCACTACTAGTTAAAGACAAGTGCAGTAACAGAAAAATCATCATAAGAATTGTGCTTGGGTCCAGGGCAGAACATCCAGTGCTCTCTCCACTGTTCTTCAACCTATTACTTGAGCCACAGTGTCTTACTAATTATAGATTTGCCTTTGTTTATTTATTATTTATTTTGTTAGCTCTGGCAACTCTTGGAGCCTCCATGGGACTGGGGTTAGATGCAGGACCTGGAGGTTTGAGCTTCAGTGGATTCTCATGCTTGCATAGAAAGTGCTCCTTAGCCACTGAGTTATCTCCAGCTTTAAAAAAAAATTGGGGTGGGGGACTGGAGGGATGGGTTAGTGGTTAAGGCATTTGCTTGCAAAGCCAAAGGACCCAGGTTCGATTCCTCAAGACCCACGTTAGCCAGATGCACAAGGGGGCACAAGCATCTGGAGTTCATTTACAGTGGCTAGAGGCCCTGGCACGCCCATTCTCTCTCTCTCTCCTTCTCTCCCTCTTTCTCTGTCAAATAAATAAATAAATAAAATATTTAAAAAAAAAAAAAAAAGAATTGTGCTTGGGAATCAGTGTCCAGAGAGCAGTTGATTTATGAATGGACATCTTGGTACTCAGAAGTCAAGAAAGTTTCAAGTTATCTCACAAGTGGCAAGTCAGCAAACCACACTGTAGTGACCGCTCTCCCAGGTGGGATGCCAAGTGCGCAGGCCACGTCCCAGGAGCTGTTTCTTGTTCTTGTGGTTACTGAGTGGACAGACAGTGATCTATAGACTGTAGCTTTGGTAGGTTAAATTTCTGCTAAACTCTTAATTCTGACTTAGAAAAGCCATACTGCAGTTGACCAGTTGGACTGGCCAAAGGGTTGCTCCTCTTGTGTTTCAGCATCCGTGGCTTGTGGCTTGGCTTATCACTGCCTCAACATTCCGCACTGTCAGGGGCAGAAAGATCCCACCCACTACCCTCTCACCTCAAGCCCCTGGGTTTCTCAGTACATTCTCCTTCAACAGAGTTGTACAGCCACACTTTTCTTTTTCTTTTCTGTTCTCACCACGTGGCTTGCCTGTGGTGATCGAGATGAGCCTGGGCCAAAGAATGATTCTAGGGCCAACCAGTGTCTTCTAGGGGATACCCACCATGTGATCTGGGGCCAACCAGGGGCTCCTAAGGGACACCCATCAGATGGTCTTGGAAGGAGAGGCAATGCTGGCCTTGGAATGGAAGTGAGATGAGGCCTGTGCATAGCCTTTTCTCACAGTCCTGAGCACCAGCTATACACAAGGCCAGAAACAAGAAGTCTCTGCCTGGGAGATTCCTGGCAGCTAGGTAAGTCCATGTTGCAGGAAAGGGTGCTATTTGGGCATGTGGCTGGGTTGGGGCAGGCTCTTCTCTTGGGTGAGCACATGGAGAGGGTCATTACTTGAGTGTAGGAGTCGGCCGGGCTGCCCGGACTGAGTGCGGGCTGGGTGGGGCTCGCGTGGTGGAGATTTCTTCTCTTACTGTCTGGGAGGATGGTCGTCCGAGGTCAGGGCACCTCGGAGCAGGCTGCTCTTGGGGACTTCCACCCTGGTTTGTGTTATCTCCCTCTGTCCTCGTGCGGCTGTCTCTGAATGTCCTGCTTTCTTCTCTTATAATGACAACAGTCACATGGGATCTGGATACTTTGTTTTACCTTAATAACCTCTGTAGAGACCTAGTCTCCAAATACTGCTACTTTTGTATCCTAAGGAGGGAGTTCATCTTGGATGAGACCCAGATCTGCCTGCAACACCAGGCTCTGCCAAGTCAGGAAGAGTTTTATAGGCAGGGGAGAACCCGAGCCTGTAGCATAACCAGCAGAGGAGGGAGAAGAACAGGACCCTTTAGCACCGAGGTGCTTGTCAGCCTCTCAACACAGAGCCCAAACTTGCCACTGAGGAGGGTCGAGCTGCAACCTCTGATAAGGAAGGGAGGCTCCTTTTGCAACCAAGGCATCATTCAGAGGAAAGCTTAATAAATAGGTTCAACATGGTTTGATACCCATTTATAAGAAGATACTAAACAAAAATTAAAGGTAAAACATTTATTATATCAACATATAATCTGTTTACCCTGTAGACTAATGACAGTCTTCAAACCTGTCATTTTTAGGCCAAAGTCAATACCAACATTAAAGAAGGGAAAATGATCAATCCAGGTGTTTCCTCCCATAGGATGAACTCAGCAGGATGGGTCTGGTATCTCGAGGGATTTAGGAAATGCCCCAGCCGTGGACCTGTGTCCACTGGACAGGACGGCCGTTGGGAGGAACACCTACCTGGGCTGCTGCTCCTGGAGTCTGCTGTCTGCCATACTCGGACCCTGCACCCTGCTCTTGTCTGGGCCCGAGCATACCTGTCACTCTTAGAACATTTGCGTGTGAATGGTTTAGAGCTTCAGCAGCCCGTGTGTCTCTGGAAAATACCAAAGATGCATGTGTTCCCAGGTCTGGACTACGCTTGCGTGGGCGGAAGCCCTCTGCCCCAAGTAAGGCTGCGGCCCTGTCCTGTTCTGTTCCTCACAAAAGATTCCTTTACTGAAGCAATGGTTTATGAGCATGGTCGTTCTGCTCACCAGGTGAACCCGCATGTCAAGTGCTCTGTGTGTGTGCGCTGTCTGCACTGTGCGGTGCCTGTGTGCGCGTGTGTGTGTCCTGGGTTATCTCGGCCTCGTTTCCCCAGCAGTTGAAATAGCTAAGGTGAAAATGTCAAAGCTCTGATCTCAGAGCGGCTCTCAGTGCACACATCACCTGTCTGTTTTGACAGAACTGCCGCTGTGAACAGTGGTTAATGGAGATGGCGCAGGAACGTAGCATCTCACTTCCACCCCGTTCCCCGTGACTAACAATCCGGCACATGACAGGCTTCGTGTGGGGCTCCCTGGGAAGCAACACTGATCCTAACATTGTCAGGTCGTGATGAAGGCCATTAAATCCCTGTCGGTGGGGTGGGACCTGGGAGCTACGCAGGCTGAAGGAGATCCAGGGCCTGCCTCATGACAGAGCCAGCGGACCGGGGCAGGAGGGGCTGGGCTGCAGAGCGGGCACTGCAGAGGAGTAGAAGATGAGACCAAGGATTGGGACAGTCCACAGGAGAAGGAGCAGGAGACCACGGGTGGCCAGGGAGGAAGTCCTGAAACAAGAAGACAGGTGCTGGAAGCATTTGGAAAGCAGATGTGAACAGCTCTGACTGAGATGAGCAAGACCTCCTGGGAGACTTGTCCGGTCCACCTGGCATTCTGTGGTCTTCTCGGCAGCCAGTGCTCTTCATGCCCACTGCAAAGGCTCACGGGCTCTGGAAGCAGGTGCGCTTAGGGACGTTCGCCTGTGCCTTTTCTCAAGCCCCTCTCCTGGCACATCTGTTTACTCCACAAAAGAAAGAGGGACGTGTGAAGGTGGCGCCTGTGTATTCCCTGGGTTCTGCTGGCTGGTACTGCCCTGTAGAGCTGTGTGGCCATGGCCGTTATCCAGCTTAGCCAAGGGCAGTGGAAAGACCCTCTAGGACACAGAGCTGAGGAGCAGTGCCAGTCACCCTGCTCTCCACAGCCACGGCAGCCTCAAGCCCTGCCGTGCAGCTTCTCTGGGAGGCTCAGCTCAGCGCATAGGTGCCTGGGCGACTGCTTCTGTTTTCATCACCTGGACTCACCACCTGTAGGCTGGGCCAGGTGCTTCAGGAATGGTGAGAGCTTCTGGAACATTCGGTGCTTTGTTGAACAGGATGAGCAGAATGAAGTAAGTAAAGACTAAGATGAAAGCCTGTGTGAGACAGGATGTTAGAGCAAACAAGGCCAAGCAGCAGGTGGACAGCAAGAAGACCTGGGGCTCCAAGCTGGGTTCCACAGGGCCGCAGCAGGAATGCTTCCTGGAGAAAGCTAGATGGCCACAGAGCACTGTGAGGAATGAGGAAACCGCAGGATCAGGAATGTAGCTGGACTTCTGCAGAGAAGGGCTTCTACTTGAGGCAGACTGGGAGCACAGTCAAGGGGCACCTTTCTGGGAGTACTTACATTGTCCCCTGGCTAAAGCTGCTAAGTTGTAAGTGGCCATGACGGAACCTCAGAGGCGCTGCATGTGTCCTGGGACGAAGGTGGACCCACCGAAGGCAGAGCTCAGACTTGGACAACCAAGCGCATGTGCTCGAGAGCCTGCAGCAAGATTGGACGGACCTGTTTGAGGCCAGGTTCTGCTCATCACCTGCCTTGTACCTTAGCAAACCCTCATGGCTCCAGCACCACTAAGAAATGGAGCTGGTACTGACCTTTCAGCAAAGGGACTCATGGTGTAGGGAAAACGTGAAGCTTACTCTAACACACAGCTTCATACACAGCTACTAAAATTGGAGGATAAAAGAAAAACTTAGGGAGAAAATTATAAAATCAGACACACTGCTTTGCTACAAGAGTCTGCCTTTTGAGCACTTACCTGAAGTTGGAGAATATTTACCAAATATGCAAATGATGAAAAATTAACATATTGAATATTTAATTAAGTCTCAACAAGATTTTAAGAGATTTAAAGACTGCTTTATGTTTATGCAGGAATTCCACTTTAAGGAATTTATACTGGGCATAATCACAGATGCACAAAGTGATTCATGAAGCAAGGTATTGGCTGCATATTAGTCAAGGACAGAGATGGTCTGCACACCCAACAACAAGGGCTGGTTAGGTTGTGATGTATTTCTAAGACAAAGCCATGTATTGCATCCTATGCTTGGGAGGGAGAAAGAGAAAAGAGATTTAGAAAAATATGCCTTAGTGTTGAGGAACTTGTTGCTGGGAGAACTATTATGGACTATTTGTATTTCCTTAACCATTCTTTCTCTACTGTTAAACTATCCTGTTACAACTAGAAGAGACTATGAAAGTGTTTCAGTTTTTATATCAATAATTCACTGTAACAACAAAAATTCCCAAATGACTCCATATAGTATTCTGCATCTGGACCCAAGAAAATTAGTTCTCTTAGAAAGAAAATAAGGGAAAAATAGTTCTAAAAATTATCTTTCAGTGCTGAGCACTCCTCTGTCACTTCTCAGTACTATGGTGCCTTCTAAGTCATCCCAAGGTCACTGCCATCTGAAAAGAGAAGCTTTGCCAACCAAAGTGAGAGTAGCATTAATATATGGGTATGAACATTAAGAGAAGGGTTTACCAGGCAGTTTGGTGAACATAGTATATACATTTTGCCAGACACCAGCTGACCTTACACCCCTAGGGCTCATGACTTCCCCTGTCATAGGATTTCAGTATCAGGCATGTATTCCCTCACATGGAGCGAGCCTCCAGTCCAATTAGAGAGTGGTTGGTTTCCCTCATAACAGACATGCCACTATTGCACCTGTTGGCTCATTTGGTCCAACTTAAGGCTTGCAGTGTCCACTGTTGTTTGTCTCCACTGGTGATTCACACCTTTCAAGGCTCAGGGTCCATTGTGGAAGAGGTGGCAGAAAGAATGTAGGAGCCAAAGGAAGGGTAGGACTCCTTACAACGCCTTCCCCCAGACACAAAATGGTCTGGATATCCATGACCTCACAGTGCCTGACACTACCTACACATGACTATCATAATACAGGAAAAGATCATGACATCAAAATAAAAGAGAGACTGATAGAGAGGGGGAGGAGATATGATGGAGAGTGGGATTGCAAAGGGGAAAGTGGGGTGGAGGGAATTACTATGGTTTATTGTCTGTAATTATGGAAGTTGTCAATAAAAAATATTTTCAAAAACAAACAAGTAGACAAAAATTTTTGAAGGGATCTTTTAGGTTTAGCCACCTATACACACTGGTAAGAAGACATAAGTTCTTCAAAGCTATCTTAAAAAAAATCTTCTCTCTGCTATCTATTGTGTATGGCCTAGTTCTAGTTCTGAACATATTTAAATGTTTGCATCATCTCTGATTATCCCCTCCTAAGAGAAGCATTGGTGTGCTGAACAGAGATGGCGAAGGCTCGGGAACCCGGTAAACAAGAGTTTTACTGAAAAGGAGATTCCAGATGATGTGGATGGTGCTGTCCTGCCATTACAGGGATGTCTGTCCTTGGATGAAGGGCAGGCTTCTGACATGAGGATCTGGCGGGTAGAACAGAGGCAGGAGGAGGGTTGCTGGGGAAGGCAGGGCCATCTGGGAGCACCTGGAAGCAGCTGGTGGTCACTCATCAGAGACAAGGGCTTGAGTTCTGCTCCAAGAGATGTGTGATGATTATGTACTCCTTTCTCCCTGTGTCAGTTAGTAAAGACCCCTTATCATCTTTACCATATCAAATGTCTGACTGTGGTAAACCAACACACATCTCCTGACTTCCCAGTCCAACCGGTGACAGCAGAGCAGCAGTAAGTGTGTAAAGTTACCACTGCTACGGACACAGACAGAAAGAGAAAAGCAGGAGAGCAGTGTGTGAAGTCTCCTGTATTACACACAGACAGAAGGTTCTCATCACCCAAGCTCATTTGGCCTTGGAAGAAGGCCACTTGGGCCATATGAATGAATAGGTGCCATTAAAACAGAAACTGACATTTTAGAATAATTGTTAACTGGAAAATTGTCCAGAAAATATATGAAACCAATAACATAAAAATCCATGCTCTCCTCTAGTTAATAGAACATGCTATAATGATAATCTATGCTAATTTTTAAATAAAGAAATGAACTTACTATTTCATATTCTTCCTGATACAGTTGGATGGTAGCTGATAAACACCTTCTGCTTTAAGTTTGAGCTTCACAGTCAGAAGAGGGTCATATGCTAACATACAATGAAGGAGATATTGAAAGTAACGTCAATTTTTCCAAGTCTGTTTGTCTGTCTCTCTCCTTTTTAGTGTGCAGTATGTGTGGTGGTAGTGATACATGTGTGCTGTATGTACATGTGTGTGCAGATGCGTGCTTCCTTGTCAGTGTGTGTGTGGAGGCCAAATAAGGATGTCAGGTGGACTCCTCTATTAACAGAGTCTCTCCTTGAACCTAGAGATGACATTTTTTCTTTTTGGTCAGCCTGGATGACCTATGAACCCCAGATATTCTCCTATCTCTTCTCCCTATAGGCCTGAGGTTTCAGGCATGCATGGACATGCCCAGCTGTTCAGGTGAATGCTGGCGAACCAAACTCAGGTCATCTCAGGCCCTCATGCTTGCACAACAAATGCTCTTACCCACTGAACCATCTCCTTGACCCCCCAAGAACCTCTTTTAAAACTAGGCAGACCATTCTCTTGGGTGATATCTTGTCACTGTGTTTTAGGTTCTCTTCTCTGTAGGTCACAGGGGGTCAGACTCTGCTGCACTGTCACATGCCAAATGTGCCAGTGTATTTAGCATGTGGCCAGTTCTCCTGCAACCCGCCTGCTGACACAAAAGCCACCCTTTGTGCCTTATTTTTCAATGCTTTTGAAAGCTGACTCTGACTAGGTCTGCTCTGTCTTCCTGGTTTTTGGCCACATCAACTCCTCCCCCCCACACTTACTAACTAGTCAGGGAGGTCATGAGCCCAATGGTGGAGACTTAATTGTGTGGGTGTCACGTTTATTAAGAATGCTCTGAATCTTATGTGAGTCCTCTCTTCATCAGAAACTTTGCCTGGGAAAGAGCTCATGTACTGAGCAGAGCAGCTAGGGCAGCCAGCCTCTCACTCACCTGGTTTTACTGCAGGTGAGAGACATCCACGGGGTTCAGAGCCTTGCACGAGGAGCACTGCTCTGCTCCTGGGAGTGGTGCAACCGACACCCATTGGGGTGTCTGTTCTTCTGTAAGGAACCCCTCCTTGGGCTCACAGGAGCTCTGTGAGACTCTGCAAGGCACGTGGTGGACGTTATGCAACAGACCCGGGCAATCAGAGCGTCCCTAGAATCAAGCACGGAGCCTTTCTGCAGGGAGACATGAATATTCACACTGAGAGGAATAAATAAAGACTAAAAATAGACTGGTGTCAGCTCAGGACAAGATTTGCACACCAAATGAGTACAAAATGTTTGGTACTTGGAGCATCTTAGGTCTGAAGTTGTGTTTGGGGTGAGGATGGTGGACTGACTGACTATACCATTCCTATCCAAGCAGCTAGTGGGGACTTGTCTAAGCTCAGGGTTACTATAACTGACCTGGCTCCTTCTCCAGCAGGCTGAGCTCTGAGGGCCTCGGTGACATGACCCAGGTCATTTGTATCCTGTAGGGGGAGCTCAGGGTGACTACAGACCTTGATGATATTCAGCCAGAGCCTTAGAGGACAGGACCACTGAGGAAAACTCCTTCCTGTGTCAATGTTAGCTCATCAACAAATCTTGAGGTCTGATGTGGGAATGTTTCTTTATCTGAGTTCTTCATGGGGCATAACATAGACTGTTAAGGGATGCTGCAGGTTATCCACAGATGTCTCTGGACTTCACGTTAGCTGAGTGAGAGAAACCAAGGGAAATGTGAATGCCGAGGGCTTCTTACTACAGAGGGACAGGACGGGACTCCATGAGGAGGAAAGAAACTAGAACCAGCAGCTTAAGTGCAAGGGCAGAATCAACAAGTGCTCCCTGCTCAAGAGGGAGCATAGTGCAGACACCTGAAGGATGGGTGTCAGGGCTCTGTGTGTCAGTCTCTCAGCAGGTCTCCTCAAACTCAGGCCACAGCTGCTGCAGCACTGCAGAGAGAAGTTGTGTGATCTAGCTGGGTCGGCTCTGGGCTCCTCCTCTGTGCTTGGAAACAGGCCTTGGATGGAGGAGGGGGTAAATCATACCACTGGCTGATTTCCTGTGGAATTCTCTCACCGTGGGCAACGTCACCTCTAGGAAGGTACCACAGTCCAATCCCAGCACGTGGAGCCACCAGCTCTCTCCCAGGCAGCTCAGACATTTTTAGGGGACTCTAGAAGTCTTCACCTAAGGAGCCATTGGCCCACCAGGTGAGTGAGTCCCTGGGCCCCTCCACGGCACTCATGCCTACACTGTCTAAATGAGTAGGCAGGCTGAGTTTGTGTTAACAAACCTGACTCTGGCATTTTGAGTCTAGTCAACATTGAAGAAATGCCCAGTAGGTAAATGACTGAACCAGGACCATCAGTCCACCCTGCATTTCACAGACCTGTGGTGTGCATGTGTATGTGTGTGTGTGTATGTGGTGTACACATGTATGCATGCTCATGTGTGGGGCAGGTGTGCAAGCATGTGCGTGCATGAGGTGAAGGCCAAGGGACAACCTCAGGTATGATCCATTTCTTTCGGAGACAAGGTCTCTCACTGGTCTGAAGGTCACAAATTAGTTTAGATTTGCTGGCCAGTGAGTCCCAGAGGTCCCCCATCTATATCTCCTTAGTGCTGGGATTACAAGCGTGTTCCACCCTCCTGGCTTTTATATGGATTCTGAGGATCAAACTCACATTCTCGTGCTTGCTAGGCAAATACTGTACTGACTGAGCTATCTCTCAGCCCCGACACAGAGCTTCAAAAAAACATTTATGTCAACTTTTAGATGATTTGACACCTTAATGTCTCTATGACGTAGAGAAAATGCTTGTTATAATTTCAATGTATGCCCCCCGAAAGTTTTGTTTGTTGGAAACTTTGCCCCCAATGCAGCAGGGACCTCTGGGAGGTACGGGGTCATGCTGACTCTGCCTTCATAATGCATTCATCTGTTTTATGGATTAATGGGTTATTGAGAAAGAGGCTTTAGTCTAAAGGCCAGTGCTTACTGGCCACTTGCTCTGTCTCACCATGGGACGAGTTTGCCAGAATGCTCTTGGACTTCCAGCTTCCAGAACTGTAAGCCAAATGAACCTCCCTTCTTATAAAAATTTCCTGGCTTTTGGTATGTTGTGATAGCCAAGAAAGCATTGGTTGTCTAAAATCATTTGCAAATGAAGACATTCAGATAGAAATAATGGACTCATCTAAGATCACATAGCTATTTAGGTCCAAGAGTCCTGTATAAATTCAAGTTTTGTATTTCCTCATCTTTACCTCAAATAAATATTTCTTGAATCTCAAATAACTCTTTCTCAGGGACCAGGCTATCTTAAATTTTAATCAGAAAACTACTTTACTTCTGAAGCAGGTACTTTTCATGACCCTCCAGATTCACAGATACCATGACAACAACCTGACCACACCTGTGAGAGCTGGGAACCAGCTGGGTTCTGGGTATCACTTTGGGTCTGGTATTTTTCCCATGACCAACCCCCTTGCCCTGTGTGACCAAGACCTCATTCATGTTCGGCAACTTCTCCACCTGCAGGAAGCCCTGGCCCCAGAGCGCATCCCAACCCTTGAGGAGGAGGCAAGGGCCAGTGGCTTGTTCTGCCACCTTGAGTTCCAAGAGCCCCTTTCTTCATCATTATTATTGTTGTTACTTATTTTTAAGTAGAAACTTTGTATGGACCAATCACGTGTTGGCACCATTCCTCTTGGCCCTGCTCCCATCCCACTGAGGTCCTCGTCAGGGGGTTACTGGTTTTCGCCATGGGGCCGTGGGTTATGAGTTGTGAGAGCAGCAGTCAAGCTGCAGGAACTCCCTCCCAGCCCAGCTGTGTGACTCGGGTCTCCAGATGCTACAGTCACCGTCCACACATTCTGCTCCTTGTGTCGGGACTAGACACTGCCAGAGGGACATGTGGAGACCACCTGGCTCAGCACGTGGAGCAGGAACCTGGAAATGGCCAGTGCTATCTTTTAGGGCAGTGGATTCTTTTGTCACTACGAAAGAAAGAAAGAAAGAAAGAAAGAAAGAAAGAAAGAAAGAAAGAAAGAAAGAAAGAGAGAAAGAAAGAAAGAGAAAGAAAGAACAAACTGAGAAGTGTACAGGATGTGTGTTACGGTTTGATATGTACCTTATGTGACCATCTGCAGAGGTGCAAGGCAGCCAGCATAGGGGGCTCCCAGGCCAGCAGCAGCAGCATATGGCTCATCCCGGAGAGAGATGCTGACAGCTGCATAACTAGTCCTTCACCAGTGGTATGAATTCACAGAAGAAAGTTAATCAAAGCTGGAGAGATGGCTTAGTGGTTAAGGTGCTTGCCTACAAAGCCTACAGACCCATGTTCGACTCCCCCAGATTCCACACAAGCCAGACACTCAGGGTGATGCATGCACAAGGTCGCACATGCACACAAGGTGGCGCATGCCTCTGCTGTTCGATTATAGAAGCTGGAGGCCCTGGTGCACCAATTCTCTCTCTCTCTCTCGCTCCCACTCTCTCATAGAAAAGGCCAGTCTGTTGGGCTTGCCTCAAAAAGACAAACAACAACAACAACAACAAAAAACCGGAATGCTGAAAGCTCTACCTGCTCACAGGGAAGAGGCAGTGTGGTCAGCAGGCCAGCTCACAGTTCTGGGCTTGACCTTGGTTGACTCAGGCCTAGATCCTACTTATTTTAATGCACGAGTAGGCACATGTTTGTGTGTGTATACGTGTATGTGTGAGTGAGCATGCAGATGTGGACACATGTGTACTTGCATGTGCATGCCAGGGGATAGCTCAGGCATCATTCTCAGGAACGCTATCCACCTTTTCTTGTGACAGGGTCTCTCCCTGGCCTGGAGCTCACCGACGAGAACAGAGTCACTAGACGGTGACCGCGGGCTTCTCCTGTCTCTGCATCCCCAGCACTGGCACTGCAGCACACACCGCCGTGCCCAGCACCGGCACTGCAGCACGCACCGCCGTGCCCAGCACCGGCACTGCAGCACACACCGCCGTGCCCAGCACCGGCACTGCAGCACACACCGCCGTGCCCAGCACCGGCACTGCAGCACACACCGCCGTGCCCAGCACTGCCACTGCAGCACACACCGCCGTGCCCAGCACCGGCACTGCAGCACACAGCGCCGTGCCCAGCACTGCCACTGCAGCACGCACCGCCGTGCCCAGCACTGCCACTGCAGCACGCACCGCCGTGCCCAGCACCGGCACTGCAGCACGCACCGCCGTGCCCAGCACCGGCACTGCAGCACACACCGCCGTGCCCAGCACCGGCACTGCAGCACGCACCGCCGTGCCCAGCACTGCCACTGCAGCACACACCGCCGTGCCCAGCACCGGCACTGCAGCACGCACCGCCGTGCCCAGCACTTTCAATGGTTTGGGGGATGAAACTTGGGTTCCCATGTATGTGAGGCAAGCATTTTATCCACTGAGCCAGCTGCCCAGCCTCAAATCCTAGTGTGTGTGTGTGTGTGTGTGTGTGTGTGTTTCGAGGTAGGGTCTCACTCTAGTCCAGGCTGACCTGGAATTCAGTATGTAGTCTCAAGCTGGCCTCGAACTCAAATGATCCTCCTACCTGTGCCTCCCAAGTGCTGGAATTAAAGGCATGCACCACCGTGCCCCGCCTGGTTTTCTTTTTTTAACTTTGGAAATCACCCTCTATACATTGTAGCATCCAGATAATAGAGTCAACTCAATACAGGTGTTGCAGTGTCCTTTTGCCTCATATACTTCTGTATTTCTTTTGGACAGCCTGGATAGAGAATTACTATATTGGCACATGTGTGTGCATATGTGTATAACATATGTGTGGTACGGTGAGTGTGGTGTGTGCAGATGTGTGTGTTCCATTCAAGTGCTTCCAGAGGCTAGAGAAGAACGTTGGTGGATATCAAGTGTCTTTCTCTTATCACTCATCCACATATTCCCTTGAGACTGGGTTTTTCTCTCAAGCAGAAGCTGCTGTCTGTCAGAGAACTCCAGAAATGCTCCCATCCCTATTCTCTTCCTGGGCTTACAAACAGATGTGGCCATGCCCAACTTTTTTTAAAAAATATTTTATTTTTATTTATTTGAGAGAGGGAAAGAGGCAGTGTGTGTGAGAGAGCGAGAGAGAGCACAAATGGGTGAGCCAGGGCTTCCAGTCATTGCAAACGAACACTGCAGATGCATGCGCTACCTTGTGCATCTGGCTTACATGGGTCCTGGGGAGTCGAACTGAGGTCCCTTGGCTTTGCAAGCAAACACCTTAACCACTAAGCCATCTCTCCAGCCCCATGCCTAACTGTTTACATGGGCTCTGGTGAGTCAAACTTGGTATCTCTAGGCCAAGAGACCTTCATGCTTAAGCAGAAAGTGCTCTTGACTGCTCAGCCACCCGCTCTGCCCTGAGAAGAGCAGGAACTCACAGTAGGAAAGTGAGCAGGAGACAGTGTGAGTGGCAGGATAGAGACCTGACTGGGTTTAGCAGTCAGCGTGCCAAAGCACTCGTGGAAGAGGAGCTGGAGGATGCTGGGCTGATGGTGTGCAGTCTGTGTCCGTAGAAGTGGAGCTAGAGGAGAGGTTCTGGATGTGGCACTTAATACCGAGGATCAGAGAAGTCACCGCCATCTGGACGTTACCACAATATTTGCTGTGCTTTCAGGACTCCAGACTGCTGTGTGGAATCTTCATAATGTCAGTGATGGCTCTCACCTGTGCAGTTTGGTAAGGCACCTGCTTACTGCCTTCTGTTAACTGTGGCCTCTAACTCTCCTTTACCCCCAGAGAATTCTGCATGCCATTTGCCCATGACTTCTTCTTGAATGTTTTCAGCTGTAGCCACACAGTGTGGGAATCAGGACGGCATGGGAGTGATCATGATGGCAGCGTCAGAGGCTTGCTGCCTGGGCTGCCATCTCTCTGCTGCTTAGGAAGTACAGGGCCCACTTGTCCGTCTCTTCCACCAGAAGCAGCCTTCTTCCATATACTAACTACCCAACAGGTCACCTAAGGACGAGGCAGGGGGCAGGCATGTAAGGACGAGGCAGGGGCAGGCAGGGGTATGGATATGTAAGGATGAGACAGGGAATCAGGTGTATAAGGAGGAGGCAAGGCTGTAAGTTAGCACCCATAGTCGTAAAGTTGCCGTCACCATCTCTTCGCCGGTGTCATCTAGAAGTCCAGTTACCATTCACAGTGTGGCAGAAAAATATGGTCCAAGCCTAATCTGACCAAGTTTGAAACTGATTGTCGCAAGATTATTAGGGAAAGCTGAATCATGGTGATTTTAATCGTAATTTTAAAAATGTTATTTATTTATTTATTTGAGAGGGGCAGAGAGAGAGAGAGAAAGAGCCTCCAGCGACTGCAAATGAACTCCAAACACATGTGCCACCTTGTGCATCTGGCTGAAGTGGGTCCTGGGGAATTGAACTTCAGGCTTTAGGCTTTGCCGACAACTGCCTTACCTGCTAAGCCATCTCTCCAGGCCTTAGTCATCATTTTTGATACATTTGGGGTCCATGTGTAAATTCAGTCTGGATCAAAGAGAAGTTGGAGTGCAGTAAAGATTTGTGCTAAAATCAAGTAAGTCTTATTCTTTCTGTCTTATTGTTGTTTGTTATTCAATTAAATGCCATTTCCATCTCATCCCTTAGGAAACCTTTTGTCCTGGGACATCGACTGTTTCTCTGGCTCAGGACCAGTAAAATGTATGTCATCTGTGAATGAAGAAAGCAGACAGTGTGGGGTTTGTTGTATCTGTGACTACAGTCCTCCCTTCACCCAAACAGGTGCATTCCTGAATACAGAGACACCAAATTCTGCATATTCTACGTTCTTCCCATTTATATATGCTGTAACGGTTGATCTGTAAATGAGGCACAGTGAGGAAGAGGCCATAGCAGTCAATTACTATAAAACACACTGTACGAGAGCTGTGTGGACGTGGTGTCCCTCTCCCCAAATATCCCAGTGTCACCTGTTCACTCTGCTTGCTCTTGAGACAGTGGGGGATGATGCACTGAGGTGAGTGACGGGGCACTGTTACTGACTCTCTGAGGACGCGGAGGATCCCTGAGCCCTGAAGGAGCCGGTTGGCTGCGTATGACTAACAGTGCAGGAAGAGGAACGCGGCTGAGGGTGACCACTGCACTGGGTGTCACCTCGGAGCGAGGGAGGATGGGCTCTAGCCATCATGCACTGAGCAGAACGCGGATGAGGGTGACCACTGCACTGGGTGTCACCTCGGAGCGAGGGAGGATGGGCTCTAGCCATCATGCATTGAGCAGGGGCGCCTCCGCACCATGCCACCCTCGGGCCTACACATCTGATGCTCAAAGCAACAGGTCTGAAGTCTGAGCAAACATGCAGTTTTGGCATCTGGCTGTGAAAACAGCACAGATATGTCAAACCCATACCAGAGTGCCTGGAGCCCCAGTGTGCCAGTCAAACACAGAGTTGCTTGGGCGCCCTGGGGCACAGACTGTCAGAAACATCATCTACTTTTCAGATCTGTCCTGGTTATTGACAATGGCCAGGGCCACGGGAAAAACTGGGCCTTCTTGTCTTCTGTCCCATGAGGATAGAGACAGAACCAGGCTGGTGTAAGGCACAGGACACTTTCTTTAGATACTTGAAAATGGGCCTGTTAGGTGAGTCTGTTGAGGGGTCAGCCCTCAGCCAGTCACTGTGTGCTCTATAGGCCGAAGGCCCAGAACTCAACTGTGAGGTCGAATGCTCACATTTCTGAGGGTTAGATTTTTGCTTACCTTTTTATACTAGAGATTTCTAATTGTCAAATGCTTTTAATTCAGACCTCGATTCAAAATACTACTTCCTTGCAAATCCTAGATCATTAATGAAAACACGGAGTTCCTGAGATTTCAGACGGACATTACTGAGTTAACTCAGCGCTTGACCCCTGGGGTTCCTGGCAAGTACCTGGACCTGTGTTCTGTCCTGCGCTCAGCACAAAGGGCCCAGGAAGCTATCATTTTCCTGGGACACAGTCGGCAGTGTTTCCCAGAGAAAGGGAAAGAATCAAGTATTAATGCCCTCAAAAACATACTGGTTATTCACTAGTTAACTGACAGGTCCCATAAATAAATTATGGATGCGTTTTTAGAGCACTTTGCTCAGAAAGAGGGTGGCAGAAAATATCACAAGGCTGTCAAGTCACATTAATGCCCGGTGACTCGCTGCGCTCTGTGGGGAAAACAGACAAACTCCAGTTTTTGTCGTGTATTAAAACATATTTTACTGATTGGCTGGTTAGAAAAGAAATTTATCCATACCTGTGTTCTTGTCTCTGAAGCAGGGCCCTCCCATGGTCAATCCCTCTTTCGCTGCCTATGATTCAGTCAGAAACATATTTCATAGACATAAATATCATCCATTAAGGCCTTTAAAAGTGAAGATAATATCATTTTTAATGTGGATTCCATTATGGAAAAAGCTGCCCAGGATGGGGCTTCTGTCTCTGCACCATCTGCTCATCGTGGCTGGGTCCTCTGCCTTTTCTAATGTGAGGGCGGCCCCACCCCTCAGAGCCCTAACCTTCAGGTCCCTCACTGTGGGAGCCGGCCGATGTGTTTGGGCAATTGCACAAAGGAAGTGATTTAGGACATTACAGGCCAAGAGGAGGAGAAGGGAAAATCAATACCTATCTCCATCAGATGGAAGTCTGGTCACCGAGGCTGTGTGCTGGACTGCCTTCCCTGGCCTCCAACTTCTCTACTGTGAGTCCTGCAAGAAATGCACCCCTCCAGCCACCCAGTGTGCATGGTGGGCTTAAGTCAGGAACCAAGGTCACCTAGCACACCACCATTCTCCAGGTACACACAGCCCCCCTCGTCTTTCCGGCCTGTGCCTGTTCTCATGTAAACTCACACACCTGACCCTATTCACCCAGCACCCCTGCCCACCAGCTGTTCATGTTCTCCACCCTCCCTCCATCGTTCTCCAAGTTCAGGCTGTCATCTGACAGGTACTAGTCATCTTCAGCCCTCTCCTACGGTACATATTATCCGGCATGCATCAGGGATGATGGAATTTCAATGTATTCAACATGGCTTGGAATCCCTGTTTCCAATCTTCCTTTAGGCAACAGTATTTGTGAGTTCTCACATCTCCCAGAGCCTTTCTGTGGAAACAACTCTCCTGCACAGGATGATGTCAGGGCCTGGGTGGACATGGATGAAGACCATCTTGACAGCCATAGGTTGATTTAGGTCAGAGGACCCTGGAGGGGTTTGAGTGCCCGGGCAGCACGATGACATGCCCTTAGGAGCTCAAGTGTGGACACCATAAGAACCTAAAGAAAGTTGCTGGGGATCAGAATTCCAAACTGGCTCACCTGAGCCAGAGGGGAAAGCCCAGCACAGTAAGGTTATAAATACGTTTAGGAGGGGAGGGAACACTCTCTTGGCTGCCGGTTTATCGCTCCTGAACCTCCAGGGTCTGGTGAGTCTCCCCACTGGGCTGAGATGAGGGGAGAGCCGTCTTGACCCTCTCCACTCCCTCCTGCCCTCCACGTGGCAGAGGTTCTCTGTACTTTCTCCTCTTTTCTCTCTCTAAATCTCTTTCCACGTTTCGTTTAGGCCCCACATGGGCTCTCAGACCACATGGGTGTATTTATTTTTCTTTCTTTAGTTTTGTACTTTCCCAAACAAACATAATAATTTAATAATTATCCTTCTCAGTCTTATTTTATCCAATTCTTTGGCTAAAAGCAGACACAAATTAAGGGTTTGGGGTTCAGGTGGGGCAACCCAGTGCTGGCTCCTGTGGGGTCCAGTTCTGAGTAGCTCCCTGTCTAGAGGACATAGTGCTTCTATACGTCTTTATCTTTGAATATGTTGATACCGGGGAGCCCTCCAGGAAGTCCACATTGCAGCCCCATGTCCCAGGCAGGAAGATTATCTGTCCTTTTTTGCTCAGCAATGCGCTCACCCCAGTTAACCTTTGAATGCCTCCACGGTCCAGTTGTAGACTCTGCTCCTGAGCCACACTGCCTGCCCTCCGCGCACCCTCAAAGAAAATTCCTCTCATGGACACTGGGCACTCCAGAAACTGGAGCTCGTAACTGTAGGGACAGGAGGAAAAAGGTTGGGTTTCCCGGTAGATTTAACTGGATGATAAAGTCCTTGCCTCTTCCACCTATGGTGTGTGACCAAACAAAGCTGAAGGGGAGGTGCTGGAGTAAAGCAAGCCTCCATTGTACCCTAGCTTTCCTAATGCAAATCCAGACTTCCATGCTCTGGGTGAAGCTCTGCTCTTGACTGGAGGATTCTGGGTGTCTTGGGACATCCTTCTGTCCCTGTCCTGTGATGACCAGGGTAGTGACTAGGGATGCAATTTCCACTGAGCCCCAGGTGGGGTTGGGTCTTCACCCAATGTCTTCATGGCTGACTGCTCTGGGGGAAGCCACGGCAGCAGTGGGGATCCCAACCTAAGGAAGTGGGCATGGAGGAGAAAGCGCTCACCTTGTGTGGCAGTTTCCAAAGGCACACACAAAAAAAGCTAGCAATGTCCAACCCACTCTTCCCATGGAGCCCAAGAACCAGCCTGGACCCTAAAGACTGAAGTGACAACCCACGTTCTAGAACCTTCTCCTCATCCCATGACAGTCTATGTAGGAGAGGATTTGGTATCAGTTTGCTACTTTAAAGCAGTGGTCAATATGTCACTCTCACCTGGGGTACCCCAACTGTCAGCCTTCTCTAATTATGGGGAGAACAGAATAAAATGAAAAAGTTTATCCCTTGGTGAAGAATTTAAGCACCATTGGCCTGCAGGAGACAAGTGTAGAAGCAGGAGTGGCTTCAGACCATGGAGACAGCCACCTCCTAGGCCTTGGGTCTGGCTGGGCCTTCCCAGTTCTGCCAAGGCCTGACACTGCTGTTTCTGTAACACGAACCTTAGACGCACAAGTGTGAGGGGTAAGCCAACACAGGCAGAGTTGAGAAAGCAGGGGGCAAGGTGCACCTCCAAAGGGGCGAGTGGGTATGGCAAAGGTTCCTCTTCCCTCCAGCAGCACAGTGAGCCTCTCCCCCAAACACCCTGATCCTGAAGGCCACATTCTAGTCACTCAGAAACCACAGGCCTCAGGCTGTGGTGATGGCTGTCATTGTGCTGGCGTTTGCCTTAATTTAAACCACTGCCTTGCATTTAGAAAATAAATGCAGAGGAACAACTGAGACTATACAGGACACACTAGAAATGAGTATGTAGGGCTGGGGAGATGGCATAGCAGTTGAGAGCACTTTGCTACTTAATAAGCATAGCCAGAGATTGCCAAGTTCAATTCCCCCAAACCTATGTAAAAAACTGGGTGTGGCCATGCATGTCTATAAACCTAGTCCACAGGGGTGGGGGCAGTTTAAGCAGCGGAGACCAAAGAATCATAGATCACTGGGGCTCCTCCAGGTGGAGGGAGTGACCTCATCTCGAGGAAATATATATGTGAGTGAGAAGAGGACACGTGACCTTCTTCTCTGGGGTCTGCATGCATGTGCATGGGGTACATGCATCTGCACACACATGTGCATACAGCAGGCATCACAGCACACGCACACACACATGAGAAAGAAAGGAATAAGGAAATAAAGAGAAAGACAATGAGTATTAAGCAACGGAGATTCTACTGTTACAGAAAAGGGTGAAATTTGGACCAGTCACCTGGCATGGTGGGATCCATCAATGTTGCCCAACACTGCTGCTTTCCTTTGCTCCTGTGGCATTATGGATACCAAAGATATGATGACTGCACCAGAAATTAGTTTGTATTTTTCATAGCTCCTAAGAAGCAGCAATAATTAATAGCCTTTTGAATACCCATTCTTTGGGCTGGAGGACTGGATTGCGCTGGCTGTGTGCTTGTTTTGATTCCCCTACATCATGTCATCTGAACTCTTTGTTGACACCTCAGGCAATCACTTTCACCTGACCTCTGTATTCCTCTTGGGATTTACACAGTTCTCTATTGGTCTTCACTTGTGTGGTATTTAGAAATGCAGAAGCAATTAGAAATATGTTCAAGGTCTGTGTGAATTTCCCATAGCTTAAAGGGTTGCACACCAAACACGGAGGCTCTTTGGGGACCTGAAGAGGACCAGAGAGTGATGCTAGGATACAGGTCCTGCTTATAAAAGTGAGGGGAAGACTCCTGCCAAGGGAAGAAGGTAATGTGAACTGACAGAGCAGGCAGTTAACATACATGACACACTAGGAAACCCACTCAAGGTTGAATTCCACGTGGATTGCAGCTACTTACAAAAATCTAGGATACACAGCTGAAAAGGACTTCCGAGGTCAAGTCACACTAGGCAGATTAGAGCTTATTCAGCATTTACTCAGAAGTCTTATCTTTCAAGAGGGCATGTGCAAGGTGCGTTTGTGTGCTCAAATACTGGGAAAAAAGGGTTGTGCCAACTGTGGGCAGGATGGGAACCAGAGGTGACATGATGGTGAGACCCTACAGTGATAGTGAGTGATATGGTATTCAAGTGTCAGATGGGCTTGGGTACCTATGATAGTTCAGTGATGGTGAGTAACAGAGTGATCAGGTGTCAGATGGGCTCAGGTACCTGAGACAGTTCAGTGAATGGTAACAGTGTTCAGGTGTCAGACAGGCTCAGGTACCTGTGATAGTTCAGTGATGGTGAGTAACAGAGTGTCCAGGTGTCAGACGGGCTCGGGTACCTGTGATAGTTCAGTGATAGTGAGTAACAGAGTGTCTAGGTGTCAGACAGGCTCGGGTACCTGTGATAGTTCAGTGATGGTGAGTAACAGAGTATCCAGGTGTCAGACGGACTCGGGTACCTGTGATAGTTCAGTGATGGTGAGTAACAGAGTGTCCAGGTGTCAGACAGGCTCGGGTACCTGAGATAGTTCAATGATGGTGCTTGTGTCATGGCTGAGCTTCTTGAACAGCCTGGAAGTTGGTGGTCTAACCTGACACAGACTTGTACAACCCTGACATAAGTCTTCCCCACCTCGTTAGAATCCTTGTATATCTGTTGTTTCTACAACAAGCAACCTGTGTATTAATTTCTACAAAGATCAATTTTGGCATCATGGGAGGTGTCTGTGGGCCTGAGTCCAGAAATTTTGAAATGGGATAAGGGCTGAAATGCATTCATCTGTGAAAGTCTGGGTACAAAGATGGTGCAGGAACTTCAAGTTAGTCGTGTCTTTAGGATATGAGTTCTGCCAAAGAGTCTAGGCAAGTGCTCATTGCCCCTAGTCTGAGTGACAGATGACCTAGGCAGATAACCTTGTTTTGACTGTTCCTTTGGCAAGAGTGGAAATAATTGAACCCTGTTGTCCACAGGAAACTCACCCAATGTGTCACAGGGTCCTGCCCAACTGGTCTGTGTGGAGCCTGGAACTGGGTAAAGAGCCTCACTTCCCTAAATCACTCACCCATCACAATCAGGCAAGTCAAGCACACAAATTGGAGCCAAAGGCAAGATGCTGTGTCGAGAACATTCCTCTAGGAAATTCCCAGGGCTCTCGCTTCTTGCCTTGGGAGAACTTTTGTTAGGTTTGCAACATGCAAGTTGCTTTTTCCCTTTTCTTTTTTCATGGAGAAATGACATGCTGCTGGTAAAAGTACCAGGACAGAGATGTATCTCCCAGGTCTCACAGGCCCCTGACATTTTTCCTACCTGGCACTGTCTAGCCTACATGTCCAGACCCAGGAAGCTCAGGAGCTCAAAGAAACGATTCTCCGTGTCTGACCTCCAGACTCCACACTTCAGAAGGCTGGCTTCCCATAGACAACCCAACTGGCCCTAGACACCAAGCTGGGCTTTTAATCCCAGGGATTAACAGGGAGACAGATTCAGTGGCATCTCACAGGACGGTGGGAAGGCTTACACCAATATTTTCCTTTCATCTGTGGAGGGTAAACGATGTCATGTTCCTCTTCCTGAGAAGCAGGCAGAAGCCCCGCAGTTTCACAAGGGAAAACAAAGAAACAATTACAGACGACTGTAATCCCCATAAACAGTTATTTGATAAAATTATGAAGATACACAGATTGTCAACTCACCAGACTATTAAAGGGCAGGGATTTTGAATAGTAAAGCCGACAATGGGAGATATTCAGACCATCAGGTAAATAGGAATGATTGTTTTCCTTTGCAGTGGCAAATAATTCTGTAAATATATGGGAACAGTAAGACACACTCATAAAAACATTAATTAAGGAAATTCTATTCAGCTGGGAGGGGTGTGGAGAAGAAAACAGAAGCATACCGCCTCTCCTTAACCCTCAACTGTTCTCTGAAGACAATCTACACCCTGTCCTGCAGAGGTTATGTTGGCCTCAGTAAGTCCTGAGAGAGGAGCCCAGATAATGGTAGTAGTAGTCAAGGGGAAGAGAGTCCCAGGTCATAGAGCATCCTCTGTGGCCAGAGCTGTGTGCTGGTATGCCATGCTTTCAAGAGAGAAAAAAGAAATCACTCCTTTTTCATGGCATAAGATGGCATTCTGTTAAATCTGTCTTTTTTAAATCGCCTTTTATTTTCTTTTTCCATCAGCCTTCTATGGGGGTGCTTGCTAGGAAAGCCATATCTGTGCTTCTATCTCTTAGGGCCCCTCTGTGGACTCCAGTCAGATTTGCTGTTCTTAGTCAATGGACAATGACTATCTCTCAACTGTGAAGTTTTTTTCCTTGCACTAAACAAGCCTCTCAGTGTGTCCCTCATGAGAGTCAGTTGATGGCAGGCTGAGGGCCCCATGCAGACCATCATAGGCTGACAATCATTGTGTCTCTTTGGAATGGGCATGCAGGGATTTCTCAAACACCTTCAGTAGCCACAAACATTGTTTCTGTTGTTTGTGATTTGTGTGTGTGGTGTGCATACATGCATGTGCATGGTGCATGTGCGCGCGCGCGCGCGTGTGTGTGTGTGTGTGTGTGTAGATGTTATATATCCCTCTTCTGCCTTATTTCCTTGACACGAGGTCTCCCTCCCTAGACCAGGAACTCCCATGGTTCTTCGGTTAGACAGGCTGACCAGTGAGCCACAGCAATCCTAATGTCTGTGCCCCACTTAGTGCTGGTGTAGCCACACTCCATCTTTAATGTGAGTGCTAGGGGTCAAACTCATAGTTGTGAAACAAGCACTATCCCCCCAGCCCCTGCTGTTTGTACCTTTAAGTGTCACTTTAGTCCATCAGGAGCAACCTGTAAGAAAAGACTTGTGGCAACACTTTGCAAGACGACCCAGTCTGTCTTACACTTTGCTGTCTGATGAAATTCTGGCCTTCTCCCTCCAGGGGCTGTGGAGGTCTTTCCGAAGCTAGCTGTCACTATCCCGCCATGACGATGCTTCTCTCATCTCTTTCCTTTTTCTTTTCATAAAGCCCTAAAATCCTCATTAGAGCCTGTATCTGGATTCGCTAGGATCTGAGCCCCAAACACCCAGGGCTGTGTGGAACATGACGGACCACAGCTTAGAGCAGTACCAGCCCCACCCCTCCCCCTGCCCCGTGCATGCTCAATATACCTGCCCCACTGGGAGGCTGGGTGCCTTCAGACACTAGGTATTGCTCCCTTTGCTCCCTTGGGAGACGGATGTTTTCCCATTGGTTTTGCTGAACAAAGCTGGGTGGGCTGAGCAGATGCAGATAATGAATCATAAACAAGTGTTGCGGACCACCCATAGTGGGGTCATCCGAGCATCTGTGGGTGCTGCTGCTCCTTAGGTGCTCCTGAGAGTCCTTGGGTAGGCATGTATGTGCAGACTGCATGTCAGGTGTGCCCCCCTTGAGAGACCCCATTACCAGCACAGCACCCCACACACCATGCTGACATGGAGACGTGTTGTGCTGTAGGAAGCCACTATCTGAGATCTGCCATTCCCGACTAGGGTGGCGCTGCGTGTGATGTTCGGGGAAGGGCGTGATTTGATCCAGGCAACGTCCATGTAAAAACAAGTCATAATAACAGGCCTGTGGTTCCTTTCTCAGATATCAGCGTCTCTTTAAGCCAGCTTCCTGAAGGTGTTAACTTAAGGATGAAAGGTGAGGGGAGAGCACAGCCTTTCATCTTCTGCCTCTCAGAGGCTTGGAGTTCCCACTGTGAATTAATATGCCCTGTTGGGTTTGGCTCTTTGGCCCCAGATGCATAGCAAACACCGTGTAGAGACAGCCCCATAGGAAGGGATTAGCATGCTGTTTGTTTCGGGATCAGGAGGACTCTAGGACAGAGAGTCATGGCGCTACCATATGGTCTCTGGAATTCTTGGGGCTACTTGACATCCTCTGGCTAGATCCAGTTAATTAAAGCCAAATAGTTCTGCCCCTTTTCCCTCAGTGAGCTGGATGCTCAGACGCATGCGTGCTTTCACCTCCAGTATGGTGATGTGCTCGCACGGCCATGTTACTTTCCTTCTTAACAGACTGATGTTAGGTCCTTTGTCCTTCCTTACCTCTCCACACCTTGTTCTGAATCTGCATCCCACAAGACAACACTTCTTCATGTCTTGGCCCCCAAAGATGTGCCGCCTTGTTTTTGACTGTTCTGGAAGGCTTGAGGAAATTCTCTTCTCAACCATTTTGGGTTGGTTAACAGAAAAACCACCATTTTCTATTTATAACTTCACTGCTCACCACATATCAAAATATGTCTGAACAAATAAATGTCACCACAGGACCAGTTGCCAGCACCATGATGGAAGAGGAGACCCAGGACTTTCTGCTCAGCTTCCAGGGCCCCAGGCAACTGCAGGACCGGGCATTGCCCCAGAGCCAGCTGCCTGGCCTCAGGACACTGGAGCAAGCCTATTGGAAAGGTGGGCAGACCTACGTAGCCTTTATGGGATTTTTTGACGCTCTCCTCATGGGAACCTACCACACGAGACCACATACACATCCCAAGTCCTGATGTCGTGTAGGAACGACGCGTGTGTACAGAACAAGTGAGGAGTGTGACCCAAGGCCAGAGGCAGGGAGCTGAGCACGGCTACCGCTCATTTGAAATTGTAGTGACTTGGAATGTGAGACTCCAAGACAAGGCATGCCCTTAATGCTAAGTTGCAAAGGACAGGCGTCATAAAACTGAGAAGGACATGCTCAGCTACATGCAAGTCCTTATGAGACTGTGTGCCTGAGCTTCCCATGGTGCCCATTGCACCAAAAAAGGGAGGGAAAGGAAACTGGCAGCAGTCACTGACCCACAGAGAACTGTTTAGGATGAGACTGTAAGAGGACAGACGGTGTGAGAGACCACCTGCCTGACAGCCAACATCACCAGAGCTGGGGCTCACACACAGAGGCTTGGCAAGAATCACAATATTGTGGCTCGGGCAGTTCACCTTCCCCATGGCATCACTCGCCTCACATTCATTACAGACTTCAGCATACCATCCATGAGCTACCAAAATACAGTGAAAGATCACCTCAAATGACATCAGTTCACTGTGTCCCCAAGGTTCCAGAGAAGACGAGGACAGCAGTGTCCATGCAAAGCTCACCAGCCCACACATGCTCACAGACACCTCAAACTTTGTTGAAGTGAATTTGCCCATAATAAGTGAAGTGGATGAGGACTTAGGGAACCTCTGTCATGGAATGAGGAGGACACAGGGGTGGAGATTGGGGCTCAGTGTCTGAGTAAGCACCTGCCTGGCATCTTTGGCAGGTGGCATACTTAGCGGCAAGAGCTGTCTGAAGAGCTTTCTACTCATCTTCTGGGAGTCTCAGGTTAAGTTTGCAGCTGGTCACATCCTCTTGCTTGGCTCACACCTTCCAAGAGTGTGATCCAGAAAGTCCAGGTAGCTCAGGTAATCTCCATTTTCATAGAGCATCTGTGTATATCCAGGAGCATCCTTAGAGAAACAGAGCCTCGAATACAAGGTCTGCCTGTGACACACTGGCAGATACCATGGGCTGTGGTGGGGACTGAGCTGATTATGAGGTATCTGGAATGTACAGTCGTGGCTGAGTGGGAATATCTGCCCCCCCCCACCTCACTGGGGCTCTGGGGAGCCTGCCTCTGCCCTACGCACCTCCTTCCCTCTGATCTTTCCTTTTTCATCCTTCTTCCCCTCTTTTCTTTAGCTTCCCTCTCCCCTTTATTTTTCTCTAATCATCTACACTGTTCTATACTGTGTATTTTCCATACTGTTTTCTATTTTTTATGCTGTTCTCAGCTCTTGGCTGCTAAGCGCTGAGACATCCTGTGTGTGCAGTGCTGAGACACGCTCAGCTTTCCAGTGACACATACACCGGGTTTCAGTAGCCCAGTGAATGCAAGATCGGTTCATGTGCCCATAGAGGTTCTTTGTGTGTGTGTGTGTTTGTGGTGTGGCACGTGTGTGGTGTGGTGTGTGTGTGTGTGTGTGTGTGTGTGTGTACAGGCATGTGTGTGCCATAGCACGAGTGTGTAGGTCAGAGGACAACTTCAGGTGTGTATCCTCGCCTTCCACCTTGTTCGAGGAAAGGCCTCTCCTTGTTCACTGCTCTGTTTTCCACGATATCTGGCCCATAAGATTTGGGAAATTCTCCTAGGCTCACTAAGATACAGATGCCCACTACAATGTCTGACTTTTTTGTTTGTTTGCTTATTTGTTTGTTTTGATTTTTCAATGTAGTGTCTCTCACTAGTCCAGGCTGAACTCGAATTCACTATGTAGTCTCAGGGTGGCCTCAAACTCATGGCAATCCTCCTACCTCTGCCTCCCAAATGCTGGGATTAAAGGCGGGCGCCACCATGCCCAGCTAATGTCTGACTTTTTACATGGACTCTGGGCATCTGGACTCGGGTACACACACTTGTATGGTAAACATTGTCCAATGAGCTATCTATCCAGTCCTCTGCCCAATGGAGGTGTGTATTTTCTCAAATAAGACTTCTAGCCATTGGGATTCTGGCCCCAGTTCTACTAGAAGACATAGAGTCTTATCCTTTTAAGAACATCCTAAGAATTCCTGGACAAGCTGGCTGTGAACGTGGGCAAAACCAGGTGTTCCCTTCCAGTGGCAGGTGTGAGCTGGGGTCACCACGAGTACATCTCCATGACCCTCATGTTACTGGAAAATGATTGATACCTGTGTTTAATGAGTCACCATGTGATAAACCCTGCCTGAGTCCCTGACAGAAGATCACATGAGGTATGTGTGGATTTCATTAATCCACAGGACTCAGAGGCTGAGAACTGATCACAGGCATGTCATGGAGGAAAACAGAAACTCAATGCAGGGGGAAACAGTGTGCCATACCAGAGCAGACTACCACCATTTCTAAATCAGTTCTCCCTTGTGCTCTTTGTCGCCACCATTGCTCGTTCCTGTACTTGGCCAGCTAACAACATGGGAGCTCTCACCTCAGCTGAGAAAGATGTTGTTCCAGGCACTAGACATATCAGATCTTTAGGGAAGAGGGCTCCAAGTCTGCCAGGGCAGAGCTGAGGATTGCAGGCATGGTTTTGGGGTGGACAGAGCATCCCTCAGCTTCATCAAGGAAAGTTCAATATCCATGCCTGGGGACCAATGTTGCAGAGGCCACTGCCTCTGTGTTCTCCTAGGGCTTGTGCAGATGCTATGGTTCCTGTCTGCAGTACAAGGGGAGCACAAGACAGATATCGTGACATGTGACATGGTGTCCCCATACTTTTATGCTGCCTTCATGCCTGGAAATTGTAAGTTAAATTTCTCAGGAGCATAAATGAGACGATTATTGCTGGTGACCACAGTAGGCTCAGGTCAAATTCAAGGTCATATTAAGTCATAGAAAGTACTGGAGGAGTACGTAGTGTGTGCAATCTTGTATACGGCATCTCCTGGAGGAGTACTTAGTATTTGCAATCTTGTATACGGCATCTCCTGGAGGAGTACGTAGTATTTGCAATCTTGTATATGGCATCTCCTTTAACAACTGTGTCCTGTACCTACACTATACCCACCTCGGAAGGGGCAGAGACTCCATGTTCTGAGCACTACCAAGGTCAGAATTCTATAGAAAGGCATTGTGTGGCAACATCATCCAGGCAGCAAAGTGATTGCTACAGAGGAAGCCTGTTTTAGCCATCAGTGCACATTAACAAGGTGGCTAATAACTATAAGAAATGAAAACCATCCAGCAATGCATAATGTAGGCCACAAGCCAAAGGATGTGGTGGCCATGAGAAGTGGGAGAGGTAAGGATCCCAGGAACCATCCCACCCATCGTAGTCTTCTGAGCACCAGTAAGTTTGTGGCAGAATTTTTTTATAGCATCCCTTAGGGAATGGACTTTAAGGGTCTTAGTGCCAAGAACACGTTAGTGTTTGCAGAGTTCCTATGACTTCTCTATCATCTCCAACAGTGAAAAACAGGCTGAGGGGATCTGAGGTGCATAGATTTAGGGTCTGAGGCAGAAGGGGCAGAGAGATTTATTTTCAGCCTTGGTGACAATGAGAATCATTTGGAGGGGAGGAGGAAGCTGAGACAGAGGAGGCCAACACTGAAAGGGGTGCAGGAGAGGATGAGGGAATGGAGGGGGTGGAAAGGTCTTAAGAGAGGACCTGATGCTCCTAGGTGAAAAGTGGTTTCCTGCTGCCTGAGCTCTGAAGACCCTGGTTCTCGGCATTGGCTGAGCTACAGGCTAGGCCAAAGTCACACAGGAAATGCAGTGCTGACACTGCACTGAGACTTTGGATGAGCCTTGTTGCCTATGCCTCCATTTCCTCCTCTACAAAAGGGTATAATTCTGTAATCCCAGTTTGTCTACCATCAGGAAGGGAGGCAGAAAATCCTGCTGGAGCTGAGCTCAAAACTTCCTCCATTTAGCCCAGCTGACAGAAAGCTGGGAAAAGCTACACTGCATGCAGTTCAATGGGAGAGAGGAATCACCAAAAGAGATACTCAACAGTGAACACTACAAGCCTTAAATTTAGCGAGCCAGGCCAAATGAGCCAACGAGTGCAATAGTGGCACCTCTGTTATGGGGAAAACACCCCGTAATTGGACTGGAGGCCCACCTCATGGAAGGGAATACATCCCTGATGCTGAAAACCTACAACGGGGTAGTCATGAGCCCTAGGAGTGTAATGTCTGCTGCTGTCTGGCTAAATGTATATACTATGCTCACCAAACTGCCCAGTAAGCACTTCTCTTAATGTTCATATCCATATTTTAGTGCTACTGTCACTTTTGGTTAGAGAAACTTCTCTTTTCAGATGGCAGTGGCCTTGGGATAACTCAGAAAGCACCATGGTGCTGAGAAGTGACAGAGGAGTGCTCAACACTGAAATATCTCTATCACACCTTCCAAGGCTCAGGGCCCATTGTGGAAGAGGTGGCAGAAACAATGTATGAGCCAAAGGAAGGGTAGGACTCCTTACAACGTGCTCCTTCAGACACAAAATGGCCTGGATATCCATGACCTCACAGTGCCTGACACTACCTACACAAGACCATCATAGCAAGAGGAAAAGATGATGACATCAAAATAGAGACAAAAAAGAGAGACTGATTGAGAAGGGGAAACAGTATGATGGACAGTAGAGTTTCAAAGAGGAAAGTAGGGGGAGGGAGGAAATTACCATAGGTTATTGGATACAATTATGGAAGTTGTCAATAAAAAATAAATTAATTAAATAATAAAAGGACAAGGAAAAGAAACAGGAGGAAGACTGGCTGGAAAGATGGCTTCCCGATGAAAGGTGCTTGCTTGCAAAGCCTAAAGGCTGAGGTTCGATTCCCCCGCAGGACACACACGCATATGTAAAGCCAGAAATGGGTATACCAGGAGCTCTGCAAGCTCCAGAATTAGTTATAACTGAGACTCTGGCTCAAAACCCAGACCAGGTGAAAGAAGGATGGATGGATGGATGGACGGACTGATGGATGGGGCAGGACTTCCAACATGTTTTGTTCCACACTGGCCACTGCAGGCCAGCAAAACCACCTCCCTCCACAGGTGAGCTTTTGCATTTTGAGTTGGTCGGTCTTGTTCTCCAAAGAACATATGTCAAAGTTTTAAATTTAAAAAAACAAAGGGTGGCAGAGACTGAAGAATTTGCCAGAGGCTTGTAGGCCAGCTAGCCTGGCAAACACAGTAGTGAACAACGAGACACCGTGCCTCAAACAAGGTGGCAGGTGAGAAATGTTACAGGAAACTTGTCCTCTGACCTCCTCATGCGCCCTATGGCACATGCACACCCACACTTACACTCACAAGCACACACAAACACATGTACACACATAGCCAAAAGATAATACAGTGATGGTGCATACCTCATAGGCTTGTGCTAAGGATTAACAGTGCCTTTGTACGATGGGTGACACATAGTCCTATGTGGAGAAGGATAGCTGTCACCTGCTTGTAAAATGATGAGCTCTAGGGACATTGATCTTGGTGACATCTGCTGCTGGGAGACCCTGGAGAACTCTCCAGCTTCAGCTTTGAGGGTTAGAAACCACCAGATACAACAGGAGGCATTCATGGTGCCTTTGGACTGGGGGAGGACCATACTGCTATCACATGCTTTTAGTGGGTTTCAAATGAAAAGAAACACAGAGAAAATGTTGAGTATACGCGTAGTGTGCATGTGTGTAATGGTGTGTATACGCATTGTGCATGTATAGTACATATATGCTGAGCATGTATGTAGTATGCATGTTATGGTGCATGTATGTATGTATTAATTGCATGTGTGTGTAGTATGTGTGTGCCCTGGGTGCAGTGTGTGGTATGCATGTCTGTAACTGTGTGTGGTTTGTATGAGATATGCATGTGGCCAACAGTGTGTAACAGTGCATTGTGTAATGTTGCATGTATGTAACCATATGTGTAGTGTGTGAGGAGTACAGGTTTGTGACAGTGTGTGCACACAGTGCATATGTACCATATGTAAATGATGAGCAACAGTGCATATGAGTGAGGTGTGTGATGGTCTCTGTGTGTTGTCAGTGTATATGTGCAACTGCGTGTGTGAGATGTGCAGGTTTGTAACGACGTGCTCCGTGTGTGTAGAACAGTGCTGTGTGGATGCAGCAAGCGTGCTTGCTCCGAGCACGTGTTGCTGATCCTTGTCTTGCCTTTACTGTGGCTTCGCATGCCGTCAGCAGAAGCCTCCCGAGTCTGATGCGTGGCTGAGGCTTGGGTACTGATCCAGCTCAAGGCTCTGCAGTCTGCTCCGATTTTTCTGCTGCCCACTCCTTCCGGGCCTATGCTACATCTTGGCTGTGAGACAACAAAAAAGGTCAAGTTTACAGTGATCCATAATTATGGAGAACCATGGCTTCCATGCCAAAGTAACAAGATTAATACCTTTTTGACAGAATTTAATAATATGGTTTTATAATATTTAATTTTGCTCAGAAAATAACTCTCAGTAGGAAGCCTTTTTTTCCCTTTGCTAACCTAAACATGATTGCTTTAAAACAATTTAATTCATATTGCCTGGCACAAAGGATTTATTATGTAGACTTGCGGTCTGATTCTTACAGGCCTTCGGGGGTGGATTAACTTCAAGTTAATGTGGACATTCAACCCATCCTGACAAGCCAAGTCGTCGCCTGCTGTGCATGTGAGCAGTTAGCTCTGGTGTGTCTTAATTTAAAGACAAGTGACAGAGGGACATTTTGCTTTTATTCAAACGACAAGCGCCCTTGTGTTGAGAGGAGTCATTCGCCCGGTTGGTTTCTGCTGAAGCTTTCCCAGTACGGCTGTCAACCACAGTGTGCTCTGCACGGTACTGTGTATTCACTGACTGACCTAATTACTCCTGTTAACACTCCAAACAGCCATCCGCCACCCATTAAGAAATTCCTAGTGGAGTCTTCTTGCTAATGTCCTGGTGGTAAAACTGGTCAAAATAAATTTATTGTGTCGACTCTGCTCTGACGAGGCCAAACTGACTTGGTGGCAAGAAAGGAAGTAAGGGAGTCATCTCCCCCAGAGGGCAAAGTCGTCAGGTGCAAACAGCCCCTTAGAGGCGATGTAAAATGATTTCTGGATATGGAGTTATCTAAATAGGATGTCTCCATCAGGGAAAAGACTTTCTGGACTAGATGTTCAAGTGTCCTGGTTCCCTCGTCACGTCACTTCCCAGCTGTTCACAACAGTTTCTTTCTGTCAGACTTCCTCGAACCTCACAGGAAACACACATAAGAGAGGCATGGCACACAAGGGTGGGCACGGGGGCTGCTGGAGAGCCCAGCTAAGCCCTGAGCTGGAAGTTGGCCAAGCTGACATTTGAGGAGACCTGCGTCTGACATGCTATGGGTATCAGTTATATTCTTGTTCCTGTGACAGAAACACCTGACAAGACGCAGCTTAAGGAAGGGAGGGTTTGCTTGGCTCTCCGTCCTACTTGGCGAGAAAGGTACGGTCACGGAACATGCAGCAGAGACTGTCATATTCCGTTTGTGTCCAGGACACGTAGAATGACGAGTGCTGATACTCAGCTTGCTCTCTTTTGAAGACTCCACGCAGGACCACAGCCCTGGGGTGATGGAACCCAGAGTTAGGGTGGGGCTATCCAACTCAATTAACCCAACCTAAAAACTCCCTCACTGGTATATCCAAAGATTCGTCTCCCAGCTGCTTCTACATCTTGTCAGTCAACAATCAGTATTAACTAACCATCACGCCACCCTACCCACTTTTGCTCCTAAATTGCTTTCGGAAGCCAGCCCCGAAACAGTCCCAGAAGGTTTCATTTCAGAGCAGCGTCTATGGTCACCGAGCTGGAGAAAAGTTAGGAAAGAGCCTGATAGGATTTCTGGGTGACCAGTCTCCAGGGTGTAGCTGCACTTTTTACTTTGCTGTGCTTTGTGCGTATCCCAGGGCAGTATGCATGTGAGGCAAGCACTGTGCCCCCTCTGAGGAAGACTCGAGATCACTCGCTGAGCAGCAGCAGCATTGCCAGTGCTTTAAGAGGAGCTGTCGCGGAGCTGCTGTGACTGAGGGCCAGGGGCTCTGCAAGGCTTGTATGCTGTGCCTCATTCAGGCTTGAGAAAACTGTGTCTTGAATTCTCATATGCACTTGACAAGGTCACCCACACAGTAAGTGACAGGAGCAGTTTTAACTGAGGCAACTTTATTCTTAGAAGAACAAAATAGCTATGGACAACAATGGAATCCAGCCACCTCTGAGCTTGAATTCCAGCCTCCTCTGAGGGTTGCAGAGATATGACAGAGTGAATGCTGGTCCTTTAGGCCTTAGGACAGAGCTATGAGCAGGGCATTGTGGAGGTCTGAGAGTTGGCCCCCACTGTGAGTCACTGAAGAACATGAACTTGTTATGGGATTCCAACTCCCCTAGAGCATCTAAGGTTGGGAGCTACTATATTTCTATTCGGGTCTCCAGCCTGGCCACCACAAAGGCCAGAAGAATCCTGTGAACGACAGCAGATGGGGAAAGTCAGGCACATTCAACTGTTTGTCACAGCTCATGTGTTGGCTGTAGCCTCTGTAACACAGACGCCTAACCGCAAGCACATCAATGTGCAAACACCTGCCTCCACTCTCATCAAGGGGAATCAGGAGCTATGCCAATTCCCCACCTTCTCTCATAATGCAGTCCGAGGAGATGCGATGTGTCAAGACATCAGACGCCACCACAGCCACATCACCTTCGTCAGACAAGTGAGCGGATGTGGGACGCAGCTATTTCAGGGCTTAGAGGAACATTTGTAGCTGAAAGTGCTATGTTAGAGAAGAAAGGTACATCTAAAACAGTCGCATTGAGATGATGAAAAATGAATAAAATAAAAACAAAAGTGGACATAATCAATAGGTAGTATAAACCAAAGAAATAGAAGTCAAACAATTGAGAAAATTAATGACAATAATAATGGGTCTTTTTGTAAAGACAAATAGCATTAATAAGTCACTAACAACACTGATCAAAAAAAAAAAGGGAGAGCAAAAATAAATCACCAACATCAACAATTAAAAAATACGTATTGACTACAGGGAAAGTGGCACATGAAAGACCAGCCAGACTGTACTTCTCACCTGTGCTCTGGGCATGGGTCTCATGCCAGGACTAGTTTGGCTTTTAGCACTGCCAACAGACCAGCAGCAGAAAACAGACCAAGGATGCAACCACAAACCCTAGGTAGATAAAAGAATAAAGAAGGAATATTACGAACGAGTTTATGACAAAACCCAGCAACAAGATGATATGAACAAGTTATTTAAAGTGGTACAACCCTCCATTAGTAAGGCCTGGTGAGAGTATCAGAGTCCCTGAGAAGTCTGCTGATGGCTTTCTGCACAGGCCAGAGCCAGTGGAAATCTCATCACAGAACGGGACTTACTGACACTCGCACATCAAAGCCCAATACGGCAAGTCTTGCTATGACTGGCAGATTTTGAGGGGCAGGTCAGGGGCCTGAACCACAGAGTGGCTGAAAGACATTTAAATGTAAAAAAGCAGAATGTTTAAATAGAAAATAAACGAGGAGCCAAGAAGGCACTCCTCAATTTGTACCGTCAAAAGAAATCAAGGGTTGCCGAGAGCAGTTGCTCTAATCCAAGCATGACCACTTCCCTCCCCGTTTCTGGACATGAGCCATCTCCAGGCCCAGAGCTTCTGGCTGAGGAAGAGGCTGGGCCCACAGACAAGGCACCCTGCCAATGAGCTAGTTCTGATGCCTCAACACTTCCTGAAGGGTGCTACAGCCATTTATACAGGTGACTGAACACCAAGGAGGCAGGAACAGTAAATACTTTGAGGATCACTGGCATGGATTAGAGAAGACTCAAAACATCACTCAGCCCCCGTTAGAGCAGGCAGGTGGGCACCAGAGAGCCGCTGGTGCTCTGATTAAGGAAGGTGGCATATTGGAATCCTGGGGAAGGCTTCCATGTGCCTGTGGCTGGGCACAGTGGAGTACACATAAAGGGTAGGCATCTCTGATCTTTATGGAGAATATCCACATGAATACAGTGCACCCTTCCCGCGAGGGGCGCTGCAGTCTAAAGCAGATCCATAACCTCCACCAGGCCATGGCAAGCACCTGAGCATTAGTGAACACAGTATGGCCCAGTGGCATATGACCAGGGTGGAAGCCATGAATGTGCCCAGAGGTAGGTCTCTCACCAGGAAGGATCTGGCACCAGCTTCGCACCCCACCAGCGCCATCTTTTGAAGGTGGCCCACTTTCAGGGTTGTACTGGTTACTCTCGCACTGTTGCCAACAAACACCTGACCAGCAGCAACCAAGGGAAGGAAAGAGTCCATTTCGGCTTGCAGTTTGGGGGCAGTTTCATATGGGGAAGGACTGATCGAGGGAGCGGGTGCAGCTAGTCTCATGGCATTGGGGTCAGGAAGTGGAGAGTGAATAGGAACAGGACTGGGCCACAAAATGGCCAGGCCTTCCCCAGCAATCACTACCTCCAGCAAGACTCCACCTCCTAGAGGTTCCATGACCTGCCCAAACACTGTCACCACCCGGGGACCAAGTGTTCAACCCGTGAGCGCATGGGGGCATGTCACATTCCAAGCACAGCAGGGGGAAGGCAAGGCAAAGATGCATCTCCAGTGGCAAGAAGCTGCCTGTGTGGCTGTCCCCTTGCTCACAGACCCCAGAGCATAGCACATATCGCCCTGATGCAGGCCAGCAGTGGGCATGAGGCCAGAAGCCATCAACCCGACCCTCCTCGTGGTGACATGCAGTGATGCACTGGAGCACCTGTCATGTTCGAGGACAAGGGCAACTGTGGCCGGAGAAAAGCGTGAAGATCAGAGGAGCAATAATCCCCAAACCCCCTGCACACTCAACCCACAACATTGCACACCGTGCACACCCAAACTTCATCATTGCCCACTGTGCACACTCAACCCACAGCATTGCATACTATGCACACATAGCCCTCATCATTACACACCATACACACTAACCCAAAACATTACACACTTTGCACACCCAGCCCTCATCATTGCACACTGTGCACACCTAGCACTCAGCATTACACACTGTGCACACTCAGTCCTCAGCATTAAACACTGTGCACATCCAGCACTCAGCATTACACACTGTGCACACCCAGCCCTCGTCATTACACACTGTGCACACCCAGCCCTCATCATCACATACTGTGCACACCCAGCCCTCAGCATTACACACTGTGCACACCCAGCCCTCATCATCACATACTGTGCACACCCAGCACTCAACATTACACTCTGTGCACACCCAGCCCTCGTCATCACACACTGTGCACACTCAGCCCTCAGCATTACACACTGTGCACACTCAGCCCTCAGCATTACCCACTGTGCACACCCAGCACTCATCATTACACACTGTGCACATCCAGCACTCAGCATTACACACTGTGCACATCCAGCACTCAGCATTACACACTGTGCACATCCAGCCCTCAGCATTACACATTGTGCACACCCAGCACTCAGCATCACACACTGTGCACACCCAGCCCTCATCACTACACACTGTGCACATCCAGCACTCAGCATTACACACTGTGCACACCCAGCACTCATCATTACACACTGTGCACATCCAGCACTCAGCATTACCCACTGTGCACACCCAGCACTCATCATTACCCACTGTGCACACCCAGCACTCAGCATTACACACCGTGCACATCCAGCCCTCATCATTACCCACTGTGCACATCCAGCCCTCAGCATTACACACTGTGCACATCCAGCCCTCATCATTACACACTGTGCACATCCAGCCCTCAGCATTACCCACTGTGCACACCCAGCACTCATCATTACACACTGTGCACATCCAGCACTCAGCATTACCCACTGTGCACACCCAGCACTCATCATTACACACTGTGCACATCCAGCCCTCATCATTACACACTGTGCACATCCAGCCCTCAGCATTACACACTGTGCACATCCAGCACTCAGCATTACCCACTGTGCACATCCAGCACTCAGCATTACACACTGTGCACACCCAGCACTCATCATTACACACTGTGCACATCCAGCACTCAGCATTACCCACTGTGCACACCCAGCACTCATCATTACCCACTGTGCACACCCAGCACTCAGCATTACACACCGTGCACACCCAGCCCTCATCATTACCCACTGTGCACACCCAGCCCTCATCATTACACACTGTGCACATCCAGCCCTCAGCATTACCCACTGTGCACACCCAGCACTCATCATTACACACTGTGCACACCCAGCCCTCATCATTACCCACTGTGAACACCCAGCACTCATCATTACCCACTGTGCACACCCAGCCCTCATCATTACACACTGTGCACATCCAGCCCTCAGCATTACCCACTGTGCACACCCAGCACTCATCATTACCCACTGTGCACACCCAGCCCTCATCATTACACACTGTGCACATCCAGCCCTCAGCATTACACACTGTGCACACCCAGCACTCAGCATTACACACTGTGCACACCCAGCCCTCATCATTACACACTGTGCACATCCAGCACTCAGCATTACACACTGTGCACATCCAGCACTCATCATTACACACTGTGCACATCCAGCCCTCAGCATTACACACTGTGCACACCCAGCACTCAGCATTACACACTGTGCACATCCAGCCCTCAGCATTACACACTGTGCACACCCAGCACTCAGCATTACACACTGTGCACATCCAGCACTCAGCATTACACACTGTGCACACCCAGCCCTCAGCATTACACACTGTGCACACCCAGCCCTCAGCATTGCACATTACACACCATGCCCTATTACAGGTAAGACTCCTCAGTTCCCAATATTCACTGCAATGGCTTTTATATTCTGGAATTGATTTAATATTTTAATAATTACTGTTAGTTCCTGATATATATCTACTCTATGTTTCCCCTGTATATGTTCATGCTGTTTTCATTAGGAAGTACTGTTCTTATTTTAGATCAGTATCCATTGATGTCACTGATTTGTTGAGGTGATGGACTATATCATAACCACATTTTATAATGCTCTATTCTTGCCTTCTGCCTGGACATGGTGTCTTATTCTCTATATGTCATGCTAATGTTTTGTTTATAATTTTGCCAATTTTAAAATGAGATTAGTCTATAATTTTATATTGTCCTTTACTGAGTTTTTATATTAAAAGTTATGCTACCTTTATAAAATGAGTTTTTAACATCCTGAAATAGTTTGAGAAATATCAATGTCACGCATTGTCCACTTTATTCAAGTTCCTTATGGTCACTTGTTTGTTCCCTAGTCTTGTGATAATATTTCAATGTAAATCTGTCACCGTTTGTCTCCAAGAAGACACGAAGCCTCCCTGATCTTTGCGGTGGGGTGATGACCCACTTCCAGAGACCATTCCTCAGAGACCCTGTTTGCGTGTGTGGGATTTGGGGCAGGGCTGACTCAGTGCTGGTCTTCCCCTCCTGCCCTATGGCCTCGGGTCTCAGCCCCCACCCCCAAGGTTGCTTAGGGCCAAGGGAAAGGAGCATGGAAGAGGCCACCAGCTCTTCTCCAGTCCCCATGTGTGACCACATAAGGCAGAAAGTGGAACTTGGCTGTATAAAATTTATTTTTCTTTTGTTTATTGCATATGTGCATGCATGTTCAAGAGTGTTGGCATACATGTGTACAGGTGTGTTGTGTGTGTGTGCAGTGCATGTACATGAACACATGTGCACATGTGGAGTCCCAGGCGTTGATGCTAGGTTTTCCATGACCCCTCTCCACTGTATTTACTGAGGCAGGATCTTTCACTTCAACCCAGAGCTTGTCAATTCATCTAATTAACTAGCCAACTTACCCAGCGATCCTGTCTCCACCGCCCAAGTGCACGCCACCAAGCCCATCCAGCATTTCTGTGAGGGCTGGGGATCGGAACCTGGGTCCTCACGCCTGCATGGCAAATGCTGCCCTGACTGAGCCATCACCAAGCCCTAGTCCCATGAATCTCATCTCCTATGAACACTCCCAGTTCCCCCAGGAAGAACACGTAAGGACCCTCGTTCTAACAGAGTCGCCTCAGCCTCAGTAGATGGTCGAAGCTCAGTGCCTGCTTGTTGCTGTGACGTGGAGGAGACAGGTGGAAAAGACAGGCCGGAACTCATCACAGTATTCCCCTTTGTGTCCAATACCTGTTTGCAGGGTGACTTTAGCTGTGAAGCAACTTCACAGTGGCAGTTTTATTGAAGTGCCCCATGGCTGCTGTGTGCTTTAGTTATAGACGCTTCGAGGCGAGCCTTCTACTGCGCTTGGCACCTCTCCAGCTCTGCTCACCCCCAAGCAGGGGAAAGGCCAGGCATGACCCCAGCGCACGGCTGAGCACCCCCGCAGCAGCTCTCGCCAGGCCCCAGTCCTGCCTCAGCCATGCCTCTTGGACCCGCTCTTCCCTCTGATGCTGTTTCTACTCAATTCAGCCCCCACCAATCCACCTGCGGCTCAAGGCAGGCCTCCGAAAACGGCTCCATTAAGATGCAGTTGGGTGCTGTAGCTGGAAATGTGGAGCTGGGAAGGGCCACGAGTCAAGAGAGTAGGTTTTGTTCTTCACCTCAGGAAAGCACATGTGCCGTCTTGAGACCTGATTTCTTTTATCTTTTAAAATCTTTAAATTTTTTTATTTTATTTTATTTTTATATTTTATTTTGTTTAGTTTTGTTTGGTTTTGTTTGGTTTGGTTTGGTTTGGTTTGGTTTGGTTTTTCAAGGTAGGGTCTTGCTCTAGTCCAGGCTGACCTGGAATGTACTCTGTAGTCTCAGGGTGGCCTCGAACTCACGGCGATCCTCCTACCTCTGCCTCCCGAGTGCTGGGATTAAAGGCGTGCACCACCACGCCTGGCTTAAAAAATTTTTATTATTTATTTGAGAGAGAAAGAGGGAGGGAGGGAGAGAGAGAGAGAGATTGGGCATGCCAGGGCCTCCAGCCACTAGAAACAAACTCCAGAGGCATGCGCCACCTTGTGTACCTGGCTTATATGGGTCCTGGGGAATCAAACATGGGTCCTTTGGCTTTGCAGGCAAGCACCTTAACCACTAAGCCATCTTTGCGGCTCAGGAGTGGTGTTTCTCATGATTGAACCCAGAGAGGAACTCTAATGCAAAGCAGTCACATCAGCAACCAGATGCAGACCTGATGGAAGAGGAAGTTGGAGGGAACCTGGTCTCTGAGCGTGGCCGCTTGAGGGAGAACAGGGAGCAAGGCGCCCCAAGCATGCCACAAGAAAGTCAGGCTGGTCCCTGCTGTCATCACAGTGGGTTTTCTCAGTGTGGGCCCTCTGTCTTCCTGCCTCATGATTGGCCACAGCTGGTGGCCCCTCCCCTCCACCCCTTGCTGCTACATGCCCTTCCCTGGACTTCTCAGGCCTCAGTGGTGGTATGTGGGCATCTCTCTTGGAGTCTGGTGGTGAATTAAAAAATCCTGCTGACATCATGATTATTGATGGCTTGTAGGATCTAAAGCCCCCAAAGAGATCTTACCTGTGTGGCTGAGATAGCCATGGACACACAGTAGATGAGTTATGGGTATACAGTGGGTTATCTTGTCTCCACAATACCAAATCCACCAAGGTCATGGATCCATGAACTAGGCACACACGCTATGGGTGTTCACTCCACTGGAGGGCCCAGGGAGGAACGTGACTATGTTTCTGAATCAGTAGCTTAGCCCCAGAGGAAATGCATGGTCCTAAAATGTACCTCAGCAAGCTGCTTACGGGGGAATGTGTGGCCTTAGCATGCATTTGCTCCAGTGTCTAGCCCTGCCGTTTTGTAAAACCCCAGAGACAGCCGTCAGTGATGTCTCCAGTGGCTTCTTTTAGCACAAGGAGCCAACTGTTGAGACAAGAGTGCCTGGGGAGACTGCAAGAACTGGGGGCGCCTTACACTTCCCATCCTCTGCCTCAGCCCTTTCCTCCACCATCTTGACTCTGCCACCTGGCCACTGATCAGTGTTCACACTGATCTCTTTGATGCAATCTCAGTTTTGGTAGAAAAGCAACTTGTTCCTGTTTGAGGAAATATTCAGAAGAAGATTCAAAGCTTCTGGGCAGGTGTTTTGTCCCAGCAATGAGAAGGTAATTGTTACATCTAAGCCTTAGCCCAAGGGAGGAGTCTCTTGTTGGAGGAGGATTTCTGAAACACAGATGGAGTCTCCCAGAGGTATATGTACATGAGGAGAGATCCGAGGACAGGGGACAGGGCTGTAGCAAGCTTCCAGCCCAACCCTGGGAGGGTGGGGGTCCTTCCCTCCATGGTGGCCCAGGGCACATCCCCTCCAGCAAACTGGGCTTAGGAAAATCTAAACCAGTGGGACCTTGTCTGCAGAGCACTTTGGTTTGTTTGCAATTTGCCGGACACAGAAATCGCATTAGCTTTGTTAAAGACACATCTTTGGTTAGATTTTCACTACAGTTGAAAACTTCCGGAAATTTTTGAGGCCTTGGGAAAACATTTCATCTCACTTTGTTTATTTATTATTTATTGATTTACTTATTTGCAATCAGAAAGAGATAGAAGAGAAACAGACAGAGAGAATGGGCATCCTAGGGCTTCCAGCCACTGGAAAGGGACTCCAGATGCAACGTTGTGCATCTGGTTTTATGTGGGTACTGGGAAATTAAATTTGAGTTATTAGCTCTACAGGTAACACCTTAACCCCTGAGCCATCTGCCCAGCCCTTAGTCTCCCTATTTACAAAATTTTTGACAAGGATCCCTGGGGAAGACTTAGCCTTGAATTGAATGACAGGTGTTCCCAGCCCTTGCTCAATGGTCAACACAGCTGAGAACAAGGAAAAATGACCAACATTAGGGCATCCATGACAGGCCAAGGCCAGGCCTGGGGTCAAGGAGGTGGTGACCTCCTTGTGACCACTCCCAGCAGGGCTCCACTGTAGTGTGCTTGGGGAACCCTTTTGCATATAAGTTCTCTGTTTGTGGACTTTGCTTAGAGCCCAAGCAATTCTTCAGTTCCCTCAGTAGACACTTTACTGATCATCCAACATGTTTAAACCTTGTAGCCTCTGCCCTGGTTTTGAATACAAAAGGTTGCCTGACTTGAGGTATGAATTGTGTATATGAAGAGATGTAAATTGCCACTATTCCAGGGTTTACACGTGTCTTTATGAAGAGTGGAGGTGAGGACAGGGCAAGGGCAGACTCAAGAAAAATTTGCCATATTCACTTCCCCTCCTGCTCAGGTTCCATACCCCACTCCAGACACTTCCACTCTTCCTCAGGTTCTATACCCCACTCCAGACACTTCCTCTCCTCTTCTGGTTCCATCCCCCACTCCAAACAGTTCCCCTCCTGTTCTGGTTCCATCCCCCACTCCAGACACTTCCCCTTCTGCTCTGTTTTCATCCCCCACTCCAGACACTTCCCCTTCTGCTCTGTTTCCATCCCCCACTCCAGACACTTCCCCTTCTGCTCTGATTCCATCCCCCACTCCAGACACTTCCCCTTCTGCTCTGATTCCATCCCCCACTCCAGACACTTCCCCTTCTGCTCTGATTCCATCCCCCCACTCCAGACACTTCCCCTTCTGCTCTGATTCCATCCCCCACTCCAGCCACTTCCCCTTCTGCTCTGATTCCATCCCCCACTCCAGACACTTCCCCTTCTGCTCTGATTCCATCCCCCTCTCCAGACACTTCCCTTCTGCTCTGATTCCATCCCCCACTCCAGACACTTCCCCTTCTGCTCTGATTCCATCCCCCACTCCAGACACTTCCCCTTCTGCTCTGATTCCATCCCCCACTCCAGACACTTCCCCTACTGCTCTGATTCCATCCCCCACTCCAGACACATACCCCTTCTGCTCTGATTCCACCCCACTCCAGACACTTCCCCTTCTGCTCTGATTTCATCACTCAGACACTTCCCCTCCTCTGGATTCCATCTCCCCACTTCCAACCTTCCCCTTCTGCTCTGATTCCATCCCCCACTCCAGACACTCCCCCATCTGCTCTGATTCCATCCCCACTCCAGACACTTCCCCTTCTGCTCTGATTCCATCCCCCACTCCAGACACTTCCCCTTCTGCTCTGATTCCATCCCCCACTCCAGACACTTCCCCTTCTGCTCTGATTCCATCCCCCACTCCCAGACACTTCCCCTTCTGCTCTGATTCCATCCCCCCACTCCAGACACTTCCCTTCCTGCTCTGATTCCATCCCCACTCCAGACACTTCCCCCGCTGCTCTGTTTCCATCCCCACTCCAGACACTTCCCTTCTGCTCTGATTCCATCCCCACTCCAAGCACTTCCCCTTCTGCTCTGATCCCCCACTCCAGACACTTCCCCTTCTGCTCTGATTCCATCCCCCACTCCAGACACTTCCCCTTCTGCTCTGATTCCATCCCCCACTCCAGACACTTCCCCTTCTGCTCTGATTCCATCCCCCACTCCAGACACTTCCCCTTCTGCTCTGATTCCATCTCCCACTCCAGACACTTCCCCTTCTGCTCTGATTCCATCCCCCACTCCAGACACTTCCCCTTCTGCTCTGATTCCATCCCCCACTCCAGACACTTCCCTCTGCTCTGATTCATCCCCCACTCCAGACACTTCCCCTCTGCTCTGTTCCATCCCCCACTCCAGACCCTCGCTGTCCTCCCCACTCCAACCTCCCCTCTGCCTTCCTCCCACTCCAACACTCCTCTGTCTGTCATCCCACCAACATTCCCTTCTGTCTGTTCCATCCCACTCCACACTCCTCGCTCTGTCACCCACCAGACACTCCCCTCGCCTGTTCATCCCACTCCAGCACTTCCTCTGTCTGATTCCATCCCCCACTCCAGACACTTCCCCTCCTGCTCTGGTTCCATCCCCCACTCCAGACACTTCCCCTTCTGCTCTGTTTCCATCCCCCACTCCAGACACTTCCACTCCTGTTCTGGTTCCATCCCCCACTCCAGACACTTCCCCTTCTGCTCTGTTTCCATCCCCCACTCCAGACACTTCCCCTCCTGTTCTGTTTCCATCCCCCACTCCAGACACTTCCCCTTCTGCTCTGATTCCATCCCCCACTCCAGACACTTCCCTTCTGCTCTGATTCATCCCCCACTCCAGACACTTCCCCTTCTGCTCTGTTTTCATCCCCCACTCCAGACACTTCCCCTTCTGCTCTGTTCCATCCCCCACTCCAGACACTTCCCCTTCTGCTCTGATTCCATCCCCCACTCCAGACACTTCCCCTTCTGCTCTGATTCCATCCCCCACTCCAGACACTTCCCCTTCTGCTCTGTTTCCATCCCCCACTCCAGACACTTCCCCTCTGCTCTGTTTCCATCCCCCACTCCAGACACTTCCCCTTCTGCTCTGATTTCCATCCCCCACTCCAGACACTTCCCCTTCTGCTCTGTTTCCATCCCCCACTCCAGACACTTCCCCTTCTGCTCTGATTCCATCCCCCACTCCAGACACTTCCCCTCCTGATCAGTCCATCCCACTCAGCACTTCCTCTGTCTGTTCATCCCCCACTCCAGACATTCCCTCTGCTGTTCACCCCCACTCAGACACTTCCCCTGTCGATTCCATCCCCCACTCCAGACACTTCCTCTGTCTGTTCCATCCCCCACTCCAGACACTTCCCCTTCTGCTCTGTTCCATCCCACTCCAGACACTTCCTTCTGCTCGTTCCATCCCCCTCCAGACACTTCCCTCTGTCTGTCCATCCCACTCCAGACACTTCCTCTGTCTGTTCCCCCCCACTCCAGACACTTCCCTCTGCTCGTTCATCCCCACTCCAGACATTTCCCTCTGTCTGTTCATCCCCACTCCAGACACTTCCCTCTGCTCTGTTCATCCCCCACTCCAGACACTTCCCCTTCTGCTCTGTTCCATCCCCACTCCAGACACTTCCCCTTCTGCTCATTCCATCCCCACTCCAACACTTCCCCTTCTGCTCTGATTCCATCCCCCACTCCAGACACTTCCCCTTCTGCTCTGATTCCATCCCCACTCCAGACACTTCCCCTTCTGCTCTGATTCCATCCCCCACTCCAGACACTTCCCTTCTGCTCTGTTCATCCCCCACTCCAGACACTTCCCCTTCTCGATTCCATCCCCACTCCAGACACTTCCCTCTGCTCTGTTCCATCCCCACTCCAGACACTTCCCCTTCTGCTCTGTTCCATCCCCCACTCCAGACACTTCCCCTTCTGCTCTGTTCATCCCCCACTCCAGACACTTCCCCTTTCTGCTCTGTTCCATCCCCCACTCCAGACACTTCCCCTTCTGCTCTGATTCCATCCCCCACTCCAGACACTTCCCCTTCTGTCTGATTCATCCCCCACTCCAGACACTTCCCCTCCTGTTCTGTTCCATCCCCCACTCCAGACACTTCCCCTTCTGCTCGTTCCATCCCCCACTCCAGACACTTCCCCTCTGTTCTGTTCCATCCCCCACTCCAGACACTTCCCCTCCTGCTCTGTTCCATCCCCCACTCCAGACACTTCCCTCTTCTGTTCCATCCCCACTCCAGACACTTCCCTCTGCTCTGTTCATCCCCCACTCCAGACATCCCCTTCTGCTCGATTCTCATCCCCCACTCCAGACACTTCCCCTTCTGCTCTGTTCCATCCCCACTCCAGACACTTCCCCTCTTCGTTCCATCCCCACTCCAGACACTTCCCTCTGCTCTGGTTCCATCCCCCCCCAGACCTTCCCCTTCTGCTCTGATTCTCCATCCCACTCCCCTTCCCCTTCTGCCTCTGTCATCCCCCACTCGCCATTCCATCCCCTCTGTCATCCCTCTCGCCATCCCACTCCACTCCCTCTGTCTGTTCCATCCCCCACTCCAGACACTTCCCCTCCTGCTCGTTCCATCCCCCACTCCAACACTTCCCCTCTGCTCGATTCCATCCCCCACTCCAGAACTTCCCCTTCTCTCTGATTCCATCCCCCACTCCAGACACTTCCCTTCTGCTCTGATTCCATCCCCCACTCCAGACACTTCCCCTTCTGCTCTGATTCCATCCCCCACTCCAGACACTTCCCCTTCTGCTCTGATTCCATCCCCCACTCCAGACACTTCCCCTTCTGCTCTGATTCCATCCCCCACTCCAGACACTTCCACTCCTGCTCTGTTTCATCCCCCACTCCAGACACTTCCCCTCTGCTCTGGATTCCATCTCCCCACTCCAACACGTCCCCTCCTGCTTCTGATTCCATCCCCCACTCCTGACACTTCCCCTTCTGCTCTGATTCCATCCCCCACTCCAGACACTTCCCCTTCTGCTCTGATTCCATCCCCCACTCCAGACACTTCCACTCCTGCTCTGTTTCATCCCCCACTCCAGACACTTCCCCTCCTGCTCTGATTCCATCCCCCACTCCAGACACTTCCCCTTCTGCTCTGATTCCATCCCCCACTCAGACACTTCCCTTCTGCTCTGATTCCATCCCCCACTCCAGACACTTCCACTCCTGCTCTGTTTCATCCCCCACTCCAGACACTTCCCCTCCTGCTCAGGTTCCATCCCCCACTCCAGACACTTCCCCTTCTGCTCTGATTCCATCCCCCCACTCCAGACACTTCCCCTTCCTGCTCTGTTTCCATCCCCCACTCCAGACACTTCCACTCCTGCTCAGGTTCCATCCCCCACTCCAGACACTTCCCCTTCTGCTCTGATTCCATCCCCCACTCCAGACACTTCCCCTTCTGCTCTGATTCCATCCCCCACTCCAGACACTTCCCTTCTGCTCTGATTCCATCCCCCACTCCAGACACTTCCCCTCCTGCTCTGATTCCATCCCCCACTCCAGACACTTCCACTCCTGCTCTGTTTTCATCCCCCACTCCAGACACTTCCCCTTCTGCTCTGATTCCATCCCCCACTCCAGACACTTCCCCTCCTGCTCAGGTTCCATCCCCCACTCCAGACACTTCCCCTTCTGCTCTGATTCCTTGCCCCTCCCAGACATCTCCCCTCCTGCTCCAGATGCTTCTCTCCTCCTCAGGTGCCTCATGGCAGCTGATCCCGTCCTTGAGGTCTCCTTCCTTCCCTACCTGTGGATGCTTCTTAGGACTGTCTCATCTCATCGCCCTGACTCCATTTAGGACCCCCCCAATCCTTTCCAGTGTCCCCACTGTTCTTGTAAACTAGAACCTGGTTCTGTCACCTGTTTGCTTTTGCTGTCACCACCACACAGGTGTGAGGGTCAAGAAGTGAGGTGTGACTTGTCTCACTGGCCTCTTCCTGTTTGCTTCCTATGTGATTCAGCACAACAGTGGTCTCTCATCTACCCTCCTGCAGGGTCTGTATTATGGGGACTTACCTGGAGCCTTTGTCCTCTGTGTTCTGCCCTCTGGCTTATGCGAGGCTCCAGTGGAGACACAGAGGGACAGGATTAGGAGGACAGGGTGCATTAGCCCCTCCTCTGGCAGCTGCCTGAAGCTCTCTTGTGCTGTTCCACCCTCCCCCATGAGCCCCCTTCCTCTCTCCAGCCGCAGGGGCGCTCACCTTGGTGTGCCTCTGTCCCCCGTGAGCACTTGAATCTACCTCCTCTGCAGCTTCCTGCATCCCTTCTGCTTTGAAAACCCTGGACAGATATAGGTCTGTGTGTCAAGGAAAGACGCGGCCCAGCCTGCTTGGGAAGGCTTATAAAGACCTGTAAACCAACAACTTGAACGTGCTTTGCATGGCAAGAAGTAGCACAGAAGAGGGAGCTGCGAAGAAAGCCACTCTTCTGTAATTAACAGTCGGGAGAGTGCTGTGTCCACCTCGGGGATACCAGATGCTGCCAGACTGCGCTTCAGCCTGGCCAAGAGGCAAGATGTGAGAAAACAGGGAAGATTTTCCTTCTGAGAATCCAAAGCATTGGGACAGCTCCTCAGGAGATTCCCCACCAAGCCTGTGCCCCTTGGTGCTTCTCTTCCTTCCATTGGCTTTGAACCCATCACCCTCTCAACTATCCTTGTTCTACTTGTCTTTCTGGACAGACTCCAGACTGACCAGGGAGGGGAAGTATGTGCTGAGGGTCAGGGAGGATCACCACCCCTTCTCCCACACTGACACTGAATCCATCACACAACAGTGCCCTGACTGCCCAGTAGGCACAGGGGGCAGCAGACACCTTCCCAGGTGTCTCCAAAAGACAACTTCCCCCAGAAACATGACTATTTATCTTACTGTCCTCAAGTGTGCACCTCAATATGGAAGCATTTCCTTCCTCGCTTTTTCTTCTTTTTTTCTTCTTCCATCTCCTCTCCTTTCCACTCTTTTTCTCTTTGCCCCCCCCCCCACACAACTTTAGCATTCCAAATCAAAACCAACCACAGGAAAGAATAAAATTGTTGACATTCCTCCAGCTAGTGGGGACAAGGAGGCCCCTGAAATTCTCTCTGGTAACAAAGGAAAGGTAGCTAAGAGTGCCTTCCCTTCCAGGAAACCTAGAGGAGGCCTTCCTAGTCCTGTCTTAGAATTAGACATCACAGACACGGCAAACAAAAACAGCAAATCCAGTGCCATCCCTCAAAGATGCGCTCCCTAATTGCCAATGTTTCCTTTTTTGATAACTAAAAAGACTGTGCACATTAAATAAAAGGAGATTTAATTTCTAGTTTAAATACAGCTGCCGTGATTCTTGCACACCACACAGCTGTCCCAAGGCTGGCATGGGGCCACGTTGCAGCAGCTCCATCAGTCTGTCCCATTGTCTTTCTGACATGCACACGCAGACCATCTCGGAGTGTTTGGGAAATATTTGTATTCATTTTCAGGTCTGCACGCCATCACTTAAGGCTGGGCCTCACCAGCCCCACACCTCCGGCTCTTTGCACCTGCCAAGCCATTTTATTTCTCTGCCCGCAGCGATGGGTTTTCTGCAGAAGAAAATCATTTATTTCACTGCTTCTTCTCCAGTTAAGCGAAGGGGTAGAGACAGTTGAGTACATTACTTCTAAGTCTTCCTGAAGAGAGAGAGTGGGAGAGAAGAAAAAGGATTGATCACATGTTTTTATTCTGAAAACCACGAGAGTAATATTTGGGCTGTCCTCAATCCGGGTCTGCCTTGCGGAGTGCACAGAAAAAGAAATTGCTGCCAACTGGTGTGTCTCTCCTGATTCATTTCAGAATAAAAATAATATTAGGAGATATGGGGGAAATTTAGAAAGATTAGCTTCTTCAAGGACATTCTGACCATTTTCTCTAATTTAAGCCTCTCCTTCAGGAGGCCTAAAACATTTCCTGCTCGTGTTCAATGAAGAACTATTGTCATAGGGTGACCAGAAGCCAGTATACCCAGGAACCCAGGCCCTCCTGTCCTGTGAGGGTTTGCTCTGAGGAGGTGGGGCGTCCTGACACTAGGACTCTCCTGTCCCATGAGGGTTTCCTCTGAGGAAGCCAGACGTCCTGACCCTGAGACCCTCCTGTCCTTTGAAAGTTTACTCTGAGGAGGCCAGGTGTCCTGACACTGGGACCTTCCTGTCCTGTGAGGGTGTACTCTGAGAAGGCCAGGTGTCCTGACACTGGGACCCTCCTGTCCTGTGAGGGTGTACTCTGAGGAGGCCAAGAGTCCTGACACTGGGACCCTCCTGTCCTGTGAGGGTGTACTCTGAGAAGGCCAGGTGTCCTGACACTGGGACCCTCCTGACCTGCGAGGGTGTACTCTGAGGAGGCCAGACATCCTGAGCCTGGGACCCTCCTTTACTGTGAAGGTTTACTCTGAGGAGGCCAGGCATCCTGACACTAGGACCCTCCTGTCCTGTGAGGGTTTGCTCTGAGGAGAGCAGACATCCTGACATTGGGACCCTCCAGTCCTGTGAAGGTTTACTCGGAAGAGACCAGATGTCCTGACACTAGGACCCTCTTGTTTTGTGAGGGTTTACTCTGAGGAGGGCCTGCGACCTGACATTGGTTCCCTCCTGTGAAGGTTTAATTTGAGGAGGCCAGACGTCCTGACACAGGGACCATCCTGTCTTGTGAAGGTTTACTGTGAGGAAGCCAGGCTTCCTGACACTGGGACCCTCCTCTCCTGTGAAGGTTTACTCTGAGGAGGACAGGCAGCTACCCCATTTCTAGAACTCCAGAAGGTTTAGACTTCCCAGGCAGGAGGTCCTCTTTAGTTCGTCTCAGTCATACCTTCCAGCTCCTTCATCCCAGCCCTGGGCCTTTGGTCTGGCCTCTAGTCCCCAACCTTGTACCCCCAACATGCTTTCTCAGAGCACTTTGCAGCTGAGGATAAAGAGATTTTGCCCTTTGGAGAAGAGCCAAAGTGACCATCCCTCTGAAAGGACATGGAGGCCTTGTCCTGACTTCCTCTTTGCTGTTAAATCAACTCTGCTCCCATCAATCTGCACCTCCCCAGGCCTCTGCAGAGAGGCACCAAAGGAAGGGCTGGAACACCACAGTGGATCATCTCCACCTTCTGGAGTCAAAGCCAAGGATGAAGGCACTGCAGGGCCGGCTCCTCCTGAGGCCTTGCACCTAAGTTTGCAGATGGCACCCTCTCACGGCGACCTCACATGGCCACTCCTCTGCAGGGTCAGTATCCCATTCTCTTTTGATGAGACCACCAATCCCACCAAATGAGGGCCCCACAGTAGGATGTCACTGAATGTTACCTACCTCCTAAAGGCCACTTCTCCAATGACAGTCACATTTTGAGTTCCCAGTGGTTTGGCTATGACTGTATGGGACTCAATGGCCCCTCACACAAGCCGTGTTTGTAGGGAGCTAAGTACAATGAGGAGCTTGAAACCAGAGCTCAGGCTGATGGCCCAGCAGTGGTGGAGGCACTTGTTGCCTGGCTCAGAGGGACATAGGCTCCAGTGACTGAACGTGACCTGCCTTCTCACCGAGAAGAAAAAGTGAAATGGTGACCGATTCCTGGATGGGGACTTTAGACTCAGGCCAGCCCTTCACAAATTCATCTGTTCCCCCTGAGGAACTGGCCTTGTCTGTCTGTGAAGGGAAGGGCTAATTAAGTGACCTGAGAGACTTTTGAGACTCCCCACACTGACCAGAGGGCAGAACATAGAGTCAAGAAAACTGCAGCCCAGTGACCACATTGGGCTTCCTAATCAGTTTTGGAAATGGAGATGACCTGGAACGTAGCCATGTCCCCTCACACACAGTCCATCTTGCTGCTTCCACCACGGCACTGAGTCAAGGTGAAAAGGTTTTCAGAGCCTAAACTATTCACAACCTGGCCTGTCAGGTATCCTCTGCAGTTCCGGGGCCACAGCACCGACATCTGTCAACTCCTGGGTTTATTGGGAAGGGGTCACAGGGCAAAGCCACCTTTGTCAGCTGCTGTGGGATGCCCCTTCATCCGCTGTCACCTGTGTGGCATTTGTTTCCAAGTTGTACAGGGGACAGCGGAACTACACGGGGACACGTTCACTCACAGCAATGCATGGGTCTCCCTTTCCTGTCACCTGAAGAGGACTGAATCGAGTCACTGAAGGAGCCTGTGCATATCCAGGGGAATGAGCAAATTTATTTTTTTATTTACTTATGAGAGAGAATGGGCACAGCAGAGCCTCTAGCCACTGCAAACAAACTCAAAAAGCATGCACCGCATGTGCATCTGGCTTATGTGGGTTCTGGGGAGTTGAGCCCGGGTCCTTAGGCTGTGTAGGCAAGTACCTTAATTGCTAAGCCATCTCTCCAGCCCAAATTCAGTGTTTAAAAAGTGGAATTAAAAACAATCCTTCTGTTTTTCTTGGTTACAAAAGTAGAAAATCAAAATGGATTTGCTGAACTGAGTTAGTATTCCACAGCTGAAGCCTGGGGAAGGAAAGCCAAAGGAGCAGGAGAGGGTCAGCGGGGGCTGGAGGTCCCTCCCGTGTGTGTGACTGGCCGAGATGGCCTGCCTTGCAGGCATGAGATAGACAGTGTGTGCACGAGGCTGTGATGAGCCACGTGGAAGTGGGGAGCACCTGACCTGCATAAGCACCTCCATTCTTGTCAGAGGGAAGCACTATGGAGTCTCAAACATGCCTAAACTGGAGTGTAAAGCTTCACCTTTTGTAACCCGCTCAGCCCCACCCCGATGCCCCGATGCCCCCTCCACCACCCTCTGCCCTCACACGCTGGCCAGGGCTTCGCTCTCCTGGGGCCTGCTGTCCACCACTGCCCCGTGCAGATTGCCTCCACACCGTTATCGTGCTTGGTCCTCCTCTTCCATTACACCCGAGTTGCCTGAGGACCAATGAAGCATTTCTCAGCGCAAACACCTAACCCTTGCATGGGAGCGTCATCCCTGCTGGGCTGCATCCTTAGAGCTGTGGTGAGCTTGCTGGCCCCGCGGCTGTGGCAGGTGCTCACCTCCCTGAAGCTCCCTTCTTGTCCACCTCATGCTTTTGTTTAAACATTTTACTGACAACCTCTGTACATATAGACAATATACCATGATCTTAAACCCCTCCCTTAGCCCCCTCCCAAATCCCCCCTCCATTTAATCCCTATTTTCCAACTATCTCTCCTATTCTTGATGTTACCAACTTTTTATTTCTATTATGCAGGTCTTGTGTAGGTAGCATTGGCCACTGTGAGGCCATGAATACCTCAACCACTTTGTGCCTGGGAGACAGTATTGTAAGCACTCCTCCGCTTCCTTGGCTCTTACATTCTTTGTCACACCTCTTCTACAATGTTCTCTGAGCCTCGGGAGGTGTGATAGAGATATCTCACTTATTGCTAAGTATACCGCTGTCATTTTACCTCAGCACTTTGATGAGTTTTGAGTCTTCCCAGTGGTCACTGCCACCTGAAAAGACAAGCTTCTCTAACTAGAAGTAAAAGGATCATTAATATGTGGACACAAACATAAGTATTTAGAAGACAGTTTTATGGGCATAGCATATCCAGTTAGTCAGAGAACAGTAGTAGTTTTTCCCTTAGGGCTTATGACTTCCACAGCCCTAGGCTTTTGGTTTTCAGTACCAGGCAGGAATTCTCTCCTGTGGAGCAGACTGCAAAACCAATCAGAGAGCAGTTGGTTTTCTTCATGACAAACATGCCACCATTGCAACAGTTGGTATATTTGGTCTAGCTGCCCAACCAATAAGGCTTTCATTTGCTGATTAAGACAACTGACGACTGCACTTCCATCAAAGGCTGCATAGCTCTTTCTAGCTTGCAGGTGACACCCTCCTTGTGAGTTCTGAGGAGGCTTCCAGGCCTAAAGAGTGCAGGCATGTAAGATTTTCCAGGTGGATGAAAGTGTGGAGAAGACGTACCAGTGTTCCCTATAAGCCTAGGATGGTGATGCTAGGTGAACTGCCTCCCATCTCTTCTCCCCAGACCTTTCTGAAACAGAAAGCTGTGTGATTTATGAAACACCATCTCTCCACAGCCACCTGCCCTCACCCAGGTTGAGTAAAACCTGGGGTACCACCTGCTGAGGGACTGGACAAATGTATGAATGGGTGTGGAGAGGACCAATGGACCTCAGCAACAGCACAAGGCACTGTGGCCTGTGGTTACTGGAGAGGGAGCCCCATACTAGGAGTAGACCAGAAGTTGACAAAGATGCCTCTGTGAGTAGAGGGCAGAGGTGGCCACTATATTCAGAGGACTAAAGACAAACAGGGCACTTGCATTCTAGTGACCAACCACAGTTGCACCCTGTCTGTGCTTTATCCTCAGTGGTTTAGACTGTTGGCCCCGTGGCTGTGGGCCTTACTTTCTGGGGACATATATGAGAGTGTATGCTCTCAGCTCCATTGCTGTAGTCCTCAGGTTCCATGGACACACATGACACTGCTCCAGTCTCTCTCACACCGTTCCATACTGAGAGTTTGCCAGGTTCTTGCCCCCTTCCCTGGCCTGGTGCAGGTAGGTCCAGCATTCACTGGCCAGGGCGTGACCTGTCTTCCACTGCCATTTCCAAGCCCTATGCAGGGAACGTGTATGTGACATAGGACCCCTGGCTTGGATCAACAAGGTGAGTCTGTCTGAAGAGCAAAAGTGAGACTGAGGGCTCAGGGCCGCAGGCATAGCTCGTAAATGATCTGGGAGCAGCTCTGGCCCAGCTCCACGAGGGAGGTGACACTGTCCCTGCTCACTCATACTGCTCCCCACATGCACTCGCACTGAGAGGCCACACTGTGGACAGGGATTCAGAGACTGCTCCCCATGCCAGACTTTGTCAATGGGATTGTTTTATTTTTTTTTCCCCCTTCTAGGCTGTGTCAGGCGGGGTTTTCTAGAGGAACCGAGCCAACAAAATGAGTATGTATCACAAGGGGTACTTTTAATTGACTTACACAATATAGGCCAGTGGACCACCAATGGCTGTTGGTACCAGCAAGGGGTGGTAGCAACAAGATAGATGTACTCACCAGCAAAGGGAGGTCATAGCTCTGTGGACTACTCACCAGCAAAGAGTGGTCTTAGCAGGGTGGATTACTCACTAGCAGTGACCAAGACAGGCGGGCAAAATAGCATTTTTTTTTTCATTCAGAACTCTTTATATCTGAGCTGCTGCTGGAAGGGTTACCCAGTCTGGGGAGGGTCTTCCTCTATCAGTTAGTTCTTCCCAGAAATGCCTTCACACACCATCACACACTCTTGACTGATCCTGATCCAGTGAAGTTGACAGTTAGGTGAACCATTCTGAAGGCTGAGGAAGCAGTCTGACCACTTCCATCATGGACAGTACAGTCTGTCTGGTGTGACAGCATTCTGGGCTCCTGCTGCCTCTGGGCCAGTGTAGCTGAGGCCGACCTAGGCAGGACCCCATGGCTTTGCTCTCGTGATGCTTCCAGGATTGCCTGCTAATGCCTCAGGGATGCCCCTGACTTAAACAAATGGTTACCGGCAATTTGGGTCTAACCCATCTTCCTGTTAGTCCTTTCTCTAGCCCCTTGCCTTACTGCCAGATGCATCTGGGGTGCTCATCTATCCCTCCTGGGACAGTCTTGATAGTGTCCCCTTCCCCATATCACTGGATCCCTGGATCCCTGGTTCCACCTCCTAGTTCTGAGAAATCCCAACACAGAGCTCACTGTAGCAGACCTTCCTGGGGCTGTCAGGCACTCTCTGTGAGGTCTCCCAGCAGGAGGAGGGTGACTGTAGTTGAGGAACTTCTGAACATGGTTTTGGGGAATTTCTCAAATGAATGGTACTGCCCCACATGACTGTGATGCCACTTGATCTCTGGTCTCAACAGGACTAGGGATGGTTGGCTGCAGGAGGCCCTGCTGCATGGTGCTCCTGGAGCACTGAGTACCAGGGTGAGTGCCCTTGGAAACAAGGACAAAGACCAAGTGCAAACATTCTAGGAGCCAATGGCTCCATGAGGTTATGTTGGTCTGTGTGAGAGTTGTAAAGGTTGACCTGTCACAGGCTCCAGAGCATCAAAGGTCTGGTCAGCTGCCTGGGAATGCACTGAGGTACCTAGCTTCAGCAAATGCTGAGCTCCTCCTGTATCAGTTATTTTCTCATTGCTGGGACAAAGTATCTGACCATAAACAGTTTAAGGGAGGAAAGCTTATTTTCAGTTTGTAGTTTTTAGAAGCATACATTGTGGTGGGGAAGGCATGGCAGACCAAGCAGAAAGCCTGGGTCACATCTTCACATTAGCAGGACGAAATAGCAATGAAAGGCTGGGTCACACCTTCACATTTAGAGGAAGGAAATAGACAGCGATGAAATCCTGGGTCATGTCTTCACATTAGAGGGAGGAAGTAGACAGCAACGAACCCTACATGCTTTAATAGCTCTTTCCTTCTTATGGAGTCCAGGAACTCAGCCCATGCTACGATGCTGCCCATACTTGGGGTGAGTCCTCCCACCCCAACTAATCTAATCTAGAAAATCCTTTACAGACATGAGAGATCTGTTTCCATGGTGATTCTAAATGCTGTCAAGTCAACAACTAGAGCTTAAACAGCACACTTTTGTGCATCTTGGTGCTGAGTGCTGGGAACAGAGCTGCCACGGTGACCCTGCCTTCCCTGAGGAGTGCTCATATACACTCAGTCATACCCATGAATACAGGGACTATTCCATGGCACAGACCATGAAAATGCAAGGAGAAGACATGTGGTGGTCCCATGGTCTGGACAGAAGGAAAGGAGTGTCAGTTCCTCTAGGGAGCAGAGCCAGGCCAGAGGCTAGATCCAAAGCTTTCACTGAAGGCCATAACTGTAGCAGTCCAGGGGTGTATTTCCAGCCCAGGAGTCCTCTGAGAGGGTACAGTGAGGCTGGACAAGCCAATCACTGCCTCAGGCCTTTGTGATTGTTAGAATAGACAAAATAAGGAGTGACTTGGCCACTATGTTGGCTGTCACCATCTACTTTCAGTTCTCTTTCTCCTGAACTGTGACGACAGTCAGTGTCAGTGCTTAAAACCTAGGCAATCACACCTGGAGGGGTGTGTGATTGAATGGTCCACGTGGCAAAAGGGGGCTAGACAAATGCCTCGTCTGGAGAATGGCTGGCAGTTAGACTGTCCTGCCACACTGCCCACAGGCCCATGTCTGTCCTCGTGCCATGGTCTTGGGGGCCGAGGAGCGGGGTTCTCACTCTGTACAGTCTCCGGTGACTTTCTGACCTTTCCAGAGGTACCCACGATGATAGCAAGGGTGGTGATGGTAACGCAGGTTATTTCCCAGCTAGCCATTGTAAACGTGACTTGCTAGGTCAAGAAGACAATCACTCCAGTATGCCATTCCTGCATTCCTTCTCTCCCGAGTCCTTCCTTAAATAAGCTCTGCTGCTATTCCTGCCTTGTGGGAAGTTCCTCCACAGTGTGCCAGAGTCAATACTGACACAGGTTGGATGCTTCCTAGATGCAGCAGGTGACCCAGAGCAGACTTCCCAGGGCCTCTGGTTCCCCGCCACCACCCACAGAAGGTAGGGGTGAAGCACTTGACTCTGTGTGGCATGGGGCTGGGGGGATCCTCCTCGCCCTGTGTAGCCCCTTTGCGGCCCAGAGCCGGTAGGGACAGGCCTTACTTGTGCTACGCGAACTCTTAGTGTCCATGCAGCACCAGCCCAGGCCTTTACAGCTGCCCCAGCTTGAACTGAGCCCACCAACCTGTGGCTCTGCAGTGGCCCTGGGCCCTGCAATCTGGTTCCAACTCGTTTCTTTTTCATTCTTAAGCCATGCTTAAAATTATCTTTATGGGATATCCTCAAGGTGTGGGTCACGATGTTTTGCTGTGCATATACCCAGTGAAATGATGGCCATGGAGAAACCATAGCCCGTCCTAGCTGTCCGCAGTCCCCTTGTTTCTGTGTGTGGTAGTGACGCAGCCGACTCTTCTGTCAGGTTCTTGCCTTGCTGCCACAGAGAACGGAGTGGGCAGATGGCGCAGGTGAACTAATGAAGAGGACATGGTTTACATGCCACTACGACGCCAAAGCGGCAGGGAGCTCTGGGTGGCGTGGGAGCCAGGAGAGAGGGCACAAGGGAGGAAGTGGCAGTTCTGAGCACAGTGGGGACCCCATAGTACCGGTCTCACCGGCTGCTCTCCCTGGGCCGCGCTGTGGTTCCCTGAGCTTTGTCTCACCCCTCCCTGATGGCAGCAGACACCTCCTTAGGCACAGGCAGCCTTGGCCTTGCAGTCAAGCTTTTGTGGGTCCAGTGTCACCATGGCCATTGCATTCCACTCCCCACCGTGGGGTTCTCCAGCCTTGCCACTGGCCCTCTGCAAATGGCAGAGCATCTCTGCCACTGTGGAGAAACTCACGGCCCTATGGCTAGCTTCGTCTGGTCATCCCTCCACCCCATTCTCCACAGAGTCCCCATAGGGTCTCTTCCCCGTGCTGGCGTCGCTCTCACTGGATGGTGGGAGAGTGAGCACCAAGGTGGGAGCCTGGGTCACCCTGGCCACCTCTCTGGCATCTGTCTCCAGGGCAGAGGAGGATTCTCCCTCAAGCCAGGGCGGTAGGAGTCTCCTTGGTGGGGGCGGGGTGGAAAACTGCAGGAGAACCAGAGGGGTCCCTCTCAGGCCTTGCTAGCTCACCTCTGGGGGCTTCAAAACTCCCTGAGCTACTCTGTGGACCAATGAGCCAAGGGGGGACCAGCTTCAGTGTGAATGGAATAAGAAAGGGGTGTGTGCCTCTCTGGTAACCAGCCTGCTGCCTGGGCTAACCAGATGTCACTGGCTGAGACCGTGAGCACAGGATAAGACGCCACAGAAGAATACTGCTAGCAGATGAGCGAGGCCTGCAGAGTCCCCGCTCTGCGGTGGGACACACTGCAGGTCATGGCTTTCCTTCTCCAGAACCACTGCCTCACTCCCCCTCTCCCCCTCCCCTCCATCGTGTACCGCGGGCCACTGAGCTCAGGGTGAGCTGTGGCTACGCTGTTGTAACGAGGCAGCCATGTCACCTCAAGGGCTGAGGCAGAGGGCAGACATTCTCTTCATACAACTTGGGGCATTTTTTGAATTGTAATTCTCTCGTTAGGAAATGGAGTAAGCCCCCAGATAGCAATCAGGCACAGCAACAGCCACCACATGGCCAAAGGAGCTGTGTGTTTTTAAAACATTATCAAAGAGCCTGAATAAAAATAATATTCACTGGAGGAGCATGCTGACCATATTTGAGACTAAGAGATGTGAGTTTCCTCAGGAAGAGGCCAGCACTTTCAGAACTGTGAGTTCAGGGTACTGTGTGGCTTTTCCGATGTGAGCTCATGGGGGTGCTCTGGAACCCCTTGTGCGACCATAATTTACAAGTCAACCAGACAGCTCTGTAGGGTGACTCTAGACTTGTGCCTTTGAAATCTCCTCAGGAGACTTGAAAATCCAGTTTGTTGTGTCTCTTCTTAAGTCTTAAAATAAACTGGCATGGAACAAGGTATGCACAGGTTAACTGCGCCACATGGGCCACTTTTATAGGACCAATTTGGTTTATTGTTTGGATATCGCTCTTGGTGTTTTCATGCACACGCATGTGTGTGTGTGTGTGTGTGTGTGTGTGTGTGGTATGTGTCGTGTGCTGTGTCTGGAGTGTGTATATACAGTGTATGCATATTTCTGTGGATGCATGCATGAGGAGGACAAGGGAGAGCCCCATATCACTCTTCTGTGTTATTTCCTTGAAATGGAGTCTCTCTGTGAACCCATAGCTACTGTTTGAGGTCAGACTGGGTGACCAGCAAGCTTCGGTGATTCTCCTGTCTCTGTCCCTTCCCCCCACCGCTGTCCAGGGTTATAGGTGCCTGTAGCGACTCACAGATGTGGGTACTGGGGATCAAACTCAGGTCCTCATGCTTATGTGGCAAGTTCTCTTACCCACTAAGCCATCTCTCTGGCGCCCCCTTTTTGGGGGAAGGATTTGAGACAGGGTCTCACTGCTTTACCCAGGCTGGCTACCCTGAAACTCACTATGTTACTCAGGCTGGTCTTGAACTCATGATCCCTCTAACTCAGCCTCCTGAGTGTGTGGATTACTCACAATCAACTACTCTGCTTCATGAAGGTTCAAACAACCTGTGGTTCACAGCAGGGTAGTCATTATCGATGCCTCTCAGAAAGGACCTGAATGTCAGCCAGTATGTTGGTTCCATTTGGTTTTCCGAGGAGAAAACTCGCTTGTGAATTTCTTCCCTGCTCTCTAACATGTGCTTGCGGTCTTAGCACATGGTGAAGGAAAGACAAACGGGGTGTTGCTCCCACTAGACAGGCCCACAGCAATGGGAAGATGACATCCCAGGCTGGAAGCCACATGGGCAGAACAAAAGTAGGGTAGGGTGAAGCCTGTCGGAGTGGCAAGGCCTGACGGGAACAGCAAGTCCCAGGAAGCACTAAAGATGGGGCCGGACCTGGCCAGTGTTCACGTGGACCGTGTCTGAAGTATGTGTTATTTGTTTAACATGGCATCAAAAAACCCATCCTCAAGAGCCGCACACCTGGGCTTTATGTCAGCGACGTCCACGTGTGCAGGATGCTGTCTGGGTGCTTCCTACAAATGCCTTGTGGACAGAAGTCCAGGGCATGCAGGGGCCCCGCTCGGAATGGGGAATGCCTATGAGGAGCCCTGCGAGGCTGTCACAGGGCTCTCTGTCACTGCACCTTGGCCTCTGACTGCTCACCAACTGTGCTTATCTCCAGCCTGCTGAAGCCCACACCTAAGCAGGGCCATGTCTACAGGATCTAGGACTGGGGTGGCCGGGCTTTCCTGCTCTGCAGACATTTTCAGCAAGGACTCCCTAAGGAACCCGGGAGCTGAAGGGGATGCCTTTCCTTATATAAAGCGAGCCGGAGCTCACTTCCTCAGAGGTGAAACACAAGAGCTCCAGAGGCCAAGTTCGTGGAGCCAGGAACTCAACCTCTACCCTGTGGACCATATTCCTACCTGCCACGGCCTCCTCTCTTCCACCGGGCGTTTCCCACTTCTGTGGCCCTGCTAACTGGGGCTCAGCACAGCAGCATGGGTGTGGAGGGTGACCAGGGGTTGCAGCTGAGGCTTCACACTGTGCCCTTCTGCCCAGGGAGAGAAGACCATTAGCCACATGCAAAATGAGCGCTCAACTACTAGGTAGTGACTCTCATCTGGCAGGGGTCCCCATGCACACACGTGTACAAGCTCACACATGTGAGCTCAGGCAGTCTGTTCTACTGCACCCAGAGGTTTTGAACAATGGCTCACCCCATCCACACACTTGGAAAGAGTGGGTTCCACCCCTCTAGAAAGTGGAGGCCTGGCCCACACTGGTTTCTAAGCCTCCCCCGGCCTTGCTGCTTCCCACAGCATTGACAGTGGCAGAGTGGATAGCCTTGTGGATATCCAATGGGCTCAGATGGCATCTACAGCTCAGTTGTCCTCAGCGGCTGTCCACTTCCTAAGTGTCAGTAGCCTAATGATGTGGAAGCCAAATGCCGTACTGTTGCTTGAGGTGATTTTGAAGTGAGCCAAATAGCCTCAGTCGTAATGGGGCACATCTGGTAGTCAGATGGCATCGCAGCCGGGGGACCAGAGAAGCAATTGGACGAGAGTGCAGACAGTGACGTACCTATAAACTCAGACTCTGAAAAGAAAAAGACACATGAGCAGAAGGCCAGCCGTGCCAGCTTGAAGCCTGAGACCTTGTCCCCGGGCACTCAGCCCTGGACAGTGATGGAGTGAGCATGTCTTACCAGCTCATTATGCCCCTCCTCCACACAGAAGAACCAGAGCTGCCTGTGATCCCCAAAGATGCCCGGAGCTCTACCACGAGGCTAAGTGGAGCGCTCATGCTCAGCTCTAAGTGCTGGACTGGACCTGCACCTCCTCCTCCAAGGTCGCATTCTGCATCAGAGAACATAGCTGGCTTGATGCCACAGTGGACACTGCTCTGCATCTGGGAGGACGAGGTCTCACATGTGACAGGATAATGAACAGGATCAGCTCTCCTAGGTGCAGAGATGTGGCCATCTGATTGGACCCTACCCACCCACCCACGCACCGTGAAAATTGTCATCAACAGACTGACAATGTCAATTGTATAACCGGGCCAGATTCTATTTGTGTATAATGTTGTTGAAGCTATTCAGAGTTCCTTCCTCAAAGATGTCTGGAAACAAGACGCTATCACAGGAATCTATATTGGCCAACCCTGTCTGCATCACAGGGACAAACACATAGGAGGGTGGCACAGTCCCCTCCCATCCATCCCCTGGAGAGTAGAGAGACAATATCAAGCATCGCTGTCCCTGCCAGGCCTAGCTTCTGTGCCCCCAACTCATTGAAGCCTCCAGGAGCAGAAGCATTAGTGAGCAAGCAATAGTCTTGTGCTAGGTCAGCCCTCAGCAAAAAATGTGATGAGGGCTGGAGAGATGGCTTAGTGGTTAAGTGCTTGCCTGTGAAGCCTAAGGACCCCGGTTCGAGGCTTGATTCTCCAGGACCCACGTTAGCCAGATGCACAAGGGAGTGCACGCGTCTGGAGTTCGTTTGCAGTGGCTGGAAGCCCTGGCGCACCCATTCTCTCTCTTTCTCTCTCTCTGCCTCTTCCTCTGTCTGTCACTCTCAAATAAATAAATAAAAATGAACAAAAAAAATTTTTTTAAATGTGATGAGTAGATGAGCAAACCAGTTACTCTTTGCTTTCTGTCCCTCCTGGTGCTGATGCTAAACATAGGTGGGCAGGTGAGGAAACTGCAGGCTCTGAGGTTGGGACGTGAGCCTGGAGTTGGCATTGGGTAGCACTAGACTGTCCCTGGCTCTTCTGCATAGGCACTTCAGCTGTCCTTGTCCCCCACCTCCTAGTATGTTCATGGCAACAGAAATGATCTTGGAGCCAGACACTCAATGAACCAGAACCTTCATCGTGGGGACATAAAAATCAGAGCCAGCTCTGGAGAGGCCCATCTGAGTCCCCAGACCACTCATCTGGGACTATCTCTGGAAAGCCAGGCCACACTGAAACTACATCTCATTCTTGTCCAAAACACACATTTATGAAGGGCAGGTGGGTGTGGCTGCCTCTGAGCAGCAAGGTGACCACGCAAACCTGTGCAAGTCCATGTGGCCTGACGAGAACTCGTGGAGGCCCAGGGCGCTGCAGCAGGCCGTGGGTCAGGAGTGTGTGGTGGGCGGTACCAGCTCACCGCCTGGCGCCTCCGCAACGGAAACAACAGACTTTGTCCGAAGGGCCACTCACTCTGTGTGTGCGCGCGTGTGCATGTCTGTGTGCTGTGTGTGTATGTGCGTGTTGTGTGTGTGTACGTCTGTGTGTTGTGTGTGTAGGAGTGCACATGTCACAGCATGCATGTGGATATAACAGAACAACCTTGGGCTGTTGATCCTTGCCTTCCACCTTGTTTGACACAGAGTCTGTCTTGGGTTCCCATTGTGAACATCACAACAGCTGGCCAGGAAGCTTTCAGGCTCCCCTGATCTCACTTCCCATCACCGTATAGACACATGTGCTACTTGCTTTACATGGGTTCTGAAGACCCTACTTCTGACAGTAGGTTTTATACCATAAATGCTTTTTAACCCCTGAGCCATCCACCTCCTCAGCACTCAAAGGCCGCTCTTGATTACCAGGCCTGGAGCCCACTCCTCCACCTCACCAGGAAGGCAGGAGTCCAGTGCCAGGTCAAATTCCTCCTCACTGTATGACCCTCCTCCCCTTCACCTGTCTGTCCCATCCACACTGCCCTCAGGCACTTCAGGCCATGCAGTTCTCAAAGTCAGGCTACCTTACCCTCCCCAGCTACCACACACTGCTTTCCATCAGCCTGTGAGCATCCCCTTCGCGTCCCAGCTCCAGCCAGCGGCTGCGGAGGCCAGTGGGTACTGACTAGCCTGAACTTACCTGCCCCGGTGTCTCTTCTGATGGAAGAATTCACTGTCTCTTCTTGGTGGCTCAACAAGCCGTGTCATTCGAGAACACAGGTGTGTGTTCCCCACCTCACAGCCCCACCAAGGCCACACTTGACCCAATCTGCCTGTCCAGCCACCTCCTCCTGCAGCTGACCTGTCACTCTTGCTTTCCCAGTATCTCCTTTTAATCTTTGTCCTTGCCCATCTCACTTTGTAGCAGTAGCCAATGGCCCAGTAACAGCTTTCCATGTTCTCTCCCCCCCCCAGACTTCCCAGCTCTCAGCACGTGCTCACCTGCAGCTCCGCCCGACATCCAGGTGCGCTCCCGAGGCAGGGGCCAGAGTTGACCACAGGTCCTGTCACTCTTACCTAAGCCGATACACGTCTCCATTGCATCCCTCAGCCAACTCTATTTCTCCTTGGTGCCGCCCTGTGTGTCTTGGAAACAGCTGGTGATAAGAGGCGCTCATGTCTGGAGCTGGTGGGGAATGCAGGCACAGGGCCCTGTGCTATTCAGCCTCTGGGCCGAGGCCATGTGAATCTTCTGGTAAATGAAACTGTCCAAGGGGACAGCCTCAGGCTGTGATCAGCCAATAAGTAATCACAAGGAACTCATCAAGCCAGCCATGGCCGAACTCAGCTTGGAGGCAAGGCAGGAGTGTGAGGAGAGGGGATGTGACAAAGCCCAAGGAGAGCCACTGCCAGGGAAGAAGATCCAAGATGGGCAGCGACTGGGACAGTGGCTTACAGTGACAGGCCAGGACCCCTACAGGGAGACGAGGAAGGAGCCAGCGACAGATGCCCAAACTATAGTAGCCCTCAAGTCTTCTACTCTCAGTAAGTCAGTTGATTAGACCCTGGGTAAGTCAGTCAGACCCAACAAACACTGTCCACCAGCTGTCTGCGAGTGTCCAGCCTGGTTTCCTGTCCAGAGCATCGTCTACACCCTAGCTCAGGCCTCTTCTAGAGCCCTGTCCAGCTCTCGTGCATACTCAAGACCGGTCCTGGACAAGCTGGAAAGTGGGCTTCAAGCTGATTTCACCTCCTCGGCCATGGCTGACCTGGAAGATAGGGGTTAAGACCTGGAGGGAAGAGCAGCGGGATGACTGAGTCTGACTCTGTGGACTCAGCCATCACACCCTGTGCTACTGAGAACAAGGTCAGTAGAATTTTGACCACGTCAGCATGTCCACTGCTGGATGGTATCTACTGGGGCACTCTGTCCACACCTGTACTGTACCTACACCCCAACTGAGCCACACCTGCACTGAGCCCACACCTGTGGTGAGCTCACATATGTATGGACCTCACATCTGCACTATGCCCACATGTACACTGAGCTCACACCTGCACTGTGCTCACACTCACCTGCACTATATTCACACCTGCACCTTGTCCACATATGCAATACCTCTGTCCCCGCAATGGGCTCATAGTTGCACCGTGCCCACATCTATATGCCCACACTGCATTGTGCCCATGCCCACAGACCCACACTGCCAGAGCTGAAGTGTTATCTCTGGCCCCACCTTAGAAGGAAAGGGTCCCAGTATTTTTGTACTGATGAAAATTAAAATCAATGCTGTTTGGACTGTTTATGCTACATGTACTAAATATGATTTATGTCTTAAACTGGTTGGAAATATAACAGTATGTTTCCTAACACATGAAAATTATGAGAACTTCACAGCCCATAAACACAGTTTTATGGGACCACAGCTGTGCTTGTCCGTGCTCTGAGAAGCCTCCAGCTGTCTGGCACTACATGGTACAACTGAGGAGTTCAGATGGAGACTGCAAGCCTCAGAGTCAGAAAGTGTTTTCTACGCTCATCTACACTGCTACATCCATGAGAGCAGGACTTTGACTAGATCTTTCCATCTTTCTACCTAAGCTTCCCAAAGCCTGGCACCTGAGGCCACCTTCCCAGTGTCTGAGGAAGGGATGGAAGTTGTTTGAAATGTGTGCCCTGTTACCTTGTGTGGGTTTTTGCCTCAACTCACCAACTTTAACCCCTTCAGGAAGAAATAGAAACGCATATGAAGTTGGAGGAGGGCCACAAGACATGCAGTATTTAACTCTCAGCAACTATATCAGGAATGGAGAGCCCAGGCTTGTTCCTCAAGGCCTTCAAGTTATAATGTAGGTGTCACTTGTCTTCCTAAATTTTGAGACATCTACTTCATGTGGTAACAACACTGCTTGCTACACATTTAGTGTGATCTCAACTGTACATCTTATCAAAAGTATCGAAATAAGTTTCATGGAGATAAACGTTAGCTTGTATTTCCTAGAGTTTTATGTAAGCAATACCTTGAAAGTTGTTCTGCCTCTCTCTCACTTAAGGGAACACCATCCATATTCTGAGGGAAATACACACAGTCTTCATGACCAATCAGCAAAACACATATTATTTTTCTATGTCTCACTCTAGCTTTCATGTTACCTTGCATGTAGCAAAAATGCTCAAAGACAGAATCATGAATCACAAGCTCAGGTAGGACTGAAGAATTCCTGCTTATTAATAAGTTATCCATTACATGCCTCTGAGACTATTCCTGCTATAAAATGAGTGTCAACATCATCTCAAATACTTCTTAAAAAGTACTAGTAGGTAAGACATTAAAAATGACAAAAATGTCTTTAATCTATTTAAAAATTTAATCACCTGAGATATCATTGGCCTCACAGCAAAATAATGTTTGCCAAGACGGGACAGCTGTGCTCTCCTAGGTCCTCACAGTCACAGTGAGTGGCACTTCGCCCCTTCCAGGGAGAAGACGGCTCTTCTTAGGACCTGTGACGATGACCAGTGTACTGCACATCTCCTCCTTTTGGGAAAAACATATAGATACATCGTGTTTTACAAGGTAGACTAGATGCATTCTTCTGTCATACCTCGCTGCTTACACAGCCAGAGAAAGAGACAGAAGCTTGCTGGGTATGTAGACAATAGGATGGGAGGGGAGGGAGAGGAGGGGAAGGGAGAGGGTGGGAAACACAAATCTAGACCCAAACGGCAATGGTACCATGAAATTCTACGTCCTAAAAAGCAGACCAAATGGCGGAACCTTCACCAGGCCCTTAGAAGGAACACCTGAGCCATAAGACACTGGAGAGGGTACGATGAAGACTGACCTTAATCTTCTACAGCCTCTCTCTTCCCCCCCCTCTCTCTTCTCTCTATCTCTTTTATATTAGTTATCTTTTTCTTCCTTTTCTTAGTGGGCACTGACCTGTAACTTCCAGTACCAGCATGGGGCTATCATCCACAATGAGCTTTCGATCAGAGAGACCTACAAAATTTCCTAAAAGACAGACAGATTTCTGTCAGAGTACTTGATGACCCACCAAAGGTAAGTGGTAAGACCCTACTGCTGAAGACACCTGATGCGGTTGTCACATAAAATGGAATGGCATGGCTAGAAGCTGGAAGAGAGTCAGTCCCCAGACAGTCAGCGCGTCTAGTGCCAGAAGGTGCTACATGGGCGACTGGGGGAAAATGACCAATATCTGTCCAAGCAACTCATGGTCTCACCTACTTAGCAGCAAATAACCTGTCGTGATGCCCACACAAGTGCAATAGTGGCACACAGCTGCTCTTGATTTGGCTAAGTGATCCGTCATAAAAATAAAAAAGAAAAAAAAGAGAGAGACAGAAAGACAGATAGACAGAGAGATAGAGATGTCATCCAAGTCCTCCCCAGTCCCATGCAAAACATGTGGGGATGATCAGCAAAGATCCTGAGCACCATGACCCACCATCTATCCTTCATGCTACACGTGTGCTCCGTGTGACGTGAGGAGTGGGGACCAGGTGGATCTTCTTTCAGGGAACTGGAGGCCATGTGCACATCCAGGGGTGACGGTGGTGGCAGGCTGTGCTGACAACAGGCGCCGAGGGTTGAAGGAGTCAGCGAGTGTGGCCAGAGGGAGAAAGCAAAGGCCACGCTGGCCAGCCCAGGTGAGAGCTCTGTGGCTTTCCCATGCTCCTGGGCAGGTGCGGCAGTTCAGTCAGCTCCAACGGTGCCTGTCAGCTTATGCAGATAATGATATGAAAGACCGTGCAGATGCACTGGCATTTTACTAATTCCAGGCTGACAGGCCAATTGTATTTCACTTTCTCATGCAGCATTTTTGGGGGCCTGTTTGTGTATCTTTATGTTCCAATACAGATGTTTCTGATACATCCTCCAAAGCTATAGAAGTTCATGTCAGCAATTTAAACACAAAATTGTGTTGGGGCTGGAGAGATGGCTCACTGGATGGTGCTTCCAACATAAGCATGAGGCCCGAGGGGGCCTGAGACCACCTGAGTTTGATTCCTGGGCAATCAGGTAAATAGCTAGGTATGGCCACACATGTCTGCAACCTCAGACCTGTGAGCAGCAGATACCAGAGAATCACTAGGGGTTATAAAATGCCAAACTCAGGATTCAGTGGAGGAGGACATTGAATCAAGGAAACACACAGATGAGTAGTGGAGGGAGACACGCTTTCTCCTCTAGCCTCTGCACTGTGCACACGGGGCCAGAGCATCTGCTCACACACACGTGAAAGTACCACATACACATCACAACACAGCACATGCACACACACATACAGTATCTTTTTAAAAATTGTTTAAATTATTTGTTGCTTTTTATATAAAACAGTTGTACTCTTACACCGCCATCTCCCCTGCCCCAATTCTGCTGAAGGTACTCTTTGGTGGGTTATTGGTATTCACTGTGGGAACCTAGAGGCCACGGTTAGTCTCTGTGGGGAGCGGGGCTGGGAGGAGAACACAGCCTCAGGCTAGTCCCCCTCTTCTGCAATGTTCTCTGAGCTTTGGCAGGCAAGATAGGGATCTGACTTAGTGTTGCTTTTGTAACCTCTGGATCCCTGTTTTGATGAGGTTTGAGTGACCAGTGTCTGTGGCCATTTCCCTGGGACTGGTTTTCAGGCCCGCTGGGAGGGCAGTATTCATGTCACCACTTCCTCTGTAATGACTTCTGGGCCTGGGCGATGAGTATCTTTATTATGATTACAAAGCATATCTTGACCACTGTAGATTGCATAGCTGACAGATTTAAGCATATTCACACTATGACACAAATCTCCAGAACCTTCTTCATATCTGAAACTTTGTCCCCCCTAACCAAGTCTCTCTCTGCCTTCTCTGGCCATGTCATAAATTTAAAAACAAATGTCTTATTAGTGTATATCCATCATTCAAAACAATGGATTTCAAAATAGCATCTTTGTTTGAGTGTGTCATGTATTTTGTCAGAAATCCCCAGTGGCCGTCCACTGTCAAGTAGTATGTGGGAGACACAGGTCTAGAGTTCTAAGTTCCCTGGGGAGGCATGCACCTGGAGCCTCATCTGATCTGTAGGCATATTTGTGTAATAAAATAGAGCTAGGAACCAGCATGAGGCCACACTACACCCTGAAAATCTCAGGGTCTCTTAGTCCATACAGAGTGTGGAGTCCTGACTGCTCAGCATGACAACCTCACCGTAGGAAGCACCCAAGAAAGCTGGACCCCACTTTTCTTACCTGAAAGATGATAGCTCACAGGGTTTACAGAGTTTAAATAAGATTTTATACATCGGTCGCTTGGCACTCTGAGTGGCTCATGTTAGGTTCTTAACAAACAGTGGTGACATCTCTGTATTGCTGGCCCTGGGCCACCATGGGGTCAGATAGACCAGTGTCTATAAACATGGAGTATGGTCAGAGGCATGAAGCCTGAGCACCTTACAAAAGCCTCCAGCATCTCTATTATTGTGAAGCCAATGTTGACAGCCAGGGATTATGGGAGTAAGTAGAAACAGAAGACAAAATCAGAGGAGAGATTTTGTCCCAAAGGGAAAACTTTGTTTCTAAGTTCTCTTTCTTCCCTATTTTCCACTTTCTTTCTTTCTCTCTTTCTTTCTTTGCTTCCTTCCTTCTTTCTTTCTTTAGTTTTTGTTGTAGTTGTCTTGCTTTGTTTTGTTTTGAAGACAGGGTGTCACTCTGTATCCTTGGCTGGCCTAGAACTCACATCAACCTTCGTGCCTTATTGACTGTCTAGTGCCTGGATTACCACCACACCTAGCTTCACTTCTAGAATTGTCTCCAGGGAGAATAGGTTGGCCTCTGTGAGCGCCTTGGCGCAAGTGTGAATTAGGAGAATTCAAAATCAAGGGACTCTTATGAGCACTGTCAAAAGCCAATAAGCCTGGGGCTTCATGCTAACAATCTAGAGACTGAATGGGTCAAGGTCACTGGGCCGAGGCCTCTTGGCATTTAGGGTGCACTGGCATGGACTCAATGGTTTATCTTAATAGGTGAAGCGCTGTCCACAAGGAGCAGACTTGCTGCTCACAACCAGTGGACCCCACTGACAAGCTGGGCAGCTCACTTCTCCTGTAGAACCTGAGGGTTAAGTGTGTGTGAACAGTCTGTCATTGTGGAACCTACATGAAATGGAACTCTACATCAACCCCTGATGGTTCTCAGAGGCTCTCAAAGTCTAATCCTGAGGCTGGCCTGCTGGGGGGAAGGTGAGGAAGCCATGAGCCCAGGGTGTCCCCTCAGCTTCAGGCAACAGAGCAACAATGGGCGTCTTCATCTCAGTAAACCCAGTGGGAAATCAACACGATCATGATGGACAGACAACCCTGGGATGAGCCTTGGCTGCTGGCTGCCACAGGGAGGCCTGAAGAAGGTCAAGGTCTTTGAGTCTGGAGAAGGGAGGTCATCTTCAAAGGGAAAAGCTGCCTAGTCCTCCATGTAAAATGTGAGTCACGCTTCCTGACAGACCCCCGGGCTTGTGCTGACAGTATCTTTCTCTATTCTCCTCAATGCCTAGACCTTAGTTCTCCTAGAATGTGGGACTCCAATCGCTTCCAAATGGCTTTCACTGGAAAACACGATGCTGGTAATGGTTTCAAGATACTATGACTTTTGATTGGGATACTCACTTCCCGGATGTTGAGTTTTTCTAGGTCTTTGTATGTTCTAGGTATTAGTCCTTTGTCAGGCGCACAGCTGGCAAAGGGTTTCTTCCTTTCTGTACGCCACCTCTTGACATGGTTGATAGTATTCTTGGCTGTACAGTAGATTTTAGGTTCATGAGATCCCATTTGTTGATTGCCTTAGTCCCTGGACAACTGGGGTCCTAGTCCCAAAGTCCTTGCTACACTTGTATCTTGAAGTTAAGCCCCTACTTTTTCCTCTGGCTGTTTCAGAGCTTTAGGTCTCACATTGAGGTTCTTGATCCATTGGGAGTTGATTTTTGTGTTGAAGATACTACCTTTCCTCCAGTCTATTTTTACATTTGTGTCAGAAATCAGGCAGCTATAGTTACCTGGACTTATCCTTGGATGTTCTATTCTATTCCACTGACAATACAACCAAAATGTGGACTATGGGACCAAACAGAGAGAGTTCTTAAAAGAAGAAATAAAAATGATTAATAATTATTTTTGTAAATTTTTATTATTTATTTGAGAAAGAGTAAGAGGCAGAGAGAGAGAGAATGGGTGTACCAGGGCCTCCAGTCACTGCAAACGATCTCTAGATGCATGTGCCCCCTTGTGCATCTGGCTTATGTGGGTCCTGGGGAATCAAACCTGGGTCCTTTGGCTTTGAAGTCAAATGCCTTAACTGCTAAGCCAACTCTCCAGCCTAATAAATATTTTTTAAAGTATGCAACATTCTTGGTCATCAGGGGAAATGCAAGGTAAAATTACTTTGAGATTCCATCTCACTCCAGTCAGAATGGCTTACATCAAGAAGACAAGGAACTGTTGGTGGGAGAATAATATAAACCAAAATATCCATTATGGAAATCAGTGTGGAAGTTTCTCAAAAAGCAAAAACAATATCTACCATATGACCAAGCTATACCAATCCTGAGCATATGCCCTAAGGACTCTCTACTCTACTCCAGAGATACTTGCACAACCATGTTTATTTCTGCTGTATTCACAATAGCTGTGAAATGGAATCAGCCTGGATACCCTGCAACTGATGAATGAAAATGAAGATGTGTCGCATGTGTACAATAGAGTTTGATTTAGTGGTAAAGAAAATGAAATTATGAATTTTTCAGGAGAATAGACAGATCTTGGAAATTTTATACTAAGTGAGTAACCCACACTCATAAAGATAAGCACCTCATAGGTAGATCTCAGCTTCAAATTTTTAGATTTCTATATAAGTTAGGTATGAGACGCAATAGATGCCAGGAAGATAGAAATGGATCATGAGAGAGAGGAGAGGGATTACGGGGAAGAGACAACAGAACACATGCGATATGAAATTAGAGGGCTAGCATACTGGAGATGAAAAGGCTTACGTGAAGGTAGGGGAGAGGGTGGGAGGGAGGAGAAGAGAAGGTTAAACAAAACTAAAGATGTGTGAAAAAGCCATATGGAAATCTACTTCTTTGTTAACTAATTAAAATTATAATTTTTTAAAAAAGAATTTGAAAAGAAGTATGCTGTGTGGGTGATTATTGTAGCTTCTATGAGCCATAGATTCCTATAAGAAAATCCAAGTACCAAGGGCAGGATACCGCCCAGTGTGTTGTTGACCAAGGAAGGACTTGAGGTACCCATGAAGAACATAAGCTATTGCCAGTTTTTGATTACTCACCAGAGCTGGAGGGGAAGACTCTGCTGCAGAAAATAGACACTTGCTTCATGTGCTGGACTCTGAGTAGGCAAACTGGAACTGGGCTACAAGCTTCTTCCCTGCTAGCTCACTGTCATAGTGCTGGAAGGTGCAACACAGGCTGCTGGGGGAGAAAAGTCATCAACAATCTTAAGCAGCAATGAACCCTGTGGCCTTCTGACCTATGGCTGGGAAGGTCACAAGTCCTAGGGGAAAAATCAATAGTATTGTTTAGCTACATGGACATATTATGCCCACCAAATTGCTCTAAATACACTTGTGTTTATTCCTATATATTAGTGCAGATCTCATTTTTGGTTAGAGAAGTTTGTGTTTTCAGATGACAGTGACTGCTTGCTAGACTCAAAACGCTGAGAAGTCACAGTTGAGTGTTTAGCACTGAGTGAGATATCTCTATCACACCTTCCACTCGCTTAGGGAGTGTAGAGGATGAGGTGGTCAAAAGAATGCATGAGCCGAAGGATGGGGATGAACACTTTGGAATGTGCTGCTGGACACAAAGTTATCATTGTATCTGGGCCCTCACAAAGGCTGCTGTTACCTGCACAAGACATGCATAATCTTGGGCCCATCAGCAGATTACCGAGGATAATAAGGAGGGCAGAAGAGCTGGTTCAACTGGGGGTGACGAAGAGATGGGACAAAGGAGGGTTGGGGGAAGGGAGAAGGTAATGGGAGGGAATTAAGTTCAAAATAAACTATATACATGTATGAAAATTGTCAATAGATAAAATAAGGTACTATCACTTTCCTGGGGATTGAGAGGTTTTTTTAAATTTTTTATTATTTATTTATTTATTTAAGAGAGAAAGACAAAGAAAGAGGTAGAGGGAGAGAGAGAGAGAATGGGTGCACCAGGGCTTCTAGCCACTGCAAACGAATTCCAGACACATGCGTCCCCTTGTACATCTGGCTTATGTGGGTCCTGGAGAATCGAACCATGGTCCTTTGGCTTTGCAGTCGAATGCCTTAACCAATCTCTCCAGCCCAGGATTGAGGTTTTAACAGGAAAGATTTAAGATGAAGTAATTAAACTTTTCAAATAGATGTTCAACCAGACAGCAGGGTGGGGTGTTCCAGATGGAAGCATACAGGTCAGCAAGTAACCAGAATAGGACAGGAAGGGCAGTCCCCTGTTGGCAGAACCCACGGCCCAGGTCTCCCCAGTGGTGTCAGCTCTGTCTGCCTCTCTGTCGAAGCCCGTGTCCCCGTGCTCCCGACTTTGCACAGCTGGTCCAGGACTGCTCTCATGGTCCCATAGTCTCAGAGAAGAGAAACACAGCCAAGGGACACTGGCCTGTGTTCTCTGTGGCACCTGCATTCCTACAGTCTCTCTTTCCACACTCTGCCCTATGTCCTTTGTAAGTCTAGCATGCTGGCCACTGCCACATGTTTTGTGGGGAGACCCTAAGCCAAGAGCCATTGAGTGAGCCATCCTGTTGGAACTGAGTTTGTGGGGCACTCTGTAACACACGGATGTTTCTTATGGAACTCTCTTTGCAGGTCTCTTCCTTGAGATCTGCGTGCATTCCTCTGTCAGAGGCCCTGGGCCACCTGGACAAGCCAGGGGCTGACTGCACTCGAGAGTGTTCCACTGTGTATAAAACTCTTTGTAAAATATCCAAATTTACTCTTTTGTAGGACTTAATATCTAAAACCAAGTACCTTAACTTGAACAGTTTTGGAACCCTAGCAGAAAGGATCATTTCTTGATTCCCCCTAATAGCTTCTGTAACTGAGACTCCTAAAGTCCCTTGGGTCACCATCTGCCATCTCAACCCTCACTATAAAGATTAGGGAGATGATTTTGAGTAAGAGCCTGAGAAGGTTTGTGACTTTCTCAGGACCCAGAGGGCCATTGTGACCACAGACAGTTCTAGGTGGGCCGAGAAGAGGGCGCGAGGCTAGGATGGAGGCTGCAGCAACTTCTTTGGACAAAAGGCTTGCCCATGAGCATGTTCAGCACCGAGAAGACATAGCATGAGCCGAGGACCAAGTTTTGGTTGTAACCACTCTGCAGTAGCCTGGCGTGGCCACCTGCACCCAGGTGAAAAGTGCTTGAGTCAAGGTCCCTCTGGAAGACCTATGGCATTTACCCAGTATCCCCAGTTCAGGATCCCAGGAGTTTAACATGCATCTTAATCTCCCCTGTGAATTCTTCCTGTGTGATGGGAAGAACTCTGCATCACTCCAGTCCTTGTGTTTAATGTACAAACATGCATGACCCTTAGGTCTTCAGTGTGAGCAAGGCTGGAGCTCCATGTGGCCCTGGCCTAATTTGCTGTCTCTATGCCTCCAGCAGACAGTGTCTTTGTGCCTGGACAAGGCCATGAGGAATTACCTGAGGTGTTTCAGGTTTGCTAAGCATGTTTTGTGGTTTTCTGTTTGCAGTATGTGTTTTGCTAATGCTTATGAATGCTGGGAGAGATACTAGACTAATGTTCAAAGGCAATTGAAATAATAAACATCTGCCTTTTGTTGGGGTCTAAGACTCTCAGGTATATGAAAAAAGGCCCCCCACTTGTGCACAAGAGTTTCAAAATGAAGGGAACTCCCCATCAGTTGATGAAACGATCATTTGGTATACAGCTTGCTTTGAAAAAACCATGAGGGCCTGAGGGTGATTCCTGAATCCATGTAAATGCAGGGTATGATGGTGTGTGCCTATAATCTCACTGGCTGGCCTTTCTACCCTAATCAGTGAGCTCCAGGCCCAAGAGAGACCCTGTCTCTAAAAAGGCAATTGAGACTTATTCCTGAGAATAACACCTCTGGCCTTCACATATATGAGTGTACATGCAGATGCACACACACACACACACACACACACACACACACACACGAGACTACACATACATGCACATACAGACAGACATGTGTGCCTAAAAGAGGGAGAACCCCACATCAGGGAGGCAGAGAGTTTGTAGCCGGTGAGAAGGCATGCCGTGGGTCTTCACAATCTCAATGATCAGATAGACAGCATGCCTGCTTTCCTCCTCCTCATGTAAGAATCCGCCCAAGGGTGAAGCACTAACCCAGTTCTCAAGGCTTACCAGTGAGACCAGCTTGGCACATGAGAGGGACAGCCCTGCTCGCTGGAGTGTCAGGTGAAGGTCAACCACTCCTGACAGCCTTCTGGCCTCCACAGCACACCCAGCATGGCTCTCCAGAGCTCCCCACCTGTCTTTGCGCCCCTCTGCTGGTGTCCAGGCCTTCATCCCCGGGAGCAGAAAGCAGGAAGGATAGGCAGCCATGCCCCAGCCTCCCTGGACCCTCCCCTTCTTCCCCGCAACAGCCTCACACCCATCAATTGACGCCTTCAAAGTGAGCATCTCCTCCAGCCTCAGCCATGTCTGCTGACTTCAACTCTGTCACTCCCTGTCCAGCTTGTCTCTCATTCACCCTCAAGCACGGTCTCTTCCCTTGCCTTCCGCCAGGCCTTCCCTGACCACTCTGTGGGCTCTGTGCTCTTCCCCACCCTCATCCACCCACAGGACTCCAAGCACTGCTGAAAGGACTCCGAGCCTGAATTGCCTCTGGGGTGTCTGAGCGCATTCAAGCTGCCAGGACAGAACACCACAAACTGGGCATTTTAAATGACAGATATTTATTGCTCATGGTCCAGGAGCCAGACAAGTCCATGATCAAGGTGTTTTGCAGGAGCTGTGTCTGGTTAGGAGCCCTTACTGGTTGGCACATGGTTGCCTCTCATGTCCACATGTGGCAAGATTGACCTAGTCTCATTTCATAACATTACCATGGGGTCCCACTCTCATGGCCTCATCAGAGCTTACTACCTTCTGAAGACCCCACCTCCAAATGCTCTCCCATTGGGACACAGGGTTTTAACAAAAGAACTTTGGGAAGATAGTGTGATATTTTGATACATGTATAGATGGTGGGGTAAATCAAGCTAGTAAACATCTCGATCACATATGGACCTGGATGGGTGTTGGCCCAACATTGTCCTAAAACAGAGTCTTTCCCATATGCCATAGGAAGGCTTCAGGGAACCATGTTCTTCCACTGGGCCCACAGTGCTCTCCAAATGTCTGGATGGCCTGGGAATAAGACTCAAGTGTCATGCTGGATCTCTCTCTCAGTCCTCCCTGAATGGACAGCTGGCCTGGTGGGCTTCCCACAGGAACAGGACCCCCTACACATTGTGGTAGGCCAGCTAGGCAGTCTGAGAGAAGGCAGAGATTACACAAGATGGAAAGGACCAGGATGGAGGCATATAATAGCAGGGATGGCCGGGTGCTCCCACTGACAAGACGGAGATCCTGAGTAAGTTGGTCCACAGAACCACACAAGGCAATCACATCCAGTTTTGGAAGTCATGCAGCTCTGAGACTTTCTTGTCACACACTGGTCTGTGTTTTCACTGTTGTAAAGCACGGGTCTCAGAGAAACAGAAGCTAAGGGTAGGAAGGATCCAGTCACAAAATGGTCCTGCCAGGGAGATGAAAGAATGCTCTATAGGAAGCATAAGAGGTAGTTATTTAAAACCACTAATTTTCTACCAACAAATTCTCACTCAGGTTGGATCAGTTAATGTATGTGTGCCCGCCACTTGGTGGATAGATACAGAAAGTGTTGAAAGGATACATAAAGGAGTATTACTCAGCCGTAAAGAAAAGCAAAATCATGTTGTTTTCAGGAAAATGGATGGAACTGGGGAGCGTCAAATTAAGGAAAATAAGCCCAGAAAGACAAATGCAGCATGTTTTTTCTTGTACATAATATCCAGATTTTAAAAAGACACAAAGGTAGAAGGGGAACTATGTGGGAAAAGGACCAGAAAGAGGAGGAAAGGGGCAAAAGAGAGCAATGAGAGGGTGGATGTGATCCATGTATGTTATATAGATGTGAAAAACGTCAAAAACCCTTCATTTTTCACATCTGACATATGCCAAAAAATGCAGAGAATGACCCTAAGGAGGGGTGTTTCTTCTGTATTCTGCAACTGCCTTCAAATTCAGAAAATGGTTATTTCAAATAGACTTAAAACTAAAACTTCAGATTTTGATATCACATCATCCAACATGACATTTATTTTCATTTTCTTTCTCTGTTTCCATCATTAATTTTCAAAGCATGTGCTGGGATGTGGAGACACAGGGTGGGAAGCAGGCCTTGCTGGGGGGTTGGTGCCCACCCCAAAGCACTGCTCCACTTTTAATAGGGCTTTTGTTTTAGTTCCATAAGCTGATTAGTGAGGACAGGGCTTTAATTGGGGTCCTCGTTTTCTTTGAATCTTTGGAAGACATTAGGGGTTTTTTTCACTCGCATAATTAATGAGTGGTGGAAATCTTCCCAGGAATACTTTTGTTCTCACTTATTCGTGGAGAGAATTGCCCGGTCCTGGCCAAGGCAGGTTAGGGTTCCACACAAAAGACATCTTAATGATGTCAAAATGAAGTGCACATTTCTCACCTCTAGAGCACAGAGAGTGGAAGAGTACCCTTTTCTACCAAGTAGCCAGTCTGCCCAAAGCCTTCTCCCCGCACTTCATTGTGAGCTGGGCGCACAAATCCGCACAAGTGGGAGAGCCTCCCGCCTGGGCCCCAGAGCAGCAGTGGGAATGGCCCTCGGTCGCTGCAGGAATGCGTTTATGATCATGCATTGCTTAAGTCTGTTTTTATTTCTCATTTTATGGAAAATGCAGTGGTAATCCCTTCAGAATTCCCCTCCGCTTAAATCTCAGAGAGCTTTCTCGGCCGCCTCTTAACGTCTCAAGAGTCCTTCAAGTTGCGTAAGCCCATATTCAACAGGTAAAGCCCACTTTGTTCAGTAGAGATGGCTAGAAATAATGTGAAATTAAAGATTTAATCTCCTGGGGGTGACGCAGGCTTTCCTTAGCCTGTCACAAAGGACTGAGAGGCCCAGTGAGCACCGCCTCCGGAAGCAGAAAGGTCTTTGATTGGCAAGCCCGCTGCACTGATCCTCAAAACTATGTTGCTAGAAACTTTATTAATACAGTAGGCAAAGAGGCCATGACACAGTCTTAAATGTTAAGGGGAGATTCTGTTTCATGATGAAGTTTGCTTCTATTATTAACCTAATTGGCAGAACTTATGTGCAGCAGGAAAGGGATCCAGCTTTGGTGACAAATTAAGTACCTTTTCATACTCACAGGGAACCCCCGCCCAGGAACAAGTGGCAGGCGAAACAACACTGATAAACCAGGGCTGGAAGAGAGGAGTAGAGGTTCCACTGGAAGGGACGCGCTCTATGGTTCATTGCCTATCATCTCGGGAGGCTTTGAAACAAAGTAATTTATATATGGTCTGTAATTAGAATTGTTACCAAATTGAGTGTTGTTTTGGAAACATGATAGGAAAATTTCAGTGAATATCTGCTACCTTGTTTCTGGAGACCCAAAAACATGCTTTCTGGAATTTTATGCAAATATTCTGCCCCGGCCCAAGGCAGAAAGGGCCCCTATGCACACTTCCTGCATCAGCTTTTCCTGAAACTATGTGAACAGGTATGTAATACCCAAAACAGGGTACCAACAACTGACCAAAGAGTGGTTCACTAAAGTCCAACTTGGAAACCAATCAGCCTACTGGGTTTACTACACAGATGAGGGGCTACTTTACTTACAGGAGCTTGGATGAGGGGTTACTTACAGGAGCATGGGTGAGGGGCTACTTACAGGAACATGGGTGAGAATTACTTACAGGAGCATGGGAGAGGGGCTACTTACAGGAACATGGGTGAGAATTACTTACAGGAGCATGGGTGAGGGTTACTTAGAGGAGCATGGGTGAAGGTTACTTACAGGAACATGGGTGAGAGTTACTTACAGGAGCATGAGTGAGGGGTTACTTACAGGAGTACGGGTAAGTGGCTACTTACAGGAGCATGGGTTAGGGGTTACTTACAGGGGCATGGATGGGGGTTACATAAAGTAGCATGGGTGAGGAGTTACATATAGGAGCATGGGTGAGGGTTACTTACAGGAGTATGGGTGAGGGGTTACTTACAGGAGCATAGGAGAGGGTTACTTACAGAAGCATGGATGAGGGGTTACCTATGGGAGCGTGGGTGAGGGGTTACTTACAGAGCATGAGTGAGGAGTTACTTACAGGAGCATGGGTGACCCTGAAAGCAGCTGCATCACCATAAAGTCCCACCATCATGAATGACGACTTCATGGAAGCTGCATCATGGAATCCCCATCATCTGACCCTCTAATGCCTGTATTCCTCAGCATCCCCCAGAGCATGTATAGGTAGGAGGGAGGGCAGGAGGGGGTAATAGCCAGAACCCCAGGTAAGGGTCTATGGACCCCCTTCTCTGGAATGTCAACAGCTCCATTACCATGGACCTGACTGTGACTGTATCATTCTGCTCCTTTTGTGGCCATGACTACTGAGCCAAGGTTATCTCTCTTCCAGTGATCATGCTCATGATCTGCCAAGAGGAAAAGGCCACATTCAGCCATAAATTTCTCAGCATCATGGGACTGTCCTTCTGGGATACCCATGGGGAAAATTTCCTACCTCTGGGTGGAAGAATCCAGACAGCAATGAGATGAGGTGGTGTACATGGTGATCAAAGTGGAGGATCCAGGATGGAAACCCACTGAGGTCTGGTGTGGAGGAGTAGCTATAAGATGAGGTTCCTGTATGGCCAGACTGGTGGAAACTCTAGAGAGAGGTCCCTTCCCTGACATCTTGCTTGATGAACATATGGCCATTGTGGAGGCATTTGCTAGAGAAAAGGAGATCATTTTGAAGGTCAGCTATAGCATTCTGGATGTGGTGCCTGGTCAGACAGTTGTCAGAATACAGCAAGCTATGAGGTATGTAAAGTCCCTGCCCCCAAAGGCCTAGTACTGGCAGAGCCAGGGGGGCCCTGGAAAGCCCATGGCCTAGAAGTCACACACACAGGACCCAGAAGCACATACCAGTAGCAGATTCTCAGCAGCACAATTGAATGGAGATCTGAACTCATTTGATGATAAACAGACCTATTGCTACAAAAGACAGAGCAAGAAAATGTGTGGAAAAAGAGGAATGTTTACACAAGCGCATATTGATGGAGAAGGGTCACATTGTTACAAGATTTGGTTTCTACTCCAAAGGATTATGGAATCTTCAGGACTGAACCATTGCCATCACTACTACTGACAAAGTACGACTGTTGGGGGCTGACCCTGATCTGGGCGCAGCTGAAGCAGGGAGGGTCATTTAGATGTCCCTTATCTGGCCCTGAAATGATGCAACACAGAAAACATTGCTTGCTGATGCTTTTTCTCATTCTCCATGTCACTGGAACAGAAAATGTGTCTGGTGTACCCAAGGACACCTTCAGCTAACTAGGACTCATGCAAAACAGGGATCAAGACACCCTTGCTAAGAGGGACCTGTGATGGCATCCCTGGGCTTTGCAAGGGTGTCTTGATCCCTGTTTTGATTATCTATTGTGGTGTGGCAAACTTGATCCCTGTTTTAGATCTTTTTTGCTATGTCACAAACTGCATACACAAAGCAGCAATTCCTGACCCATCACCATGGTACAGACTGTGCTCAGCCAGACGTCTCTTCTGCTCCAGGTAGCCAGGACAGAAATATCAAAGATGCTTCATTTCTCCTTGTCTAGCACAACATGGGGCCTTCTTTTTCTTATAAATCCTAGGGCAGACATGCCACCCTGTTCAGATTTGTGACAGGAAGAGTATAGATGGGGCATTTTGCACAGTGGTGGAGGGTGACCAAGGAGAGCTGAGACCCACGTTTCTCTTCCCATAATGGTGGTTATCTTGTAACAATGCACAAAGGACAAGGGACAGAGAAGGTGGGTGCTATATATGTGGTAGCACAATTAGCTTCTATGGCAGCCCAGGGCTGCTGTACATTATGTGAAGGGACTGAAAATTATACAGTCCAAGCTACTGATCTTTTAATTTACTTGTCACCAAAAACCGTCTTAACTTAAAAATAAAGCACAAGGAGCTGGAGAAGACAACTTTGTGGTCAAGGCATTTGCCTACAAATCCAAAGGACCCAGGTTCAATTCACCAAGACCCACATAAGCCAGATGCACAAGGGGGCACATGCATCTTGAGTTAATTTTCAGTGACTGGAGGCCTTGGCATGCCCATCCTCTCTCTCTCTCTCTCTCTCTCTCTCTCTCTCTCTCGATCTATCTATCTCTATCTCTCCCTCTCCCTCTTTGTCTCAAACAAATAAAGGTCAGGGGAAGAGATTGAGTAAAGGAAAGGTGGAGGGAGGGCTAATCAAAATCTAAGAGGATATAAATAAATCATATGGAATCCTCCGGTTTTGGACAATGGAACACTCAGGAGCCATACTTGGTTGCTAGAAAATTTTCAGTGCCAGGGATGGGATACCTTCCAGTGAGTTGTTGGCCAGGGAGGTCCCTGGTGCCCCCAAAATATTATAGGTCATTGCCAAGGCCCTTGGTTCCCCACCAAGAATAGATGGTAAGACCCTATTGCTGAAGACTCCACATACTTGGGCTGCAAGGTCACTGAGAAATCCTGCTGGAACTGAGCTGATAACCTCCTCCATGTAGACCAGCTGAAAGAAAGCTAGAAGAAGCCATTCTGCATGCAGTTCTATGGGAGAAAGAGAAATCACCAGTGAAGATACTCAACAGTGGGCACTGCAAGCCTTATATTTGGCCAGCCAGGCCAAATGAGCCAATGGGTACAATAGTGGCACATCTGTTATGGGGGAAACTAACTGCCCTCTAATTGGACTGGAGGCCAGCTCCATGGGAGGGAATACATCCCTGATACTGAAAACTTAAAACAGGGGTAGTCATGAGCCCTAAGGGTGTAATGTCTGCTGTCGTCTGGCTACATGTATATACTATGCTTATCCAACTGCCCAGTAACACTTCTGTTAATGTTCATACTCTTATATTAATGCTACTCTCACTTTTGGTAGAGAATCTTCTCTTTTCAGATGGCAGTGACCTTGGGATGTCTCAGAAGGTATCATGGTGATGGAAAGAAATGACTGCAGTGCTCAGCACTGCAATATCTCTATCACACCGTCCAAGGCTCAGGGTCTAATGCGGAAGAGGTGGTGGAAAGAATGTAAGAGCCAAAGGAAAGGTAGGGCTCCATACAACATGTTCCCTCCAGACACAAAATGGCCTGGATATCCATGGCCTCACAGTGCCTGACACTACCTGCACAAGATCATCATAAGAGGAGGAAAAGATCATGACATCAAAATTAAAAGAGAGACTGATTGATATGGGGAGGGGGTATGATGGAGAATGGAGTTTCAAAGGGGAAAGCGGAGGGAGGGAGGGTATTACCATGGTGTATTTTTTATAATCATGGGAGTTGCTAATAAAAATTTGGAAGAAAAAAAATAAAGTATAAAATTATTTTTCTTCTAAAAATACTGTTTATAATTATTCAAGAATTTGAGATGTGTGTTTCTTTGTTCTCCTAACAATATCACTTAACTAGGTCCCCTTGACTACATCACTGAGTTGCACCTCTGTGACAGTAACCAGCCAGCCCTAGCTAGGCTTCCTGGAACCAAAAATCTCTCCTGAACTTTCATTTGCAGATCACAGTGAAGACTATGGCTTTTTTTTGCTGACACATAAGTCAGGAGCAGCCTACAAACACCAAGGTTTCACTGCAGCCCCTGCTTTGTATAATCTATTCACAGCTCACCTTATAACCTTGTCATTTCATTCCATTCTTTGAGATTATCCTTCTGAGCATAAAAAAATGACAGCTGTCTTACTGTCACCAAAACCAGCTCTGACAGTATCAAGGAGCTTATGTGTGGCCATATCATCTTCAAGCAACCACAGGAGGTCAAAGCTATTACTATGGGCATGTTGAGGAAACTGAAACTTAGGGTAATAACTTACTAAGAAACAGTGTGCATGAGCAGAAATCTGGTGGACAAGCCCAACTGTGTCACACTGCTTTTCCACTTTTCAGCAGAGCAGTTGCAAGTATGGAGGTGTCTCTAGTACTTTTACTGGTATGGACACCAGTGGGGATTTTGGAGTCAAAAGAAGACATCAGAGGCAAGGTACTAGAGCTTGGAGCTGCCTTGGCGTATGCTAGCCTGACTCTTCCCACTTGGGCCCCTGCTCCTGAGGCTTCTACCACCTCCCAACAGCACCATCAGCTGATCAAGTTTTAGCATATGGGCTCCAGGGAGTCAGTTTTCAGTTCCAGCCCCTAGCAGTAAGTTTGTTTTAAAAAGAAACTTGGCCCCCATTGCTCATGCCCTTCTGAAGTAATAAGTCCAAGGAGATACAGATGGGGCATCAAGAGCATGTGCTAAACACATTTACTTGATCAGTTTCCAATTAATTTAGACTTTTATCAAAGTATTCCATGCTCAAAGTTTTTAAAGGTTACATGATGTATTGTTCATTCCACATTGCTTATTAAGCTTAGCATTGCTGCCATAGATAAAAGCAGAGAGAGAAAACTTTAAAGATAGTCCCATCCAGAAATAATAAGGCATGAGTACATATTATTAAATGTCCATAAAGTATTTACAGATGGTATATCTATAAAAATTCATGTGCCATAACAACTAAGATTCATGGCAGGAATGCAAGGATGGTCAGTATTTGGAAATCACTTGATGTAATCCACCACATTAACAGACAGAAAAAAATTCACATGATCAGATCATTTGGATAGAAAAAAGTATTGGATAAAATTCACTACCTAGTCATGATAGCACTAGAGAACTTCCTCACTTTGAGAAATAGCACCCACAAAATATCTACAACTAATAGTATAGTCAGTACTAAATGATGGAATGTTATTGTAGTCAATACTGAATGACTGGATGTTTTCTCCTAAAAAGTAGGACATGGTAAGCATGTTGAATCAACATCATCATTCAGTACAGTACTGGGAGGTTGAGCCATTGCAATATGGCAAGAGAAGGAAATAAAAGCCATGCAGATTGAGAAGTATGAAATAAGACAATGTCCACGTATTAATGACATGTTTACATGCATGAAAAATTCCAATACTTTTACCAAGAGAACTTCTAATTAATTAGTACAGCAAGTTCACAGGATACAAGTTAAATGTCTAAAATCAATTGTATTCCTACATTAGCAATGACTGCATGAACATCAGTGTTAAAATAGAGTATTGTATAATTATTCATGAAATTTAAATGCTAAACAAAATTAAATCTATCAAAACATGTTCATGTGCTAGAAGCTGGATCTCCAGCACAGCAGTATTGAGAAGGAGGGTCTTGGCTGGGCTGTACAGGCTCTGCCCTCACTGGTATATGAATGCGATTTTCTGAGGTAGATTCAATATTGGAAGAGTAGAAGTATGAGCTCCTCACTTGTAACAAAATACCTGAGATTACTAACTTAGAAGGAGGAAGGTTGATTTTGATTGGTCTCTTTTCACCCAGGTCTGGAGATTCCAGTGCATAGTTGCTTGGCTTCCTTGCTTTAGTGTTTGTTGTGAGGCTGGAGTCCCAGGAGCTCCTTCAAGGGAATAAATCTAATGTCTTCCTTCCTTCAACTACCTCCAGCTCTCAAAGGTTCCACCATCTCCCAATAGACCACAGACCAGTGACTAAGTCTTTAGCATATAGACTTTTGGTACAGTTAAGACCCAAACCACAGCAGTGGATTTGTAATAAATATAAGTCTGGGTCACACACTCTCTTTCCCTTCTGTCTCCCTCCATAGAGTAACAGTTAAATGCCCTTGGTACATGTAAGCACCTTAACCTTCGACTGAAAACTGTTAGAAACCTGAACCAAATAAACCTGTGTTCTCTCCAATCGCCTAGCCTCAGGTTTTCTGTTATAATATGGCAGAATGGACTCAGACAGATGCTGGCCAACATGTCATGTTCCTGGACAGTGAGACTTAACCTAGAAAAATGTCATTTCTCTCTGCCTAGCTGATAGACTGTTTTACACAATTCCTATCGAAATCACAGAAGTTTTTTCTTGTGATAACAAGCAAAGTTCTTCTAAACTTAAATAGAAATGCAAATTAGACCGAATAGCAAAAATAATTCTGAAGAAGATTAAAGTGGGAAGAATCAGGACACATATCTCAAGACTTACCTAGCTGGTGTACTAAGGGTGGTGTCATTGGTTCAAGGACAGACACACAGGTCCAGGCACCGGGCAGACAGCTGAGAAGAAGGCTGGAATAAATCTACAGACTGGTGTTTGCAGGGCCGCCAGCACAGAAGTTGGAAGGAGGAACATCTTTCCAATAACCGGAGCTGGAGAAACACTCAGATAATACTCAGGCCTTACTAAAATGGATTATTGAAACTATAAAACTTTAGAAACATAAGAAACTGTCTTCAAGATTTAGGTCTAGGAAGTTTCCTTGGACTTAACCAAAGGCATGATCCAAAAAAGAAAAAAGAAGTGAAATGAATGACTTTTACTCTGAGATACTAGCAAAAAAAAAAAAAAAAGAAGAAAATATTTGCCCACCATATCTGACAAAGGACTAGATCCTAGCAAATACACGCGTGGCTCTTAATGCTTTCTAAACACAATAGTGAGCAGAAAGAAATGAAGATATTTCACTGAATAGAATATAGTGTCATTATTGTAGTTACCTTTGTGTTACTGGCACAAAGCACCCAACCAAAAGTGGCTCGTGAGAGGAGAGGGTTTTTATTATTATTATTATTATTATTATTATTATTATTATTTTGGCTTGCAGTCTCAAGGGGAAGTTACATGATGGCAGGGAAAACATGGCTTGAGCAGAGGCTGGACATCACTCCTTGATACTCCAGGTGGAAAACAGCAGCAGGAGAGTGAGCTGAACTCTAGCAGAGTGGGGCTGGCTATAACACTCCTAAGCCTGTTCCTAATAACAGACCTCCTCTAGCAAGGCTCCACTTCCCAAATTTCCATCAGCTGGGAATCAAGCGTCAGAGCATATGTGTCTATGGAGGACACCCAGTTCAATGCATCACAGTTATCAAGCAGGTCCATGGAGAAGTTCAATACCATGACCACCAAGGAAAAGCAAGCCCCACCCCATCAGAATGGGTGGTAATATAAGTCTTCAGATGTGTGTCCTGATTGTTCCCATTTGAATCTTCTTCAGAATTATTTTTGCTATTCTATCTAATTTGCATTTCTATTCAAATTTTGGTAAGGATATTCAGACTGGATCCCCCACCATTGCTGGCTTGAAGGTGCATGTCTTCAAAAAATGGATGGGAGTTTCTTATGTCACAAGTCATGCAACTACCATAGACCCAAGCAATTGTATTCCAGAAATTTACCACAGGAAAATGAAAAGGCATACTCACATGAAAACCTGTGCACATGTACCTAAGGCAGCTCCTTTCACTATAGCTTCAAGCAGGAAGCAACTCAAAGGCCCTTCAACAACCAGGGCTTCAGAAGACTGGTAGAGATGGGGAGGTAGATCAATCTGTATAAGCACTTGCCATGCAAGCAAAGGACCTAAACTTGGATCCCCAGAGCCTGCATGAACTCCAGGCATGGTGGTGTGCTCCTATCATCCAACCACTTGAGAGCCAGAGACAGGTAGAAACCCGGGGCAAATGGCTAGGTAGACTAGTCCAGTTGAAGAGCTCCAGGCTCAATGAGAAACCATGTCTCTATAAGTAAAGGGGAAAAGAATTGAAGACACCCAAAATTTATTTCTAGGTTCCACACATATATGCACACATGTGCATACACACACACGCAAATGAACATACACATACTCACACACACTCACAAAACTGTGGTATGTTCATATCATAAAACACTTGACAACAAGGAGAAGAAACAAACTATTGATATAATTGAAACATAAACTAATCTTCAAAGTCTTAGACCAAAGGGGGGGGGGCACAAGTTTACATGGCTACATACTGTATTATTCCACTCATATAAACTTCTTTTTACAATATTTCCATTTATTTACGTGCAGAGAGTGGGGGAGAGAGAGAGAGAATGTGGGCATGCTAGGGCTTCTAGCTGCTGCAAACGAACTCCAGATGCATGGGCCACTTTGTGCATCTGGCTTTATGTGGGTAATGGGGAATCAAACCTGAGCTGTCAGGATTTGCAAGCAAGTGCCTTTAACTGCTGATCCATCTCTCCAGCCCTTATAAACTTCCTAAAGTAACAAAATTCTGACAATTGAAAGCAGGTTAAGTCAGTGGCTACTGTGTGGGAGGTCACCCAAAGATTCTTATGGTCTGTTTTGCCTTGTGACTGTGCCATGGCCCTGGTTGTGAATCCATGCTCTAACTCTGCATGCTTCAGCACAGGGGAAGAGGGTGACGTGCACACAGGATTGCTTGCTGTTATTTCTGTGCACGAATCTACAACTCACTCAAACACAAAGGCTCAATGAAACAAAGACGTCAAAGCACAACGATGGAATGAGGTTCAAAGCTCTGAGGGTTGGAAGTCAGGAGAGTTATAAGTGATTTTTCTAAGGGATTTCTAACGGGAAATGGGTCAAGTTCCTAAGCAATGCCATGGACAAAATCTTAGATCACCACCAAACCTCAGTCCCTGGCTTGGAAGCTGAACTCAACTACCCACTGTGCTCAGCGATGGGGATGACTTCAACAGAGCTACAAGTATAAGGAGGAAATCCAGACAGAGTCGCGGATCAAAACCCGAGATGAGCCCTCTGAAGCCCTAGTAACTAGTCCTGGAATGTCTCCAAGGGCACACAGGCAGGATCCCCAAGTCACCCTCCTATGACCCTGTTCTGTAAGAAGGTCCAGGATGCAGCTAGAAAAGCACAAGACAGAAGAAGTTGACATAGAGCCAAGAGAGAGGGTATCTCACTCCACACAAGATGGCAAACTAGAACCCTGACACATGAGGAAAGCTCATGTGGAGAGAATGACAGAACCACGGATGAGAACAGTCAGCCAGAGGACAGGAACGCAGGATGACTGCAGAATGTCTCAGAGATACTTTAAGCATGAACAGTCTGAAGTTAAATAGTAACAGGTAGACAGGAGAAAGAAACCAGGAAGAAACCTTAGAAATTAATAATTTTTAAGTGATTATAGTTGCTTTTTAAAAAACATTCAGCTCTGGGCTAGGGAGATGGCTCAGTCATTAAGGTCCCTGATGCACAATCATGAGAACCTGAGTAAGGATCTGCAGTTACCTGTAGAAAACATCAGGCATGAACCTGTACTTGGTGGGGAGACAGGAGGACCCCTGGGGCTTGATAGCTGTCCTGTATAGACAAATCGATGCACTCACACAAGGACAGAATATCCAATTTGTAGGGGCTGGCAAGATGGCTCAGAAATTTAAGGCATATGCCTGTCTGCCTGGATTCATTTCCCCAGTACCTACACAATCCAGAAGCAAAAGTGGCACATGTCTGGTGTTTGTTCATAAGAGCAAAAAGCCCTACGACACTCATATACACACTCACACATGTGCAAATAAATAAACATTTTTTAAAAGAGCTTCCAATTGAGTCAGAGGAGCTCTAAAAGGAAAAGGACAAATGCTGAAGAAGTGAGATTCGTTGGGATTGAAAATGCACTCAGAAAAGCCAGGCATGGTGGTACACGCCTTTAATCCCAGCACTCGGGAGGCAGAGGTAGGAGGATTGCCATGAGTTCAAGGACACCCTGAGACTCCATAGTGAAGTCCAAGCCAAGCTAGACTAGAGTGAGACCCTACCACGAACAACCAAATACATAAATAAAAAGGTGGTGGGGCTGGAAAGACGACTCATTTGGAACTTGCAAGCATGAGTTTAGATCTCCAGTGCCCATATAAGTCAGGTGCTGTTGTGCATACCTGTTATGCGAGTCCTGGGGGGGGGGGTCCATGGGATTTGCTATAACCAACTAGTCTAGTGAAAATCAGTGAGTTCCAAATTCAGTGAAAAGATCCTGTCTTAATTAGGTGAAAAATAGATTAAAACATGACTTCCACCTGACCTCCACATACATGTACATACACTTGCAAAAAGAAAAAAAAAAAGCCAATGCTTTGTGTAGAACAAGGTTTCTTCCTGAGCAGACATAGGTGTGGGCCTGGCCTGAACACATTATCTACTGCAGGAGAGGAGTATATGGGTCTACAGGACACAGGGCTGGCAGAACCGATGAGACAGCTGCTGTTAATGTGTCAGGAATATATTCTTGGACTTTATAGAGCAGTAGTAATGTCAAAAAAAAAAAAAAACCTACCCAGCACATAGGACGTTAAGATAGGAGGATTAGCATGAGTTCGAAGCCATCCTGGGGCCACAGAGTGAGTTCCAGGTCAGCCTAGGCTAGAGTGAAACCCTGCTACAAAAAATTAAAATTAAAAAATATATATCCAGGCATCATGGCACACACCTTTAATCCCAAAACTCAGGAGGCAGAGGTAGGAGAATTGCTGTGAGTTCAAGGCTACCCTGAGACTACATAATGAATTCCAGGTCAGCCTGGGCTAGAATGAGACCCTACCTTGAAAAACCAACCAACCAAAAAAACAAATAAATAGGGCTAGAGGGTTATCTTAGCAGTTAAGGCATTTGCCTGCAAAGCCAAAGGACCCAGGTTCAATTTCCCAGGTCCCATGTTAGCCAGGTACACAAGGGGGAACATGTGTCTGGAGTTTGTTTGCAGTGGCTGGAGGCCCTGGCACACCCATTCTCTCTCTCTCTCTCTCTCTCTCTCTCTGTCTCTCTCTCCCTCTCCCTCTCTCTCTCCCTCTGTCAAATAAATAAATAAAAGAAAAAGAAAAAAAATGAAGAAAATGCAAGGGCTGGGGAAATGCCTAGTGGTTAAAGGTTCTTGCTTGCAAAGACTGATGGCCTGAGTTCAATTTCCCAGTACCCATGAAAAGCCAGATGCCCAATGTTGCAAGTGGCCCTGTCACATCTATTCTCTCTCTCCCTTTTTCTGTTTGCAGATAAATAATAAGCGAAATACATTTTTTAAAAATAAAACACACCCAGAAAGGCGTTTAATGTGAAAATAGATTTATATCTAGTCATCCCAATGATATTGTAAGATATCTCAGCAAAGGATGGGCACAGATCAGACCATATTCACGATTCACCGTATTTATGCCTGATACAAAATAGTGGATGCAGCAACTGAAGACCCACCAGAGAGATCATAGAGATTATTACCAAGTAGAGCAATAACTATGCCAACAGCAAGCATCAGTAATCAAAACTGCCAGATCATGGTGTAACACCTTCAAGGTACTGAGCAAAACACTTAACCAGAACTCTGCCCAGAGAGGCACTGGCTGTGGCCAGGCAGCAGCTCCTCACATTACAGCGTAGGTGAGCTCCAGACAACCTTGACCCTTGTGACATTCTCGCTCAGCTGTGGTGCCTGCCTGACTCTGTGAGCTACTGACACAGGTTAGGAAAGCTGGTTCAGAGAGACTGGTGATGGGATGTCTCTATTCCTCTGCTTCCATGTTCTGGCTGTCTCTGTGTCCTTAGCCAACACATTTCCAGTTTTTGCAATTGGGACTTGAAGCCCATAAGATGAATGACTTTCAAGTCCATGTATTAGAAAGTGTGTGAGTTCGGGGCTATAGATTTAGGAGTCAAATGGTAACCACTATGACAGCTGAGGGCCTGCCAGGGGCCAAGGGACCTAGGTGCTGACTCTCGTCCCCTGAAGAGTCATCCCAGGTTTCAGGTAGAAGGAGACTCAACACTCGGAATGTAGTGAGAAGGTTTCCTTGTCTGAGTTTCCCATGTGTCTGCTACCCTTCCCTGCGTGGATTTCTAGGCAGATGTGATGGTTAAGCTTGACTGTAAACTTGTTTGATTTGGAATCACCTAGGAGACACATCTCTGGGAGTGTACTGTATAGAAAACTCCTCAGAATTGAAACATTTCCTCCTTAAGAAAGGAAGGAGACTCTAGAAGTCAAATCTTGGAGAGCTGAAACTTAAAAGGTCACAGGACTACTCCTCAAGGTCATGGGAATGACAAACAACTACTGAAAGGCAGACTTTGACCAAGGTCTTGTAGCAGTTGAAACATTCCCTCCTGAAGAGGGTATGAAGAAAGCTCAGGAGACTCAGGAAGATGACAAGTCTTGGTCAAAGATTGCAAGACTCCTCCCTAAGGTTATATAAAGGGAAAACAACTGCTTGAGAAGTGACTCTTTGATCAGCCCACCTGAGCTGCCTGCAGGGGAGTGCAGTGAGCTCCAGAGATGCAGCTTCCAGGGACACTCACTCATGAAGAAGCATGGCTTGGGCTCTGCATTTAAATGCATCTCAATCAATCAAAGTACCTGTTTTTGGTCAAACAGTTCAGTAAGGATGGAGAGGCTCAGTAAAGTGCTTGTCTTATAAATATGAGGACCCAAGTTCCACCTCCAGTACTCATGTAAGATGCCAGGTATAATCCCAGCACTGCCAACCTGGAAACAGGAAGATACTTAAAGAGCACTGGCCAGCTAGTCTAGCCTAACCGGTGAGCTCCAGGCCAAGGAGAGATCTTTTCTCAGAAAAACAAAGATGGTGTGCCTTCAGATGCTGTCCAAAGTTTTCCTCTGGCCTTTACATACATGTCCACCTACACGGAAGCATGCACATGCAGATGCACCTCCCTTACCCACAGACACATGCAGAAATAATACTGTCAACCTCAGAATCATTTTTCACCTTGAAAGTGAAAATGTACGACTGGTGTTAACACAAAAACTAAGATAAGTGGGCTGGGAATATGGATTAGCAGTTAAGGCACCTGCAAAGTTTAAGATACCTGGTACGATTCCCCAGGACCCGCGTAAGCCAGATGCACAAGGTGGCACCTGCATCTGGAGTTCATTTGCAGTGGCTAGAGTCCCTGGTGCACACATTCTCTCATTCTCTCTCTCTCTCTCTCTCTCTCTCTCTCTCTCTCATAAATAAAAAGGCATATCTTTTTAAAAAAAAAAACTAAGATAAGTGCTGCAGGCTATTTCAGTGATTTTTAAATTTTATTTTATTGATTTTTTTATGAGAGAGAGAGAATGAATTGGTGTTCCAAGGCCTTAGGCATGTCAAACAAACTCCAGATGCTTGACCACCTATGTGCATGTGCCACCTGTGCACGTGTGTCACCTTGTACACCTGGCTTACATGAACTCTGGGGAGGCAAACCTGGGTCCTGAGGCTTTGCAGGTAAGTGCCTGAACCACTGAGCCCTCCGTCCAGCCCTATTTCAGTGATCTTGATAGCTGGAATGCAGGCCAGTAGGCTAAGCTTTCCTCCAACAGCAGCCTGGAAACAGAGCTCCACTCCCCCAAGTTCCCAATGATGTGCAAACAGGAGTACATTTTCTAGGCTAGCCGTACAAGTCTGCTTACCATGAGTGCTGAGTGGGTTGGCTCTACAGCTGTGTCTGTTTTGTTGACTCTCCATTTCATAGGAAGGATCTTTAAATATTAACTGCAAATATAAAACACCCCTTTCCAAGTCCCCAAGTTCTCCTCAGTGGGCCAGCTGCTTCCTCACCGATGTCGATATGCAAACGGACGGACGCTGGGATCCTCCTAGGTTTGTCTTGTCGAGACTGGACAGGGATTTCTTCACAGCATAGCTCTCAGATCAAAGAGCAGAAACCATCACAGAGGAGCTTTGTCATTTTTATCATTAATACTTACTATTGTTTAAACAATAAACATTCTGGGTTGCTTCTGGTGTCATAGTGATGAAGAATAGTAACTGGGGGAGGGGGGAAGCAGGTACCTCTTTCGAGGCCCACACGAATGTCAGACACTGAAATTCTGCATCCCTTGGATTCTGATCCTACAGGGACATATTAAGAAGGTCATTTGGAGGTCACTCGTGTCTTCTACATGATAAATCAGGTAAGAAATGGACAAAGGTTCCCACCATTTGGCGCCAAGGATCTCTCTACAGTCTAACTTCGCTCCCTCTCTCAAATCTACATGGGCCAGGGGGAAAGGTGTGCCATCTTGAACCTATGTCCAGCACAGGGTCAGGTCTTTCAACCTTGAGCCACTCTCTTTCTGTCAGAGGATATGGACTCCCACCCTGGGTTTCTTCTGCTGATGGAGCTGCTGCGGGAGATCCAGGATTCTCTGGGCTGTGTAATCTCAAAGGCAAGGCCGGGGCAGAAAACGGCAAACACGCAGAGCTGAGTAACAGGGACCAGAGCAGGGCTCCCAGGGCCACCAATTTACAACCAGCCTGCAGATCGTGTCTACTGGGAGAGATGGCCCTGCACACGATGCCTCAAAGGGAAGGGAACGCAGCTCAGAATGCAAAGGCGAGGGCAGATGGGAAAAGCTCAAAGCGAACTGGGGTGTGGTTTGCATAACCCGAAAACATTTTCAAAGCACATAATTTTCATTTCTGCTGCCCTCCCTTCAGTGCGCTTCACCCACCTGTGACCTCTTTTCCTTTGTCTCTGCCTTTTTCCTTTTGTCCCCATCCTTCCCATTAGGCCTGTTCCTCCCTCTTGTGACTGCCCCAGCCTTCATTGTTTCCAGAGCCAGCCTCCAGCTAAAAAGCCTTTTCTTTTCAATTTCTGCTAAGGTACAGAGGCTCAGCACACTGATGCCCCAAAAAGCATCTTCATTTTCAAGGAACACAGAACAAAAGCAAGCACAGCCCGAAAGACTGGGTCTCCATGGGTGGATGTCCCAGTGCCCTGCTGAGCAGCCTCCGCACAAAACAGGTCCTGTGGCCTAGGTTGACGCATGAAATATCTTCTGTCCCTGAGGCACTGTGTACCAAGAACATCTGCCCCATCATGCCACTTCTCCAGGGACCACTTGTAGGTTAATCATGTCAACGTGATGAGATCTAAGAATCACAATGGAAACAAAACTTTGTGCTTGTCTGTCAGGGAGATTCTAGATGAGGATAATTAGCATGAGAAGACCTTACCTAACTGTGGGCAGCACCATTCCGTGGTGGGGTCCCCACTGGATAAACAGGAGAGAGCAAGCTGAACATCAGCGTTAATCGTCCTCTGCCCCTAATGGTGGATGCAACGTGGCCAGCTGCCTCACAACCCCGCCACCATGCCCTTCCTGCGGTGAAGGACAATAATCACAAACTAAGCACCAAAATAACGCCCTTCCACCTGGAACCGCCTCTTTTCAGGTACTTTGTCCCAGCACTGAGGACAGTAGAAGATGTGCTCTATTCCCGAGCAGAGCCAGGCTTTTTATTTCCCACAGTGCTAACCCTGGCCACAGACGCATGGGGGACTCAGCCAGCTGTTGCAGCAAATGCACTGTGGTTTCTTCAGAGAACTTTGACCTGTCCCTCCTCTCCATCAAGGTGTCTAGGTTCTGATAGACAATATGCCCAGGCCTAATGCTTCCCTGAGAAGCCAGGCTCATGGTATGGCCTGGCAGCAACACGGTCATTAGAATGCCTTGCAATGCCCACTGTCCCCCGAGCAGCTTTCCTGGGACCTCGTGTTTGCCCATACCCTGATGCTGAGAGAGAAATGTGGAAAGACAGTGTTATCTGTGCCATAAAGAGGAGATAGGACACAGAGGCTGCGGCTATCTCTGGTCACACAGCCTGGTGACACATGTCATCAGCATTGTTTCCCCAGCCACCCAACCTGGCCAGAGAACCACACCTCCCATGGGCCATATCTGAATGAAGACAAGCTGACTTCTTGACACTTGCTTAGTGTGATTTTGATGGTTGGAAAAGCAGTAATAGAGGAGGGGCGCTTGTTGTCCAGGCGTGTCTGCAGTGTGGTGGAAAGGGGGAACCTTGCCAAGGTGTCCCCAAATAAAGGAGCTGTCCCTGCCCCTGTTTGGAGGGATGGTAAAGGGGGGGGGCACTGTCACTACACTGTCAGATTGGAAAATAGTTTCTGGGAATATGGTATATTAAATTCAGGATGGCCACCTTCTAGCTCCTGGGTTGTTTTGGTTCTAGGGACATCTAACCTTTTGACATTTTGACCTGATAATGTCAATACAAATGTGTTGGGCTGTATTCATAGTTGTCCTGGGACTCATGCAGCCCATGACCAAAGGTTAGATCTGGCTGGAACTTACTCTTTTAGAGCCACATGTTTCACTCAGTGAGAACTCATCTGATATCTCTATTCCTCAGAGACCAGCCCAAGAGTAAGGCAGGACAGAGCCTGGGAAACGCTACGGTGTTTCCCCCACTTCAAGCCGCCCATTGTCATGTGATAGCACAGTCCTCCCCCCATGCAAAGCAATAGGACACTCTCAGACTACATGAGGCCAACCTGTAGGAGTGGGCTCTAGTGCTGATCCCTATAGGAAACATCTGGCTTGACTGTGGCTCTGTTGCTATGGTACCTAAGGCCTTTGGTTTCCATGGCATCACTCCTGGAAGGTACATGAAGGATAGCTGGTCTCGCCTGCCCTTTCTTTCTTTTTTTTTCCTTTTCATTTTTCTCATATGAAAAGTAGACAAGCCTCAAGAGCTGCAGGGGGGGCATATCCATTAAAGGAGGCGTGTCGCACAGCCACCTGTGATTATACCAGTTGGTCCACCAGACACTGGGTTCCTGAGCCACCCTCTGTCAGCTCCCTGAGGATGAGGCAGTGGTGAGACCCATCAGAACTGAGAGGGTAAAACAGACTCCACGGGACACCAAGGCCAAGAGCTTATGCTCAGGGAGGAGCTGGCGCCCTTTGATGCTGAACCCCCAGCCCGCCCTGCTCCAAGCCCACATCTCTAGGGCCTGTTGTTCCCCTTCAGGACTTGGTCTGTCAATCCTTTCATTCCATTTGGAACCCTCTATATTCCTCCTAGCTCTCCGAACTGGGATAGAATTTCCCAGCAGGGTTCTGAGAAAGGGTGGCTGTCACAGACTGTGTCTCCATCCTCTCATTTTCATGCACCAATGTCCTCATGCCTTCACCAACTCTGGGTCACCCTGAACTGTCTGGGTCCCACCCTACTGGATTTGTAGTGAGCTCCCTGTTCTGCAGCACCACACACACACACACACACACACACACACCCTGTATGACCTACCCCTTAGCCCTAACTAGCCCAACATTCAGCTTTCTGAGGAAGACAGTCAGGAAGCCAGGACCCACACCAGACTTCTTTGATTGTAGCTGTTAGTTAGCATACAAAATAACGGGTTTCACTGTGACACTTTCATACATATACATCATTCTACCACTTTCGCAGAAAGGAGTATAGGGCGCTGATTATACGTAACTATAAATAACTTCATAAATTGAGCTAGAGAGCTGAAAGGGTTCTGGAAACACCGTGAGTAGGTGGGCCCTGCAGTAAGGGAAGGGTCTGGGCCATGGGAATGGGGTGTGGGGTGCGGGCGGCTGCCCCAACCTCTGAGGAGGCCTTAGGAGCTGGTGCTGTGAATAAGACTCGCTGCAAAAGTCACAGGCAGGCGTAGAGTGACTTCCTAGGTGATATCAGTGGGAACAGGAAGTGAACAGGTGCCTTCTTCCTCTGGCCCCAGGCTCCCACCTAATGCCCCCAACTGGCAGGTCTTCACAGACACCCAGCTGGTCAAGGAGAGGGGCTATAGTGAGCTTCCCCAGCATCATGGAGCAGAATCAAGAGAGGACACCTCCAATAATGGCCTCACAATGCTTTATATCTGTCATCTCTTCCAAAGTAGATGCTGTTGCCACACCCCACCAAACCCCCGTGGCCTTCCCTGGGTGGGGGGGACATCCTCCTGAGCTTTTCTGGCCTCACCACAGTATAAGGAATCCCTTCTGGTCCCTTGCTTAGACAGTGCATGGGACCTTGTACTGGAGACCCCACATCTCTAGCACAATCAACAATGGCAGGGGACTAAATACCCCAGCTATCTACCACTCCACAACAATACAAGGACACACACCTCTGGGACATCTGGCAAGACTGACCCCTCCCCCCACCCCTTTCTCTTATCACTTCTCCACTCCTTACCCACAATTTCAAGACCTCTCCCCAAGTCCTGTATGCACCCAAGTTCTTCCTCCAGGGCACGGTCTGTAGGGCAACCAAGCTAAGTATCCTTTGGGTGTCAGGTGGTCCCTTTTGACCTGAAGCCTGGAGTCATCTATGGACCTGACAGGAAGTGGCCTGTTCCAAAGTTTTCTAAGTGTTCTGCATGCTCAATTCTCATACAAAATCATAAGGTTTGTGGCTTTTGTGGACTCGCTCACTTTTGTTTATCATTGAAGCCTGCGTGAAGTTACTGCTCCGCATCCAGCCCCTCTGTCTGATTTGCTGCTTCTCATAACTTGTAATGACACTTTAGGTCAGGGTACCATCTAGAAGCCTCAGACCAAATGTCTCCATGCCACCACACGTGGCGGCCAGAATCCCTCAATGGACATGTGGGCAACTCATAGGATCTTGGGAGCGACTGAGCAAGTTCAGGCTTGTTGGTGAGCAGAACCTGTTTCTACGAGGCTGGCCTGTGTGAATAAGGGACCCTAGTGGGGCTGGAGGACAGCATCTTGACCTCCTTCCATATAGCAACATAACAGTCCACACCAGTGTCCCCCACTTGTGAAAGATCCCTATGCATGCAGACAAGACGGAACAAGACTCTGGTGAGCTTCCTGCTCCTCAGAGATCTACGGGGTGAGGTGTTCCAGGGTCCCGGGAGCAGACGACCAAAGCTGCCTGAATGGACGTGGAAAATGACACCGGAAGTCCTTTCTGTGGGCTGGGTAGATGTGTCAGTGCTAATGAACTTCAGGTCTGAGCAGCACCCCTGCTGGCCAAGTGTCTACAGCCACCATGGCCAGGCCTTTGGCAACCATGCTAAGTACTAAGAAAGAAAGAAGCAGGAAAAGATGGCTTGATTGCATGGAAACCTTGATGCAAGAAACAGGGCCACCCCTGCCCAACTAGCAGGGGTGTGCGGAGTGTGCACATGACTGCCTGGACCAGGGCAGGTGAAGCCAGAGGGTGATGGGTTCTGGTGCCTAAGAGTCTCCCAGCAGCCTGAGTTGCATAACAATGGAATTCCAGAGGCCAAGAGCAGTGGCTTTGCTGGCCCAGCTGGCCACTGCCTGTCTCTGCTGGTGGACCCCAGCCTGCTGAGCTGTTGTTGCTGCTGCACTGTCCCGCCCCATTGTCAGAGCTCGGAAATGACTGTGGTCCTTCGAAATGGTATTTCGGCTTCCGAATGAGTTTCAGAAATTCAAGGTCGTAGGATCAGTATCCTTTAAAATATTTTAAATAGCAACACACCAGCCCCTGCTATTTTTCAATGTTACATTCAAGTCTCCTTGAAGTCTCACACTAACTAGCATCCCTGGCGGTTCCCCCAAGTTGAGGGTTTTTTGAATCATATCACATGTATTACATGGTGGAACCTCACATGTAATAGGGACATATTCATTTGCTTTAGAAGTTAAGCCTATGGCTGGGCGTGGTGGCGCACACCTTTAATCCCAGCACTTGGGAGGCAGAGGTAGGAGGATAGCTGCAAGTTCGAGGCCACCCTGAGACTACAGAGTGAATTCCAGGTCAGTCTGGGCCTAGATTGAAACCCTACCACGAGAAACCAAAAACAAAGAAGTTAAATGTACATTGAATCCTTGGTGTAGGGCCACACCCACAAGGCATTTGGAGGAAGAGGTTTGAGGTGGGAGCCCTGTTGGGCAGTTTTCTTGTGCTTGCATCTCTGCCCCACTGTGAGAAGCTAGCAAGGGAGTGGGATACGTGAAGAATGCTCCTGGTTCTCAAGAACAACCCTAGGGCACGAACACCGGCTGCCCAGGACTGGGAATTGGGAAATGATGACTTTTATGTAAAGCAGAGCACAGGAAAATGGAGAAACCTGTCTAACTAGTTGCCTGGGTTTATCGGTTTCTTATTAACAGAACTTGTGCTCAGCACACAAGGCATTAGTCTTTGCTTTCGAGGACGAACACAGTTGTCATCATGGGAGAAGGTTAAAGCATAAATGCAGAGCCAGGTGTGCTGGTGCATGCGTTTAATCCAATGAGAATTTGCCTAGAAAACCCAACAAAGCAAACCCATCAATGCAAAGGGTGGCAGCCCTGGCTGACCACTGTGCAGTACTGCTTGGCTCGGTCACCTGGGCCACCGTATGACCAGAACAAATCACAATATCCATGTTACACCCTCCTGCTTCTGTCAATGAATAATTGACCACAGTTGACACATCCTCTTCAGTTCTGGAAAAGAGCAATATAGATCACTTATACCAGGTTTGAGTATAAATCACTATTATGTTACCTATATTGAAGCATTTGTAGGAGAAATTCTGGGGTTTGTCTGAGGAGACCAGGAGACACAAGGACATACCTGAAATCATGGGCTTTTGTTTTCCTCAAACCTTAGCAGTGTTTCAGGGACTCCCTGCAAGGCCTCCCCGGCATTCCAACAATAGCCTCTGTTTCCTGCTGGCTGAGAACCCAACTCCCAACTGCAAGGCCACTTTTTTGAAGTTAAGTTTCATCTCTGCTTTGATGAATGGATGCATTTGAAGGAACAGAACACTGTGTCCCCCACTGAAGATAAAGTATATAGATAGCAGTTGCAAAGGCCAGAGAGCAGAGACCCTACCAACAAAGACATTCCGTTTCCTTTAATTGTGGCTATTTTAATGCAGATTTGTGGTGCAGATCTATAAAGACTCCGTGAGATAATGCAGTTGTGCTTTAAAAAAATCTTTCCAGCTTTATAAATTGAAGAAATTAATCAAGTTAAAATAATCTTAAAGCACTCAGTGGGATTCCATCCAAGTGGTGGACAAGATATGGCCCTTTTACATGGCAGAGCGCCCAAGCCCTCTCCTCACTGGACACTGTATCTGCCAGCCACTGCTGCTCACCCAGGTGACTCAGCCAGTAGAGCACCATGGTGGCCATGACCTAAGCAAGCGACCAGCAGCTATAGCACTATATGAAAATGTGAATATTCATGAGCAATGCTGACCAAATACGGTCCAGATTGCCAGGCAGCATCTGGGCATGGAAGTGTCTTTGATAAGAAAGAGATCGAACTGTTAGAAATTGTCAGGAGTCGGCAAACCAGTGAGAGTAATCCCCACCACACCCCGGTGCAATGGAGGTCAAGTGAAGCACCTTGCCTGCTGGCAGAGGCTCATGAGACTTAAGGTTTTTCAGGACTTCATGGACCCTGTACATGTGTTTACACATGCGTGCATGTGTGCCTGTGTGTGTACATGCGTGCCTGCATGTGTGCGATCGTGCGTGTGTGCACATGCGTGCGTGTGTGTTTGAGCCATCTCTCCAGGACAGATGACTGTGCATTTCTTCACAACTTCCGACTCTTCCTAATGACACATTCCCTTTCTTCAGAAAGGTATTTAAGGCTTTGCCATGTGTATTGCATTCCTGGCCAGTTCTGTTTTCTTTTCTAAAATCAAAGCATCTTTATCATCTCTGTGAGCCATAAAAGTTGTTCATATTTATTGCAAAGAGAAAAACTCTAACATATGCCCAAACAGAAGACTGAAATCACCCCCAAATCATGATAAAACCAGAAAAAACACGATTAACATGCTTGGAAATATTGTTCGTACTCTGTGCATTGCACAGTCGTAGAAAGTTGTAATTGCATTATTTTCATGTGTGGCCTTTTGTTCACTGATGCATGCATTGTGTCTCCACCCATCGCCAATGAATACAGGCATGTGCCATTTTACTGCTATTATTCTAGTCTATACATATCACAAATCATGGCCTTATTTCATATCATGGGACTTTCAAGTTGTCTCTAGCATGGGATATAGTATAAATAAAGTGCACAACTTCGAAGGCACATTGTTGCATGTTAGTCCTCCCATGTCGTCCTTCTAGTAATCTACAGATAAATTTTAAAACTTTTGAATTACTAAGTCAATTTGAAATTTTGACATATTTTACTAAACTATCTTTTTGAGTGTTTATACCAACCAAGTAACCTTCCTATCCAACACATTTTATTACTAAACCATCTTTACGTGTATTTATACCAACCAAATAGCCTTCCTATCCATCGTACACAAGAATGCTTCTTACCCCACACTTTCTTTAATCCTGGAGAGTCACTCTTTTACTTTCCAAGACAAAGAAATTGCTAACGCTAATGTGTCCTCTCTCACACAGTTCCAGCAGTCAGCAGTTCTAAGGACAAGGTGTGAGGGGGGCGAAGCTTCTTCTGGAGAGTCCAGGTTCTTCCAGCTTTTCAAGAGCCCCCGAGTTCCACGGCTCATGGTGCCTTCATCTCCAAAGCCAGGCAAGGAGCATCTTCCAATTGCTCATGCTTTCCTCTCCCCGTGCACGCCCCTCCCATCATCCCATCTCCTCTCTCTGACACTTCTGCCTTTGGCAAAGGCAACTGTGATTGTCCCCAACCACCCAGCCCAAGCTAGCCTTATCTTAGCCTCAATTGCAAAGAAAAAAATAATGTCCCTTTTGCCATATGAGGCTACACAGTCACAGGTCTGGAAGATTAGGCCATCTTGGTGGGGGGCATCCTTTAACCCACCATGTTGGGCAAGGCCATCATTATGTCCCTCAGTCTTTGATACATGCTGTCTCCATCTGTAAACTGGTGACTGCAGATGAAACATGTTTTCAAAGGCTGACAACATCAGCGACATGTATGTGATCGGGACTCGCCCAGATGGCCCAAATGTACGCTTGGAGGTCATGCTGCTATTTTTACCTCAGAAGCTTGGAGTTGAGTCGACTGCGTCCTTGAGTTCCTGGCCTGTCACAATCACTGGCCTTGTGGGGCCCACGGCTCACTCTCTGTTCATCTCCTGTTCCCATTTACCATTTGCTGGCACAGAAGACCAGTGTTCATGGGTAGCCTTTGAAGTACGTGTGTGCTCTGTCAGAGGGCTTGTTTAATTTCTTACCATTTTTGCTAAGGGTACATTATACTTTCAGGTTTCTCTGTCAGTCTCACTGTACATACACGCCTTGTGAAGAGCAACTGGGTGCTTTGCTATTACTTTATATTTATCTACTGAAAATGAGAACTTTTTCTACTACATTTTTGTTACTTTTATCCTAGATGTAAGCTTTTACTTTTGTAAAATATTTGTATCTACCAATCTCACTTTATGTATTAATTGTAGGGTTTTAGCCGGGCGTGGTGGCGCACGCCTTTAATCCCAGCACTCGGGAGGCAGAGGTAGGAGAATCGCCGAGAGTTCGAGGCCACCCTGAGACTACATAGTGAATTCCAGGTCAGCCTGAGCCAGAGTGAGACCCTACCTCAAAAAACCAAAAAAAAAAAAAAAAAAAAAAAAAAATTGTAGGGTTTTACTAATGATTTTGCAGTTGTGGAAAATATTCAATTCATTTACAGGTGATAACAATCACATCTCTTACTTTCTGTGTTACTTTTTTATATGTGCATGGTACATGTGTGTGTGTGTGTGTGTGTGTGTGTGTCATATGCACGTGGATGTGCTAACACAGAACCCAATGTGCTCACCTGTTATGGCCAGAGGATAATATCAGATGTTTGTTTCCATCACTGCCAAGGGGTCCCTTACTGATTCGAGAGCTTGTGGTCCATGAGCCCCAGCAATCCTCTGGTCTCCACTCCCTCACAGGACTGAGGACTGGGGTTACAGATGTGTATGGTCATGCCTGCCTGTTTATGTGGGATCTGGTGATTTGAACTTATGCAGTCTCACACTCCCTCAAGCCCTTGTGCTTTCTAGGAACACGCTTAACTGTTGAGCCAGCCCTCTGAGTTACTTTTTTAAGGCCGCCATGTCAAAGCACCACAAGGCGGTCATTTAAATGACAGAAGTGTGTTTCCTCATTGTTCTCAGGGTAGGACGTCCTCGAGGTAGGTGTCAGCGGGTAGAATCGAATGTCTTCTGCTCCTCAACCCCCTGGTGGCTTCTGGCATCCTTAGAGAAACTGTCCTATTTTCCATGCTTAATCTTGTCAACTTGAAGAAATTAAAATCACTGTAGAATCACATCTCTGGGCATGTCTATGACGGAGGTACTAAATTGGATTAATTGAGGTGGGAAGACCTGCCGTAATGTGGACAGCAGCATTCTGGGTGTCCTAGACTGGATAAACAAGAGAATGCAAGCCGAGCACCCGCATCTCTCCTGTGCTTCCTGCCTGTGGACACAGCATGGCCGGCGCTGCTCACGCCCCTGCTGCTGAGCCTTCTCTGCGGGATGAGAGGGAGCTGCAAGCTTAAGCCGCCCTTCTTCCCGCCCTGCTTTGTCAGCTTGGTCCTTCTTTCCAGTCTTTGCTTTTTTCTTTCTTTGAGAGCCAGCTCGCGTGCTGTTAAGCCAAGAATCCCGTTTCTCTTCTCCTTTCTCAATAATGTCAATTTTTATTTTTAAAAAATATTTTATTTATTTGAGAGAGAACAGGCACACCTGGGCCTCCAACCACTGAAAACCAACTCCAGACGCATGCACCACCTTGTGCATCTGGCTTATGTGGGTCCTCAGGAACTGAACCAAGGTCCTTTGGCCTTGTAGGCAAGCACCTTAACCACTAAGCAATCTCTCCAGCCCAGTTTTTATTTTTAAATTTGCTTGTTTATTTTGATGTAGTTTGTCACTTGGGGCAGAGAACCCATGTCCCTGAAATGTTTGGGGGTGTGATCACTAAAGCTTTCAATTGTCATGACCTGGGAAAGTTGCCAGGGAAGGTGATTCCCTGATGTGATCTTCCTGGGCTTTGAGAAGGAGAGTAGTGAACTCATGATTCTGAAGTCATTTGTTGCATTGGGTAAAACAATGAAAGGCTAAGAGTATTCAGTTAGCAACTTAAGGGAAAGTGTGAAATCTAAGGTCTCCTTAGCCACACTGGGAAGGAGAACGTCTATACTACAAGCCTAGCTCATGCCATCAGGCAGAAGGAAACCTCTTCCTCCTGGGAGGGTTCATCTTCACTCCAGTTAGGTGTTCCTCTGATCATAGACTGACCACCACATTGGGGAGTGACTTTTGCTTCCTTCAGTCTACTAATCAAAATTCATTTAATCCAAAAACATCACTGATCCATCCAGAATAATGTCTAAATTTTGGGCATAGTAAAATTAGCACACACACACAAAAAAACCACTAGCTATCATGGTGGCTTTCCTAGAAAGGCAGGTGACACCATGAGTCAACCTCACAGCAGGCACACTGATGGCAATGGAGATAGAAACAGAGCACTTCCCTACCAGCAGGAGCAATGTGACCAGTAGAAAGAGGTGTGGTCAGGAGAAGCCAACCGTTCCCCTCCCCCAGACTGCTCTGGGGATAGCTGGCAGAAGACTGGCGCTCCTAGGCATGGGAGGCACGTGGCCAGTATGGGCATCACTTATCTATAAACCCTAGAGGAGTCAGTGACACATCAGCACAAAGGGGACAGCTATCCCAAAGAACATTGTATTCTCTTCTAGTTCCCAGGCCCAGAACTATGCACTGAGTAGTCTGTCTGTGCTCAGAAGACAGATGCCAAAAGACGGTGTCACTGATATATGTAGCAACATTTCGGACACTTATCCAGAGACATTTATTCTTATAACCAAGCAAGTATGTGAACATCTTGAGGACCAGGATGTAGATGTGATTGGACATAGGTACCTGGGTTCTGGAAGGGTCACCATGGCCCACTAGAGAAGAAGACCTATGGGGACTGAGTGTAAGTCCCATGCACAGTGGATCCTCCCTGCTGAGTGGTCATCTCTCTTTTTTGAATATATGGTTGGAATAGACAAATTTGGGAGTTAGGAAAACCTACAACTTGGTTATTTGGTCAATGCCTCAAGAGCAAAGTGGTCCTCTATGAAATTGCCTTTTCTCTTGCTGTTGAGAAAATGACAAACAAGAATACTGGCCTGGTGGGTAAGGCAGAGTTATCCACATGTTTAAAGAATGCAGGGAAGGTGCCTACCATATCTGCATTTAATTCATCAGTTACGTCCCTGCAGTATCCAGGTAAAACTCAACTAACTAGATACCCCAAGTGCAGCTCTGCCGTATGGGTCACCAGAGCTTCAGGCTGGTCTGCAGTTGAATTCATAGTGCCTTGTCATCACTATGAAGAATTAGGACAAAACAGCCTGCATATCTGATGGATGGCAAGATGTGGATAGTTGAAAATGGGAATTCAGACAGGGCATAGCTGATGACACTTCTGTTCCAGGTGTTGGGTGCAGTCTCTGGTGAGACTGGAGATGCCACAGTTGGACATTTCCAGGTGACTTTGTGAGATCTGACCATGTGTGTGGCCAGCACAAGCATCTTCTGAGATCCAGTATCGAGAGCAAGCTTGCAGGCAGCAATGGCAGAAGTTACAGATCAATGAGGCCCAGCTCCAGAAGTCACACAGTGTCACTTTCACCATGTTTTTAGTCAAAGAAGGCCAGAGAGCCAGCCTAATTCAAGGGGAAGGGAGAGTAGGTTTCACCCAACAGTGGGAAAGTAACCTTGTCAAAGGCCACAGGAAAGGCATGTCAGAGGTGAGACCAGACGTGGCATCTCTCGCACTCAACCTCCCACAACTGTGTTCCAAACCTGCCACCATCACTGACACTGGTTGTCTGCTACTGCAACTTCATTTTGTGACAGATCTCAGGATTATTCAGGCGTGGGGAGATGGCTCAGCAGGTAAGAGTGCTTGCTGCTCAAGCATGAGGACCTGTTTGATCCCCAGCACCCATGTAAAGACTCAGACATGGTCAAACATGCCTGTAACCCCAGAATCAAGCAGAATGGAGACAGGAGAACCACAAGGGCACCCTGGTCAGCCCGTCTGACTGAAGAATGACAAGCCCAAGTTTGAGCGAGAGACCCCATCTCAAGAAAACACCAGAGGAGTGACAGAAGACACCCGACATTGTCCTCTGACCTTCACGTCGTGCACACCGGGCACATGCCCAGACCCCACACACAAACACCCAAAAATATCATTTTGGGATTATAAAGAAGACCTTTATCCTTTAATTTTCAAAGTTTAAGATTTTTTAAATATGAATGTCTTCTTTTGTTCCTTCTCCTCTCCCCTTCTTTCTCTCCCTGCCTCATCTGCCATCCTCCTACCCTTCCTTAGTCTTCTTTTCTCTTTCTGTAGCTCTTAGTCTACTTTCTCCAGTGTGAGTTTTATTTGTAACACACTATGTGGTGCACTTTACCCACTTTTCCATGGACATTGAGGGAAAGTTACATGTTCCCTCAGGTATTCATTTCTACGTTAACTCATTCCCAGTCTTGGGCAAGTAGATCCTGAATCTCTTACTTTATCTGCTTTCTCTCTGTGTCTCTTATACTACTGTCATTAATTTACCCATGTTGTACAGTGTAATTCAATGTTTAAAACGTGGTGGCACTCACACATCTGTGCTGGGAGTGGCAGGCACCCTTCACCATGTGAATCACCGTCTTTGTTCATTCAGGGGTTTCCTCTCTGACATCTACCGTGCACGACGGAATCTGTGGCTTCCTCTCTTCTGTGTGCATGTGCACAGCACGACTTCTGAATTCCTTTCTCTTCCGTCTACGAGCTTATAAGTAGCATATGTTGGGTTTGGGGTTTGTGGCAGTTACCTTCGCATCGCTGAGACAAACACCTGACCAGAAGCAGCTTATGGGAGAAAAGGGTTGACTTGGGGCTTGTGGTTTCAAGGGGAAGCAGAAGCAGATGGCTCACGTCATCACACGCCCATAGCAGACTTGGCCAGAGATAGTAGTGTGAGTAAGCATGGGCTGACTGAACACACAGAGTGCTGGACTCTGGACCTGGCCTCAGTGACACACCTCCTCCACCTGCTAAATGCTCCACCTAGTCAAAAACACCTAAGGCTATGGGGATATTTGCATTCAAAACTGTCACATTTTTATAACGCAATTGAGGATCTATAATCTAACCAAAAGGTAAGAGTTTCTCCCCAAGAGTTCCTGGGAAGCAAACGGTACCCACAGATTCAATCCCAACCCATCCACCTGCACTACTGCTGGCCCCAGAGCTGAGTTGCCCAGGAAAGAGCCGAGGCCTTTGGCTGCCTCCTAGCTATGAGATTCTGCCTCTAACAATATAATAAAGGAGATAGAAACCCCAAATCCTGCTGCTTGCCAGCTGCAGAGAATCCAAGCAGGGTCTCTTCTAGAATCATCAATCTGGTTCAGGGAGATTTCTGCCCACTGCCACTGAGTGGGAAAGGCTGGAGGGGTGTTTCAATACTGCACCCACACTTACAGAACTCTGCAAAGACGTGACTCCCTCAGAACCAGTGGGTGGCTGCTTGGGTGGTAATCCTTATGCCCAGTGATCCCCAACATCTTATTTCTTCTGGTCTTTTCAGTCATCTTCTGTCAGGGAAGGCATATGCTCTGTAGCTACCTTGCTCTTGTTAATAATCTCATCAAGAATGTGGCCCCAGTTTAAGAAATCCCTGGTGTCAGTCAACACACCCGAGAAGCCAAGATAAAATAGGCATTGTTGGGCTGGAGAGATGGCTTAGCAATTAAGCTGCTTCCTGCGAATCCTAAGGACTCATGTTTCACTCTCCAGGTCCCACATAAGCTAGACACACAAAGTGACGCAAGTGCACAAGGTTGCACATGCGCACAAGGGGGTGCACTCGTCTGGAGTTTGATTGCAGTGGCTGGAGGCCCTGGCACACCAATTCTCTTTCACGTTCTCACGTTCTCACGCTCTCACTCACTCTCTCTCTCTCTCTCTCTCTCCCTCACACACACATACTAAGGCCAGTCTGTTGGGTTTGCCTCAAAAAATAGGCATTGTTTACATGCCCTATGCGGTGCAAGGACTTAGGGGACAAAAAGTAGCCCCAAACCTAAATCCTCAGGCTGTTTATGGTGAGGAGTGTCAGTCCTCATTCCATTCTGGCTCCCCCATGCTGCTGTCCCCTAGTCCTGACTGGATTTCCGATGTGCCAGGCTTTCCCACCCCATGGCCTTGACATCAGCTATCCCCTGGCCAATGTGGTCCCACCACCAAGAAGCACAAACGCCTCCTTCTTCTCATTAAGAGCCACACCTTCCACCCAGCCTCCATTCTTCTGCTGTACCAAGTCCTGGTTTTGATTTTTGCAGAACACTGGGCCAGTAGTTTTCTCCTTCCATTTGGTACTTCCATTTACTCTGCCCGCCCGCACCCCTCCTCCACACACACCTGGATGGAAGGAGGCGCACACGGCAGCGTCTCTCAGGTGGGCCCAGCCTGGCTGTAAACACAGTGGCTCTCCATGAAAGTCATTCATCACTTTCCCCATGCGCCGTGGTGGGTCAGTGGGGCTCTGTCTAACCAATTCTACTGGCTCCCCCACTTTCCACTGCCTTGTCTGGATCACAGGTCCCCACAGCCACCATGACTAGAGGAGGGAGAACAGGGCAGGTTCTTGAGTTTTCATATCCCCAGCTGGGATTAAAGACACCAGCTTCAGTGCTCCGCCTTAGAGCTGTACCATGGAATACTCAGCAAGTCCAACACCACCATCTGTAGTTCACCCCTCTGTGGACCATCCCTGTAATTATTCTTGATGATACCAGATGCTCAGTAAAAGGATGATGATATAGTCAGAGAAATTAAGACCTGTCAACTGCCTTTATGGTGCCCACTGCTCAGTGAGTGATGTGAGTGGGTATCAGGTACCATAAGGGAGGCTGAGCCCTGGACGTAGTGAGGAACGCTGAACCCTGTGGCAGTTACCTTCTTGTTGCTAGCACAAAGCACCCAACCAGAAGCAGCTGATGGAAGGAAATTTGTTTCTTTTGGCTTGTAGTCTTGAGGGGAAGCTACATGAGGGCAGAGGAAAGGATGGCATGAGCAGAGGCTGGACACCACCTCTGCCACAGCATGTGGGAAACAGAAGCAGGTGAGTGTGCCAAACACTGGCAAGGGGAAGCTGGCTTTAACCCCCATAAGCCTGTCCTCAACCACACACCTCCTCCAGCAAGACTCCACTACCAAACTGCACCATGCTGAACTGGAAGCAAACCATCAGAGAACCAACAATCATATCAATGAAATAGAACAGAATTGTCTCCTAGAGCATTCAGCTTTGACAGTAGGCTTAACTTGATTGAAGAAAACATTAGAACCCTCCAAAGAGATATGAATAAATTGAAGGTGAGTTAAGAAATGGAAGATCTCAACAACCGGTTGATTAAGCTTCAGGAAAAATTGATCAAATGCAAGAATGAATTCCAGGAAACATCAAGAAAATCAGAACTTGAATTTAAATCGTACCTCAAAAAAGAGATGGACATGATGCAAAATAACATAACATTAAACAAAAATCAAATAGAAATTATAAAAACCTCTGTAGAACCCCTCACCAACAGAGTTACTCATGTGGAAGACAGAACCTGTGACCTGGAAGACAAGACAGAATAAATTGATTGGGAGGCTAAAAACTTTGCTAAGTTCAAAAAATCAAGTGAACAGAATAAGAGGGAACTGTGGGATACCCTAAAATAATCAAACATCCAGATCATGGGTATACCAGAAGGAGAAGAAATCCAGGCCAGAGGCATAGAGAACATATTCAATAAAATTATTGAAGAAAAATTTTGAATCTCTCAAAAGAAAGGCCCATCCAGATATAAGAAGCCCACAGAACACCAAACAGACAGGACTAAAGAAGAAACTCTCCAAGACACATCATAGTTAAAACTCTTAAAAACATAAACAAGCAAAGTATTAAAAGCAGCAAGAGAGAAACAATTTACAACATACAAAGATAATCCCAACAGAATTACACCATATTTCTCAATGGAAACCCTGAAAGCCAGAAGGGCCTGGAATGGAACACTTCAAAGTCTAAAAAACTATGGCTTACAACCCAAGCTACTCTACCCAGCAAAAGTATCCCTCATAATAGATAGTAAAAGAAAAACTTTCCATGAACAAAGTCAACTCTATGAGTATATGAACACAAAGCCAAACCTACAGGGAATATTTGAGGGAATACTCTACACAGAACAGGCAAACAACCAATCTCAAGAGCCAACAAGAAGAAAATCACAATAACCAAAATAGACCAAGCTCAAAATAGTACAAAACATAAGAAAGCACCCAACCCCATAAAACACCTCATCATGGCATGAATTAATTCAAACCTCACAGTAATGACCTTAAATATTAATGGTCTTAACTCACCCATCAAAACACACAGGTTATCAGGATGGATCAAAAAACTGGACCCTTTTATCTGCTGTCTTCAAGAAACCCACCTCATCACTAAAGATAGATACCTCCTCAGGGTGAAAGGTTGGAAAATGATATACCAAGCAAATGGAAATAAAAAACAAGCAGGAATTGCTATATTAATATCTGATAAAATAGACTTCAAACCAAAAGTAATCAAAAAGGACAAAGAAGGCCACTTCTTACTCACCAAGGGAATGATCCAACATGAGCACATCAAAATCATAAATATATATGCCCCAAACATGGGGGCACCACATTTTATAAAACAAAATCTACTTGACAATAAAACAGAATTAAACACCAACACTTTAATAGTTGGAGACTTCAATATTCCACTATTATTAATAGACACATCATCCAAGCAGAAAATCAATAGGGAAATAACAGAGCTAGACAACATCATTGATCAACTAGACCTGATGGGTGTCTACAGAACCTTCCACCCCAGCTCTACAGAATACACATTCTTCTCAGCGGCCCATGGAACCTCCTCAAAAATTGACCAATTATTAGGCCATATAGCATGCCTTCATAAATTCAGGAAAACTGAAGTAACTTCCTGCATCATGTTAGATCACAATGCTTTAAAGCTAGAAATTAACAGCAAGAGACACATCCATCAAGAACTCTACCAACTCCTGGAGACTAAACAACACACTTTTAAACAATGAATGGGTCATGGAAGAAATTAAAAAAAAAAAAAAGTAAAATTCCTAGAATTGAATGTTAATGAAAACACAACCTACCAAAACTTATGGGACACAATGAAAGCAGTCCTAACAGGAAAATTCATAATGCCAAATGCCTTCATTACAAAGACAGAGAGATCCCAAATTAATAACCTGACTGTCCACCTAAAGTCACTGGAAAACAAGAAGAATCCAACCCAAAGAGCTCCAGACAGAAAGAAATTATCAAGATTAAAGCAGATATTAGTGAATTGGAAACTAAGAAAACAATTTTTAAAAATTGAGGAAATGAAGAGCTGGGTTTTTGAAAAAAAATCAGTAAGACTGACAAACCCCTGGCCAATTTGATCAATCAAAAAAAAAAAAAAAAGAACTCTTAAATTAACAAAATAAGAAATGAAAAAGGAGAGATCACAACAGACATCAATGAAATTGTAAGAATCATCAGGGAATACTTCCAAAATTTCTACCACATAAAATTGAATAATCTGGAAGAAATGGATGAATTCCCAAACACATGCCACCTTCCAAAACTAAACTCAGAGTGGATTAATCTCCTAAACAAACCTATCACATCCATGGATATGGAAAAGGTAATCAAAAACCTCCCCAAAAAGAAAAGTCCAGGACTGGATGGCTTCTCAGGTGAATTTTATCAAACCTTCATTGAAGAACTAAAACCAATTTTTCTCAAACTGTTTTGCATAATTAGAGACCAGGGAATCCTACCCAACTCCTTTTATGAAGATAGCATCACCCTAATTCCAAAACCAGGCAAAGATGCAACAAGGAAAGAAAACGACAGGCCTATATCCCTAATGAACTTAGATACAAAGATCCTGAATAATATCCTTGTGAACTGAATTCAACAACACATTAAAAGCATTATCCATCTTGATCAAGTAGGCTTCATCCTAGGGGTGCAGGGATGGTTCAACATATGGAAATTGGTCAACATAATAATACATCACATAAATAAACTTAAATATAAGAACCACATGATCATCTCAGTGGATGCAGAGAAGGCATTTGACAAAATATGACACCACTGCATGATCAAAACACTGGAAATAATAGGCATGGAGGGTTTATATCTAAACACAATAAAGACTATATATAATGCTCCTAAAAGCCCAAATAATACTTAATAGGGAAAAACTCAAGGAGTTCCCACTGAGATCAGGAATAACACAGGGGTGGCCACTCTCTCCATTGCCCTTCAACATAGTACTAGAAGTAATAGCCCAAGCAATAAGACAGGAGATAGAAATAAAAGGGATTAAAATTGGAAAGGAAGAAGTCAAGTTGGCTCTATTTGCAGATGACATGATCCTATATATAAGTGACCCAAAAGTCTCCATCTCAAAACTTCTAAAGGTGATAAATTCCTTCAGCAAAGTGGCAGGATACAAAATCAAAGCACAAAAATCAATAACTTTTCTATATGAAAGGACAAATATACAGAGAAAGAACTCAGTGAGTCTGTCCCATTTTCAATAACAAATAAGTAAATAAATAAGTAAATAAATAAATAAATAAGTACCTTGGAATAACACTAACCAAGGATGCGAAAGACCTATATAATGAAAACATTAAAAAAACAAGAAAGAAATTGGGGAGGATTTTAGAAGATGGAAAGACATCCCAAGCTTTTGGATAGGTAGAATTAATATTGTGAAAATGGAAATTCTACCAAAAGCAACATATGGATTTAATGCAATACCAATAAAAAAGACCAGCATCATTCTTCACACACATTGAAAAAATGATCTAAAAATTCATATGGAATGGAAGAAAGCCTTGGATATCCAGACATACCCTCAGGAAAAAAAAAAAAAAACACCTCTGGAGGTATGAGCATACACAATCTAAAGCTATATTACAAAGCCATAGTGAGAAAAACAGTATGGTACTAGAATAAAAACTGAAACATAAACCAATGGAACGGAATTGAAGACCTAGACCTTAGGTCAAGTAACTATAGCTGCTTGATCTTTGACAAAGGTGCCAATAATGTAGCCTGGAGAAAAGACAGCATCTTCAACAAATGGTGTTAGACAAATTGGATGACCATATATTGAAAAAATGAAATTAGACACAATCATTTTGCCATACACCAAAATCAAGTCCAAATGGATTAAAGACCTCAATAGAAGGCCTAAAACTAATCAACTACTGAAGAAAACATAGGAGGCACTCTCCACAATATAGGACTCAGGAAAGACTTCCTGAACAAAGCTCCAGTATCCCAGGAAATTAAACAACTATTCAACCAATAGGATCTCATGAAGCTAAAAAGCTTTTGCACAAACATACCATAAGCAGAGCCAATAGATTATCCACTGAATGGGAGAAATTGTTTGCTAGCTTGCAGCCTGCTGCTGAGGCATCATCAGTGGGGATACAGACATCCTTGCTTTGTCAGTCCTTCTTTGGAGTTTTGGTGGCTAGCCGATTAGAAATGAAGCTGGTCAGCAGGTCAACTGTCTTCTGGACTCTGGTTATTTCGAGAGTTTTTCTTACTGCCACTCCAGATTGGATAGATGTCTCTTCAATTCTATAGGCATGGCAACCACACAGAGGCTTAAAGCTGGTGTTTTCTTATAATTAGGTTCATGGAAACTGTTTAATTTCATTTTATTTATTTACAAGATAGAGTTGTGTATTTGACTGTTTATGAGTACTAGGGTATCAAACCCTGGCTTCAGGCTTTGTAAGTAAGTGCCTTTAATTGCTGAGCCATCTCTCCAGCCCCAAACTGTTTTGAATTTAATGTAAACTCATTTCCATCATTCTTGGGCCTGATATTATTGAATGCTGACTGCTACAGTCTCAAATATGAGTATTACGACTCTTCTCTGCTTTCTCGTCTCAGATTCTCTCTGCTTTGCAGAAAACCAGAGAGCCCCAGATTTTCACTCCCTCAGTGGCCTTCACAACATCCTGGACCATGTTCCCTGTTGATTCCATAGCTAACTTCACCCCCTCCTCCCCATCTGCATTCACCTTAATCTCCTTGATTTCACATCACATGAATTTCCTTTCAGCTGCCTCAACATCTCTCTCAAATGAATCAGATTTTAATTAATGAATTGATCCCAATTTAGTCTCATCCAAAAACTGAAATAGTGAATATCAATTAAGCACACTGAACTTTAATATAACTCACAAATCTCATTTCTGAGAAGTGGCCAAGTGACCATTAGTCATGCAGTTTTAAAATAATAGGTTAAGGTGATTTGGTGGCTCACACATTTAATCCCAGTACTTGGTAGGCTGAGGTAGGAAGATCACTGTGTGCTTGAAGCCAGCCTAAGTGAGTTTCAGGTCAGCCTGAACTAGAGGAAGACCCTGCTTTAAAAAAATAGGTTAAAGGCAGCTTCTAGAGTCAAGTCATATTTGCGAACCATAGACCACTAGGAAGAGTTAATATACAGGCTATGTAATGAACTCAACCCAGTAACACAAAGAATTCTATTGAAATGGAGAAAATGCCTGAGTAGATATTTTTCCAAAGAATATATACAAAAACAATAGATATTTAATAAGGGGCTCAATATCAACCATTATCCTGGAAATACAAACCAAACCATGGTTAAGACTCCCCTTCACACCTGGTAGGAAGGCTAATGTCAGAAAGACAAAAGATAAGCGTGGCAAGGCTGGAGAAAAAGGTCCCAATACGATCTGGGTGAGGATGTGAATTGGTCCGCGTGCTACAGATGGCAGTGCAGAAGTCCAAGAAAGCTGAAAGTGGCGCTGGGAGGGGGGCTGGGAGAGGGCTCAGTGGTCAAAGGTGCTTGCTTGCAAAGCTTGTTGGCCAGGGTTTAGTTCTTCAGTACCCATGCAAAGCCAAATACACAAAGTGCTTGCATGCATCTGGAAGTTGTTTGCAAAAGCAAGAGGCCGTGGTGTTTCCATACTCTCTTCACTCTTTTTCTCAAATAAATATGTAAAAATACATGTTTAAATATTTTATTTTTATTTATTTGAGAGAGAGAGATAGAATGGGTGCGCCAGGGCCACCAGATGCATGCACTCCCTTATGCATCTGGCTTACGTGGGTTCTGGGGAGTCAAACCTGGGTCCTTTGGCTTTGCAATCAAATGCCTTAACTACTAAGCCATCTCTTCAGCTCTCCCAGTGGCATTTTTAAGGAAGCTTTCTTTTCTACAATGAGTAACTTTAGCATTTTCATAAAATTCAAGTGGTTAAACTGCATGGGTTTATATCTGGATTGTCTATTCTGTTCCATTGGTCTACATATCTGTTTTGTGCCAGTATCACACTGGTTTTGTTATTATGGCTCTGTAGTGTAGCTTGAAATCAGATTTGGAGGTGATACCTCCAGTCTTATTTATTTATGTATTTGTTAATTATTTATTTTACATTATTATTATTATTATTATTATTATTATTGGTTTTTCGAGGTAGGGTCTCACTCTGGCTCAGGGTGACCTGGAATTCACTATGTAGTCTCAGGGTGGCCTCGAACTCTCGGCGACCCTCCTACCTCTGCCTCCCAAGTGCTGGGATTAAAGGCGTGCACCACCACACCTGGCAGAAAGGACACGACAGGGCCTCTAGCCACTGGACAGGAACTCCAGACACGTGGCCCCCCCTTGTGCATCTGGTTTACATGGGTCCTGGGGAATTGAACCGGGTCCTTAGGCTTCTCAGACAAATGCCTTAACCGCTAAGCCATTTCCCCAGTCTGTTTATTCTAATCATAATTACTTCAACTATTCAAGTGCTTTTGTGCTTCCAGATGAATTTTTTTCCTATTTCTGTGATGAATGGTGTTTGGATTTTGATGGGGATTTCTTTGAATGTATACGTTGCTTTTGGTAAGATAGCCATCTGTACAATATTCATTCTTCCTCTCCATGAGTATAGGGGGTCATTCAATCTTCTGCTTTCTTCTTCAATTTCTCTCTTAAGTATTTTAAAGTTTTCTTTATAGAGGTCATTCACTCTCTTGGTTAAGTTTATTCCAAGATCTGAAACGTCTAGAGGAAAAAGTAGGGAAAAAAAAAAAACCACTTCAAGTTATAGGCATATATAGGTCAGGACTTCCTGAGTAGGACTCTAACCTCTCAGGGTAAGGCCAAAAATGACAAATGGCACCTCACGAAGTGAGAAGGCTTCAGTAAAGCAAAGGGAGCAGCTGAGGGAATCGAGAGCCCACAGAATGAGAAGAAATCTTTTCCAATGAAGCATTTGAAAAAGGATTAATACACAGAACACACAAAGAACTCAGAAAGCTGAATAACCAGGAAAAAGAACAACCCAATCAAAAAACATGCTATACATATGGAAACTTACTTCTTTGTCAGCTAATTTGAAAGTGGCATTTTAAAAAATTTTTATTCATTTATTTGAGAGTGACAGAGAGAGAAAGAGGCAGAGAGAGAGAGAGAGAAAGAGAGAGAGAGAGAAAATGGGCACACCAGGGCTTCCAGCCACTGCAAACAAACTCCAGACACGTGTGCCCCCTTGTGCATCTGGCTAACGTGGGTCCTGGGGAATTGAGCCTCAAACCGGGGTCCTTAGGCTTCACAGGCAAGTGCTTAACCGCTAAGCCATCTCTCCAGCCTGAAAGTGGCATTTTTAAAAAGACTTCGAATGGAGGTATCCTGCATGGGTCGATAACACTGGCCCAGAAGCCATCAGTTATTAATCAAAACTCTTAGTACCAGAGATAGAATAATGACCTATGAGTTGTTGGTCAAGGAGGCCCTTGAAGCACCCAAAACAATGCAGTCAATTGCTACTGCTCTTGGCTGCTAGCCAAACAATAAGACACTATTACTGAAGAAATCACACAGTTCTATTGCAGGACATAGATAAATCAAGTTGGAACTAAGTTGGAAGCTTGCTCCTGGCTGGCTGGCTTTCATCGTGCTAGAAGGCACCATGCAGGCTACTGAGGAAGAAAAGTTATCCACAGTCTTAATTAGTTGCTATACAATCGACCTGCCCAGGCAAGATGTGCTCACTAGTGCAATAGCAGCATGACAGTTACGCGGGTAACCAACCACTTTCTGATTGAATTTGAGGCCCACCTGACAGGAGGAAATTCGTGCCTACTGTGGTAAATTTGGTCAAGAGCTCATGGGTGGGGAGGTCATAGGTTCTGAGGCGGAAGCCATGACTATTGTTTTGCTAAAATAGACATGATGTGCCCAGCAAAGTGCCTTCCACATATTTATGTTTATGTCCACAGATTAGTGTTGCTCTCGGCTTGGGTCAGAGAAGTTTTAGAGACTTATTGCTGGTCAGAGCATTGGGATTGACTATGAGTGCTCAGCCCTAGATGAAACATCTATATGACTCCCTCCAAGGCTCAGGAAACATTGCAGAAGAGGGGACACTCCCCCCTTCCAGGAATCTCAGTGTCTTTTTGTCCTTGGAAATTCTCTCATGTTCCCACAAGGAGACATTATTGGCATTGTTTTAAACCCGTTTTCTTCTTTACTAACTCCAGACACTTTGTACAAACAACAGAAGAATTCCCTGGAAATTTTAACAAGAAGGTTCTCTACTGAGTGATTCCTAAGTCAGGGCCACTTTAACATCTGAAGAGCAATGTGACTTTGGCACAGCTGTTCTATACAAGTCTACTGCCACATTCAAGGAAAATATTAAAATGAAATAATGCACTGCAGTTGCAGCTAGGAGATACAGCATTACAAGGTCAATGCTTCTGCTGGAGTACCCAGCCTGCCCCATAGCACAGGGATGTTTTGACGGAAATGGAAGTCCTATGGTGTGAGGGGCAGAGAAGTTTCCATGGTGATTTTCAGTAGGTAGACCAAATTCTGTGATAAGAGGTATGGCAAATCTTATGATTTCCTTCACTGTGTGTGTATGTGTGTATGTGTGTGTGTGTGTGTGTGCATACACGCACACACGCGCATGTGAGCATAGACATGCCTATGCCACGGTGCTTATGTGAAGGTTAGAGGATCACATTAGGTATCTGTCTTTACCTTCCACCTTGTTTGAAGCAGGCTCTCTCGTTCACTACTCCGTTCACCAGGCTATCTTGGCCTGCAAGCTTTAGGCAGCTTCTCCTGTCTGCCTCCCTTCTCACTGTAGGCATGCCAGGATTACACATGCCTGCTACAGTGTCCAGCTTTTCTGTGGGTTCTGGGGATCTGTCTGAACTCGGGCCCTAACGCTTGCATAGCAAGTGCCTTTGCCTGTTGAGTCATCTCCCCAGACCATGATTTCCTTTAGTCTTAAAAGTGGATATTTATTCATCAATATCCAACCAACGCTCACTGAATATAGTAACGAGCTTGTAATCAAGAACAGGAGTGAGCAAGCTAGGACACCTGTCCAGGGCACCTGGGGCTGTGAGGGCCCAGCACCACTGTTGTTTTAGTTAGTTAGTTAGTTAGTTAGTTAGTTAGTTAGTTAGTTAGTTATTTTGGGGGTTTTTTGTTTGTTTTGTTTTGTTTTGAGATAGGGTCTCGCTCTAGCCCAGGCTGACCTGGAATTCACTATGGAGTCTCAGGGTGGCCTTGAACTCATGGCGATCCTCCTACCTCTGCCTCTGGAGTGCTGGGATTAAAGGCGTGCGCCACCACACCCCACTACCACTGCAGTTTTGCAGCGTATGGGTACTTCCCTGCTGTGGGGACCATCTGTTGTGGTTTGAATGTGAGATGCCTGTATTTGAACACTTACTCCACAGCTAGTAGTGGTGTTTGGAAAGGTTGTGGAATCTTGGAAGGAGGTAGAGCTGGGGGGGGCGGGGAGTCTGGAGGTTGCATAGACCAGCCAACTTTCTCTTCACTTTCTATGTTTAGTGACCGTGGATGCAATGTGACCACCACACCCCTGCTCCCACCACCATGGCTTTCCCACTGCAGTGGACGGTACACTCTGAAGCCGGCAGCCAACATAAACCCTCCTCCCTTAAGGTGCATCTTTTTTTCTGATTTATTTTTATTGGTTTATTTGAGACACACACACACACAGAGAGAGAGAGAGACTGAGAGAGAGAGACAATGGACGCACCAGGGCCTCTAGTCACTGCAAACAAACTCCAGACGCATGTGCCACCATGCGTGTCTGGCTTACATGGGACCTGGATAATTGCACCTGGGTCCTTAGGCTGTGCAGGCAAGCGTCTTAACAGCTAAGCCATCTATCCAGCCTTTTCTTGTCATGACACCGTGTTAAGCCACTGATACACTGTCCCATGCATTGCAGGTTGCTGTGCAGCCCATCTCAGCCCACTGGGTGCCAGGAGCACCTGCAGTCGTGACAACAGAAAATGTTCCCCAGGCAGTCCATGTGTCCCTTGTACAGTAAGATCACCTTCCCATAGAATCGCCAGGGACATGGAGGAGTGAAGAACCAGGCCACTCCTGTCATCCCTGGATCAGCACTGGGACGCGATCGGTGCCGTGGGGATATGTGCAGGGATATCGGAGACCACAGAATGACCAGGTGGGCCAGGAAGGCTTCTTGGATGATGACATCTGAGCAGGGCAGTGGGGCAGGCCCCAGAGGAGTACATGCTTACTAGTTGGACCTGGGGTGGCTGAGGCAGAGGACAGCAGAAGCTCTGTGGTGCTCATGAAGATGAGGATGAGGGCAAGGAGCAAGACGGAGCAAGAGGAAGCTAAGGTGCATCTGTCCCTTCAGTACAGTCACGTTCACAGAGGGCACACATGTACACAGATCACACACACACCAGAGCTCTCCATACGAAAGGCCCCCAACCAGCCCAACAAATGTAAGGAAAGCTTTGTTTCTACTGCTTTAAAAGGAGTATTCCAGCCTCTCTCCTCCAGGCTTTGCTGAAAGGATCTCTTCTGGACAGGACGTGGCTGGTGCACTCACGAGCTCACAGTAGCCATAGTTACCTGCACAAGGTTGAGCCCGTCAACATCCCCTCATGGATGGTGGAGGGGCTCACGAGGGCCCGCCCCCCCTGAGGAGCAGCTGACGGCAGGTCATGGCTGCCGAGGGAAGGAGTCATTTTCTCCAGTGGTGCTTGTTCATGCAAGCAACCCTAATTTAACTAGGTGGGTTTTAAATCAGACATGAAAGTAGGAAAGGGATTCACTGGGGAGAAGAAAGGATTCAGCAGGAATGGGGAGGCGATAAGTGAGGGTAATGAAGGAGCAAAGTTGATCAAAGTTCATTATAAACATGTATGAGATTGTCCAAAAATAATTTTAAGAAAAAATAATGTGCCTCCACAGCTCTGGCCCCTCACTGCTACCCTGATTGCTGAACCAACACCTTTCAGCTGGAGAGACCTCAAATGCTTCCTCTCTCCTGCACACTAAGGAGGCGGGTGAGAAATGAATCCTGGACGTGAAGTCGGGGTGAAGGCAGGGCTGTGCATGTGCACTAAAGACCTCCTCACATTCCATGTCCTAGGAGCCATGGACCCTGGAGCCCAGCTTTGAGAGTGGCCATAGCCACTGTCCTCTCTGCCTGAAGGGGACTGTCCCTGTTACCAAGGCTCCACAGCGTGGTGGGGCAGCAGGAGGAGGCCTGCAGTGGGAGCAGAGCACTGCGGGCACGCCGGGATTTCTGTGGGTGCCATTCCCCTAGTGGTTACTTAGAGCCACGGGCTCCCCTTCCACCCCCCCCCCAGGCACATGGATAAGAACACCACCATCCAAAAGCCACTGCACAGCATGCTGTGGGCCATGCACGGGGCCGTCACCAGAGTTCGTGCTGCCTTCAGCATAGTCGCTTCTGGCACTCACTTCTTCCTGTGACAACATCTCTAATCCTTTCCAAACAGCCTTCCTTTGCAACATCTGCTTCAGACAGACAGGAACATCTCTGGCATTGTACAAGTGTGTGACGCTTCCAAGAGAAAGGACCCAGAGCAATGTGAGACTGCACCGTGACAGAATCCATGTGCTCTAGCTTTGCTGGAGAGAAAAGAGACCCCTGTGTCCATCATGGGTGATTATAGTCTGGAATATTTTGTGAAAATCAAAATGTGCCAAGTGGCTCATTGCACATAGATGTCAGGAACTGTGTGCACTTGGGCTACCAGGACCTGGAAGTGGCTTGAAGGGGTGCCTCACTTCTGCCCCACAGCTCACAGCCGCATCGTGAGGGGCAGTCGCAGAGCTCGGCGTTTGGCTGGGTACTCTAGAAGAGGAGGGCATGGCTCAGAGGACCCAGCTGCCGCCTGGCAGCCTTCATACGAGGCATGTCAAAAGCAGACAGTTCTAATTCTGGACACGGGCTGGGAGAGCTTTAAGATGAACTGCTATTCCACAGACTAGAGACAATTGCGTTTTCAATCTGTTTCAGGGGATCAATACAGTCAACCACAAGCCTGGAAAATTGCACTCCAAACCACCCTTGAAGTCTTCCACTTGAAGAGCATTCGCTCAACACAATCTTGTACCTGTGAGAACCATCCCCCATCATGACCTTGGGTCTCCTCTCGTACACCCGAGGTAGGCTTCCTCTCACTGGGGACCTAGGACGCTCCTGGGGACTCTCCTTGGCCCTAGCAGATGCAGATGAAAATGTGAACCTCTCTGGAGGAGGACAGGTTGCTGCTGGAGAGGGCAGAAGCTACACCTGGCCTCGCAGGACCCCAGTGTCAGCATGGCTTCAGACAGGTGACTCTATGGGCTGGACCACAGCATCCTTGCCCCAGGAAAGGGCTGAATTCAGTATTCTTGGTGGTCTGAGGGGACACTGCAGAAATGAGTGTGGGCAGGAGTCACAGGAACACCAAAAATGTCCTTGCCAGCTAGAGTGCCCAAGGACAGTGGAATAGCTGCCCGACAGCCAGTGAGTCTCCACCCAAGGAGCACAGCAGGGCTGCCCACCTAAACACGGCAGATGCTTACAGCAGACCTCGCCCAGCAGAGCCCGTTTTGAGGCCAAACTCTCCTATGCTGATGAACTTCATGCTGCTTGGGCTCAGCCGCCAATGACAACTTCACATTCAAACAGGATTGAGGCAGTAAGGCCAGCGTGACACAAAACTCTTCTTCTTGCTCTTATCCCCATAGTTTTCCCTCAGACTGTGGCCAATCAGAGCTCACAGAGTATCAAAGAACCACAAGAGGACAGTTACTCAAAACTAAGTGACTGCCTGTTCCTGCCAGAGGACAAAGGCCACCTCACTCCTGTCATCACTGTCAACCCTAGCCAGCCAGCGGGCCTCTTCACGCAGAGAGACAGCAGTGAGTAGGGGGAGGGGCAGGCCGGATCACACTGATGCCACTGAAAACACAGCAGCATCTGCCCGGGCTCACCTGATCAGTCTAACATTCTGCCAGCAGACGGGCCAGAGGCAATGAAATTTATGGTTATAAAACATAACAGGCAAGTGCTAGTAAACATGGCCATCTTCACAGGAGGATGGTGAAGAGTGAGATTCTAAACTGCAGTGGGAGCATTTGGGTGAGGCCAGGACCTCATGCTCAGAGGGGAAGCCGGGAGGTTCCCAGCGGGCCTAGAAAGGGGCAGCCAGCCCACGCCTGACCTCAAGTATCCATTCCTAATTCAAGCTGACAACTTCAAACTAATCAGATCATTTGACAAGCTATTCCCATTTTAATTCCATGACATTTTAAGGGGAAAAAAGTATAGATACAAATTTATAATACTTCCTGGAGTTGAAAGCCTAAATTTCAGACATACATATAAAATTCGGGGGCTCAGGAGATGGCTTAGGAGATGAGAGCACTTGTTCTGTAAGCATGAGAGCCTGATGTTGGTCTCCAGCACCCACATAGAAAGGTGGGCATGGTCACCCACACCTATATCCCCAGTCCTGCACAGGGCAGAGACAGGAGAATAGCTGGGGCTCTGGTCAACCACCCAGTGAGATCTCTATGTGGTGGGTTGAAGTGCACGGCCCCATAGTCTCATGAGCTCGTGATCAAGCCTCATGCTCGGGACCCAGCTTGTGGGAACATGGAGAGGTGGAGCCTCGCAGGAGGAGATGTGTCACTTGGGGAGACCTTGAGCTTGATTAGTCCAGCCCTACTAGGTGTTGATGGCTCTCTCTCTCTCTCTCTCTCTCTCTCTCTGTCTCTTTCTCTCTCTCTCTCTCTTGCTGCTTCTTCCAAGCCGATGTGACAAAATGTGACATCTAGCTGCTTTGCATGTGTTTCCTGTTATGATAAGATTCTCCCCAAAACTGTGAGCTGAAAGAAACTCTTTTCCTCCATAAGCTGCTTCTGGTTGGGTGTGTTGTCCCAGTAATGGGAAGGCAACTGCCACACGCCACCTCAAGGAAGCAATGCGGATGAGTGACAGAGGAAGGACCCCATGTTCTCCTCCGGCTGATGCACACGTGCTCATGGAGCACGCATGTCACACGTCTACACACACTATACATGCAGTTAGCACACACACCACACATATACTACACACACATACACAAAAATTGATAAATAAATGTACTTCAAATGCTAGGCTTTCACTCACAGGTGCATGTAGTTCAAGTGTCCCTTTTCTCTCCGAATTCCTCCTCTGCCTTCTTAGATACACCTGCAGAGAAGGCGTCAGTTTGCCATTAGTCGTGTTGTGGTCAGCTTGCTTCCTGAGTGCTCAGGCACAGAACTGGCGCTCTGCTCATGCGTCCTAGAGGAGCCTCCACTCAGCAGGTACTTACTGCATGAATATTCACACGCCTAGCTGAGCGGTGGAAATCTGCTGTGACCGACAGGGCCTAAAGCTGGTTTGTACTGAGTACTGGTAATGGTTTTGAGCTCACCTGATCCTCCCTACAGATACTGACAGGCCAAGAGCAACGGTGAAGTCCAAGGTCGTGATGGTAGATGCTATTCTCCATGAGGGTTCCTTTCTGGCTTACAAAAGTGCGCCCTCACTTGGTCCAGAGATAGGGACCTCCTGGACAGAACAACCTTCATCTCCTCTCCTCCTCTTCTCATGGGGGCACTCACTATATCTACCATCAGGACCTCCTCCCTCATGACCTCATCAAACCCCAATCTTCCCCATAGGCCAGGGATTGGGACTCCAACACTGAGTTTCAAGGAGGGGGCACAGATACACTTAATTCATTAAAAATAGGTAATCTTGGTTGTAGAGGACCAGGAAGGGGCTCAGCAGTACTAGGTAGGTCTACAGAATGAGCGGTGTCCTCTCAGGTAGGGACCTTGTGGGGCCCTAGCAGGACCTTATTTGCACCACAAGTCACTGTCACCATGCCACTGTCTTGGCTGTGATGCCCTGTTGCAATGACACCATCACCTTGGCTGGCCCCATAAGCACCAGTGGCACACCCGGGGCCCAGACGGTCTGCTGGTATCAGACTGCAGGTCACGTATTTTAGGAGATTTGTCGGAATGCCTAATCTCCGCATCAGCCTGTCAATCCAGGGTTGTTTTGTCTGCAGCAAGGCGTGCTGGTCTCCAGGATATGAAAGGCACACCGCTCACAAAAGGCCCAAGATAGCTTCATTTCTAGCCTGGCTCTGCCTGGACCCCAGTTTTGGTTCATTACCCCTGAAATGTGTCATTCACAGAAAGCTAGTGGTATGCAATAAACAAGCCAGGAGGACCCTGGCCCAGAGCTGTGACGAGAGACAGCTTGAGGCAATGTCTAACATATTCAGAAAGTAAAGAATGTTGAGAGATGGGCACTTTTCTGTGATGGTGGGGCTAGAGCTACCAAGCTCCTGAAATCCTTTCTCTCACTTAGGTGCTTAAATGCCCTGGACTGCTGCCTTTACCTCAGCAGTGTGTGATCACTGGTTGTCAGTATTTGATTGACAATTAGAATTCACTAGAGACAGCCCCTGGTCCAGCCCACTCCATTCACATGGATCACCATGGGCATCAAGAGACCACTCAGTCCATGAGGGAACTGAGGCTCAGAAACTTGAAGGACTTGCCAAGGTTATTTTGCATGTAACCTTCAATGAGGAGACAAGGATCCACCATGCAATGTTGATGACCACTATCACCTGATTCCTCAAATAGCAATTACTTCTTATCCTAAGCTCTCATGTTCCAGTGGAGATGGTGGACATTTCAGACCTGAACACTGGCATCCCCCACTTCTCCAAGTTCACATTGAAATGCAGTGAGAAGGCAGCCATCCTAAACCTCACTGTGAATACCATGTCTTAGGGGGAAAGAAGGAAGAAGCATGAACAAGCAAGACAAAGAGAGAAGAGGAACACCTCACAGCAAGGACATCATAGAAAGAAGTTTCCAGAAGGTTCAAGTACAGTGAAAGGTAATAAGGTTAGGCCAAAGATGGACCGACTCTGAGCAGCTGAGACAATCCACGTGAGCCACACGACAGCACGTGGTGGCCTCACAAAAGCTTGGCTTGGAGCAGCTCAGCTTTTCTTGGGTTGAAGTCAAGGACAAGTTCCCCAGGTCCCTCTGGGGAGGATGCTTTTGGTACAGCCAGCACAGCAAAGTCCCCACTGAAAGGCATTGTCCCTTGTGCTTCCCCAGGAGGTGAAGACCCCATTTGCTAAGAAGGGGAGGCCTGCCTCACTAAGGAGCTGGATAGCCACAGGCCATGTCGCTTGCCACTCCCTGTACTGCTCACTCACAGGCAAGAACCCAGAACCAACCATCTCTAAGCACTCTGGAAAGAACAGCGTGTGAGGAAGTAACAAGCTATGCAAAGTGTAACTCAATGGAGGGAGACTCAGAAATATTTACAAAACAGGAGGCTGGGGAGATGCTCACTAGGTAAAGTGCTTGCCACACAAGGATGAGGACCTGGGTTCAGCCACACAGAACCCATGTGAAGGCCCGGCATAGAGGCACATGCCCGTCATCCTATCCCGTTATCTCACCCCTCTGGAGAACGAGTGGATGACTGTGGGGAGTGAACGTATGAGGAGGCGTCGCTCACTGCAGGAGTGACAACCCCAGAGCGGCCGTGGCAGCGCTGGGCTCTTGGAGGCAGTGGGATGCTGACAGGAGGGTGCAGGGGTACAAGTGACAGTCCTGACCTCTTGATGGTGGCGGGATACCAACTGAAGGGCTTCTGGTGAGCATTACATCTCTAGAGCCTTGGGAGGCCTTGGGATGCCAGCCAAGAGGGGTCGCATTGAAGCCGGATCCAGGGCCTGCCAGAGGAGTGGGTGCTGTCAAAAGCCAGGAACCTGCCAGTCTCTCTGTAAGGCAGGAGCAAACCCACCCCTGGAGGCAGGAGCGGGACCCCGGGAGCAGGTCCAGGACCCATGAATAGAAACAGGTCTGGTGGCTGGAGTACAAAGGGAGCAGGTGTTCCTCCAGTGAGTGCATCTGGCCAGTCTGAGCAACCAAAAGGTTGTGGACAGGGTTACATAGACTAAGGCAGGCCCTTATTGGTTGGGCACATGAATGAGGCAGGCAAGGCAAGTGAAGGCTCACTAAAGATGGTATCACCCTTTCCCTTGTTGTCATGGCAACAACAAGGACATAGTTCTTGGCTATCAACATGGCCAGACATGGTGGAGCATGCCTTTAATCCCAACACTGTGGAAGGCAAAGGTAAGAGGATTTCTGTGACTTCGAGGCCAGCCTGGGACTACACAGTGAATTCCAGGTCAGCCTGAGCTAGAGGGAGACCCTATCTCAAACAAACAAACAAACAATCAAACAAGGCAGAGCATGCGGCCTCCATCCAGTCCTGTTCACTGTCCCCTGGTCATGGCTGGAGGGCGGGGGTGGTGACAGGCAGGATCTTCCAGCCCTATTGCCAGTTCTGGAGATGCGGAAACAGGAGGACGCCTGGGGCTTGCTGGCTGGTTCGTCTAGACAAATTCATGTGCTCCAGGTTCAAGTGAGACCCGGTCTCAAAGAATAAAGTGAAGAGTGATTGAGTAGACACCCGACATTGATGTCTGGCCTCCACATGCACACGAACACACACGTGTGTGCTCTCACACACACTTGTGCACCCACACACACACACGGACATGCGTGCACACATACAAGTACACATATACCTAGGCAAACAAAGTTAAATGAGCCTTGGACAGCTCCACTCTGAGCTCTTAGGGAAACTAGAGAACATAGCATCTCCCTAAAAGAAGGAAATTAACAAGTGTTCTCTGCTATCTGTGGATAAGCTGACTGACTGGATATAGCCGGACAGCAAAGTGAGCCTGCAGAACAAGAGTGATACCCCTCCAATCCCTGTCGAAAAGAAGGTGGGACAGAAAATATGAAAGAGATTTTAGCTGACAGGAAGAAGCCACCAAGTGGCCTAATGTTGATTTGATGGGACTTCCGCAGAGGGGCCCAGAAAAGGAGTCAGGAACAAGACACACAGTTTGTCAAAGGGTGTTGGGAGCCAAGGAAGACTTCTGTTCTGCACAGGCCAGGGTCAGAGCAGCTCAAGGGCAGTTCTCCCCAGCATCACTTCCTGACTCATCTTGTGAAATCGAGGAACTCTCAAGCCAGAACCATTCAGAAAGTGACCGGCAAGACAAAGCCCAGGAGGCTGTAGCCTTCATCTGACTCTGTATCAGCAAGACTGGAGGGAATCGCGTTAGAAGCTTCTGAGCCCTGACTGGTGGTTTGAATGTAAAGAGCTCCCCATAGCCCCACGTGTCTGTGACTAAGCCTCGTGCTCAGTCCACAGCTGGTGGAGCCTTTGGGAGCGGGAGCCTTACTCCAAGAGTGTGTCACTGGGAGTGGACCTTGGGGCTTAGTAGTACAGCTTATATTACTTCCTCCCAGACGTGTGATAAGATGCTGGCCAGCCTCCTGCTTGTGCCATGCTTTCCCACCATGAGGAAACTTCCCCTCAGAGCTGGAAGCCTGAATGAACTCTTTCCTCCCAGGAGCTGGTTCTGGTTGGGTTTCGTCCCAGCAACGAAAACATAACTGCAGCCCTGAATCAAATGGGAGGGAAAATCCAGATAGGATCAAAATTTAGAAAATTCTGGCTGGAGAGATGGCTTAGCAGTTAAGGAGCTTGCCTGCAAAGCCAAAGGACCCAGTTTTGGTTCTCCAGGACCCACATAAGCCAGATGCACAAGGTAGTGCATGCGTCTGGAGTTCATTTGCAGCAGCTGGAGACTCTGAAATGTCCATTCTCTCTCTCTCTCTCCCTCTCTCTCTCACTCGCTCACTCGCTCTCTGTCTCTCAAATAAATAAATAAAAATAAATATTTTTTTAAAAATACAAAATTTATTATGAAAAGGTTGGGGAGGGGCTGGAGAAATTGCCCAGTGGTTAAGGCACTTTCCTGCAAAGCCTAACAACCTGGGTTCAACTCCCCAGTACCCTTGTAAAGCCAGATCCAAAAGTGGCTCATGCGTCTGGAGTTTCATCTGCAATGGCTAAAGGCCCTGGCACACTTACTCTCTCTCTCTCTTTCCCTGCCTCTCTCTGCTTGTAAATAGATAAAATATTTTTAAAAGTTAGCCCGATGAGATTATGCTGGGGGAAGGAAAGGAGCATGGGACAGTGACACTGCATGGTGACTAACTAGCTAGAGGCCACCCGAGAGACCATGTTGCTTAGAAAAGTGCCCAACGTAAGTCATCTGGATGTGGTTTCTGTCCTAGAAAGGTTTCATGTTGACATCCCATAACTAAAGATATCTTGAAGATAAGCCTGTACACATTACAGAAAATAATGCGAATATAACCAAACTTTATGAAGACAAGAGTCACCATATAACAAGCAAGATCTAAGTAGTGAAGATGAACGAGGCACAAGCAGAAGGGAACTGCCCTTCCTCCCCTCAATCACAGCAGACAGCCAACAGCTAGTGCCCGAAGACGTCAGGTCACCGGCATCCCAGCATGGTTAAATCACAGAAACTGGAAGAAAGCAGCTCATAGGAATAACATGGCTGATAGACGTAGAGACGGGCTGGCACTGGAGGGAGACGAGGGCAGTGCAGTGATGGATGGCAATGGGCTCTCATGCTGCCCTGCGCTGTGCGCCTCCTCCTCTGCTCTCATGGTGAGAACACGTAGGCGCTATTTCTACTCCACTTTATGCATGTGGAAGCTGAGGCACGTATAGTTATCAAATATTGAGCAATAGCGTTTATTGAGATGTTCGCCCTCCAAGCACGGAAGAACGTGGGCTGTGTAAAGATGGTCAGCATGTGGACCCGTCACTCCTAAAGCACTCACCTCTCTCTAAGGAGACTCTGCACTTGCATTCTGAACAGAGCTGGAACTCGAAGACTATGAGGACTTTTGAAGTTGGGCAGAGTTTATTGTGATGGTCATGGGCCTCTGGGGACAAGGGGTGGAAGGTTACACCTTAAACGTGGTGTGAGTGCTAAGCTGGAGTGCGCGGACTTGTGAGGGTTGATCGCACTTGTCAATCTGACAGAACTAATCCTGGGGTATGTCTGTGTGGGAGTTTCTAGATTAGGGTAACTGAGGTGGGAAAACTCACCCTAACTGTGGGTAGCACCACTCCATAGTCTTGTGTCCTGCACTGAATAAATAGACGCAGATGTGGCCCTCTGCTTCATCCTCCAGCCACCACGCCTTTCCCTCCGTGATGGGCTGTAGCCTCAAACCGTAAGTGACATAAACTCTTCCTTCCTTAAGGTGCTTTTGCTCGGGTATTTGGTCACTGTACTCACTCTGGTCACCAAGCTTCAAGGGGAGCTAAGTCAAATAACCTCCAGACTGTAGCCCACTTGCTGCTGCTTGTCTCATCCCTCAGCAGTTGAACAGCGGCCATTCTGTCCTCACACTCATTCCTCATGGTTGAGTCGGGTGGCTGCGCTGGTCAGTTTCTCTGAGACTCTGGAAAACTCTGTGAACTCCTGTAATGTCAAAAAATTTATATACAAGCCAGGCGTGGTGGCACATGCCTTTAACTCCAGCACTCAGGAGGCAGAGGTAGGAGGATTTCCATGAGTTTGAGGCCAGCCTGAGACTACATAGTGAATTCCAGGTCAGCCTGGGCTAGAGCAACACCCTACCTAAAAAACAAAAAAAAATAAAAAAATAAAAGAACATAGTTCCAACATAGAGTGGCACAGAGTGAACATTCCCAACCCAAAAAGGAGGAATGGGGATATGGCAGGAAAAGATCAGACCAAAGCAAGACTGAAACTCAGCATGGCAAACTCCACATCCTGTAGCTGCATGTCCAGCACATGGGGCTCATAAAATCGTCCAGGTGCCAAATAACTTGGGTAACTCCACTCCTCCAGCTCTGCTTCCTGTAGCATTCATAACACTCTTGGGGTAGCTCCATTCCAAATCCAAAGCTTTCCTTGGTCAATATCCTATTGTTAAGCATCTCCAATATCCTGGTGTCTCCAGTGCAATTTACAGTTCAGCTCATAGATTCATACAACAGCTTCTTGAGGTCTCCTGGCAGTCACTGTGACCCTGCCACACACTGCCCAGCCTCAGCAGCTCTCTGGCACTAGGGTATAGTATTCAACAACCTCCTCAGTCTTGCATTTTTCATGCCTTCAAAAACCAGTACCACATGGATGATGTTGCCACTTCTGCCAGCCTGGAATGAAACCTTCCCCTTTGGGTCACAGCTGCGGCAGAGCTCTGTATGCTGGCCTTCCAGGCTGGCCTTGGCAAAACACTTCCCTACACAATTGTATTTTAGGGGGAACTTCCTCATCAGTTTAGGCTTTCTTCCTTTGAATGAGTTTGTAATGTCATAAGGAGAGCCTCCCTTCTGATGCAAGGGGTCTTCTTGACCTGAGGGCACCTCTTCTATGATGCTCATCTCCTCAACAAGTACAACTGCTTTCTCCGCACCAGCTTGCAAAGTATTTTACCTTAGGATTCCCTCCACCAACAAATTAGTCCATTACATTTCATTTCGGCACCATTCGAGTTCTCTGGACATGGGCAGAGTGTAGCCAATTGCTCTGAGAGCATATAACATGAACTGCCCCATCCCAGGTCCTGAAAGTCTTTGTTCCCCTCTGAAATTTCATGAGCCAGACCTCTACTGTCCATGTTTCTCTCAGTATTCTTGTCTTCTAAGCTCCTGCCAGAATGGCCCATTCAGCTCTGCTTGTGATATCCAAGGGCTTTTCTAGTTCAAAGTTCCAAAGTCAACGGTACTTCCATAAAACAGTTCCAAAGGCCTAAGAACATGGGTTGAGTTTCTAAAGAAGAAAGTGTAGCCTTAAATATTTTGTTATAGTAACAGAAAATAGACCAGTAAATAAGAAAGATGACAGAATGAAGTCAGTTACAAAACAAAGTACTTTTCAATGATACCCAAAGTTCAAATGCGTTTGTAGTGTTCACACAGGCTGCATGTTTTTACACGCCAAGAAAGTGTGGAAGGATACGTACTGGCTCTCTAACAGAGGCTCTGTGAGACATGGAGTTAAAGAGGTAAAGCAAAAACAACATAAACATCTTCATACCTCTGAACTCCTTGATTATTTTTGTGATGAGCACAAACCAGACCTAAGATAACTTCTTTGTAAAGGTATATTCTTGGGAGGAGGGCCACAGCCAGCTGAGCTGAACTTAACTCACTCTTTTCCCTCCCAAGAGAAAAGGACGAGTGCAAGGAAGCCTGGTGTGGGCAAACCCCCAACCCCATCTTGCGCTTTCCATTAACTTTAGACAAGAGCAGAAACCCCTGAAATGCACAGCAAGGTATTTCCAGCCCAGGCAGACAGAGAAATTGTTCATTCCAGTCTGCAGCAGGCAAACCACGGACGAGGGACTCCCAGGGCGTTTGAATAAAGCTGGGCAGAAGCAACATCCGAAGGACTGTGGCCACACTCAGAACCCTCTCCTCATCCTAGTCTGGGCTCCGTCCTCCCACACACCTCCCTCACAGCCTCTCACAGCAACTGCAAACCTCCAGTTCCCAGTGTTCCATTCAGAAACAAATCGTATTTGCTAATCTTCTCATAAACATGTATTACAATCTTGGGATTTTATCAAACCGTGTACGCAAAGTAATTATAGGAAGAATAGCACATTATTTGCATATCTAGTGTTTAAAGGGTTACTTATGTAATTACTGAATGCAACTTAGAATAAGCTGCTCAGCTGCCTTTCATCCTGAGCCAGACATTGGGCTTTGAAAGGAATTCCTTTCAACTTCATCATCTGAGGCACATGGCAATGTTAAGCTACGGCTCGAGCCCAAGTGAGTCAGACATGAAAGTATTTCTGACTGGTGTCCCCAGAGCAGGTTGGCATAACACACTTCTAAAGTAGTCGAGCGCCTATCGCCCTGAGCTGGGAGGATAGTGTCAACAAGTGGAATCTCAGCCCCAACACAGCCAACCTCACTGTACCCTCAGAGCCCAAAGCAAGCAAAATGATTCCTTGATCAACTCTACAGCACTTTGCAGCAAGGTGAGGTAGGGGAGGGAGAGGAGGAGCCAGGTGGTGAGGAGCAGGAACGGGGCAGGGAGGTGGTGCGAGTTGGTTTTCTCCTGACGCAAAAGCAGCTTGGCCCTGGCTTTTGCAGAGGAACCTGGCAAGGTTTTCCATAAGGTTGCAGCTGTGTCACCAGCAACCAGCAGGGACAGGGAACTAAGGGACCCAGGACACTCATCAAGGCCACATAGCTCAGCTGGAGGTCAGGGTTAGAAGGAGACTAACCAAGAAACCATCTCTACCTTCTCCTCACAGAATCAGCAAGGACTAGCTGAAGTCTGGCCCAAGACTACTTGCTGAAATGCACACCCACGTGCCTGACACACATACACACACACACACACACACACCACACGACAGAGAGAGAGAGGGAGGAGAGAAAGCCTGCTCTACTTAAAAGTGTTCAACAAAAACTTAAGTCTAAGCACTAAAGAGACGGAGGGTGGTTGAAAAGGATTCAACCTCAACTTTGATGTAAACATCCCAATTTTCTTGGAGGACAGCCATACCTTTGATCCTACACACTCTGTTAAGAAGCAAGTATCTTGAACCCTGATCAGTTGAAGTATAACAAATTTTACAGTTATTTCCAGTTCAAGGTAGCTTGCAGGTGATTCATAGTGGGATAAAATGACAAGTACCATCTTAAGGATTCCACAAGCTAACAAAGACATTTAAATAAATTAAATTAGTCTCAGTGTGTTGAAAAACTTGAAGCTATTTTCATGACATTCATTTGACATCTGATAATAACCTTTAATATTTTCAAAGTGCTTTTCTTCCCTTTCAGATTTGCCAGGGAGCATTTCTGCCCTCGGCTGCATTGCTGTGTTATGGCTAGCTTCCCTTTCGACACGTATGAGATCAGGTGTGATGAAAACAACACAGGGCTGGAAATGAGAGCCCTTGTTCTCCACCTACACGCCTCCTGGCTTTGGGAAAGTTACTTCGTCCTTAAAAGAAAGGGTAAAAATTGGACGGGCTCTATGATTTCTATAGCCTTGATATTTTTAAATTCTTTACTTCCCAGACTGCCAAGCCTCGCCACCACTGTAGGTCTCATCTTGACTGCACTTTCGAAGCCAGAGAGCTTATAGATCCACGGTGCCTAGGCTGCTGGAGCCATTCTGGGTGGGTCCCAGGCCTTTGAAAATACACTCAGGGGATTCTCAGACAGAGCTGAGCCTGGGCACCACTAGCTTTACAGAGAAGAGACACATGTCTTAAAATGATGGGTTCAGACCAGAGCACAGCCTTTATTTCTTGACCATCACCCCAGTGGCTAGCGCAGGTCCTTGGAGAGGCTGGTAGAGGGACAAGTAGAGGTTGTGGTCTGAGAGGATTTGGGCTGGGGATCTCTCACCAGTGCCACTAGCCTTCCCCAGCTTCTTGTAGTCTGGAAGGGATAATAAGTGGGCAATGTCCCAGGAGGGCTAGGGTTAGGGTGAGGTAATAGAAAATAACATCAATAAGGGTGCTGTACACCCCCTGGTCCCCAAGGCTACGAGCCACCCAAGAGTAGGGGCCAGGTATCAGAGAGAGTAGGTACTCCTGATGTGCTTTCTAAACAGATGCATTAGTATGAGAAGATACCAAGAGTAAACTGGCCTTGCATAGACTACTTCCCCAGAGTCCAGTTTCTTGCTTCAGCATTTGGGAGGTAGACCTGGCTAAGCAGCTTAAACAGTTAACCAAGCGCACAGACAGGGATCACACTGCCCCTCCGCATGCACAGACCACGATCACCTACAGGGATCACACTGCCTCTCCGCATGCATAGACCACGATCACAGAGAGGGATCACACTGCCCCTCTGCATGCACAGACCACGATCACAGAGAGGGATCACACTGCCCCTCCGCATGCACAGACCACGATCACAGAGAGGGATCACACTGCCCCTCCGCATGCACAGACCATGATCACAGACAGGGATCACACGGCCCCTCCGCATGCACAGACCACGATCACAGACAGGGATCCACGGCCCCCTCCACGATCACAGAGGGATCACACGGCCCCTCCACATGCACAGACCACGATCACAGACAGGGATCACACTGCCCCTCCACATGCACAGACCATGATCACAGACAGGGATCACACTGCCCCTCCACATGCACAGACCATGATCACAGACAGGGATCACACTGCCTCCTCCGCATGCACAGACCACGATCACAGACAGGGATCACACTGCCCCTCCTGCATGCACAGACCACGATCACAGAGAGGGATCACACTGCCCCTCCACATGCACAGACCATGATCACAGACAGGGATCACACTGCCCCTCCGCATGCACAGACCACGATCACAGAGAGGGATCACACGGCCCCTCCACATGCACAGACCACGATCACAGAGAGGGATCACACAGCCCCTCCGCATGCACAGACCATGATCACAGACAGGGATCACACTGCCCCTCCGCATGCACAGACCACGATCACAGACAGGGATCACATGGCCCCTCCACATGCACAGACCACGATCACAGAGAGGGATTACACGGCCCCTCCGCATGCACAGACCACGATCACAGACAGGGATCACACTGCCCCTCCGCATGCACAGACCACGATCACAGACAGGGATCACATGCCCCTCCACATGCACAGACCACGATCACAGACAGGGATCACACTGCCCCTCCACATGCACAGACCACGATCACAGAGAGGGATTACACGGCCCCTCCGCATGCACAGACCATGATCACAGACAGGGATCACACTGCCCCTCCGCATGCACAGACCATGATCACAGACAGGGATCACACTGCCCCTCCGCATGCACAGACCACGATCACCTACAGGGATCACACTGCCCCTCTGCATGCACACGACCACGATCACAGAGAGGGATCACACAGTCCCTCCGCATGCACAGACCACGATCACAGAGAGGGATCACATGGCCCCTCCGCATGTACAGACCACGATCACAGAGAGGGATCACATGGCCCCTCCGCATGTACAGACCACGATCACAGAGAGGGATCCACACGGACCCTCTGCATGCACAGTTGAAGCTAACAGAGAGAGATCCACACTGCCCTTCTCCATGTGCAGATCAAGCTCATGGGGAGGGATCCACATGTCCCCTCTGCATGCATAGAAGCTCAAAGAGAGGAAATCACACTGGTGCTCTCCATGCACAGTCAGAGATCATAGAGAGAGAACCACACTGCCCCTCTCCATGCACAGTCAGAGATCATAGAGAGAGAACCACACTGCCCCTCTCCATGCACAGTCAGAGATCATAGAGAGAGAACCACACTGCCCCTCTCCATGCACAGTCAGAGATCATAGAGAGAGAACCACACTGCCCCTCTCCATGCACAGTCAGAGATCATAGAGAGAGAACCACACTGCCCCTCTCCATGCACAGTCAGAGATCATAGAGAGAGAACCACACTGCCCCTCTCCATGCACAGTCAGAGATCATAGAGAGAGAACCACACTGCCCCTCTCCATGCACAGTTGAAGCTCAAGGAAAGTGAACCACACTTCCCATCTGCACGCACAGTCCAAGCACAGACAGGGAACCACACTGCCACACGCCCACACCTACATAGAGGAACCAACCTGCCAGGTGTGGTGCAAGAACCTGGGCTCTAGTCAGTTCTCAGACCGTGCCAGGCTTACCAAACCCATATTTTCATTTGAACAAATTGCCCAAACAATGCCTATGCACAGTGAAGACTGAGAAGCACGACTGCATAAAATCCACATGGCCAGACGACTTGCCCAGAGAATTATGAATAGGCACAGCAAAACCCTATTACCCTCAATTCCAAGGGGCAAAGAAATAATCCATCTAGAAGTGGGGAAACTAGCACAGGATGTCTGCCCTGAAACTGGGTCACCTTTGTGGGGACTTTGGGATTTGAATTCTGTGAGTAGGGATCGGGAGGCAGATGTGGTGGAAGGGGCCGTATGACAGATGTGAGTGTGCCTCTGCTGTGGACGTGGAGATGCTTCTTAAGGAAGAGGTGGAGCCAGCCCACAAGGAAGTGTGTGCTGAGGTGAGGTCAAGGCGCATGTGCAGGAGGCCTGCCCGGCCCCAGCAATGTGGTGTAAGGCTTGTCTCCTCGAATAGACACCCTGGGACTATGGAGAGCATGCCCATGCATCGGCTGTTCTAGGAAAGCCAGGGTCATGCTCAGCCCAGAGAACATTTGGCCCATAGAGAGCATCAAAGATGCCCGCCGAGAGCTGATAGGTCTCTGCCATCTGGATCCAACTCAGCAGATACTCCAGGGAGCTTACCACCTTAACAGAAGACTCAAAAGTGACTAGAGGCCTGGAGAGATGTATTAGTACTTACGTTACTTGCCTGTAAGGCATAAAGACCCAGGTTTGATTCCTCAGTGCCCACATTAGCCAGATGGGCAAGGTGGCACACACGTCTGGAGTCCATTTGCAGTGGCTTGAGGCCTTGGCACGCCCCTCTCTCTCTCCCTCTCTCTCTCTCTCTCTCTCTCTCTCTCTCTCTCTCAAGTAAATAAATAAAAATACTTTTTATAAAAGTGAGCAGACTCAAGGACAGCTGTGGGTGTGTCCTAAGGACAGGCTGCTGGGAGGAGGAGGCCAGGAAGGACAGTCAATGGCCAGACAGGGAGCAGGCTGCCCAGGTAAAACTTGGGACATGAGGGTCTCCTCTGTGTCAGAAGAGGTGGATATCCTATGCACACAGACTGACTCCACAGGGCAGAGGTGGCAGAGCCAAGAAGGATGCTTGTGAGGGCAGGTGCAGGTGAGTCTCTTGGAGACACCAGTGGGTGGTGAGCAGGTGCCCAGGTAGGTTTCATGGTCACACATGGCTACAGAAGGACAGTTGAGCAAGCGTCATCTCCATGCCTCCTGTCAGGAGCCTTAGAAGGCTCTGGGATCTGGTCCAGGACAATGACCCCAGGTGAGACCATTGCTGCAATAAAGGTCATGCCTACTTCTGCTGCAGAGACCAGAGTACACGTTCTACCACCTCCATCCCACCAAAGGACTGTGGGGACAGCCTGTCCTCAGGATGTCTGCATGTGGGGGGAGGGCCTGGAAGATGAGACCATGGTGCCATTTCTGCACAAACCCCACATTGTCACAGAGCAAAGAAAACCAGAATCATCCACACTGTGGAGTGTCCTCCTGTCACCCTCCCAGTTGCTGAATGCACATGCCCACGTGCAGATGCAAGGACAACCACCTGCATAGAGATACAGTTATACAGGTGTACATGTGTACACACTCACACGTGCACATACAAAGATACACATATGCGCATGTACCCACAGACCTATCACACACGAAGAGACAGGCACACCCAGAGAAAGGACTGCTGGTGCCCTCACAAGTTCAGGGGTTGGAACTTGAGCCCAGTGCAAGCATAGAAAGTGGGGCTTCCAAGAGGCAATTAGAAGCCGGGCGTGGTGGTGCATGCCTTTAATCCCAGCACTCAGGAGGCAGAGGTAGGAGGATCACCATGAGTTCGAGGCCACCCTGAGACTACATAGTGAATTCCAGGTCAGCCTGGGATAGAGTGAGACCCTACCTCGAAAAACCAAAAAAAAAAAAAAAAAAGAGGCAATTAGGCCACGGGGTTTGCATGCCCTGATATCTGCCCTCAAGTATGCCCATGTATGTAATAATGTGTCATCAACCCACATCTCCAAATGAGGAGGGTCCCTGTGGAGGATAGGACAGGGAGGAGGCTAATGATGGTACCATAATGGCTCTATACACAGTGAGTATGTACATAACTAATAAAGAAAAAAATTAAAGAGAGAGTAAGTTTGTTCTAAAACTGAGACTCTTCCTCTCTCTTCTGCTCTTCTCTTCTTTCTGTTCCTCTTCCTTTCTCTTTCTCCTCTCTCTTTCTCTCCCTTTTTCCTCTCACCCTCTGTCATGACATGATGCATCAATAGACCTTCCCCAGAAAAGTCTCCAGAACTCTAAGGGATAAATTTATTTCTTTATAACATAATAATTCACTTGATAGAGAGTTGGAATTTTTTTCCTGCAGCTTCCCTCCTTTCCTCATTCTTTGCCATGCTGTACCTGCTGTGATACAGTGCTGTGATGTACTGCTGGGATGCACTGCTGGGATGCACTGCTGGGATGCACTGCTGGGATGCACTGCTGGGATGCACTGCTGGGATGCACTGCTGTGATACACTGCTGTGATGCACTGCTATGATGTACTGCTGGGATGCACTGCTGGGATGCACTGCTGGGATGCACTGCTATGATGTACTGTGATGCACTGCTGTGGTGCACTGCTGTGATGCACTGCTGTGATGCACTGCTGGGATGCACTGCTGGGATGCACTGCTGTGATGTACTGCTGGGATGCACTGTTGGGATGCACTGCTGTGAGGCACTGCTGTGATGTACTGCTGTGATGTACTGCTGGGATGCACTGCTGGATGCAGTGCTGTGATGTACTGCTGTGATGCACTGCTGTGATGCACTGCTGTGATGCCTTGCTGTGATGCACTGCTGTGATGCCCTGCTGTGATGCACTGCTGTGATACAGTGCTGTGATGTACTGCTGGGATGCACTGCTGGGATGCACTGCTGTGATACAGTGCTGTGATGTACTGCTGTGATGCACTGCTGTGATGCTACTGCTGGGATGCACTGCTGTGATGCACTGCTGTGATGTACTGCTGTGATACAGTGCTGTGATGTACTGCTGGGATGCACTGCTGGGATGCACTGCTGTGATACAGTGCTGTGATGTACTGCTGGGATGCACTGCTGTGATGCACTGCTGTGATGCCTTGCTGTGATGCACTGCTGTGATGCCCTGCTGTGATGCCCTGCTGTGATGCACTGCTGTGATGCACTGCTGTGATAAAGTGCTATGTTGTACTGCTGGATGCACTGCTGTGATGCACTGCTGGGATGCACTGCTGGGATGCACTGCTGGGATGCACTGCTGGGATGCACTGCTGTGATACAGTGCTGTGATGCACGGCTGTGATGCACTGCTGTGATGCTCTGCTGTGGTGCACGGCTGTGATGCACTGCTGTGAGGCACTGCTGTGAGGCACTGCTGTGATGCACTGCTGTGAGGCACTGCTGTGAGGCACTGCTGTGAGGCACTGCTGTGAGGCACTGCTGTGATGCACGGCTGTGATGCACTGCTGTGAGGCACTGCTGTGAGGCACTGCTGTGATGCACTGCTGTGAGGCACTGCTGTGAGGCACTGCTGTGATGCCCTGCTGTGATGCACTGCTGTGATGCACTGCTGTGATGCCCTGCTGTGATGCACTGCTGTGAGGCACTGCTGTGAGGCACTGCAGTGAGGCACTGCTGTGATGCCCTGCTGTGATGCACAGCTGTGATGCACTGCAGTGATGCACTGCTGTGAGGCACTGCTGTGAGGCACTGCTGTATGCACTGCTGCGATGTACTGTGGTGTACTGTTATGATGTGCTGCTGCAATGCACAGCTGTGATGCACTGCCTCACCACAGGCCCAAAGCCATAGGATCAGGCAGTGATGGACTGAAACTTCCCAAACCACAACGTCCTTGTAAATTGAATATCTTGGAAATTTGCCACAGGCCTGGAAGGCTGATGAACTGGCCCTGTAAGGAAGGCAAGTTCAGGTGTGACCAAACCTCTTTTGCTATAGGGGTCAGTACAGAAAATGGCCAGTTGTTAATCACCTCTACAGTGTGGAGAGGACCCCAGATGTGCTTCAGACTGTTCAAGGTAGTCCCTCTTGCAGGCCAAGGGCAAAACCTGAGGATGAGTGTTGTAGAGAGAAGCCCACAATACCTCAGCATCTTGAATCACCTGAAGGATAAATGCCTTTATAAGATAACAACTGTTGGATTGGAGAGATGGCTCGGTGGTTAAAGGCCCTTGCTTGCAAAGACTGAAGGCCTGAGTTTGATTCCACTGTACCCACACAAAGCCAGATACACAACGTGGCACATGAGTTTGGAGTTTGTTTGCAGTGGCAGGAGGCCATGGTGCACCAATACTCTCCCTCTCTCTCTCTTTCTCTCTTGTGCGCGCACGTGCGCGTGCTCTCTCTTGCTCTCTGTGTCTTCCTCTTTTTGTCTGTGTCTCTCCCTCAAATAAATAAATAAGCATATTTAAGATAACTCTTGACAGAGAGTTGTTTTCCTCCCTTCCACCATGAGGCAAGAAGCTTCACTCTTTACTACAGCTGTTGCCACCCTTGCCATGGTTCAGTGGGCTCAGGGAACAGGTACGGAGACATGGCAGCACTCCTCAAAGTCAGGAGCTTGTGCTGTGAAGACAGAAATTGTGCATTCACACAGGCAGACAACATGAACTCTTGAGACTCTAGACTATTCATTCACTCACATACATTCTCCTGGTAGGGTCTCCAAAGATTGGGGCATCCCTGCCCCTTGGCTGGCTGGGCTCAGGTCACATTGGCTCTCTGGTTGCTCTTTGTGCCAACAGCTCTCTAGGCCTGGGCAGCTGACTGAGGCTCCACAGCTCTTGATCTCAGTCACAAATATGAGAACTTGATCCTCTGAACCCTCATACATGTTAGGTATTGTGGCATACACCTGTACTCCCAGCTCTGAAGAGGTGAGTACAGGATCCCTATAGCTTGTGAGCTAGCTAGTTGAACCTAATTGGTGACCTTCAGGCCAATGAGAGACCCTGTCTCTAAAAATGATGTGGACAATTCTGCAGAAAGACACCTGAGATGGTCCTCTGTCTTCCACACATATGTGCACACAATGGCACACATACATGCACCCAGACACATACAAACATGAGTACACACACATACAAAAGAAAAGACCTGAGGAATTTTTCTATACGGTTTCCATAATATTTTGAAGTAGAAATTATTTTTTATTTAACATCATCACACATTCCCCTTCTCATCAGCTTCCAAACTAAGAGAGTAAACAGCCATGCAGTGATAAAGTCCTTTGGTAACCTCAATGGCCAGTGACTTCTACTTGACTTCCATGAAGCGGGTGGAGGCCTAGAGCAAGCTCCTCCAGGGAGCTGAACTAGGTCTCAGCAGAGGTAGTACAGGCCACAAACAGCACAGCACAGCTGGGTATAATGAAGATGAGGCACATGACCAAACTGAAAGGCCACAGGGCTGGACACCCAGAATTCCCCCCCGCCCCCGGCCCCCATGGTAGTTTGAATGAATGGTTCTCATTCTATTTAGGATTTTATTAAAGTTTGTAATTTAGATCTGTAGCCACCTGGCTGGAGGAGGTATCCCTACGGGTAGATCCTAAGGTCCAGCCCTTAAGTGTGGCAGTGGATTTGGAATTCCAGTCTAAAGATATGCAAAGTGCCTGAGCTTTTCCTGGAGTTCCTAAGTGTGCTTACTTACAGTGCTAGTGTGGCTTGTGGCTTTTTATCTCTGTGCTTGAACCTGTGAAAGTGGGCCAGTTTATTCTGCTATTGTGGAGCTTCCCCTGCTTCAATAAATCCCTTCCTCTCATACTCATAACTCTGCCTGGTCTGGAAGTTCATCTGAGTGACGTGAGGCTGTCCACTACAAAACTGATGGCAGGGGTGTGCTGTACTGCATCTGACCTTGCCGGATTTTGATCATTTGGAACTTGTGTGCTGCGGGAATGGGAAACTTGGTGCTTGCAACTGAAGATGCCTTCTGGAGTGGTAAGCCAAATTCATGGACTATTCTGATGAGAGTTTGAGAATGCTACACGCAGAGTGAATTGTGCTTATGAACTTTCTAGGGGGAAGGAAAGACTGCAGAAAACATTGTGGAAACTGGGATACTGGCATAAGGGTTGGCTGTGTTCTGATGCCCATGCCCAGAGAGTTTGATCAAGGTTAAATTTGTAATGAACTTATATGCTTGGCTAAACATATGAGACTGAGAGATTTTAAGTTGGAAGAATTCAGGCAAGTTTAAAATTTACTGGCACAGAGACTGGCTTTAGTTACTAAAGCTGCTATTGTCAAACACCTTAGGAAGCTTAAGAAGATGGCCCAAGTGCTTTACATTAAAACAATGGAGAGATTACCTGAGGTGATCCCACCCCAGAAAAACTATGATAGAAATGCAAATTCTTTGGAAAGAGCTGGCTGGAGAAGGAACCTGATCTTCAAGTTCACAGTTATTTTGTCCTTGAGTTAAGACTATGACTGTGTCCTGCACACCTAGTATTGATTTTGGGGGAATGGTCATGAAGTTCACACAGTCCCAGGAGCTGCTGTTGAGATATGGCATGAGGCAGGGCATGATGAACCTGAGGATAAAGCTGGCTGTGCCACTGAAAGTTGGACCATAGGTTGCAGGTAGACCCAAAGTTATTTTGGATAGACCAGGACTGTGAAGGAGCTACCATGGAGGCTGTTGGCTCTGGATGGAAGTTTTCCCTGGCTATTCAGCCCAACTGGAGAGCCAAAATTGGAAAACCCAAAGACCTTCAGTCACTGGTTATAATATCAACTTGATCTGCAAATGTTTGATCTTTGTTTGTTGGTTGTTGAGTTTGTATTGTTCTAGTCTCTCTTTTTTTATGCCTTACAGCAGTTGAAAATGTATATGTTAAAAGTATATAACTTGTTTTGATTTTACAGGACTCTCAACTAAGAGACAATCTTAAATCTCAGAGGAGATTTGAGACTTTGAGACAATTTTAAGTTGGTAAAAACTGTCGGAACCTTTGAAGTTGGACTGAATCCAATTTACAGTGTGAAATGGTTCTGAATCTATTGGGGCCCAAAAGCAGAATATGGTAATTTGAATGGATGGCCCCCAATATATTCAGGATTTTATTAAAGTTTGCAGCCACCTGGCAGAAGGAGGTGTCACTGTGGGTGGATCCTAAGGTCCAGCCCTAAGGTGTAGGGGTGGATTTGGAATTCCAGTCCAAAGATCTGCAAAGTGCCTGAGCTTTGCCTGGAGTTCCTGAGTGTGCTTGTTTATGGTGCTGGTGGTGGCTAATGGCTTTTCTCTCTGCTTGGACCTGTGAAAGCAGGCCAGCTTCTTCTGCCATGACATAACTTCCCCTGCTTCAATAAATTCTTTCCTCCGGTAACTGTGCCTGGTCTGGAAGACCATCGCAGCAATCTGAAGCTATATACTACACCCCCAGCATGTCCTCCCATCTGACACTTTGAGCCAGGAGGCAAGGTCTTCACTCCCTCTCCAGCCTGAGTGTTCTAGAACCAAGAGGTAAAGAGCATTTTGGTGGGATGAGGACTCCATCCCAACTTCTAGAGTTTACCAGCCATGTATCCCTATCCAACCCACTGAAACCCTGTGCCTCAGTTTCCCCACCTGTACAGTGCTGCTAACCTCAGTATCCCAGCACATTAAGCTGGAAGAAAGTACTTGTGAGGGTTCTGACATGAGCTCAGATCCAGAAGCCAAACTGAGGAGTAAATAGCAGAAGTTGACCATATTTCCTGTAAGATCAGGCTTATTGGCTTTGCCTGTCTACACACTGCACCACCTCACACAGAAATCTCAGGGTCTCAGACCTGGATGCCACCATCAGTCATGCCCTAGCATTGTGCAGAAACAATATCCTGGTGCCTGGCTTTAAGAGCTGCCTTCTGATGGGAAAACAAGAGCCCTGGCAATGTCCTGTAATGTTTTGGGAGCATCAGGGACCTCCTTGGCCAACAACTCACTGGAAAGTATCCCATCCCTGGCACTGAACTTTTTTCTAGTAACCATTTATGGCTTCTGGGTGCACCATTGTCCAAAAAGTAGGTTTCCATACATCTTGTTCATACACTCTTAGATTTTGATTATCCCTCCCCTGCCCTTCTTTCACTCAATCTCTTCCAATGACCCCACATAGGCCTTTCCACCCCACTAATCTATTAATTTACTTACATATATACAGTACCATCACCTTAAGTCGTCCTCCCTCCCTTATAGCCCCTTTCTAGCTTGTTGGCCTTTGCTACCAAGTTTTATTCAGACTCACATACAAGGCTCTTGTTTTACCACCATGAATAGACGGTAAGACCCTATTGCTGAAGACTCCACATGCTTGGGTTGCAAGGATCCTGAGAAATCTTGCTGGAGCTGAGTTGAAAACCTTCTCCCTGTTGACCAGCCAACTGAAAGCTAGAAAAAGTTATGCTACATGTAGTTCTATGGGAGAGAGAGAAGTCACCAGGAGACATAAACAATAGTGGACACTGAAAGCCTTAAGTTTGGCCAGCCAGGCCAAATGAGCCAATGGGTGCAGTAGTGGCATGTCTGTTATGGGGGAAACCAACTGCTCTCTAATTGGATGGGAGACCTGCTCCACCAGAGGGAATACATGCCTGGTACTGAAAATATATGATAAGGGAGATCATAAGCCCTAGGGTTGTAACACATACTGGTGTCTGGCTAAATGCATACACTATGCTCACCAAACTGCCCAGAAAGAACGTCTCTTAATGTTCTTACCCATATATTAATGCTACTCTCACTTTTGGTTGGAGAAGCTTCTCTTTTCAGATGGTAGTGACCTTGGGATGACTCCAAAGGCACCATGGTGCTGAGAAGAAGTGACAGAGGAGTGCTCAGCACTGAAATACCTCTATCACACCTTGCAAGGCTCAGGGTCCATTACGGAAGAGGTGGTGGGAAGAATGTCAGAGCCAAAGGAAGGGTAAGACTCCTTACAATGTGCTCTTCCAGACACAAAATGGCCTGGATATCCATGACCTCACAGTGCCTGGCACTATCTACACAAGACCCTTATAATAGGAGGAGAAGAGAGACTGATTGAGAGGGGGAGGATATATGATGGAGAGTGGAGTTGCAAAGGGGAAAGTGAGGGGGAGTGAATTTTCATGGTTTATTGCCTATAATTATGGAAGTTGTCAATAATTTTTTTTAAAAAAGAGATGACTTCTGAGTCATTACCAGCAACCTATGAAGAGAATTTAATTAATATTTACATGTAACTTATAGGCACATCTATAGACAAGAAAACAACCTGGAAGCCAGAGCCTGGCTGGAGCGTGTGAGCCACCATGGCTCTTGGTCAAGGAGGCTTTAGGTGCCACCGCCAGTCTATTTAGAGGAGAGCTTGGCATGCACGAAGACCCTAAGAAACCTCACAGTGCCTTGCTGCAAAGCCACAGGCAGGTGAGATGTTGCCACAGGAGAGAGGGTGCACGTCACCGGGCAAGCAGCAGGGGCAGTGTGATCAGTGCAGCTAGAACTTCCAGAAAACATCAGCTTCTTTTTTGTTGACAACTTCTATACATACAGACAATAAACCATGATAATTCTCTCCCCTTCCCCACCTTCCCCTTCACAACTCTGCTCTCCATCATATCTCCTCCCTCTTTCCATTAGTCTGTCTTTTATTTTGATGTCATCGTCTCTTTCTCCTCTTATGAGGGTCTTGTGAAGGTATTGCTAGGCACTACGAGGTCTAGGGTAACGGGGAATTTACAGGGCTAGACCACCTCTGCACATTGGAGCACAGGAACAGGGTTCTGGAGAACCTGCTTCTCATCCAAAGGGACAGTGTGGACATCTCTTCCTGCTATGTCCAGGATGAAAGGATCACAAGACAAACAGTGAAAGGATGAGTGGAAAACTGTGGGCTCTGGGCCCCAGTGTCACAGACAGAGATGCATTCCTGCCAACATTGCCCCACAGACCCTGGCTGGAAGACCTCCTACCTTGTTCCAAGGAGTCTGGTGTGCAAAGGGGCTGCTGGTCTTCTGAAGTGAGGACAACAGTGAGGGGTCCTGAGAAGGGGATGGGGGGCACATGGAGAAGGTGGAACTCCCAACTCCTCTGGTGAAAAGATGAGTCACCAGTCTTAGGGGTGGGAACTGAAGGTGTCGCCACAGCAACCATGTAGAGATGAGCCCGCACTCTCACACAGGCTACCATCGTGTAGGACACAAAGATGTCATTTCCAAAGTTGCTCCTTGCTCTTCATCCAGCTGGGAGATAATTGTACCAGGTTCCATGCAAGGCCACACTCTGGAAATCTCTGCTGTTCCCTCGGCTGGTGCTGCTGTGCCCAGCAGATCGTCTGGCAGGTTCACGACCTCAAAAGTCTTCAAGGCAGATGTAGACACCAACATGCTCTGAGCCAAGGCGCTGCTGTTGGACATCAAGCTTTGACTGAGTCAGGAATCAGTATCAAGAGTGAAAACGGGCTGGAGAGATGGCTTAGCTGTTAAGGCGCTTGCCTGTGAAGCCTAAGGACACATGCTCGACTCTCCAGGTCCCACATAAGCCAGACGCAAGGTGGCACATGTGCACTAGGTGGCACACATCTGGAGTTCAATTATAGTGGCTGGAGGCCCTGGCATGTCAATTCTCTCTCTCTCTCTCTCTCTCTCACACACACACACACACACACACACACTCTTGCTCCCACTCTCACCCTCTTGCTAATTAAAAAAAAAAAAAAGCGGTCTAGCCAGTATATTGGGCTTGCCTCAAAAAAAAAAAAATGTGAAAACTATTTTAAGACTTTATTCCAGCTATAGTGGCACACTTATGTAATCCCAGACCTTGGGAGATAGAGGCAGGAGGATCAAGAGTTCAAGATCATTGTGGTGGTTTGAATATACTATGTTCCCCATAGACTCATGTGCTTAAATATTTAATCCCCACTTGGTGGTTCTCTTAGGAAAGTCTTGGAACCTTTAGGAGGCAGAACCTTGCTGGAGGAGACATGTCACTGGCGTCTGGTCCTGGGGTTTTCAGCCTGGCCACCTGCTGTTCATTGCTCTGCTTTCTCCCTGCTGGTTTGTTCATGTGATGCTGGCCTCCGGCTCCTGCCAGGCTCTCCCGCCATGAAGGTCTCTACCCTCTGGAACTGTAAACCAAAATAAACCCCCTCCCTAAATTGCTTCTGGTTGAATATTTTGTCCTAGCAATGATAAAGTAACCAAAACAACCATCCTTAGCTGCATAGCAGCTACATTGAAGCCAACACACAAGCGTGCGTGTGCACACACAAACACACACACACACACATACACTCACAATTTGTTTGCATTAAATGAAAGATGTTTAGGAAAGCACCTGCTATCTCCTCTTGGTTGAAGGTGGAAAAGAAAACAATATTCTGAGTTGGGGTAAAACTGAAGGGATCCTTGAAGCTGGGAAAGTCACCAGAGCCCACAAATGAACTGGAGTTAGAGAATGGCCAGGGAGTGGACATTTTACTCTTGAAAAATAAGAAAACACAATGTCTGCCTGTTATTGAGAAAAAACTATTGCGGCGTTGGAGTGTGCTTTGGGACCAGGAAGAAAGAAAAGAGAATCTTTGTTTGCCTTTGAGAAAAACAACACACACCTTCCCAACCTACATGCACACAACATTTTTTGAAGGCATGGATGGGTGAATGAATGAAAACATGACCCATCTTCGTAGGAAGCCACACTCCAAATCCTAAGATAACTAATTAGTCAGACACATAAGGAGGGCTTAGCTCTAGAAATGGTTAAATCTGTGTCCGCTGACATCTGAGCAACCATGAGCGCCACACTGGCTCCTCACCCAGCACTGCCCTGGAAACACAGGCGCTGTGAGTGCGCATGTCCAGAAGCACAGTGGCTCCGGGTGCGCATGCTCGTAAGCAAACAAGCTTCCTCGGCGGGGCTCGTCCTTGCTCCACAAGGTGTCCTCTAGCACTTTCTACTTTATGCCATTCCGTTTCTTTTCTTGTAAAAGTGCTGGTCATGACCTACCGCATTGATTTGAAAACCCACTAATGGTTCACAGCCCACAGACTTAAAAGCTGTGCTGTAGACGATGTAGGAAGGGAAGGCACTGGCTGTGAGGGAGCAGAAAGACACCGCAGGGCTGGCCACACAGGCCCAACAGGTGTGGGTGGAGAGCCACTGTGCTGCTGCAGTCCCCTCTGCGGTCCTACTTAGGGGATTAGTGACAGCCTTGCTCTATGCTCACTGCGCACCCGTGTGGATGACAGACAGTGTGTCCACCCAGCACAACTATGGGGACACCATTTAGCTCTTTCTGTGCCAGGTGTATCCAGTATTGCCTCCCAGGTGTCCGGGTGGGCAAGGGTTGTTTCCCTTCACAGGGAGAAACTGGAATATGTTAGCCACTTGTCCACATGCACGTGGTCACTGCTCATGTAGGGTCCTCAGCACAGTGCTGGCCTGCAAGACAGAGCCGAGCGGCTTCTTGTTTTCACTGTGAGGTGGGTGTGAAAGGCAAGAGTGATGGGACAAGGATTCTGTGACCAGAGCGCAGTGAACACAGGGTGGAGCAGAGCTGTGGATGGGGTGTGAGGAGCCACGCTCCAGGCGGGGTCCCAGCAGGGATGTCCAGCAGACCCTTGGTAGCTGGAAGCATGGATGGCTAGGTACATGGATGAGGCTTGGTGGAAGTTGGGACCAGGAAGGCATGGAGCAGGATGAGGCTGAGCACTTTGACTCCTCCACGACTCCCAGGCCTCAGGATAGTGCTGAAAGCCCATCCTCCACACCCACCTGCCAGCACCCACTGCCTCACATGGCTAGAGCTCATGTGCACCCTTTGAAGCCAAGGGAGGGAGCCTGCAGGCCCAGTGGGACTGCACTTCAAAGGACCTAGCATGCTGGGATTCCCCGCCTGACTGAGGCCCAGAGGCAGGGCGTGCTAATTTGGAAACTCCAGCTGGGAAGGGGCAGTAACTCTGGGAGGTGGGGGTTCCCAGGCATGGGGTGGCTTCCTGGGCTGCCAATGGGACCCAACACAGAAGGGGTCCTACTGGAGCACCAGAGGCAGAGGGTACAGAGACCTCTGAGAGATGTCATCACTGGGGGGTACAAAGACTGATGTGACCAGCTCCTTCCATCTTCATTCATTTTCACCTACTCATTCATTTATCCATCTATCCACCCATCTTCCCATCTACCTACTCATCCATCCACTATCACCCATCCATCCACCCATCTATCATCCATCCATCCACTAAGAGGGTCTTTCCCTGGCACCCTCTTCCTGCTTGTTGAGTCTGAGTCTGCAGCAGGTTCCATCTCTAGGGGCCTGTGGTCACCTCACCTGCCGAGCACAGGACATGTCTTAGTCCTCCTCTAGAACGTCGAGTATGTTGGGGTTTCATGTTTGTTTTTAAGGAATGGCACTGTGGAGGGCAAGCTGAACCGCAGAGGAACACTGCACTGTAATAGTGTGTACACATGAGAGTCAGCAGGAAAGGGAAGTGCTGGTGGTTGATGTGTGGCTTACCAAGGAATCATATCGTGATTTTATCTTATTTTTAGAAGCTTTCCTTTTAAGTTAGTATCAATTTTCTGACGTTTTTACATTAAAATTGCTTACTTTTAAATAACAAAAGAGCATTTGATGCAAATTCACAAGTCATTTTAATGACTGGAGGAAAATCTTCCAGGATCATAGAGTAGCTCAGAGCAAAGAAAAGCAAACTCTGAATTATATGAAATATGTGATACAAGCCATGTGAAGTACAGGTTATATGTGTATTTCATACATACTCAAATGGAAAGTTATTAGAAGGCACCATTTCAAATGTTTCTTGAGTGTGTTTGCTATTTTTTTATTTTCATCTTTCTGCACATTGTAAGATTTTTGTTATTAAATTTATTGTTTTTAAAATTAAGATACAATTATTTCTTCTCTTTATTATTCACATATACCTTCTTTCTGTGGTCTTGAGAATGGAACCAAAGGCTTTGCACATGCTAGGCTAGTGCTCTACCTCTGAACTACATACTCTCCTGACCCACACCAAAGAGCTTTACCTCTGAGCTCCATACCTCCAGATGCACACCAAGAGCTCTACATGTGAGCAACATGCCATCCTGACACACACCAGAGAGCTCTACCTCAGAGCTACGTACAATCCTGAAAGATATCCAAGAGCTCTACCTGTGAAGTACATACCCTCCTGATGCACACCCAAGAGCACCACCTCTGTTATATACCAAACTAGAGCACATCCAGAAGCCCTACTTCTGAGCTACATACCCCTCTCCATGCACCCCAAGAGACATTAAGTACATCACCTTGCTGGGCATCTGCCACCATTCTCAGTGCCCCACGGAAGTAGATTCTACAGTATTTACTCCCCATGACCTCCCGGCTTATTCAGTGGAGTATACTCAAGTACACCTCCTACTGCCACAAACGTCGGAACATGCTTCCTCCTTAAGTCTGCGTAATCTTCATTACCCCCCCCCCACACACACACACACTTCACTCACTGAGGGCCTCTGTTGGAGGCCATCTTGGGCCTCTGTGAAGATTGCTGCTGTGAACACCAACGTGGGAATGTCTGCTGGAGACTCCAGTTTCATGTTTTCTGGCTAAATACCCAGTAGTGGAATTAGTGGACCTTGTGGCCCACCATATAATTTACCAACAGCAATAGGTCCTTCTAGTTTCTCTTATGCCTGACAGCTATTGTCTTGGACTTTGGATAACAGCCATCCGGCATGTGCAAGATGATACCTTGTTACAGTGTTGTTCGCATTTCCCTAGTGATTTGTGACTGTGAGCATCTTTTCATATTCTTATTGGGCATTTGACTGTCTTCTTTGGAAAGTGCCTACTCAAATCCTGTGTCTATATTAACTAAGGTTTTTTTTTGCTATCGTAGAATTCTAGGATTTATTGATATGCTCTGAGTGGTAATCCTGTTATAGTCTGCATAGGAAGTATCCTCTACAGACTCATGTGTTAAATGTTTGCTCATCAGCTGGCTGGTGCTGTTTGGGGAGAATTTGGAAATGTTAAAGGAGGGGAACCTGGTTGAATGAAGTAGGTTCCTGGGGTTATGTCCTTGAAAGTATCCTCTGTCTCTCTCTGTCTCTCTATCTATCTGTCTCTCTCCTTCTTGTCCACAGTCAACCACCTCCTCGACCACATTCTCCTGCCACCATGACGCCGTAGTCATCGCACGCCCAGGAATGTTGGAGCTGAACATCATGAACTCCATAATAAAACTTCCCTTAGGGTTATGTCAGGCATTTTAGTCACCGTGATGAAAAGCAAAATTATACAAATCTTATCAAAAGAGTGATTCGCAGATATTTTCTCCTACTTCATGCGCCTGGTAAATCTATTTCTTCCTACATTGCTTGTGCTTTCAGTGTGATATTCAAGGAATTACTGCCAACCCCATACCATGAAGCCTTTCTGCTGATTCTTCCTAATCTTATAGTCTTAACCTTGGCATTTTGGTCTGTGATCCATGACAGTCATTTCTTTAAAATCTCCCTACTTCCATTTCTCTCTGCACTTACTTTTCTGGCTCACACATATTTAAAAGAGTAAGTTGACGACACCTCACCAGGGGCCCGGCTGAAACCAAGAGTAATTGGGGAAATGAGCAAGAGTGCAGCTTCCTTGGTGAGCCTGGTACCAGCACAAGGGAGAAGGAGACACACATAGAGAATACTCAACTCCTACCAAACCAGACATCCAGAGACACAAAGGCTCCCAAGGCCTCATCACTGAAGTATACCTAAAATGAACTCAACACGGCTCAGGGACATTCACAGAAGAGGGGGCGGAAAGATTATTAGAGCCACATGTTTGGACATTATGCACAGAGACATTGCGTCTTACCCATAACTGATGGCTAACCCCACAATGCAAGACCCACAGTCCTCAATAAGGAAGGTCCGTGCAGAGGGGGAGGACAGAGAGGAGGCTAATGATGATACCAGCATGGCTGTACACACTGTGTACATAACTAATTAAAAAAAAGAAGTCAACGAATGTATTGCATGTGCTTGGGCCTCAGGTCACTGAGAAATCAAGCTGGAGTTGAGCTGGAAGTCTCCTCCCTGTTGACCAGCTATCAGGTTTCTGGGAAGACCTATGCAGCCTGTTATGGGAGAAAAGCCATCAATGGTCTTAACCAGCAGTGGACCCTGCAAGCTTTATGGCTGGCTAGACAAGCCAAATGTACCAACTGGTGCAATGATGGCATGTCTGTTAAAGGGGAAACCAACTGCTCTGTGATTGGATTTGAGGCCTGATCCAGCAGAGGTAATTCCTGCTTGGTACTGAAAACCTAATGAAAAACCTATGTCTGGGGAGGTTATAAACCCTAGGGGAGAAATTACTACTGCTGTCTAGCTCAATGGATATATTATTCCCACCCAATTGCCCTCTAAATACTTATGTTTATGCCAATCTATTAATGCTACTTTCACTTTTGGTTAGAGAAGCTTGTCTTTTCAGATGGCGGAGACCACTGGGGTGACTCAAAACTCACCAAAGTGCTAAGAAGTGACAGTGGAGTGTTTAGCACTAAATAAGACAAGTCCACCACATGTTCCAAGGCTCAGCGACCACTGTGAAGAGGTGGTGGAAAGAATGCAAGAGCCAAAAGGAAGGGGAGGACTGCTTCTAATACTATCTGCCAGACACAAGGTGGCCTTGGTCACAGTGGCTGATGCCTCCTACACAGACCTGCATAATAACAGGGGAAAAGTGATGACATCAAAATAGAAGAGACTAGTTGGAAAAAAGAAAGGATTCAGTGGAGAAAGAACTAGGGAGGGGGAAAAGTTTGGGTAGTGAAAGGGGATTATTATAATGATATATTGTCAATATTTATGGAAGCTTTCAATAAAAAAGTAAAAAAATAAGAACAAGTGGACCAATCTACCAGTACTTTGGGGCTTCCAGATGAAAAAGCAAAGTATGACTAAGTTTGTCCCCACTGGAGTCATAGAATATCACACACAGCTGGGGTCTTGCTCTTTCTACCCATCATCCACCCACCCAGAGCCTGTGCCACCCCCATTTCTGTGAGTTCACCATAAGGTGACAGCTGGATGACACCCTGCTCTAAGACTTCCTCTCTCCAGACTGTGACCTCAGTGCCACTCACAATCTCTGGTCTAGACACAGCTCACTGAGAAGGAAGTATAAAAACAATGTGTAGGGTAGCTCAGTGATAGGGTGCTTGCCTAGAATGCTTGAAGCCCAGGGTTTGTTCCCCAGTCAGGCACACACAAAAAAATACTAATCAAAACAGCAAACGGGCTGGGGACTCAGCTCAATGGGTAAAGTGCTTGTCTCATAAGCATGAGCACCTGATCTCATATAAAGATAAAGAAAGTTGGGGGGGTGCGATAAATACTTGTACTGTCAGCACTGAGGAGGCAAGGTAGGCAGACCTCTAGCTACCAGCCAGCCAGTCAGCCTAATTAGGTAGGTTCAAGGCTAGTAAGATACAAAAAGAGGACAGTGCCTGAGCAATAACAACTGCGGTTTTTCTCTGGCCTCCACACATGTGTGCATGCACCCCCCCCACACATACACATGAGCACCCATGCCCACAAACACACATAAATGAGATTACATTAAAATTTTAAAACAGTAAATTATTATTAGTGCATTTTCTTATTACATACTTTCCCCACTATTATATGCCTTATTCCATCCATTTCATACTATTGCACACCTTATTATATACATCTTTCTTATTGTTTTCCATATTACATTCCTGACCCATATAACAAACTAACTGGGAAACCACGCAGTGCTGTTAGCTGTCCCACAACACTGAACACTTGCTTGATCAGCAGTGTGATAGGCACATGCAGAAGAGACTTCCCTAGAAGATAGGTTTGGCAGATTCTCTCCTTCCTTCGGGTCAGAATCCTGAGGACTAAGGAATGAATGACTACAGGCTACCACTCATGACAGAAAATAAATGCACACAGTTCTCCAGTTATACTTCATACAGCTATAATCAACACTTCTACCCATCTACCCATCCATCCATTCACCCAACCACTTATCCATCAATTCTCTCCAACCACCTACATACCCATCTATCCACTTAGTCATATATTCACCCATCCATTTATCTAGCTACCTAGCCACCCATCCATCCATCCATCCTATCCAACCACGCATTACCAGTCCCCCACCTTCCATTCGTTCACCTAGCCAGTCAGCCATTGGGTCATTCATGTGGGAAATGAACATTGATACACATTTACTATGAAGAAGGTGCTTTTAAAAATTAAATTCCAGTTTAATGGGCTGGAGAGATGGCTTAGTGGTTAAAGTGCATTCCTATGAAGCCTAAGAAGCCAGGTTTGATTCTCCAGGTCTCACATAAACCAGATGTGCATGGTAGCGTATGCGTCTGGAGTTCATTTGCAGTGGCTATAGGCCCTGGCATGCCCATTCTCACTCTCTCTCTCTTTCCCCCTCTCTCTGTCTCTCATAAATAAAAATAAGATCTTTTTTTAATTCTAGTTTAAGACAACTAAAGAGAAATATAATATGCCAAAAGTAAAAGATAAATTAGATTATCTTAATAATGACATGATTGCTGTGAGACAATGGAAGAGAGTACAGTGCTAGAGACTAGTGGTAAAGGTGTCAGGATGAGTCTAGGAGCAGGACACCTCTGAAATGAGGCTGCAGTAGGGAAGAAACGCCAACCTCTGGGGCCTCTGGGGTAAGAAGACAACAGATGGGAGGAAAGAGAAAGGGAAGCCCTGGGATGTTCTGAGATGCAGTTTCTGTTATCAGGTGCCTTGAGGACAGCAGGCCTAGACAGGCTTGCTGTTAACAAAGGCACATGCCCCTCCTTTGAATATATCATTAGCACTAGAGTGAGCAAGCGGTGTGTGCCATGCTTGGCCATGTGTCTGAGTGTGAACCTTCTCTCACAACTTTATGTCTATTTTCACAGTGATACCCAGGGAACTGAGCCCCCACAGAACCTCAGGAAAGATGGGGGATGAGATGGGATCTCTGGACATCACAGGAAGCTCAATCCCACAGCCAGGACACCAGCCTTACAATCTGACATGGACCATGAGTGATTTCCCTGCACCAAGCCTGGGATTTGAGTTTATATGCTCATCATAGTGGCTGGCCAGTGTTACGCTAACCCTCAGTGCTGGACAGAAGCCACAGCATTACCCGTGGACTGTCCCTGTCCCAAGATGAGAAGACAGACACACCTTCTAAACTGCTCCTATCAGATTGAAGGTCCCCAGTGTGAGGTACCGTCGAGAACAGGAAGTCAGAATGACATGTCTAACCCCAGCTGGCTGGAAAAGTGGCTGAAAGTAATAACCAGCAAAATCTATTAGGCTAGAAACGAGAGGGGGAGAGATAAATCAGGCACTAATTACAGGCTGTTCCAAGGGTGGGGCTGCAGAGCTTTCCCGAGACGCAGACCTGCCTGGCTGAGCGTTTGCGCAGCGGGCCACTCAATCATACCTTTGGGTCTCAGTCCCCCCACATGCTATTATCATCATTATGAGTAGAGGACTTGGAGCGCCTGGAATATAGATGAGTGTGTCCCATCTAATTATTAAATACGAGAACAGCTCAACCATTTTCTCAAAACTGCTAATACTCAGAGGAAGAAAGTGCTTCCCATTCTTATTAATTCTGACTTCATTGCCAAGGCCGAAGCCAAGAACTTGCAGAAGGAGAAGGGTGGCCAATGCCAGGAGGTCTGTGACAGTCACTGAACCCAGTTCTAAGCAGCCCACGCGGCTGCTAGATTAAGAATTAAATATTCCTTACTTCAAAGATGGACTTTTATTAGAATAATAAAAGAAATTAAAACTGGTAGAAGTGCTTCTTAAGTATAAACACCTTAACTACTAAGTATAAGATGTGCTCTTTTTTTAGGCATGTGTGCATGTGTGTGTGCATATGTGTGTGTGCATGCATGTGTGTACATGTGTGCGTGTATTTGCATGTGTGTGTGTGTGCATGTGTATAGGACAGAGATGAACATCATGTATCTTAATCATTCTACATCTTATTCTGTGACACTTGGTGTCACACAGAATCTAGAACTTAACAGGTTAGCTAGATTGGCTGGCCAGCAAGTATCTCGTCAGCCCCCTTAAAAGGAAAAAATTTTAAAGACCTTCCAGGAGACAGGGAGGCCTTGTCCTCAGCTGACATCCCAGTTCCTCCTGCATTAATCCCAGTGTTGAGAGGCAGCAGGCCAGCCATGTCCGCAGATGCCACCCACCCTGGGAGCATCAGGAACATAGGCAGAGGACTGCATGTCCTTTTCCAGGGACTCAGCAGTTGTGCAGCTGCCTAACTTGCTGCACCATGCCCATTGAGGGCGTCTCCAGCTCCCTGCACTGCACAGGCTTTGGGGACCTGACTTTCTACTGGGGCAAGACAGAGGACCCAACTGACATTAAAGCCAAGGACAGGTCACAGGTGATTGTACTTGAACATGTGGGCTTTGAGCTCTGCGGTAAAAATGCTCTGTTCACCCCCCAGGGCTCATCCATTATTCACGATAATGACAATCATAACTTCCACAGGCTTTTCATCTCCACACCATGGTACTTAACTTGAACTTGATTTTGCCTTTCTTCCATCAAGTTAATTCCACCTGAGCTGAGACCCCAGGTACGTGGCAGGACCTGGGCTTTGTGTGCACAGAGCTCCTGCAGGCCGGTGGGCTCAGCCCAAGCAGGCTGCTTCCAGAAAGGATGGGAGCACGCCATAGCGCAAAGCAAGGATGTGATGCACGGCAGAGAATCTTCATTCTCTGTGTGTTCTCTCTTTGCATTTTCCCAGCAACGTGCATGGTTTGTTTAGATAACTTAAAGGCAAGACCTATTATCTCCATGCCAAAAACAAAACAAAATCAAGAAGTCATTATTGTCAAATAACCAACCGCCAATGCAAACTATGTGCACAGCACGTAACTGAAAAGTAAGTGCTGTAAAAGCAGACTTATCCTTTAATTCTTCAAGACCCCACTGTCCTTCCCACCAAATATACCTTGTGCATGGTTACATCCTCACATCCACGCACTCTCATGCCTCCATCCTCACACCAGCTCTGCTGTACCATCTAAAACCAAGGGGCTGAAAAAGCCACATCTGGCTATGAGAAACCTTGGTTCAGATTTGGAAAAAAAAAAATCATCCCTTTCCCACCCAGAGTAGAACAGACACCCAGTGCTTCAGATCCAGGTAGGAGGCAGGATTGGATGCCAGGGATGGATGGGGCACAGGTAAGGTTGGTGTTTGTGTGCTCCATGTGGTGGGTGATGGTGTGTCTCCCTGCTGTAGAGTTAGTCCCATGCTCTGTAGGATGGGTGGTGACAGATAATCAAAGACAAGCCAAAGTGCAGTGTCCTTGGTAGGAATTCTAGGGGGACTGTGTGCTTCTACTTGGCATAGGCGTGGTGGCAGGCTTCTTGAGGAAATGGGTTCACCATATGAGTACAGGGATGCCTTGTAAACCACAAATGGACTGCGGAATATATTACAATCCCAGAAAGACGCACGCACAAGAAGGGATTAGAAGCAGTCTATAGAGAAGTTGTATGGCTGTTGTTGAGGATAAGCCATATAACTGAGGTGCAGCCATCTTCCCAGAAAGCACTTGCTCTCATAAGGAAAGAATTACAACAGAAATAGGGTTTGAGGTGCTATCTGCTGCACTAGCCTTTGATTTGGCAGAAACAGTGGGAGGAAAGGGAATGAGATGACGCTGTTGGCTTTCTGTTTCTTAGAGCTGGCAAGATGTCAAGGAAAGAAAGTACAAGTTAGCGCTGTGTTGAAGAGCCCTTCCTGGAATCCAGAACTTGGAGTCCATGGGAAGAATGGATGGTAAGGAGGAAATTAGAAATGATAGAAGGGAGCCCTCGTGCTGACCTTGGGTAGAGAAGAAGGTAAAATGTGTGATACAGCATGCTGATGGGAGTCTCAACAGTGGTCCATGCAGGGGACTGATAAGCAGGGACTGCTTAGCACCTGAACTTCGTGAACTGAGAAAGGCTTTTTAACAAGCCATGAAAGAGCTTACCATCGCCTGGCTCATGAGGGACTTGGGGGCAGACAGAATCAGTCCTAGTGCTATGGAAATAAAGAAACAGCAAGATAACCATGCATTCCTCTTTGAGACTAAGGCTGCACAGCCTGATGTAGTACAAGGGAATTCAGTAGCTCATATAAAGCCATTAGAAATACTTGGCTAGTGTCTACTAAGATCCATGAATACCAGGGGCTGGAAGTTGACAGAGGACGGACAAGCATTACTGAGCATGAGAGATGTAGTGCTTGAAGGCAAGTAAATGGGGCTTGGTAGGACTGTGTTCACAGAAGAGGTTAAAAAAAAAAAGGTAGTTCAGCTGTGGCTTCAGACTGGTCTGGGGCATTATTGGATAGCCTGAGCGCCCCTCCCCATGGTATGATGTGATCCTGTGAGGTGGGAGAGACTTTGTCAGATGGAAATGACATAGACCAGCATGTCAAGCAGGTTTGTAAAGTTGAAAGCAATCAAGAAGGGATGAGGAAAGGGCAAGGCAGACAAAAGTTCTGTCTGTCTGGAGCATGCAAAGGGAAAGGTGGCAAGATTCGTGTTGAGCCAGAGTTCCTCGGGAAAACAGAAACACAAAGTCAGTGCTATGTGAGAGAGTGTCAGGAAGGCCTTAGAGCCTGAGCAACAGTTCATGGGAGACGTGCATGATAAAACAGTGCAGATAAAAAAAGATTACACTCATTATAGGGTAGAGCAGTTTTCCCTCGAGTTTGTTGCACTCATTTCTCCCTTGTAAGGAAGTATGCTGGGTGTAGAGATTATTCACCTGGCCAGGGTTCCTTTTGGCAGCTATATGTGGCTAATGGAAAGGCAGTAGCCACAGTGCTGGCCTGGAAGACCGTCAGAACCAGGGTTTCAGCTCCAGTGAGTAGCAGGCACAGCCAGCAAAAACATGACTCTCAGATATGAGATGAGCCAAAAAACACAAACCAGCCTTAGTCCATGGGGTGGGGTGCGGGTGTGCACAGTGGGCTCACAGCAGCAGCACCCAAGGGTGAGAAAGCCAGATGAAAAATGTCTGTGGATTATGAAAGGCTAGGTGGGCTTGGTTAAATAGATGTCCCCCCAATAGAGTGAGGAGTTTTATTAAAGCTTCTTAAATTTCTAGCTACCTGGCTGGAGGAGGTGTCAATGGTGGATCCCAGGGTCCAGCCCTAAGGTGTGGGGGTGGATCTGGAATTCCAGCCTAAACATATGCAGAGCACTTGAGCTCTGCCTGGAGTTCCTGAAGTGTGCTTGCTTATGGTGTCAGGGGTGACTTTCTCTCTCTGCTTGGTCCTGTGAAAGCAGGCCAGCTTCTTCTGCCATTATGGAACTTCCCCTGGATCTGTAAGCTTCAAATAAAGTCCTTCCTCCATAACTGTGCAAGGTTTAGAAGTTCATCCCAGCAACCGAATCTGACTGCTACCACGAGGTAATGTCTCTCACCCACGCTCATACCCAGCTACAGCCTTAGATAGCTAGTCCCTCTGGAGTTATGCATTGCCTCCTAGAGAGAGGAGGGAGGCTCCTAAGTTTCAGGAAACAAATGAAACTTACAAAGCCCAGGAAATAAAGAAAATTTACAAGGCTCAGGAAGCTCCTGAAAGTTACAAGACTCTCAAGATCCTTCCCTAAGACTATATGAGCCTAAACAACTACTGGGAGAAAATTCTCCAGCCAGCCCAGCTTCCTGCAGGTTGTACATCTCCAGGGAGGCATTGCCCACGCTGGAATGGGTGTTCGGGTAATGCAGCTACCTCTGAATCATCCATGCTCCTGTAAGTCTCACTCCTGTAACACCAATAAACTCACTGGCTCACCAAACTAGACTTAAAATTGTTGCTTTGGTCTAACATCAGTGCCTTGTCTGAGGAAAATAGATGTTTGCCTTTATCTCCCCAAGAAAAGTCACACAACCTGTGTCAAAAGCAGGGAGGATGGGATGCAGGTGGGCAATCCCGAGCATGTGAAGCCTGGGGAAGCCCAGCGGATGTGGAAGCTGGGGCAGTGAATGGCTTTAAAGAGAGAAGGGCATTCCTCTCTCCTTCCTCCTCCCTCCCAGGAGGAGATAGTGGAGCTGGGAAGTGGGACGGTGGCCAGGCACTGTACCTCTCCAGCCCGAGGAAAGTTGGCAGTGGCTGTATTTGAGCTGCTCCATGCAAACTCAGCACTGGGAAATGCTCTATGTGGTGAATTGAATCTCGACATAATGGAAAACTACACAGCGTTCTGTATCCTTCCATCTTGCCTCAATCTGGAAGGCTCGGCACCCCACCCTCAAGTAAATATGAGGGTTGTGATTCTGTGTTGTAGTTGATGGTAGGATCCAAAATAGCTGGTGAGCAAGCCTAAGAACTAACTCACCTCGGAACTCAGAGCAAGGGCTCTTGGTGCTGCAGGCTTCTGTCCTAGTTGGAGAATAGAGACTCCACCAGCTGTCACTCAACCATGTCCCAAACACAACCTCCTTGCATACTGACCTCCCTGAAGCTCACTCTTGGGAAGGACTCCTTGCCTGGCTGGGCAGTGGTACTACTAGGGAGAGAATGGATCATTCTTCCCAGTCAAATCAAAATCATCACCTACAGGTGCAGATAGCCATTGGCAAGCTTCCTGCCTTCCCCTTCTCTGTCCTTGAGCTCCTGGTGTTTCCCCAAGGCTGCTGACCCAGTTTTACTGCCTCCAGCCCCGTCCCATATGACTGCAATAAGAACTGAGACAGGATGCTGTTCAACGTGGCTCATCCAGAAGCGGAGTATGGGGAGGGTTCTCCCTCCCCCAGACTGAAAACATTCTAGCCACTCTGACATGAGCCCCTTCCTCTATCATTTTCTGCCCTGGGACATGGCTACTCAGGACTCTCTACAGCCTAGTCCTCCACAGAACCTGCCCTATGGAAGGAGAGCGATGTTCTGGGTCAGTCTCAGGGTCAAGCTACCTAACATTGGGGTCCACAGAGTGTTAGTGGAGGGAGGGCCTCTCCAAGGGCAGGCAGAGCATTAGGGAGGCTAGGGTTTGGTGACCAACCCATGTAGACATGCCTGAGAGGAAGTGACAAAGGTAGGGACTGGGAAAATGGCAAGCTCAGTCCAAGGTCATGTCCACACATAAAAACTCAGGAGTCGACAGTCGTGTCTGTGGGGGACCTGGGAGCTTAGACACAGGTGTCTACCATCTGAGGGAAAACATGTTCCAGCTCAAAAACATCTGAGAACTTACCAGTACCCATCCATGCACACACAAAGTCATGTGGCTCACCACCTCCTCCAAGTCCCCGGAGAAGCAGGAGAAGCACGGAAGGTGAGAGGAAGCTGAAAACATGAGGCACCAAGTAGAGAGGGTGACAGACTGCACAGCTGGAGATGGGCCCGGTAGAGGAGTCCAGCCTGCAGACCTCTGCATGGTGCACCCGACAGAGGAGCTATGGAGAGGTGGACATGGACCAGGTAGAGGAGTCTAGCCTGCAGACCTCTGTCCTGTGCACCCAACAGAGGAGCTACAGAGAGGTAGACATGGACCAGGTAGAGGAGTCCAGCCTGCAGACCTCTGCCCTGTGCACCTGACAGAGGAGCTATGGAGAGGTGGACATGGACCAGGTACAGGAGTCCAGCCTGCAGACCTCTGCCCTGTGCACCTGACAGAGGAGCTATGGAGAGGTGGACATGGACCAGGTAGAGGAGTCCAGCCTGCAGACCTCTGCCCTGTGCACCCGACAGAGGAGCTACAGAGAGGTGGAGATGGACCGGGTAGAGGAGTCCAGCCTGCAGACCTCTGCCCTGTGCACCCGACAGAGGAGCTACAGAGAGGTGGACATGGACCAGGTAGAGGAGTCCAGCCTGCAGACCTCTGCACCCCCACCCAACAGAGGAGCCCTGTGCAGCCCCAGGCTGTGCACAGAGCACCAGCAGGGTTCTCAGAACCCCAGGAAAGGTCTTTCCTTGAGAAGCCAGAGAGCCATTCCGTCAGAGTGTTTGGTCTTGTGAGACAGTATGTCCTTGCCGCATCCAGCTCCCAGAGTCGCCACAGTTCTTGTCCTCTCACACCTTTGCCTCCAGCATCCCCAGCCATCTCCCCTGTCTCTTCACCCACGTGGCTTTGTGGCTTTCATGGTGCCATCTCTCCTCTTCTGCTGGGTTAGTGCCCACTTCCTCCAGGATGCCTTATCTTAATTGTACCTGTAACGACTCTATAACACATAAAGTCATATTAACAGGTAGAGGATTGAGACTGGGATACAATTTGCCAGAATATCATCCTACCCCAACAAACACTGAGCAGAACTCCTGTCTTCCCCCCAAAAGCCCCAAAGCTCCTCATATGTGACACAGGTAGAAATTCCAGCAGGGTGATTGTCTCTGGAGACAAGGTAAGAATTTAGTCCACAGGAGCCAAGCCCTGGCAGAAGAGGGAGGCAGGCTGACACCAGCCTAGCTTTGAGCCAGCAGCCAAGCCAGCACACAGGGACCAGTCCCCTGGGGATGCACCTTTTCGCTACCCACAGAGGGAAGGCTTGAGGCCCATAGGAATCTGCCAGTGGGGATTCAGCTCACTGGCAGAGAGCAGGGAGCTGGTGGCTACCAGGATAGCATATAGGGCAGGCGGGCCAAGCTAAGTGCCACCCCATGCCCAGTAAGAATGAGATCATTGCTCAGTTCCCCAGAAGGGAATGCTGCCTGGGCCACAGGGCAGATACTATGGCTCTAAGGCCATGTAGAAACGCAGCATGCTGGGAAGGCAGGCGAAGAAGCTGTGTGTTTGCTGTAGCTGTGGCCGCATTGCTTGACCTATGTCCAGTCAGAAAGACGGAAGGAAGCAACACGTCTTCAAAGGGTTGTTTCTGAGACCAGTGGTGATTTTCCCCTGCATTGCTCTTCCCGATTGATATTAGTGAATATGACTTTATGACAAAATCCTCAAATGAAATGACTGGGGAATAGGAAATACTACCTCAAATACACAGAAGAGTCTTTTGGTTCGGGGCTTACCCAGAACAACCTTGCTAAATCGTGTATGGGTCTGCGCAGAAGTGGAAGGATCCCAGCTTAGGTGCTGCCTGCTCACCCTCTGCACCAGTGTGAGGAGGGTCATCACAAGGTCATACCGGGTGAAAGGAGATGGGTGGGGATGCAGCAATCACATTTCTGAAGAGCTCATTTGATATTCACTTAAGAGGTGGATGGGAAGGACACCCCACCAGTCACTTCCATTGGCACAGGTTGCCCTAGTCAAGATAATGCCTCACCCCTGCCCAAACGTGTGCCCAGGAGAAGGAGGCTGACACTCCACCCCCTGCACAGTGGACAGGCAGGCACACCTCTGTCTGCAAAATTCCCCATGTCTATGCCAAAAACTCCAAGCAGAAGAAACTTCAATTTCTTTCTGAACTTGCTTCCAGAAAGAATATGACTGTGGTAGGCTGGTGTTGGCGACATGCCGTACCACCTCCTATTAACTGGCTGCACCTCTCCTCAGCACAGTGGTCCAGGTGCCTTTACTAGGTAACATGGTGATGGCTTTTGTTTTTTGTAATAGGGTCATGTGGTTCAGGCTGCCCTTGAACTCACTGTGCAGCTGAGGATGGCCTTGGATTTTTGTTTTGTTTTGTTTTTTGTTTGTTTTTTGTGTTTTGTTTTTTGTTTTTTGTATTTTGATTTTCAAGGTAGGGTCTCACTCTAGCCCAGGCTGACCTGGAATTCACTATTTAGTTTCAGGGTGGCCTTGAACTCACAGCTATCCTCCTACCTGTGCCTCCCGAATGCTGGGATTAAAGGCGTGCGCCTCCACGCCCGGCTTGGCCTTGGATTTCTGAACCACCTCTCTCCCTCCTCACTGTGAGAATGTGATAGATTCTGTTCTGGGCAGCCGAGCCTTCCCCTCACAAGTGCTGGGTGTATGGTGTGCACTGCTCTGAGCTTATGTGGTGCTGGGGACTGAACCCAGAGCTTCATGCATGTGAGGCAAGCACTCCACCTACCCTACTGAGCTACATCCCTACCCCCTTTTTATGTTTTCAGAAAAATTCCTTTTCCTACAAAGCTAGATAATCACCTTTTGATTTGTTGACCAGAACTTGCTACAGTTTGTGCATCAGGGTGTGAAGGATGCTCCTGCTTCTTCAAGTGTGAGAATATAGAGTCATACAAACTTGGCAAAGAGATGACCATGGTGATGACGGTCAGTGGTGTTCCTGGGTGTGTCAGATGTGGGACAGTACTTCTGGAGTCCGGGACATCTCTCCATGGCAAATGGGACTCCCAGACTCTAAGAAGTCCAAGTTCCTGTCTAACACAAAGTCCAGTGAAATAGCATCTGTCACACCCGCCTGAGGCTAAGGGTTGTGACTCAATGGACAAGGAGAGATCTGCATGCTGCATCTGTGCCTTGTCTGGGAGAGTGACTTATTCGAATGAAAACCGAGCAGATTCATTTGAGAGCAGTCTAATTCCCAGTGGACAGCTCTTCCTCCAAAAGCCCACTTAGAGGTTGGTTGGCTTCCCTAAAAGATCCAAAGCTGCTGTGAGTCTGCTTTTCCTCAAGGATATGTGGTGAGCCATACCTCAGACTCACGGAGTAAACGGGAGTTTTGCAGACCACACTAAAGGAAGCCTGAGCTACGTTGGTTTGAGGCACAGACTGAAGAGAAAGAAGGAGATGGGCCTTAGACTATGACAGGGGCTTCTCCACACTCCATTGTTCAGTTTTCTGAAATTTCAACTGTCTCTTCACTTGTGTTTTCCTCTATGTGGTTGGTTTATAGATTTTTTTTCCCCATTGTCTTTTTAAAATAATGAGTATGCCAGGGCGTGGTGGCGCACGCCTTTAATCCCAGCACTCGGGAGGCAGAGGTAGGAGGATCGCCATGAGTTCGAGGCCACCCTGAGACTCCATAGTGAATTCCAGGTCAGCCTGGGCTAGAGTGACACCCTACCTCGAAAAACCAAAAAAAAAATAAAAATAAAAATAAAAAAATAAAATAAAATAATGAGTATGCAGTAAGTGTATACTCTCTTAATTTACCTTACCAATTTTGCCAATTATTCATTCAGTTAATGAGGTTGAAAGTTGAAAGTGAAAATAAAATATTCTCAGTTAATTAAGCCACAGATAGACGCATTCAAGTTGCGCTAAGAAGACCAAAGTTCAGCATGCAGCTCAGGCTGGTCCACCAAGGGACCTGAGAGGAACCAGCGAAGGAGCAGTGGCAGGTGCCCTCCGCCCGCTGCCTGGCTTATGTGGATGGGGCCCAATGGAAGCCATCCTAGACAGCCCTAAACCCTGGCTCCAGCCCAGCAAGTGACGCTTGAGACATGATCTGGCTTCTGACTTTTAACAAGATTTCTTTTCTAGTTAAATTATTATTGTCGATGTGAATGAAAGGGGCTGGGACGCAATCTCAATAGGTAAAATGCTTACTTACAAGCATGCGAACCTGAGTTCAATTCCCAGAACCCACATACAATCCAGATGGGGTGATGCAGGCTTATAACCCTCCTGCTGGGGAAAACTTCAGCAAGTGCACTAGGCAGGGTCATGGGCACCCGGTCATCATTTGCTCCCATCCATTGTGACACCTGGCTTATTCCTCACAACATAGTATTTTCAAGATTTATCCTTATATCAGAATAGAGGAGGGACTAGTTAGAATGAAGAAGGGGTTCAGTGGAAGAAGGCTGGGGAAGAAGGACAAGAGAGGGTACTGGGAGGGGATTGTGATCAAAACACATTATGTACATATATAAAAATTGTCAATAAAAAAGTTCAAGAACATGGACTGGAGAGATGGCTTAGCAGTTAAGGCATTTGCCTGCAAAGCCAAAGGACCCAGGTTCCATTCCCCAGGACCCACGTTAGCCAGATGCACAAGGGGGCGCACGTGTCTGGAGTTTGTTTGCAATGACTAGAAGCCCTGACGTGCCTATTCTCTCTCTCTCTCTCCTCTCTCTCTCTCTCTCTCTCTCTCTCTGTCTTTCTCTCTCTCTCTCCCTCCCTCCCTCCCTCCCTCCCTTCCTTGTCCTCTGTCAAGTAAATAAATAATTTTTTTTTGGTTTTTCGAGGTAGGGTTTCACTCTAGCTCAGGCTGACCTGGAATTCACTATGCAATCTCAGGGTGGCCTCAAACTCACTGCGATCCTCCTACCTCTGCCTCCCGAGTGCTGGGATTAAAAGCATGCGCCACCACACCCGGCTAAAAATAGTTTTGTTTTTTTTTTTAAAGTTCAAAAACAGGATTTGCGAGGTATGGTAGCACACGCCTTTAATCCTAGCACTCGGGAGGCAGAGGTAGGAAGATCACTATAAGTTTAAGGCCAGCCTGGGACTATAGTGTGAGTTCCAGATCAGCCTGGGCTACAGTGAGATCCTACTTAGAAAACAAGTAAACAACTTAAAAAAAAAAAAAAAAAAAAAAAAAAAAAAAAAACAGCTTTCATCCTTGCCTGGATAGTGGAAGCCACTCTTCACAGCGTTAGCTTGTCTCCTGTATACTCATTTCTAAATGTGTGCATCCTTCACCTCTGGCTCCCATTTGGAGCAGTTATGAGTTCGGTTCCTGTGAGCGCCCAGCACAGGTGTGTAAGCACTTCCTGTGTGGTGAGTACCTCAGTGATGCAGCGGTGGTTATGCAGTGAGTACAGGGATAAACACCAGGTACCTCAGGTCTTCCAGAGAAGCTGCAGCACCGGAAACAAACGAGGCTCCCACGGCCCCACATCCTCGCCAGCTCGTGGGATTGCTGGTCATTCCATTTTAGCCCTTCCAGAGCGTGTGCTGGGTGCCTCAGTCCACGCTTCCCTGGTGATAGTGACATGGTTGCAATGGTGCATGTTGACTGTCAACCTGACAGAACCTGGAATCACCTGTGAGGGATTATGTAGATTAATTTAGCCTTTTGACATGCCTAGAAGGGACTGTCTAGTTTAATTTAGCTTCCCAGCATGCCAATGAGGGACGATACAGATTAATTTAGCCTCATGGCAAGCCTATGGGGGGCTATCTTGATTAGGTTAGTTGAAGTTGAAGAGCTGCTTTTACACTAGAAGGCACCCCTCCGTACCCTGGGGTCCTGGACTGTGTGCAAGGACAGGGCTGGCTGGGCAGCAGGGCTCGTCACTCTCTGCTTCCTCACCATAGGCTGAATGTGACCAGCCACTGCAAGTTCCTGTCACCTTTCCTCTCCTGCCGTGCTGACCTCTGTACTGTAAGAGGAAATAAATAAATAAATCCCTTAAACTGATTTTTTTTTGGGGGGGCGAGGTATTTCGTCTCATCAATGAGAAGAAACTAAGACAGGAAATGAGTATCAAGAGTGGGGGTCATTGTTGTGATCAACCTGACCACATGGTTCATTGGTCTTTGGAAATTGTTTTCAGAAGGAACCTGGAGCTTAAAGGGCCAGTCTGGTGGGAGTTCAGAAGACAAGGATGCTGAGAGGAATGCAGGTGATGGAGGCCCAGCTCATGAGTTTCGGAAGAAACAGACTCATGTGGATGTAGGAGCCGTGAACTAACATGTTTAGCAGAGGAAATCTCAAATCCGAGTAATCTTAAGCCTTGAGACTGTGGTGTGCCTCCTCTTGACTGCTCTGAGTCAGGTCTACAGTGAAAGAGAGCAAAATGCAGAGCTGAGAGGCATGGAGAAAATGAAGTTTGGCAGGGAAAGAAACGTGTACAAATTTAAATCCTAGGCCCAGAGACTGCAGCCACGTCAGCAGTCACTGTTGACGCGATTATCTACTGCTGTGCACTTCAGCGCCAGGACGGACACACTGAGGACAAGACCAAGCCGTGGAACGCTCCCGCTAGAAGAGTGTGCTTTGCCTAGGTTGGTTCAATTGAGGCAGGAAGACCCACTGCCGAAGTTGCCTCCTCATTGCTGGGACAAAGCACCCAACCAAAGGCAGCTGATGGAAGGGAAGTTTTTGTTTGGCTTACAGTCTTGAGCGGGAAGCTCCATGATGGCAGGGAAAGCATGGTATGAGCAGAGACTGGACATCACCTCTGCCACAGCAAGTGGAAAACAGCAGCAGGAGAGTGAGCCAAACCCTGGCAAAGGGGAGCTGGCTATAAGACCCTTAAGCCCGACCTCTTCAAAACATCTCCAGCAAGGCTCCACCTCCCAAATTACCATCAGCTGGGGACTAAGCTTTAAGAACACATGAATTTATGGGGGACATCTGATTCAGACCACCACACCCACTCTTTATTGTGGGTGGCACCATTCCATGGCCTAAGATCTTAAACCATATAAAAAGGAGAGAACTGGCTGAGCACCAGCATTCATTTCTCTCTGCATCCTTACTATGGGCTGAATGTGATCAGCTCTCTTAAGCTTCAGCCCCATAGCTACCCAGCTTCCCTGAGGAGTCCTGACACTACGCAAAATCAACGCTGTCAGGTGTAACATGCTCACGGGCTAATCAGTTAACAAAGGGCATGTGGCTTAGGCTGTCAAGAAGCTGGAAGGAGGGCAGAACCTAGACCTGGCTGTCTGGAGGGCTCGGGAGCAAATGTTGTTTCTAGGCAGGCTAACCCAGGTGAGTGGTCACACTGCTACCAGGCTGTGCGTGAGTTTCACAGAGGGTCGTACTGAAGCCAGGAACCAACGGCACCATGCTATCAGACTGTCTAGTCTGCAGCTTGCTTTGTGACACCCTGGCACAGGCCACTGCACAGAAAGTATGTGCCCAGAATGCTGGCCCCACATCGTGTAAGCAACACAGGCTCTTCCCAGGAGCATGGGAGAAACTGCTGGAAAAGCCAACTGAAGAGTGAACAGTTTGTCAGACACTGCCACCCTCCCATAGTTCTGGTTCCCCTGCGCCTTTCTGTTTCCAGGGCTGACTCTAACAATAAACTCGCTAGACAGGATCTTAGAAGTTGGTACGCTTAAGGGTCCTAGGTATGAGTCTAACTTCTGGGGCGCAGGTGCATGCAGACATATTCCATTTACGTGTTTTTAGATCTCGATGTCACTTTCTACTTCAGGCTTCTGTTCTTCGATGGTGGAACAAACTCAGTTCCCATCAGCTTAACCTTCCTTTGGACCCCTGGTGGTATGCCACACATTGTACACACACAATGACTAGATCTGAAGGACAGAGCCTCACCCTCTCCAAGCAGCTGTGGCTCCGGCCTCCTGTCTGACCTTGGTTCTGAGCACATGAAGGTCATTGCGGAATTGCTGACTGCTCTCATCCCAGCCATCAGGAGAGTCCTCCTGTCTTCTTTGGCCCTTCACAGCCAACTGAGAAGCCCAATGTACCCTAGGTTCTCGGTGGTCAAGACTTACTATGTCTCGTTCTTTGATTCTGAACCCCTTTTCCCCACACGCACCCCAGACGCTGTCCAGGAGAGAGGAGCAGAGCAGGGAAGACAGAGCTCAGAGCTCCTTCACTTCCTCCCTAGGGCCCAGTGACACCACAGCCCTGTCTCCTCACACCCACACACTTCAGAGACCTGGCTCAGACGCTTCATTGACTTCTGGATCCATAGTTCAGAACTGTGGTTTTGAAACTGAAAATCTACAGAATATTTCCAAACACACAGCTATGGAAAAGTGCATTTTCCTTGTTGTAATTCCCTGAAGTATCAAGTGCTAAGTGGCCAGTGGGTTTCCAGTGAGGAGCAGATGGCAGGAAGGCAGCAGTGCAGAGAGAAAACACAACATGCTACCACGTCAGGAGCCACGGGACATGATGAAGTAACAGCTGACACAGGACAGGAGACGGCAGCACAGAGCAGGCTTTGGAGGACACGGTGCTGCAAACGGCAAGCCATGGCAGAAGAGTGTGCGCACACGAAAGTACGCACAGAAGAGTGTGTGCACACATGCAGGTACACACAGAAGAGTGTGTGCACACATGCAGATACACACAGAAGACTGTGTGCACACATGCAGGTATGCACAGAAGAGTGTGTGCACACACGCAGGTACACACAGAAGAGTGTGTGCACAAACGCAGGTACACACAGAAGAGTGTGTGCACACATGCAGGTACACACAGAAGAGTGTGTGCACACATGCAGGTACACACAGAAGAGTGTGTGCACACATGCAGGTACACACAGAAGAGTGTGTGCACACATGCAGGTACACACAGAAGAGTGTGTGCACACATGCAGGTACACACAGAAGAGTGTGTGCACACATGCAGGTGTGCACAGAAGAGTGTGTGCACACACGCAGGTACACACAGAAGAGTGTGTGCACACATGCAGGTACACACAGAAGAGTGTGTGCACACACGCAGGTACACACAGAAGAGTGTGTGCACACATGCAGGTACACACAGAAGAGTGTGTGCACACACGCAGGTACACACAGAAGAGTGTGTGCACACATGCAGGTACACACAGAAGAGTGTGCACACATGCAGGTTCACACAGAAGAGTGTGTGCACACATGCAGGTACACACAGAAGAGTGTGTGCACACATGCAGGTATGCACAGAAGAGTGTGTGCACACATGCAGGTACACACAGAAGAGTGTGTGCACACATGCAGGTATGCACAGAAGAGTGTGTGCCCATGCAGGTACACACAGAAGAGTGTGTGCACATGCAGGTACGCACAGAAGAGTGTGTGCCCATGTAGGTACACACAGAAGAGTGTGTGCACATGCAGATATGCACAGAAGAGTGTATGCCCATGCAGGTACACACAGAAGAGTGTGTGCACATGCAGATACGCACAGAAGAGTGTGTGCCCATGCAAGTACACACAGAAGAGTGTGTGCCCATGCAGGTACGCACAGAAGAGTGTGTGCCCATGCAGGTACACACAGAAGAGTGTGTGCCCATGCAGGTACACACAGAAGAGTGTGTGCACACATGCAGGTACACACAGAAGAGTGTGTGCCCATGCAGGTACACACAGAAGAGTGTGTGCACATGCAGATATGCACAGAAGAGTGTGTGCCCATGAAGGTGCACACAGAAGAGTGTGTGCCCATGCAGGTACACACAGAAGAGTGTGTGCACATGCAGATATGCACAGAAGAGTGTGTGCACACATGCAGGTACGCACAGAAGAGTGTGTGCACATGCAGATATGCACAGAAGAGTGTGTGCACACATGCAGGTACGCACAGAAGAGTGTGTGCACATGCAGATATGCACAGAAGAGTGTGTGCACACATGCAGGTACACACAGAAGAGTGTGTGCACATGCAGGTACACACAGAAGAGTGTGTGCACACATGCAGGTTCACACAGAAGAGTGTGCGCACTTGCAGGTACACACACATGCACACACACACACATCTCCTTCTAATGCAACCTGCCCTCCTTCTGCCCTACAGAGGAAGTGACTGGCTACTGCTGAGTCTCCCACTCCCAAGGTACTCATCACCGAGGCCCAACTCCTAGGGAACAGGCCTCTTGGCTCTCCCTGAGCGTTGTTGCTCCCAACTCTGGGCACCTGTGCTTCATTCCAACCGAGAGAGCCAAACATGAAGTGTGGGAACAGACTCCAAAGTCTCGGGACAGGTCAGCAGGAGGGTTGCCACTACAGCCTATCTAGATGTGCCTTTCCCTGGTGCTGTGACCCCAGAGTCAATGAAGGTAGAGAAGAAGAGTCCCGAGCAGCACACAACTCCTGTTTTCTCTTTCCCTGGGGGACTCGGCCCTCCCCTCTCATCTCACGTAAGCCCTCCACATACCCAGGCTGAGGCTTTGCTGGGTGCCACCATGGCCAACTCCCAGCTGTGGCTGCATGATAAGAAGGGCCAGTCCCTCATCTCCACAGCTGGAAACTGCCTGCCCTGCCCAGCTCTGGGCATAAACTCTGATTCTGAGCCTATGGAGTGGGCTACACTATAGCTACAGATCTGTAGAGAGACAGACTTATCTACAGTTAGAGCAATGTACATACGTGTCTATAATATATACGGTAATACACACAGTGAGTTCTATCTGCCTCTGCACAACACACACACACACACACACACACACACACACACACATACTTGCACACACATCCCCAACCTGCAGGAGGTCTTTATCAGAAGCACTCAGTACCACAAGTGCATACTGGCCATTTTCCTGAAAATTTCCACACACAATAACGTTTGCTTCCAATGCTAGCGTCCAGAAAGCCTTCTTCACCAGGAATCCACAGAGCTGCGCAGCTGTGGGTGGCACAGAACCTTTTGTGATGACAATTTCCTTTGACACACACACACAAAAAAAAACCTAGGAAAACTGTTTCCACGTTTTCCCACTCTTGTGATGTGAGGAAGGAAAGTGTTCCCTAGAGACTGCAAATTCTGCCAGCCTGCCTCCCCAGGGAAGGCCCACGGTGACTTCAGCAGCAGGTGGGCATCTATTTTAATTAGTTGGTTATCTGATCCTGCATCATCCGTGATCAGGATCCCAAAGAGAAGTTAACTATGCTTAAGGCTGGAGCTGTCCAGATCCCAGCACTCAGAGGGGTCAGATTCCCTGGTCAGCAGGACAATGGGTGTCATGGGGAGGCACGGCCCATCCAGCCCAGACCCAAGCATGAAGGGCCTGGAAGAAGAGACGCAGGGTGTCTTAGAGGAAACCAGTACCAGTTCTTCCTGCAACGTGACTCTGATAGATGTTGGCAGCTTCGACAAGGCAGAAAGGAGAAAGGTCTGAGAAGCAGTGGTCACGTGTATGTATCTCGATTCCAGCCACTCTGTGCACCTCATGCTCTCCCACTTATATAAACAGCTTACATTTGGTGAACTTGCTGCTTCATGAATTGCTCAGCCAAGACGTGATCCCCCCATCCCTCGTTTGGGGTCAATCAATAGCTTTGTTATTGTTCTCTGTGCTAAATTTTTTTAATTGAGATTTTAAAAAGTCATTCAAGACTCTTGTTATTTACAGTTAGAAATCAATGTTCAAAATGAGGTCTTGCTTCCTGGATCAGAGAACATCTGCCCAAGGTCCCTCAATACTCACTGTTGAAGAGACAAATATGTAACCCAGAAAATCCCTCTGACAGGCAGCCGGGCTGGCTTCGTGTTAAGCACCAGTTTAAAGAAGAATGAAAAGGCAGATTGTCAGCTCCAAAGTAATGAAGGCAACTGGTGAATTTTACCTCACAAATTGCTCCCTAATTGTGCCTATCAGCGAGAGCTTGTTAATGTGTCCTTTATCCTTTGAAGAATGTGAAGGAGAGAGAAGACGCAGCCAAAAGTAGAAAGTCAAACAAGGACGTCCGAATAGTTCACATTCCCAGTGTCACTATCTCTGAGTGGACAAAGCCCTAAAAATTGCTTTTGAACAATCACAGGAAAGACAGCTACAAGCAAGGACCTCGGAGGCTAAGGTGGCTGCAGTCACCACACATGTCCCTGCCACTCATTCAGTTACAACTTAAAGTCTCAACTGGGCATCCAAAAGGACCCTGTTGTAAATACAGAAAGGAAAAATAAAAGATTGAGGGTTTTTTTAAAGTATTAGCTACCCATGACTTGACTTAGTTATTTTTGAATATTTCTTTTACCATGAAGTGAGATGGATGAAACATACTGTCCCTTGCAAGATGAGCTTCTGGCTAGTGACAAGCACAGAAAATGCTTAGAAAGCCCAAGGTTTTCTTTGCTCCTCACTTGATGTTCAACTCCTTCTCTACTGAATGTGAGACAACCTGAATGTCTCAGGACTCTGTGTGGTCAGCCTGGGCCACCTTGGACAAAAGACATCTTGCCCACTGAAATTGTCTGAACAGAACCCTGAGGTTCTGCTTGAACAGAGCTGGGAATAAATGTGTGTGTGTGTGTGTGTGTGTGTGTGTGTGTGTGTGTGTGTGTTTGCCACACCCCAACAGACACAGTGCACAGAAGCACACACATCAAACTTGGTATGCGAAAAGCCATGTAGGGTGTTCTCCGAGTGCTAGCGAGAAACGTGGTCTGAATCTAAGGGTATGACAAACAAGGCAGAGCGAGTAAGGCCATTCCGGGAGCAGGTGATATAGGATCCAGGGTTGAGGCTCAGGATTCCACGTGAAATCACATGTGCGTCCCACTCCACTGACACTTGTCCAAGGTCATGTTCTTTTAGAATTGAGCTAAATGGAAGACTGAGGCCCCAGTAAACATTCTGCCTCATCACCACAGGTAGAAGGATGATTCAAATATGTATGCATATGTTTAAAGTAATATATGGTCACACTGTATGTGTGCTCTGTGTGTGTGTGTGTGTGTGTGTGTGTGTGTGTGTGTGTGTATGTATGAGGCTAGTTCCAGCAGGCCCAATTCCTGTCTTCTATGCTAGGAATGGAGCCACTGAAAAACTGGATGAACATGTGGCCCATTACCAAGAAATAGCCTATTTTATCCTTGAGAAGATCAAAGGATACATGAACAAGCACACAGCTGCCTCTAGAAGGAACAAATTAGGAAAGTAGTCAGGACCCCCATGTACAGCCCAAGGACCCTCCTTCTAGGAGGGGCTCTGCTGCCCCAGAGCCTGCTCTGTGTGATCAAGGACCCTCCAAGCAAGGCGTTGGGACCTCAGGTCTGGGAGAACAGAACAACGGGCCTGGTCCACTGCCAGCTGTCCATGACTAGCCATGGAATGTTGGAGAAATCTTCTCACTGGAACCCAGTGCTTCCTTATCTAGCCTGTGTTGGGAAGTCTGATTTCCCTCAAGTCTTAGATCACCAGGGTCAAGGCCAAAGGTTTTAACTGATTCACACAGAACACCATCAACCCAGATCACACACCAGCAGCATCCAGGCTGCCAGACAAAGCCAGCTCCCCGTGTCAGCTCACCCCCTGCCGTGTTTGAGACACCCTGGGGAAATGTATCTGCTGTTTATCTGAAATTCACACCCAGCTGGAAGCCTTGGATTTTTCTTTGCTAACTCTGGCAACCTCACCTGGGCTGAATCCAGCCTGCTGCCTGTTTTTGTAAATAAAGTTTTATTGGCACACAGCCACACATACTCATTTACATATCATCTGAGACTGTTTTTTTTCCACACCAGGACAGTTAAGTGGCTGTGACAAAGACTGTCTGGCCCACAGAGCATAAAATATTTACTATCTGTCCCTTTGGGAGATGAGAGATACCCAGAAAGAGAAGAGAAAGAACAGAAGAGGGAGAGGGGGAAGAAGGAGGGAGAAAGTAGAGAGAGAGAGAGGAGAAGAAAGGGGAGAAAGAAAGAAGAGGGGAGGAGAGAAGTTTCAAATCCTGCTTTGATTTGCATGGGGCGGGGGCAGGGATTCAAGGTAAGGTCTCACTCTAGCCCAGGCTGACCTGGAACTCACTCTGTAGTCCTGGGCTGGTCTCAAATTTACAGCAATCTTCCTAACCCTGCCTCCCAAGTGCTACAATTAAAGGCATGTACCACCATGCCTGGCCTTATTTATTTTTTAATATTTATTTATTTATTGGAGAGAGAGAGAAAGAGGCAGAGAGAGAGAGAAAAAGAAAGAATGGGCACACCAGGACCCCCAGCCACTGCAAACAAACTCCAGATGCATGCACCACCTTGTGCATCTGGCTTATGTGGGTACTCGGGGATCAAACCTGGGTCCATAGGCTTCACAGGCCTTAACCACTAAGCCATTTCTCCAGCCCCTGATTTATTTTTTAAATATTTTCGCTTATTATTTACTTGCAAGGGAGAAAGAGAGAAAGAATGGGCATGCCAGGGTCTCTTGCCACTGCAAAATGAATTCCAGACACATGTGCCACTTTGTGCATTTAGTTTACTTTATATGGGTACAGGGGAATCAAACCCAGGAAATCATGCTTCGCAAGCAAGTTTGCTGAGCCATATCTCCACCCCCTCCTATCCTGATTTCAATGCTATGTATCATTTCCAGGACTTGCCAGACATTGATCTTGCAGTCAGTGGCCCACAGTGGGCTTATTTGCAGGTGTTCTGTAGTACTTAATGTAATGTCATGTGATGGTCTTCCCCACCCCAAGGATATGCTGTCTTACACAGCATCAATGGTCCTCTAAATCCCTAACATGTACTGCTATAGGCGCTCGGCACACACCTGTGGACTCATTTACTGATAAGTGTACAGATTCCCAGAGGCTGGGATAAAAGTGAGGATGGGTGGTGGGACTTGTGTGAGAGATGTCTGACCTCGGGTTTCACCCGCATCTCCATTCCACCCTGTTTCAAGGGAGGCGAGGTGGTACTCTGTTGGTCAGGAATGCCTCACAGGACTCTTTCTGGCTAACAGAACAAAGCTCTCAGGAAAACGTAGCCTGTGGATCCCCAGCAATGACAGCCCCACTGGCCACTCTGTTTCACTAGGCAGGCCATCTACACAGGCAAAACTGGAGATCCACGGCCCTGACACGACAGGAGTATGTGCTCAAGATTTAATGCCAATGACAAGACCTTAATCCCAGAATCCCATGGCCCATTCTATCCTGCCTGAAATCCTTCAATGGAGCATTCCCGAGAGCTTTGAGAGAGGTCACTGAACCCGCAAGGAAAGCCCAAGATGAGCTGTACCCCTCCATCCAAGGAAGAAAATGGAGTTTTACATCTCACCACGTGGGTGGCAGAAGTGATATGGTCACAGGGGCAGGGGTATACATTGAGGAGAGGCTCACAGGGGAGAGTGAAGAAAGGGAAGCCACGGGTCACCCAAGACCCCATCTACCTTGGCGGCCTATCTCCAGCATTTTACAGGGTGAGGACTGACCACCATGCTGCATGGTGGACAGCTTGCTTTGACAATGAGCAACAGGAGCAGCTGCCGAGTATTCAGTCTTCCCAGACTTCAGCAGTCAAGAGGAGACCAACAGCAGAGCCAGGGGCTGAAGTCAGAGGGCCGCAGTCCTGACCCAGCCCCTGCACTCTGTCCTTCAGTGATCCGCCAAGATGGATGACAAATACCCTGGGCTCTGAGAAGCCACAGGCTCTTCAGTAGCATTTTTTTCTGCCCCACACTCTCTTCTCCCCTTCACAGTCCCAGTTTAGCCCCAGTTCAGTGTGTCCTGTAAAAACAATCCAAAACCACAGGTCATCTTCAGAGACTTGGGGGCAATAGTCCTTACAGCTGCCCTCTGAGAAGGAGCAGTGGGTCCCAAGATGCCTTGACTATGAGACAACCTTTCTGCGCCTTCTTCAAGAACAGGGCTGTGAGTGGAGTGGATCAACATCCCTCCTGTCACTCTGCTATTTCGCACTCCAGTTAGGCCAGTGTCTTCATCAGTGGTGGCCTCTACAGCAGCCTTTGAGCTGAAGTGTGATGTTTGTTTTCCTTGGGTGGCAAATGCACCAGTACACCATGAGCTCTGTGCCTCTCCTGTGCATCGTGAAGGCCTCTGAGGGGCTCCGGTACCACCTGCAGGCTTCTCCTTGTTAACACTCTTCTGGGAGGAGTAGCAAGAAGGTGGGAAGGGGCCTCAGCAAACCTAGAGCTGGCCTCAGGTTAGCCACCGTCTGGCCATCTGACCTTTGCCATGACTCCCACTGTGGCCTCCATTGACTTGTCCCTAGGATGACGAGTTAGAGCCCCTGGTAGTATTGAAGGGTGCTATTGCACAGGGCCATGGATCCGGGCAACGTGTCCCATGCTGCTACCTGGAAAAGTGTTGCCATGGCCATCCTCACGTGTTGATGCTGGGATCTTGGGGGCCAGGGGCCTGGCGTCCTATTCACCTACTACAAAGATGGCAAAATGCTGAGAGCTCCTCCCCATACTTATCAAGCCCATCTTTACTGACACAGTCTTACTGACAGGGGCTTGGGTGAATCGAGTGTGCTCTGAGATTACAGAGCTCATGGGGAGGTCAGCTACAGGTCCATGACCATAGCAAGCAGCAGGATCCCAGCCACAGGAACTAGCTGCGACCAAGGACTCTGGCCTGGATCACATGAGAGAGTCACTTTGTATCTTGGAAACCATTTGCTTCAACTGACCAGAGCAGTAAGGTGAGCCATGGCTGTGCCCTCGACCTTCCAGACCCATTCTACTCCACGATGATCTCTCCAGTCATTCTGCAGAGGGGCTTGCCACACTTAAGCGACCAGGCAGGAGGACAGGGGTGAGCCAGGCGCTCTGACAACTGCTATAGCACCATCATGTGCTCAGGGACGGTTAGCAACCTGAGTCAGTACCAGGGGTCAGCCTATGTCACACTCAGGGACCGTTTTGTGACTACGCCCATAGAGGCCCACTGCTGGCTCCCCAGTGACTCAAAGTAGACTGTGAGAAGCCATAATTCTCTATGTCCTGCTGCCCCTCAGATGGACTTGGGTGTTCCCACCAGACAGCTCCCATGCTGCCAAGGCACCTAGCAGACCATGATTTCAGGATTTACTTAAAAGGATCATATTCATGAGTCTCCTTTTGGTCACCTTCTGATCACCATCGCTTACTCCTGACAACATGCGCTGGTATTGGATCCTGCTCAAGTAGGCTAACAGGTGACAGAGTTGAGGCTTGAGTTTAAGAGCTGTAAAACCTAGGCACTCTCCCCATTTTTGTGAGGGTACGCAGTACATTTATGCTAACCCCCCCCCCCAGAAGCAAGCACACACAGTATATTGCACAAAACCCAGGAGCAGCCAACGAAGACTGATCTCCCAACCTTCACGGCACGGAACAGGTCTCACTGCTCACTGGACCCGAGTAGCAGAAATGTGCAGGTCTGCGGCTGCCCTGGGAGAGGGGGTCCCTGCAAGGGAAGTAGGAGTGCGGAGGTAGTCCGGCAGGTCTGGCAGTGAGGCTTATATTTGTTAGGTTGGTTGTGGAGGGTATGACTGCCTTAGGGAACAGAAGCAGCCACCCTGCCCTGGAGACAGGGAATTGTCTCGTAATTATTCAAGACCTTGTTACTTATGCGCTTCTAACCCCACCAGCACTGTTTTCTTGTTCACAGGAGGTTGCTCACGAGAGTCCTATGTTACAGGGACCCTCACCATGCCAGCTGCCATTCCTTCTATGTGTAGAAGGTACTGAGCATCTATGTTATAGGGATGTCTGGATACTATTGACAGGTATGCCCTATGCTAGGGTTGTGAGAATAGAAGGCACTTTTCACACAAAGGGATACATTCCTAGTGTTTGCTGCATGGGACATACTTCTAAAAGATAAACTCATTCTGACATTCAGACTCAACCAGGCATCTTGTGTTATTATATTCTAAATCTGGTCACCCTGCCCAGGACTTGTGAAACAGTTGACATTTAGTCTAGAACCCAGGACTCTCCCTCCCCGCTTTGAAGTGGGGTGACAAACTATAAACCAAGGTCAGCTTCCCCCAAATGGAGAACTTCAGAAATGCAGGATTCGACTGGAATCTTCTGTTTAGCATTTACACATATGTCTCTGTTTGGAAGTTCTAAGAAAACCTTAAAGTGTAAATATCTTTATTTAAATTACTCACTTCTTAGATGTTGAGAAAAAGCAATTATCTAAAAGTAGAAACTAAATGGTTTTCTGAAACAGAAAACACTATCCGCTTTATAGACCCAAAAGGAAATGCAGATTTTTGAATCACGCCTTTTGCTGCCAGCCAGCACATACGCTCTACTGAGGAAGGACCCTGTGTCCACCAGCCTATGAGCCAAGCCCTGGATGTGCTCTGACCCTTCTCTGAGGACACGGAGTCAAGGTCATTCATAGCTCTCACCTTACCCTGCGGTGCCAGCCACGGACTGTGCCCTTGTATCTCACCCCAGCCCTTGCAACAAATCCTCAGCCTCACTTTAATTCAACTGTCTCCTGTCACCAAGTGACCTTCCTAAGCCACACCCAGCCCAAGTCCGCAGCCAATCTTCCCTCACCTTCTCCAGCTCCCTTGCGTGAGTCTGCAGATGAGAAGCCCTGGCAGTTCCTAAAAGAGCTGAAGCTTTCTGCTGCATGTACCTCCCTTCTCATTTTGGTCCAAATGCATTGTAACAGTCTCTTAGGATCCTAGTGAGCTCCTGGCCACTGTAACTGTGTCTCCAACAGGCCTGTCTCTAGGTGAATACAGTGATAACTGAAAATGCAACACAGCCAGATGATGCTGGCTCGTGTCCTTCCCTCCCCAGGCAGCAGGCTCCTTTAGATCAGAACCATGCTTTCTCCCTTTCATCCCCAAAATGTAATGCTTGATGGCTATATAGGCTCAGTGTGTGCTAAACCAGTTACGTATGCAATAGAAAGGCAGGCAGCTGGCCTCTGTGGGGTCCCACCTCTCACACCTCTCAGGCATTGAGAACCCCCATCAGATGGACCCAAGACCAATACACTGGAACTGGCAGTATGGGCAGAGAAGGCACCAGGACTCTAGTCTGGGGTCTCAGAGGTGGCATTCTCTGGAAGAGATGCTTAAGCATTCTACGGAGAAGACAGGAGCAAGGGAGGCCACTCAGGAAACTGAGCCTCCAGCCCCAGTGGAGCCTGCACACAAGGCAGGCCACCAATGTCCAGCTGTAGCTTTGTGACAGACTTCAAGTCCAAACTACCCAGGTCATTCCTTCTCCAGCACCTGACCAACAGACACAATGAAAATTGGGAAGCAAAGACTGTGGCCTGAAGCTATTAATCTTTGTGGTGATTTACAATGGAGTGTTAGCAAGAGGACCGCACACACTCAAATTCACACCAACACACACTACTAAAAAATATTCCGACTTGTTTTCATGAATACCAGGCATTCACTCCTGCTTTCTGCCAAGTCCTTTATTGCAGACAGACCACGAACTGCTCCAAATGGCTTATCTATCCCCATATCCAAATATAGCTTTAAAAAAAAAAAAAACCTGCTGGGCGTGGTGGTGCACGCCTTTAATCCCACCACTCCAGAGGCAGAGGTAGGAGGATTGCCGTGAGTTGAAGGCCACTCTGAGATTACATAGTAAATTCCAGGTCAGCCTCAGCTAGAGTGAAACCCTACCTTGAAAACAACAACAACAACAACAAATCAATATTGGCAAGATGAAGACCAATGCAAAGAAAAGTCAAGGCCGGTTCCAAAGATGAGGTCAGCGTGTTTGCTGATGTGCACAGCATGGCTTGGCATGTGGCCTCCGAAGTGACTGCTGTAGAAGACATCCCTGTAGATGAGAGACTGCATATTTTAGGAAGTCACTCCAGGGCATTGTTTTAATCTTTTTCCCAGGGTAGGGAAGGAGCACAGACTGGAGACCCAAAGTCCTGGGTTCTCAGCCTGTTTCTGTTTCGGAGCTGTGAGGCTCCCGTGGTGTGCACTCACGCTGCCCTGCATGGTCTTCTCCTTGGAGAAATACGGCCCGCGCTGCACAGTAAGCCATGGCACTCCCGGGTGTGACGTTCACAGGGAAACACAGCTGGGATGACCAGAAGCCGAATGAGGCCGTGTGTCACTGTGACACACTATCCAACTGGGCCCTCAGGCTGTGCTCTAAGCACCAAGGTTCACCAAAGCTGGGCCCTATATTTTGGTGACAGAAGACCATGTGTGAAGGAGCCAGACATTTGGGCCAAAGAGCTTGGGTTCTATACAAAATTCTGTTGCCAATACATGGCCGAGCTGCAGCCTGAGATGTTCTGAAACTCCAATAAGGAAAAGGATTTTTAAAAATGCTTCATAATCTATTCTTCTACTTACATATATACAAAGGCCCAAAGTGAGGTCAGGGGAAGAGATTGAATAAAGGAAAGGTGGAGGGAGGGCTAATCAAAATCTAAGAGGATATAAATAAATCACATGGAAACCTACTTTTTTGAACAATGGAACACTCAGGAGCCATAAATTGTTGCTAGAAAATTTTCAGTGCCAGGGATGGTATACCTTCCAGTGAGTTGTTGGCCAGGGAGGTCCCTGATGCCCCCAAAACATTATAGCCCATTGCCGAGGCCCTGGTTTCCCACCAGGAATAGAGGGCAAGACCCTATTGCTGAAGACTCCATATACTTGGGCTGCAAGGTCACTGAGAAAGCCTGCTGGAACTGAGCTGATAACCTCCTCCATGTAGACCAGCTGAAAGAAAGCTAGAAGAAGCCATTCTGCATGCAGTTCTATGGGAGAAATAGAAATCACCAGTGAAGATACTCAACAGTGGACACTTCAAGCCTTATATTTGGCCAGCCAGGCCAAATGAGCCAACAGGTGCAATAGTGTGATATCTGTCATGGTGGAAACCAACTGCCCTCTGATTGGACTGGAGGCCCGCTCCATGGGAGGGAATACATCCCTGATACTGAAAACTTACAACAGGGGTAGTCATGAGCCCTAGGGGTGTAACATCTACTGCTGTCTGGCTAAATGTATATACTACACTTATCAAACTGTCCAGTAAGCACTTCTCTTAATGTTCATACCCTTATATTAATGCTACTCTCACTTTTGGTAGAGAATCTTCTCTTTTCAGATGCCAGTGACCTTGTGATGACTCAGAAGGCATCATGGTGCTGGAAAGAAGCAACAGGAGTGCTCAGTACTACAATATCTCTATCACACTTTCCAAGGCTCAGGGTCCATTGTGGAAGAGGTGGCAGAAAGAATGTAAGAGCCAAAGGAAGGGTAGGACTCCTTACAACATGCTCCCCCCAGACACAAAATAGCCTGTATATCCATGACCTCACAGTGCCTGACACTACCTACACAAGACCATCATAATAGGAGGAAAAGATCATGACATCAAAATAAAAGAGAGACTGAATAATAAGGGGAGGGGATATGATGGAGAATGGAGTTTCAAAGGGGAAAGTGAGGGGATGGAGGGAATTACCATGGGATATTTTTCATAATCATGGAAGTTGTTAATAAAATTTTGAAAAGAAAAAAATGCTTCATAAAATTAACATGTTCCACATTAATCCCAGGAGGAATCATGCTATGTTCTGAACACAAAAACTCAAGGAATTCCACAAAGTACTTACCAACAAGGTTCAGATTTTAAGGTTTTAGACATCATTTTTTTCTCTTAATCTGTTTTCTGTTACTATAACAAAATACCTGAGAATGAAAAATTTGTAAAGAATAGAGATTTAGTTGGCTTATAAAAGGACCTCAGAGGATGAAAGAGAGATCCACAGGTCTGTCCTGCTCCCAGAAGCCCAGAACTGACCACTGGGAGTGGGCTGTTCTTTAGCTATTAGGAAGTTTCAAGAAGGCATCAATCGGCAGAGTGGAGAAAGTGGGGGTAGGGTGGGTTGGGGTGGGTGGCACTGCCATATATCTCAGGCTGGTGTTTCCAGCACCACTCTGTCTTCCCTTGGTGTGGGGAGGGGGCAACCATGCTGTGTCCAAATTCAAGTGAGGGCTTTGGAGAGAGGAGACCACCCTAGAACTGCGCTTTAGCCCCAAAACGTTAATCTTGAAACAGTGGTGTGGACAGCGAGGTTACTCCCTCTCTGAAGAAGGGTGTAGAATATTGCCCTTACCAGGCAGGATGTGAAACCAAAGCTTGAGACCAGGTGAATGTACCCCAACCACAAGCTACCACATTCCGTGGGAGGGAAGCTCAGGAACAAGGCAGGGTTGTCTAATCCCAGGGCACAGAACTTGTTATCCGTACCAAATCCACCCTCCACCAGATCAGTCTGTGCCTGCCATGCATACAGCACAGTGTGCGTTGTTGTTGTTGTTTTGAAAAAAAAAATCAAGTGGGTAAGATGAGGTATTTTTGTTTTATGGTACTAGGGGTTGAACCTTGGGCCTCATGTGTGCTAGGCAAACACCTTACCACTGAGCTACATCCTCAGCCTGATAAGGATGAGTTTTCAGACCAACACCCTTGTTCTACTCTGTGTGTCCAGGTATAGATAACACGAAACAAAGACCAGCATCAGGTCATAATCTCTCAAGATCTTGGCTTCCAGGGAGCCTCACAAATGAGGGCCTCTGTGACACGCGGAGCCAGTGTCCTGCTCTGCTGCAGTAGTGGTTGACAGTGTCCTGGTAGCTGAAGGAGAAAAGGGGGGTTTTGTTTACATGCTGTGAGATCACCGCAAACCTACCTCACTGTGTTGAAATGGGACAAACGCAGTAGAACGCATTGGGTGGTTTGTGTCTACTCCTGGTTTCTTATCACCCCAAATGCTGCCCCCTTCTGGCGATTGTATTTGTCTGGGCTTTGTAGGACTTGGCTAAGTCTCTGAGTTGGTGTTTGCTAGGTGGCCTAGTTTGTGTAAATATAATGTGTTGGTATTAATGTTATTTGGGGTTTACAAAACATTTTGTATTGAGAAAAATAGCCAGAGCATCTTTGACAAAAGGTTCTGCACCACACAAAAGGATCTGAAACATAATTGGGAAGGGGGCCTCTTTTCAAAGTGACGATATGAAGCCATGGGTTTTGTGCTCCCACTCTCCCATTTTGGACCACATCCTCTGACCTTGACACGGCTTCTATTCTACACTCTTCTCCCTCAAAAGAAAAGCTGCACATGCTCAGATACATTTAATTCTTGAAGTATCTCTACAACTCTTAAATGATGTGTGCAGAAATACTGAAGAAGCTCGGGTCCCCCACCCCTTGGCTCCAACCTGAATCAAAACCCTACTTTGAGTGGTATTTTGAGAGAGGGTCCAATTCTGAATTTCAGCTTTGCCTCAATCTCCTCTGCCTTATCCTCTGTCATTCTAGGATTATAGATGTGAGTCATCACTCCCAAACCATTCCTTGATTTAGTTCTTACCAAACATACTTTGGGGTGTTTGGATAGGTTAGACCTACTTATTCTGTAATCCTTAAGTAGAGAGAAGCAACTGAGGGCCTTCCCCATAGAAAGTGGGGTCTGGAGACCAGAAAAAGGAATATGAACGTATATTTAACTCACTCAGGAACTTTTTATGCAGGTGCAAGAAACTTATGTCAAAGTGGCCACAAGATTGTTTAATAGGAGACGGATGAATGTAACTCCATGTTTACTGCTAGAAACCAAAGCGTTATGAGAAGTCTTGAATTTATGGGGCAGCAGGGGAGGAGGGAGAGTGTATCCCTGTTTGTTCTCTCCCAATCCCTTCTCTTTCCTGAACTGCAGGAGACTACGCCCTCTTGGGCTTTGGTAGCCCCATCACTGGGGTGTTTATATTTCTTGGTTGATTTTGCTATACTCCTTCTTTTCTTATTTTCTAATCATTTTGTAACACATGTAACTCTTCCTACCCTTCTTTCCCTGGGAGAATAAAGATTTATTGCTACTCAAAAAAAAAAAAAAAAGACCTCATACTGAATGATCACATGGCACATGTGGTGTTTTGAATCAGGTGTCCCCCATAAACTCAAGTGCTTTGAATACTTGGTTCCCAGTAGGCAGCAATTTGGGAGGAGGAAACTTACTGAAGGAGGTGTGTTTTGGGGAGCAGGCTTAGGGGTGTTATAGCCAGCTCCCCCTGGCCAGAAATGGGCTCACTCTCCTACTGCTGTTTCCACCTGCTGTTGGCAAGGACACAGTGTCCAGCCTGTGCCATCAAGAAGCTTCCCCTCAAGACTATGAGGTAAAATGAATACTTTCTTCCCATCAGCCGCTTTTAGTCAGATGCTTGAATCCAGCACAAGAAGGCAGCTACAATAGCATAGGCCAACACACAGGTGCCTATTCAGGTCATTTTCTTTTCTTATAAAGACACATTATGGCCCCCAGGTGACCTTATCTAGTATTGATTAGGCCCCTAAGTTCTATGGCAAGTGAAGTTGGAGGCAGTGAGGGACTCGGAGCTCAAAGTAGACTGACCTCTATAGAGCAACAAAGAGAGACAAGAAAACACATATGACTCATCTCACAAGGGTCTTGGTGGCCATTCTTGACCAGAGTGCTGTCCCTTCCACTGGTTCCAGGAAGCTGGGAAGAACATGATTCTAGACTCAACCTTGAATGAAGCTGGAAGACCAAATCACTCTTCCAGGTGCCCCCTACATCTCCCATTGTCCTCCTGTTGTCTGGAGTACAGGGTGGCTAAGGACTTCCCAGAAGTCAGCCTGGAGCTTGTCACCTTCACGTTTCTGAGCTAAACAGTGCTGGGTGGTGTGTAGTGTGGAGTCACCATCGTTCAGTCTCAGAGACTACAACTGTACCAGAGAACAGTGCTGGGTTGTGCTGTAGTGTGGAGTCACCATCTCTCAGTCTCACAGACTACAACTGTACCAGAGAACAGTGCTGGGTTGTGCTGTAGTGTGGAGTCACCATCTCTCAGTCTCACAGACTACAACTGTACCAGGAAGCAGTGCTGGGTGGTGCTGTAGTGTGGAGTCACCGTCTCTCAGTCTCAGAGCCTACAACTGCACCAGAGAACAGTGCTGGGTGGTGCTGTAGTGTGGAGTCACCGTCTCTCAGTCTCACAGACTACAACTGTACCAGGGAACAGTGCTGGGTGGTGCTGTAGTGTGGAGTCACCATCTCTCAGTCTCACAGACTACAACTGTACCAGGGAACAGTGCTGGGTTATGCTGTAGTGTGGAGTCACCATCTCTCAGTCTCACAGACTACAACTGTACCAGGGAACAGTGCTGGGTTGTGCTGTAGTGTGGAGTCACCGTCTCTCAGTCTCAGAGACTACAACTGTACCAGGGAACAGTGCTGGGTTGTGCTGTAGTGTGGAGTCACCATCTCTCAGTCTCAGAGACTACAACTGTACCAGGGAACAGTGCTGGGTGGTGCTGTAGTGTGGAGTCACCGTCTCTCAGTCTCACAGACTACAACTGTACCAGGGAACAGTGCTGGGTTATGCTGTAGTGTGGAGTCACCATCTCTCAGTCTCAGAGACTACAACTGTACCAGGGAACAGTGCTGGGTTGTGCTGTAGTGTGGAGTCACCATCTCTCAGTCTCACAGACTACAACTGTACCAGGGAACTGTGCTGGGTTGTGCTGTAGTGTGGAGTCACCGTCTCTCAGTCTCACAGACTACAACTGTACCAGGGAACAGTGCTAGGTTGTGCTGTAGTGTGGAGTCACCATCTCTCAGTCTCACAGACTACAACTGTACCAGGGAACAGTGCTGGGTGGTGCTGTAGTGTGGAGTTACCACCTCTCAGTCTCACAGACTACAACTGTACCAGGGAACAGTGCTGGGTGGTGCTGTAGTGTGGAGTCACCATCTCTCAGTCTCACAGACTACAACTGTACCAGGGAACAATGCTGGGTGGTGCTGTAGTGTGGAGTCACCATCTCTCAGTCTCAGAGACTACAACTGTACCAGGAAACAGTGCTGGGTGGTGCTGTAGTGTGGAGTCACCATCTCTCAGTCTCAGAGACTACAACTGTACCAGGAAACAGTGCTGGGTTGTGCTGTAGTGTGGAGTCACTGTCTCTCAGTCTCACAGACTACAACTGTACCACGGAACAGTGCTGGGTGGTGCTGTAGTGTGGAGTCACCATCTCTCAGTCTCACAGACTACAACTGTACCAGGGAACAGTGCTGGGTTGTGCTGTAGTGTGGAGTCACCATCTCTCAGTCTCACAGACTACAACTGTACCAGGGAACAGTGCTGGGTTGTGCTGTAGTGTGGAGTCACCATCTCTCAGTCTCACAGACTACAACTGTACCAGGGAACAGTGCTGGGTGGTGCTGTAGTGTGGAGTCACCGTCTCTCAGTCTCACAGACTACATCTGTACCAGGGAACAGTGCTGGGTTGTGCTGTAGTGTGGAGTCACCATCTCTCAGTCTCAGAGACGACAACTGTACCAGGGAACAGTGCTGGGTGGTGCTGTAGTGTGGAGTCACCGTCTCTCAGTGTCAGAGACTACAACTGTACCAGGGAACAGTGCTGGGTTGTGCTGTAGTGTGGAGTCACCATCTCTCAGTCTCAGAGACTACAACTGTACCAGGGAACAGTGCTGGGTGGTGCTGTAGTGTGGAGTCACCATCTCTCAGTCTCACAGACTACAACTGTACCAGGGAACAGTGCTGGGTGGTGCTGTAGTGTGGAGTCACCATCTCTCAGTCTCACAGACTACAACTGTACCAGGGAACAGTGCTGGGTTGTGCTGTAGTGTGGAGTCACCGTCTCTCAGTCTCAGAGACTACAACTGTACCAGGGAACAGTGCTGGGTTGTGCTGTAGTGTGGAGTCACCATCTCTCAGTCTCAGAGACTACAACTGTACCAGGGAACAGTGCTGGGTGGTGCTATAGTGTGGAGTCACCATCTCTCAGTCTCAGAGACTACAACTGTACCAGGGAACAGTGCTGGGTGGTGCTGTAGTGTGGAGTCACTGGCTCTCAGTCTCAGAGACTACAACTGTACCAGGGCACAGTTCTGGGTTATGCTGTAGTGTGGAGTCACCATCTCTCAGTCTCAGAGACTACAACTGTACCAGGGAACAGTGCTGGGTTGTGCTATAGTGTGGAGTCACCATCTCTCAGTCTCAGAGACTACAACTGTACCAGGGAACAGTGCTGGGTGGTGCTGTAGTGTGGAGTCACCATCTCTCAGTCTCACAGACTACAACTGTACCAGGGAACAGTGCTGGGTGGTGCTGTAGTGTGGAGTCACCATCTCTCAGTCTCACAGACTACAACTGTACCAGGGAACAGTGGTGGGTTGTGCTGTAGTGTGGAGTCACCATCTCTCAGTCTCACAGACTACAACTGTACCAGGGCACAGTGCTGGGTTGTGCTGTAGTGTGGAGTCACCATCTCTCAGTCTCACAGACTACAACTGTACCAGGGAACAGTGCTGGGTGGTGCTATAGTGTGGAGTCACCGTCTCTGTCTCACAGACTACAACTGTACCAGGGAACAGTGCTGGGTTGTGCTGTAGTGTGGAGTCACCATCTCTCAGTCTCACAGACTACAACTGTACCAGGGAACAGTTCTAGGTTGTGCTGTAGTGTGGAGTCACCACCTCTCAGTCTCAGAGACGACAACTGTACCAGGGTGCTAGGGGTCCCAGAAAGTCCTTGAACTCCAAACCCTAGGTTTGTTTCTAGTTTTGATCAAAGAATTGAATAAAAAGAGACTAAGAAGGTTGATTATTATATTATTATATTTATTGAGGTAAGTACAGAGCCAAGGAAAGGTACCCATGTGGTTAGAGGTCCCATGTGGAGGAACTGGAAAACAACTGAGGAGAGAAAAGAAAGTTCAGGTTCCTGCCATGTGGGGAGCTAGAAGGGGTGAAGGAACTCATGTGGAGAGTAAGGGCTAGAGGGGCCTCCCACTTGTGCCTGGGCCTGGGCTGGGGCTAAGCCTGGGTGTAGCCAAGGCCAAGGGTTGGTATCATAGAGCCACTGGGTACCATTAAAGACTGTACAAATATATTTTTGGCCTCAGGACTTAATTATGTCCTGGCACAAGTTAGAAGAGATTCACCATTATTCCTGGTATAAGGAAGTTTTCTGAATTAAGCGACCCTTGGTCAGAGTCATCCACATATATTTTAGATTTGAAAATAACACTTTTGACATCTATGGTTGTTTTTCTTTATTATAGAATTAGAACTCTTAGATGTGGGGACAACATGTCTGAAGGCCTTGTTTGTCTCCCGTTATGGAAAGCTCTTGCTGTATTACTTAATAGGCCATTCACATATTTGAGGTATCTCTTTATCTTTGGTTATACATTTCTCCAGAGTGTTTAAGACCAAGCAGATATCTAACATTTAATCAAGGATTAATTTTGGAGGTCACTAATAGCTCTCCAAAGGAGACTTTAGGGACCCAGGAGTAGCCCCATAGCTTCTCCAATACTGGTGTTTTCTGTCATTAGGATGAGTCAGGACCATGCTGGCCAAGTAGTTTTCCCTTCTTTGGGAAGCCAGGAGGACTGATTGCTCAATTGTGACTCTCCTGTTTCAGACTGTGCGCCAATTTTTTTATTTCTGGGTCTTCATATCCTTCCTGATCAGGAAGACAGGTGACTTACCAGTATGTGTGGGGGGTGGGGCAGTGTAGAAGGGTCCCATAATCTCCAGTGGCCTCATGACCTGGGAGCACAGTCCAAAATATTGGGCTTTTTAGCTCCAGTGATTCCAATTGGCTTTGGCTTCTATTTAGGTTATTAATACACTTAGAAAGGAAGTTACACCAACCTGGATATATGTACATATATATTACATTTGATTACTGAAATAGATCTAGCTAAAGAATGGCATAAGAGCTTAAAGTGGTTTTGTCCAAACTTTTTAAAAAATTTTCTTGTTTATTTTTATTTATTTATTTGAGAGCAACAGACAGAGAAAGAGGCAGATAGAGATGTTGAGGGACAGAGAGAGAATGGGAGCACCAGGGCCTCCAGCCACTGCAAACAAACTCCAGATGCATGTGCCCCCTTGTGCATCTGGCTTACGTGGGTCCTGGGGAATCGAACCAGGGTCCTTAGGCTTCACAGGCAAGCACTTAACTGCTAAACCATCTCTACATCCAGGTTCTGTCCAAATTTTTTAAGTTTAGTTGTCCTGTGGCAGCATAAGCCATTATCTGAAGCATAGGAAGTCAGCACATCTTACCCTTTAAATAACTAATAGCTGTAAATACAGGCAGAATCTGACCCCAGTCTTGAAAATAATATACATCTAAGCCAATTAATTTAACCTAAAATTTGTCAGCAAAAAGACAAGTAAGACAGTGTAAAGTCTTGACCCCTGTGTTTGAAAGCATCTTTGATTAGTCCAGACACCTGTGTGGGCACCGATTACCCAGGATACATTGGAACCAGAACCATAGAGCTTGAAATTATTTCTCCCAGATGAGGAGCATTGTTTGGGCATGAGGCTGTATCCTAAAGTAGGGAATATGTCTTAAGAGTTAAATTTGTTATGAGTTAATTTTGTTATAAGAACTGGACTTGAGATGCCAGAAATGAGACAGTTACTTACATACAATAGATCAGAATCTGGTCATTGTTGAAGCAAAGCAGCTAAGCTCTAATACAACCCTTGACAAATCTGTTTTGAAAGCAAAAACACTATTTGACAACCAATGCTTTTAGCTTAATCTTGGATAGCAATTGATCTTATGTATAAAAGGAGCTTTTATTAACATAAGATAATTTTATGTCTTACCCAATACTTAAAATTGATAAAGCTTAGGCAAGCTATCACAACATATTTTACCCAACAGGAGGATAAAGGTTATAGTGATTAAAATTAGATCACTTAAACCTAAGTGATTGAATCTAGTGATGACCAATTAATAGAATTAGCATAAATAAAATAGGAGCTATATTTAAAGTCACAATGTCTTTAGGTTTGAATACCTCATCTCTGGAAATTAGACATTTATATGTGAACCTTTATCTTAAGACTCAGTTTCTCCAACAGTTAAAACCTTGACAAACAGAGGAACCTAAATTATTTTATTAAAAGCCTTAAAGACAGTTTTTATAACCCTTAACTCACAACAGTTTAGCATCAGTGAGCTGTTAATGAGTGAAGCCTTAACCATAAGACTCAGTTTCTCCAATAGTTAAAACTTTAACAAACTGAGGAACTTAATATATTTTATTGAGAGCCTTAAAGCCAGTTTTTATATCTCTTTAGCCATGAACAAATTGATGTTGTGAGCTGCTGTACTCAGTTTCTCTATTGGTTAAAACCTTAGAATCAAGTAAACATATTTTAGATTTTATCCAATTAAATGTTTCAATGAAGGGGCCCATCCCTGTGCAAACTTCATTACTGTTATAATCTCCCAGTGATGCCTATCTTTTTGTAAATCTCTTTTTGGTCCCTCTTTTCTTTTGGCTTCTTGATTACAATAAGCAAAAGTTGCTACCTGGAGCAACTATTTTAAGCTTTTATCTGGTTCAGCTACCAATTTTTGTAATTTCTTATGAATATCAGGTGTTTGCTGAGTTCAAAATTTATCTTTAAGAATTTTCTCCTCCATGATATCTGTAGTTACATTTGTATGCTTTCTAATTGTCTCCTTAAGTCTCTGGGGGAAAGTAACGAGCAATTCCTGTTCTCCTGTGTTATATAAATGAACCCAGTTTCTCGGGAGACAGGCTAGCAGAGACTTTTGGGGTATCTTGGAAGCCAACTGTCCCACCTGAGACAAAGCAGAGAAAAATGAAGAGTCTAGAGTCAGGTTCTGCCCAATCCTGGCTCGCATCATCTCATAGAAGAGTGGCATCCCTCCAATCAGATTTGGGAGAAGAAATTAGGGCGTCTTATCTCCTTCTTACAGGCGTCCTCACCCAAATTTCCCTGGTTTCTCTTCAACCAAATGGGGACATGTAGTGTAGTCCATGTGCCTCCAGGAGCAAGGAAGGTCCTGGATAGGCTATCTGTGCTCATGCTACCAGGCCAGCTCCCAAACCCGAGTACCTCCAGCACTCCCCCAGGCCTGCACGTGCCTTACATCACAGCATGTAAGCAGTGCCCTGGCGAGGTAGTGAAGACTTCCGCATCTACTCCCGTCTTGACAGCTTATATGCCCTTCTGGAGGAAGAGTTTCCTGGGACCGCTTTCCCTTCACTGATATGTAGGAGCCTGGGGTATGGTCCCCTCATTTGTGAATGTTTCAGAATGGTCTAGGGGCTAAAAGGTATTGTTTTAAAGGTAATCTTTGGTTTTATTACCTGAAATATGGGGGTCCTTCCCTTTGTTGATATTAGAGAGAGAGATCACTTACTTGTGTCTTGCTATCACGTTTTTACTGACACACACTTCAGGTAAGCCTGATACTTGCTTACCTGTTTGACCTTTTTTTCTAGTGAGAAATTTCATTTGACAGAGGTGAGTTTAGGTGTTCAAAAGAGAGGAAAGAAGAGAACCAAAGTTATATGCTGCTTCTCATTCCCTTTTCCTTGTTAGAGACAATTGGCCATTTTGTCTCTGGACAGGGTCAGGAGGACACATGGCTTAAGCTTGTGTGGGGACTAAGATAAAGGAGGCATCATCCCTTTTCCAGAGTCTGGCTTGCCATGACTTTAAATAGTGTATAACAGTAAGCAAGAGCAAAAGGAAACGACAGAGCAGAGGGCTAAGCATCCTGACATTTTTTGTTCTTATTTTGAAATTGCTTATTTGTTTTTTACCTAGGAACACTGCAAGGTGGTAGGGTCTTGTTTATGCCTACTTGGCTAGACCTCCAAAGAATGTGAATTGCATTTGTGCTTATGACTGTGACCCACCTAGCATAGGATACCACCTGTGTCTAATGTAAGGTGAATTTAGATTAAGTCCATGTCCCTACATCAAATGTTTTTGTTGATGTTTTTTCAAGGTAGGGTTTACTGTAACTCAGGCTGACCTGGAATTCACTACGTATTCTCAGGCTGGCCTCAAACTCATGGCAATCCTCCTACCACTGCCTCCTGGGTGCTAGGATTAAAGGCGTGTGTCACCACGCCCGGCTTAAAATTTTAGAGCATCCTTCAGTATCTGTAAACATTTTAAAATCCTTTTTGGTATGGTGTCTATCTATGCTCAGCCTGAAATTAACTTTCTTTTCCTTATAAATGAAAATTAATTTTAGGCAAAATTTTGTCTTTTGAGATATCCTACATCCTTTCTACATACACACACCTTTGTCCACATATTTTAACATTTTGATCTAAGTTCCACTCAAAAAAAGCCTTTTTAACAAGCATTCTATGCCCAACATTGAAAAATTCCTTCCCAGTTCCTTCAATCATCTCGTCTCAACACATAATTAATCATCTTTCTTATGAGACTATTAAGAGAAACTTTACCAAGTTGATTATTTTTATTACCCACTGATAAAGAAGAAAATAGTCTAGCTTCAAAGAGTTAATTAACCATTTTATTGTTGGAAATTTGTAAAGAAACAGCCTTAGCAGAAAAACCTACAATCCCCTTAGCATTTATGTCTACTTGGCAGCCAGACTTGTCTTATAAAATCAGTATATATATCTATAAATTTTATATAACCCATTGATTTCAGATGTCTCCTATTAATAAACTCCATAAAATATATATTTTAAGTTATAAGTCTATAAATACAGGCAAAACATGACAACAGTTTGGGGGTAATCTTTTTCAATACCTCTAACACAGTTGGAAATGATTTTATTAAGAGTAACAAAAACAATTTTTTTATTTTGTCTTGAGGCAGGCTTCCCTGGAACTCAGGCCAGTTGCCTCCTCCTTTTAATAACAGGACATTAAAATCTTTTAAAATACCTGGAGAATTATGAGCCGCCACCTAAGAGAGAATTTTATTGTTTTCTTTTTTTCCCAAGATTCTTTTATCATTATTATTATTATTAGTCCCATGTACACAGTGTGTATACAGCCATGTTGGTACCATCGTTAGCCTCCTCTCTGTCCTTCCCCCTCCACAGGGACCTTCCTCCTTGGGGACTGTGGGTCATGCATTATGGGGTTAGCCATCAGTTATGGGAAAGAGGCAATGTCTCTGCATAATGTACCAACATGTGGCTCTAACCATCTTTCTGCCCCCTCTTCTGCAAATTTCCCTGGGACATGTTGGGTTCGTTTTAGGTCTACTTCAGTGACGAGGTCTTAGGAGCCTCTATGTCTCTGGATCTCTAGTTTGATAGAGTTGAGTGTCCTCTGTGTCTATCTCCTTCACCCTTGTGCTGGTACCAGGTTCACCAAGAAAGCAGCACTCTTGCTCATTTCCCCAATTACTCTATGGTTTCAGCTGGGGCCCTGGTGAGGTACGATGGGCTGAATCTCTCCTCAGGATCTGTGTCCATCTGAAAAAGAGAAGCAAATTTTCCAATGGAGAGTGAAGTCAGCACCAGATAAATGGGGTAACCATTACCATTTTAGAGAGAATTTAATAGGTGGAGGCCTATCTTTTCAATAATCCTCTATGTAGGTTGAAGTTGACCTAGAGCATAAACTCAATAAATATATTTATGAGATCATGTGATAAATTTTGGTCTGTTTATATAAAATTTCACCTCACTGTAGGCTTCAGTTAAATTTGACCTTTTAAAGACAAAAACCAAAAAAAAAAAAACAACTTGAAATAAATCAAATGCCAACAGAAACTTTGGGAGAAATCTGTTGGACTGTGGATTAATAAAGAAATCAAAAGGTGTCTATAAACATTTTATTTGTTTAAAGCCTAAACAAAAGAGAAAATATCAGGGACAGTTAAATTTAAAATTATGTACTTTTGTTTACCAAGCAATATAAGGTCATGTGGTTTTAAAATGCAGGGTCAGGCTGTCACACCAGAACCTTGAATTGGTGATCCTCCTGTCTCAACTTTCCAAGTAGCTAAGATGATAGGCCTATGCCACCAGGCCTACCTCGTATTACTTCTTATAATACCTGTATGAAAAGAGGATTTACAGCTGTGTAAAGATATATTTATCATTGAACAATTTGGTGGAAATTCACAGCGGCTAGCAAGCACCACCAGGCATGTCTTTCCCAACATCTCTGTATTTCCTGAGATAAAGTGGTTATCTTCCCCACCCAGTAGACACAGTCGTAGGCCTCAGGGGTGCAGGCATGTGGTTGGGACCCAGGCCTGTTGTAAAAAACCTTTCCAGCCAAGCGCCTAGGCTTGGGGCTTGGCTGGGGCAGTTTCAGTCTCTCCCTCATTTAGGTGGCCAGAGACCCAAAGAGACGGTGTCTGGTGGCTGCCTAGAGGTGTGGCCTCAAGTCTCCAATTGAATTGGGCAGAGGCCTGTGCTGTAGGAGGGGCAGAGCCCAGAGCAGCAGTCATAACCCCATCCTCCCAACCCCACAAGCAACCTCATGTCTTGTGGGACAGTGATTTGTAATAGAAAGAGGAGAAAAAAAGTCCTACAAGATATTCAGGCCAGTGGTCTTTGGTTTCCAAGCCTCCATGTTGCCATGAGACCCTTCCTCTGCGGCTCAGCAGAATGAGCCCCAAGCTCTGGAGGAGTTCAGCCTTCTTAAGTGTGCATGGGGGGATTGGAAAAGCTCAATTAAGTGTATCTCCCTCCAAGATGAGCCTCACCTGGAGCCACTCAAGTGCATTTTAATAGGGCTATGCCAGCAGGGTGGAGCAGGACCAGGTGGGCTGGAGACATAGGAGCTTAGCCAGAGGTAGTGATTCGCAAGTGGAGAGAAGTAGTAGAAAGACCCTGTGTTGTGCTCACAGCTGAAAACGTGCTTCCTATTTTCCCCCAGAATATAATCATCATAATTTTCCTTCTCAAGATGCTCCTGCCTGGCTCACCAACTGAAATGGGGTGCTAGGGTTCCAAGAAAGTCCTTGAACCCCAAATGCTAGGCTTGTTTCTAGTTTTAATCAAAGAACTGAATAAAAAAGAAGACTGGGAAGGATAATTATTAAATTATATTTATTGAGGGAAGTACAGAGCCAAGGAAAGACACCCGTGTGGCTAGAGATCCCACGTGGAGGGCCTGGAAAAATAAAATGAGGAGAGAAAAGAAAGTTCAGGGAGCTCCTACATGTGGGGAGCTGGAGGGGGTAAAGAGCCTATGTAGAGAGTAAGGGCTGGGGGGCCTCCCAGCTGCGCCTTCGTGGAGTCAGCCCAGGCCCTGCTGAGGAAACATCTCACCCACCGCTGAAGTTCCCAATTGGTCAGAGAGCCTGCCCTCCCCTTGCAAAAGTACTTATAACCTTATGGTTATAACCTTATGGTGGTGGGCTGTCTTCTGGCTCAGTTGAAATGAAAGGACAGCTCGTTGGTTAGGGCTAGGGTCTGTCTCAGGAAGAGGCTAGCCCTGACACCAAGTTCCAGGGGCTGAACTTGACCAACCACAATGTTTAAATCTTATGAAAGACCTCCCTCCCAGGAAGGGTCTTGGTTGTTTGTGAAAAAACAGGTCTAGGGAAGTAGGAAAGAGAGAAGAAGTCAGATTATCTGTGTCTTTTGTGGCCAAGTTGTGCTTCTGTGGGCAGACCATAACCTAGAGATGCCACCTTGTAAGGCCAGAGCCACAGTGCCTTCTGTTTCCCTGCCAGTTTCTATGTTTTCTATCTGAGGACATCAGGGTCCCCAGACCGGAACCTTTCCCCACCTTTGGAAGTCATCAAAACCCCAGGTTTTAATCCCTCTCCCTTCAGTACAGCTGAATCCTCAATTAGCAAGTCAAAGGAAGAGCTGGCTACTGAGCCCAGCCACAAAGCAGAGGGAGAATGGATGAGCTTCCTTAAATGAAACTAACCTGATACCCAGCAGAAAAGAAGGTTCTGGTCCTCAGGTACAGTGCTGAGTTCTGTGTTGAATCTCAAGGCATCCCCTTCGAAATCGCAGAGTCTAACTGTCTCGTTCTCCACTCAACAGATGCTCACGGCCACCAAGGGACTCGCTGAGGATACCTGACTGCATTCCTCACGTTCACAGGATGGAGCAGTCACCTTCTTGTTGCCGGAACAAGAACACCTGACCAGAAGCAGTTTATGGAAGGGAAGGGTTTATTTTAGCTTTCCGTCTCCAGGGGAGATTTCACCATGGTGGGGAAAACATAAAAGAGCAGGACACTGACTCACAGTGTGTCACAGCCATGGGGGAAGAAGGTTGTCCCAGTGAGCTGATAAAAGCCAAGGTCTGACCTCCGTAACATACCTTCAAAACTGCCACATGCTGGGGAGCAAGTATAAAGCCTAATCATGAACACTTGGGGCAATGAGGGACATTTTATATTCAAACCACGACACATGACAATTCAAGGTAGCTGCAGGTTTCAGTGGCAGAAAAGGCTGTGAGTGAGTTTTCATTGCTTTTCCAACAGAATTTGGGGAACATTGGTTTTCATATCTACAGAAAAAAATTCAAGGATAGTACAGAGAACTCTCATCACCCAGCATCGCCCCTCATGCTGCACCCCTCCTCACCCAGCGTCTGCTTACCCAGCATCCATGCCCACATAGCATCCCCTCACCCAGCGTCCTCTCTCACACAGCACCCCTCTGTGTCAGTGTTCCCATGACACAAAGGTCAAAAGATGCATCTCCCTTGGGTACAGCCTTTGCAAATGACCCTGTTGACCTACTTCAGATACCACATGTTCTCCCAATGAAGTTCTGTCTCTCTTCCAGTATCCCCAAAGTCATTATTAAACCTCAACATTTCTAAACTCTCTAAAGAGGATAAAGGCCTTCCCTACCTGAGCCCACAGCATACTCTCTCCTATACCTTAATGTGAATAGTGGCTCATTCATTAAGATCCAAGACACCCCTTTCACAGTGATCACCTGTCTCAGGAACACTGTCCATTCTGTGTTGACACTTGTCGCCAGGAGAGGATTCTAGCTTTGGAAGAATCTATTGGTCATCGAGGACAACAGCCCATACTTTGTACGGCGACACTGACAGAGGCAAAAGATTTAACAGAAGACAGAAACACTTTTACCTTGTGACAGGACCACAGACAGAGCCCTGAATGATCATTCTCCAGTGGGAACAAAGAGAAGGCAGGCCAGTTGGATTGGGGCCTCTGGTATTTCTCCCTGTGTCCACAAGACCCAGAATGTAGGATAATGAAAATCCCTTGCCCCTGAGGACCCAGGGCCAAAAGAACAGATGCAAAGTCTGAGACAAAAGAAATGAAATACAAGTTTAAATATAATTTTTTGTTTTACTAAAACCAAGACAGAAAGACTGCCCTTATATAAGGAATTGATCTTAGCAGTAATAAACTATGTGGGGAAAAAAAGCAGGCCTTTCTGAAGCATTGGTGCAAAGAGATGAATAAGGCACAGAGTGCTGGTGTGTCCCAGGGTGGTGCTGGTGAGCATGAGGCTGGCTGGTTCTCTCCCAGACCCGCCAAATGGTAGAAAGCCACATCTATGGACAGTGGAGGCAATCAGGGCTGGGGAGTGGCTCGGTTGTAGAGTGCTTACATAAGACCCTGGATTCCATCCCCAGCACTACAAAATGCACAGAGGAAAACAACTGTGGAGAAGGGAGGGTGTCAATCAGGATAAAATGGCTTGCGTCAGCATGAGCCATAATGACTGAGAAGGATCAATAGAGGAGCCTGGCAGGGTGTCCTGTGGGTGTCTCTGGTTGAAGCAAGGTCATAGTACCACGGGGTATTAGCCATTGCTTCAAATAGGTGAATGTTAGACGACAATCCAAACTCCCCATAGCCCCATGGCTAGAAAACCCCACACAGACCACCTGCAGGCAGGAGCTGAGAACCACCACCCTGTACATAGTGCTCCAGCCCATGGGGAGCAAGCTGTCCTGGTGTGTGGCAGCCACTCAAGCATCCATCTTGGAGGGACTTGGGGTTTTGATATTGAATCATGAAGTCTTATCTTCCAATTGGACTTCAAAGACCATCCCGTGCCAACCCTCTGCTCCCATATCACCCCTAGTGGATGACCAACCTAGTGAGCACCTGGGACCATTGCTCCAGTGAGAGCACACTACCTACTCCACTCATTTGTACTCCCAAGGAAGTACTTACTAAGCACCTTCAACACTGACAGCATTAACATACAGCTAGTTCCTGTTCCTCTAGCTTTAGATATGTGCCAGATACTAAAAATTAATGTTAAGTTATGCAGACAGACAGTGAAATAATTACACAAAGACCCCAAATCAGGCCAGTTGTTAGATGTTTTGCATGGATGTGTGTGTGTGTGTGTGTGTGTGTGTGTGTGTGCATTTAGAGCTAGAGTCAGCAGATAATGCCAAGTGTCTGCTTCAATCACTCTCCTCCTTAGTCTTTAAGACAGGGTCTCTCTAGCTCATGAGTTCAGGTAGATTAACTATCTTGCAAGTCCCAGAGAGCCTCCTGTGTCTGCTTCTGCAGCACTGGGTTTCTAGTCTGTTCCTTTGTGCCTGGCTCTCACACAGGGGCTGAAGATCCAAACTCAGGACCTCGTGCTCACGTGACAACCACGTTACCCATCTCTCCAGTGCCCAGACCACCTTACCCAGCACTCATCTCTCCAGACCCAACATTTAATGTCTTCACGTCACTCAGGTCAATGTAATATATAAGCAAATGACAGAAGAATAAGGGGTAGATAACTACGCAGAGATGAAGAGGATCTTGAGAAAAGTGTTAGAGGCATACATAAGAGCACGTACAAGGTTCTGGGGTGCACGTTAGGAGTGTAAACACAACCACAGGCTGAAATTCAGAAAAGGAGATAATGTGTGAACAAATTCCTGCCAACAGACAGGGATCTGGTCATGCAAGGGCATGTAGGCCAGATTGGGAGAATTTAACTTTGTCTTCAAAGCACTGGGGACCTATTGATGGGCTATGACAAAACAGAAGGCATGAGTGAATTCTTATACTTGAAGGAGCTCTCTGCTTGTGATGTGGATGCCTACTGGTGGGAGGGGTGCAAAAAGATGAAGGAGCCACTGAGATTGCCACATGGGAGGTGACACATGCCAGAACCCAGGGGCGATGGACAAGACAGCCATGTGTATTCCAATTTGATTGAAACAACACTCTCAGAAAGCCTTTAGCTAAACAAAAGCAGTTGAGAGAGAGGGACTTGTGAGAAGCTTAGTTTGTCCTTGAGATGGGGACTCTGGGAGAGACCTAAGGGTCTCACAAACCCATTTATCATGTTGTCTTGAACCTCTAAGCTGTCCAGCTGGAGGGGCCCTGTGCTGTTGATGTACAACTCGGGGCCGGGGGGAGATCTTCACAGAGCAGAAGGGGTCCTGGTTGTCTGCTGAGGGTCAGGAGAAAGAAGAGCAGACAGATGCAGGGATAGAGACAGACATGGGGACAGAGCCGAGCAAGGCATAGACATGTTTCATGTGAGACCCGGAGAGCTTTGGGAGCCTCAGACATCCTGGGAATCCACAAGGTAAAAACTGCTCTGGAAATATTCCTAAGACGCCCTTTTTCTTTTCACTGTCTCACGGGCACACGGTGGAGTTTTCCAGCAACTGTGATGGCTGCTATTCCCATGAGGCTAACTTCCGGAACAGAGCAAGGAGCCATCAGCTCACCGCACCCCACGGAACCAATCAGCACAGAGAAGTCATGCTTCAAAAGTTAGTCTCCGGGCAGGATCCAAGGAACATTTAGCAAACGCAGGCCAGCCTGGCAAACCTCACACAGGTGGCGAGTGTTCAGCATCCGAGCCATGGTTCTTTCTCCTCACACGTCCAGCCTGGCTTAGGGGCGATGTGCTACTGCCTGGTGCCGCTGGGACACCGGCATGCCCGGTCCTCAGCAGCCAGGCCTCAGCTCTGGGTTGCAGAAGCTCGGTTCCAGGCAAGTCATCTGAGTCCTGAGGCTCCCTTCTCCCACCCAGGCCGCTGTCACAGCCTGGGAACACTAGCTCAGGTGATAGACACCAGGGCAGGTGCCTGCCCCCAGCGTTCTCACACAACAGTGGCTTCACAGAAGGCGTAAGGCAGGAAGACCAGCCAACACCTCCACCCAGTGAGCTGCTGGCAAAGCAGACATGTGCTCCTGAGGAGCAGGCCAGCACCCATGCTTGGATGCCAGAGAAGGGGCGAGAGGTTTTGTCCAGGAGGCATAGAGATGGGCTCTCGGAACAAAGAGCTCTGTTGCTGTCCTCCAGAGAAATGACTTTATCTGGAACAGAGCGAGACAAGTTCAAGCCTAAGGCTGCTGTCAAACCGTGGATATTTCCGAGCTGAGACGTTCAGGGAAGACCCATGCTCCCTGAGTGCTGCAAGCTCAACCACGGAGCAGCTGGTGGCTTACCGGAGAGCGAGGGAAAGAAGCAGCTAAGAGTCTTTCTCAGGCTGAAGTGAAACTCAAAGACAGGCTCCAAAGAGAAGTCCTACAACCTGGCATGAACTTAATTGAAACTGACCATGGAACATTTTATGCCCAGGGGCCTTGTCAAACACAATAGAGCAGTGAACCCACATCAGTGGAGGCTAACACTGAGTGTGATACCACAGAAGAAGGTGAGACGGATAAGGGAAAGTGACAGTCAAAGACAGACTTACCAAAGCCGCTGTCACTGCAAGGTGCCAGTGCATGCCCCAGGCACTGCCCTCTCTGAGTGACATCACAGGCTGAACTCGTGAAGTCGTCTAAATCAACAAACAAACAAACAACAAACACCAAGCCCTGGGGGCGGGGGACCCAGATCAGGGATTTCTGCAAAGCGTTCTTTCAAACGTCCAAGTCTGAACAACAACAAAACCCCTAAAGAGATATGACCCGTCTCCAAGGGAAAGGCAGGGGGTGGAACTCACCCTTGAAAGGATGCATATATCAGACTGAATGGGCAAAGACTTCAAACAGCTGCTGTAATGTGTGTAAGGAGCCAATGAAGCCATGCTTAAAGACGTGTCATGTCAATGTCTTGTCAAAACATCAATAAGGAAATGAAAGTGTTTCAAAATTTAAATAAAAATTCAGAGTTGAAGTGCCATTACCAAAATAAAGGGTTGGCTAGGGGAGAGTCAAGGGTAGATTGGAACTGGCAGAATAATCTGAGAAACTGGAACTCGATATTACATAGTCTAAATAAAATCAAGGAAGAACGATGCATAGAGCCTTAAAGAAATGAAGAACACGCCAAGCACATGAGCATATGATAATGACAGCACCGGGAGAAGAGTCAGTGAAAAGTGTAGAAGAAAAAAAAATAATTGGGCTGGAGGGATGGCTTAGTGGTTAAGACATTTGCCTGCAAAGCCAAAGGACCCAGGTTCGATTCCCCAGGACCCACGTTGGCCAGATGCTCAAGGGGGCGCATATGTCTGGAGTTCATTTGCAGTGGCTGGAGGCCCTGGCGTGCCCATTCTCTCTCTCACTCTCTCCCCTCCTTTCTCTGTCAAATAAATAATAAAATATTTTTTAAAGTTATAGTAATTGAAGAAATGATACCTGAAAACTTTTCAACTTGAGTTTAAAATTATGATTGCCACAGCTCACTGATCTCAAGTAGGATCCTCACAAGGAAACTTACAAAGAGAGGCATCAGAGTGACAGTATGGAAAGACAATCTTGACACTAGCCAGAGAAAACGAATTCATCACATACAAGGAAAGTCCAGTAAGGCAAACATCAAATTTAGCTCCAAAAACAATGGAGGCTGAAAGCAGTAGATGAAATATTCGACGTGCCATAAACAAAATAAAATTCAACAAGTAAGGTTCCGTATTACACAAAGCAAACCAATCTTTGAAAACTAAAGACAAAATGAACATTTCCAGAGCAAGATGTGTGAGCGGCACACACACCTTCCACGTGCATGCACATGAGGCGTATTTATCTGCACTCATCACACCACACACATGTGCTGCACACACACACATACACAAGAAAAGAAATTGGCTTTCATTTCCAATACATTCAATAAAAGCTCAGTTACCACAAGAATACCAAGGGGTTTTGAAACAAAACATTTGAGAATATATGTCAAAGGAAGATCACCTGCAAAGCAACAGAAAGACAGAAGCAACAGCGCCTCATCTGAGGGGACGGTGTCCTATGGTGGAGTGGAGGGTTAACCGCATGCAGTGCTCCCAAAATGATGCACACAGGTGCGATGGCTGCCAGTGGACATGGGGTGCTCTCTTGAAAGGAGTGGCCCCAAGTCCTGGTGAAGGCTGGGCCTCCGGTGTCCTGTGGCATCTGTCTGCACCATAGGAAGAGAAAGTCCCAAGAGATGCACATGCTGGGGATGTGTTTGGTGCCTGCAGCTCTGTCTCTGCTGTGAGCGACCTGCCATGGAGAAGGAAGAGGGCATCAAAGGTGGGAGTTACAGGAGTGAGTGCCATAGGGGTGGGCCAGGGGTTTTCTGACACCAGTGAAGGAACTTTGGGGTGCAGGGGCTGAGACCCCCTTCCAGCTGCAGAAGACATCTGGATTCATGCAGCCATTCTTGAGTGGGCCTCAGCTGTTCCCCATCTCTCTCACAGATTGCCACTCCTTTCCAGCCAGGCTGTTCCAGATGTGTGGTTCCGGGAGGAAAGAAACTCCACTGGTGAGCTTGAAGTCCCTTGTATCTCCCACAGCATCCCAACAGCATGGGATCAGAGGTTGTGTTTGATATCCCTAAGTAAAGAGGGACTCAAGAGCAGCGATACAGAGCGACCTCGCTGGACCTGGATACTTCTAAAGCTGAGGATGCTTAAACTCAGTGTTGCAGTCTTCACCAACGTGATAGTCATCCCTGGAGAGGAGACGCACCTTTCTCCAGACATCAGAAACCTGTAGACAATGCTGTGCCTTCTGGTGAAGCCCCCAGGGTCCATGCTCTGGGCAAGTTGTCTACCTGCTCTGTGCCTTGGTTTCGTCTGTGAGCAAGCAGACAGTGGCAGGTGCTTGCGGTGTCCTTCAATGGTGAGTGAACGCCACAGACATGATGCAGAGCCAAGAGCCCGAGAGGGCTTGTCCTAGAGCCTGTCCTGAGCCACTCCAGCCCCGTTCTCCTTTTCTTTTGCATGGCATGGATGGCGCAGCACACAGCGGCGGAGGAACGGCTGAGCCAATCCCTTGTTTGGGAACAAGTAGCCCAAGACACCAAAGGGCTGTTGGAGCTGCTGGTACCCTAAGTCCAGAGAGGACAGACATTCTGGGGGTCTCATATGCCCTCTATGGAATTGTATCCCACCCAGGAACAGGGGACCTTTGAGGTCTAAGCTCAAGCTAAGTGGGGGATCCATGCTATCTCTGTTGGGCTTGTTTTCTGGGGCTAAGCTGTGCTCTGGCTTACTGTGATGCTGGAAAGATAGTTTGGTGTTGTCCAAGGAATGAATTCACACACACACACACACACACAAGTCCTGCTTTGGCGAGTACAGCACCTCCATGGCCAGGACCAGAGAAGAGCATTACTGCCACACCAGCTTCAGGCTCCCTCTTCTGGGCCCTGAAAACAAGGTCAGTGCAACAAAGGCAGAGCGGTGAGGTCACTGAGAGTGAGAGCAGGAGTCACAGGCACCCAGGTCTGGGGAGGCTAAGGGATTCCAGTGAGTCACTCAACCCCAGAGTCCCCAGCTGGCTCCTGACAGGGTTCCAGAAGCTGTCCTCACACCCTTGTGCATCAGGCAAGGGTCACCACAGTGCTGTCCCCCAGGAGACTGTTGCTGAGGTGTGAAAGGAGCCATAGCACCATCTTCGCTGACTGAAAGTTGATCAAGATAAATGAGCAGGTTCCGGCACCGCTGCACAGAGCTGGCGCCGGCGGGAGGATGAGGAGCTGGCTGGGCACCTCCGAAAGCACATTTTCCATCCCAGCACTTCTGTCTGTTTGAATTACCACACTCACCCATTCCTCCTGGCCTCTCTTACCCCTCCACAGAATTGGAAACAGCCCACCCACTCTGAGTTCTAATAGGAGTAGCTGATGGGTAGGAACAGAGGTCATGTCTACATGGGATCTCCCTCTGAAAGCTGTCACGGTCTGCCAAAATTACTATAAAAGACCTAAGATTGGGTGGGCAGTATGAAAGGTGCTCAACCCCTCCCAGAAAATTCATCAGAAGAAGCAAAAGGCAGTCTGGTCAATCAATACTTTTTGGTTTGGGGTAGAGGGAGATTGTTTTGTTTTGCTCTCTCTCTCTCTCTCTCTCTCTCTCTCTGTGTGTGTGTGTGTGTGTGTGTGCATGCTTAGATGTGAGGCATGTGTGTGTGTGGAGACCAGACGACAACCTTGGATGTTATACTTAGGAAGGCCATCCACCTCTTTTTCAAACAGGCTCTCTCATTAGTCTAGACCTCACCAATTAGGCCTGACTGGCTAGCTAGAAAGCACTAAGGATCCTCCAAAGCGTTGAGATTAAAGGTGTGTGCAACCACTTCTGGGTTTACATAGGTACCAGACAATGAACCCGGGTCCTCAGGGTTGTTAGTCAAGCACTTCACCTCCAAACTATCTCCTTAGGACCCCAATCAAGACTTTCTGCACCACATTATCCAAGGACCTTCATCCCCAGTGTGTTGGGGACCATTTTAGAAGAGTTGCAAGACCTGCCATGCCTCAGTCACCGCACTGCCGAGCCTCAGAGGCACTGCTCACAGGGCAGTGCTGCAAGTCCTGCGCAGTCTGGGAGTCATCCCCGGACTCCCGTCGGCCACTCTGCCCAGACAGCAGGAGCGGCGAGGAACAACGCTGTGCACAGAGCCCATGGCTGAGAACGCCAGGCTGCTCTGTGCCACCACTGAAGACACTGGCAATCACTCTTCAGCTCCGAGCTGCAGCTGAGCCTAGCCCTTCCCTGGGGGTTTCTCTAGAAGCCCCTGCCCTTTCCTTGCTTGTGTGGGGGTGGGGCGCAGAGAGCTGAGGTCTCTGGAGGGTTTTATTGTTGAGCATTTCCCCCCTTGTTTGGCACATGTGCCCTCGAGGGCTGGTGCTGGGCGTGTTTCTTGTAAATCTAAGTGATACGTTTGGGTTTGAATGAACCATAAAGTACCCCTATCTTGGCAAGAAGTATCTTTGCTTTAGGAAGGAGGAAATGACCCAGTTTACGAAGGTAAAGTTGTGTGGGAGGTGCCTTTTGATAAAAACACCCATAAAATGAGTAGGGACAGGTTTTATAGGTGCTGGGACCTTTACCAGGAGGTCACCTGAATGTCTGCTGGGGGAGGGGCCCCTGCACAGGGAATAGCTGGAAGCAAGCATGAAGCATCGGAACCTGCCCACCCCACATCGCCTCAAAGACGTGAGTGTCCACAAGACCCATACTATTAGCTGCCAGGTGTTGAAGGCCCACAGGTGGCCAATGGATATGCAAGTGCCACCCGCTGGAGCTCGCTGAACCCAAGCAAGCAGCTAGTATCACATGTGCCATCTTCCCTCCATCCCTCACACGGAGAACTTAAGGCTCAGTGTAAGGCCACACAGACCCCCACCTACTGGGCCCCAAGCCTTCAGTCACCAGAGCTGGCTGTGTGAGGCAGTGGAGAAAATGTTCATCATTGCTTTCACCATTCATTGAAGTGTTTGCTTCTTTTGTTTTGGTGCTATGGTCGGATCCCAGGGCCTGGCACATGCTCGCTCCATATTATACCACTGAGCCAAAATTTCCAGCCCTAGTCAGCACTTTATGTCACTTAAACTGTGGTTCACATAGAAAAAAAAACAACAACTTACACTTAACATCCATGGCATTGGATTCACAGCAGTCTAGAACTGAAAAGGCCTGTGATGTTTCTCCATGGCTGTGGTAAGCAAAGAATGGCTACAACACCATGAGGCTTCCTGAAGCAGCTGCTGGTGTGGAGCCATGGGCCACCGGAGGTGTCTCAGGGGTCTTTGAGCAAAGAAGCTGAGCTCAAAGGGCTGCATTTCAAACCTTCCCACCCATACCTCAGCCCACAGATGAGAAGCTCAGTGGTGGAAGGGAGAGCTGAGGCCACAGGTACAAGAAAGTCTGCTAAAGGTTCTGGTCATGAACATGGTCCACGTACAGAAGCCCAGCCTCCTGGTGCACTTGTCCTGACCATGACCATGGTCCAGCCACAGAAGCCCAGCCTCCTGGTTCACGTGTCCTGACCATGACCATGGTCCAGGCACAGAAGCCCAGCCTCCTGGTGCACGTGTCCTGACCATGACCATGGTCCAGCCACAGAAGCCCAGCCTCCTGGTGCATGTGTACTGACCATGACCATGGTCCAGGCACAGAAGCCCAGCCTCCTGGTTCACGTGTCCTGACCATGACCATGGTCCAGCCACAGAAGCCCAGCCTCCTGGTTCACGTGTCCTGACCATGACCATGGTCCAGGCACAGAAGCCCAGCCTCCTGGTGCACGTGTCCTGACCATGACCATGGTCCAGCCACAGAAGCCCAGCCTCCTGGTGCATGTGTACTGACCATGACCATGGTCCAGGCACAGAAGCCCAGCCTCCTGGTTCACGTGTCCTGACCATGACCATGGCCCAGCCACAGAAGCCCAGCCTCCTGGTGCTTGTGTACTGACCATGACCATGGTCCAGGCACAGAAGCCCAGCCTCCTGGTGCATGTGTCCTGACCATGACCATGGTCCAGCCACAGAAGCCCAGCCTCCTGGTGCATGTGTACTGACCATGACCATGGTCCAGCCACAGAAGCCCAGCCTCCTGGTGCACGTGTACTGACCATGTCCATGGTCCAGGCACAGAAGCCCAGCCTCCTGGTTCACGTGTCCTGACCATGACCATGGTCCAGCCACAGAAGCCCAGCCTCCTGGTGCACATGCACACAGAAGTTCCAAGTGAAGACAAAATGGTGAAACCTGAAGAAGGCAAGGGAAGATGAGATTAAAGTATAAAAAGCAAATATGGCTTTGGATATGATGTGGCCATTGTAAAGGCACAAAGCTGCAATCTGTTACTACAGTTCTTCCAGAAAAGGATCGTTCAGGGAGAAGGGCCAGGGGACCTAAGTGCAGAGATCACAAGGGCCCTCTCACTCTGCAAGACCATTATCATGGGTACCCCAAGGCCCAAGACAGAGGATGAATCTCACTGCTCCCTAGCTGAGCCTAAACATGGCTCTTTGCATTCACTCATTGGGTTAGCACCAGCGTCAAGAAGCCCAGTGATTTTTCCATATGTCGCCTGGGCAGCCACATCCCTACTGGCGAACAGAAAAAGGCAGCATTGATAAGCTTAGTGTCGCAGCTGTCCCGTCTCATGAGGGTATGACAACTATTGGACACTGCACACCCTCAGCACAGCCTACTCCCTGCTTTCTGTATAGACCTTCCATCTGAACCTCATAGGATGGCCACTGTATGGAGTGGAGCAAGGGGCTCCTGGGCCAGCACTCCAGGGTGGTCTTGTGTGATATCAACCCTCCCACCACCAGCAAGGCCAGCTTCAGGGATAGAGTCACAGTCCTGGATGCCTGGCTCCTTTGCACTCAGCCCAAGGCAAGGCTGCCAGCCCTCCCCAGCCACAGTGATCCCTACAAGCCATTGTTCCTGTCATCAGAGCTGTGCACATGACCAGTGCCCCATAATCCCTGAGATCAGGTTTGACCGGGATCCTGCTTCTTTGTGGTCCAGACATGGGGAGGGTGCTGGGTAAGGGTACACGCTCCTGCCTCCCACTAAGTACCCCCTGGCCTCGTACTGGTCGCCTAAGTGTGAATCACCAACTCCAACTAGCCCCGCCAGCCAGAGACACACAGTACACACTTAGCAGCAAATACCAGGAACCCAGGTGTAGAGCAATGCCTGGCAAAATGCACGGGATAATTTAGGCAAAAAGGCATTTTAATGAATGACTGCAAGGCAAGAGAATGCCCTTAATCCCATCATAACAGCTCCAACTGGAAGGGTTTGAAAGGTAGTTTCAGGAACCGACCGGCCAGCCGCACTGCCTCATCTATAAGCCACACAGAGAAACAAGGGGATAAAGCTACAAAGAAGCTGATGAAAGAGGGGACACGAGGCGGGGGGCCTCAGGGACAATTAGGCCAGACCCACGGGAAATGGCAAGTGCCATTTGATTCCCTGGGACGCCAGAGGGTGACAGATTGTCTCCAGCTGGAGGAGGAAACAACAGACAAAGATCAAGGGCGATGAGGAGTCAGGAGTTGAGAGCCGCACGTGCTCACTCACGCCTCACCCTCCAGAGACCACGGAGACCCACAGGGGAAAGGACTGGCCCAGGTTCCCTGGACTCCTATTGGGCAAGGACAAGACCCAGCAGTGGGTCCCACTCTCCCCAGCCTCAGCCACACTGGGTACATTCAGTCCTTCCAATGTGCAGCTTTGTCCTCCACAGATCAAAATTCTCCCCACCCATGAGGAACTCCCTCCCTGCACTGCAAGCGAGGGTCCTGTGCTGAGCTCACATATTCCAGCATGCCCACAGCCCCAGTGCTGGGGGCAGTGGGTTAGGGCGTGGCAGAGGACCGAGGACCTTGAGGGACGGCTCGACTCTAGGCCTGGTTGTTTCCAAGGATGCTCTGCACCGTTGCAAATGTGGCAAGAGCACAGCAACCCCAACGCTGCCCCGTACAGTGATGCGTCCCTCGAGAGACCAGTGTCAGACAAACTCCAAAGACCCGCGGTCTCAGATGTCTATCCAAGGACCCTGACCTCAGCCTCAGGCTTCACGTTCCTTCGTCGCTGGGTGACCACACCACGGCTCCTCATCCTTTTATATGTGACAATGTGCCAGACACAAGCTCACCCTGTTGGGGTAGGAAGAAAGAGGAAGGTGCGTCATGTAAGATGGGGTCCCCATCCTCAGCACCCCGGGAAAGGCCAGGTACAAAAGCTACTTGAGAAGGGTCCTTTCCATTTCTGAAATCAAGATAGGAAGAATGAAAGTTATGTCAAGGTCAATAATTCCAAGCTGGCAGATGGCACTGATAGGGAGTGAAAGGGAGATGGAGAAGGCCTGATTGGTGTGAGGAAGATGAGCCCGGTTCTGTTCTGACAGAGCATTCCTGTAGGACGTTGTCTGCTGATAGGCACATCTGCTGTCTGACGGAGCCACTGTAATCTGGAAACACAGCCAAACTGTGAAAGCGTTAACACACCTGCAGAACGTGACAGCTGGCCTATGCCAGCCCAGGCTCAGAATGCTTAGATTTGTGCACTTTGGGCTAAAACCATCTAAGACGAAGCGTGTTTGTGTCACTGTTCAATGTCACCTGTAATGTATTGAATGTTGTACTGAAAGTGAAGGTTGGAATGATGGTGGGTGAATGAACTTTCCCTGGGGAGATGTGAAGAAACCTCTACACACCCCAGATATGTCCAAAGAAACCATCCCACTCAAATCTAGCTTAGTGACCCAGTGAGGATGCTGTGTCACTAAAAGGAAAGCCTGCCCCAGCCTAGGCGATGCTTCACGGCAGCTGGTGGGACAGCCTCCCTCCTTAGAAGCTGCTATTGCTCAGATAACCCTGGGACCTGTGCTTGTGAATTTTGTGAATTTCAGTAGCTTTCTGAGGCTTGTGGTTTGTTCACTTCCTGACGTAAGTTTCCTCTACTTCCTTAATCTTACCCGCCTCCCTCCAGGATAGGGTGTTTTAATTGGAGGAAATTGGCACCCAGTAACATATTTCCATGCCTTCTAGAATAAGGGCTGGTGCTTAGGACAGAGCCCAGCTGTTCCTCACCTGCAGTTGTGTGAACAGAGCTCTGACTGGGAGCCAGCCCCAGGGGAGCTGGTTGCAGTGAGGAGGAAGAGAGCCCTGGATCATCAACAGCAAGCACCGTGCTGGCAGAGCAAGAGCACCAGCAAGAGGCCACAAGTGGGCACCCACCACCATACCAACTCCAGGAAGAACTCTCAGCCTGGAGGCCTTGAGGAACCTGGGCAAAGGGCCTGGGGACCCCCACACACATCCCCACAGCACACATTCTGCACCTAGGGAAGAGCACTTCGACAGAGTAACAGAAAATAATGGGAGAGCAGTGCATCTGCAGAGCAACATGAGCTGGCGAGCGGCAGTGTCTCCCACTGTCCACCTTGTTCTTGGGTTACTCTGACAAGGTCAGATGGCAGTCTCCATCATGTAATAGCCTCACATATGGCAGCGGACTCCAGGTTTGAAACCAGGCCACCCACGGGTCAGCTGAGAACCTGTTTCCAAATCCCCAAACCCAACTGATTTAACCATGAAGGGGAATAAACTTTCTCCAACCCTCTCCTGTCTGTCCTCATTTTCTCACCATGTGCAAGTCTCAGAAACCAAAGCCCAGCTAACAACAACCGAAGGCAGGAAAGAGGGCTGGAGAGATGGCTTAGCAGTTAAGGCACTTGCCTGGAAAGCCTAAGGACCCAGGTTCGATTCCCCAGTACCCATGTAAGCCAGATGTACAAGATGGCGCATGTGTCTGGAGTTAATTTGCAGTGGCTGAAGGCCCTGGTGTGCCCATTCTCTCTATCTGCCTCTTTCTCTCTCCTTCTCCCCCACTCTCAAACAAATAAATAAGGTGACTTTTTTTTAAGTCAGGAAAGACAAAATCTCATCCAATCTACTGTGCCATACATAGCCTAGCACCCAGGGCTCCTACCCCCACCCACCCACCACACTGCAGACCCAGCATTGCAGGCTCCAGTCCCAGTGGTCTCTCTACCAGCACACTCCTAGCACCGCCCAGAGCCCTGTCCCTCCTACCTGTCTATGTAAATGGTATGTGGGGCTGTGTGGGGAGAGCTGGCCATCGCCTCCCAAGGCCCCAGAGACCAGCCACCTTGCTGTCCACGGGAGCAGGCTTGCTTCTGCTTGCCATGTGCCCGGCTCCTGCAGAAGTCAGAATGCCTTCTCCTCCATGTTTCTGTTGCTAACCTGACCCCGAGGCAGAGCTGGGAGATTGGCTTGGGCAAGGCAGAGTACCAAGATGTGTGCCTGGGGGCCTACAGAGACCCCAAAGGCAACCTCTGGACCAAAGGCATCTCCCCATCAGGGCCCAAGCCCATGCCAGAGTAGCATAGGAAGGACATATAGTCATGAGTTCACAACACCCAAATACAAGTGTCCTCACAGCCTGAGTCGGAATGTGTCAAATCAGAAGTCACCTGGCCCTTTGGGAGGGAGCTAACTCAGTTTGGAGCAGAGCCTCCTGGTGCTGGCTGGTGGGCAAAGGAACAGAGCACCTCCACAGGAGAACGCACTCCAGTTAAGACTGCTCCCTGAGCTGGAGAGATGGCTTAGCGGTTAAGCACTGGCCTGTGAAGCCTAAGGACCCCGGTTCAAGGCTCAATCCCCCAGGACCCACGTTAGCCAGATGCACAAGGGGGTGCACGCATCTGGAGTTCATTTGCAGTGGCTAGAAGCCCTGGCATGCCCATTCTCTCCCTCTCTCTCTCTCTCTCTCTCTCTCTCTCTCTCTCTCTCTCAAATAAATAAAAATGAACAAAAAAAATTTAGAAGAAAAAAGACTGCTCCCTGCATGCTCTCCTCACTGCGTGAGGGACCCTGGTAGTAACACCCAGGTGCCTGCAGAGCCACCCAGAGAGCTGCATTCACCCATGTGGCCCTCACAACACAGACAACACAGCTCTCTGACCCTTCCTTCCTACTCCACCCTTTGCCCGTGGAGATTTCTGATGCCCCAAGGAGCGCATGGGTTGCAGGGAGGCGTGCCTTCAAGGAACATCCCTCAGCAGGCTGAGTCCCAGAGCATCCTACCAGCAGCACCACAGCCTGGACCCTCAGGCTGTCCTGGGATGCAGGATCCCGCCCTCACAGAGGCCCGCATGCCAGCCCCCGCCCTCCACACAGTCAAGTTCAAACCTTACTCGTCTTCCGAAGCCTCTTTCATGTGGTTTCCGTCTAATCTGAAAACACCTTCCCTCCCCCACTGCCTTTGTCCTTGTGTGTTGTTCCTGGAGTCACCTTTTGAAACCTTGGTGCCTAGGAATGCACACCTGTCACATGCACGGTCCCTGTGTCTCCAGGGTCTCCCGTCTTCCCCCAGGAGCCAGGGAGCCTTGTTCACAGGGCTGGACTCTGCCTGGCGTCCTTCCCTGCTCGCTGGCTGTGGAGGGGGCACCAGGTGTCACAGCTGGGGCTGCCAGTCCATCTGTTGGCAGGTCTCCTGCGTCAAGTGCCGGGCCAGTAGGTCATGGAGGTGCCTCCCTACAGCTCACACCATCCTGTGACAGGGACCTGCCTGAGCCGGGGTAGGAGGCAGAAGTGAGCTCAAGGAGGCTCGGGACAGCGGTCCTGAGTGGCAGTCCGCACGGACACTCAAGGCTGGTTGACTGTCTCTTGCCAGACGTGGCTCCCAGCACCACAGGTACCCTGCAGTGGAGGGTCCACACGTGAGCGTCCCTTGCTTCTCGGAGCCAGAAAGCCTCAGTAGTTCTGGTTTGTTCCCCAGGAGCAGGAGGAAGGTGCGAATCTCTGCAAGTCCCTTGGAGACACCAAGGAGCAGCGGTCGGCGGTTGTCAGGGCAGGGAGAGCTTCGCGCTGCACAGGGACCGGGCCTCCTCCCGACGACTGCCTTCCTCTTCCTGCCAGGAGCCGGCAGGCTGCCTTAGAACTTTCCCTGTGATAGATCTAAATGATACTTAGTTTTGACAAGTTACACTTGTGGTTTTCAAAAGAAATCTTCTTTTCTGTGAAGAACTACCTTTCTTGGCATAAAATAATTGGAAAGTACCTCGGATATCTCAAGAAAACACATCAAAAGTAACTTTCTCTAGCTTGTTTTGACACGTCCACTTGTGGTTTCTATCAACTTTAGCTAAGCATCAGGTTTTCTCAGACAGAACAAACCATTAAAATATTCAACAGAAAAAGCAAATAGATATAATTCCTCTTGTGTTTGCCTATTTTTTTTTTCAAATAAAAGGCAACATTGAAAGAAGAGGCCAGCCCAGCTCAAAGCACATTTTTCTGACTCATACTGGCCATAATTATTTGCATAGGATTTAAATGTCTAAGGCCAGACCCTGCCCTGTTTTTAATGCTGTGCTGTAGAGTCTCAGCGCCCAGGGCCGCTGTGCAGCCCCATGTTTACAGAGGGCTGTCCGGTCCCCTGCAGCCTGATAAGCATTGGGTATTCTTGGGTGGGTTGGAGATTAGAATGTTACAGTGGGGCATAAAAAAGTGCCCTTCTGGTAGAGAACAAGGGGACCCCATCATGGTCCTCCCAGATATCCTTGTCTTCAAACTTCTCCAGAGAACAGGAGACAAACAGACCACCAGAGAGTGTACCCGGAGGGCTGGGGACATGCTCCAGTAGGTAGTGTGCTTGCCTCACAAAGAATGAGGACCTGAGTTTGATCCCCGGAATCCACTTAAAATGTTGGTGTGGCGGCACACACCTGTAAGCCCAGCACTGGGAAGGCAGAGGCACGAGGGTCCTTAGGACTCACTGGCTAGCAAGTCTAGCCTAACTGGTGAGCTCCAGGCTGGTGAGAGACCCTGCCTCAAAAAAGGTGGGTACTGTCTGAGAGGCAACGCCTGAGGCTGTCCTCTGACCTCCGCATGCATGTACACATATACGCGCCCCCCAGACACACACACACAGGAAGAAAGGAAGGAAGGGAGAGACAAGGAAGGAAGGAAGGAAGGAAGGAAGGAAGGAAGGAAGGAAGGAAGGAAGGACAAAAGACAGAGAGAAAGGTAGAGAGACAAGTCCGAACTTAATAGAGGAATCCATTCAAGCCAATTCTATGGCTGGACAACTGGATTTCTTGGCAGCTGATCAAAAAAAGACAACTTGCCTGGATTGTAATTTTTGTTTTAGTAAAAGAAACTTTTATTGAAAACCTCCATTTATATACAGTATATTCCCTGGTCGTAATCCACTTCTACCACCTTCTTTTGCCCCCTCCACCTTATCCCCTTCCACTGAACCCCTTCTTCTTCCCAATGAGTCTCTTTCTATTTTCATGTCATCATTTGTTTCCTCCTGTTATGCGCATCTTGTGTAGATAGCATCGGCCACTGTGAGGTCATGAACATCACAGCCACTTTGTGTCTGGAAAACAGCATTCCAAGGCACTTCTCCCCTTCCTCTGGCTCTTATATTCTTTCCTTCACCTCTTCTGCAATAGTCCCCGAGCCTTGGAGACTGTGGTAAAGATGTCTCTAGTGCTGAACTCTCCACTGTCACTTCTTCTCAGTCCTTTGATGAGTTTTAAGTCACCCTACTAGTCTCTGCCATCTGAAAAGAGAAGCTTCTCCAACCAAAAATGAAAGTAGCATTATTATATGAGTATAACCATACATATTTAGAGGAAAGTTTGGTGGATATAATATATCCATGTAGCAAGAGAACAAGTGTAGTTTCCCCATTAGAGCTTATGACCTCCCCAGCCATAGGCTTTTAATGAGAGGTAGGAATTCCCTCCTGCTGAGTGGGCCTCAAATACAATCAGAAAGCAGTTGGTTTCTCTCATAACAGACATGCCACTATAATTGTGCCAGTTGGCACATTTTGCTTGGCTGGCCAGCACTGTATGCAGAAGCTGCTCATGTGAACCTGTCTTCCACACTTTTGGAAGAAGTGCACAAGGAGGCAGGGATGTCACTGGCCTGGGCTCTGTCAGAAAGCGGTGGAGCCTGGACCCACAGGACCCACATCCAGGAGCCTGACTTTCCCCTGGGGCAGGGCGGTGCTCTCTGATCATGCCCTGCTTTGACCCTTCTCAGGAGAACTCTGACGTGATATTTAAGCTTTTATGGATTCCAAAGAAGGGCCACAGAGGCTAGGGGTAGAGTTCAGTTGATAGAGTGCTTGTCTAACATGCATAGAGCCCTGGATTCAATTCCCAGCACAACAGAAATGGCATGTGGTAGTCCTGTAATCTCAGCAATCAAAAAGTAGAGGCAATAGCCAGGCGTGGTGAAGCACGCCTTTAATCCCAGCACTTGGGAGGCAGAGGTAGGAGGATCGCAGTGAGTTCGAGGACACCCTGAGACTACATAGTTAATTCTAGGTCAGCCTGGACCAGAGTGAGACCCTACCTCAGAAAAAAAAAAAAAATAGAGGCAAGAGGATCAAGAAGTTAAGGTCATTCTCAGCTATGTAATGAGTTTTGGGACAGCTTGCACTGTATGAGATCCTATTCCAAAAAAAAAAAAAAAAAAAAAAAAGACCACAAGTGAGAAACTGAAGAAATGTACATGCACACACACTGTGTGCGTGTGTGTGTGTAGTATGTGTGTGTGTGTCAGTGTGTGTAATGTGTATGTGTATTATATGTATGTATTCACATCGGCACACGTGCATATGGAGGCCAGAGATTGACAATGAGTTTCTTCCTCGATTGCTTTCCACTTACTTACTGAGGTAGAGTCTCTCACATGAACCCAGAGCTTGCCAATTTGGCTAGTCTAGCTAGCCAGCTTGCCCCTATCTCCACCTCTCCGAAGCTGGTATTATAGGCAGGCTGCCATGCCCACCCCAATTTGTACGGGCTGAAGGGATCTGAGGGCCAGTTCTCTCACTTGAGCAGCCAGTGCCGTACCCGGGAGCCAGCTCCCTGCCCCCAAGCTAGTCGATCCTATGTGATATAGGAGGGTGGCCAGGACTTGCCTCAGACAGGCATGCAGCTCTGGCTCTGGCCCTGCTCAGGTGTGGTTCTTGGGGTCGCAAGCCCAGTGGAGTCTGTTCTTTTCCTTGAGGAGCCACCAGGACCCAGGCACCGGCTCCAAGAAGTGGGTGCAGCAGGCCAGAAGCCGAGGAGGAGACTCACAGTTCTCGGGGACTCAGAACGAGCGCCAGCTGCGAGGGGACCACCCCAGAAGGAGTGTAAGCTGGCTCAGGAAAGAGGTGCCCGGCAGGCTAGGGAGGCTCAGAAGGAGGCTGGTTTGGAGGAGATTCAGCCTACCGGACAGCAACAAGCCAGAGGGACCAGAAAGACATGAGACAGGGACACTGGCAACTGCAGGGGAGACTGAGGTGCCGCAAAAGCAGAGTGGAGGCACTAAAGAGTAAGTGCAGCAGGGTTTGTGGTTCATGTGGGGGCACGTGAGAGATGGAGGAAAGGGAGATAGAGAGGAGGAGAGCCAGGAGAAAAGGGGTGAACAGAAATGTAAAAGGGAGAGAGACAGAGAGAGGCCACCACATGCTGCCCCAGGAGCTAAGGAGATAGAAACAGAGAGAGTGCATCAAGGGGAGAGGGAGAGAGAACCAGAACAGAATGCCCCAGGGGTAATGGGGCCAGAGGGCTGAGGCAAGAACAGAGATAGAGACTTTAGCTGAGGAAGTTCCCAGGGCAAGGAAGGGCGAGAGGGGCAGGAAGGGAGAGACACCAATGAGCCACTGGGTGTGGCCTGGGGTAGGGCATCTGTCTGGAGGTGGTAGAGAAGCACAGACAGCTGTCCTGGGAAGAGGAGTGCGGGTGCTGGACATTCTGGGAAGAGGCATTTGGAGGCTCCAGGGGGAACCAGACAGCAGAGCCCTGATCACAAGCAGGTGCAATAGGCCTGGTCTGCATGGTCTCCCATGAGCATGTCTTCCGTTGCCAAAGGCTGTGCTCAGCTCTGGGGTCTATGACGGCTGAAGTGTGCCCGCCATGTTGAATCCCAATGCCCAGGACCTCAAGATACAACTGTATTTGGAGACAGGATCTTTGTGGAAGTGACGAAAGTATAAGGAGGTCACAGAGGCATGGGAGGGGAACTACCCCAATCTGAACAATGTCCTTACACAAATAACTGTCACACACACAGAGGGATGGCCATGTGAGGGCACAGCAAGAGGCCTTATCTGCAAGCCAAGAGGAGAGATTTCAGGAGGAACGGCTGAGACACCTTCATCAGCAGGTGGTGTTCATCGTGGTGGATCCAGTTGACGCTCATAGGAGCCAGCACCTCACAGCTCAGATTCTAGCTGCATCACCCTCCAGTGGAACAGAGGCTCAGGGAGATTGAGCAGCATTTCCAACACCTCCAAGTCTGGAAGAGAGGCCAGCGTGCTTCAAACGTGCTTCTCGTGCAGGACCAACAGTGGGTACCAAGGAGGTGGAGTGACTTCATGATCGTCTTTCCCACCCCCACGACCCTGGAATAGCCCTGCTCAGAGGAACCTAATCACTGTTATATAACAAGTAGTTCCAGTTTCTCAGTGCAGAAATGACTAGCATCAGCAGGAGTAGACAGAGAGAACCAAGTGAGGCTGCCGCATTTTACTGGGGACCATGCAGGGGCCTGCATTGGTGGCGGGAAAGGTCTGTTTTTGTTCCTGGTATGTTGGGGCTGTTCTGAGTCAAACTCCTTGTAAATACACTCTTTCTCTTTGGTCCTTTCAGTTTGGGTTCTGTGTGGAATAGATGTGTTAACTTAGAATTTGTCACATAACATACAAAGTGCTAGAAAAAAGATGGAGAATGGCTAAACTGTAGCTAAGAATAGAAGCTAATTTATGCAAGTTGATTATACTTGCAGCAAAAGTGATAATTAGAGATATTTTGAAAAAAAAAGAAAGAACCTGAAAGTGAAGATAATTGGGAGATTTATTTCTCCTCATCTAATAGATAAGGAAGAATAAGATCTTTAATTACATTAATAAGAAAATAATTATTGATAGTCACAAATAATGTCTCCTTTTGATTCAGGGAAGCACATGACCTACCAGAGCTATCTAGTCAATTTAAAAACCTAGGAGACTTTTAATAAGAAAGACAAGCTGGAAAGTGAATAAGCTGACCACCGGGAGGTTGGGTCTGCTGCTACCTTTATTAAATCTGAAATGGGTGATTCTCAGCAACAGAGAAAAAGGGAAAGCCACAGAAGTGGGTGGCGGGCTGGGCTGCTGCGGCCCTGGGACCTGCCTGGCAGACAGGCCAAACCCCTGATCCCCATAGGAGGCACCCCCAGCCTTGTGGAAGCCATAAAACACCCAGCACCCCAGGAGCTATGACCCATGCCAACTGTCTCCCTGCCCCTCCGCCCTAGGGGCATGCATCCGTGAACCTTCTCACAGGGTGTGTCGCTGTGAAGGGCTTCTCACAGGGCAGGGTGGAGCTAGCTGGACTTTGCGGGCTATCCCTGCTCTCCAGCTCCAGGTCTGAACCTTCATTCAGGCCTAACACCTCTGCTTAACCCACCCTCTCCCCAGCTCTCCTCTCCTGTCACCCCAGTGATCCTCCAGTCCAGGGGCAGCTCTGAGTAGCTGCTTCTCCAGAGTTAGATGTTCCTCCTTGGCTCTTCCCCAGAGCAAGCTTCTCCTGGAGGTCAGCTCCTCCAGCTCTGTAGAAGGCTTCCCCACCTAACAATGTCATCAGTGCCCACTCCCTGTGCCTCCCTGGCTACTATCAGGGAGGTGTCTTAGGGGATAAAGATTTCAAGGACAACCCCAAAGCCATCTCCCTTTTAACCACTGCAGAGACCTTGGCTCTCTGTGAGCACTTAGGCATGCAGAGAGCCCCTGTCCATCATCAGTGGGACATACCCACTTATGGCTCCTCAGCCCACCTGCCCTCATACACTTCAAACTTCAAGACATCTTCAGACACCATCCCTGGGAAGCATCCGGTGTCCGCAGAGGGCAGATGGCTCCCACAAGTCTATGTGGCATGTGACTGACACTCTCATCACATCAGTGTCACTGTCTGGTGAGCAAGCGATCACTTCTTTCTCTTCCAGAAGTCTCTTGGACGCTGTGGGACTGGGACCTCACCTACCCACATAAAATGCCCAGGTAGTGTCCCCCCCACCAACAAATGCATGGGATGGATAGATGCATTTTACCACAGAACTAAATTATAATGACTGTTAAGAGACAAAGCAGAGAAGCCACCATCCAGCTGACAGGCCACAGGACTGTGCCAAAGCAGAAGAGGGCACAGAGGCAAGATCAGCACCCACTCACCCACCCATGTGCCAAGCATGTCACAGAGTTATAAAGGCCTAAAATGAAGACAGAAGTGAGTTCTCAAATCAACCTTCAAATTATTCATTCCTACTAAATAAGGTCAGCTGGATCCTGGAAGCTCCCTGAATGTATACCAAGATCCTCTCTGCTCAGGGATTCACCACTCTCACAGGGTTCATTCATGGTGGAGATAGCCCTTCATGGTGAGGGCTTCTCCATCTCACATGTACCTCCTCATTAGGGTAAGTTCATCGTCCAGGGGTTCCTCCATCTAAAGGGTCTTGTATATCTCAGGGCTCCTCCATCTTGGGGTCCTCTGTCTCAGTGAGGTTCCTGACTATGTTTGGACATTTTTTTTTTTTTTTTTGGTTTTTTGAGGTAGGGTCTCACTCTGGCTCAGGCTGACCTGGAATTCACTATGTAGTCTCAGGGTGGCCTCGAACTCTCGGCGATTCTCCTACCTCTGCCTCCCGAGTGCTGGGATTAAAGGCGTGCGCCACCACGCCCGGCTTGTTTGGACATTTTGATTTCCATTTACCAAAATTAATGAGGAAATCCTGGAGAATTCTACTCACTTAAACCCCTGGAGAGGGCCAGTAGGTACAACTCCCTACCACAAAACTAAAAAAAGTTGGCAGAGTCACCAAGTGAGAAGCGCCAAACCTCACAGGGGACCTCGCCATGGGGAGGCGGCTTGTTGAGATCACTTCAGAGTTGCTCTGTGTTTTACAGCCAAGCCTGGGACTTGCCCTGATTCTTAAAAAAAAAAAAAAAAAAAAAAAAAGCTCAAGACCATTGACATTCCCTTCTTCCCCTCCTCCTCCTCCACTTTGTTTTTCAGTTGGCATACAGAGATTAAATTATCATTCATCTTTGGATTTTCAAAAACAATTTGTTTCAGTTGATTTTTATCCTTCCTCCTTCCCCCACTCCCCTTCTCTCTCCATCCTCTCCCCCCAATATTTTCCCACTTCTGTTTATATGTCACATGTGTCCTTTTACCCTTCCCTCATCCTTCCTCTTACTCATCTAGTTATACTAACTCTTGGTTACCATTCTATCTTTATAGGTTTCACCCACATTGCCCCCACATATGCATAGTTAGGTATTACAAGCCAGAACCCACATATCAGAACCCACACAGGCAGTTCTGGACTTTCTAAGCTTGGGTCATTTCATTTAATATAATTCTTTCCTGGTCTGTGCATTTTCCTCCAAACTTTATCATTTTATTTTTCTGCATTGCTGAATAGAATTCCATTGTGCCTGTGTGCCACATTTTCATTACCCATTCCTCTGTCAATGGGCATCTTGGCTGATTCCAATTCTTACCTATTGTAAATAGAGAAGCAATACACGTGGGTGTTCACGTATCTCTGTAGTAGAGTGTGCAGTCCATAGGGCATGTGCCCAGGAGTGGGACAGCTGGGTCGTATGGGGGTTCTATTTCTTTCTCTCTTTTTTGGGGGGGGTTCAAGGTAGGGTCTCACTCTGGTCCAGCCTAACCTAGAATTCACTATGTAGTCTCAGGGTGGCCTCAAAATCATGGCAATCCTTCTACCTCTCCCTCCTGAGTGCTGGGATTAAAGGTATACGCCACCACGCCCGGCATGGGGGTTCTATTTCTAATTTTCTGAGGTACCTCCCTACTGATTTCCATAATGTCTGCACTAGTTTGACCAACAGCAAATCTTTCCCTGAATCTTTGCCAGCATTTGTTAAGTGTTTTCTTTATTGTAGCCATTCTGACTGGGGTAAGAAGATATCTCAGAGTGGTTTTACTTTGCGTTTCCTTGATGAGTAGTAATGTTGAACACTTTCTAAAGTAATTATTGGCCATTTGTGTTTCTTCTTTTATGGACCATCTGCTCATTTCATTACCCTATTTGGACATTGGCAGTTTTATTAAATTTTTGGTGCTTAAGTTTTGCAGTTCTTTGTAATCTCTGGTTGTTAGTCTCTGTCTGAGGTATGGCTGGCAAAGATTTTTCTCCCATTCTTCAGGCTACCTTTTCACTTTGCTGATGACTTCTTTTGCTGTGCAGAAATTTCCTAAATTCATGTCATCCCATATGTCAATTATTGGGGCTATTTTCTATGCTATTAGAGTCCTATACAGACAGATTTTTGACTGTGCCTATGCTTTGAAGCATGTTCCCTTTTTCCCTCTAGCAATTTCAGTGTTTCAGGTTTTGGATGAAGGTCTTTGGTCCACTTTGAATTGATATTTGCACAGAATGAAAGGTACAAATCTAATTCCATTTTTCTAAAGATGGATATCCAGTTTTGTCAGCACCATTTGTTGAATAGGCTATCTTTTTTTTTTTTTTCTTCACTGAATGTTTCTGGCTTCTATGTCAAAGATAGGTAGCCAAAACAGTATGGATTATTTCGATATTCTCTGTTCTGTTCCATCGGTCTATATATCTGTTTTGGTGCCAATACTATGCTGTGTTTTTCACTATTGCTCTGTAGAATGATTTGAAGTCATATTGTGATGCCTTTTGGAAGTGTTCTTTATTCTTAGAATTGCTTTGGTTATTAGTGTCTTTTGTGCTTCCATGTGAATCTTGAACTTTTTTTTAATTTGAGAGTGACAGACAGAGAAAGAAAGAGGCAGAGAGAGAGAGAGAGAATGGGCACACCAGGGCCTCCAGCCACTGCAAACGAACTCCAGAGCGTGCGCCCCCTTATGCATCTGGCTAAAACGTGGGTCCTGGGGAATCGAGCCTCGAACCGGGGTCCTTAGGCTTCACAGGCAATCGCTTAACTGCTAAGCCATCTCTCCAGCACGTATCTTGAACTTTTTTTTTTTTAAGCTCAGGGAGGAACATCATTGAATTTAGTTGGGATTACATTGAACCTGTTAGATTACTCTTGGTAATACAGCCATTTTCACAATATTAATGCTGCCAATCCAGTGGCATCTTCCATCTTTCCATCATCTGGTATTCTCTTTTATTTTTATTTTTTAGTGTCATGAAATTTTCATTGTAGCGCTTTCATACTTTTGGTTGTTTCTTCCTAGGTAAGGGATGCTTTTCTTGATTTCTTTCTCTCCAAGTTCATTACTCATATATATGAAAGCTACTCATTTTTGTGTGGTGATTTTGTATCCTGTAACTTCCCTAAAGTATTTGCTAGCCCCAGGAGTTTGGGCCATTGACATTCCACTGCATTTCCCACACCTATGGGACAATAACTGGAGAACCCTGAAGTTTTCTAACCTGCCAGTAGTCAGTGTATCTCTAGGGCCACTACCTCACTTCTCAAGTAACTAAAGAAGCTCAGAAGCATTCATTCTCTCCTTTTTCATGCTATGAGAATACCAGTGCCTTTAAGGACAGCCTCATGCTGGGTTTTTAATTTTTTTATTGACAATTTCTACACTTACACACAATGTCATGATAATTCCCTCCCCCACTTTCCCCTTCACAACTCCACTCTCCATCATATCCCCTCCCTCTCTCCATTAGTATCTCTTTTATTTTGATGTCTTCATCTTTTTCTCCTATTATGAGGGTCTTGTGAAGGTATTGCCAGGGGAGTGGTACCCTTCCTTTGGCTCTTACATTCTTTCCACCGCCTCTTCTGCAATGGACCCTGAGCCTTGGAGGGTGTGATAGAGATGTTTTAGTGCTGGACACTCCTCTGTCACTTCTTGTCAGCACTATGTTGCCTTTTGGGTCATCCCAGTGGTCACCACCATCTTAAAAGAGAAGCTTCTCTAACCAAAAGTGAGAGTAGCATTAATGTATGGATATGAACATTAAGTGTAGTGCTTTCAGGGCAATTTGGTGAGAATAATATATGCATTTAGCTGGATAAGAGCAGGCTTTATACCCCTAACACTCATGACCTCCCCTGCTATAGGCTTGTTGATTAGGTTTTCAGTACTAGGCATATATTCCCTCCCATAGAGCAGGCCTCCTGTCCAATTAGAGAGCAGTTGGTTTCCCCCAGAGCAGACATGCCACTATTGCACCCATTTGGTCATTTGGCCTGTCTGGCCAAACTTGAGGCTTCCAGTGTCCACTGTTTTCACCACTGATGACTTCTGTCTCCCATAGGGCTGCATATAGTGTAGCTTTTTCCCACACTGGGTTTTTAACCTGAGCTTCCAAGAATTCGAGTTAGCAGAATTCCTAATCCAGGTGCTTCTCTTCTTTCTGAGACTCTCCTTCCTTCTTCCCTCTCCTCCTCTTCTCTGGGGAAAGCAGGTGTGAGGCAGGAGATGGTGCATCCATTTGTGACTGTTGTAGTCAGCTCCATGCTGCTGGGATGAACCTCCAAACCAGACAGTTTATGGTGGGAAGAGTTTATTTGAAATTTACAGATCTAGGGAAAATCCCATTGCTGGCAGAAGAAGCTGGATCCCTTTCACAGGTCCACTCAGAGAGAACTGCTAGCTAGCCAACACCACAAACAAGCAAGCCACTGTCAAGAAAACAGCAGGGACCCTGGCAGAACTCACTCTGCTTACCTTAGGCTGGAATTCAGATCTACCCTGCCTCCAGCAAGAGTCTGCCTGCTAGAGGCAGAAGGTGCAAACTCAGTTATAATAACACCCAAATCTACTGAGCGACATAGATCCAAACTACCACATTCTGCCCTGGCTCCCAATAGACTCATGACTATCTCACATGTATGCAATCCAACTTCAAAGGTCACCATAGTCTTTACCAACTTTATGATAGTTCCAAACTGTCAAGTCTTATCTGAAATTTAAGACTGTCACTTAACTGTGAGCCTTGTAAAATCAAAACAAGTTATATACTTTCAACACATAATGGCACAGAGTGAATAGTTCCATTGCTGTAAAGCATAACAAGGAGAGACTGGATGAATGCAAGCTCAATGACCATTAGGCAAGCATCAAACATCTGCTGTTCAAGTCTAATATCCATAACCAGTGACAAGGCTCTGGATTTTCCAATTCTGCCCCTCTAGGTGGGCTGAGTAGCCAGGGGAAACTTCCATTCCAAGCCAACAGCACTCCATGGTAGCCCTTGCACTGTCCTGGCATATCCAAAACATCTTTGGGTCTCCATGCAAAGGACAGCCCATCTTCCAATGGCTTCACTGGCTCCTTATCCAGGTCATTACACCCTGTCTCATATGCCATGTCTCAGCAGCAGCTCCTGGAACCGTGTGCACTTCATGACCCCCTCCATGCATTTTTTTATGCTTCCAAAACCAATACCAAGTGTACAGGACACAGCCAAGTTGTCAATTCAGGAACAAAATAAACTGTGACCCTGAAGAGCAGGTTCCTTCCTTTCAGTCATCTCCTTTCAAAAGTTTGCATTCCTACCATCCACCACAAGCATCCTTTCCATTGTTTCAGTGTAAAGTAGTTGGGTCATCTTCCTTAAGATTTCTAATGTTTTTGACAATAGCAGCTTAAAAAACCTAAAAGCAGTGTCTGTGCCTGTCAATTTTAAACTTGTTTGAATTTCTCCAATTTTAAATCCTCTATCTGACTTTCATGTCTTTAGCCAAGCACATCAGTCCATTATGAATTTAATATTTTGTTTTGTTTTGTTTGCAAATTTAATCTTAATCAAACTCTCTGGGCATGGGCAGCAGAACACAGCCAGCCCTTATGCCAGCAGCTCAGTTCCAACAAAGTTCTCTGCAGCCTTTCCTTCCCCTTTGAAATTTCATAAGCAAAACCTCCAAGTACAATTTTCTCTGCACTTAGCATCTTCAAACTCTCACCAGTGTCATCTATAAAACATGCCTTAGCACTCTTGAAGGCATCTTTGGTCACAACCTTGTCCATTCCTCCAGCACACAACTTCCAAAAGACCAAAATGGTCAGATTCATTGCTCCCCTCTCTGGCACCAATTTCTGTTGTAGTCAGCTCCCCACTGCTGGGATGAGCCTCCAAACCAGACACAGTTTATGAGAGGAAGGGATTTATTTTAGGATTACAGAGCCAGGGGAAGCTCAGTTAATGGCAGAAGGAGCTGGCTTCCTTTCACAGATCCACACAGACAGAAAAGCCACCACCAGCCAGCACCACAAACAAGCAAGCAACTGGCAGCAAAACAGCAGAGACCCCAGGAGAATTCGCACTCCCTAAGCTGGAATTCAGATCCACCCCAGTGGCATGCCACCCTCAGCAGGAGTCTGCCTGCTAGGGGCAGAGGCTGCAAGCTCACATTTAATAACCCCTGAATCTACTGGGGGACATAGATTCAAACTACCACAGTGACCCTTAGGCTTTCATAATAAGTGAATGGTAGAGCCAAAACCCTATGCCTTCAGACACATTGTTCCAGTCCAGACTGCCCACTGCCTGCCAACACCCTGAGCGGCTGAGCCTCTCCAGAAGGCTCTCTGTGACATTCATCCAGGCACAGTACCTGACTGGTATAGAAGGAAATCTTTCAATCTTTGTAGAACAAAACTCCATACATGAGAATAACACCCTAGATTTTAATAAGCATCCTGCTTACTATTTAGGACATGCCTAGACAGAAGGAATTCTGAAAAGAGGCTACAGCTTTGTTGCAAGTATATCTGACTTGAAATCCTTCTGGTGCGGGGCAACAGCAGTGTGAGGCCCTGCCATGAAAACATAGGGGCTCCAAAATCTACAGAGAGGAAGTATGAAAAAAAACCACAGGAAAATCTGTGGAGTGGGCCGCAACCAGCCAAAAAGCCCCAGGGCAGGGAGGGGGACGCACGTCTTATGAAGGATGCAGCCCCAGGAAGAGTGGGTGCACCTGTGCTTGCCACACTCCGGGTGCTTGTAGGCAGCTCAGCTTCTTGCAAATTCCAGCCCACGGAAAGGACTAATAAAGACTACTTACATCCACAGCTGTCAACCTGAGCAATGCTAATTGGTGTTTATTAAGACATCTTTGGGGAAATAGAAAGACCCCCAAAGGATCTTATTATCCAAAGAGTCAATTGCTTCCAAATTGTTTGGGTGTTAAGAGTGAGTTAGAACACTGTGGATTTCCAGCCAGCCTGGTGTTCGTGAGGTGAATACAAATGCTCAGTTAATTTTGCTCGAAAACTCATCCCAAAAGGTCTGTGGCTCCAAGGAGATTTGCCTAGACTTGGTCTGCATCTCCAATGTCCTCTGACTTTCCCCTTCGTTTCTGCTTCATTTTCCTTTTGTTTTCCTTTGTTTATATTGCTACATCCTCCAAAGTCTAAGGATTAAGGCTACTGGAATGTAACCCTAACAAGAAATGTTCTGCCTGGGCCTGGTGGAACAGACTTGTAATTCTAGCTACTTGGGAGGCTGAGGCAGGAAGACCACAGGCTCAAGGCTTGCCTGACCTGAGAGCGAGTTGAAGGTCAGCCTGGTGCAACTTAGTGAGATCCTGACTCAAAAGAGAAATAAAAATTAGGGCTGGAGAGATGGCTTAGCACTTAAGGCACTTGCCTATGAAGCATAAAGACTCATGTTCACCTCTCCACATCCCACATAAATCAGATGCGCAAAGTGATACAAGAGCACAAGGTCACACATGCACACAAAGGGGCGCATATGTCTGGAGTTCACCTGCAGTGGCTGGAGGCCCTGGTGGGCCAATTCTTTCTCTCTCTCATCTCCCCCCCACCCAACCTCACATAAAAAAGGCCAGTCTGTTGGGCTTACCTAAAATAAAATAAAAGAAAAATAAAGAAAAGTTTAAACTAAGGATAGAGCTCAGGGGTATAGTGCCAGCCTGGCACACATAAGGCCCAAGGTGCAACTCACAGCACTGAAAAGCAAAGAAGAGAAAGCGTATGGACAGAGCTGTTATGTAGGAAGTTCATCTCAGCCATCTCTGCAGAGTGTCTCATGAACCCAGATCTGTGGCTGAGGCAGACATTCATGTCAAAGACAAATCCACTTCTGGCAAAATGGGAAAACACAGGTTATTTTGGATCCATGAAAAAATAAAAGGACTTTGCTTAAAATAGCTATCACAGATTTGTGGTTCTGAGTTTTTCAAAGCCAAGGCATTGCATAAGAATGGCATTGAGTGTTAATTACCTAACACTTGCCTTGCTCAAGAGATGCCAGCTGTCCTCAGTCACATGCCCCATCCACCCCAGGCGGGTGATGTCTCAGAGTCGCGCTGTCTTGATATGCTGAACCAAAGATGGTTGAGCTGATGCCACCATCCTGAAACCCAAAAGGATCATGAATATTCCAAATGATAAAACAAGACTAGACTATCAACAGAGAATGGAATTCCATTCTCTTCCCCACACCAAGCTTGTGGAAGAAAATAGCCCCTGGGTATCAATTTGGCTTAAAACAGTGTCATTCCATAAGATAGTACGGAAGAAGCTGGTGACAGTGCCCACTGTCTTGCATGACAGATATTTCCAACCCATGGGCCACATGGGACCGCCTTCTCAGTTGCCTTTGTTCAGGGCCTACCTGGGAAGCCACTACTTGTAACTCATGGCGGTCTTCATGTTAGGATATATGTACTTGTTATTCTAATTTTTTGCCTTTTTTTTACATTAACAGTCTGATTTAACCTTTGTCCATTTTGTTTTCAAGGTAGAGACTCTCACACTCAAGCCCAGGCTGACCTGGAACTCACTCAGTAGTACCAGGCTGGCTTTGAACTCACCTACCTCTGCCTCCCAAGTACTGGGATTAAAGATGTGTGCTACCATGCCTGGCTGTCCAATTTTTTAATAGTTCTGAATGTCTTATAAAAATATCTAAGTCAAATGTCTTTTATTCATTAATTTCGGTTAGGTTATTCTCACAGTCTATTTGGAGCTGAATTAGAAACTCATCTATAATAACTTTTTACATATGAGGAAACTGAGACTCTTGCTTTGTCCAAGTCATACAGCTAGACAACTAGGAAGCATAACAGACACAACCTGAACCTACATCTCCAGAGGCCGACAGGAATATGGATTGTACTTCACATAACTTTATCTCAATTGTGCTTTCAATGCAAGGGAGTGAAAGAGTCTATCTCATTTCAGAAAAAAAAAAAAAGTCCTGTGAGTAGAAGGTTCACCTCAGTGGCCGTTCTGGGACCCAGGGTATGATAGGATTAAAGTTCACTATTAATAAAAACAATGTTCTATGTCTTTAACAGATTCACACTACAATTCTCATACGATCCTGTTGTCACACTTCTGGGCATTCTCTCAGAAGAATTGAAGTGGGACTCAGTGAGATATTTTCACACTCGTGTGTGTAGCATCACTGTTCACAATATCCAGGACATGGAACCGACCAAGTCTATTGCCGAGGAGCCAAGCTGAGCTGAGCTATGTGGTGAGGATGCATGATAGTATGACATTTGTTCTTTTTAAAAAACAAAATTCTAACACACGATAACATGGATGAGCCAGAAGGACAATTTGCTGAGTGGAATTAGCCACAGCAGACCACGTCTTATGCAGGTCCACCTAAATAAGGTTCTGAATGTGGCCATGTTCATAGCAGCAGAAAGAAGGGTGGGTGCCAGGAAGACATGTTGTTTAATGGGTATTATTCCTACTTTTGCAAAGCAAAATTAGTTCTAGATGCTGTTGTACGATGTTGGGAATAAACTTCACATTATTGCACTGTGACATAAAGAACTTAGCAATGGCAAAACTTCACTATTTGTGTGTGTGTTGAGTGTATGTATGTGACTGTGTATGCATGGTCACAGGCATGTCAGAGGCCACAGGATCGTCACTGGGTGATGGTCCTCTTCCACTACTGTGTTCCAGATGGGGCCTCTTGTTATTCTCACCAGACTAGTGGGTCCTGTGGGCTTCAGGATGCTCCTGGCTCCACTGCCCATTGCAGGTGTGTTGGGATTACACACACATGCGCCACTGTGCATCTGGCTTTACATGGGTGCATCAGGTCTAAACACAGATCCTCAACCACCTTTAACCACTGAGACATCTCCACAGCCCTGCAGACTTACTGTCACATAATTTTACCACAATTAAACGTTTTCAAAAAAGAAACATTGCCAGGCATGGTGGCGCACACCTTTAATCCCAGCACTCGGGAGGCAGAGGTAGGAGGATCGCCGTGAGCTCAAGGCCACCCTGAGACAACATAGTGAATTCCAGGTCAGCCTGTGCTTGAGTGAGACCCTACCTCGAAAAAACAAAAAAAGAAACTGTCTGTAAATGGCCATCACCTACTCTACTCAGAACTCCAGGCCGCCTCAGGGGCAGGCCTGCTGGCTCAGCCAGTGTCCCAGCTCTTTATGCGAGGGTGCTTCACAGATACCCTCAAGAGGCATGGCAGGCACTTCTTTCCTGTGTCAGACATCTCCAGAAGTACTTTTGCATCAGCTTCCTACTTTTCCAATAAGCTAGAACAAAATCAAAAGAAAGACCTTTCTCCCTGCTGTAGAACACAACCAAGACACCTCATAAAAGTTCCATGGAGAAGCCTTGTGGACAGATGATGTCACTGTTTCATTACATATATGCATATGTATATATATAAGATGTATATGATGTATATGAATATGATGTGTATACATATGTATATGATGTATATATATATGATGTGTATGTATATGATGTATATGATGTGTTTGTATATGTATATGATATATATGTATATGATGTATATGTATATATATGATATATATGATTTATATGTATATGTATATGATGTATTTGTGTATGTATATGATGTATATGTATATGATGTATATGATGTAAATGTATATGATGTGTATGTATATGTACATGATGTGTATGTATATGAATATGATGTATATGATGTGTATGTGTATGTATATGTATATGATGTGTGTGTATATGAATATGATGTATATGTATACGATGTATATGTATTTGATGTATATGATGTATATATATATGTATGTTGAATATGTCTATGTATATGATGTGTATGTATATGCCTGTTATGTATATGATGTATATGTTTATGTGTTAGACTGGTGGAATGACTTCACTTGACATTACAGATGTTCTCTGTGCTCATTTAGACTCACTTGTCATTTGCTGTCTGTGGGTGTCAGAGTTGGGCCCCTTTGTGGCTTTTATTCTCTATGTTTGGCAGTTTGCTCGTGTTTTGTCATGTAGCAGTTGTTCCTGAGGAGTCCCCATCACACAAAAGGGACATTAAAGAAACACAAGTTGCTTGCCCGTGGGCGCCACAAGCTGGCTCAAGAGTGAATGACTGGCTGCTGCCCACCCGCCCCACTTGAGTACCTGTGCTGCCAGTTGTGCCACCACCACAGACTTCAGATGTGCCTTGTCTTTCCCATGTTTGTGCCGCCCAGACCTGGAGCCTCAGCCACGCTCTCCTCTTACACCTCCCTCTAGACCCCTGGTCATACCCTACCCTGCCACCATCCTGCTTTCAAGTCTTTCTTCCTAAAGATGGCTCTCAGTGTACAACTCCCTTCTTAGGGTCCTTAGAACTCTGTGCCCTCTGCCTCAAGCCTGCTGCTTTTCCACCTCTCATGGACCACCAATTATGAATCCATTAAGAGGTCAATCCCATGATTAAGTCAGAACCCTCGGTATCTCATTGGCTTTAGAGGACCATTGAAGACACACCCAGAGGTGAGCTTCACTAGTCCCCTTGGCACGTCCCAATCCATCACAGCACTCTCATGTATCTACCCCAGGCCCCCTGGATTAGGGCTCCCGGTATCAACTTGTTTTACCTTAACTACCTTGTAAACATGCCTCCTTCAGTCACAGGACAGGTGGTCCACCTTATCTACAGGCGTTATGATCCAAAGCTCCCAGGAGAGGCAGAGACAGTGGATAGCACCAAATTCGCTATATACTATTTTCTTATGTATAGATACTTGTGATAAAGTTAAATCTATGATATGGGAATAGTAAAAGGTTATCAACAATAAATAGTAAAATAGAACCATTGAATAATATAAAATTTATGTGAATACTGTCTCTAAGAATATCTTCTTATAATTTTAACTTTTTTAGCATAGTCTAATTGCCCACATAACTGCTCTTGTATTTGGGAGCTATTTTTAAAGTTGTTAATAAGCACTGCAAGGCTGCCACAATGGGTCTGGTAACTATTAGGGCAAGAGGAGGCTGGCGGCTGGGTAGCACATACAATGTGGATACAGCAGGCAAATGGACACTAACATTTCCAGCAGGACAACACTGGATCAGGGAAGATGTCTTCATGCTAGAAGTGTGTGCAATTCAAACTTATGATGATTTATTTCTAGAGTTTTTCATCTCACATTATTAGACTGCTACCTGCTGAACGTGACTTGTGGGGAAGGGACTACCGTACCAGAGGTTAGCACTTCAACATCTGAGTTAGCAGAACACAGCTTAGCACATTGTAATGGATAAATGACCTTCTGCTCATGTCCAAACACACTGACGCAGGTCTTCCTGTATACCACATTGATCTATTATCCCCATGAGGCAAACATATCTATTTATTTCAATTTGTCTTTCAAATAAATTAGGGAGATATAGGCATAGCAACTCTACAGCCTTGACTGGATCAAGTGATCTTCTCAAAAACCCACATAGTAGACTGAGTCATGAGATGATTACTTCTGCTCTTGTGTCCCAAATCTGGCATAACAAAAGCCAAGTTCAGCCTCTACCACACCAAGTAGAAACTATTAAGTATCCAGAAAAGCTGACTTAACTTTCTGCTAAATATAGATACAAAGATTATTATAGCTGCACCCTTGTCAGGTACAAATGGCCCTGGCTTTTATGATAAAGTACATTCCAGCAAGCCCCGGGAGGCAGACTACTATAAGCCTGTGCTTCTGACTTCAACTTCCAGGAAGTGATAGACGCCATTAACGGACAAAACCTGAAAGAAGTAAAGAGTGCTCTAATGTGAATTTTAAGATAGCAGCTGAAGACTGAGAGGCAGACACAGTAATTCTGCACTTCCAGGGAAATGTCCACCTGGGCACTAGCTTTCATCCCTCCCTACACCCTGGAGGGACTCTCTCCCACTTAGCACCTGCTGTGTGTTCAGGGCCTCCTGAGTGCTAAGAGGGCTCCTTCAAGTCCATGGGCACAGAAGTTTTACTTCTAGCTTCTTGTCTTCTCCCCTGAGCATGAGGACCCCCCCCGCCCAATTCTAGCCTGCTAGTGAGAGCTGAGATTTTACAACCAGCCCTGTGAATGGGAGGCACTGGAAAGCAGAAGAGAAGAGAACATATGAAAAGATGATTGTGAGTCTGAGAAAAAATAAATAAACAAAAACATGGACAAATGTCAGTTCAACCAGCTTGATTGGATACTTCCCAGCAAAACTTGCCAAAACGGGGCTGGAGAGCTGGCTCAGTGCAAGAAACACTGGCTGCCTGTGGACTTGAGTTCTGATCCCCAGAACCTATGTAAAGCTGGGAGTGATAGCATATGAGTGTCTATAAACCAGTGAGCCCGCGGCAAGATGGAAGACAGCATCAGGAGACTCCCTGGAGGCTCATGGGCCAGACTGGTGGACACCACGGTGAACAATGAGAGACTCTGCCTCAAGCAAGGTGGAAGGTGAGGACAGACACCAGAGATGCCCTCTGACCTTCATCTGTGCGCCTGTACTCCATGAACACACATACATACACACAGACATACATATGTGCAAATAAATGCATTTTTACAATTTTAAAACTATTTTATTTATTTATTTACTTTATTTATGTGAGAAAGAGATAAAGAGGCAGATAAAGAGATAAGGGGCACACCAGGGCCTCCAGCCAGTGCAAATAAACACCAGATGCATGCACCACCTTGTGCATCAGGCTTACATGGGTACTGGGGAATTGAACCTAGGTCCTTAGGCTTCACAGGCAAGTGCTTTAACTGCTAAGCCATTTCTCCAGCCCAAATAAATGCATTAAAAAAAAAAACAAGAAATTGAGTAATTCAAGGATTACATGAAAAAAATTAAGGCTGGTCATTCTGAGTGACAATCCTCATAAGTGTCTTGCAGAAGCTCATTTCAGGAAATGTCCCCTGTTTGTTTCGAGAGCCTCGGAGGCAGGACAGACTTCCACCTCCATGTGGCCGAGGAGGAGAGTCAGGGAGCAAACTCAGACAAGGTCACGGGGCCCCAGCAGCAAAGGTAGAGTATGGCAAACACTAAACCCCATCAAAAACCATTAGACAGGTTGACAAGACAGAGAGTAAGGACACTGTTGCTGTCATTGCCTCAGTGCTGGGACAAACATCCAACCAGACCCAGATTATAGGAGGAATGGGTGTACTTCAGGTGTACAAAATCCAGGGGAAACTCCATCAATGGCAGAAGAAACTGCTTACTTCCATGCATCCAAGCAGAGGGAAACAACTGAAGCAAGGAAACGCCAACACCCAAATTCAAACCTGAGTCTATGGGGCCATATATTCAAAGTTCCACAGGCACATAGTAAGCCTCCACTGTTCTCTAAAGAGAAAGAAACTATTTTGGGCACACACACTCAGGAGGCTGAGGTAAGAGGTCACTGTGAACTGGAGGCCAGTCTTGCCTAGACTAGGGTGAGGCCCTGCCTGGAAAACAAAAAAGAGAGAACAAGTGTTGTGAGCTAGCTATGTAAGAAACGTTAGTGCCATTCTACAATGTTAGAATCTATTGAAAAACAAGTTATATCAGTGTCATTGGCTACAATTTGCCAAGTAATCCTGATTTCACTTGATAGTGTAGTCACTAGAAGTCATAATTTTTTTTTATTCCAATCTTAATTAGTAGTACTAACAACTCTCAGATCAAACATTATACTTCACATAATAACATAGTGCCTTAGTTACTTTCTCACTGCTGGGACAAAATGACAATAAACAAGGGAGGAGGTGTTTATTTTCACTTGCAGCCCCAGGTTACATCCATGATGGAGGAAGGCTGGCAGCTGGAGCCTGAGGCGGCTGGTCACATTGAGCACAGTGCTATCTCTGGAGATGGCCCTCTCAGCGGCACTGCATCCTGGAAAGTGACAGTGGCATGAGCGCATCATGGGCAAGCAAGCAATTATGTCACCAGACATTGAGCCTGAGAGGCTAGGGAGGAGCAAGCTTTCATAACCCTCCCCAGAGAACTCCCAGAAGCCAGTGTTCCCTCTAAGAGAAGCATACATCCAAGGAACTATGTCTCCCCTCACTAGGTTCCATCTTCAAGACCCATTTTGTCTCCTCACATCACCAGCCTGGGACCCAAACCTCCAGCACGTGAAACCTTGGGTATAAATCACATCCAGACCCCAGCATCACTGCTACACAGCTGCTGGATGTGCAGCCAACAAGTGCAACTGCAGAGCTTCTCCTCATGTTACACGAGGGACACCAGCCACAGCAGTCCCAGCTGTGTGGGAACAGGTGAAGGGCCCCGTTCCAGTCAGATGCAGGACTAGCAGAGGGGTCAGCAGCCGGGCTCATGTGTAGAATTAAAACAATGGTATGGTTACAGGTGACAGAATATGAGTGACAATGATGACATGGATCTCCAGCCAGGATCACATGGCACATAGTGTCAGATCCTCCAGCAAGAGCTCAGTAGTGGAGCACCTTTCCGATTCCCATGTCCCCCAACACGCACCACGCTGCAGCTATGGGCTCCTCTCACTGCAAAAGCTATGCATGACCTGTCATATCTGAGGGTCCCCAAGACTTCACTAGGTCACCCATGATGCAAAATCTGTTTTCCGTAGTAAGCCTAAGATGTTATCCACCTCGTTTACTGATGGAAGCTTCAAGTTCACCAGCATCTGGAAGGTTGGTGTAATCAAATGTCAACACAATGCACCCACGTTACCAGACGAATTATGGGGACAGGAACACGTGGTGACGAAGGGTGAGAAACACCCCTCAGAGCTGCTCGCTGCACAGCACAGCCCCAGTCCCCTGAGCTCTGCAAGCTATTAGAAGTAAACGCTGGCCACTGTCTGCCCCAAAGTTCCACACGTGTCCAAAGCTTTTCCCACCATTCCTGCAGTCCCGGGAGAGCCGTGCCCTTCGCCTTCTCTGCACAGTGAGAGCCGCTGTGCCTGGAGGCACGTGCCCGCTTTACAGTTGCCCACCTCAGAGCCCCCTGCAGTGTGCAAGGGGTGCTGAAGGCTGAGGAGGGCCACACCCCACGGCAACTGCAAAATGTCATGTCTGTCCCCACCACGGATGCAGACGTGGTGCCAGGCTGCAGCCCGCAGACATGGAGTGTGCACGTGTCACAGGTGTCACTGGTGAGGACCACAGACACGGGGTGCATGGGTGTCACAGGTGTTACAACCTGGCGAGCGGATGCTCGTGACCATGCTGAGCCCGGCCCGGGCTGACACCACCGGCCATCGCCCTGGCTGCTCGCACACAAGGTCCCTGTTTCTGTTTCCCCGTTCGCAGCGCAGGGTCCCGCAGGCTTCGGCTGCATTAGGATCCTCAGAGACCATTGACTGATCTGCCACACACCAGCCCCCAGAGACCATCATGTGTCTGAGGCAGAGAAACAAAACACAGTGCAAACAAGCATGGAGTCCACACTTCCACACTGACTGGCTGTCCTCACGGAGGCCTCTCCCCAGACCGTGAGTGCCAGTGTGATCTTGTGATGCTTTGGTGGTCACACCACAGACAGATGCACAAAGTGCCTGTGGGAGTAACAGTGCACTGAACGCACAGTCTCAGCTCTCTTCCCATCAACTGCTCTCATCCCAGACCTCAGGGGAAAGAACCAGCATTTCATGTCTCTACATGTGGAACCAAGTAGCCCTTGATTAGTGTTCACTGAATGAATCGGAGGTGTTGGCTAGAACACATTCACACTAGCATGTACATGACTGATACTCATCTTTTTCTGAAAGCACCTATTGATAAAGGGAGGAAAACCTCCAACCCCTCCCAACACACCCCCACCACCAAGCAGGGGAGACCAGGGCTCTGGAAAGGTGTGGGTCTAGAAAGGAGGACAGCCAGGTGCCACCAGTTCCAGTTTTGCTCATAACAGTCAGCTTCATTCTTCACACATTCAGAACAACTGTATTGCAGGGCCATCGTGGTCCTATTTGGACAAGTTTCTAAATGGAAAACTTTCCTAGGGTGATAGGAAACCCAGGCAGCTTGAGACATCAGACTGTTTGAGCAGAGAGCCAGACTTCACAGGCAAATCCTGACTGCCTGCTGCGTGGCATTGCTTCACAGTGAGCCGTATGCTTGCCTCCCACACCCCACTGCATTTCACATAGACCAACACGCGAGCCCAGGACTGGTGCTGTCGGGTGCTCATCTGTCCCCACCCGTACCCCATGTGCCTGCCTCCCTTTCCCCATGCTGAGCTGGCTCCAACTCCAAATGCTGCCCTCGCACCTCTTCCTGTCATCCACTGGCCGGCTCCCTTCAGCCCCCAGCCTGCCTATGTAGCCTGGTAGCTCCTTCCACTCCACATGGCTCCAGGCACGAGGCTGTCTGGGTCATCTCCGTCATCTTCCCTTTCTGCTGGAGCACTTGGCTCCTGGCTCTACTCCCACTGGCTAAAGAGGTCACCCTTCCCAGGGCCCAGCCAGGAAGACTTCATGTGCCATGTGGGCAGACCCTTTGGGACTGAAAAGCATGAGGACTGTGGGTACTCACTCAGTGAGATAGAATTCTGTAGTAACAAGGCACCCAAAAGTGCCAATGGCCAAGCTGTCGTGGAGATTCACCCTGGATGGGGACAGTCTCAGGTTTAGGCCATCAGAAAGTGTAACCTACACTTCTCTTCATTGTTTCCCCCCATTCATATAGCGATGACATAGACAACTGTCCCACTTAACACTGTTTGAAACAAACCAAACTCACGAAATGACGCTGCTCAGCATTCCAGTGAGTGGCTCCGTACGCCACTCCAAACAGCAAAGACATTGTAAGGTCCTGCCCATGCCAGCAAGATCAAAAGATGTCATCTTCCTCAAAGCCAGCTCAGAGCTAGATTCTCTCGCACACACGTGGACATGTACACACGTGTGAGCACAGAGGCACATGTGCATGTACGGACACCTGCCTGCACACAGTCGCTCCACACTACTTGCCCTCCACCCCTCCCCAGTGATGAATTCCTATATGTAGGTTCAGGAACCTCTGCCAGTGGTTTTATTTATATAACAAAATGGGCTCCCCTTTGCTGGAAATGTTAGTCACAGGAATTCATGTGGTTTTCTTCCAGGGAATGGCAATGAATGAAGACAGTCATTCATGATCCTGGGGAACCTTACGGGTTTCCATGGTGCCTTGACACATCTGATGTGGGGCTGATACAGGAAGAAACAAGGGTGGGGCATGCAGGGGTTTGAGGGGCCTGCTCAGAAGGAAGAGGACAGGAGAGAAGGAGACCATCCAGCTGTCATACCTGAGAGGAGACTCATTTCTACTAGAAGAATCCTAACAGAGGAGACAGTCTCACTGAGTGCCATGGAGGAATGAGCCAGCGAGAAGGGCGGTCCCTGAGGCCCTGCCTGTTAAGCATGGCCTCGAGCCTCACCCAGACTCCCAAGCCAAGGGCCACCAGTGCCAGGTGGAGCCTCAGCTGAGTCACATGAGCCCATGCTGTGAAAGCAGGAAGGTGTTTGTTGCCCTTCCAATACTCCTCAGTCTCCCCAATAAGGCCCATGTCTATGGCTGTGAGAATTTCACAACCAAGGGACCACTAACTTCTGGCCATACATTGGTTGTAGGAATGTCTGTGCCTTGGAAAGCTCTGCCCTGCTTCCTTTCTGACCCGCAAGTGCAATGGACGAGTCAATCACATTTGCATTGCCAGCCACCCTGGTGAGGCAGCCGGGTTTGGACTTAAGCAAAATGTCCAGGTACCATTGCCAACAGCGACTGGGTTACCCCACACTACACCTCAGGAGACCCTCTGAAGCTCCGCTGTGCTGCGTGGTCCTGTGGCTTTCTTCACCACCTCACAGCCCACTGTGCCATGCTACACCCTGCTCTGCCACACTACACTACAGCGTCCTGCGCCATCTCACCCTGCTGTACTGTGCTAGGTTATGCTGCGCTCCCCAAAGCTATGCCGGGCTGCACGACATCACAGCCACTGTGCCGCGCTGGCCTGGGCTCTACTCCTGTGTTCTGCATGGACACAGCACACTGGCCCCTCCCTCAGAGTGTCCCTGGTAAAGCAGAGAGGCCAGGTCCTCGTGAGGCCATGTGCCGTGTGGTTGTGGCCTCATCTCCCTCCGCCCTGATTCCACTCTTTAAAGCATCTCACCTACATGCTGGAGCAGGTACAAAATGAGCACACTTGGACAAGCTGAAGGAGGGCTTGGGGAGGTGGGTCATACGTGGGGTCCCGGTGGATAGAAGGGTGAGCTTTGATGTGGGATGCCCAGTTCAAATCCCCACTCACTGCATCCTAGCTGACTACAGGGCAGCCAGTCTCCCACCAGTACAATGGGAACACATCACAGTGACTCCCTTGTGCTGAGGTGAGGACCAATGAGCTAACTCTAAGAGAGAGAGCAGAGCATCTGTGCAGAGAGATTCAGAACTGGCAGGAAGAGTGTTAGGATCACCACAGCGACATCAGCCACCCACCCTTCCCTTCCTTCCCCTCCGGGCGATCGCTGGGCAGCCTTCATATATATGACACAGAGGAGCACACACCAAAGAGGCCAGGGGGAGAGCATGGGCGTTCTCCTCCCATTCCTCCCTCAGAGGCACAGCCTGTCCCAAGGGGCCTCGTCTTCTAGGCTAGCTAAACTTCCCTCTGCCATGGGCACGCAGGCTTTCTGACATGCAGCCTTCTCTCTGAAACACAGTTGCAGATACAGAGACTAATGTCCCCTGTGGGATCCGAGGACCACTGTGTCTTATCACCTATCCTTGTCAAGTGTGCCAATCCCCCTTCTTCCTACCAGACCATAGTGTCTGGGTGGGAAAATGGGAACTACAGTGAAGAGACACCCAGGAGATTCTGTGGCCATATGGGATTCCCAGTGCTTTCAATGTCAAGGGACCTTGACTGTAGGCACAGAGGTACGAAGAGGCCTATCCAAACTTGTTTCCAGTTGCTCCAACAGCCTGCAAAGGTCCTAGTCTGAGTGTTTCAGCCTTCATCCCAGCAGACATGAGGCTCAGGATGTGAAGATGCCACAGGGCATGTGTGGGTCTGTGAACTCTGCCAAGCAGTGACAAAGCAGTCAGCCCTTGGGAGCCACAGCTGGCACAGAGGGAGGGGCAGATGCGTGCCAGGGACCAAGGACTATGAAACCATGCTGGGAGCAAATATTTATTTCAGCCACGGTCTTCATGTGCTCAGAGTACAGATAAGATTAGAGTGACACTGCAGATAAATGAAATTCAAGTTTCACCTGTTGCCCTGTCCCTGGCTATGCACAGACGTTTACACATCTGCCCACCTGCAGGTCCAGGAAGACAGAGGTAAGTGCCTGCCTACCTTCACCACAGCCTTGCTGGACCTGCTGCAAAGGATCAACCAAGCTCCTACCTCTGTGCACAGGTCTGGCAAAGTGAGGAGAGGAAGGACAGGCTATGCAGAACCATAGTGTCTTGGAGTGCCTTGGGAGCACCTCCCTATGCATAGTGCTTGGGAGCACCCCTCTGTGCACAGTGTTTGGGAGCACCCCTATGTGCTTGGGAGCACCTCTCTTTGCACAGTGCTTGGAAGCACCCCTATGTGCTTGGGAGCACCTCCCTATGCTTTTCCAGGTAGGCTCTCCTCCTCCTTCCCCCACCCCCATCTCCCTAAGAGTGGCCAACAGCTCCCACCTATACCCATATACCTCTTCTGGTTCATCAATACCCAAGCCCTCTGGCCCCATCCATATGCTCCATAGGCCAGGTGACTCTAGCAGTCAATTGTCTCCCTGTGTCAAGCCCAAAACTGACCCAGTTTCTACCCATGCCCCACACTCCTCCTTGCCTGGTTTCCATGTCAGGCCAGTGTTCATGTCAAGAACTTGGGATCTTCTCACCTCCCTCTGGAGTCCCCTCACGTCCAAATGGTGTCATGCTATTCACAAAACACGTCTGCTACAATCCACCTTCCACCTGGTGGGTGTGCCCCAGGCCTCACCCTCATGTTCCCAAGCACACAGACCACCTGGGGTCCTCTCCATGCTCTTCCACAGACAGTCTTGCCCCACGCCAAGCATTGCCCACCTGACAGTCACTCACCAGCCAGGGTACTCTGAAAACCATGATCAAACCAACTTTCTTCCCTCCCAACAGCCCAGATAGCTTCCCCATACTTTTCCAGTAAAGTGGGAAACCACAAGTGGCTTATAAGGTTTTCTCCCTGACCTCTCATGGACTTTACCCTGGGCCGCTCCCCTCCTCTGCAGTCCTTCTCTCCTCTGTGTCCTGTCCTCCCAGCTTCTCCACCCTCATGGACTCTCACAGGTCCTGGGGCTTCAGCTGATGTCCCTCCCACTGAACTTGGGGCAGCCCCATTGGCAGAGTTGGTGGCTCTGTTCATGGTCCTTGAATGGCTGACCAACAGAAGCACTGTGAGGACGCCTGGCTGCTACCTCGACTCAGAACCACGCAGCCTGCAGCAATCAGACAGAGGCTAAGAAGTCTGGTGGATGATGACAGTAAGTAGCTCCCATCACAAAGGCTCAAGAAGGGCACCATGCAACAGACTACTCAAGAGTGTCCTTGGCCACCAAACCCCTCCTATCACACCCACTCAGGATCAGCCAGGCCCTGCCCAGATGGGTCAGACTCATGCTGAGTGCTTTGTGAGTCCATTAGTGGTCACTGAGCTCAGCAGGGCAGGCAAGTCCTCACACATTCTCAGTGTCACTGATGCCACATGGAACCACAGAGTTCACGCAATGCCCATGGTCACTTCCGGGTGTGCAGGACACAGACTTTGAACCTTGACAACCTCTTCCAGTGGATCTGCCTGTGACCGTGACACATGGTGAGACAGGAGTTGTCACCTGGTTGGAGGTACCATTCTCCACAAACTTTCCCTGCTTATATAGAAATAAGTGTCCCGGGCTGGAGAGATGGCTGAGCCATTAAGCGCTTGCCTGCTAAGCCTAAAGGCCCCAGTTAAAGGCTCAATTTCCCAATATCTACATAAGCCAGATCCATAAGGGGGCGCATGCATCTGGAGTTTGTTTGCAGTGGCTGGAGGCCCTGGTGCACCCATTCTCTCTCTCTCCCTCTCTCTAATAAATAAAAAATTTTAAAAATAAATAAAAATAAGTGTCTTGTTTATATAAAAAAAGTGTTAACTGTTCACTTTTATTCACCACCTGTTACATACTTAGTTTGTAGGTCATAAGCATCACAGTCCCCAGTAAGGTGGAACTGGAGGGGGCTTGGAGAGGAAAGAGGGGGAAAGTCCTGTGGAGGGCATCAAGGCTGTCCTGGCTCCATCCCAGGTCCTTGGGAGAACTGAGGTGTGGCTTCTGAGAGGCAGAGGAGGCCAGCCCATGTTAGGGGGTTCTGGACAGGAGGAACAGTGTTGGCAAGGAGGAGACCCCTCGTAAGTGACACGGCAGGACATGATTAGACTGCTGCTCCAGCTTATCCTCACAATGCAGCAGTCCCCTCAGCAACAAAACCAAGCTGGAAACCAAAGGCTCTTTCTGGTCCCAGTTCTGCCACCAGCCATGTGAGACTGGGCAGGCCTTGTGGCCTCTTGAGACTGCTTTTCCCTCTTCTTATGGGGCAATGGGTTGAAGGAGTTGGAAGCCCACAAGGTCCCTTTTGGCCCTGACACTTTACCCACCTATGAGTCACCCCCGGTTCCGGTACTCTGTCACTGGGGCTGTCGGGGAAACCAAAGAGAACAATCAGTACTTGGGGACACAGAGTTCACGGGGCACCCTGTCTCTTAAGGAGGCGTGATGACCTTCAGCAGAGGGGTGATGTGAGGCCATGACTTTCCACTGATGGGGTGCACAGGGCTCTAACACATGGCTCCTCTATGCAAGCCATGTTTTATGATGTCAGCTCTGCCCCCAAACAGGAAAACAAATAAAACCTGGGCTCAGTGCTGTCAGAGCCATTCTCTAGATTCCTCATCAAGTTGAGTCCTGTGCAGAGGAGGACCAGGCTCCCTGGGAACTTGACTTTGAGTCACCAGTGTCCTCCCAGAGTCTGTGATTCATAATTTTGTTATTTGGGGAAGGAGTCGCCAAACTTCCAAGACACTCCTTCCCCTTGTCACCCATCCCACCCCACACTTGGCAATTGGGAGTCTTTTTGTTTTAATCTTATAATGCAGCTGACCCCCAACTCCAAAGACAACCCACACAGGCCCGAGATAACCAGAGTGCTCTAACCAGTGGGAAGGACTAAGAGGACTCATTTCCAGAAAGGCTTGGCATCCAGGCACCTCTTAAAACAAGACATGCATATGTCATAAGTGCCTTAAACTGAGCCCCAGCCCTGACCCCTGACTTTATAGACAGGAAGGTCCTCAGAATTCTTGGCCCATGTCTCTAGTACATTGACTTTCTCCCAAAGTTAAGCCTGAGACCCCTAGCAGACATGCCCACTTTATCCTCCACACTCCCCACAGTGTGTGTTTAAGTGATTTCCTGAGTTGTCCTCACCCTCCAGCACATCAGAAATGCTCTATGATGATGGGGAACAGAAGTGTTGCTAATCTCCTGCAGAGGTCTACCATGAGACACCCCTTTCTCACTCAATGATGCCCCATTTGAGATCAGCCAAATAAGGCACTCACGGATCCAATTACAGAGTTTTCTGTGAGAGCTCAGGGAACAGTTTCAATCAGATATAAACACCAGCCCCCATGACAAGGACCTCAGTACTCAGTGTCTTCGTCATCAAGGATGAGCCCAGTCATAGCCATAGCCAGTCAGGACCTACCTTGGGTACTCCAGAGATCAAACTACCCACAAAACCCAGAGGAATGAAATTCCAGTGAGTGCCTGAACACGCAGAATTTCTGCCTAGCTTTTTAAGAGTTTCTTTTTAATGAATGATGTGCACAAAATTTGTACACAAAAAGTAGAAGTGAGAGAGCAAAGAAGAGGTGGCATTGACACCCGTGGAATGCGGCATGTCTGTCCACAAAATATAGATGCTTCCTTGGCATGTGAGGGTGTTTACTGTCCTACCATCCTTCACCACCATCCCTGCCTGTTTCTGTAAGAACATAGTGGAGAAAACGCTACAAGCAACACACAGATGTGCTGGGGGAAAAGTGGGCGAAGAATCCCACAGAACCTCCCCTGTCAGACCTGAGGAGAAGATTCCCACAGAACCTCCCCTGTCAGACCCGAGGGGGAGAATCCCACAGAGCCTCCCCTGTCAGACCCAAGGGGGAGAACTCCACAGAGCCTCCCCTGTCAGACACAAGGGGGAGAATCCCACAGAGCTTCCCCATCAGACATGAGGAGGAGAATCGCACAGAGCCTCCCCTGTGAGACCTGAGAAGAAGAATCCCACAGAACCTCCCCTGTCAGACCCGAGGGGGAGAATCCCACAGAACCTCCCCTGTCAGACCCGAGGGGGAGAATCCCACAGAGCCTCCCCTGTCAGACCCGAGGGGGAGAATCCCACAGAACCTCCCCTGTCAGACCTGAGGGGAGAATCCCACAGTGCCTCCCCTGTCAGACCCGAGGGGGAGAATCCCACAGAACCTCCCCTGTCAGACCCGAGGGGGAGAATCCCACAGAGCTTCCCCTGTCAGACCCGAGGGGGAGAATCCCACAGAACCTCCCCTGTCAGACCTGAGGGGAGAATCCCACAGTGCCTCCCCTGTCAGACCCAAGGGGGAGAATCCCACAGAATTGCCCCTATCTGCTCTGGCACAGGATGGAGAAAATGGCTTTGCAGGTGACTGAGAGCCTCAATGCTAACACCCAAATAACAGATTTTTGTTGTGGTTTTATAGTATGATTGCTACTAACAATTTCCTTACATGTACACAACATATTTCCTTCATAGTCCTCGCCCATTATTTTCTTCTGTCACCCTTCCTCATATCTCTTCCACATTACCCGTTCTTCTTTTCCAGCTAGTTCTAGTTCTTCTAATTTGATGTCTTTCTTTCTTTTTTTTTTTTTTTTTGTCTTCCCCCTCATCCTTGATGACAGAGGATGGGGAGGAGTGCTTTGTAACACTGTTTTTTGGACACTGAGTGACCATTGCATTCGTGACCTCGCAGCAGCTGTTGTTACTTGTCCATTGAAAGAGCAGTTCTGAGATGATTTTCCACACACATGAGAGGGTCGCCATCAGGAAAGGCATGTGTCCCGACAGTGGGCATCACTTTGCTTACCATATGCGCATTCACTAGTGCTAAGGGTGAGACAAGACAGGAATACCACTCCTGACCCCAGAAATTCACCTGTTACTTGAATTTTATGGGACACTTGGTCCTTGCAGAGGACCCAATGGAGTCTCCCAGCCCTGTGGGGCACTGCCCACAGATTCGGCACCTCCCTCTTAGAGCACTCAGCAGGCAGGAGGCTTCCTGCTCCTGTTCAGCGTCCTTCCTCATGCATCCAGATGTGCCTCGAACTCAGCTGCCTCTAACTGTGGCCTTGGTGGGGAGCAGTTTTATAGTATGGGTTATTTATTCATGACCATCCAAGTGACCCAGAGCCTCCGGTTAGTGTCTACCACAGCCACATGTAGAAGAGCACGTGTGCCTGTGGGTACTGGGAACAGAGGAATAGCTTCTGTGGGAGCTGGTACAGAGGGCAAGGACAGGAGGGCTGGTTCAGGAAATGCTCCTTCTTCCCTCCCCCCACATCCTTGCTTTGCTGGTAGCATGGCAAACGGAGCAACCTCAGACAAGTGCCTTAGCTGGAACAGATGGAAAGGGCCAGAGAGCCAGGCTAGGAAAGCCACGCCCACAGCCCCTTGTCCTTGCTTCACTGGGGCGTGGCAAGCAGAGCAGCCTCTGAGAAGGGTCTTAACCTCTTGGAACTCCAGCTCTGCATGTTCAGATGACGCTAAGGCAAGCCTCCCTCTCAGGGTGAAGTAAACAAGACAGATGCTGACAGGGTCTTGTAAGGTTCTAGAATACCCGTGATTGGCATTTTGTTGTAGCACCCAGCACGATGGAATGGATGGAGTAGATCTATCTGGCACGCTGATGTTGTGTTGGGTGAACATGTTATTGCCTTTTGCAAACCATTAAGCCACTAGAGAACATTGTGGACTGAGGCTCGTGATCATAAAAAGAGAACAATCTAGAACGCATCTGTGGTTAAGCAAAAAAAAAAAAAAAAAAAAAAATGGGAAAGGAAAAAGAGGGGAAGCAGAGAAATACTAAAAGTTACCAGCATGTCCTGGACATTTCACAGTTATTGCATGCATTTTAAGTTACGAGGACTAACCCCATCTTAACGCTAATTCCACACCATCACAATGAAAACCTCAGTCACCCTTTCCCATACCCTCCCTGAAGATTCCACACCAAATATCAGACTTAACCATTCAGGTATTTTAACTCTGTGTGTTAACCCATAAAAGAAAGTGCACCCACTCTCTGCCTGCCATCGCTTAATAAATCGGCAGGTTCATCTCAGGGGCCTGAAGCTTAATGGCATTTATGAGCTGTGGCAAAATCATGGCCACTTAACCGAAGCAATTAAGCTGTGCCTCCCTCTTATGATTATAAGAGATTGACTAGTAATAATTTATCCTTTCCAGTGCAACTGACAGAAAGTTGATATTGACACTTGTCAATGATGCAGAATATTCGTCACCAGATATCACTTCCTACAGCTTGTCACTGGACATGGCGCTTCCCCTCTGAGGTGGAGTGGGTAAGACGTGCTCTGACACAAACTCAAGTGTGTTCAGCAGGTTTTCCTCAGGAGCCAGGCAGACCCTAAGACCTCATCACACTTCTCCAAGCCAGAGCTGGGTTGTGGCCACTCTCAGGCAAGCCCCTCAAGTGTAGATCAGAACCCACAGTAAAGGAAATAGCTGGTCTGTCCCCCAAAGCCAGGACAATTCCAACTTCCTGCTGGTCCCCTGAGTCATGGGGCCCTTCAGGAGACTAAAAATGAGGTGATACCAATGCTCTATAGGGGGAAGAGGCAAGCTGAGGAGGATACTAGGACGGCTTCCTCAGACATAGGTGACAGGTCCAGAGACAGGCACATGTTGCAAGAGGTTTCTCAAATCACTTAAATGCATTAAAGTTAGTCTATATTTTTTTTAATTTAAAAAATTACATTTTAAAAATGAGTATACAAACTCTTCCCCAAAAGAGGGGCGCCAGTTTATACCTCTTCCATCTATGTGGCCTTACTAAATAAGGTGTTGGTATTGGAAACTCTTTGCCAGTTTAACTGGAAAACATAATAGATTTCTGTAGTGTTACAGTGGTGCCCAGCCTGGCACATGCTAGGCAAGAGCTCTAATACTGCTCCACTCCCCAGACCACATCACTGCTGCCACTCTGCAGACCACATTGCACTTCATCATGGTGGAGAAGGCACGGCAGAGCAAACAAGCAGCTCACATCTTCATACACCAGCAGCAGAGTGGGAGCAGCAAGAGTGAGCCACCAGTGAACCGCCAGTAGGGCTGGAATGATAAATCTAAGGCGTGTCCCAATGACACACCTCCTCCTGCAAGGCTCCAGCTCTCACAGGCTCCACCCGCTGAAGACTGATACGAGCCTTCATCACAGACATGTGAGACCTCGGGCACATTTCACACTCAAGCCACCACAGAGGCTACTAAGATGGCTGAGGCTAGAGTCCAGCACATTGATGAGGATGGAGCCCAGCTGCTGAGCCCTGCCTTCTTTCCCAGCACCCCCCTCTCCCTCAGCACATCCTATCCATCCTGCTCCTCAGGCACCTTTGAGATGATCATGAGGGGATGAGTGAGCTCTGGAACAGCCCTACGCTGAGGCTCTGAGCAGAGAACACACATCTGCCAGGCTTCCTTCCAGCTCTTGTCTGCCCACTTGTTTCCTCAATAATCTCTAATCACCATTACCTCTTCCCTTCTGTGTGTGAAGGGGGTACAAATCAGGGTGGTAACATTGCACCTGCCACACGGTCTTCTCATGTCCATCTGTGATGGTCTTATCCAAGGAGTAAGATGGCATACATGTCCACACCTGGTGAATCCATGTGTTGATCAAAGTAATAGCCTTTTCTTGGTGCACGCAAGTGCGCAAGTCTGCAAGAGTGATCAGGTGTATATGTGTGCAGGTGTGAAAGTACAAGTGAGTGTATATATGTGTGTGTGTGTTTGTGTAAGAGGACAAGCAAGTGTGTGCGCACACCTTAGTGTGTGAGAGAGTACAAGGGAGTGTGCATATGTGTAGAGAATAGAAGCAGATGTGGATTATAGGACAAGGAAGTGTGTATGTGTTGTGAAAGTACAGATGAGTACATACGTGTGCATGTGTGAGTACAAGTGTGTATGATTCCTATAAGTAATTCATGTCCTTCTGGTGATGGAGGGAGACTCATGAGACTCAGGAAGTAAAATTTACAAGGCTCAAGAAGCTTCTGAAAGTTGAAGATTTGGGAGTCCTTCCCTGAGGTTATTAAGCAGTAACAATTATTGGGAAGAGGAAACATCTCAACCAGCCAAGCTGTGTAGAAGTCACGCAGGGTGCTCCAAGCTAGCAGCCTTCATGGGGGTCACCCTGCTGGGCTTTGTGGTGACGCAGCTGCCTTTGAGTGACCCGTGCTCTGTAAGTACTCCCTCCCCGGCGCTCCTGTGATAACTGATGCACTGACCTAGACTCGGGTGGAAGCCTTCTTTGGCCTGTCATTGGTGCCTCATCTGGGATAAATAAGTGTTTGTTCACATCACCCCAGATAAAGTCACACAACACAATTGGCACCTGAACAAGGACCAGCCAATGAGTTGGAGAGCATGGCCGTGTGTCCCCTAGAACGGGTGCTAAGACACGTAACTGAGGTTGACCTGTGTGAGGGTGTCATGTCTTGGGGTACCTTTCCCCTGGTAGTATGAGATGGTATGTCTCTTTGTAGTAGGGTGTGGTGGTGCCACATTCCCTGACGTGGGTGATAGGGCACGTCACTAAAGCCTAGCCATCTGAGTGGAGAGTCTTGGGAAAGGAATCCCAGGATGGTTGCCTTCCCCTTGGCATGGGTAGCATGCCTTCTTCATGATTGGGGCCCACAGCATGAATGCAAGGATGTCCCCAAAAGTACGGATGGATTAGAGAATGTATTCCAATCCCTGAAAGTAGTATTATGGGATGGAATGTGTCAGGTTTATAAGCAGGCTAATCTGTTCCATAGCCTTTGCTGCAGATGACAGAGTATGCAACTGGCGCTTGGCTGTCTTTGCAGGAAAAATAAAAAATAAAAAGCTTGCCTGCATGAGGGAGGGATGCAACAAGAGCAGACAGCGATGCTGCTCTCCACACTAGCTCCAGATTTGTCAGGAGAGTGGAGCAGGTGAAGAATGAGGCGGAGGTGTTGGCTTGCATCCCTTCAGCCGGCAGGATATAGAAATCTAAGAGAGTAAATTAGACCAGTGCTGCACAGCCCTTCCTGGAATCCGAAAACTTGGAACCTCAAGGAGAATTAGACAGACAGGAGACAGAAAATGAGTTAAGAATGATAGAAGAAAGCCCTTGGGTTCAACCTCTAATAGAAAAGAAGGGAAAATCCATGTTTCAGCAGACAGACAGAGGTCTTAACAGTGACTCCATATAAGGAACCAAATGTGTAGCATCTGGAGGCCTGAGCAACAGCTCATGGAAGGAAGGACTGACAGAACACTGCAGATGGAAAAAGATTGCGAAGGGACGACTTCAAAGCAGGCAATGAAAATGCTGCTGCTCGTCCAGCTCATGGGACTGTGTGACATGAGGGTGGATGGGATGTCTCAGTGTGGTGGAAACAGAGAAACGGGGTAAAATAACCACCCGTCCCTCCTCCAGACACAGGCGGTACCGCCTGAGGCAGTACACGGGAGGTCAGCCCTGAGGCACTAGGGGCACCTTGGTTGCCACCGCTGAGGACCCCGTGAACATCAGCACCTGGAAGGCAACAGCGGAAGGACAAGCATTACTGAGGGGACTCAGAGAGAGGTGGGTAGTGTGCGATGACCAGTCCACTGAGCCTGAGCGGACTGCGTTCACAGGAGAGTTGAGAAGGAGAAGGGTTCGGCAGGAGCCTCAGGATCTCAGGATGGGAAGGGGCTTTGCTAAACTCCACTGTGGGACATGGTCTTCATGATGTAGGAACACTTTGGCAGACATGCGTGATTTAGACCAGTATATATCCAGTCCACCTGCATTTTGGGGTGGACGGCATCCTCATTGTTGCATAACAAATTCCTCCCAATTGGCATAGTCCCTCCTGAAGGGAGGAGAGAGACTCAGAAAGTTATGTCCAGAGAACTGAAACTTAGAAGGTCCCCACCACTCCCTAGGGTTAAAGGAACAGTAAACAACTATTGAGGGGCAGACTCTGATCAGCCTTGTGTAACAGTCGTCTCAAAATTGAAACACTCCTTCCTGCAGGGAGGAGAGAGGCCTAGAGGACTCAGGAGGTGGAGGAGTCTGGAACAAAGGCTGCACGAACCCTCCCTGGGGTTATGTAAAGGTTAAACCACTGCTTGGATGACTCTGCAACCTGCCCTGTGAGCTGCCAGCAAGTGCGGCAGTGAGCGGCGGCGGAGCTGCAGCTGCCCCGCGCGGTCACCCACGCTGGGTGGACTTGAGGGGACGCAGCATGCCTTTGCCATGCTCCTGCAAGAAGCCCCTCACCCTACTCTAAAGGTAACCCCAATAAACTCACTGGTTCACCAACACTGGTCTTGGTACAACTGTGCTTCGGTCTGTCGTCTGAGCCCCACCTTGGGGGACAGACGTGTGTCCACATCCGCCCAGGGAACAAGCTTCCCATGACATTCATACTCATGTGCCGGGCCCCATTCACTAAGGAGGCATTACTCCCTCACCAAGGAGAAAATTGTAAAAAGAGAGAGAGAGAAAGAAGATGGTAAACTTTGTCTGGATTACGCAAAAGCAAATGTGGCAAAAAGTGTCAAGATTTGTGTGCTGGGGTTCCTAGGGAAAAATAAATGTCAAAAACCAAACGCTGCGCTAGTGAACTTCTGGAAGCCTTTGAAGCCTGAGCAGCACTCCAGATGAAAAAAGATTCAGCCTGAGCCAGGAGTGGCAAATGTTCCTTCCTTGTAAGAAACTACACTGGGGTGGAGATAGTTTGCCTGGCCAGGGACCCTTACAGCAGCCTGGTGTGGCTAGAGAAAAGGCAAGGGACACTGTTGGCCAGTCTGTCAGCAGGAAGGAGTTGGCTCCAGCAACAGGCAGGGAAGGCTAGAATGTGGCTCTAGTCCCCACTGGACCTGATCCAAGCCAATAAATGCATATGCTCCTACAGCGATCATCAGGATGGAGAGATGCGCACTGGCCCTGCGGCAGCAGCGCTACCCCAGCAGGAAGCCGGATGACTCACGGAAAGTGTGTCTGGATTACAAGGGCTAGATGGGGAAACGCCTCCTATCCATGCTACTGTACACATGAATATGCATGTGTGTGAGAGTACAAGTGAGTGTGTATGCATAGTAGAATGAGTGTGCATGTGTGCATGAAGTACAAGTGAGTGATTATGTGTGACAGAGAAAGTGAGCACGTGTGCGGGCATGTGATAGCACGTGTATATGTGTGAGTGAGTGTGTGGTGGGCAAACATATGTGTGCATGTATGTAAGAACATGTTTAAACTAAATACCTGTGAGACCTCCTTCAGGATGGTCGCCTTACAGGTTCATCAAATGCCCAAGTACCCAGCTCAGAAAGCTGAGCTGCAAAGGACTATGCTTGGATGGAAGGAGGTTTCCCAGCTCTGAGGCATGACTGTGAGACCCTAGTGCATCCCAAGAAGCTGCTGTGTCTTTGTAGTTCACAGCTGACGTTGCCCTCTGATGGGGATGGTGAAGAGGTCAGCGAGGTCATGGAGTACCATGGAGGCCATGGCTAAGGACAGCCTAAACTGTGCTTCCAGAGAGGCGGATCACAAAACTCGCTCCTTACCACTCATGTGCCTTCTCTTGGCACAGGCAGCCAGGTTTGCCCACCCCTTGGACCATGGCCTGGAGCACCTGGAGTCTGCCATTTTGTGAGCTCAGGGATGTTAGCTGGGGGTCATGAGCAGCCCTTGGCCACAGGGTCTCAGAGGCCACCCTTCAGCTCTCGTTCAATAAGACTTGATCCTCTCTTTGTCAAATAAGACGTCACCATATCCACGGCCTATTTCTTTCCTACAGTGCATCCAGATACCACAAGTGCTATTTATATGATGCTGAGACTTGTTGACTTACTCAAGGTGCCAACAACCTCTCGGGGCAGGCTCTGTCATCACACAGGGAGAACTTAGTGGGTGGACATTATGTGGCAGAGCCCAGGAGCAAGCCCATCCCAGTATGCATCACCCTCTCGAGCCTGGGAAGGGGCACATGGTGGCACCATGGGGCACATGGTGGCACCCTGGAGCACGCCAGACCCAGAGGAGCACCCTTCTGTAGGTGTCACCTACTCCTGCTGGGTCTTGGAAGTAGCCGACCACTCCTGAGGGATATTCTCAATGCCTCTGAGCAAGTCGATTTTGTCATTCACTCAAAACCTTCTTTTCTCCAAGATCTTCTCACTAGTGGGTATGGAGAAGCACACTTCAGGGCATCTGAGACTTGCACGGTGACCATCCACAGTCACCAGCCACCACCTTTCCAGCAATAAGACAGCAAACAAGCTGGGGCCGTCATCGGCCTTTCTTGATGTGTTTCTAGTGTGTTTACATCTTTCCCTTCCAGGGATCATGAAGATGCATGTTTTCTTGTTAAAGTTTTACTTTTCATCATGAGAACTTAAATGCTCCAGGGAGTTTTCTGTTCAATATAAAAGGTAGATACCTAACTTTACTATTTTTTTCATATGGAAAGTAATTTGTTGATGATTCCGTCTTTTTCCCCATTTCCCTTCTAATTTTTAATGACTGCTGTTCATATAACCATACATTCACATGAGTGTGTTCACTGGATGCCTCTAGCATGCCAGGAGATTTCTAAGCATTGAGGACAGGACAGTGAATGAGGCAGACAGCAGTAACCTTACCTCTTGGAGCCAACCTGAGGCATGTCCAGGCAGAAGGAAGAGTGAAGCCAAGAAGCAGAAGTTCTGAGCGTGAGGCATTCCCCAGCATGCAGCATGTCTGGGAGAAGTCAGCAAGGTAGGAAAACAGGCTCAGAGAGGAAAGGGCTGCAGACCAAGCTGCAAAGCGTGAGTTTGATTAGGTGCTGTGGACAGACACTAAGAGTGGAAGCAGGATGCCCTTAGGAAACCCTTCACACATTTGAGACAACAAAGGAGGGTGTGGTACAGATGCATCTGCCACATTCAGCACCACACGAGAGACAGATCTGATTCTACACATAATTTCAAAGTCAAGCTCATAGGTTTCTGGTACACAGACAAAAGAAACAGAAGGCGGGAGCAATGGTGTTTTGTTGAAATAGGAATACTGCTGGAAAAGCAGTTTAAAGGTGAGAGTCAGGAGCAGAGACAGTTTGGTTTGCAAAATACCAATTTTGATGTGCATCTTAGAAGTGCCTAATAGGTAGCTGTGAATATGCTCCAGTTGCTCAGGAAGGAAGTGAGGGCTATAGACATGTGAGTGTCATTAGCATACAGGTGGACCTGGAAGCCATAAGACCAGATGGGATCACCTAGGGCATGGGTGTAGTTGGATAAAGCTGCACCAGTTTCTTTCATAGAAGTGGACAAGCACCTGATCCCAATCTGGGCTTAAATCTGCTTCATTGATCTAGTATTGGCCCATATGACAAACTCACATTGCTTGCTTTTTGCACTATGATTCTATCATAAGACTTGGTTTCTGTAGGACATGTCCATCTTTGATGTTTGTAAGGTAAGAAAAAAACACTTAGTTTGGTAATTAAGGCGAAGATAAAGACAGAAAAGAGAATGGCTGAGGGTTAGAGCCCATTATTGGATGAGAGGATGTCCTCTACCAGTACAGGATTGACCCAAGATAGGGAGACAGACGAGAAAGCAAGGTACTTCAGTCTAGATTTCTGTTATTCTCCATGTATCTTTTTGATAGAAATTGCATTGATTTTATCAATTAGTTCAAAAAATGATAGAATTAGTACATTTAACTACTTATCCATTAGCAAGGTACATGTCTAATTTTTTTTCTTATCTCATTGCATTGGTTAAGGCTTCATTGCAGATATTTGATTAAAAAAATATGCTGAGTACATTGAAGAACGACAAAAATATTTCAGCTGTCCTACTGGCTACAGATGACTTCAAGTGCTTTTTGGAAGGGCTTCAGATATTGTTCAGTGATAGAACTCTTGACCAACATGCACAAGCACCTGAGCTTAATCCTCAGCACCATAAGGTTTAAAACGTATTTTTGTAGCTCTGTATAGAAGTGACAGCCAGTCTATCACTGTCGTCACTAGCAGTCCCTACACACACATTTGACCCCACGTCACCTCTCCTACCACCCAGAGTCCATTGTAACCACCCGGACAGTGCTTCATAGGCTACCTCCCTGAAATAAAAAAACTTTCAACAAAATATATCTGCAAGGCCTTCTTTCTGCCACTCCTGCCCTGATATAATCACTTAAGTAGAAAAATAAAATGTCATCAGGTAACACTGACATCTTGGTGTCAGCATTCCAGGCTTGGGATGGCAGACTTTAGGACAAGAGCCTCAAGGTCACTAAGCCCCAACTCCACAATTCCCAGAGAGAGAGAGAGAGCTTCACAAGGTTATTAACCCTTAAGTGCTCATTCCTCACCTAAAACATGAGGATAACAGTGGTCCTTTGTGCCTGGGTTACCGTAAGGATTAAATGAATTAATGCACGTTACATGTCAGAAACAGCTCCCGACACAGTGATGAGGACAGTGATGGTGAAAATGGGGATGACGACGATAATGATGATGGTAGTGACAGTGACGAGCTGTGCCTGAGGATGCTGGTGACGAGGAGGATGAGGATGGTGATGATGAGAAGCCCTACTCGATGATGGTGGTAGCGACGATGGTGACTATGGTGATGGCTACACAAACTGAGCGTTTATCAACCCTCTTGGCTTCTCATCCACAGGTTTTCTTACAAGTCGTAGAAAAGAGCTTAGCTAGGGCACTTTGATGAGAGGAAACTATCTGTTCTTGGCTTGTCGCCTTTTTAATAGGCAAAATGTTAAGGGCAGTAATTCTGAGGCCTGGAGAGATTCCATCAGTTATTTATTTGGCTTTTTCTCCTGAAACCAAAACTTGAATTGGTAGCCTCATCTCCAATAAATTTTCCAGCAAAGCAAAGCAAATGGTTCCTGAACCCAGGTGATCTTGAATTCCGCATGAAGAACAATCGTCTCCATGAAAATCTTGCTTCTCTTCTCCTCTCTACCAAATCCCCTTGCCGTGTTGTTGGGAAAGTTCAACTACGTATTTTACCTCAGGGACAGACAGAATCTTCCACTACCCAGAAGTAGAAAAAGAACAAACTCCAGAACACCCCTACCCCTACCTTCATGCATACATATACACAGAGATACATAGGCGCACACATGCCTACACACAGGTACACACATATACATGAACACCACACGTGCATGTACATATTCAGGCACATGTTCGTAGACATAAATGCACATGGGCCCATACACCCACAGAAATATATATGCTCACACGTGTGTATACACACAGATACACATGTGTGTGACCTGTACACCTCCATAGACACAAGTGCACATGTGCCCATATATGTGTGTATGCATGCTCATTTTGTGGAAGGCATTATAGCTGAGTGGGATTTGAAGTGAGGGGTATACCTGAGGATAGGGACTCCCAGACTGCCGGCACAGAAACCTGAAATCTTCAAGCACTTACAGAACTCTTGACATAGTGAGGGAAGACTGTAAGAGCACGCCATTTGCCAAGCTTCAGGGAAGATGGCCCAGGCTGGGCTTCCTTCTCAGAGGAAGTTCTTATTACAGCATGATTGGAGAAACTGTGCCATTCAAAAGCACTGGTGTCCAGCCCTCCACCCTTGAACCTTTTTGAGCATGTCAGCTCGCCATGCCACCAGTGGCTTCCAGAACACATAGCCTCAGGTGACCATACAGGTCATCTGTGTGCTGGGCCCAGCACATCTTGCTCCAGGCTCCTTACACCCAGAGAGAAAATGGAAGCTGGCACAGGACTTGTGGCTGTCCTCCAAGGCTGACAGACGAGTCAGACTTCCAAGAAATGCTTCAGCTGCAATGTATCCAGCCAGATTTCCCCAGGTGCCAGCAACTTGCTTAGGTCAGAAGACAGGAAAGGCAAGGCAGAGGCAGCTGATGCAAGAGAGAAGAACCAGGGCTGGGTGGGAGGCTGACCTGTGCTCAGCACCAGATTTGCAGATGGGTTTATTGGGGACCATCAACCACAGCCTCGATGGATTCATCTGTAAAAATGGAGTCACTAACCAGTACCTGCCTCCCAGGGGTTTATGATGATCCAGCTAATTATGTGTGTAGCATGTGTCATGAGTAGATCACGTCTAGGTAGTGTTTCATGAGACTAAACCCCATGATGCTTCAGGTTTGCAACACTCAGGACAACATCATGGCTGCCTTCTGTCTGTCTGGTCCAGGCATGGATGACAGTGTATTTGCAAAGTCTGGTTTGTCTTATCCAGGAATGGACAGTGGTATAGATGCAGAGAGTCTCGTCTTCTGGGTGCTGAGAGGACAGTGGTTGAGATGGAGAGTCTCACTGCAGAAAGGGGCAGTTTGGTTGCTTGGGAATACAGCCAAGCATGCAGCAGTGTGCACTGGAAGGGCGCTGTGTGGGTCAGTGCGAGCTGCACACAGGGAAGAAGAGCATCTCAGGACAGGTCTAAAGACCCAGAACACTAGGTCGTTGGCCTGAGCAGGCAAGTCTTTGCTTGGCCCCTGTCAACTCTAGACATGGGAGCTAAGACTTAGGTGATGGAAGGAGTTCTGTCCAGAGAAGATCTGAGGGAAGAGCATGTGCAAAGGCCCTGAGGAAAGCTTTGGGTTTGACTAGTGTTGTAGTTACCTTCTTGTTCCCAGGATAAAGCACCCAACCAAAAGCAGCCGATGGGAGGAAAGGGCTTATTTTGGCTTACAGTCTCAAGGGAAAGCTCCATGATGGCAGAAGATAGCATGGCATGAGCAGAGGATTGACCTCACCTCTGCCACAGCAGGTGGAAAACAGTAGCAGGAGAGTCAGCCAAACTCTATCAAAGGGGAGCTGGCTGAAACATCCTAAGCCCAACCCCCCAAACAACACACCTCCTCCAGCAAGACTCCATCTTCCAAATTTCCAGCAGCTGAGGACCCAGCATTCAAAACAACATGACTTTATGGGGGGGGGGGGACATCTGAGTCAAACCACCACATTCTGCCCCTTGCCGCCACAAATACATGACCATCCTTGTTGTAAAACAATGCATTCCATTCAACATTAAAAGTCCCCATAGATTTTCAATTCCAGTACTGTTCAAACGTCTACATAGTCCAGGGTCTCTTAACTGTGAGCCTGCAAAACCAAAAACACATAATGGCGCAGAGGAAATATTCACACTACAAAAGATGACATTGGGCACAGCATGGGAAGATTGAACCAATGCAAGATCTAAAACAAATAAGGCAAACATCAAATCCTGTACCTCTATGTCCAACATCTATAACCAGTAACAAAGTCTCTGGGGTTCCAATTGTGTTCCTCCAGCTGAGCTGCCCACACTCGAGGGAAAACTCTAGACAGCAACTCTCCTTGGAAGCCTTCCCACAGTTCTGGTACCTTCCAAATTCCTGGGGTCTACACTGTTAACCACAGTTGGTCTATGCTATGACTCTGTCAGGCCTCTATTCAGGGACTGTGACCCTGCTCCACATTGCCTAGGGGCCATCTCCAAAACACTGCATTTCAAATCCAATGGCCCTTTGTTTCCTGCATTTGTTATATTCCCATAGTCCCAGGTAGGCCAGCAAATTTGCCAATCCATAGAGAAACAAAGTCAACATTGAAGAACAGAAAACTTCCTTCAGCATTCTGGCCCCTACTATTAAAAGTATCATATTATTTCTGCTGTCCCAATGCAGAACAGCTGGGCCAATCTCAATGCTGGTAATCTTTCAAACAATTGCAGCTGAATGGGTGCTCTCTCTAGGTCATAACTTTCACTTATTTCTGTACCATATCCTTCTGCTCACTCTGGTCCACTTCTTCTAAACTCAACTCTTCTTATGTTCTCAGGACACAAGAAGAATGCAATAAGCCACTCACACTAACTGCCTCAAGTCCAGTTCTGACAAAGTTCTCTTTCCCTTGTAAGCCAAGCCTACACAGTTCTTTCTGCATTTAGGTCTCTCAACTCTGACAAGAATAGTCCATCAAATTCTGCCTTCAGCACTACAAGGCATCTCTTAGACCAAAGTTTCAAATCCTTCCACATTTCTCCCACAAATCAGTTCCAAAAGGCCAAAAGCTAACCACAGTCAAGTTTATAGTAGCAGCAACTCCACTCAACTATTGTTAATCTTTTATTGTTTTATTCTCATTGTTGGCACAAAGTACCTGGAAAAAAGCAGGCAATTAGAGGAAAGTTGTTGTTGTTTGGTTTGGTTTTTTGGCTTACAGTCTCAAGGGGAGGCTCCACAGCAGCAGGTAAAAGCCACATGAGCAGGGCTGGCCGTGACCTCTGCCCAGCATGTGGACCACAGCAGCAAGAGTCAGCCAAACCCTGGCAAAGGGGAGCTGGTTATAACACCCCAAAGCCCACCCTCAACAACACACCTTCTCTAGCAAGCCTCCACCTCCCAAATTGCCATCACCTGGGGATCAAGCATTCAGAACACATGAGTTTTGGGGGACATCTGATTCAAACCACCACAGTTTGCTTATGGAGTGAAAAGCAAGTTAACAGGAAGGAGCTATGCTGACAAAGCATGAGTGTTCACAGGGGTGAGAGCAGGTCACTCACAGCTCCAAAGAACCAGTTGAGGAACTGAGCATTGAGCTTCAGGACAAGGAATGTCACTGACCACAAGGAAGACATGGCTTTCAGAAGATCACTCTACCTGCTGTTAAAATGATGTAGCACAGGGGGCCAGAGGGAGACAGGAATCCCACCTAGGGAGAGTAGAAAAATTGGGTGATCAACAGTGAGTGTGTGGGCTGGAAAAGCGTCCTAGAGAGGGAGGTGGGGACTGGCTTCCGGGTCACATTAAAGACATATGGTGAGTGTGACTGCAAACACATCCCTAATGCTTACAAGGAACTCCATTGATCTTAACCCATCAAACTCACAAGCCAATGTGAGGCAGGTTCTATTTCTGTCTGCTTTTTTGCTTGAGGAAGCTGAGGTTTGAGGCCAAATGCTATCAGCTTACTAATAGATTTGCCAGGAGAAGTAAAGGGGGGGAAGGTGTGATGGGGATGAGAGGGGCCAGGGAGACAGGAGAGGTCAGTGATGCAGCCCACTGTGCAGGCCGGGGTGTAGACAGTAGTAACGTCGTGTGCTTGACAACTGCACAGAGTCTATCATCAGTGTTCTTGTCACACAAAGTAATGAGAGCACGAGTTGATGGACATGTCATTTAGCTGAATAAACCATTCCACAATGCATATGTATATCAACTGCTGTACGATAGATAGATAGACATTCACATAGCAATTTAAAAATAATTCATGTAATAAAATAATTGAAAAATAAGACTTCAGGCTGAGATCTGTGTTTAGGAAGGCCTGCAGTAGGCTGCATTGACAAATGAGGTTGTGTTTCATTGACGTAAAAAATTCATTTCCTGCAGACACTATCTGTCCATCACAAGCCAGGGTGACCAGAGAGGTCAGGAGTGTGCAGGTAATCACAAAACACAATGAGGTGGGGCCAGGGCAGAGATCCAGAGAGAACTCTGTTTTGTCCTGAGTGGGCAGGGAAAGGTTATGGTCCAGATTGACCCCAGTGACGACCATATGCCACTCACTGGGCAGAACGTGGGCAGTGTTACCCTGTGCCTAAAAGAGACAGAGAGAGAGAGCTGGAGGTAAAGAGGGCACTGGTGAGGGCTGCAGAGGGTTCTTAAGTTGCCATAGAGATCATCTCTTCTTAATGGCAACAGGGGAGACACATCAAGAGAAAATACTAATGGCTGTGCCTCACAGAGAAAGAACAGAGAAGGGCCAGTGGTCTCAGCTGGATGAGCCTGCGGTCAGCCTTGGCCGGACACCTCAGAAAGAATCTCCTCCCTGCTGCCAGCCTGGCCGACTCATTGGCCCAGACAACAGGCCACGCCATGGACAGAGAAGACAGGGCCTCTTGACCAATCATACTATGAGTCTGAGGAATGGATGTACCACAGGAAATGCCAAGGAGAGGACCATAGCAAGGGCAGGACAGGAAGGCACATCACACTGGGCATGCTGGCTCATGGCTATGGCTCTGGTCTCAGTGTGAAATGAACACTTGTTCCCCAGCTAAGGGCGCCATCTGGGAAAAGGGTGGATTCTTTGGAAGGTGGAGCCTCACTGAAGGAAAGAGATCAGCAGGGGCAGGCTGTTCAGGTTATATAGCCTGGCCCCACTTCCTATCCATCTTCTCTTCCTGACTCCCATCCAGTGTGAGCAGCTCTGCCTCCCGCTCCTGCTGCCACACCATCCCCACTGTAGTGGAAAGCATTCCCTCAAACTGTAAGCCAGAATAAACCTCTCCTTCCTTAAGTTGCTTCTTGTCAGGTATTTGGCCACAGCAGTGATTAAGATAACTAATTCACCTGTAATCCTAGTTCTTGGGTTGCAAAGGGTGGTTGATTTCTGTGAGTTCAAGGCTATCCTGGACTACATAGAGACCAGGTCCTGCCTACATGTATGGGGCAGGGTCTTCTAGTCACAAGCATGTGACCACTTCAGGCCAGGCTGCCTATGACTGACCCCTGGACACTGTTACAGATGGGAGGTCTCCAAATAATCCAATGCTCATCCTTGAACAGAAAGTATGATGCAAGTGAACTTTTCTTTAAACTCAACTATATCAAGTTTAAAGGCCTTTCTTCATTCAGAGGTAAGCCTCTTCACTACTAGAATTTTCTGCAATTTACAACATGATACTGTTGATAAATAGCAGGTCTTTTTTTGCTTGTGTGTATGTATGTGTGTGGTGTATGTTCATATGTGTACATATACATGAATGTGAGGGTATGCATGTACATGTGTATGTGTGTATGTGGAGGCCAGAGGCCTTCCTCAGTCACTCTCCACCTTGATTTTTTGAAATAGGGTCTGACACTGAATCTAGAGCTCACCCATTCAGGTAGACTAGCTCACCAGCAAGTCCTAGAGATCTTCCTGTCTCTGTCTGCCCAGGGCAGGGATGACAGGCACTTACTACCATGCCTGGGTTTACATACGTGCTGGGAAGCCAAACTCAGGTTCTCTTGCTTGCATGGCAAGCACTTTATCATCAGAAACATCCCTCCAGTCCAGTAATAATAAGTCTGTTTAATGCCCTACACAGTGAATGAATTTAAAGAGATGCAAAGACAGAAGTGAGAATCCAGCTTTGGTCACCATACTTGTGTGTTCATTCATGTGGAATGCTCCGATCTGTGACACTCAAGCCTGGAAAGTGCCCAGAGCATCAACACGGGCAAGGAAATCAATGACCAGAGAGGCTGAGACACTCCAGCACACACACATGCACACATGTACACGCACACACGTACACACACACACACGCACAGCAGACACCCCGACACTCACACAGATGGTAATTCTACTCCAGTTGCCCCTGCACCTGGGTCCCTCCAGCTCTTTCTCACCCCATCCATGTCATGTGCTCCCTTCTCTGACTTGAAACAGCAAGGCAGCAGCCTCACCAGTCACTCACTGTCTACTCCCCAAAGAACTCCGGACACCTCTCCCAACACAGGTGCTCCTGGTACCCCAGCTTCAGTTCTGGGAGAACATGAGAGGAAGTTCAGTTGTGGGTGACTGGCTGCCTTGTTAACGCTAGCAAATGTAACTATCCTAACCTTAAGCCCACGAAGTCACATTTCCGCCAATTAATTAGGTAATTTGTTTCTTCAGGAGCCTCCACCATGAATTACCCATTAAATAAATATCTGATGCACTTAATGTTTGCCTGCGCCATCTAGCTGACATGGCAAGTGAGCGATAATTGCACATAAATACACTCCCTTTCGGTGGTGTTGATTCCCAGGGGCTGAGCAGGTTCACAGACTGACTGAGGTGAGCGTGGGAACACAAGGCTCCACCCACTGTGCTGATGGGGACGCTGGGAAAAAAAAGAAACAAGAATTACTTTGGTGCAAATGTGCCTTTTGGGAGAGTTGGGGATAGCTCGATGAGTAAAGTGCTTGCTTGCCATACTAGCACGAGGAGCTGAGCACCCAGAGCAGGCATGGGACATACACCTGTCACCCCAGCCCTGAGAAGGCAGAGATGAGAAATCCTAGGGCTTGCTGGCTAGCTAGTCTAACCAATCTGTGGGGTCCAGCCTCAGTGAGAGACCCCAACTCAGTAAGCAATGCAGAGGACTATTGAGAAAGCCATCCAATGTCCACCTCTGGCCTCCACAAACACACACACACACACACACACACACACACATGCATACACAAGCAGAAAAAAAAGTGTACTTTTTGGAGTTTAATGGATTCATTCAGTTGTAACTGTTTATCGCGTGTTCACTCTGCTTCATGGGCACGGCGAGATGGCACAGGCACGGTTTGCCCTGGCCTTCCATGGGCGCAGGGGGAGGGGATTTTCTCCATGTGCTGGTGCTGGGTTTATGGTGGATGAAAACCTCACAGGGGGAGTGGCCCTTCTCACCTTCCTGACACAGGCTACTGTGACACGGATGGAAATGCAGAGCACAAAGCCTGCCGTGTGTCCTTTAAAGCGAGTGGGAATGTTTTATGGGCGAATCAGAACTCTGAGTGGCACCTTACCCACTTACTAACTGCAAAGGAAAGGTCTATTTCAGGAGGAAAATCTACATTGCCTGTTTGCAATGTTCTGTAACTAACTCAGATGGGAGAACAGCCCTTCTCCTCACACAGCTGGGTAGGACATAGAATAGCTTGGACAGGTACTGACACTTGTCATTCCACTCCCTACTGGTGCTGTGACATTTGTCAGTCACTGGGTGTCCCCAGCCTATCGCTCAACCTGTAAGACTAGATGATATCTGGTGCCCTGCAGCCTCATCTTAAGGGTTGAAAGTCATGATATATGAAGCCCAGAAAGCAAACAGTGATGCCCAAACATCCCAACCAAAGCCCTCTTCAGAAGCTGCTCAGACATCAGCTCTGCACCCCGGCGCTGCTGACTCCTCACCCACCTGCGCAGACCCTGACCACAGACGAGAGCGCACAGCTAGAGGGTTGGCAGACAACATCCCACCTCCCGTCACTGCACTAAGATACCAAGAAATCATTTCTCTCGGAAGCAGAATCTCCTGGTATCTAAGAACTCAACCACCAGCAGGGCATCTCAGACCGGCAGCCTGGCGAGGCAGCAGCCACGGCTGCTCTGTGGCCTGTAGTCCTGCATCGGTTCATTTTCAGGAGAACTTGGGAAACCAGCTCCAGTGGTTCTCACCTGATCAGAAGGCACCCTTTCCAGGGGAGCCCTCAGGGACGCCTGCCGGTTGACCTTTGTGGCAGAGGGAGGAAGAGGATTCTCAGGTTGGCTCTGCATGGCTTCAGTTGTGGTTTTGACTCCACTAGGACTATTCACAGGCCTGCTGCAAAGGATTAATGAGTTGATATTTGTAAAGTGATTGGAAGTAATCTGATGAAAAGCACGTATAAATACAAAGCACTATGATTAAGTCTCTCAGGAATAATAAAATGTGTGGTGACATGTCTGTGGTAATCTATACTTAATTATCTAATTTTCTGATGCCCAGAAGGTACGCACAGGCTCAGCTGAGTAACCTGTAGGCAAGATAGTCACTCCGTGAGGTCACTGGTCATTAACATTTAATCACGTCCCATTAAAAAGTAAAGCTTCTGTTGTTTTCCCCAGAGCTTACCAACATGTGCATCTGGTGAGGTATGAAATCATATTGGGTTGGTAAGAAGGACAGGTTTCCTGTCATGCTCGCCCAGCCCTCTCCACCCAAGCACCTGCTAGGCCATCAGAATTGCATGAGGTGTGTCCCCATCTTTGCAGGGAAGATAACGACTGGTGTGCAATTACCTGCTAAACTGCAAGGACAACTCCTCGCTAGAGGGCCGTGGACAGCAGGAGCAGTTTACAAAGCCACCCTTAGTCCCAACACTGCCCTCTTGGCCAGTGCCGGGGGAGGGAGCGTCCCGTAGGTGTTTCTGAACACACAAACAGGTCAGAGGGTGGGAGAGCCCAGAGGCCCCAGGGCTGTTTGTGGAGGAAAGGGGCCTCTGGAGGCCCTTGAATAAGGGCAGTCTGGCCGACAGCAGAACCCAGGAAGTGAGCCTGGGCTCTGAGTAAGGAAACTGGTTTGGCTGCTTCTGGAGCAGGGCCAGGGACCTAATGGTGAGTCATAGCAGAGGCTGACCTAGAGGCCCCCAGAAGGCTGGTGGCTCCTGGCTCTGTTTCCTCTAACAGTTCTTTTGTCCTGACATTTGGACACAGCAAAGACCTAAGTCATAGGAAACGCCCTACCCCACTATATTCTGCTTCCAACACCTCTGGTCTCTGCACCCTAAAAAGGCATTTCTGAATTTATCTTAGGCTGTCCTCCAGCCTGACCTTGGCACGGTGTAGTACTGGTGACAGACGTCACCTACTCTGGCCTACCCCAACCTTTACGCAGCATCCTTGGGGAGCCACAGCTACACCTAGCCTGGGAGGATGCTGCTTCCGGAAAGAACGACCTCCCCCTGCCATGCCATCTAGGGCAGGGCCTCTGCTCCCTCTTTTCTCCACGTGCCCTTTGCCTCAGCTTGCTGCCCTACCCTTTCTAGTCATGTGAAGGGAGTTACCTCTTTAAATATCCTGGTTTCTAAAATGTTGGCCCGATAAGCGACTATTTTTTTTTAATGTACTCCTTAAAGACTGCAGGAACTCTTCTGGAATAGCTAGGGTTGCCAAGGTGTCTTTTGATAATAAGGACATCCTATACAGATAAAGCCACTAGACAGTGCAACCTTCTCCAGGCTCCTCCCTGCTCTCCAGGTCAAGACCAGATCATGGTCTTCCTCAGTAATTCTCACACATGCCACCCTCCCTGGGCTTCATGCATGGCTGGGCTTCCCTTGAGACCTTGGCCCTGGGCAAGAAAATGTCTCCAACCCCTCCAGTGTGTTGCCTTTCTCACTCAGGGAAGTAGGTGAGTCCACTGAGGGCCAAGAGTTGGGAGTAAATGAAGCAGTCTGAACCTCCCCTCCCTGCGAAGGCTTTCTCTTGAGGGACCAGCAGGCATAAGTGAGCGGCAAGGCCACAGGGCAGATGTCCCTGCTCCCCCAGCCCAGGCGGCCAGTATGACTGTAGTGTGGCATTGCAGTTCATTTTGATTTTATCCTAGAAGGTCATCCTAGAAGCTCCTCCTAGAAGGTCACGACTCAGTGATGACCTCAACACTCTCACCCTCTGAACAGAAAATGCATGGGCATCCCTGGGCCAAAACTCCTTCCCTGGCAGCAGGAAGCCACTCCTCTCTGTCCTGAACCCTCAGCCTGATAGCTGCTGCCGTCCTCAAGATTCCTGAGATATGGCTCCTGCCCCATGCAGACCCTCACTCCACTCCTCACCCCACCACCAGTCTTCAGGCAGGGTCCATCGCCTCTGCTCCCTCCAACGGCTTCCCTGGGGTCCAGTCAGTAGGGTGCTGGGTGGGGAAGGAACAACCAAAGTGCCCACAGCAGGCTTCCTGATGGCCATGCCAATCCCCTCTGGCTCAGTGTTGGGCTGCGCATGAGCTCCTGGCTGAAGGGGCTGTCTGGGGGGAGTGGAACTGGTGTCCTCAGGCGGGTAGCTCACCCGCAGTGGAACTGCCTCAGTGCGGGTACGCTACACCCCGCAGTGGAACTGTCCTCAGTGCGGGGTAACGCTCACACCCCCGCAGTGGAACTGTCCTCAGTGCGGGGTAACGCTCACACCCCCGCAGTGGAACTGTCCTCAGTGCGGGGTAACGCTCACACCCCCGCAGTGGAACTGTCCTCAGTGCGGGGTAATGCTCACACCCCCGCAGTGGAACTGTCCTCAGTGCGGGGTAACGCTCACACCCCCGCAGTGGAACTGTCCTCAGTGCGGGGTAACGCTCACACCCCTGCAGTGGGACTGTCCTCAGTGCGGGGTAACGCTCACACCCCCGCAGTGGAACTGTCCTCAGTGCGGGGTAACGCTCACACCCCTGCAGTGGAACTGTCCTCAGTGCGGGGTAATGCTCACACCCCTGCAGTGGAACTGTCCTCAGTGCGGGGTAATGCTCACACCCCCGCAGTGGAACTGTCCTCAGTGCGGGGTAATGCTCACACCCCCGCAGTGGAACTGTCCTCAGTGCGGGGTAACGCTCACACCCCTGCAGTGGGACTGTCCTCAGTGCGGGGTAACGCTCACACCCCCGCAGTGGAACTGTCCTCAGTGCGGGGTAACGCTCACACCCCTGCAGTGGAACTGTCCTCAGTGCGGGGTAATGCTCACACCCCCGCAGTGGAACTGTCCTCAGTGCGGGGTAACGCTCACACCCCCGCAGTGGAACTGTCCTCAGTGCGGGGTAACGCTCACACCCCCGCAGTGGAACTGTCCTCAGTGCGGGGTAATGCTCACCCCCCTGCAGTGGAACTGTCCTCAGTGCTGGGTAATGCTCACCCCCCTGCAGTGGAACTGTCCTCAGTGCGGGGTAATGCTCACCCCCCTGCAGTGGAACTGTCCTCAGTGCGGGGTAATGCTCACCCCCCTGCAGTGGAACTGTCCTCAGTGCGGGGTAATGCTCACACCCCCGCAGTGGAACTGTCCTCAGTGCGGGGTAATGCTCACCCCCCTGCAGTGGAACTGTCCTCAGTGCGGGGTAATGCTCACCCCCCTGCAGTGGAACTGTCCTCAGTGCGGGGTAATGCTCACACCCCCGCAGTGGAACTGTCCTCAGTGCGGGGTAATGCTCACCCCCCTGCAGTGGAACTGTCCTCAGTGCTGGGTAATGCTCACCCCCCTGCAGTGGAACTGTCCTCAGTGCGGGGTAATGCTCACACCCCTGCAGTGGAACTGTCCTCAGTGCGGGGTAACGCTCACACCCCTGCAGTGGAACTGTCCTCAGTGCGGGGTAATGCTCACACCCCCGCAGTGGAACTGTCCTCAGTGCGGGGTAACGCTCACACCCCTGCAGAGGGTTTGCTCACACCCCTTTAAATGAAGCTTCTGGGACATGCCAAGCAACGGTGGTGCTCCTCCCCTAAACTCCTACTGTTTATTTTGGAAATCAGGCACCTGCTTCACAGCCACACATCCTGTCCCCAAGTGGCCGTGTCAGCTCTTTTAAGGACATGCTGACACCTGTCAGTGTGGGCCACAGCACCCAGCACAACGGTGCAACCCACACCACACACACAAGCACATGCCACATACATGCATGCACAAAAGCTATACACACAACATACAAAGCAAACACATGTACATAACACATAGTTGACATACACAAACATACACACACAAATCACAGAAACATACATGTACATACATCGCATACTCCATACATGCAAACTTACACTTGTGCACATACCACACAGACACATACATACCTACACAGCACATGCTTCACACACACAAGCACGCACGTCATACAGTTTACACACATAAAAACATACGTAGCCCACTTCACATGAAAACACATACATATGCACCACACTCAACATTCACACACATGTGGTTTACGTATATATGTACACATTGTGCACACACAAGTGCATGCATACAATCACACACCTACCATCTTCGTTGCTTTGGTGCTCTCACATGTGCACAAAGGCTCCAGCCCGCCTCTCCTTGGAGGGTGGAGCTCAGCCCCTGCCCTTGGCAGAATGGGCCCGCACTGCTTGCACAGAGAAGAGATGCCTCAGTGTCCTTCTCCTCAGCAGCCACACCAGGCTCCATAGCTTTCTTCTCCTAGGGAAGAGTAGAGCCCTACCCTGGCCATGGCCATGGGCTCCATGCCAGCCATGTCCTTGGGTGGCCACAGTCCTGACTGCGACCTCATGAGACCCTGAACCAACGCTCCCAGGGGAGCCACTCCTGAACTCCAGGCTCTCAGAAACACCACAAGGTGTTGTTTGTTCTTTTAGGGTGTGAAGTGCTGAGCTGGAGTATTAAGAGACAGACACTTCACACTGGCCTGGATGCATCTGAGCCCTGGAGTCGGCTATGCTGTGGATCCTCTACACTCCCAAACGCTCAAACGCGCGCCCAAAAGTCGCCGAGTCAGCAAAGCACGTGCGTACCGCGACACGGTTCACCGGCTAAGCTAGGGCGACAGCTAGATGTCCATAAACAGAGGACTGGGTAAGGGGAACTTACGTACACCATGGAACCTTTCAGCCATAAAGAAGAATGAAATTACATCATTTGCAGGAAAATGGGCATAACAGGAAATAGTTGTGTTGGGCAAACGGAGTGAGTCTCAGAAAGATAAATAGATGTTCTCTCTCGTTTGTGAGTACTGGATATTAGAGATCCATCAAATCATATACACACTGATGGCATGAAGCAGACTGTCTGGGAAACAAAGCCACTAGCGGGAGTCGGGGGGGGATAAGGGGGGGCAGCAAGGTATGGGGGATTTGCTCAAAGTACATTACACACTTGCGTGAAGATGGCCTCGTGTAACCCTGTATAATAAAAAATAAATAAAGCTCCTGTGCTCAGGGTTTGGTCCCCAGGCGACGGTGCGGTTGAGCGTGGTGCAAACTGAAGGGGGTGCTGGCTGGAGGAAGTAGGTCACCGGGCCTGTCTTTTGTGTCAGGGTTGTTTTTTTTTTTCCTCTTCTCAGTGTTCTGACAAAATACCTGGTGGAAACAACTTAAGGGAGAAAGAATTAATTCTGGCTCGGGTTTTCGGGGGTTCAGGGCAGGGAGGCAGAGCTGCATTTGTGGCTCTGTCCACAGCAGCAGGCGGAACGCAGAGAGCCAGACTGGAATCAGGGTTGTTCTGTTCTTTCAAAGTCCCAGCACCAGTGACCCGTGTCATCTTGCCAACCCCCACCTCCGTAACCCAGAACAGTGTCACTAGTTGGGGACCAACCGTTCAAACACATGAGCTTGCAAGGGGTACTTCACACTCAAACCAAAACACCCTGAAAGGACTCATCTGCCCCTCTCTCCCTGTTTCCCCACCTCACCCTTCTTTCTACCACCATGTTTTGTCCTACCAGGGCCCTATAAAAAGTGGGTCCAAGGGATCATGGACCAAAATCTCTGAAAACATGATCCAAGATAAAGCCTTTCACCCTTAGGTTCTTTACCTCAGAGACTTGCTCTAGCAATGGAAGCTGCACTTCCCACCATAGCCATGGTTACCTACAGCAACACTGTACAGTAAAAATTTGCATCCATTTTTCTTCCTGGGCTATTGAGTTCTGGAAAGCAGGGATACAGAAAGAAGACAAAAGCCAAAAGCAGCCTGTCCCTGGGATGGAGCCCCCCACCCCCCGCCACAGCGCCAGCCCACAGCCTCCAACGAGAGCTCACCTCACATGGGGTATATAGCCTATACTCCCTCTTAGACACATTCTCTCACACCTCCACAAAATGGAGAAAAATACTCAAGAGAGTCATGGAGGGTCTGTCATCAAGACAGGCAAACTTTCTCTGTAAAACACCAGACACTAGGAGCCCTAAGAAATGACGGTGAGCGTGGCCAGAGCCTCCTGTGGAGTACTTTGTTGGTTGGTTGGTTTCAAGGCAGGATCTCACTCTAGCCCAGACTGACCTGGAACTCACTCAGTAGCCCCAGATTAGCTTTGTGCTCATGGTGATCCTCCTACCTTAGCCTCCCAAGTGCTAGAACGAAAGGCCTGTGATACCATGTCCAGCTGGAGTACTTTTAAAATATTTTATTTTCATTTATTTATTTATTTGACAGAGAAAGAGAGAGAGAGAATGGGCGCACCAGGGCCTCTAGCCCACTGCAAACGAACTCCAGACACATGAGTCCCCTTGTGCATCTGGCTAACGTGGGTCCAGGGGAATCGAACCTGGGTCCTTTGGCTTTGCAGGCAAGTGCCTTAACCAGTAACCCATTCCTCCAGCCCTGGAATATTTTTTTTAATTTCTTTTAAAAAATTGGAGCACACATGGAGAGAGAGAGAGAGCACAGATGTGTCCCTCTATGTACCTGTGTGCAGAGGCTACTGGAGGAAGTCCTCTATCAGTATTTTGCCTTATTTTCTTGAGGCAGAGTTTCTCACTGGACCTGAAACTTGTTTTTTCTCAGATAGACTAACCATCAAACCCAGTAATCCTCCTGCCCCCCCCCATACCCAGCATCAGTGCTAGGATTATGAAATGCATGGCCGTACTCAGTTTTTATATGGGTGCTGGGAATTGAACTCGGGCCCTCATGCGTGCATAACTCTCACCCAGTGAGCCACATCACTAGCCTCTGTTGAGGATTTTTCTTGTTTAACAATTTTGAAGCCAGGTGTGGTGGCGCATGCTTTAGTCCCGGCACTTGGGAGGCTGAGGTAGGAGGACTGCTATGAGTTTGGGGCCAGCCTGAGACTACATAATGAATTCCAGGTCAGCCTGGGCTACAGTGAGACCCTACTTCAGAAAAAAAATCAAAATATTTACCCTCCCACCCACCACCCACTTTTGTCCCCTCATCTCCTTCCACTGGACCTCTACTTTTTTCCCTGCTATTCCCTCTTCTATACTGATATCTTGTTTTTGCCCCCCCTCCATTACCTACAACAACCTGTTGATGGGCCTAATTTTATGCAGGTCTTGTGAAGTAAGAACAGCCGCTATGAGGTCATGAATACAACCACTTTATTTCTGGGGGACAGCATTCCAAAGCACTCCTCCCCATCCCTTGGCTCTTACATTCTTTCCACTATCCCACTATAGACCCTGAGTCACTGGAGGGTGTGAGAGATTTCTCATTAAGTGCTGAAGACTCAACTGCTACTCCTGTCAGCACTTTGATGAGTTTCAAGTCTCCCCTGCAGTCAGTGCCACCTGAAAAGAGACTTCCCTAACAAAAAATGAGAGGAACACTAATATATTTGCATAAACAAGTATTTCGAGAGCAATTGGATGGGCATAATATATCCATGTTGCCAAATAAGAGTAGTATCTTCCCCTTAGGGTTTGTGACCTTCTTAGCCATAGGCTTTTGACTAGGTTTTCAGTATCAGGCATGAATTTGCTCCCATGGAGCAGGCATTTAAATTGAATTCGAGAGCCATTGGTTACTCCCATACCAGACATAGCACTGTTGCACTAGTGGGCACCTTTTACCTGGCTGGCTAGTTGTGTTGCTTGCAGGGTCCACTGCTGCTTAAGACCACTGATGACTTTCCTCCTCCAACAGGCTGCGTAGCTCTTTCCAGCCCTGTGACCACTCGTCAGCAGGGAGGAAGCTTCCAGCTAAATTCTCGCTGATTTCTCAGTGTCCTGCAACTGAGGCAGTGGTATCTTCAGCAATAGGGTCTTACCATCTAGTTTTGGTGGGCAACCAAGAACCTTGGCAATAGCCTGTAATGTTTTGGGGACCTCAGGAACCTCATTGATCAACACCTTACTGGGAGGCATCCCATCCCTAACAATGAAATTTTTCTGTGATAATCTGTACCTTCTGGGCATGCCATTTATACCTGCACAAGGTACGACTGCTCAAACTCTTTTCTAAACTAATCATTTTTTTTTTTTTAGTTATCTTACAAAGAAGTAGGTTACCATATGGCTTATTCATAATTTGTTTAGTTTTGAAGTTTTTTTAATTATTTGGGTGTGTATATGATGTATGGGTGTGTGTGTAAGAGTGCAGGTGCGCATACACCACAGTACAAGTGTTACGGTCAGAGGACAACTTTGGGTATTGTCCCTTGCCTTCCATCTTATCTGAAGTAAGACCTCTTTTTTTAATTCTTTTTTTTTTTTTTTTTTTTTTTTTTTTTTTTTGAGGTAAGGTCTCACTCTAGCCCAGACTGACCTGGAATTCACTACATAGTCTCAGGGTGGCCTCAAACTCACAGTGATCCTCCTACCTCTGCCTCCTGAGTGCTGGGATTAAAGACATGCGCCACCACGCCCAGTGAGGCAAGACCTCTTGTTTGTAAATTGTGCGCCAGGCCAGCAGGCCTCAAGCTTCTGGGAAGTCTCCTGTCTCCACTTCCCATCTCACTCTAGGTGTTTGGGATTACAGGTAAGTGCTACCTCATCCAGCTTTACAGCTGTTCTGGGGAGCTGAACTCCGGCCATCACACCTACAGAACAAACACTTTCATTTACTGACCATTGACCCAGACCTCCTGTTGAGTTCAGGCAGCTTTACAATGACAGCACCTCCTGGGTGTCCTGTCCCCACCAGAAAAGCCACAGCCTGCATTCAGGTACCAGCTTCATTCTTATTAGAGAAGACAGAGCCCACGGCACAGCGATGCCCTGGTCTTGTCCCCACCTCACAGCTTTGTAGGGGTCCTTCCTCCAGAGAGGGGGGCAAAGTGGGAAGACATCACACAGCTCTGTGGGACAGCATTTTCACTTCATTGTTCCTTACTTGGCAAACTCATGCTGAGTCCTAAGCACCAGGCACTTAGCTGCGACAAACCCCCCTCAAGGGAACCCCTGATCCCATGGTGGAAATTGACAAGCAAATGAACAGATGGTGGTGGCTGCTAGGGAGAGAGATTGGGAGGACAGAGCAGGGGACATTGGAACACAGACTGAGGTAAGTGGGCGGCTGAGAGGGTGTCTGGGGACATCCCAGCATGAAGCGGCCAGTGTTGTTCGAAGAAGAACAAGAATGCCAGTGGCCATGTGGACAGGCCAGGAGCCGGGAGCGGGCAGGAGGGTGGGAGTGGTGTGATCCTGTGGCCGTCTGCAGAGAGGCTTATGTAACAAGTACTGGAGAGGGAAGCGTGGCTAGCAGACCTAGTCTCACAGGCTGAGGCTGGGGTACAGCATGCTCACCCCCCTGAGGTGGCAACATCCCCTGTATCCTCACAGCCCTCTGCATGAGAATCCTAATTTCCTATAAGGTCACCAGGAGGCCAGTATGAAATGCCTCCTTCTGTCTTAGCTGCGTATGTGAAAATTGTCCAAGCGCAGTGATGTATTGCTTAAAGGCAAGGATGTGTTCTGAGAAATGTCCACCGAGCCACTGCATCTCTATGTGAGCAACACAGACAGAACGTCTGCAAACCCTCACGGTATGGCGGCCGCAGGTCCTCTCAGCGGTCCAGTGTTGTGTGGACGTGGCGAAGCATTCGTACGTTCTGAGGTCTGTGACTACGACTTCAACACAAAAATTGCGGGGAGAGGACACAGTCCAGCACGGAACAGATTTTATATGAGCTACCGCATCCCTGCACAGAAAGCGGACTCTGGGCAGACTGCTCTACCTGGCTGAGCTTCAATTATGTCCTCCCCACAGCTTTAGAGGATGGGGTCTGCCCAGCAGGACTGGCATCACAAACAGGACCTGCTGCCAGAACGGCCAGGAGCAAAGGGAGAAGCTCTGAGGACACCAAAGCCCTGTGTGGCTGCAGGTCCCCACCCAGGTTCCTGGAACAGGTGCCTGCCACTGCTAACTGGCCACAAAGCCCCAGGATGCCAGGGCCTGTTGGCGAGAACAGCCCCTCTCCACGGTGCACTGTGCACTATCTTTTCTCCCTTTCTATCTCTATCTCTCCACCTGAATCTTTCTCTGTCTCTCTCTGTGTGCCTGGAACACAGCAGGGCTCAAGCGTTCTCTAGAAAATGGGGCTTTTGCAAGCACTGATGAGGCCAGCCCAGCATTGGGAGCCATTAGATCCACAGTGCTAATGAACGTGTTAATGGTGCTAATTACCACAGTCATCAATTCATTAGTTAACGGGCCTGTAGCATATCAGGATTGACAGATTGTTTGGTCTGGTCTTTATGTGCTATCTAGGGGTCTCAGAATGCTAAGGGCCTAGCCTTAGATCAAGTCCCAGAGGCCTCAGCTAAGGGCTGACTAGGGAGCTTAGGAAGGCCTCCCCTGCACAAAGTGAAACTGGCATGAATTCTCAAGCATCGCCTGCTCTGAGACCCATGCAGGAAGATTCCAAAGGCAGATGCAGCTGGCTGTTGAAATTGCTGGCTAGACTATGAAACAACCCACTCCAAACCAAGCAGGAGGGGGACCAGTGTCTGGAGAATCTAAATGTTTGGACAACTTTGTCACCCTGGTGGATGACATGAGTCTAGAGGCAGACATCAGTTGAGAGCCCATGGTGGTCCCACAGCCCATGCCTGGAGAGCATAGAGGCAGGATCTGAGCTCAGAGTTACCTCAGGGGACTGACAAGATGTGGTGTCCAGGGAAGAACAACCTTGAAGAGATGGGCCAGCCCACCCCAGCATGGGGAGCCATTAGATCTATAGGCAGGCCAGACACGGTAACAGAGACCCGAGGACTCAGTGGCCAACCATGGGTGCTTGACTCTTGCTCAGGCAGAGTGCACAGAGGATGATCTTCTCCGTGGATGTGGGGGATTCTGGGACCCGAGACATCCATCATTTGTCCTTTGTTTAAGGTATTGGGGAGAGAATTTGGGTTTTTCTAATTTTATTTATTTATTTATTTGAGAGAGCAAGAGAGAAAGAAGGAGAGGGAGAGAGAGAATGGGCATGCCAGGACCTCCAGCCACTGCAAATGAACTCCAGATGCATGTGCCACCTTATGCATCTGGCTTACATGGGTCCTGGGGAATCAAACCGAGGTCCTTTGGCTTTGCAGGCAAGAGCCTTAACCACTAAGCTATCTCTCCAGCCCTCATTTGACTTTTCTGTCTCCTAGGGATTGTGGGCATGGATGGCCAATGGAGGGAGAAAGTAGTGTGAAGAAGCCCCCAGCCCTGTGTAAAACACCCCTGTCCATTCCCAGGGGAGACTGTGATGGGCTGGACTGCACCATCCAGCCTTGTTCTACAAGTAAGGAAATAGGTGTGTTTGTGTGAGCAGCTGTCACCTCCGCACATGGCATCTACGCTGGCATCCTGCTCTCCTGACTCCAGATGGAGAATCCAGAGGGTAGAGGGTTATGGATCCTCCCATCACACCATGAAAGCTCCTCACCACTCAAGACAGGTTGAGTGTCCTGATGGTTATGAACCTGTTGCTGGCCTGAATGTGGAGCCCAGAGTTACCCCACTCAACCTCAGCTCCCCATCAGCAGAGCAGCGCTGACCCACTGGGCATGGCACCCACCGGACAGCATGCGAGCTGTGAGCCAGTATCACATGGCAGGGGTCCAGGTGTTTCTCACTACAAGCAGCAGGCAGGGAGAAGGACGTCCAGTGACAGTCTGAAACACTTCGAGGCCCATTGCAGGAGTACACCATGGATCATTGCCAAACATGGAGGCTTTCTCAGACGCCCATGGTCCAGCAAGTGGTCCGTGGTATCTCGTCTCATCTCCAAGGATCCTCCCCTCTCCCAACTCCAACTGGATCCATCTACCAGCTAACAATTGCTGATGAGCTGGTATGGAACATCCAGAAATGGCATTTCAGCCTAAATAACACTGAGGGGAGACATTCCTGTTGCTGGGAGACAAAGGAGACCTCTAGGACAAGAGAGATAGGAGGTCTCACATCCCTGTAAATTTCCACTTAAGAGTGGTCCTGAAAGGCACTTCAGACTCAGGCTGGGGACACAGCTCTCAGCTTTCCCCTTGTCCCTTCCCGTGTGTGCAATGATAGCTGACCTTGATAGAGTGCTTTCTGTAGGCATGTTTTTAGTAAGTCACGTGGGTGAGCAACCACGAAGGAGGGTATGGTGGTCGGATTCAGGTGTCCCCCATAAACTTGGGTGTTCTGAATGCTAGGTTCCCAGCTGATGGGGACTTGGGAATTAACACCTCCTGAAGGCAGTATATTGTTGGGGCTGGGCTTATGAGTGTTATAGCCAGTTTCCCCATGCCAGTGTTTGGCACACTCTCCTCTTGCTATTGTCCACCTTATATTGGCCATGGGGTGATGTCCACTCTCTGCTCATTTCATCCCTTTCCCCTGCCATCATGGAGCTGCCCCTCAAGCCTGTGAGCCAAAATAAACCTCTTTTTCCCACAAGCTGATTGGGGTTGGGTGATTTCTACCAGTAATGCAAACCAGACTGCAACAGTAAGGTGGTACTGAGGAGTAGGATTGCTGCTGGACACATGACTGGTTGCTTTGGCCTTTTGGAGCTGATTTTCAAGAGGAATGTGGAAGGATTTGAAACCTTGGCCTAAGAGATGCCTTGCAATGCTTTAAGTACAGCCTGATGGAATATTCTGGTCAGAATTGAAAGATCTGAATGCAGTAAGAACTATGGACTATGAGGTTTGTCTTATGAGGGTGAGAAAGAGCTTTGCCTGGACTGGGCTAGCAGTTTGTGTGGGAAGCTTGCTGTTATGCCTGGGTCCTGAGAAGTTGTGCAGGGTTGCTTTGCATAGAAATGAACTGGTGTTAGCAGAGGGATATGGCACAGAAAAAAAAAAAGAAAAAAGAAAAATCTTTGAGTGAATTGCTGCCCATTCAGCTGCAATTGAGAGATTACAACCATTGAGATTGGGCCAGCTGACCTGCACTGGGGCAATAGGAAGAATGTAGACTCTTTTGAAGGGGCCTGAGTGCTCAAGGAGTGTCCTGTTCTTCAAAGTCTGCTTTATTCCCCCCTGGATTAACAAATTGGCACCCTACCTGGTATTGTGGAGTATAAGAAATGCTGGAAAGAGGGTCATTGAGTTTGCAACACGGTCTTGTGTTTTGGAAATGGCCATGGGCAGTATGAAGCAGGTTTGCTGGATGCCTGCATGGAGACCCTATGGGGCCATTAGGATGAACCGTGGATTACAGTGGAGACCCAGTGGAGATGCCAGGACCATGAGATGGCTGCTAGCCCCAATGAAGTTTACCAGGACTGTGAGTAGCCTAGCTGGAGGGGCGGAATTGGAATGCCAAAGACTTGTTGCTGGTTAGAATTACCAGACTTGGAGATTTGTCACTGGCTAGAGTTGTTGGACTTGAAGCTACAGAGTTTGATGTTTGCTCTGGTTATTTTAAATATTTATTTTTATTTTTATTTATTTGAGAGCGACAGACAGAGAGAAAAAGAGGCAGAGAGAGAGAGAGAATGGGCACACCAGGGCCTCCAGCCACTGCAAATGAACTCCAGATGCAGGCGCCCCCTTGTGCATCTGGCTAACGTGGGTCCTGGGGAATCAAGCCTCGAACCAGGGTCCTTAGGCTTCACAGGCAAGCGCTTAACTGCTAAGCCATCTCTCCAGCCCTGCTCTGGTTATTTTAAATCTTGTATTGATTCAGTATTTCTTTACTATGCCCAATGCCATCTTTTGCAGTGTGAATGTTTATTCTGTGCCATTATGGGTTTTCTGGGGACTTTTTGGCATTATGGCTCAATTAAGAGATCTTGGACTATGGGGATGTTTGAACATCATTGGAATTGATAAAAATTATGGGGATTTTTAAAGTTGGACTGAATGCATTGTATTTTACATCATGTATGGATATCAGTTTATGGGGTCCAGGGGTAAAATGTGTTGGTTTGATTCAGGTGTCCCCCATAAGCTTAGGTGTTCTGAATGCTAGGTTCCCAGCTGATGGAGATTTGGGAACTAACACATCCTGGAGGCAGTGTGTTGTTGGGGGCGGGCTTATGTGTGTTATAGCCAGTTTCCCCGTGCCAGTGTTTGGCACACTCTCCTGTTGCTATTGTCCACCTGATGTTGGCCAGGGGTTGATGCCCACTCTCTGTTCATGCCATCGTTTTCCCCTGCCATCATGGAGCTTCCCCCTTGAGCCTGTGAGCCAAAATAAACCTCTTTTCCCCACAAGCAGCACTTGGATGGGTGATTTCTACCAGCAATGCAAACCAGACTGCAGCAGTAAAGGACTTCACATAAGGAAGCCCTGGGTGAAGAGAGCCCTTCTTCTTCCCACTTGGCTGCCAGAGCCGCTTGCTGCCTTCCAGCACCGACTGAAGACCAGCGTCAACTGAAGACCCAGCGGCTCCTCAGGAAGCCTCCAGGCCTTCCAGCGCCACCTGCAGTGCTTGGGACTTCTAAGGCATCTGGCCACATGGACTGAGCAGCTACCAGGTCCCTTGATTCTCAGGCCTGCAACTGCTATTGGACTACTGTAAGATAATCCAATAAATTCCCTTTTTAAAATAATTCATTCTAGCAGTTCTGTTCCTCTAGAGAACCCTGACAAATACAGAGGGTGTTCTTGGTGTCCCCACTAGCAGACAGGAGAAATGAGGACAGACCAGTGAACATGCTCTGGTGGACCAGCATGGACATCTGAACCCAAGTAAGCTGGCTGTGTCACTCACAACAAGAGCCCTTTCCCCTAACACCATAGCTTGTCAGTCTCCTATACCTCTGAGCCTTGATCCTTCTCCAGGTTCAACACCCCCTTTCATGGACTGTCACACCACTGTAGACTCTCAACAGATGTTTCTGCATCCCAAGAATATGACAGTTACTGGGAAGCTTAGCAAAAGCAACCATGTAATGTTAATTCCACACAGGGGAAAGCAACGAAAAATTGCTGTAAACAATGGCAGTCAGTTCCTGCTGGCAGAAGGAATGCGTGAGCATCAAATGATAAACACGGCTCCTCTGCGTCTGCCCGCACTGCAGCCAGCTGCCTGAAGCCTCTGGCCATGGCCTCTTCATCAACCGGTCAGGGCAGACCTCATCTGCTGTGGGCCTGTGTGGAGAGACTCCTTACTGAACAGGAAGTGATGACTGGTTAACACGGATCCCAGCCATCAGCATTGCGAGTCAGCCAGAGCAGAGCTGAACCAACACTTCCATTCTCTCCATACTACATATCATGGACTTCCAGAGCCTAGGAACCTTAGAAAAGGCCCTCAAAAAAGTGCGGTGGGAGGAGGGGTTTTGAAAACAGTGACACCACTAATGAAAAACAAATGGCAAACACACACTTAAGAAAATGTTCATCATCCCTAATCATCAGGGAAATGCAAATTAAAACAACTATGAGATTCCACCTTACCCCAATAAGGATAGCAAACATCAAAAAATCAAATGAAAATAAATGCTGGCAAGGATGTGGAGAAGTAGGAACACTCATCCACTGTTGGTGGGAATGTAAGATGGTACAACCACTTTGGAAAGCAATATAGAGACTTCTGAAAAAGCTGAGTATAGAGGTACCAACAGGCCCAGTTATTACCTCACTGGGCATCTACCCTAAAACCTTCAAACCACAGGCCAGAGAGATTTGCTCAACCATGTTTGTAGCAGCTCAATTTGTAATAGCTAAGAGCTGGAATCAACCCAGATGTCCATCACTAGAAGAATGGATAACTAAGATGTGGTATATCTACACAGTGGAATTCTATACAGCAGTAAGAAAAAATGACACAATGAAATTTGAGGAAAAATGGTTGAACCTGGAACAGATCATTCTCAGTGAACTTACCCAATCACAGAAAAAAAATCGCCACATAGTCTCACTCATCTACAGCACCTAACCTGAATCTACCCAAGATACCTTACATATCCAGCAAGCATCTCGTGGACTAGACAATAGGATGGGTGGGGAAGGAGGGCAGGGCAACGGAGGGGTGGGAAACACAAATCTAGACCCAAACGGCAATGGTATCATAAAATTCTACTTCCTAAAAGGCAGACCAAATGGCTGAACCTTCACCAGGGCCTTAGAGGGAACACCACAAGACACTGGAGAGGGTGTGATGAAGACTAACCTTAATCTTCTATAGCTCCTCTCTCCCTCTCTCTCTCTAACTCTTGTATATTAGTAATCTTTTTCCTCCTTTTCTTAGTGGGCACTGACCTGTAACTCCGAGAACCAGCATGTGGCTATCATCCACAATAAGCTTTTGATAAGAGAGACCTATAAGGTTTCCTAAAAGAAAGACAGATTTCTGTCCGAGTACTTGATGACCCACCAAAGGTTAGTGGTAAGACCCTACTGCTGAAGACACCTTATGTGGTTGACATGTAAAATGGAATGGCAAGGCTAGAAGTTGGAAGAGAGTCAGTCCCCAGACAGTCAGCGCGTCTAGTGCCAGAAGGTGCTACATGGGCGACTGGGGGAAAATGACCAATATCTGTCCAAGCTACTCATGGTCTAACCTACTTAGCAGCAAATAACCTGTTGTGATGCCCACATAAGTGCAATAGTGGCACACAGCCATGGTGGGGAACCAACTGCTCTCAATTTGGCTAACTGATCCCCTCAGTGGTACGGAACCCATAGCTGGAGCTGGGAAACAAGTCAGAACCATATCCAAACATAAGCCCACTCTCCATTATCAAGCTACCATCAATCATGGGCTACAAGAGTGCCTACACCTATTAAATTCTCTATAAAAAAAAGTAAGGGTTATCTCATTTGTCCTGGTGCTAACTTACTCTCCATTGGAGAATCTGCTTCTCTTTTTCAGATAGATATAGATCCTAAGGAGAGAGCCACCCCATCATACCTCAAAAGGGCCCGGGCTGAAACTAAAAAAAATTGGCAAAACAAGCAAGGGTGCTGTTTTCCTGGTGAACCAGGGTACCAGCACAAGGGTGAAGGAGATCAACACAGAGAAAAATCAACTCCTACCAAAAGAGAGCCAGAGCCTCAGAGGCCCCCAACACCTCATCACTGAAGCAGACCAAAAATGAACCCAACATGGCTCAGGGAAATTTTGTGGAAGAGCGGGTGGAAAGAATGTCAGAGCCACATGTTGGGTCATGATATGCAGAGACATTTATCTTACACATAACTGTGGCTAACTCCACAATGCATGACCCATATACCTCAACAAGGAGGGGCCAAGGGGAGGGGGTAGGTCACGGATGAGCCTAATGATGGTACCAAACTGACTGTATTTGCTGAATACAAAACTAACTAATAAAAAAAATTTTTTTAAATTAAAAAAATAAAAAAGAAAAGCACATGAGTGTGTATAAAAGTAGTACCGGCTCGACCTTAGACCCTGACCAGAAGACAGAGTGGGGCCTTGTCCTACCTCACCTGGGGAAGTGCAACCAGGTATGAGGGTAAACCTTGACAGTCAGCTGGGGACTGCTGGGGACTGAGAAATGCCTAGATTAGTAAAGCACAGTTCTGGGTTTGTCTGTGAGGGTGTTTGCAGAGCTGATTAGACCCAAGGCTTTAATCCACTGGGTGGATTCAGACCCTAAATAGAAATTAGTGGTGCTGGAACTGTGGAAGGTGAAGCCTGATTGGAGGAGTAGGTCACTGGGAGTGTGTTCTTGGGGGACATATCTTGCACTAACCCCTTCTGTTATTCCTCAGTCCTGGCCTACCATGAGGTGAGCTACTCTGTTCTACCACACCATCTTAGCCATGAAGGACTAAACTTTCCAAAATTATAATGACTTGGAAGTAAAATGTCCCCATAGCCTCAAGTCTTTGTGATTAAGCTTCCTACTTAGTCCCCAGCTGGAGGGGCCTTTGGGAGGTGGAGCCTTGCTGGAGGAGGTGTGCTGCTGGGGTGGGGGCTGAGCGGTTGATTCGTGCAGCCCCTGTGTGTTCAGAGCTAGCTCACTCTGTCTGTTCACTCTCTGCTGTTGATGTATGAAGATGTCAGCCAGTTGCCGTGCATTCCCCACCATGATGAAACTGGGGGTCTGGAATGAATCCTTTCCTCCATAAGTTGCTTTTCTAAAAATATACGTTTTTTTTTTATTTTTACTTACTTGTTTGCAAGCAGAGAGAGACCGGACAGAGAGAGAAAGAGAGAGAGAATGGGTGCACCAGGGCCTCCAGCTGCTGCAAAGGAACTCCAGATGCATGTGCCACTCTGTGCAGCTGACTTCACATGGGTTCTGGGGATTGTACCGGGGTCATTGGGCATTTCAGGCAAGTGCCTTAACCACTGAGCCATCTCTCCAGCTCCCATAAGTTGCTTTTGATCAGGTATTTATTTTGTCCCAGCAATGAGAAGGCAAACACTACCAAAACCATGAGCCAAACAAGTCTTTCCTCCTTTTAAGTGACTGTGTGAGGCATTTTGTGACAGAAATGAGCAATTGCTAACACAACAGGCAAGTCACAGCACAACCACCCAGGTCTGCGTGGCTGAAAGGACACTACTGCTGACAGCCACAGACTGATCTGGGCAAATAGAAAAATTTGCCAAACTGGCATTTGTGAGCAACAGGGATGGGCTGCACTTTGGATGATAACAGAAGGAAGGTGTGAATGGGTGAGGACTTGAGGGTCCTGAAAGTAAGAATCTATTTCCCAGGACAGGACAGGTGACAGAGCAGCACTCAATTTGTCCACAAGAATCACAGAGGAGCACACTCAGAGAGACGCCCACATGACCAGGCCACATGACCAGGCCACCCTCCTCCCCTACATGTCCCCATGCCACCTTTTCTGCACCTGGAACTGTTCTGGATTCTGCTCCTTGCCTCTATCCCTCTGTTCCTCTGCTGGGCACTTCCACAACCCCAGGAACTGTTCCCTTCCTGCTGAGCGCCAGTTCCCTTTGAGCAACGTAGGCTGTGCGCGCTCTGCAGTACTGGAAGCCTCACCCATCTGCCCCTCCCCGGCCCTCCAGGCCGCATCCCAAGATGGGGACCCAGACAAGTGGCCACAGTCAGCAGCAGAGATGCTGGTGAAAGGGTGGCCACACAGCTCCTGCCCCTCCTCCTCCCTGGCCCTTCCCCCAAGCTCTCCCCTGTCTCTCTAAGTCATACCAACTCAAGATTGAAAAGAACACATAAGCCGGGCGTGGTGGCGCACGCCTTTAATCCCAGCACTCGGGAGGCAGAGGTAGGAGGATCGCCGTGAGTTCGAGGCCACCCTGAGACTCCATAGTGAATTCCAGGTCAGCCTGAGCTAGAGTGAGACCCTACCTCGAAAAACCAAAAAAATAAAATAAAATAAAAATGAAAAGAACACATAAAATGCCTTTGGGGAGCTGGAGAGATGGTTTAGTGGTTCAGTGTACTTCCTTTGCAAGCATGGGGGCCTTCAGGGATCCTGAGACTGCCTGAGTTCAAATCTCCAGATCCCACAAAAACAGTTGGGCACGGACATGTTTTTACCTATAACCCCAGTCCAGCAGTAGAGTAGAGACTCGAGAATTCTTGGACACACACCCCTACAAGCTCAGTAAAGAGACTCTAGCTCAAAACAAGGACCAGGTAGAAGAGGGATGGGATGGGATACCTGACATTCTGCTCTGGCCCCAGAAGATGAGCACCTCGCATGTGTGTGAGGCACCACAAATTGCCATACACACACCTCATTGCACAGACACCAACAAATGACTTTGGGGATCAAGAGGTGAATGCATAATAAAGATATGGTACAGACACATGATGGAATTTTAATTAGAAATAGGTAAAGAAAAATAAAATTATGAAATTTTCAGGAAAATGGATGAATCTGGGAAGTATTACATTAAGCAAGGTGACCCAAATGTAGAAGGTAAAATCTCATGTTCTCTATCATATGCAGACCCTAGCTTGGTTAAAAACTTAAAAGCTAGAAAGGTAACTGACAGTGGGTAAAAAGAGAAGGTGAGTAGGGGAAGACGGCCAAATAGATCCAGGTGCAATTAAAGCAGAGAGAAGGAGGAAGAAATAAGGGGATGACAGGATAAGAGAGGAGAACACAATGGGGTGAGGGAATGGGAGAGGGGGAGGACACAAGGGGGAGGAAGGTGAGAGAGGGGGAGGACACAAGGGGGCGGAGGGTGGGAGGGGGGAAGACACAGGGGGAGGAGGGATGGGAGAGGGGGAGGACACAAGGGGGAGGAAGGTGAGAGAGGGGGAGGACACAAGGGGGAGGAGGGTGGGAGAGGGGGAAGACACAGGGGGAGGAGGGATGGGAGAGGGGGAGGACACAGGAGGAGGAGGGATGGGAGAAGGGGAGGACACAAGGGGGCGGAGGGTGGGACGGGGGAGGACACAAGGGGGAGGAGGGATGGGAGAGGATAGATGATGTTATGGGGGGACTGAGGGATGGGTGACAGTAAGTAGGATGAGAATGAACTAAACTAGTGTTCAAAAAGCCATAATGAAACCTAATCCATTTTAGTAATTAAAAAAGAATAAATAGCCGGGCGTGGTGGCGCACGCCTTTAATCCCAGCACTCGGGAGGCAGAGGTAGGAGGATCGCCGTGAGTTCGAGGCCACCCTGAGACTCCATAGTGAATTCCAGGTCAGCCTTGCCTAGAGTGAAACCCTACCTTGAAAAACAAACAAACAAAAAAAAAAGAATAAATAGAGGACTGGGGATATAGCTCATATCACAAGTATGCTTGCTGCCAACGTGTGACAAAGTGTGAGTTCAGATCCCTTGACCCCAGGACAAGCTGAATGCTGTAATCCCAGAACCCCAATGTGAGGTTGAGAGAGGCAGAGGTTGGAGAACCCCCAGAATCTTGCAGGCCAGCTAGTCTGGCATTGCCGCAATGAACGTGATCCCCAGACCGTTGTCTGACTTCATCACACGTGCCTTGGCACAGACACACCTGCACTCACACACAAACACACATGTACAACATACTCATAAAGATCATTTGTTTTAAAAAATAAATTGAGGTAAATGGAATTAATGTATAAAATGCCTTTGGGGAACTACCTGGTTGAGAATAAAGAGTTAATTTCACAAACCCCAGAAGCAAGGTAGATGGAAGAGATATGTGCTCTGGAAACGTGGCACACCCCCACACAAGGTCAATGCTAGAGCTGGTCATTAACAGCAGAATTAATCTTGGTGCTGCCGCTTGACATCTTGTGGCTCTTGAGGAAGCCGCTCAGAGCTCTAACTGCACAATCCAATACTGGGAGAGCACAACGGGAGGACGTTTCCGTTCTGAACCCGGCCCCCGCCCGTGCCCGATATTTTTATAACTGACCAAATCCTGCCTGCCTCTGGACCCTCGGCAAGCGTCTCGCCCAGCTGGAATCCTGCAGAAGCAGGTCCTTTGCTGGGGAGAACTGTGACAGCCAGTGAGGAGCCCCACGGGAGGCACAAGGCACAACATAGAGGTGACAGGAAAAAGATGCTCCCACTCCCAAGGACAGCCAAAGGGACAGGAGTTTTTCACAGGGCACAGACGACCCCAGCTCTCAGCCCAGCTTCACTCTTGACTGTTCCTATGACACCGACACTATTGCACCCTAGAGCCTCAGTCTGCCACATCGTCCTTGTGCTGTAAGGTGGCCATGTCCTCGACAAGCATTGAGTGTGTCAGAGGTCCTGTGGGTGGTGATGTCATCTTCCTTGGTACCTTAGGTCTCCAGGAAGGGTGGCAGTCTGACGCCAGTCTCATCACATCTGTGACCATCACTGTACGGTGCAGCCTCACTTCTTAGACTCCCTGGATTTGGCTGTAAAGTGGGTGCTTGGTCCTAGGTGCACAGTATACATTTCCCAGGACACCTAGTCTCTGCTAATCTGAGCCTCCAGCTTGTGGTTGTCTTACCCTGGTCCCCAGCATCCCCTCTTAGAGAGATGTCCTACTTCTTCCCTGGACTTGAACAAGGATTTGAGTCTTGCTTCCCCTGGAGCCTAAGCATGGCCATGTTACTTTGTTCACCTGCTGCAGACATGAGACCGACCCACTGTCCCTCCACCCACGGTAACATGGTAACTGAATGCACTCAGATCTGTATCACATTAGCCCTTGCCAGCCCCAGGACAGACTCCACCGACTCTGTGTGGCATTCGGGGCTCATGAGAGCCCCAGGCCCCTACTCATGGGTTCTGTGTATGGCTCTGTCTGCCCTGTTTGCTTCCTCCACATCCGGGCTCTTGAAGCCCCTCCCCCACCACCCCTACCCAGCCAGCCGTGCCAACCCATAGGTCCACTCACCATGCCCATACCAACATCATCCTCTTTGCCAGCCTCCTAGGCAACTGAGAGTAGCCTGGTGACACAGCTCTAACCTGGCTGTGGCACTCCCCCACCCCTTCTTCCTCTCTGAACATAGCTGTGAGTGTGGGGGTGCGGCCGCCATCTTGTGACCACAGGGGGATAATGAGAATCACAGAGGAACGGGAGCACCATCCTGAGACCTCCAGGCCAAGCCAGCAGCCACTCACCTCCACACTGCATGCCTGCTGGGTGGCTGAGGCCAAATGCTCTCGGTAAAGATGGCTGGATCCTTGGTTCCAACTCAAGTCCCCTGCATTGCCACTGGGCCACCTGACTTCACCACTTCTCTTCCAGTCAGAAGATGAGCTGTGCAGTGTTCCTGCTATGGCGTTGAGCTCCTGGTGGTGAACCAGAGACAGGGTACAGACGCTGGGTGTTCCTGCTATGGCGTTGAGCTCCTGGTGGTGAACCAGAGACAGGGTACAGACGCTGGTGTTCCTGCTATGGCGTTGAGCTCCTGGTGGTGAACCAGAGACAGGGTACAGATGCTGGGTGTTCCTGCTATGGCGTTGGCCTCCTGGTGGTGAACCAGAGACAGGGTACAGATGCTGGGTGTTCCTGTTATGGCGTTGGGCTCCTGGTGGTGAACCAGAGACAGGGTACAGATGCTGGGTGTTCCTGCTATGGCGTTGAGCTCCTGGTGGTGAACCAGAGACAGGGTACAGATGCTGGGTGTTCCTGCTATGGCGTTGAGCTCCTGGTGGTGAACCAGAGACAGGGTACAGACGCTGGGTGTTCCTGCGATGGCGTTGGGCTCCTGGTGGTGAACCAGAGACAGGGTAGAGACGCTGGGTGTTCCTGCTATGGCATTGAGCTCCTGGTGGTGAACCAGAGACAGGGTACAGACGCTGGGTGTTCCTGCTATGGCGTTGAGCTCCTGGTGGTGAACCAGAGACAGGGTACAGATGCTGTGCTTGGTTCCTGCTATGGCGTTGAGCTCCTGGTGGTGAACCAGAGACAGGGTACAGACGCTGGGTGTTCCTGCTATGGCGTTGAGCTCCTGGTGGTGAACCAGAGACAGGGTACAGATGCTGGGTGTTCCTGCTATGGCGTTGAGCTCCTGGTGGTGAACCAGAGACAGGGTACAGATGCTGTGCTTGGTTCCTGCTATGGCGTTGAGCTCCTGGTGGTGAACCAGAGACAGGGTACAGACGCTGGGTGTTCCTGCGATGGCGTTGGGCTCCTGGTGGTGAACCAGAGACAGGGTAGAGACGCTGGGTGTTCCTGCTATGGCATTGAGCTCCTGGTGGTGAACCAGAGACAGGGTACAGACGCTGGGTGTTCCTGCTATGGCGTTGAGCTCCTGGTGGTGAACCAGAGACAGGGTACAGACGCTGGGTGTTCCTGCTATGGCATTGAGCTCCTGGTGGTGAACCAGAGACAGGGTACAGACGCTGGGTGTTCCTGCTATGGCGTTGAGCTCTTGGTGTAGAACCAGAGACAGGGTACAGACGCTGGGTGTTCCTGCTATGGCGCTGAGCTCCTGGTGGTGAACCAGAGACAGGGTATAGACGCTGGGTGTTCCTGCTATGGCGTTGGGCTCCTGGTGGTGAACCAGAGACAGGGTAGAGACGCTGGGTGTTCCTGCTATGGCGTTGAGCTACTGGTGGTGAACCAAAGACAGAGTATAGACGCTGGGTGTTCCTGCTATGGCGTTGGGCTCCTGGTGGTGAACCAGAGACAGGGTACAGACGCTGGGTGTTCCTGCTATGGCGTTGAGCTCTTGGTGTAGAACCAGAGACAGGGTACAGACGCTGGGTGTTCCTGCTATGGCGCTGAGCTCCTGGTGGTGAACCAGAGACAGGGTATAGACGCTGGGTGTTCCTGCTATGGCGTTGGGCTCCTGGTGGTGAACCAGAGACAGGGTACAGACGCTGGGTGTTCCTGCTATGGTGCTGGCCTCCTGGTGGTGAACCAGAGAGAGGGTACAGACGCTGGGTGTTCCTGCTATGGCGTTGGGCTCCTGGTGGTGAACCAGAGACAGGGTACAGATGCTGGGTGTTCCTGCTATGTCATTGGGCTCCTGGTGGTGAACCAGAGACAGGGTACAGACGCTGGGTGTTCCTGCTATGGCGTTGGCCTCCTGGTGGTGAACCAGAGACAGGGTACAGACGCTAGGTGTTCCTGCTATGGCGTTGGGCTCCTGGTGGTGAACCAGAGACAGGGTACAGACGCTGGGTGTTCCTGTTATGGCGTTGAGCTCCTGGTGGTGAACCAGAGACAGGGTACAGATGCTGGGTGTTCCTGCTATGGCGTTGGGCTCCTGGTGGTGAACCAGAGACAGGGTACAGATGCTGGGTGTTCCTGCTATGTCATTGGGCTCCTGGTGGTGAACCAGAGACAGGGTACAGACGCTGGGTGTTCCTGCTATGTCATCGGGCTCCTGGTGGTGAACCAGAGACAGGGTACAGACGCTGGGTGTTCCTGCTATGGCGTTGGGCTCCTGGTGGTGAACCAGAGACAGGGTACAGACACTGGGTGTTCCTGCTATGGCGTTGGGCTCCTGGTGGTGAACCAGAGACAGGGTATAGACGCTGGGTATTCCTGCTATGGCGTTGGGCTCCTGGTGCTGAACTATAGACAGGGTACAGATGCTGGGGTGTTCCTGCTATGGCGTTGGATTCCTGGTGTAGAACTATAGACAGGGAACACATACTGGGGTGTCCCTGCTATGATGTTGCGATTCTGCTAGTGAACCAGAGTTACGGTACAGATGGTGGGTTGGGACCTGCTAGGCTGATTTCCTTCTCTGACAAATGGAAAAACTGTGAGGTCTGAAAGCTCTTAGGCTGATGCTAGCATAGAAAGGGGGGAGGGCGGGCACCTCTCCTCAAAGTTTCTTTTCGAGGAGGAAGGTGTATGTGTCCATGTGTATGTGCATGTTCGCATGCATGTGGGCTTACACATGTGGGCTCACCACAAACAGGGCAGAGGTCAATATCAGGTGACTTCCTCAATCCCTCTCTACCTGTTTTTTATTTTATTTTGTTTTGTTTTTTGAGCCAGTCAGCCCCAGGGATCCTTCTGCCTCTGCCTCCCCAGTCTGAGGTTACAGATGCGCGTCACCGCACTCAGCTTTTATGTGGGCAACAGGAATCGGAAGGCGGGTCCTCAGGCTGGTCAACATGCACTTTGTCCCCTGGGTGTTCCCCAGCCCTTCCTCGTTGTTTTTATTAAAGCGTGCAGCAGGACTTAAGAGACTGCTCTGATTGTTACATGTGCTTTCTGGGAAAACATGAAGGCCTGGGGGTCCTGAGACTAGCTGATCACACTCTCCTGTAGCCCTAGTCCCTCCGGGGAGCAGAGATCCTAGAATAAAGGGAGCCCCACAGGATGTGAAAACAATTAGAAAGAGACTGGCTCCAAAACAAAACTGGGCACAAAGGTGAAAAAGCCGGACACCGGATGGTCCACTGTGTTCATGTGCGGCCAGCGATGCCCGAGTCAGGAACGCCAATGAGGAGCTACAAGGACACACCCAAATAAGAAAACAGAACTAAAAGTAAATAAAATAATAGTAAAGTATACAGATGGGCCTCCCTGTCTTTCCAAGCAGGCCTAAGCTCCTGTGACAGAGATCTCCTGCACACTTGCTTAGAGTTCACTCTTATTTTCGTAACAACCTTGAAACAAGCTGGAAGCCCTGCTCAGCCAGCCTGGGTTAGGGCCTTTTGCTTCTGAGCCAGTGTGGGGTGGGAGCAGCGATCGTGCCTGGAGAGCACGCGGCCTGGAGCTGACAAGCCCCTGCTGCTTTCACACCGTGCTGGCCAGAACATGGCCACACATGATGCCCGGCTGGCGAAGCACACAGACGTGAGGAGGAGGTGCCCCCCAAGAGAGCGGGGACAGTGAGCTCCCGCTGGACTCTCCCATCCCAGGTACAGACAGGACACCTGAAGAAGGGTGACTTACTGTGCCCAGGTCATCTCTACAGAGTCAACAAAGGAGGTGACCAGACCTGACAACAGAAAGTGAGCAAAGCCTGCCTCTCTGTGTTCCTTGACAGCCTCCCCCACGGCTTGGGCTCTTCAGAGGTCCCTATAGGTGACACCCGGGTCCACAGAGTCTATCTCCCACTGCTTGGCTCCCTTCTCCTCCACCTTGTATCCGTGTTTCTGGGGACTGCTAAGCACAGAACCCCGCAGGAGACGTCTTGCTTGTCACAGCCGGGGGGGGGGGGGGCACCCTAGAGGCTGGAAGAGGGTTATGAGACGAGGCTCCTGGCTGGAGCAGGAGGAAGGGACCTAACTATTGGAATCCCTGCTGGCTGACAGGAAGATGAGCCAATGAGAGCCTGGACTCCAGGGCCCAAAAGGCCCAACTGCATGGACACCTGACACCTGAGGCCTCGAAGGGGATCTGGTGAAAACAGAATAGCCAAGGGAAGACTCGGCCCACGCTCAGTCTCTAGGACTGACACAGCAGCATAGCCACATGTCAGTACAACCCTCCCCAGTGCACTACACGGGGACAAGGCTGAGGTTCCCCCACATTCTACCAAAGCATGGGCTTCAAGACCCTCACCACTCAACCATCAGCAGTGCCCTGCCCCTCCCTGGGTTCATCCTTGGGGTGTCCTTGCCCCCTCTCTGAGCCCAAACTTGGGGTGTCCTTGCTCCCTCTTTGGGTCCATCCTTGGGGTGCCCTTGCTTCCTCTCTGAGTCCATCCTTGGGGTGTCCTAGCTCCCTCTCTGGGTCCATCCTTAGGATGTCCTTGCTCTCTCTTTGTGTCCGTCCTTGGGGTGTCCTTGCTCCCTCTCTGGGTCCGTCCTTGGGGTGTCCTTGCTTCCTCTCTGGGTCCATCCTTGGGGTGTCCTTGCTCCCTCTCTGGTCCATCCTTGGGGTGCCCTTGCTCCCTCTCTGGGTCCATCCTTGGGGTGTCCTTGCTCCCTCTCTGGGTCCATCCTTAGGGTGTCCTTGCTTCCTCTCTGGGTCCATCCTTGGGGTGTCCTTGCTCCCTCTCTGGTCCATCCTTGGGGTGCCCTTGCTCCCTCTCTGGGTCCGTTCTTGGGGTGTCCTTGCTCCCTCTCTGGGTCCGTCCTTGGGGTGTCCTTGCTCCCTCTCTGGGTCCATCTTTGGGGTGTCCTTGCTCCCTCTCTGGGTCTGTCCTTGGGCTGTCCTTGCTTCCTCTCTGGGTCCGTCCTTGGGGTGTCCTTGCTCCCTCTCTGGGTCCATCCTTGGGATGTCCTTGCTTCCCTCTTTGGGTCCATCCTTGTGGTGTCCTTGCCCCCCTCTGAGCCCATCCTTGGGGTGTCCTTGCTCTCTCTTTGGGTTCACCCTGGGGTGTCCTTCCTTCCTCTCTGGGTGGGTCCTTGGGGTGCCCTGCACTCCTCTGGCAGCTTTGGTTCTCATGTTTTTGTTGTTGTTGTTGTTCATCGGTTTGTTTCTTGGTTACTTATTTGAGAGCAACAGACAGACAAAGAGGCAGGTAGATAGAGAATGGGTGTGCCAGGGCCTCCAGCCACTGCAAATGAACTCCAGATGCATGTACCAACTTGTACATCTGCCTTATGCGGGTCCTGGGGAAACGAGCCTCAAACCAGGGTCTTTAGGCTTCACAGGCAAGCGCTTAGCCGCTAAGCCATCTCTCCAGCCCCTAGTTCTTATGTTTTTAACCATGTGGATGATCTAGGACACTCCTTTTCCTCCTCCTCCTCCTCATCCCCCTCTTCCATTTTTCTCCACAACACAAATCACCATCAACACAGAAGTTTCTGTGTGCTTCCATTTCTCTCCCTTGTTAGATGTGAACTCCTTCAGGGAAAGAATGTCTGTTTCAGTGACTTCCTGTGTCCCATCACCTGTAACCCCTATGGAGCTAGAGGAGACCTTGAACAGCAAGCCCGTCGGCAGTGCAGACACCACTCCAAGTGTACAGTAAGAGTCACTGCCAAGTTCAAACGTGATGACTGCCCATCCCAACTCCCCTTCACTTGCTGCCTGAGCCTGTCCCAGTCCCAGCCCATGAATGTGCCCAACTGGCCCCTTCTCAGCCTCTATCACAATGGCACCCCATGCTACCCTGCCCTCTTCCAGAGCTCAGTCGTTCCCTGCTCAGTGCGGCTCATAGCAGGAGCCCCGAGCTGAGGCATGATGGAGGGCTCCATCCCACTCCTGACACACGCGGGACACGCAGAAGGTCAGTCATCTTTCCCAGTTTCCTTGTCAGTAAAATGGGAAGACAACCCCTGTGCCTTGGGGGTGGGCGTGAGGTAGCCAGTGAAGTCAACAGTCAGGCATCCAGCTCACTAGTCCATCACTTGTCCTGGAGTTAACAAGGATTCACATGGTTTGTAAACACCTGATGAATGCCCTGGGTCCACCCTTCCCAAGGAACGCTCAATGTCAGTCTCGTACAAACCCAGAGAAGACAGCGTGTTAGGGTAGAGGAGGCTCAGGGGCACTGCGACCTGTCTAGGTGCAGGTGCTGGCCACATACCACCACACCAGCTCCACCACCCGCAAGGTCAGCTGTGTAGCCCACGACACAGACAAGAAAACGAAGGTTAGAGAGACGGCTCCACCACAGAGCAAGAGCTCAGATCTCGCAAGCACCCTGTGCTGCTCTGTCCCCATGCGCCTGAAAGGACAGTAGTTACCTAGGTAACTTGGGAATGAAGGCCACCGTCCACATCCGTCACCTTCCCGGTGGTTACTAAGGTGACAGTTGGGAAATTTGTGCTCAGATAATGTGAAGGCAGAGAAATTTATTATTGCTTTTTAGGTGGGAAAGAGTTCTTGTCATTGCCCTGCCGACTCCTGCTGTCCCCTAGGAGCAGCCCTGCCTATCTTGGTCACAATGCCCCAGTCTGTATGTGTGGGGAATCTGTCACATTCTTCCCTACCTCTTGACATTCCTGTCCAGCCACGCTGCCATGTTGCATAGAGGTGCGACTTTACTCACTGTCTTGTCATCTCCTTGGGGACTTCCACAAACAGCCCCTGCACCAGGGAAGAACCAGGGGCAGAAGTGGATGACCACAGGCACCACCGCATTTACTCAGTCCCTCTACCCTCTCGGCACATCTGAGCGAGGACGCAGGTGGTGACTTGCCGGCTCAGCAGTGCGGGCACCAGTCAGCTGGCGCAGCCCGGGATCAGCCTGTGGCCCAGCCCAACGCTGCCCACTGTGCTATGTGCTGGCTCGTCACAGCGCACATTCCCAGCAGCTGCTCAGAGGCCTGCGCATCACAACACACTGTGTCGCAGACTCCTACAGGCTTTGAAGGGGACAGATAGCAAAGCTGAGTATTGAGGAAATCTGACACGTGGGACTTACATTGTCCAGCATTGGGGTGGGGAGGAAGTAGGCTTCCATGGCCAAATCTTCCAAGCAGTCTCTGGCCTGAAGGTCATTAGCAATGTGACTAAGCCAAGGCAAGTCTGAATGAGCAGGAAGTCCCTGGGAAATGAAAATCTCTTTGTTGTCCAGCCTGGAAGGTCACACGCTGCCATTTGAGATTGCCTAGACAAGCAGGGTGTCCACCCCCATGAAGGTGACAGTATCTGAGGCTGAAGTCAGCACCGCCACCATCCACAAAGAATGCGGCATTGAATAAAGGCCCAACATCCCATCACAGACAAATGCCATTGTGATGCCCAAGTGACCACAATAAAGAGGTGCTTGTTTGAAAGGCCACCAACCCAGCTGGCCTGGAAGAAGTGGCCCCAGCCAAGCACCAGGCTGTCGACATCACAGGGTTGCCGACCCACAGGCTCTCCGTGGTGGGTAACATGCAACGGTATCTCATGTGAGGTATTCATGCTCTATAGTTACTAAGCATGCTGACTAGTGAATGCACATCCACAAGCCAGATTCCCGCACACTGGTCACTGCGTGGCCCTCCACCAGTCCACACACAACCTTGTTTTATATGTGATCTGTTTAAAAACACATTATTGCACACATATTAGTGATTCATTAACACTGAGTTTCAGGCCAGCAGCACTGTATTAGTTACTTTCTCACTGCTGTGACAAAAGTGACTTAGGCAAGAAGGATTAAGTTTTAGCCCCCAATCTATCATGGCAGAGGAAGTGTGGCAGCAGGAGCAGGAGGCAGCTGGTCACACTGTCTGCTAGTGCCCAGCTCGCTTTCTCCATCTTATTTAGCCCAGAACTCCAGTCCACAGAACGCTGCTGCCCACATTCAGGATGACTCTGCTCTCTTCAGTGAAACCTTACTGGAAATATCCCCATAGACACATCCACAAGTGTGTTTGCATGGTGATTCTAATCAAGTTGACAATGAATATTGGACATTGTGAACCCCGTCACTCAGCCTGGATCTGACACAGCTGTGGCACCCATAACACATCATGTTGTTCTGGTGTGCATAAGTACTGGGTGGCACCTCATCACTGTACCTGGGGCCATCAACAACAAAAGCACCAACTAGAGAACAAAAGACAAAAGCAAGGCCACTCCACAGGCCTCAGCAGAGATGCTTCTCCACTGCAGGATGCTTCTCCCAGCAGAAATGCTTCTCCACAGCTGGGATGCTTCTCCACAGCAAAGATGCTTCTCTACCACAGAGATGCTTCTCCACAGCAGGGATGCTTCTCCACAGCAAAGATGCTTCTCCACAGCAGAGATGCTTCTCCACAGCAGAGATGCTTCTCCACAGCAGGGATGCTTCTCTACCGCAGAGATGCTTCTCCACAGCAGAGATGCTTCTCCACAGCAAGGATGCTTCTCTACCACAGAGATGCTTCTCCACAGCAGGGATGCTTCTCCACTGCAGGATGCTTCTCCACAGCAGAGATGCTTCTCCACAGCAGAGATGCTTCTCCACAGCAGAGATGCTTCTCCACAGCAAAGATGCTTCTCTACCACAGAGATGCTTCTCCACAGCAGGGATGCTTCTCCACTGCAGGATGCTTCTCCACAGCAGAGATGCTTCTCCACAGCAAGGATGCTTCTCCACAGCAGGGATGCTTCTCCACAGCAGGGATACTTCTCCACAGCAGAGATGCTTCTCCACAGCAGAGATGCTTCTCCACAGAGATGCTTCTCCACAGCAGAGATGCTTCTCCACTGCAGGATGCTTCTCCACAGCAGAGATGCTTCTCCACAGCAGAGATGCTTCTCCACTGCAGGATGCTTCTCCACAGCAGAGATGCTTCTCCACAGCAAGGATGCTTCTCCACAGCAGGGATGCTTCTCCACAGCAAGGATGCTTCTCCACAGCAGAGATGCTTCTCCACAGCAGAGATGCTTCTCCACAGCAAGGATGCTTCTCTACCGCAGAGATGCTTCTCCACAGCAGAGATGCTTCTCCACAGCATGGATGCTTCCCCACAGCATGGATGCTTCTCCACAGCAGAGATGCTTCTCCACAGCAGAGATGCTTCTCCACAGCATGGATGCTTCTCCACAGCAGGGATGCTTCTCCACAGCAGGGATACTTCTCCACAGCATGGATGCTTCTCCCCAGCAGGGATGCTTCTCCACAGCAGGGATGCTTCTCTACAGGATGAGCAGGGAAGAGGAGGCACAGCTTCTGCCACCTAGCCCCACCTCAACCAGACTACTGAATGTCAGTGACTGGAATTTTTCAGCATTCTGTATGAATCCAGAAATAACCTCAAAAGAGTTACAAGTACTGATTTGGGGGCTACAAGTACATTTTAGCAAGTAGGTGACATATGACAAACTTTGTGGATAATCAGGCTCAGTGGAATATAGGACTGCTTGGCAACATGGAGACCTAGATGGTCTCCTATCTTGTATCTCCCAGTTGCCATTGTACTGCAGTGGAGACCTTAAACATGTTCTCTCCCACTCAGAAGCCACCTTGGGAGGGTCCCATCTGAAAGAGCCACAGAAGAGAGACTCTACCCACCAGTCCAGTACTGCACTCTGCTGGGCCCTCAGTGCCAGTGGTACAGGAGGCATGGAAGAGCAAGAGCAAGCCAGCCCTTGTAGCAGGCAGACCACCCAGCCTTTCTGGCCACAGAAGTCCTGGCCGTCCATTGAGAAACTTTTTACCTATTGACAGTTCAAACAGCATGCTTAATAACATGTTCCTCTTTCAGAGAACAGCTGAAATCTCAGAGTGAAATCCATGGTGCACCTCTTACACCCACAGGATCTGCATGCTTTGTGAGGAAACTTCACATCTGGTTCCCTCCTTTTCCTCTGTCCTCATTTTCCCTTTTTTTTAGAACACTCTCAGCTACTATTTTAAGTTTAGCCTCAAATCCCTTTGGAAGAAGGTGAGAAGAGAGATCATAGCACAAGGGTAGAAGTTGAACGGATGACTCCCCACTGGGGGTCAGGCCTGTGCTCCAGGGGCTGTATGGAAGGGAGAAGGTTCCCCTTCATCAGTCCTCAGCCTCTGCCAACTCACCTGCCTTGTTCACCACTAAGGCATCAGCAGAGGGGAGACAAAGACATATAGCCTGGAGTTAAGTGAAAAGTAAGTGGTAGTGGGGCTGGGTGTCAGGAAGAAGGGTTCAGAGGTGGGGAAGGGTGTGTAGGCCAGACAAAAGCTCTCATCTTGAAGTCTGCTATGGCAGACCATGCTGTACAGGTTTCTCCTCAGAGCCCTGGAATCATCAGGTTCAGAAGCACCTGGTGTGCCTGCTTAGAAAAGCCCTGGAAGACAGAAGACCATCCTGGCCACCACTCAGCAAGAACTGTGCTGACAATGGTCAAAAACCATGGGGGAGCAGTTCCCTCAACAAACCCCAAATCAAATTAGAGTCTACATTATAGTGAAATAAGAAGTCCTGGTGTCCAATGGCACACTGGATAAAGATTATTAACAACAGGGTGTGTAGCATATTAACTGACATTGCAAAATAGCCAGAAAATAGGAATTAGGATGATGAGTATTTAAGGTGATGGAAATGTTAAATATGTTGATTTGATGACAATCAAATGTTGTGTTCTTGCACTAAGATATTACATTGTACCATCTAAGTATGTACAACTACTATAGAATATTAAATAAAAACAAAACAAAAAAGAAAACCATTTTCATCACCTCTACTATCACCATTTCTACATCCATCTCTACCACTTCCACCATCACTACCTCCATTTCCTTAACTACACCTCCACCATCCCTACTTCCATCTCCACCTTTACTACCACATCTAACACCATATCTGTATCTGCCTCCACCATCACCACCCTTATCTCCAACTCCTCCACCATTACTATGTCCATTGCTACCTTCACCACCATGTCTACATCCACCACCTCTAGATCTACTACTTCTACATATAAATCAACCTCCTCCGCCATTACTACCTCCACCTCTATCACCTCTACATCTACGACTTCCACCACTGTCTCCATCACCTCTACTTTTATCTCGACCTCCCAGTCCATCATCACTACCTCCATCTCCATCTGCTTCTCCATCACCATTGCCTCCAACTCCTGCTCAGTCATCACTGCTTCCATCTCCATCTCCTCTTCCATCATCACTACATCCATTTCCACCTCCTGCTCACCATGAAATCTCCATATCCACCTCCTGCTCCATCTCCACTACCTCCATCTCCACCACCTGCTCCATCATCAATACCTCCATCTCCACCTCCTTCTCCATCATCACTACTTCCACCTCGACCTCTTCCTCCATCATCACTGCCTCCATCTCCACCTCCTACTCCATCATCACTACCTCAATATCCACTTCCTGCTCCATCATCACTATCTCCATGTCCACCTCCTTCTTCATTATCACTACTGCCATATCCACCTACTTCTTCATCATCACTACCTCCATCTCCACCTCCTCCTCCTCCATCATCACTACCTCCATCTCCATGTCCTGTTCCATCATCACTACCTCCATCTCCACCTCCTGCTTCATCATCAGTACCTCCATCTCCACCTCCTGCTCCATCAACACTACCACCATCTATACCTCCTGGTTCATCATCACTGCCTTTATCTCCACCTCCTTCTCCATCATCACTACCTCCATCTACACCTCCTGTTCCATCATCACTACCTCAATCTCCATCTTTTTCTCTATAACCATTACCTCAATCTCCACTTCCTTCTCTATCATCACTACATCCATCTCCACTTTCTGCTCCATCATAACTACTTCCATATCCACCTCCTCCTCCATCATCACTACCTCCATCTCCACATCCTGTTCCATCATCACTACCTTTATCTCCACCTCCTGTTCCATCATCACTACCTCCATCTCTACCTCCTGCTTCATTGTCAGTACCTCCATCTCCACCTGCTGTTTGATCATCACTAAGTCCATCTCCACCTCCTTCTCCATCATCAGTACCTATATCTACATCTTCTTCTCCACAATCATTACCTCTATCTCCACATCCTGCTCCATCATCACTACCTCCACCTCCACCTCCACCTCCTGCTCCATCATCAGTTACCTACATCTACATCTTATTCTCCATCATCACTACCTCCATCTCCACCTCTTCCTCCATCATCACTACCTCCATCTCTATCTCCTGTTCCATCATCACTACCGCCATCTCCATCTCCTGTTCCATTCATCATCACTACATCCACCTCCATCTCCTGCTCCATCATCACCATCTCTATCTCCTCCTCCGTCATCACTACCTCCACCTCCACCTCCTGCTCCATCATCACTACCACCATCTCTTCCTCCTCCTCCATCATCACTACCTCAATCTCCACCTCTGCTCCATCATCACTACTTCCATCTCCATCTCCTGCTACATTATCACTACCTCCATGTCCACCTCTTCCTCCATCATCAGTATCTCCATCTCCACCTTCTGCTCCATCATCACTACCTCCATCTCCACTTCTTCCTCCATCATCACTACCTCCATCTCCACCTTCTGTTCCATCATCACTACCTCCATCTCCACCTCATGTTCCATCATCATTACCTCCATCTCTACCTCCTTCTCCTCCATCATCACTAACTCCATCTCCACTTTCTTCTCAGTCATCACTACCAGCATCTCTATCTCCTCCTGATCATCACTACCTCCACTTCCATCTCCTGCCCCATCATCACTAGCACCATCTCTACCTCCTCCTCCATAATCACTACCTCCATCTCTATCTCCTGCTCCATCATCACTACCTCCATCTCCATCTCCTTCTCCATCATCACTGCCTCCATCTCTATCTCCTGCTCTATCATCACTACCTCCATCTCCACCTCATCTGCCTCTACCTCCATCTTCCTGTGGACTTCACCTCATCCAAGAAATCCCTAATGTGGCCTAAATGTGACTGCCTTTCCAGAAAGTGTTCTCACATGGAGAATGGCTTGATCATCCCATAAAGTCCATGTGGAGGCTATAGAAAGTCTGCAAGCCTCTGCTGTAAGCCTGACTTTAGGGTCCCCCTAACACCAGCTTGAGAAAAAGCAATCAGCCCTTCCTCTTTTGCAGGCACCATCTTGCAAGGTCATGTTCCAGGACACTGAGTCCTCACAGACCTGGCAGCTCTTGTCCTGAAAAGCTAGTGTGGCCCGTGTGGACAAGCTCTATTCTGGAGCTGTCTCTGCAGGGCGTCCTTGGGCCAGTACACCCCTCACAGCCATGTGCATTCCTCTGTCTTTGCCGTGTGCACTCCCATGTTTGCCTAGCTCCAAGGCCTTCCTCCCTCCCCTCTTGGCTTTGTCTTAAGGGTCCCCAGGAGGTCAACTTCCCTTGCCCTCCCCCGCCTTTGTGGTGGAAGGTAGACACAACCCTGCTGATAACACTGCCTTCTCTGTTAGCTCAGCACCAAGGGCAAAGAGCAGAGGCTTTATCCACCCAAACAACACTGGGTGAGCAAACGCTCCACTAAGACATGCAGAGGCCAGAGACCTTCACTGCTCCCAGTCACTTAGTGAGAAGTAGAGATAAGGCCGTGGGGTCCCAGTCACAGAGGGCTCCCCATCCTGCACAGGTCTCTTTGTACCTTGTAGTCAGGCCCCAGAATGGCCCCTTTATGGAGGGCCAGGCCCTTTATGAATGGCTGGGGGAAAATGGCTCTCAGCCCCCAAAAGTAAACCACTTGTGAATGCACAGGCTTGGAGAATTCCACAACGAGATTTGCTTCCTTCTTATCTGCAAAGAGGAGGGGCAGAGCAAAGTCTGGGCAAGCAGGCAACTGCTGCATTCCTCAGGCCAGCAGGCGGTGCCCATGCCTGCTCTCTCCTCAGCCAGGACTGTCCCAGCACAGGAGGGAGTCTGAGCTGCCACTTTGCTTGGAGCCACCTTTAGTGGCTCCTTCAGTGACTGGGCAAGAGGACTTGGGAGCCAGGACCAGGACTCAGCAGTCACCTCTGTTGGCTGCATGAGTGAGTGGTCCATTCTTTCTGAGCCTCAACTCTTCTGGCATTAAATGGAAATGGTGACACATACATTACCTATAAAACTTAGCTCCAGGGGGCTCACAAGGAACCACCAAATACATTGCTAAATATAGTCAAAGACCCTGTGGTAAAAAGGTTCAAGAACTTAAGTTTGGGGCTGGAGAGATGACTCAGTGAATAAAGTGCTTGCTGTCCAACATGAGTACCTGAGTTTGCATCTCCAGTACCCATGTAAAAGCCAGGCATGCTAGTGCATACCTCTAATCTCAGTGGTGGAGAGACAGGAAGATTCCCCTGGGCTTTGATGACTCTAGCAGCCTGCTGGAGAAGGTATCACTGGGGACAGATCTTGGCATCCAGCCCTAAGATGTGAAGACCTGGTTTGAGCTCAGGCTGTTCATGTTTGTGGGCTGTTTGGTGGTGTCTCTCTGCAATGAATCTATGGAAGTAAGCCAGCTTCTTCCACCAATGATGGTGTTCCCCCAGATTCTGTAAGCCTGAAATAAGCCCTTTCTCCCATAATCTGCTTCTGGCCAGATATTTGTCCAGCAATGAGAAAGTAACTGCAACAAGTAGTGGTAGTCTGGCTTAGGGCTTTCCAATTTGATAATGATGTGAAGGTAATGTGTGCCCAAGGGAAATTGCTGCAAATTTTGATATTCTACCTTTTCCCAGGGTGACAGTCCTCTCTCATAATGTGGTAGCAGCCACAGCTCCCAGGTGGCCTCCAGGTCACCAAGGAGAACACTGGCTCCTCCGCAGGGTGCACAGGTAGCTATGGTGCTCTGTACTTTGAGTGCAGTTTCACTTGACATCTTCTGCTTATAATGGGTCTAGTAGTATGTTGATGGATCATGTCAAAGAATGTCTATATTTTAAAATTTGTCCTTAAAAACACAAAAGCAAAATGGGCTGAGAAGATGGCTCGGAAGTTAAAAGTTCTTGCTGCATAGCTGGGTTCAATTCCCCGTCACTCATGTGAAGCCACATGCAAAGTGGCGCATGCGTCTGTGATCCCAACATGTCTGCAGCAATGAGAGGCACAGTTGGAGGATCCAAAGCTTGGGGACCAGCTAGTCTGACATTCATTTGCAGTCTGGCAGTTTGTCTGCAGCATCAAGAGACCCTGTCTCAAAGAAGGTGGACCACAGACCCCTCAAAGCTGTCCTCTGACCTCCACACATGTGCTATGGCATGTGCACACACAGAGGAATAAATAAATCTTGCAAAAAGCAAAACCCACAATCCTTACAATGACACTGGCAGCTAAGCCAATGGAATAGCAGGCATTTTCAAAAGCAAAAGACAAAAGCATTGTACATCTAAGGCTTGGGAGCAGGGTTGAAGTAGAAACAGCATTATGGAGTGAGGAGGTGCTGACTGAGGGACCAGCAGAAGGTGGACATGGTTTCATATGCTGGGACCAGTGCTCTGCACCCTGGAGGAAAAGGAGACTCAGAGCTGCCCCAGACGTTTGGCATGGGATAGGTGCTCAAGTGACATGAGCTTACCTGCCTCTCGTGTGGCTGTGGAGAGCAGGCTTGTCTGCCTCTCCTGTGACTGGTACAGAATGAGACTACCTACTTTTCACGTGGCCACAGGGAATGTCAGTTGTCCTGGCTACGATGGAAAGTGTTTGACACTTCTTCAAAAGTTGAATCTGTAGGGCTGGAAAGATGGCTTAGCGGTTAAGCGCTTGCCTGTCAAGCCTAAGGACCCTGGTTCGAGGCTCAACTCCCCAGGACCCACATTAGCCAGATGCACAAGGGGGCACATGCGTCTGGAGTTCGTTTGCAGTGGCTGGAGGCCCTGGCGTGCCCATTCTCTCTGTGTCTCTCTCTCTGCCTCTTTCTCGCTCTGTCTGTTGCTCTCAAATAAATAAATAAATAAACAAAAAAAAAGTTGAATCTGTAGTTACGATAAGACCCACAATTCTATCCGTAGGTCTGTACCTGAGAAAAATGAAACTTGCATTCACACAAAAACTTGTGCAGGTCTGGAGGGATGGTTTAGTGGGTAAGATGCTTGCCTGCAAAGCCAAAGGACCCAGGTTCAATTCCCCAGGATCCACGTTAGCCAGATGCACAAGAGGGCACATGTGTCTGGAGTTCATTTGCAGTGGCCAGAGACCCTGGTGTGCCCATTCTCTCTCATACTCTCTCTCCCTCTTTCTCTGACAAATAAACAAATAAATAAAAATAAAATACTTTTTTAAAAAATATCTTTAAAAAAACTTGTGCAGCCTTGCTTGTAGTAGCTGAGAGTGAAAATGACTCAAATGCCATTAACTAATAAATGGGAAAAACAAACATGCTGTCCTTGCATTGGAACATGCTTCTCAGCCACCTGTGTTAGTCACTTTCTCACTATGGCAAAGTGCCTTCCAGAAGCCACCTAAAGGGGGATTTCTTTTGGCCCATGGCTTCAGAGGGTATTAGCCCATCGTGGTGGAGAAAGGGGATGGGCGGGCAGTCTGTGGCCGCAGGAACCTATAGAACGGCTTGTTCAAATCTCAGTAGGTCAGGAGGCACAGTGGGACTAGAAGGGGACCAGGCAATAACCCTCAACGACTGTCCTCCAGTGACCCACCTTCACCAGCCAGTCCCTACAGCCTCCCAAAGCAGCAACAGCAGCTGGGGCCCAGGGTTCAAGTACATGAGTCTGTGGGGAGACATTCCACATTCAAACCACAACACCATAGAAAGGAATGAAATACTGACATGTGCTACAACATGGACGAGCTGATCAGAAGAAGGCAGGCACAGTGTGAGCCCACCTGAACGTGTGAGGTGTTCCAAGTGGGGATGTCCGCAAAGGCAAAAATTAGGTCAGTGGCTATGTGGCCTGTGGGAAAGAAGGGGAAAGGAGCAATGGTAATGGTGGCGGAGTCTTCTTGTAGGTGACGAAAATGTTTGGGAATGAGCAATGGTGATGCTGTACACCTCTGTAAATGTATCTAAGCCACTGAATTACAAACTTGAAAATAGTAAGCACAATATGTCTCCATTTAAAATCTTACAACAAAACAGTGAGAGCCAAAGAAGGTTCGTGTTGGAGCACTGCCTTCCCTCTGGGGGTCCTCTCAGTGAGCTTGCTCATCAGTTCCCACCAGCCCTTTCCATGTCTGCTTACATTTGTTTCCTCAGTGTCTGTTTCCCTGCAGGCCACGAGCTCCAGAATGTTCTGCAGGACCTTGTGCTGTGTCTCCAGACCCAGCACTCAGCACCTTCTGTAGGTTAAACTACTCAACAGACACTGACTGCAGCAGTGGGTAGATGGACAGGTGGGTAGATTCACAGATGAGTGGAGGGACAGGTGAGTGGATGAATGGATGGATGATGGACAGGTGGGTAATTGGATAGATGAGGATGAAGGACCCTCACCACACCTCTCCCGAGTACATCACCATGGAAGAGAACAAGAAGCATCCATCCCAAGAACTGTCACATCTGAGGTCAGGAGTGAAACTAACAAACTAAAATCCTCATGGCCATCCAATTCCCACCAGCCAGCTGATGCCCCACTGCACAGGAGCACGGGGAGGTGAGTGGCAGCATTCAGGAATAAACCATGACATCGTCTTCCCAGGACATCCGTCTCTTCCTCCCAGGGACCCCTGGCACAGTCTATTCTTTCTCTGCTGTAGAACATGCTTTCAGGGGGTGCTCTTAAAACAAGAGTCCTTCCTGGGCTGGAGAGAGGCTTTGGGGGTTAAGGTGCCTGCTAGCAAAGCCTGACAGCCTGGGTTTGATTTCCCAGTACCAACATAAAGCCAGACACACACAAAGCAGCGCATTCATCTGGAGTCTGCAGTGGCAAAAGGTGCTGACACACCCATTCTCCCTCTCTCCTCTCTTTCTCCTTGCAAATAAATAAATAAAATATCTTTAAAGTCCTTCTTTACTCCCTTAATCATTTCATCTCCCCCAACACCAAGGGAAATAGGTGCAAGAGGAGAGTTGAGATGAGGAGGGGAGGAGGAAGACAACATTGAGGAGGAAGGAGCGAGAAAAGGACACCAGAAGACAAACACAAGCCTCACCATGTGCTGCCTCAGAGTTCTTGCCCTGGAACTCAGTCTTGGAAGGGCAGGAAAAGGCTGCTGGGTGTTCAGCAATGACTCAGGCCACCCAAGCTCTTTGTTGCTTTCCAGAGTAACAGGACAGTGGATTGCTTGAAGCAGAACAAAGCAGTTCTGTGGAGCAGCTACCAAGCACAGGGCAGAGCAAGGGACAACACTTGGAACAGAAGGGAAAGTCCTCAAGTGTGGGCTGTGGCTGGGGCCAGGCTGAAGTGCAGTCATTATGGCACAGTCTCATAGGGGGCCACACATAGCAGGAAGGAGACTCAGACCCACACAGGAAGTCAGGGCCATGCGGCCATCTGCAGGACTGGAGGAAAAGCATTAAGGGTTAAGGAGCACCCTTACACTACCACCTTCCAGGACTTCCAGAGGGCCCATGACTCCATATTCTCCAGCTCCGCTCTTCAGACCCAGTTAAGGCTCCAACCTAGAAGCCACTGGACACCTTTATAGGCCACCTGTCCTCCATCACTGGTCCAACATCAGAAGCTAGGTCAAAGACACTTGCTCTGTTCTCCAAGCTTGTCCTAGGACATCCCTCCACTCATGACAAACTGAGGTCGGTCGCATCTGTGAGATCCTGTCCCCTGCCATCAATGCTGTACCACCAAAAACACCTAGCACAGAGCCCTGCCATCCTCACGAGCCTCGTGGCTCAAATAAAATAAAAATCCAAGCTCCAGAGCAGAATTCTACCCAGGATCATGTCCCCTGCCCTGTGCCAGCCCCCAGGATCCCTAAGAAGCCAGCCCAAATGTGACTCCTGCAAGCTTTGTGAGTATGGCTGAGCCATCGCACCTCCTGACCAGAAAGTGACACTAAATAGTAGGTCTTTATGTAGGAGAAGACTTTCCATGTGGAGTGTGTCCTTGGTGATGAGCATTCCTCCCTGCCAACTTCACTGGTCTTAGAATCACCTAGGAGACACACATTTGGATGTGTCTCTGAAGGCATTTCGGGAAAAGCTTGACTGAGGAGGGAAGACTAGCCCTCCACATGGGTGGCACCTTTCAAAAGCAGCCCAGATATGAAGAGGTCCAAAGAAGAATCAGTGTGTACCTGCCATCACTTCCTCATGCTGGGTGACCCAACTGCTACTGCTGGCATCAGACTCTAGCTTCTAAGACCTTCCAGTGTGTGGACTCAGGAGCAGTGACTCTCCAGAGAGCTCCAAGCCTTCAGCACCAGATGCCTACCAAAGCCAACAGCTTTGTAGACATATCAGCTATGGGTTCTAAGCCTCTCCAGCATGCAGGCTCTTTGTACCTTCTCATCTCCAAGGGCTGATATCTATCAAATATGGAGCACAGCAGAGATAGGATCTGTGTCCAACCCATTACCTGCTGCCTTTGATGACCTTCCTAGAGGCCAGAGCTGGGAATCATGTTTCGTGAGTGGACTGAAGTGGTGCTTGAAGCATGACCATACATGTCTCCCACTGAATACCAGCTCTGAGGACAACCAGACTCTATGCAGGGACAAGCAAGATAACATGAGGGGAGTGGAGCACTGAAGTCAGTTTGCTTGACAAACCTGAGATCTCTGAGTGAGCATCTCTACCTGCTACCCACACCACGCCTACAGCCTGTGCAGACCACCTGGTTCCCCAAATCTCTACTGACACCTGCTTTCCTCATTGAGTCTATCCCCTCATCTCAGCACTTGGCACCAACCACTCATATTCCTGAGCTGTTACTGCTCATGGGTCTCCACCCTCCCGCCCCACCAAACGCATTTGACATGCTGTGACTAGCAGCTACTCAGTAGGGATCATGGGAAGCTTCACTCGCCCGGCAAACCCAAGCCTGAGCACTCTGTGGAGGTGCCTGGCCTGCATCAATGACGCAGCTGGGGAACTCATCCTCCCTCCAGAGTTCTGAGGAGGTGCTGGTCAGCACAGGGCTGGTTCTTTAATGTAACGGGATCTTATTTTACATGAGTTTGTCAGTTGCACATTGATACTTTCTTGAAGAAGAAGGAAGAATGCTGTTTGTGATAAATGATTTTGAGGACAGCAGGTTGGTTCCAGAAGAGGCACTGAGACAAAATGTCCTTTTAGAATTAAAGTGTTACTGCTGAGTAGAATTCCACTGTACCTAGGAGCCAATCTTCATTATCCAGTCATCAGTTGATGGGCATCTAGGCTGATGCCAGCTCCTAGCTGTTGAGAATAGAACAGCAATAAACATGGCTGAGCAAGCGCCTCTGCAGCAAAGAATACAGTCTTTAGGTATACATCCAGGAGTGGTGTAACCAGGCCAAACAGTAGAACTATGCTTAGATTTTTGAGAAACCTCCAAACTGATTAGCACAGTGGCTGTACAAATTTGCACTCCCTCCAACAGTGCATGAGGGCTCTTCTCCCACATCCTACCAACATTTGTTGTCATTGTATTTTATTTATTTATTTTTGTTTGATGTAGGGTTTCACCCTAGCCCAGGCTGACCTGGAATTCAGTATGTAGTCTCAAGGTGGCCTTGAACTCACAGCAATCCTCTTACCTCTGCCCCGAGTGCTGGGATTAAAGGCTTACACCACCATGCCTGGCTTGATTTAGTTTTGATAATAGACATTCTGACCAAAGTGAGATGGAATCTCAAAGCAGTTTTAATTTGCATTTCCCTGATGGCTAAAGATATTGAACATCTTTTCAGGTGTTTTGGGCCATTTGTATTTCTTCTTTTGAGAACTCTCTGTTCAATTCTTTGCCCATTTTTTGAGTCAGTTGATTGATTTTTTTTTATTGCTTAGAGTTTTAGTTCTTTGTATATTCTAGATATTAAACCTCTGTCAGGAGGAGAAAGCTAATGAAATGCCAGCCTCCTGTCTGTCTGGAGTTGTCGTATTTATGTCTAGAGCCTCCCAGGCAATGCCACCTCCTGCTTGGCCATGACCCACTTGGGAGCACACGTCTTGTCTGTGAGCTTGAAGACCCACAGGTAGGAAGGGCCAGGCAGGACAGAGTGAAGTGACACCTAAGGAGACATGGCTTCAAAAAGGCACACATCTTCGGTCCTGAAGCTGCTCTGCTCTGACATCATCATTCTACAGGGTGCTTAAAGCACAGTCGTTATTTCCAGAAATTTCTAGAACTTATACCATCATACAATTTTTTTCTGGGAGACAGACTTGAGTGAGACATCACTGTTGAATCATGGAGCCAGTTTGGTGTGCACCCACAGGGCCCATCTCAGTACCTGGCATCATGCCCTGGACATAGCACGTAGGGTACAACACTCATACCCAGTGCATGGGGCTCCTGGGGCAAAGAGCCAGAGGCAACCTGAGCTTGCTGTGCTTCCTGATCAGGCATCATCACCAGGACAGTGGTGGGGAACATGCAGAGGAGAGACACCAACAGAATAATGAGCAAGGTGAAGAACACAGCACGGCCCAGACGGGCCAGTGAGATAGCCTCAGAATGCTCGAGGAAGACCTGCACCAGGACGCAGGCCCTGGCCCAGATTTCTGAAGCTACAAAGTTCCCTGACCAGAGATTTAGCCAACTCCCTTTGCTCATCCCGAGAAGTTCAGAAATGCCTTGAAATGAGCCCATATGGAGAAATGACTTGTAAAGTAAAATATCTAAGACATCCATAGATGTGGATGAATCTTTCATGTTTCACGGGGCCCTGGTAGGACAGCGGAGGAGCCCGGGTATAAGTGAGCTTTCAAAATTGGTCCATTTCCCAGAGAAGAGGCCTCAGTGAGCGCTACTTCTCAACAGCTGATCAGCGTGGAAGGCAGAAACCCATTAATGAAATGTAAGGCTGGCATAAACCTTAAGCTATAACGAATATGTAGTGGCCACATAAGCATTTAAATATATAAATATCAGCCGGGCGTGGTGGCGCACGCCTTTAATCCCAGCACTCGGGAGGCAGAGGTAGGAGGATTGCCGTGAGTTCGAGGCCACCCTGAGACTCCATAGTGAATTCCAGGTCAGCCTTGGCTAGAGTGAAACCCTACCTCGAAAAACCAAAAAAAAATAAATAAATAAATATATAAATATCCTATATAGATAGTAAATATAAACCAATGGGGTTTATCAAAATCCTAAACCCAAGGTAAATGTAAGCCACAAAAGAGGCACTAAGACAATTTAATAAATGTGAAAATGACTGAATCTGATGCAAATGTACCCAATCTGGGAAAAAAAAAAAAAAAAGGCTATCCTTCAGGGATAGAATTTAATCTTATACAATAGCTGATCAAACCAAATTGCACATTGAGGTTCGTACCCCCACACTCGGAAGACCAACTCTGAAGCAAGCTTGGTGCTAAAGACAGCATAGAACAGACAGAAAGGGTCAGCCAGCCGCACTGGGTGACACTCGTGGTAGGTGGACAGGACTGTGACCTTCTTTTCCATTCTCCAGCCTGCTGTTCATTAGCTGTGTGACTTTCCACGCTCATTCACCTCTGAGCCTCTCTTTTCTCACCTGCAAAATAACCACAGCTGACAAAACTTGAAAGATACAGCCAAATGCTTCCCCTTAATTCCATTGTTAGGCTAAGCCAGGGCGACCTCACATCCTCACTGTAAATTATTTGCATTGCAACATTGGGTGTCTAAGGTTTCTTACAGTGGCAGTCCTGCCCCCTCAGAGGGCATCATGGAAGGTTCCTGACTCATTAGGTGTTCCTGGCACCAGGCTTCCCACTGCATGGATCGGGAACACTACGCAACAGTCCCCTGTGCTAGCTGTTTCGCCCGTCTCCCATCTTTTATATTATATATGACCTTGAACTAAAAGGTTTTGTGGCTAGCTTTTTGTTATTTGTTTGGATAAATTCCTATGACAAGCTTATTGGCAGCCCAAATGACTTCAACACTAAGAATCTTTATGCAAAGTAATAAGATGCCTTGCAGAAAATGACACCGCTTCACTCCTGGCTCAGTGAGAGGGTTTCTTGCCCTCAGCTTCGCTCTGCTCAGCCACGCTGCCTATGGTCTCACTGTCTGATGTCTGCCAGGCTGATCACTGAGCAACAGCCTTCCGTTTCATTGTGCCATGCCTGATTATTGGAGGGCTGAACATCTTCCTGCTTTTTACTGCCTATTTGTTTCACTTCTGCTAACACTGCTCATTTCTCTCCTTGGTTTCTAAGAGCATTTAAGGACTTTTAACTTTTCATCTGTCATATGTGAACATTTTTCCCAGTACCCTTTATTTTCATTTTAACGTAAAGTGTTATCTTAATTTGCAACTGTTTTAACTTCGATCAATCTTACTGCCTCTCAGGACCTCGTCACTGTGCCAGAAAATGTCCTCCACGTCCTAACACCAGGTAAGCATTTTTCTGAGTCTTCCCCCTGATTATAAATTGTTTTCCATATGGAATTATCAAATCAGCATGAGGTTGATTTTGCTGTCCTCTGGGAACAAGGGGTCTAAGTTCCCATAAACAGTAACCTAGTGTCCAAGCCCATCTGCCGAAGATCCCCTTCTTTCAACACTTAGGCAAAACTTGCCTTCTATTGAATATTAAGTTATTATACAGCTTTGGTTCTGTTTTCAGTTTTCTTTTTGTTATATTTGTCTTTATGTTTTTAGTTAATATCTCTTTGTGATGTTAGTTTGGAGGAACAAATATAATAATCATAATTTTTCTTTTTCAAAATGTTCTCTCCAACCATTTGTCATTTCTTTGTTTTATAGTCACTTCATTGATGGAGTCTGGGATACAGCTTAGCATTATTTTGGTTGGAACTAAATTATATTTTTAATTAGTTGTGGGGGAAATTATATCTGTATAGTAGTGAATCTTCCCACTTGGGAATATACTGTACTTTTTATTTAGTTAAATGGAAAAAAAATGTTATAGCAGCTCTGCATACTTCTTAAATTTAATCCAAAATGTTTTATATAACATAATGAATGTGATCTTTGCTCCTATTAGTTTTTGTTTGCTTATTTGCTTGTTTTGCTTTTTGGAAAGAGTCTCACTTTGTAGCTGGGGTGGGCCTACAACTCACTATACAGCCCAGGCTGGCCTCAAACTTTTTCTGGGATTAAGGAAGTGAGCTACCACATCTAGCCATCTCTTTGTTCTCAAGCTAATGATTGCTAATATAGAGAACGCCTATTGGCCAGTCTTTGCATGCTATAATTAACTAGTTTAATACACATTCTTTTAATAACTCCAATGCAATTTCCAACTTATTAGACAACTAATACATCCACAAATTATAGTATATTTAAGTTTTTATGTAATATATATTCTTTATTAAATTTTTCTTGTCTTATTGCATTGTCCAAAACTTATATATCCATGTTAAAGTGGGAAAATGCCTTTCTGGCCTTGTCCTGGGAATTAATAGAAGTCTCTTAATGGTTTTACCCTAATGTCTAAAGATAAATTTTAGTTTAATATGGAATAATTACAAAATTAAGGGAGAATCATTGTATTGTGAGCCATTAAAACTTTTATCATAAAGTCTCTAAGAAATCTGTTAAATTATTTTCTTCTTGTCCTTAGGCCTACTGGTGTGATAACTTATATAAACAGTGACCTATACTGAACCAGTATCTCTGATTCCTGACAGAAATACATATGGAAATCAAAGTATGGTGTTATTTATTCTGAAGGATTTGTCTGGGTATTATTATATCTGCAATTTAATGCACTCATCCAGAAGTGGTATTGTTCTGTAAGATTCATATAAGAATCATTCTACCTACAATTGAATTGAGGAGGATTTCCGTTTTATGCTTTGATATTTTGGGTGTGTGTATGAAATAGTGTGGTGTGTATTGCGTATGCCTAGAGTCTCATTTCTGATTCCAGAGCTTGTGAGGCTCCAGTGAATCTCAGGTCTCTGCTCCCTGCTGGGCTGGAATTACTGGTGTACAGTGTGGTCACACCTAGCTGCTCTGTGTGGTCTAGACGCTTCAGCTTGGGCAGTTTCAGGTCCCCTCAAAGCCCTCATGCCTGCACAGGAAGCACACACACCTGTTGAGCCATCTCTCCTGCCCTGTGCTTTGATATTGAAATAATACGGCAACTATTTTCTGAGCGCATAAGTAAATATGTCATTAAATTATAAGTTCTGGACCCAAGTTTTCTCATTTTAAAGATTTTTGTTTAGTCTTCTTATATGAAATAACTTAATAGGATTTGGACTAATTTCCCTTTTTAATTTTTTTTAATTAAAAAGCTTACATTCTTAGCAAGACATGGTGGCACACACCATTAATCCCAGCTCTTAGGAGGCAGAGGTAAAAGGATCACCGTGAGTTCGAGCCACCCTGAGACTATATAGTGAATTCCAGGTCAGCTTGGACTAGAGTGAGACCCTACCTCAAAAATACCCCCGAAAAAAGCTTATGCTCTTAATACCCCCTTTCCTCCACCTCAGTTCTGCTGAGGGTCTTCTTGGGTGGGGTTACTGGCATTCGCTGTAGGGACCAAGAGGCCTCAGTCAGTCTCTGCAGGAAGGGGGACAAGGTGCCTCAGGCTAGTCCCACCCACCCTGAGGATTTTACAATCTGTCTACCCCCCTCTTTCACAATGTTCCCTGAGCCTTGGTGGGCAAGATAGAGATCTAATTTAGTGGAGAGTTCTCTGTAGCCTCTGTACCTGTTTTGATGTGGTTTGAGAGACCACAGTGTCTGCCACCATCTCCCTGGCACTGGTTTTCAGGCTAGCCATGACAGCAGGACTTGGGTCACCATTCCTCTGCAATTACTTCTGAGCCCAGGCAGAGGAGGTGAAGGTGACCCATAGAGGTAATTTTTGATAAGGCTTAAACTCTCTTCCAGTGACACAATTCTATGTATGTTGTAAATTCTTTATTGAGCCAGTTTTGTAAGGTATGTTCTTTCTTTTATAAAAATTAATGGATTTCAAATTAATATGTGGTAACTATACATATTTATGGGTACTGTGTAGCATTTCAATACATGTATTTAGTGTAGTTTTACCTACTTTTATTTTCCCAAAGACTAATCAAACAATCAAAATCTGTTATAATCATATTCATTCTATCTTTGTATATTAAAAAGTTCATATCTGCACTCATTTCTCCTTTTCCATTCTAGTTGTATGCTTTTGTATTTTCTCTTGAGTATTAGACTTTCGAGATGTCATTAGCTTTTCCCAAACAATGAACATTGATCATCTACTCTGACCCCCTCCATTTCCTCACACACACATTCTGCACAGAATCATTTACTTCCACTGTTTTCCCTGCTTTGTAGCTGTGCTGATTGTTCCTGCCATTTGTCAACTTCCTGAGTATCCAGCATGTTCTCACTTTTCCCCACACAGCCATGTATGAGGCTGACCACTTCCGGAAGAGCTGGTGGGCAAGGCTCCATTGACTCACACAGCAACACCATCTGACTGATTCCCACATCGACACAACATACTTGTTCAGTGATTCTTTCCAAAGGGTCTTAGGGATTAAAGCTTTTGGTCATGGTGTGCATAGCATCTGAGCAAGTCCTCGCCACAGTGGATGGAGATGGGGATGGACAGGAAGCAGAGGAGACCCAGGAGCAAAGCAGAGACAGAGGCACGACATGGGTAGCACTTGTGCCACTGGGCCTGGAGCCTCAGCCACGAGGATGAGTCTGCCGCACAAGGCGGTGCTGAGCTGTTGAGTGTCCTCATCCCCAGGCCATTCCTCACAGACACTCACAGACGGTGCTGACTAGTGTCAGGCAGGCATGAGCTCTTTTCTTCTCTTTCTCACTCACCATCTCCCTCTTTCTAGATCACGCGCTACCGTGAGCACGTCTGGAAAAAAGAAATAAAGTAAAACCAAACCTTGCTGTTCAAGAAGGCCGTGTTGGGCGGGGGAGATAGCTCAGTCACTAACATGCTTGCCTCACAAGCATGAGGACCTGAGTTCAATCCCCCAAATCTGAATAAAATGCCAGGCGTAGGGGCTGGAGAGATGGCTCCGTGGTTAAGGTATCTGCCTGCAAAGCCTAAGGACTTGGGTTCAATTCCCCAGGATCCATGTAAAGCCAGATGCACAGTGGCACATGCATCTGGAGTTCATTTGCAGCAGCTGGAGACCCTGGTGTGCCCATTCATACTTTGCTTGCTCTCTCTCTCTTTCTCTCTCTTTCCTACCTCTTTCTGCTTGCAAAAAAAGTCTTTAAAACATTTTTAATAATTTTATTTATTTAAGAGAGAGAGAGAGAGAATGGGCACACCAAGGCCTCTAGCCACTGCAAATGAACTCCAGACACATGTGCCACCTTGTGCATCTGGCTTACATGGGTCCTGGGGAGTCAAACATGGATCCTTAGGGTTTACAGGCAGGTGCCTTAACTGCTAAGCCATCTCTCTAGCCCAATTTAAAAAATAAAGAAAAAAGAAACAAAGAAACAAAGAAAGGGTAAATATCTTTTAAAAAAAACGTGGGGTGGTGGTGCTCCTCTGTAATCCCAGCACAAGAATGGCAGATCCCTGGAGCTCACTGGCAGCTAATCTAGCCTAATGGGTGAGCTCCAGGCTACTGAGAGACCTTCTCTCAAAGAAGGTAGACAACATTCCTGGAGTTAGTAACCAAGGTTGTCCTCCATATGCACATACGCTCATGCACCCACACACGTACAAACGTGCATATACATACACACATGCAAACATTAAAAAAAAGAAACACTAACTTCTCAAGCACTGACTTCATCACCACCTACACAAGCCAGTGTCTGTCTGAGCTTTTCAAAGCGCTCTCTCCACAAGACAAGATGCAGACTCAACGGTGAGGGTGAAAGCTCATACACAACTCTTGCCATCACCAGCTTAGGCCTCCAAGTCACCAGCAGCTGTGCCCTGGCTCTGCCACCATCAGTTTCTCACTCGCTGACCACCACCCAGGGCTGCCATGCCGACACTGCATGCGAAAGTCATCCCAGAGACTAAGGCCTATTTCTTTTTTGTTGTTGTTGTTTGTTTTTATTTATTTATTTATTTATTTGAGAGTGACAGACAGAGAGAGAAAGAAGCAGATAGAGAGAGACAGAGAATGGGTGCACCAGGGCCTCCAGCCACTGCGAACGAACTCCAGACGCATGCGCCCCCTTGTGCATCTGGCTAACATGGGTCCTGGGGAATTCGAGCCTCGAACCAGGGTCCTTAGGCTTCACAGGCAAGCACTTAACCACTAAGCCATCTCTCCAGCCTCCTAAGGCCTATTTCTAAACATCTGCTTTGGGACTGTTTTGCAGGCCCCCGGGGCCCCCTGCCTTCCAAAACCCAATTAATTAGCTTTCACTTTGCCATATGACCTCGTGATGCCTCTTCTCCCTCTGACCACTTCTGGCAAGATCCACGTGCTGCTATGGCCTAAGAAGAGAGAGACATGAGGTGAAGTGAATCAAGCCAGAGCATGCATCCCTCCCAGGCAGAGGAAGGCACTCTCGTGGGCCCCGGCTAACCCACACTGTACTGCAGCTGATGTCCCAGGCTGACACTGCGCTCCCCATGACACTGACCTCCATGCAACACGGTCCACCAATGTCCTACTCTGGTCATTTTAGTCATTTCATTAAAACAGTGCCACTGGGAAACGCACTTACTTCGACCAGCACCGAGGCTGGAAGGCCATGGCTGCGTCATGGGAGACAGTGGCAGAAGGTGCTCACCGTTAGGAAAGAGAACACGAGTCCATCCCAGAGTGACACGAAACTGACGGAAGCAGGACAAGATCAATACTCCTCGGCTGGGGTAACAGTAGTGGATTGCACATACCTTCCAATTGCTCCAAGATCATTTCCTATCAGAGTTGTACAAAGACATATTTGGGGGGACAACATACAGGGGGGTTGCTATCTTCTTGTCTAATTAGATTCTTCAAGTGTGGTTATAGTTTTGTTTTGTTTTGTTTTTTCTTGATCCAGCCACAGAGTCCGTCAGTTCTGCTGGTACACAGAGGAGACACCAGCACCAACCTTAGCACAGGCAATCAGACAACCAGTGACGGAAGCCGCCTTGTGCTGCCCAAGAGCACAGTGCCAGGGCTGCTGTTGGCATCTGCGGTGGCCAGCAGCTGGGAACGCAGGTCGTGAAGACAGTTCCCTGTCCAGGCAGTGACTCGCATAGTGAGCACTGGACAGTGAGCCAGCAGTGCAGGATAGATCGCCAGGACAGCAGTGCACTGCACAGAGCTGTGTCTTACCCTGGGAAAAATCAATAAAGGGGAAACGTCAAGTCAAGCAAAGAGCGTCTGAGCTCTGGAGCTGATTCTGCTAAGCTGAGTGTGGGGGGCAGGGGCACACTTGTGCCACAACATGGGTGTGGAGGTCGGAGGACAACCTTGGGTGTCGGTCCTCCCCTTAAACCTTTGTTTCGAGCAGGCTCTCTCTTACTGTTTGCTGCTATGAACGCCAAACTAGCTGGTGAGCAAGCTTCAAGCTTTGAGAGTCTCCTGATTCTACCAGTACTGTCAATTACAGATGTGTGTGCCCATTTTGTGTCCAGCTTTACAGCGGCCTGAGCTCCAGCCAGCAGGTTTGCAGAACAGGCAGCTTGAACCATGGAGCCATTGCCTTATCCCTCTGCTGAGCTCCGTAAGCTCCTAGACCTCCGTTCTTTTCATCTCCGCCATGAGGCCTAGGGAGCAAGTGACCTTAACATCCTTTATAACCTCTAAAATTTCCTTCTCTCAAAACTGAACTTAAATTCTTGCTACTCAGTTTTGCATGATGAAATCAAACAAGAGGAATTAAAAAATACAGAGTCATTGTTCAGGCCCTCTGGACAAATCGTAATGAAGCACTATTAAACACCTAAATGGAATGCGTTATCAGGAAAGAAAATCCACATATAGCACGAGCTATATCCTGCCATCGATCTGCGCACCGAACGGAGGCAGGCCATGGCCGTGGGTCTGCATTTGTTATTAATAGGAAGGCTGAAGTTTTCAGGACAAAAATAACATTATCCCCTGAGCTGAGAAAATATGGAGCTGTAAATAAAGTATATGCAAGGGCTGGCTGGGAACGCAGTACGCCCAGTAGTGCATTCCCACATGCCTGGCTGCTCAGAATGCAGTGACTTATGGGCAGAAATGGACTCCTACCCAGGGTATAAACCAGCAACACAAAGCCTAGGCTTATTGTCCAGAAATGCCAAAGCTTATGCAGGGCTCTAAGGAATGGAGACAAGAGCACAAGGGTGCATCGCAGGAGCACAGCAGAGAAGCAGTGGCCAGAAGGAAACGGGGACCACCCAGCCAGGCCTCCCCTGCCTTGGAACTCCACAGCAGGGTAAACGTAGTTCCAAATGCTGCCAGCCTGGCAAATGCTGTCACCTGCTGAAAGGATGTGATGGAATGAGGAAGAGCGGTGTAACTGTGTGCCAGGCCGTGGAGGTGTTAGGATGCTACAGGGTGAGGGCTCCCTTCTCTGAACGTGCCTCACCCCTGTGGAAAGCCTGTGGACCCCTGACAAAGCTGGGAGCCCAAGTTGCCTGAAAGCCATTCACTTCAGGCCACTTAAATCCATGATGCTCCTTCTCAAAAACATTTGGGGGGCTGGAGAGATGGCTCAGAGGTTAAGGCACTTGACTGCAAAGCCTAATGACTCAGGTTCAATTCCCCAGTACGTACATAAAGCCAGATGCACAGTGGCGCATGCATCTGGAGTTCCTTTGCAGGACTAGAGGCCCTGGAGTGCCCATTCTCTCTGTCTCCTCTCCAATCCTTCTCTCTCTCGCTCTCTATCCACTTGCAAATAAATAAATAAATAATGTTTCTTTAAATAAGTTTCAATTTTATTAATCTGTTTAGGGTATGTTATATGCTATATTGTGCCCCTCAAACTCTTATGTTGAAGTTCTACCAGAAAGGTGCACAAATGTGACTATATTTGGAGATGAGGTTTGAAAAGAAAGTCATTAAGGTGAGCCTAACCCACTGACTGTGTCCTCACAATAAGACATCAGAACAGCTGGCATGGTGGCGCACTCCTTTAATCCCAGCACTTGGGACACAGAGGTAAGAGGACGGTGAGAGTTCAGGGCCACCCTGAGAATACACAGTGAATTCCAGGTCAGTCTGGAGTAATGAGGACCCTACCTCAAAAAACAAAACAAACAAACAAACAAACAAAAAAAGACATCAGAAAGGGGAGTGATGGCTTAGTGAGTAAAGTGTCTACTCTACAATCATGAGGACCTGAGTTTGATTCCCAGAACCCATATAAAATGCCAGATGTGGTGGCACACACCTGTAATCCCCACACTGGGAAGAAGACAGGCAGATCCCCAGGGATTGCTGGCTAGCTTGTCTAGACTAATCACGGAGCTCTAAGTTCAGTGCAAGACACTGTCTCAAAAAATAAGGTGGAAAGCCAGGCATGATGGCTTGTGCCTATAACCTGAACACTGGGGAGGCCGAGGCAGGAGAATCATTATGAATTCAAGACCAGCCTGGGACTACAGTTCTAGGTCAGCCTGGACTAGAATGAGACCCTACCTTAAAAAAAAGTAATCAAATAAGGTGGAGAGAAACTGAGGAAGACACCTGATATTGACCTCTGGCATCTGCATGTGTGCGTATACACACACACACACACACACACACACACACACACACACATGCAAAACAAAATAATAAACATCAGGACACAGACAATCACAGAGGGATAACCCTGAGAGTTGGACATAGGACAAATATGCCACCTACAAGCAAAGGAGAAGAGAGGCCTCGGGGGAGGAAGGCAGCCCTGTGGTGCCCTGCTCTGGGACGTTTGCCCCTATAGTGTGAGTAAGTTAAGCTCCCATCCACTCATGTGCCATCCTGAGGTGCTTCGTAACAGCTGCCCTAGTAAACCAATGTAGGGTAGATGACTACAACAGAGAGCTCATGAACAGGGAGCCGGCTACGCCAATAGCCAGTTGGGTGCACAAATAACATGCTATTTGGCTCTTCAGACCTTGGTGGAGGACCCAGGGAGCTACTGTCTCCAGCAAAGGGAACTGAGCTGCAGCACCGTGTGGAAGGAAGCAAGACATGTCCCAGGCGAAGGTCCGAGGAGCCAAGGAGAGATGCACTGGGGTTTTGCAGGCAGCGAGAGACTGAGGAGCCCAGAAAAATGGCAAGGAGTCAAGAGTCTAAAGTCACACGGCGGATGAGGGTCTGGGCTGCAGAGGTCTCTGACCAATGCTGAACAAGGAGCAGACTTCAGACCAAATACCACGGTCTGTAATAACGCTACCCCAGAGGAGACCAGGTACGGTTCCATTGGTTAAGGGCTTGGCTTGCAAGTGTGAGGACTTGAGTGTGACTCCCAGAACCCACGTTAAAGTCAGGCATGGCAACACACACCTATAACCCCACAACTGTGGAAGTGGAGACAGGAGGATGCCTGGGACTTGCTGGTCAGTTAGTTTAGCTTACTTGGGGGGCTCCAGGCCAATGAGAGACCCTGTCTCACAAAAAGTGGGAAGTGCCTGAGGAATGACACCCAAGGCTGTCCTTTGATGTGGACACATACACAGGTGCACTTGCACATGCCTACAAACACACACAAAGAGAACAAAAAGATGGTAAACGCTCTTGATGGCCCCTCAAAGCTCTCTCAATGACAGGCTAGCACTAGTGCTCTGATCTGGGAAGGTGCATGACCCCACCCACCTGGATGGCAGACCACTGGCAAGGTGGGGGATGGGTTCTTTAAACCCCTCCCTGAGGTGTGGCCTAGCCCCGGGTGGACCTCAGAGAACCTGCTGCCACAGATGGGTGCCCATTCCAACCCCTTCATGCTGCCACCAGCCCGTGAGCTCACCCAGTCCCGATAAGATCATAGCCTTCGGGTGGCTGCGCCAGAACTGTTCCCAGTGAGCCCCAGAGTTAATGAATGTGAGGTTGGGCAAAGCCACAATGGGGTCATTCTCCCCAGCCGTGCATGAGCAAGTCCATGTAATATTTATAAGCCAGGTTATGACTGCACACTAAAGGGCCGGCACTGGTGGGCGGGGGGCGCTGCTGGCCCATCCCAGGAAGGAGGGCAGAAGTGCCCTCGGCAAGTGAGAGACCAACACCGACAGTCACACCCATCCCGTGGGGCCTGGGTCCTGTGGTCTTCTGGAGAGAACTTCACCTGACCCCCTAGCTCTCAGGCCTCCAGCTGGGTTTACTCTGCAGGTCAGACAGACAGCTTAGCCCCTCTTGCCTTCTCTGGGTGGCCACTGAGGGCCGCGGACCCTGCAGGAAGCTCGGCTCTCTTACCTCTGTCTCCTCCAGCCAGGAGGCTTTACTTCCACCTTGTGGGTGATGGTTAGACACCAGTGAGCAGGGTGTTAATCTCCACATGACTGGGGGACCAGGAAACAGTTTAGCAGGCAAAATGCATGTTCTCTTACCTTTCTCTGCATGTGCGTGTACATGTGTGTATGCATGTTTCTATGTGGGTACCTGTGCTCATGCAAGTGCACATGTATGTGGTATGCATGGATATGTACGCATATTCATGATAGTGGATACTTGTGTCTGTGCAGGGGCGTGTGTGTATGTGTGTGTGGAGGTCAGAGGTCGATGTCACTGTCAAGTCTCTTCCTCAATTACTCTCCACTTTGTTTTTTGAAACAAGGTCTCTTGCTGAACCTAGAGCTCACAAATTCAGCTAGACTTGCTGCCAGTGGGCCCCAGAGATCCTCCTGCCTGCCTCCCTGACTGTGATCATAAACATGTGCATCTCCCCTCCACACACACAGAGTTACTTGGATCCTGGGGACTGAACTCAGGTCCTCATGCTTGCACGGCCAGCACTTTACCCACAGAGTTACCAAGTCATCTCCTCCACGAACCTGTTCCGTAAGGGCCAAGAAGTCAATATTTAAGGCTCTGAGGCTGCTAGTCTGTGTCATAGCCATTCACCTCTGCCACAGGCAATATAAGAGAGATGAACACGGCTGTGTCCCAATAAAACTTTATTTTCAGACACTGAAATTTGAATTTCACATTATTTTCATATGTCTTGGAATGTCCTTGTTCATCGTATTTTTTTTTCAACCTCAATAAAAACGTAAAAGCCATTCTTAGGTTAACAGCCATTCAAACACAAGTGGCCTGCCAGATTTGGCCCTCCCACCATTGGAGGGTAGGGCATGGCTAGCCAGATGCCACAAAACCCAACCAACCTTGTCAAAAAAAAGGAGACCAGATTCCACCTTTCATTCTCGAATCTCTGTCCAGTTCGTTTTCCTCCACCAGGACACTGAGTGGAGGTTGACACTGACCCTGGAACAGTATCCTCAGCCCAGAGCCATAGCCTGGCACTCCCACGAACTAGAATGTTTCACTGTTTCCTTGTGTTATACTGAGGCCTTTAACATCGTAGTCTCCTCCATCCTACTGGACAAGCTCCATGCTAGGCACCCAGCTGTACGAGGCATCTTGCTCAGTGCACATCACGGGAGTGGAGATCTAACATTCTCCTCCTCACTCCTGACCCCTCCACTGGGCTCTGGTTTTCTGCTCTGCTGTCTGCTTTTGCAAAGGAGAAGATATTCTGTGTTACACTTTAAACACACCCTCCAACGTTGTGCCATACAGACCAGGGAGGTCTCAGATCAACCTTCTCCTCTGTTCCCTCCTCCCACCTCCCTCTCATCAGTTACCACCTCATGCTTCTCTCTGGCAGGCGTGGTAATGCTGGCATGCCATCAAGGAGTCATAACCAAGTTTCCTGGGCTTAACTCCTAGGCTGATCCTAAAACAAAGCATATTTTTGAAATATTGAATGCATTTTTTATATTCTGAATTGTGGTTGGAATGTACGGTATCCCCCATGGGCTCTTGTTTGAACCCTTGGTCCCCAGCTGGTGACACTGTTTGGGAAGATTGTGGAACATTTAGGAGGTGGAGGCTTACTGGGGGAAGTGGTTCATTTGAGGTTTTATAGCCCAGGCCCACTTCCTGTTTGTCCTCTGCTTCCTGGCTATGGATGCAATGTGACTAATAGTTGCCGGCTCCCTTCCCAACCACAGTGGGATGTATCCCCATGAACGTGTTAGCCAGAATAAACTCTTTTCTTCATTTATTTATTTATTTATGAGAGGGAAAGAGAGGGGGAGATAGAGAGAGAGAATGGTGTGCCAGGGCCTCCAGCCACTGCAAACAAACTCCAGACACATGCACCCCCTTGTGCATCTGGCTTACATGAGTCCTGGGGAATCGAACCGAGGTCCTTTAGCTTTGCAGGCAAGTACCTTAACTGCTAAGCCATCTCTCCAGCCCTGTTTTCTTCTTTAAGCTGCTTCTTGTCAGGTATTTCATCACAGCAGTAAGAAAAGGAGCTAATATTCCATGGTTGTATAAAGACTGCCCCATCCAAGGCCAAGCAGGAAGGAGGCATTTTGCCCTCAATAAGGTCACTGACCCTCACAGAAGGGCCATCTAGCACTGAGATGGAGTGGACCGCTGCTCAGTGCCTGCTCTCTGCTTCTCCAGGGTGCTCTTAGCTCTGTCTCATGGCCATGCACCCTCTCCCAGGCTAAGTGGAGGCTTACTTGACAAGTGGATAGTGTCAGAAGATAAACCATGATGGGTCCAAGTCAGTGGCTCTCAGATCTAGTGATTAAATCATCTGGAAAGTATTTTGAAGCCCCACATTCCCAGGTACCACTCCTGCCAATTGAGTTTGAACTTCTAGAGTAAGGTTTTGTCATCTACTTCTATTAAATTCCATCAAACTGAGAAAAACTAGCTGGGACCAATCACTTCTATTGTTTCCTTCTGCCAGATGCTCATTTTTACAGATTGTCTTGCAATGAGAGTCAGGCACACGCCACCCTGTGCTGAGGACGACAAAAGAAAAGGTGTACTAGAGAATTCTGGAGTGTTTTCCTTCAACACACTAAAAAAAAGACCTTCTCACTCACCCCACTTGATTCTACTTCTGACCTACGAGTGCAGTGTGAGCAAACTGCACCTGGAACCGAGACGTCATCTCACAGTCGTGAGGTGACGGACTGGAGGACAAAAGGCCACATGCTAAGGGTGGCAAAGGAGCAGCCATAGTCTGCGTCTGCAACGATGACTTTGACCTTCAACTCATAAATGACTCATCTCTGGAGTTGCCTGACAAGTGGACAATACACAAGGTGCTTAAGCTCTTGCACCTGGTCATCATGACTCGCAGATGCTCCTGCCAGCAGACCTTTCTCTTAGAGAGCAGCATTGCTTCTTGTCCCGGCCATTACTTTCCCCTCTTACCATCTGTGTCCTAACCCATGCACTGATCTCCTTTGAGTCCTCTGTCTTTGCAAGACAGCAGACTTTATGTCTTGTTCTCCTTGCTCATTATCCCCACTGACCCTCTGAAGCACATCTAGGAGTAGCATTCTCAGAAAATGTCCACAGGAGACAGACTGTACCCACCTCCGTACACCCAAGTTGTACTTGGCTTTGGGGCATTTGCTCATGGAAACATTGATACTGGTCAGATTTTCATCCTTTTGAGATGTCATGATTTTCCTCTGGGAAATTCCTAGGTGTGACTTTATATCCTTAGAGTTCTGAAGTTTCACCAAGACATCTAGGTCTTCCTCCATTCACCATGCTGGGCATTGGCTGTGCCCCCAAATTGTGAAAGTTTGTGTCTATTTTGAGCTCATTAAATATTCACATATTGTTTATTAATCCATTGTTCCCTCTATCATCTTCCCTCAAGAAATACTTTGTCCTTTTTCACTTCTTTAATTGATTCTGTGCCTATTTTGAATTTTTCCCCATGTTTTATATTTTGCCCTGGATGTTTCTTCAATTTATTTCTCAACCCCTCTGATGTTGTTACAACCTCTGTTTTTATTTCTGAACACTCTTTTTCAAGGTTTCCTAATATTTGTTCTTATTTTTTAGGTATTTTTCTTTCTTTCTTTCCTTCTTTATTTATTTTTTGCAAGCAGACAGAGAGAATGCCAGGGCATGCCAGGGCCTCCAACCACTGCAAACCGTCTTCAGATGCATGTGCCACATTGTGCATCTGGCTTCATGTGGGTACTGGCAAATTGAACTTGGGTCGTTAGCCTTTGCAGGCAAGCTCCTTAACCACTGAGCCATCTCTCCAGCCCTCTGTCCTTATTTTTAAATACAGTGTCTGCTTGAAGGATAATTTAATTTAGGACATTTTCTTTTTAAATTCATTGCATCCCTGAATTCTTTTACTCTAGAGAAAATCCTTCTCTTTCATGGAGTGGCGTCCTCATGCGTCTGCTGATTCTATGTCATTCCTACTTCAGAACAAGCTGGGCTGCAAGGAACCTCAGTGGCTTTGACCTGCCCATAGTCTATTTCCTTCCATTTCCCCTTAATTATGTGGTTGACTAACACTGTATGTACCCCTTCAGGACTTACTGACTGGCCAAGAGGGAGCTCCCATATAAACCAAGGTCCCCAAAATGCTGAGACAAGAAAGGCATTGTTTAAAGTCTACCAGCAATCCATCCATTGCTTACAGCAAAGAGCCCTTTTCTGTAGATGGGGCCTGTACTATACACGGGCTGAGTCAGCTTGCCCAGTAGGAGCAAACACCCAGAAAAGAGTAAGGGCCACGAACGTTCCCAGACAGACTGGCAGGTTATCATTCTGCCCCCAAGCTCCATTACCAACAGCCTCTGCTCCTGGGCCCACGTGGCTCTGCTCTACAGCTCTGACTACCTGGACAGCAGCCCGCCCTTGACCGCCATCCAAGACTGAGGCTGCTGCCTCCTCCAGGCTGTCCACCCAGCAAGGCTGCTGTCCCCTTAGGATCTGACAGAAGTCTGCTGCCACATCTCATCTCCTGTCATCCCTGTGCAATGGCTCTCTTTGTGCCCCTTCCTTTCCTTCTTTCCATTGTCTCAGCACAATCTAAAGCTGGAGGGAGGGGGACTCAGGCACAAGCTGCTGACTTCTGAGTGTCAGCTCCTCTTATTAAAAGGACATTCCGCTTCATTGCCATAGTATAATTGTATGAAACCACGTTTCATATGGAAAATGAAGGACAAAACCCTTCGTGATGTAAATTATAGGAAGTCAGAGCTGGAGAGATGGCTTAGAGGCTAAAGCGCTTACCTGTGAAGCCTAAGAAGCCAGGTTTGATTCCCCAGGACTCATGTAAGCCCAATGCACAAGGTGGCACATGCATCTGCAATTTGTTTGCACTAGCTGGAGGCCCCTGCACACCCATTCTCTCTCTCTCTCTCTCTCTCTCTCTCTCTCTCTCTCTCTGCCTCTTTCTCCCCCTCCCTCAAGTCAATCAATAAAATATTTTTAAATATTTTAAAATAAATCATAGAAAGTCAAACTTGACGCATCTTTCCCGGTGTGAACTTGAAGGCACAGTGAAGCAAGTGCCTTGGTGCCCGTGGCCCCACAGGGCTGTGCTGGACAGCTCCTTCCTGCACCCACGCAGCATCCCTCTGCTCTGTGGGAGCAAGCCCCATCTGAAAAAGACCCCCCCAGGGGCATCTTCTGTCTTTGGTGGGCAGGGGCCTTCCTTCCTGCAGAGGGTGATTCTGGGAACGTAACGTCCCTGTACACAGGTGTGAGTACACACTCATCCTGACAGCTCAACCCCAAGGACGAGCACCAACACTCTTCCTTCCTGCTGCATGTTCCCCGCTCCCTTACTCCTGACTTCTGGGATTGCACCCCAAACGAATGCTTTCCCCCAACTTTTGTCTCAGGCTTTACTTTCATCGGCACTTGAACTAAGACCAGATGTTGCGTGGTCTCTGAGGCATGGAGTGGTGTTCATTGAAGGTCCTGGTGTGTTTGGAAAGCAGGGGACGAAGTCACATAGTTAAAAGAGCTGGCCTGGGTGAAAGACATCAGGACAGGCCCTGGAGGGGAGGGAAAGGACAGTGATGGGAGGTCCTGAGGGAACGCCTTTGGGACAGAGGTCTGCTGAGGCCTGGATGGCAACCCACTCAGGATTCTTGCTGAATCTAAGCACGGTAAGTAGCCAGGGAACCATGCTGGGCCAGGGCCTAGGTGATGGACGTTCCCATGCAGGTTCCCAGAAGGTGACCTGTGAGGTTGGCAATCAGACAAGGCGTCAGCGTTAACCTCATTGGAGTGTTCCCGCTGCTCCCTGTTCTGGAGTCTGATTCCCATGTGAGGTGTGAGGGGACATGAGATGGACACAGCCCTGGACAGGGATGTCCATCCAGCTCAAGAGGACAAAGAAGGCAGGAGATGAAGGAGGCTCAGCTGTTAAGAGCACCTGCCTCCTCAGCATGAGGACCTGGGAGGGCCGGAGGCTGCTGGAGTTCAAGTCCCCCAGAACCCAGGTGAAACGTTGGATGTGGTCATGTGCATCTGTAACACCAGTTCACGGGGCCGGAGGGCCGGAGTTCACTGACTGAAAGCGGCGGCTCTTTGTTGAGGGAGAGATCCCATCTCCAAGAATTACGTGGTTGAGTGGTAAAGAAGGCACCCAGAATTCACAGTACACACATGCACGGCCCACGCGTCTGCTCACACCCGCACACACCACACCTACCCTCTGCACGGGAAAGGAGGACACAAAGAGGCCCTGCTTTCTGTGGGGAGACGTTGGAAAATAGACAGCACCAGGATTTCTGTAGGAAAGAATGTCCTTAGTGAGTCTGAGGGTGCCATTAGAGACACACTGTGGAAATCGTGGAACATGGGGTGACAGGGAACACAGGATGCAGCTAGTCAGGCCCCAAGGTCTCACTGGGCCCTAAGGAGCTCTGCACATTTCAACCTATGAGCACATTCCCCAGGGAATGGGGCTGGAGAGGCCCCAGGCCCAGCAGCAGGGGAAGGAAAGAGAATTACGGCACTGTGGATATGCGCTTGTCTCGGTCTACAGGACTGCGGAACAGTGGCAAGGCCATGGTGCCAGGGTCGGGTGGGGCAGGAGTATGTGCAGGGTTTGGGGTGCAGGGGTGTGGGGGGAGGTAGGAGTGTGTGCAGGGCATGGAGTATAAGAGGGCTGCAGGCACAGGACACGGAAATGCCATGCAGAAACTGAGAGGGAAACCAGTTCCCTCGTGGCTAGTCCTCATAGTGCTGGAAAGTTGCTGGGGGCAACGGTCACCAAGACCATGAACAACCAGGCGACCCTGCAAGCTATGAAATCAACCAGCCAGGCAAGAAGTGCACACTTGTGCAATAGTAGCACACAGCCCTTGTGGGTAACTAACTGTTCTCTGATTGGACATGAGGCCTACTCAGTGGGACAGAACTCATATCTATTACTGGGAACCAAGTTAGAATCCCAAGGAAATTCATAGACTCAAGAGAGCAAACCCCCACTGCTCTCTGGATAAGAAGAGTGGGCTTACATGCCAGAAAGTCTCTCAAATATCTATGCATGTCCTCTTTAATCCAAGCTGCCCTCACTCTTGGTTGGAGAATTTGATTTTACAGATAGCTGAGAAAATTGAGGAGATCCAAGATCCATCAATATGACAAGAAAAGATAGCCATCTACCTACCATAATACGTGCCGCCCCTACCACATCTGCCAACACCCACAGGAAACTGCAGAGGAAGCAGTGGCACAAGTATTTCTCCCACTGCTAGCCTGACAACCAGCTCCAGGGGGACAGTGACAGACACTGTGAGCAATCAAAGCATATCGACTCAGAAATCCGGAGGCTACACAGAGCTCAACACTAAACCAAACTGCTAACAAACCCACTAAGCCTGGGACCATCACAGAAGAGAAGGAAGAAAGAATGCAAGAGCCACAGGATAGGTAAAAATATCCTGAGGTGTAGCTCCCCCTCCCCCGCCACATATACACAGAGACTGACAGAGACCTCAGTTACCCATCAGTGACCACCATCAACCCCACTGAGGAGAACCCTCAGGGAAAGTGGGATGGGGGAGGGGGTATAAGGGCCTTTGTTAAAAATAATAATAATAAAATGGCGATGGGGTGCAGGAGTGGGGGGGTATGAAGTGTGGGAGCATGTGCAGCCTTTTGGGCCAAAGTCTGAGGGCCACAGCAGTCCCAGACAAGAAGTTGTTTATCCTGAAAGCCTTTCCAAGTTGTAAGTTCTCTTCACACTGTATTTAAAAAAATAGGGGGAGGGATGAGGAGATGGCTTAGTGGTTAAGATGCTTGCCTGCAAAGCCTAAGGACCTAGGTTGAATTCCCTAGTACCCATGTAAACCAGACGCACAAGATGGCACATGCATCTGGGTTTTGTTTGCAGTGATTAGGGGCCCCAGCACATCCATTCTTTCTCTCTCTCTCTCTCTCTCTCTCTCTCTCTCACACACACACACACACACACACACACAAATAAATAAATAAAAGTAAATTAAAAATTTTAAAGCATGTTGTGATGATGGGCAAAATGTTCAACTGCTCTGAATTGACTGAATGAAACTAGTCATTCTGAGCATCCACATTACATACATTTTTGAAAAAAAAAAAAGGAAAGAAAGAAATCATGTTATTTCAAAATTGGTAAAGACAATGGGAGCAGCAATAGAAGGAAGTGACATTAGGGTATGGAGGGCACCACTGTGGAAAAGACCCTAACTCCACAGCCCCCAGGCCTCTGCTACAGGGCCAGGCAAGGCTGAGAGCCCTGAAGCAGCTGGGGACACTGCAAAGGGGAATTGCCCCAAAGCACTTACTGTGCTGGCTGGCACTGACTGGGTATTTCGCGTGTATGGTCCCACACAAGTGCCACAGAGTCCTGGGAGACAAGGCTGGAGACCCAGGCACAGTTGAGGAAGCTGCCATATGTCCTGGATCCCATCAGCTTGGTCTGGACTGCAGCCCATTCACTTCCCTCTGGCTCTCAGGCATCTCCTAAGGATTCGGATGTACAGAGCTCTGTGGGGGTGGAAGGCTGCGGCATAATCTCAACTGGGAAACACCGCATCCCAGGCTCAGTGCTGGGAGACACCTCGTCTCCCAGGCTTAGTGTGGAAGACACCGTGTCCCCCAAGCTCACTACTGGGAGACACCACGTACCCAGGCACACCGCTGGAAGGCACCCTAGGCATATTGCTGGGAGACATCTCATCTCCCAGGCTCACTGCAGGGGTCACCATGTCCCCGAGGCTCACTGGGGATGCACACTGAGCCTGGGAGAAGCTGTGCAGCTGTGGAGAGTAGTGTGTACTTGAGGAGGCCCCACTAGGCATGGCCAAAACAAAAGCTGCAGGATCAGAGTGACGCCTCAGGGCAGGAACGTGGTCTTCCGGAGCTGGAAAAGCTCCCACAAGGTTCAAGCATCTGCTGGGAAGCCTGGAGTCTCCAATGGCCTCAAAGAGCCTGCAGTGCCCGTGGCATTGTGTCTTCAGGAGTAGCCTTCAAGTGAAAGTTGTACTGACTTTCCTTTGGCTTGTGTGTGCATGGAATGTGGTGTATGCGTGTCTGTGTGTGTAGTGCATACACATTTTTGTGCTCATGCACTTGCCTATGGCCAGAGGGAGGGGAAGGGTGCTCACCTTCGGTGACCAGAGCAGAATTTTGGGTGCCCCACTCCATCACTCTTCTTGTTTGATCCAGAGTCTCTTGCTGATAAGGGAACTTCCTGCTTTTCACAAACCCAGGTCTCTGCTCCCCTTGGCAGGACTGGGGTACCAGGCAAGCCCGGTCATGCCCAGCTGTAGGTCCTGGAGACCGGAACTCAGGCAGTGTCAGGCCCCTTGGGGCCCTCATGCTTGTGCAGCATGCTCACTTCACCACTCAGTCAGCCCAGCTCTGTGCTGACTTCACTTGCTCAGAGAAGCTCACAGCGGAGCAGTAGGCACCCTTGTAGTTGGCCATGAAAACACCGCCCACCATGGGTCAATGACAAGCATAACAACCAATGAGCCGGCAGCAAGAGGGAGAGGCTGATGCGGGCCGAGACAGCAGTGCAGACAGCCGAGCCAGTGTTTGCATTCTTTAAGAGTAGCATTCTCATTTGTAAAGTATGAGTAATAAAATCAATACTGCTGAAACTGAGCAGCGGCAGGGCGGGGCAGGTCCTCACTGCACATGACAGGTGGCCAGAGGAAGTGTTCCACATTCTTTTACCTAGCAAAAGTGATGTGGGTCCAACTTTTCAGTCCACATTTAGAGTCACGGTAGTTCTTTTTTTCCTCAAGAAGATTTCTAAATGAAGACGAAGGTACAATTGCAAGCCTGAGAATATGCCTCTTATAGATTATTAGCTCCATATCTTAACTATGTCCTGCCTCAGCTATGCCCAGCAATCAGTAGGTGGGTTAATTGATAATCGTCTTCCTTCTCAATAAACTCAGGTATATACACGGAACTCCTGTGTCCCCATACACATGTACTTTGGAGAGAAGTTTGGGGAGCCCCCACCTGGGTTGGGAAGGAGGACACCTCCAGGATCTCGGGGGGAAAATGGCTGTTGAGGGCACCATTGCCGTGGTGATGGTGAACTTGACCCTGAGCAGGTCTGGAGCACTGTCTCCTCACCACAGACCTCACGTTAGGACCCTGCACAGGAGTCCCTACCCGAAGAGCTCAAGAGGGGCCGGCTAGAGGCTGGCCTGCAGGAGGAATTGAAGCAGGTCCCAAGAGTGTGTGACCTCTGCTGGGACTGCCAGCAGTGGCCACATGCGACTGTCCTTATGGCCTCGCAAAGCTACTTGGACTGTGGGCAAGGCCACTACTTGGATCTGCTCCTGCCGCGTTGCTGCTGGCCAGAAAAGCCAGCCCTCTGGCATCTGGGCCAGGAGCTCCTGTACTGGCCTTGGCCACTCCTGTTCCAGTCCCTGTCCTGCTTCTGCCTAGTTCAGTGCCAGGACGTATCTGCTCAGTGGGCATGGCCACAACCTCAGCTCTCTGCAGAGACCAGCCTGGAGAGGAGCCAGCTCAGCCCTGCTTCTCAAGCACGTCTGTGGTGTAGCCTCCGCTGCCCAGGTCTCGAACACCACCGCCTTCCTCAGCACCACAGTGGGGCCAGGACCCTCAAGAAGTACCAGTGTCCACCGGTCACCCTTGGGAGGCGGTTGTCAGGGGAACACGCCTTCACTGCCCCTTGGTGGACACTGAAAGTGCCCGGTGGTGGAGCACTGCCTTGGGCAGCTCACGGCAGGGGTGCCTGCCAAGTGCTCTTCCAGCGCTGGGCTGCCCTGCAGGAAGGAGGAAGGACTGTGAATATGAGCAGACGTCAGCTTTCTCCCGCAGCAAGATGAGGTCATCCCAAATATTCCTTCCTCCTTCTGGATTCTTCTCATTCGCTTGGATGGGGGCATCCCTGAATCCAAGGTGCATCTGTGTGCAGGTCTCTCCACAAACAGTTGTTCCCAGGGCACCCAGGGGTTTCTCATCCAGGCGGCTCGCTGCCCTCTGCAAGAGCCAGCCATTTGAGACCTCACACGGCAGCGCGCTGTCTAAAAATAGAAGCTTCAAAGCAGCAGTATGCTTCCTGGAGCCAGATGCTTTCCTGACACACAGAGCCCCAGCAGCCACCTGCAGCCTGATGGCCCCAAGTTTCTCCACTGACCCTGCCTTGTGGGGTGCCCATGGGACCCACTGGTGAGCTACAGACCAGGCCTATGAGCAGCCCCAGCTCACCCGAGAGGCCAAGAGGGGGCATAAGACCTGCACACAAAGCTATCCCAGGGGTGGCTGGCCAAGGAGACAAAGCCTCCTGCAGTGGTCTGAAGGGGACAGGTGACCCTGCTGGTGGTGCTCCAGAGGGCATGCAGACAGATGTGGACACAGATGGGATGAACTGAAGTCGAGACGGAGATGATAGACTGGCATGCAGAAGGATACATTGAGACGTAGATGATAAATAGATATAGATAGATAGATAGATAGATAGATAGATAGATAGATATGACAGATGCATAGGTAATGATGACAGACATAGGTAGATACACAGATGATGACAGACACATACTACTAGGTGAGTACATAGCTGACACATGACTGACAGGAAGGTAGGTAGGTAGATGATGCATAGATGCAGATTATGATATATACATGCATAGACAAGCAAATAGGAGATACTAAATAATAGATAATAAATGATTGATAGGCAGGTAGGTCATCGGATCTCTATGAGCACATATATGAGTGTAAATATATTCAGGAGCACTCACATTCAAAACAGCCTATACTCATATGTGCTTATGATCACATAGATATGAACAGGTTCTTGCATATACACACATGCTCACCACCATACTCATACATAGTCACATGTGCAGACACTCACACATGCCTACGTTGTGTGTACACTCACATGAACACAGACTCATGTGCACTCAAATGTGTATATGTTCTCGTGTTCACATGCACTGAAGTTAACAGTGTTTGTACCCTGACATTTCCCCAAACTGCCCTCTGTATTCACATTGTGTTATTGCTCTGAGCACTCCAGGCAAAGGGGTAGCTCTTCCCTCCTGTACACATCAGCTGGCAATGGCCCTACAGAGCACATGCATCCTGGGACCAAAGCCACCGTGACAGGAGCAGCAAAGAGCAAAGCCCTGAAGAAAAGAGACTGAGAAAAAACTTCTCCCTGGTCCTCCCTCCTCCTACCTTCCCCTGGTCCTCCCTCTTCCCACTTCCCCTGTCCTCCCTCCTCTAACCTTCCCCTGTCCTCCCTCCTCCCACCTTGCCCTGGTCCTCTCTCCTCCCACCTTGCCTTGGTCATCCCTCCTCCCACCTTCCCCTGTCCTCCCTCCTCCCACTTCCCCTATCCTCCCTCCTCCCACCTTCCCCTGTCCTCTCTCCTCCCACCTTGCCTTGGTCCTCCCTCCTCCCACATTCCCCTGGTCCTCCCTCTTCCCACTTCCCCTGTCCTCCCTCCTCCCACCTTCCCCAGGTCCTCTCTCCTCCCACCTTCCCCAGGTCCTCTCTCCTCCCACCTTCCCCAGGTCCTCCCTCCTCTAACCTTCCCCTGTCCTCTCCCCTCCCACCTTCCCCTGGTCCTCTCTCCTGTCATCTTCCTTTACCACCTCTGATTGGGCTCTGTACAAAATGAACTCCATGACTCTTGCATGACATATTCCCTGCCATGGATGAAGGTTATGCCTGTCCTTGGCCCTGGCTGCACCAAGTGTGCCAATGGCTATAGAAAGGCCAGGCCATGGTCAGTTACCGTGGACATTTGGCATGTGGTTGGGATTTTGGGTACCTCACCCTAAACATACAAGATGGCCACATGAGTCAGAGACCCTCAGGCCATGAGGAGAAAGACCATAAGGATCCATGTATATGAAATGTGTTCTTTCCCAAGGAGGTCTAGTGGGGTCATGCTTACATACAACATAGCGAACATACAAATTTAAGTGAGCTCCATATTTCCATTGGAATTTACGTGAAGTTTAAAGTCAAGGCTGGTTTTATTTTCCAGCTTTATTGAGGTGCCAGTGACCAAAACTATACTTAGGGTATACAGCATATTCAACAAAATGTCTTGCTGTACACATCCATGGAACTGACACCACAATTATCACTTCTGCCACTTTAGATAGGTTTGATCTGTGTTTATGTTCAGCGGGGACACATGCATGACAAGCCCACAGCTAACATATAATCAGTGGTGAAAAGTTTAAAGCCCTCCTCTAAGCTCAGGGCCTCAGCGTGCTCACCTCTCCTCTTGTACTGGACAAAGCACTCCAGCAGGAAAAAGGACAGCTATTCCTGAGCCGAGAGGATGGCTCACACCGGTAATCACAACATTTGGGAAGCTGAGGCCAGAAGATTGTGAGTTCAATGCTAGTCTGGGCTGCATAGCAAATCCCAGTGCACCCTGAGTTACACAGTAAGACCTGGTCTCAAAATATTTTTTTCAAAATGGCATTCAACTTTTTTTTAAAAAAAGTGAAATTTTCTCTGTTTGAATAAGAGGAAAAGAAAAGAAAGGCACGGAAAGACAGGAAAAGAGGGCCAGAGAGATGACTTAGCGGTTAAGGCATTTGACTGCAAAGCCAAAGGATCCCTGTTTGACTGTCTGGGGCCCATGTAAGCCAGATGCACAAGGGGGCACATGCATCTGGAGTTCCTTTGCAGTCTGTAGGCCCTGGCGCACCCATTCTCTCTCTTTCTCTCTCTCTCTCTCTCCCTCCTTCCCTCCCCCTCCCTCCCTCCCTCTTTCTCTCTCTCAAATAAATAAATAAAATGTATCTTTTTAAAAAGGAAAAGAAACAAACCTCATTCCAGCAGCATCCAAACGATAAAACTGAACCAAGGGCATTGTGCGTGTGGGGCAAACACTGTGCCACTGCACTAATGCCCAGGCCTTCTTCATATTTTTCATTTGGAGACACTATTTGTCTTACTACGTTGCCCAGGCTAGCACTGGACTCACTCTGTGGCACAAACAAGCCTTAAATCTGAAATGCTCCTGACTCAGCCTCCTGAGTAGCTAAAATTACAAGCTAAGATTAGCACCAATCCCAGCTTCAGTGAGTTTTGTGAATAGTGGATTAATTTTATTCTTTTGCAAGTGGATGCACATTTGACATGAACCCATCCTTCCCCTCACTGTGTTTTCTTGGCATCTTGCCAAAGATTGGCTGAACCTATGTGTGAGTTTATTTCCAAGTTCCTAGTTCTGTTCCATCCAGTAAGGATGTCAGTGTGGTTCTAAAGACAAAGTCATGGTGTTTTGATTTGTGTGGCTCTACAACAGAAGTTGAAATCAGAAAAACAGTATGATGCCTCTGGCTGTGCTTTTCTGACTCAAGACTGCTTTGACCCTTGGAGATTGCTTGTAGCTCTTTATGGATTTTAGGTATTGTTATTTCTATTCCCATGGAAAATTTTACAGGTATGTTGAGAGGATCATCTTGAATCTGGTGATCACTTTGAGTAATAATGACAATTTTATTAGTGTATATTAATTACATAAAATAATTGATTTCAACTGTGACATTTTCATACATACATGTGACAGGCTTTAAGAAAAATGAACTGAACATTTGGTTCCCATAAAAGGATTAAAACAAGTGACTAATAAATACATGAAAAATGTAAACTACCCCCAATCATCAGGGAAAAGCAAAAGAAGATATACACAGATTCCAGCACACCCAGTGAGGATGGAATAATGAAAAGGACAAATGAAAAACGAAATTACACTGAGATTCCACTGTGCCCAGTCAGGATGGAAAATTCAAAACCACAGACTACAAAAGACAGTACACTGAGATTCCAGTGTGTCCTGTCAGGATGGAAAGATCAGAACCACAGACTACAAACGAAAGTACACTGAGATTCCAGTGCTCCCTGTCAGCATGGAAAGATCAGAACCACAGACCACAAACGAAAGTACACTGAGATTCCAGGGCACCCTGTCAGGATGGAAAGATCAGAACCACAGACTACAAACGACAGTACACTGAGATTCCAGTGTGTCCTGTAAGGATGGAAAGATCAGAACCACAGACCACATACAACAGTACACTGAGATTCCAGTGCTCCCTGTCAGGATGGAAAGATCAGAACCACAGACCACAAACAACAGTACACTGAGATTCCAGTGCTCCCTGTCAGGATGGATGATTCAAAACCACAGACTACAAATGAAAGTACACTGAGATTCCAGTGTGCCCTGTCAGGATGGAAAGATCAGAACCACAGACCACAGATGACAGTACACTGAGATTCCAGTGCGCCCTGCCAGGATGGAAAGATCAGAACCACAGACTACAAACGAAAGTACACTGAGATTCCAGTGCTCCCTGCCAGGATGGAAAGATCAGAACCACAGACTACAAACGAAAGTACACTGAGATTCCAGTGCTCCCTGTCAGGATGGAAAGATCAGAACCACAGACCACAAACAACAGTACACTGAGATTCCAGTGTGTCCTGTCAGGATGGAAAGATCAGAACCACAGACCACAAACGAAAGTACACTGAGATTCCAGTGTGTCCTATCAGGATGGAAAGATCAGAACCACAGACCACAAACAACAGTACACTGAGATTCCAGTGTGCCCTGTCAGGATGGAAAGATCAGAACCACAGACCACAAACAACAGTACACTGGGATTCCAGTGTGTCCTGTCAGGATGGAAAGATCAGAACCACAGACCACAAACAACAGTACACTGGGATTCCAGTGTGCCCTGTCAGGATGGAAAGATCAGAACCACAGACCACAAACAACAGTACACTGAGATTCCAGTGTGTCCTGTCAGGATGGAAAGATCAGAACCACAGACCACAAACAACAGTACACTGGGATTCCAGTGTGCCCTGTCAGGATGGAAAGATCAGAACCACAGACCACAAACAACAGTACACTGAGATTCCAGTGTGTCCTGTCAGGATGGAAAGATCAGAACCACAGACTACAAACAACAGTACACTGAGATTCCAGTGTGTCCTGTCAGGATGGAAAGATCAGAACCACAGATGACAGTACACTGAGATTCCAGTGTGTCCTGTCAGGATGGAAAGATCAGAACCACAGACCACAGATGACAGTACACTGAGATTCCAGTGTGTCCTGTCAGGATGGAAAGATCAGAACCACAGACCACATACAACAGTACACTGAGATTCCAGTGTGTCCTGTCAGGATGGAAAGATCAGAACCACAGACCACATACAACAGTACACTGAGATTCCAGTGTGTCCTGTCAGGATGGAAAGATCAGAACCACAGACTACAAACAACAGTACACTGAGATTCCAGTGTGCCCTGTCAGGATGGAAAGATCAGAACCACAGACCACATACAACAGTACACTGAGATTCCAGTGTGTCCTGTCAGGATGGAAAGATCAGAACCACAGACTACAAACAACAGTACACTGAGATTCCAGTGTGCCCTGTCAGGATGGAAAGATCAGAACCACAGACCACAAACAACAGTACACTGGGATTCCAGTGTGTCCTGTCAGGATGGAAAGATCAGAACCACAGACTACAAACAACAGTACACTGAGATTCCAGTGTGCCCTGTCAGGATGGAAAGATCAGAACCACAGACCACAAACAACAGTACATTGGGATTCCAGTGTGCCCTGTCAGGATGGAAAGATCAGAACCACAGACCACAAACGAAAGTACACTGAGATTCCAGTGTGCCCTGTCAGGATGGAAAGATCAGAACCACAGACCACAAATGACAGTACACTGAGATTCCAGTGCTCCCTGTCAGGATGGAAAGATCAGAACCACAGACCACAAACGAAAGTACACTGAGATTCCAGGGCACCCTGTCAGGATGGAAAGATCAGAACCACAAACAACAGTACACTGAGATTCCAGTGTGTCCTGTCAGGATGGAAAGATCAGAACCACAGACTACAGACGACAGTACACTGAGATTCCAGTGTGCCCTGTCAGGATGGACGATTCAAAACCACAGACTACAAACAACAGTACACTGAGATTCCAGTGTGTCCTGTCAGGATGGAAAGATCAGAACCACAGACTACAAACGAAAGTACACTGAGATTCCAGTGTGCCCTGTCAGGATGGACGATTCAAAACCACAGACTACAAACAACAGTACACTGAGATCCCAGTGTGCCCTGTCAGGATGGAAAGATCAGAACCACAGACCACAAACGAAAGTACACTGAGATTCCAGTGCGCCCTGTCAGGATGGAAAGATCAGAACCACAGACCACATACAACAGTACACTGAGATTCCAGTGTGTCCTCTCAGGATGGAAAGATCAGAACCACAGACTACAGACCACAGTACACTGAGATTCCAGTGTGTCCTGTCAGGATGGAAAAATCAGAACCACAGACCACAAACGAAAGTACACTGAGATTCCAGTGTGTCCTGTCAGGATGGAAAGATCAGAACCACAGACCACAAACAACAGTACACTGGGATTCCAGTGTGTCCTGTCAGGATGGAAAGATCAGAACCACAGACCACAAACAACAGTACACTGAGATTCCAGTGTGTCCTGTCAGGATGGAAAGATCAGAACCACAGACCACAAACGAAAGTACACTGAGATTCCAGTGCGCCCTGTCAGGATGGAAAGATCAGAACCACAGACCACAGATGACAGTACACTGAGATTCCAGTGTGTCCTGTCAGGATGGAAAGATCAGAACCACAGACTACAGACCACAGTACACTGAGATTCCAGTGTGCCCTGTCAGGATGGAAAGATCAGAACCACAGACCACAAACGACAGTACACTGAGATTCCAGTGTGCCCTGTCAGGATGGAAAGACCAAAACCACAGACTACAAATGAGGGTGAAGGAACCCTTATACATTGTTGACCAAAATGAATGTTAGTCCAACAGCTATGGCAATCAGTATGATGATTCCTCCACACATGCCATTAGATAGAACTGCATGCTGTTGCTCCTGCTATCACTCCTGGGTAAATCCCTCAACAATCAAAGTCAGAATACAGTAGCAATGGCTGCTCACCCATGTCTACTGCTGCACTGTTTATCGCCAAGTTGTTGAATCAGTCTAAGCATCCATGAGTGGATGAGTTGATGAAGAAAAATATGAAGTGTGTATTACAAAATGGAGCTTTACGTAGTCATAAGCCATACCATATACAGAAAAGTAGATAGGACTAAAGGCCATCATGCTAAGCAAAATAAGCCAAAAGACAAATATATCTTCATGTGCGGAATATAAATTTACTTTAAAGATAAGAAAGTTAAAGGAGGACTTTTTGTCTTTTTCTTTTCCTTTTGCTTTTTTTTTATTTGAGACAAGCCCAACAGACTGGCCTTTTATTAATGAGGGAGAACAAAAGCAAATGAAAGAGAGAGAGAGAGAGAATTGGAATATCAGGAGCTCTAGCTACTGTAATTGAACTCCAGGCACATGTGCCACCTTGTATGCATGTGCAACCTTCCATGCTTGTGTCACTTGTGTGTCTGGCTTACGTGGGACCTGGAGAGTCGAACATGATCCTTAGACTTTGCAGGCAGGAGCCTTAACCACAAAGCCATCTCTCCAGCCCATGGAGAACTGTTTGAAAAGATGAAATATTTTCCCATTTAGGTGTTTTTTTTTTCATTTCTTTTGTTGATGTTTTATAGTTTTCAATATATAAATAACTCACCTCTTAAATTGATTTCTACCACTTTATTCTTTTGGGTGCTATTGAAAATGGCATTGTTTTCTTAATATCATTTTCAGGTAATTCCTTGTTAGTATATTAAATTACAAATGAATTTTGTATGTTGATTTTATATCCTGCAACTTTACTCAATTCATTTATTAAAATAGGTTTTTACAGATAACAAGTTCATTCTCCAATATCAAGCTCCCACCAATCTTGGCCTACAAGAGGGCCTACACCCATTAAATTCTCTCTAAATTAACAATTTAACCTGTGCTGACTTCACTCTCCATTGGAGAATCTGCTTCTCTTTTTCAGATAGAAGCAGGACCTGAGGAGAGAACCAGCTCATCGCACTTCACCAGAGCCCCAGCTAAAACCATAGAGGAATTGGGGAAATGAGCAAGAGTGCTGCTTTCCCAGTGAACCTGATATCAGGACAAGGGTGACGGAGACACACAACACCTACCAAAGCAGAGATCCAGAGGCTCCTAAGAGCCCATCACTGAAGTAGAACTAAAACAAACCCAACATGGCTCAGAGAAATTTCTGGAAGAGGGGGTGGAAAGAGTGTTAAGAGCCACAAGTTGGGACATTACACACATAGACATTGCCTCTTCCCCATACTGATGGCTACCCCCACAATGCACGACCCACAATCCCCTGGAGATAACCAGCATCCCCAATGAGGATGCTCCCTTTGGAGGGAGGGCATGGATGAGGATAAGGATGGTACCAACGTGTGCTATTTATATGCCGAGTATGTCCATAACTTATTTAAAAAAAAAAAAAACAAGTTTTTGGCAGCTCTTGTGGTCTTGGTGTTTTGATATATAAGATCCTGTCTTCTACAAACAGTGAGTTTTATTTCTTTCTTTCCAATTTGAATGATTTTTACATTGTTTTACCTACTTCCTGTAGCTAAGACTTCCAGAACCATATTGAATAAGAGTGATGAATGGGAATCCTTCTCTTGGTCCTGGTCTCAGAATAAAGCCTTTCACCTTTAACCACATGGAATATGATTTTTATCTTTTTACCTATGGGCTGGTCATGCATAGCTTTTGGGTATATTCCATTATTGTTCAGCCTTTTATCATGAAAGTATGCTGAAGCTTGTCAAATACTTTTGCCATACCCATTGAGATTATCATGATTTGTATCCTATATTTTGTTAATGTTGTGAATATAATTTATTCATTGATGAATCCTGAACCATCCTTGCATTCCAAGGAAAAATTACACTTGATCATAATGTATGATCCTTCTTAATTACTGCTTAACCATATTTTCTCCTATTTTGTTGAGTATTCTTGTATGATAATTGTGATGGTTAAGTTCTGTTGTCAACTTGATCTGTTTATGAATCCTCAGACGTTCCTCTTAGGTGGGTTTCTGAGGTTGCTTCCAGGAAAGATTAACTGAAGGAGGAAGTCCTTTCCCCAGAGTGAGTCCTTGCCCCAGAGTGGGTGACCCCTCCTGGAGGGGAGCTTTATGTAAGGAAGCTCTGTGAGAAAAAAGCCCCTTCCTCCTACCTGACTACTTCACTTGTATGTGCATCTTTCCTGTTCATCTGTCCTTTGTTGGCATTGGTTTCCTCAGCCTTCCAGTGTGTACTAAAGACAAGCAACTCTCCAAGAAGCCTTCAGGCCTTCGGTGCTGGGTTCTAGCTATGTGGACTAAGAAGCTACCAGGTTCCTTGACACTTGGGCCTGCAGACTGCTATTGTTGGACTGCCGTAAGATAACCCAATAAATCTCTTTTTAATACAATTCATTCTATCAGTTCTGTTCCTCTAGAGAAACCTGACTAATACAATAAGGATGTTCAGTTTTCTTTCACTGGTGTCTTTGTCTAACTTTGATATTGAAGTAATGCTGGCCTTATAAAATGCATTTAGAAGCGCTCTCTCCTCTTCCATTTTTTGAAAGAGTTTAATGAACGATTGATGTTTATTCTTCTCTAACTGTTTAGTCAAATTCAGCTGTGAACTGTGATCTGCTACTGGGATTTTCTCTGTTTGAAAATTCCTGATTGATGATGCAATCTCCTTACTCATTAGTGGTCTGCTCGTAGTTCCTATTTCTTCCTTACTTAGTCTTTATGACTTGTATGTGTGTAGGAATTTGTTCATGTATTCCAGGTTACCCAACTTGTGGACAGATAAGTGTTCATAGTAGCTGTTCAAGATACTTTGTATTTCTGTAATATCAACTGTAATGTCTCCTCTTTCATTTATGATTTTATTTTTTTTTTTATTTTATTTATTTATTTGAGAGCGACAGACAGAGAGAGAAGGAGGCAGAGAGAGAGAGAGAGAGAATGGGCGCGCCAGGGCTTCCAGCCACTGTAAACGAACTCCAGATGCGTGCGCCCCCTTGTGCATCTGGCTAACGTGGGTCCTGGGGAATCAAGCCTCGAACCGGGTTCCTTAGGCTTCACAGGCAAGCGCTTAACCGCTAAGCCATCTCTCCAGCCCTGATTTTATTTATTTTAATCTTGTCTTTTTTTTCTTCACTTTGATAATGCCTCAATTACTTTGTCTTTTCAAAACAAGTCTTGATGGGTGGGGTGGCACACAGATGAAATCCCAGAACTCAGGAGACAAGGGAAGAAGGCTCATGTGATCAAGACCAGTCTAGGTTATACAGCAAGACCTTCACTACAAAAATTAAATAATAAGTAAGGATGGAAAAATTGATCAGGTGGTAAAATACTTGTCTTAAAATCACATAACCCTGAGTTAAGTACCCAGAATCCACATTAAAATGCCAGTCAGGGTTGTACATGTTTGTAATCCCAAGCTGGGGTGGCAGAGATAGGCAAATGTCTGTGGCTTGCTTTCCAGCTAGTCTAGCCTGACTTGTGAGCTCCAGGCCAATGATAGACCCTGTCTCAAAATGTGGGTAGCCACAAGAGCTAAATAGTAAGACCCTGCTGCTAAAGATACCACAGGCTGTGAGCTGAAGATAACAAAAGTCACACTGGAGCTGAGGAGGAAGCCAGCTCCCTGCTGCCTAGCCCTCACAGTGCTGGAAAGCAGGTATGCAAGCTGCTTGGGGATAACGATCACCAACAGCATGAACAAGCAGAGACTCTTACAAGCTACAAAATCAACCACCGTGGCAAGATATACACACCTGTGCAACAGTGGGACACAGTCTATGGATGTAATCAACTGCTCTCCAACTGGATATAAGGCCCACTCAATGGAAAGTAATTCATCTGGTACTGAGAACCAAGTCAGAATCCTACGAATAGGAAGGTCACAGATGCTACAGAAAAGCTCCCACTGTTCTTTGTCTAAGAAAAGAAATTATGGCTATCAAAAAGTCTCTTAACATGGGCTGGGGAAATGGCTTAGTGGTTAAGGCATTTGCCTGTGAAGCCTAAGGACCCTGGTTCAATTCCCCAGGACCCACATAAGCCAGATGCACAAGGAGGCACATGTGTCTGGAGTTCATTTGCAGTGGCTAGAGGCCCTGGTGCACCCATTCTCACTTTCTCTATAGCTGCCTCTCTCTCTCAAATAAATAATTTTTTAAAAGTCTCTTAGCATGACTATGCTTATCCCCTTTGATCCATGCTTCTCTCACTCGTGGTTGGAGAATATGCTTTTTACAGATGGCAGCAACTACTAGGGAGAACCCATGTCCATCAATGTGACAGGAAAAGATAGCCCACTGTCTTTCAGGAGACAAGTCATCTCTATCACAACTGCCAGGGCCCAGGAGACACTTCAGAGGAAGTGGCAGTTCAAACATGAGTGGTACTTTCACTGCTAGCCTGACAACTTCCTCCATGAAGATGGTGGTAGACAGTGAGGAGACTCAAAATCACCAAAGCAGAGATTCAGAGATGCAGACAGATCAACACTAAAAGAGACTCATAACATGCCCGCCAAGGCTGAGGAGACATTGCAGAAGAAGGGGAAGAAAGAGTGTAAGAGCCACAGGATAGGAAGGTGTAGGGCATTATCCCCTCCCCATAGAGACTAACTGGTGTATTCATGACCCACAGTGAATACCGTAACCCCACTGAGGAGGGTGCTCAGTGGAATGGAGCAAAGGAAAGGGGATATAAGAGTATAACCCAATGAGAATATGACCAATAAGCAATGGTCATACTCTAATGTTCATAATAATAAAAATTTTAAATGAAACAAAATTTCAAAAGTGGGTAGTGTTCCTAAGGAATGACATCCAAGATTATCCTCTCTGGCCTTCATATGCATAGGCACACACATGTGCACACACAAGCATTTACACACATGTACACATGTATACACAGCATAAAAATTAGTTTCATTCATCTTTTCAATTATCCTTCTAATGTCTATTTTATTTATTTCTGCTCTCGTCTTGTTATTCCTTCATTCTGCTCACTCTAGATTAGATTTTATCTTCATAGTTCCTTTGGGTTAAAGTTAGGCTGCTTATCTGAGATTGTCCACTTGTCTAAATATGGGCATTTACTACTAGGTCCCTCTCTTGGAACAGTTGGTGTTGCATCACATGAGCTTAAGCATGTTGCAATTCTATTTTCATTTGTCTCAAGATATTGTTTTTACTTCCTACTCTGCTACAACCCATAGGTTGTTTAGGAAAGTGTTCTGAATTTTCCACATAATTGTGAGATTTCCGGTTTTCTTCCTAATGTTTGTTTTTAGTTTCATACCATTGTGATCAGGAAAAAAAAAACTGATGTTAGTTCAATCATCTTGAGTTCATTACTATGTATTTCATGGGTTGAAAGGATTGCTTAGTGGTTAAGGTGCTTGCCTGAGAAGCCTAAGGACCCAGGTTCAATTCCCCAGAATCCATGTGAATCAGATGCACATGATGACACATGCATCTGGAGTTCATTTGCAGCGAGGCCCTGATGTGTCCATTCATTCTCTCTCTCTCTCTCTCTCTCTCTCTCTCTCTCTCTCATAAATAAATAAAAATATTTTTAAAAAAAGATGTATTTCATGACATAAGATATAGCCTAGTGACTCTTCCATATCAACTCAAGAAAAAGTGAACTACATTGCTATTTGACAATATCTCCTATACGTGTCTGTTAGGTCCACTTCATTTGTAATGTTATTGAAATCAGCTCTTTCCTGATTGATTTCCTATCTCAATGACTTGCACACTGTTGGCTGATTTCCTATCTTGATTTATCCACTGTTGAAAGAATAATATTAAAGTTTAAATTATTATTTATTATTGTAGTCATTATTTTATATTAACATTTTTACCCTATTAATTCTGTTAATATTGACTTTATCTATTTAGGTACTGTGAGGTTGTATGCATAAATACTTATTGTCATATTTTATTCATTTAATATTTTACCATGGTGCTGGAGAGATAGCTCAGCAGTTAAAGGTACTTGCTTGCAAAGCCTAACATCTGGGATTCAATTCCCTAGTACCCTTGGAAAGCCAGATGCACAAAGTGGCATATGCATCTGGAGTTTATTTATAGTGACAGGAGGCCCTGGCACATCCATACTCTTGATAGATAGGCAGATAGATAGATAGATAGATAGATAGATAGATAGATAGATAGATAGATAGATAGAAAAATAGATAATATGTCAAATAAATAAAATATTTTTAAAAGATTTTATCATTATATAATGATCTTTTCCTTCTTTTAGTTACTATCTATAGTTTTTCCATCTTTTTATTCTTCCAGCCTACCTGTGTCTTTAAAGCTAAGGTGGGTTTCTCATAGGTAGCATATGGTGGGATATTACTTCTTGCCCAGATCTGGAGGAGAGAATCAGCCCATCACACCTCAACAGGGCCCCAGCTGAAACCAAGGGTAATTGGGGAAATTATCAAGAGTGCTGCTTTCTTGGTGAACCTGGTACCAGCACAAGGGTGAAGGATATGGACACAGAGAAGACTCAACTCCTATCAAACCAGAGATCCAGAGACACAGAGGCTCCCAAGTTCTCATCACAGAAGCACACCTAAAATGAACCCAACATGGCTGAGGGAAATTTGCGGAAGACAGAGTAGAAAGATTGTTAGAGCCACATGTTGGGACATTATGCACAGAGACATTCCTCTTCCCCATAACTGGTGGCTACCCCCACAATGCACGACCCACAGTCCCCAACGAGGAGGGTCCCTGTGGAGGAGGAAGGAGGCTAACGATGGTTCCAACATGACTGTATACACACTGTGTACATAACTAATTTACAAAAAAAAAGATAGGACATAATGCAACTTGGGCCAGGGGTGGGAGCTGCTGCAGTTAGCAGGCCCCATATTCCAGAAGCAAGCCTGAGGGACAGTAAAGCCTGGGAAGGGCACAGCCTGGGCCCAGCCTCTGGGGGGCCACATGAGCTCAGCATCAGTGACGGCTGTCAGGGTGTCCGGTAGTGAAAGCTTCAGGTTTCTGTAGTGGCCACAGGCCTGCTTCTGCTCACTGCTTCCCCATGGGAAAGTCCCTCTGAGAGGACCCTTAGCTGCTCCCAATGAAGGATGAGGTGGACCAGGCAGAGACCTCCTCGGTGCCTCTGCGTGGCCATCCTCAGTCCTGGGCTCTGTGCAGGCTCAGGAGGGTCTGTGGCATTCTGAGCTCAGCTGTAGCTCTTTCCCTTGGTTGTCAGTTTGGGAGAAAGAAGCACAGGAACCTTCTAGCCCACCATCTTACCGACACCACCCGCAAGCACGATTTTAAACTTTACAACAATATGGTCCACAAGAAAGATTTGTTTATTTGCATGTGTATGTGCGTGGTGTGTGCATGCATGTATGTGTGGGTGCACATGTGTATGCAGGTGCAAGCATGTACATGAGAGTATGGAGGTCCGAGGTCGATGCTAAGCATGTCCCTCTATCACTCACCACATTTATTGAGACAAGTTCTCTCACTGAACCTAGAGGCCACTAATCTGGCTAGACAAGCCTAGAAAAGCTTCCGCCTTTATGCCAGGCTAGTATGTGGGGGCTGGGGTCCATACTCAGGTCCTCACATTTGCACAGCAACAAGAGCCAACTTTACAATGCTGAGTCACCTCCCACTGAGCTAGGGCGGTGGTCACATGGGCAAAGAGACAAACGCAGGGGAGGAGGCACAGATGTTAGAAATGCAGAACAGGCTCCCAAAGCGCCCGGTTCTTCTTGGCCACACTGGAGGTGACCACCGTCAATGACAGCAGAGACAGAGATGGCGCCCAGGCCTGGATGAACTTAGGAATCATCTAGAAAAGGGAGTTCTTCAGGAGACAAGAGAAGAAAGGTAGCAGGCCAAGGAAAAAGGTCTCAGATTCCAGCTGGAAGAGTTCCTGGAGTGGAACGCCTCAAACAAGCAGATATTCCTTTTCTTTTTAATTACTTTTATTTATTTCATGCCTGTGTGCTGATGTGCATGTGTTCATGTGTATACAGACGTACATGTGTCTAGGTGCATGTTCACACATGTGTGTGCATGTGGAGGCAAGAGGACAACTTCTGGTGTCATCCTCGGGAATGCTGCCCTATCCTTTGAGACAGTGTTTCATTGACCTAGAGCTCACCAGTTAGGCTAGACTAGCTGGCCAGTGAGTCCCAGAGCTGGAAATACAGGTGCACACCACTGAGCACAGCATGGCTATGTAGATTCTTGGGATCGAACTCAGGTCCTCATGCTTGCGAGGCAAGCCCTTTACTGACTGAGCTATCTTCCTAGGCAATAACCAGACCCTTCTGTCGAAGGTTCAGTCTGTAGGGGAGAGAGAGCACGAACTCCAGGCTATGACAACAGAGCCAGCGAGACCCTGGAACCCTTACGAGGAACAGAGCAGCTGCCTCCACCAGAAGCCACCTGGTGCGCTGCGAGAAAGGAGAAAGGCCAGAACGCCTGTGCCCTTGGCAAGTTCAGGCCGGAGTCCTCGACATGAACACTTGAAAGTAGGCTCTATCTCTTGGTTTCCTGAGCTCATGCTTCTGCCAGAGTGTCCATCTCAGAAATGCAGTCGTGTTCAGGATGATTCAGGCAGGCCCCTTCCTGCAGAGGCTCCTAGCCTTAAAAGGGAATGCCTGCAGTTCAGCCCCTCTACCTGCCGCCCAGTGCTTCCCAGCTGCCCTTGGCTCCAGTTCAAGAGCAAGAACCCTGAGGTGCAGGTGAGGAGGGGATGCCCAGAGGCTCTGAGGTTAATCATTACCACACCTGTGCCCCAGAGAGCTAAGGTCCTGCAGGCCAGGGCTTCTAAGGAAGTAGTTAGTGAGAAAGGAGCCGCTGGCCCCAGTGGCCACTAAGGACATATTCCTCCCACTCTGGCCCATGGTGAGCAGCCGCAGGACAAGCCCATACACTTTTTCCTTTAGGAGAATAAGATATGAGCACACATCTCATGTATCATATCATATGGGCACATGTCTGCCCATGACCGCCAGCCTCACAGGCCTCGACCCACAGCAACCCAGGCGCCCTGCCTGATCCCCTCTCCTGTTGTCACTGTCACTCAGCAGGGCTGACCCCCAGGCCGAGTGCTCAGTCGCTTCCCCCGGGAGTTCTGGGTTATGAAACAAGTACTTTTTATTATTTTTAATATTTTTGTTTATTTATTTATTTGAGAGAGACAGAGAGAGAGAATGGGCGTGCCAGGACCTGAAGCCACTGCACACAAACTCTAGACGCATGCGCCCCCTTGTGCATCTGGCTAATGTGGGTTCTGGGGAATGGAGCCTCGAACCAGGGTCCTTACACTTCACAGGTAAATGCTTAACTGCTAAGCCATCTCTCCAAAGCAAGTACTTTTTAAAGATTATTTATTTATTTATTTATTTATTTATGAGAGACAGAGAGAAGGGGCATGCCAGGGCCTCTAGCCACTGCAAATGAACTCCAGATGCCATGTGCCACCTTGTGCATCTGGCTTCTGTGGGTCCTGGGGTCTCAAACCTGGGTCCTTTGGCTTTGCACCTTAACCTCCAAGCCGTTCCTCCAGCCCTGAAGCAAGTACCTTTGACAGTCAGTGCTAAGGCAGCCTTGCTGCCCTTGTTCAGTCAGGGGCCTCTCCCTCTCAGCAGCCCTGTGGTCTCTGCCTACGATAGCCACCATGAGGAATGCTGGCATCCTCCCTCAGCCTCCTCATGCCCCCACAAGGCACAGGCTTTCAGCTCACACATGGTTACTGAGGACCAACTGAGAAGCAGCCTTAGATGTGGCACACCTGGCCCTGCCCCTGAGCACAAACGGGAGGTCAGGAGTCTCCTGACCTCATGTGCATAAAGCGACCTACAAGCAAAAGTCAAAGAAAACTGGTGCCCAGGGGGTCACTGCATCTGTGGACAGGGTCCAGCGCCTGCAGTGCCCATACTCAGATGCTGGTGCAGAGTCAGAGCTGAGGCAGGCAGGAAGGTAAGAAACCATCTCCGCCTCTCCTGATGTGCTCCAGTACCCAAGGGAACCTCTATTGAATGCCCAAGCGTGCCCTGTGAAGGGGTGGGGTGGACCCCGGCCTGGCATCCTTGGTCTTCTCTAGCCAGTGGTCTGGCATTTGCTCAGCCCATTCCCCATGAGATGGATCCCAGGCCCGGGGTGCTCAGCTGTCCTCTTGCTCCCCCAGCTTCTGCCACCTCTTCCACTTCGATGTTGACCATGCTTCTCCAGAAGTTCCTCCACAGCCATGCTGGCACACCCCTTCTCTCCTAGTCCCCAAAGGACTGTGGACATGGCACGGGGCAGCACCAGGTGGGCTCTGCCCCTCCACAGAAACACAGGGTGAACTGCATGAGGGCCTGGGTGAAGGGATTAGTGTGGACTTCGCTAGAGCCACCCCTCCCCACCCCACCATGGTGTGGCTAGGAGTTCACACTTGGTAAACACTTATCTCTGGAAAAGAAGGAAATCGCTCCCTCCGAGGTGGGCCTCTGCAGTTTCCTGCTGAGCCACGTCAGCGTCAGCCAGAAGAAAGGCCTGCTCTAAGGAGTCTGCATGCACACAGGTAAGGGAGCCAGGAGAGGCCCAGGTATGATAATGTCACCACTTCATTGCAGGTGATTTAACATTAATGTGGGAAGTGGGAAGAGGTGGAGATGATGTTATAAAGCTATTCTGGCCCTGCTATAATCCCTCTCTAGTCAGCATGATATGAACAGGGCAGTTGGAATCTGTGAACTATGGTTAGAGTTCAATCGCCCACCATCAAGGAGAAGTTACTCCGAAAATAAAGAGTCTCAAAACTGAAGGGGGGCTGAGAGACACCCATGTGGCAGGAGGGTAAGGTATGAGAGAGAAGCATCAATATTATCATAAAGGCTGGGTGTGGTGGTGCACACCTTTAATCCCAGCACCGGGGATGCAGGAGTAGGAGGATCACTGTGAGTTCAAGGACAGCCTGAGAGCACAGAGTGAGTTCCTGGTTAGCCTGGGCTAGAGTGAGACCCTACTTCAGGAAAAAAAAAAGATTAACATGAAGGAAGCCAGTTGGCAGAGGACTGAAAACCCTATTAAACATGTAAGAAAATGAGGCATGCCCAAGAAAAGCGCCAAGTGCTGAATGGGAAAGGAGGCCAAAACTACATAACTGACCTATTACGGTCTGGGGCCTGGCCCATCTCTCTAGCCCACTTCTACTCTAAGGAGTATCTTCCCATTCTCTTTCTTAACAAATTGTCTCTATTTCCATCACTATCTATGTGTCCCTGGTCCATTCCTTTGTTCTGGGACACAAGTAATTTCAGTAGGTGTTTCCTTGACTCAGACCCATGCCTATAATACCAGGGATGATGTATCCAAGGGTGTGTCCCTGCCAGTCACTGTCACCATGGGTTACTCGTCTCCCTCCCAGTCCTCACACCAATGGCTGACTCCACCAGGACAATGATGCTCAGTTGCAGGGTGGCAAGACAGAGAAAATACAAAAATGACTCCACTCCTGGTCCAACAAAGTGTCATTTTGAGGCCACCCTGAGACTACATAGTGAATTCCAGGTCAGCCTGGGCTAGAGTGAGACCCTACCTTGAAAAAACAAAAAAGAAAAAAGTTTCATTTTTTCTTTTTTTATTAACAACTTCTATAATTGCAAGCAATATCCTATGGTAATTCCCTCCCTCTCCCCACTTTCCCTTTGAAACTCTCCATCACATCACCTCCCCCTCTCAATCAGTCTCTCTTTTATTTTTATATCATGATCTTTTCCTCCTATTATGATGGTCTTGTGTAGGTAGTGTTAAGCACTGTGAGATCATGGATATCCAGGCCATTTTGTGTCTGGAGGAGCACGTTCTAAGGAGTCCTACCCTTCCTTTGGCTCTTACATTCTTTCCACCACATCTTCTGCAATGAACCCTGAGCCTTGGAAGGTGTGATAGAGATGTTTCAGAGCTCAGCACTCCTCTGTCACTTCTTCTCGGCACCATGGTGCCTTCTGAGTCATCCCAAGGTCACTGCCGTCTGAAAAGGGAAGCTTCTCTAACGAAAAGTGAGAGTAGCAATAATATATGAGTATGAACATTATGAGAAGTGCTTACTGGATGTTTGGTGACCATAGTATATGCATTTAGCCAGACAGCAGCAGACGTTATACCCCTAGGGCTCATGACTACCCCTGTTGTAAGTTTTCAGTATCAAGGATGTATTCCCTCCCATGGAGCAGGCCTCCAGTCAAATCAGAGAATGGTTGGTTTCCCCCATAACCATAACAGACATGCCACTATTGCACCTGTTGGCTCACTTGGCCTGGCTGGCCAAATAAAAGGTTTGCAGTGTCCACTATTGAGTATCTTCACTGGTCATTTATCTCCCATTGAACTGCATGCAGCATGGCTTTTTCCAGCTTACTGTCAGCTGGTCTACATGGAGGAGGTTTTCAGCTCAGCTCCAGCAGGATTTCTCAGTGACTTTGCAGCCCAAGTATATGGAGTCTTCAGCAATAGGGTCTTACCATCTATTCCTGATGGGAAACCAAAGGCCTCAGCAATGACCTATAATGTTTTGGGGGCATCAGGGACCTCCCTGGCCAACAATTCACTGGAAGGTATCCCATCCCTGGCACTGAAAATTTTCTAGTAACAATCTATGGCTCCTGAGTGTTCCACTGTCCAAAAAAGTAGGTTTCCATATGACTTATTTGTATCCTCTTAGATTTTGATTAGCCCTCCCTCCACCTTTCCTTTACTCAATCTCTTCCCCTTACCTCACTTATGCCTTTTCACCCCAATTAATCTGTTCTTGTACTTACATATATACAATACCATCCTATCAAGTGCCCCCTCCCTCCCTTTCTATTCCCTTTACATCTCCTTTCTAGCTTACTAGCCTCTGCTACTGAGTTTTCTTCCTATTCACATAGAAGTCCAATCATTTATAGCTAGGACCCACATATGAGAAAGAACACGCGTCATTTTGATGATGCCTGGACTCTACTGAAGACTGCAGTGTCCAGGATACATCTAAACACACATACACCTGTTGGGTCAGCATAAACAGCTCAGCACAGGCACAATCTATGAGGGGCAAAGCAGAGGCAGTGAGATGACAGAGGCCCCAAGACACCTATTCCCCAGTGGCTCCCTCACATTCTCTTTTTGGCAGGGCAGGGGGTCAGGGGAAGAAGGGGACATCCATGACCTTGCAGGGCATAGGAATAGGGTCAACTTCACACAGCTAGAAACAGGTCCTAAGTGAAGCAAGACCAAACAGGCAAAAATCTAAGCTTATTTAATCCACAAGCCAGCTCGCTCAATATGACATAAAAAAGCCACAAGCAACAGAGATTGCCGGTGCAGAAGGACAGGAAGGTTCAACCAAAGGACAGGCCAGAAAAGGCTGTGACTTCCCCAGGCCCTCAGTGACCAGATGTCTGATGTCTTCTGAGGTCCAGCACTTTACCCCAGAATGGCAGGGACCCTCATGGAACATGGAGCCAACATCAGATGCAGAATTGGCTTCCTTGTCCATGGTGTGTGACGTGCTCCTGTGGACAAGGCCTGAGGGCCCACCCAGCGGCCCTCTGTCAAGTGTGACACACAAACCTGTAGAGGCTGCAGAAATAACCAGAGATGGCAGGTGCCAAGTCCAGACAGTGGAATGATGTCCAGCCAGATGAGGGTGTCACAGGAGCATCGCCCATTTGGACACAGCAGAGTGTTAGGGAAAGAAGAAACTGTGTTCTAGGGGCTTGGGGGTGCACACACACGTGTGCACCACGTTTTCCCAAAGCCCAGAAGAGTAAATAGACTCACATTTGAATCGGCAAGGGAACTATACTTTAAGGTGGAATCTTTAAAGAACTCAGAAAACAAAACACCACAAGGACAAGCCATCCAGTCAGCAGGTGGGCCAGAGAACTGAACAGACATGATTTAATAGGAGAGACGTAAATGATCAATAAACCCCTGAGGAGTGTACAGCAGCCTGAACCCTCAAGGAAATAAATACAAACCAAAACTAGATTGTTGACTCACCCCAGTCAGATGGTTATCATCAACAAAGCAAATAAATGCTAGTGAGGGTGTGGGGAAAGAAGCCCTTGTACACTGCCAGTGGGAGAGCAGTCTAAGGAAATCAGCATGGAAATCCCTCCAAAAATGAGTCAGGGCTGAGGAAATGCCTCAGTGGTCAAAGGTGTTTGTCTGCAATGCCTGCTGCCCTGGCTTCAATTCCCCAGTAACCACATAAAACCAGATGCACAAAGTGATACACGAATCCAGAGTTCATCTACTGTGCCCATTCTCATTCATTCATTCATTCTCTCTCTCTCTCCCCTCATAAATAAGCAAATAAAAATAATTTTATTCCAAATATATTTTCAGAAACATAACTGCCATATGATCCAAGTGTACCCCTCCTGGGAATATACTGAGAACCATCCATCAACATACTACAGAGATCTTGCATACCCATGTTTATTGGTGCCCTATTCACAGTAGATAAGTTGTAGGATCAGGCTAGGTGTTTGTCAACAGACCAATAGATAAAGAATATGTGGTGAATATACACAGTGGAGTTTTATTCAGCCAAAATAATGAAATTATCTCATTTGTAGAAAAATGGATGAAACTGGAGATTACCATATTAAGGGAAACAAGCCAGACTCAAAAAGACAAAAGACATGTTTTTTTTTTTTTCTCCTGTGTGAAATCTAGGTGTTTTTTAAGACTTGAATGTAGAAAGAAGACTGGAGAGAAGAAGAGGACCAATAGAAAGGGGAATGAGATGAGAGGGTGACAGAGGTGAGTGAGCAGAGAACACTGTCTGTGAGTGTGAGAGTGTCATCCAACCATGTCATCTTGGATAGCGAAGGGATGCTAGTGATAATGAATGGGGAAAATGATATGGGTAGTGTCCGTGATTGGATCAGAAACATCCCCCAAAGGCTATGTGCTAAAGACTGGTCCCCAGGTGATGCCATAATGGAAGCATGGGACTTTAGGAGACGGGACCTGGTGAAAGAAAGTAAGGTCATTGGGGGAATGCTCTTGACTTGAGGTATTGGGACCCTGGCCCCTTTCTTACTCCCCTCTCTTCACTTCTCAGTCACCATGAGGTGAGCTTCCACCCCACCCACCACATGCTTCTACCAGAGGGCACACAATGCTACCACAGACTTAAAACAACAGGGCCAAGTCATGGGATGAAACCTCTGAAACTGTGAGGAAAATAAAGTTGTTCTTCCTTAATCTGCTTTTCTAAGGTATTTTCTCACAGAAAGAGAAAGCTGACAAGCCCGGGTAATTCATAGCCAATCCTTTCAAAGAACAAATATACCTCAAACAGGCCAGTGCTGAATTCTGCTGTGGTATGTCAGCCCTGTTGAAAGTGGAATACACCTGACATGACTGAAACACATCTACACATCAAACAGACTTAAAAGTCTCTCATCCAAGCAGATAACTGGTCACAAGTGCCAAGAAATTCTTTTGGCTTTATAAGAAAAAAGACAGGGTATAGGCATGGGCCCTGCTCCTGAGAGGAGAGAACTTCTCTCACAAGACCTCCAGTTCTCACCTAAGCCACCGTGGTCCAGGAAACGTGCTGGTGTAGACCAAAGCAGGGCATGCAGGCTCTCCAGGACCCACACCTCCGCAAGCAGCTGCAGGTGAACTTTGCCTCAGTTCAAGGGAAACAGCTCTAGATCGACAGGGACATTTGCCAAGTAGAGCTCCCGGCCCTGAGATATGTAGCCATGAGCAAAGATGAGATTTCTCCTGTGACAGCATGGCAGGTACAGTCACAGTGGTGGCCTGCTCCTGTCCCTGGACAACAAACCTGATGCTCTGGCCACACCTGAGAAGTGGCAGTCCTCTTGAGAGCAGCAGGGCCCATGGCCCTCAGACCCCATCTCTCCAGCCCAGAGGACCCAGCACCAGTGGGCCCAAGACAGCCAGAGTCCAGTCGATCCCTGGACTTCACAACCTGTAGAGCCTGTTCCCTGAACCTCAAACAGGTAGCTGTCATCTGCAGGCAGGAAGTTTGAGGACTGCCTTCAGGGATGACTGAGTCATGTGGCCCTCTCCCACACTTTTGCCACAACTGTAACAGACCAGCCAGGGCATCTTAGGGTTTGGCACCCAGTGTTCTGGTGACATGAGCTCCTGGACTGGCCCCTAAATCCCCAGCCACAAGATAAAGAGGGAGAGTCACTTGGCTTTGTGGTGACATCAGGGTTCAAAGCCAAGTCCTCTCAGATTTGTAAGCTTCACCAGAAAGAACTGGGCTTCAGGCCTTTCTCTATAGATGTGACAGTTTATTAAGATGACCACAGCAGTTTATCTGTGAGGTACAACCCAGGAATGTGAACAGTTCACTCACTGAAAGGCTGACTTTCTGACTGACAGACATACTATCTATCTGTCACAAGCCCAAGCACCCATGTGCACAGGTTGAGGTCATCAGGCATCAACAGTCTTAGAAACTCTCACTTAGTACTGACATGGTCCACAAGCATCCCTGTCATTCTTTATTTTCTTTTATTTTTTTTTTCTTCTTTCTGAAACAGGGTCTCTCAATGGTCTAAAGTCCATCAGATAGCTTAGACTGGTTGGCCAGTGAACCCCAGCAATCCGCCTGTCTCCAACTCTCCAACACTGGGATTACAGGCATGAACCACCCTTTCCCGTATTTGATGTGGGCTCTGGAGCTCAAACTCGGGTCCTCATGCCTGTGAGGCAAACAATTTAGCTGCTGAACCATCCCCCTCAGCCCCTGTCACTTACCTCTGTTATTTCACAGCATTTGATAAAGGTCACTGGAGGGTCAGAGCCTTACATGGAGGGAACAATATCCCATTAACTAATTTCTCTCAAATTCAGTTCCCTGAGCTTTTCAAAAATATACATTTTTATTTATTATTTGAGAGAGAGAAAGATGCAGTGAGAGAATGGGCATTCCAGGGCCTCTAGCCACTGCAAATAAACTCCAGATGCATGCACCCCCTTGTGCATCTCGTTTACATGGGTCCTGGAGAGTTAAACTGGGATTCTTTGGCTTTGCAGGCAAATGCCTTAACTGCTAAGCAATCTCTCCACTCCTCCCTGAGCTTTTAAATCTCCAGAAAAATCATCAAAGTCACTTTATTTTCAATTCCAGGGTCCCCCAAGTCATCTCGCAGAACCACAGTGTTTGAAGCATTGTTTCAAAACATCCTGAGCCTCAACCTGCTGTCGCACCTGCAGGGTCCAAGCCACAGGTGAACATGGGGTGCAAAGACCCTTGCCTCTTCACCAGTGAGGAATGAAATGAGGGCTGAAAACGGCTGTCCTGCGTCTGGAGACCAGAGAGAGCAGAGTAGCTCTTCTCCTGACAGCTGTCCCAGCGCAACTGGAAAGAGACGGCATGGGTGGCTCCCTGCTGCCCACAGGACGACGCCTAATGAGTATGAAAAGCCTGGCCCCTGTCACTTTCACCAAGAAGAGCCTGGCTCTGCCACTGGGTTTCATGTGGCTAGGATGGGCGTTACTGCATGCATGCCTTAACTCAAAGCCAGCCTCTGCCAGGTAAGGCCCAGGTGGCCAATGTGAAAAAAGGAACGCTTCCCCACCCCCTCTCCGCCCCATCTAAGTGATAAGGTGGTCCTCTGTCTTGGCCATCCAGGTCAGCACCATATAGAAAGATGGAGCAGGGCTGGAGAGATGGCTCAGAGGTTAAGGTGCTTGCCTGAAAAGCCTAACAATCAGGGTTCGATTCCCCAGTACTTACAAAAGCCAGATGCTCAAAATGGCAGCAGCTAGAGACCCTGGTGTGCCCATTTTCTTTCTTTCTTTCTCTCTCTCTCTCTCTCTCTCTGAAAATAAATAAATACAAATATTTGTTTTTACTTAAAAAAGAGGAAAGATGGAGCAGTCATTTTTTACGGTATATTCATTGGAGAGGCTTTGGGAATGTCACCTAAAATCCCTCCGGCTCTTCAACAAGCATTTAACGCCTTTTTAAAAAAATAATATTTTGTTTAGTTATTTTCAAGTAGAGATGGAAAGAGAGAGAATGGTTGTGCCAGGACCTCTAACCACTGCAAACGAACTCCAGATACATGCGCCACTTTGTATATGTGGCTTTATGTGGGTACTGGGGAATTGAACCTGGGTCATTAGGTTTTGCAAGAAAGTGCCTTAACCTCTGAGCCATCTCTCCAGCCCCATTTTAATACCAAGTGGGTGCCTATAAGGTGGGCAAGAAGGTGTATGGGACTTGGGAAATGTAAACACCAGAAGCTTATCTCTGAGATGCCAGAGCCTAGGGACTCTCCAAGGTCAAAGTCTAAGTAGATCACCCCTTTCAAAGCAGCCTCAACAAGTCTCTCGAACTGCAGGTCTACACAGCCCCTCCTGAGGGAAGACAGAGCCTCCTGCCCTGTTAGACCACGCAGCAGGTGGAGGTCAGTGACCAGCTACCAACAGCTGGGGCCTGCGTCTCTGCAGCCCTTTCCCTCCAGAGATCAGCCCAGTCCCTTCCTCTGTGTCCAAGACATGTGTTCCTAGTCACCAGTCAGCCTGTGTCCAGTCCCTGCACTCACAGCTGTGTGGCTCAGACATTTCAGGGGAGTTGAAATTTCAGGCCCAGCAGGGGCCAGGTACTCAGCCTAAGGACAAAACATTCAGCCCACAGCCCAGGGCCTCCCTGCCCTGGCAAATCACATGTCCATCTGAGTCCACACAGTGAGAGTTCCGCTCACATGATCCCTCATACAGACCCATCACACACATCCCCCAGGATTCCCTGTGCATCTGTCTTACGCTCAGGGGCCAACAGTGGACATGTCACCCTGCTGATGCCTGCTGACAGGATCCAGATCATGCCTGTTTGCACACAGAAATGGCCAGTGCCAGCACTAGATGTGCGCTACTCATGGGCAACCAGGGTCCCCTTCCCTGATGCTGAGAACCATAGCTGGAGAGCAGCCAGGTCTGGGCAGAAGGCAGCCAACAACTAAAGAAAGTTCTGGTGCTAGGGAGATGGCTCAGTGGATAAAGTGCTTGCCACTCAGGTGTGGATGTGGTGGTGCCTCTACCCCAGCGCGGGGGAGTGAGAGACAGCAGGATCCCTGAGGCTCACTAGACCTTACTAGACCTGAGGCTGGTCTAGACATGAGTGAATTCCAAGTTCTGTGAGAACTGAGGTCTCATTAAACGAGATGGAGAGGCATTAGAGGAGGGCACCTAACATTGACCTTTCATCTCCTCATGCACACACACACACACATTCACACACTCACACATGCATACACATGTGCAGCCACACCCATATGAACATGGACACCACACACACACACACACACACACACACACACACCAGAGAAATAATGAAAAAGACAACTCCTCAGAGGAGAGCAGCCCTCAAGACTACTATTGCCCAGGAACCAGGAAGAAGACTCCTGACCAGGTCTTGAGAATTAGCAATTTGGGGGAGGTGACCCCAGGATATCCACAAAGTATGACATGAATGAGAGTGGACCACTGAGGAGCACTGGCAGGCACACAGGCCTTGACTCCCATGCCCATGCCCACCTACCCTTGGGCTGCTCTGTCAATGGACCCCAGGCCAGCCTTTCCTCAGGCCAAGAAAAGTCCTCTTTCTGCAGGAGAGGGCAGCTCAAAGGAGGGTGCTGTGTGGACTGAAATGGGACACATAGAAGTGTGGTAAGGATATCATTTAGGGTGTCTCCAGTTCCAGATGCTTAGAAATGGCCTTGTCAAATTCTGCCCTGTCTCGAAGATAGGGGCACCAGGAAATTGAGTGAGACTTCTAAAGGAACCTGGTCTTTGTTAAGCAGACAGGCCAAGGAAGCTGCTGAGTTGGACACATGTCCCCCTTGTTTGAGGTCTGGTCATGGCTTGTGTGTGCACACTGATCCCCTCTTGTGGCTCATGAATTCACCCTCCAAGTATGATTTTGCTTACTTTTAAAGGTCAGAAGTAAGGAGCATTAGGAGAAATTGTGATTGGAAGTATAATTTTTTGCATGTGGATGTGTGTGTGCTCTGTGTGCATATGCATGGTGAATTCATGTTGTGGGTGCGTGTGCATGTGTGTGCGAAGGACAAAGGTCGACATCAGGTGTCCTCCTTGATCACACTCCACCTTATTTACTGAGACAGACAGGGTCTCTCACTTGAACCTAGAGCTTGCACATTCAGCCAGTCGTAGCCAGTCAGCTTGTGCAAAGGATCTTCTGTCACCACGTCATGAGCGCTAGGAAGGCCACCTTTCCAGCCAGTATTGATGAGCATCCTGAGGATCCAGACTTAAGTCATCACACTTGCATGGCAAGCACTTTACCCACTGAGCAATAAGCTCCTGTGCACATGTCTACACACATCATTTAAGGTGTACCTTTTATTGTATAGAGAAATCTTAAGAATTATGGGAAAGAACAAAATCTTCCACTGAAGGCAGGGCTCAGACAACCAACCAGTCTTCCAAGATCAGCACACCCCAGGGACAAGCTCTCCTGAGGGGTAGCCCTGCAAACTGTCACCTGGCCCAGGGCCACCTCCGAGGAGCAGCAGTCCTTGCCCTGGCTTCTCCCACACTGCCTCTTGCTCATGACCTAGCTCCCACGAGACGAATTCCAGTCCCAGCACAGTCACTTACAAACATCCCAGGGGAAACGGATGGATGTCCACATGAGAACTTGAACATGAAGGTCAGAACAGCCAGCACCAACGCCTTGTGGTAGATGACCAGGTGAGCAAGCATGGCATGTCCTTACCTCAGGACCACTGCTCAGCCACCAAAGCAAGGCCACAACACAGTGGACCTGGGGCATATAGCACTATATGAAAGAGCCAGCCACAAACCACACACATGGTGTCACTGTTTGTGACATGTGCAGAGCAAGGAGATCCAGGCAGGCACACTTGACTGGTGCTTGCCCAGGGTCACTGTTGAAGGGGTGTGGGCAGCAGGGGGAAGTTACAGCTAAAGAAGATGTTTTGAGGTCATAGCAAATGTTCTAAGGTTGTGGTAAGAGTTACACACATCTGTGAAGATATCAGACACCACGAAGGCCTAAGCTTTATTTTTTTCCTGTGTATATGTGTGTGTGTAAAACAGAAAACAACCTGGGATGGTATTTCTTTTTCTAATTTATTTATTATTTTTTTGCAAGTAGAGAAAGAGAAGATAAGGAGAGAAAAGAGAGACAGACCAAAAGAATAGGTGCACCCGGGCCTCTAGCCACTGCAAAAGAACTCCAGAAGCATGCACCACTTTGTACATCTGGCTTACATGGCTACTGAGGAATCGAACCTAGGTCCTTAGGCTTTGCAGGCAAGCACCTTAACCAATAAGCCATCCCTCCAGCCCCACCATCTACCATTTTTACTATGACAATCTGTCATTGGCCTGGAGCTCACTGATTTGGCTGGCAAGCAGGCCCCAGGGATCCTCCTGTCTCCATCTCCCCAGTGCTGAGATTACAAGCACACACCACACCACCCAGCATTCCTGTGTGTGTTCTGGGACTCTACTCCCCAGTGCTGGGGTTACAAGCACACACCACACCACCCAGCATTCCTGTGTGTGTTCTGGGACTCTACTTTCAAGGCAAGCACTTTACCAGCTGTGCCATCTCCCCAGACCAAATCCTACAGTTTACGTGAGTGAGCATACAGTAAGTGAATTATACCTCAAGGGAGTTGTTTTTGTAAGGTTTTAGGGAGTCAGAAAAGATGCATCCAACTCTTGCTTTAGACTCGAGGATCCCAGGCTAGTCATAACTGAGTGGGGCAATGGGACAGCCCCATCTCTTCTTACACAAGTGGATCCTGCCTCTGAAATGCCCCACTCTGCACTCAGAGGTTTATCTTTTCTAGAACTCTGGCTCTCCTCACAGAGCACCTGCAAACCTCCAGCATCTAGGATGCTGCTGCCACATGTCTTTGTCCCCATAAGTGCCCCCACTGAAAGAGTTCCAATGTGTACCTCCGAGGACAGGGACGAAGCACAGACTTTCTGCACAGCAGAACAAAAGCTATGTTCTTCCTGGGGGAGCAGGTGGCCACGCCTCCAGCTTCCCCTGTCAGAAATGCTGAAGCTTGAATGAAGAGCCTTTCATGATGGGAGGGACAGCCCACCAGCTGTCACCACAAGCCCCCCGGGACCAGCAAGTTCCCAGGACAATACAGAAGAATTCTGCCCTGTAGAAGCAGATGTGGGTTCCCAGCTATCCTTGGTGGGATTGAGTCAAAGAGGTCCCAGAGGGCAGGATCTATGCTGTTGTTCCCAAAACAGGGTCCCAAAAGTGATCGAGCACTGCAAAGGCTACGAGACACTCCAGAAAATCACCACCCAGCCAGGAGTAAAGGATTCGATTGCCTCAAGAATTCAAACCGATGTGGCAGCTGCTGTCACACTCCTGTCATCCCGTCACTTAGGAGGCTAAGGTCAGGGCCATCTTGCTGCACTACAGGCTGAAAACATAAAATGTTGAACCTGTCCAAAGAAAACCCACCTTGAACCAAATCCTAATAACTGTGAGACTATGAGACTGTGAATGACTATGAGTGACTGTCAGTGACGGTAAGACTCTGAGTGAATGTGAAACTGAGTGACTGTGAGTAACTACGAGTGACTATGAGACTGTGAGTGACTGTGAGGCTGTGACTGTGAATGACTATGAGTGACTGTGAGACTGTGAGTGACTATGAGACTGAAAGTGACTGTGAGACTGTAACTAGGATACTGTGAGTGACTATGAGACTGTGAGTGACTATGAGTCTGTGAGTGACTGTGAGATTGTGACTATGAAACTCTGACTGACTGTGAGACTGTGAGTGACTATGAGTGACTATGAGTGACTATGATACTGTGAGTGACCATGATACTGTGAGTGACTATGATACTGTGAGTGACCATGATACTGTGAGTGACTATGATACTGTGAGTGACTGTGAGACTGTGAGTGACTGTGAGTGACCATGAGTGACTATGATACTGTGAGTGACTATGATACTGTGAGTGACTGTGAGACTGTGAGTGACTGTGAATTGCTGCTAAGATGCATAGACATGGATGATGTTTTGGGTTTCATTAAGGATTTTGTTTGAAGGAATTCAAAGAACCTGTAAGTTCCAGAATGGGTATTTTTGTTACTCCATAGCTAAAAATCTATCATCTGAGAAGGGGCAAGCCATGGTGGAAGCAGAGTGTTGGCTGCTGCCCAGCTCATCCACCTCTGGCCTCTTCCCTTTCAGCCTGGGCTCCATGGGAAATCTTCATCCTGGTGTCTCATCAGAAGCACCTGGAAGATTAAGAAGTCTTGCCCCTCAAATCATCATTTCCAGAAGTGAGGTTGGCAAAAGCAATTATCTCAAACTTTCCAGATGGTTCTATTGTGGAACCAAAGCTAAGAACCAAATGACACTGGATGAATCCTCGATGCCTCACAGCTCTGACATCTTCTGACACTTTTCTGCTGATCTGGACAATTCTCCTCCCAGAAGCAAATGAATACAGACACTACTGGCCCAAAGATGCACCAAGCTGGCCACAGTGACGTCACGCAGAAGATCTAACCTGCTGGACCACTGAAGTAGCTGGTGGCTCTAACCCTTGCAAGGTCTGCTTGGGCTGGATGTCCAGCTGCATGAAACACCAAGCAGGAGCCAGGTGTGGGAATTTGTCCTGGGGACAGGTCTGGGTCAGGAAGGGTGAGTCAGACAAAGAGGCTGGCCAGGGTTGCTTGTCTCCTGATGTGATCGTTTCCTTGGATTATCAATTTAACTGGATCTATACTCACCATGAAAACAAACCAGGAGGCACATCTGTGAGGTAGTCTCTAGATTCAGTTAATTGAGGTGGGAAGACCCACCCAAAGTGGGCCAGGGTCCTGGACTAGCTGGCGGGGCAGCAACATTCATCTCTCTCTGCTTCCTCACTGTGGGCTGCATGTGACCAGCTGCCTCAAGCTCCTGCCACCACACCTTCCCTCCATGATGGACTCTGTCCCCTTGAACGGTCAGTCAGACCAAACGCTCCCTCCTTTACATTGCTTTCTGTCAGGTATTTTGCTACAGCAACAAAAAAAGTAACACTGAATACATTGCTTGGCAGTGGTTCAGTTGCAGTCAGGTGCCAGAGAAGCTTAACCAACAGCCTCCTGAAGCCCAGACAGCACATGGCTCTTCACTGTCCTGATGCCCAGAGCCCAGAGGGCATGTGAGAAAGAAGATTCACATCAGTACATTTTCAGGCAGCTCTGGCCCACAGCATACCTCCCTATACCTGCTCACTCGGTCACCTACTGCTCAGCAGAGCCTCCCTTCCCACTGCCTGGCACTCTCCAGACCTCTTCACTGATGCTTATTCTGAACCTAAACTGAGGTCCCAATCACCAGCTTCCTGCTGCCTGCATTTGGCAGAAAGGACCTCACCAGGTCTGGCCTGTGGCTTTCCATCATTATAGACCCACGGGGCTGTACTCAGGACCCAGAAGTCCTGAGCTCTGAGACCACGAGCGGTTATTCTAGGGCCCACTGACGTCACAGGTGACAACATACTTGGATTCCCATCCCAGACACAGCCAACCACTCTCACCCCTCCCAAGAGGAGGAAGAGAGGTGGGGCCATGTCCAAACCACACTGCCCCTGTTGCATGCCTGCATCCCTTGGATGGCACTCCGATCCAGCATCCTGTGACTCACTCCCTCAAGTGCTCATTTCCCAGAAGGTGTGTCAGGCACTGCTGCTGACCATGCACACAGGCTCCATTAAAGCACCCATCCCCTGTGGCACAACTCAAGTCAGCATGGGGGCTGGGTGCCGCACTGCACCAGTTACTCTGGCAATCAGCATTTCTGAGAAAAAGGCCCCCACAGCCCTTCCTTGGGCACCCAATCTGCAAGAGGCACCAGGGGCTGAGACTGCAGGAAAGAAAGAGTAGGGTCCTCTCCCCTCCAGCCTGGACAGCCACGGGACATCGCTCAGGCAAACATCTGCTGGCACCTGCCCAGCATCCATCCCAGGCAAATAGGAGGCTCACAGGTGTGCCAAGGCCCTGGGCACAAAGCCTGTGGTGAGCACTCCAGCTTTATGGTAGTAAGAAGAATGAGTGAAAAATTAGACATATTCGTGGTACTCAGTGTGACATTTTCATATTTGCATACACTGCAAACTGATTATGCTAATTAACATATCCAAAGTCTCACCTAGTTACATTTTTGTACTTCTTTGCACGTGGACATGTACACAGTGTGCATGTGATTACATGGGCTCGTGTGTGTGTGTGTGTGTGTGTGTGTGCGTGCATGTGGAGGTGTCTTCCTCAATCACCCTCCACTTTATTTTGTGAGACAGAGTTTCTCACTGAATCTAGAACTTGCCAGTGCAGCTAGATGAGCTAACCAGTACGCCGTCGGGCCCCGCCTGGCTCTGTCCCTGGTACCGGATGACGGATGCACGGTGCACGCTGCCGCATGCTACTTTCATGCCGGTGCTGGGCAGCTGAGCTCACGTCCTCATGCCTGGGCAGCAAGTGCTTCACGGACTGAGACACCGCCCAGTCCACTCGTTGCCTTGACTTGAAAACATATGAGTTCTGGACATGAGCATTATTCCTTACTGTATAGTGTCCTAATCCTCCTGCTTCATATTAGGTTTCTGAAGCCTCTTTACTCGCTTCCCACCCCTTGGGGATTGCCATTCTGCCCTCTGTTGTTACGCAGTCAGTTGTTTTTAGATTACACATCTAAGTGGGACCAGGCAGCATTTGTCTTTCTGTGTCTGGTCCCTTTCCCTCAGCACAGTGTCCTCCAGGCTCATCCGTGTTGTTGCAAAGGCAGAGCATTTGTCTTTGGTGGCTGAACGCGATCCCACGGTGTGTGGTCATGGCACACTTCCCTTTGGTTTCCATATCTTGCCTATATGAGCAGTGTCACGTTGAACACGCCAGGGCAGATATTCCTTTAAAATCCTGAATTCATTTCCCTTTGATATAGGTCCAGCATATATCAAAAGTTAGCTGGGTCACAGGGTGATTGATTCTGTTTGGCATTCGTGAGGAGTCTCCATATAGTTTTCCATCATGGCTGTACAGCGGACATTCTTCTTGCCCAAACCCCACAGCAGTGACAAAGTAAGGAAAAATGCTGCACCTGTCGAACGTTACCTCCTCCTCCCAGTCATCAAGTCCCTCTTTGACCCTGGACACATATTCATCCAAGGATGGATCTGCTCCCAGTAGCCCAGAGGACTGTGCAGAGAGGACCGCACGCAGCCCGGTGCAAGTCGTCATAATGACGGTGACATGCTATTTTCTGAAGATCTAGCAGATAAAGGCTCAGGTGACTAAAAAAGAAGAGAAACTGAGTCTCATCCTTAAGCATGTGAACTGGACCCTGAGCTGGGAGGTGTCTGCCGAGACATAGAGTGGTCTGTCACTGGAGGTGGGGCACAGCCCTGAGCTGAGCATGGGTACTTCTGCTGGATGGAAGAAGGTAGAGAGGGGACAGGAATCCCCACCAGCAGCTCCACCTCTACCCAAGAATCCAGACCAAAAAGGGGCGCTGGAGCGATGGCTTAGCAGGTAAGGCACTTGCCTGCGAAGGCTGAGGATCTAGGTTTGACTCCCCAGATCCCACATAAACCAGACACACAAGGTCACACAAGTGCACAAGGTGGCACACACATCTGGAGTTCAACTGCAGGGGCTAGAGGCCCCGGCATGCCAATTCTCTCTCTCTCTCTCTCTCTCTCTCTCTCTCTGTGTGTGTGTGTGTGTGTGTGTGTCTGTCTGTCTGTCTGTCTGTCTATCTGTCTGTCTCACTTTCTCTCTCGCATAAAAAAATTAAAAAATTGTAAGTAGAAAAAAAACCACCACTTGCCTGGAGAAATTGGAGAGTCCACGGGTGCCAGAGAGGCACGGCTTCCACATTGACACCAGCTGCATGGAGCGTGAATCCCTTGCTCTTCTGGAGTACAAAAGCCCTGCACATACAAAAGTCTCCTCACAGGGTCTCGGGCCTTCATCCTTGGCAACCTCTGTCATTTCTCCCATTACCAGACTGGCTTACTTTGCACCAAAGGATGGTCTCGCCGTGTATCAGGCACTGAGTGGTCTAAATGGATATATAAGAAAGTGGCTCCAGCCATCCCACCAAGCAGGCCTCTGGGTGTGTCTGCACCAGGAAAGCACGTCAGAACATGATCGATCCCCTGAGACTGGTTCCCCCAGGCCCCTGTGCTGACTATGAAAGGAGCTGACAGGAGCCAGGAGCAGACAGGCTCTGGTCTAGAGTGGGAGGTCTGCGGCCTGCTCTGCCTCAGCCTCTCTCCAGCCTGTAACAGGACGAAGCATGGGTTAGACAAGCCTCGTTCCCCTGTAGAAGACCAGCAGCCCACAGCAGACTGCCGGCTCCTGCCTGGCTCTGAACCTCCAGGGTGCTCTCTGGAGGTGACACCATACATAAGTCTCTCCTTTCTCCTTTTTGATGAGTCAGAAAGGCGAAGGCACCTCGGGACATCTGTGGCTATGCTAAGGTCCAAGCCAGGGACTGTTCTCCAGCTGCACTCTGCCTCCTCTCACGGCAGCCCTCTGAGCCTGTGTCTTGTGCCTTTCTCATCTCTGCTCTCTGAATGATGATTTATCTGGCTTTCAGAAGAGAAGGCTGAAAGCCCTAATTGTGCATGTAGCTTCTGGGGTTGTTTTGATTTATAAATATTTTAATAGGAATTTATTCCTTCACAATAAATATCTCACAAACCTTTGCACCAGGAGCAAATGCCACATTTCCTCCTCTTGAAACAATGGAATTTTTTCTTTCTCTACTCGAGAGGGGGAAGGAAAAGAGGAATTGTCACAAGGGCAGATGTCCCTAAAAGCAGGTGGTCGCCACACCTGGATTAGATGGCTCTCTTATGGTCTGATTTTATCAGTTCTCCATCACTCCCTCTGCCCCTAACCAAAGCTGAAGGTAGCAGCCCCTTGTCTTAATTAGGCTTATTTCTCTTTTGGGCACTGCTGGGACTAAGGAACCCTGGGGTGGTGTGTGTGCCAAGCAAGCTCTCTAGAGATGCAGCTACAATCCTTTCCTCCATCATCTTTTACACACAGGGTCTCACGGAATTATCCATGCTACCCTTGAACTCACTCTGTAGTCTCGGCAGGCCTTGAACTTTTTTCATTGTTCTGCCTCAGACTCCCAGGTAGCCAGAATTACAGGTGTGTGCCACAAGGCTCAGTTTAACTAAACTTCTTAAGGAATGCATTATTGAGAACATAAAATGACATGCTGCTGATTTAAGACATTATCCACATGAGCTAGACAATCCCACAGGGAGAATAGAACAACCCAAGCCCGTTAGAACACACTGACCAGCGATGGGCACAGAGGCACTGTGGTGGCAGAGCAGGAGCGGGTGAGGGGCATACTTGCCCTTGTTAGGGGTGGTGTTGTACCCACACCGGTTTGCTTGGGCTCCCTTTCCTTCCCACAGCCTCTCGCCCACACAGTTAGGCAGGCGTTAGGTTCACAAGCTCCCTGCATACAATTCTTGGTTTCTCTCTGACTTCATGCCCACATTACTCCTCAGTCATTCTGGTACAGCGTCCAGCTAGCTAATAGCCTCCTCCCGCCCCCCCCCACAAAAAAAATCTCTTCAACCATCTCAGGTTGTTCCTACAGATACCAAATACCTCTGAAGACTAAGAAAGATAATCCTCCATGGGAGGGAATACAACCCTGATACTGAAAACTTAAAACAGGGGTAGTCATGAGCCCCAGGGGTATAACATCTACTGATGTCTGGATAAACGTATATATTATGCTTATCAAACTGCCCAGTAAGCACTTCTCTTAATATTCATATCCTTATATTAATGCTACTCTCACTTTGGGTAGAGAATCTTCTCTTTCCAGATAGCAGTGATCTTGGGACGACTCAGAAGGTATCTCAGTGCTGGAAAGAAGTGACTGGAGTACTGAGTAACATCTTGATCACACCTTCCAAGGCTCAGGGTCTAATGCGGAAGAGGTGGCGAAAAGAATGTAAGAGCCAAAGGAAGGGTAGGACTCCTTACAACGTGCTCCCTCCAGACATAAAATGGCCTCGATATCCATGACCTCATAGTACCTGACACTACCTACACAAGACCATCATAAGAGGAGGAAAAGATCATGGCATCAAAATAAAAGAGAGACTGATTGAGATAAGGAGGGGATATGATAGAGAATGGAATTTCAAAGGGGAAAGTGGGGGGACAGAGGGTATTACCATGGGTTATTTTTTATAATCATGGAAAATGTTAATAAAAATTGAGAAAAAAATTTAAAAAATAAAATCTAAAAAAAAAGAAAGAAAGAAAGATAATCCACCTATCTCAGGGTGTTTGAAGTTCAGAAGATACCAATTCTCCCACACAATGCTTTTCTGCACATGGGTATGGAGATGAGATGAGGAAACACACACGGCGTATTAACCTCACGGTTAAGCACCAGAAGGCATGCCGTCTGGCCCTGAATGCCATCACAGTGAAATGTATCTCTGTCCTCCGAACCATTCGGATGATGCCCTGATGCTCAGAGCCAAAAGATGACAGCAGAGTTGAACTATTGCCCAAAAGCAATTACTGATTGGAATTGATTATTTATACAAAGAAAGGTGACCGGTGGTTTCATTGTCACGTTGCAGAAGACTTGGATGGAACCGCTGTGATTGTTAAAGGGACCGATGCTAACAGATGGGGACAAGAGCACTAGGCTCCCAGGGTTCCTCTGGCCACGGCCCTGTGCGCATGAATAGAAGGTCCACACAGCCACCGGACGTCAGGGCTGTCCTTGAGAGGCCTGCACTGTGCTCCCCTGGCATCAGGGGCAGTGATGTCCTCCTGGTGTTGCACTCGGGACGTGAGTAAGTAATGTTCACAAACAAACTACACCTCTGCCATTGCTTTGGTTTCAAGAGGGGATTATAAAATGCAGGCTCACTTAAGCACACAGTAAACTAGTGGGAAATGACATGTGACTAAAGGCCTCAAAGCTGTGGCCGAGCCTTGTTTGATTTGCCCAATTACACGTTTTACTGCTTCCTTTGCAGAACTGTGGCCTCGGGTGTCCCAAGCCTGTACACCTACCTCTTCATTCACAGCTGAATCAAATGCCGCAGGATCACCTTGGCATGCAGTTTTAAGATTGGTTCCAAGTCCACTGACGCATGCGTCCCAGAGAGAGCCTTTCATGACAGAATTCTACCACCCAGCCATGAGCATTCTTGACCAACATAACACAAAGGGTGTCCCAGCCACTCCATCATCTCCCACTCATGTCCCTTCCCCACTGGCCCAAACAACACAAAACTAGGGTATAAATATGTCAGGATGAGAAAGAAAACAAGCACACAACACTCAAACACTGTCTGCCAACGGAAAGGAACAAAACTCCAAGACAATCGAGTGCATACTTGGCCTGCTCCCATGGTCCAGTGAATGCTGGGGTTACCATGGAGGGGGGGAGCAGAGGGAGCGCTCCGGAGGGCAGGCTTTGTCTGGGCACTGCTCAAACACAGAGATGGATTCAGTCTGTGGGTTTGTGTACTTTAGGGAAGCCACCCTCACGCTGAAAAGGCCAGGGGAGAAGTGTTGAGTTTGGCTCCTTCTCATACCTTTGGGTCTCTCTTGGCATCCTGCCCTCCCCCAGCCCCATCCTGAGTCTTCTGCAGCCTCATCTGTGGAAAAAGTGATACTGAGCTTTCTCCAGGAAAGATGCCTATCGGGGTTAGGACTCACGGACAGGCTGCTGTAAAGAGCAACCAGATCCCAGGACACAGTCACTGTACAGCGCTCCTTACTGGGAAAAGAAATGGGTGTGAGGGAGTAAGATACAGCTCAGTTAGCGCTTGCCTAGAATGCGTGAGGTCTTCGGTTCCACCAAGCTCTGCATTAACTGGTCATAGTGGCATGTGCGTGTAATCCCAGAACTCTGACGGCAGAGGCAGGTTTATGCTGAGCTACACAGTGCGTTCTAGGCCAGCCTGAGCTTACATGACACCCTGCCTCAAAAAAAAAAAAAAAAAGTAAGTACCAGACACTGTCTGGACACTGGAACATTCTGGAAGCTCAAGACCCAGATGGAAAGAGTTGAGTTCAGAGTGATCATACACAGCACACTCCACTCCTGCTTGGAAGGCAGGAAAAAGGGAGACACCACCACAGCATGAAAGCAGAGACCAGCTGGACACCTCCCCATATCACCTGCCTCATCTGTCACATGGAGATGGTGACCTGGATGTGCTCCACCTGGCAGTACTACTAAATGCCCCTGAAAATGCATGGCAGTTAGTGGTGTCACCTTAGATGGCCACAGAGCTGCCATGCCAAATAAAAAAGCAAGAGGTCACTTTTCAGAGATCTCTGCCTAAGAGACATGCTGGTGCTAGTGGGATTTCCACAGGATGAGATCCCAGTGGCTTATCCCATCCACTATTCAAAAGAGATATGGGGAATGCAGAAAATACAATTATTTAATTTCACTGTCTCCTTTTAGGCCAAAGCGAAATGTTATTAAGCCTCCTCTGCTGAAAACTGGTTGGGTTATGTCCTTTCTGGTGGCTTTGGTCTTGTGTGTTTGTACCCATGAACTTGAAGTTCCGGTTGCTGTATTTTGCTTATTTTATCTACTTTTTGCTTATGTGTACATGCTGTGCCTGCATGTGTGTGCAGCTATGTGCACAAGGATGTGTGTACATGTGGAGGCCAGAGGAAGACCTCGGCTGTCATTCCTTGGGGATGCCATCCACCTCTGTTTAAGACTGTCAGCAATTAGGCTGGTCTCGATGACCAGGGAGCTGCAGGGAGCTGCCTGTGTCCACCTCACCAGTTCTGGGAGTACAGGTGTGTACATCACGCTCAGCATTTTACACAAGGGCTGTAGATTAAATGCGGGGCCTCGTGCTTGTAAGGCACATCCTTTCCTGACGGAGCCATCTCCCTGCCTGCTTGCTGTGTTTGGTTGGATTCCTTTGTCAATAGAAAGTACCAAAGTACATTTCACAGTGGGCCTGGGGTTTAACTAACTAAGAGTGGACTTTTGATTGGCAGATACCTATGGGGCATCCTCAGGCTGGGAGCTGCGGGACACACAAAGATGAGAAAGACCAATGGCTGAAGGTGTTTGAAATCAGTAGAGATGTTGAGGGTATAAATAACAAGCCAGATGTCAAAATCCAATACCAACTCCCAAGTAAAAAAAAAAAAAAAAAAAAAAAAAAAGGGGCATGCCTTTGATCCCAGCGCTTGGGAGGCAGAGGTAGGAAGATCTCCGTGAGTTCAAGGCCAACCTGAGACTACATAGTGAATTCCATAGCAGCCTGAGCTAGAGTAAGACCCTTCCTCAAAAACGAAATGGATAAAACAGTAATAACGGCAATTGGTCAAGTGGCCACCATGTGATAAGCAATAAGACGTGGCACCAAAGTCATGATGGCTGGAGAGGAACAGACTTCTGGAGTGGAGGAGGCTACCCCAACACAGCAGGCAGATTACACCAGGAGTGGTTCTTGACCGAGCTCCCTGAGGTCGCAGAGCACGGGGTTCTGCAGGCATACAGTAGGAGCTGTGTGCTCAAGGGGAGACGGTCAGTCTGGAATCTTCCCTTTCAATACCATTCCTGCTGCCTCAGGCTACATCAGCCCAGTAGCCACCATGAGCCCTGGGAGGCAGAGCATCTCAGGTAGAGCACCCTTCCAACGTCACTCAACTCTGGCTGCGAAATGTGCATGGCTCTGCACCTCACCTGCCCCCTGAGGATGCCGGGAACCCTGTGGAAAAAAGCAAAGTTGCCTTGCAGGCTGCCAAATGCACCACAGGTTTCAGGGTCTTCCTGGGGTCAAGTGCTCTCTCAGCTACCAAAAGAAACCAAAGCTTCCAACACATGCCACCAGCGAGCCACATACTTGTAGCTGCCACTCTGTGAGAGAAGGACTTTGTTGTGCAAAGGACTAACAAAGGTCTAACACACAGAAAATAGCACCCCAGCCCCAGACAGAGTAGGCAATGGGGCTGGACAGACACACTGGGCGACTGGTGAACTCAGCCTTGTGCAGTCACACTGTGCGCTTGGATGTGCCCATCACCTGAACCCCATAGGCCAATAATCTGCCTGAAAAATAAAACTGAAATCAGCCAGAGCCACAGTGTGGCAGCGGGAAGAGGGCCCTCCCCCACAGCCCAGGGCCCATCGCTGGGCCCGCTGCTCTGCTCTCCGTGGAGACAGGTGTGTGACAGGGAAACCCCCTTGAAGGCTGTGGAGTGTACCACACACTGGCCTGGTGGTGCAGACAGCACTGAGGTAGCAACTGGAAGGCATGTCTAAAAATGTGTCATTTCTAAGCCATTGTGCCTCTCCAGACTAACGCCATGGAGAAGCCTATGGCCTCAAACAGAGCTGGCCCCTGTGGCCAGTGGGAAGTCAGTTCCCATTAGTGGTTAAAACATCAAAGAAACTCCTTAGCTTGAACATGGGTAGGGCTGAGTTCACAGCGTCTCTCCACTTCTTGGAGATGCCGTGGTTCTCGGGCAGCAGGGTCTTACTGGATCTATCTACCAGACTGGGAGGGGAGAGCTGGCAGTGAGAGCCTGAGGTCAGGCCTGGGGTTGTGCTGACCACCGCGACTTGATGGTCGTGGGCAAGGTCACCTCTCCTTCATGACGACATACCCCTCCAGGACAGGGCTTCCTCCCACACCCTCCTTAACGTGTACTCCGCAAGTGTCCTGCAGAGGACAGAAATCCTTCGGACCCTTTGTGACTCAGTGATGCCACCTCATGTTGGTAGGGGATTCACCACCCAGTGCTTCTGGTCCCATCTCTCCCAGAGGCCCTGTGGGCACCCAGAGAGTTCACAGCTTCTCCATGTGTAACGTGGGAACAGGCCTCAGTCAACACCTTCTAGAGCAAGTGAGGTCATGGTCCTAGAGCCTCAATGGACACAGGACACGTTGAGCCTGCGCTGAGCCCTGCCGTCCAGGCCTGCCTTGTGCCCTGTGTGATGGCCACCAGGCAGAGGACTGTTCTCGGGCTCTGCTCTTCCTGTTCAGAATCTTTGAACCGCTCATTGCTGAGCCCTGACTGTTACATGTCTCCTTGCAGGCTGTCTGTTCAGGTGCCCAGCCAAGCCTCCCGAGCCTATTCTTGAAGTCCAGGGCCCTCCTTTCCACTCACCTGCCCTCCACTGGTAAGGTGACATGTCCAACCAAACAGGACTCAGTATGGGATGAAAATCAATGGGCAGGCTCTGGGGCCACACGAGCAGGTTTGCTAATGGCTCTGTCATCCATCCCACATGGAGTCAGATGGGATATTTAAATCCTCTGTGCCTCAATTTCCCCAGCTACACAGTAGCACCTCCTTGAAGGGGTTGTTTCCATGATCAATTGAAGTTGAATCCAATAACTACTAAAAGGGGTACTCAGTGAGGCTGGGGAGGGTGCTGGGTGGGTAGAGAGCTCATGGCATAAGCATGAGAGCTGAGTTCAGATTCCCAGCACCCATGTAAAATGCCAGATGAGATGGCACCCACCAGCAACTGCGGCACCGGGAAGCCAGAGACAGGAGGACTCTAGGGCTGGCTGCCTGGCTTGTCTAGCTGAATTATAAGTCCGGTGAGACTCTGTCTCAGAACTTAAAGTGAGGCTGGCGAGATGGCTTAGTGGCTAAGTGTGCTTCCTGCAAAAGCATGAGGACCCGAAGGGACCTCAGAATGCCTAAGATAAAATCTTCAGATCCCATGCAAAACAGCTGGATAGTGACCATATGCACCTGTCACCCCAGTCCAGCAGGTGAGCAGAGGCCCTAGAAGAGAACCCAAAAGCTCAGAATTAGTAAAAGGAGATTCCACCTCCAAACAAGACCAGGCAGAAGGGCAGGAGAGGGTGGAAGCAGTTTATCCAATGTTCCACTCTAGCCTCTGAAGACAAGTGACCCTGCTGCAGGTAAGCGTGTGGGCCACTACACAGGCACGTGCACACACTTACACACACACACACCAAAATAAAAATGGAGAGTAACTGAGAAAAACGTCCAACATCAACCTCTGCCCTCCACATGTACATACACACATCACACATGTGAGCCCGGAGGCCCACAAACATGCGTAGGCACATCACACACACATACACACATATATAAGGTGGCTCATCAGTGAGCAGGCATCCCTTGAGCTGTAAGTGATGTGTGACTTCAGGCCTAGCGTTTGTTTCTGAAGTGACCCCCACACCTGCCCAGAAAGCCTTCGCTGTCTCAGCCTTCCTCATGCTGCATGGCTGCTCTGAGCTCCCAGAGCCTGCACGACATGGCTTCTGGAGGTGACGCATGTGGTGATTTGATTAAGGTGTCCCCCATAAACTTAGGTGTTCTGGATGCTAGGTTCCCAGCTGATAGAGATTTGGAAATTAATGCCTCCTGGAGGGAGTGTACTGTTGGGGGCAGGCTTATGGGTGTTATAGCCAGTTCCCCATGCCAGTGTTTGGCACACCCTCCTGTTGCCATGGTCCACCTGATGTTGGCCAGGAGGTGATGTCCACCCTCTGCACATGTCGTCATTTTCCCTGCCATCGTGGAGCTTCCCCCTTGAGCCTGTAAGCCAAAATAAACCTCTTTTTCCCAAAAGCTGCCTTTGGTCAGGTGATTTCTGCCAGCAATGCAAACATGACGGCAACAGTAAAGTGATACCGAGGAGTGGTATTGCTGCTAGACACCTGACTGTGTGGCTTTGGCCTTTTGGAACTGATTTTCAAGAGGAATGTGGGAGGATTTGAAACCTTGGCCTAAGAGACGCCTTGCAGTGCTGTAAGTACAGCTTGATGAACTATTCCGGTCAGAGTTGCAAGACCTGAATGCAGTAAGAACTATGGACTGTGAGGTTTGGTTTATGAGGGTGAGAAAGAGCTTTGCTTGGACTGGGCTAGAAGCAGTTTGTATGAGGCTTGCTGTTATGCCTGTGTCCTGAGAAGTTGTGCAGGGTTGCTCTGCATAGAAATGAACTGATGTGAGCAGATGTGGCACAGAAAAAAAATGAAATCTGGGCTGGAGAGATGGCTTAGCCGTTAAGCGCTTGCCTGTGAAGCCTAAGGACCCTGGTTCGAGGCTTGATTTTCCAGGTCCCACGTTAGCCAGATGCACAAGGGGGCGCACGCGTCTGGAGTTCGTTTGCAGTGGCTGGAGGCCCTGGCGCGCCCATTCTCTCTCTGTCTCTCCATCTGCCTCTTTCTCTCTCTGTCACTCTCAAATAAATAAAAATGAACAAAAAAATTTAAAAAAAAAAATGAAATCTTTGGGCCTAAACTGCTGCCCATTCACCTGCAAGTTGTTTGAGAAATTATAACCTTTAAGATTGAGCCAGCTGACCTGCACTGGGGCAGTAGGAGGAATGTAGACTCTTTTGAAAGGGCCTGAGTGTTCAAGGAGTGTCCTGTTCTTCAAAGTCTGCTTTATTGCCCCCTGGATTAACAAACTGGCACCCCACCTGGTATTGTGGAGTATAAGAAATGCTGGAAGGAGGGTCATTGAGTTTGCGACACAGTCTTGTGTTTTGGAAATGGCCATGGGCAGTATGAAGCAGGTTTGCTGGATGCCTGCCCAGAGACCCCATGGGGCCATGAGGATGACCCGTGGGTTGCAGTGGAGACCCAGTGGAGATGCTGGGACCACGAGATGGCTGCTCAGGAAAGCTGCCGGCCCCGATGAAGTTTTCCAGGACTGTGAGTAGCCTAGCTGGAGGGGAAGAATTGGAATGCCAGAGACTTGTTGCTGGTTAGAATTATCAGACTTGGAGATTTGTCACTGGCTAGAGTTGTTGGACTTGAAGCTACAGAGTTTAATGTTTTCCCTAGTTCTTTTAAATCTCATATTGGCTGAATGTTTCTTTGCTATGCCTAATGCCATCTTTTGCAGTGTGAATGTTTATTCTGTGCCATTATGGGCTTTTGAAGTTATTTTTTTGGTATTATGGCTCAGTTAAAAGATCTTGGACTACGGGGATGTATGAACATCATTGGAATTGATAAAAACTATGGGGACTTTTAAAGTTAGATGAATGCACTGCATTTTACATCATGTATGGATGTCATTTGGGGGGGGCAGGGGCAGAATGTGGTGGTTTGATTCAGGTGTCCCCCATAAACTTAGGTGTTCTGGATGCTAGGTTCCCAGCTGATGGAGATTTGGCAATTAACGCCTCCTGGAGGCAGTGTATTGTTGGGAGAGGTATTATGGGTGTTATAGCCAGTTTCCCCATGCCAGTGTTAGCACATTCTCCTGTTGCTATGGTCCACCTTATGTTGGCCAGGGGATGATGTCCACCCTCTGCTCATGTCGTCATTTCCCCTGCCATTGTGGAGCTTCCCCTTGAGCCTGTAAGCCAAAATAAACCTCTTTTCCCAGAAGCTGCTCTTGGACAGGTGATTTCTGCCAGCAATGCCAACCTGACTGCAACAACGCACAACTGCACCGCCTCCTTGGAAGTGGCTCCGTCTGGGTGAGGAGCCACTTGTCAGCCTGTGGCAACCTAGATGTTAAGGTGATGGGAACATTATGGGTAAGAAACTTGTTGCATTATTCAATGTCAGACCACCCAGATGCCTGCTGGACACCCTTGGCTTGCCAATCTGTGCCACTTGCCACTCTTGACCTACCCAACCCCCTTAAATTTCCATCTTACCCTCCTGCCAGCCTTCTCTCTGCCACTCTCCGTACCACAGCAGTTCTCAGCCACCAGCTTCTGTCACTTCTGGCTCTTAACTTTGCCATGAAGAGAGAGGTATACTTGATCCCCTTTTTTATTATTTTATTTTATTTATTTGAGAGAGGGGGAGATAAATAGAAAGGTAGAAAGAGAGAGAATGGGCGCACCAGGGCCTTCAGCCACTGAAAACAAACTCCAGATGCATGCGCCACCTTGTCCATCTGGCTAACGTGGGTCCTCGGGAGTTGCACCTGGGTCCTTTGGCTTTGCAGGCAAACGCCTTAATCGCTAAGCCATCTCTCCAGCCCTTGATCCCCTTTTAAGACAGCAAAGAAAAGCTGGGGATGTAACTCAATTGGTAGAGTGCTTACTTAGCATACATGAAGCTGAGTTCCATACCCAACACCCCATAAACTAAGTGTGATGGCACACACCTGTAATCCCAAAACTCATGAGGTAAAGGCAGGAGGATCAGAAGTTCAAGGTCATCATCCATTATATATGGAGCTGGAGTCCGAGGCCAGTCCAGGATATATAAGCCCCTGTAGAGAACAAAGGGGATGATTTTCCTTAGGAGGAGGGAGAAGGACTGGGTGTCCCTCAAGCTCCCAGAACCACTCCTGTCCCAGGGCTCTAGTTGGTCTCTGAAACCCTTCCCCACCTGCTGCGCAAGCTGCAAAGGTATGGGCAGTTCCTGGGAGGTGGCTGGTCCCATAGCCCAGAGTGCCCGGGAAAGCTGCCATGTGATCCTGCCACCCGTGGAGGGAGGGCAGGAGCCCAGCTCTCAGTTCTCTCCCCTGGTGGGGGGCTGTTGTATGGACGCAGCCCTGAGGCTAGGACCAAGGCTTCCAGAACTGAGGGCAGAGAGGGCTGCAGGAGGAAGGGGGAACCACTGATTCAAAGCCTCATTTCACAAGTGAGGACACCATAATGGAAGGGCTAGTGATTTTCTGAGGCACTCAGGGCTCAGTTGAGGGACTGCAGCAGTACTTGAAATCTCTTTCCAGATCTCCTTTGGTCACTAACAGAAAACAACCCTCTGTCTTGCAACAGTCACAGAACTTTTCCAGGGAATCTCTGCTCCCACCCAGGGGTCAAGAAAAACTAGGAATTTACATTCTGACTGCTGAAGATTCCAGAAGGCATGGGAGTCATGGCTCTGAAGCATGCCCGACAGCTCGACATCCCAGTGGGTAGGCTACAGATGCTGGATGGCAGAGTGGGGTTCTGTGACATGCCAGGGCACCCATTGCCAGGCTAAGTAACCTCCAGGCACTCTGGTACAGAGCTTGTCCTCAGGTCCTGTGGCAGTTCCCTTCTCACTGTTGGGACAAAATACCCAACCAAAAGCGGCAGCTGAGAGGAGAGGGTTTATGTGGGCTCACAGTCTCAAGGAGAAGCTTCATGGTGGCAAGAGAAGGGTGTCCTAGAGCAGGCTGGTGCAGGTGGAAGACAGCAAGAGAGTGAGCAGGGCTCCAGCAAGGGGAGCTGCTATAACACCCCAAAGCCCACCCCCAACAACACACATCCTCCAGCAAAGCTCCACCTCCCAAATTGCCACCACCTGGGGACCAAGCATTTAAAACACATGAGTTTATGGGGGACATTTGATTCAAGCCACTGCATTCCACCCCTGCTCCCCATAGAGTCATAACCATCTCAAGATGCAAAGATGGATTCGGGCCAACTTTAAAAGTCCCTATAGTGGGGCTGGGGAGATGGCTTTCCATTTAAAGCCGCTTGCTTGCAAAGCCTTTCAGCCCATTTTCAACCTTCACCAGTACCTATGTAAAGTCATGTGCACAGAGTGGTCTGTAGTGACAAGAGGCCCTGGTGCACCCATACTCACTCATTCCCCCCTCCTCAAAAGTAAAGAAAATACTTTAATAAACAAAAGTCCTCAAAGTTTTTTAATCAATCACAACACTATTTAAACATTCCCATAGTCCAAAGTCTCTTAACTGTGAAACTGTGAGAACAAAACATAAGTTACATATAGATAGATAGATAGATAGATAGATAGATAGAGATAGAGATATATAAAATGGCACAGAGTCAATATTCAAATTGCAAACAGATGGCATTGGGCATAACAAGGAAAGACTGAACCAATGCAAGATCTAAAATAAATAAGGCAAACATCAAGTCCTACAGCTCCAAGTGTGGCATCTATGACCCATGACAAAGTCCTTTTGGGTCTGAATTCATCCCTCCAGCTGGGCTGTCCCACAGCCCACAGAAAACTCCATACTGAGCCAGTAGCTCTCCTTAGCAGCCATCTCACAGTCCTGGCATATCCAAAATTCTGGGGTCTCCACTGCAGCTCATGGTTCCATGCTATGATTTACCTTCAAGAGCCTCTACACAGGGACTACAGCCCTGCCTTGTATCGCCCAGTGCCCATTTCCAAAATCCCACATTGCAAATCAAGTGAAACTCTCTCTCCTGACTTTGTTATACTTCAGTAGTACCAGATAGGCTTCCAAATTTGTTAATTCAGAGGGGAATAAAGCTGATGTTGAGGAGCAGGATACTCCTTTACCACTCTTCCTTCAGGCCCCGTCCCTTCAAAAGTGTCCGTATTCTTCCTGCAGTCCTAATGCAGAACAGAGGGCCCACTCCTCAATGGTGGTAGTCTCTCAGACGATGGCAGCTGAGCCCGGCTGCTGTCTCCTGCCTGAAGCTTTCTTCCTTTCTGTGATATATCCTTCTACTTTATGTTCCACCTTTACTTTAAAATTCAGCTTTGCTTACGTTCTCAGTACATGAGAAAAACATAACCAGCCTTTCACACAAATCCCCTCTATCCCAGTCTGAACAAGTTCTTTTCCCCTTCACAATCCAAGCATCTCTTTCTGCATTGAGGTTTTTCAAGCAAGCACCTCTAACCACTGAGCAATCTCCTCTGCCTATTTATTATCTCTCAACAGAACGGTCTATCAAGCTCTGCTTGCAGAACTTCAAGGAATCTCTTAATCCAAAATTTCAAATTCTTCCATATTCCTCCTGCAAACCTGTTCCAAAAGACTGGAATCTACAATTAGGTTTCTGGCATCAAAGACCCCACTCCTCTGGCACCAATTCTCTATTGCAGTTACCTTGGCATTGCTGGGACAAAATACCTGACCAAAAGCAGCTAATGAGAGGAAAAGTTGTATTTGGGCTGACAGTCTTGAGAGGAAGCTTCATGATGGGAGGGAAAGGATGGTCCTAAGACAGAGGCTGGACATCACCTCTACCAAGGCAGGTGGAAGATAGCAGCAAAAGTGTGAGCAGGACTCTGGCAAGGGGGAGCTAGCTATAACACCCCAAAGCTCATCTCCAGAATCACACCTCCTCCAGCAAGGCTCCACCTTCCAAATTGCCACCAGCTGGGGACCAAGCATTCAGAACACAAGAGTTTATGGGGGAATCTGATTCAAACGAACACATGCCTCTTCCTCATTGTCTTCTGTTGGGACAGAATTTGCCTGGATGGTGTAATGCTTGCTGCCTGCCCTGCCCAGAAAGGCTCAGGTGGAACAGGACCAAAGTGGGAACCAGGATCTCCCAAAGGGGAAAGCAGATTAAAGGGGACCTTGAATCTTCACTCCTCAGAGCAAACTTACTGAAGGAAACCCCTCAACCCAGCATCCACTCATCCAGGCATGCAATACCGCTGGGTATAGTGGCTTGCCATGGCTTCCTGCCCCTCCTGGGCCTTTGTTCCTCTGCAGCACCCCAATCCTCTGGGCACTGCCATCCCTGACTGCACACACACACATGCACACACACACACTTCTCATGCCCCTTTAACCACTTCACACACTGGCCTCTCACTACACCCTCAATATTGCTCTCCAGAAGCAGAAACTCACAAGGACCCTTCTTCCTTCTGCTCTGGCCTGTGAGGCCACATGTGCAGTTTCCTGAGCCAGGCACAACCATGGCAGAGGGAATCCCAGGACACATGAGTATCCTAGCAGAGGAGGGGAGCATCCTGAGGTGGGAGAGCAGCTGGAGACCCAGAGCCAGGTGTTCACACCTCCCCCACCCCCAGGTCTTAGGGATTCCCATCAAGGGAGTCAGCAAAGCAGAAATTCTGATTTGATTGTTCAAGAGTGAGGCCCAGGAGCTGTTTGTTGGCGTCTGTTTTCAAAGCTCCCCAGGTGATTCTAATGTGCACAGGCTAATGTATTACCTTTCCCAGGGGCATCTGCATTTTAAGCAGCTGGAAGATTGGAGGGATGATAGTGGCATGGTGGAGTTCCAAGGCAGCTGTGGTAGGAGGAACAGCACACTGACCAGGATGAGAAAAACTGGGCCTGGGATCCAGCCTCATCCTTTGCCCTCAGGTCATAAAGCCACTCGCCCACACTTGCCAACTGGGCTCCTCCTCTCAACTCGCCAAGGTAGCTGGAGGTGGGTCAGAGAATTCTGCGTGACTAGAAGGAGCCACAGAACTGAGGGCTGTTTGCTCCTGAGAGGGATCACCCAAAGCTCACCATGAGAGCTTTGGGGCCAATGGAAGCCAGTGATACTCAAGAGGGCTGGGCACAGGGTCACTCTGCCCTGTGTCTGGGGCTGAGTGCTCATAGGGAAACATTTCCTAGCCCGGGACACTGCTTGGCAGTGGGGTTTCCTTTTCTCTGGCTTACCATGGGTCCTTCCAGAACTTTGATTCACCCCTCCTCTGTGACTCCCACACTGATGCCAGTGAAGCGCTCTGCCACCTTAGGGGCCCGTGGCACTAGGTCTAACCTCAGCCCTGAGTGTGGCCGTTCCTTATGCCGGCAGGTACTGCTCAGGGCTGGGTGAGCAGAACCGCAGTAGCTTCTGAGATGTCCCTGCACCTTGCTGCCAAAGCTTACCATGGCCGGCAAGAACCCAGATTTTACCAGCAATCATGGGGCCAGTGGGTGACAGGGACTGCCCAGGGCTTCGCACACATCCACCTGAGCCTCAGCCCTCCCCAGCCTTCTGGCATCTATGCCAGTCCATCACCGATAAATCATTGGCACAACGAGGTCCTCCCGGCCACTGCCAGGGAGGTCCTGCTTACACTTCCTCCCTGGTGTCCTCAGCTGCCGTCTGGTGAACTGGTGTGGGTGAAGAATGACAGCGAGAGCCGGGGCTGCTCCAGGCACTGTCTCTGTGCACCTCCCCTCCGACGGGGAGCGGCAGAGGCGTTACTTCATTCCTGGCTGTAGGCTGCGGCCACAGAATGCCTGGGTTCTCTGGCCATCCAGAACCAAGCCTCTGCAGGAAGCTGGGGAACACTCTGTGCTGGGTGGGGGATGGGAAAGGGCCACCGTGCTGGGGAGGCGGGTAGCATGCCTCAGAGTGCAGAGGGACTATGGCTGTCACCCCTCAGGAAACAAAGCAGCAGCAGAAATTGCATTTGCCAAAATTGTAAAAATTTAGAAAGAAAATGGAACTGGATGACTAGATGTAGAGACTTTGTAGAGCTATCATAAAGAAACCACAGGGGAGAAAACCAGACAGAGGAACTGTGAGGGTCCTAGACTGGACGTGCTGACAGGGCTGGGTTGGGACCCCTGGTTCAAACTGGGGGGAAGGGAAGTGAAGATGAGAAAGAAATGGGCAGAGGGACAATGGGAAGATGAACCAAAGAGGCTAGCCTAGCTTCCAGGCCCTTCCAACTGGAACTGTGGAATTTCCCAAACAGGCCAGGCCGGAGCAGAAGGCAGAGTGAGGACGCCATCTAGCGGCAGGGGCCGGAAGGGGGAAGGGGCAGTGGCCAGGAAGGCGCCTCCTGGGGGGTGGGGCAGAACAAATAGCCCGGCCTGGGCTCAGCAGGAGTGGAGTGTGAAGGAAGAGGAAGCTACTGGGTGGACAGAAGGATGGAGGGAGTAAGAGAAGGATGAGAATGCCCAGCAGGAAGACCAGAAGAACATACACAAATTAGAAATTGCCCCTGTGGGTCAGAAATGGCCCCTGTGAGGGAAGGGCTTGACTTTGGACCTGTGGCCAGCCTGGGGAGGGACCCAAATTGTCTGGGGGCAGAGTCAAAGATAGGGAGCCATCTGGTGTCTGGAGGTGGAAGGCAGGTGTCTGAGAAGTAGGGAGTGCGTGAGATGCTCCCCGAATGGGGATGGAGGGCAGAGGCCTCAGCTCTTCTGAGGCTCAACCTAGCACCCTTGTTCCCAAGAGGATGAGTATGAGCTGGTATTTTTTTTTTTTTTTTTTGGTCCAGGTTTTTCTTGCAACCTGGGATAGGATAGGAAACAGTCCCTCCTTCCCAGCGAGGCCTTGTGACAGGTTTCATGGAGAATGTTTCCTTCTTGAAGACCCAGCCAGTCTCTGGCAAGCTGGCCCCTGGTAGGCCAATACAGAGCCAAACCCCTCCCCTTCTTCACTCTCTGTGGAAAGCAGCAGCACCGTGCCTGGGCACCTGAGCTGCCCTGTGCACCAGGCCTCCAAAGCTCACTGGCTACCCTGCACGCTGTGAAGAGCTGTCTGCAGGTGCACCTCCCGCTCCTGGGTAACAGGGAGACCCTAAGGAGAGAATGGGGGCCCAAAGAAATGCCAGGAAAGGGAAGGGACTACGGTGACCTGTCTGGGCCAGTGCACCCACTGATGTGATATCTAGCACCAGACAGGCCCCCTCCAGGGTCAAGGAAGGAGGCTCTCTTCTGCAGCAGTTTCATCTGGGAGCACGAGTTCTTCACTGACCTGCTTGAGGCTGGAGCTGCTTCCCCTGGCCCAAGGGCTTGCAACCTCCTAAGACTTTGGTTCTTCACGAACCATGAACTAGAACACTGGGAAGTATGCGGTGAAAGAGATTGGGTCAGCCCTTCCTGGGAGGAGGAGACGCTGAGTTTTGGCAAGTCTCGGGCTGTTGAGACCCTCAGTAGATGACAGTGTCTCCTAAAGTGCGCCTCTCCTGGACCAACCAAAACACTAAGTCTCTGCACAAACACAACTGACTGCTTCAAGGCCCCTTGTCTGAGGCCGCGCCTCGGCCAGGTCTCTCCCCTAGGTCTGGGCTTGAGAGAGCATGTCTGCCTGGCCGCAGGGCTGCATTGGGAGGACCAGCTCTTCCTCAGGGAGGGTCTCCCATTCCACATGCACGTGAAAGGGGTGGGGGAGGGGCTGGGCAAAAGAGTGTGCTTCACTTAAAGAATTAAGAGTTTCACGTTTTAATTTTTACTTAATTGGGCCTCTTTAATTTTTCTGCTTTTTCTGAAGAGTGGGGTCAGACACTGCTGACCTCTAGGCATCAAGTCTTTCTAGAATACCTCCTCCATGACCAGAGCACTGTCCCTAGAGTCCCAAAGCCCCTCAGACTGCAGCCACAGCACCTGGCTGGCTTGTGGCCTTGAGGAACAGCTTGCTGCGTGGTGCTCCCAGGTAAGGCGGGCTCTGCTCTCTGTGGCAAGGAGCCGCATCCCACACTCAAGCCATCCCAACCCTGCACTTTGCTCTGATCGATCTGATCTCGAGGGTGGTGCGCAGCCTTGCCCACTCGCGCTGCCCAGGCACAATGGCCTGCACACACCAACACAGCCCAGTCCCTTCTTCATCCCGGGCCCACACACCCACCAGTCCCCCTGTCCGCTGTCCACTCTGTACCTGTCCCTGTGCGCAGCCCCGTCCGGTCTGCAGTGTGCATTATTGGAAGGAACAGGAAGGGGCAACACTCTCAAGTTCTCTAAGGCACTTAGGGCCGCGCAATGGCGATGCTTTCGCGTGGCCACCCATAACTATCCTCATAGGGAGGTGGTAAACATTCAGGAGCTGCTCAGGGTCCTCTTCCTCACAGCACGGGAACATCCAGCCTGCGTGATCACGTCTGGGGTTGTAATAACAGCTAGGTAGCTTTGCCCTCAACGTTGGAGAGTATGTTTGGTGATTGAAGCTTGGGGGGGGGGGGAGGTCCGGACTGTCCTTCAAAAACTTCACCGAAGCACCTACCATTCCAGAGAAAGTAAGGGGGAAACAGAGAGGCACACAAAGCAGGCAGAAGGTGATGCTATCCTCCTCCCTCCCGCCCACCTTTACCTGAGAGGAGACCTTTTATTTAAAAAAGAAAAAAAAAAACCTGGAAGCCTTCAGGTGAAAATAAAGCAACAGCAGCAACAGAAAAAAAAAAATATGTAGTCTTCAGGGTTAACAGAAGACGAGCTTCTGCGGCTTGGCCAATCAGATGCGCCCCTGCCAGCTATAATATAGTGCGAAAGGGAGCCTGTCTCACAAGCGCTCCAGCCTCGCTGCTACCATTTAAAACCAGGCTCTTTTTGTCTTTTAATTGCTGCCTCGCGACCCAACTCCGATGTGTTCCGTTACCGGCGACCCGCAGCCTGCCATCGCAGCCCCTGTCTGGGTGGGGATCGGAGGCGAGTCCCCTGCAGCAGCGACAGGCAAGGTTATATAGGAAGAGAAAGAGGCAGGCAGCGCGGGAGGGAGCGACCGAGCCGAGCGAGGAAGGAGAGCGCACACGCGCGCGCGCACACTCACACTCACACTCACACTCGCCCGCGCGCTCGCTCGCGCACGGACCGCGCGGGGACAGCTCTCGGGGGGCTCGGGTTCCATGGACGACATGCTGCTACTGGCGAGATGTCTGCTGGTGGTCCTCGCCTCCTCGCTGCTACTGTGCCCGGGGCTGGCCTGCGGGCCCGGCAGGGGCTTTGGAAAGAGGCGGCACCCCAAAAAGCTGACCCCTTTAGCCTACAAGCAGTTCATCCCCAACGTAGCCGAGAAGACCCTGGGGGCCAGCGGCAGATACGAAGGGAAGATCTCCAGAAACTCCGAACGATTTAAGGAACTCACCCCCAATTATAACCCCGACATCATATTTAAGGATGAGGAAAACACGGGAGCCGACCGGCTGATGACTCAGGTAGACCCGTCGCGGGCGGGCGGCGAGCAGGCTCCCTCCTGGGGGGGTTGCATGTGACCCGGCAGTCTGCCCCGCTGGGTTTGCTCTGTGGGAAGGTAGGAAGGCCGCTTGGCCCTCTCCCTGCCCACCCGGCTGCCCACCTAGCTCCGCTCCTCTTCCGGGAGGAGAAAGGTGGTGAAGGGTCCCACAAGAAGTTTAGGGCAGTGGGGAACACGGTCCATGACGGCCCTTATTTGAGTACTCTCGTGGGATGGCCTCCCCTATCTTGCCTCTGCTCCGGCTTGTGAGTTGGGGAGACCTTCGCCCTGGGGTGTCTGCTTTTCCAAGGGGGTCGTAAAAATGGAGGGAGTAGGGCTACCCCCAGATGAGTAAAGGGGCCTCCAGGTCACTGTCTAACGCAGCCCGGAGCATTCCCGCTCATATCTCACATTTCCCTATACCAGCCCCCTGCACACCACACACCAGGCAAACCCCTTCCCTTTATGCCCACCACTAAAGAATCCTAGCCAGGAAAGCCTGTGGACAGTTCTGACAAAAGGCAGGGCTCGGGTGGCACCCAGCTTGTCCCCACTGTGTCACGGAGCTGGGCTGCCATTCCAGCGCCCTCATTTGTACCCGTCAGACGGAACCTATTGATATTCCTTTAAGGATGCTCCTCGGGTCTCCCGAGCCGAGCCGAGCCGAGCCGGTACCTTAGGGGAGGGACTGAGAACTTATCGGCCTTGCATCACTTTAGTTTTCACCCTGCTTGCATAAGAAGTAGAAGAAAATAGATAATAGTAACGGGCGGGGATGGGTGGAAAGAGAGCCAAAGCAAAACACGGATTCCTCTCTCCCCTCCCACCTCCTCTGAGACTTCTGGGCTGCCAATCCGCCAACCAATTCTAGACTTTCTGAAACTCCACGCACGTATGACTGAAGCTGGAAATGGGCTTCCTTGCAAATATAGGTCAACATCCTTTTTACTGCCCTATTAAAATATTCAAGTCCCTACCTTTAGGGCTAGGTGCGCCCAGCGGCTGGCGGGGCGGCGCTGGCGGGGCGCAAGTGCAGGGGGCGGGGGCGGCGGGAGCGAGCGAGAAGCGCCGTTCGCCGTTCGCCGTCCGACCCGGCCTGCCCGCCAGCCCGCCTGCCTGCCGGGAGCCGCGGGTGGCCGGCCCGCGCGGGCGCAAGGGGGAGGAGTGGAGACGGGGACGGGCTCCTTCTCCCTCCCTCTGTCTCTCTCGCGCGCTCGCTCTCTCTCCGTCTCTGTCTCTGTCTCCCTCTCTCCCTCCCTCCCTCTCTCTCCCTCTCCCTGTCTCTCTCTCTCTCCCTCTCTTTCTCTCTCTCTCTCTCATCTGCCCGTGACCACCTTAAATCTGGACCGCGAGTGTGGGCGCGCGCGCCGGTGCTGGGGAGCTGCGCAGGCCACAGTAAACTCGGCGGGCGGCGCGGCGCCGGGTGACCGCGGCTCGCGGGAGGGACTTCCCCGGCCCGCGCCCGGGTCACCCCCTAACCGCGGGGGAGGGAGGGGCGTCTCGAGGGTCCTTCGGAACCCGAGGGCAGGGACGCGATGCCAAGAAAAGCGGCACAAGCCAGGGGACACGTGAGGTGCCCCAGGCGGGGCGGGCCGGCGTCAGTCCTCGTCCGCGCGCCGTGCGGGGTCCGGGGGTCCTCGGCGGACGCCCCTGCCCAGCGCCCCGGGGCTTCGGCTTCGGCTTCTGCGGCGGAGCTGTGGGCGCGCCGAGCCGCGCTGCGCCGCAGACGCATTTCAGCTCCACTTACTCCAGCGTTATCGATCCCTTGGCTCGGGTTTCAGCGCGCGGGGCTGGGCTCGGGCCGCCCGTCCCCGCCGAGCCCGAGCCCGGCCGGAGCGCGGAGGTGGGCTCCGAGGGCCGTAATTATCCCGGTGCGGAGGCGGGGGATGCAGAGGGACGGGCGGCGGAGGAGGAGGGGGCTCCCGGGCCAGGGCGCGGCACGGCCTCCGCGGGTCCGACCTGGGCCGTGCTCAAGGCTCTCCGGTGGCCTTCCGGGCCCCTCCAGCCTCCGTGCCCCTACCGGAGCCTGCAGTCGGATCCCTCCCCCACCCCCGTCCGTCCTGCCGAGGATCCAAGGCCAATGGGCCCAACACTGGGCCACTCTCTCCGCCGCGCGCGGGCAGCATTTGAACTTCTGACCTTCTGTCAAGTTCCCTCAGACGAACGAAACGAAAACAAATACTTTTTGCCCCTTGGGCAGTGGCTATTCTGGCTCCCAACACAAAAGGAGGGGGTAGAGACAGCCAAAGTAGGGGTGGGGAGAGCCAGGCCAGGGCCATATCACTCAGTCCACTAACAGGTCCTCCCAGAACGTGAATGTCGCAAAGGTGGTACCCATTGGTACATCCCATCCCTCCCCAGCGCCCTTCTCTGGATTGGCAGGATTAAGGGAAGTGGGAAGGAAGAAGGTGAGACTGGGGCAGGAGTGGAAGTTGGGGTATCTCCAGGTTCGGAGGGGTGTTCCTCCTCAGGGGAACCTGCCACCCGCTGGCCCCTCACTTTAAATGACCACCTGATTTGGGGCCTAGGTGTGGTGGCCCTCTCCTCTGTCTCGCCTCCCTCCCCGTCTCTCCAATGTGACCGTCGCCCAAGTTCCTCAACCAGAGCAAGATCGTCCCCAGTGGAACTTTCAGCGCACTTCTGGAACGCAGGAGCTCCGGGTTAATATTAACCCGGGAGAGGGAAGCGCAGACAGACACTCTCCTCGCCCAGGCCAGGCCGCGATCGTGTGCCAGGCTAGTGTGTGGCCGGCCAGGGAGCTGGGACGAGAGGCCGTGAGGGGCCTGGTCTGCAGGCTCCGCGGGCTGGAGTGGGGGAACCACCTGAGGCGCCAACGTTACATAGATTTGGGGCTACAGGGAAAGGCGCTCAGGTGTGGGTTCGAACAGAAGGCTCTGCTCACAGGGGAGAGTGGCGAGAGGTGTGTTCGGCTCTATTGAAGTTAGAACCCTTCTTCCTTCGCCAAGGGGGAGCCCACCTTTGACAATGATAATGCCCAGTTCTTCAATTCAGGACCGCTTGGCTGTGCAGATCCGGGAGGAGGCAGGAGGCTCAGGCAGGGGGAACTACTTGGCCTCTGCCGGGCCCCAGCGGCCCTGCTGGGCTTCACGGTGGCTGCACAGAGTGGGGCTTGATTCGCGGCACACGACCCAATGAATTAATAACCGGCCTGGGCTTCCAGGCTTGGCCGGCGACATTCCCTCCCGGCGCGGGCGGGGAGCTGCGTGCTGAGTCGCGCTGGGCTCTGTGCCGGGAAGGGAGCGGGGACATGGAGTGCCCATTGGGACGAGCCTCTGCCACGGCCTGTCTGCATTACCCGGGCCAGGCTCTACCGGGGTTCCTGGCCTGGGGTCCCCCACATCTGTCTAAGTGGCGCAGCCTAAGGCACGGGTCCTGGAACCCTCTCCAGCATGCCCTCCCCCCCCCCTCGCACCCCGCTGCCGGATGGGAAGCTGTTTAAAAGCTGCCTTGCTTCCCCTGCGCGAAAGAAGGAAGCCGGGTGGGGTGCGGGCTGGAAAGGAGGAGCCCTGAGCTTGTGCGTACCGTGGTGTGCGCCTGCGCGCAGTGGCTTCAAACCCGAGCTCTAAACTGACCCTGGTTTACTGATTGATTTTCATGTAAAACGCATTCAATCCTCAAGATGACCTCACTCAAACTCTGCCCTTCGGACTTTTTTCTTAAAGAAAACTGCAGGCAAACCCAGAAACCTGCAAGCTCTGACCTGTTTCCAGAGCCGCCCCTGCCCCCCCCCCCATACAAACACCCTCCCCTCTGCATTTGCTGTTTAACTCTACAACTACATTGCTGGTTTTTATTGCTGCCGGATACACAAGACTTTTCCTGTTGCGCAATACCGTCAGCCCCCCCCCCAAGGCGAGGGCAGCAGTCCTCGCAAGATCTCCGCCCTTTGCAAGTCTCCCACGCTGTAGTTAGAAGCCTTCACGGGGGCGGTCTTTACATCCAGGCAAGCTCTCCTGCCTCCACTGGAGTCCAGCTTCTCATTTTGTCTACACCACACCCCTCCCCTTCTAATTCAGAATCCCACCAGCAGCTATATGGACAGGCCTTCAGGCAGTGAGTTAGTGCCCAGGCGCTCTCTCTCTCTCTCTCTCTCTCTCTCTCTCTCTCACACACACACACACACACACACACACACACACACGACTCTACTGCCTTTTTATTACATCCTTTTCTGACCATGGCTCAAGAATTATGGAGGGAGCCCTCAGTACCCCAAGTTTCACGGGTGTGGGGACAAGGGGTCATTTTGAAGGGGGGATACTCCTTTTTGACCAGGGCTCAGAAACCTTGAGCCTTTCAGGCTTCCCATCCCCCACCTCCTGTCACGCCCCACCTCTTAAGTTTGCTCTTCAAACTTGCCGGACACCATTCTGCACCAGGGCCAAGAAAACAAGAGGGGAGGAAGGGAACAGGTTAAAGAAAACAAGAATACAATCAGACCACAGACAAGCCTGGCAGAGAGGAGTTACACAGGGGAAGGAATGTGGCTGCCTGGACCAAGAATGTTTGTCCTCTGGCCCTGCCCATGCTGGACCTCAGAACTCACCTGCTCCTCTTGCCCTTGGACAGTCGCCCACCCCTCTGCGTTGCTATGGACTCGCTTGCCCGCGACACTTCCTCTCACCCCAGACAGACATAGGGAAGCAAGGCCTGATGCCCAGATAATGGATGCTTGGCTTCCAAGGCCTTAAAGTGCATGGGACGTTTTCTCTCTGCAAAGGTGCACCTGGCCTCTCTGGTGTCCTGTGCAGGGATTTAGCCAGGGAGGCGGACCTCCCAACAGAGGTGCCCAGACAAGGCGACAGGGAGGTGGAAGGCCACTTAGGAGGGGCGCAGTCTGGCTGACGGTGCCCCTGGAGGATTCTGGAGTTGTCTGAAACATGGTATAACTGCCCCAAAGAAACTCTTCTTGTTTCTCAGACCATATTAATCCATCTGCAGTTTCAAGGTTGGAGAAAGGCCCTCAGCTGCCCCCCAAGCAGATTGGCTCTTCCCATAGCTGCCAGGCCTCCCATTCCCCACGTCCTTATTCTCACAGCCCTGGGCCCTGGGCCTGAGGTGGGTATCTGATCTGCCAGCTAACCCGTGTCTTGGTTGGGGCTGCCCCTTCTCCCCACAGAGATGCAAGGACAAGTTAAACGCCTTAGCCATCTCAGTGATGAACCAGTGGCCAGGAGTGAAACTACGGGTGACTGAAGGCTGGGACGAGGACGGCCACCACTCAGAGGAGTCTCTGCACTATGAGGGCCGAGCAGTGGACATCACCACGTCTGACCGTGACCGCAGCAAGTATGGCATGCTGGCCCGCCTGGCTGTGGAGGCCGGCTTTGACTGGGTCTACTATGAATCCAAAGCGCACATCCACTGCTCAGTGAAAGCAGGTAAGCTCCCAGTGGCTTTCAATACCTTCTCCACGCGCCCTGCGCCCTCTGCCTCCAGAGCTGTCCCACCAGGAGGTCCTCCGGGAAGAGAAAAGAAAGGGAATGAGAGCCAGGAAGTGAAGGCTCTGGGGGTGACAGAGTTTGTTCTGGAGTCATATCCCATAAGCCCCTCCAGGCCAGGCACTGCCCCAACCTGGAAGGCCGCCACAAGGCCCAGCGGTTGGTTCCTCACACATGCACATACCCATGGCTGGTGGCTTCGAGATATGGGGAAACTGCTGCAGGAGAGGAGAACTAGGACGATTCTGATGACTATACATCTCACTCCCCCATGTCCTTCCTCTCATTTAGGGCTAAGACCCCCATGCATGGGTAGTAGACTTTATCCAGAGCAAAACTCCTGCGCTGGCTCCTCCCCGCTGGGTGCCTGTGGATTCTAAACTTAACTCACTGCTAAGCCTGTGGGGAGAGGCCTGGTGGGAGGTAATAAACCCAGTAGTTACCACTTGGAACATCTGGCGGCTGCACGCCCAGAAGCATCGGTTCTTATTAGGAGCCCAGCTGGGACGCAGCACAGCGCAGTCAAGGCTGGGGAAGGCGATCCCGCCCCGAAGGCCGAGTTCCCTGGGCCTGCAACGCCACATGCTGTTGGCAAGAGGAACAGCTAGGAAAGGCAGACAACACACACATACACACACACACACACACACACAGTAGCCCTGGAGGAGTGTGTTTACACACTCAGCCTTCTTGGCATTTAGCAAGGCAGTTCGCAGTGAAGCACCGAAAACGCTGCCTTCCCTGGCCCCTTCAGTTTTGTTTGCTTCCTGAACTGTATTTTAATGACACATGCTGCTCAAAAAAAAAAGCACTTTTAAATTGTAAAGGCATATTCTTAGGTAAAGAAAACATTGGCTTCTTGCAGCAATGGACGTCAAGGGCATAGGAGTGGTGGTGGGAAGGTGTCGGCATAAAGTAGAACTCCCTCAGGGCTGAGCGGCAGGGCCCGGTTCCGAGTTCTTATCTCTGGCTGGGACGGAGGACAGGTGGCCCGGAGCGACCCTTCCCTGGACCTCACCGCTGAGCTCCTCCCAGCCACCCCAGTCCTTTGGGTCATCCCTGGCGGGGATCCCTAGGGGTAACCCCCAAAATGAGCAGCGGTCATCTGGCCCCAGTGTCTCTCAGGCGAGCCGACCCCAGCCTGCGAGGGAGGCTCATTGGCATTCCGCGCACGCGGGCTGGGGCGCCGCGCCGTGCGTGTCAAGCGGGGTCGTGCGACTCACGACTCCGGCTCGCCAGCGCCCAGGGTCGCATTCCGGGGACTATGGAGGGCCTCCAACAGGCAGCCCCGCACTTCATGCTGGAGAAACCGATGAGAAGATTAAAACCCTTCTGTAATTCCAGCAGGAAGATTCTTCCCGGCAATCTCTATTTGCCGAAAGCATGATCCCGGAGATTGGAATGCAAAGAAGACGGGGACCTCCCTGTCCCTTCTCCCTGGGCCCCCTGCGCTCCGCCCCAGCCTCAATTATTGTCCTCCCGGACACTGAGCGACAGAGGGCTCGAGAAAGCGGGTAGTCAAGGGGGCTTGAGAATCCGTGCTTCGAACGCCCTGAGCAGGCCTGGCCATTTAAAATTCAAATACACATCTCGAGTGTTTGGAAGAGAGGCCTGGCTGAGCAAACAGAGCCCGCGAGGCCCGGGCTTCTGGAGAGTCCGCGGGTGAACTGCACGGGGGGGGAGGGGGGGTGCACCTGAGCAAATAGGCAGGGGGCGGCAGTGAGCTGCGGAGGGAGGGGGCGAGATGCAAGTGTCCTCTCTTCAGGACCGCGTCTTACTTATTCCAGAAGCTACGGCCACAGCGCTGGGTTCTTTATTGGGTTTTAATTAGAAAATCCACACGAGCCTGGGATTTTCACACCCCGGGCCGTTCTCTGGAATGTTTGACCAGTTGCTACAACTACTACAGCTTTTTTGTTTTTTCCCCATTCCCGGGCCGGGCCGGGCCCCTCAGCAGGCACCGCAAGGCCGTCACTAGGCTGGGCCTCGGGGAGGCCTATGTTCCCGCGGCGCACCTCGGTGCAGCTTGCTCGGGGAGGCGCCGGGGCTTGGAGAGAGGAGGGTGCGCCCGCCCGCCCGCGAGCCCCGGGAGCTTCCTGAGAAATTCAAGTGCAGAGCAAACACCGTCCTGCGCTGCGCTGCGCTGGGCTGGAGGCCGGCGGGGGCGGGGGACGGAGGGACCCGAGGAAGGAGGGAGGCGGGGAGTGTCAGCATCCAGAGGCCCGCAGCCAACCCTTACCGCCGCCAGGGCAACCTCAGGGTTGCTCGGAAAGGTGCCCGACTGCGTCTGAAGTTGCGCATGGGGGGCGTCGGGGACGGTTAGGCGGGAGGGGCGCTCTGCGCCAGACCAGCCCGGGTTCTCCCGGTCCAGGCGGGGGGAGAGGGTCACTGGTGGACACCCGCGCACCAAGCTTACCCGTGTCCCCTCTTTGTTCACTGCAGAGAACTCCGTGGCGGCCAAATCCGGAGGCTGCTTCCCGGGCTCGGCCACGGTGCACCTGGAGCAGGGAGGCACCAAGCTCGTGAAGGATCTGCGCCCCGGGGACCGCGTGCTGGCGGCCGACGACCAGGGCCGGCTGCTCTACAGCGACTTCCTCACCTTCCTGGACCGCGACGACCGCGCCAAGAAGGTCTTCTACGTGGTGGAGACCCGGGAGCCGCGGGAGCGCCTCCTGCTCACGGCCGCGCACCTGCTCTTCGTGGCGCCGCCGCCGCCGCCGCTGCCGCCGCTCAACGCGTCCGCGTCCGCCACCGGCTCCGGGCCCGGGTCCGAGCCTGCCGGCGCGCCGTGGGCCGCCGCGGGGCCCCCGCCCGGGGCGCTCTTCGCCAGCCGCGTGCGCCCGGGCCAGCGCGTGTACGTGGTGGCCGAGCGCGACGGGGACCGCCGGCTGCTGCCCGCCGCCGTGCACAGCGTGACGCTGCGCGAGGAGGCGGCGGGCGCGTACGCGCCGCTCACGGCGCAGGGCACCATCCTCATCAACCGGGTGCTGGCCTCGTGCTACGCCGTCATCGAGGAGCACGGCCTGGCGCACCGGGCCTTCGCGCCCTTCCGCCTGGCGCATGCGCTGCTGGCCGCGCTGGCCCCTCCGGCGCCCACGGACCGCGGCGGCCACGGCCACGGCCCCGCGTCCGAGCCCGCGGCGGCCTCGGGCATCCACTGGTACTCGCAGCTGCTCTACCACCTGGGCACCTGGCTGCTGGACAGCGAGGCCCTGCACCCCCTGGGCATGGCGGTCACGGCCAGCTGAAGTCCACGGGGGGGGGCGGGGGAGCGGGAAGTCACTGCGAGAGAGAAAGAGAGAGAGAGACACACGCGGAAGAAGCGCACACATGGAAGGAGACTCTTAATTATAATAATAATTAATAATAATAAGTAGGACAGTCCAAAGTAGACTATAAGGAAGACCCCGGGGAGTTCTGTTGTTGTGTTTAGTTTATACATACATATATATATATATATATTTTGAATTTTTTCGTTATTGTTTTATTTTGGTTATTTTCTCCTCTCCTGGCTATTTATTTGTTTGGTATGAATAGATGTTTAAATAATATGAACCGGACCTTCAAGAGCCTTAACTAGTTTGTGTCTTGGATAATTTATTATTATCATGTGAACTGGACTCACAGGGGGGAAAGATTATTGTGTGAGGCCAAGCGCCCTGCTCGAAGTCTATTTTTCTATGTGTCCTGAGCGAGAGAAAGCCAACTCGGTACTGTGCGTTCCTCGGCTGCTATTGTCCCGCTTCTGCAGCACGTGTAAACAAAGACATGCTTCATGGGGGTCCACAAATTATATTTTTATACACAGAATTGTAAATTAGATTTTTGAGAGATCAATACTTAACTGAATGACATTTCATTTTTTGAAATAGTGTAAAATATGAAAATATATTATTTTAATTTAAATAGTTTCCAACGTAACAGCTGTCTTCTGTACTGTCTTCATGGTTTGATACTTCCTTTCTAATCATCATTTTTGTCACGTCCTCGGAAGCCAAGACTGTTACACACACATGCACGCACACACACATACACACAACTTTTTTTTTTGGACAACTGGAAGAACTCTTGTTATTTTTAACTTCAAAGAATTTATTAGAAAATGATATTTTTTAAAAGCGCACATAGTGATGAGCCCACGAAGATGGAGCCTGTAGTTTGTACAGAGAAAAACAAAGGATGTTTTTGCATTAATAAATCGAGAAATAACTGCTGTAAATTTACTAAAATGTATTTTTGAATATTTTGTAATAGTTTTATAGAAATAAAGCGTGCCACGCACCCACTGGTCAGTATATAATATCTGAGAATTCCTGTCCTGGCCCCTTTTCTTTTCCCTCTTTTTGGCTTCATTTTCCGGGAAATCTGGAGCTCTGATATTCTATTGAGACTTGTTGCTTATACTGCGAATTCAGACTGCCTGACTTGGAAAACCAAAACAGCAAACACGCATGTATGTCCTCAACACTGGAGAGACCTCAGTTCTGTTTGTACTTACTATGCAAAGCTCCCCTAAAATGCCACAGGTTGGTGGGGACTAGCGTCCCAGTCCAGCTCCGCCCTTTGGACGGGAAAGCCCGCTTTGTAGGCCCAAAGGAGATGGCGATGCGCAGGCTCCTCTGCATGGTAGCGTCTTTCCCAGTAGGAAAGAGGCCCTGGTTGGAAGCGTGTCCGCTCTCTCCAGGGAGTGTCCGGGAGGCACGGACCTCAGCCCTGGGCAAGGTTTCTGGCACAGCTTCTCCACCTGAGGCTGGTGGGCAGCCTGCTTCAGGATGGAGGCTGCAGGGTCCTCGCTCCTCTCTGGTATGCATGCTATCTGTCTAGAGTGGAGGCATGACATACAAGTTATCCCTGAGAACTGCAGATAGGGTTAGGGGAGAGGCCCTCCCAGCTCAGTGCTGCCTGCCAGGTGGAGTCAAGGTGACTGTGCCCTGCGCCATGGTCAGGGGCCCTGGTATTGAGTCACTCCTGGTTCTCTGGACTGGTTAAGGCAAGCCCAGCTACACGCTTTGGGGAGAGAAGTATCTGAGACAGTCTGGCTTTGAACAAACGAACAGGTCTCTGGGCAAGTGGCATCTGTCTGGAAGGTGTTTGTTGTTTAGGAAATAGTATTGACTGAACCTCTGTGTGTGGCAGGCCTGGCTGCCAAGGAGAGGTCATTGTGGATGTCTGCACCATCCGAGGGCTCCTCGGAGAGAGTTCAGCCTCAAAGGTTGACCTGCGAGACTGTGCCCACAATGGGGCGCTTTGGGAGTAGAGGCTGTCCTCAACATACTTCTATAGGCCAGTGTACAAGGCCCTTTTGGGCCTCGGGACACAGGCTATCCTCAACTTGGGCCAGGGTGTGGGGGACCCCTGGGCAGGGGCAGGCTGTGGTTTGTTCCACAAAGACTTTGCTCTGAGCTGGCGTGGTGGCTTACAGCACCCCTGGAGTTGCTGCTCTCTGCTCTCTGCAGGCTGTAAGGCTAAGGCGGTCTCAGGTAAACCAGAGCCCTGCACCAGCCCCAGCTCGGCTATCCCACCAAGTAGCCTTGCAGCTGCTTGTCAGAGGCTCCGAGCAAGGAATCAGGCACCAACCCACCCTGGGAGGAGTGCAAAAGACCCAGCACCCTGGGAACCCTGACCCCAGGCTGGACTTCTCCCGGAACAGCTGGGTAGCAGAGCCCTGCTGCTTTCTTTACAGCCCCCTTTGGTCCCTTTTTGAAAGAAACAGTAAGATGGACCACCTCATAGAAATGCCAAACCCAGGCCATGCAGTGGGGGTAGGTCACTGCACCCAAGCAGGGCACCCACATCTCTTCTTTGGGGTTGATGGTGCCAAGAGTTTGTGCAAATGTATGCATGGTACCTACTGCCAACCCCTCATGACCAAATGGCTATCTATTCTTGTCAGAAACATGCACCAGAACTTGAAATTGATATCTCTGTGCTATAGTGTTCAAATAAGTAGAGGAATTACAGAGACTTCCTGCAATGCCTGTTATGTGGCATAATTCCTATCCCCTTCCGTCATCCACATTTCTCATGTGCCTCCACCAGATTGTACTAGAAAGAAAAATCCCATTGAGAGGGTGGGTGCCACTCTCTCAGTGGTGGGTTGAGTCAGGCTGTGGGAATTTCTCCTGTGCAGTGTGGCACGTGACTCAGCTGCTGCCAGGGTGGCAGGGTAGTCCTCCCTTGGTGGAATCCCTCTGTTGTTAGCGTCACACCCACGTGGGGAATACTGGGCGCACGTGCAAAGAATGCCGGCTGGCTGCAAGGTTTGGCCAGAAAGCAGCAAGGCGCCTGTCAGACAGCCAAGCTGGCAGGAGGAAGCTGGCTCATCCTTGGCCTTCGGGCCTCTGGAAAGACCCAGAAAAGCCGTTTCAGTCCTCTGTCTGGATGCCCAGGGATGTGGCTTGCACGTGTCTTCTTAGGAACAAACCATAATCTGCCTCAGGAGCCTTTGGCTTTCCCAACTCCCCAGAGGCTCAAGGACACTCAAGGACAAAAGTGGGATCATGGCTCTAAACCCCATCTGGTCAGAGACCTACTTCCACATGAAGCCATGAGCTGAAATGATTTTTAAACATCTGAAACAAACAAACAAGCAAAAACCATGTAGAGAAGGTAGAGCCTCTGGCGTGTGAACGGCACAAAGCTCTCGCAGTCACGTTGGAACATCCAGGCGCATTCACAGTGGGTTGTCCGTGGCAGATTCCTGCCACTTGTCAGAGCCAGTGGTGGCAACAGAGACCACGTGCTGACTCCCTCCCTCCCTCCCTCCCTCCCTCCCTCCCTCCCTCCCTCCCTCCCTCCCTCCCTCCCTCCCTCCCTCCCTCCCTCCCTCCCTCCCTCCCTCCCTCCCTCCCTCCCTCCCTCCCTCCCTCCCTCCCTCCCTCCCTCCCTCCCTCCCTCCCTCCCTCCCTCCCTCCCTCCCTCCCTCCCTCCCTCCCTCCCTCCCTCCCTCCCTCCCTCCCTCCCTCCCTCCCTCCCTCCCTCCCTCCCTCCCTCCCTCCCTCCCTCCCTCCCTCCCTCCCTCCCTCCCTCCCTCCCTCCCTCCCTCCCTCCCTCCCTCCCTCCCTCCCTCCCTCCCTCCCTCCCTCCCTCCCTCCCTCCCTCCCTCCCTCCCTCCCTCCCTCCCTCCCTCCCTCCCTCCCTCCCTCCCTCCCTCCCTCCCTCCCTCCCTCCCTCCCTCCCTCCCTCCCTCCCTCCCTCCCTCCCTCCCTCCCTCCCTCCCTCCCTCCCTCCCTCCCTCCCTCCCTCCCTCCCTCCCTCCCTCCCTCCCTCCCTCCCTCCCTCCCTCCCTCCCTCCCTCCCTCCCTCCCTCCCTCCCTCCCTCCCTCCCTCCCTCCCTCCCTCCCTCCCTCCCTCCCTCCCTCCCTCCCTCCCTCCCTCCCTCCCTCCCTCCCTCCCTCCCTCCCTCCCTCCCTCCCTCCCTCCCTCCCTCCCTCCCTCCCTCCCTCCCTCCCTCCCTCCCTCCCTCCCTCCCTCCCTCCCTCCCTCCCTCCCTCCCTCCCTCCCTCCCTCCCTCCCTCCCTCCCTCCCTCCCTCCCTCCCTCCCTCCCTCCCTCCCTCCCTCCCTCCCTCCCTCCCTCCCTCCCTCCCTCCCTCCCTCCCTCCCTCCCTCCCTCCCTCCCTCCCTCCCTCCCTCCCTCCCTCCCTCCCTCCCTCCCTCCCTCCCTCCCTCCCTCCCTCCCTCCCTCCCTCCCTCCCTCCCTCCCTCCCTCCCTCCCTCCCTCCCTCCCTCCCTCCCTCCCTCCCTCCCGGGCTGGTTTAAAATAGGAAGACGTCTCAGTGGGTAAAGTGCCTGCTGAAAAAGCATGGAGACCTGAGCTCGGACCCAGCACCTGTGTACCATGATGTGTGCACCTGCAATCCCAGATCCAAGGAGGCAGAGACACGAGGGTCCCTGGGGCTCGCTGGACAGCTAGTCTGGCTGCATCAGTGAGATGTAGGTTCAGTGAGAGACCCTGCCTCGAAGAACAGAGTGACTGAGACAGCACTCAACATCCACCTGTGGCCTGCACTCACATGAGCACACACATGCACGCACACATGCTCCCACACACATACAAACATGAACCGACAACACACACACACCAAAAATAATAAAATAAGAGGGCTGGCAAGTCCAAGCCAGAAATCAAATAAAAAACTATCCTGAAGTTGATTTCTGCATTGAGTACTGTGTACAGGGTGAGGCGTGCGCACACGTGTGTGTGTGTGTGTGTGTGTGTGTATCCCCTGGGAAATGATACTGTTCTCCCCAGATTGCTAGCCTCATTGCAACTCAAACTGAGCATGGTTCAGGTTCAAGGGCTTGCTTTCAGATTCCCACGGTCTAAAAGAAAACACGTGCCTTTGGGAGGAGCCAGCGTCTGTGCCCAAGTCCACTCAGCTGGCCCAGATGAAAGCTACCCAGACTCCACCCATCTCCAGCTAAGCGTTAGCCCACCCCTCCCTCCACTGCTCCCCTTCCCCCTCCCCCCGCCCCCAGAAGGGCCCGCACCACGTAGGGGCTGGAAGAGGAGTGGGCCATGGGAGTTTGACAGCTGCTGTTTCCCAAGGATCACCTGGGCAGTGACGTCACCAAAACAACCCGGCTCCATCTGAGCCTTCCAGGAACCTCCACCAGGACCATCCACCCCTGCTGGGACCAGGCCGCCCAAGGCAGCTTCAGAAGGGTGCTGGGATTCATAGAGCCAACTTCCCGCGATCTGACCCCAAATGTACAAGAGCACTTGTGGCAGATGTGGGAAAGCTGAGCGCTTTACTTACGCACGTCGGGACCCTCCCCTTTTTCTGCCTTTCATCTGTCCCCAGACGTGCTGGGTGATGGCAAGGGGGCGCCCTGCAAGAAAGCAGCCCTCTCATTTCCTCCCGGGAGTTCCGGGGGTTCAGCCTCACCGCAGCCAGGTGAGGCCCGAGGCCGCAGGTGCGTCGCCCTTCCCTGCGTGGAGGCCGCGCGCCCTCTAGTGGCCGAGTCTGGAGTTGTGTCCACCGGGTCTGACGGCCCAGGCGCGCTGATGGACCACCAAGGACCAGCACGGAAAGGAGTGCCCGAGAGGTGAAGGGGCTGGGCAGGCAGGGTTCCTTCCTGCCGGGCATGGAGGCGTCTGGAAGGCCAGTTATGAGCGTGGTAAAGTAATTTACCAGAGCCAAGAACAGACGGAACTGTTCCCACAGATGCTCTTAAGTCTCCGCCATGAAAAGCAGATGCCCATTCGGACACCTACACACACCCTTGGTGGTCCACGTGCACTGCAGACACGCCCACCCCTGACATGCCTCACGTCTTCCCTCAGGTGACGGATCGAGGGTTTGCCGGGAAGCCCTCACCGGAGAAGGTGGCACAAGAGCACCTACCTCTGCTGGGCTGCAGGCAGCCATGGCTCCCCTCCTAGTCTAGGGGGATGTCCCAGGCAGGTCTCCAGGACCCAGCGTCTCTGGCCAGCCTCCTTGTCATTCCCGTCAGCAGTGGGTGAGGTAAGAAGGCTGTGGTAGCAGGCTTCTGCTGAGGCTGAGATGGGAGAAGGAAAAAGAGGGAAGAAAGGTGTGCCCCAGATCTGAGGACCCCAGGGGAAGCTAGGGCCGGGGAGGGAGAGAGCTGACTGGGCTCCAGGGACTTCAGCAGAGGGCTGGCCGAGCGTCGCTCAGAGTCACACTTAATTCTCAGTCATGACACTGGGGAAATGAGTGCACAAGATCCTCCTAGGTGACGCATCGGGAGAGCCAGGGGCAGAACAGGGACATGTTGGCCTGACAGGCTCAGCCCTCACTGTGACAGAACCTGCAATTAGGCCATGTGCCAACACGATGCAGCTCTGAAACACGGGCAACCCTCGGAGAAGCTGAGAATTCTCTTCTAGGCAAAATCAGCCGGGGATGTGGCTCAGTGAAGGGCGCTGGCTAGGCTTCATGATCCCTCACCCCACAAAAGATAAAAGGCAATGGGGCCGGACACATGGCTTAGCAGTTAAGGCATTTACCTGCAAAGCCAAAGGATTCCCATTTGACTCTCCAAGACTCACATAAGCCAGATGCACAAGGGGGCACATGCATCTGGAATTTGTTTGCAGTGGTTGGTAGCCCTGGCGTGCCCATTCTCTCTCTCTCTCCCTCTCTCTCTCTCTCTTTCTCTTTCCCTCCCTCCCTCCCTCCCTCCCTCCCTCTTTCTCTCTCTCTCTCAAATAAATAAATAAATAATATTAAAAAAATAAAAAATAAAAGGCAAAAATCTCATACAAGGTTTTGGTTTTCTAATACTTATATTCTAAAAAGTCACATTTACCTCATCCACTGCTGAGTGGAATGCAAACTTGTACAGCCACTATGGAAGCCAGTATGGAGACTCCTCAAAAGGCTGAAAATAAGAGAACTTCCATTCCATCCAGCTATACCTCTTCTGGGCATATATCCTAAAGACTACTATATACTACAGAGACACTCAACCATTTCTATGGCTGCTCTATTCATAGGAGCCAGGATCAGCTCAAATGCCCATCAACAAATGAATGATTAATGAAGAAGTGGCACATATACACGATGGCATTCTAATCAGCAGTAAGGAAAATTAATCAAATTTTCACGAAAATGGAGAGATTTGGAAAAAATCATGCTGAGTGAGGTCACGCAGGCTCAGAAAGACAAACACTGCATGACCTTTCTCATGGGTAGTTCCTAACCTGGTCCTGTGTCAGTGAATTGTACACTGTAACCAACAAGAGGGAAGTAGGGAGGGAAGGGAGAGGGGCTACTGGACAACAAGTCAGTGATCAGCAAAAAGAAAAAGAAGAAAAGAAGGAAGGATGGAGGGAGGGAGGGAAGGAAAGAGAAAGGGAGGAAGGGAGAAAGGAAGGAAGGGAGGCAAGGAAGGAAAGAAGGAAGGGAGGGAGACATGGAAAGGCCTAGGGATGGAGGAAAGGAAGGCGTGGCAGGGGGATCCGCAACACTAATGGCAACTTGAGTCAATCCCATAGAAACCTTCTTCAGGATACTACTCTCCCAGTCATCTCCCTCAACATGGGGAGGAGGGATCTGAGCAGAAGAGCTCCACAAAAGGCCGAGAAAGCGGCAGCCTAAAACCATGGGCGCTGGCTAGTGATTCCCAGGGCCAGAGCTGGGTTCCCCGCTACAGAGTGAGCTGTTGATCAGGGAGACATGAAGTCCCCAAAATAATGCAGGTTATTGCTAAGACACTTGGTTATTGCAAGAGCTAAGAAGTAAGTCCCTATTGGTGAAGACACCCCAGCCTGTGGCCACAGGACATCAAGTGATCATGCAGGAACTGAGGGATTCTAACTCCAGTTCCCTCCCGGCTAGCCCTCACAGTGCAGGAAAGTGCTATGAGGGCAGCTGATTGATGAGCCAACTGATTGATCAAGCAGGAGATCCTGCCAGCTACGAAATCAATCGGCTTATCAAGAAGTATACACTGGGGGCTGGAGGGATGGCTTAGTGATTAAGGCACTTGCCTGCAAAGACAAAGGACCCAGGTTCAACTCCCTAGGACCCACATAAGCCAGATATATAAGGTGGCACATGTATCTGGAGTTTGCAGTGGCTGGAGGCCCTGGTGAGCTCATTCTCTCTATCAAGTAAATAAAAAATAAAAATACAAACAGAGCTGGGTATGGTAGTGTACGCCTTTAATCCCAGCACTCGGGATGCAGCAGTGGCAGGATCACTGGTAGTTCGAGACCACCCTGAGACCACACAATGTATTCCAGGACAGCCTGGGCCAGGGCAACACCCTGCCTTGAAAAACTAAGAAAAAAAAGAACATGGTGTGGCAAATACCTTTGGTCCTAGCACTTGAAAGGCTGAGATAGGAGAGTTGCCACAAGTTAAAGGCCAGCCTGGAAGTTAAAGAGTGAATTCTAGGTCAGCCTGGCTAGAGTGAGACCATACTTCAAAAATCAAAAGTATAAAAATAAAAACTTCATTGCTAAAAAGTCCTGAGAACTACCTGAGCCTTAAGACTTCTAGTCGACTGCTGGAGTCTTATCTCAAGCATGGTGAGCAAGGTGGTGACTGCTGGAGGCCGAGGTAGGCTTAGGACAGTGACGCCTGCATGTCTGCCCCACTTCCTAAACCAGAGCCATCTGCACATCTGACTACTTTTCATCCACAGAAGACCTGAACATCTGTCTCATGTTCCTCACCAAAACTGCTATGCATCTGTCCACTCTTCCACCACCAGATCTGATGCACATCTGTCCAGTCTGCCTTCACCAAAACTCTGCACATCTGTCCACTCTTCCTCTACTAGATCTGATGCACACCTGTCCAGTCGTCCTCCATCAGATCTGATGCACATCTGCCCAGTCTGCCTTCACCACAGCCCTGCACATCTGTCCATTCGTCTTCCTCCACCAGATCTGATGCACATCTGTCCAGTCTGCCTCCACCAGAGCTCTGCACATCTGTCCACTCTTCCTCCACCAGATCTGATGCACATCTGTCCAGCCTACCTCCACCAGAGCTCTGCACATCTGTCCACTCTTCCTCCACCAGATCTGATCCACATATGTCTACTCTTCCTCCACCAGACCTGACCCACATCTGTCCAGCCTACCTCCACCAGATCTGATGCACATCTGTCTAGTCTGCCTTCACCAGAGCTCTGCACATCTGTCCACTCTTCCTCCACCAGATCTGATGCACATCTGTCCAGCCTACCTCCACCAGAGCTCTGCACATCTGTCCACTCTTCCTTCACCAGATCTGATCCACATATGTCTACTCTTCTTCCACCAGACCTGACCCACATCTGTCCAGCCTACCTCCACCAGATCTGATGCACATCTGTCTAGTCTGCCTTCACCAGAGCTCTGCACATCTGTCCACTCTTCTTCCATCAGATCTGATGCACATCTGTCCAGTCTTCCTTCACCAGAGCTCTGCACATCTGTCCACTCTTCCTCTACCAGATATGATGCAAATCTGTCCACTCTTCCTCCACCAGATCTGATGGACGTCTGTCCACTCTTCTTCCATCAGATCTGATGCACATCTGTCCAGTCTACCTTCACCAGAGCCCTGCACATCTGTCCACTCTTCTTCCATCAGATCTGATGCACATCTGTCCACTCTTCCTCCACCAGATCTGATGCACATCTGTCCAGCCTGCCTCCACCAGAGCCCTGCAGCCTGCAGTGCTAACTGACAATGTCCTCTTCCGTGGTTTTCTGAGGTAGTGTCTCTTTCTAAGCCTGGCTTGCCCGGAACTCATGGCAATCCTCCTGCTCATGCTCCAAAATTCTTGGATTATAGGTATAAGCTACAATGCCCATGGCATTTGCTTGCAAAATCAAGTAATTGCTCTTAAGCCCTGTTGCTTCTTTTTAATGAAGGTGATGTATTTTAATTCTTTCATTGTCACTTAGGTACCAGGGGAGCTCCCATCTCAAAAAAAGCCCCTTCTTTGGTCATCCGCAAGATGCCCTCTTCAACCATTCAGTGTGATCCTGCGGAGCCTGCCACATCTTCAGACCTGGCTTCTAAGTCTAATCCTACCACTAGCTACACACCTGTGCTTGCCTCCCCTGCTGGAGGCTGGAGACTGGAACCCTCAGGGCCAGCGTGAAGCCTGAATCAGCTTCCAAACACCACTAATGAAGTTGTTCTGACCATTTCCACTGAGCTGGCTCCTGGAACAATGAACCCTTTCCAGGTTTTCTAATTAACTGCCCACTCCCTCCAGATGTTCACCACAGCTACACTTCCATACAACTTCCTCAGTAAGACTACTATGGAGTTAAACTTTCTCTTGTGGTCTGGGGAGATGGCCCACTGGTCAAAGGTGCTTGCTTGCAAAACCTGCCAGCCAGGGCTTAATTCCCTAGCATCCATGTAAAAACCCAGACACAAAATGCGGTGTGTGCTTCTGGCAGCAGGAGACCCCTGGTGCATGCACACACACACACGTACACACACACACACACACACACACACACATGAAAATAAATAAATGAATAATTTTTTTGCCAGAAAAATATATTTTTTTAATTTTTAAATTTTTATTTATTTGTTTGAGAGAGAAAGAGGAAGGTAGAGAATGAGCACACCAGAGCTTCCAGATGCATGCACCACCTTGTGCGTCTGGCTCATGTGGGTCCTGGGGAATCGAACCTGGGTCCTTTGGCTTTGCAGGCAAGTACCTTAACTGCTAAGCCAGCTCTCCAGCCCCAAAATGTTCTTTTTATTAACAACTTCCACGATTATAAAAGAATCCCATGGTAATACACTCCCTCCCTCCACTTTCCACTTTGAAACTCCATTCTCCCCATCTCAATCAGTCTCTTTTTTATTTTGATGTCATGATCTTTTCCTCCTATTATGATGGTCTTGTGTAGGTAGTGTCAGGCACTGTGAGGTCATGGATATCCAGGCCATTTTGTGTCTGGGAGGAGCATTTTGTAAGGAGTCCTACCCTTCCTTTGGCTCTTACATTCTTTACGCCACCTCTTCTGCAATAGATCCTGAGCCTTGGAAGGTGTGATAGAGATATTGCAGTGCTGAGCACTCCTGTCACTTCTTTCCAGCACCATGGTGCCTTCTGAGTCATCCCAAGGTCATTGCTATCTGAAAAGAGAAGGTTCTCTACCAACAGTGAGAGTAGCATAATATAAGGGTGTGAACATTAACAGAAGTGCTTACTGGGCAGTTTGATAAGCATAGTATATACATTTAGCCAGACAGCAGCAGACGTTACACCCCTAGGGCTCATGACTACCCCTGTTTTAAGTTTTCAGTATCAGGGATGTATTCCCTCCCATGGAGCGAGACTCCAGTCCAATTAGAGGGCAGTTAGTTTCCACCATGACAGACATGCCACTATTGCACCCTTTGGCTCATTTGGCCTGGCTCATAAGGCTTGCAGTGTCCACTGTTGAGTATCTTCACTGATGTTTTCTCTTTGTCCCATTGAACTGCATGCAGAATGGCTTCTTCCAGTTTTCTGTCAACTGGTCTACATGGAGGAGGTTACCAGCTCACCTCCAGCAGGATTTCTCAGTGGCCTTGCAGCCCGAGTATGTGGAGTCTTCAGCAATAGGGTCTTACCATCTATTCCTGGTGGGAAACCAAGGGCCTCGGCAATGGCCTGTAATGTTTTGGGGACATCAGGGACCTACCTCCCTGGCCAACAATTCACTGGAATTTATCCCATCCCTGGCACTGAAAATTTTCTAGCAGCAGTCTACAGCTCCTGCGTGTTCCATTGTCCAAAAAAGTAGGTTTCCATATGATTTATTTATATCCTCTTAGATTTTGATTAGCCCTCCCTCCACCTTTCCTTTACTCAATCACTTCTCCTGATCTCACTTGGGCCTTTTCACCCCCATTAATCTATTCTTCTACTTACATATATATAATACCATCCTATTAAGTACTGGAGAGATGGCTTAGCAGTTAGGTGTTTGCCTGCAAAGCCAAAGGACCTTGCCTTGATTCCCCAGGACCCATGTAAGCTAGATGCACAAGGGGGCGCATGTGTCTGGAGTTCATTTGCAGTGGCTGGAAGCCCTGGCATGCCCATTTTCTCTCCCCCTCTCTCTGACTCTTCCTTTCTCTCTATCTCTCTTAAATAAATAAATAAAAATCAATTTATATATATATGAAGTTTTCTCTTGCTCCACAGGCTACAGCCTGACACTGTGATGCACACATGAAGACAAGGCCCTCAGCAAAATTCCGTCAAAGTCCTTGGGTGACTGGTATACTGCTAGCAAGCAGAAATATCTCAAAAGTTCTTTTGTGTGCACATTAGGTCCCGGTGGTGTACTTACCATGTTCAGTCAGCCGATTGCAAGCAGCTGTGCAGTCCTCCAGGTCTCGTGGCTCCACCTAGGGGACACAGACAGTGCATCTAGCATGATTCCTAAGGGCTGGGGACTTTCACAGTGCCAAGGGATCACTGCTTTCTATTAGAGTTGCCAGCTGCACTGTCCTCTCTTGAAGTCCCTAGACATTGACTTCTCCTCTCCAGCTACAACTGTCCTCTGTGGCTTCTTCGCCTAGTGGAGGAGGCGTCATTTCCGTCCCAAGCCTGTTGCTTGGCACGATCACTGCGATCAGTGATCTTTGGCTCCATTCCTGGGACACTCGCTGCTTCACCCGCACTCCTGGGTTGGAGGTGATTCTGTCCTGAACCCTCCAGGGCCAACACCTGCCAGCTTCAGGCCTCCCTTCCACAGTGTCTTCACGTCTCTCATCTGGACAGAGGGGTAAGAGTTAGGGTCAGGCTGAGGCCAGTTTGACCTCTCCAGCCCAGTAAGACTCCACATTAGTAACATGCGGCCTCACTTTCTTATCACCCCTGTGCTCACTGGAGCAGCGCTTTCAATTTCCTCCCAGAACTTTTCTTTTGCCGGCACAACTTGACCAGCTACTAGGTGCGAGAGGTCTGCTTGACGCTTACCTCAGCATCCAATGCCTTCCTAGCTAAGCCTGATCATTTCCACTTTTGATTCAAACTGAAAGATTCTTGCTTCACTTGGAGACTTAGAAGCCATTACTTGATTATTACTTGACTTAATATTTTTCCCTTTCTTTCTTTCCTTCTTTCTTTCTTTCTTTCTTTTCTGTTTTGTTTTGTTTTGTTTTTCGAGGTAGGGTCTCACTCTAGCCCAGGCTGACCTGGAATTCACTATGTAGTCTCAGGGTGGCCTCGAACTCATAGCGATCCTCCTCCCTCTGCCTCCAGAGTGCTGGGATTAAAGGCATGCACCACTATGCCCAGCTAATTGTTATAGCTCAGAAAATAGGCAGTGGGTTAGGGAAATGATTTAGCGAGTAAAGCACTCATTGTACAAGCATGAGGACCTGAGTTCAGATTCCCAGAACTCACATTTAAAAGAAAAAAAAAGCCAAGCATAGTGCATGCCTCTGTAAACCCAACAGAGGCAGAAGACCCCTGGAGTTTTGCTGGTAACATGTCTAGCCTAGTTGGTGAGCTCTGGGTGCGGTGAGAGACCTTGTCCCCGCCCCCCCAAAAAAGAATGAGGTGGACAGCAACTGAGGAAGACACCCGATGGCAACCCATGGCTTCCTGCACATGCACATGCGCACACACACTCACCCACACCACACACATGTGCAAAACAGGGGGGAGGAAGGAAGGAAAGAGAGAGAGAGAAAGAAAGAAAGAAAGAAAGAAAGAAAGAAAGAAAGAAAGGGGGAGGAAGGGAAGGACGGAAGGAAGGAACGAAGGAAGGGAGGGAGGGAGGGAGGAGGGGAAGGGAGGGAGGGAGGGAGGAAGAAAGGAAGGGAGGGAGGGAGGGAGGGAGGGAGGAAGGAAGGAAGGGGAACATGGGTGGGGAAGAGGGGAAGGAGAGAGACAGGGAAAGCTGGTAAGTAGAGCAGTCAGAGCACACGTGACACAAAGATGAAGTTCGCTGTCTATTCTGGGCATAGTCTTCACACCAGAGCATTCGCAGAAGTGACAAAGACCTCTGGTTACCGATCACCAGAACTGTGAAGTGTACAAAATGTGACATAGACACACAATGGGAGCCCATGCTGCTGGAACAATGATGCCCATGGCCTCACTGGATGCCACACAGTGTGCACCTTACAGAGGGCATAACATCTATGAGATGTGCCCCGAGCTGACCTACAGGTAGGGCTCTGCTCCTGGTTGAATATGTGGAGCCTGTTTTGGGACATAAAGAATGGCCTGACTTTAAAGTTCACAGAGCTCAAGGCTTACCCAGGTCATCTCACCTCACTGGGGCTCTGAGTCCTGCACATACCCCATCTTTGGAGCCCCCTGCCCCTCACATCCCAGGCTGAGATGCCCAGATTCCCTTGGAAGTGCCTACACAAAGGACAGGGGTCTTAGCCACACCCTTGGGCTTGGTTGACAGGAAACAAGTTCCCAATGTCCTAAGCACATTCCCCTCTGATCCATCCTGAAGTATGAAGAGGCCGTGGCAGCTCCAGTGTGCAGGCCCTCAGGCGGGCCTCAGCAGTCACGGCATCTCACCATCTGCTACCAAGCTACTTATAGACAGCATTCCCATGCTAGTCCTCAAAGGCAAGTGCTCAGTCAAAAAGGCCCTTTTTAGGCCAGTAAAATGAGCTTTAAATGTTTTGGCCCTGTCTATAATTGTGCCAGACATAAGAGAGATGGAGGTTTTCATCGACCTAGGCAGCCTGGGTAGCTCCTTCCGGGTGGCCTCTGTCTCCTGGCCCCTGCGGGAAGCCTAGCAACTCCACCACCACAATGTAGTCATTCACTGGTTGGCCCGTTGTCCTCAGCCACCTCAGCTCCTTCGGCTCCTGGGCAGGGTCCTAACTGGCCTCCTGTGCCCCTTTGCTCCCATGAGAGCCATCAAGAGCATGGAGAGCCCTCAGCAGAGCGGAGAGATGGGGAACTTCTGGTGACTACACGGACCTCTCAGTAAAGTGTCGAGGGGAGGCCTGTGTGCAAGTGTGATTGTGAGTGTGCAAGTATAGATCTGCCAGCTGGTTGTATGTGAAGGTGCTTATAGAGATGCCTCTGCAAATGTGTATATGCCTGAGTGTGAGTGCATGCCTTTGAGTCTGTGTTGTGCATGTGCTGAAGATGGGCCTGTGTGTGTCACTGTGAGTCCACGCATGTGTGACAGGCAGGAGGGCCAGGCTCAGGGTGCTGGAGGAAGAAGCCACTACAGGCTTCCAAACTCTTCCTGGGGAGAGCTCTGGGTACTGCCAGCCATGGGGACTAGATAAGGGCTGATAGCCAGCAAGACAAAATTGGGGTCTCTGTCCTGGGTTCCTCTGGGACACAAGCTGCTTTGGGCACAGAGCTAGAATGAGGGCCAGATGGGGTGGGGCCTGGTCAGTCAGTGGGTCAACAGTACATACAAGACCCACTGTGGTGAGCTTCCCTTTGCCCACTCCCAAGAGGGGCCTTAGAGAGTTCACACACTTCCTCCCAGCTTCTTAGTATCTCACAAGAAACCAGGTACCAGTCACCAGTGAGATGATTTTGCCTTTGTTCTTCACATCCCTGTCATTAGAAGAGGCCATGAGCCAGTCACTGGTCCGGTGAGTAACCACCAGAGCACTGTGCACAGGCAGAGAGGAGCCTGCTATGCCCATGGAGGCTGAGGTGGGGAGAGTGGGAGAGGAAGCTTGGGTGAGGTGAAGGTTCTCTTAGTGTTATGTATGGTTCGGGTGCAAAGCATCCCCCAGAAGGATCCTGTGGGGCAGGCCTGGCCCCAGATGGAGTGCTGTGGAGAGGTGATTGGATCACGATGGTGATCAAGGTTTGGATTTGAAATGCCCCAAAGGCTCATGTATTAAGGGCACCGTTGCCACATGATGGCCTTTGGAACTTGACTGGACTGTGAGGGGGCTGCTATTACTAGTGAAAGCACTGATGGCTTCATAATTTGATGCGATTTCCTCTTAATGGAAGCACTCCCTCCTGGGAGAAGGCTCTTAAGACTCAGGAGATAAACCGGGACATTTTTGAGGCTGGAAATGTAAGCAGAACTCCCGAGTCTGAGGAAGCTCCTGAAATTTACAGGATTTGCAGGGCTCCTCCACAGGTGCGATGGTTCATATTGTCACCTGAACGTGACCGGCGCTTACCAGTGGGGGAGTGTATTGGTAAGGTTATCTGAGGTGAGGAAAGCCCACTGTAACTGGGCAGCACCATCCCATGGGCTGGGGTCCTGGACTGTGTAAGAGGAGAGAGCTGGCTGCGCAGCAGTGCCCATCGCTCGCTGATTCCTCACCATGGACTGAATGACCAGCTGCTTCGAGCTCCTTCCACCACTAAGGACTGTAGCCCGGGACCGTAAACTGCAGTAAACCCTTCCTCCCTTAAGCTGAAATTTGTCAGCTACTTTGTCCTAGCAAGGAGGAAGCACCCAACACACCGCGGCTGTATTAGTGGTAACAGGGAGGAAGCACCTGACACACTGTGACTGTATTGATGGTAACAAGGAGGTAGTACCTGACACACTGCAGGTGTCTACTCGGGTTCACTGCGGGACTCTGTGCCAAGGCAGAAGCAGAAGAGTGACAGGAGCTTACCTGACCTCCTCTGGTTTCTGCATATGTGTGCGGAGACATGCACATCTGTACACGCATGCACACACATGTATTCACTACTCTCACACACATATGCATTCTTTTTTTGTTTGTTTTGTTTTGTTTGTTTGTTTTCCGAGATAGGGTTTCACTTCAGCTCAGGCTGACCTGGAATTCACTATATAGTCTCAGGGTGGTCTCAAACGCATGGCAATCCTCCTACCTCTGCCTCCCAAGTGCTGGGATTAAAGGTGTGCACCACCATGCCTGGAAAACTTTTTAATGAGCAATGAGCGCTTCTCCTGGATGTTGTCTTGCTCAGGTGTTCAGATGCAGCCATGGGAACTGATGAGTGACAGGTGCAAGCTTCATTCCCAATCCCAGGAATGTGCTAACACTCACCGGCTTTCCCCACCCCTTGAGGTAGGGTCCCACTCTCACTCAGACTGACAGGAGTTCCAGGCTGGCCTCAAACTCACAGTGGTCCTCCTTCGTTGGCCTCCTGAGTGCTGAGATTAAGGGCACATGCCGCCACACCCAGCCCACTCACCAGCTTTTGGGAAAAGTATTTGCTAATTTATTGTTCTCCACCAACTTATAATACTCAAGGGGGCTGGGAGAAGGTCCAGCCCAGGGCAGGTTCCCGGGGCATCTGGAAAGAGAATAGGGATCCTGGAGGAAGGAGAGAGAGGGGAGGGGAGAAAAGGAGAGGCCGACAGTGGGCTAGAATCAGGCTAGGAAAGGGGAAGACAGAGAGGGACGTGTCCTGCTTGTTGCTGGTGGACAGAAGTCTAGAGCAGGGAGGAAGGCTGTGCCCTGTGCCCAGCTACCCCTGCACTGCCCTCCTGCCACAGAAGCAGTAATTCTAGACATTATTGGTTTCCAGCCAGCACAGAGGACCCCCTCCAAACACTTTTGTGAAGCTGAGGGCTAAGGGGGCTTACAGACCTGGGGTGGTGCAAGGCCTGCACACAGAGGGGAGGGCACTACACTGCATTGCTCACATGTGAGCCAGCATCCCACCTCCCCATGTCCAGACCCTCTACCCACTGAGGACAGCGGTACCAAAGACACTGGCAAAGCCCGTTCATGGTCTGCAATGGAGCCTGGCGCTCAGGAATGAAGGGCACTAGTGCTCAGTGCTCGGGGTGGACAGGGAGATTCTGGCCAAGATTCCTTGTCTTGAACCCTCCCTTCAGTCTTTGAGAAGGCAGTGTCTCCAGAAGTCACTCAAGCTGGAACCCTACCTGTGAGGGCTACAAGCTGAGGCCAGGTTAGCCCTTCCAAGTTCACTATGGAGATGAAGCCAATAAAGGGGTTGGAAGGGCTGTCTGATACAGGAAATGGATGCAAAATCACAGAACCTGACATCCTTGGGAACCTTAGGAATGAGAAGGAAGCTGAAAGGAGATGTCAGCTGATGGTGTGTGCCAGTGTACCCTCAGAGAGCCACGCAGAACCACTGGTGAATGCAAGGTTATTTTGACAAAAGAGGGGGTTTTCCAAACACGGACTCACCATAAGGCCTTTGTACTTTGTGGAATAGTTCATAGGCATCTGTGATGGTTTGAATCATATATCCCCATAAAATCATATGTTCTGAATGCTTAGTTCCCAGTTAATGGCAATTTGGGAGGTGGAGCCTTGCTGGAGGAGGTGTGCTCTTGGGGTCTTATAGTCAGATCTCCCTTGCTAGAGCTCAGCTCACTTTCCTGCTGTTGTTTTCCATTTGCCATGGCGGAAGTGATGCCCAGCCTCTGCCCATGCCATGTGTGGTGGTTTGAATAGAATAGATGGCCCCCAATATATTCAGTTGTTTGTTTGTAGTTTGTATCTTCAGCCACCTGGCTGGAGTCAGTGCCATTGTGTGGATCTTAAGGTGTGGTGGTGGGTTTCAGATTTCAATCTAAAGATATGCAAAGTGTGCCTAGCTGGAGTTCCTGAAGTATGCCGTGGCTTTGGCTTTAGGCTTGTGCTTCTCTCTCTCTGCTTGGGCCTGTGAAAGCAGGCCAGTTTCTTCTGCTTTTATGGAACTTCCCCTGGATCTGTAAGCTTCAGTAAATCCCTTCCTCCATAACTGTGCCTGGTCCGGAAGTTCATCCCCTGCCAACATGGAGCTTCCCCTCAAGACTGTAAGCCAAAATGCAAACTTTCCTCCCATCAGCTGCTTTAGGTCAGATGTTTCGTCCCAGCAACAAGAATCACTTGCGAAGTCAGCAGCAGGCATCACTGGGTGTGACAGTTGGTGCCACCTCTTGGCTCAGGCCTAGCAGGGCAGCTTTGGCCCTTATGGCACCAAGAAGGCACATGGCACTCAGAGCTCCAGCTGTTGTCATGCTTCTTGCTACAGACTTGGCATTGGCTATGTCGGGAAAAGAGAATAGCTTGGTCCTGGTGAGGACTCTCTACTTGGCCAGACTTCTGTCAGCCTCTTGCCTGACCCTCTCCAGATCTTCTTTATACTTCATGGAAAATCCAATTTGACCAAGAGCCCTGCAGAATCAGTGTAGCCAGACCCCATCTCCATGTCTGATCCATTTTCCCATCTTCCCTTACCACGATGAGGTTTGTACCCACCCTAACACTTCACTAAAATCTTTCTTGCCCCTGGTGTTTTCTCTAAGCAGCTCCCTCTCCACCAACGCTGCCCTCTTCCTGGGCTATAAATGCTCCTTGGCCTTCACTCTCCCCACTGCAGACCCCATGGGAGTCGTCCTGCACTTGCCCCATAGTCCTGAATAAAGTATTTTCCTGCTGTGCTGCAGTAGTAACTTTTCTCATCGCTGTGACAAAGTACCTGAAAGAAACAAGTGAAGGGAAGAGAGGTTTATTTTACCTCACAGTTCAGACAGAACTATCCACCATGGCAGAGGAGGTGTGCTGTGGAGTGGGTGGGTCATGGCAGAGGAGGCGCGCTGGGCTGGAGAGATGGCTTAGCAATTAAGCACTTGCCTGTGAAGCCTAAGGACCCTGGTTCTAGGCTTGACTCCCCAGGACCCACGTTAGCCAGATGCACAAGGTAGCGCATGTATCTGGAGTTTTTTTGCAGTGGCTGCAGGCAACTGGCACACCCATTCTCTATCTATCTATCTGCTTCTGTGTCTCTCTGTCTGTTGCTCTCAAATAAATAAATAAACAAACAAAACAGAGGAGGCGCGCTGTGGGCTATGTGATGGCTATGTTGATTACCAACTTGGCAGGACCCAGAATCACCTGTGAAAGGCCATCGTTTTTTTTCTTTATTTCAAGGTAGGGTCTCACTCTTGCCCAGCTGACCTGGAAGTCACTATGGAGTCTCAGGGTGGCCTTGAACTCATGGCAATCCCCCTACCTTTGCCTCCCGAGTTCTGGGATTAAAGGCGTGGGCCACCACACCCGGCTTTGAAAGGCCATCTTGATTAGGAAGACCCACCTTAACTATGGCTGACACCATTCCATGAGCTGGGGGTCCTGCACTGTATAAAAAGGAGAGAACCTAGCATCGTGGTGCACACCTTTAATCCCATCACTTGGGAGGTAGAGGATCACTGTGAGTTCGAGGCCAACCTGGAACTACCGATTGAATTCCAGGTCAGCCTGGACTAGGCTTTATCTCAAAAAAGCGTGGGAGTGGGGAGGGTCGGGAGAGAGAGAAGGGCTGGCCGAGCAGCAGCATTCATCACTGCTTCTTCACCATGGGCTGAACGTGACCAGCTGCCTCAAGCTCCTGCCTTAGGCCTTCCCTCCACGATGGACTGTAAGTATAAGCTGAAACAAACCCTTCCTCCCTTAAGCTGACTTTTGTCAGGTATTCTGTCCCAGCAACGAAAAGTTGACTAATACAGGATACAACCCTCAAAGACCGACCCCCCCTGACTCCTCCCCACTAGCCATGCCTCCTACCCCAAAGGCTCCACAAGCTCCTGAAACAGCGCTGCCCGCTGGGAAGCAAGTGCTCAGACAGAGCCTGTGGGGACAATTCACATTCAACCACAGCTGTGATTCAGTGAGTACTCACGCAGAAGCGTCCAGCCGGCCTGCCTCGGAGAGGGCAGAGAGTAAGACGGGGCTGCTGAAATAGTGTGCCAAGGTGGGCCATGGCCAGCTGCTGGGGCTGGGGGCTTCCAGATGCAAAGAGGCAGAGGAGATGCACTTGCCACTGAGACATAGCACTGAGCAGGAAGGAGCTCACTGACCTCCCTGACCCCGGGACAAAGTGCCCTTTGCTTTCTCAATTTCGCTTTGGCTATTCATGGCCTTTCTTTTGGCTTAACCTACAGTTTATTTTCTCAGTTTCAGTGGGGAAAATGCCAGTGGCATTTTGATGAGGACAGCATTGAATCTGCAGACCATCTTTGGGTAGGACGGACGTTCTCAAAATAAAAATCCTGTCAGTGCATGGACAGGACATATTTCCATTTGTTTGTGTCCTTTTCTATTTCTTTCATGAATGCTTTATATAATTCTTTCAGCTTCTTGGTAAAATTCATTTCTAGAGCTGGGGAGATTGCACAGTGGTTAAAGACATTTGTTTGCAAAGCCTGCTGGCCTGGGTTCAATCCCCAAGCATCCACATAAAACTGGGCACACAAAGTGGTCCATATGTATGATGTTTGTTTGCAGTGGCAAGAGACCTGGGTGCACTCACATATGTGTGCACATACACAAACACACACACTAAAAAGGTTAAAAGTATTTTGTTCTTTTTGTAATGGTTTATATTGCCAACTTGGCAGGATCTAGAATCACCTACAAGATAAATCTCTATGCATATCTCTGAAGAATCTTCCAGATTAAGTTAACTGAGATAGGAAGACACCTCACTTATGTGGTGGCACCATTCCATGGGCTAGGGTTCCAGACTGAATAAAGAGGAGAAAGTGAGCTAAACACGAATATTTATCCCTCTCTCTACTTCCTGACTGGATGCAAATTGGCCAGCTGCCACCTCCTCCTCTTGCCATGCCTGCCCTGGCATTATGGACTGTGTCACCTGGACAGTAATCTAAAATAAACCCTTCCTCCCTGTTGCAGTCAGGTTTGAATTGCTGGTAGAAATCACCCGACTGAGAGCAGCCTTTCAAAAAAAAAAAAAAAAAAGGTTTATTTTGGCTTACAGACTTGAGGGGAAGCTCCACGATGGCGGAGGAAAACGATGGCATGAGAAGAGGGTGGACATCACCCCCTGGCCAACATCAGGTAGACAATAGCAATAGGAGAGTGTGCCGAAACACTGGCATGGGGAAACTGGCTATAACACGCATAAGCCCGCCCCCAACAATACACTGCCTCCAGGAGGTGTTAATTCCCAAATTGCCATCAGCTGGGAACATAGCACTCAGAACACTTAAGTTTATGGGGGACATCTGAATTAAACCACCACACTTCCTTAAGCTGCGTCTTGTCAGATATTTGGTCACAACAATGAGAAAAGCAACTAATAGAGTATTATGTTATAAACTACGTTATAAAAATTGGCTTCTCACTTTCTTTTAATAAATAAAATTGTTTCACTTTATTGTTAATATACAAAATCACATATTTTTGTATAATTTTGTATTCTGCAATTGAATTTATTTGTTAACTCTAACAGAGTTCTTTTTAATAGAATCTTCAGGGTTTTCTACATGTGAGATCCTATCTTCTGCACATAGAGACAATTTTACTTCTTCCTCTTCAATTTGGAAGAATTTTACTTCTTTCTCATGTCTAGTTGCTTGGCTAGGACTTCCAATGCTATAGTGAATAATGTGGGTGACACCATCCCATAGGCTGGGGTTTTGGACACCAGCGCCCACATTCATCTCACTGTCTCTGCTCCCTGACTGCTGAGGTGGGGGGGGGGTGAGCTGCCTCCTGCTGCCACAGCTGGAACCACTCTCAGCCCCACGATGCGCCCCCCACCACTGTGAGCCCCAACAGACCCTTCCTTCCTTACATGGCTTTTGTCAGGCACTATGTCACAGAAACAAGAAAAGCCACACACTAATGTTGGGCTAATTTTTTTCTGTGGCCATGTGAACAAACATCTATTCACCTCAAAAGAGAGCAGCAAGAACAGTCCAAAGTCTGACTTGTGAACCAGTGAGTTTATTGGGGTTACTCACAGGACCGTGGGTGAGGGCTTGGGGTGCTTACAGGAGCCTAGAGGACACAAAGGCAGCTGCATCACTGAACATCCCAACACAGCATAGGTGGTGACTCAGAGATGCTGCATCTCTGGAGCTCCCGCTGTGACTCGCAGGCAGCTGGGCTGGTGGGAGAGTCTCTTCTCCTAAGCAGGTCTCACTCCTTATACAGCCCCAGAAAGGACCCTGTGACCTTTGAGTTTCAGGCCTTCCCAAGACCTGTGGCTATTTATTTCCTGAGAGTCACATGCTGCCTTCTGCTCTCCAGGAGGGAATGTTTCAACTCAGGTGCACTTGCTACCCAAAAGGAAAACGATACAGCGTGACTCTGTGACCCCTACAGTTCTCTCTGTTCTCAAGTGCACCCCCATATGGCTCTGCATGGCCCTTCTCTCTGGGCTGTGGCACAACTGTCATCTCACCTGCCATCAGGACACCCCATCTGGGACCCCAGTTTCAACCCCACTCACCAATAAATTGGACTGGGAGCAACCAAGACAGCTTTGGGCGCCACATGGGGCACTTGCTTGTTGTTATTTGAGGCACACAAAGGACCAATAGGGCACGAGATGAAGGAGAATACCCCTCAACAGAGAAGTCTTGAAGGTTTTTCAGCCATTTTAATGACTGTACCTTCTTCCTGTTCCATGGTTCACTGTGGGTCTCGGATGCCCAGCTGACGGCCGTGGAGCCAGGATGGTTAAGAGCAGTGCAGCGTTTCAGTCTCAAAAGCATCCGAGCACCTGTCTCTTCCACAGCAGCAGCAGGGGCTTGCTCACAACAGCTTCCTGGATCCACTTCACATTTACCTACCATAGACTGCAGGAGGGAGATCTGGGCTGCAGCCATGTCAGACTTCTCACATAGAAAAGTGTTTCAGGGCTGGAGAGATGGCTCAGCAGTTAAGACGCTTGCCTGCAAAGCCTAAGGACCCAGGTTTGATTCCCCAGTACCCATGTAAAGCCAGATGCACAAGGTGGCACATGTGTCTGGGGTTTGTTTGCAGTGGCTAGAGGCCCTGGCGTACCTATTTTCTTTCTGTCTCTCCCTCCCTCAAAATAAATAAATAAATAAAATGTTAATGAAGAATGAGTGTTTCAATAGGTTCTACAGGGTCCTTCAGGTGGGCCTGATGTTTTATTTCATTATTATTACTGTTATTATTTGCAAATGTGTGTGCATACATGTGGTGTAGTATGTTGCTTGTGAGGTACGGTGGTGTGTTGTATGTACAGTGTAAGCTCATGTGTAGATGTGTGAGGCCAGTGCGCTCACATGCAGGGCCAGAGGGATGTCCTTCTTCACTGCTCATCCACGTGCTTTCCTGAGATGGAGTCTCTCTCGGAACCTGGAGCTCCTGCTTTCAGTCAGGTTGGCTGACCAGCATTCTCTGTTCTTTGCCTCACCCAAAGTACTGGGCTTATAGGCCTGTGTGGCCGCATCTGGCTGTTTATGTGGGTGCTGGAGAATCAAACTCAGCATGAATCAGGCCCTCTCAAGCCCCTGTGCTTGTATGGAAAGTGCGCTTACCTACTGAAACATCTCCCAAGCTCCAAAAAACTGATATTTTAAATTGTGATTTCCCCAATAACAGGACAAGGGTGTGCATTCAATGCAGTACTTTAAGTCTTGGCAAGAGCAATCAGATTAAGAGAAGACAGTAAAAGATGTACAGGCAGAAAAGGTGGCTCAGAGGATTCTGATTGCAAAGAACATGCTCCTAGATGTGAGAGACCCGGAAGATTCTACCAGAGAACTCGGCACAATCAACATGTTCAGAAATGTGAGAGACCTGGAAGATTCTACCAGAGAACTCGGCACAATCAACATGTTCAGAAATGTGAGAGACCCGGAAGATTCTACCAGAGAACTCGGCACAATCAACATGTCCAGAAATGTGAGAGACCTGGAAGATTCTACCAGAGAACTCGGCCCAATCAACATGTTCAGAAATGTGAGAGACCCGGAAGATTCTACTAGAGAACTCAGCACAATCAACATGTTCAGAAATGTGAGAGACCCGGAAGATTCTACCAGAGAACTCAGCACAATCAACATGTTCAGGAAAGTGACACAGAGTCAGCAGTCCTCCAATAACAAACATGCTGAGGAACATATCAGGGGACACTCCCATTCACTACAGCCTCAAAGTTACCTTGACATAAACCTAAACAAAGAAGTGAAAGACCTTTCCAAAGAACATTTTCAAACATGATAAAGAAGCTGCAAGTGACATTAAGAGACAGAAACCCCTCCCACTCTCATGCCTCAGAAGAATTCATTTTGTAAAAGTTGCTGTTCTACCAAAAGCTATCTACAGAGTCCATGTAATCCTGATGCAACAACACTCTTCATGGACGTTTTCCTTAAATCCAAAACTCATGTAGAAATAAAAAAAAGAACAATGATAACCAAAGCAATACTGGGTGAAAAGAGCAATGCTGAGCAGTTGTCATACCCGGTCTCAAGCAATGCTACAGTCATTGCAACAGAGATAACATGGCAATGATTAAAAAAAATAGATTTATAGATCAATAGAAGAGAATAGAGGATCCAGGTATAAATCTACATAGCTATAATCATATGATATTTTTAAAATTAAGATGAAAAAAAAACATGTATTAGAGAAAAAATAGCTTCTTTAACAAATGATGCTGAGAAAACTGAATCTCCACATAGAGAAGAATGAATGAAACTAGATCCACATCTTTCACCCTGTACAAACATCAGTTCCGAATGGACCAAAGTCCTCACGAGACCGGCAACTGCTATAAGAAAAAATAGGGAAAACACTTTAAGATATAGGTATAGGCAAGGACTTTCTAAAAGACCCCAATTTCTCATAAAATAAAGCCAATAATCAGACATTATGAAATTAAAATGCTTCTGGACAACAAAGGAAGCAACTCATCAAATGAAGAGACCACCTTGAGAATTAAGGAAAAATTTTGCTAACTACACATCTGACAGAAGATTGATATCTAAAATACACAAAAAACTTAAAAAGCTAAATACCAATAAATCAAAACACCCAACCAATAGACAGGCTAATGAAATGGATGGTTCTAAGAAGATGAACTGTGAATGTCTAATAAACATAGGAAAAACATCCAACATCATTAGTCATCAGAGATATTAAAACTATGCTGAGATTCCAAATAGGGGTTACTTCAGTCAGAACAGCAATCACTAAGAAAACAAGTCACCACAAATGCTGACAAGGATGTGGACAAAAGCGACCCTTACACACCTCTGGTGTGAACGTGAATTTGTCCAGCACTATAGAAATCAGCACGGGGTTTTAAAAATAAAAATAGAACTAAACACTAAAGGTAGAATATCGTTAGCTACATCCCTCCCGAGCACTTAACCAACGTCATGGCATCACAGAGACACTTGCACATCAGTGTTTACCACAGCAACGCCACTTTGTGCATCTGGCTTTATGTGGGTGCTGGGGAATTGAACCTGGGTCAGCAGGCTCTGCAAGTGAGTGTGTTTAACCACTGACCAATCTCCTCAGCCCAGACTGAAGGAATTCTGAGTCTGTTGTACCTATTGCCCCCATCCCAACTTTGTCAAAATGCCCTTTCAAGCAACCCTCTGGGGTAGTCAGTTGCCCTCTCTCTCAAGTCGAGAGTGGCTGAGTAACTCAGGGTTATGGACCCTTTACTGGAAGTCAGATCATGTCAGGGCGCAACAAACTTTTCTTGTTATGTACCACATTGCATTTTTTTGAATAGATATCACAGTTTACTCAACCGATCTCCTATGTTTCGGTACTTGGTTATGTTTTTAAATTTATTTTTTTTTAAAGATTGCTTTACTTACAGGTCTATTTTATGTTGAACATACTCCCGTGTCCTGTTCTCCATCCACACTTCCTTCTGTCACTGCTCCCAATAGACTCCTTAGTTCCCCCCATTTAATTTTTTTAATATAACATGCACCTACGTGATTTCATGTGACTGTAAAATCTAGGAACCACAAATAAGAGGAAACACATATTTATCTTTCTGAAGCTGACTTAATTTACTTAATATGATAATCTCTAGTCACATCCATTTTTCCACAAATGATGTAACTTCATTCTTTATGGTTGAAAAAATTCTATTGTGTATACAAACCATGTTTCACATAATGTTGTGACAAGTTGTAATGAACACATCATTTTATATTCTTGGAGTATTTGCTTCAGGATAAATCCTAGGAGCATCCTCACAGGATGGAAGGACACACTCCACAGTGCTGTGTTGACACATTACCTATTCTCATCTCTGAGCCACGTCGCTCTCCCATCCGCTGGCAGCAGACGTGTCAAGAATTCAAGGGCTTGGCTCCTCTTTGCCAATCTGGCAGTGAAAAGTGATAACCACAGGCTGCATGCCATTGTAATGAGTGAAGTTTCCTGGACTTAGTGGTCATGGCATAGATCTAAAGGTCAAATTTTCTTTTACATGTTTAATCTTTCACCATCCCAAATATTAAAAGTACTTTCATTACCAGGGATACTGACCCTTCATCCAGGCACACACTGTACAACTCCTCCCACTGTCATTATCAGGGATACTGACCCTTCATCCAGGTACATGCTGGACAGCTCCTCACACTGTCTTTATCAGGGATACTGACCCTTCATCCGGGTACACGCTGGACAGCTCCTCACACTGTCTTTATCAGGGATACTGACCCTTCATCCGGGTACACGCTGGACAGCTCCTCACACTGTCATTATCAGGGATACTGACCCTTCATCCGGGTACATGCTGGACAGCTCCTCACACTGTCATTCTCAGGGATACTGACCCTTCATCCAGGCACACGCTGGACAGCTCCTCACACTGTCATTATCAGGGATACTGACCCTTCATCCAGTCACACGCTGGACAGCTCCTCACACTGTCATTATCAGGGATACTGACCCTTCATCCCGGTCAATGCTGGCAGCTCCTCACACTGTCATTATCAGGGATACTGACCCTTCATCCAGGTACACGCTGGACAGCTCCTCACACTGTCATTATCAAGGATACTGACCCTTCATCCAGGTACACGCTGGACAGCTCCTCACACTGTCTTTATCAGGGATACTGACCCTTCATCCAGGCACACAATGTACAACTCCTCACACTGTCTTTATCGGGGATACTGACCCTTCATCCAGGCATACGCTGGACAGCTCCTCACACTGTCATTCTCAGGGATACTGACCCTTCATCCAGGCACACGCTGGACAGCTCCTCACACTGTCATTGTCAGGGATACTGACCCTTCATCCAGGTACATGCTGGACAGCTCCTCACGCTGTATCAGGGATACTGACCCTTCATCCAGGCACACGCTGGACAGCTCCTCACACTGTCATTATCAGGGATACTGACCCTTCATCCGGGTACACGCTGGACAGCTCCTCACGCTGTATCAGGACATACTGGCCCTTCATCCAGGTACATGCTGGACAGCTCCTCACACTGTCTTTATCAGGGATACTGACCCTTCATCCAGTCACACGCTGGACAGCTCCTCACACTGTCATTCTCAGGGATACTGACCCTTCATCCAGGCACGCGCTGGACAGCTCTTCACACTGTCTTTATCAGGGATACTGACCCTTCATCCAGTCACACGCTGGACAGCTCCTCACACTGTCATTCTCAGGGATACTGACCCTTCATCCAGGCACGCGCTGGACAGCTCTTCACACTGTCTTTATCAGGGATACTGACCCTTCATCCGGGTACACGCTGGACAGCTCCTCACACTGTCATTGTCAGGGATACTGACCCTTCATCCAGGTACACGCTGGACAGCTCCTCACACTGTGATTATCAGGGATACTGACCCTTCATCCAGGCACACACTGTACAACTCCTCACACTGTCTTTATCAGGGATACTGACCCTTCATCCAGGTACATGCTGGACAGCTCCTCACACTGTCTTTATCAGGGATACTGACCCTTCATCCAGGCACACGCTGGACAGCTCCTCACACTGTCATTGTCAGGGATACTGACCCTTCATCCGGGTACACGCTGGACAGCTCCTCACACTGTCATTATCAGGGATACTGACCCTTCATCCGGGTACACGCTGGACAGCTCCTCACACTGTCATTATCAGGGATACTGACCCTTCATCCAGGTACACGCTGGACAGCTCCTCACGCTGTATCAGGGATACTGACCCTTCATCCAGGCACACACTGTACAACTCCTCACACTGTCATTATCAGGGATACTGACCCTTCATCCAGGCACACGCTGGACAGCTCCTCACACTGTCATTGTCAGGGATACTGACCCTTCATCCGGGTACACGCTGGACAGCTCCTCACAGTTTATCAGGGTTGCTGACCCTTCATCTGGGTAAATGTTGGACAGCTCCTCACACTGTCATTATCAGGGATACTGACCCTTCATCCGGGTACACGCTGGACAGCTCCTCACAGTTTATCAGGGATACTGACCATTCATCTGGGTAAATCCTGGACAGCTCCTTATACTTTCATTATCAGGAGTACTGACCCTTATCCGGACACACGCTGGACAGCTCCTCACACTTTCATTATCAGGGATACTGACCCTTCATCCGGGCACATGCTGGACAGCTTCTCATACTGGAAGGAGTCCTTGACGGAGCATCAGAGCTTACCTGGCAGTGGAGTGTGGTCCTCACGACTCCAGATGGGCACAATAAAGGCAGTGCATGCTCAGCTGGGCTTCTGAGATCAGCCAGGCTAGGACCAGGACATGGGTAGCCGACCGTCCCACTGAAGGCAGAACAATAAGAGGCCCATCACACACAGGAACACCTGTGTGCTGCTGTGTCTTGAAGCCTGGCCTCCTGGGCGCGGGCATTGTTGATGGGCCTCCTTCACTATCAGGGAGACTTGACGCTTCATCCGGGACAGCTCTTCACACTTTGTCCTGTGCTGTGACTGCTTATGATTTTGTTGCTGTCATAACGTGGACAGGTCGGTCAGACTTTGTTTAGTCTGGACTTTGTTGCCCACGTGAAGATGACCCCTCATGCTCTTAGGATGTAGTTTTTGTTTTAAATTGTTTTCATTTTATTGGGGGGGGGGGAGAGGCAGAAGGAATGAGCACACCAGGGCCTCCAGCCACTACATACTCCAGATGCACGTACCACCTTGTGCATCTGGTTTATGTGGGTCCTGGGGAATCGAACCCAGGTCCTTTGGCTTTGCAGGCAAGCACTTTAACTGCTAAGCCATCTCTCCAGCCCAGGGATATAGATCTCTTTGATTCTGTTCTCCACATGCACAAGCTCACTCTTGTGTATAGAGAACAGGCCCTTGTTTGTGAATTCCCTCGTGGTTTCTCTTACACATTGGTTGAGATGTCATCCTTGCAACACAGGTTTCTGGGGATACAGAAAACTCGCCTGTCTACACTGATTACCCAATTGCACGTCCTGTGTACTCACCTTTATGTGATTCAGTATCCAGGGGACCTGGTCCTCCCTCAGCGCCTCCTTGTCACTATTTTCTACTTTGGTTTCATTCTTAATGTGAACATTAAGTTTGCTGCCATGTTCAAGCATGGGAATCGCTTGGGAACTGAGCAGACCCCTCCTATGTCAGGATCTAGAATTGAAAGATTTGACCTCACTGGATAGACTTTTGCTTTGAGAGCTCTAGGGTGCTTTGCTCACACACCTTCCACATGGGGAAATGCTTTGGCATCCTTGGCCAGTCAGAGGCCACTGCCGTCCTGGCCCAAGAGGCCTGGCTGCTGCTCCTGCTAACGGCAGGCAGAGCTTGGCCATGTCCACAACGCTGCCTCTCTGATTGTGCAAGACGCAGTGGTTAAGCTCACGGAGGCTTGCTTCCACCTGGTTTCCAAAGGGAGGCAATGTGTAGTAGGACCCGAGTCCCTGCAGACAGCCCCAGAGGGCAATGCATGAAGTTGTGAGGGTAAAGCCATTAGTTGCGGTGGAGACCCCGAGATGCCAGGACTATGAAATGTCTACTGAGGAAAGCTCAGCCAGCCAGAGCGAAGTGGTATTAGGGCCGTGGAGGCAGGGCTGCCCAAGCTCCAGTCACTGTGACACCGCACACCCTGCATGTCAGACATGAACTGCAGAACTGAATCTTTGCCTGCTAGGTTTTTCTGTTGTTAAGTCTGATGCTTCTTGTTGTTCTCCCATTGGAACAGAAATGCTTGCTCTGGTCACGGCATGCTGGAAGTATGTTATCTTTGACTTCCCAGGTGTTCTCTGCTGGGAGTTTCAGAAGACTTTGAGCTTGAGCTTTTGAACAATATTGGGGCTATTAAAAGGCTACAGGGAAATGAGATCCCTAGGAGGTAATTAGATTAGATCACAAGGTCTCTGACCTAATCTTCAGATTGATTCTTGCTGTACTCCTAACATATATAAAGACATTACTGGGAGGTGATGAAAAGCAGGTGTGGCATGACCTACAGGAAGTAGCTCACTGAGGGTGTGTCCTTGTGGTTGTCATGATGTGAGCTCCTCTGTCCTGCCATGGCCTCCCCACCATGACAGAACAAAGGCTATGATACCATGAGTCAAGAACAATTTCTTCTAAGTTGCCTGCCAGGGACTGTGGTCACTGCTATGCAGAAGTGACATGCACATCTGTCTGGCACCGTCAACCAAATCTGGTGTTGGATGTGTGGAGCACCCCATCAATTCAAGGCCAGCCTAGGATAGAGTGGCCTACATACAGGTCTGCTTGGGCCAGTGTGAGACCTTGCCTAAACACTACAAAACAAAAAGCCCAAACCTGTGGGTTTGCCTCTTCTAGTCACATTGGATGAGGTGCCAACTTGGTGACTGGTGAGTGCGTGCTGTGGGCACTAATCAGGAACACATGGCATCCTTCCACTCACTGGCCCCCACTTCCTCACTAGTTAAGGAGTAAATACTTTTTGAAAACATCCTAAGATCTGTCTTTTGACTTCAATTACTTCAATTCAAGTGGTAGTTTTCTCTGTCATGCTATCTTTAGCTGGTTTTGTTTAGATGAAGGCTAGATTTTCTTTCATATTAACTTGATCTCTAGCTACCTTGCTGGCACTAATGTGTTATTGATTCTAGCAGTTTTGTGGTACAATATCATGCCATTTGTAAGATAATTGTTACTTCTTTTCCACCTCTTAGGCCTCTTATGACTTCTCACTTCTTGGGTAGTGTCTCCACAATGAAGTGACCTTACCTAGTAGCAGACACTGGGCTTGGCAGACATCTATAGTGCCATGCAGGTGGCCATGCCTTCAGGACTGAAGACACATTCAAGAGTGGAACCACTGTTCTTTTCCTGGTGGTGCAGTGAGTGCTGAGTGTGGTAAAGGACTGTTCAGATGGGTTCTCCTCAGGATCGTGAATACCGCACCATGCTAGCATTCCTGGTACCAACCCCTGGGCTGTGAGGGTTTTCTGATGTTTCTCAGTGTGGTGTCTGTCTCACCAACACTCCGTTTAGAACCATCATCAGTCTGCAGCGCTCTCAGAGCTTGACATCCATAAAGGACCTGAACTGCTCTCAAACAAGCTCTATGTTGTCTAGAAGCATGCTCAGGCTCTCCCCCTGAATGCTACCTTGCTTGACTTCCCACACGGCGGTGCAGGCAGGCAAGCCCTACACCAAATGAGGCCAGAGCTGTGAGTGGTACAGGACAGTGCTGTGAATGGATGGTCTCTGTCTACACTCTGTTACTAAAGTATTAGTATGGACACTTAAATTTTTTTTAAATTGTGCTTTGCAAATTAAAAAAAAAAGAGAGAGACTAACTAGTAAGACAGAATACTTTTTTGGGTTGGAGTCCTACAACCGACATGATGTGGACAAGACAAGGGGTTGTTCAATTCGTGTGGCTCCATTAATCAGACTTGACTTGCATGTCAGTTTGGACTACACCTGACCTTGAAAGACACCAGCCAGTTGTTCCAGGGTTAGCCCTGCTGGGGGCACTGGGCCGGGCGGGCAGACCTGAGAAGAAATGAAAGCTACAGAGCCACAGAACAAACTACAAGATTTTATTGACACAACTTTCAGGTTACAATACAGTTTAAACATTTTCATATGAAATCACACAAATAACACACAACACATTCTTTTCACCTGTCACTACTATTCTTCACATAAATAGCCTGAAAGAGTTCCCATGGTGGCTGGCGCAACGTGAATGAGGTAAGGCCCAGCAATGCCTGTCAGTCACACACAGTTAGTGGAGAGGGGCTGTTGGGAGACATGAAGATCGAACCCAGAGGAAAGCAGGGTGGTGTCTCTTGGTTTTTAACCGGTCAGTGCACTCCCAGTCACCACAGCGCCACACTGTGCCTCCAAGCTACACTGGACGCAGCAGGGAGGCGCACACACATTACACGACGAGGCCACAGTCAGCAAGGTCAGTACAATGGCCACACGGCCACCACTTCCAAGCGGAATGAGCGCGCTACCACTAACACTGACCTACGCCCAGAGTCCTGCAAAGGTAGAGGGGTAAAAACAAAGAAGGGGTGATTAATGACATGCTGACCACATGCTGAGGGACGCTGGTATCTTTGCTTGCCACACACGCCCACAGAGCCAAACTGCAAAGGAAGAGAAGCACAATGTTACTCTCTCCAATCAGAGAACCGAGGAACAGATCGCCGGGAGAGACCTGTCAAAGCAAAAGGGTTAGTGAGGCTAGGACTGAGTGGGTGCCGGGGTGCCAGCCACAGAGGTCAGGGAGATGAGACAGTGGGAAGAAAAGGAGGGTCGGTGTGAGGATGGAGAGCAGAGAGAGGCAGAAAGGTAAAGAGGGGAGATGGAGACGGGGATGGCTCTGGCTGCCTGACAGAGCTATAGTGGAGAGAGGGAATAGAGTATCTGACAAGCAGAGACCCGGCTTGAAAGTGACACGAAATCCAACGTAGTCAGCACTGGACCTGTAATGAAGCAGTGGAGTTAGGAGTTAAAAGTTCTCCCAGAGGACAGGGCTCTGGGTCCCATGCCTGCAAGGGGCAAAGCTGAGTCGTAAACCAAGTGGTTATCTGCTCCTCAGCCGGCAGCACTAAGACAGTCTCACAGAATGGAAAAAATTAGTCTTAAAACCTGCTTCCGTTGCATGTGTCCTTAAAATGAAAAAGCAGTTTAGCAGAAAATTGTGTTAAAAAACAAACAATCAATCAAAGTCAAGAGGCCTACTGCCTAGAACACACTAGAATGTCAGGCACAGAATGCACTAACACCAGCCCTGTCTGCTTGTTCCGTCTGTGAACGTGTTAAATTAAAACTATACCCAAGACTTCTCTTTCAACCTTTTAGAGTTAATAAACTTAAATCACATAATCACCTCCTACTTTAGTTGGTTAGAAAGAAGGGAGGGAGGAAGGGCAGGAAGGAGGGAGGGAGGGAGAGGGGGCGGGAGGGAGAGGAGCACTGGAAATCTCCTCAGTGACAGTACCTGCTCTGTGTGCCTGGCCTGCTGGGAAGATCTCCAACCCACACAGCAGACAGTTAGATGGTCAGCAGTTTCAGGACAGGCAGGCGATATGTGTATGCTACCAGCAGAAGGTATACCTGGGATCCAATATGAATCAGTGGATTGCTCTGGTTCTAGCACACAAAGCCATGGGCTCGTGTACATAAGAAGTTAGGCATTTTAAATAACAAAAACTAAGTAGGTTCCAAAAAAACCTTACAAAAAAATCCTTAGGATTTAATAATAAATCAAGGCTAAATGCCTTTGTACAGTTCATATTTACTTCCATTTACAAATCTTAAAATAGCTTAAAGCTGCGATGCTCATTAAAGACGGTAAGAGATTTAACATTTTCCCATGACTGAACTAAGCTTCTTGAGGCTTCCTTTGTGGGGAGGGGCCTTGGCCCCTTCTATCCTAAGCCCCACTGGTTAAGGTCCCTCATGCTGTGTCCCATTAGTTAACTCCTCTGCAGAGCACTTCACAGTAGTCTTGCACAGATCCAACAGCATCTCTCAAACTCACTCTCCCTCCCATTGTCTCCTTCTCATTAACAAGGGCAGAAAAGGGGCTGTAGCTTGCAAAAGGGGAGGCCAAAGGGACCGAAAAGTGAACATATGAAGCCAGACTGAGCCCTACAGGGAGGAAGACAGCTGACTTCCAAGAGGGGCAGCAGCAATGCCAGGACCACCAGCGCAGAGCCATAGCTCTGCACTGGGACGGGCTTTGGGCTTCTGGGTATCTTACCCAGGGCAAGAGGACAAAGTAACAGCCCCAGAGAACCCAAGGACAACTGAAAACAACACTCAAGACTTCCTTGGGTTTGTGCCATTAAGTCACCAAGACCTGTTTCCAACTAGCATCAGTCTAACTTCCCAGTAAAATCACAAACAAACAAAAGAACAAAAAGAAAAAGAAAAACCTGGACAGGTCCTTAAACCCAGTCCTTCCAGAAAGGCTCTGTTCATCTAGCCTATGGCCCCATCATAGTAAAGAGCCAGCCACGGGCAGTGTGGAAGGCCCTCTCCTGAGAATGCCCCCAAATACCTGTCTACTTGGGGCTCTGGAGCTGACTGAAGGACAGGCCCTAGAGTCCCAGTCACTGACACTCACATGCTAACTCACCCATCCTGAACGACTACAGCTCTCCTTGCCCACCACTACCCACCCCCACACCCCTGCCCTCCGGCTCTTCCACCAGCAAAACCTTCTGTCTGCACTGGGCAGAACAGCGCTTGAAAAGAAAGGCCCAGGTGCAGAACCTAAGCCCTGTCCCAACTGAGAACCACTCTCCAGGTGGATGCAGACAATGTCCGGGACTTTCACCCACCATGTCAGAACCAGCCCCGCTCCCTCCCAGCCCTTCCTTCCCTCCACAGAGAGGCATGGAGGCAGGCACTGTGTAGGACCTCATGTCTCCTGGAGCTTTGAGCTCTACCTGGGAAGAGTATCATTATAGGGACTCGACGAATGTAGCCAGGCCACGGGCAGCACAGGTAAGCAGCTACATGAATCTACATTAATTACAGCACAAAATCATCAACACAAAAGAAAGAGAGAAGTAACTTGGCTGCACTCTCACCTACTGGTTCACCTCAGAGACAGATGGGAGTCTCAGTGCTTGCAGCCTCTTGAATTTGTGAACAAATAATACACAGATGAGGATACTGTGTTGACTACTACCATCTTTATAAAAATTGAGTTACACACAAACACACCATTCAACTTGGCTAAGACAACACAAAAAACTAACAAATGCTAAGACGTTGCCCAGTTCAAAGCATCTCCAACAACGTTTTAATTGTGAAAGGTCCGTATTTACAGTGTGCTAACGGTGTGCATGTTGTTTCCAATGCATGATAAGAAAGAACAGAGATAATGGTTGCAGCAGATCTTCATGAACTTGGTGCATTGAGAATGGGAACAGTGGCACTCCCTAATTCTGCTTTTCCTTTTCAGTGGCTTCCTTGGAGGAAGCTCAGCCTGCCTGGTCCCAAGAGCACACTCTTGCTGATGTGTGTACTGAGAGATCAGACCACACCAGGCTGCTCTAAACAAGCAGTGCTTCACGTGAGGCTCGGCTGTCTTTGGGCTGGTCGCTCAGAACACTGCAGTAAGAGAAGGCTAGCTCCCAGATGTGGACAGTTACAAGCACACACATGCTCCTGGGGACCACATCACTCTGACAAGGCCAAAAGCAGGCCTCAGAATAGGCCTGAGCTTCCCAAAGACTTGTTTCCTGAACACTGGCTTACTGCTTCAGTGCCTACTTTTCAAACAAAACGTGGACTGGGGTTTTAAAAGCTCACTCAGAGCTGTGTGAGACAGTGACACAAACGTGTTACGCTGACTGCAGAACACCCTACACTCTGTGACAGAATGAACCTCCCATAGTCCAGAGGTCCCAAGTGGCTGGTATCCCCAACTACAGTACAGGTGCTACCAAGCTCATCAATTCAGCGAAATATATGAATACTCTATGTCTAAGTGAACAGGAGTGGGCAGTGACAGCGGATGGAACACACATGGAATGGTGCTAGCTGACCCACTGTGCATTTGCCAGGGGCAGCTCAGAATCTTCAGGGTCAGAGGTGGCACCACAACTATAGGGTCTTCTGAGACATCCTATATGTGCATAACTCCTGGAACCCAAATGGAAACCGAATTCCCCAGTGCTCCTTGTTGGCACCTGATGTCATCTCAGCTCAATGCTACACGCAGTCTCCTGGGGCCTGGAGTACACTTCTCCAGGTTTTCATGTGGGTAACTTAATTTAAAAATGTAAAGTAAAATTTAAGCCGTGGCAACCACTTCAAGCCCTGTGTCTGGCTTCTTGGCTGCTACAGGCACTCCAAAGAGCTGTAGGCCTCAGGCTGGTCCTTGCTGGGGGAATCAGAGGCAGAAAGTGGTAACAGGCTTCTATCTCCCTCAATCCTGAGAAATGTGATATGAAATCACAGTATAAAATATAGCTAAAAAACTGAATGTGCCCCAGTGTCACTTGCGCGTGTTAAGAGTATGTCCCAGACAGAACCTCTCAAGGGTGGAACACACAAGCACTGCGCTCAGTGCCTGCCCAAGCATGGACTTTGCAGAGTGCTCTGTAGAGAGCAGTCTCGCCTGCAGGAACCTCCTACCAGAACGACTAAGGAGCAACAGACACATTTTGTCCCTGTTCCTGTTCCTGTGAGACTCATCCCTCACACTATATGCTAGGAGAACAGCAAGCCAAAAGAATCTCACACCCCTGAAGGACAGAGAAGCCCCTACTCAAAAGGCCTACCAACAAAAGCAAGCAAAGCACTGATGGTCACATCCCAGAGCCAGTGACCCACCCATGCCACCTGGGGCTGCATCTAAGAAGAACCCTTCCTTCAAACTGTGCCTCAACCTGACTCCCAGGAAACTAGAGCAGAGGGTTGCAGAGCAGTGGGTTCTGGGTTGCAAGGGTCCCTGTGCTTAGCCAGCACTGTGCCCTTCTGAGAGTGAATGGGTGGGAATCTACCTGGCACCATGGAGGTGTTTACAAGCAGAATGCCACTTCCACCACGGCCCCAGCAACCCGCCCCACACCCAGCTTTCCAGGGCAGGCACGTGTCAACCAATAACCACCCAGGTTTTACCTATGCTTTTACCAGAGCCTGTGAGGGCTTTCTGAGAAGACAATCTCAGGTAAGCCTGATTAAGAACTCTTTTCTAGCCTGTACTGAAGATAAGTGCAACCATTATCAGATATTCTTTTCTGTGGAAAATACTTGGAATTTGAGCTGGTAATGTTCTTTCCTGACTCTAAGTCCCTGTGACCAACCAGACAGCAGAATTATGAAGAACAAGTCTACATGCATCGTCAGCACTTGGAACAGAAGAACACGAGAACCCGGGTTCATGTGGACTACAGAATTCAAGCAATCTAACACCACAATCCACTCGCCATGTCCACCGCTTTAGGTCTCTTCTGGAATCACCCTGTGGCCGACTGGCTGGTGCTCTACCAAGTTAGCAGATTGCAGAGCAGAAAGTACTCCGCTTCTGGGTATCCTGCACTGGCCGGCAACTTCCTTGAAGAAACTGCACAGTGTGCAGCTGAAGGTCAGACGTTCCTGTCAGAACTCACTCCACAATCAGGGCCACATTTATGTGGGACAGATCAATCATGTGCCTGTGTGAATTCAAAGAGACATCACCATTAACTCAGCAGCAATGAACTCACCAAGGCGAAGTGTAAGATAGAAATAAGAATGCAGATCTAGGGGACAGGGAATGGTTCAGCAGTTAAAGGCACTAGCTTGCAAACCCTGCTGGTCGGGGTCTGATTCCCCAGTACCCATGTAAAGGCAGATGCACAAAATGCAGATCTCTGGAGCCCCTCTACCCCAGGACAGCATAGTCTCCAGCGAGGAAGCGCAGCCTAATCATGCTAGTGTGCCGGCCGCGGCAGTCAGCACACACCTCCAGTTCAGAGGTCAGCCCTCCTTCCCAGTCCCTCACTGGAAAACATGCGCCTACCTGTGGAATTTCTGCTGAAATGCTAGTGCATGGGCTGGCTCCTTGAACTTTGCTATAGCTTTCCGCTGCTGAGGGAGCATCTGTAAACTCTAGAGGAAGAAAAACAGAAACATTTAATTATGCCACTACCACATAAAATATAAGCACAAGTTAAATACAGGGTGACATCTGGTCACAGAAACAAGGCAGTTGCTCTCCTCCTCTGCCTCCCAGGGGAATCTGCTTGCCTGTCCAGGCAGTGCTATTCAGTCATCCTGGTGTACAGACCTGCCACTACCTGCCATGCCAACCACCCACACTCCGAGACCCTGTACAGGTATCCATAGGTGGGGGCTTCCTAAGGAACAGCATCACACATCATAAGAAACTGCTGTCTGCAGTTGGAAGTCATTTCAGTTCACCACACAGAGCAGACCTTACTCTCAAGGTAAAGTCCTCTGTGCCCCAAATCTGCGAAACAGGTATTGTAACCCAAGTCTTGCCACAAAGCTCAAGCTCTTGCTGCCCTAGAAGCGGCCTTCCCCAAGGTCCACACAGCAGAGAAAAATGAGCTTCCATGGGCGAGCACTTCAACCCAGGCACAGAATTACTGGAAGGGCGCCACAGAAAATGCAAAGAGCAGCATCCTTCACGGCAGACTATTTCATGCCCAGTCGCTGGTCTTTAATTCAGAGGACCATACATGGAAGGTCTTCAACAGAGTCACCAAGTGAACAGGATAAGTTGCCAACACAACTCTAGAGCAGGGGTCAGGGGTCACATATCTGCTAGCCCCCCTCAGGATGAAGAGCAGCACCCTACCACCTCTCCCCTTCCTAGGTAGAACTGCCTTCTGACTCACTCAGTGACAACACTGAGTGTGCACAGTTCTCATTTAAGTGACATCCTTTGCCATCCGAAATTCTGGAACACACTATGACCCTTGCAGCTCATAGGTCTCATTCTATGTCATTGCTAAATGCTTGTCCTTCTCACTTGCTCTAGGAGAAGCTTGTGACTATCCCATGAGGAAGTGACACTGATCTGAGAGCATTAAGAGCAGCTGTATCACGCCATGCCACACCAAGGAAAGTCCTTGGACACCGCAGGTTTAAAAAGAGGTCTCATTTTGATGATTAGACGCTCCCTTTAGGTCCAGAGCAGGACTTGCCACAGAGTGAACACTAGGTGGTGCCATAACCAAAGCAGAGCCCTAACACTAGTTCTGGAGTGCCTGCCTGCACAGTAATAAAGACTCTAACTTCTCTGTCAAAGCAGGGAGGCACTGGAGCCCTGGGCCAACCACTTAGCATGGAGTCTTTAATGCACATGTTTAAACCATTCCCAGTAATGAAGGTGTTGTGAAATTCCCACTTCTACCAAATACTCTGGAACCTCATTTTAGCTCATTTTGTAAATACTGTGCTTAAACCCCAGAAAAAATGCTCAACTCAAAAAACTCCCTCAAAACCATCCCAAGAGCATAAATTAAGCATTTTGCCTCTGAGGTAACACAGGCCTCAGTCCAGCAGTCTTCAGGGTCCTCAGCGTGGCAGGCATGCACCACAGCTTCTCCTTCATCTGGAGGCAACTGCTTTTCAGACCTTCCTCTCCAGTGAAGATGCTATTCCTCAGCAGCAACATTGTTTTGTGGGTTCTCAGTAGAGAGTCCACAATCACACTAACTCATCATTCTGAGGGCCACCCACAGATGAGGATGACAGAGGTCACATGGTTTCAACCAACTCTCTCTATGCAGCCTGAGTTCCACTCAGTGCATGAGAAGCAAACAGCATTTGTATGGCAAGTGTGTCACATTAAGAAAGTGACCAAGACTGCCCACAATGCCACAAACTCTTACAGTCAGCAGCCTGTGTGAACAATAGTGCCAATTGCTCCCTACACGCAAGTAGAGAGAACCTACAGAGTCAATTACAAACACCAGCCCTTCTGTAACCATGTGAGGCCAAGGTGTGTAACCAGTGTGGGCTCAGTGATGAACTGCTGTCGGACCCAGGATTTTCAATCACCACAATCTCTTGTCACTCATATTAGAATAACCACATTTTGATGCATCTGCAATCTACCATGAACTCTGTTCCTGCAAAGTACTCCACACTACAATCAGCTGCTTAAAAAGCACCTATCATTTTTTTTAGACAGGATCTTTCTTCATGCCAGCTGAGCTCAAACTCAGGACCCTCCTGCCTTTGCCGAGTGCTAGGGTTAAAAACATGTAGCGCAACAACCCACTAAAACCATCAATCCTTGAAAACGAGGCTAGTGCCTCTGGTACCTGACCAATAATTCCTAAAAGCCCTCAAAAGCAGGAGCCTGAGCCGGGCACGGTGGTGCACTCCTTTAATCCCAGCACTCAGGGAGGCAGAGGTAGGAGGTTGCTGTGAGTTCGAGGCCAGCCTGAGACAACATGGTGAATTCCAGGACAGTCTGGGCTAAAGCGAGACCCTACCTCAAAAAGTTTTTTAAAAAGCAGGAGCCTAAGTCTGGGGTTAACTATTCAGTACCTGATACAAATGAAAACTAGATCTTTCTATGCAGAAATCCCAGTGAAGGAGTCTATAATCAAACTCAAAACCCAAATTTCTACACAATAGCCACAGTTCTGAAAGCTTTCATTTACTGACTTTCAGGGCTCTCAATATAAATGGAAGGCTGAAACACAAGTTACTTGTATCAGTCCCAGTACAAGAATGTCCTCAAATTAGACAGGAACCAAGAGACTGTAAAGTAAGAGTACTGCACTACTCAGAAATGAACATTCACAGCTCTTGTTTCTCAAGTGCTTTGCCCTCAGACAGGACTCCTGCCAGCAATATGACCAGTGCAATGGTCAGGCAGCCTCATAATGTGGTCACCTGAAGGTCTCAAAGGGTGCAAAAACCTTGGTGGGAGCTTCCACAAAATGCCTGGTTTACAATAGACAAGGAACAGTATTTCATGTTTGCTCTGACATGAGCTAGCTCAGACTTTCTAAGTACCAGAATTAGCTAGTTTTTCAAAGCGAGATCTGTAAGTATAGGCCTACTTACATGTACTGTATGCTCAAGTTACGTGTACTGTATGCTCTCAAATGAGCTCCACAGCGGCTAACATGTGAGACTTTCAGAAAAACAGGACAGAAGAAGCAAACTACTATAAGTTAAGAAATTACTAAAACAATGCCAGGCTGGTGGTGCATGCCTTTAATGCCAGCACTCAAGAGGCAGAGGCAGGAGGATCACTGTGAGTTCAAGGGCAGCATGGGCTACAGTGAGACACTACCTCAAAAAAACAAAAGAATAAAAATAAAATAAAAACATGTCAGAGACAGGCAGGCGGGTTGAGAAGGAGTCACCTGAACCTCTTTGAGGCAGTGCAGTTTGCAAATGTGTCACCTGTGTGGTGCCCCGAGCTTGGAGAAGCCCAGGTGGGAGGCAGACAGTCTGTCTCGGCCCCCGACCTGCATCTCAAGAATAAAGCAAGCTGCCTTTTCATTCAGTGGAACAATAGTTTTTATTAAAAAAATAATAAAATAAAATAGAACAAGTGATTTGCTCCAACAGCAAGTGTACATGTGCTTGCATATGTGCACCTCAGGGGAGATGAAGGGTTTCCAGGAGTAACTGTTCCATGGAGCACTGAGTTCTTAAACGCTGCAGTAAGAATTTGAAGTCAGGCTGCAGCAAGAGTGCTAGAGCCCAACGTGCAGCACAAGCATGCATCTTCCTTCTCCAGCACCATCGCAACATAATGGAACCCACACAATGGCCACTGTGCCTGGTGCTGCCTCTGAAGAGATGACCGGCACTGCTGCCGCCTGAAGGCAACTCACCTGGATGGGCCCCACCGACATCAGCAGGCTCTTCAGCTGGGCGTCAGTGGTAGAAGAGGAGAGCCCTTCCACGGACACCACGCAGGGCTGTGGCTTACACTCCACCACCCGCAGGTTCTGTTTATTTGGCATCAGACGCCCCCGGCCCATGGGACCTGCCACTCCTCGGCCTCGTCCATGCATGACGGCCTGGCAACAACAAAGAAGATGCACTCTGATGTTTGAGCATAGTTACTTCCACTACTCCTAAGACAGGAAATAAGCCAGCGGCTTAGAATCTATCACGACATCCTGTGAGCCACAGAATTTTCTGTGTTTTTAAATGCAGCATCATTGGGAGGTTTAATACCTAACTGAGACAACAGCACCAAGTCTAGTGAGGCCCAGGAGGGAGCTAACACAGCTGAGTGCTTGGAGCTCCACAGCTGCATCTGGCAGGACTCGACGTGTCACAGCAAGGGCTCAGACATCTATTGCAAGTAAACAGTGCAGGGTGTAGATCCTGTCCTAACTGCCTAGGGCCCACACCTCTCCTTCCATAGAGCAAGGCAGTGGGACCTGCTGCACACAGGGCTGGATCCTGACAGCCACAAAAGCCATAGCTCCAGGGAGCCAACTCAACTGGCCAAGATTTACCATCACAACCTCCAAGCCTCTATAGCAAGGCCTTATCTGCTCAGTGTTTACACACAAACACACACACACACACACACACACACACACACACACACACACACTGCTGGTCAAAGGGCGCCAAAGCACCAGTTTTTCAAGTCATCCAGGACTCAAAACCACTGTTCAAAGAGCTTTTAAGAAGAGACGGCTGACAATTAGAGAACGCCCAGCTTCTCCAGTCAGTCTATCTGGAATGCAGAGCGAGTGGAGCAGTCAGCCAAGCTTTCACATGCTCTATCCTAATTCTGTCCTGGAGTTTGGATAAATAGGGGCAAAAATGTTCCCCAGCCAGTCCTTCCAAGAAAAGGCAGGAAGCAGGCCAGAACTGATGCCCAGGAAATGAGTTGGCCTGAAGTAGTCAGAAGGCCCACCTATGGAAGGTGACCACAGTCCTGAGGAAAGTTTTGACGCAGTACAGGGATAGTATGAATGGCTGTGAGCAGCACTGGCTGGAAGCCAGAGGCTAACCTTTTCTGCTTTAGCTGTAATGTTACAATATGAACCTATCATTATCTATTTAGGGCAGACACCAGACTTTTATATAAACTGTTCTTTGTAACAGCTCAATCAGTTAAGAGGCATCATTAGCCCCATGCAAATGAAAGACAGTGAGGATTGGGGTGAACCTGAATCCCACATGTGTCCTTCTCTTCGCATAGAGCAGACGGAAGTGTGGGCTGGAGCGCTGAGTTTCACTTCCTAGGCTGCACATTTGTCATGTGCTAAACAGTGAGCAGTTCTGTTGGCTCCTGTCTCACAGAGGGAGCAGGAGTCAGCACATACAAGACACTGGGCCATCTCTGAAAGGGGCATGGAGCTGGCGCCACCATCCTGTCTGTCTGTCTGTCCTCACTTGTTCTCAGCCAGGTGGCGCTCATACAGTCATCTTTGAAAACTAAAAGATAGCTCTCCCTAGAAGCCAAGGAACACAACTCTATCAGCACTCAGCATGAACTTCTCAACCAACCAGCTGGGCTCAGACAGGGAGATACTTCTCAACCCATAGGGCAGAGGAAGGACAAGGAGCCAGAAGCTGCCAGTCTGCCACCTCCATCCAGGACGCCACACCTCCACAGGCCACGGTTGTACTCTGAACTGGGGAGGTGATTCCAACAGTTGTTATTTGGGATGTCCCTCATGGACCAATGGGTAGGGAGGAAAGCAGGTGCCCTGAGGCTGTCTTGAGTACAGCACAGCCACGGTTCTAAGTGCAGAACAGCCACACTGCTAATTGTGGGCAATTTATCAAGATGTAGCATTAAGCAGATGAGGGAAGGAAAGGCCTGGTGAACATGCCTTGGTACTTTCTAACCAAGACTAGAAAAACAATGGCTCACTTAATTTCAATATAATCCCAGGGACTGAACTGTAGACACACCATCTAACACCAGTGGGACAGCTAACCTGCAGGGAACAGGCAGTACCTTCTTGGCTGGGTGAATGCCTTGGATGCTTTTGATCCCTGGAGGAATAGCCGGGTGCATGTGAGGCCCCATGGGCAGGTGCTGGGGCTGCTGAGGGGGCCCCTTGGTCAACGTCACCTTGCGGGCAGGCTGCTGTCTCACTTCCGGAGGCTGGGGAAGCCGCTGGGGCTGACCCTCTGGGTGAAAAAAGCCATCGCTCTCTCCTCCCTGCTGAAATCAACAAGGCAGCACGTGGATCAGGGGTTTGCCCACCATTTCTGCCAAATGGCAGAACCCAAGGCCAGTGGCAACCTCCGGGCAGAAATGTGCAACCCAACTTTTCTGTCCCTGGGACCAAAGGGAAATCCCTCATTGGACAGTGGTCAAGGTTTTAAAAACAGTGTTCTTGGAACTTAAAGCATTAAGATCTCCTTTAATTAATATGCCCTTTTAGGAAGGCTACAACTAAAACACATGCTATTTAATTTGTACTGGTTAAACTTTAAAAGTACTACATCTCCGACGGGCATGTTTCATTGTCAAGAACACTGCTGGTGAAAGCTGACAGCCTGCACAAGTGGGAAGCAGCCTGGTTCCAAGGACTGGTGTATGATGGCCCCATGTAAGGACTGCCTCATTGGCACCCAGAGGGCCTTACAGGGTGTGGCTGTCAAGAGAGGCAGCACAGGTGCTGTTAGGAACTTCAGAAACACCAGTTATCTCATGACTGCGAGCCCACTGCACTACCAGGCAGCAGCGTGGATCATTAGCTACTTGCAATTCTCAGTACAGTGCCTGTTCCGAAGAGCAGCAGGCCACAGGCTGGGCAGAAAGAGCTGATGACAAGAATTTTGCCCTGTTGAACTACATACTCTTAATAGAAGTGGATGCCGCACTTGACCAATGGGAGTGTACTTTACATCATCCTTCCCCTCACCTGAAGAGGAATGGATCAAGTGGCAAAACGAGCTCAAAAGAGGCACATATCCAGTCCCCTGCCTCCACCTACACCCTAATAAAGTATCACTGTAGTTTTTTCCATCAAAATTCCTGCCAAAGTTCAACTGCCAATGCAGTGGCATAAGAGGCTATGCCTGGGTCATGGGCTCTGTCCTTGTGATGATTCCATGAGAATGGTTAGTTACCACACTGGCAGGCTGTTACAAAGGGTCTGCCTCCTGTCTCCTCTCTCGTTTTGTTTATTTATTATGTATTTATTTACAGAGAGAGAGAGAAAGGAACAGAGAGAATGGGTGTGCCAAGGCCTCCAGCCAATGCAAACGAACTCCAGGTGCACGTGCCACTTTGTGCATCTTTTTACGTGGGTACTGGGGAATCGAACCTAGGTTGTTAAAACTTTGCAGGCAAGCAACTTAATCACTGAGGAGTCACTCCAGCACCCCCTCTTCTGTAAACACCTGTCCCATGGTTTTCCCAGAGGCCCTCACCCGAACTCATATGCTAGCACAGCGTGAATGTTCCAGCCCCAGAAACATGAGCCAAAACTAACCTGTCTCTTTACCCAGCCTGGATATTTGATTACAACAAGAGAAAACAGATACAGAAACACCCCCAGGCTTATCTTCTAGAGACTACTTAATGAAGAAGGAACCAAGTAACAACGACCCAAGAAAAGGTGACTTAAAATGTCCCAAGGGGACAGAACATCTCACAGCAGCATGAAGCAGCTGGCGAATCTGACCCTCCCAGACAACCACTGCAGGGCAGTGAGGTCAAGAAAAGAACAAGAACACAGGGCAAAGCGCTGACTGCGGGCAGAGGGTACACTCCACTGCCTTACTTCTCCCAGTGCCTCAGCAGCAGCGCTTGTGCAGGACTGGAGGGTTGGGAACCCCCATGGACCCACAGCTTCTGACTGCAGTCGTGTTTGGAGACTGGGAGGATGTGAGGATGCCACCCTAGCTGAGAAACTGTTCAGTATCCATGATCTGAGCACAGTGTCTGCATGTCACTAGCTAAGCAGTTCAGGGTTGGCAACTGGACCTCAACTTCAGAACCGTAGTTACATCCTTTCCCTGAATGGAAGAGGGGCAGACGCCAGCTCTGTGTGCTATGTCCTTACATTTTAAAAACGATTTATCATGTAAAATGTCTAGCATATACCAAACTAGAGAGAACTGACTCACTTTTAAAATAGACTGAAAATTTAAGCCCTCAAGAGGCCCTTGACTGGGTGTGATGCCTGACCACACAGTGGAGACAGGCTTGTGGGGGCCCTCTCAATAGGCAAGGGCCAGCAGTCTGGCTTTCTGAGCCATGGCCCTGGTGGGGTGGTGTAGGGTGGGGTGCCTTTCCACCAGGCTTCCACTGAGCGGGGGAGCCCTAGGCTGGTTGTGGAGTGGTACACATTCAACACAAACTCTTGTGCTTTCTATATCTAATGACACTGTGAGACTTCATAACAAGGCTCCAAGGCGCTCCTGGAATCTCAGCCATCCAGAGCACTCATCGCTCAGCACATTCCACTTGTCACTGGCTGTGTAGGAACTCTGTTTTCCTTCAGTCTACCTACAAGCTAAGTGGCACTTTCCTCATGCTACACACAAAACAAACAGAAGCCTTCAGTTACACACAGTGTTAGGACACTTCCACCATTCCACAAACACCACTCAGATACTGCCTCCAAGAGAGGAACTTAACAGTAACATACTTCGAATGCACAAGCAATGAAACAAAAGGGATAAAGTGTCATTCAATTAAATCCTCCTGCTGTTGCTGGAGGCAGGGTCTCACTCTGTCGCGCAGCCTGGCCTGGAACCTGCAGTGATCCTCCACAGCAGCTCCCATGAAGATTTCAACTGTCACTAAAATGCTGGGCTTTGACCTTTCCTGAAGAGCACTCTAAGCACTCAAGGCTTAAACATAAACAAGATGTTTCATTTTGTAAACAAATTTGAACTATTTGTTCCAATGGAGAAAACAAATACATTTCAATTTAACACAATGAAGAACTACTGGAGAAAGTTTTTGAATTTCTGGATTAACACAAGAAAATGGTCAATATCTATGCTAACAGGCATCACTGAGGGAGACACTTTTATACCCACACTCACCCACAGACAACCCAGGGGGAGAATCAAGCCACACCGAACCTCCCACTTACTGACAAGTCTTCTGAATCTTACGCACAGGCACAGCAAGTGAGCAGACCTATGATTACTAGTTCTGAGTTAGTAAGTTTAAAACACTACTGATTCCAATGAGGAATCTGGGAATGCTGTTGTCTAGAGTAACAAATCAATGGTCAGGTGTAGGTGGAAGACTGTACTTCAGTCATGAAAAGCCAGTCAGCAATGAGACTAAGTTTTCCCAGGGCGGACAGTGTATTTTTAGTTTCTATACAATTTTAATTATCTCCCATTCTCCAAATCAGATGAGTTGGGCCCACCTTAGCCCAAAGTAGAAATATATTGTTGGGTTTACCAACACATGACTGTCTTTAATGACTACAATGAAAATGTCTCATTAGACTGGTATTTGGTTTTTAAATACCTACAAAGCACTATCTGAAGTAAGCAAGCTCAGGGAATACTTGTTATCAGCGTAATCATTACAAAAAAATTAGGTTTGTGGCCACCAACATCAGCAGGACAAATTTATTTATAAGAAATGATTTAAATGTACAGATAAAAATGCTGACTGATACTGTCAGGGCTTCTTGCAATTTGACAGATCAAATCTTATTTTCGTTCTTTAGAGCCCATGAAGAAGTGGTATCACTGACTTGCATTCACTAGCAAGCAAATTGATTAATCCCTCTCCATAGAAATCTCAGCCCTTGATTATACCTATCAGACGTTAAGCAGTATTCTTCTGGAGTGACAACACTTGACAAATTCCCCAACCATTTTCCTCAGCCTTTGTGGCCCTGCTAGCTTGTATTAACCCTGATGAAAAATTAATTTTCCTTATCTTCTTCTAAACCCCAAAATCCAAATCCGCCAAACTGGCAACTCTTTCTGTAAAGGTATTATGAAACCTCTAAAAGATTAATTGCATGTCTTCAGGTGACATTAAATTAATTTCTGTATTCGTGACAGACATGTGATACTCAGCTCTGAGAGGACAGATAACATTGTGAGGACATACAGAAGGACAGTGGTGTGGTGTCCCAGGGCAGCCTCTTATGAAGTCTCCTTCTGATAAGGCCTCTTCACTGTCACCCGCAGCGTGATGCTGGCGCAGCCCTCGCCGCACAGGTTTCTATTAAGGACAACAATGCGGGCCTATCCCTGCAATCTCTGGGCAGCTCTTTTGGATCTCACAATAAACAATATGCAAGCCATATCAAGTTTCTAAACATAAGTATGTTTAGGGCACCTCTATTTTCTCTTTACAGACTGCTAGATTACAGGAGAGTCAATACAAACAGAAGGAAAACTGTCTCCTCTTCCAGGTCCCAGGTCAAGTCCCTACTTAAGCTGCTGCAATGAACTGAGGTCAGGACACTTCACATCTACAGTGTTCACTAAATTTCTACAGTACGCTTCTACAACGGCAAGCATGCAAACATGGAACGGAATCCGAAATATTGCCTCTATCAACATCCAGCCACAGGCCCACATGGGTGACTTCAAACCCTATCTGTGAGGCTGAAGACACCCAGGGAGAGCCCAAGTGCTCAGCTTCAAGAAGGAGAAGGACTGCCGGTGAGTGTGCCCACTCCAGATATGGCAAGCACATGGCACTTAGTCCCATGCTTGCTCTTGAAATAATCTTCCATTCTGAGATTAGTTGGGCATGAGGAAATCTTTAAAGAGCAGAATTAGCTTGTCTTTGGAGAAATGAACCAAAGCTTTGAATCTCTGAGGAGACCAAACACCCCAGGAGTTTCCAAGATAGATGGCACAAATGTACTAGATGAATAAGGAAGTGTTGCACATTCCTTATGTGACATGGGGTCCACTCTTCCAGCTCAGGGGTGAGGCTCCTAGGCCTCTACCAGCCAGCTCTGTCCTGCAATTCTCCTTACCCAGAGGATGTAATGGACAACAGGGTAGCATCATGCTGCCTACAGTGAACCTACTGCAGGTCTCTCCATCAATGTTGACAGCACTATCCCCAGAACTCTTTCCCCTGTCCTGTCCTGTCCTGTCCTGTCCTTCCCAGGTGCAGGTGGGGAGGTCTCCAAGCCACTTCTACCTGGCTCTCTCACCACCAAAGGAGCCCTGCAACTCACCCATGAGATGGCCTGATCAAACTAATATAAGAGAACCGGGCAGGGCAGAGAAGCTGTGTCCTGACTAATGCTCCTGAAGCACCAAACCAGTCCGTGTGGTAGGGCCACCACCTCCCAAAGTCAGAAAATCAGCATGGCAGGCACAATACTATCTTGTAAATCAAACAATGAAGGGAGTTTGAGGGAAAGAGTATAGATGTGGGTATGAAAAGATGGTTATGAGTTCATAGAAATAAGTAATGGTGTGTAGGTTTCCCTCCCAGTCTTGTTCATTTTCTGGTCCAGAACCAGCCTCTTCCTCTCATCCGCAGAAGCTCCGGCATAGCACTGTGTCCACTCTACCTCCTTTAGCACTGTGGTAGAACAACTAAGGTATGTGGATGTTTTCAGCTTCCTGTTTCAGTTTCTTAAATAGTTATAGCCTTGAAACTGTCCCAAATTCTTGTGGCAAACCTGAAACAGAAGGCTAGAGATGGCTTGGCGGTTACCAGCGCTTACCACTTTTAAGCATGAGGACCTCCCAGACCCCATGTTAAAAGCTGAGTGTGGGCTATATGGAGAATAGCTGGAGCTTGCTCAAGACAGCTAGCTTCAAGCTGAAAACCGCATCTCAAGGAAATATGTTAATGAGTGATAAAAGACAGATACCTCAAGTTCTCGTCTGGGTGTATGTGCAAGGGGCATATGCCTCTGCGCGTGCGAAGGCCAAAGGCCCCTCAAGGAGCAGCAGTAACAAGGATCCAGAGCTCCTAAAACAAGTGGTGAGACCAGCAGCAGTACAATTATGTGCAGGCAGCAGTAGGGGTCTCAGAAGTCCACTTGAGCCATGTCTTAAACAGTAGTTGCAGGCCACAGATGTTGAGGACCAGCATGTGACTCAGACCAGTAGCTGCTGAAGGTTAACTTTTAATTTGGGGAATAAAATGAACATTTCTGTTCATTTCTAAATTCAATACTCAGGAGTTGTGTCTTATGCCCTTCTGTGTATCAATGCTTAATTTTGAAACCAAAATATGCAAAGAACTGTCAGTTTTTGTTTTCCAAAAAAAAAAAAGAAAAAGCACCTCCCACACTATGTATAATGGTAGCTGACAGGTGAGAACTGTCACCGTGCCAACTCCCAAGAGTCACTCAGCACTCTAACATCCTAGGAAGGCCCATCTCCAGGCTCCTGCTCTCTGCAAGAAGCCAAGTGGCCTTTGCTCAGTTAGGAACTGTCAGAACTGAGTCCATGCCCTCCCCTCTGCCTGGAAGGTCCTTTCAATCCCTGTCTCCCATATCCAGTTCTCTCTTCTCTCCCTCAGAAACAAGCTCTCCCAGCTATAGTACATCACCTTGCTGTCTCCTTTTACTGCTTTGACATGCCAAGCCCACCCACACAGTACTTGATTCATTCAACAAATGAGGTGCTTCTCCTGTTGTGCAGCTCAAACAGCGTTACTGTAGAGTGCCCAGACCATGTCATGTCTGCTGTAACAACTAAGACACCCCCCAAGCCCCCACACGACGTGAACAGATACCTTCAGTGCGCCGATACCAGGACGTGCTCTTCCTCTTTAGTACTTGAGGCAGGAAGAAAGCCCTAGACGTGTGCACATATCAGCCTGTCCATGGGCCCTTGCCCTCAGGGACCTTCCTCTTTCTACCAGCCATCCTGTACCTGGGCCAGCCCCACAGACGATGAAAGATGCACTTTAAATATGATGTGGAGTTCTCTTTATAACTACCAAAAACCTACAATAATTAAAAAAAAAACAATGTAGGGGCCGAAGAGATAGCTAAGCAGTTAAGGTATGAGCTTGCAAAGTCTAATGACCCAGGTTTAATTCCCCAGTACCCAGGTAAAGCTAGATGCATGAAGTGGTTGGTACATGCGTCTGAAGCTCATTTACAGTGGCTAGAGGCCCTGGAGTGGCCATTCTCATTCTCTTTCTCCTCTCTCTGTGCTTGCAAATAAATAAATAAATAAACAAAAATATTAAAAATAAAATAAACTCAATGTAGCAAAAAGGACTTGTTTTCTCTTACCAATAACCTTTTAAGAAATGTTGAAGCATCATAAAACACAACTGGTGCAACAGTCAGTAAACAAGTCCCTCAGCGAGGTCTGGACCTGAGCAGAGGACGAAGAGGACTGGCCGCTGGACACCGTACACTACTGTGGCCTGGGTCTTACAGGTCCTCTAAAAGCCATGCACTGGGGGCCTGGTTGGACCCCAACATGGTATCTGGTCCGTGGGAGGCGGTGCAGCCGCTACGATAGGAGGCCGAGTGGAAGAAAGACAGGCCACTGGGGCATGGCCCTGACAAGATACTGGGACCCAGCCCCTTTTCTACCTGCTTCCCTTCCCAGCTACTATGACATGAGTGGGCCTTTCATTTTATCATTTTATTTTTTATTTATGCTTTTCTAGTGCCCCCCCCCCATGATGTGCTGTGCTACCAACATCTGAAGAGCTGAGGCCTAAGTCACTGTGGACTAAAGCCATGAACCCAGGTAAAGCTGATTTCTCCAGCTTGTCACAGCAACGGGCCTGCTTGCCGTGTTCTACTCTGACAAACTGGAGCCTCCTTCTCCAGAGCCTGGCAGAGAAGGACAAGACACTGCAACTATACTTGTGCATCCAAGTAAGCATAGAGTGCTGGAGGCTACTCAGAAGACAGACACCGGTGAGAGGCTCTCACTTGCCACAATGCTGGCAGTTCACTGAGTAAAACAAAAACTCAGGGAGCTGGCTCAGTGGGTACAGCACTGGGCCCACCTGAGTTTGAATCACTAGTCCCCATATAAACCTGGGCACCTGTAATCCTAGCACTGAGCAGGACCCTTAGGGCACTCTGGCTGGCTAATCTAGCTGAGTCAGTGAGCTAAGGTCAGTGAAACCCTGAGGACACCTGACATCAACCTCTGGAACTCCACATGTACCCACATACATGCAAATGCACATATCAAAAGTAAATACAGGGGCTGGGGAGATTGGTTCAGTGGTTAAGGCCTATAAAACCTGATGACCTGGGTTTGATTCCCTGGAACCCATGAAAAGCCAGATGCACAAAGTGGCACATGCATATGGAGTTCATTTGTGGCTGGAGGCCCTGGCGCTCCCATTCTCTGTCTCTGTCTGTCTGTCTGTCTGTCTCTCTGCTTGCTAAATAAATAAAACTTTAAAACAAAACCTTGGAATCCCATGCTGATATTAAGTAAATACAGGCATATGAGAAATAATAAGTCCCAGTGAAGCAGCAGTGCTTGCTGGGAGAATAGCCTGGTAAGAAGTGGGCACTCATAGCCACAGTCCCCTCCCATCACTGGCTTACAGGTACAACGGGTAACGCTGCAGCTGCAGACGAGACCTGGCACACAGCACTTTGCCCAAGCCATCCACCTGACGACACAGACAAGCACTGCGGAGGATGTATCGTCTGTCATTTTTGTGGCTGGCCTGCTGAATATGCGCAGCACCAAGCTAAGGAGGAGGAAGCAGACAAATTCAAGTTATAGTGCATGCCACAAAATGACTGGAGCTGCTCTTTAAAAATGTTAAGTCACAACAAGAAGTCTAGCAACCACTCCAGACCTTGGAGAAGGACCCTCCCTCAGGCTAGTGACAGGCAGTGCTGGAATGTGGGACTCCAGCGGCCAATCTGCAACTTCAACCTATACCAGTGTGCCTCGGGCCCCATCTGCTCTACAACCACCTGTGTGGAGAGGGACTGTGTGTGCTAACCGAGCCAGGCCTCACGACTTTTTGTTCACTGAAGCTGTAACAACTTTTTAAACATAAATACAAGAATGAGGCCAGACACCTGGCATGCCTGCTGAGGCATTCTGAGCTTACCTTCTTCTCTGTGTGGCCAGCAGAACAAAGAACTGTTGAGTTCATTTGCTGCCAAATTCCAAAATTTTTCATTATCTAGATCAAAATAAAGTTGCTGAATTACATATGAGCTACTCTGAATGAAGCATGTGTTTGCCAAGTGTGGTGGCACAACACCTTAATCCCAGCACTTGAGAGTAAGTGGTAGGAGGATCTCTGCGAGTTCAAGACCACCCTGGGTCTACAAGTTCCAGGTCAGCCTGGGCTATAAATAGTGAGACCCTACCTCAAACCCACTTCCACAAAAAAAACATTTCCCCTGTAAATGAAACCGTGTAAGGTGCTTACTGAGCTACTACCATGCCCCAAAGCACTGTGCTAAGTATAAGCACATCACAAGGGTCACAACTGGCTCTTTACCACATCCTGGAAGGAGACCAGACCCTCACTGCACTGATGAGATTCAAGCCAAGAGCCCAGGGTCACCCAGAGGCAAATACTTCCAAGATCAGGCAGGCCACTTCCCATGAAACACAGCAGAAGTCACTCATGACTTTCCCAGACATGCGTTTTTTTCTATTTACTCTAAGGTTCAATCAACACCCCGCCCCAAAAAAAGGTTGATGACCACAGTAAGTAAACATTGTACAGCTTCTGCATTTGCTCATAGTGTTACTTGAATAGTTTCTTTGGCTATGTGCTGATTAAAAATAAAATGATGACTTACACTCTGGTCTTTCTTCAGATTGTATCTTTTGCCTTTTACCAAAATGATGACTAACAAGGATATGTACTTAAAAATAGCTGAGAAATAAGCAGAGTGCACATCAGTCTTACAAGTAATAAAAGGAAGACATTTTCCTCACATACAATACTCTAAATGACTGCTTATGTGAGAAAAGCATCAGCCAGCCTAGAACCTCCTACTCTGCGTGGCAGTCCGTTACCTTGCTGACCTCACATATCCAGACAGCAGAGAGAAAGAGTCACACAAGCACCAATGATATCTTCTAAGCAGTGAAAGGTCTATTCCCCATCTTAAATATAAAATGTGACTTGTTTGTCTCTCACAATTCTCAAAGGGCCACTTCCAGTATCACCAGAACACAACAGATTACTGCTACCTAAGGCATCTTAACCCCTCTGAAAATTATCAAAGATCCATTTCCACATCACCAGAATGGAGCAAACTACAATTAGCTAAGGCATTATAACCCTTCTGAAAAGCAGCAGTGAAACGGTGAACTACTCTATACACAGCAAAGAACCTGATGCTCACAGTTAAACCAGGCCCTGCCACTTTGCTATGTGGCCCTGGGCTGGCAATGTGATGGCCTTTCTGAGACTTAGCTTGCTTCGCTGTAAAATGGGATGAGCACTTCACAGTCTCACAGTACTGTGTGTGCACGTGCTCAAAAAAGAAAAATGGCAGCTACTGCAGCCACCAGCGAGAGAGCAGAGCTCTGCAAGAAAACTCTGGAGTGTTCTATCAAAAAGGCAAATTGATGACATGCAGCTGATTTTACTGATTCCCTCACAGCAAGCTCGTTAACCCTTTATAGATAAACTGAGGCTACAAGAACTGAAATGATTATCAAGTCACAAAGGCAGCCAAGACAGACCACTATCCACACACAGGTCTTTCTGTACCCAAAGCTGGGCTGCAGTTACCCACCACGGGATTATGCACAATAGTCACCTTGAGACCCCTGAGCTCTGCATGTGAGGAAAGACACTTCAGAAGGATCAACACCAAATAGGATGCCAATGACAAGCCTTGCAAAGTGGACACTCTTTCTTCAGGCGCTGTCCAAAGCCATGACCCAGTCAAACTGGACAATCTTTCGCCAGGCACCAGCTGATGCCAAGACCCCATCACCACAGCAATCTAAGAAACAATAGCAAGACATCATTTTCATACAGGGCAGGGGAGATGCTCAGTGAGTAAAGTGCTGGCCACACAAGCATGGGGACCTGAGTTCAGACCCCCAGCATCCACATGAAAGCTGGGTGCAATAGCATATGCCTTTGCTCCTCAATGCTGAGGGGACAGACAGAGGAGGGTCCCTGGGGCTGGCTCATCTAGCTGAATTGCCAAGCTCTAATTTCAGTGAAAGATCCTGTCTCAAAAAATACGGTGATTGGTAATTGAGAAAAACACCTCATATGGACCTCTGGCCACACACACACACACATGCCACACACATGCACACCATCCACACATCATTTTTATTAAATTCTTTTTAAAAATGTTTTCTGAATCCACAAAACAATAGCTTTAATAAGAAGGGCTAATTTAAAACTAGAAGTTACCTTATGGCTAGAGGAATTAAAGTATCTGAAAGGATGATGTAATTAACTAAAAGGCCTAAAAACCTACAATCTTTGACTAACTCTCTCTTCATCTTTAAAAATCACAGTTTAAAAGTAAAAACAAAGGGCTGGAAAGATGGCTTAATGATTAAGACGCTTGCCTACAAAGCCCAAGGACTCAGGTTCAATTCCCCAGTACCCACGTAAGAAGCCAGCTGCAGGTGGCACATGCATATGGAGTTCGTTTACCGAGGCTGAAGGCCCTGGTACGCCCATTCTCTCTCTTTCCATCTGCTTCTCTCTCTCTCCCTCTCTCTCAAAATAAATAAATAAAATTTAAATAAAATAAAATAAAACAAAAAATTCCAAAGAAAGCTAAGCATGGTCCCAGCACTTGGAAGCTGGAGGCAGGAAGTTCAAGGTCATTCTTAACTACTGTAGCAGCTAGCTGCTTCTTGCTGTGGCCAATTACCCAATCAGAAGAGAAGGATTAATTTAAAGTTATAATCTTGAAGGGAAGTTTCATCAGAGCACAGAAAGCATAGCAAGCAGCTCACAACATCACATGTCTGTAGCAGAGAGCAAGTAGCAAGTGTGAGCTGCACCTGACACTCAGCAGGCTGCACTCCTCCACCCCAAGTCCACCAGCAGCAGCACACCTCCTCCAGCAAGGCTTCACCACCCAAAGGCTCCACCAGCTGGGGACTAAGTAGGAAGCTTAATCACAATCACTTAAGGCTATGGGGACGTTTTACATTCAAACGATCACAGCTACCTGGTGAGTTCAAGGCTAGACTGACATGGTACCATCTCTCACTGTGCCTTCCTCAAATGGAAAGATCAATGATCTGACTTGGAGAACACAAGAGCCTAAGGAGATTTACAACCACCTACCAGGCACAAGTCACCGAGAGAAGCACAGAGAGCTCTAAGACATTCCCACTGGCATGAAGGAGTAAGAATGGCAAGACAGGTCTGCCTTTCCAAGTACATGCTCACTATGGTCATCTGCCAGGGACAATTCCTTCAATAGTGGTAGCCACAGACAGTCTCACATCCTGGCTAGAAATAAGGACTACTAAGAGGAAACTGCTGACCTCTAGGAAAAATGATGTCCAACACATTAGGTGTGGTTTTGTAAGTACAGGTGAGAAAATAGTACAGGACGACACTCCAAGGGAAGCTACACTCAAGGAAGCCCTGGACTGTACGTTTCTGCCCTGTGATAAAGCTCTCTGGGGGGGGGGGGCGCAAATGACTGACAGTCTCGGGTCTCAGAAGGGAGGTTGAGGCAGGATCATGTTAAATTTGAGGCCAGTCTGGGAAACACAGCAAGATAAAAGGAAAACACATCTTGTAAGTAAGACACACACTGTGCTGTTAACAGAAATAAACGGCTCCTGGCACAATGAAAGGAATAGGGACCAACAACAAAATGCTTCATCACACACGTAAATGGCCAGCTAAAGCACACACCCCATCCCATGTTCCACCAGTGCCGTGCACAAGCTTATCCTCCCTAGGCCTCCAAGCAGCTTCTGATGGTGCCTGGCCTGACGTGGGCTCAGAACTCGAGAGTCTGTTAAGGCAATGCACAAGCCTGAGCATGGATGCCAGGGGTAGACCACAACCCAGAGAGGAGCCTGGCGGCAGCCAAGAACAACAGCAAAGGTCAAAGAAATGTGAATGTATTTGGCTCCTGATACATAGCTGTTTCCTCTTCACACTGCCTCAATGAAGGACATTCTGCAACTACCTACAAGTATGTATGCATTCTCTTAGGAAGAGCTCCTACGCACAAGGGATAAAGCATTAAAGAAATACTATTCACCCAAAATGCAAAGGAACCTAATTAGAAACAGAGGAGCTGCTGGAATAAACCAAGGACACAATTATGTTTGTTAGCACCCAAGGCCTGAGAGAGTAAACACCTATTCCAAAGTACTTGTCCGATAGCTATTTTCTTGGAGAAATCCTATGTCTGTTTTTCCTACTGTTGTAAAATTAGGTATGATGATTTTGGAGTAAGGTTTCATGTACAAATATGTTTTGATTTTACATTGAAGGAAGACAGAAAAACTTAATATTAAAAAAAATTGTTGAAATGGAAATGCTTTCTGGTTTAAACACTGCTCTTTGATGGCAGAAACCTGACCCTCCACTAGCAACCTGCAGGGGCAGAGGGGCCACACAGCTCTTCCTATCAGCTGCTGTGACAAACAGTACCAGGGGCTGCTAGTGGGGGAAAAGGCCTATTCCCACCAATTCCCACATCCCCTCTTGGGTTTATAACTTAAATATAAATGCAACAGACTAAACCCATGTGCTTGAAAATAAGGCTCAAAGAGAAATGCCCGTAGCCACTGTAGACACTGTTAAGCACATAGCATGCATATGTCATTAAAGGGCACAAGACCATACTGAATTAAGGTTCTTGCAGCAAGTTCATGTGCTTATCAGCACTCTGAATTATAGCATGTTTGAGAGAGAACAGATAAAACAAAATCAAATACTCTGCACATGAAACTTCTAATAGGTATTATTCTGTAGTGATTTCCTAACATTGCATGGGGGAAAATTCTACTTTCAGTCTACAAACTTAGAAGAGCAGCTAAAATTCACCTAGCTGACCAGCAAACCCTGCCCTTCAAATGCCTCAGCACACTGTTTTCTTCTACTAGATTGAGAGTTAAGCTCGTCTCCTCCAAAGGTGTATATTTCGTATCTTGCAGCAGTCATGACAAGTTGGTTTACTCTAATGGCCCAGGTTCAATATCCCCCCTTTCTTCAGCTCATAATGTAAAATGCAAAAAGTAGGCATCACTGTTATCAAGCATAACAAACACACGACAGTGAACGCGCAGCAGCAGCAGGGATGGTAAGGAAGCAAGGCCCTCTCGCCTCACCTCACAAGAGGATCTTCAACAGTGGCTTGCTGTTTTAGAATCCTAAACTTATGCAGACTACCATGCCTCAGTGTGCCTTACGGAAAACGACTGGACAGAAAGGAGGCTTAGGCATACCCCACTTATGCAATCATGTGGTAAATTATACAGGATTACAATTTAGAATTCCATCACTCCCTTTTAAAATGCAGGGGAGCAAGGGTTTTGAAAACACAAACAGGAAATGGTCTCTAGACAAGACTACTTGGGGGTGGGGGCACACATGAGCCCTGGTGAATGCTTATCTCTCCACTTTGGCCACAGGTGCTCACTCAACCTAAAGCTATGCACAACAGCTAGTTACTCTGTGTAAAGGAAATTTTATTTCTACAATAAACTAGATGGTTCAATTCTGTTGACTTTGTTATCACAAACTTGTTTATTACAATGTTGAAATAATTATCTATAAAAAGAAGCCAAAACTGAGAACTGTGTAAATGTGGAATATCATAGTGGTTTTCCACTAAGACTCCAGAGATAAATAAACAATATGGGTCCGAGATGGGAGCAGAATCTGAAGGACAATTCTTTTTCTTTGTTTGATTTGTTTTTCAAGGTACGGTCTTGCTCTATTCCAGGCTGACCTTGAACTCACGATGATCCTTCTACTTCTGCCTCCCAAATGCTGGGATTACAGGCGTGCATCACCATGCCCAGTGGACAATTCGAGGCAAGCCCAACAGAGACAGAGAGGGAGCGCATGCTCAGCTGCTACAATCGAACTCCAGATGCATGTGCCACCCCCCCTGTGTGTGCATGTGCAACGCTGTGCACTTGCATCACTTTGTGCATATGGCATACACGGGACCTGGAGAGTCAAACGTGAGTCCTTAGGCTTTGCAGGCAAGCACCTTAATTGCTACGCCATCTCTCCAGCCCTGAATGACAATTCTTAAACCAACCTGTAGGTAAAGGCTGGTCAACATGATTCTAACAGAGGCCAGTTTTTAACTCTCTTTCTGTGGAGAACAGAACCTTCAAAAAGAATAGATTTGCAAAGAAATAGGTAAAACTTAACAACTTACCCCTCCTGACAACTTAATCACCCTGACCTTGGAGCTGACATGCGGCCCATCTCCACCACCTCCACTGTTGGCCCGGTGCATGACAGTTCTCTTCACACCAGGCTTGGTGTCCTGAGGCCGTCCTTGTGGGGATGGTGGGGACTCCTCCACACCTACAGGTGTGACCTGGAGGACTTTGTGCTGTGGCAGAGTTGGACTCTGAGGTACCGCTCTGCCCTGCCTCAAGTGCCTCAGTGGCTTTAGTGGCTGCCCTTGGTACGGCATGCTGGCGCCAGGCGGAACAAAGTTGAAAGTTCTAGGCTGGACGTGTCCCACGGTGACGTCTTGGTTTTTAACAAGAAGCCTGGCTCTCACGTTTTGCCGGCACTGAGCCCCTGGAAAGGGTAACAGTGGGTCACCGTTGGTGGGGGACGGTGCAGCCGCTACTTCCTCTTGCTCCACTGCGGTCTGTGGGCCACAGAGCCGCTGCTGCTGCTGCTGCTGCTGCTGCTGCTGCTGCCGCTGCGCAAGTCTTTCCAGCAGCTCCCTCTTTCTGGCACCGGCCTGCTGCTGCCGCCGAAGCTCCTTCTGCTTCAGGATTTCTTCCCTTAGGCGCTTCTGCTCTTCTATCTTCAAACGATATAACCTAGTTTCCTCATCTTCATCAGGAAACTAAAATGGAAAACACATTGCTTTATATGGCAAGGTGACCATTTCAATCTATTTTTACAAACCAGGCACATGAATTTTCCCCCAAAACTTTCAATTTAGTATTGAAAGAAGGCATTCAAAATCTGCTTAAAGACTAAGTATAATTCCTTTCTCTCGGGAGGTGAAAATTACACAGCCAAAGCTCATTTGGAAAATCTTATCAGAATATTAAAAATGAAATAATATACATTTCAACTCATTTACAAGTTTGAAACCAATTAAACTATTCATTTAAGATATCAAAATATGTTTCGAATGGGAATGGCAACAGCAGGGAGGCCCCACTGTCACATGAGTTTTATCTGGCTCTTCCCTGACAAACCAACAAAAGGTGGGGTGTAAATGACCTGAAAGGCCCTGATTAGAACTATTGATTTTTCCTACAGAGTTTTCAGCCTGATCTCAAACTCATTTGTCACAGAATAATTGGTTGTAATGAACAGCACAAGTCAATCTTTCTGACCTTGAACTCATGCACCCTCCTCAGAATCAAAATGCTGCCAAATGCAGTATTAGAATAATAATGGCACGTAAGGAATGCCTTCAATAGCCCAACCCAAAACTAGTGTGAAAGTCTATCAAAAAATTCATGAAGTTTCAGAAAAAGCACGCAGTGAAATTTTGTAATCTATAAAAATCACTTATTCACAGATCCTTTACCAAAAAATCTTAAGATTTAATCTATTTAGAATTCACCTACTTACAAATCTCACCTATTCTGCATAAACCCAAAGCATGGAAACAAAAACACTAGTTGAAGAGTCAGCTGGTAACCCTGGCTGCTCAGCCCACAGGTAATTCTGACCTGCTTACTGCCAAATCCTAGGACAGATTTCAGACAGAAAATGTGATGGCGGGGGTGGGAGGCTGTTACCCCAGTGGGCATACTGAGCTCGAAGCCACTGCACTGAAGACAATCCAACAGCAGGGACGTGGGCAGCATGCACAGAAGCAAAGAGCTGCAGACGTACTGAAGAGAACCCCAGAAGCACAGGAGTCATTACGATTCATTAGCAATTTTCCCAAACAATCAGAAAGGGTTAAAGTATGTTTTAGGAATACAAATAGAAATACTTTATCCACTATTTGTATCATTACCAACTGGGTGAATGTAAGACTGTAAACCACATTTAACCAAGCAAAAGAGACAGACTTCAAATAATAACCTTGGTTCTATTTAAGTATACAGAAACACTTTTTTTAAAAAATACGACATCTGGGCTGGAAAGATGGCTTAGCAGTTAAGGCACTTCCCTGCAAAGCCAGAAGACCCAGGTTTGATTCCCCAGTACCCACATAAAGCCAGATGTACAAGGTGGTGAATGCATCTGGAGTTCACTTGAAGCAGCTAGAGGCTCTGGCACACCCATTCTATCTGCCCCTCTCTCTTAAATTAAAAAAAAAAAAAAAATATATATATATATATATATATATATATATATTTAAATACATCCAACTTGCAAACCATGGCAACTTGCAAACGTGCACTTCACTACAGTATCTGCTTATAGAAACTACACAAAATTCTCCAGAAGCCTAGTGCAATTGTTATGAAATGAGTAAAAGTGGCTATTCATCTGCTTAAAGGTTCCATTCTTTGTATTATGCAACCACTGTTACTATGTAATAACTATGTATGTGATTTAACATTTGTGAATCAAACCAGAGGTATATAAACTAAAGGTACTACCAAATTTTTTAGCCCCCTTTTTTTTGGGGAGGGGGAGTACTACTGAGGCCCCATGCAAGCTAGGCAAATGCTCTACCATTGAGCTATACCTCTAGTCTTTCATTACTTTTTATTTTGAGCAAGGATTGCATTGCCCAGACTGGCACTGATCTTCAAAGCCTTTGCTAAGATGTCTGACAAACTGCAAGAGGACATTAGCAGCTCCATGTCTCTGCTATTCCGTGTGGTTCTTGGAAAAGGTGGTTGTACGATCAAGGAACTAGGGATGAGTACAAGGGGCCCAGGTTGAGGTAGCAGGAGTATGCTAAGTCAAGTGAGCGGGCCATCACCATTGCTGGCATTCCACAGCCCAGTCCCACACTGAGTGTGTCAAACATATCTGCATGGTCATGATGTAGACTTTCTCCCAGTCCCTCCCCCCACCCACCCTGCCCAAGGGTATGTCAATCCTACACCAGCCTGAGCCCTTGAGATCTCCAGTCCCCTTTGCAGGTGGTTACCTGACCAAGCCCCACCAAGTTGTCAATGATGAGTCTCATTTTCCATGATGCCTGGCAACATCAGATTCCGTAGCACTAAAACCAGCTCTCCTGAGGTGAAAGCCTACTGGGCAAGGTTTGGCTACATCTGTACAAACTACGTCTCATGAACTCACCATTTCAAATAATTTCACTTCACCATATGTCTGGGGCTCAGATTAAAATTGCAAACCCAGGGGAGATGACTCAATTGTTCAGGCACTTGTCTGTGAAGCCAAAAGACCCAGGTTTGATTCCCTAGGACCCACATAAGCCAGATGCAAAGTGGCACACCAATCGAGTTCATTTGCAGCAGCTGGAGGCCCTGATGCACCCATTCTCTATCTCTCTACCTCTTTCTCCCTCTCTCAAATAAATAAAAAATAAAAATTGCAAACCCAGCCAGGCGTGGTGGCACATGCCTTTAATCCCAGCACTCGGGAGGCAGAAGTAGGACTGCCATGAGTTCAATGCCACCCTGCAACTACATAGTGAATTCCAGGTAAGCCTGGGCTACAGTGAAACTCTACCTCCCCCCCCACCCAAAAAAAAAATGCAAACCCAGTTGAAGGGTCTACTGATGGCAGTTACCATTATTGAATGTGCTGCAAGAATTGGCCTGGCTCAACAGTTAATCAATGCCAGGCTTTCCTTGGAGACAGGTGGGATGGAGAGCAGCTACAACAGTGTAAATTCACCCACAATCCCTTTTCTACTTCTCAGAGCCATGACCCATGATCCATCTATCTGTGTAGTTCCTGAGCAGTCAGTGGTCTGTACATTTTATCATGCACTCCGGACTTAACTTGTTTTAATCCCTTTCTCTGTTCAGCTAAGATCCCCTTGTCTTTTCTTTTTTTGCTCATAAATTTTTGTTTTCATGGAAGCAAAAGGGTAGAATATTGATACAATTCAGCTTAGTTCTGTTAATGTAAACAATTTTTCAAAAACGATTAAAAGATGGGCTGGAGATTTTATCTGAGGACATATTTCATGCCATCATTCTATTAAGAAATATAATCATTCATTACATTAATACATCAAAATATTACATTTTAATCATTATGTTTTAGTGATATTCATGTACCTCCTCCATGTACTGTTATGTGACTAGGTCTCAAGTACATGCCCTACCTTATTTCATCCTTTGATAATAAGAAAACCGAGGTCTTCGTTTGTTATTTATACTTACAACATTGCACAAATATTAAAAAATTACCCAATACCTATATTAAAATCAAAGCAAATCTTTCAAAATCTTGAAGACCAACAGATAAGAGTGGTCAGATCTAGGAGTGCACACTGTGAACCTGAAAAGTCATATCAACTCAGTAAGTGCCTTCTGGGAGCTAGCAGACAACAGCCCACAGCCTTATCAAGCTTGGCTCTGCAAGGTTTTACTGGATACAGGAACATCCACCGTGAGAACTATCTACGAACTGCCTCATGAAACAAAAGCAGAGCTGGGTAATTAGTAATTAGGGGGTTTGAACTCTGAAGTTTAAAATGCAGAACTTTTGGACCCTTTAAAAGAAAACAACTGATAATTCTGGGGTATGCTGGTTCTATATGATACAAGTATACAAATATAAACAGATAATATAAGCCAACGACAATATATGTTATGAACAGGGCTATTAGGCTAAAAGGAAAAGAAAAGCCAAGGAGTGTGTGACTGCTCCCCAGGAAAGTGCACTGTCAGGTGACCTATTCCACATCGTATTTTCAGTCAGGAAGAGATCATACCTCTGGTTCTGTTTTTGCTTCTTCCTTCGGCTGAGTCCCAGGGCTCGTAGGCTTGACTTTCGAATCAGTCTTTCCCTGTGTGCTTCTGGGAGTTGCCGTGGCCCTGGCGGGTGGGGACGTGTTGACGTTGGGCTTCACCTGAGCTGCCGGTGTGGAGGAGCAGCGACTGCTACTCATTTCTATAACGTGTGATGGTGCTATGGGTAGCTCACGCAAATTACTGTTTCTAGGAGCAGTGGGCTGCATCTGCTGAAGGGGACGTTTGGTGACATTCTGAGATGCTGCATTCTAACCCAAAAAGAGAGAAGATCTAATCACAATGGGAACATTGCAGAAAGAGTTTAACAGCGCACACTGAGTATCAGTAAGTCAGACCATCCTCGTCAGTAGCTGACTTTTCCTTTAGAGGCAGATACTCTTCTCCTTGGCAACTACATTTTTATGCATAGATGCTGATACTGAGAACTCAGACTGATTAGAAAAGTCACATCAGGTAATCATTCTGTTGGCTACGGTTTTTTCTTTTGTGTGTGTATGTGTGAGCACAGATGCATATGCACACAGCGCACATATGTGCAAACATTGTGTCCTCCTCTATTGTTACTCTGCATGCTTCCCTGAGTCAAGAGTCTTTCTCAACCTGCAGCTGCCATTTTCAGTCAGCCAGGCTGACCAGCAAGCCCCAGCGATTTTCTGGTCTGTGTTCTCCTAAGGACTGGGGTTACAGGTATATGTGGCCATGTCCAGCATTTTTCTTTTTAAACTATGGGTGTTGGAGATCACCCTCAGGGCAGACCAGGTTCTTGTGTGCATGTGGCAAGTACTCTACCTGACCCAATGATCCAACTGGACTGACAGCGCAGCATTTTTACTAACTCACCTAAAGTTAAAGTGGAATGGGAGAATTTTCAACAGATACAACACAGTTCTATTAGAGGAAAAATTCTCAGTAGCTTTTACCCTGAAGATGCCTGGAAGAGACCTGAGACCTAAAGGGGTCAGAGGTGTCTGAGATAGCAATCCTGAGCTTCATCCAGGTCCTACAGTCAACCTCCAAGGACACTAGGCTCCTGAGAGCTCTGTTCCATTATCTAACAGTGGCACAAGTTACAGAGCTCTCTTATCCCTACAAATCCCTTTTCTATTGCTTATAATCTTCAAGTCACATTACTAAAGACATAAAAAAACAGGTATTAGAAAAACTCAAGTTCAAAGTAGCCAAAGGGCATGCTTGAAGATCAAAGGTAAAAGGAGGCCAATATTAAAAGTCCAAGGACAGAAAATAACTAAATGTTAGTTAGTCAAACTGTATTTTTCTAGAAATGGAAGTTCCACTAGTTATTTAAGGAAAGACAAGGCAATGACTGCTCCCTTTTATTTTCACAACAACATATCATTTTCCGGTTCCTGACCATGAATGGCAAGCCATGCATTTGCTGATGGCATGTGAAAATGTAACCCTACAAATGAATGTAGGCTAATTTCCCAGAGCAGAATGTAAGGTCTATGAAAACAGGAACCTGTGTCTTTTGTTCTTTGCTGTATTCTCAGGAACTCAATGTATGCCTGATAACAGAACAGTCAGTAAATTAACACACTCATTCACAGCTAAAAGACATGGAGATAATCCACGTATCAAAACGTAGGCAAGGGCTGGAGAGATGGCTTAGTAGTTAACCCTCTTGCCTGAGAAGCTTAAGAACCCATGTTCAAATGTCCAGGTCCCCCATAAGCCAGACACACAATGATGCAAGTGTGCACGGTTGCACATGTGCACAAGAGGGGCACATGTCTGGAGTGCACTTGCAGCAGTTAAAGGTCCTGACGCACCCATTCGCTCTCTCTAAATAAATAAATAAATAGTAAATACCTAAGCCAAGGGTAAAGAGATGACTTAGTGCTTACTTACATTGCTTGCCTACAACACCTAAGGACCTAGGTTCAATTCCCCAGAACCCACATAAAACAGATGTACATGGCAGCACAGGCATCTGGAGTTTGTTTGCTAGAGACCCTGGCATGCTCATTCTCTCACCCCCCCAATAAATAAATAAATTTAAAATAAATTTTAAAAAAAGCTTAGGGCCGGATAGACGGCTTAGTGGTTAAGGGGCTTGCCTGCAAAACCAAAAGGACTCAGGTTCAATTCCCCAGGACCCATGTAAGGCAGATGCCCAAGGTGGCGCATATGTCTGGAATTCATTTGCAGCAGCTGAAGGTCCTCTCGTGCCTAATCTCTTTCTTTCTGTATCTCTATTTGCCTCTTTCTCTCTCAAGTAAATAAATGTATTTTTTTAATTAAAATAAGAGGAGTAGAGAGATGGCCTAGCAGTTAAGGCGCTTGCCTGTGAAGCCCAAGGACCCATGTTCAACTCCCCAGATCACACGTATGCCAGATGCAAAAAGGTGAGGCAAGTGCAAGGTTGCACATGCCCACTAGGTGGCCCAAGTGTTTGGAGTTCAATTGCAGTAACTGAGGTTCTGACATGCCAATTCTCTGTCACTAAGTCAAAAAAAAAGAGTTGTGATTGTGAACTCCAATTATTAAAAATAATAATAATAACCTAAGCCACCTACATAGTTTCAGTGACTACCAACAGTACTTTCTAAAGTTATGTGTCTGTTAATTAGTGTAATTAGTGTCTACTACTACTACAGAAGTACCTATATACATGAAAAATGAAGTGCCTTTAAGGCATGAAAGTCCAAGTCTTTAATTTCTAAAGTCAAAAAATACTTTGCTAACCATTAAAAAGATTCTCTTGGGTGAAAAAAATTAAAACTGGAAAATAATATAACTCAGAAATTATGCTTCTTAAATTCTGTATGTTAAAAGACAGCCCAGGAAACCAGAGAAAAGGCAGCAATACTCACATGTCGTAGCCCCTGGCGTGGGGTGCACTGCATCCGACTATTGTTGGGCTGAGCCTGAGCAGTCTGCACGTGTGGCCTGAACTGAGGCTGAGACATGGGCATCAGAGGAGGGGGAGGAGCAGACAGGTGGTGGTGATGCTGGTGCTGCTGTGGAGGCTGGTGCTGGGGGGGAGGCTGGTGCTGCGGGGGAGGCTGGTGTGGGGGCTGCAGCGGCGGCTGGAGAGGGGGCTGGTGCTGATGGTGCTGTGGTTGGTGCTGATGGTGCTGGGGCTGCTGCTGGGGCTGTTGAGGCTGTGGCTGTGGCTGATGAGGAGGTGGCAACGGAGGATGCAAGGGCCCCTTCCAGTCCAAAAGAAAGAGAAACAATGGTTTGCAAGTAGATGTAACTTGGAAGATTCCAATTCCATGTTTTCCTTACAGAGTTCAACATGAGAAGAAACTTTATGTGGCACAACTTCACTTTTGCTTTGCTAATGAAGGTTAACGGGGTGACACACGCAGCAGCAGGTCAACAGCACTACTGCAGCTGAGCTTCCAACTTCTGCCCAGTAGGAATCTACTTGTAGGAAGTAACTCAGAGCTTAAATAAAGGTGCGCCCTGTGGCCCTAGGACATGAAAGGGCTAAGCCAACATGCGCCACCTCAGCAACAGTACAAAGGTAACCTTCTAGGCAAGTGCTAAGGATGCAGTTATGACAACTCAAAACACACAGTCTGAAAGATAAATGCTAGGCAATAAGAATACTCAAATTTCCTTAAACTCATCTATATTCTAATAGTTCTACAATGGGAAATAATTAATTTTACTTTTTATGAAAAGAAAAGAATGAAAAGATGAGAACTCTAACTCTTGCGTGTCTATAGGGCTGATTTAAATGTACTACTGCTGTGCATCTTTATTCCAGAGACAGCAGCTCCCAAGTGTTCAGCTTACTTGCATCAGCTGCCATACCTGGCTCCATTGCTATATATCCTAACAGTAAGGTTAAAATACAAGAAGAAATATACTGGGTACAGAAGATGTCACAAAAACTCTCAAGTTGACCCAAGGATACAGCTACCAGCAGAGGGCACACCAGTCTGTCAAATGCTGCGTGAGAAGCAGCACATCCCCTCCCCTTCCTAGTGTAGGAACATGAGATGGCAGTGTTTGACTCACATGGGGACACCTTCACCTTCTGAGACAGCTTACAAAGATGAGCAAGTGCATTAGCAAAGCATGCCCTAATATGATTAGCAATACATCCTATTAAAATTTCTGAGTGACATTTTTCAGCTCCCTAAATCACATTTTCCATCTTCCATAGTATTAAGGAGATAAATGATGACAAAGTTGCATGTAATAAACAGTATGTTTAAAATTATTATACTTATCCTTCAAATAACCACAAACTAGTAGGCTTGCATGAAAATCTGAAACTTCTCTGTCACAGAACACAAATGCTCAGTACCACATGTATGTTTTCGTTTAGGCCTGGCTCACTGCATACCTGCAGGTTAGGCTGGGCATGTGTGGGCAAAAACGGCTGTCCTGGACTGGGCAGGAACGGCTGTCTGGGAGGAATGAAAGGCCGAGCAGTTGCTGACCCTGGCTGGCTAAAGTGCAGTAACCCCACTGGACCAGGGGGCTGCAGGGCTGGTCTTACAGGCCTCTCTCTTGGGAACACTGGTTGCTGTCCTTGCTGATTAAATGCTGGTCCAGGCTGAGTGAACGGTAAGGAACTCTGAGCAGGGACAGGATGGCTGCTGTTCAGAAGTGTAGGAGGAGGTGGCGGTGGAGGGGGACTTCGCTGCTCCAAGAAAAGATGGCTGGGGAATCTTGGTTCACCTGAAACTGAACAGTAAAATATTATCATCAAGTTAGAAACAAGCAGTTCTGGGAAATGTCCCCCAACATATTATAGATAGAATTCTAGCTTTTGCCTTCTAGTGACTTTCTGGCTCATTTTCTGAAAACAAGATCCTCCTTTGTGTGAGAGTTTCACAGTTCATATGCCAACACTGTTTAATGTTGTTTCATGCCAGCATCTGAAAACACTGGCAGAACTGCTATGGTATGAAGACCCATTACTGACAAATCTCTTGTTGGGAGCTCAGCTCTGTTGCAACAGTCACTGTGCAGGGCCACCATTTAAAGTGTCTGCCACCTCCTTCTGTGCCCATCACTCCTTCACGTACCTCCCAAAAAGAAAGGGTCTCTATCCTGAGGTGGGGGTGGGGCTCTCCACTGGTCCTGGAGAGGAAGTCGTGGTGGCTGGCTAAAACTGTTGGGAACAGGTCCAGGTGTATGCTGTGGAAATTCCGGAGGGCCCTAAGGAACATGATGAAACACAGAAAAATTATCCTTAGTTTTCAGTAACTTATATCCTATGGTCAAGCCCACTGCTCTGTCTCTCTATATAAATGAGTATAGGTATGTATAGATACATAAGTATCAAACAAATATCCACATAAGAATGTCATGTTATAGAATAATTTTTCATAATGAAACAGACAAGTACTAACATGAAGCATCAAGAAATTAATTCAGGTGCCGGGCGTGGTGGCGCACGCCTTTAATCCCAGCACTCTGGAGGCAGAGGTAGGAGGATTGCCATGAGTTCAAGGCCACTCCGAGACTGCACAGTAAATTCTAGGTCACCCTGAGTTAGAGTGAGACCCTACCTCAAAAAACAAAAACAAAAACAAAAAAAAAAAAGAAAGAAATTAATTCACGCTGTAAAGAAGGATTAACAGTTAAGGCGCTTGCCTGCAAAGCCAAAGGAACCAGGTTCAATTCCCCAAGACCCATGTAAGCCACATGCACAAGGTGATGCATGCATCTGGAGGCCCCTGGTGTGCCCACCCCCCCCCAGAAATAAATAAAAAGGAAAAAAAAGAAATTAACTCAATATGCCACACCCTCAGAGTACCAAGAGAACACTCTTCTAAGCGAAGCTCACTGCACTCCATGGAGCTGCTGACTTCATCGTCATTCACCAGAACACCAATGATTGCTTTAGGCATTCATGACGTTTAATCTTCCTATAGACCGTACTCTGCTGCCTACGTAACACAGCTGAAAGCTACAGGTATGAAGCTGGTATACTTCAAAAAAGATATTCCATTTGTACCCCAACAAAATCAACAACCTTTATAAAGCATAGCAGAAAAATTTAGAAATCAAATTACTACAAGTGAAATGGTACAGGTGACTCCTTTGGGTTTCAAAAAAAAGAAAGCTGGGCTGGAGAGATGGCTTGACTGTGAAGCCTAAGGACTGTGAAGCCTAAGGACTCATGTTCTACCCTCCACCTAAGACTGACGCACAGATGCAAGCATGCAAGGTCACTCATGTGCACAAGATGACACACACATCTGGAGTTCAATTTCAGTGGCTGGAGGCCCTGGTGTGTCAATTCTCTCCAATAAAAAACAAAGAACAAGCTTAAAGTCTGGCTGGTATATACAGCTCCATGACAGAATACTTGTCTAAGCATGTGTAATAACCTAGGCTCAATACCTAGCAACACACACACACACAGAGAGGGAGAGAGAGAGACAGACAGACAGACAGAAAGACAGACTTTTCACTAACTGTGTTACTAGAATTCTAGTCATAGAGACCAAGGAAAACTGCTTTAGTTTTCAGTTGACCATTCAAATATTAAAATTAAAAAAAAAATCTTCCTTCTCCCCTCCCCCACCGTGTGAGTGTACGTATGTACGTACATATGCCAGGGTCCCTTGCTGCTGCAAATGAATGCTCATCAAGCTTTGAAAGGGTGGCTAGGTAAATAAACCCAGACTGACAGGCTTTGTAATCAAGTGCCTTTAACAGCTGAGCAATCTCCCCAACTCACAGAAATTTTAAAACCACATTTACTTTAATACTTTATCTTTATTTATTTATTTATTTGACAGAGAAAGAGGAGGAGCGAGCAAAAGAGAGAGAGAGAGAGAGAGAGAGAGAATGGACACGCCAGGGCCTCCAGCCACTGCAAACTCCAGATGTGTGTGCCACCTTCTGTATCTGGCTAATATGGGTCCTGGGGAATTGAACCTGGGTCCTTTGACTTTACCGGCAAACACCTTAACCACTAAGCAATCCCTCCAGCCCCACATTTACTTTAAAATCAACAGTACCTGAGGCTGGACAGATGGCTTAGCGGTTGAGGTATTTGCTTGCAAAGCCAAAGGACCCAAGTTCAATTCCCCTAAACCACGTCAGCCACATGCACAAGGTGGCGCACGCATCTGCAGTTTGTCTGCAGCAGCTAAAGGCCCTGGCACGCCCATTCTCATTCTCTCCACCCCCATTCCCCTCTTCCTCCGTCCTTCCCTCTCAAATAAATAAATAAAAATAAAATATTTAAAAAGCAACAGTATGTAAAGAAATCTTACTCCCCCCAAAAAAACAATTCTCAACTGCACTACAACAGCACCCCTGACACATCTTTAATCCTAGCACTGGGGAGGTTGAGACGGGAGGTTCCACGTGAGTTCAAGGATAACCTGGCCTATAGAGTTCCAGATCAGCCTGGGCTAGAGTGAGAGCTTGCCTTAAAAAGAAAAATAAAATAAAATAAAAGGAAGAGAGAGGTGTGGTGACGCACACCTTTAATTCCAGCACTCAGGAAGCAAAGGTAGGAGGATCGCTGTGAGTTCAAGGCCAGCCTGAGACTACATAGTGAATTCCAGATTAGCCTGAGTTAGAGCTAGACCCTACCTTGAAAAAACAGAAAGAACAAAAAAGAGAGAGGAGAAGGAAGAAGAGGAGACAGGGAGCAAGGTGGAAGAGGGAACAAAGAAGCAGAGATAATAAAAACTATCATCAAAATCCCTTTCACTTACAATCACCTCCTCCACTGGAAGTGAGCCAGTACTCAATACTTCACAACTGTTGAATCAGCATCAAGCCTCTCCTCTATCCCTCAACGTGGTAAATGTGGAGATGCACAGCTGGCAACATTCCCACAGAAGAGGAGTGCTGTGGGCTCAGTCTCAAATAGAGCCTTGAAACCATGGCCTCTAAGGCTCAGGAAGCCTCACCAAAGAGGAGACAGAAAAGAATATAGAGGCAGGAGGCTGGGTAAGGTAAGAGACCTTCTTGAATGACATGGCCTTTACGTTCAGGATGTACAGCAGCTATGGTTTCCTGCACAAGACTGAGTCTGTCACCACTTCACCATGGATGGGGGAATGATATAGGAGACTCCACACCTCCCAGAGTAGCTAATGGCACCTAATGGTTGCTGGGAGAGTGGAATCAGGTTCATCAACGGTGTAGCCACTGCTACGTTGCCCATTCCATGGTAAACAACCTTCCACCCATGTTTATGCATGCAACTCTAATTTAACTCAATGGGTTAAAAAAAGGAAGGAAAGACAAAATAAGATGGGGATTCATGGGGAAGAAGGGTACTCATATGATGGGAAAAAGAGTAATTGGGGGAATGAAAATATATTATATACATCTATGAAAATGTCAAATATGGAAAAAGTGAAAAAATTTGAATGATGAAAGAAGAAAAAACTCAAAACTTCTTTCTCATAATCTTCAAGTCGTAATGCCTTGTCTACGGAGTTACTGCTCATTTAAACCATTCCCTCTAAATGTGACTTCATTTTCTAACACCAGAAATCTTCTTGTTCCCTTTCAACTACTCTCTACTGGAAATCCTGCAACACTGCAAAAGGAATGCTCTTGTGCCACAAACTCAAGAGATTTACTTGTTCTCTGGAAATGGTAGTAAAATCAGATTTGAAGCACAAATGTTACAAATGTTCTAAAACCAAAGTGCACGGGAACCCTGAAGCTCACATTCTTGCGGCTGCTGCTGGCCTCCTCAAAGAATCCTCGTTACCTCAAAGGCAGAACCTCAAAGGCTGACTAGTTAGGAAAAGCAATGAGGATCTCACATGTCATTACAAACATGCATACACTTGATCATAATGTCAACAGACATCACTTTTACCAAATCAGATGCTAGAAACAGTATTTCTATCAATCCAGGCTATCATGCTGCTACTTATTAAACTTGCATAAGGAGTTTCCAGACTTCTCTAGATTCAAATGCCTTCTCACTCTGTGTGAAATCAACACATGGTATACATTTATACACATCTACCAAAAAATAATGTTGTTATTTCGCAGATAATTTAAACACTCTATTTATAAAGTATTCCATCTTTGGTTTTATATTTCAACAATATTCTAATACACGTCGAGCATTCTTCTTTTAAATATTTTATTTATTTTTATTTGAGAGAGAGAGAATATGGGCATGCCAGGGCCTCCAGCCACTGCAAATGAACTCCAGATGCATGTGCCACCTTGTGCATCTGGCTCATGTGGGTCCTGGGGAATCAAACACAGGCCCTAAGGCTTTGCAGGCAAGTGCCTTAACCACTGAGCAATCTCTCCAGTCCCCATGCTGAGCATTCTTAAAGTGAAAATCAAAGGGATATATATAACCTTTTGAATCATTCACACTAAAAAAAAGTCTCCAATTTCAGATTTTTGGGTTTAGGATACTCAAAAATAGTCCACAGTAAACATTCCAAATGTTGAAAAACTCTGAATCTGAAATACTGTAGTGAGCTTCAAAATTTTCTGGACAATAAACTAGGCATCAAAGGCTATGTATTTGTGATGGTTTGAACCAGATGTCTCTCATAAACTCCTATGTGTTCGGAATGTTTGATCCCCAGCTGATGGCAATTTGGGAGGTGGAGGCTTTTGGAGGAGGTGTGTTGTTGGGGAGGGTTTAGGGGTGTTATAACCAGCTCCCCTTCACTGTTGCTGTCCACGTTATGCTGGCAAGGAGATGGCGTCCAGCCTCTGCCCTGCCATCTTTCCCCTGATATTATGAAGTTTCCCCTAAAGATTTTAAACAACTTTTCTCCCGTCTGCTGCTTTTGGTTGGGTGCTTTGTCCCAGCAAGAAGGTAACTGCAACAACATTACTTCAAAGCAGCAGTTAAAACATTCCTTGGGGTGGCTCAGCCTGGCTGATTTGTGGAGAAGTCTTAACTGATCTCATGATCTCCAGCCCAAGGAAATTAACCATTCAGGCCCTTTCTGATTAGACAGCTGTGCTTATGAACTGTGCAGAAGCACACTGAGTCTCTACTTCCCCTGGAGAAGGAGCACAAGAAGGGATCACACAGGAGCAAGTAGGACTTCCAGTAACAATTTACTCGCTGTGAAGCCCAAGGCACAGACACTCCACTGAGCAGTGGAAAGGGAAGTACTAGCACAAACCTGCCGCTACCTGTTAACGGTACTATAGCATTCCACATGTAGAATTGGAAATGTGACTGCAATAAGGTTTAGTGTAAAAATAAGTAACTTGGGCTGAAGAGATGGCTCAGTGGTTAAGGCGCTTGCCTAAGAAGCCCAAGTACTCATGTTCGACTCTCCAGGCCCCACATAAGCCAGATGCACAATGTGACACAAGCACACAAGGTCACACATGCACAAGATGGTACATGTGCCCGGAATCTGATTATAGTAGCTGGAGGCCCTGGTGTAACAATTCTTTCTCAGATAAAAAAATAAGAAGTAACTTAATAACACCTATATAAAGTCATCTCAAAAGCCATTCCAACCTGTAAAGGATGATGATAAATGAATGATTTCTTCCAATAAATTGAGTGCTGGTCAGCGATGAGTGCATTAGTCCTATTCACATAAATGACTCAGTAGGATTCCCTGCTTTGGGAAGAAGACCTGCTACTTTACTACCTAACCTGGGTGGATCCTGAGTCAGCAGGAGATGGCCAATTCAAGGATATATGAAAGAGAGACAGGACTAGAGGAGCTGCAGAGCCCAACAAACTCAGAAACAATGGGGCTACCACTATGCTTAAAACTGCGAAACCACTTAAACAACAGTTTGGCAGACAGACCTATGTCCAGAGTCTGGCCCTTGGTATGCTCATGCAACATTACTTAGTTACATGGCTAGACCTGAAGCAGTGGGTCTGAATCAAGGATAACATACCCACTAACTTTAGTGATCCTCACAGAATTGAATAACTGCCCTGTGTGTCCAACAAGACAGTCAAGACACAGGCTTTATAGTATTGTCACCTGAGTCACCAGTGTCAAGTCAAGTTCCTATTAAAGGTCAAGGCCACTGTGTTAGTACTTTTTTTTATCACACATTATTTAACAACATCAAAGGTTTGAATACAGAAAGTAAAGCTCCCACAAGTTCATTTCAGTCATGACAGAATGGAAAGGCAGTATAAGGACCTTCTTGGACAACAGAAATCTTACTAAAAATATTAAGTGTAAGGGCTTAAAAACAAACTTTCACTGGCTATGATGGCACATACCATTAATCCCAGCACTCAGGTGGCAGTAGGCAGGAGGTAGGTAGGAGGATCACTGTGAGTTCGAGGCCAGCCTGGGACTACAGAGTTAGTTCCAGGTCAGCCTGGGCTAGAGATCTTACCTTGGAACAACAACAACAAAAAAAAGAAAAACAACAAGCCAGGTGTGGTGGTGCACGCCTTTAATCCCAGCACTCAGGAGGCAGAGGTAGGGGGATTACCATGAGTTCAAGACCACGCTGAGACTACATATTGAATTCTAGGTCAGCCTGGGCTAGAGTGAAACCCTACCTTGAAAAACCAAAAATAAAAATAAAATAAAAATCACTTTCCTCTAACTTTCATGTGGAAATGGTAGTATATTCCAATCAGAATTGTGAATTCTGGAAACTTCACCACATTGTATATAACAACTTCTAAACTGGGTGTAGTGGCACATGCTTTTAATCCCAGCACTCAGGAGACACAGGTAAGAGGATTGCTGTGAGTTCAAGGCCACCCTGGGACTACATAGTGAATTCCAGGTCAGCCTGGGTTAGAGCAAGACCCTACCTCAAAAAAAAAAAAAAAAAAAAAAAAAAAAAAACTTCTAAATTTCATGTGTTTCTCTGGAAATCATTTACTCATGTTTCCACCTCAGCCAATGTAAAATCCCCATGGGATACAGCTTCTCTTCTTGCAAGCCTCTCCTGTCTACTTCTCATTACCTCTCATTCTCAAGAGGCAAGCTGCCTGGCTCTCTGTCCCTCATGGTTTGTCTAACAGATCTACTCTGGCACAGGCCAAAGATAACTCAAGTGGCCAATCTCTCTGTCCTGCAGTCAGACTGCTAAGGCAGCAGGATGAAAAGGCTCTTTACAATGGATTACAGTCATTAAGTGTATATTTAGTTTTTAAAAATATTTATTTATTTGAGACAGAGAGCGGGAAAGAGAGAGAGAGAGAGAAACAACGGGCATGCCAGGGCCTCTAGCCACTGCAACTCCAGACGTATGCACCATGTTGTGTATCTGGCTTACATGGGACCTGGAGAACTGAACCTAGGTCCTTAGGTGCCTTAACTGCTAAGCAATCTCTCCAGCCTGTATATAAATAATTTTAACTGGCCCATCAATGTCACTGAGGAGTTTTTCTATTGCTGGACCCCTTGTTCCCCCCCTTGCCATGGTCATTTTCCATGTGACCATCTTCTGGTTATGAGCCCTCCACATATAGCTGTCCCTAAGGTTGCAATGACCTGCGCATCCTCATTGCACCACAGGGCCATCGATGCCCTAGGTAATGTGTAAGCTCATCTTTCTCAGCAGTCTATTTAAGATAACATAAATTTTCATTCTACTGTCACACTTGGTTGGGTTTTAAAAAAAAGTATACTGAATAATAACAAGGTTAAAGATATGTTAGTGATCTGATCTTTACCAATGAGCATTCTTCAAGCTCCAACCTTGTTAGCTGTATTGGTTCACTTCTACGTTAATAATCTAACAAACAAGCAGATACAGAAGGAATTTAGAAAAGAGGATTGGAGGAACAAGCGGTACTCACTGTGGCTGGGGAGGGCCGATATGCACACACACCCTCAGGGGCATGTGTACCTAACATTGGCATACTTTCATGATATTTGTGGCTGGAAATCAGAATCACACAATGTGACATATCAATTTTCAACTCTATCCAATTTCAACAAAAGGTGCAATAAAGCTTCACTTACTCACCATGCACAGTCACTGTGTGATTACCACGGATCAATCTTAACCTGTCTCACCCATCAGCCACACCTACCTCCTTCTCTGGAGTGGCCTAACTAGAGGAATGTATGTATACTTGCCTTCCCAGCTACCTCCCTCGACTACAGTATCTTGGCCTCTGTGGCTGGCCTTGCTCTGCTCAACTCTCAAGGAGGCTATGGAGAGCCAGGTTGCCTATATTCTGACTTCCTTAATTTTGCTCATAACCAGAACAAGTGGCCTTCCTCTTGCAGGCTCCATAATTTAATATGTGAAGCCTGGCATTTATTTGTTCCGGTTTTTGTACAGTATCAGTTCTGTGTGAAATCTGCAGTCAGTCACTAATGACTGAGTGTTCGTAGGGCAGAGCTACAAGTCTCAGCTCAAAAGCACTAGCCACATGGCTGTGGCTGCATAGGGTTCCTCATGGGCTCCTTTCTTCTCCTTCCATCTGGCAGCTAATTCCCAGTCTTTCATGGAGAAGTTTTCTCATTTGAGATAAGGCTGAGTGTAACTGGGATCAACTGACACTCTGCCACAAGTGAAGGGCTACTAGGTTTGGACTTCTGACTCTTGTCATAGGTGACACCAAGGCACGTGCTCTCTCAAAGAAGGGGCTACTGATCAGGAGGACCTTGGGGAAACCCTGAGGAGGTACAGAGTTTTTAGTAAGAACTTGAATTTCAAACAAGATACATTACTTCTTGAGTCTCTGAGCACTATCAGCTACCCTGGAGGATTATTTTAAATATTCACTTTTTTTTTATTAAACTGAGAAAATAATGAGATCTCAAATCTTGCCCCTTTGGAATGTTAATATTTTAATTTTTGTCTCTTCTCAAACCTTATTTCCTTTTGCTAAGAATCTATGTGCTATCTAAATGCATATTCACCAGCAGTGAATCCTCCCATGACAGGACTTCAGTTCAGTGGACACGAGAGCGTTGACAACTCACTGGCCATGCATAAGCAGAACTTTATTCTGGCTCCAAGGTGAGCTGGAAGGGCTCAGCAGAGAAGAGTGTTCACAATCACACTGAATCCACCTCCAAGGCACAGGGGTGGAACCCAAAGCTGACTGACATGAACTCAGCCAGGCCCTTCAGCCCAGCTACCTCCCTCCCAGCTGCAGCTCTGAGCTAGTGACTCAACCTTCCTGGGTACTGTTTTCTGAAAGAACAACAATGGGACCCCCATTTCATGGGGACAGCAAGTAGTGCAATTCCATCATGGATGTCATTCTCATTTTGTGAAGCATTTTTGCAGAAGGCAGCCCAGACTGCAAAATGAGACATATGGCATCTGACAAAGTCCATGTTTCCTCAGAAGGTAAAAGACAAGTAAGCCCAGACTCCCATCTGGCATTACCGCTTCAGAGTTCAGGAAGGAAAGCCTCCATAGAAAGCACGTCGCCAAACGCCAGAAGCTGTTGCTCCTCCATCTCTCCAGTCCACTCCTACCTCTCTCTGCCCCTCCACTGTGGACTCATGTCTGCTTGGCACAAGGCCTGACACACAGGCTGACATGAATATTCAGTAGATGAGAGAACGAGCAGCAAGCTAACCCAGCCCCACAGTCTCAGCCCGGAAGACTAGAGTGCAGGAGCTCTCACTGCCGCAGAGCTCAGGTACCTACAACATGGTGGAGTGAAGGCAGGAAAGCTTAGACTGTAACCGGGGCCTTGGACAATGAGTCTAGGCTTACAACTCCTCAACTGCCTGGATCCGAAGCACAGAGGGCACCTGGGCAGCAAAGAAGCCAAGATCCAAATGGCCACGGGCTTAAAGACTGAACAGTAACAGATTCAGCTCTCTGCTTTGCTGCTAAGACGGAAGTCACTCTGGCCCCTATTATACTGATGCCCAACCCTTCCATACTGCAACAAGATGTTGTCACTTACAAAGTTCATACTTGAGAACACAATCAAGTTACAAAACACACCTCATAATGTTTTAGGTGAGTTTACGATTTCATATTGGGCAGCATGTGGCCACATGCACCTGGCTATAGAAGGAAGACCAACATACAGATTGCCATCTTCTCCCTGTACGTATTGTTTAAAGAACCAATGACAGGGGGCGGATGGCTTAGTGATTAAGGTGTTTGCCTGCAAAGCCAATGGACCCAGTTTCGATTCCCCAGGACCCACGTTAGCCAGATGCACAAGGGGGTGCCAGTGGCTGGAAGCCCTGGCGTGCCCATCCTCCCCCCCCCTTCTCTCTCCCTCTTTCTCTGTCAAATAAATAAATAAATAAACATAAATTTTATTTTTTAAAAAAAGAACCGTTATTCAATCTGGAGTATACCACCCAGCTAGCCTCTCTTGCTATGCTATAGATGAACCTGAAAACTGAAATGCTTGTAAGATACACAAAACTCATAAAACCACCAAGAACTGAGTAAGGTACTTTTTCCTCCAAAAAACAAGTATAGCACTATTCACTCCCACATATTAACAAGACATTTTGCAAGTCAAATCCTATTTATAAATGCAGATCAATTTATAGCAGAAATCACTCAATGAAGAGCAAAGACAGCAGGAGGAAATCTGTACCATGGCAAAACACCCTCCCATCCAGTTTTAGAGTTGCTTCTAGATACTGGCTTAAGGTCCAGTTAACAGGAGTGGGGTGGGGGGATGAAACAAGTAACTTGCTGTTGCAGGAGCATCGGTGCTAAGAAAAATATAAATGCACACACACCAATGTTGTTAGGCCTCATGGAAACATGAGCTACTGCTCCCCTATTGACAAATGCTGGAGCTCCTCACACTGTACACCTGTCATTTTTGAGCACCAGCAAGGCCCTAAAGCCAGCCTTCCCTGCAGGCACGCGCCACAAGACCCAGTGAACATGGGCACCTGAGATGTGTATAGTCTGCAGCCTGGGCCTCCCACAAATGATCCTTCTTCTCTTCCCAGCTGCCTGTGAATGCAGAGACCACTTGGGACCAGAGAGGGGGAGCTAATATATATGGAGCCTAGTGAGCTGAGTGGTAAATTCACTTTACACTTCTACTTGTGAGGTTGGCCCACACAATGGATACTCCTGGGGTAGTCACTGTGAGGCCGCTTGGGTGCCAGAGCCATAACCCCACATGTTGTAAGGCCATGCAGTGACTGACACAGTAGGAAAGAGAACCTCATAGCTACACAAGCTGGCCCCACTACAGTCTGAGTCAGGACCTGTGTTCCAGAGCCCTCCATGATGAGGGTCAAGACTGAGCTGAATCTACATCTTGCTCTTGCTCCACCCCTTCCTGTCCTGCTTACCTGGATCCTCCCTCAGTGTCTGCTTCTGCTACCATAAGACACCGTTGTCCCTCCAAGTCTTAGTCCAAGGGTGCTGCAGCCAACATGCAAGCATCGATCTCATTGAACCCTGGAAGGGCCTCATGCAACACACACCTTCTGCCCAGTTTCAGTATGAATGCAGACATGCACATTTGGGGACAATAAAATAGAAAACTAATGGGGGTCCCAATACTACAGAACTGTTGTGCCAAACCTGTCCATTCTGATTTTTATGCAAAAAAAAAAAATCCCTGTTGGTTGTTTTTTTAATATTTTATTTATTTATTTGAGTGAAAGTGGGAGGAGAAGGGGAGGGGAGAAAGGGAGGGGAAAAGGGGAGAAGGGAAGGAGCGAGGGAGGAGGGGAAGGAGGGACAGAGAGAATGGGCACGCCAGAGCCTCCAGGCACTGCAAAGGAATTCCAGAGACATGCACCACCTTGTGTATCTGGCTTACATGGGTTCTGGGGAATTAAACCTGGGTCCCTAGGCTTCACAGCAAGTGCCTTAACCACGAAGTTATGTCTCCAGCCGTGTTAGTTTATTTTTAACATCACTATTAACCCAGTTTGGCTGTATGAACCTAACTTATGTCATATGAATACAAGTCATATCAAATAATGGAATATGATGGACACAGCCACACACAGTACTGGACTGTCTGCTGGACACAGCCACGTGCAGTACAGGGCTCTCTGCTGGACACAGCCATGCTCAGTACTGGGCTCTCCACTGGACCGAGCCATGCGCAGTACTGGGCTCTCCGCTGGACCGAGCCACGCACAGTACTGGGCTCTCCGCTGAACCGAGCCACGCACAGTACTGGGCTCTCCGCTGGACTGAGCCACGCGCAGTACTGGGCTCTCTGCTGGACACAACCAAAGGAACAGACACTGCACACTCAAGCACAGGATTGATGGCATGTTCTCTCTCCATGTGGACACAGCATTGTGTCTGACACAAAGCTGCCCGTGATTCTACGTTCTGACTACTCTACAAATGCTCCTGTGCCACCATACATTAAGGAACCTCTATCAATGCATGAGTATAAAGGACAAAACATGATCAAATTCCTCCACCAAATGCAAAATTGTTTTTTAAACTGTTGGTGGATTGTGTTTATTTCACTTACAGAACTTTTAGTACTAATATAATTCTACCCTCTGAAAGGAAAGAATATCCTAATCCTTCTAATAACTGTTCTGTTTTTCATTATGTACCTTGAAAAATCCAAGGTAAAAAATTATCATTCTCTCGTATAATTCTTACAAATTGTTCTTTCACTTTTTTGCATCTCTTGTTAATTACATGATGTTATCAACATTAATCCTATTCAGGAAGAAGTGATAACTTCAGTTACAAAAAAATGATGGAAACTTTGCATAAATTGCTTAACAAAGTTAATCGCATAAAGCCAAGAATAAAACGGCTTCACCAGCTATTGTGTGACTTATCAGCTCCTCAGAAAGGGTCGGTCTGTATGTTTTAATAAGACTAATTAAATACCTTAACAATGTCATTGAAACTTCATGAGTCTTTCAATAAATTATAACCTCCCTGTATAGCATGTTTCCATTTATTAATCTCACTCGAAATGCAAGGGACTCTATAAAAACCAACTGACACTTAAGAACACCTTTCAGTTCCCTTTGATTAAGTGGGTTCAATGCATGGAATAAAGACCACCAGTGACCCCTGACAGAATTAAAATTGCAGCCCCTATCACAATGAGGTAATCCTCTTATCTCAGCATTTACCACAGATTTTTTTTTTCCTCCTTTCAGGCTGTAGCTTATTTAAATACCCATATTCAGTTTTCTAGAAGGCATTTTTATATTTACAAATCTAAGTCAAGCATTTACAGAAGTTTTGAGTTTCATACTTGGAGCAATACCACATAGATTCAAGTAAGGCTCCAGCAATAAAACTGAACACTCACTACACACTAAAACCATCTGTGGAATACAAATACTACCTGTACTAACCTAGGAAAGAGCCTCACACTCTCTCATAAGCAAAGCCTTCTACGTGCCTGCACAGCCGTGCTACTCAGAGCAACCTATGAGGCCCTACCAGAAATTCCCTACATTATCTAGGGACGGTGCCAGTTTTGTGGAGTTGGTTCTGTTTCTTGGGTTCCTTTTTTATCCTTCACTTTTTGACATGTATACATGTTGTGTGGGGTGTGTGTGTGTGTGTGTGTGCATGTAGACTCATATGTGTGCATGCATACATGCAGGTTGATGGTAAGTAATGTCCTCAGTTGCTCTCCCTTCATTTGCTGAGACAAAGTACCTCTCTAAACCTAGAGCTCATCGATGTGGTTAGACCGGCTGGCTAGTGAGCCCAGGCATCACCCGTCCCCACCTCTCCAACACTGGGATCACAGGCCAGCAATATCACACCTAACACTTTATAAGGGTGCTAGAGGTCCAAACTCGGTCCTCACACTTCATGGAAAGAGCTTCACTCACTCAGCCATCTGACTGGCACCCCATTCATCAAGTATACGCTGAGATTTAAGGAGAGGATATAGCATAAAGATGGAAAGAATGGGCTTTGGACACGGACTAGCTTGGTTTCAATCCTACTTTTGCACAGCAATGTAAACATAAGCAATTAATTCTTCCCAGGCTCTAAAAACAGAGAAAATGATAATGCCTCCACCTCATAAGGCTGCTGGGCACAGGCTCTAAAAAACTCTTAAGTACAGCAGTCACGTATCTGTCCTTTCTTCATTCACCCCCAAATCTCAACAGCATGTGCTAGACTAGCTAGGAATATGGTATTTCATTTAAGAAAAAGCATCAATTAAAAAAGCAGAGCAGGGCTGGAGAGATGGCTTAGCAGTTAAGGCACTTGCCTGCAAAGCCTAAGGACCCAGGTTCAATTCCCCAGAAGCCATATAAGCCAGATGCACATGGTAGCCCATATGTCTGGAGTTCATTTGCAGTGGCTAGGGGTGCCACCTTGTGCATCTGGCCTACATGGATATTGGGGAATCAAACCTTGGTCCTTAGACTTCACAGGCAAGTGCCCTAACCACCAAGCCATTTCTACAGCCCTTAAAGTTTATCTTTAAAACGCTTCTAAATTGATTTTTGAGTGTTGTGGTTTGAATATAAAATCCCTCTCCGCCCTACCTCCCCATCCACCACAGGCTCCCATGTTTGGACACTTGCTCCCCAGCTGGTAGGGCTGTTTGGAAAGGATGTTCAAGCTTTATGAGGTGGAACCTTGCTGGAGGAAGGGCAACACTGGGGGTGAACCTCAAGGTTATATAGCCAGTCCTCCCTTCCCATTCACTCTGGGCTTCCTGACTGACCTGTGGCTCACACTCCTGTCCTCACGCCTTCCCAACCATGGGGAAGATGGAGTGTAACCTGAACTGTTAGCTAAAATCAACCCTCTCCTTTTTTAATCTTCTTGTGAGATACTTGGTCATAGCAATAACTAATGCAATAGGTCTTTAAAAACTCCTGGGAAGAAAATTAATTAATGTGCTGTCTGTGGGACATACCACAAAATCCAGAGCACAAAGTAATTACCACATTTCAAAACTTTGTTACTGCTATCCAACATTGCAGGTGGAAACACCATACTAAAGAGGTCTATTACATGGTGCTACGTATCCTGAGAGGGTTTCAGTCTATCCCCATGGCACTGCGTATCCTGAGAGGGTTTAGGTCTATCCCCATGGCACTGCATATCCTGAGAGGGTTTAGGTCTATCCCCATGGCACTGCATATCCTGAGAGGGTTTAGGTCTATCCCCGTGGCACTGCGTATCCTGAGAGGGTTTAGGTCTATACCCGTGGCACTGCGTATCCTGAGAGGGTTTAGGTCTATCCCCGTGGCACTGCGTATCCTGAGAGGGTTTAGGTCTATCCCCGTGGCACTGCGTATCCTGAGAGGGTTTAGGTCTATACCCGTGGCACTGCGTATCCTGAGAGGGTTTAGGTCTATCCCTGTGGCACTGCGTATCCTGAGAGGGTTTAGGTCTATCCCCGTGGCACTGTGTATCCTGAGAGGGTTTTCTGGAGATGGCATCACTTTAACAGCTTTGCTTAGCCAAAACAGAAACAAAATAGTTTAGCACATATTTTATAATGCAGTTAGTTCTTACCAAGTGGCTCAACAGTTACTATATAAGAACCCAGTTTAATAAGACTTCAGTTGTTATTTCCTCGTCTTTGAGCTGTTGGTGCAGCTTTTAACTCACCCCACCTCTGTGCAGACATAAGGCATGCGGGTGGACTCCAAGTAAAGGGTTGCTGCATTTGATAAGCCACCTCATTTAATAGCTGCATCTACTGTGTTTAGCTGTTCCTGCTCCTGCTACAGATGGGAATTCAATGATATGATTAAATTTGATAGTATGATAATGTATGGTAATCATGATTAATCAGAAACCCAGAAGCAAGTGGAGGATGTTGGATATTGTGTCGCCTGCATTTTAAACTGCATTTTCTCCTTGCAAGCCTGACAACATTTGACAGCTGGAAGGATCTCCCACCCATTCTCCAGTTACTGCTCAAAAAGATCTGATAAGAGAAAGCGTCCATCACCCTTCCCTACCTTACGTGCTCACAAGTACAAGGCAATGCCACCGTGCTGGAGAACAGTGAGCTCACAAGAGCAAGGCTCTTCTTCTCGGAGTGTGGCAAGTCCTGATTTTCATCTGTGGAGTTCTTGTCAGAAAGAAGTGGATTTGCTGCAGCGGCCTTCTCAGATATGGTTTGTATTAACTGGCATTCAGCAGGTATCCACAAAGCCTCAGTCACCAACACCTGATAGCACATGCCATTGTGCCACACAAGACTCCTTGTGAGGAGCCCAGCAATAAGGCCACTGCTCGAAGACGAAGCCAAGCCTACAAGATCACCTTTCTGAACAGTTTCCATTCCTACTCTGAACAAAGAGCACTACAAAATTAGCCAACAGCCTGCCAACTTAGTCTTTTACTGGCTAACAGAATCAAAGGACTGAAAGAGTGTTAACACCCTAGACCAAGAATCCAGGGATCATTTGGGATTTGTCCACAAAACCAGCAACTGGACTGAAAATAAAATCAACTACGTTGACAAGGCCTCAATGTAACATCCTAAAGAGCTGTAACAATTGGCATTTTATGTTACAATAAGCCTCTGAGGACAAACCAGGACTGAAAACTATACTCAAGGATAAGAAAGGACTTAGCTACTTCTTTGGCTTCACGATTAATGACAAAAATACCAGGGACAGCTTTCGTGCTATTACCAGAAAAAACAAAGACCTCTTGGAGCTGAAATCAAGTCAAACAGAAACAAACAGGATGTGTGGAAAGGAAGGTACACTAGCTATCTATCCCTGTTCTGATGAAAACAAAACAATGTGTTGTGAAATCACAGTTACAGCTCTGACAGAACTCCTACCTGAGATGCTTCCAGCTCCCGCAAGCACTCACCACTTCATAGCAGAGACACTTCACATCCACAACGATAATACTGATTTCAGAATGAACATGAAAAACAGCCAATCTATGATATGGTATTAAGATTTAAAACTATGTATATCTGCAAAACAGAGTTGCAACTTTAAATGACACCAAAATATAAAATAGCCATTAGAAATAATATCTCAAGTCAGGGCTAATAGCTATAGGCAAAACTAAAATTAAGTAACTAATGAATCCAATTTTTAGCCTGAAGTCTAAATCACAAAACACAATAAAGAAGCCCTCAAATGAAAGGACACTGTCAGAAATCCCTTCCAAGGGTAAGGACTGATATAACCAAGGAGCCAGGCCCAAGCGCCCAGAACTAAAGCAATTTCTTTAAAGTTCTTTTCATGGGGCTGGAGAGATAGCTTAGCAGTTAAGGCGTCTGCCTGTAAAGCCAAAGGATCCCAGTTCAACTCTCCAGGACCCATGTAAGCCAGATGTACAAGGAGGGGTGCATGCATCTGGAGTTCATTTGCAGTGGCTGGAGGCCCTGGCACGCCCATTCTCTCTCTCTCTCTCTCTCAAATAAATAAATAAAGTTTTTTTTTTTTAAATTCTTTTCATGTTTAGTTTGTCACTTTGACATTTAAATCTTTGTTCTAAAATCTGTCACTTAGACTTTTTTTAAAATAAATTTTATTTTATTTATTTACTTCAGAGAGACAGACAGAATTGGTGTGTCAGGGCCTCCAGCTGCTGCAAATGAACTCCAGACAAAAGTGCCACCTTGTGTATCAGGCTTACATGGCTCCTGGGGGGTCGAACCTGGGTCCTTTGGCTTTGCAAGCAAGCGCCATCTCTCCGGCCCAAAACTGACTTCTTAAGCAAGCAGTTTACCACTGCCGAAGAGGAGACAACATGCCTTAGCACAAGTCTTTTCAAGATCCCAAAAGCTAGAGCTTCTTTTATCTATCTGCCCTTTTTCTCTTTAGTCAGTGCCACAAAAAGGTTTTTTATAGTGCAGTATGCACCATGTAATCATACTGTGCAGATTCACTTATTATTCTTGAAAACACAAGTACATATCAATTCTCTACACAACCCATTCTATGCAGAGTTTACAGTAACTGAATAGTGAAGCCCATTCTTTGTCTATTTACTTAACAACTACGCACTGGCCCCTTCTGAACATACGCCCCAGGCTACGCCTACACACTGAGCATAGGTTGACTGTGTGCAGAAGTTGATCTGCAGACATTTCACCATATAATTTCACAAGGATGAGTAAACTCACAAATCGACTGGTGGGGGAACAAGGTATGCGCTCTGGGTGAGGCTTTGCCCAGGATACCATCTACCCTCAGAGTGGGAAAACTTCATCTGAAGTGGCTAAGCAGAGGAAAGACAGCCACAATGCGCCTTCTATACTCAAGCTAATTTTCATGAAAACTGGTGCATACTTCCAAATTCAAATCTAGTTTTCTAAGGAAATGCAACAAATCAAACAGACTAGTGTATTTGAAGTTAGACTTCAGTTAAATGTATTATCATTTGTGTTTGTTTGTGTGTGTGTGTGTGTGTGTGTGTGTGTGAGAGAGAGAGAGAGAGGGGGGGGGGGAGAAATGGTGATGACAGTAGTGTTGGGGAGTGGATGCAGGGTCTTGCACATGCCTAGTCAAGTGTTCTATCCCTGAGATCCTCGGCCCTTGGTTTTTTGAAACAGGTTCTCACTGTGTAGCCCAGGCTAACCTCTAACTCAGGATTCTCTTGCCTCAGCCTCCCAAGTGCTAAGATTACAAGTTTATGCCATCATGCCTGGACTGTGAATTATTTTCTGGCTCAAATTTCAGCTTAACACATACTGAACTTCAATTATGGAGAAGCACCAGAACAGAGTCTGTGGTGCACAACGCCAGCAGTAATAAGCTTGGTTAACCTACAACTGACATTATTATTAAAATTTCACTCCAATAAAAATTAGCTTACTGGGGCTGGAGAGATGGCTCAGCAGTTAAGACACTTCTTTGCAAAGCCTAACAACCTGGGTTCAACACCCCAGTACCCACCTAAAAACCAGATGCACAAAGTGGCACATGCATTGGGAGTTCATTTGCAAAGGCTGGAGGCCCTGGTGCACCCATCCTCTCTGCCTGTCTCTCTTCTATCTCTCTCTCTGTGCAAATAAATAAATAAGTTTTAAAAATATTAGCTTAATAGGCTGGAGAGATGGTTTAGTGGTTAAGGTGCTTTCCTGCAAAGCCAAATGACCCAAGTTCTCTTTCCCAGGACCCACATAAAGACAGATGCACAAGGTGGTGCATGTGTCCAGAGTTTACTTGTGGAGGCTGGAGGTCCTGGAGTGCCCATTTTCTTTCTCTCTCTCTCAAATAAATAAATAAATAAATATTTTTTAAAATTAGCTTAAGGATGTAAGTTAAATTTCATTTAATTATGCCCATTTGTGGACTTGCATAGGTAGACCAGATCGTAGTTAAAGGTTTATGATGTTAAATTCGCATTCATAGCAACCCAGTTTAAACTAATAGTAGAAAAAGGAAAAAAAATAATTTTACTTAAAAAATACCTTGCTTAAGTAAAAATGTTAGGAGACAGCATAGAGTTTATTTTTCTCCCAAACAATATTTTCAATCATTTTTTTAAACATAATACCTCTACTGAATTTGACAAAACTGTAAGGGGATGAGGGCTCACGCCTGTAATCCCAGCATTCTGGAGGCTGAGGTGGGAAGCCAGCCAGGAGCTACAGTGGGAGTTCCAGGTCAGCCTGGGCTAGAGTAAGACTAAACACAGAGGGAAAGCACTGCATGTTGTGCTGCTCCAGCACGGCTCACGGCAACTTCAACTCTGCACCTGGTGACCGGGCCCTAAAGACAGCTGCCAACACTGACTGCAGCCAGCGGCTGTCTCGGCACACACCACTGGCCCATGCCCTGCAGGAACTTCCCAATCACAGGCTCAGGATGCACACCATTTCAAAATTCCCCACAAAACTTAAAACTCGCTTAATTTCTCACTTAAATTTTGTTTTATTTTGTTTTTCACTTGCAATATCCTTAAAGTATCATGAGGTGCCTTTTCTTTCTTCTAATAACCAATACAATTCTGTTTGGACTACTAAAAAATAAAAGTGAAAATTATAAGTAACTATTGTAAGTTTACAATGGCAAAGAACTTTTAATAAAAATATCAGATTACATGTAGATTGCTTTATTTCCAAAAACTATGATTGCTTTTTTTTCCATCGTATTTCATCATCATCAAGCAAATTAAATTTGAAAGCAAGACCAACAGTGAATTTAGCACATTCGCTCACAATCCCAAACAAGGTACAAAGTGCTTCCAGTGTTGGGGCTTTGCAGTGGCAGTGGAGAAGCTGTACTCAAGATGGTCTAATGGGTGCACTCACCTCATCTCAAGACAGTGTTCCCATGTCACAAAAAACAACTGATTTTTGATATTTAAAAAGAAGCCAATTTTTAAAAAAATTAACAAAATGTCAGAAGCTGGAGAAGGATCTAAAGAAGGTAACTTCACAAACACAGGACTGTAACCAGAAGGAGCAGCTCCAGACAGCTCCTCATGGCGCACAGGTAATACTGCAGGTCAGGAAAGTATCCATAAAGTACTCTGACCCTTAAACCCACCCTACGTCAGGCACGTGGGGTCCTGACCCAAACCTACTACCAATGCCACAGATACATCATCTGCCTGGATAATAAGTCAACCAGACAATTTAGATACCCCCACCCAAAGGTCAGACTGCCTGCCCAAACTCATACTTTCTCTGGCTTACACACAAATGTCATTCAAATATCATCATCTGGTCCATCTGGGAACCCCCCCAAAAAAATTTTTTTAAAAGAATTTGTGTTCAGAGCTTTAATAGAATCAAGAACAGATTAAAAATCAAGCTGAGAATTCAAAGTAAGTAAATGCACATTCATAGTTAAACACTCTCTTCTGGCTACAGGTGAAGTAGCCCATGAGCACGTGCTTTATTAATCTACCTTCAAGTAGAAACTTTCATTTAAAACATGAAACAAAATGGTGCATTAATGCTAGTAGATTTTTGAAAAACAAGTCTCATTTTTATTTCCAATTTGACATATATACCCACCCATCTATGTGACATGCCTATAAAAGGCACCTTGACTAACAGGGCCATAAAAAAATGAGAACTCATATCATTATGATGAAAGACATTCCACTGATGATCCCTGATCTAACAGTTTTACAGTTAAGGATAATTCCATGCTTAGAAACCCACTGACCAGAAGCTGCTGTCAAACATCTTCCAGTGCAGAGACTCCTGCCAGTACTGGACAAAGCTCATGACAAGCACAGCATCAACACCTTAGTCAAGAGGCTAACAGGAACAGCTGCTACTCACCGGGAATCTCTGGGGACCCACGGCAGGCCTCGGCTGGCTTGGTACTGGCAACAAGGGCACTGCAAGAAAAAACACTTAGTGTTACAGTCCTTTCACAACCAGACCCACTGGAAAGGGAGCACCAGACCAAGGGTGGCATAAAATGTATGCTGCTACATGAATTGTACACGTGGCTACGCAGTTGCTACTTTCAACCATTGCATAAAAGGAGAGGGGAGAGGTGGTTTTTCCCCCAACACATAACAGTATAAGCTGAGTTGGAGTTTTCATAGAGAATTACAACAAAAGAAGATAGTATTCCTCTAAAATAAGAAGACCTAGTTTGAGTAGGGCATGGCCAGGCACTCAGGAGACTGAGTTCAAGGCTAGTCTCAACTACGTAGAGAAACCCTGTTGTTTGCCACATCCCTATTCAGATTAGTCAAGCTATCAAACCCCAGTAACTGACAAACTTAAATCTACATCTTCTAGAATTGTAAGAGGAGGAGGAAGAGGAGGAAAAGAGAAGTAGGCAGAGAAAGCAAATGGCAAGCCATGGGAGCTGAAGAAAACGCTTGTGCACAGAAGTGTGTCCAAGCAAACAAGCCACCATGCTGACAATGCTCATTTCTCCTCCACTCTGCCCCGAGGTGGGTACACTGAGGGCTTACCATTGCATAACTTAAATGGGATGCATTTGTAGCTAAGCATGTTTTAAAATGCAGTTTTATTTATTTTCATGTGTTGGGGGAGGGGCAGCACGCCAGTTCCTCTTGCCCCTGCAAACCAACTCCAGACATATGCATCACTTTTTCTGTTGTGTTCAATTCTTTAGTTCCCACAAAAAGCCAGATGCACAAAGTGGGCACAGGCATCTGGAATTCATTTGCAGTGGCAAGAGACCCTGGCACACCCATTCTTTCTCATGGATGGATGGACAAAGGAACAAACAAATCAACAAATAAATAAATAACTTTTTTCCCAAAAAGAAAAGAAAAGGGCTCTGTGCTAGTGGGCATGTGTACACACACCTTCCCTATGGAGCTTGCAAGTCACATAGGAGGGTGAGGGCCTAAAGGGAATGAATGACTATCCCAAGCTTGGAATAGCCATGACTGCCCGAGACAACACAATGGAGTCACTGAGGAAGGATAAAAAGACCAATAAAGAACATATCATGCATATCCAACCATTTCTCTGCCATACTGAGAGTTCCATATAAGGCAGTACCTTAATCCTAATGCTGACCTCAATACTGACATTATCTAAGGTCACAAGACAGCCTTTTCATTCTCCTGACCTATACATGTCAATATGGGAGAGCCCAAGACCAGTGGCCATCCTGTCATCTCCCACATTCAAAGCACCAACTTCTCCCAACTTTTCAAAGTTTCCACCTTTTGAAATTCCAAGTTCACTGTTCCTGGAACAAACATCCAACCAGACACAGTTTAAGGAGGAAAGGGTTTATTTCAGGATTATAAATTCCAGGGAAAAGAAAGCATCAAAGGTAGAATGAGATGGCTCATTTCCACAGATCTAAGCACAGAGACACCACCTAATGGCCAGCAAATAACAAAACGCAAACAAACACCAAACAGCCAAAGCTCCAGAAGTCTCTCCACACACCTTAGGGCTAGACTTAAGATTCGCCCCAGTGACATTCCTCCTCCCCAACAGGGTTCCACCCACTGGAGATTCAAGGATCAAACCTAAGTCAATGTAGCTGCACATTTAAATCACTACACTCACCATCAGCAGTCCCTGACTTTCTTGCTCTGTCAAGATTCCCTAGTGGAAAGGAATTTTCTCACACAGACTTCGCAGTGAGAGGTTGGGTCTGGTCCTTCCTCAGCCCTGAACCTCATGTCATTTTGCATCACTGACACCATCTTCAGAACTAGGCTTGTGTAGCTGCCAGGACCCTGCTTCCCATCCATAATCCCTGTGGCCACCTCACAAGGACGACCATCTTTCTTTCTACATGGGTCTCGGCACCACCCACTCTCTTCCCACCTCTCCCCCTCTAGGACCCTTACTTTAACAACTATCTTTTTCTCCCATCTCCTTCAGCCAAGGCCCATCATTTTGGGTCCTACTTTCCCTCCACTGCTTTGCGATCAAGCTATCCATGAAACACCCAGCACAAAAGGTATGCTCTGCCTGAAAAACAATGCAACATGGTGATGGTCTCCTCTCCATTCAGGATCTCACCCCTAACTCTGCCCTGATCAGAACAGCCTCTCTCCTACTTCCCACTTACTAGCCTGCTACTCACTGAGAAGACTCCACCTCATGCCAGCAGAAATGCTGGGCCACACTGATTGCCCCTGGTCCTATATCTTAGCTCCCCTGGGTACACAAGTCCTGTCAGGACACCCTTTCCTCTTGCCTCCATCAGTGACATTTTTCCTGCTCAACTAGCTCTTCTGAGTGTGGGAAGTGACTCTCTGACCTTAAAATAAAAACTCCTCAAGTCCTCTCCCCTTGACATCTAAGAACTTTCTGTTTTAGACAACATTATCAAAGAAAGTCAATCAGCATACCCCCTTCCCACTCTGAGCCCATGCCAAGCAGCCTCCTGCCTCTCACCTCACGAGGCACCACCAAAACCCTGAGGCCTTCCTAGAGCCAGGGAAATCCACAGCCTACCCACTAATGAGCTGCAACCTCAGCTTCCTGTCCTACCCCTCAAGCAGCCCTGCCTGACCTCTCTGCTGACCATACTCTAAGGTTGACTATCCCAAGTCTTCCCTCCCACCCCCAAGTCTATATCGCCCTTAGGGTTCCAGATCCTTCGTTGTACAAGCACATCCCAAGTTGTACTGTGAGCTCAGATTCCCAAGTATGAACTCATCCAACAGCCAACCAGTTACTTCCACCTGCACCTATAGTTGGTGTCTCAAACACCCCAACTCAGGTGATGGGCACTCTATCCTTCCAGGTACTCACCACCTGGCATCATTCTTACTCCTTCCCCCATTATTCAATACACCCGCACTACACATAGCCTCTCACTAGTCCCACTGCCACACCAGCATGGGCCCTGTCCTCTGCACCCTGGCTCTTGTCATCACCTCCCAGCCAGACATGTACTTTTCCCTAGATACTCACAGCAGCAAGGTGACCATCTACAATATAAACAGCATCACAGCACTGCTGCTAGTGACAGCCAGAGCCCTTACTGTAGCTTAAACATGAGCAAGACCTTCATCACTTCCTGACTTTTGTCTCCCCACTCAAGCCGTGTTGGTCACTTTTTAATTCTCAAACCCAAGGCACAGCTCACTCTGAATAGTCCCACACACCTGTGCCTATGACCTCTGAGGAACCACCTTGCTACATTCCCAAACTCCTATGGCTCTCTCCTGTCCAGTGAAGCCTGCATCACCCCCTGCAGATGCTCCCCCCTTCCCTGAGCCTACTCTATTCTCCTGCTGCAACGGCATCCAGCCCTATGACAACGCCTACTGCGGTGTCTGCCTCTGTCTGAGAGGAATCAAGGGCATGAGCAGGAAGCTACATGCTCTTTTGCAGTACAGCCACGTCACTACAATGCACAGGCAGGACGGACAACAACTCCTAGCCACTCATTTGCATCAAGGCAGCACGAGCAATTACTAGAACACAACTGCAACTGAGAGAGGCACCAGTCCCTCCCTGCCAGCTCATCATTTATCCCTGAGAGACCCACGAAATAACAACCCAGCCATTTCAACAACACCCTCCACAGTACATCACACTGGGCATGCTCACAGTACCTTCTATTCAGTTTCAAAGGAAGAGAACTGCACTTTGAAGAAATGAACGTGGACATCAAGCTAAACTGTGTCTAAGTGTATGCATCTTCAGAAATGGGAACATAAAATTAGTCAGGTACAGAGGTGGCTCCCCTGAACCCGCCATCAGAGAGAACACACACCTTGAACAGGAGTCACCACAGTCCCCTTGAAGTGTGGGTTGATGTGGATGTTCTTGGGCTGCTGAGGAGTCACAGGAGGAGGTGTAAGCATCATCCTCGGGGTCTCGATCTGGGGGGGCATGTGTACTCCCTGAGGTGGAGAGGGGTGATGCGGATGCTGCAAGGGGAGCAGAGGCTGCAACTGCTGCTGCTGGAATAGGCTTCTGATTGGCTGCTGCTGAGGTGGTGGCGGTGGAGGCGGCGGCTGCGGCTGGGGTGGAGGGATTAACCTTGGTGAGTGAGCCTAAAAACAACCAGAACAGAAATATTCACAGAAATTAACATTTTGGAGGAAAGGAATGGTATATTGACTTTTAAGAGACAAACTTACAGAAACAACTTGCACACCAAACTTGAACTTAGGGTTAACAGGCTACTCTGACTACTCACAAGAGGGCTTCCAGGTTTCTCAGTCCAAGGCAGGGAGGGAAGAAATGGCAGAGCCAAAATATCCAGCATGAATTTTGAAAAAGGCAATTTAGTCCAGTGCCCACAGCAAGCAAACTAACCAGCTGGGGACAGGAAAGAAGCTGTCCTCGGCTGCTGAATATGACCAGCCCTGCTTCTCCTCAAGGAGTTTCGGGCAGCCGAGAGCAGCCGGAGGAACGTGCCAGCAAGCAGAGGCAGAGAGAAAGCCAGGGCTAGAGAGTGCTGCTCTAAAAGGCCAGACAGGGAGCTGCTGCAGGAGGCAGCATCGGGCCCGGCCACAAGAGGAGGAAGCGATAGCACCAAGAACAGACCTATAGCAAAGCCCAGGGGAAAGACATTCTGTATGCTCAACAGGGAGGAAAGGAGGGAGGGAGGAAGGAAGGAAGAGAGGGAGGGAGGGAGGGACGGAAGGAGGGAAGGAGGGAAGGAGGGAAGGAGGAAGGGAGGGAGGGAGGGAAGGAAGGAAGGAAGGAAGGAAGGAAGGAAGGAAGGAAGGAAGGAAGGAGAGAAGGAGAGAGAGCATGCCCACAGGATGGAGAAAGAGGAGGAAGTCAGAAGCAAGAAAAGCACACGTGGCTAAGATGTCCATTTTCCTAAAAGTTCCTGAGGAGGAAATCAACAGCAGCAGCAGCTGAGACATCTGCAGCTCTGCCCAGAGGCCCTGCTGAAGGCGAGCACAGGAGACAGGCAGTAGTCCAAACTCCTGGCTATGCCACACAGTGGGTCATCCTTATTGAGTTCTTTACAAGACCCAACGGCCGGCAGGCAAAGAGCTGCGGTCAGAACGGAGACAATATGCCTCCAAAAGTTTTGCTTTTAATCACTGGTCAAACTGGCCATGTCGTTGCAGAGCAGTCAAACACCCAAACTCCAGCCATCTAACTGAGCTAGCACTTTTCCCTGGGATGATGCCAAGCTGTGGAGGGCTTGAGTTTCAAGGAAAAGATACAATGTCTTTGGTAGGAAGGTGATCGCTCTTGGCAGGATGTCAGGTGGACATGGTAAAAAAGCAAAGGGAAGAAATAGCCCCAGTCCAACGAAAAGAAAGGAGAGCTTTAGAGGAACAATAAGTAGACTTAAATTGTATATGGCTACCCATCCTCAGGAAGGACTTTTCCAAAAAGTATGGAACCAATTAATATGCACACTCTATGCTCCTGGAATCCAGGCTGCATTTTTCTCTGTGCACACAAAGCAAGAACATCACTGACTGGCGACACCCAACATCGACTATAGCGCATCTGAAAATGACAACCACAGGTGGTCACAACATAGCAGCATGAAGACACACAACGAGAAGTCCGAGGCAGTGGAGCAAAACCGTGAAAAGGCGCAGGACAGCACAGAAGGGCAGGGAAGGAAGAAGAAAGGTCCAGCCATTTGCAGGGCAGGTCTCGGGAACCAAACACCTGTGTGCACAGGAGCGGTCTTCCAGATGCCAAACTCTCAGCACCTCCTCCTCTTCAGAGGACTTGCGGCAGGATGCCTGAACCGCAGGTAGTACTTCTACTTCGAGATCTTACCAACTTATATTATGACACCAAAACATTGACAGAGGTTTCAAAAAAAACAGAAATAAATAAAAATAAAATAAAAGCACAACAATTGGGATCCAAGATTGGCACCTCATGGTACAAAGAGAGGGGGAAATGAAGGACTCAGGAACCAGAACCAGATGGACTCCATGACAGGCTTCAGAGTCCTCAATAGGCCTAAGTTTCTGTTTCCCAGCAAGATCTAAGTTTTTATTTTCTGGTAAGGGTGGGTTTAACAGTTACTGGAAACTGATTACGCCATACATTCCTGTAGTCATAGGTAAGTTCAATTCCCCTAGCCCCAGACCACCAACTTTGCCCGCCAAACTCCTAAGCCGATCAGAAGAGTACACTGTTTAAATCAACCAATCATGCACCCATTCCCTTCTTCTATGTTCAAATCCCTATAAAAACCCTACCCTCCCACTACTCGGGACTCTTGTACAGATCTACTGTGTTGGTGAAGTCAAGAGACTGAGCTTAAGACCGAAATAAAGCTCCTTGCCCTTGAAAAAAAAAAAAATAAAAGCACAAATTTAAAACCTGAAGGGGATGGGGAACACACTATGAGTCTTATGTTTCTTCCCAAATATGGACTTTCTAAGGCAAAAGCCATACAATTTACCTCAGGTTGACAAAGAATAGAATCACCACAATTCCTGTTTTTGTTTTAGGGTGTCCCAGAAGACAAGATATTCACTTAAGTTGAAATTACATGCTTTCTTAAGCCATGAAAAAATATTACGAATAGGATAAGAAAATCAAAGCGCCAGTGTTATTTAAGAAAAATTCTACAGGCTGGAGGGATGGCTTAACAGTTAAGATGTTTGCCTGCAAAGCCAAAGGACTCAGGTTCGATTCCCCAGGACCCACGTTAGCCAGATGCACAAGGGGGCGCATTCATCTGGAGTTCGTTGCAGTGGCTGAAGGCCCTGCACACTCTCACTCGCTCTGTGTGTGTGTGTGTGTGTCTAATAAATAAAATTTTTAAAAAATGTAAAGAAAATACCTACAGTGAACTATATAAAGAAAAGTTTTATAAAAAAATCAACTACTGTCTAAATTCTGTATGTGAAAACTAGCTTTACAAAGCCATGCATTTCAGAAAAGAATGCACAAGAGGGAAGAGCAGGTTTGGCTGCAGCCTGGTCATGGCTGGAGGTGGGGTGGGTGGGAGGGGGTCACATTAGCTCTTCCGCCAGTAGTCACTGAAATGTAAGACTACTTGTGTCTACCCAACTACTGAAGGACTGAACTTCCAGGACTGTTCATGAAGTAGCATTACAGATAGAAAACAGCAACTCTAGACACCACCTCTACTGCTTTTCCCTTTGTTCAAACCCAGAAGAGGCGAACATTATTAAGTGTGCCTCTCCCCACAAAAGCATACTGCCAGTGCTTTATGGTTATTAGGTGTTGGAATAAAACCATAGGTTACCACAACAGAAGGCTGTGTAGGAAGCAGGGCGGGCCTGGGATCTTTCATCCTTCCCCTCTCACTGTTCTCTCTTCTCTGGTCTCCCACTCCACGACACATCAGAGCGCCACCTCGCCTTCCTCCCCGCCGGGAACCGTAGCGCCCCTGCTTATGCTGTCGTTCTCTTTCTTCAAATTCAAGCAGTGCGGCCTTGGCTTCTGCTGAAAGCTCTATTTGAAAAGATGCACACATGTTAGATACCTTCACACAGCCCAGACTAGACTCACCGGGATGGGACAGGACAGAATGTATGACAATGAAACTGGGCGGCAAGTTTAGCTTTTTACCTAGCAGAACAAACGTGACACCATCAACCACTCACACCCATGAATGGTTTCTGCTACACTAAGGCTTCCCAGGCAATCATATACAAGCACCATCTAGCTGTCACAAAGCACTTCCCCCTGGGACCGATACACAGAGGAAGCTAAAAGGCAGCAGCTGGTGTCACACTTGACCACCACCCTAACCTGCTAAGTACTGCAAGCCCTGTGCCTTTACCCAGCTCTCCTCCAGTCCCACACAACTCAACCTCGACGAAGCCAGCCAGGGTATGTCACTAACATGCAAACAAACATGGAAAACAAATTCCTAAGAATTCTGATTTGGCAAAGTTATCACTAGAGGTCAAATTATGAAAGGGGATTGCTAAGGACTGGTAAGACCACATACTACTACTTTACTCTCTGTGCGCTGTAAGCATTCTGTGAACATGTCTTACATCCAGTTGGATGCCGGTACCCTCTCAGAGTCAGAAGTCATGCAGGGCAAAGTGCAGGACTACCAACACACAGGAGTATTGGGTAGCCACCCACCCATGTTTCATGTGTACAACCAACATGGCAAGGCCCAAGAAGCTTCCAATGGAGTACTATTCTACACTCCTGAGGGGAAAAATCCATTGACCCAAACAGGGCCCCTTTACCATGTAGTATTTAGCCAGGCTGTGGTAACAGATCTTGTGTTATTAAATACACATTTTCTAAAGACACTGCAATATATGACAGGAACCCTTTTCAGGATTTCTTCTCCAATGAGGGGTAAATGTTACATCAATGGAGTCTACTTGCTACCTTGGACCCTATCCTCCCAAATCCCTTAAAAATACAACTCATTCTCTTGCCATTGTTTCCCTGGTATTCCCTACCCTTCAAATGAATCTAGACCTCATTGGAAAGAAAATTTAATCTCCGTTTAACCAGCACAGACTTTCATTCTATCTTGACTACATGATTGGTTCAGAGACACATTCATGGGGTGAATCAGCAATTATTTTTCTAGTGGTTCTGAGTGTCAAGATTAATTTCACTATCCTCAGTAATAAAATGGTTTCAAATGACATCTTTAATCAGCAAGTAAAAATGCTTTCCTACAATTGAGACAAGCTGTCACAAAAGGTCACCAAAATATGACAGGATGGAAATTACATTTGTAACTTCCACTGAAATGTTAATTTCCCCTTAAGTGTTTTCTGAACTATGTCCAGATTCTAAAGTAAAGAGATGTAGCATAATGTAATGATGTTTTATTCTGCATTGTCCCCTTCTTAAATATTAAAAACATATTTGCATGCAAATAATTATATAGTAGGTGGAAATGAGTAAGAACTTAGGAAATACACAGTTTGGTGCAAAAAAAAATCAAATGACAGTCACAAGATAACTGAACAAGAGACTTTTAAAAGCTTGCAATGGTCACAGTACGAACAGTATTGTGGTTACTGGCACTAACAAGCTCCAACTGTCACGAAGTAAAAATGTGTATCCCATAGACCCATTGCCTTAAATGACGTTAACTAAGGATGTTAGTCCAAGTGAAGAGTGTATAGGAAATGTGAACAGGTTCTTTAAGCTAATGCAATAAAAATAATTTAACAAACTGTATGTGCCAGTGAGATTTAGCCTAACACAAAACTCAAAAGTGTATTCACAGTAAATAAGCAGCCTGCCTAAAAAATGCTGCCTTTCACTTACAGCTCACGCTGCCTTCAAAGGCCACCTGAAATCAAGACTGCTTCCTAGGGCAAAAGGACCCAAAGCTTCAAACTTCGGGGATCACCCTAAGGGAAACTGGTCAACAGCATCCCATCTGTACAGCCAGCTGCTAACATTCTACTTCTTGTGGAAAGAATGCTTCCTCTGCACACGTATGTTCTAGAAAACCTGCCCAGCTGGGTTCCCTGTGAGAATTACCGCTTACATCTGTGACATCCTTTGCCTGAAAGGAACTCATGGCTCTTAAGATGTAATGGTGTGTGTCTACAGGAACATGGAGAAAATAATCACTCAAATCTTTTTCTGTAAGGCCTAACTGTAAGAACCCTGGATGAGAAAAGGCTAACAAATTAAGATTGTAACTTAGGTCAAAGTCTAAACTACTTTTAATTCAATCTGCTCTAGAAGCACAAACAATTGTGTTTCAGGTTAATTAATAGTCAAGACTGTCACATACATGAATTAGTAATTTTCATATTTAGGGTGTTCTTATGTGTTTCAATGAGAAAAAAGACTGAAAGTAATCAAGCTTAGCGATTAAGGCACCTGCCTGTGTAGCCTAAGGACTCATGTTTGACTCTCCAGGTCCCATGTAAGCCAGAAGCACAGTGACACAAGCACACATGAGCACAAGGGGGCACACGGGTCCACAGTTTGACGGCAGTGGCTGAAGACCCTAGAGTGCCAATTCTGTCTGTCTGTCTGTCTGTCACACACACACAAAAGGCCAGTCTGTTGAGCTTGCCTTAAAAGGAGGGGGAGGGAAATGCACGTTGAAGAGATGGTGCAGTGGTTAAGGCACTTGCCTGTAAAGCCTAACAACCAGGTTCAATTACGCTGTACCCACATAAAGCCAGATGCACAAAGTGAAACATGCATCTGGAGTTCCATTTTCAGTGACTAGAGGCCCAGGCCGATATAGGCGTGTGCACACGCTCTCTTCCCCTTGCAAATAAATAACTAAAAATTTCAAAAAAAAAAAAAAAGAAAAAAAAGCAGGGGGAATACCAGAACATTGTTTGATCGTGTTTTAGTGCAAGTGTATGTGTGTGTACAAGTGCACCAGTGCCTGTCTCCACCCCCGCCCCCAGCACTGGGGTTACACATGCACGCCACCACCAAAGGCTTTTTTAAAGGGGAAGGGGGATCTGGGAACTGAACTCTGGTCCTCATGCTTGCAAAGCAAACAGTTTTTTGCCTGAACTATCTCCCCAGCCCTGGCTCTTCTTTTTTAAAAATAAAACGGCCTCAACATTAATCAAGGCTATCACTAAGGGAAAAAGGTTTTACTTGTAATCAAACTGATAAAATTTATCCAAAAATATGCATCACAGAGGACAATATATGTACTACAGTAGCAAAACACGTAAATCTCAGTGCCAAATGCAGGGAAATGGCCTTATACAATGCAGAAAGAGCAATGACTGCTACGTAGATCCCAAGACTGCTGTTTCCATCACCAGGCAGCCGCAGATAAGCCGTCAGGAGACAGCATGCACATTCCCAGCCATCCAGGTTGGCCCCATCCCCTTCTGTTTCTGTAGGTCTTCTCCTGCCTGGAAGGTGCTTGCGTTACCAGGAGTTCACTTTCCAGAAGCCACCCTGTGACAGGGGAAAGCATGCTTTCCATACTGGGAATAAACCCTAGCTTTCAGGTCACTGGAAAACTGGTTTCCAAATATTTTCTTAAATTAGGACTCACAAATGTGGAGCAGAAAAAGACACTTTTAACATCATTTTGATTTGTTCAAATACCTAGCAAAACTACCTCATTCTCCACAGATACATGTATCCTTTGCAATGTCCAAAAAGACAGTAAGTATCCCGGTTGTTTATGCTTTCACCTACTCCGCCTTCAGAACCTTAGAATTCCATGGGTGCCGCCTGCTCATAACCAACCCATTAGCCTTTTGTCTCTGGATAATATGGATATAAAAAAATCTCCAAGCCGGGCGTGGTGGCGCACGCCTTTAATCCCAGCACTGGGGAGGCAGAGGTAGGAGAATCACCGAGTTCAAGGCCACCCTGAGACTACATAGTGAATTCCAGGTCAGCCTGGGCTACAGTGAGACCCTACCTCAAAAAGCTAAAAAAAGAGAAGACTCCAGGTTTCTCCTTGAAAATTAAAAAAGAAGTGATACAATTCTCTAAATACAAGAAAGTATAAATAATTCTGAAAGAAGGAAAGGAAGCAGAAGTCCTGAGCAGAGAAGGAAGGGACTCGAGCAGGTTAGAGGTTCGAGAACAATGCTCACAGTACAAGACAGAGTTAGGATGAACAGGGCAGCAGGCATGGTAGAAAAGCAGCACGGATTAGGGAACCACCAAGTCCAGAGGTCATTCAGCCACTACAGTGAAAGGGTCCCTTTCTAGAGTTGGCTGTCAAGTAATTTAATGTCCTCAGACCTCCTAGCTACCCATGTGAGCTGTTACTATGCATTTTACTTCAGGTTTTACAACTTACGCATAAAAGCCATGGCCAGACCACATGGTCAGGCCCAAGAAGAGAGCAATGGCTCATCAGCCCCCACTCCCATCAGTGCCCACCCCAACTTAGGATGGCGCCTCCACTACGAAGCACTTGCCTCTCACGTGTTGCCACAACCCCTCCCCCAGTGCAGGGATCTCACCGATATCCCAGCAGAGACCAGGATGTCTTTGGTTCAGTTTCTTTTGCTATGTGACCAAATGCTTCCTGTTTTAAGCCTTTGTTCTATCTCCTTTAACCCAAGGCCAACTTCAGGTACAACTCCTTAGAAACAAAGTAAGTCTATCTCTGAGGAATATGGTTTCAAATCACCTGACAACTTCATAAAGACAACAGGTCAGGGCAACCTTGAGCCAAGAGGTGGAAAGGGCACTACAGGCAAATAGTGAACCCCATCTAATATAGAGTGTAATGAGAAGGAGAGCTAGTGTCTTGGGGACTTAGTGTCAGCTGGAAAATCTGCACTCACTCCTAAAGACACATGCTCCTGCTCATGGTCTTTAAAACAGACCCAGGTTTTAAAAGTAATAAAAGGGACTGGAGAGATAGTTTAAGAGGTTGAGGCCCTTGCCAGCAAAGCCTAAGGACCCAGGTTGAATTCCACATTACACACGTAAACCAGATGCCTAAAGGGGCACATACATCTGGAGTTCATTTGCAGTGGCTGGAGGCCTTGGTTTGTCCATTCTCTTTCTCTCAAATAAGTAATAAATAAAATATTAGAAGTAATAAAGGTATGGACTGAGGGTGTGGCTCTAGCATGCCTGAAACCTTGGGTTCCATCCTCAGCCCTCACAACACCACCAAACTTTAATATTAAAGCTCCAATTTTAATTATTTTGACTTTTTTAAATCTAGACCAAGAAAGAAGAGCAGGTATAGCCCCATGTTCTATGACCCTTGTCCTTTCCTTTAAGAGACCACAGCCCATGTTCTGTACCTCCAAGTTCCAAACAGCAGCACCTAGAGTACACTGGAAACCCATCCTTCTGGGAGTATACTGCAAATCCTGTATTTTAACAAAGTCCCTACGGTGAGTCTGCCACTCACTCAAGTGTGAGATGCACTGCTAAGTGGGGAAGGACACGGGCTGCACAGAGGCCACTCATGTAAGTCAGCAGCACTGTGGTAGTCTGTAGTACTGAAGGAGCAAGGTTCAGAGAAGAGCCAGCGTCCCCACCCCACCATCTCAGGACCATCCAGGAACACAGGATATGTAGGAGAGTGGCTCTAGGCCACAGACTCCATATGAACAACTACTGAAAAGAAACAATTTTCAATACTTTTTAAATCTTTATTATTTTATTTTAGTGAGAGAGAATTGGCTACCAGTGTCTCAGCCACTGCAACTGGACTCCAGATACTTGTGTCACCTGGTGGGCATGTGCAATCTTGCACTTGCCTCACCTTTGTGTGTCTGGCTTATGTGGGATCTGGAAAGTCAAACATAGGTCCTTAGGCTTCACAGGCAAGTGCCTTAACCACTAAGCCATCTCTCCAGCCCCAATCTTCCAACATTTATAGCTGACACTGTTAATCCAGATGGCCATCTGGCAGCTAGAGCACCCCCCTCCCACAGACCACAACCCTCTGCACAACAGCCAGTCACCCACAGCCACCTTCTCTTCCTGTGTGATTGATCAATCGTCACAGTACCATGGAGAGATCTGAAATGGGAGTGAAGAAGGTTGGGAGGTGGGAGAAAAAAGTTACCCAAAGTTTCTGGAATGTTCCTTCTCTCTCTGGTTACATCTGAGAGTCTAATAATTGTTCCTTCTTTCCTTTCAGTTTTAAAACGTAGTCGCCCGGATTCTTCATCATCATCATCTTCTTCATCAGATTCTTCTTTAATATCCTTCTGGAGTTCAAGAGTTTCCATACCTCCCTACATGGTAGACAGACAAGGCAAACAGTGAGGAGCGAATCCAAACTCACATAAACTTAATTTTAAATAGTACTAAAACAGTTTAAACTGTTTAACGTAAGATGTATGGACACTTTTAAGGTCTTGGCAAAAGGTCAAAAGAAACACTAAGTTCACTAGAAGAAAAGTATTTTTTTTTTCATTTTCAAAGTAGGGTCTCACTCTGGCCCAGGCTGACCTGGAATTCAATATGTAGTCTCAGGGTGGCCTTGAACTCATGGCAATCCTCCTACCTCTGTCTCCAGAGTACTGGGATTAAAAGTGTTTGCCACCATGCCCGGCAAGAAAAAGTATTTTAATGTTAAAAATAAACCTATTGGGCTGCAGAGATGGCTCAGTGGTTAAGGCACTTGCCTGTGAAGCCTAAGAACTCATGTTTGACTCTCCAGGTTCCACGCAAGTCAGACGCACAGTGATGCAAGTGCACAACGCCACATATGTGCACAAGGGGGCGCAGGCATCTAGAGTTCATTTATGGCAGCTGAAGGCCCTGGCGCACCCATCCTCATGCACTCTCTCTGCCTCTTCCTCTCTCTCAAATAATATATAAACTTACTGTTCGAAAGAGCCAACTTCCTGCATGTAATTAATACGTGTCCTACACACTGCTGCTGTTTACTCCAGAGAGCACAGACACAAGTTCACTTGCTGGAGGAAGACCACAGCACAATTCATGTAACAGCAATATAATCTCAGTAAGTATCATCCACACTGACCGTGGAGTTCAGGAGTTTATTAGTCAAAATCCACTTGGGAACTCAGGTGGCACACTCCTTCCAGCCACACAGACTCAGAAGTCAAGCTGTCCCAGCCAGCTTTGGGTCTGTTGCTGCTCCATTTTTCCTCTAATCAAGACCACCCTTTACCTCCCCACACCCTAAGCTTCACTCACTGTCTAGAGCTCATCCGCCACTTAGGGCTGAGATCTACAGAGAGAAAAATCACTTTTCTTCCATCACTTACCAGTATTCCTCACACTTTACCCCAAGCTATAAAGTATTTTCTCCATAGACAGTCCATGTCAAGTGTCACATAAACTTCTGTGGACCTGGGTTACCTGCTGATTACAAGGTTCATTTAAACACTTTCTGTCAATATAATAAAATAAAGGGGTTGAGGATCTAGCTCAATGTTAGAGTGTGCCGCCTGCCTAGCAAGTACAAGGCCCTGGGCTCAGTCTCCAGCACCAAATTAGAACTCACATGGGCAAAGTAAAATGAAGACTGTGAACTGTAGCCTCACTTTCAGTCTAATGACTGTGGACTTGGCATATTCTGAGGTTCAATGTGCTGGAGAATTCTGAGCACCACAACCTTATATTCTTGTTGGTTTGAAACTATTATTTCTGTACTACTCAACCTGAACTCAGTGATGCCTGAAATGAGCTTAAAGACACCTATACCACAAAACATCTGCATTCCACCTCTACATGCTCTAGCAGCTGCTGTATATTTACACAGTGAAGTCCCATTAAAAAGCAGGTTCTAGGGCTGAAGAGATGGCTTACCAATTACGGCTCTTGCCTGCACAGCCAAAGGACCCAGGTTCAATTCCCCAGGATCCACATAAGCCAGTTACACAAAGTGGCACAGGCATCTGGAGTTTCTTTGAAGTGGCTGGAGGTCCTGGTGCACCCATTCTCTCCCTATCTCCCCTCTCTTTTCCCCTCTGTCTGTCTGTCTGTCTCTCTCTCACACACACATACACACACACAAATACTAAAAAAAAAAAAAAAAAAAAAAAAAAAAAAAAGTAGGTTCTAGGGGCTAGGAAGACAGCTCAGTTGATAAGCAGTTGCTGTGTGCGAACACTGGACTTTAGCTCCCTGGTGGGGTATCCTATTTTCCAAAATCTGCCAAGGAGTTGAGACTGGCTGGACAGCAAACCCTAGGGATCCATTTGTCTCTATCCCAAGGAGTAAACTTACAAGTGCAAGATACCAAGCTCAGCATTTTGAAAGTAAACTCCAGGGTCAAACTCAGTCCTAGCAAGCACTTTACTGATTGATCTATCTTGCTAATCCTACAGTAGTCATTTTAAACCCAGTTATCAATTGCAATTACAGCTCAAACACTTCCCAAGTAAGTTCAATGTAAAACACAATACTCCTAAAATGTACATTATCTGTTTTTCATAAAAATCACCAAAATAGAACTCTATAGGACAGTAGGAGTTGAAAATTGTTTTCTTAAAACAAAACTGCAAAGCCAATATCGTGGGGCATGCCTTTATACCCAGCTCTGGTAGACTGAAGTAGGAAAACTGATGCCAGCCTGGTTTACAGAATGAGTTCCAGATTAACCTGGGCTGAGTGAGACTCTATTTTAAAAACAGTTTTGCTGGGCGTGGTGGTGCATGCCTTTAATCCCAGCACTCAGGAGGCATAGGTAGGAGGATCACCGTGAGTTTGAGGCCAGCCTGAGACTACATAGTGAATTCCAGGTCAGCCTGGACCAGAGTGAGACCCTACCTCGAAAAACTGAAAAAGAAAATAATAAAAACAGTTTTAAAAAATAATATGGTATAGCAGGGCATGGTGGCGCACGCCTTTATTCCCAGCACTCAGGAGGCAAAGGTAGGAGGATCAACGTGAGTTCAAGGCCACCCTGAGACTCCATAGTGAATTCCAGGTCAGCCTGGGCCTAGAGTGAGACCCTACCTCGGAAAAAAAAAATAATGTGTGTGTGTGTGTGTGTACATATATATATATATATATATATATATATGAAAGAAAAATAAACAAACTATGGTGTCATCATCATCCTTGTCAGACTTCACAGTTTCAGCCTTTGGTACACTGGCAGTCTTTGAATACACCACCTCAGTAATTCCAAATTCATCTTCTTCCTCACCACCAAGATTCCTCCTCTGGTTCCTTCAACCATTTAAATGGCTCTGCTTTGACATGAATCTCTGGCAAGTTCTTCCGAGATGAATTTCCTTAAGACCAATGATGAGCTCTTTCTAGAAAAGGCCTGTGTCACACATCTATCTGCAAGACGTGTGCAGTCATGGAGATGAGATGAGCTGGATGCTTTGCTACCACACTCCAAACCATGAAGAAGGTACCACTGAGCTTTTTGTTGTGACAAAATCTTAGGAAATGGCGTCTTTAGAATATATTATTTATTTATTCATTTGCAAGCAGAGAGCCACTGCAAACGAACTCCAAATGCATGTGCCACTTTGTGCATCTGCCTTTACATGGGTACTGAGGAATCAAACCCAGATCATTAGGCTTTGCAGGCAAGCACTGTAACCACTGAACCATCCTTCCAGCCCCCAGCACCTATATTTCTTAATTTGCTCTCTAATCTTATCATTAAAGAGAACTTCCGTCCATACAAGAGGGCCATGCCTTTTATATTTAGTCTTTTTGCTTCGGCAACAATTTCTTTGTTGGATGAGTCAATGATGTCCTCTTTCTTTTTCTTAACAAAATCCAACAGGATATTAACAGGTTCTTCCACCATTCCTTCTAAAACGTCCCTGAGGGTCAGAACGTTTGCACAGTCACTGGTTTCATCCACTCTGCACCTCTGAGCTTCCTCAGTTGTCTATCATGGCCCCAACTACCTCCGCCTCTTCTTCCACAGCATGTGTAGGAGGATTGATCTCATTTGGTGGTGAAGGTGGTAGTGTCTCACTGCTGGGGATACTAAGCTGTTTTCCTTGCCTTTACCCATGCTCTTTTCCTGTACCACTGTCACTGTTCTCAGGTGGGTTTTTGAGAATGAATGTACAGAGTTTATGATGTGTGTCAAGCATGCCTCAGTAACCACAAGCTTTACAAGAATTGCCTACTTTTGCTTCTTTGTGCTGACAAGCAGATCTGTTTCAGAATTCTCACACTTAGGACTATATATATATATATATATATATATATGTGTGTGTGTATATGTGTATATGTGTGTATGTGTGTGTGTGTGTGTGTGTGTGTGTATATATACATATTTTTTAAATGAATCCATCCAACATGCCTTGCACCTAATTCACCTCATGAGATCCACTGACAATGTAACAGTCATTCTTAACATCAAACTGGGTCTGTCCTCTAAGATTATGTCTCTGTGAGGTTCTCATGTGGGAGAGAAGTACATGCTCTAGGGGTGACGTGAGGCTCTGGTGGGAAAGAAGCCCACGCTGTAGGGTTACGTGTCTGTGAAGTTCCAGAGGTTCTAGTGTAGGAAAGAGCTGACTTAGGGTGGGGGAATGACAAGTGCTGACTTCTGGTGAGTCAAGATTGAGCAGGAAGTAGTAGTTTAGAGTAATGAGACTGTCCTTTTCCAATAGTAGTGAGGCAGGTTAGAACAGTAGGGACAATTAAGGGGATGTGGGAAAGGAAGAAGCACTCACTGGAGTCTGACTAAAGCCTCTCAACAGCTGAAAAAGTAAGAATTCTAGTACAATATTTAGTGTAAAGGTGGCCTCAAAAGAGACTATATTCCTTTCATACAGACATCTTCAAATAAGAATGTTGAAACAACATCAGCATGCTCAAGGCCTGAGCTGACACGTTAAGTATGACCTTCATCCTCTCCCAGAATGCCTGCGCATCTCACAAATAAGACTACTAACTGGAAACAATGAAAATACCTGACTCCTGTGCAGCCCAGATGATAAAGGGTGTTTCTTTAACAACTATAACCCATCCAATGCGTCCAAGAACTGCCCATGATTTCCTTTAGGTTCAAAGAAAGAGCTTCAAATTGCCAAATCATACCCACAGCTGTTAAAGACAAGGAGGCAGGAAGCTGGGCGCTCTCAGATGCCCAAACCAGTGCTGCTTACTGCATGTCTTTCCCTTTCCTCAAGGGCCTCTCTTTCTATTAATCCACACCCACCCCTAACACCCTTAAATCTATGCTAAATTTAATCAACTCCAGCTCTCCTTCACACTGGCTAAAAATTTTTTTTTTAAAAAAGGGGTTTTATTTTTTAGAGAGAGAGAGAATTGGCATGCCAAGGCCTAAGCCACTACAATCGAACTCCAGGCACTTGCACCACCTACTGGGCATGTGCAACTTTGCACTTGCCTCGCCTCTGTGTGTCTGGCTTATATGGGACCTGGAGAGTTGAACATGGGTCCTTAGGCTTCACACGCAAGTGCCTTAACCACTAAGCCTTCTCTCCAGTCAGTCCTAAACTTATTTACTTGAGAGAGAAAGAAAGGGGAAGAGAGAGATAGAGGGAGAGAGGGGAACAGAGACAGAGTGAGTGCCATGGCCTCTAGCCACTGCAAATGAACTCCAGTCTTTATACAGGTACAGAGGAATTAAACCTCAGTCCTTTGGCTTTGCAGGCAAATGCCTTAATCACTAAGCCAGCTATCTCTCCAACCCTGATTTTTTTTTTTCTCTTTGCTTGGATCTATGAAAAGGGGCCAGTCTCTTCCACCATTATGGAATGTCCTCTGGATCTGTACGCCTGAAATAAATCCCTTCCTCCCATAAACTGTGTCTTTCTGTAGGTTCATCCCAGTAATACGGAGCTGATTACAACACTGTCAAAGCCTAACAGCCTGGATTTGATTCCCCAGTACACACGTAAAGCCAGATGCGCAAACCATCTGGAGCTCATTTGCAGTGACAAAAGCCCTGGTGTGCCCATTCTTTCTTCCTCCTTCTTTTTGTTTGTAAATAGATAAGTAAATAGAAATAAAATATTGAAAGAAGAAAACGAAACTCCAGCGTCGTTTGAGTAGAAATATTTGAAAAGAACTCAGGCTGCTGCAGCTAGCAGTGCGGGGTGGTGGCTCTGGCTCATGCCCCACAGCCAGTGACAGCAGAATGGTGACCTGGGTGCATGCATGCATAACTTACTGCATATATGAGGTCTAATGATCTGTCCTGAAATGTAAACTGCTACAATTTTTTGATGCAAAGATTAAAAAAAAAAAAAAACAGCTCTTGTTTCTTCCTCTACACATGCCAAAAGTCTAAATTAGCAGTCCCTTTAAATGATGTCACAAGGCAAGAGTGTACCTGGCACTAATATGGCTACATAATTAGAAAGGAGTCTCTATAATCAGATCTTTCCAATTTGTTTCCAGTATACTGATCTCTTTATAATAACCAACAAAGAATATGAAATAGCCATGTGTGGTGGTGCACGCCTTTAATCCCAGCATCAGGAGGCAGAGGTAGGAGGAATGTCGTGAGTTCAAGGCCACCCTGAGATTACATAATGAATTCCATGTCAGCCTGAGCTACAATCAGACCCTACCTCAGAAAACCAAAAAAAAAAAAAAAAGAACTTAGGTGGAATGGGCAGCTTCATGTGGTGCCATTTCAACAGTGATTTCAGTCTGCATTACTTTCCAAGGATGTCACCATCTCTAAACAAGAAATAATCCTTGGGCTGGAAGGATGGCTTAGCGGTTAAGGCATTTTCCTGCAAAGCCAAAGGACCCAGGTTTGATTCCCTAGGACCCACGTTAGCCACATGCACAAGGGGGCGCAGCGTCTGGAGTTCGTTTGCAGTACCTGGAGACCCTGGTGCGCCCATTCTCTCTCTCTCCCCCCTCCCCCTCTTTCTCTGTCAAATAAATAAATATAAAATATTTTTTTAAAAAAAGAAACAAAGAAATAATCCTTGTCATCTAGAACTGTACTTTGGTACCTCTATATTCCAGAACTTTATCTCCAATTTTCCCACTAACTGGATCAATCTCTCTACCCTTTCCTTTACAGCCTAGTCCCACACTTACTACTGTGGCTTGTAATACTTTTCCTTGAGATTTTTCTGGAAGCATAATGGCACTTTTGGTTATAGTTTCAGCTGCACTCCTTTCAGCCAACACTGTCAAAGAGCAGAAGAACTTTCTAAAGCTTGTCCTGCTATGACTCTCATGGCTGCAGCTTGTACTCGGCTCTGGAGCCACCACTGCAAGGAGAGACCTGCCAATGCCCCAGCCCTGGCCATATAGCAAGAGAGAAAGCCTTTTATTCATTCATTTATTTACTAATTGGTTTTTCAAGGTAGAGTCTTACTCTAGCCTAGCCTGACCTGGAATTCACTATGAAATCATCTCAGGCTGCCTCGAAGTCATGGTGATCTTCCTACCTCGGGCTCTCGAGTGCTGGGATGAAAATTTACGTGGGTTCTATTTATTTCCAGGGCTACAAGCAAACAACCTGTACATGTATCTTTGAACCTGTATTGGGTTAATTACTTCAGATAAATTCATTAAAGCAGATGAGTAGAGGTATGGATGATATGCTTTACGGCTGCTAAGAGACTGTCAAGGACAATGAGAGTTGACTTCACCCTTGGAAGCCAACAAGCAGCCGTCGGGGAGTCAGGAGGGCTGTGAGAAGACTGGGACACCCGGCCAGGCTGGGATGAGGGATTAGTGTCCACACCAGCAAAAGCAATTCCCAGCTTCCAGGGTCCCTACCCACGCCCACACCCACCGCCCGGGCCATGTGACCTGGCCCACAGGAAGATGTGATTCAGGATGGACTCCTGCCTGAAGAGCATCCAGATCCTAACAAGATGGCCCTAGGCCTGAAGCTGCACTTTTAAAGCCACTGGCTACACACGTATGCCTGTGCAGATGAAACAACAGAGAGTGGATGGGGATCTGCTCACAAAATAGGCAAAAACCTAAAGAATCCCTGGAAATTGTCTTCTGGTATTTAGAACTATACCTACCAACAAGTTTAAGTTTTGCTAATATAAAAAGTTATACTTCTAAATTTGGCTAACTTTTATCTTGCAGAATATATTCTTGTGTGCTTATAACTACTTGCTTATCCCATTTACTTTCTCATCTGTCCTTTTTACATCACTCATTTGTCTACACTGAACATAGTACACATTGACTATCAAGTCTTATATCCTAGTGGCTTACAGTAGCTTCGTGTAGAAAATATTAGTAGGCCTTTTCTGAGCTTTGTTTATTTTCACAGATTCTCTTTTTCATAAAAGGCTTGAATCTACCTCCAGGAGACTTGCTACACATTGTCACTAGTTATCTCTTAAACAATAAAACCCCAATTTTAGCTACCCCCTGCCACCTAACTGAAACACACCATCCTCCAGCTTGCTCTGCTGTCAGGCTGACAGTGGCTGACCAAATTATTAACAATGTCTATGAGAAGGACATGAGAATTCTTTTTTAAAATATTTTACTTTACTTATTCATTTGAGAGAGGAAGGAAGAGACAGAGAGAGAGAGACAGAGAGCGAGTATGTGGGTGCACAAGAGCCCCGAGCCACTGCAAACGAACTCCAGACACATGCACCACCATGTGCATCTGGCTTATGTAGGTACTGGGGAGTCAAACCTGAGTCCTTAGGCTCTGCAGGCAAGCACCTTAACCACTCAGCCATTTCTCCAGGCCCGTATATGAGAATTCTGACCACCCCCACGTGTCCCATACTTGTCTGCTCTCCTTCCTATAACCTCCTGACAGGAGCGCAGTCTGGAATACCACTGTGCAAGGCTGGGAACCTGACTAATGGTAGACCACCAGCAGTCTCCCAATGTCATCCAAAAAGCAGTAAGTACTTGGTGGGTTGTTTTTATTTTGTAGATAAGTCTAATGCTAACACACTATGGCTAACAAGTTTTCCACCAATGTTTAAGGTTTGGGGTAAGAAGGGACATGTGTACATGTGGATTTGTGAACACTAAAATTTCCACTAAGATACCCCATACTGATGTAAGGAGTAATACAATCTGTCTGAAGTGTTCTACCACAATGACTTAAAGTCAACACTTTTTTAAGGCCAGATATAATTGGCCCTCAGGTGAAAAGCCTAACAACTCCAGTTCCATTCCCCAGTACCCACTTAAAGCCAGATACACAAAGAGGAACATCCATCTTGAGTTCATTTGCAGTGGCTAGAGGCCCTAGCACACACATTCTTTCTGTCTTCTATCTCTCTCTGCTTGCGAATTAATTAATTAATTAATTTTTGGTTTTTCAAGGTAGGGTCTTGCTCTAGCCCAAGCTGACCTGGAATTCACTATGTCGTCTCAGGGTGGCCTCAAACTCAAGGCAATCTTCCTACCTCTGCCTCCCAAGTGCTGGGATTAAAGGTGTGTGCCACCACATCCATCAAATAAAATATTTTTTTAAAAAGACTGCACAAGATGAGAAATCAAATTTTCCTTCAGGAGGGGGAGAAAGAGCACAAGCAGAAAACCCTTTTGCCTCTTTGCAACTAGCACTGCAGAAAAATGCTCAAGCTAAGAAACAACCTGGGCAGTCACCACTGGCTTCCCCGTATCTCTTCTGAGAAAAAAGTTAAATGATATTCAAGAAAACTACGGAAGAAAAGGCATTTATAAATTTTAAGAAAGACAGCAAGTCCCAGGACTGAGCCAAGGTTTTTTGGCCTTTGGGCTTGGTCGCAAGGCCAGTTCTCAGTGAGAATAGCTCAAAACTCACCCAAGACCTACTAGCTCTTCCACACAGCCTCAAGGACATTGGCCCTCCCACATCTGGGACTCTCCTGGGTTTTCTAGTTTTACACCCTAGGGATCTTCAGGGCCTTCTTTCTCCCTGTGCTGGACTTTAAGACCTGTAAGGACAGGACTCTGGCTTCATCATCCTTCTTAAACACCGACATACAGGGATGTTCCTATCTCCAAGTAATGGTCCAAGCTGGCTAACACTGACTAATCAAAAATAACTACAACACTGCTTTCAAACCACTCACATCACATTTTTGAGATAGCCCCAAAATCGCTTAAGTACCGCCACTCAAAGGAAACACCCTATTCCAAGCCAGAACTCACTAGTGCTAAGTTGAGAGGCCTCAGGTTTTTTCCTACACTTGCAGCTCAAAGAGATGGAGATGCATCAAGTTCCCACTAATAGTAGACAGATGCCCATTCAATCTGAAGAAAAACAGAAACCCAGGAGACTTCCGCGTGTTGGGCAGGTACCTCTCAGGCCTCAGGAGTAATCTCATCTAAGTCATCTTCAGCCACACCGTCTTCCTGCACCGGCAGCCCTCGTTGCCCAACATAAGCCCACAAGAATTCTTCATCCCAACACCATTAAAGAGAAGAAACAGTTTTCTCACACATCGTTAGGGTGCTGGTGTGTAAGCACTTTCATCAACATCTCAAACGTCACTGCACAGCAGCTGATGGGCACAAAGCCGGGGCTGCTCCTCTGCAGTCAGGCAAACAAAGCAACATCCTAGGCCTGAGGTGGCAGTGGCCACGCGGCAAATGCAAGCTCCCGGTTCTATGGCTCTTCTCCCTTGCACCTAGAGGACCCAACCTCCAGGTAATAAGAGACCACCAAGTGTCGGTACTCCCTCCCACAGTGCTTTCCAAAACCACTACGTGATTTTTACGTGATTTCCTGCATCAGGCCTGTCCCTTGAGTGAGAAGGTGACTCTGAATTTTGCATGAGATAGAAGGGACGCATGGAATAGGCAGACAAGTGTCTTTCAGAGCTGGAAGAAAGCAGGCAAGCTGGCTACAGATTACCACACTACCAAAGAAAAGGGGGCTGCTCCTGGTATTACTGGGAGCAGCAGGAGCTGATCCTACTTAGCACAGGTGAGCTACTAAGTGTCCAGGCCACTTGCTACACAAATGACAGTCAAGTGGTGACAGGCAGGCAGCTCTGGAAAGTGAGTCACCTACAGACCCTGACAACCTATGGTGAAGTACTGAAAAGATTCATCTATACCTGCAAGAAATCAGCTGACTCCAAGTGAGCAAACAGCCTCAGAATCCACAACTGCATTCTACTTTCCAAAAGAAACTGTTAACGTCCCATCAAAAAGGACAACAGCCAGTACCCTTGACTCACTGGCAGGAGAACAGTCAGACTTCAAACAAGGCCAGAGATATTGTAATCATTTGTGCCCCTATCCAATAGGGCAATACTGTACAAAAATGATAAATCTAGCCGGGCGTGGTGGCGCACGCCTTTAATCCCAGCACTAGGGAGGCAGAGGTAGGAGGATCACTGTGAGTTCGAGGCCACCCTGAGACTCCACAGTGAATTCCAGGTCAGCCTGGGCTAGAGTGAGACCCTACCTCAGAAAACCAAAAACAAAAAAAAAGCTAAATCTGGCCATGTTTTTACAAAATGTATTATGAAATTTCAATCGATTTTATAGGTCCTAAGTACAATGACTATACTTACGTGTCAGCAACAAATTACTTTCTACTGTTCTGTGGACTACTCAGCAATACACATCCATTACCACCACCAGAGCACAGGCTTTAAAATCAAAGCACAAGTAACTCTCCAAATGGAACTCACAGAGTTCACTGTAAGCTCCTTGGAGCACTACAACTTTGAAAGATGGCTGCACTTATATGGCCAGTTCTCTCAGCATCACACGTGACAGTGTCCTTTCCAATTGTAAAGACTGTGTTTTTAGGATTCTACGGCCAATTCTGCCTCAAAGAGTACTTTATGGATGGGTTCCCACATGCTTGTGAGGCCATATTTCAGAATTTAATTCTGACTTAAGAGAGCCAGTTAAAAAATTCTAACTAGGGAAAGGAACCAATTTAAACCGCTTATACAGCACACCCCTTGGGGTTCACAGGGACACAATTTCTTCATGTGCTCATTCGTCTAATGACAAACAGTAATCGCACACCAAGACAGTCTAAACAGATGAGACCTCCAGTACCTCAGAACAGCAGAGTACTTCACAGGCTACCTTTGCACCCTCTATTTAAAGCAGTCACTTCAAGTGCTACCACTGTGGTAGCTATGACAACTGAAGAATATAGCCACAGTTCTAAGACTACACATTTTAAGACAAGCTGACAATGTTCACAGAACAACCTTTCAAGTTGACTACTCTGTGAATCAGAATTTCTAAGTACCATTTAACTTAAAGGCTTTTTGTAATTCTGGGGGAAAAAATGAATTCACTTTATGCTACTTTACTTTATGGTACAAAGGACTGAACTCAGGGCCTCACATATGCTATAAAATATTCTACTGCTGAACCACATGCCCATATGAAACATTTTCTTCAATGCCTGAATCTCAAGAGCACAGGATGCTGGGTAATTTAAGTGAATTTTACATTACACCCTGAGCCTTGTGTGGCCCTAACTTTGACAATGAAATACATGAGAAGAAATTCTTCACCAACTACCAAGTCTCTTCACCAGTACACAACCCTCCCCAGTAGCCAAGTACACTCTCTCTGTCAAGCACTTTCCACTTGTGTGCGATCCAATCCTCTAAATTCTAACTTCATGACTAAGTCAGTTTCGTATTTTTTATGGTTCAGAAATATTTGTGTCCCAGGACTTGGCCATCTATCAGTAAAGACAATGATGACTGAATTTAAGGAGCCCAAGAGCCTGGAGATGATTACTAATATTGTTACAGATATACAGCAATATAAAATACCATAAGTAGAAAACAACTAGGTACATGTTTGAAAGACCTTGGACTAATTTTCTAAAAGCACTTTAAATCATATGTCCCATGAAGAACATGAGCAAACGCATCAGCACAACAGCAAACACTGCCCTTCTGATGAACGATTTCTCAAACTGTATCTTTACAGGGCTATGGGTACCAGTTCCACACCCACCCACCCACCCCACCGTGAGGTGTCATCACTCCACTGCCCAAACCACAAACATCTTTTCTGAAGAAGCCTTTATTTACTAAGACCTAAGCACAGTCAACACTGAGCTCAATGCTCTCAGGCTCTCATGATGAAGCCCTCTGTGAAGTCCTTATGCATTCCCACAAATGACAACAATTCACCAAGTATTCAGCACTGTCCTCAAATGGAAGCACACACTAAATGAAGACACAAACAGGTAAGAGTGTTCTGCTTCCATAGCCCATCTCCATTCGGACTCCATGGGGCTTCATGCTCTGAAAACTCTAAGCTTTACACAAATGCAGAGATCACACTGTCCTGCATGAATGTCATTAGGTGCTTATTTCAAAATACAAATCTCTTGATGATGTATCCCTTAGGACAGATGAGTGATCTTACAGTAGGGTCCCTTTCTTCCCTGATGGTTCAACTTAATAAAAATAAACACTACCTACCAAAGCCATCATTCTGAAATAATGATCAGCACAATCTTTGCCTACTGATTATAGATAACAAATTATGTGTGACATTTTCTAAACTAACCTCCAATCTCTTTATTCAGGTTTAGACAGCTCTCAGTTGCAAAAAGGATGAATGGACACAGGCCATCAATCACTCTGGAATATTAGCACCTTAAAGATGTCTTTAGCAGGTCAATAATCTTTTCACCTTAGAAGGACTTTATCAGATCTGGTCTAAAGCCTGGATAAAAGCTCTGCATTAAGTACTTCTAACAATTGACAGTGCATCTCCACCACACAAAGCTGTTTTCTTCCTTAGGGTGAAATCCTCAAGGTCATGATTCTGTGCAGCTTTCCAGAATGACAAAGGAGCAATACCTCTGGCCAAACAAGCTGTCAACACAAACTTTGTCATAGCTCAGATAAAGAAACTGGCAGACAGTGATAATAAGGTCTAATTTCTCTCCCTCCCAAGGGAGGTAGAGAGATTTCCAATCAGCCTAGAAACCTATGTGCAGGAAGCCTTGTTATCTTTGGCCTTACAAAGAAGAGAAGACTCACTGTAAATTCATCTAAGGGCTCATTGATCTCGATGTCCAGCACTTCATCACTATACAGCTGCTCCTCTTCCGGCTCTTCCCCATATTCTACCTGGTCTTCTGTCAGCTCTGCTTCATGGCCTTCATACTGGCCTTCCTCCGGGTACTCCTGGCTGTATAGTTCCTGGCCCTCTGGTTTGTGGTAGGCTAGCTCGTCTTCTCCTTGTTCATACTCAGACTCTTGTTCTCCAGACTGGTCGTTAGTGTGATCAGACAACTCAAATGATGTGACCAGGCCAGAGGTGGCATTCAGACTACGGGTGACATCCTGAGAGCTGGAGGACAAAAAACACAAAAGAAAACACTGAGAGTGGAGTTCTAAACTAAATTATCACATCAATGACTTGTTTAAAAATTAAAATAGCTGGGGTGTGGTGGTGCATGCCTTTAATCCCAGCACTTGGGAGGCTGAAGTAAGAGAGTGTCATGAGTTCAAGGCCATTCTGAGACTACACAGTGAATTCCTGGTCAGTCTGAGCTAGAGTGAGAGTGAGACCATACCTCAAAAAAACAAACAAACAAACAAACAAACAAACAAATAAACTATCGGCTGGAGAGATGGTTTAGTAGTTGAGGCACTTGCCTGCAAAGTCTAAGACCTACATTCTACTCCCCAGAAACCATGTAAGCCAGATACACATGGTGGAGATGATTCTGGGGTAGGTTTACAGTGGCCCTTCCCCACTCTCTGTAACAAATAAATAAAAATAAAATATTCTTTTTAACCTTTTAAAAAATTTAAACTACCACTGGTAAAATTGTTTCAGTTATTGATAAATGCACTTTTACTTTAACAGTGAGTGAAAATAGAGATGCATGGGCCACATGGGGGCAGTGCCACCGACCCAGGAAGCAGACAGCACCTAGAGGCCCTAGTTAGTTATAGAGATGTTCTCTGACTGAAAAAATAAAATCAAACAGATGCCAGGCATGGTGGCACACACCTTTAATCCCAGCACTCGGGAGACAGAGGTAGGAGGATAGCCTTGAGTTCAAGGCCACCCAGAGACCTGCAGAGTGAAGTCCAGGTCAGCCTGAGCTGAGGAGGAAGCAGGTCTAACTGTTCCAAGTCCAAAATGAAATGTAAGCACTTTACTTCTCATGCTAATTTATAGAGTCAAACAGATAGAATGTGTTTGCTTGGCCGGTTAATAAGAAGAGCATTATTCTATAATCAGAAAATGCAATGCTGGGCGTGGTGGCAAAGCCAAAGGACCCAGGTTCAATTTCCCAGTACCCATAAAAACAAGGTGGCAGATACACCTGGAGTTTGTTTGCAGTGACTAGAAGCCCTAGCATGCTCATTCACTCTCTCTCAAATAAGTAAAACTATTTTAAAAAATGCAAAAACAGTTTTTTAAAATACAACTGGTGCACCAACACTCAGGAGACTGTGGCAGGAGTTCCAGACCAGCCTGGGCTACAGAGTGAGTTCCAGACCATCTTGTCCTACAAAGTGAGATCCTGTCTCCAACAGCTGAGTAAAATAACACAGGGTTTTAAAAACACAAGAACAATATACCATCTGGTTGAGTAACTTCAGAGTGTATGTACTTCTAGTCTTGTTAAAAAAAAAATCTGTTATAAATCTGTGGTTTAGTACTATATAACTTACCTGTTAATGACATTTGTAACCTAAATGTAAATACTGTTCTGGTGTTTCCCCCATAAAAATAGAAACAATTTTTATACTTGAGTACTTCTAAATCTCTCTCTCCAAAATTGGGCTGGAGAGATGGCTAGGCAGTCCGATTCCCCAGTAACCATGTAACGAGAGATGCACAGTGACATATGCATCTAGAGTTTGTTTGCAGTGTCTCTCTCCTCTCCTCCCTCCCCTCCCTCACTCTCTCTGCTTACAAATAAATTAAAAAATTGTGTGAAGTTCTCCAATTGCTGCATACTTTGACAAGGAAAATCTATTTTTGTCTTCCAATCTACATTTATGACCCAAGTCACGTAAATACACCTGGTTTATTCCTTTAACATTTTCATGCACTGTGGTTTCAGATGTGCACTAATTTGTACAGTGGTTTAGTCCCAAGTATGCTCTAAGCAGAACAAATTGTTTTTTTTCTATATAGTTGCTTGCCTTAATAAATATGTAGTATAAATTTAAGCACATTTCTATTTTGTGTATTTGTAAACTACAAAGTAAAAAATGAACATTTTGTGGAATTTGTATTTTGAAATACTCAAGGTAAGAAATAAGTTTTAAGTATTTTATCTGAAAAAAAAATTGTGTGAAATGAAAACAAAGGCCACAGCCACCTACACTGGGAGTCTGAAGCCACTGTGCTCTAATATAAAACACATCTGCACCAAGTTCCCGTGAGCTGCACCGTGCTCCAACAGAGAACACACCTACACTGGCTCTCATAAGCAGCACTGAAATTAATGCAAGACCTACAGTGGCTTTAAGCCACTACTGTTTATACAATAATCCATATGGCTCCCACGTCAGAATATACATACTAACATCCCTTTCAGAATGCAATTATATGCTAAAAATATAATAACACATTATGCAATTATACTTCATTACAACTACAAAGTATAAACACTTCCCATCAATTTGAATAAGGATCCATCTTAATGAGTTAATACTCAGTACCTGAAATTTTCCTCGTCTTCATTATCACTCTGTAGAAGATCATCATTCAGCTCTTCATCTGACAAATCTGACTGATTCTAATTAAAATAAGAAATTTAATTAATGTGTGTCACTTCCATAAAAGACTTGTTACCCAAGTGCAAAATTACACAGACTGGCTTGTTTCTAACCTCCTGTCATGCAAGTGCTTGCCATGCAGAAGACTTGCTTCCTGTGGCATTACAGAAGGGAATCCAGAGGTCCATGCATGGTGCAATGTCGACAGCCCAAAGTCACCTTTCCATACCATAGGCAAGAAAGGATGGATGTAGCAAGCATGACGACCAAATTTATTCTAACACAAAGAGGGAAGAATCCCTGAGGGAGTACTCAAAACAAATGGTTTTTTTTAACCTAAATATATAAATAAGAATATTATCCTTAAAATAAAACAAAGTTTGGGCTGGAGAAATGTCTTAGCGGTTAAGTGCTTGCCTATGAAGCCAAGGACCCTGGTTCAAGGCTCAATTCCCCAGGACCCACGTTAGCCAGATGCAAAAGGAGGCACACGCATCTGGAGTTCGTCTGCAGTGGCTGGAAGTCCTGGCATGCCCATTCATATTCTCTCTCTCTCTCTGTCACTCTCAAATAAATAAATAAAATAAACAAAAAAATATTTTAAGAAAAAAGAAAACTAAGTTTAATAATGCTAGTATCCAAAACCTGAGCATTTTGTACAATTTTTATTTATTTGCAAGCAGAGAGAGATAGAAGAGATGCAGAGAAAATAGACACACCAGGGCCTCCAGCCAATGAAAACAAACACCAGATACATGAACCACGTTGTGCATCTGGCTTTACATGGATACTAGGGATTCAAATCCATGTCTTCAGGCTTTGCAGGCAAATGCCCTAACGGCTGAGTTATCTCTCCAGCCTGACTTCATGGCTTTATTCACTGCATTAGACAGTTGAAGTAGGTTTGTCCATGTAGGCCTGGCTTTTCCTATTACATAGCATCCACTTCCTGAGAGAACTGCCCAGTGTGGGTGGGTGTACAGCACGTAACAGAAACTTCATTACCTATGTAATGCCAAATGCACAAAGCAGCACACATGTCTGGAGTTCAAAGGTATGCTCATTCTCATTCTTGCTCTCTCAAATAAATAATTTTACACATCATTAATAAATAGGAAATCCTTAAAAACTAGCAATTGAGAGAGAGTCAAACTTCAAGAAGGCTGCCTTAAAAATCTACTCAAAAGTCAACAACGCCAGGCGTGGTGGCACACACATTTAATCTCAGGATTTGAGAGGCTGAGGTAGGAGGATCGCTGTGAGTTCCAGGCCAGCCTGAGACTAATTCCATGTCAGCCTGGGATAGAGCAAGACCCTACCTTAAAAAATCAAAAAGAAAAATCAACAACGTTAGTAATCTGTCAAACAAAAAGGAGCATGTATGCTGTGAGAGACCACGTTTTACTCCTTTCTCTCTCACTTCTGAACCTACTGAGCAAGACACAGAAGACAATGAGCAAAAGGCCCGCTTCCCTGGAAAAGCTCTAGTTCTCAAAGAACATGCAGAGGCAGCAGACTGCAAATCCCAGTGGACAGCACTGCTTCTCACAAGAGCTGGCTGGACTTGGCTCAAATGGTCTATGGGAAAGTAGAAAAGAAGGAAGACAGGGTGGTGGGTGCTTCTGAAATCCTTCCTATGTTTCAAAACAAGTATGTCACTTCTCCCATGGAGAAAGCAAACAGAAAAGAATGGTTCTCTCAGTTCCAAGAACAAGGGATTTTTTTCATCAGGCAGCAGGAGTTTAGCGATGGAGACAAAGTGGTCAACCCAAACATTCTTCAACTCTAGTACCTCTGACAGAAACCCAGTTGGCCCACACACTAGTTAATGTGGAAGTGAAACTCAGAGACTGAAGAAGGAACTACAAAACAGCAGTCCACCTCCACCTCAATTGCACTCAAGTCTGAAAAGCACTAACTTGCTCACAGCACCTTGTATCTTAGCCATGGATTTGAAACTGGGCTCTAGTAACCTCCTTTCTCAACACAGATGAACTTGTCTCCACCAGCTGACATATCAGCCTTCCTCTGTGCAGGGCTCTGCATCAGGCCCTGCCATGATGGACTAGGTGTCTCTGCAGACAAAAAAGCACACTTTGGGGCATGCCATCAGCTACAAGGGGAAGGCAGAGTCAAGCAGCCAACACACCTGTCAAAGGTGACATCAAGGCTGGAGACATGGCTTAGCGGTTAAGGCACTTGCCTATAAAGCCTAAGGACCCATGTTTGACTCTCCAGATCCCACATAAGCCAGACACACAAAGGAGAGGCAAGCACAAGGTCCCACGTGCCTACTAGGTGACGCAAGCGTCTGGAGTTCAACTGCAGTGGCTGAGGCCTAGCATGCCAACTCTCTCTCTCTCTCTCTCTCTCTAAAAAAGAAAAAGAAAGGAAGAAATAGTAAAGGTAGCAGCAATACAGTCACTAATAAACACCTACAGAAAGATCAAGTCTCACTAGAAATCAAATAAATATAAATTACATCAGTCATAAATTATGAAATTTGCTCACACTGAGGACAATTCCTTTTGAAAAACGGCCTCAGAACCATGGCACTGAAAGATTAGATATGCTAAGCACACCCTGTTACTAAGAGCAAAAGCCCTGCAAACTGAAGAGCCGGGAAATGCTCACACCCCTACAGCAGACATCCCTCCCATATGGAAACTTCCAAACGCCTACCAAGATGTACACATGGAGAGCATCATAATATCTGAGACTTCCTTCACATGATTCAGGAGGCAGAGTGGGGAAAGACAAAGAAAAAGCTCCTAACAGAAAATTGCTGAGGCTGGATGAGACACCCATGAGAATAAATCACCCCACCTGTCTTTTTTTTTTTTTTTTTTGAGGTAGAGACTCACTTTGGTCCAGGCTGACCTGGAATTCACTATGTAGTCTCAGGGTGGCCTCGAACTCACGGCAATCCTCCTACCTCTGCCTCCCGAGTGCTGGGATTAAAGGTGTGTACCACCATGCCCGGCATAAATAGAATTTTTAAAGTAAGCCATAATTTTTACAAATAAGCATAAGAAAGATCAACAAATGTCTTTATACTATTAGTGACAATCTTTTTTAAAGTTCACTCTCTGTTTATTATGATTTTTGAGGGAGGGGGGAGGACAGACAATGGGCGCACCAGGACTTTCAGTCTACTATGAACAAACTCCAGCATGCGTCCCCTTGTGGCACATGTGCGACACTGCATGCTTATGTCACTGTGCGTCTGGCTACAGGGGACCTGGAGATTTGAACACGAGTTCTTGGGCTCCCCAGGCAGCCCCACAACTGCTGAGCGATCTATCCGCCGAAAAGTTCACTTTCAGCTCTTGCTTTGTATTTTTACTTTGTGTTTGATACAAATTGGTAGAAGGTATATATAGTTATAGATAGGAAAAATAATTGCTTCAAAGTTTCTACTTAATCAAAAAGGTTTAAAAACATACTGAGAAACTTAATTCATATTTACAGGAACATGCTATATTTCAGCATGCTTATCTAAGTTCATCAGTGACTACTTCCAAAAAGGGAATTCTGAAACAAGTATGTTTGCAAAACATCAAACTTCTACATGTTGCACTCCTTTAAAGGAAAAGGTGAGTTTTATGTGACAGCTATCCCAAATCTAATCTGCTCGAATATCATGGACATACTAAAACTAAAACATTTGCTTCAAAGGATTTACTGCTTAAGCTATAATTACCAGAAAATGTACTAACAGTCCATCCCATGCAAGGCAGGCTTGGCATCTGTAAAGTTCTGAGTTCAATCTTCAACAATAAACGAAGCAAAATCATAGCTCAATTTACAAAACTTTAACCCACACTCAACTTTGCAATAATATCCCATGCTTAAGAAATGGTAGTGTATTCCTGTATTTTAAGTACAATTAAATGACTGTTTTGCTTCAGAAGTTACTTTATTTCTTACCTTTTTGCCAGATAACAAATCTTCTCCAAGTAAGTCATCTTCAAGTTCACTGGAAGAAGAGAGAGAAATGTCAAAGCACATCTCCCAGCACGAGTGTGGAGGCCACTTGGAAAGTTAGTGAAGGATCAGGACTTGGGAACTTTCAAGTGAAGTCTGTTATATTTCCTTTTTCTATACTAATAATGGGACATTTTAAAGACAGACAAGGGTCTGTCTTTTATGTAAGGAGATGTAGCAATACAGAAAGTGACTCACTAATCTTCTAACCTTAGTTTTGCATCTTAACAAACTATCTTAACTTCTTTGAACTTGCTGAATAATCATTAAAAAAAAAATAGTAGTATCTAGAGGGCTGGAGAGATGACTTAGCAGTTAAGGTGCTTGTCTGCAAAGCCTAAGATAGGAGTTCTCAGTACCCATGTAAGCCAGATGCACAAGTGGGCACATGCATCTGGAGTTCATGGCTAGAGGCCCTGGCACACCATTCTCATTCTCTCTCTCTCTCTCTCTCTCTCTCTCTCTCTCCCCCCTCCCTCCCTCTTTCTCTTTTTGTCTCTATCTCAAGTAAATAAACAACATATTTTAAAACTTTATTTTAAAAACAGCTGACACTTTCCATTGCACCTATTTTTAAAACTTGATGGGCCAGCCCTTTCCAAACCAAAAAAGGAGTCCTACATCAAAATAAAAGAGAGACTGATTGAGATGGGGAGGGGATATGGTGGAGAATGGAATTTCAAAGGGGAAAATGGGGGGAGGGAGGGTATTGCCATGGGATTATTTTATTTTATTTTATTTTATTTTATTTGGTTTTTCGAGGTTCACTATGTAGTCTCAGGCTGGCCTCGAACTCTCGGTGTGCTGGGATTAAAGGCGTGTGCCACCACGCCCAGCCGACCATGGGATATTTTTTATAATCATGGAAAATGTTAATAAAATTGAGAAAAAAAAATAAGTTGTAAAAAAAAAAAAAAGGGTCCCAGAGTTGGGGAGACAGCTGAATAGTTACAAATGCTTCTTATACAAGCCTATGACTGGAGTTCAGATGGCCAGCACCAGTGCAAAGCCCAAATCACAATGGTAGATGTGTCTGTAATCCCACTGCCTTTAGCAATGGGAGTGTAGAGTCAGGAGAGGCCCAAAGCTAGTGTTCCTGCACACCCATACATAGATCTCATGCAAATAATTTACATACACACAAACAATTTGAAAAGAGAAGTGTTTCAAGTAGCTTGGCGTCTGGAAGTGGGGGTGGGGAGCAAGTGAAGGCCTCTGCCCTCTCCCACTTTTTATCTAACCACTTTGTACATGGGGTTTCAAGCTAGGGTGCCTGGTGAAGGGAAAGTTTTGCTGGGCTCTCCCAGCTTCTTCTCTTACAGATGGGTGAAGGCCCAAGAGGCCAAGAATTCCCAAGGTATGCCAGAGAATTAAGAGAAGGACCTGGGAGCAAGCAGGTCCCAGTGTCACCAGCCACTTACAGAAGAACAAGAACCATAATGGGAACCTGGGGAGATGGCTGAGGGTTAAAGGCACTTGCAGCAGCAATAGATTCTGGTGCATCCACCCATATGTGCGGAAGTGTGCGTGTGCATGTGCATGTGTGTGTAAACAACAACAACAAAAAAGATGGGTGAAGATGGCTACCACAGTCTTTTTTTTCTTTGGTTTGTTGAGGTAGGGTCTCACTCGAGCCCTGGCTGACCTGGAACTCACTATATAGTCAACTCAGGCTAGTCTTGAACTCACAGCAATACTTCTACCTCTGCCTCCCAAGTGCTGGCATTAACAGCATGCATCACCATACCCAACAGGATTACATTCCTAATTCCAGGGAAACCAACCTCTTAGAAGCCTATGTCTCTAAAGCTCAACATACAGAAAGAAACAGACTGATGGTGATCCTAGGTCAGAAGCCCATAGAGATTTCACTGCACCAACAGTCTAACTAAGGTTGTTACTTTTAAAGGGTTCTAGTTAACAAAATCTACAGATTTTTGAGATTTGTCCTAGCAGTACTTTACTATTTTTAGCAAACTGCTTTACACAATACAAGGATCTCTAGGAATACGCTGATGAAGTTATGAGACGTGCACCTCTGTATAATTTTCAATGACTAAATTTCTGGTGGGAATGTACACATGCACGCTCATGTGTCTGAGGACAGGCATTACTGCCACAGCACAAGTGTAGAGGTCTGAGACAGACGTTCTGGGGTCGGCCCTCACCTTCTACCTGAGACAGGGTCACTCGTTCTTGACTTCATTTAACTCTCTACTGATCCACGAGCTTGCAAGAAATTCTCCGGTCACCTGTTCCCATCTCAATGTCTGAGGCAGGCCATAATTACAGTTCCTGGCTTTTTACATGGGGCACAGGATATAAACTCAGGAAATCAAGCTTGCAAGGCAAGTGTTTCATCCAGGAAGCCATCCCCTAGCCCTATATAATAACTTTAGTACTAGAAATAACATAGCAGGGCTGGAGGGATGGCTTAGCAGTTCAAGAGTTTGCCTGCAAAGCCTAAGAACCCTGGTTCAATTCCCCAGTACCCACATAAGCCAGATGCACAGGTGGTGTGTGGGTCTAGAGTTGGTTTGCAGTGACTAGAGGCCCTGGTGCATTCATTCTCCCCCCACCTCAAATAATAAATAAATATTTTAAAAAGGAAAGAACATAGCAAATCATCTAGTTCCTACACAGAAGACTTTGTGAGCTGTTTTAGGATACCCTGCAATAAGTCTAATATCCGCATCTCACAAATGAAAACAATGACATCAAATAACCTGGCCAAGGTCACACAACCAGGATGTAAACCACCCCTTTCACAGGCCTATAAATGACAGCCCTGAGAGCAGCGTGGAGCAGTTAGGGAGGAAGCAGACTGTCTGGTAAACACCAGCCTACCAGAGACTCTGCTGTGCAAGCACCTCTTTGAATGTGAGCACTCCTCCACAGAACTGCAGGAAGTGACCCAAAAGGAAAAGTCATGCCATTTTCTCAGGGTACACTAGCTGGGACTGTACACAAAAATTACAAAGAATGTGTAACTTTTGCTAAAACACTTGAAAATAAGAAACCAGTTTTTACTGACCATCAAATGTCTTTAAAAGAAGATTAAAGGCCAGGCATGACGGTGCATGCCATGTAGGAGGTAGAGGTAGGAGGATTGCTGAGTTTGAGGCCAGCCTGGGCTACAGTGTAAGTTCCAGGTCAGCCTCGGCTAGAGGGAGATCCTGCTTCAAAAAGTAAATGGATGGATGCATGAATATAAAAGAAGACAATGACAGATCCACTGGTCACAACTGGCCTGCACAGAAGACGAAGAGTACCTGCTTAGTGACACTCGGAATTCGCACGGTGCTGACAGGCGCTAACTTTCAGTTGACTGAATACCCTATCAACGAGATACTTCCATCAATTCTGTTTTTCAAATGGGAAAAAAAAACTTTGAGATGGTCAATGACTTGCCCAATGTCACCTGCTAATCAACTGTGACACCAGCAGGGGGAATTCAGATGGCTTGGAGTTCACATCTGCATGGCCATGCAGGAAGCCCACAGAAACAAATGTGCTTCTCTTACTGACATCTAGTTGGATCCTCACTGATGTTCATATATATAAGGTTAACAAAACTATGTCAGCTGTTACCAAAACCAACAATGACCCACTGGAAGTGACTGTCCATACCTGGTAGGTTCCAAGTGGGGGCAGCCTATGCTACCTGAGAATGCTAGAAGGCAACTAACTGCTCCTTAACCAAACCAAACACTGCTCTGAGGAAAGAGGTTTCTCGGGTTCAACGGAAGACCTCCATGACATTTCCTAGCACCACTGTTACAGTAAGTCACCCTTTGTTTTTAAATTGAATTCTTAGCTGGGTGTGGTGGCGCACGCCTTTAATCCCAGCACTCGGGAGGCAGAGGTAGGAGGATCGCCATGAGTTCGAGGCCACCCTGAGACTACATAGTTAATTCCAGGTCAGCCTGGACCAGAGTGAGACCCTACCTTGAAAAACCAAAAAAAAAAAAAAAAAAAAAATTGAATTCTTTTTTTTATTTATTTATTTTATTTCTTTCAGAGAGAGAGAGAGAGAGAATGGGCACACCAGGACCTTAGCCACCATAAATGAACTCCAGATGCACGTGCCACCTTGTGCATCTGGCTTATGTGGTTCCTGAGGAATTGAACCTGGGTCCTTTGGTTTAGCAGGCAAATGTCTTAACCACTAAGCCATCTCTCCAGCCCTAAGTCACCCTTTTTGACAGATATATCTTAACAAAGATTGGAAGTAATCTATCAGGAAGCACATTTCACTTACAGACAGAAGTGTCCTAAAAGAAGCTTCTTAGACACAGGTTATTTTGTTGTCAGCCATCTGGCTGTAGCCTTTCACAAGACTGACAGCCTGGCCACAGCATAGGGCTTCTCACATCCTCCCCACTCTAGCTCACTCAACACCCTTTCTGCCCTCTCTGGCCCTGGACTGTATTCACCAAGAATGGCTCAGCAAGCTGTCCCCACCTCTGGCTTCTGGGTGCACGCAGTCAATGGGAAGTCCCCAGGGAAAGGTCACCAAGTAGGACAGCAGAAATAGGTCTTCTCTCCTCCATACCAAGGCAGGGCAAGGACTGTAGCCCCCACCACAACAGCACTCCCAGACCCCTTTTGTCTTGGAAACTGCTACTTTGAGGGTGCCTGTCCTGTCAGTAGATCTACATGAAACAAGTTTTGCTTAGACCTTCTCAGTGTGCTCCTGTCTCGACACACGGACAACACATTCACTGTCTTTCAAAACCCTTAAGTTTCAGATGCTGGTTCAACAGTACTTATTCTCTCCCAAATTTCCACAGCTACAATGTCACAGCAAGAGCAAGTATTTCATAACATGTGTTCCTCTAAATTTCCAAATTTCTCCATTACCAGCAGAGAGAGAGAGGCAGCTGTCTCACGCTTAAAAAGTTCAAAAAACCTCTGGGCATGGTGGCGCATGCCTTTAATCCTAGCACTGGAGAGGCAGAAGTAGGAGGATCGCCAAGAGTTTGAGGGCAAACTGAGATGATTACATAATGAAGTCCAGGTCAGCTTAGGACCCTACCTCAAAAACAACAAAACAAAAAAAAACAAGTGTAACATTTGGGAGGCTGAGGTAAGAGGATAGCCTAAGTTCAAGACCAGCCTTGAGGTCCAGGTCAGCTGGAACTACAGCAAGACAGGGCCTCAAGAAAACAAACAAAGAAGCTGGGTGTGGTGGTGCCCACCTTTAATCCCAATACTAGGGGGACAGAGGTAGGAGGATCCTTGACTTAGAGGTCAGCCTCAAACTATGGAGGAGTGAGCTCCAGGTCTGCCTGGGCTCCAGTGAGACCCTACCTCAAAACAAACAAACAAGAAAACTAAAATAAAATGGAACAGTGACATGAGAGCTTCATATATACAAATATGGCCAAAGGAGGTGAAAAAAGAAAGAACCGGTTTATAACACAACACTCAACAACTACTAACCACACCGAGGATAAGCCTGTCTCCCATGACCACAACCAAATCCAATCACAATAGGGAACCAGAAAACTGCCTGAGCTTTCAGGTCAAACAGACCCATGAGCAAACCAGGATAAATTCCAATTGAAAGAATACTGGGGCAGCCTGACCATCCATATGATAGTAGCTATAATGCATTCAACACAATTGGCACTTAAATCTTTAATTTGAAAATAATTCTAAAATAAAACTCAACCCTAAAAGTTGTCAAGGCTTACTAATTACTTTGAAAATAGATAAATAAAAAAGAAAGGATCAATTACCTGTCTTTCCTGTCTCATCTGTACCATGGGAGAACCTACTACTTGACAAAAATATCACAAATAACAGAAGGACTGTGGCTCCTAATGCAGGTCCATAACACCTTGAGAGGCTCCCGTGCCTTTATGGCTCCTTTCAGTATGACCACAGCACCTGAAGAGCACGTGGGTTAAGAGCACAACTTACCTCAGAGTGTATAACCAGCCAAGCAAAAACTGAGGAGCTAAAATGCTTTGGTTATGTTACGTGGTCCCCAAAGGCCCATCCATGCATTAAAGATCTGGAACGGAAGGTGGTAAAACTCTTATGAGACAGATCTAGTGAACGGTCTTTAGTTCCCTGGGAGGTTGCCAACCAAGGGAAGGTGTCCCTAGCCTGAGGTGAACAATCCTACTTGGTCATGTGCTCCCACCATGATGTGTCACATCCTCAGCAACTGAGCCTCACATCTAAGAACCAGAACTTCCACACCTGTAAGCCAAAATACACCATTCTAAGTTAATAGTGTTAACTATTTCATTGTAGTAAAAGAAAGCTAATTGGGGGGGGGGGAGATGAACCTACAATGAAACACTTAAAATACCCATCAATCACAACATACGGGCCTTATCTGGACCCAGTTCAAACTACAGAAAGTAGACATGTATCTCTACTGCATGAGCACACATGTAAATGATAGAATGAAGAAATCGTGAATATCATTAAGACATTAATAACATGGAATTTTTCTTAAATAAGTCTACTGTGGCTACATTTGTCAATCCTTTGTACTTTAAAAAGATTCTGAGGCTGGGCGTGGTGGTGCACGCCTTTAACCCCAGCACTTGGGAGGCAGAGGTAGGATAATCGTGTGAGTTTGAGGCCACCCTGAGACTACATAGTGAATTCCAGCCTGGGCTAGAGTGAAACCCTACCTCGAAAAACCAAAAAAAAAAAAAAAAAAAATCTGAAATAATTCCATGTGAAAGTATATCTGAAGGGGGTTTCAGGTAGCACAAACAAAACAAGAATAAACATAAACTAGTAACTGTTGAGGTTAGATGATAGTACACTGGGTTCACTATTCTCTTTTCACATATGCTTGAAATTTTAAGTTAAAAATTCATCAGTTTAATCAATTATTGTCCAACTATAAAAAAATTAGCTTGGACAGGAACATACAGGACTACCCAGAATGCACAATCGAGAAGAATTTCTGAAGAATTAAGAGCAGAAACCAGGGCGGGGAAGGCAGGTGGTAGAGCGCCTGCCTAGCATGAAGCCGTGGTGTTTAATCCCAGCACTGATAAAACCCACTGTGCTGGTGCATGCCTATAATCCCGGCACTCAGGAGTCAGAGGCAGGAAGAGAAGTTCAACGTAATCCACAGCTACAGAGGGAGTTCTAGACCAATCTGGGTTAGATGAGGTCCTGCCATGTGTGCCATGCACACCACGCACGTGCACGTGGCACAGGAGGAAGAGGAAAGCAGGAGAACACAGTCTGCCTTCTTACCACCACGCACCTAAGTGAAGCAGTGACGCAGGCCACACCATTAGCTTCACAGCATTCTTTTGTAATTTAAGAGAGCAAAAGACAGAGAGAGAGAGAGAGACAGAGAGAGAGAATTGGCATACCAGGGCCTCAGCCGCAGCAATCGAACTCCAGATGGCTGCGCCACCTGGTGGGCATGTGCGACCTTGCGCTTGCCTCCCCTTTGGCTTCAAGTTGTTCTTGACTAAAATACACACCTAAATCCAGTCACAGCAGACATCAACAAACACAGACTCAGATTATCTCCAGTAAATAGCCTATACTCTCTTCAAAGCCAGTCAGAAGTCAGGATGTTTCCACATTAAGAAGTAAAGGAATAGGGTTGGAGAGATGGCTTAGTGCTTAAAGCACTTGCCTGTAAAGCCTAAGGACCCAGGTTCGATTTCCCAGTAGTGGTACATGTGTCTGGTGTTTATTTGCAGTGGCGAGAGGCCACTCTCTCTATCTGCCTCGTTTTCTAAGAAAGAAATAAAGGTATAAAAATGACATGTATAATCCTTAAATAAATGTTGGTAGAACAAAACATGTTTTTTTCTTTTTGCCTATAGAAGATATTACTAGGAAAACTGACAAAATTTGGATAATCACTGTAGATTAAAAATAGAATTAAGGGGGCTGGAGAGATGGCTTAGTGGTTAAGGCACTTGCCTGTGAAGCCCAAAGACCAACTTTCAATTCTCCAGATCCCATGTAAGCCAGATGCACAAAGGTGAGGCAAGATCAAGGTCACACATGCCCACAAGGTGGCACAAGTGTCTGGAATTCAACTGCAGTGGCTAAAAGCTCTGGTGCACCCCTTCTTTCTCTTCCTATCTGCCTTTCTCTCTCTCAAATAAATAAATAAAATACTTAAGAAAAAATAGAATTAAGGGCTGGAGAGATGGCTCAGCACTTAACGCTCTGGCCTGCAAAGCCTACCAACCTGGGTTTGATTTCACATTAGCCATGTAAAGCCAGATGCACAAAGTGGCACATTCATCTGGAATTCATTTGCAGTGGCTAGAGGCCCTCACATGCCTATTCTGTCTGTCATCCATCTTTCACTGCTTGTAAATAAATAAATGAAAATTTAAAATAGAAGCCTTTAAAAATAGAATTAAGCCGAATTAAAAACAGAATTACACCTTTGTTCCTAGCACTTGGAAGGCTGAGTCATGAGGATCGCTGTGAGTTCCAGGCCGGCCTGAGAGTACACAGTGAGTAGGCCTGGGCTACAGCAAGACTCTACCTTAAAAAAAATATATATATAAATATATATATATATATATAATTTTTTTTAATTGTGTGAGCATGTGGTGTATACATGTCTGTGTGTCCTTGTGGGGTGCCCCATGAGCTCATCTGTTGTGGCTAGTGCGGGATCCAACACTCTTCCACCCACTCTTACTGAGCAGGAGTCTCTTGCTGATACCACAGCTTGCTGTTTTCCATGAGCCCAGGTAATTCCCTGGTCTGGGGTTATAGGCACTTGTGGCCACACCCAGCTGTTTACTTGGGAACTAGGAATTTGAACTCTGGTGATTTCAGGCCCCCTCAGGACCTTGTGCTTATGCAGGAAGCACACTTAGCCCTCTCTCTAGCTGGCATAACATAGGTCTCAAACTTAGTCATTTTGAAAATCTCCACCCTTGGGAAACACACTGCTGCAATCAGGAAGTACCATGTTCATGGGCCAAAGGGAAGGGAATTGTAATAGCATATTTTTGTACACATGGACCATGAGTATGACAGAATTGCAGCCTGGGAGTCTGAGCACAAGTTAGCTTTGCAACATTCTTGTAAATGTGAAAAAGATTTCCATATAATTTTGTTTTTGTTTTAGTTTAAAGTAATAAAATAAAATCAACTAAGAGAAAAACTATAAATTTGACTACATTACTGGGAAAATTCATTTAAAAATTTATTTTTATTTTATTGTTTTTCATATTTTATTTAAGAGAGGAGGGGCAGAGAGAGAGAGAGAATGGATATGGCAGGGCCTCCAGCCACAGCAAATAAACTCCTGAACCATGTGCCACTTTGTGCAGCTGTGTACTGGAGAATCGAACCTTGGTCCTTTGGCTTTGCAGGCAAGCACCTTAACCACTAAGCCATCTATTTCTGCAGGACATATTTTTTTTTTTTGGGGGGGGGGTTGAGGTAGGTTCTCACTATAGCCCAGGCTGATCTAGAATTTACTAAGAAGTCTCAGGTTGGCCTTCAACTCACAGTGATCCTCCTCCTGAGTGCTTGGATTCAAGGTATGCACCACCACACCCTGCAGAAAAAGAGAGAACAGGTGTGCCAAGGCCTCTGGCCTCTGCAAATGAACACCAGATGTGTGTACCACTTTGTATATCTGGATCTATGAGGGGACTAGGGAATCGAACTTAGGTCATTAAGCCTTGCAGGCAAGCACCTTAACCACTGAACCATCTCTCCAGCCCTCAAAGATTACTTTTAGAATACATGACACAGACTTAAGGGGAATTACCTCCAAGAAAAAATAAAATTCCAGAAAGCATAAAACACTGGAGACAATCCAAATGGGTAATGAACGGGGGGGGGGGGGGGGAATGACGACAACAACAACAACAACAGATGAAGAGGAGGGTCAAGTGATGAATAAACTATTAACAAGATCAACTTTTTTTGTTTGTCAGACTTTCAGGCAAAAAGAGCCTTGGTGCCTTCTGAATTAAGGTTTTTTTTTACAGGGAAGTCTTAGTTTTAAGTGTTGTTTTTGTATTATTTAAATATTTTGTTTATTTATTTATTGTAAAGAGAGATGAAAGAGGCAGAGAGAGTGGACATGCCAGGGCATCTAGCCACTGCAAATGAACTGCAGACGCATGAGCCACCTTGTGCATCTGGCTTTACATGGGTACTAGAGAATCAAACCTGGGTTCTTTGGCTTTGCTGGCAAGCACCTTAACCACTAAATCATCTCTCCAGCCCTATTTTGTTTTTTCAAGGTAGGCTCTCACTAGCCCAGGCTGACCTGGGACTCACTCTGTAATCCCAAGCTGGCCTCGCATTCAGATATCCCCCTACCTCATGCCCTCCCTATGGTTGGTTTCTGTTGTTTGTTGACTTTTGAACTTCTAATCTTCCAGCCTCCAGCTTCCAAATGCTGAAATTACAGACAGGCATGTATCACCATACCTGGTTTATGCAGTGCTGGGAAGTGAGCTCAGGGCTTCTTGTATGCTAGGCAAGGGCTCTAACCACTGAGTTACATGCATGCACGTAATTAATGATGTGTCTACTTGACTGGACTAAGGAACGAGTGGGAAAACACTACTTCTATGAACATCACTGAGGATATACCAGGAAAAGATTAGCAATAGAAAGCAAGTGCCTTTAACCACTGAGCCATCTTCCCAGCCAAGATTAGCATTTAAATCACTAGACTGAGTCAAGTCAGACTGCCTGCCTTACAATGTGGACAAATCCACATTCTTGAGCTGGAACCCAATAAAAACCCTCAATACTCCTAGGCCTAAGACACTACTGGTTCCCAGTTCTCCAACTGTGGGACTTGGACTGAATTATACCACTAGCTTTCCTGTGTCTGTGTCTGTGTCTTAGCAAAGGGCACCCTGAGTTCTCATCATATGATCCAATCCTTCATTATAAATCACTTTCATATCCCACCATTTTATATATATATATTTTCATTCAGTTATTTGCAAGCAGAGAAATTAAAGGGAGTATGGAGCCTCTTGCCACTGCAGACTAATGTCCAAATGAAAGAGCCACTTGTGCATCTGGCTTTACGTGGGTATAGGAGAATCAATCCAGGGCCAGCAGATACCTTAAAATGCTGATCCAATTCCCCAGGTCCCGTCCTACCAGTTCATTGTTCAGAGAATCCTACATGTGGATGAGTCACTGAAGAACAATCAACATCAAGGAGACTGGAAGCTTTACAGAGTCCACTGCAGCCTAGTCTGTAAAACTTTGGGGCATCACTATTTTCAAACATCAATCAGGGATTCTTCTCACTGCAGTGAATTTTCCTTCTTGTTCAAATATATTTCCTTTCATTAGTCAACATTCTGGCTGAGACTCCAAGGTAATTTCTGCATTTTTCAACAAAGCATTTAAGAAACTTACACAGAGCAGGGAGTGGTGGCACACACCTTTAATCCCATCACTCAAGAGACAGAGGTAGGTGGATCACCAAGAGTTAAGAGGCCAGCCTGAGACTACAAGAGTGAATTCCAGGTCAACCTGGGCTAGAGCAAGCCCCTACCTTGAAAAACCAAAAAAGCAAAAGAAAGAAGCTTGTACAGAACCATGGTTGTGCTCAGCTTCACCACCCAGCCAAGCCCACTTGTGCACCACACCCTCTCACGTCCAGAGGAACCAGCCAAAGGCATCCATCACACTGCACCGGCACCTGTCATTACTATGATTGTGTTGTGCTGTGAGTACATTACTAAACAAGCACTTTTATCTTCACAAGTGGGAAAATGCGAATTAAAATCAGTACATACTAGAATGGAAAAATTCCCCATACAAGATAGGGTGGGACCTACAGCACCAAGTACTCTAGCACAGTACTATTCCAATAAAGGCTCATGTTTATACAGACTGCATACAGGACAGGGGCCCACAGCGCTTCCTTCTACCAGGAGAGCCCAGCAGGAAGGCTTGCTCAAACAGGGCATCAGGGGGTTAGCATGCAGGTTTTGGTTAAAATCTCTTCAGAACCAGGTGATGGAGCACAGATGCCAGTGCGGATTCTGGGGAGGCCCAAGTATCCATGTACCTGTCCCAGTCTTCGTCGGCTGCTCTTCTCCTCCAGGAACGCTCTGCTCCAGGCTTGTCGAACTGGTCAAAGTCATCATCTGTGCAGAAGAATCCACTCAAGTCAGCCCAACGAAGACAGACCCACAGCAAGTCACATACCAAAAAAGCAACTTCCTTAAGGATTTCTAGCCAGGCATTTCAAGGCAGAATTGGACACTTTTAAACAAAAAAAAAATTTTTCAAATAGAATGCTGTAAAAAAAATTACTGAACACTGCTAATCATGAAAAACTACTATCAGAACAAGTTTTTAACTATAGCTTTAGTATATGTTTCCTTAATAAAATTATGGCTTCTGAGTAAATATTTTTTGCTGCTTGAAGGAAATGTAGATTTCTTTAAAGTTAGACACTATAATAGTTTTTTCATAGTGTTGCATTTTTCCGGGTTAGTCACACAAAGCAAAGACTATAGAGTAAATAATGAGGCAGTTTATGGGTGACAGACCCCTCCAAAGTAAAAAGAAATGTCCTCTGGTCTATAAGAAAGAATCTGTTTTTTTTTTTTTTTCCCTTCTCTCTTTCTGCCTAAAGGAATCGGCCAGAAATGAGAGACTGGTATTGCCTCATCTCTTTTCTAAAAGAGTTCCCACTTTCCTGGAAGAGAAAATTAAGAGATAAGGTCCTTTCCTTTATTGAAAACTTGGCAGCACTTAGAAAACTGGAGTTAGGGCTAGACTAACCAGTTCAGCCCCATCCAGTAAACTCCCGCAAAAGACCCCAATATGGATCTCTAGGTGGGTGTTCCCATTTTTGAAAACCCCCTCCTGCCTCCTAGCTGGAGCACTATTTTACTTCCTTCTCGTAAGTTTATAAGCTCTATCTTTATAAGCTCTATAATAAAATCTGTCTAAACTTAACCCTCAATGACTTCGTGAATATCATTCACTAAAATTCTTAAGACAAGAACCCAGAGGCTACTGACTCAAGGGAAGTTCTGTGTGACCATGACAGTCCTGCACCCTAACTGCTGAGTTACTACTGCATACCCACAAACTGAGAGAGACTACATGGCTCTCAAAGATTCCCCCAATTCCTACATCAAGAATACAGAGAAGTGGGCTGGAGAGATGGCTTAGCAGTCAAGGCACTTGCCTAAGAACCCTAAAGACCCATGTTCAACTCTCCAGGTCCCATGTAAGCCAGACGCACAAGGTGACACAAGCCCACAAAGTTGCACATGCACACAAAGTGGCACACACATCTGGAGTTCGACTGCAGTGGCTGGAGGCCCTGGTGCACCAATTCTCTCCCATAAAAATAACCAATTACAGACCCAGGCGTGGTGGCACATGCATTTAATCTCAGTATTCAGGGGCAGAGGTAGGAGGATCATTATGAGTTTGAGGCCACCATGAGACTACATAGTAAATTCCAGGTCAGCCTGGGCTAGCGTGAAACCCTACCTCTAAAAACCAAAAAAAAAAAAAAAAAATACAAAAAAATAGAAGCACTAAGCAACAGACATACAACACAAGGTACACACAGTTTTCTACTAGCTATATATATATATATATATGTGTGTGTGTGTGTGTGTGTGTGTATATATTTTTTAAGAGAGAGAGAGAATATTGGCACACCAGGGCCTCAGCCACTGCAACTGAACTTGACACTTACGATACCTAGTGGGCATGTGAGACCTTGTGCTTGCCTCACCTTTGTGCATCTGGCTAACATGGGATCTGGAGAGTCAAACATGGGTCCTTACCCTTAGCAGGCAAGAGCTTTAACCACTAAGCCATCGCTCCAGCCCCCATATTCTTTTTTAAAAGTGAAAACATGTAAAACTTACGAAATTTTAGCCATGTCTGACCCAGGATACCCAGCATGTAGTCAATATAAAAGTATTAACAGAGAGCTTTATTAAGTGCACACTCTATACACACAGCAGAGCTCAGAGCTCAACGTGGCAAGTGGCCACTGAAGGACAGTTCAGAAAGGGCAGGATGAGCGGAGTCCTTCAGAGAACCTCACTTTCTTTGTTGTATTATGAAGCTATTATCTTTATCTCATAAATTTGCTGGAAGATGAGGTGTGACACTACATATTAAAAACAGGAACTCATCGATGAGGCACCTGATATCAAGTGTTAAATTTTTCATCTTGGACCTATTTCTGAACAAGCCTGCAGAGGCAGCAGCGGACCCGTGTCCTAAGTCCACCAGGGCAGCCACATTAGGTAAACACCTCCACAACGTCAGGCACTTTGTTCTAGTGGGGGCGGAAACTAAGCACTAAGGTTCCAACAAAGCAGTCCATCAGCTCTCAACGAGACGGGACTACTGGGGAACTTGACTACACACAGTGCGAACCTGTGGATGTTGACTGTGGGAGGGGGGTTTTCCCCAGCATATCTATGTGCCAGTCCAGAGCAGAGGAGGGGCTTACCAAGACGAACAGGGCATGTTCTCTTTCTCATGATAACTTGACAGTGTGCTGTGACCTCAGTGGTTCCCTGTTTTGCCTCCTTGGAATTCTCTAGGCTAAAGTAGAAATTCAGACAGTCTTTGTGGAATCTTTAAAGATATACTACCTCGGGAAGCAAGCACACCCAGCAAATAGGCAGGGAAAGAGAAGGTTCAAAGGAAAGCATGAGGGTTGCAGCAAGCGGGGAGTCTAGAGCGCCCTGACGCACTTCAGCTACAGCCAGTCAAGTTCTTCATTCTCAGGAGGGCGCAGGTTTTTAAGACATCTGTCAGATCACTGGCTGAGCACTAACATGACAGAATGGAGACTTCAGTGAGTAACCACACACAAGGAGCAGTCTCTGTGAAGCTAGTTTTAAGTTACTTAAGGATGGAGAGATGGCTCAGCAGTTATGTTGCTTGCCTGCAAATCCTAATGACTGGGGTTAGATTCCCCAGTAAAAGGCAGATGTCCAAAGTGGCACATGCATCTGAAGTTCATTTGCACTGGCAACAGGCCCTAGCATGCCCATTATCTCTCTGTGTCTCAGTGCAAAAAAGTAAAGAAAAAATGTTTTAAAGTTACTTAAACACCAGACATTTCACAAGTAACATGGTCAAATTTCCAAAATTATGACAATCAAAATGACCAGTTTTTGGTTCCAAACTGAGGTACACAGAAAGACATTTGAAGTAATGAACCTATCCAGTTTGAGTTGAACAGGAAGCAAAAAACAAAAGGCCTGGGCGACATCTCAGACAGCATCAAAGCAGTGCTGCAGATGCCAAAGCGACAATCCATGGAAACACTGAGCCAAAGCCTCCAGATTCCCTAGAGTCACCGGTGAAGCTCAGTCAGACCCAAGCATACCAAACCTACCCTCCATCCACACGTCAGAACAAACGACATTCCATCCACATGACAGAACAAATTGACATTCCATCCACATGTCAGAAAGCCAGAGTGGCCGGGCATGGTGGCACACGCCTTTAATCCCAGCACTCAGAAGGCAGAGGTAGGTGGAACACTGTGAGTTCGAGGCCACCCTGAGACTTCATAATTAATTCCATGTCAGCCTGGACTAGAGTGAGACCCTACTTTGAAAAACCAAAAGAAAAAGAAAAAAAACAAAGCCAGGGCTGGAGAGATGGCTTAGCAATTAAGACATGCATCTGGAACTCATTTGCAGTGGCTAGAGACCCTGGTGTGCCCATTTTTTTTTTCTCTCTCTCTCTCTAATAAATAAAACAGAAAAATTAAAAAAAAGGCGTGGTGTGCTGGTGCACACCTTTAATCCCAGCACTTGGGAGGCAGAGGTAGGAGGATCACCAGGAGTTCGAGGCCACCCTGAGACTACATAGTGAATTCTAGGTCAGCCTGAACTAGAGTGAAACCCTACCTCCAAAAAAAAAAAAAAAGCCAAGTGGCTCATCCCTTTAATCCCAGCACTCAGGACACTGACAGAAGTGGATCTGCCTCAGTTGAAGGCCAGCCAGTGGAGTGAGAACCCACATCAAAATCTCAAAGCTGGGGCTAGAGGGATGGCTTAGCGGTTAAGGCACTTGTCTGCAAAGCCAAAGGACCCAGGTTTGGCTCCCCACAACGTAAGCCAGATGTACAAGGTAGTGCATGCGTCTGGAGTTCGTTTGCAGTGAGTGGCTGGAGGCCATGGCACACCATTCTCTCCATCTGCTTCTGTGTCTCTGTCTCTCTTTCTCTCCAATAAATAAATAAAATATTTTAAAAAAAAACAAAGTTGGTCTCTCTCTAATAAATAAATAATTTTAAAAACCAAAGTTGGGGGCTGGAGAGATGGCTTAGCAGTTAAGGCACTTGCCTGGGGATCCCACTTAAGCCACATGCAAAAAGGTAAGGCAAGAGCAAGGTCCTGCATGCCCACAAGGTGGCCCAAGCATCTGGAGTCCAACTCGCGCGCTCGCTCTCTCCCTCTCTCCCTCTCTCCCTCCCTCCCTCCCTCCCTCCCTCCCCCCATCACTAAAAAGATAAAACCACCAGGCATGGAGGTGCACCCCTTTAATCCCAGCACTCGGGAGGCAGAGGCAGGAGGATTGCTGTGAGTTCGAGGCCACCCTGAGACTCCACAGTGAATTCCAGGTCAGCCTGGGTTAGAGTGAGACCCTACCTCGAAAAACAAAACAAAACAAAACAAAAAGATAAAACCAACGTTGGACTGAAGAGATGGTTTAGCAATTAAGGCACTTACCTACAGAGCCAACGGACCCAGGTTAGATTCCCCAGGACCCATGTGAGCTAGATGCACAAGATGACGTATGTGTCTCGAGTTCATTTGCAGTGGCTAGATGCCCTGGCATGGCCTCATTCTCATTCTCTCTCTCTCTCTTTCTCTCTCTCTCTTTGATGCAAGCATATGGAGTTCGTTTGCAGCGTTAGAGGCCCTCGTGTGCCCACATTCGCGCTTGCACGCAAGTGCACACACACTGTCTCTCTCTGGCTCTTTCTCTAATAAATAAAAATAAAATATTAAAAAGAAAACCCAAAACACAAGCTAGCTTGCAAAGCCTGCAACCCCAAGGTTCAATTTACAATACCACATAAAGCCAAACAAAGTGGTGCATGTGTCCTGAGTTCATTTGCAGAGGCAAGACGTGGGATGTGGGCACATTCTCTTTCACTCTCTTTTTCCTCACACATAAATGAATATTAAAAAAAAAAAGACTGAAGACAAAACTGATCTTGAAATCATGGAGAGAAGGGACTCACAATACAATGGCTCCCCAAATAAAGTCCATTTCTTTTTTTTTTCTTTTTGTTTGTATGGTTGGTTGGTTGGTTGGTTTTCAAAGTTAGGGGTATTGCTCTAGGCCAGGCTGACCTGGAATTCACTATGGAGTCTCAGGGTGGCCTTGAACTCAGTGATCCTCCTACCTCTGCCACCCAAGTGTTGGGATTAAAGGCATGCACCACCACACCTGGCTTAAAGACCATTTATAATCAGAAACCATGGAGGCCAAAATGGATAAAATATTTAACATTTTTGAAAGAAAAAACTGTTAGCCAAAAATTCTCCATCTAACAAACTATCCTTCAAAAGTCATGTTTCCAGTATAACCAGTCAAGGAACTGTCATAGAGCTTCCTCAGTAAAAGGAGTCTGGAGCCAGACATGGTGGTGCACACCTTTAATTCCACCACTTGGGAGGCAGAGGTAGGGGGATCATCGTGAGTTCGAGATCACCCTGAGACTACACTGTGAATTCCAGGTCAGCCTGAGCTAGAGCGAGACCCTACCTCAAAAAAGAAGAAAGAAAGAAAGAAAGAAAGAAAGAAAGAAAGAAAGAAAGAAAGAAAGAAAGAAAGAACCACTAAAACTTGCTCTAACAATTTCAAACAGCAAGCTTGTGCTGTGCTACCCTCTCCCCTGACTTACTGTATGCTGACAGGTTACAACAGACACAGAGGGGGAAATAGCTCAGTCAGTCAAGTGCTTGCCTTGCAAGCAGGACTGAACCCAAAGTAGTTGCTGGGGAGGTGGAGACTGGTGCTCACTAGCCACCTAATCTAGCCTCCCTGGCCGGTTCAAAGCTGTCTCAAAAGAAATAAGGGGTCAGTACCTGAAGAACGACACTGAGGCTGGCCTGTGGCCTCCACACACACAGGTGAAACAACACGACTAGATTCCATTTGACTTTCCATGCTGACAGCACTTAACTTCCCTGGACTGCTTCCTTTCATCTAGCCTGTCATTAGTTTATTCTTGCTTTAAAATTTTACAAGCCTGAGCTGGAGAGATGGCTTAGCAGTTAAGGTGCTTGCCTGTAAAACCTTAGGACCCAGGTTCACTTCCCCAGAACCCACATAAGCCAGATACAGAAGGTGGCGCATGCACCTGGAGTTCATTTGCAGTGGCTGGAGGGCCTGGTGTGCCCATCCTCTAATTCTCTCTCTCTCTCTCTAATAAACAAAATATCTTAAAAATTTTTTCAAGCCTGAGATCTGTTTTCAAATACACAAATGTGGAGGTGGTGAGAAGACAAAAATAAGATAGTGCCATCTTATGATGGCTCCATTTAGAGTTTTTTGACTTTAACATTGTGCAAAAATGATACATTCATTCATTAGAAACTAAATTCTAATCATTTCTCAAGTTTTCCATATGTAGTTTAATATTCTTTCTCTGCTCAATTTTGGGACATTTGTAGGCCAGACTATGATAACTGAGATGCATCAATTGCATTTATGACCCATGACATGTTATACTTGAAAGGGGTTTATAGGTCAAAGATAGACAAAATGTTGATAAATGCTGACACTAAGTAATGGGTATATGGGTTTATTCTATTATTGGGTATGTCTGAAAAAATTCCAAAAAGATAAAAGTATTTTTCTTCATTAAGATTCATCTAGGAAACAAAACTTTACTAAGACTCATTTCAAAGGCTACAGAGATGACTTAGTGGCTAAAGGCACTTGCTTGCAAAGCCTAACAGACCAGGTTCAATTCCCCAATACCCAAGTAAAGATGGTGCACAGAGCGCATGAGTCTGAAGTTCCTTTGCAGTGACAGGAGGCCATGGAGTGCTCATATTCTTTTTCTCTCTCAAATAAAAATATTTTTAAAATGTTTTTAAGAAAAAAAAAAAAAAACATTTCCACATCTACAAAACCAGACTACTGAAGGCCCAAGAATACTGTTGTAAATGATATTTACCCACTCTTAAAGCACTCATGACCTATTTTACAAACTGTTAACAATTATAATCAGGTTGGAGGGTTTTGTAAAAATAGGGCTGGAGGGATGGCTTAGTAGTTAAGGCACTTGCCTGTGAAGCCAAAAGACCCAGGTTCGATTCCCCAGGACCCATGTAAGCCAGATGCACAAGGTGGCACATGCACCTGAAGTTCGTCTGCAGTGGCTGGAGGCCCTGGCATGCCCATTCACACACTCTCTCTAGGTCTCTCTCTCACTCAAATAAATAAATAGAAATAATTTTTTTAATATTTTTATTTGCAAAGAGAAAATGAAAGAGTAGAAATGGGCGCACCAGGGCCTCTTGCCATTGTAATGACAAATGCTTGCACCACTTTGTGCATCTGGCTTTAAGTGAGTTCTGGAGAATAGAACATTGGTTGTCAGGCTTCGCTAGCAAATGCCTTTGACCACTGAGCCATCTCCGCGGCTAGAGGATTTGCTTTTGCTAAGATTTAAGTGCTTTGGTGTGTTTACTTTGCATTCTACAACACAAGACTACAAGACCTGGTTTCTCCTGTGCATATCTTGCATCTCTCCATGTTTCCAGCCTCCACTATGAAACAGTGGCTCCTCACTTCAGGCCTGCTGATCCGTCTTCTAGCCTTTGGCTTCAGGAGCAAATCTCTGAGAATTGTTTTCTGAAGAAACAGATGCTTTCCTCTAAGGGCCTAAGCAAACACGACTCTGTAACTAGCTGCACTTTGTGTCAACTATGTTAGCTACCAAGAGATTCCATTAATTTCTAGTTACTTACACTCTCAATAATTAAGATCCTTTTGTCAATAAACATTAAATATCTTATGCATAAGGCCAGTGATTTTTTTAATGAAAAACTTGGGACAGTTAATGAATTATGCAATTAATTTAGGCCACAATCAGCATTTTGTATCTTAAAAAAATACTTTATAGAGTTAGGCATGGTGATGCATGCCTTTAATCCCAGCACTCAGGAGGCAGAAGTGAGTTCAAGGCCATCCTGAGACTACTTAGTGAATTCCAGGTCGGCCTGAGCTAACGTGAGACTCTACCTCAAAAAACAAAACAAAAATATTTTATAGGGCTGGAGAGATGGCTTAGCAGTTAAGGCACTTGCCTGCAAAGCCTAAGGACCCATGTTCAACTCTCCAGGTCCCATGTAAGCCAGACACACAAAGCGATGCAAGCACACAAGGTGGCACATGTACATAAGGTGGCGCACATGTCTGGAGTTCAACTGCACTGGCAGGAGGCCCTGGCACACCAATTCATCCTCTCTCGCACACACACATTAAAAAAAAGGCCAGTCTGTTGGGCTTGCCTCAAAAAATATATGTTTTACATATTTATTTGAAAGGGGCCAGACAGAGTAGAGAGAATGGACATGCCGGGGCCTTCAGCCACTGCAAGCGAACTCCAGTCACATATGCCACCTTGTGCAGCTGGCTTAGATGGATAATAGGGAATCAAACATGGGTCCTTAGGCTTCACAGGCAAGTGTCTTAACTCCTAAGCCATCTCTCCAGCCAACATTGTTTCTTTATGAAACACTACAGAACTCACAATCCTCCTTCCTCTACTTCCCAAATGCTGAGGTAACAGGCTGTACCCAGCTATACAACCAGCATTTGAATGTAATGAAACAGAAAACATCAGAGTACATGGCACCAGTATTGTCTATGAAATTCTTTATGTGTACACTAAATCACAATGTCAGTATTACCATGAGCTGTAATTTTAAAGACTGAAAGCCACTATGCTAGGCAATATGTCAAACAAGCAATCTACCAACGTAAAGCAAGTACTAACAAAAAATGTGAAATTTTCCAATTTAACATGATTTAGTCAATTACAGATAAACAATACAAACTGTTGGACAAAACTTAAAATACTTGTATAACTTTTTAATGCATTTCAAAAAAAATTCAATCTTCATTCAACCCTTTGTCAAATATCTGACAAGAACTTCTTGTGCTAGGAACTTGGGATGAATGACAATACATACAGAGCAGTCCTGCCTTCATGGGCTTCCTGGTTACAACTCTATAAAGAAAATTACAGTTGAGGTAAATCCTCCGAAGAAAGTAAGCAAGGTGCTAAGTGAAGAAGAATAACTTGGGCAGAAAACAAACTTCAGAGACTGATTGTCCAGGAAAGTGGCAGGAGCCTGCTGAATCAGGACACCTGTAGAGGGCAGACACCTCAGAGCACATGTGGAGGAAGCAGCTAGTGAAGGAACTGACTTCAGGAATGGAGTACATGCTAGTGAGGCGCCAGGGACAAAATCACGCAGAACCTGGAAACCTTGGCAAAGAGTGTGGTCTTCATCTAAGAGAAACGGGGGAAAGCTGGCACATGAAGGGGGATACTATAAAACCTCAAAGTAAAGCCTACCTAGCCCTCTAAATCTGCATTCCTCAAACCATGACCTGAAAACCGCCACAAAAATCTTATTTATGTGGATTAAATGCACTACTAAGATCTACTCCTTAGAAATTAAACATGAGATTCCATCAGTCACCTGCAAATGTCATCACCATCATGGAGCGCCTGAAAGACTCAACTAGAGGTAGTCAAAGACTAGTGTAAAATGAAAATGCAAATAAGATCTTCATCTTTTTATTTTGGGGGAGGGGAGGAACAGGTTTCGAGGTAGGGTCTTGCTCTAACCCAGGCTGACCTGGAATTCACTATGAAATCTCAGAAAGTCCTCAAATTCTTGGCAACCCTACCTCTGCCTCCCAAGTGCTGGGATTAAAGACATGCACCACCACACCTGGCAATATCTTCATCTTTTAATTAAAAAAAAAAGTTACCAAGTGACATTGAGAATCCCACATAAAGCACATGACTTTGATCCCCTCTAAAGTAACCATCCACATAAGGCAGGTAAATCATCTCAAAACCTTAGCTAGAAAGTCTCAGATCTGGAATGCCAAAATTCATCTACTTAAGTTGACAGCAAAAGATAGCAAATCACATTTCCAGAAAGACATTTTTTTTTTTTTGGTTTTTCGAGGTAGGGTCTCGCTGTAGCCCAGGCTGAACTGGAATTCACTATGGAGTCTCAGGGTGGCCTCGAACTCACTGCGATCCTCCTACCTCTGCCTCCCCAGTGCTGGGATGAAAGGCGTGCGCTACCACGCCCGGCCCAGAAAGACATTCTTGCAGTTGTCTCTGTATTTGTGCCTACAATTTGTCATACAAACGTTTTAATATTTGAGCCAAAATTCCTAAGCAGGATTACCATAATACACCCATCTGCAATGTAAACAATATATCGGCTTGAAGGATATACAGGATGAGTTAAGCTTCAACAGCCAGACTAGTGCCCAATGCTTTACGTGGCTCACACCTTACCATGTGTCTCCTTTATCAAAGTTGTGAGAATAATCACTGAATCGCCACTTTTAAGTACTGTTCCCCAGCCAGGCGATCCCAGCACTAGGGACGCAGAAGTTGAGGCTAGCCTGTGAGTACAGGGTGAGTTCCAGGTCACCCTGGGCTAGAGTGAGACCCTACCTTGAAAAAATCCAAAATGAATAAATAAATAAATAAATATTGGGGTGTGGAGAGATGGTTCAGTGGTTGAGCCAGGTTCAGTTCCCCAGTGCCAGCATGGAACCGGATGCACAAGGTAGTGCATGGGTCTGCAGTTCCTTTGCAGTGGCTAGAGACCCTGGTACGCCCATTCAGTCTCTCTGTCTCTCTCTCCATGCAAATAAGTAAATAAAAATATTTAAAAGAAGAGAAAAATAAATATTATTTTTCTATTAAAATAAAAACTATCGGGCTGGAGGGTTGGCTCGGGGGCTAAAAGCACTTGCCTGTATAGCCTGACGGTCTGGGTCGATTCCCCAGCACCCACTTAAAGCCAGAAGCACAAGGTGATGCATGACTCTGGAGTTTGAAATTGCTGCGGCAGGAGACGCTGGGGCACTCTTATTCTCATAGTGTCATTCTCTCTCTCCTCTTTGAAATAAATAATCTTTTAAAAATCTATGGAAGAGGTGATTTTTTACATAAAATTGACTAAAGATGGTAGTCTAGCCACATCGTTTACGCCTGTAAAAGGAGACAAACTGAAGAGACTGACTAACTAGACCTTTGTGTAAGGTGCAGATAACCAAACACCTAGCAGGTTTTTTTCCTAGAGGACAAGTGGTTGATGCACAGCTCCGCCAACAGGTGAGGAACGTCTCCCAATTCTGACTTGGTGGAATGACGTCCGTCCGCACGCTCCTTCCCGGGCAAACCTTTCACCGCTCCGCCCCGCCCCGCCCCGCCCGCCCGGGTCCGACCCGCGGAGCCCGCCCGCCCGCCGCAGCGACGCCTCGGCCCGCCGCTCGCGGGACCCGCGCCGGCGCCCGGCCACAGCGAAGACAAAGGCTGGCGGAGCGCCCCGCCCGCCCGCCGCGGCCCACGTACCTCCGGCGCCCGCTCCTCCGCCCGCGCCCAGGGCGGCCGCCATGATGGTCCCCGGGCCCGGCCTCCAGCCGCTGGAGGGCCGAGGGGCAGGTGCGGGCCGGGGCGGCGAGGGGGCCGGGGAGAGGGCCAGCGCCCGCGAGCGAGCAGGAGGCGAGGCCCGCGCGTCGCAGTCCGCAGTGGCCCGTCGCCTCCGCAGGAAGAAAACAACACTACGGCAACATGGCCGCGCCGCGGTGCACGCCGGGAGGAAGGGCGGGCGAGGGGGAGCGCGGAGGCTGACCGGCGGGCGGGAGTACTACTCCGCGGAAGCCTAGGCCTCCTCCCTTTCCTCCCCGAGTGATCGGCAGCGCGGGAGGACCGCTAGCGGACACAGGCGGCCTCCGTCTGGAACTAGACCTAGAGGCTTCAAGCGGGAGCGGAGGCGGGCACAAGCCGTAGTTGGATCCCGGTACTGTCGTAAGGTGCTTTGCGGCACTCGACACAGCGGCGCTTTACGATAGCCGCCCTGCAGTCGGAAGTGGGGCTGCCCGCGGCGCCAACGGCGGGTTCTGGCTTCCGCGCGGAGCGAGCCGAGAGGGTGGGAACACCACGCTTGCGCACGCGCACTCGCGCCCGGCGCGGGGGGGGCGTGTCTTCGCTGAGGACCGCCTCCTCTGTCAGGTGCTCGGCTGTGAGCGCGCCCTGCTCTGGCGGACGTGACGGCCTGGCAGCATCCGGAGGTGGTAAGGACGGAAGTTACCTGCAAGCTTTGTACCCTGGGCAGGGGCCGAGCCAGGGCATCGGTGGACTCCTCGTCACCCGGGAACAATCCAGACGGCCGCGCAGGGCATGCGCAGAGGCAGGACGTGAGGCCCAAGGGAGGTGACATTTTCAGGCAAGGCCGACCGCGGTGGTGCACGCCTTTTAGTCCCAGCACTCAGGAGGCAGAGGTAGTGTCGCCGTGAGTTCGAGGCCAACCTGAGAGTCCATAATGAATTCCAGGTCAGCCTGGGCGAGAGTGAGACCCTACTTCGAAAAACAAAACAAAAGGGGGAGCAAGGTAAACATTCTGTGATTGATAAGTAATGTAATAAATAATGTTCATCTGTTAAAGTTTCTTATAATCATGGGAAATGTTAATAAATATTAAGAAAAAAATTAAAAAATCAAATAAACAGGACTGGGACGACAAAAAAAACAATTGTCCATATTTAGTTGCACACATATCTATTAACAGATCTGTATAATTCTGGACTTGTAGTAAATTTGCTATAATGCTTTCTTAAAGCCAGCTTGCATTACACCAAGCAAATTTCTGTCAGTTCTTACATAAAATAGTATTTTTGTTTGTTTGTTTGTTTTCGAGGTAGGGTCCCACTCTAGCTCAGACTGACCTGGAATTCACTATGTAGTCTCAGCAGCCCAAGATTTTTTAAAAATTATCTATTTATTTGCACAAATTGGTGGGTGCACAACAGGGCCTCACTGCAAACGAATGTCAGATGCATGCTCCACTTTTTTGTGTTTGGCTTTGCATAGGTACTGGGGAATTGAACCAGGGTTAGCAGGTTTTGAAAATATGCACCTAGTGATGATGTTCCTTTTAGGTTTGTCTTGCTGGGTTTACAGGATCTGATCCCCTGTCAGATGGTGTATGACAAGGTGGGTACCCTGCATGTAAGTAGATCACAATGGAGTCATTTGTTTTCAACTTGGCCAGCACATTGAAAGGCTGAAAACTGTCACTTGTTTCTTTTCTGTAGCATCAAAGTGGCTCATTAGGTGGCAGTGAGCATGTTTGTATACACCCAGTTTGGGGCATTCCTTCCATGGTGTAGTTGATAATAACCTGGAGCCAAAGTTATTGGTTTGCAGGCTGCTTGTGTTAGTAGGATTTATCTTTATCTTTGAGACAAATTTTTTTTTTTTTGGTTTATCAAGGTAGTGTCTTACTCTAACCCAGGCTGACTTGGAATTCACTATGTAGTCTCAGGCTGGCCTTGAACTCAAAGCGATTCTCCTACCTCTGTCTCCCGAGTGCTGGGATTAAAAGTGGAGACAAATTTTTTTAAATAAAAATGATAAGCCAGATAATGTAATAGGGATGCACTTTTCTGTTTCCATGGTAGGTTAGAGCTATGTGTACTACCTTCTCTTTTTATATTTTTTAACTTTTTAAAAAATATTTTTATTGGGGCTGGAGAGATGGTTTAGCGGTTAAGCGCTTGCCTGTGAAGCCTAAGGACCCTGGTTCAAGGCTCAGTTCTCCAGGACCCACGTTAGCCAGATGCACAAAGGGGCGCATGCATCTGGAGTTCATTTGCAGTGGCTGGAGGCCCTGGCGTGCCCATTCTCTCTCTATCTATCTGCCTCTTTCTCTCTCTGTCTGTCTCTCTCATACAAATAAATAAATAACTAATAAAAAAATCTTTTATTCAAATTCATGGAATCACTACTCAGAAATACACTAAACCTTGAAAGGAAGCTCATAAAGTAGCAAGGTGTCCATCAGAAGACATTAATAACACAATATTTAGGTTTCTCCTCGTGGCTTTTCATTAATTTTTGTGCTGTGCAGAATAAAATGTGTAACTTAGGAGGTGTTTTTCAGAGTCCAGAGTGCTGTTACACATGGAACTACAGATAATTTTCAAGGTAATGCTGAAACAGGAAAATGCCATCCTGTCCTGATTGGCCCCAGACTCCATTTTGAGACTGAATGGGTGCTTTTCAGCTACCAGCACCTCCCCCAAGTCATGTTCACATTGGCCTCTTCCCTTCCAACTATAAGAAGTGGCCCCATACAGACACTGAACCTGTTGGCCTTTGATTCACAACTTCTAACCTCCAAAACCATTAGGAATAAACTTACATTGTTTTTAAGCCACATGTACTATGGCATTTTGATATCAAGTCCAAATGGACAAAGACAACATGGAAAGTTAGAACCCCAGAAGGAGAGGATGGAAATAATGAAGAAGAGGCAATACTGGACAGAATGCCTTTTTTAAACTGCTGACCGGGCGTGGTGGCACACGCCTTTAATCCCAGCACTTGGGAGGCAGAGGTAGGAGGATTGCTGTGAATTGGAGGCCAACCTGAGACTAATAGTGAATTCCAGGTCAGCCTAGGCTAGAGTGAGACCCTGCCTTGAAAAACAAAAAACAAAAAGACTACTGAGAGACATAAGTCCAAAGCCAAAGAAAATATGATGATATTAAGTAAGAAAAAAGAAACCACCACATGTAGACACCCAAGGAAGCCACAAATAAATAGAAGCTACCAAAAATATTAAAAGTTGGCCAGGGAAGTGACTCAGCATTTAAAGGCACTTGTTGCAAGCCTGTCAATCCAAGTTTGATCAACAACATGCATGTCAAGCCACACACAAAATGGCACACACATCTATAAACCCAGTAAGCCCACTGCAGTGGGAGGTGGGGTGAGACATCTAGAAGAGAAGGTGGAAAAGGGGCTAGAGAGATGGCTCAGCAGTTAAAAAGCCTAAAGACCCAGATGCAATTTGCCAGATGCACAAGGTGGCTCATGTGTCTGGAGTTTTGTGCAGTGCCCATTCTCATCCCTCCCCTTCTTTTTCTTCCCCCTTCTTTTTCTCACTCTCAATGCCAGAAAAACCATGGGTTAATGACTAGAGATGAGAGCATCAGAATTTGGAGGTGCTGACATGGGATATAAGTGGGTACCACACAGGATATGATGGAGCCTGTAGAGAAGCTACAGAAATCTGCGTGCAGAAACTCCGCCCAGCACTGTGGCCAAAGTAAGGACTGGAGAGCCTGCCTACCACAGAGGCCTAGCAGCCCATCAAGGACTCCCCAGCTCCTACCAGGAGATACCAGGTGAAAGGCTGGGGATTTAACTCAGTGCTAGAGAGCTTGCCTAGCATGTGTAGCCCTGGGTTGAATCCCCAGCACCATGAAGAAGACAAAAAAAATGATTCTTTTGTCATTTGTACAATCATGTACTTAGCTATTTTTTCTCTTTTATTTATTTAACAAAGTATATATTGGCCATATTCCCATGAGGTAAAAATATTTTTTTAAGAAACCCAAATATCAGGGCTGGAGAGATGGCTTAGCGGTTAAGGTGCATGCCTGCGAAGCCTAAGGACCCAGCTTTGATTCTCCAGGTCCCATGTAAGCCAGATGCACATGGTGGCGCATACATCTGGAGTTTGTTTGTAGTGACTAGAGGCCCTGGCACGCCCATTCTCTCTCCCTCTCTCTAATAAATAAATGAATAAAAATAAATCTTTAAAGGGCTGGAGAGATGGCTTAGCAGTTAAGTGCTTGCCTGTGACGCCTAAGGACCCCGGTTCGAGGCTTGATTCCCCAGGACCCACATTAGCCAGATGCACAAGGGGGCGCACGCATCTGGAGTTCGTTAGCAGTGGCTGGAAGCCCTGGCGCACCCATTCTCTCCCTCTCCCTCTCCCTATCCCTCTCTCTCTCTCTCTCTCTCTGTCTTTCTCTCTTTCTGTCTCTTTCTCTTTCTCTCTCTCTCTCTGTGTCTCTTTCTCTCTCTGTCACACTCAAATAAATAAATAAAAATGAACAAAAAATTTTAAAAAAAAAAGAAACCCAAATATCAAGTGAAAATAACAGCAATGAATTCAGTTGGGGGTCAGTTAAAGGCTGCTTCTCTCAGGAGTACAAAGAGAAAAGAAAACAAAAAGACAAGAACACAAAAAATACCTTCTAGTACCCACATGACTGAAGGAATCTGGAACCTTCTGTGCACAAAGGTGTGGTCTGAATGTGAAATTACACCAAAGGCTCAGGTGCTCGGAGGCTGAGGAACCTCTTAGAGGTGAGCCTGGCTGGCAAGCGCGGGCACCAGGAGGTGGGCCTTGGAAGGTTATAAGTGTCCCACTTCCTGATTTGCCAAGATATGAGCAAGTTGTGAAGGAGGCTCCTATCACCTCCCAACGAACTGTTCTCACTGCCATGCCTGCCCCACCATGGTGGGCTGTACTCCACAAAACTGTGGGCCAAAACAAACCCTTCCTTAAACTGTTTCTGTCAAAATTGTGTCATGGTGATAAGTAATACAACTGGCGTCAACACATCTCACACCAGGACTAGTTTCTGAGTAGGGTGACACAAACCCCATGCTACTCACCTAGTGGACAGAAGGGTATGCTCATCTCTAGTCATAAGATTACTGCAATAGCTAAGTTCATCCTGTGTTGCAATAGCAAAATGCCCAAGACTGGGTACTTTATAAAGAAGAGGTTAGTTTCCTGTGAGATGCTGGTGCTTGCAAAGTCTGAGCTGCCTGATGCAGCACAGTGTGGCAGAGAAGTGAAAAGGCAAATAGCCCCATGAAGAAGGCTCCATTTCTTCATAACACTCCACTCTATGGACAGCTACCTGACCTCTCCTGAGAGCATGACGCCATTCGTGGGGGTGGTGGCCCATGGACTCCTAAGAGAGCTCCTGAGGGTGGACCAGGACTCCTCAGAGAGCATGAACCCTTTCCTGAGGGTGAATGTCCCTGGACTCCTGAGAGCGTGAACCTGTTCATGAGAGTGGAAGCTCCAGGACCTGCTTATCTGCTACTGGGGCCCACCTCTTAGTGATTCCAGCAGCCCTGCACCACCGCACTGTGAACCAGGTCCCCAGCCCATCAGCCTTTAAGAGGACTCTGAAGGTAGAAATAACCCCAACTGAAACAAAGCCAGCAGAGTGAAGGAAGAAGAACAGCAGCCATGCCTTGGACAGAATCAAATGGATAGATGTGGATAGCTAAGGGGAAGAAAGCAGAACTGTCTGAAGACCAGTTCCTCTAAAATTTGTGACAGACACTAGAGCATAGATCCAAGCAGCTCAGGGACTGTCAAACGGGATACAAATCCAAATCAGCAAACAGGCGCCACCCTCCCACATGCAGTTCACACTTTGGTGAAGCAAAGTTCATCTGCAGAGGGCCGAAAACAGTGACAGTGCGGAAGAGTCCTCATCCGGCACCATGCAGGCAAGAAGACGATGGAGCACTGTCCTTAGTGTACTGAGGGTGGCCAGCAAAAATATAAAGGGGAGCCAGGCATGGTGGCACATGCCTCTAATCCCAGCAGAGGTAGGAGGATGACCATGAGTTCAAGGCCACCTTGAGACTACACAGTGAATTCTAGGTCAGCCTGGACCAGAGTGAGATCCTATCTCAAAAAAACAAAAGAAAAATATGAAGGAATCAATGAACTTAAGGAATTCATTGAAGGCAAATGTACCCCTCAAGAAACTTGCAGAAAACATACCAACTTTCAAGAAACCTGGCTCTACACAAAGACAATGAATATGGCTGATGATGTATCCATATTCTTGTATTTGTTTTTTTACGCAGGAAGAATTTATTTTTTTCTTAAAAGAAAGTGATAAGATGAGTTTAGGCATGCAATAAAAATCCACCTTGAACACTATGAATAAACCGTCTGCTGAATTCTGTCTATTGAGTGTGGGTTTTAAGAAAGTCTGTACAACAGAAGATGCATGCAAGGAACATCTGAAATGCTGTGTGTGTAATTCATTCACAACTTAGTACACGATGCAAAAGGAACACTTGAAATGCTGTGTACACAAGTCACATCTTGTATATTAATTACTCTAATGAAAACAGACTGGAGCAAAAAAAAGAGATAAAAGAGATGTGTGTGTGCTTATATAACCAAGTAAAATCATGATGGTTCTTATAAATAAAGATGTATACTGTTTGAAAATGGATGCAGATTTAAAATATGAACCCTTAGAGAAGCTTCTCTTTTCAGATGGTGATGACCACTGGGATGACCCAAAAGGCAACACAGTGCTGAGAAGAAGGGATGGAGGAGTGTCCAGCACTGAAACATCTCATACCCTCCAAGGCTCAGGGTCCATGCAGAAGAGGTGGTGAAAAAAATGTAAGAGCCAAAGGAAGGGTACCACTCTTTACAATGCAACTGTCTGGAAAGAAATTGGCCTTGATATCCATGACCTCGCAGAACCTAGCAATACGTACACAAGACCCTCATAATAGTAGATAAAGAAAATGACATAAAATTAAAAGACTAATGGAGAGAGGGAGGGGATATGATGGAGAGCAGAGTTATGAAGAAGAAAGTGGGGGAGGGGAGGGAAATATCATGGTTTATTGTCTGTAAGTATAGAAGTTGTCAATAAAAATATATATTAAAAGATAAAATGTGAATCTTGCCGGGCGTGGTGGCACCTGCCTTTAATCTCAGCACTTGGGAGGTTGAGGTAAGAAGATGGCCCATGAGTTCAAGGCTACCCTGAGACTACAGCGTGAATTCCACGTTAGTCTGGGCTAGAGTGAGACCCTACCTTGAAAAACAAAATGTGAACACTGAACCTGGGCTGTAGAGAAGGCTTAGCAGTTAAGGTGAGGACCCAGGTTCAATTCCACAGTACCCCCGTAAGCCAGATGTACATGGTGGCACATGTGTCTGGAGTTCATTTGCAGTGGCTAGAGGCCCTGGTGCACCCTTCTCAATCTCTCTCTCTCTCTCTCTCTCTCTCTCTTTCTTTCTCTATCTCTGGCTCAAATAAATAAAAAAGTAAATAAAATTATTTAATGTGAACCTCAGGTGACCAATAATTTTTACTGGGGTGTGATGTGCATATGACGGCGGGTAATACATGTGTGCACATGTGTGTGGAGACCAGAAGATGACCTCAGGTGTTATCTTCCTCAATCACACTCCACCTTATTTTTTGTTGTTATTTTTGTTTTGGTTTGGTTTAGTTTGGTTTTGGTTTTTTGAGGTAGGGTCTTGCTCTAGCCCCGGCTGACCTAGAATTCACTGTAGTCTCAGATTGGCCTCAAATTCACAGTGAGCCTCCTACTTCTGCTTCCTGAGTGTTGGGATTAAGGGCATGCTGGCTCCACTTTAAATTTTAACACATAGTACATAGTATTATTATGAACAAGCAAGGGCATTCCATAGTAAAGTTATGACATCAAAGCCTTATCAATATCTAGGCAATTGAAATAGGAACTTTAAAAATATTAGGAAAGGGCTGGAGAGATGGCTTAGCGGTTAAGCTCAATTCCCCAGGACCCACATTAGCCAGATGCACTAGGTGGCGCAGGTGTCTGGAGTTTGTTTGCAGTGGCTAGAGGCCCTGCCACACCCATATTCTCTCTCTCTCTGCCTCTTTCCCTCTTGCTCTCAAATAAATAAAAAATAAAATTTTAAAAAAAGAAAAAAAAGTATTGGCTGTGTGTGATGGCCCATGCCTTTAATCCCCGCACTTGGGAGGCAGAGGTAGGAGTACCGGTGCTGTGAGTTCGAGGCCACCCTGAGACTACATAGTGAATTCCAAGTCAGCCTGGATTAGAGTGAGACCCTACCCAAAAAAAAGAAAAAAACATATAGTTAGAAACTTAATACTGCCCTCTCGGTAGCTGACAGAAAAACAATTACCAACTTTTGCTCCCTGTAAGTCACTGTTAGGGAAAGGAAAGAACTGGCATGTATGTAGGTAACCCCAGCTAATTCAGAGGCTTAGACAGAAGAATCACGTTTAGTGAGACCACAGTCTCACCAGGACAAGTGCCATGTCAAGATGTGACTCTAGTCTTGGCCTCAATCTCAGCTTTTAAAATGCAGAACAGAAAAGCCATAGACTTGGGGGACATATTTGCAAGTCACACATTGGATAAACTGTTTGTATCTAGAATATACAAAGAACTCTTACAACTCAACAGTAAGAAAACAAGTAATAAACTGTTTTAAATTGGCAAAATATCTGTGGTGGTTTGAATTAGGTGTCCCCCACAAACTCATTCGTGTGTTCTGAATGTTTGGTCACCAGCTGATGGCAATTTGGGAATTGGAGTCTCCAGAGGAGGTATGTTGTTAGGGGCGGGCTTATGGGTGATACAGCCAGCTTTTCCTTGCCAGTGTTTGGCACACTCTCCTGCTGTTGTCCATCTAATGTTGGCCAGGAGGTCCAGCCTCTGCTCATGCCACAATTTCCCCTGCCATCATGGAGCTTCCCCTCCAGTCTGTAAGCCAAAATAAATCCTCCCACAAGCGGCTTTTGATAAGGTGCTTTGTGCCAGCGACACAAAGCTGACTACAACAATACCTGAACACAAAATTTACCAAAGAAGATATTTAAATGATAAATAAGAATATAAAAAATTGCCAATATCATTTGTCATTAAGGGAGATGTAAAATAAAGTCACAGTGAGATATCACAGCACAACTAATGACTAAAGTTTTAAAAAAACAAAGTGCACAGACCCTAAAACTGTACATTGCTTATGAAAGTGCCCCTCTGGGAAAACTGAATGGTTTCTTATAAAGTTAAAAGTACATTTATCATACAGTCCATACAATCTCCCCAAGTGAACTGAGGATGTGCGTTCACACAAAAACCTGTGTGGCTATTAGAAATGCGGTCCCCTGGCACCAATCACTACAGCCCTGAGGAGGACGGAGGGCGGCGGCTGCTGATGCCGGGTGGCTGTGCCTGCCCCTGGCACTGAGAACTTGAACCTGCACCAGGTGCTAAGACAACACTGCTTCTCCATGGGCCGCATCGGCTACCGGCGCTCTGCGGATTTCTCAGTATAATCCAGGCTGATCTCCATCCCCAGCCACCCAAGTGCTGGGATGACAGCTGGTGGCAGTTGGGAGATGGAGCCTTACTAGAGGACATTTGTCACTGAAGTAGAACTTGAGGTTCATTAGCTCAGCTCTGAGGTTTATGTGTCTGTATGTGACATTGTAATATTGAGAAGCGATTTTGAAAGATTATAGATCATCTTAAGAGCTAAATATGGAGATATTCAAGTGAGATGTGTAGACTGTTCAATGCAACAAGGCAAGATTGCAGCATCCTATGGAAATGTTATCTCTGTTTTAGAACCAGTTAATCTACTGAAACAAAAGGAAAATTTGCCGGGCACAGAATGCTAGAGGCACAGGTTCCATAGAGATAGTAACAAGGAAGAGGGAACTATGTCAGCTGCTATGTAACTTTCACTGTGTGAGATTACTGACAGCAGCTGGGATCACAGCTCAGACCTTTGGTCCTGGCATATGGGGAGCTGAGGCAGGAAGATTGCCCATGAGTTCAAAGCCCCCTATGGCTACAAAGAGTTCAATGTCATCAAGAGCTATAGAGTGAGACCCTGTCACAAAGGTCACAAGCAGAGAAAGATGATAGGGAATGGGAAGAGAATGAAGAAAAAGAGGAGGGAGAGAAGAATTCATTGCACACATAGCAAAGGACGGGCAGAAGAATCACACAGCATGAAAAGGGAAATTTTGCCATCAGCTTCATCTTCTACAAGTCTGTTGTTGGCTGTAACCCTCAGAATCAATTAATTGCTAAACACAAATCTGGGCACTGGATTAAACATCCCTTTTCTGGAAGCTCATAGAAAATGATATTTATAGCCGTGGGTGGTGGTGTGTGCCTTTAATTCCAGCACTTGGGAGGCAGAGTTAGGAGGATTGCTGTGAGTTCAAGGCCACCCCGAGACTCCATAGTGAATTCTAGGTCACCCTTGACTATAGCTGACTATAGTGAGACTCTGCTGCAGAAAAACCAAAGGAAGAAAAAAGAAAAATGAGATTCATGAGTGTAAAAATACAAATTCAAGACCTATGCAAACACAGTTCTCATAATAAGGGGCTAATAGGAGAGCAGAAGAGAGACTGAGTCCAAACTGGCCCAGGACCGCACCAGGAAGGGAGAAGTCAAGTAGAGGTAACTAAGAGTCAAGACTTGACCCACACCGTCCCTGCAGGGTGCTCACAATGACCTCCACTGTGCTCTTCAAACCAAGAAGGAGAAGTGACCTTAATTCATCCTTCCCTCTCAGGCTGCTGCCACATCTCCAACCAGGTCAAGTGTAATGGTTTCAGAATAACCATGTTAGCACAACCTAGAGTCTTTCCTTCCTGCTCTAGGATAACAGCTGCGTTTAATATAGACTAACAGGGATGAGCTACAGGAATGTGAAATGTCCCATGCAAGGTGTTTTCCCATGAACCCTCCTCATAGAGATGTTGCCCCTAAGGTAGGAGACAAGGCAGAGCAGGACTGTCATGCCTGTCTTGCAGGCTTTCACCTGCCACGGTCCCAGCCACTTAGGACTGCTATGAACTGTCCTGCCATTCTCTCCATCTAATCCTATCTTTCGGCTGAGAAGCTGACCTTCCGATTGGCTACTACCTACTTATGACATCATTCTCCCTCTAAACCACCCACCACCTGGTAGAATCTTTGGGTTTCCATGGAGCTGTCTGTAAACAAATTTGGATCATCTCAAGTGAATGGTGACCAACAGTGTCCCTTATAGTGGACATACCCCGATGGTTTCAGGTACCCAGAAAAGTCCAAGTACTGTATCAAAATCTCTTATATGCCTTAATGTGATGTAACTGCTTCTCTATGTCAGGCAAAGAAACTTATCAGTTCATTTTTATTAGATGCCCCCCTCACACACACACACTCAAAATTAAGTACAGTCAAAACTGCCTGGAATAATGTGGGAAAGTATTTAACTAGAAATCTGTAGTCCTAACTTCAGTTTGGCTTTTGTATTGACTAGGTTTATGACTTTATACATATCATTTACTCTCTCGCACTATGTTTCTTCACCTACCACAGGAAGATAACAGACTGAGGAAGCTCTGGGTTCTTTGTAGTATTGAGGCTTGAAGGCCACATGTACAGAGAATGAAATCAGACTTCCTGAGAGTGTCTATTTAAAAAGAAACAGAAAAAGACTACTGAAAACTAACACTATGTATGTAGATTTTTCTTCTGTAATAGCCTGCTGTCACTGATCTTTCTACTTTGGTGTTTTGAATTTCATTCTATTAAAAAAGTAATCACACACACACACACACAAAAAGAGAAAAAATGATAAACAGTTGGGTATGGTGGTTCATACCTTTAATCCCAGCCCTTGGGAGGCTGAGGTAGGAGGGGTCACTGTGAGTTAGAGGCTAGCCTGAGACTACATAGTGAATTCCAGGTCAGCCTAGGCTAGAGCTAGACCCACCTTGAAAACACACACACACAAAAGAAATAAAAAACATACTTCTTCAGGTGGTTGGATAAGCGAACTGGTATATTCATAGAATGGAAGAGGCTCAGGAATGGTAATGAATTATTGGTTCAGACAGCAACATGGATAAATTTGATTTTTTTAAATATTTTATTTTTATTTATTAATTTTGAGGGAGAAAGAGATACAGAAATAGGCAAGTAGGGAGAGAGAGAAGAATGGGCGCATCAGGGCCTCCAGCCACTGCAAATGAACTCCAGATGCGTGTGCCACCTTGTGCATCTGGTTTCTGTGGGTCTTGGGGAGTCGAACCTGGGTCCTTTGGCTTTGCAGGCAAGCACCTTAACCACTAAGCCATCTCTCCAGCCCCCAGCATGGATGAATTTAAATGCATTTTGCTACAGACTCAGAAGATTGCACATTTTTTACTTCCATTTATGTTCTGGAAATGGAAAAGGAAAACAGGTCAGTGGCTGCCAGGTGGTGAGGGGTGAGAAACTGGTTATAAAGGGTTGGCCCGAAGGAGTGTGAAGGCAGTGGACTGTGCCCGTCTCATTGCCTGTAACTGCAAGGGACGAAATACTGCTTGGCACCTCTTCAACGCTACAGCAGGATTAACTCCCCCTGCCCTCAGGAGTTTGGAGAGGTATAGTCCGATGCTGGCAATGGGTTAGTACAAATGCATGTCTCATCACTGGCTTCAAGAGCTCCAGGAGTGGTGATATACCCAGGTCTTGTTTTCTAAATGAAAGCAATGAGGACTTTTGGGGGAAATGACTGCCTCTGACTCTAGGGCTGGAGCAGGGGGCAGGGGGCGCAACATTGTGTGGTGCTAGAAAGTAAAATGCTGAAAAGAAAAGAAATGAGAGGGCATGTCAAAAGAACAGAAATACGACCAAAACCTCCCAATGACCAAAGCTAGAATGAGGCAAGCAACAAAATAGTAATGGTATGGGATTGTGACCCAAAGACAAAAATAAGTATCCAAGAATCCATACAAACACAGTTCAATTCCTGAGTAAATGAGAAGTGGGGAGGAGGGCAAGCTCCTTCTTACAAAAGGATCCCACTGACACATGACCAATGGGAGTGAAACGGAGGACACAGTCGGAACACTACAGGAGTAGTCGCTGCAGGATGTGCAAGTGACACTGAAATGAAGAGGGGGTCTTTTTTAAAAACATAAAACCTTTTACTAGCAGCACCTGTTAGTCTAGATAATAAAACCATGATAATTCCCTCCCTCCACTCCCATTCTCAAAGAAGGTGACTTTTCAAGAACTAAAGGATGGGGCTAGGAAGATTGCCCAGTGGTTAAAGGCATTTGTTTCCAAAGCTGATGGCCTGGGTTTGATTCCCCAGTATCCATGTAAAGCCAGACACATCAAGAGACACATATGTTCAGAATTTGTAGTGAAAGTAGTGGCAAGAGGCCCTGGTGTGCCTAAAATCTCTTTCTCTCTCAAATAAACAAAAAAAATTTTTGAAAGAACTAAAGGCCTGCCAGGCATGGTGGCGCACGCCTTTAATCCCAGCGTTTGGGAGACAGAGGTAGGAAGGTCACCTTGAGTTTGAGGCCTCCCTGAGACTACATAGTGAATTCCAGGTTAGCCTAAACCTAAGACCCTGCCTCAAAAATCAAAAAAATAAAAATAGAAAAGAACTAAAGGATGATTTCATAACTTTTTGAAGCATTTCTTCCAAAATGTTTAATTACTGTAGGGGGTTTTGTATATGTTGATGAATGCTTTGACAAATCTTTCCAATAGGAGAACCTAATTCTCTTCCTCATGAGTATAAGCTGTACTTAAGATCATTTATCATAAACAGAGTATAAAGAGAAGAAATTATGGCTGAAGGGATGGCTCAGTGATAAAAGGCACTTGTTCACAAAGCCGGAATACCTATGTGCAGCCAGATGCACAAAGTGACACATGTGTCTGCTATTCATTTACAGTGACAGGAGACCCTGACACACCCATTCTCTCTTTCTGTCTCTCTCTCTCTCTCAAATAAAACATTCTAAACCCGGTGTCAGCCATGCCCGTGCGACTGCTTCTGGAGCAGCAGGGTCCTGGGCACTGCCAGACCAAGTGCTGAGAGGTATTCTGTTGAAGGAAGCCGAAGATTCCAAACCAATGCCAGCAGGCGCCGTCCTTGTGATACCAGGACTCTGACTCCTTACACACTGCCTGCTGATTGGAGGAAGAAACCTGGCCATCGACTACTATAATGAAAAAGCTAGGAGACTGGAGGGATGGCTGAGGGGGGAAAGCGCTTGCCGTGTAAGCATGAGGACCTGTGAGTGGATCCCCAGAAGGTCCGTAAAGCCGGTCACCACGGCAGGTGTCTGTAATTCCAGCACATCTATGGCAACAAGATAGGCAGAGAGAAGTGAATCTGCTGCAAGTTTGCCAGCCAGCCAGTCTGGAGAATGGAATAAGGTTACAGCATCCTGGCCTCAAAGGAGGTGAAAGGCGAGTCATCTACGTATCCACCATAGCATGCACACATGCACACTCACACACATGAACATGGACATTCACATGTTCATACACACACCAGAAACAAAGTCATGGTTTCTAGTTCTCATTTAATCTGGAACCAATCCTCCACAATGCCCACCAGCACTGTTTGAGATGAACACTGAGTTTTCACTACTGAAAACAAACTTTCACCAGAAAACCACATAGTAATATGTTACACAAATCATTGCTGCTGACAGTAGCACAGTCTTGATTCACAAATCATCATGATTTTTTCCTTTTTAATTTTTTTATTGACAGCTTCAATTACATACAATAAACCATGATAACTCCCTCCCTTCCCCCACCTTCCCCTTCACAAATCCACACTCCATCATATCCCCTCCCTCCGTTAGTCTTTTATTTTTACGTCATCATCTTTTCCTCCCATTATGATGGTCCTGTCAAGGTAGTGCTAGGCACTGTGAGGTCAAGGATACTGAGGCCAATTTCTGTCTGGACGATTCCACCATAAGCAGTCCTATCCTTCCTTTGACTCTTACATTCTTTGAGCCGCCTCTTCTTCAATGGATCCTGAAGCCTTGGAAGGTGTGAGAGAGATGTTTCTGTGCTGAACACTCCTCTATCACTTCTTCTCAGTACTGTGATGCCTTTTGGGTCATCCCAGTGGTCACTGCCATTTGAAAAGAGAAGATTCTCTAACCAAAAGTGAGAGTAGCATTAATATATGGGTATGAATATTAAGTAAAGTGCTTACAGGGCAGTTTGGTAAGCATAATATATGCATTTAGCCTGACAAGAGCAGGCATTACACTCCTAAGGCTCATGACCTCCCCTATCATAGGTTTTTGATTAGGTTTTCAGTACCAGGTATGTATTCCCTCCCATGGAACAGGCCTCTAGTCCAATTAGAGAGTAGTTGGTTTCCCCTAGAGCAGACATGCCATTGTTACACCCATTTGGTAATTTGGCCTGTCTAGTCAAACTTAGGGCTTGCAGTTCCTACTGTTTCCCCTGCTGATGACTTCTGTCTCCCATAGGGCTGCATTCACTGCAGCTTTTTCCAGCTTTTTGTCAGCTGGTCTAGAGGGAGGAGGTTTTGCAGGTCAGCCCCAGCTTGATTTCTCAGTGATCTTGCAGCCCAGGCATGTGGAGTCTTCAGCAATAAGGTCTTACCATCTATTCCTGGTGGGAAACCAAAAGTCTTGGCAATAGCCTGTAATGTTTTGGGGGCATCCAGGACCTCCCTGGTCAACAACTCACTGGAAGGTATCCCATCCCTGGCACTGAAATTTTTCTAGTAATAGTCTATGGCTTCTGGGTGTGCCATTATCCAAAAAAGTAGGTGATCATATGGCTTATTCACAATATCATGGATTTTAGTTAAACCTCCCCCCACCCTTCTTTGACTCAGTCCCTTCCCCTGACCTCTGACCTTGCTTAGGCCATTCCACTCCCTGTAATCTGTTCATACACACACACACACACACACACACACACACACACACATATATATATATATATATATATACACACACACACCCACACACTACCATCCCCTTAAGTCCTCCCCTCTCCTCCCTCCCTTATTGCCCTTTTCTAGCTTACTGGCCTCTGGTACTGACTTTTTTACTCCAACTCCCACACAAGTCTGAGCATTTGTTACCCTTGGAGAGAGAAAGCAAGGCCTTTGCAGAGTGTCCTTCGATGGGGCTGAGGGGTCCTCGTGACTTGGTTCAGGTGATGCTGCAGGACAGACCTAGGTTTTCAGTGTACCACCGTCAGGAGCACAGTCCTGGGCGTGGTGGCATGGGTCACACAGGAAGGTGACATTGGCCCCACTCTTCCATGGAAGTTCTTGCTCCCTGTGTGGCACACCTCTCATGGAAAGACACGAGCCTGAGATCGTCCGGACCTAATTCATAGTCATTCCTAGAGTGGCCTTGTCCACAGTGCTGCCTCCTGTCTGAGCTGCTGACTGTTCTGATGGGAACTGCTCAATCCAACCGAAGCCCATAATCGGCTCGTGATGCTCCTGTGGGGATGACGGCCACTCTCTCCCATGTGCCATGTACTTCAGTCATTTCTCCTGTCACTATGGAACTGTGTCTTCTTTCTTTAATTCTCTAGGTTATATCTCACTCTAGTACCATGAAGCGTCGCAGACTTGGCCAGTGAAGACCCATGCAGGCTGAATCAGTAGTCCTTTTGTCTTTAGCTTATTTAATCACAGCACTGTGTCCACAGTCACTTGGGCCATTTGTCTGCAATGACAGAGGCAAGTTCTGCTGCCAGCTATTAACACACATCAGCACATACCAGCACATATCAGCACATACCATCACATACCAGCACACATCAGCACATATCAGCACATACCATCACATAGCACACACCAGCACACATCAGCACATGCCAGCACACATCAGCACATATCAGCACACATTAGCACATGCCAGCACACATCAGCACACATTAGCACATACCAGCACATGCCAGCACATATCAGCACACATTAGCACATACCAGCACACATCACACACCAGCACACATCAGCACATATCAGCACACATTAGCACATATCAGCACATGCCAGCACACATTAGCACATACCAGCACATGCCAGCACATATCAGCACATGCCAGCACACATCAGCACACATTAGCACACACCAGCACACATCAGCACATGCCAGCACACATCAGCACATATCAGCACACATTAGCACATGCCAGCACACATCAGCACACATTAGCACATACCAGCACATGCCAGCACATATCAGCACACATTAGCACATACCAGCACACATCACACACCAGCACACATCAGCACATATCAGCACACATTAGCACATATCAGCACATGCCAGCACACATTAGCACATACCAGCACATGCCAGCACATATCAGCACATGCCAGCACATATCAGCACACATTAGCACATACCAGCACACATCAGCACATGCCAGCACACATCAGCACACACCAGCACACATCAGCACATATCAGCACACATCAGCACTTATCAGCACACATTAGCACATACCAGCACACATCAGCACATATCAACACACATCAGCACACATCAGCACATACCAGCACACATCACACACCAGCCCACATCAGCACACACCAGCACACATCAGCACATACCAGCACACACCAGCACATATCAGCACTTATCAGCACACATTAGCATATACTAGCACATACCAGCACACATCAGCACTTATCAACACACACCAGCACATGTCAGTGCTGCGAACCTTGGAGATCATCAAGTCACATCACCACACTGCAGGGCAAGGCAGGCAAAGGCTCTCTGGTGAGTCCTCTTCCGTCTTACCTTGCCATGGACTCAAAGTCACAGTGTCATGCCCTCTTCCACCAGCCACCTGCCTGCCCCGCCTGAAGATGAAGAGAGGAAGGTAGAGGTGGAATCCTCAGGGGATGGTGGGAGGGAGAGGAGAATGGTTGGTTTTGTTGTTGTCTATTTATTTACTTATCTCATACACACACATGAAGGCAGATAGAGAGACAGAGTATGGGCACACCAGGGCTTCTTGCTGCTGCAGACAAACTCCAGATGCATGTGCCACATTGTGCATCTTGCTTTACCTGAATACTGGGGAACCAAACCCAGGCTAGGAGGGTTTACAATCAAGAGCCTTTCCACTGAGCCACCTCCACAGCCCAGTTTATTTTTATTTTTATTTATTTATTTGAGGGGGGCAGATAGAGGGAAAGAGAATGGGCATGCCAAGGCCTTTAGTCACTACAAATGAACTCCAGACACATGCACCCCCTTAAACTTCTGGCTTATGTGGGTACTGGAGAATTAAACCTGGGTCCTTTGGCTTTGCAGGCAAGCACCTTAACCACTAAGCAATCCTTCCAGCACCCCCTTTTTTGAGGCAAAGTTTCACTCTAGTCTAGGCTGACCTGGAATTCACTATGTAGTGTCAGAGTGGCCTTGAAATCACTGTGATCCTTCTACCTCTGCCTCTGGAGTGCTGGAATTAAAGGTGTGCACCACCATGCCTGGTATTTGGGGTTCTATCAAACCCTTCCACAATGTCCTTTAGGGGTATTTCCAGATAGCAGGAGTGGTCTGTGAAGTACAGAGGAGGGGACCCTGGCCTCCCTCTGGAGTAGGGGAGCAGGCAGCCAGCAGGCGAGTCTCTGGTGCATGGGAAGCTCATTCATGAGAGCTTAGAGAAACCTCCTTTGTCTCTGGTGGCCATCCCAGTGTCTCTCCTTCGTGCATGGCTATTACATTTGTGTTTTGTTCACACTATAATGCATCTTCCTTTTACACATTTTTAAAAAATATTTTAATAATTTATTTATGAGAGAGACAGAGAGAGGCAGGAAGACAGAGAGACAGAGACAGAGAATGGGCACACCAGGGCCTCCAGCCACTGCAAATGAACACCAGACACGTGCGCCCCCTTGTGCATCTGGCTTACGTGGGTCCTGGGGAATCGAACCTGGGTCCTTTGGCTTTGCAGGCAAATGCCATAACTGCTAAGCCATCCCTCCAGCCCCCTTTTATACATTTAATAGCTTGCCATAATTACTTGGTTGAACACTCTTAGTCAATTATTTTCTGAGATAGTTTTCCCACTGTATCTCAGATTGATCTGGAACTCACTATGTAGCCCAGGCTAGCCTCACACTCATGGAAATCCTCCAGCTCTGCCTTTGGAGTGCTGGTGTGAGCCACTAAGACCAGCTGTTAATATATTTCTGTTTTTATCTTAACTTTTGTTTGCTTGTGTATGTGTGTATGGTATGTGTGTGTGTGTTCATGCCCATATGTATGTAGGGGCATGTTTGTACCAGAGGTTAATGCTGGGTGTCTTCCTCAATTACTTTCCACCTATTGTTTTTTAAGACAAGGGCTCACTGAACCTAGAGCTCACTGATTCAACTAGTCTAGCTCACCAGCAAGTCCCCGGGATCCTCCTGTCTCTTCATCCCTATACTGGGATTCCAGGTGTATGTTACTACTCCTGGCTTTCTTCCTTCCTTCCTTCCTTTCTTTTTTTTTTTTTTTTTTTTTTTGTTTATTTATTTATTTGAGAGCGACACAGAGAAGCAGAGAAGGAGGCAGAGACAGAGAGAGAGAGAATGGGCGCGCCAGAGCTTCCAGCCTCTGTAAACGAACTCCAGATGCGTGCGCCCCCTTGTGCATCTGGCTAACGTGGGTCCTGGGGAATTGAGCCTCGAACCGGGGTCCTTAGGCTTCACAGGCAAGCGCTTAACCGCTAAGCCATCTCTCTAGCCCCCCTTCCTTCCTTCCTTCCTTTCTTTCTTTCTTTTTGTTTTTTTTTTTTTTTTTTTTTGTTGTTGTTGTTGTTTTTCAAGGTAGGGCCTCACTCTAGCCCAGGCTGACCTGGAATTCTATGGAGTCTCAGGGTGGCCTCGAACTCTTGCCGATCCTCCTACCTGTGCCTCCCAAGTGCTGGGATTAAGGGTGTGTGCCACCACAACCAGCTTTCTTTCTTTTTAAAAAAATATTTTATTTATTTATGAGAGAGAGAGAATGGGTGTGCCAGGGCCTCTAGTCACTGCAAATGAATTCCAGGCACATGCATGCACCACTTTGTGCATCTGGCTTACATGGGTACCAGGTAATCAAACCTGGGTCCTTAGGCTTTGCAGGCAAACGCCTTAACTGCTAAGCCATATCTCCAGCCCTCACTCCTGGCTTTCTAACATGGGCTCTGGGAGTCCAGACTCAGGTCCTGTGCTTGCATGGCAAGCCTTTTATTCACTGAGTCATCTCTGTAGCCTGTGCTTATTTTCTTAAGTGAAGCCTCGTAGGGGCCTAAGAACATGGTTCAGCTGGTAAGAGCTCTTGCTGTGCAAACATGGGGTCCAGAGTTCCCCCTCCAGCACCCACATAAAATGCTGGGTGTGTCCATGCAGGCCTGTAACCCCATGCCTGTGTGGAGCAAAGACAGGAGAATTGCTGCGGCTTACTGGCCTGTCAGTCTAAACGTGGAAGAAAAAGAGCAGCTTCAGGTTCAGTGAGAAACAACATGGAAAAGGGGACAGAGGGAACACCTGGCATTATTCTCTGGCCTCCACATGCATGTGCACAGGATGCATGCATCTATGCACACATTGCACATACACACCACCATACCACACATACCACACACACACACACACACACACACACACACACATTGAAGTCTCCTGAAGTGGTTTTCCTGATCACTGAAACAATTGTGCTTACTGCATGAAACAGCCAGTAGCCAGGCAAGAACAGCATGAGAATGTCCTTCCTGCTGCCTGGGTCCTGCAGGTTCTCACCCCCGAGAGCATCCAGAGGCTTTGACTACAAATATAAAACCATAGCCAGGCATGGTGGCACACGCCTTTAATCCCTACACTTGGGAGGCAGAGGTAGGAGGAGTGCCATGAGTTCGAGGCTAGCCTGAGACAGAGTTCCAGGTCAGCCTAGGCTACAGTGAGACCCTACATTTAAAAAAATGAATTAGTTAATAAAATTTAAAATCAGGGACTTTTAAAAATAGACTTCTTATACATCTGATAAACCTGTTGTCACATTTCGGAGGCATTCTGTGTTTCTTCTTTACACATACTGCTAGGGTAGACAGCTCACCCATATCTCTGAATTTCAGACTTTTTCCAGGGTTAGATTCCTAGAAGGATCAAATGAGTCCACAGTTGTAAATATTTATTTATGTATTTATTTATTGTGTGTGTACATATGTGTTTGGGCACAGGAGCCATAGTGCAGGTGGAAGTCAAAGACTTGGCATAGCAGTCATCTCCTTCCACCTGCTTTAAATTTTTTATTTTTAATTTATTTATCTGCATGGGTGTGTAGGTGACACAGGGATGTGTATATGTATGGGAGCACACGTTGCATGGTGCTCGTGTGGAGGTCAGAGGAGCTGTCTGTGTTCCACCTTCTTTGAGACAGGGTCTCTTGCAATTGAGTCTGCCCAGTAAGCTTTGGATTCTCCTGGCTCTTCTTCTCATTGTCATAGATGCTCTGAGATCACAGATGCATGCATAACTTTGTGTCCAGATTTATGGGTGTGCTGGAGAACTGAAACCAGGCTTGCAGGCTTTGCAAGCGAGCACTTTTAACAGCTCAGCCATGTCCCCCATCCGGGCTGTACATAGTATTGTTAATCCTCTTGCATTTCTGACTTTGTTCCCCTCTAGAAGTGGACCAATCTGTCCTTTCTAGCACAAGCCTTGACATTAATACGTTCAGTGTGTGTGATGGTTTCGGTGGTAAGATGTGGCATCTCAGGACTGGCTCTTACCTCTGGGATAAATGCTTCTCCCATGTCCACTATCCTTTGCAATGACCACTTTTATAGTTCCTCCAGTCATTCCTTTTATTTATACGTTAGCATCTCTATTAGCAGCATAGTAAGGCATATTCACCATTAGACAGCAAACACCACATACTCCTGTCAGCTTGACATCTTTACTGCTTAAAATAGTGTGGAGGAGACAAGGAAAACGTATTTCTATCAATCTTTGTGCCATTGGCTTCTAGGTTTCCCGAAAAATAAAACAGACAAAGTAGATTGTTTCTGACCTTTGAATTCTTCAATTATCCTGCCAAGCTTCCAAGACAATTAAGACATAAATATTCTGTGTATTCTCGTCTTCATCCACGATTGATACCTCACGCTGAAGTCGTGTGGTGGTAGAGAACACAAACGTGCTGGTAAGAGGTGGGTTTCCAAATATGTCTGGACAGGAAACAGTCAAGAGAATATCATTTGCCATTCTTAGGTGTGGGGACACTATCATGGCAGGCGCCTGAACCCCTTTGTATTTCCCTCCTGGTTACTGGCCTGCTTGAGCCTCGATGGCACCACCTGCTGGCAGCCATCAGCACTGCATGGAATGGCTTCTTGAGAAAGGACCAGTTTTGGAACATGGGTAGAAATGAAATTATGTCTGTAGATTCAAGCCTGTTTCATCACAGTTATTTTATTCTTATTTGTTTTATGACAAGATGTCACTCTGGAACCAAGGGTGGGCCTCCAACTCACGATCCACCAAATGCTGGAGTTACACACGTGTGCCACAATGTCTGTCCTGCTTCAGAGCAATCTAGGGGGAGTGCTCCTGCCCAGCATGGCAAAGGCCCTAGTCCATCGCCAACCTGGGTGAACAAATGAATGAGTTAATCAATAATAAAATAAATTTTTGGAAGCAAAGAACCAACACAGCGTGGGTAATTACTCTGTGATCTCAAATTCCATGTTTAAGCCTTTTAAAAATTATTGACTTATTTACATGTGTGTGTGAGTGGGTGTGCATGAATGTTCCAGGGTCTCTTACTGCAAACAGATACCAGGTGCTTGCACCACATTTTAAATCCAACCTTACGTGGGCACTGGGGAATGGAACCCAGGGCCACAGGCTTTGCAAACAAGTGCCTTTAACCACTGAGCCATCTGCTGAGTCTCTAAAATTGTAATGTTTAAGCATTTTTAATGCACAGGGAATCACTCCCACAAGCCCTGCCCACCACAGTTAGCTCAGATTGTACACTGGGACCCAACATGGGCTGCAAAGACACTTCTACCTGCTCGCCAGCTTCCTGCGCAGGCTTCTGTGGGCTCCCGTGTGACCCCAGGACTAACATCCCTGATTCTACAGTGGTGGTATATCTACTGTAGGGTGGGGGCTTGAGGCTAAGTAGCTGTGGGTTGGGAAGATGGCTCAGTGGTAAAGTGCTTGCCATGAAGCATGAGGATTCACGTTTGATCTCCGAAACCTATGCCTGTAACTCCAGCACTGCGGAGATGAAGACAGGCAGATCCCAGGCTCTCGGGCCAGCCAGTCTAGCCTAGTTAGTGAGTTCCAGGCCAGTGAGAAACTCTGTCTTTAAAAATGGTGGACAGTGCCTAAGAAACAACAACTGAGGTTGTCTTTTGGCCTCCACATGCACACAGTTACACAGGACAGAGAGAGAGACAGTTTTGTGGTGGAGGAATATGGATAACAGATGAGTAATCGCTTCCTGCCTGCTTTGTTCCACAGGAAGGACATTCCCCACCTCCACCCTCCCCCAATAGGAGACACCACCACTGTAAAGAAAAAAATCAGAAACTGATAGCTACAGGGACGTGAAGGTAGGTGAATTTGCATTTATGTTCAGATGCAGAAGCCAGTCTGAATAATTCTGGAAGTTTCGCATCACCACTGCTTTCTGAAGCTCACTTCAGATACCAAATGTGGTTGTTTTCCCAGACACCCTGTTGTTTGTTGGTCTACCTGGACCGAAGGGCGGAACTATGGCGCAACCCTGCCACCAGCATTCTCTCCGCCGCAGGCAGCAAAGCATCTTTTGAATCTGTTCAAGACGCTTTGGAACAAATAGGAGCTACTGGTCTGTGGCAGTGCTGGCGTGGGGGTCCCCTGAGAAGAACTCTACAGGGGCTTCTCCTGGGAGCCTCCGTTCTAAGCACGAATGTGTTACAGATAGAAAGCTGTGCTTTCCAAATCATGAGCCTGAACTCTTGGCTCAATTTTCCTTCCTTGTCTTTTAGGAAGCACTGTTTTTGTGTTTGTTTTGTTGAGACAGGGTCTTACTATGCAGCCCAAGCTAGCCTCCTTCCTCAGCCTCTCACGTGCTAGAATTACAGCACGAGCTACCCTACTCAGCTAGTAACCATTATTCTAATGTGAAATTGATTTCTAGAACTAATGGTCTCCTGTCTTCCTTGGGCCCAGGTGCAGGTCACTCTGGGGGTCCCTGGTCTCCCTGCAGTCATGGAGAAGTGCTCAGACTGTGAGTGGCCAGAGACAGTGGGGAGGGGCCACAGGAGACCAGGCCTTCGCTGGCTTCTGCTGCCCTAGGAAAGAGCTGCAGGCAGGGCTGCTAAGCAGTTTCGTTTCCCACAATTCTAGAGGCTGGAAGTCTGAGGTTGGAGCAGCAGCATCGTGGGATTCTACTTTTAAATGTGTTCCACTGAAAAAGGGTGTGTTTGTTTATTGTGTGTGCAGTCACACATATGTCACATGCACATACGTGTGCCTGTGAGTGTGTTGGGGAATGCTTCCTGCTTCATAGATGGCTTCTCTCGCTGTGTCTTCTTCACATGATAGAGGGAGCAGGGCATCTCTCTGGCTCCCTTTCACAAGGGCCTGAATCCCATGCTCAGGGCCCCGTCTGCATGACTAACCAGCCCTATCTCGCTTTCAACAGGGATCGTGGGTTCTGGGGTCCACGAGCCTCCCAGCCTGCGGCAAGCAAAGCCACCGCCCTCCATCTGGGCAAGTGTGCGGGCCAGCACTGCTTCCTCTGCTTCCCCGTTGATGCTGAGCCGAGTGTTCATTCTAACCTGACATCAGGGTTAGGGTTATTTAGCTTGTCTTGGGGAGACTTTCTGCCATAGGGAGGAAGGGAATGCCCTGTAATTTGTCCTGCTTGAAGCAAGAGGAGTACCAGCCATCTACTCACAGGCCCTGGTGGCAGACGAGTGGCCATTTTAAAAGAGCCCTCTGCTTGTCACCCCTGGGCTGCCCTCCCACGCGGACACAGAAGCCCGGCCCTCTGTGGTGTGCAGAGACTCCCGGTGAAGCTCCGTCCGTTTTCCCAGGACTGCTTCAGCACCTGGTAGGCCTCACTGTCTACTTACAAACTAAATATTTTTTAAATATTTTATTTTATTTTTATTTATTTGACAGAGAAAGAGCGAGAGAGAGAGAGAGAAAGGGCACGCCAGGGCCTCCAGCCACTGCAAACAAACTCCAGATACATATGCCCCCTTGTGCATCTGGCTAACGTGGGTCCTGGGGAATCCTACCTGGGTCCTTTGGCATTGCAGGCAAACACCTTAACTGCTAAGCCATCCCTCCAGCCCAAATATTTTTAAAATAGTGTTTTATTTGTGTTTATTTATTTTTGAGAGAGAGTGACAGAATGGGCACGCCAGGGCCTCCACTCACTGCAAACAAACTCCAGATGCATGCACCACCTTGTGCATCTAGCTTACAATGGTACTGGGGAATTGATCCTGGGTACTGTGGCTTTGCAGGCAAGTGCCTTAACCGCTAAGCCATCTCTCCAACCTGCAAATGATTTTTAATTTAATTTATTTATTTGTGAGGAGAGACAGAGAGAAAGAGAGAGAGAGAGAGAGAGAATGGGTGTGCCAGGACCTCTTGTCCCTATGAATAAACTCCAGATGTATACACACCACTTTGTTTATCTGGCTTTACGTGGTGGACCAGCAGGCTTTGCAAGCAAGTGCCTTTAACCACTGGACCATCTCCCTAGCCCCAAATCTTTGATGTGCTCAGCCATATATTTATTTATTTATTTTGGTTATTTGAGGCTGACCTATAACTCACTCTGTAGCCCAGGTTACCTCAAACTCATGGAGATTCTCCGACCTTGGTCTCCAAAGTGTTGGGATTCGAGGTGTGCACCACCATGCCCAGTTTGTAAACATTTCCATGATGCAATAATGAAGTTGCCACAACCTTTGGGCTAGGTTTTTAGGAGTCTGGGTTTAAGGTTATAAATGCAACATTCCTTTAAAACATATCTCAGGGGGCTGGGGGGATGGCTCAGCAGTTAAAGGTGCTTGCTTGCAAAGCCAGCCAGCACAGGTTCAATTGCCCAGTACCCATGTAAAGCCAGATGGGCATTCCTTTCCAGAGCAAGAGACCCCGGTGCACAATACACACAGACACAAGGGCTGCAAGTTGGGCTCAAGCTGCTGCTTTTCACGCTGTGATGGATGGACGTGTGAAACCGTACTGGTTTGATGAAGATGCGCAGGGCACGCAGTGTCCTCAAAACACCACAATGTGCACATGGGAGCACTTGCATGCCCACACGGACACGCTTACTGTGCATAGCCTGAAAAGTTAGACCCACCCCAGGGAACAGCTGGTCCTGTAGAGCAGACTCAGCAAACTCTGTGGCTGATTATCAGCCTCCATCCGGCCTTAGCTTGAGCGAGCTGGGGTCTGTCCCACTCTGCTTTCTCTTGAGCCCCAGAGCTGGCTTCCCTGTGCTGATGGGATGTTGTTTTCCTCAGATGGGAGTGTGCCCCTGATGGTGCCACAGAATGTGTGTGTTTGGGGTAGGATGAGTCAAACACACACAGTGTCAGTCACTTTCAGAGGAAGCAACCACAAATGTAATATTGTTTACCATGCACACGAACATTTATTCCCCTGGTGAGCACCATTAACCGCAGCCCCGCAGTGCCTTAGGCAGCCGGGCACAGATGGCTCCAACCTCTGATACAACCGAGATTGGAATTGAGGTCTCATCCGATCACCGCCCCTCTGCTGGGGAAGCCTAATGCTAGTTAGAGCTGCTTGGCGACTAATTTGTTTTTTATCAGAATTGTGGTTCCCAAGGTCAGAGAATCTATGGTCTAGGAGGCCCCCCAGCACCCCACCCGAATAAGGCATCATATGTCAAATTAAGGAAGCGTCCAGGGGCTGGGCAGGACTCAGGGGGTAAGAGTATTTGCAGTGCAAGTGTGGGAGCCTGTGGTGGTTTGAATAGAATAGATGGCCCCCAATATATTCAGTTGTTTATTTGTAGTTTGCATCTCTAGCCATCTGGCTGGAGGCAATGCCATTGTGTGGATCTTAAAGTGTGGTGGTGGGTTTGAGATTTCAATCTAAAGATATGCAAAGTGTGCCTAGCGGGAGTTCCTGAAGTGTGCTCTGGCTTTTGACCTTTAGGCTTGTGCTTCTCTCTCTCTGCTTGGTCCTGTGAAGGCAGGTCAGCTTCTTCTGACATTATGGAACTTCCCCTGGATCTGTAAGCTTCAATAAATCCCTTCCTCCATAACTGTGCCTGGTCTGGAAGTTCATCTCAGCGAACCTGAAGCTGTCTGATACAAAATTTGGTACTGAGGAGTGGGGTGAGATGAACCTTACTATGTGTATGTTGATCTTTTGGAACCTTTGTTTTGGAGGAATAGGCATGGACTTGGTGCTTGCAACTGAAGATGTCTTCTGGAGTGGTAAGCCAAGTGTTATGGACTATTATGATGAGAGTTTGAGAATTCTAAGTGTAGACAATATTGAACTTCAAGGCTTGGCTTATGAGCTTTCTAAGGGGAAGGAAAGACTGCAGAGGACTTTGTTGGAACTGGGCTACTGGCGTAAGGGCTGGCTGCGTCCTGCTGCCCAGGTCCAGAGAGTTTGATCAAGGTTAAATTTGTAATGGACTGATGTGCTTGGCTAGAGATATTGGACTGAGAGATTTAAGATTTTAAACTGGAAAACCTCAAGCAAGTTAAAATTGCAGACACTGAGACTGGTTTTAGGTTACTGAACCTGCTATTGTCAAACACATTAGCAATCTTAAGGAAGATGTTCCAACTGCTTTACATTAAAACAATGGAAAGGATGCCTGAGGAAAGACTTATCATAGAAATGCAAACACTTTTGGAAAGAGTTGACTGGAGAAGGAACCTGCTTTTCAAGGCTATGATTTGTTTCGTCCCTGAATTAAAAATATGGCTGTGTCCTGCACACCTGGTATTGGTTTCAGAAGCATGAAAAATGCATGGAGTGGCCGTGAATTGCACATGCTTCCAGGAGCCGCTGCTGAGATGCAGCATGAGGTAGGGCCTGATGCCCTGATAGGCTGAAAGAGCCTTTGGAATATGTGAAGAGTGGTCATGAATTGCACATGGTTCCAGGAGCTGCTGCTGAGATGTGGCATGAGGCAGGGCATGATGCCCTGATAGGCTGAAAGAGCCTTTGGAAGATGGACCATGGTTTGCATGAAGACCTCAAGATGTTTTGAATATATACCAGGACTGTGCAAGGGCTACCATAGAGCACACTGTTGGCCTGGGATGGAAGTGTTCCCCGGGTACTCTGCCCAGCTGGAGGGGCGGAATTAGGAAGTCTGGAGACTGTTAGTCTCTGGGTATATTGAACTTGAACTGCAGAAGTTTGATGTTTGTTTGATGGTGGTTGAGTTTGCATTGTTTTAGTCTCTCCTTGCTGTGCCTTATACCAGTTGAAAATGTTTACTCTGTGCCTTTATATGTTAGAAGTGTTTAACTTGTTTGATTTTACAGGTCTTCATATCTTAAATTGGTCAAGACTGTGGGGACCTTTGAAATTGAACTGAGTACAGTTTATAATGTGTGATGGTTATAAATCTATTGGGGGCCAGGGGTGGAATGTGGTGGTTTGAATAGAATAGATGGCCCCCAATATATTCAGTTGTTTATTTGTAGTTTGCATCTCTAGCCATCTGGCTGGAGGCAATGCCATTGTGTGGATCTTAAAGTGTGGTGGTGGGTTTGAGATTTCAATCTAAAGATATGCAAAGTGTGCCTAGCGGGAGTTCCTGAAGTGTGCTCTGGCTTTTGACCTTTAGGCTTGTGCTTCTCTCTCTCTGCTTGGTCCTGTGAAGGCAGGTCAGCTTCTTCTGACATTATGGAACTTCCCCTGGATCTGTAAGCTTCAATAAATCCCTTCCTCCATAACTGTGCCTGGTCTGGAAGTTCATCTCAGCGAACCTGAAGCTGTCTGATACAGAGCCTGAGTTCAATCCCCAGCACTCACATGAAAAGCCCAGCCTGACTGTAGCCCCAGTCTTGCTGGGGGTGAAGGAGGGAGAATCATTGGGGCTTGGGCTCAGCCAGTCTGACTGAAAAAATGGCGGCTGTGGCTTCAGAGAGAGAGACTCCATCTCAAGGAGAGAGCATGGAAGAGCAATAGAGGAAGGCACCAGCATTCTCTGCCTCTGCATGCATGTGCACACTGCATATACACACACCACACCACAATGCTCTACATGTAAACACATGCCGAGAGAGGGCATTCCACTCAAAAAGACCTTCTGTGCCACATTGTGTTTCCCAAGGCTTCAGGGCAAGGACAGTGACAAGCTGGTGGCACTGGGAGTGGCCTTGGGGTCACTTTGCAATGTCCCTCCATTATGCATTTGGACAAGTAGCACCCCAAAGTCACAGATTTTTTTCAAGGCTGTCACTTTTGGGTGCCTGTCTGTTACCCAGCTAGGCATGTGATGCAGGGAGTGCATGACAAGCCCCATGTCCAGCCCTGCGGAGTGGCTCCCACGCAGTGCCCTTCACAGATTCTGACCTAACTGCCAGCTACTGCCCTGGGGCCACCAAAGCCATGAACTCCATTCAGAGCACGAGAGGTCACCACATGGGCTTCCTGCAGGAGTGTGTGGCTGCAGTCTCCCAGGACCAGAGCGGATAGGGCAGGTGGACCCCCTTTCTGACTGAGGGCATAGTGTTGCTTGGACCTCTAAGCTAGGCACACAGCATAGGAGACAATAGAGGCAGCCGAGACCTGTCACATAGGACAGTTGCTTGTCTCTGTCTCAGGGCAGAAACAACCGGCCTTTTCCCTGGGCTCTAGGGCCCTGCAGTGCTATTAGGCTTGGCAAGCAGGTCCTGAGAGCCAGGGAGCGTGGGGTTGGCACTGGCTGCGTATGTCCCTCCACTGAAGTAACCTGACTTAAGAGGAGCCTGAAAGGATACCTGTCCTCTGTGGGTGTAGCTGCCCTTTGGGGCCCAACTCCTACTGCTCAGGACCCTGAGCCTCGTCCTCCATCATGACGCCTATATTAACCCTTGAATTACTCAGCTTGCGCAGGTGATTGTTTTCTCCTAGGATCCGCCCATCCCTCCCTGACGGCCAGGGCAGGAGACTGGAGCTGCAGGCCGGGGTTACTCGCATCCTGTCCCCACAGCCCTTGGTCCCCTACCTATCTCAGGTTGCAGTCCCCTCCCCACCCATTGTTCTGCACACACCAAGGTTGGCAGGCTCCCCCATCTGTTCCTTCAGCCTCTAGCGCCCACCCTCACCCTCCTGATTCACCCCAACCCTGCTTCTCCCTGGACAGGGTCTTGCCTGCCACATGACCATGACAGGCTGCTAAGGCATAGGCCGCGAATGAACTTACCACATGTCAGAAGTAGAACGTCTGTGCAGTAGAGTGGCACAGCTGCAGGGACGAGCAAGAGAGGGTGGGCGTTTTGTACCTAGCAGACATGGGGGACGTTAATTCATCTATGGGTCCATATCTGAGGGACAGGCTGGTTCCTTGATACATTGTTTTGTGTTTAGGCTTACATCTGTGTGTGTGTGTGTGGTGTGCACGCATGTATACATGTAAGTTTATATGTGTGAGGGTGCATGTATGTGGTGATATTTGCGTGCAGGTAGAGGCCAGAATTTGACGTCAGGTGAATTCTTCGGTCTCTCTTCTTTTTTTTTTTTTTTTTTTTTTTGTGGTTTTTGAGGCAGGGTCTCGCTCTAGCCCAGGCTGACCTGGAATTCACTCTGTAGTCTCAGGGTGGCTTCGAACTCATGGCGATGCTCCCACCTCTGCCTGGGATTAAAGGCGTGTGCCCCTATGCCTGGCTGAACCTTCATTTTTGAGACATGGTCTCTCACCAAACAAATCAGCACACTGATTTGGCTGAACTAGCTAGCCAGCAAGACTTAGGGACCGTCCTCTGTCCACCTCCCCAGGACTGGGGCACAGGCGTCCCCACCGTTCCTGGCCTTTACAGGAGACAGGAGATATAAATTCAGGTCCTCATGCTTGTGCGGTAAGCGCTTTGTTCCCTGCGCCATCTCCATATCTTGTTCAGTAATGAGCCCTCCAGCCCCAGCTGGCCATTCAGGGTTCAGCCCTGGGCTCATCAGCAGTCAGCTGTGCGTGTCTGTGTCAGCCAGAACAAGTCACCCGGCCAGGTTCCAAGCGGTCAGTCCGGTCGCTAAACTGTGGGGAGTTTTGCTTGTATTTGGGCCTTCTTATCTCGACACCACTCTCAATAGGGTTCATCCCAAGACATCTCTCCCAGCTGTCTCCGATGGACACACTGAAGGCAAGGACAGGAGACAGACGGGGGGTGGGAGTGGGGTGGGGATGGGGGTATGGGGGGGAGACACCTCCCCACCTTCTTCCTGCCCTAGAGCTGCTATCTCTGGGAGAGCCCCTCCTGCTGCCTCTCTCCAGCCCCGAGGAGAAGCTGGCTCCTCTGCTTCCCAGCCGAGCTAACACCCAGGGCTCTGCTGCTGCCTGGGCCCTGCCATAAGGGTGTGGCCATAGTGGGGCTGAGGATAGAGCCCTGCCCTTCTCAGCTGTTCCAGGTGGCGCCTTCTTTGCCTGAGGACCCTTGGGGACAGGGAGTCACCTCCCATGCACATAGGAACACAATGCTGAGTGGAGGATGCCTGTTTTCTCAGTTGTTCGTGGCTGTTTAGTCACACACGCACACACACACACTCACGCACGCACACACACACACACACACACACACACACACGCTCACAAGTGATTATTGTTGGCTGAGCGCTCAGCAGGAGGGTCACGTGACCCTGCCCAGGAGGTTCAGGCGCTAAGTAAAAGAGACAAAACAATTCAAGGACAGGAAAACACATCTCCTGCTAAATGAGGCTGCTCCCCACCCAGAGGGACGAGGTTATTGGCTCCTTCTCTGATTCATTCCTTTTTGCCTGGAGGGTAACTTTCCATACCACCTGCCCATAAAACCCTTTAAATGTGAGCTGCTATGTTAATCCACATTTACAGTGTCCACTTCAGGGAATCTAGCCATTTTACCTGCCCGTGGAGCGTGCAGGTTGGTTTGGCTTCACAGTCTTGGAAGCTGAAGTCCTTTCTACCCTGGTGGTTTCCATGGCTGCAGGGCAGTCGTGCGGTTGCCCCAGGTGCTCACTGGCTGGTCCCACAGCCCCGTTGCCTGGCACTGTGGAGGAGGCGCCCTCATATTTGCCTTGGAAATACCACCCTCCTCCCAGGTGCCTCTTCCCCAAACACCACAACACCTGCACACAGCACCAGCAGGTTGGGCTCTTCAGGTGGCCAGGGACCCAACCTCTATCAAGGCGATGTCCTTGAGCCACAGGTAAGGGCTGGGCTTTGCATGCAGGGTCCCTGTGGTGCCCAGTGTGTACAGGAGGCCTCGTGGAGGTCTGCAGGAAGATGGACGGAGCCCCCAGATACATGACCCCAACCCAGCATGCCTATTCTAAAGGCTCCAGCATGCAGCCGAGTGCCCAGGCCAGGAAAGTTATTAACCAGGCGTGGAAAAGGACTTCCTTCTCTGAGCCCTCCTTAGAGCGAGCCTCTGTCACCGGCCACCCTCAGCTTCCCATCACAGGAACTCCTGGACGTGCGGCCCGGTGTTTTCCTTCTCTTTCTGTTTGGTGCAGAAAAAAAAAGCCAAGGGAGAAATGAGGGTGCCAAGGGAAGGAAAGAACTCCCCCCCCACACACACACACAGTGAGTTGTACAGAGAGCAGAGATGGCCAGAGGGCTGTGTCTCCCAAGACTCCCTTCCTTCGCCCACGGCCCCTCTCCAGTCTGCAGCGTGATAGAAGGGGCCTCTGCAGTGAGGGTCACACACACACCTGGGCACCTGTGCTGGGGGCGGTGGGCTTGAAAACCTTCCCAATCCAAGTGGGGGCTTTATTCCAGAAGACTCTAAGGTGAGCCTGATTTCAAGGTTGGCGGTCCGAGCGCTCCAGGCTGGCTGCTGAGATCCCAAAGGAACACAGAATGAACGAATGAACGGGGGAGGTGTGAGCCCCACTCCTTCTCTCCAAGGGCAATGTGCCAGGCAGTCTCAGAACAGAATCTTTTCAGCCTGGTATTATGCTGGGTGGGCTTTGGGTTTGTTGTACCTGGGCTTTCATTTACAACTGTCTGTGTCTCCTAGAGTGAAAAATACCATTTTTTTATGTGTCCGTGGGTTTAAAAAAATATTTTATTGGGCTGGAGGGATGGCTTAGCAGTTAGGGCATTTGCCTGCAAAGCCAAAGGACCCAGGTTCAATTTCCCAGGACCCATGTCAGCCAGATGCACAAGGTGGGGCATGTGCCTGGAGTTTGCAGTGGCTGGAGGCCCTGGTGTGCCCATTCTCTCCTTCTCTCTCTCTCTCTCTCTCTCTCTCTCTCTCTGTGTCAAATAAATAAAAGAAAAAAATTTTAATTTATTAATTTATTTGAGAGAGAGAAAGAAAGAGCATACCAGGGCCTCCAGCCACTGTAAACGAACTCCAGACACATGCACCACCTTGTGCATCTGGCTTACGAGGGTACTAGTGAATTGAACCTTGGTCCTTAGGTTTCGCAGGCAAGTGCCTTAAGCACTAAGCCATCTCTCCAGCCTCTGTATCTATGTTTATGTTTATAAATAGGAAATATACTAAAAAAAATAAAAAATAGTTACAGCACAAAATTCACCTTTCTTTTTTGGTCTTCATTTTGAATCAATAGCCATACAGCCATTCCCCTGGGAAACTGAGCACCCCAAATTAGCCTTGCACTCCAGAGGCTTAAGGGCTCAGCACGACAGTCCTACCTTAGATGCCACCCCTGTGTGGTCTTTGCGCTACGTGTACTCTGACCAACTAGTCACCAATCTTGGAGTGCCTAAGCCTCCCCCCCCCATTTTGATAATTCACTAGCTAACTTGCAGAAGTCAGGAGACTGGACTTCTGTTTACATTTTTAGAATAAAATACACAAATAAGGACTATTGAGATGAAGAGACACACAGGTCTGGGAGGGCCTCAGATGCAGAGCCTTCTTCACAAGGATAGAGCCGCACCCCTTCTGGGTACAGGGGTGTGTTCATCAGTCTAGAAGTCCATGGCAGCTTGTTGCCCAGAGTTAGTGCCCTCCTGTTACACAAACAAGGTTAATGGAGGAATGACCATGAGCCCACGTGAAGGGACTCGGTCTACAGCCTCTCCCACTGTGAACGTCTGGAGGTGGGATCGACAGCTTGGCCCAAGGCCCCACCACCAAGCACGGGACTGAGACTTAGGGCACTGGCATTGGTGACTCCCAATAAGGAAGATGCTCCTGTCACCTGGGCAGCTCTGAGGACTGGAGTATCCCTCCCAGGGCCAGGACCAAGGCCAGTTTTCTCTGCAAGAGCTTCTGGTCAGCCCGTGTTTCTACCCAGAGACCAATGTGGGCACCTCAGCACCCTTCAGAGGTGGTTCGTGCTACTCAGAATGTGCTGTGCAACACTACACTCACTAAGAAGCATTTTAAGAAAATATTTATTATTATTTATTTGAGAGAAAGAGGGAGAGAGAATGGGTGCGCCACTGCAAATGAACTCCAGACACGTGCGCCCCCTTGTGCATTTGGCTAACGGGGATCCTGGGGAATCAAACCTGGGTCCTTTGGCTTTGCAGGCAAACACCTTAACTGCTAAGCCATCTCTCCAGCCCGAGAAGTATTTTTTTGACTTAAAAATATTTGGGGAGCACTGCACTGGGGTCACAGCTCAGTGCAGAGCAGTTGCTTAGCATGTACAAGGCCCTGGGTTCCATTCTGAGCACCACAAACACACACACACACACACACACGCACAGGAGATGCAGTACATAAAGAAATTTCCTTTATTCCTCTGACACAGCAGCTGATAACACCATGATTTCTCCGTGTCCCACTGAAGGCACATTGTCTCTGGCTGCTGCAGAGCCGTGGTAACTACCCAGAGCTCGTTTCGCACCTGTACAGATGTGTGGAGGAGAGGCAGCTGACGGAAGTAGAAATGTCGACGCCCAATACGTGAATGTGCAATGCAAATGGTCATTTGGATATCGCCAGCTCGCCCGGGAGCTGTACGGATCACACACCCACCAAGGATGCTGGACACTTGCGCCTCCTCATGCCTGTGCCATCTCACTGGGTTCCCAACTTTTAATTTTGCTAGTCTTTTTATTCAAATCCTCACTCCATTTTCAATAAATTGTTGGATTTTTTAAAATATATTTTATTTATTTAAGAGAGAGAGAGTGAAAATGGGCACACCAGGGCCACCAGCCACTGCAAATGAACTCCAGATGCATGCACACCCCCCCCCTTGTGCATTTGGCTAACATGGGTCCTGGGGAATTGAACCTGGGACCTTTGCAGGCAAATGCCTTTACCGCTAAGCCATCTCTCCAGTCAAATTGTTGGATTTTACTTAGTTATTTTTTAGTGTGCCTTGTTTTTTAGAGCAGTTTCAGGCCCACAGCAATATTGAGTAGAATTACAAAGATGCCTCACATATCACCCCAAACATAGTGCCGCCCCACATTCTCAAATCCCTACTGGCGCAGTCCCTGTGCCTCAACTGATGACTCTCTGTGGACACATTTACCACCTAGAGCCCCCAGTTTACATCGTGGTTCACTATTGGGTCCTGCGGATTTGAGGAAATGTATGATGTCATGTGGCCGTCATTACAGTGTCATGCACGGTTGTTCTGGTCCCCAAACAGCTGCTGCTCACCGACCATCTCCCTCTCTCTATCGTTCCTTCCATCGCTCCCCCTCTCTGTGCTACAAGCTTGGATCATGTTTACAAAGGTCTACCTCATCCTGTAACTGTATAGAGCCCCATCTGGCATGAGGTGTACCCCATCAATGACCTTACTGACTAATCCCTTTGTGCAACAGTACCTTCTTCTCAAGCCCCAAGGACGGCTTCTGTCTGTCTGTTTGTGCCCATCACAGTGATGAGCATCTTCATCATCCTCATCTCCAGCCCCATCACCATCACCACGACAACGAGCACCAGCGCCATTATCATTGTCATCCCTACTCCTTCCTTACTTTCATCCCATCCTCATCTTCATCCTCTGCATCATCACCATTATAATGAGCGTCATCACCGGCCTTACGTTCCCCATCACCATTATTACCATCTCTTCCTCCATCATCACGCTCATGAAGCTGTGCAGATTCACAGGATGCACCTCCGGGGGCCCGGAACTGAGGGATGGGATGTTCAGGACAGGTGAGGTTGGAGGCTGGCATCCAGCTTTCCTGTGCGGACCAGGTGAGTAGTGGTGGGCCCTGCAGGGGATAAGAAAATGGATTGCTTATTGAAGATCTGGGAACTCCCACAGCATCTAGATGATGGTGCGTGGGCCTTGGCTAGCTCTCGGCCCATACTCTGGCTCCTTTGTGCTCTCTGGGGTCACATGCCCTGGTGCCCCATGGCCCCCTCTCCTCACTGTCCATTTCCTCCCACCTGGTCCTCAGGCTTCCTCACCAGGCCTGGGATGCTACCTGTTCACCAGTGAGTGTCGCCGCCCTTGCTGGTCAGGCGGCACTTCTTCCCCGTGCACTGACGTGTACTCGCGTAGGCACTGCAGTCTCTGCAGGAGAGGGAGCACGCGTCTCTCTGCCTCTTCATCCATTCAGCTTCTCATAGCGCACCAGAAACAAAAATGGCTTAAACTCTTTTTTATTAAAAGGCCAAAAGTTGGGCTGGACAGATGGCTTAGCAGTTCAGGCGCTTGCCTGCAAAGCCTAAGAACCCATGTTCTCGCCAGATCCCCCGTAAGCCAGATGCACAAGGGATGTAAGCGCATAAGGTTGCACATGTGCACAAGATGGCGCACACATCTGAAGTTTGATGACAGTGGCTAGAAGCCCTGGTGTGCCAATTCTCTCTCTCTCTCATAAAAAGGGCCAATCCGTTGGGCTTGCCCCCCTTCCAAAAAAAAAAAAAAAAAAAAAAAGGCCAAAAGTTGAGAGTCATGGGCTAGAGCAGAAGTTCCTTGGTCATTAGAGTTAAGACTCTGGTATTCTTGCACTCAAAACCACTTCAGGTCCAAAATGCCTACAGTCATTCCAGCCATCAAACCTGCCTTCCAGAAGAAAGAGGTAAAAAGGAGACAGGAGGGCATCCGCCTTCCTCTGCTAAAGAGCCTTCTCAGAAACCCACCCAGACCTCCCTCCTGGGAAATCCAGGCTTGCCGCTGGACACCTTGCTGCCTGGAGGAAAGTTCTGGGGCTCAGGAGATGGCTCAGTAGTTCAGTGTGCTTGCTTGCCTGGGTTCAATTCTCCAGCCACCCATGTACAGATGGACAGACATTTGTTTGCAGCAGCACGAGATCCTGGTATGCCCATACACACATGCACGTATGCACATACACATGCACACAGTACATATGTGCAAATAAAGAATAAAAAAAATAAAGTTCTGCTGCTAAGCACCAACTAAAGTGTGGCTGCAAATGACTGAACCTGTTGGGGATGTGAAGAGAGTAGAGGCACGCAGCGCACACAGCCCAGGCCTCGCACACAGCAAGAGGGCAGAGAACGGGCGGGCGGGGCCTGCTCCTTGAGCCCCGGTGAGCGGAAAAGCACCACGCTGCAGGGCCCCGGCGGGGTGCCCGGAGGCCGGTGAGACGCGGGGAGCTGATCGGCAGGCAAAGTGGGAGCAGGTTCTTGCCGCTGGAGGAGGACTTGATGGCTTGGAAAGAGGATGTGGGTAGGGGAGGAAACGAGCTTGAGGCACTGGGGGAGGGCCTCACCTCACTGCCTCACCCACATGGCAAATCCTCCCACCACCGCCCTGGGATCCAGGTGATACCAAGAGCAGGGGCCCTGCTTCTCAACGGTTCTGTTACAAGTTCTCTGTAGCCTAGACCTGGAACCTCTGGTCCTCCTGCCTCTGCCTCCCGTGCTGGGATTCCAGGAGTGCTCAGACTGTAGGTGTGTATGCTGGGTTTACAGGAGCGCCAGGGTTATAGGCGAGCTCCACCGCACCCGGTTAGGTGGTGGTCAGGCTTGAACCTAAGGCTTTGCGCCTGCCAGGTGAGCACTGTGCAAGCGGAGCCCTGCGCGGCCTCAGTCCCAGGCCTGCCGGTGTTTAAACTGCAGATTCAGTTCACTTGCCTCCTCCACTGTCCAGAGCAGATGGAACGAGGACCCGGCCGGCCAGAGGAGAAGGCTGATGGAAGAAGGACCCAGGTTAAGGAAAGCGGGCAGGTAGGGTGGAGAGAAGAAAGGAGAGTGGGTGCCCAGACAAAAGCTCTGGCAAGGAGGCCTGCTTCAGAGTGGCCACTGCAGGGGCTCCTCGGGCCCAGGACACTCCGAGGCAGAGGCTTCGGAGCTGCGCTTGCTGGGTGGGGATTTGCTTGCACCACGCTTCGTGCCCAGAGCTCAGACTTCAGTGCTAACGGTGGGGCTGAGGGGTGCGATGGAGAGATCAGACCTCAGATGGATGGGGGAGTCAGAGATCAGGCCTGGGACTGAAGGATTGGGACCCGGACCATGAAACGGAAGCCAGCAACAGGGATGGAGACAGGGGCAGGGGCAAAACGGGAAGGGGGTGTGTGTGGGGGTGCTGCACTGTGACCATCTGAGGAGAGGCAGTTGCCTACCAGGAGTGAGACCCAGAAGCAACCTCTGCTAGGACCTGGGAAGGGGGCAGGGGCTGGTCTTGGCACAAGGGTGGGGCCAGCCCCTGAGTTCCCGTGATGGAGGTGGGTGGGACAGGGCAGTAACCTGCCACAGGCAGCTGCCAGGCACCTGGAGGTGGCCCAGGTGCAGTGCCTGAGGGGAGGGCAGGTGGGAGGGAGTGGCTCGCTTCTCCTGGGCTCTGCAGCCGGGCAGGGGCCTTAGTGTGGCATTTCCCCGCTTCTTGCCGCAGGAGGAAATGAGGCTGATGCTGCTGGTCCTGCCCACACTGCTGCTGTGGTGGGCACCGGCTGGAAGCTCAGAGGAGGAGGAGGCCAACGTGCGCTGTGGAGGTGAGTGGAGGCCAGGCAGGGGACACGCGGGGCTGGGCTTCCAAAGGACCTTGCAGGTGACAGGCCTCTGGACACCCCCTTCCCCGTCACTGTGGATCCCGGATATCCAAACCCTTTGGGGTTCCCACTCAGCGCTGCATGGCGTAGTCCTGGGATGCAGAGCTTGCTGCCAGTTTCTGTGGCAGATCAGCTGCTGGCATTCTGCTTCTGCCCCATGTGTACCTGGGGGGTCATGACACCTTTGCCGACCTTGTCTGAGGGGGCTTTGGGGCACTGGAATGTCTGTAGGCACGGAGAAGTGCAGGTCTGCCCTGGGTACTTTGATGACCAGCCAGTTCCTGGTACTAGCGGGCGATGGCTGGTTAGAGAAGCACTCGTGGGCTTGCCATTGGGCACTTGGGCTCACAGGTGCCTCTGGCAGCGGCCTTTTCTTGAGCTCCGTGGCCACAGTGAGCGAGGTCAGTTAACAAGCCCTTTGGGAGCAGCAGGTGGCAGGTGAGGTGGCAAGCACTGAACAGTGGTTCAGTTCAGTTGTGCGAGGGGCTGGTGTGCGTGAAGAGGTCAACCTTGGGGCTGAAACCATCGAAGGATGTCCTGTTGGCTCTGGATCTGTTGAATGCTGGGTCTTGGGTGGGTCTCTCTGTTACTTGCCCCCACGTGTCTGTGGTCTCTATGGGATGGCCATTTGGATCTTTGGGTCTGGAGCAGGTCAGTAGAGCCTGATAATTTAAACTCTACCTAGGAAATGAAATCCTCATTCTCTTACTGGCATTGGCTTCTAGCCTGGTTCTGGGACCCAGAAGGGGACACAGAGTAGGCTACAGAAGCACTGAGTGGGCATGGGGCTTGGGGCAAGGTCAAGTGGGGAGTGGAAGCCAAGGGATTGTCTGAATAAAGGGCCTTGGCAATAGCCTGTAATGTTTTGGAGGCAACAGGGAGCTCTCTGGCCAAGACTCACTGGGAGGTATCCCATCCAAGGCACTGAAAATTTTCTAGTAACAATCTATGGCTTCTGGATATGCCATTATTTAAAAAAGTAGATTTCATATATCTTATTCAGAATATCTTGAATTTTGATTGACCATCCCCCTCATCTTTCTTTTATACGATCTCTTCCCCTGACCTCGCTTAGGTCTTTCCCCTCCCTGTAATCTGTTCTTGTTCTTATGTGTATATAATACCATCTCCTTAAGACCTTCCCTCTCCTCCCTCCCTTATAGCCTTTTTCTAGCTTATGGGCCTCTGCTACTGATTACTGGCTCCAGACCACACACAAGTCTATACATTTGTAGCTAGGATCCACATATAAGAGAGAACATGCAACGTTTGGCTTTCTGGGCCTGGGTTACCTCACAGATCCATCCATTTCCCTGCAAATTTCATAATTTCATGTTTATTTACCTCTGACTAGAACTCCATTGTGTAGATGTACCACATCTTTATTATCCATTCATCTGTGGATGGACATCTAGGCTGGTTCCATTTCCCAGCTATTGTGAATAGAGCAGCAATAAACATGGTTGTGCAAGTATCTCTAAGGTAGTGAGAAGAGTCATTAGGATATATGCCTAGGAGTGCTATAGGTGGATCATATGGCAAATCTATTTTTAGCTGTCTCAAGAACCTCCACACTGATTTCCAAAATGGCTGTACCAGATTACATTCCCACCAACAGTGCAGAAGGGTTGTTTCTGTTTTTTGAGGGAGTGTCTTGCTCTAGCCCAGACTGATTTGAAATTCACGTAGTCTCAGGGTGGCCTCAAACTCACAGTGATCCTCCTACCTCAACCTCCTGAGTGCCGTGATTAAAGGTGTGTACATTTTAACTTTTTCTTTTCTTCTTCTTCTTCTTTTTTTATGGTTTTTCAAGGTAGGGTCTTACTTTAGCCCAGGCTGACCTGGAATTCACTATATAGTCTTAGGGTGGCCTCGAACTCACAGAAATCCTCCTACCCCTCCCTCCCAAGTGCTGGGATTAAAGGCGTGCGCCACCATGCTTGGCTTTTTCTTTTTTAATGCCTGGCTTCTTAAAAACTTTTTTTTATTGACAACTTCCATAGGTATAGACAATAAAACCATGATAATTTCCTCCCTCCACTCCCATTCCCCCCTTTCAAATCCACCCTTCATCGAATCCGCTCCACTTTCCAATTTGTCTCTCTTTTGTTTTGATGTCATCATCTTTCCCCCTTATTATGAAGGTCTTGTGTAGGTAGTGTCAGGCACTGCCATTGTATGTGTTGAAGATGTCATTGTAAGCAGTCCTACCCTTCCTGTGGCTCTTACATTCTTTCCACCACCTCTTTGGCAAAGGACCCTGAGCCTCGGAGGCTGCGATAGAGCTGTCTCAGTGCAGCAGCCCCTCTCGCAGAGGTTGTGGGAAATGAAGCAGAGACCCCGCTGTGCCAAGTACACCCTACCTACCCTGTGCTTTCTGGCCTCTATGCACTTGGAGCGAAGTGAAAAGCACAGGCTGTTCCTGCAGGCATGCAGATGGGTGACCCTGTCCAGGGGATGACCACTCCCCAGGAAGCCAGCTGGTGGGGTGGAACGGAAAGGAAAGGCATGGAGGGAAAGCCCGGAGCTGCCCTCTCCCAGCTCCTTCTCCCAGGCAGGCGGTGCAGGAAGCTGCGGTGGAGGTGTGGGTCTCCCCAGTGGCTGTCTACGTCGCAGGCTGGCAGGAAAGAGGCCCAGCCCAGAGGGCCGGGAGCAAGGGTGGGAAGCCCGGCTGCCCCCCTCCAAGCTACAAACGGTGTCTGATAGGGCTTCAGCATCTCTGTGTGACTTTCAGGTTGACATAAACGGGGGGTGCACAGACTGTTTGATGTGCTGATGTGTTCTGAGCACAGGGTGGTACAGGCAAGTACCCCAAGACCTAGGTGGGGAGTCTGGAAGCCGGTCTAAGTTCCCAGAATGAGGAAGGCTCCTTGCCTCTTGCCTTGCTCTGGACATCTCTCAATATTTGTTTCTATTTCTATCTAAAGCCAACCCCTTTAGGCCAACTTGGAGGTGGCTGACTCCTGGGTTTGGGTCAAGTCCCTGTCTTTGTACAGAAGCCTGAGCCACAGTGAGTGACACTGCCTGTCGGGGTAGTGTCAGTATGACCTGACACATCCTCCCAGCCGTGTCTCTAAGAGAAGCAGAGACGGAAACCCTTCCCCACCTGCCTACCTGTCCTTCTTCTGGGGGTGACACGTGCCGTACAGTGCGTGGGATCAGAATTCAGTGCCACTAACCAGGCATGGTGGCGCACGCCTGTAATCTCAGCACCCGAAGGCAGAGGCAGGAGGACCGCAGTGAGTGAACATGGGTGTACAGACATCTTGCAAGCCCGCCTTCAGTTTCCCTACATATTCACAAGTGGAGCTGTCGGATTGAGTGGTAGTTCTCTGTTGAACCTTTAAGACACCATGTGCATTTCTTCAGTAGCCGCTCCATCTCACCTTCCCAGAAACCACTTCGAGTTCTAGTTTCTCCAAGTCCTCTCCACTGACAGGCATTTTCAGATTTTCTTAGTGGTTTGTAAGCTGAGAGGTGTCAGGGTTTTAATTATATGCTAGACATAGAATACAACTCCTATTTCCACTAATGAGGTCCTGGAGATCTTTGCTCAACAGTTTGTAGCTCTTCCAAGGTTTCAGCTAGTTTACTCACCTAAGAGTCAGGACAGAATAGCTGGTCTACACAGTCCTTAACTGATTTTATGGATTTTAAATTTCTGATAATCTAACTACAACCAGAAACTGAATTTCATTTGCACTGCTAAAATTATAAGTAAGATTGAATATATTTTCATATAACTAGTGACCATTATATCTTATTCTAAGAGTAGTCTGTTTTTCTCTTTTTCCTACTAGGACGGTATTTTTTTCTTGATGATTTATGAGTGCCTTTGGGTGAAATTAAAATAGATTCCTGAATATGTATTACATGTTTTCTTTTAGGTTTTCATTTATCTTTTGAATTTGTCTCTACAAATTGTTAATGTAATATCATCTAATGTTTTCAAATGACTCTTTGGTTTTATTTCATGCTTATAGCCTCTACCTGTTTAAATATTTCTTTCTATATTTTTTCAAGGTGGGTCTCACTCTAGCCCAGGCTAACCTGGAATTCCCTTTATAGTCTCAGGGTGGCCTTGAAGTCACAGCAATCCTCCTACCTCTGCCTCCCGAGTGCTGGGATTGAAGGCATGTGCCACCATGCCTGGGCTAGTTTAAATATTTCTTTAAAAAAATTATTTTGGTTCCTCCTGGAAATAATTTTTGTGTTAGAGTTAGGGCAGAAAGTGAGGCTGGTGAAATAATCTTTGGCACATCATTTGTGCTTATTATTATTACTTCCATTTAAAACATTTCATTTTTACTTATTTATTTATTTGAGGGAGAGAGAGAGAATGGGTGCGCCAGGGCCCCCAGCCACTGCAAATTAATTCCAGATGCATGTGCCCCCTTGTGCATCTGGTTTACGTGGGTACTAGGGAATCGAACCTGGGTCCTCAGGTTTTGCAGGCAAATGCCTTAACCACTGAACATCTCTCCAGCCCTAAGTTTTGAGTTTTTTAAATAAGGTCTCAGTGTTTAGCGCAGGCTGGCCTCAAACTCACAGCAGTCCTCTTGCCATCAGGCTCCCAAATCCTGGGATTGTAGGTGTGAACCTTCATGCTCAACTGCTTTTTAAACCCCAATCTTTTTATTTTTTTTTCAAGGTAGGGTCTTGCTCTAGCCCAGGCTGACCTGGAATTCACTATGTAGTCTCAGGGTCACCTAAAACTCACAGCAATCCTCCTACTGCTGCCTCCTGACTGCTCCACCATGCCTGGCTCAGAAGTAAACCCTAATCCTTTTATCTGTTTCTTAGTTTCATGTTATTTTGCCCATAATAATCTAATTTTATGTATATACACACATGCATGCATGCTGGGTTTTAGCAGGGGCCTCACCCATCCTGACTTGCTAGGCAAGTGCTTTGCCACTGAGAAACTTCCTGGTCTTTGCTTTATAATGTTTTCTTTTGTTTTTTAAAGACTATGTATATATATATATAGATATATATATATATTTGAGAAAGAGAAAGAGAGGGGAGAGAGAATGGGCATGCCAGGGCCTCCAGCCACTGCAAATGAACTTCAGATGCATGCGCCCCTTGTGCATCTGGCTTATGTGGGTCCTGGAGAATCAAACTAGGATCCTTTGGCTTTGTAGGCAGATGATTTAACCACTAAGCCATCTCTCCACACCTATAACATTTTTTAACATCCCATATTACTCTTGGATGTTTCCATTAAACTTGGATTTGTTTACACAGGTCAGAAAAGCATCTTGTTAGCATTGTGATTGTGGGTATATCAACAAGATGTAACATACAGGAAATTCATGTCTTCACAATACTTAGTCTTCCGACCCAAGTACAAATTATTTCATTTGACTCTAAGTTACAGTTTTATCAGTAACTGCACATTTCCCCCATTTGAAGAATAGACTTAAGTTAGTATGGAAACTAAGTGGAAAGTACATGTCTCCATTCCCCACCACTGACAACCCTCAGTTTCCTTTCCCAGGGACACACCCCACCTTCTTCACTATGTTCTTTCTCCATCAACACACCCCAGCCTCCTCCATCATCATCGACACGCACACCAGCACCCCTCAACCTCCTTCTCCATCAACACGCCCCAGCCTCCTCCACCATCAACACGCACACCAGCACCCCTCAACCTCCTTCTCCATCAACACGCCCCAGCCTCCTCCATCATCAACACACACACCAGCACCCCTCAACCTCCTTCTCCATCAACACGCCCCAGCCTCCTCCACCATCAACACGCACACCAGCACCCCTCAACCTCCTTCTCCATCAACACGCCCCAGCCTCCTCCATCATCAACACACACACCAGCACCCCTCAACCTCCTTCTCCATCAACACGCCCCAGCCTCCTCCACCATCGACACACACACCAGCACCCCTCAACCTCCTTCTCCATCAACACGCCCCAGCCTCCTCCACCATCGACACACACACCAGCACCCCTCAACCTCCTTCTCCATCAACACGCCCCAGCCTCCTCCATCATCGACACACACACCAGCACCCCTCAACCTCCTTCTCCATCAACACGCCCCAGCCTCCTCCACCATCGACACACACACCAGCACCCCTCAACCTCCTTCTCCATCAACACGCCCCAGCCTCCTCCATCATCGACACACACACCAGCACCCCTCAACCTCCTTCTCCATCAACACGCCCCAGCCTCCTCCATCATCGACACACACACCAGCACCCCTCAACCTCCTTCTCCATCAACACGCCCCAGCCTCCTCCATCATCGACACTCACACCAGCACCCCTCAACCTCCTTCTCCATCAACACGCCCCAGCCTCCTCCATCATCGACACACACACCAGCACCCCTCAACCTCCTTCTCCATCAACACGCCCCAGCCTCCTCCATCATCAACACACACACCAGCACCCCTCAACCTCCTTCTCCATCAACACGCCCCAGCCTCCTCCACCATCAACACACACACCAGCACCCTCAACCTCCTTCTCCATCAACATCGCCCCAGCCTCCATCAACATCCCAGCCTCCTCCTCCATCAACACACACACCAGCACCCCTCAACCTCCTTCTCCATCAACACGCCCCAGCCTCCTCCACCATCGACACGCACACCAGCACCCCTCAACCTCCTTCTCCATCAACACGCCCCAGCCTCCTCCTCCATCAACACCACACCAGCACCCCTCAACCTCCTTCTCCATCAACACGCCCCAGCCTCCTCCATCATCGACACACACACCAGCACCCCTCAACCTCCTTCTCCATCAACACACCCCAGCCTCCTCCACCATCGACACACACACCAGCACCCCTCAACCTCCTTCTCCATCAACACGCCCCAGCCTCCTCCACCATCAACACACACACCAGCACCCCTCAACCTCCTTCTCCATCAACACGCCCCAGCCTCCTCCATCATCAGACACACACACCAGCACCCCTCAACCTCCTTCTCCATCAACACGCCCCAGCCTCCTCCACCATCAACACACACACCAGCACCCCTCAACCTCCTTCTCCATCAACACGCCCCAGCCTCCTCCATCATCAACACACACACCAGCACCCCTCAACCTCCTTCTCCATCAACATGCCCCAGCCTCCTCCACCATCGACACACACACCAGCACCCCTCAACCTCCTTCTCCATCAACACGCCCCAGCCTCCTCCATCATCGACACACACACCAGCACCCCTCAACCTCCTTCTCCATCAACACGCCCCAGCCTCCTCCACCATCGACACACACACCAGCACCCCTCAACCTCCTTCTCCATCAACACGCCCCAGCCTCCTCCACCATCGACACACACACCAGCACCCCTCAACCTCCTTCTCCATCAACACGCCCCAGCCTCCTCCACCATCGACACACACACCAGCACCCCTCAACCTCCTTCTCCATCAACACGCCCCAGCCTCCTCCACCATCGACACACACACCAGCACCCCTCAACCTCCTTCTCCATCAACACGCCCCAGCCTCCTCCACCATCACACCACACCAGCACCCCTCAACCTCCTTCTCCATCAACACGCCCCAGCCTCCTCCACCATCGAACACACACACCAGCACCCCTCAACCTCCTTCTCCATCAACACGCCCCAGCCTCCTCCACATCAACACCACACCAGCACCCCTCAACCTCCTTCTCCATCAACACGCCCCAGCCTCCTCCATCATCAACACACACACCAGCACCCTTCAAACCTCCTTCTCCATCAACACACCCCAGCCTCCTCCACCATCAACACACACACCAGCACCCCTCAACCTCCTTCTCCATCAACATACCCCAGCCTCCTCCACCATCAACACACACACCAGCACCCCTCAACCTCCTTCTCCATCAACACGCCCCAGCCTCCTCCATCATCGACACACACACCAGCACCCCTCAACCTCCTTCTCCATCAACACGCCCCAGCCTCCTCCATCATCAACACACACACCAGCACCCCTCAACCTCCTTCTCCATCAACACGCCCCAGCCTCCTCCACCATCGACACACACACCAGCACCCCTCAACCTCCTTCTCCATCAACACGCCCCAGCCTCCTCCACCATCAACACACACACCAGCACCCCTCAACCTCCTTCTCCATCAACACGCCCCAGCCTCCTCCATCATCAACACACACACCAGCACCCCTCAACCTCCTTCTCCATCAACACGCCCCAGCCTCCTCCACCATCGACACACACACCAGCACCCCTCAACCTCCTTCTCCATCAACATGCCCCAGCCTCCTCCACCATCAACACACACACCAGCACCCCTCAACCTCCTTCTCCATCAACACGCCCCAGCCTCCTCCATCATCAACACACACACCAGCACCCCTCAACCTCCTTCTCCATCAACACGCCCCAGCCTCCTCCAACATCGACACACACACCAGCACCCCTCAACCTCCTTCTCCATCAACACGCCCCAGCCTCCTCCACCATCGACACGCACACCAGCACCCCTCAACCTCCTTCTCCATCAACACGCCCCAGCCTCCTCCATCATCAACACACACACCAGCACCCCTCAACCTCCTTCTCCATCAACACGCCCCAGCCTCCTCCACCATCAACACACACACCAGCACCCCTCAACCTCCTTCTCCATCAACACGCCCCAGCCTCCTCCATCATCGACACACACACCAGCACCCCTCAACCTCCTTCTCCATCAACACGCCCCAGCCTCCTCCACCATCGACACTCACACCAGCACCCCTCAACCTCCTTCTCCATCAACACGCCCCAGCCTCCTCCACCATCGACACACACACCAGCACCCCTCAACCTCCTTCTCCATCAACACGCCCCAGCCTCCTCCATCATCGACACACACACCAGCACCCCTCAACCTCCTTCTCCATCAACACGCCCCAGCCTCCTCCATCATCGAACACACACACCAGCACCCCTCAACCTCCTTCTCCATCAACACGCCCCAGCCTCCTCCACCATCGACACACACACCAGCACCCCTCAACCTCCTTCTCCATCAACACACCCCAGCCTCCTCCATCATCAACACACACACCAGCACCCCTCAACCTCCTTCTCCATTAACATGCCCCAGCTTCCTCCACCATCGAAACACACACCAGCACCCCTCAACCTCCTTCTCCATCAACACGCCCCAGCCTCCTCCATCATCAACACGCACACCAGCACCCCTCAACCTCCTTCTCCATCAACATGCCCCAGCCTCCTCCATCCTCAACACGCACACCAGCACCCCTCAACCTCCTTCTCCATGAACACGCCCCAGCCTCCTCCACCATCGACACACACACCAGCACCCCTCAACCTCCTTCTCCATCAACACGCCCCAGCCTCCTCCATCATCAACACACACACCAGCACCCCTCAACCTCCTTCTCCATCAACATGCCCCAGCTTCCTCCACCATCGACACACACACCAGCACCCCTCAACCTCCTTCTCCATCAACACGCCCCAGCCTCCTCCATCATCAACATGCACACCAGCACCCCTCAACCTCCTTCTCCATCAACATGCCCCAGCCTCCTCCATCCTCAACACGCACACCAGCACCCCTCAACCTCCTTCTCCATCAACACGCCCCAGCCTCCTCCACCATCAACACACACACCAGCACCCCTCAACCTCCTTCTCCATCAACACGCCCCAGCCTCCTCCACCATCGACACGCACACCAGCACCCCTCAACCTCCTTCTCCATCAACACGCCCCAGCCTCCTCCATCATCAACATACACACCAGCACCCGTCAACCTCCTTCTCCATCAACACGCCCCAGCCTCATCCATCATCATCGACACGCACACCAGCACCCCTCAACCTCCTCCTCCATCAACACACCCCAGCCTCCTCCACCATCAACACACACACCAGCACCCCTCAACCTCCTTCTCCATCAACACGCCCCAGTCTCCTCCACCATCAACACGCACACCAGCACCCCTCAACCTCCTTCTCCATCTACACGCCCCAGCCTCCTCCACCATCAACACGCACACCAGCACCCCTCAACCTCCTTCTCCATCAACACGCCCCAGCCTCCTCCATCATCGACACGCACACCAGCACCCCTCAACCTCCTTCTCCATCAACACGCCCCAGCCTCCTCCACCATCGACACACACACCAGCACCCCTCAACCTCCTTCTCCATCAACACGCCCCAGCCTCCTCCACCATCGACACACACACCAGAACCCCTCAACCTCCTTCTCCATCAACACGCCCCAGCCTCCTCCATCATCAACACACACACCAGCACCCCTCAACCTCCTTCTCCATCAACACACCCCAGCCTCCTCCACCATCAACACACACACCAGCACCCCTCAACCTCCTTCTCCATCAACATGCCCCAGCTTCCTCCACCATCGACACACACACCAGCACCCCTCAACCTCCTTCTCCATCAACACGCCCCAGCCTCCTCCACCATCGACACACACACCAGCACCCCTCAACCTCCTTCTCCATCAACACGCCCCAGCCTCCTCCATCATCCACACGCACACCAGCACCCCTCAACCTCCTTCTCCATCAACACGCCCCAGCCTCCTCCATCCTCAACACGCACACCAGCACCCCTCAACCTCCTTCTCCATCAACACGCCCCAGCCTCCTCCACCATCGACACACACACCAGCACCCCTCAACCTCCTTCTCCATCAACACGCCCCAGCCTCCTCCATCATCAACACGCACACCAGCACCCCTCAACCTCCTTCTCCATCAGCACGCCCCAGCCTCCTCCATCATCATCGACACACACACCAGCACCCCTCAACCTCCTTCTCCATCAACACGCCCCAGCCTCCTCCATCATCAACACACACACCTGCACCCCTCAACCTCCTTCTCCATCAACACGCCCCAGCCTCCTCCATCATCAACACGCACACCAGCACCCCTCAACCTCCTTCTCCATCAACATGCCCCAGCCTCCTCCATCCTCAACACGCACACCAGCACCCCTCAACCTCCTTCTCCATCAACACGCCCCAGCCTCCTCCATCATCAACATACACACCAGCACCCCTCAACCTCCTCCTCCATCGACACGCACACCAGCATCCCCTCTGCCAGCACCCCTCAAACTTCTTCTCCATCAACATGCCCCAGCCTCATCGTCCACTGACACCCCCTCAGCTAATCCCTTCCATGGATGTGCCCCTAAACGCCCCCACCATGAACACATCCCCCCACCCTACCCCCCCATCGACATGCCCCAGTACCCCATCATCTACATCTGTACTCCCTCTGTCTTCCCCCATTGCCATATACCCTGGCTTCCTCCACCATCAGCACTCCATCCGCACCTCCCTGCCTCCGCCTGCAGTGACAACCCCTCCAAGCTGTCCGTTTGCCACAGTTGATGAATTCTAACTGACCCGGCATTGTCACTCAGAGCCCGCAGTTCACATCAGGTCTCTTCTGGTGCTGCACTCTACTGTGTGAACACATGTGTCACACATAGTGTCTTCCCTGCCCTGAGACCACGAGGGTTTTGAGCTGGCTTCAGGGTGGCTCCCCTGCCTGGAGCTCCTAGGAGAAATCCCCCTTTCTATATGGTTTTCAGTCGCCATGTGAATGTAGGACCTCGAGAAATCTCCGTGTGAGCTTTGCATCCAAACACTGCGTGCCCCCACTGTAAACTTGTGCACTTCACCTGTCAGTCAGCCAGCAAATATCATGTGCTACAGCCTGCCAGTGCCTCCTCATTTCTAGAGGGTTCTTCTCCCCTAGCCTGATCTCTTCCCATTCTGGTGTAGACCCCAGACTTTCATCTACCCATTTCTGTGGAGTCAAGGCCAGAGTCACCGAGGCACCACCTGCTTAGCTCTGGCCCTGTGTTTGCTCTGTCTTCAGCAAACTTGATTCCATCCCAGGGGCTGTTCTTAGTACAGATGTGTGAGCACATGTGTGCAGGTGTGTCCTGACATGCAAGCATGTACTAACAGCGTGAATGGTGCATGCACAAGCATGTGTGTCTTTGGAGCATGTGGTTGTATGTGTGCATATGCGCGTGTGTTCTCATGTGTACATGCGGTCGGTTGCCCCATAATAACCCGCCTGGAATCACTGAACAACTTTAGCTTGTCTTCCCAAACTTGGCCCCCTTTCTCCTACTGACAGATCTCTTCTTGGAAAGTGAGCACCTGTGGCCTCAGGGTGTGCCTTGGGCACTCTAGGAACCCTTCTTCCCGGTGGGTATGTACGCTGCTGCTGAGGCGGCCCTGCCGGGAGGGCAGAGCCCCGCGGCCCTTCCTGGCGTCCTGTGAGTGGTTAATCCCAGGGCTCTGTGCATGCAGTTCCGCCACCTCGTGACCATCCCTCGCTGGGACCGGAGGCAGAGAGGCGGTGCGGCGTGAGAACCCCGGCGGTTCTCTCTCTCGTCCCATTGGCAGGACTTGCTGCCCAGCCATGACTCGGGTTCACCCTGTGTCTTGTCTTCCTGGGGACTCCAGCGCCATTTAGACGGCCCCCACCTCCATCTCTTTCAAGTGGCTTTAGCCCACAGACAGCCGGTAGATTTCCATCTCCTACCCCATCACTCGCAGAGGGCACTTGTCCTACCTCACGGCAGGCACGTCAACCCTCAGTGGGATGGATGCATAGACTATTGATTTAACGCATAGACTATTGATTTAATGACAACTCCCCCACTAGGAGTTGATGGTGTGCTTTCATTACAATAAAACCACTGTAACAAGTTCATTTTGAATTAAAATGCATGCTGTTCCCTAAAGGAGGGTGACTTTTTGGAGACCTGAGATAAGACCTACCCCTGACACTGAGATGCGTGCCTCTGAGCTGTAGAAAGCTTTCCCAAGAGGGACCCAGGATCTTGGGAGCTTGGCCGGCCTCTCCTTCCTGTTAGGGTTTCTGACATAGAAATGAGTGTGCTAATTGCTAAGCAGTCTCCATCCCTGGGCCCCGTCTTCTCCTCTCCTCCAGCAGTAAATCCTTAACTGCATCTCTGAAAATTCAGCCTTCTGCCTGCGTTCAGACATTTCCTATAGGATTCTCTGCCTCTCCCTGCCTGGGTTTTCCACGGTCATGTAGACCTGCTTGAGCCCCGGTACCATGCCTCTGGTCCCTGTGCGGAATACACAGGTGATGCTGTGTGCTTGCTGGAAGGTTGGGAGCATCCAGTGACCCTGACACAAGGAGCTCAGGCCTGGCACACCATGAGCTCCCCAGGAAACACCCTCCAAACCTTAGCTCACGTCGCCCCCCCCCCCAGTGGGCAGTGCCCTGGATGTGGAGGTTCCGTGGCTTGTAGGGATTCCAGCTAGTGTTCTGACTGAGTCACACTGACCTGACTGCCATTGGCAGGCCTCACTCTGGTCTCAGCAGCCCCTTCCCCCAAGCCCAGCCTCCCCTGGCCTCCAGAGAGCTGGTTGCTAAGTCCCCCTTCACCCCCTCCAGTCTTGTGTTAAAATTCTCCCTCGCAGGGCTGTGGACATGGCTGAGTGGGTAAAGTGCCTGTTACACAAACATGAGGACCTGAGTTTAGGTCTCCAGGACTCATGTAAAAGCCAGACATGGCAGCATACTCCAGTACCCCAGTGCCCAGGAGGCAGGCGTAGTAGGATCCTAGGGCTCGCTGCCCAGGCAATCTAGCCCAGTCGGTGTGCTCTAGATTTCCCGAGAGACCCTGTCTCAGAGAAGAGAGCGAGGGAAAAAGACAGCTGATGTTGACCTCTGACCTGCACATGAGCAAAGCGGTGTGCGGCGTGATTCTACGCTTTGTCATTGTCATACAATGGAAGCAGTGGTTGTAGGTTGTCCCAGAGTTTCCCACACGTTGTTGTTGAAACAGAAGCAACACCTGGGAAGTCACTTTTAAAGCATTTCCTTCCCCTTGCCCCGCACAATCAGAAACACAAGGGTTTTTTAGGCATGGAGAGAGCAGTATTTTTCTTTCCTTTTTCTTTTTCCAGTTAGGGTTTCACTCTAGCTCAGACTGCCCTGGAATTCAGTATGTGGTCTCATGGTGGACTTGAACTCATGGCGATCTACCTAGCTCTGCCTCCCCAGTGCTGGGATTAAAGGCGTGCGCCACCACGCCGTGCTGAGACTGCAGTTTGACCCTGGGTCAGAGGGAAGGGCTCAGGCCTCAGCTTTGTTTTCCGCGATGATGGTGCGGCAGGGGCCGTCTAAGGAGCTGGGCCTTCATGGAAGGTCCCAGCAGGGGCTGGCTCGCTCAGTGAAGCCACAGTGGTTGTCCCCAAGCCCTTCACTCTGGGCCATCCTCCGGCTTCTTCCTGCAGCTCCAAGGGCGTTCACTGCCCAGGCAACCTGGAGGCTGGGGCTTGGCACCAGACAGAGCTTGATGGCTGGCCGGGGGCCGGGCGCTGGGGAACTTCTTTAGCAGATGGGAAATCGAACTGTGTGTCTAAACAGGCTGAGAAAGTGACCAGCCTCATCTATGTGTTCAGCGGGACAGAGGGGGAGTACAGCCCTTGTTAGAACGGCGCACGCAGTCTGCAGTGTCCTCCTACGGACGGCAAGCTGTCCCTCCAGGAAGCACCACAGTTCACTCTCAGACCCCCAGCAGTGCCCTGCTGCTCATCACTATGCAGCAGCCTGGCCTCCTCTACTCGGCCCCTTGGGCAGGGAGCCACAGCCTTCCTTGGAGCTTGGATACATTGAAACATCACTTCCTTCCTGGGCAGGGCAGGTATCTGAGCCCACAGAAGCAGTCCATTGCCATTTGACGGGACTTCAGTGTTCTTGATAACAGTGGCATCCGTGGATGGAGACATTGGGCTCATGAGACAGAAAGCGAAGCCAGCAGGAGCAGTGTTTTTATAATGATCAGAATTTCCATGAGTTGTACATGTCACGTTCTTGTTCCAACCAGACTTTTTGCTGTTTTTCTTTTTTAAAATATTTTATTTATTTGAGAGAGAGAAAGGCAGATAGAGAGAAAGAGAGAATGGGTGTGCCAGGGCCTTTAGCCACTGCAAACAAACTCCAGATGTGTGTGCCCCCTTGTGCATCTGGCTTATGTGGGTCTTGGGGAATCGAACCAGGGTCCTTAGGCTTTGCAGGCAAATGCCTTAACCGCTAAGCCATTTTACCAGCACTGTTGTTTTTCTTAATACAGGATCTCACTGTGTAGCCCAGGATAGCCTTGAACTCACTGTGTGGCCCAGGCTGGCCTCTAATTTGCGATGCTTATCTTGCCTCAGTCTTGCAAGCACTGGAGTGCAGCTGTGAGCCACCATGCCTGGACTCATGCAGACTCGGCAGGAGTGAGGCTGTGGTCTCTTCTCTGCAGATTCCTCCTAAGAGGGTGACGCTATAGGAGCATGCTTAGCCCCCACACCTGGAAGAGGCCTCACCTACCAGCCCCTCAGCCACTCACTTGGGACACCTCTGTCTACATAGAAGAGGCCTCTCTGTGTCTGGGCTGGGGAGATAGTGCGGCTGTTTAAAAGGTGCTTGCTTCAGGCTGGAGAGATGACTTAGCAGTTAAGGCACTTGTCTACAAAGCCAAAGAACCCAGGTTCGATTGTTCAGACCCATGTAAGCCAGATGCATGCATCTGGAGTTTGTTTGCAATGACTGGAGGCCCTGACGTGTCCATTCTCTCTTTCTCTCTTTATAAAAATAGAAAAGGTGCTTGCTTGTAAAGCTTGCCTGGCTGAGTTCTATTCCCTGGCACCCACAGAAATCCAGACACCATGTGCTGTGTGCATCTGTGACCCCAACAAGCAGTCAGGGGAGTCTGAAGCTCACAGGCCAGCTAGCCTTGTGTGTTCACAGCAACCAGAGACCGTGAATCAAAGAAGGGGGAAGAAGGACACAGACACTCTGGGTCCTCTGGCCTCCACATGGATACACACACACACACACACACACACACACACACACACACAATATAAGAAGAATGAAAAAGAAGGGGCATCTGTATACACGAAAGGGGCTTGGGAGATAATGGTTGGGTTCTGGAGACTGACATTTTTGGTAATATTTTATTTATATTTATTTATTTGAGGGAGAGAGAGAGAAAATGGGCACGACAGGGCCTCCAAGTATTACAAATGAACTCCAGATGCATGCACCGCCTTGTGCATCTGCCTTACGTGGGTCCTGAGGAATTGAACCTGGATCCTTCAGCTTTGCAGGCAAGTGCCTTAATTGCTAAGCCATCTCTTCAGCCCCTGGCTAACATTTTTTCTTTTTAAATTTTTTTCCCTTTAAAATGTTTTATTTATTTACTAGAGATGGAAAGGCAATAGAGAGAAAGAAAGGCAGACAAAGAGAATGGGTATTCCAGGCCCTCTAGCCATTGCTAACGAACTCCAGACACATGTACTACCTTGTGCATCTGGCTTACATGGGTACTGGGGAATCGAACCTGGGTCCTTAGGCTTCACAGGCAAGCGCCTTAACCACTAAGCCATCTCTTCAGCCCCCCTGACTAACTCTTTAATCTTGGGATAAAGTGTACACTGTATGAAGTAGGTGCTTAACTGCTCCAAGCCTCAGTTTCCATAAACTAGGCATAGTGTCAACAGTGTCTTCCCTAGGACATTCATCTGACTCACCATGGGGACCCACTTGGGTGCTGGCAACTTATGCAGAAAGCACCTGCAGCCACTGTTGCTGCATGCGGCACTGCTCCCCTGGGAGTGTCAGGCGCGGTCTCCCAGGAGATCCTCTAATCACATAATGACTGCTTTTCCCTGCCAAGAACCCACGGGACTGGGAAGCCTTGTGAAATAGCTAAGCAATAAACAGCCTGCTTTGTGCTTTCCCTTTTTTCTAATATTTTAGTTTTATCTATTTATTTTGAGAGAGAGAAAGAGGAAGATAGATAGATAGATAGATAGATAGATAGATAGATAGATAGATAGACAGACAGATAGACAGATGACACAGAGAAAGGATGGGTGCACCAGGGTCTCCAGCCACTGAAAATGAACTACAGATGCATGCATCATCTTGTGCATCTGGCTTACATGGTTCCTGGGAAATCGAACCAAGGTGTTTTGACTTTGCAGGCCAGCACCTTAACCACTAAGCCATCTCTCCAGCACCCCCTTTTAAAATTTTTTTATTTTTATTTATTTATTTGAGAGAAAGAGGCAGAGAAAGGGCTTTGTGGTTTTTCTAGTCTGTGCTCCCTCCATCTCTCTCCATTTCTCTTTCTCTTGTCCATTCTTCCTTCATTCCTTCCTTCCTTCTTTTTTTTACATTTTGAGGTAGGGTCTCTCTGTAGCGCAGGCTGGCCTCAAACTCACAGTGATCCTCTTACCTCTGCCTCCTGAGTGCTGGAATTAAAAGCATGCACCACCAGGCCTGACCCTCTTCCTTCCTTCCTTCCTTTGTTCCTTCCTTCCTTCCTTCCTTCCTTCCTTCCTTCCTTCCTTCCTTTCAACACAGGGTGTCTCATGTAGCCATGAAGCCTAGGCTGTTTTCAAACTTGATGTGTAGCTGACGACGACCTTGAATTCCTGATCTTGCCTCCACCTCCCAGGCGCTAAGATCACAGCATGCATGTCCATGCCAGGCTCCAGATTCTTCTTCATGCTGTCAAGTTCTTTACTGAAGAGAAACTTAGGAAGTGAGAGACATCTAAGAAGAATCACCCGACTGGAACGCAATGGAAGTGAGGCTTCAGGGGTGCATTTGGGCTGACCAAGTTTTTGGCTACGGCGAAGTCTGAGGGGGTACCCACTCCACTGTGCCCACACTGCTGCCACAGAAACTGTATTTTCTTTTCTTTTCCTTTCTTTCTTTCTTTTTTTTTTTTTTTTTTTTTTTTTTTTTTTTTGGTTTTTCAGGCTGACCTGGAATTAGTCTCAGGGTGGCCTCAAACTCGCGATGATCCTCCTACCTCTGCCTCCCGAGTGCTGGGATTAAAAGTGTGCACCACCACGCCGGGTGAAACAGTATTTTCCAACCATGGCTTTCGCCACTCTTTAACTACCCAGGGCTGTGACCCCCAAACATAAAACATGATTACAGCAGCTCTGGAAAACCGACACCCACAGCTCCCAGTTCACCTCCCCTTCCTGACGGCCTGGAGGAGGCGGGCTGCTTGTGCCCTGAGCAACATTTAGAAGCTATTCTTCCTGCCGGGAACCCATTCTCATCTCTGCCTCCCAGCCAGGGCATCTTAAAGTTGGGAAAAGGAGTTCTTCCTCTCATCGTGGCTCTGATTTTAGACCTGGAAAATATAATTTGGGTTAAAACTCAGTGGGGAGCCCCTCCCTCGGCCGGGTTGCCGTGGTGATGCGATGGGGGGACTTGTGGCCTGCCGTTACTTGCAGAAGCCTCAGGCTCTGGTTTTGTCAGCACCAGCTGGTGGTGCCTCCTCTTTGCAGACCCCCCTCCCCACCTGCTGACTCCTGAATCTCTGCCCAGTGTTTGGCCCTTGCAGAGTGAGCCTGGCTCTCTGGCCAGGCCAGTCCTTGCAAGCAAAGCCCTGATCTTGTTAAGCTAATGAGTGGTCAAGTGCTGGGGAGGACAGACTGGGTACTCTCCAGTCCTGGAGGGTGGGGTGGGGGTCATAGCTTGCTTCAGCTGGGCATGGTGACCGTTTCCTTGCTGGTGACCAGGTGTGGCCAGGCCACTAGGCAACTCTGCCCAGAACAGTGGAAGTCACCTTCTAGGACACCTAGGAACACTCCTCTTACAAAAGCGGGTTGATGGGGAGGACGGGCTTGTTGAGAACTTGAGGCCTGGAACCATGACGGGCACCCTGTAGCCTCCCAGGAGAGGCAGGAGCACTAGCAGTGTGAGGGAGGTAGCAGCACAGAGCCGCCGACCTGTGGGCTTGCTGACTCTGGAAATCAACTTTCTCCCTTGCTGCTTGTCAAGGGCAGAATTGTGCCCGACCCCTTATACATCCCAACCACCTTTGCAGCTGCGTTGAGCGACAGGCCCTGTGTCATTTTGTGAATGTATGTGTGTAGGAGCGCATGCAGTCTAAGTGCGTGCGGAGGCCAGAAGACAAGCTTAGGTGTCGTTCCTCAACAAGGTGAGTGGTGATGGAAGACGCTTTGATGAATCACTGAATCCACCATGGGCTTCCTTCCTTACCTCATACCCTAGAGTGGAATGCTTTTCCACCCTTTGTCAGGCAGGGGCTCTCATTCGCCTACAGCTCACCAATTGAGGGAGGCTGGCTGGCCAGGAAGCCTTGGGGATCTGGAGACAGGCCCTTTACACATTGTTCAGGTCCTAGAGGTCTGTGGGGTGGGCCTTACTCCAACATGGCTGGTGTCTGATGAAGCCATCAGGACACAGATGCACACAGAGGGACAACCATGTGAGGACACAGAAAGAGGGTACTGTCTGGGAGCCTGGGAGAGGGGCCCCCGGAGGAGCCACCCTGGACCCGCACCCGCTCATGTCATGCCACCAGCCTCACTGCTGTCATCCGTGTTCGGGGGGCCCTCCGAAATGAGGCCGCCCAGGGAGATGAATACACGGGCCCAGACAAGCTTCAGGAGCCAGTAATGTTGTCCCTGAACAAAATGGCTCTGACACCAAGGGGGAGATGGATTAAGCCACTCTAGGGTATGAGGTAAGGAAGGAAGCCATGGTGGATTCAGTGATTCGTCAAAGTGTCTTCCCTCACCACTCACTTTGTTGACGTCTTCGGCTGCCTGCCTCATGGTGCTGAGTGGCTGCCACACTTCCAGCTGAGCCCAGAGACAGGATGGAAGTGCTGGCATGCTTGCCCATACCTGCTTGTAGGGAAGTGAAGTTGTCTAGAAGGCTGCCCACAACCCTGTCTAGAGCCCACCCTCATGGCTACAATGATGGGTGAGCTTGAACTGGGAACATCCCAGTCTGTGGGACACACTGGAAGCCAAACGCCAGCGGCGAGCAGTGAGAGGAAGGGGGGCAGGAATGGTGCTGGGGAGGCCGCTGGTGCCTGCCACCTGCTGACGGCCACCTCGACATCTCATCACCAGTGCCCTGGATTTACCTCCCAAAGCACGCTCAAGCTAACCGCCTCTCTGCCCCTCCCCTTCCACTACAGTAACCCTAGATATAGTCAACTCTTACCCGGACAATGGGAGTGCTCAGCCACCCTTACCTTCACACATTCTGATCACCTGTCACCCGCCCTCCTGACTGGCCTAAATAAACTGACAACAGGCAGACCCCATCAAGTCCCACTCCCTCCAGACACTGCAGGTCTCTGCTTGACAACAGGCAGACCCCATCAAGTCCCTCTCCCTCCAGACACTGCAGGTCTCTGCTTGACAACAGGCAGACCCCATCAAGTCCCTCTCCCTCCAGACACTGCAGGCCTCTGCTTGACAACAGGCGGACCCCATCAAGTCCCACTCCCTCCAGACACAGCAGATCTCTGCTTGACAACAGGCAAACCCCATCAAGTCCCACTCCCTCCAGACACTGCAGGCCTCTGCTTGACAACAGGCAGACCCCATCAAGTCCCTCTCCCTTCAGACACTGCAGATCTCTGCTTGACAACAGGCAGACCCCATCAAGTCCCACTCCCTCCAGACACTGCAGGTCTCTGCTTGACAACAGGCAGACCCCATCAAGTCCCTCTCCCTCCAGACACTGCAGGTCTCTGCTTGACAACAGGCAGACCCCATCAAGTCCCTCTCCCTCCAGACACTGCAGGCCTCTGCTTGACAACAGGCGGACCCCATCAAGTCCCACTCCCTCCAGACACAGCAGATCTCTGCTTGACAACAGGCAAACCCCATCAAGTCCCACTCCCTCCAGACACTGCAGGCCTCTGCTTGACAACAGGCAGACCCCATCAAGTCCCTCTCCCTTCAGACACTGCAGATCTCTGCTTGACAACAGGCAGACCCCATCAAGTCCCAATCCCTCCAGACACTGCAGATCTCTGCTTGACAACAGGCAGACCCCATCAAGTCCCACTCCCTCCAGACACTGAAGGCCTCTGCTTGACAACAGGCAGACCCCATCAAGTCCCTCTCCCTCCAGACACTGCAGATCTCTGCTTGACAACAGGCAGACCCCATCAAGTCCCAATCCCTCCAGACACTGCAGATCTCTGCTTGACAACAGGCGGAGCCCATCAAGTCCCACTCCCTCCAGACACTACAGGCCTCTGCTTGACAACAGGCAGACCCCATCAAGTCCCTCTCCCTCCAGACACTGCAGGTCTCTGCTTGACAACAGGCAGACCCCATCAAGTCCCTCTCCCTCCAGACACTGCAGGTCTCTGCTTGACAACAGGCGGACCCCATCAAGTCCCACTCCCTCCAGACACTGCAGATCTCTGCTTGACAACAGGCAGACCCCATCAAGTCCCTCTCCCTCCAGACACTGCAGATCTCTGCTTGACAACAGGCGGACCCCATCAAGTCCCTCTCCCTCCAGACACTGCAGATCTCTGCTTGACAACAGGCGGACCCCATCAAGTCCCACTCCCTCCAGACACTGCAGGTCTCTGCTTGACAACAGGCTGACCCCATCAAGTCCCAATCCCTCCAGACACTGCAGGTCTCTGCTTGACAACAGGCTGACCCCATCAAGTCCCAATCCCTCCAGACACTGCAGGTCTCTGCTTGACAACAGGCAGACCCCATCAAGTCCCAATCCCTCCAGACACTGCAGGTCTCTGCTTGACAACAGGCAGACCCCATCAAGTCCCTCTCCCTCCAGACACTGCAGATCTCTGCTTGACAACAGGCGGACCCCATCAAGTCCCTCTCCCTCCAGACACTGAAGGCCTCTGCTTGACAACAGGCAGACCCCATCAAGTCCCTCTCCCTCCAGACACTGAAGGCCTCTGCTTGACAACAGGCGGACCCCATCAAGTCCCTCTCCCTCCAGACACTGCAGATCTCTGCTTGACAACAGGTGGACCCCATCAAGTCCCTCTCCCTCCAGACACTGCAGATCTCTGCTTGACAACAGGCAGACCCCATCAAGTCCCTCTCCCTCCAGACACTGAAGGCCTCTGCTTGACAACAGGCAGACCCCATCAAGTTCCTCTCCCTCCAGACACTGCAGATCTCTGCTTGACAACAGGCGGACCCCATCAAGTCCCACTCCCTCCAGACACTGCAGGTCTCTGGCTCAGGGTAAAGATGCTTCCTTGCCTGTGCCCTCCCCTCCCCACTCTGCAGCTCAAGCACATAACACATGTTTCCTTCTTCTCTCCAGGCATCTGGACTCCTGGTTTTGTTTCTTGTTCCCTCAGACTTGCCTCGCTCTTTCCCACTGTGCTGTTTCTACGTGAACCCTTCCCTCCACAACTCACCTGGTCTACAGGGACTCATCTCCGGTCCACAACTTTCTCAGTGTCCCATCCCACACTTGGAGGCATCACGTGTCAGCTGACCTCCTCAATATGGGGTGGGCCAGGTAGCTGTGGTGCAGGTATGACCTGTGCTCATGCATGTACTGTAACCATGTAGCAGCCCACCTGGGCTGCTGAGTCTAAGGTGGCCATGCTAGGAAGGGCCCTAGCCCTGGCTCTCCCACTTGCCCACACTCCCATGTGGCCTCTCCATGAAGTCACCAGTCTGGTTTCAGTTTCCTTTCTTTCTTTCTTTTTTCTTTTTTCTTTTTTTTTCGTGGTAGGGTCTCACGTCTTACTCTATCTCAGTCTGACTTGGAATTTACTATGAAGTCTCAGGGTGGCCTTGAACTCACGGTGATCCTCCTATATCTGCCTTCCAAGTGCTGGGATTAAAGGCATGCACCATCATGCCTGGCTTTTTCTTTCTTTTTAAAAATATTTTATTTTATTTTATTTGATAGCAAGAGAGGGAGAGAATGGGCATGCCAGGTCCTCTAGCCACTGCAAACGAACTCCAGATGCATGTACCACCTTGTGCACATGGCTTACGTGGGCGAACCTGGGCCTTTAGACTTTGTAGACAAGCACCTTAACCACTAAGCAATCTCTCCAGTGCCCCCCTTTTTAAAATACAGTCTGGTGGTCTTAATGCTGTGGCCAGAACCCTTCCAAGAGGGCCATGGTGGGGTTCAGAGGAAGTGAGAGGGGCTCAGACCCCACCCCTTGTACATATCACTCCGCTGCACCCTCAAGGTAGGTCCCAGGTGTAGCCAAACCTAAGGCTTAAATAGACACCCCACCAAAATAGACACCCCACCACCTCTGGCTGGAAAGGAGGCCTAGTGCCACAGCAGGCCCTGCTTTCTGATCTCAGCATGCCAGTCGTTCTCACAGTGTGTGACAGGTTCTTTCTGGAAGATCCCAGCACTGAGTTATCTGCAACCCTTCCAGCAAAGGCAGCTCTCTTCACCTGGTGCTGCAGGTCCAGCATCCTGTTAGGGACCCAAAAGGATCAAGAGCTGTGTGGTCGGATGGTCCAGTGAGATGCAGCTGCAGCCCAGGGTGGTTGGTGGCACATGAGGTGACCCAGGCTAGATTATCCATCTTTTAAATGATTGTGACAGAGCTGGGGGAGATGGCTCTGTGGGTACAGCTCTTGCCTTGAAAGCATGAGCACCTGAGTTTGATCCCCAGAACCCATGTTAAAAGCAGGGCATGGTGGCACATTCCTGTAATCCCAGTACTGGGGAGGTGGAGATGGGGGTGCTGGCCAGCCAGTCTTGCTGAATCAGTGAGCTTCAGGGCAGTGAGAGACTGTCTCCAAAAGAAGTGGACAGCGCCTGAGAAGTAACCCCTGAGATTGTTCTGGCCCTAGGTACATGCACACACCCCTGTACTTGCACACACATGCTAACCCATACACACACATGTACCCACACACAAACATGCTTACACAAACACACACACACACAAATAACTTCAATACACTAACTGTCAGGGATGGACAAGTTTTGGGCCTTTTTGTACATCCACGTGATGGGCTGTTATGCAACAACTTGAAAACTGGTGCCAGTTATGTGTAGTTGGGAAAATACCAAAGCCATGAAATTGGAAAGGACACAAGAAAGAGTTGTGTGGCTTTCTGCCACGGGCCTTTTGCCTCCCACGCACACTGTGCCTGTCCCCAGTCTGGGCTCTTGTCCTGGGAACAGATCCCACTTCCTCGCAGAGAGGCCTTCTCCAGGGGCCAAGCTGTCTTGCAGTCCTGTCACCTTCACTGCTCCTGGCTGTAACATTGGGGTCCTCCTGGCTGCACCGCACGCTGTTGGGGTGGGTGGGTATTCTCGTCCATTGCTGAGCTTCTCACTGAGCCTAGAGAGGGCTCAGCTCAGCAGTGGATGAGCCTTCTGTGGCAACAGGTGACTGCAGGCGGCCTGGCTTCAAGCGGTACCGATTTATCCCGGCAGTCTAGAGGCTGAGCTCCACAAAGTGTGAGGAGGTTGAGTCCCCCGACACTCCTGGGGGAGAGGCCCACACCTGTTGGAGAGTGGGGAGGGTCCCCGCACCTACAGAAGAGGTTCCAGCACTTGTGGGGAGGGTCCGACAACTTCCAAGAGGGCTCTTGCTCCTCTGGGCACTCTGGTGTCTTGGCAGTTCTTGGCTTGTGGCTACACAAGCACTCTATTCTGTGCCTTGGTGTCACACCGGGTCTTCCCTGCGTTTCTTTAAAAACTTTTAAAATTAATTATGGAATACTTAGTATGGAAACATCACATGTTGGTAGGCCCTTTCCCTCATCCCTGCCCCCTTTCCAAAGGGGGCCCTCCTCGTTGGGGTCGCACATTTCTTTGCACTGCCTCCCTTTGTGCACGTCTCTGTGCTCTTACCTCCTGGTGTGGTCACCTGGCATCTTAATATGGTGTGATATCTTAACCTACCTCTGTTAAGGCCCTGCGTCTAGATAAGGCTTCTTTCCCATGCCCTGGGGTTGGGACAACAGCATGTCTTTTGGGACACAATCATCCTAAGTGTGAGAAGGGAGGAGATGGAGGAAGGGAAGGGGCTGTGCTGGTGACACTGGGGCTGTCCTTCAGAGAACACTGGACTCTGTGGTCCGCCTGCTGGCCAAACACTGTGTTTCCATCATGAGCACCAACATGTCTGTTGGAGACAGGAGACACTCCTGGGACAGCTGTCCCATCATGGGAGGATTTGGGAGGCTGCTCAGACCTCAGGAGTGCTGACTGCTGAGTGACCCCCAGCATCATCCTCACCTGGCCCCTTAGCGCTGTGACAGGCCATCATCTTTGAGGGGTCTAGTGACCAGAACTTTGAAGATGGACTCTACATTGGCCATTCCACCTTCAGGAGAAAAAGTGCTCACTGACCAGGTGGATAGGGATTCATCTTTCGAGGGCGCAAGTGGCTTCCTGCCTTGCTGTGGAGTCAAGGGCTTTCTGTCTTTCCACAGAGGAGTTCAAGAATTATCAAGCCAGACACAGATGCTGAACTTGGGTGTGGTGGCTCACACCTGTAATCATAGCACTCAGGAGACTAGAGGCATTGTGGCTCACACCTGTCATCCCAGTACTTATGAAGCTGGGGCAAAAGCCTGGGCTACTTATTGGGATCCTATAAGGGAAGAAAGAAAGAGAGAAAGGTGGGGAGAACCTTATAAATATTTTGTATCACCATTATGGTAGTATCAGGGCCTTCCCTGGACCATAGAAAGTCCTAGGAATTTTTTTTTCTAGAAATAAGCATGTCCTCTGAGAAGGAGATGCCTTTCCTCCTGTTCCCTTCGGTGGGATGATCTCAACACAAGTGCAGAGCAAGGGGCAGATTTCTCTGGTTCTGGATGTCAGGGTGGCAGAGCTCCGCCGTTGTAGAGCAAGGTGACCTGTACATGTTGTAGTGATCTTCCTGTTGCTGAGACAAAGCACCCCCCCAAAAAAACAGCTGATAAAAGGAAAGGTTTTATTTTGGCTTACAATCTCAAGGGGAAGCCTCACGATGGCAGGGGAAAGCATGGTATGACCAGAGGCTAGACATCACCTCTGCCACAGCAGGTGGAAAACAGCAGCAGTGAGCAGAATTCAAACAAGGGGACGTGGCTATAAAACCCCAAACCTACCCCCAACAACACACCCCTGCAGCAAGGCTCCACCTCCCTAATTGCTATCAGCTGGGGACCAAGCATTCAAAACACACGATTTTATGGGGGGGGGGCATCTGATTCAAACCACCACACTCCATCCCTGACCCCCATAAACTGATGACCATCCATGATGTAAAATGCAATGCATTCAGTCCAGCTTTAAGAGTCCCCATAGCTTTTTATCAACCTCAATGCTGTTAAAACATCCTCATAGGGCTAGAGAGATGGCTTAGCGGTTAAGCACTTGCCTGTGAAGCCTAAGGACCCCGGTTCAAGGCTCGATTCCCCAGGACCCACGTTAGCCAGATGCACAAGGGGGCACACGCATCTGGAGTTCGTTTGCAGTGGCTGGAAGCCCTGGCGTGCCCATTCTCTCTCTCTCTATCTATCTGCCTCTCTCTCTGTCTGTCACTCTCAAATAAATAAATAAAAATGAACAAAAAAAATTAAAAAAAAAAAAAACATCCTCATAGTTCAAGGTCTCTTAGCTGTGAGCCTGTAAAACCAAAAACAGATAATGTCATAGAGTAAACATTCACACTGCAAATGATGGCACTGCAAGAAAAGATTCAACCAATGCAATACCTAAAAGAAACAGGGCAAACTTCAAATCTTGTAGCTCCAAGTCCAATACCTGTAACCAGTGATGAAGTCTCTGGGGTTCCAGTTTTGCCCCTCTAGCTGAGTTGCTCACAGCCTGGGGAAAACTGTCAGCAGCTCTCCTTAGTGGGTGTTTCACAGGCCTGATATCCCCAAAATATTCTGTTGTCTCCACTGTAACCCATGGCACATTCTCATGGATCCACTGGGCCTCCACAGAGGGACTCCAACAACCCTGCCTCATACCACATTAGTGACCATTTCCAAAACACAGTCTGCTTTGCAAACCCAATAACCCTGTCTTTCCTGCATTTGTTACATTCCATAGCACCAGGCAGGCTACCAAGTCTGTTAACCCCAGGGGGAATAAAGCTGACTTTGAAGAGCAGGACACTGCTTCAGTATTCAGGCACCTGTACTTTCAAGAGTCAGCATTCTTCCTGCTGTCCCAATGCAGAGCAGCTGGCCCAATCTCAATGGTTGCGCTCTCTCAAATGGTTGTTGCTGAACAAAGCTGTTGTCTCCAGTCAAAACTTTTGTTTCTTTCTGCGCCATGCTCATCTACTCACACAAGTCCATTTCTTCTAAATTCAACCCTGCTCAAGTTCATAGGACATGGGCAGAATGTAGAAAGCCTCTGCACACTGCTTTTAGGCCAGTGTCAACAAGTTTCTCTCTCCCCTCATTAGCCAAGCTTGAACAGTTCTTTCTGCATTTAGGTCTTTCAAACTCTGACCAAAATAGTTCATCAAACTTTGCTTATAGCACTTCAAGGGGTGTCTTGGGTCCAAGTTTTCAAATCTTTTCACATTCCTCCCTAAAAAATCAGTTCCAACAATCAGTTTTCTAGCAGTGACTTCACCCCACTGGTACCAATTTTTCCCTGTTACAGTTACTTTCTTATTGCTGGGACAAAACACCTGACCAAAAGCAGCTGATGGGAGCAAAGGTTTTCTTTTATTTCTTACATATTCAAGGGAAAGCTCTATGATGGCAGAGAGGCTGGACGTCACCTCTGCTATAGCAGATGAAAAAAAAGCAGGAGAGTGAACTGAGTTTTGGCAAGGGGGCGCTGGTTATATACCCCTAAGGCCACACCCAACAACATACCACCTCCATCAAGGCTTCACCTCTCAAATTGTCACTATCTGGGCACCAATCATTCCAGCAGATGAGTTTATGGGGGAGGCATCGGATTCAAACTGCCACATCACATGTCAGAGACAGACCCTGGCCATAGCCCCTTCACTCACTCCATACTCTTCAGGGCTGGGACAAGGGGTCTGTAGTTTTAGCAGCTGAAGGTTCTGATGGTCAGATGACTTGCAGTCTAGTGGACTTCAGGGAATTTATCTGGGCCTGTGCCCTGGAGGGCTCAGGTGGCCTCAGGCACCAGCCGGTGTCCTTGGATGTCTCTTACCATATGGCTCCTCTTCCAAGAGCAAGTTGGATGGTCTCCCTGGAAGATGCTCACTCCTTCCAGGTGGAGCTGTGATTTTTACTCAGTGACTTCTTTGTACCTCACTCAGAGCCTTGAATACAGCCAGTCTTCAAGCATTTGTTGACTCCCACATCTCTAGGAAGAGACAGTACCAGAGACCATGGAGTGGCCAGGTGAGTTGTGGGTTCCACTCCTAAGCAGCAGCAGCACCTGCCTGATCCTGTTGTGTACATACTTCTGCCATTCGCATTCCAGGCCAGGTGCCACGCCCCTGGAGTTGGGATGCAATGCACAGCATTTGCCCTTGTGGGTTGTTGGAGGGGCTCATCACCCAAGCACCCAGAAGTTCACCTAATCTCCTGTCTTGCCTTCTCCAATTTCCAAATGTTCCTCACAGAGAAGGAAGGAGGAAAGGAAGGAGAGAGGAGGAGCTTCAGGGTGGGAGGAAGGGTTGGGAGGCCCAGCTGGGCGCTGGCTCGCCCTCTGGCAGGCAACGTGACCCGCCAGTGCCCCCATGAGGCTCCGCTCCTGCAGCCTGCTCTAATAAACTTGAAGCTCCAGTGGCTCAAGTGAGGATTTCAGATTAACATTTAAATTAATGCCGGACTCGAAATCTGGAGCCCAGGTCGCTAGTGTGACTCTCCGTTAACATGTTCTGTGACCTGGGGCGGAAATTTAAAATGATCTTTTCTCAAAGAGCAGCCCCTCCATGGGGAGGTCAGGATGGCAGAGCTGGAAGTCCCCTGTCCCCCACCCCATCCTGTCCTGTCCCGAGCCCACCACCGTCACATGGAGTCACCTTGACTCTGAGGGTCCAGGAAGCTTATCAAAGGACAAAGGGAAGGACAGACACCATGATGTCCCTGCTGAGCCCCTGATGCCCTAGTCCCAGGTTGGCTAAGCCCCCAGGCTTCCTTCTCAGGCCCTGTTACAGGCTAAGTCCTAGAAATGACCCTGAGGTCCTGAGCCCCTGGGATAGTTCAGTGAGTGGGGAGTTTATTGGAAGTGTCCACGGTCAGTACCTGTGTAGCGGGGAGGAAGAGTAAGATGAGCTGGGACAGGGATGTGGGCTCAGTGATCAGCAGTGACTCACCGCAGTGGTCCTCACCCACCCAGATGGCTTGGTTTCCTTTCCTGCATGGCCCAGTCATGGGTGTCAGCTGCACCCAGGGAGGGTGACCCTGGCAGGAGGCCCGCTGGCTGGAGGGTCCCTGGCACTGTAGCAGACCCTCCCCAGGAGAGCTGAGGCAGCGCAGGGTTTTTCCTCGTGCTGCCCCATGTGCCCTGTTCTCGCCTGTTCTGCCGCTTTGTAGACGTTGTCACCTCTCTTCCCGTGGAGTGGTGTCCTGGTCCCGCTGCTGGGGACCCTCCGTGACACAGCCCGACTCCACGGCCTGTCTACACCTGGTACCTGCTGAGATGGGAGCAAGACAGCCAAGTATTCAAATATGAGTCTGCCTGGCCCTGGGGGCTGCCAGTTTGTCCCTTGACATTGGTGGGCCAGGCCTCACAGCTTCTGAGAGCCAGGGACATTCAACCCACTGCAATGAGACAAGTACGGGGGTGCAAGGCAGAGGGGCCAGGCTGGAGGAACCCCGTCTGCAGATACAGGCGGGGGGTGGGGGTCCCAGGCTTGCCACCAGGCGCTAGTAAGTCAGGAACTCTAAATAAAGTCCAGAAGGCGCTGCGAGACAGCAGCAATGGCTGGTTGTACACGGAGGAGGGCACGCAGAGACCCTCGCAGCCTTGCCAGAGTCATAGTGAAGTGGGCTAGATGAGCTCTCTCAAGCCACACTGGGGTAAACAGTCTGAGGCCAGTAGAAGCTGACGGCAAAGCTCAGTATTTTCTTTCTTCCTTCCTTCCTTCCTTCCTTCCTTCCCTCCCCACTCCCTCCTTCCCTCTTCCTTCCTTTCTTCCCTCCTTCCTTCCTTCCTTCCCTCCCCACTCCCTCCTTCCCTCTTCCTTCCTTCCTTCTTTCCTTCCTTCCTTCCTTCCTTCCTTCCTTCCTTCCCTCCTTCCTTTCTTCCTTCCTTCCCTCCCCACTCCCTCCTTCCCTCTTCCTTCCTTCCTTCCTTCTTCTTTTTTGGAGACAGGCTCTTATGTAACCCAGGCTGTCCTTGAATTCATTATGTAGCCAAGGCTGTCCTTGTATTTCTGCCTCTACTTCTAGAATGCTGCAATTACAGGCATACACCACCATGTCCAGCCATGGCTGAATTCTTTCTGTTGAACAGTTCTGTCCTCAGCCAGCCAGTATGAGAGGTATGTCACCTCCCAGGGAGACCTGGGCCCCACAGATCTCCCCTAGTCTCAGTGATCCTTGCCCCTGGGCCCCACAGGTCTCCCCCAGTCTCAGTGATCCTTGCCCCTGGGCCCCACAGATCTCCCCCAGTCTCAGTGATCCTTGCCCCTGGGCCCCACAGGTCTCCCCCAGTCTCAGTGATCCTTGCTCCCGGGCCACACAGATCTCCCCCAGTCTCAGTGATCCTTGCCCCAAAGGCCTGAGATCAGCTACAGCCAGCATCCTTATTTCAGCATTATGGACAAGAGAGACCAAGGCTCTTCTGGAAGGTTCTAGAATACATGGTTCCAGCTGGCAGAAAGCCGGAAGGAGTGCTGGCTCTCAGTGCCCGAGGAGTGTGAGGACGACTGCAGGGACAGCCTCTGCAGGCCATGGTCGCAGTTGGCTCTCACTCTGATCATGGCCCAGCAAACCTTCCACCCACATGGACTGGGCCTCAGAGAAACAGGCCCCAGAAGAACTTTCTGTTGTACACTGGATTTACTGTCCAGTAAGTCACAGTGATCAGTGGCAGTCCATATTGACCTGGCCATCGGTGGTGGGCTCAGGATGGCAGCTCTGGTCATGTGACGTGATGCCCACGAGCTGCTGTCCTGTGCGCATGGCTGGAAGGCAGCAAGCAGTCTGATACTTTCTGTCCCCACATCACGATCCCTGCCACCCTTCTCGCCCACCCTGCTCCCGTTATCCATGGCCATGGCGCCTCCCACTGCTTTCTGCCACATAGTCAGAAGAGTGGGGAACACGGGCCCAGGTCCATAGTGCCTGTGGTGGTTTGATTTTAGGTGTCCCCCATAAACTTACGTGTTCTGGATGCTAGGTTCCCCAGCTGATGGCAATTGGCAATTGAAGCCTCCTGGAGGTGGTGTACTGTTGGGGGCGGGCTTATGCATGTTATAGCCAGTTTCCCCTTGCCAGTGTTTGGCATACTCTCCTGTTGCTATTGTCCACCTTATGTTGGCCAGGGGGTGATGTCCACCTTCTGCTCATGCCATCATTTCCCCTGCCATCATGGAGAATCCCCTCAAATCTGTAAGCCAAAATAACCCCCCCTTTTTTTCTCAAAAGCTGCTCTTGGTTGGGTGATTTCTACCAGCAATGTGAACTTGACTGTAACAGTAATAGTTGGTACCAGAAATGGGGTTGCTGATAGATACCTGACTGTGTGGCTTTGGCCTTTTGGAGCCGATTTTCAAGAGGAATGTGGAAGGATTTGAAACCTTGGCTTAAGAGATGCCTTGCAGTGCTGTAAGTACAGCTTGATGGACTAGTCTGATCAGAGTTGAAAGACCTGAATGCAGTAAGAACTGTGGACTGTGAGGTTTGGCTTAGGATGGTGAAAAGGAGCTTTGTCTGGACTGGGCTAGCAGCAGTTTGTGTGAAAGGGCTTGCTGTTATGCCCATGTCCTGAGAACTTGTGCAGGGTTGCAGTGCATAGAAACGGACTGGTGTGAGCAAAGGGACATGACACAGAAAAAAATGAAATTTTGGGGCCCAAACTTCTGCCTGTTTAGCTGCAATTATATGAGATTACAACCACTGAGATTGGGCCAGCTGACATGCATTTGGGATGACAGAAAAAGTGCAGAGTGTTTTGAAAGAGCCTGAATGCTGAAGGAGTGTCCTGTTCTTCAAAGTCTGCTTAATTCCCCCTGGATTAACAAATTGGCACTCTCCCTGGTATTGTGGAATATAGAAATGCAGGAGAGAGAGGGTCATTGAATTTGCAACATGGTCATATGTTTTGGAAATGGCCATGGGCGGTATGAAGCAGGTTTGCTAGATGCCTGGATGGAGACTCCATGGAGCTGTGTGGATGAACTATGGATTGCAGTGGAGATGCCGGGACCACGAGATGGCTGCTAAAGAGAGCTGCCAGCCCCAATGAAGTTTTCCAGTACTGTGAGTAGCCTAGCTTGAGGGGCAGAATTGGAATACCAGAGACTTGTTGCTGGTTAGAGTTACAGACTTGAAGATTTGTCACTGGCTAGAGTTGTTAGACTTGAAGCTACAGAGTTTGATGTTTCCCCTGGTTGTTTTAAATCTTGTATTGGTTGAATATTTCTTTGCTATGCCCAATACCATCTTTTGCAGGGTAGGTGTTTATTCTGTGTCATTATGGGTCTTGGGGGGATTTTTTTGGTATTATGGTTCATTTAAAAGACCTTGGACTATGGGAATGTTTGAAAATCATTAGGATTGATAAAAACTATGGGGACTTTTAAAGTTGGATGAATGCATTGCATTTTAATTCATGTGTAGTTATCAGTTTATGGGGGCTGGAGTGGAATGTGGTGGTTTGATTCAGGTGTCCCCCATAAACTTAGGTGTTTTGAATGCTAGGTTCCCAGCTGATGGAAATTTGGGAATTAATGCCTTCCGGAGGGAGTATATTATTGGGGGCAGGCTAATGGATTTTATGGCCAGTTTCCCCAAGCCAGTGTTTGGCACACTCTCCTGTTGCTATTGTCCACCTTATGTTGGCCAGTGGGTGATGCCCACCCTCTGCTCATGCCATCATTTTCCCCTGCATCCCCTCAAATCTGTAAGCTAAAATCAACCTTTTCTTCCCAAACGCTGCTCTTGGTTGGATGATTTCTGCCAGCAATGTGAACCTGACTGCAACAGTGCCAAAGGCAGATTCTGGGCATATAAGATTATGCTCTGCCAGCAAGGAGTCCTGAGGTCTGGAGTGGAATAAGATAGCCTCTGTCACTCACCAGCCTGGTGACCATCCTGGCATGTAGTTGTGACTTGGGGTGAGGATTAGCCATGTCACTGTTTTGTGTGTGTGTGTGTACGTAAGTGCGGGTGTACTCATGTCAGGCACATATGGAGATCAGAGGACACCCTTGTGTATTTGTCCTAGCCATCCACCTGATTGGCCAGCTGGGCATTCAGCAGGTGAGCTGGCCCGCAACCTTCCTGGGCATCTCCACCTCCCATCTTGCCACTGGCCCCTGAGGGTGACGCATGCTCATGCTACTGTGCCCAGCTTTATGTGTGTCCTGGGAACCTGAAGTCACGTCTTGTTCACGTGGTGATACATTTATCCTCTGAGCTGCCTCCTCAGCCCCTCCGCTGCACTTCAGTGCTTACCTGACCCACGAAGATAAGACTTCTGGGAGCAGAATGCAACTTTGGGCAGCCCTTTCCTGCAATGCAGGTGGCCAGCTCAGGCCAAACAAAGCTCCCAGGAGGGGCTTCAGGATGTCTGATGGGGCTCCTAGCACGAGTATATTCTGTGAGCCAGAAGAAAATCTACAAGGCTTGACAAAACACAACACAAAAGGGAGTACGAGGAACAGGTCGTGGTCTGGTTGTCTTTGGAACTGTGGAGCCAGGGTCCTCCCACCCCCTAGCGAGCGTTCACGTGGCCCTGCAGTAGTGGGGTACTGAAGGACCGAAGGGCACATGCGCCCTGGCCCTGCGCGAGGCATCTCCTCGGTCCACCGTGGCTCTGCCTCCCCTGACTGCCGCTGTCTCCTTTAGCATGCAGGGCCCTGATGGATGAAGTGGAGCATGACATCACCAAGGCTCGGAAGAAGAAGACCAAGGTGGGCTCCTTCCGAATCAATCCAGACGGGACGCAGGAGAGGAGGAAGGTAGCGGAAAAGAAATTATGTGGCAGTGTATAATTGCGGATATGGGCAATTACCAGCCATTTATCCAAACAGCAGTTGGTCTTAATCTTCTAACCTTGCTCTTGTTCAGGGTATCAGCTCTAAATTGCTTCTGAGTCCTGGGGGACCTGAAGTAATCTTTAAGCTTGAAATTGAAGTATCTCTCTCAGCACCTAAATTTTGTGTTTTGTCAAGTTGGAAGGCATTTCGGCCTCGTTGTTCATTAGAGTAAAAAATATCACGTCCATGGTTCTTAGGCCAGGCAAGCAGGGGGCCTGGGGAGGGGACGGGGCAGGCACTCGAGGACTGTGTGGGCCCCCTCTTGGGCACACCATCCGTTCTCCCTCCTGATTCCACAGATGGTGTGTGTGTGTGTGTGTGTGTGTCACACGTGGCTCAGGGGAAAAAAGAAATATCCTTGCTTGCTTGAAGAGTATTGGGGTGGTGGGGGAGGAGCCTAGGGATCTGATGGGGTGGGAGAGGTGCTACAAGGGAGAAACTGGGAAGACTTACAGGCCAGGAGTCCTCCCAGCAATGGGCAGATGGACATTTAAAGAGATACCTTCCCTCCCAGCACAGATAGCAAATGCCAGAGCACACAACCTGGTCTCAGGGCCATTCTAAAAGAAATAGCTTTAGAGTGCTTGCTCCTGCGTGGGGTCTGGCCCGTGAAAAGCTGAACAGGCTGGATTGGATATTTTGCTGTTTTGTCTTATCATCCCACTCTGCAGCCTGTGCTAGAGAAAATCCTGAATGGTTCCCACTGCTCACTGTCCTCCTTCCTGAAGTGGTGCCCCTACCCAGAGAGGATGGGAGGTACGGAGAAAGAGTCCAGGCCTGCAGAGGAGTGTGGAACTGTGGGAAGGGACAAGCATCCTGTGGAACCCATGCCATGTGTTTCAGTTGCCTGAGTTATAAATAAGAAAGCAATGTCCACCTACCAGTCAATATCTCCCGTGGAGACAGCAGGGCACAGGGGTCTCACTGTCTCCCTAAAGGTACATGCAAGGACAGATCGTTGAAGGGCCATCTCTCTGAGGCCTTACTTGAAGACCCAGTACATATCTGGCACTTGATGTTGGCATCCAGGAATCCTGGATCCTGTGGGGTCACAAGTGCAGGATATGTCTTTCCACCCCCTGGATGAACCCTGGTCCCTGACACCTAGCCCAAAGCCAATTGCTATTGCCAGTCAGGGCCAGGAGGAAAGGGTGTGTGCATGTTTGTGACCATGTGCCAGCCACATCACTTTAAAATGTCTTCATGTTTGCATGATTTACATGAGGGGTGTCTGTCCACCTGTACAGCACTTGTACCACAAGCAATGAAGGGACTGTTTTTTATAAGGGTGAATGGGACCACTGAGGAAAGTAAGGAAACAGAGTTTCATGAAAGGGCAAGGGAGGGATGCAGAGCCCAGTCACAGGGCAGGAGGAAAAGGAGTGGCCTTTCTCGGCAGCCCACACACAGTCTCACAGCCTTTACGTGATCTCTAACCATGAGAAGAAATACTGGCGTGACTTTACCCAGGGCCCCCCAGCTACGGCTTTCCTGGGTACTTAGTCCCCAAAAGGAGTTAAGTGCACCGAGAGAAAAGCCCTCCACTCACCCTGCTTGTTACTGGCCTTAGGATGCTCCATGCGGGGCTTGCCAGAAACACTTGGTCTGCAGAGTAACTTGACAGCGACCACTCTGAGGGCTGGATAGATGACTCGGCAGTTAAAGGCGCTGACAAAGTCTATCAGCCCCAGGTTCAATTCCCCAGCCACCCACATAAAGCTGGATAGCCATTTGTTTGCAGTGGCAAGAGACCATGGCCTGACCATACATACATATACACGTGCACGCAAATAAATAATTTGTTTTAAAGAAAGAGACCACTCTGATGCATGTATTGTGTGACACATGACAAGCAGGCCACCAGAGTCGGTGCCATCCTGGAGGTCCTATGGTCTTGAGTTACTGCCAGCTAGAGCTTACCTCCACTGGTTTGCCCTGCCCAGGGCCACACACCCTGTGGGCGTGCAGGTGAACGGTCATATTGCTGGGAGAACTGGCTTTGGAGGCTCCCTTTGTGAGCAGGGGGGCCTTGCGTTGGGGGTGCTGTCCGATTCCTGCCTCTGGCAGCCTTGCAGTGCAGTGATCCCTAAGGCTCTGTGCTTTGAAGAAGTCCACCACCTTCTTTTCTGCTCAGCAAGACCTCCTCTCCATGAGCATCCAGCTACTTAACTTATGCCTGAGTAGAGTGGAGCCCTTTAGTTGAACCGATCTGCCTGGCTTGGATGGGGGGGGGGTGGCAGCACTGCTTGCTTGGTGCTGTGTATGCTGCGCCTTTGCCCTCAGCTCACCCAGCCGCCCAGCAAAACAAAGGAAGGTGCTTTCTGTGTGGTTGGGCAGAACCCCTGGCATGGACCTGGGGACAGCTCCAGCAGCTATGTCTCTCTGAGGAGGAAAGGAGCTGGTTCCCAGGATAATTGGAGGGCAAGCTCCTCCCCTGGCATGACCCCCACTCCCCAAAACATGCACAACAAATTTCCCAAAAGGGGCAGCAGATGCTGTGAATGCTCTGGACTCTAGAACCTGGTAGCGAAGATACATGTGCAAATAGTCTATGTCCATGCAGGAGCTGTTCTGACCATGGGATGCTCAGAGGCAGGTTCCTGGAGTTATCCTGATCATGGGGGTGCTGAAAGGCAGGATCCTGGAGATAACCTGATCACGGGGGTGCTGAGAGGCAGGTTCCTGGAGATATCCTGATCATGGGGGTGCTGAGAGGCAGGATCCTGGAATTATCCTGATCATGGGAGTTGTGGTGGTTTGAATAGAGTAGATGATCCCCAATATATTCAGTTGTTTATTTGTAGTTTGCATCTGCAGCCACCTGGCTGGAGGCAGTATCACTGGGTGGATCTTAAGGTGTGGTGGTGGGTTTCAGATTTCAGTCTAAAGATAAGCAAAGTGTGCCTAGCTGGAGTTCCTAAAGTGTGCTATGTGGCTTTTGGCTTTTTAGGCTTGTGCTTCTCTCTGTCTGCTTGGGCCTGTGAAGGCAGGCCAGCTTCTTCTGCCATTATGGAACTTCCCCTGGATCTGTAAGCTTCAATAAATCCCTTCCTCCATAACTGTGCCTGGTCTGGAAGTTTATCTCAATGAACCTGAAGCTGTCTGCTACAGGGGTGCTGAGAGGGAGGTTCCTTGAGATATCCTGATCATGGGGATGCTGAGAGGCAGGATCCTGGAGATATCCTGATCATGGGGATGCTGAGAGGGAGGTTCCTGGAGATATCCTGATCATCGGGTGCTGAGAGGGAGGTTCCTGGAGATATCCTGATCATGGGGATGCTGAGAGGGAGGTTCCTGGAGATATCCTGATCATGGGGATGCTGAGAGGCAGGATCCTGGAGTTATCCTGATCATGGGGATGCTGAGAGGCAGGATCCTGGAGATATCCTGATCATGGGGATGCTGAGAGGCAGGTTCCTGGAGATATCCTGATCATGGGGATGCTGAGAGGGAGGTTCCTGGAGTTATCCTGAGCATGGAGGTGCTGAGAGACAGGTTCCTGGAGTTATCCTGAGCATGGGGTTGCTGAGAGGCAGGTTCCTGGAGTTATCCTGATCATGGGTGTGCTTAGGGTCAGTTCCTCATGTTACCCTTAGCTTGGAGGTCCTGAGGGGTAGGTTTCTGCATTTATCCTGATCATCGGGATCCTGAGTGGCATGGTCCTGGAGTTATCTTGATCATGGGGATGCTGAGGGAAATGTTCTTGGAGTTATCCTGATTATGGGTGTGCTTAGGGTTGGTTTCTGGAGTTACCCTTAGCTTGGGGTGCTGAGGGGCAAGTTCCTGGAGTTATCCTGAGCTTGGGCCCTGCTGAGGGGACAGTTCCTGGAGCCGCAGGCATGACATGAGCAGCCCTTTTTTCCAGAGAACCCCAAGGCTGCCTTCTGTGTGGGCCTAATTATTATTAAGGGCAAACAGACTTTCTTGGAGAGCCCCAGTGAAGAGGGTCTTAGGTACTTATGGGTCTGGGTTCCTCTGAGGTGCCCTTTCCTGCTTCTGGGGTCTATCTCAGTTCCTACAGCTTCTTGGGTTGTTTCTAGATGCACCTCTCCTATGTTTCCAGAACCTGCCCTGGGAAAGCCCATGTCAGCAGTGTCCCTGGGCTCCTCACATCACAGCCCTTCTCCACGTGCTATGATCTGGGGTCCCCAAAGGTGTCTGTCATGAGTAGGTCCATGCAGTTTCTGCAAACAGGTGCATGGCTCCCTTGGTACCATACTGGACCCGTTGGGAGGGAGTCCCCACTGACCTTGGAGATTTTCTTCACACTCAGCACACTTAGGGCACTGCAGAGGGCCTCAAAGCCAGACTTGCCCCCTACAGCTACACTCCTCCTCCTACAGAACAAGCAGGAAAGGCGGAGCTGCAGACAAATTTCACTTGTGTCACTGACACACTGCAGCAGCTGGACTCTCTGCAGCGTCACTGTGCGTCCAGGAGTCTGTACCTCAGAACTGAGAGGAGAAGCAGCTGCCCCTGCCTGCAGCTCCCAGCTTGGCGGGAGGTCCTCTCAGCCAAGGATTCTGGCCATTGTTTTAATAAAGTATTTATTTATTTATTAGAGAGAGAGACCAAGAGAGAGAGGAAGAGGCAGATAGAGAGAATGGGCACACCAGGGCCTCCAGTCACTGCAAACATTCACACCATTTGTGCATCCAGCTTACATGGGTACTGGGGAATTGAACCTGGGTCCTTAGGCTTTGCAGGCAAGTGCCTTAACTTTCTTTCTTTCATTTGTTTTTTTGAGGCAGGATCTCATAACATAGCTCTGGCTGCTGCAGAACTCACCTGTAGTCCAGGTTAGCCTCAAACAGCAGCCTTCTTGCCTCAGCCTGTGCTGGAATTATAGGTCAGCACTATCATGCCCAGTGCCATTAAAAAAAATAAAAGCAAAGCAACTATGTGGGACAGGGGAGATGTCTCAGCAGTGCTTACCTGCAAAGCCTGACAGCCTGGGTTCATTCCCCAGCACCCAAGTAAAGCCAGATTCAAAGTGGTGCATGCATCTGTGACCCCAACATGCGCCTCTGACAATGGGAGACTAAGCCAATGGAATCTGAATCTCATGGGCAGCTAGTGTGGCATCCATTTGTGTTGGAGAGCCTTTTTCAGAGAAGGTGGACACAGGTGCCTCAGGGCTGTCTTCTGACCTCTTTGCATGTGCTGTGGCAGGCATATCCCTGCCTCCAGCCCCATAAGTAAAATGAAATTATGTTCACATACGGAAAGACGGCATTTGGCAAGGTGTTATGATAGGCGAGCGCTTGTTCTCCACACTCAGATCTCTCTCCACAGAAGAGCACCGTGGAGGGGTCGACAGGTGCCTGGGGTCAGAGTTCACAGAGCTGTCTCCCAGGGCCTGAGGGCTGGAGACATGCGGAAGGCCACTCCCACTGGCTGCTTTTGTGGGGACCCACACTTGCTTTTGTATGTTGAAGCCCTGAGCTCAGTCACTAGGCCTAGGCTTGGTGCCTGCTGGGACCCGTGTGTGGGCAGCAAGGGCACAGCCCAGAGGGTTCCTCTGCCCTGTCAACTGTAAGAACCTGGCCATGCACTTGGTGCAAATGGGAAGTTCAAATAGACAGAGGGCTACCCGCCAGTGCTGGTGATGAAGAGACGGACCAGCACCCTGAGCCTTTGGTTACTTTGGTGCCTTGCTAAAACAACACGCTGGGAGGTGAACAGGTCACTTTAGCTGGTTTTGTTTAAGATGGGCTATGGGAGCATTAGTTACAGACTGTTTGATTGGCTAGTGTTCATTTAATTTGCTGATTAGCCAATTGAGACAAACGTCAGTGTTCTTGACCACTAACAGAGCTGTCCACCCTGTCGCACACCGTGGAACCCAGAGGTCCTGTGGCACCCTGGAGCAGTGCATGACTGTTGTGGGCCCTGTTTGTTAACACAATGAGAGAGGGGGACATTGTCCCAAACCAGCCAGGAGGCAAAGGGAATGTGGTCCATCAGGAGGTTTGCCATCCACTAGTGGGCCATAAATCAGCTCCATGGGGTAAAAAGGATGTAAAACATTACATATATGTCAGGGGACATTTTATAGAAAAGGAAAGGTTTTATCTTGTGATACTTTATGTAATGTGTTAACGTAAAAAGTGGGCCATGTCCACAAAACGGAAAGCCACCATAGCAGGTGGCTGTCCCCAGCTTGGACAGTAGCTGAAGATACTTCATTTGAAAGGGTTATTAATAAGTAAACAATGCCACATACATTCTGGGCTGTCTGTGCAGAAGAATCAGGAGTTTTCTGCATGCAGATGCCCAGGTAGTGCATGCTTTGAGATTTTTATAGATCACGAGCCCAGGCCAGGCAGCCCCAGGCAGGACCTGGCGCCGGCTCTGGGCTCAAGTGGCTGCAGTCTTGGGGCTGAGCTTGTGGTCTCCCAGGAGCTGAAATGCAGATGTGAGTAATGTTAAGGCACACGAGGAATTCTTGCCAGCCCCCAAGGTCTGTGCTCCAGCTCCCAGTTAGCAGCAAGAGCAAGGTTGGAGCCGGGCAGCAGCAGCAGCCACAGCAAGCGGCCAGAGGGCCCACGAGGGAGGAGCAGCTCGGTGGGCATGGGTGTTGAGAGCAGAAGCGGGCGGTGGCGTGACGCTCCCCGCCCCATAGTGAGAACCTGCCCAGGAGCCCTCACCTGGCTCTTGACCTCTCATACCTCATTAGTCAGGGGACCCTCACCTCCCACAACTGGGCCAATCACCACCCAAGGCTGTTGAGCCCACTATAACCCTCTGAGAGCCCCCCGGGCCTGAGCTGGGGTGGGGGTGCAGCTGGCTTGCCCTAATGCTGGAAGAAGCAGAAAAACAGTGCCACCCTGGCGAGTGTGGCGCTCAGAGGATGCTGAGGCTAGCTGGAGCCTCTGGGGTGACAGAGGAAGAGGGGTCATCAGCACCCATGCTGTGGTGGTCACTGACCCACTGCGTCACATTGATAAGGAAACTTCACTGGCAACAGTTGTGAGTAAAAGTATGCCCACGGGAACCTGCATACAAAAGAATCACGAAAGGGGTTTCCTCTCATTAAGCGCAAAACAAAGGCTACTTTGCACAGATGACCTCTCCTGAGATGGTGTCTGCCCAGCTCAGAGATCCTCAGACTATCCTGACGGTGTCATGGGTCACGGCCTCAGGGTATGCTGCTGAGGCCAGCACAGGCCTCTGAGCCCAAAGCCACCACTGCTGGCGCATCTGCCTGCAGCAAAGGCCCAACTTTTCTGCAGACAGACATGTTCTTTCTGTCATCTTTTACACTTTTTTTTCTATCAAGAGCACATTATTTTTCAAACAATATTTTTCACTTTTTATTTATTTTTATTTGAGAAAGAGAGAGAGAGACAGAATTGGTGCGCCAGGGCCTCAACCACTGAATTCGAATTCCATACACTTGCGCCACCTAGTGGGCATGTGAGACCTTGCACTTGCCTCACTTTTGTGCATCTGGCTTATGTGGGACCTGGAGATTCAAACATGGGTCCTTAGACTTTGCAGGGCAAGCGCCTTAACCATTATGGCATCTCTCCAGCCCTCTCACACAATATTAAATCACGAAGTTTCCAGGTGATTTGTTAGGAGAAAGCAAGGTACTCTTGTTGCAGAACTTCTGGAGCACAGTGCTGTTCTTCATAAAATGGAAGCCAGCCTGCAGGCAGCATTGCGCCCAGGGTAACTATGAATGTGACCCAACACAAGACGATAAACTTATTAAAACATTCTATTTTTAGCAGTTTATCCTGTGACTCAATTACAAGGTTCTCAAGCATGAGTTCCATAGATAACAATGTACCGTGTTACAGTGTCAAGAGGGTGGACAGTGCGGGGCACGGCCCTGGAAGAGGCCTTGTTTGAATATAAATATCCATAGCCTCACGTGTTCATGATGAAGCATCTAGCTGGTAGTGCTGTTTGGGAAGTTCACAGAGCCTCTGGGAGGTGGAGCCTGGCTGGAGGAGGTGTGTCACTGGGGACGGGCCTTGGTGCTGTTTGGGAAGTTCACGGAGCCTCTGGGAGGTGGAGCCTTGCTGGAGGAGGTGTGTCACTGGGGACGGGCCCTGGGGTATCGTAGCCCAGTCCCGCATGCTACACACAGAGCTCACACTTGCTGCTTCCTCCTTGCTGACGTGACGAGGTATGATGCCAGCTATCTGTTTCTGCCATGCTGCTCCTCCCCTCCACTATGATGAAGCTTTCCCTCAAAACTGTAAGCTGGCAATAAACAAACTGCTTCAGATGGGGCATTCTGCCTCAGCCATGAGAAGGAAACTGCTACACTGCCTTCCTGGCACCAGTGCTGGGAGTCCTGGTGGCTGCAAGACGACCAAGAGGTGCTGGTCCTCACCCTGTACCGGGAACTCACATCTGATTCCTTTCTGCTTAAGCCTGTCTCTGTGGCTCCAGACTGCTCCAAAACTCCTCACTGTCCCCTCCCTAATCCCTAGCAGAGGCCACATGCTTACCAAACCCAGAAGCTACTAACTCGCCAGTCATACTGTTCCTTGAGGATGAGGAGGCAATGCCCTGCAGCTTCCCAAGCCTGCTAGACACTGAGACAGGGCCAAGGTGACTCTGCCTCACCGGCTCCTCTGTGCTCACAGACCTGGGCACTGTGCCAGCATGTTAGCTGTGGGTTGTCTGTGACCTTCCTCACTGACCCTGAAGGCCTGTCACCTTCCAGTCTCCACATCTGTCCCTTGCTACTCCCACAGAGATGATCTCTGAGGTGCCCAGGCCTTGCCACCAGGGCCGCCTTGAAGTGAGTGCAGTCATCTAACCTACACACTGACGGAAGCAGGCTTAGCTGGTGACCTCGCAGCCAGGCCCCCTTCCTGCTCAGCCTCATGCCCAAAGACCCAAAGGTACCATGCGGGCCATCATGAGAACCAAAACAGGGGCAGGAGTGAGGGTTTGTTCTTGGTGAGTGTGTGTCAGACTCTATATGAGTCTGTGTGTGCATGTTCATGCCTGGGTATGTGTGTGTGCTCACATACATGCATGCTTAGATAGGCACATTCATGCCTGTGCATGCAGGAATGTATGTTTCTCTGTGCATGCACATGTGTGTGTCTCTGTATGCATATGTGTATAATATGCATGCGTGTACATGTCTGTGTACATACATGTATGTATCAGTGTGTACACATGCATGTGTATAACTGTGTATCTGTGTGTGCCCAGCAAAAACACAAGAGCTTTATTCATCTATCTCAGAGCAGAGAAAACTGGTAACATTACATTGAACACATAGGTTCCCTCACCCCAGGCACACCCATCTATGCACTAGGAAGACACCCGTGGCACAGGTCTTGGGGACTTGTGCTCTTCCTGGAATGGCCAGCAGGGGGACCTTTCCCCTAGGGCTTCCCTGGCCATTTTAACAAGGGGTTAACAAGCCCCTCCCCCTCCCAAGCCACAAGGATTAAAATTTCTTGCCTTTCCCTAGGGAGTGTGTGGAGGAGGGGGTGACACCAAATTAAAAGGAGGAAAAGGGTGTTTTAATCCTCTTTGTGGATACTGAGACAATGCTGGGCCACCAAGCCCCATAGCTGGGTCATTTGATGGGAGGTGGGGGAGGGGCTTCCCCACGGAAGCAATAATTCCAAACTCCTCCAAATCAGAAAGTCGCCCTGGTGCCACAGATACTGCTTCCCTGGGGCACACGGAGTTCAGAATTCCCTCATGCCTGGCACTGTGGGCAGTGGAGTCCGTACTGATCTCGCCTTTGCCTTTGGGGGGGGGTTCATCCTGGACAGGAGAATGGGGTACAGCCGCTATGTGGTGCGCTGCTGTGGGGTGGGGGGCACGGGCCAGCTCTCATCTGCTAGTGCCCGCCAGCCCGGTCAGTGCAGGGCCTTCTCTGCCCTGTTGAGAACGGTGTGATTTTGCAGACCGCCCCGCCCTTGCCCCCCATGCCTCACCTGGGCCCCGTAACACGAAGACAGCAACTCTGCTCCAAGAACCTGAAAACAGTCCCGCCCTCTTCCCGTGCACTCGGACGGAACAGCGCGGCAGTCTCTTTCTTGGCCAGCTAAAAATGTCAGGCTGCGGGGTGCCTGGCTCGTTCCTTCCTCCCACACCTTCTGCCCTCCTGTCCTGCGCGGGACTTCCTGCCTTTCCAGGATGTTTGCAGCAGGTGAGACGAAGCCACCTGGAGGGCTGGCTTCCGAATCACCTGTGCCCCCGTGTGCCCTGCGCAGGTCATCTCTGCGTGGTTTATTAGTCATCTCACCTGCAGTAGAAGAGTCTGGAGATGTCCAAAACTTCTCCCTGTCACAGAGAACCTGAGTCAGTGTCAGTGGGACTTGAGGGCTGAGTGAGAGAGAGGAGAGGGCCATTGCCACGAGGTAGGTGGCGCGCAGTACAGGGGAACTGGTTTCCTGAGCCAGGCTTTGCTTATGCTGTCCCCCTGGCCAGGAGGTGGAAGGTATGTGTCTGCTACAGACTGCACCCCACTAGCAGCATGGTTTTTCCACCTTGTGATGTGGAGTGGACCTCCTAGAGGGAGTTTTGTTTAATATTTATATTTATTTTTATTATTTATTTGTGTGAGAGAGAAGCAGAGAGAGAGAGAGAAAGAGAGAATAGGCACGCCAGGGCCTCTAGCCACTGCAGATGAAGGAAGTCCAGATGTATGCACCACCTTGTGCATCTGCCTTACGTGGGTCCTGGAGAATTGAACCTGGGTCCTTTGGCTTTGCAGGCAAGTGCCTTATGTGCTAAGCCATCTCTCCAGTCCCTTGTGGGAGTTTTAAACTCAAGTTGTTCAGTTGGATTTAACTGAAAAAAAAACAAAATTTAGAACATTTTTGAGATGGACACTGTAGATGCCATAAAATAAAATTATGTGTCCCGAAGTGCCAATGAGAGGGAGAACCACTCGCCGTGAGTGGTTTGAAGACGGGGACCCAGAGAGAAACACAGAGCCCCCACAGGTCATGCAGACACCTCGCCCACATATATTTTTAAAATATTTAAATCTCTTGGGCTGGAGAGATGGCTTAGCAGTAAAGGCATTTGCCTGCAAAGCCAAAGGATCCCAGTTTGACTCTCCAGGACCCATGTATGCCAGGTACACAAGGGGCGCATGCAACTGGAGTTCGCATGCAGGGGCTGGAGGCCCTGGAGTGCCCATTCGCTCTTTCTCTCTACCTCTTTTTCTCAAATAAATAAATAAAATATATTTTAAAATATTTAAATATCTTGTGTGTATTAAATTTATATTTAAAATATTAATATATTTTTGAAAATTCTCTTCTGCAAGTAATAGATGCAACTTTATCATACATCAGCTATTAAAAAGTTAACTGAAAGGCTGGGGAGATGGCTTAGTAGTTATAGGTGTTTGTTTGCAAAGTGTGCCGGCCAGAATTCTATCCTCCAGTACCCGTGTAAAGCTATCAGACACACAAAGTGGTGCATGCATCTGATGTTGGCGTGTGGTGGCAACAGGCCCTGACACACTCATATTCTCTCACTCCTCCCTCTCTCAAATAAATGAATGAATAGATATTTCTTAAAAAGTCAACTGAATTTTTAGTGGCAGGTTTTCCGTCTCCGTTTTATTGTAGGTAGTGCATACTGAAGGTGGAGCCTCCACGTATGTTCAACCTGTGACCCACAGGCTAGATGCAGCCGCCGAGGATAGCTATCAATACAGTCACGACACAAAATCATAAACTTACTGAAAACATTGTGAGATTTGTTTCATGATGTTTTCTGTACCTCAGTGATCTATTTGTGTGATTCTCAAGTATGAGCTTTGTAGATGACAATGTCGTGTCACAATGTCACGCAAAATAAACTTATGCATGCTCTTCCAGCCCACGGGCTGCTGTACTTAATGTGTTGCCCAAGACTCTTCAGCCAGTGTGGCTCAGAGAAGGCGGAAGGTGAGCCGCCCTGGATCTGTGCAGATTCCTACTTGTCACCTGCATCAGGTGTTCATGCAAACTCCATGAGGCACGCCCGCGTCCTCCTGGTGTCCAGGCCTGTCTGTTCCTGCACACTGACCTGAGACGTACACGGCAGTTAGGATAGGCCGTAACAAGGAGTCCCACCCTCACCCAGGCCCCAGGCCCCAGTCCCCAGCTATTACTTCTGGACACTGCAGGCTGCAGAGGTCACAGGCCAGAGGCCTAGGACCCTCCCAGGAGCTGATGAAGCAAAGAATGCTTTCCCTGCCACCAAGCATGTCTCGCCCTGTCCTCTGGACCCCATCCTTCAGCCTGACGCTCTGGCTGGGATTTCCTGTTTGCTCTCCGCCTGTGTGACTGTGTGTGGCTGAAAGCGGCCAGAGTTCCCAAAGGGTCAGCTGAGCCGCTCTCAGGAAGCGAAAACACAAATAAGGAATTATCCCCTCTCTGAATGCCGACTGTGCGCAGCTCTGCACCCCGTCTCTGGGGAAGTGCTGACACCCTAGGCTCAGAGAAAGCACGGTTAGAGCAGGCCACAGAAACCAAGCCAGGGGAGTGTGACACTGTCCGACAGTAGATCAGCACACCCCCCTTATATGATCTCAGAACCTCCTCCATTTTTTTAACCTTCCAGATTGCTTATCTAACCCTTCCAGATTTAAACATCATGGTTAGTATAATTGCTTACTGTTTAGTTCACACAATATGGGGTCAAATAGGCACTTTGCATGGAGGTTAATTATCTAGGTATTCGACATCAGGCGAGGCTGACATTCCCCTTTTAAAAAGTCAGTGAAGAGAAAGGGGTTGCCCGCTCAGCACCACCTGAGGTCAGCGAAGCCTGCTGGGTATTCTCCCAAGGGGCCAGGCAGCATGGCCAGAGCAGGCACACTGGCTCTGTGTCTAGTCTTACCACACAGAGCTGAGCCTGGACAAACTGTGGAGTCCAAGGCAGGGAGACTGGCCTTGTGAGGATAGCCTTTGACCCATGGACCACTGAGTAAAAGTCCGTGTCCCCCCCCCCCCCCCGCGGAACCAGGGTCCACAGCTGTGCTTCTCAGCAGAGACAGCCCTGCTCCTATGGGATTTTAGGCAATGGCTGATGACATTTGGGGTTTCAGCGCTGGAGGAGACAAGGCTGTGGGCAGCCACCATGCAGAGATGCTCAATGTCCTAATGGCCCCGGCAGCCTTCCGCCCAAACCTGGCACCAACGCTGGGATATGAGAAACCCTGGCCTGTGGAAAGCAGGATTTTTTAAAAACATACGTATTTATTTGAGAGAGACAGAGGCAGAGAGAGAGAGGCAGATATAGAGAGAGAATGGGTGCACCAGGGCCTCCAGCCACTGTAAACGAACTCCAGACGCATGCGCCCCCTCATGCATCTGGCTTACGTGGGTCCTGGGGAATCGAACCAGGGTCCTCTGGCTTTGCAGGCAGATGCCTTAACCTCTAAGCCATCTCTCCAGCCCAGGATTTTTTCCCCCACTGGGACACAAAGTTTCAATGATTGCAGGAAATTATGGCCATGGATGGATGAAGAATTATCTGGCTGGAGTTGGTGTTTCCCTCCCTCCCGTGCTGGCAAATCTTTGCTACCAGGTTTGGATCTCAACCACAGTTAGATCTAGTTTGCAGAATGGCGTATCAGTGGGACAGCACAGAGTAGAGAGGTCAGAACATGCTAAGACCCTGCTTCATGCCTGGCCCAGGCTGAACCTGTCCAGTGTGGCGCCCAGCGCCTCATATTCCAACATGTGGAAATCTTTGCAAAAGCCTTCATTTCAGATGCGGTCATACAGTAGAGGGTGGGCCCTAACCCAGTGACTGGCACCTTATGAGAAGTTGAAACAGGCGCTCGGGAAGAACAGCCCCTGGCCGAGGTCAGGGAGTGTTGCCTCCGCAAGCCGGTAGATGGCCAGCAAGGAGATGAGGGCAGACCCTCCCACGCCTCCAGAGATGAAGTGACCCTGCCCACGCTTTGATCTTGGACTTCTGGACCCCAGGTCTGGAGGGGAATGAACCTCCGTTGTTCGAAGCCCCTTGAGTGTGCTGATTTGTTGAAGGCAGCTCAGGAAATAAATAGAGATGGAGATACCCGAGTTAGGGAGGCGACGGAAGGCCATACTACCCGTGCCACAGAACGTGTGTGGGCAGACACATGTTGAACGATTTCCTATGAGAAGTTTTTCTGGTCTCCCAGGCAGGATGAGGGGCCCGCTACCCTGAGCCTCTCTCATCTCTGTGGCTTCATGTCTCCGTCCGCGTCCCCCTCCTAGCTGTCCTCAGGTCTCGAAGCCTGCAATACTTATTGCTGGTGCACAGTTCTGTTCTCATGGGTGAGGCATCTTTTTCAGCAGGCCTCTAACAAAAGAGGAAAAGGGGAAAATTCTGAAGACCAAGGTGGCTTCAAAGACAAAAGGGCTTCTGATGTAGAGGAGCCATAGGGTGCTCGGTGGGAGGAGTGGCTGCTTTGGGGGGGCACGGTTCTGATTCATGGTCTACAGTGCCTCCCACCCTCCTGTTGGACTTCAACCTCCCTTCTCCCAGTGAGAACGGAGAAGTGGCTCCAATATGGTCTTCTTGTGGCAGCAGTTGGTGTCCTTTGCCACCAAGAAGAATGGCTGTGTCTGAGAGGGATGCTGTCAGACCTGTGGGAACCCAGCCGCCCAAGGCAGAGGGTTTGGGCTGGACCCTGGGCCCTTGGCAGCATCCTTCTGTCCCAATAAAGAACGTAAGGCAATTAAAGAGAAGGGGTGCGGGCTGGGTTCCAGTGGAGAGATTTAAAGTTTTATATTAAAAGGGTCTTATTCTCCTGCCCATTGCTTAAGTCAAGTGAAAAATAATTAGGCTCTGTGGGTCCTTCTCATGCCATTTTCCTGAACTTTCTGAAGACTTCAGAGGAAAAGAGGCCTCAAGCTGCATCAGAACTATCCAAATTCGGGCCTTGTGGAGAGTTCTGCTCTCTCTTTTCTATGGAAATGCACAATTAGAGTCATTGCTAATAATTCAGAGTCTACCTGAGTTCTATTCATAAGACCATCTCTATGGTACAACAGTCTTTTCTTTTGATATTTTATTTTTATTTATTTATTTGTGTGTGAGAGAGAGAGAGGAAGAGAGAAAATGCAGGGCCTCCAGCTGCTGCAAACGAACTCCAGACGCATGAGCCACCTTGTGCATCTGGCTTATGTGGGTCTTGGGGAATAGAACCTGGGTCCTTTGCTTTGCAGGAAGTGCCTTAACCACTAAGCCATCGCTCAAGCCCAGGTACGACAATCTTAAGCATCCTCATGCTTCAGTGGCAAGCCAGGCTCCTGGTGGAGGTGGCCAAGACCACATGCAAAGAGCCAGCTTCCTGCTGTGGCTAAGTGTCCCACAAAGGCAGTGGAGAACCTTAAGAGGCGGGGCCTAGTGGAAGAAAGTTGGGTCATGGAGGGCGGGTCCTGCTGCTTTCTTTGCTACCTAAGGACCACAAGGTGTGTGGTTTCCTTTGCTATGTGTTCCTGCTATCGTGTGCTACCTGGGCACAGGCCTCAAAAAAGCAGAGATAATTGACCACTGAGGGGAGCCTCTGAAACCCCCTTCCTCAGATGCTGTCCCTCTCGTGGAAGTTTTCCACAGTGATGAAAAGTGAGTAGCACACGGTATCTGGGCTTCCTGGAGCTCCCCCGACAGGCCAGCAGGGCCCTGGGAGCCCTGGCCTGACTCTCAGGATGCCCCTGGCAGGCAAACTGAACCCCTGTTTTTTTTTTGTTTTTTTTTTTGTTTTGTTTTGTTTTTTTTTTTTTTTTTTTTTTTTTTGGTTTTCCGAGGTAGGGTCTCATTCTAGCCCAGGCTGACCTGGAATTCACTATGGAGTCTCAGGATGGCCTCGAACTCACGGCGATCCTCCTACCTCTGCCTCCCGAGTGCTGGGATTAAAGGCGTGCGCCACCACGCCCGGCAACCCCTGTTTTTAAGAGTTTCTTCATGAAAAGGTTTTAATTACAAAATTACACATGATGATGTTAGCTGGAGATGCAACAGCCTATTTCTCCATGGTTTCAATCTCTGAAGTTTAAGTCACCTACTGTCAACTGAGGCCCCCAAATAATACCTGGAAAATTCCAGAATAGAGTAGAGGGTGAAGTATTTCAAGATATGTTGTAAAGAAGAACTTTGTACCTTTGATTTATAATTTGAGAAAGACTGAAAAAAAATTGTCATTTTCAAATACTTATATTTAGTAATTGGTAATTATTCTGATTATTTGAATGCTTAGCCTAAGTAGAATCAAAATTATAAGGAGTTATCTTAACAGCTTCCTCATAAACTCTATAGATTTTGAAGTTTGGAAACAAACTGAGCTTTTGTATGCCCAATTCTGCTCACTTTTATTACTGTTTTTCTTTTCTGAGGTAGGGTCTCTATTTATTTGGAAGCAGAGATAGAGAGAAGAGAGACAGAGAGATAGAATGAGTACACCAGAGCTACCAGCCACTGCAAATGAACTCCAGATGCATGTGCCACTGTGCACCTGGCTTTACATGGGTCCTGGGGAATTGAACTTGGGCAGTTAGGCTTATGCAGGCAAGTGCCTGAGCTGCTGAGCCATCTCTCCAGCACCCCCCCTTTTTTGAGATAGTCTCCTGTTGTAGCCCAGAGCGGCCTCAAACTTGCTTTACCTGGACAACTGGGTGTTGGGGAATTAAATCCAGGCCAGCAGACTTTGCAAGCAAGTGCCTTTAACCTCCAAGTCATTTGCCAGGTTAGCCAGGGATGACCTTGAACTTCTGATCCTCCTGCCTCCACCTCCCACGCTGTGGGACTTAAGATGTGCCCCACCACACCCAGTTTACACAGTGCTGGGGCTCTCGCTTAGGGCTCTGTGCGTGATAGACAAGCCCCCCCATCAACGGAGCCACATCTCAGGCCTTCTGACGCCTAGTTTTCATTTTATCATCTTTATGTGTATGATGAGTGTATGTGTGAGTGCGCATGTGCTGTAGTGTGCGTGTGGCGATCTGAGGACAACCCCATCGTGTTTGAGACAGGGATCTTGCTGGTTTTGCTGCTGTGAATGCAGACTAGCTGGTCCCTGAGTCTGGGGACTCTCCTGACTCCACCTATTGCTGCCCATACACTGGGATTACAGACATGGTTGTCACTGCTAACAGGCTTTATGTGGGTCCTGGGGCTCCAAACTTCAGTCATCAGGCTTGCACAGAAAAGGCTTTTAACCACAGAGTCATCCCCCCAGCCTATTTTAAAATTTTTATTATTTTTTAAATTTTATTTACTTTTTGTAAGCAGAGAGAAAGAGAGAGAGAGAGAAGAGATACAGACAGAGAGAGAATGGGCACACCAGGGCCTCCAGCCACTGCAAACGAACTCCAGATGCATGTGCCCCTTATGCATCTGGCTTATGTGGGTCATGGGGTATTGAATCTGGGTCCTTTGGCTTCGCAGGCAAATGCCTTAACCACTAAGCCATTTTCCAGCCCTTTATTATTATTTTCTATCAAAGAGAGAGAAAGGGAAAGATAAAGAGAGAAAATTGGGATGCCAGGGCCTCCAGCCGCTGCAGTCGAACTCCAGATACATATGCCATCTTGGGTGCATGTGTGACTTTGAGCGCTTGTGTCATCTTGTGTGTCTGGCTTATGTGGGACCTGGAGAGTCAAACCTGAGTTTTTAGGCTTCTCAGGCCTTAATCACTAAGTCATCTCTCCAGCTCCCCCACCCCATGGCCTATTTTTTATTTTTTGTTGGTTTTCAAGATAGGGTCTCACTCTAGCCCAGGCTGACATGGAATTCCCTGTGTAGTCTCAGGGTGGCCTCGAACTCATGGTGATCCTCCTACCCCTGCCTCCCGAGTGCTGGGATTAAAGGCGTGCGTCACCACGCCCAGCTCCTATTTTTAAAGTAAACATTTATACTCCCTACAGAGTATCTTACTCATAGTATCTTCCCAGTTTCTGTCAGCTAAAACAACGAGGAAAGAAATGGATCTGTCAGTTTCGTGAGGTACTTTGGGACTACTTCTCTGTCATGAAGAGTCTAGAAAAGCAATTAGAAAGTCAAGGGGAAAAAGAGGAGTTAGTCACCTGCCCACCTCCTAGGTATTTATAATTTTCTGCCACAATGTCAGGGGTTAGCTGGTTATGCCCAGTGTGACACAAGAGATGCATGTGGGATCAAAGCTGGCCTTTCATGGATCAGTCACAGCAGAATGGCCTTGTGATATGGGAGCCCTTTGGTGCTGAGAGGAACTCTCTGGCGCAGTGAGTCCTGCTGGTCAGGGGGTGGATGGTCCTGTGTACGCACCTATCTGCACATGGGATTACTCAGACTGGCTGGGGTGAGCTGAAAAGCCAGTGACAAGGGGCTGAGGAGGTGGCTCAGCAGGCAGGAACACTCACTGCAAAAGAAGGAAAATCTGAGCGGGCTCTCCGGCGCCCACATAAGAAGCTGGGCATCGCTGCACGTGCCCGTCACCCCAGTGCTAAGGAGAATGGAGACAGGAGGGTTTCTGGGGCTTGGTGGTCAAGAAGCGCCAAGATCAGTGAGAGACTCCATCTCAGGGTAAGGAGGAAGAGGTATAGAGGAAGACACCCCACATCCTCCCTGGCCTCCACACAGGGCACAAGAGGGCACACGCATCTGTGCACACATGTGCATAACACACACACACAACCACCAACAAACAGCAACAGTGTATACAGCACAGACAGGGGCACACGGTGTCCTCATTAACCAAAGACTCTGGTTAAGAGACAAAACCTGGCATCGCCACTGAGGCATTCAGAAAGAATGAGTGCTCCACTGTCCTCAGGGAGAAGACATAAGCCACCTGATTCAGTACTCCTGAGCAGAGAGAAACAATACTGATCAGCAGGCACACAGTGAGGAAAGAGGATGAAAGATTACCGTAGCTTAGCACAGATTTAGGGTTAATTAGCCAGACGCTGGCAATGCCAGGTCTCATTTCGTAAATACAGACAAAAGATACGGCTGAGTGCCACCGAGTGCCAATGGCCGCGTCGCTGACCTCAATCTTTTCTGGGCCCAGAGAGGATGGAGACCCCTTTTCTCTGTCACTTTGCCATGGAGGGTGTGGCTCTGTCTGGCACCCTGCAGGGCACACCTGCCCCGGGACTCCATCATTTGCCTGCACCTCAGTCTGGGTCCCAGGGCTACACAGCAAAAGGCTGCAAACGGGGCTGACACAGCACTGTCTTGTCCCGCAGAGCGGAGGGCCAGCAGTCCAGAGCCCAGGAGGCGTTCTGTCTCGAGGGCTCGGAGGGGAAGGATAGCCCATGGGCCCTGTCAGTGTCTGGTGGTGGCCTCTTCCTGTGGTATGGCTTGTCCTGGAGATATGTCACCCTGTTTCTGTCTCTGTAGTCACATGGCCATTCTCTTGTGTGCCCATGTGTCTTCCCTGCTTCTTACAGGGGCATCTGTCACGAACTTCATCTTAGCTAATCACATGTGTGAGACACTTTTCCCAACCAGGTCCACACATGGGTGTGACAGTCAGGACTTGAGCATGTCTCCTTGGGGACATGAGTCCACCACCTTGGCCTTTAGAGCTGGCCCCACTGTGGCTCTGCGGGCCTAGTGGGCTCGGCTCCCCATCATGGTGGTCGGTAGCCTGCTCTCCCCTTCCAGATCAGTGCTGCTCAGGGAAACGCCCTAACATTGACTCTGTCAGTGTCGTGTGAAATGCTACTCCATGCTCCACATTCCTGGCCTGGCTGGGTGCCTGGGTGCCTGTCCTGTGTCCTTTGTCTCTGATCGTTGAGTCCATCCATGAGGCCATCCTCGTGCAGGCTGGCGCGGAACCCTTGGCACGATGCTTTCACAAGCCTGGTATTAGATTCCACACAGAAGCCTAAATACATAATGCATCGAACCTCGGATTTGGTAATTCTGTCACATTCAAAACAAGCTGTCAAAACTGTCTGGCATGACTTATCCTTAATAAATCCGTAGTCCTGTTAATTGCTCCTTATTCCACTGCATAAGAATTGTTTGAATCCACAAATCGGGTGAAGAATAGGAGATAATGGGGAGATGCATTCAAATGATTGCCATTATTTCTCCCCCAGGACAAAAGGAGCCGCGAGGCACGGTGGGAGCACCGCTGCACGTGCTCAGGGGCCTGGGTTGGATGTGCGCGCTCTGGCCTTGAACCTGCCATTTTCTACTGGGCCAGTCCACAGAACCTTTGGCAGGAAAGCAACTGACTACCTTGAGGAAGACCTCAGAGCTGAACTGCAACTCTGAGGGCATCTGCTGGGGATGGCATACCATGGGAGCCTTCCAAGCAGGGAGCGGGCAGCAGAGGTGCTAGCAGGGAGCATGGGCACACTGTGGGGTAGCTGGAGCTCTTCTCCATATCAAAGAGGTGCTCCCTGCCCAGGCCCCTGGTGCCCAGCCACGCTTTTGGCATCAGGTAGACATGTTTTATCATCTGGCTTTGGCATATAAACTAGGCTCGTCACCTTGGATGAGGGATCCCCTCCTAGGGCAGGTTCCCCTCAGTGGAGGAAGGTGGACAGTAAGGATAGAGGTTTGCAGGCACCTGGCTCTGTTGTCACTCACATCGCAACCTCTTAAGACAAGATCAGGGAGGGGCCCGGCTTAGAGGGGATGAGAACACTGGCATTACTGAAGGTCCACGGCCCCGTGGTGTGGAAAAGGCCATGGCCTGGTCTGTCAGGCGCAGCCCAAACTCCCTCCACGCCCCGGCTTCCTGGCTGACACAGGGCCTTCCACCGGTGCGGAGGGCTGTGCCTGGAGTCAGGAAAGGGTCCCCGGGCTGTGCCAAGAGGTTGAAAGTGCAGCTTTCTCCTGCACGTGGCTTATCACTTCCGCGTGGCGCTGTGGGTGTGCCCTCCAGAAGGGCAGCACTGTTTGGCATCCAGAAAGAGAGATCTGAGCAGGGGCAGGGGGCAGTCACAGCTTGCGCGGGCAGCGCTGGCAGGGTGATGTCACACGTGGGGCAGGTGTGAGAGCCCTGGGAGTGGGACCTGGTATCACAGCAGAGCAGGCAATACCCTCTGTAAAGATGACGGGTGACGCTGGACCCAAGACGCGAGCCGTGGACAATACGCGAGTGGACAGAACTTCAGTCATCATGGGCAGGGAGTATTAGAGCTCCATGAAGAGCACTTGCCTAGCACGTGCAAAGCCGACTCAATCTCCACTACCACAAAATAACTTTTATTTTATTTATTTGAGAGAGAAAGGCAGTTAGAGAGGGAGAGAATGGGTACACCCGGGCCTTCAGCAGTGCCACCTTGCGCATCTGGCTTACATGTGGTCTTGGGGAACTGAACCTGGGTCCTTTGGGTTTTCAGGCAAGTGCCTTAACCACTAAGCCATCTCTCCAGCCCCCCTGCCCAATAACTTTACTATGGATACTGAAATATGAGTTTTAATCATCTGCACAGTTGTGAAATGGTACTTTTTAAACTCTTGTCCCATCCTTTATAAATGCAAACACAGCTCTGATCTCCGGACTTGCACAAGCAGTCCGTGGCCAGAAGGTCGCTCCTGAAGATGGTATGATACATGTGGTTTCAGGCTCAGGCCACAGCTCTGGGGACAAGGACAAGTTCACCGTCATGTCACCACGTCAGGCACCATGCTACCATGCGGTCAGAGCTCAGGACTTGGCCATCTCATCGTGGGGGTCTCATTGTCTCACCCAGCGTATTTGTATAGATTCTCTCTAGACTCCAGACTAGATATTTATTAATTTATTGATTTGCAAGTAGAGAGAGAGAGAGAGAGAATGGATATGCCAGGGCCTCTAGCCACTGCAAATGAACTCTAGATGCATGTGTCACCTTATGCATCTGGCTTTACATGGGTACTGGGGAATCGAACCTGGGCCCTTAGGCTTTGCAGGCAAGTGCCTTAACCACTAAGCCACCTCTCCAGGTCCCCATCATTCTTTTGCATGTGTATATGTGCATTCATATGTGTGTTCAGTTGTGCATGTACATCTTACACATATGCACGTGGAGGCCAAAGGCCAATGCTGGGTGGCTTCCTCAACTGATGTTCAACTCTCTGTTTGAGACAGGATCTCTTACTGAATCTAGAGGCACAGTTCAGCTAGACTGGCTAGCTAGCAAGCTGCGGGGATGCCCCTGTCCCTGCCTCCCCGGGACTGGAGTTGCACACATCATCAGGCCTGGTGTTTCATGTGGGTGCTGGGGATCCGAACTCAGGTCTTCATGCATATGCAGCAAGCACTTTGCCCACTGAGCCATCTCCCCAGCCTTTGCACATCATTCTTTGGCCCCTTGCGCAGGAAGACACCTGGTCTTGCCAGGAGGAGCAGACCACTGGTTGTGGTCTTCAGTGTCCCTAGCAAGGAGCTCCTGACTGGGGTTTACCTAGCGCGCTTGGCCTCTACAATCATGATTACACCCACAGCCAAGGCTTCTCACACCTGGAGGATCGCTGGAGCCAGTGTTTCTCCCTTCTGGAACTTTCCAGGGCTGGCCCTCTTCTAAGTCTGTGTTGGAACATTTTTTTCAAACGCAGTGTCAAGTAACAAGAGACTTGATGTGATCCCCTGGAGTTAGTGAGTCCCACTAACTTCAAGTGAAAACAAAATAATGATTTCATTTGAGTGGAATAGAATAAGATGACTGCGCATCTATTATTTGAAATAAAATATGCAGGGTCATGTGGTAACAAGTGCCCTGAAGGATGAAGTGGATGGTCACTGGGTGCTTCCTAGAGGTGCCCAGACAGGCCTTTGGATGGCCTTGACTCATCTCAGCCATCACCGCGTGGCCTGCCCTCCGGATCCTTCCGCAGTCTCTGTCCACCTGGGTGAAAGGGAGAGGCATCAGCGAAGGGCTCTGAGGAGCCCCAGTTAGCCAGCTGCCGGTGGCTGCCACTCTCCAGACTGCAGGAAGTGATTGAGGAAGGGCCTAGATTCTGTGGTTTTGTTTATGATCCTACAAATCTCTGTTAACTGTGTTTCCTCCTATGTTTCAACCTGGGAAATGAGCATATAAGACAAAACATGTGACATTCCATGTAAGAGTGCTGGGCTGGGGAGATGGTTTAGTGGTTAAGGTGTTTGCCTGTGAAGCCTAAGGGCCCAGGCTCGATTCCCCAGGTCCCATTTAAGCCATATGCACAAGTTCGTTTGCAGTGGCTAGAGGCCCTGGCATGCTCATTCTCTCTCTCAATCTCTCTCCCTCCCTCTCTTTGTCTCTAATAAATAAATCAAAATTTTAAAATGTTTAAAAAAGTGTTCACTCCTCCAACCCCACAGCTAGCAATGTCTCAAGAAAAGAGCTCAATAGGGAAGAACAGCACTCAGATCAGCAAGATTGATAAGTTTTAAATATGGCCATATTATTTTTAAACGTTGAATGTCCCCAAATCAAGACTCCAGGATTTGATTTGTGGATTCTTTTTTGTTGTTGTTTGGTTTTTCGAGGTAGGGTCTCACTCTATCCAGGCTGTCCAGGAATTCACTATGAAGTCTCAGGGTGGCCTCGAACTCACAGTGATGCTCCTACCTCTGCCTCCCGAGTGCTGGGATTAAAGGTGTGCGCCACCATGCCCGGCTGGATTCTTTTAAAAATTATTTTATTTATTTGCAAGGAGAGAGAGAGAGAGAATAAATGGGTGTGTCAGGGCCTCCAAGTGCATTGGGCTTTACGTGGGTACTGGAGAATTGAACCCAGGTCATTAGGCTTTGCAGGCAAATGCCTTGACCATTGAGCCATCTCTCCAGCCCCAGATCTGTGGATTCTTACAGAGCTCTCTCTACCATTAAGCCACGCCTGTGCACGCAGACAGTAGAGAAGCTGGAGTGTCTGGTTACTGCTTGAATGTGGGGTGGAGGTTGTGACACTGGAATTGCAGGTGGATGAAGACTCAGAAGGAATACAGCTTGTCTTATCAGGATGCTAAGACTTAATAGACGTTTTCCCTCATGCATGAACCCCACTGCTGGAGTAAACACCATATTTTATTGAATTCTTAGCCTGTGAGCATACTGGGGGTCACTAATGGTCCCCGATGAAATGAACAAAAGAAAAGTTATTTAGTGGGGACAGGAGGACATGACTGATTCCTTAATAGTCTACCTCACCCCATCACACCACAGACATAGGTTGGAATTGGCTCCAGTCAATTCTCACTTCATGCACTTTTTAAAAATATTTTAAAATTATTTATTCATTTGAGAGAGAGAGGTAGACAGAAAGAGAATGGGTGTGCCAGGGCCTCCAGCCACTACGAACCAACTCCAGATGCATGTGACACCTTGTGCATCTGGCTTACGTGGTTCCTGGGGAATCAAACTTGGGTCCTTTGGCTTTGTAGCCAAATGCCTTAACTGCTAAGCTATCTCTCCAGCCCCTACATGTTCATTCTAAGCTAGAAGAGATTATAGGAAAGATTAGAGGGTGCAAGAGTCATAAGAGAGGCAAAGAGAACATAGATAATCCTTCTGCTGGCCTCCTGGAGGGTGGATGTCTTTGTGTCTTAACGTGAACATGTCTAGTCACACAATGGAGTTTCTGAGACAACTTCTGATCTGGAAAGAGACATGATATCCTCAATGTTAAATGTTAAAACCAAGTATAGGCTCAGGACAAGAAGGACCCAAGTTTGGTGAGTAACCGTGTTCCTCCTAGCAGTCAGGAGGCTCAGTTAAGTGGGCTCCTCAGCCCAGCCCAGCCCAGCCCAATGCACCCCAAGTGGGCTCTGAAGTGCTCAGACACTTGTAGGAGAAAAGAAGGACGCAGACAATGGTTAAGACAATGTTGAGGAATGTTCAGCTCTTTAATATCATAAAAGGTGTCACGATGGGACCCAGGGGCACCATTTCACCACCCTCCACTGCCTCTCTGTGTCCCTGGAGTGTCAGTAAAAGATCTCCATTTTTGCTTGTTCCTGTGGGGCTAAGGGTGGCACCCAGGCCCTGGTGCATCGAAGTAGGCGCTCTGCACTGAGCTGCCACAAAGGCCATGGTTCTGGGTGCAATGTCTCCTTGGTGCTGTGGTGCCTTGCCTGAGTCAGTAATCAGGAGGTACTGGAGGGCCTGGCACCCTTCACAGGCTGCTCTGAACTCTGGGACTCAGAACTGAGGCATCTTCTCCTCATGTGCCCAAAGGACAGTACCTCCCATTTTTGGTTGTAAATGGCCCTTCCTCTAGAAGAGGAAAAGAAATCACCATGGGTAACAGTTGCCTCTTCCTCTTTCTCCTTCTGTTCTCTCTTCTTCCTCTCATCTCTCTTCTCTTCTTCTCCTCCTGCTCTGACTTGACTTTGGGAACGAACCACCAGGGAATTCAGACTGGCTGGGGCTGAGATCTTCAGGGGAAGCCTGCGCTACTGTCCCAGGACAGCCCTGGAAAAGCAGTCATAGATGGCCATCCTGGCAGCTCTCAGACTGAGAAGAGGAGGAGGGGAGAAGAGTCCCCTTCCCCCCAGTGAGAGTCTCAGGATACAAAGGTGGTGGTGTGCTGACCTGGCTGCCCCCTGGCCACGTTTGTCAACACGAGGAAGCCAGAGTCTTCCTCCCTCTTACTCAGGGACTCTGCTGAAATTTGTGTGCCACTGCTGTGCGGAAAATCTGAGGTAATGCGGCCCATTGGAGAACGAGGACGCGCTCGCCCGGGGCACACGCACCAGAGCAGAGGCGCTGTCGTCCCATCTTCAGAAGAGGATGCTGGGCGGACAGAGGTCACTGCTGGCTCAGACCTTGCTTGGTTAAGCACCGTTGGACTAGAGTCTGGGAGGCTGGGTTGGCTCCAAGCCCCAGGCCACTTTCCTCTCAGGCTCCCTGAAGAATGCAGGGGGCCGTGGGTTACTAGGTGAATAGTGTCTTTGTCATGTCTGATGTTCCCACATGGGACGTGGCCATGCCACCTATCTCTGTGTGTGTCTCTGCAGCCCACCGTCACCTGCCCCTGGCGGTGTTCAGTGTTCTGGGTCGGGACTGTAGCTAGCCAGGCCGAGGCAGGGCACTTTGGGTCTGGGACCGTGCATGTACCATGCTGTGATGAGACCTCTCCTGGAGATGGATGCAGGGCTAGAGGTACTGCAGGCTGAGGAAGAAGCCCTTGCCTATCAGAAGGCCAGATGCAGGGCTGGAGAAATGGCCTCGTGGTTAAGGCGCTCGCCTGCAAAGCCAAAGGACCCAGGCTCGATTCCCCAGGACCCACAGAAGCCAGATGCACAAGGCGGCACATGTGTCTGGAGTTTGTTTTCAGTGGCTGGAGGCCCTAATAAGCCCATTCTCTCCCTCTCCCTCTCTCTCATAAATAAATAAAAATAAAAATAATTTTAAAAAAGAAGGCCAGCTGGACATGGTGACGCATGCCTTTAATCCCAGCACTCAGGAGCAGAGGTAGGAGGATCGATGTGAGTTGGAGGCCACCCTGAGACTACATAGTGAATTCACAGGTCAGTTTGGACTAGAGTGAGACCCTACCTCGAAAAAACAAATAATAATAATAATAATAGTAAATAAAAATGAATAAAAAGATAAGTTAAAAAAAGAAGGCCAGCTGCTCCCAGCCAGCTGTGGCCTTGGTGGTCACGGCTGCTCCGGCCAAGTCACAGAGGCCCTGGATGAGGCCCTGGCTGGGCTCAAGGATCGGCTGTGCTGGGTCCCACCTGGCTCTGCCTGGGAAGCATCTCCTCTCGGTGCCTCTATTTCCCCTTCTGAAAAGTGAAGCATTTGCTATGCAGTCTCCAAGATTCTGTGCATACCATAGCGACTGCTGCCACAGGGGTGGAAACGTGGGAGGTGGGCACTTGGTGTACATGTGGAAGCACTTCTCTTCAGCATTCGTGAATTGTCTCCCACAGTGTGGAGTTAGGCATCGGCTGCCAGCAGGAGCCTCCTTCGTCGGGCTGTCAGGAGACCATCCCCAACATGGCCTGAGCCCTCTTACCCCAAGACAAAGGAAGACAAAGTGCGTGAGCTCGGGGCAGGCTGTGCTGTTACTGGCATGACGCAGAAGGGGTAACAAGCCGCCTGCCCACACGCAGACACGCGTGCGGGCCACAGGGTCCACACATGTGTAGGATACACACATGCACAGCCTGCACACCTGTTCTCACATGTTGACATGTGCACACGTGCAGGGTTATTCTCACATGTTCTAGAAAGAGAAGACAGAGTTTTAAGGACTCAGGGTAGGTATGATCCTTATTTTTCACCCTTTTGATTCTTATACATTTAAATTTTTTTTATTTTATTTACTTGAACTTATTTGAGTGAGAGAGAGACAGAGAGAGAGAGAGAGAGTGAATGGGTATGCCAGGGCCTCCAGCCACTGCAAACGAACTCCAGATGCATGTGCCACCTTGTACATCTGGCTAACGTGGGTCCTGGGGAGTTTAACTGGGGTCCTTTGGCTTTCTAGGCAAGCGCCTTAACCACTAAGCTATCTCTCCAACCCTAGATTTTTTTTTTTTTTAAAGAAATCAAGTTGATATGTTTTCCATTAAAAAACACTTTAATGAGCCAGGCGTGGTCACATACACCTTTAATCCCAAGACTCTGGAGGTAGACATAGGAGGATCACTGTGAGTTCAAGGCCAGCCCGAGACTACAGAATGTGTTCCAGATCAGCCTGGGCTACAGTGGAAAATAAATAAATAATAATAATAATAATAATAATAATAATAACATTTAAAAGAAAGATATCTCAGCCAGGCATTGTGGAAAAGCCTATAGTCCCAGCACTCAGGAGGTTGAGGCAGAAGTATGGTGAGTTCAAGGCTCAATCTGGGCTACATAGACCTTGTCTCAAAAAAAAAAAATTGCTCTCCACCTCTGCCCACCAGGCCCTCCATTATGTGAGGAGCATCAGGGGCTCAAGTCAAGGACTCAAGTGCTCAGAAGGCCTGCTGTCCCCAGGTCCCTTGGTGAAAAAGTGAATGGTGGCAGACATACCTCAAAGAGGGGTAAAAGGACTTGCGCCAGCTCTTCAGGGTGTCCTCGGGCAAGGGTGCTCCTTGTACCCAGCAACCAGCCCTGGTCTGGCTCTGGGGGCTGATGTTTAAGAGCAGGGCCTGGGTGAGTAGGGACTCTCTTGAGGTGTGCGAGGGGCTCCTGCATTTGGTGGGCAGAGGGTTGGGGCTCTGCAGCCCCTCTGTCCTTACTGTCCGGTTTGTGCAGAAGCCACACAGCATCTTCGGGAATGCTCATCAGCACGGAGGCCGGATGGCGCCTTTTGCATAATCTGTGCATGTGCTTGTGTGAATATCTACATGGATGTGCACGCATGCTTGTGTGGCTGTGTGTGCACATTTGTATGAACGTGAGAGTCTATACTTTCACCTCTTGGGGATGAAACACCTTATTTTTTAATGTTTTTTTTTTTTTTTTTGAGACAAAGTCTCACATAGTCTAGGCTAGCACTAAACTTACTATCTTAATCCTCCACCTCCTGAGCGCTGGATTACAAGCGTGCTCCACTGGTTTTTGTAGTGTCCAGTTTATGCAGTGCTGAGGATTGAACCCAGGTCCTCACGCATGCTAGACAGGCACTCAACCCACCGAGCTACACCTCCAGCTCTGCCTAGGGTTTCTTAACCCATTGTTGAAGTCACTGTCCATTTTCTTCTCAGACTTCTGATATTTTACTGGGGCATCTTGCCCTCCCTTGCCATTTGTGCAGGGCATACAGAAGACAAGGCTGGGCAATACCGGGCCAGATTCCCAAGTGTGCCTCTGCGTGCTTTCTGTGGGGGCCATGTTTGGCAGAACTGGCTCAGCACAGCTGTGGGCCTCTACAGTGTTCTCACTAAAAAGCCGCTGAAAGGCAAGATGGAGCTGGGAAAAACTGTAAACCAAGGCAGCAGACACAATGCTCAGGTGATCTCTACTCCTGGTAGACAGGGCCATGCTGCCAGCAGGTAACATCCACCAGGCACATGTTCCAGTTCAAAAATTATTTCTGGGAGCTGGGTGTGGTGGCGCATGCCTTTAATCCCAGCCCTCGGGAGGCAGAGGTAGGAGGATCGTTGAGATTTCGAGGCCACCCTGAGACTACATAGTGAATTCCAGGTCAGCCTGGGCTAGAATGAGATCCTACCTCAAAAAACAATTTGTTTTCTGGGGAAACGGCCCCTGAGAAAGCATGAAGACCTGAGTTCCATCTCCAACACCCATGTAAAAAGACAGGCATGGGGAGCCCAGTATAGTGGTACACACTTTTAATCCCAGTCCTCGGGAGTCAGAGGTAGGAGGATCACCGTGAGTTCAAGGCCAGCCTGGGACTACAGAGTGAGTTCCAGGTCAGCCTGGGCTAGAGACCCTACCTCCAAAAGCCCAAAACAACAATGGAAACAAAACCAGGCATGGCTGTGCCTGCAACCTCAGCTCTGAGAAGGGGGGGGGGTGTCGCTGGTCAGCCAGTGTCACTGGAAAACGGCCGCTCCAGGTCAGTGGGAGACCCTCTCTCAGGGAAGTAAGGCAGAAGAGCAGCAGCAGAGGACTCCCAATGTCTTCCTCTGGCCTTTGCACACACATGCACATGGGTGTGTGCATTAACACACACATGCATACACCACACAAACACACATGCTTACACACGCCAAAACAATGATTCCAGCTTTAATTCACAATCACAGGACAGTCTTTAAGAAAGTCAAATCTGGGGCTGGAGAGATGGCTTAGAGGTTAAGGCACTTGCTTGCAAAGCCAAAGGACCCAGGTTCAATTCCCCAGGACGTATGTAAGCTAGATGCACAAGGTGGCACATGCATGTGGAGTTCATTTGCAGCGGTTGGAGGCCCTGGCACACTCATTCTCTCTCAAATAAATAAATAAAAATTTAAAAAGAAAGTCAAATTTAAGAAGTGTATTTGCTGAACATGTATCAGGGGTCCAATAAGTATTTGTTGAATGATACACAAATTCTTTTTTGTGTGTGTGAGACAGGGGCTCACACTGTAGAGTAGGCTGGCCTCCCTGTGTAGCCCAGGCTGGCCCCCAGCTTGTAGCACCTTTCTAGCTTGGCCTCGCATAACAAAAGCCTTGTCTTACTCTATTAGTGGCACAGCTTCTGGCTGAGGCCCTGGCGGGCACTCACACCTTCTCAGATGAGGGTTTTTGGAAGCAGCCAAGTTCTCCGAGCTCTGCCAGCTGGAGGACAAAGCCAGACGCACGGTGTGACTCGGCGCCTGAGACCTCGCTCACATGACTCGCGGCAGAGGCTGGAAAATGGCCGCATTTCCATTGTTGTATCCTTTTTCAGTTCACCTATTTGAAACTTCATAATTTCAAGCCAGTAGCATATTTTCTTCAAATGGGAATCTAAATGGCAGTGCCAATTTTATGTTTAATAATGTAAAGAAGATGCATATTTTTAACTTTCAGAATATTCAAATTGAGTTAGATGACTCCTACTTAGAGATCATTAATACTGAGCCATTGTGTAGGGGTGTTTTTTGTTGTTTGTTTGTTTTTTTGGTCACAATTATGTTGAAAATCACCTTCAACATGGAAAATCTAATTGAATTATGGAAAATTTTTCCTCAAAATTATATGGCTCTTATTTTGTTACTTTTTAAAAAATCAATCTGAGCATACATGTTATCCACATGTGTCCATGAATAATAAGTACAGGAAACATTTGTAAAATTATTTAGGTATGAATGGGTTATTTCTGTTATTCAGAATCCAAGAGGCAAAAGGTAGAGGCTGCTTTCTGCAAGGTTCTGATATTTGTAGCAAGCCTTCCTGAAGTCTTTGCAGTCTCACCTGCTTAAACGCAAACTTGGTGGGATCCTGAGATGCTGACGGGAATTCCGTGACATGCCAGCGGTTTTTGCTTTAAGCACAGGAGACTGAGAAGTCTCTCTTATTGATCCCATGCAAATGTGAACCACCTTTCGCACGGGAAATCCATCCACTTTCATTATTCCTCACCAAAATGAACTCCTTCAGATCTGTAATCATATTGTCTAGTAAACCTCAACACTCAATGCTATTTGCATATTATATGAAGAAGTGTCAGACGACAAACCCATAGAAGTCAATTAATGTACAGGCTGATTCTACATGTCAGCAGCCTGCACAAGCTTCTGCACATGCTCCTGCTCTGCCTGAAAGCAAGGTGCCTGGAATGTTCACTTCTAAATACTGACTCCAGCAATATCAGCAACACCCCATTTTTTTAATGGATGTAAAGTTAGTATTAAAGCAGATTCGGTATTTGCTGGACAATGTCACTAGAAACTCCACATGAACTAGCCCTCGAGAACCAAAGCATCTCAACAATGTGAAATTAATTATGAGCCACTAAACAGGCTCAAGGCTGGTTTCCTATCCAAAGAAAACTCCAAAGTAACGATGAAGACAGGCAAGGGTACTGGCGTCTGTCAGACTGTCACGGCAGAGACAGACACACCACATCCAATTGTGTACTGTAACGAGATTGTATTCCTGCCTCATCGTGATAGCCATCAAGCAAGAAATTTGCTACAAGATTAACAGAGACACAGTAATGAAAAAACACGGGAGCATGCTGTAATTGACTGTTATTAAAGTGTTGTCATAGTGGTCTGTAATGAACTCCCCAGCAGTGGCTTTCCACCAAAGCCCAAGCCAGAGCTCTGAACCACTTCCTTCCCCTTGCAGAGTTGGGGTACGAGCCTCCCCTCCCGGGGCATTGCTCCCATCACAGGCAGCAAGGTGTGGACAGCCATGGCATGGAGGTGGGCTTCCATCCGGGGTTCCCCAAGATAGCAGTGAAATGATCACAGGTCACTGTTACTTTCTAACTTGGGCCCATGTGGAAAGGTAACCGCAGATAAGAAAACTGTGTGCCAGCGAATACTTCTCTCCTGACACAGAGGTGGAGACCAAGGCCCTTTCCATTCATATTTTAATGAGGCTAGTATCTGAGCCGTCCTTGGAGGGCTGAGGCAAGGTTCCGGGAAGATTACAATGGGAGTTTCTTTATTGACAACTCCCATTCAGAACCTTCACATAAGGAAAGAAAGACTTAGTTTTATCCCACTTGTCCCAGCCCTTACGGCACTCAGAATGAAACAATCTGAGGGGGGAAGGCTCAGTTATCCTATGAACGGCCTTTAAGTCCACTGAAGGTGGGTTGGGCCACGTAGAATCATAACTCTAATAAAGGCATTTTCATGTATGAGAGCTGCATTATAAGCATCTCACAAACATGTTCTTGAAAAACCTAATGCTTTGGGATTTTAAGCTAAAAAAAAAAAAAATGTTGACTCAAATGAAATGACCTCACTACCCACACGTAGCAGATTCCCTTTCCTCTTCCAGTGGACACTGGGATGCGTTTCTTCTGAACGTCGGCCACCAACTGTTCTGAGGGCCAGCTAATTCCACCCCAAAGCAGCCAGCTTTCGTGATGAGCTTAGAAAGTTGTAGACACTCACACTTAGTCCTTTCCTGTAACCTACTGGTGTTAAAGTCGAACATGTAAACACGTAAAACTGACCCACTGTGGAGGGGAAGGTTTTAACACGGAGGACTGTTTTTTAAAAAGTGAAACCCGGTGTGGGGGGACGCGGGAGGGGCTCTTAAAAATAACTCTCCCACACCCACAGCATGCTTTTGCCCCAAACTTACAAGGCTCAGCAAGTTTTGTACACAGCCCAGAATGTTATGTCAACGTGAGGAGGGGGAAAAAAAACAACAAAACCAAACAGTTTCTAGGGAGACAACAAGAAATGTAGGGTGTGTGAGAAGGGCTCCAGGACTTGGAACAGACCCCTCCCCAGTCGCTGCCCCGCCCCCACGCACGAAGTGTGTGCATCTTTCTGATGGGGGAGGGAAGGAGAGAAGGAATTTCCTCGCTACTGTCAGGTTCTTTTTTTCTTTCTTTTAATGCAACAGTTCACTCTTCACCTCTCCATAAAATCCTGCTTTGCTGACACCTAAGAACAACCATGCATGTATTTATATGCGTTAAATGCCCTTAAATGGCTCCGTGCAGGTCCAGCCCATGACGGTGCGTTAGTGACTGCTGAGTCAAGGGTTTCCCTTCCCCAGCGGCCCATCTGCCGCCAGCCCTCACTTTCTGTCTGTCAGCTAAGGGCTTCGCAGCCGTTTGTCAACTATGAGTTAGTTTTTGCATTTTACAAAGCTGGGGGGGGGGTGCATAATCATGGCCTTAAGAAAACTCTCTAGTGTTTGAAAGTGCACCTACCGTATCTTTTTTTTTTTAACTCAGAAATTTGGGCATCTGTGGGAGTGGGGAGGAGACAAACTCGGACTCTCGGAGAAGGAAGACCGGCGGCGTCCAGGGCACCTGGCAGGCCTGGGCCGCGAGGGCGAGGATGCGTTACCTGGGCAGCCGCAGGTGCGGGGCAGGATGGGCGCTCGGCTCGCTCTCCTCGGCCCTGCCCCGGGCTGGTTCGCGGCTGCAACCGGGGCCTTGACGGCGGCGGCCCCGGGAGGGGACGGCAACCCCGGGGCCCGCCTTCCGGTCACCGCGCGGGCGGGCGGGCCGCGGCAGATGGCGGCGGAGCGCAGAGACCCTTTGTGCGCCCCGGGCGCGCCGGCGAATGTCGCGCGGTCTGGGCACCGGAAGGGCTCACACTGCGAGTGAAAGGGGACAAAGGGGGCTGGATATATCAACACTGCAGACACCGAGTTCATTCGGGATGCGGCCCTTTTCACGGCGGTTGTCATGCAAACTTCCTACTTTGATCAGCGGAGGGTGGAGAGGGAGAAAGCGCGCAAAGCCGCGGGCCGGGCGCCCTTGGCGGCTCCACGCCCCCTTCCGGAAGGACCGCGGGGACCCGGCCTCCTGCACCTTGACCCGTCTAGACGGCACACAAGGTTTTGTCTCGGTCTCCAAGGGCGCGGGGTGCTCTTTGACCCGCGCCCGGGGTGGAGGCGGTGGCCGGGGGGTGGGGGGCGGAGGGACAGGGGCGCCCGGGGCGCGCGCCAGCTGTCCCCAAAGAAAAGCCCCAGAGAGAGTGGCACCCGCGAGCCCTCTTGGGCACCGCAAGTGACCGACGGCAGAGGGCACCGTGACCGTGGGAAGGGCAAAAGCGTGGCTTCCCCACTGAAAATATCTCCCAATCTCTCTCTCCATCCCCCACTGCCATTTTCTGGGCTTTCCACAATGATTCTTAAAATGATTGTAGGTATAGTCTTTTGCTGTAAGATCTTTGGTGTACGTTTTTACCGTCCACTGTCCAGCATGCACTTTCTCGTACTAGAATTTTAGCCGAATTGACAGAAAGAACTGGGGCTGTGTTTGGACACTGGGACATAGTAGCATTCCCAAGATCGCGTGTTTCCATGAACTCGCTGGACTGTCTTGGACCGGTATTAACATGAAGGCAAGTGGCCTGGCTGGCTGGGTTTCTCTTGTAGGTCCCCCTGGCCCAGTCGGAGGCTTTCCTCATCGACCTTTTGGATAAAGTGTGTGAGCGGATGAACGATTACCAACTTGATGAAGACCCGGTGACGAAGGAGAAGTTTTTCAAGAGATACGCCCCAAGAAAAGGAGACAAAATATACAAAGAATACAAAAGGTTCTACTTTTATTCTGATGCCTACAGACCTTTGAAATTCGCGGTAAGCTCCCTTCTTTGAGAGCAGTTGGAGGTGGGCCTGTTTGGGGAGGGGGGATTCTCTTTTTATTTTGCCTTTGGCTGCTCTTGCATTGTAGTTTGAAGACACTGAACAGTGAGATGCACCCTAACCACCCTTACTATACTGTGTGGCCCTGCTGCTTCTTAAGTTTAGTCACTTGACTTTGGAGAAATCCATGGGAGATGGAAGTGATGTTTCACCGAAGGTACTGTCCCCAGCCCCAGTGTGCCCAACACAGTTTGCTCAGAACATGCTTGTGTGTGGTGACCTTTCTGTATCTTGCTACCAAGGGACATGTCAGAGGTTTCCACCTAAGGGGCTCTGGTTTCTAGGCTAAAATCCAAATGAAAATGAGTGTCATTTAAAAATATCGGTCACCAAATCATACAATGATGGCATGATTCTTTTCCCCACCCCACGGGCTTCACAGAGGAGAGGCTGTTTTCCTGAGTAAATTTAAGTTTTGTGTCACAGATGAGGTTACCCTGAGACTTGGGTATAACCATGGCAAAATTCCAGGTTCCCTCCCAGTATACTGTCTCTTTTCCAGCAGTGTTGGCCTCTGGCTTGCTAGAATGTGCCTGGCAAAAATATACTGCAATATCTTTCACTCTACAGTGACAGGCAGGCCTGTTTAAAAAATGTATTAAGTTCACACATTGGCCAAAATGTCAGGCGTGCTGAAGCCCCGAAACACGGCTGTCGATGACATTTGGAGACTTCATTTTAATTAAAAAGCTAGAGCCGTAATTCAGGGCTTAAAAATCCCATGAAGCAGGAATGGCAGTGTGAGGGTGTTTGTATTTCACAGGCTTTACATACATTCTACTGGAATTTAAATATTGTCAAATGCCATTTAAAAATTTTAGAGTCTTGCTTAATGAACTCAGAAAATGATTCACAAGTCTCTAGTGAATGGCCTTCAGTAACTCACAGTCCCAAAGTGTCTCCTGGTGGTTCTTGAACCAGGAACACTCCAGGTGCAGGTGGGACTGAAAAATTTCAGATCCTGGGGTAAATTTGAACTTCCTCCTCTCTGAAATGTCAGATTTTGTTCTTTCTTCATATATGTTTTGGAAAGCAGAGGGAGGCCTAGCCCGGTTCTCTCAGAGAGGCCTGGGTCTCAGGGACAGAGAGAAACTCCCCCATATAACCCTTAGCACAGTTCTCCACAGTGACCTGCCAGGGTCGTTTGTTTTGGTTGTGAGAAGCCCTAATTGTTTCACACTTGCAAACAAAGTGGATTATTATGTTGAGTGGAAGGAAACTGGTTTAACCATTTCAAGGAGTTGTTTAAGATGCTGAAGAAAATAGAATAGACTTTTCACTTCTTTTCGTGGGGAACCCATTTCTTCCTGTGACTTATATTCCAGACTTTAGGAAGAGAAATAAGGAGAGAACCATTTCCTTCCTCACCCTCTCACATCTCCCCACAGAGCTAATCATTCAGTTAAGTTCCAGGAAAATGACGCAGTTGACATTCTGGGAGCAGACTTCATCCAAGGCAATGATGTAGTCAGCCACAAGGGCTAAAAGAAAGGATGCACCACCTTGTTCTACAGCTCTGCGTGTTTGCCTGAGTCCTGCCTAACAAGGGGCCCTGCTTGTGTGCATCTCTGCACACATGTTGCTATTGTGTTTTGCAGTGTGAAACCATCATTGAAGAGTACGAGGATGAAATATTCTCACTTATCGCCCAGGAGGCGCACCATCTAGCTGACAAGCTGTGCAGCGAAAAATCAGGTACTGTGTCTGATGTAACATGTGCTCCCAGCTCACCCAGCCGCTCGCAGCCTCGCTCGTCGCCTGCAGGCCGAGCCTGGCTGCCTCTGCAAGCCAGGCTCTGACATGAGGACATGCGTGAGAGCAGGTTCCAACCTCTGCCCGCTGCTCTTAAAGGAATTCAAACACACTTGAGCTGGGAAGCCACCCACTCCTGCCACAGCTAAGGGATCCCAAGCACTGGGTATATGTTTAAACTTCCAGATGTCGGATTTTTCCATTCTGGCAAGAAAGGAGATGTTCTTTATGACTTAAGTATTTGTTCCACCAGTAGAAGGTGGGGTTTTTGTTTTGTAAGAAAAAAAAAACAAAACAAAACATGTTTTTGTTTGCTTGGAACTGGAGATTGTGCTATGTGTTTTCCAGGCTCTCTCCCCAGATTACATATACCTAAAATTTGTTTTCTGGCTCAAAAGGAAAATACTTGCCTCCCATTCTTAGACTGGACACACCCACTCAGAAGCTAGAAAAATGGAGCAGAGTGTCATGTGCCCTGGACCAAGGTGAAGCCTGTGACCCCTGGCCCCTGCTCAGTTTGGCTGGCTGTGCAGCCGGTCCTTTTATTTAAGACACATTTAACACATGCCGAGGAGCAGGATGTGCGTGAGCGTGGTTCTCAGTTACCTTCGGGAAGAAAACAATGGGTATGAGGAGGACGACCTGCAGCCAGGGCCGGCTTTACCAAGCCCTGCGGCACTGAGGCGGCCTGCGTGCCGTGGGCGTTGAGGAGAAGCCCACCCCACCAGTGTTAGCGCCAGGATTCCTAAATCATGGCCTTGTGCTTGTAGGTTTGTGTGGATGTCCTCAGAAGTTTTTGGTTGAGAGAGTCATAACCCCCAGTAAGAGGACAGTTAAAGTGCCCTTGCTCTCAATAGATAAAATGGTTGTTTTCTATTTGAAGCAGTGAAATAATATGATACAGTTGGTTCCTTGTTTGAAAGGTTTTTGTTTTGTTTTGTTTTGTTTTTTTCGTGGATATATAGTGTACTAAATTGTGAAATTCATGAAGAAAGTATTTTTGAAGTTTTTCAAGCAATAAGCACACACGAGATGAGCAGGAAATACCAGATTTCATATTTTTTCTTATAAAGAGCATAAAGTGGTCATAACACCTAGATAAATACAAACAACCATTGCACACAAATATTTCCGAACATTCCAGAGAGACCTAAGAGGGCACTGTTTCCTGTAGTCATTGCCTTGAATTATTCTGAGGAAAGACCCTTCTCCCAAGTTAAGCCATTTGCCTGTTTTTGTACTATGAAGGAGCTCTCTGCATTTTTTTCTATAAAGTTGTAATTGGAAATAAAAACATTAGCCTTGAAAAAAGCACAAACTTAGAGAACAAGCCCGAGATAAGGGTAGTCTTGCTAGTGTGAAATAGCACACCAGATGGGTCTTAACATTTGACTCTGTAAAAACTATCGACTACCACAAGCAGAAGTGGAGTCGAAGGCGGCCTCGCAGGAGCGCAGGCAGCTCGAGACGGCTGCGCGGCCGTGGGCAGTGTGGAGTCCTCTCAGGCCTAAACCAAAATGGAGAGTCAATTAATATTAAGAGACTAAAATCCTCTGCCGAAACCCTACGGTTGAAGTAAGTTAACACCATGATGGCAAGGTGGACAGTTGCTTTTAGACTTAAAGAAAGTATTGCCAGAAAAAAAGAAGTTAAAGCAACACCCAGCGGTGGAAATGTCAAGTCGGGCATGGCGGCTCATGTCTGCCACCTCAGCACTTGGGAGGCTGAGGCAGGAGGATCAGGAGTTCAGGGACAGTGTGGGCTACATAAGAGCCTGTCCCCATTTCAAAAAAACACTGGAGTTAGCTGTAGCAAAGCAGTGATACATTTTAACATATTGGAGTGGTTTTAACTGCTGTGTGTAAACTGGTCCTTGTACATCATAGAAAAATCCCAGGTACCTTGAAATGTAATCTCCAATGCAATGCAGTATGTGTCCCACCAGAGCAGGGCATCAGGTCTGCTAGGAAAGGCAGTGCTCTGTCTTGTGTTATACACCTGCTTTGCCATGGCATGATCTCTGTAGTGGAAATTATGTCTTAAGGTAATGATGGTGAGTGTGTGTGTGTGTGTGTGTGTGTGTGTGTTATAGAACTTTACATTAAGCAATAACTACTCATTGAGTGTATGCTACTTTCAGGATGCTATCCCAAGAGAGATAATACTCAACTCACTTATTCTTTTGAGGAAGATGAATAATTATTTAGAAGCTAGCTATCTGGAGCCAGGCATGGTGGCTCACGCCTTTAATCCCAGCACGTGGTAGGCAGAGGTAGGAGGATTGCTGTGAGTTTGAGGCCATCCTGAGACTACATAGTGATTTCCAGGTTAGCCTAGGCTAGAGTGAGACCCTATCTTGAAAAACCAGAAACCAAAAACCACAAACAACAACAGCAGAAAAAGAAAGAAAGAAAGAAAAAGAAGATGATAGACCCTTGGAGGCCTAGCACATGTGAGGCCCTGAGTTCAATTCCTAGCACTGGAGAGAAACAGTTACTTCAGGAACTAGAGATTTGCCAGGTAGCTTACTTCTTGTATTTAGTGTAGACGTGTGTGTGAGTTTAGCTTCTCCCTGCCAAGTGCGCATTGTCTCACTTTATCTGTAGCAGTGCAGATGGCACACGCAGAGGCTCTTCAACATCCCGAGACTCAAACATGCACCTCTGCGCATAAAAACAAGTGGGGAGCAATGGAGAAGTCCTATCTTATGCTGGAGTTAAGAGGACCGTGCTGGAATTATGAAGTGCCACAGCGGGTGTATCTCCTGATGGGTGGGAAGGATCTCAGTGCAGGGGGCGGGGATGCCTGGGTCTGTGGGGCCGCTGTAGTGTCACACACTGGGTGGAGTAGGAAGGACTGACTGCACCTGATGGGCTGAGACAGGAATGGGGGTTATGCCTTACTTGATTTCTTTCCTCCTTGGCAAGAAAATAAAGGTACATTCACTAGGTTTCCCTAGGGTAGCCTTTTAGGACCCATGCTTGTCCAGATTGTCACTTTGATGTCTTGAAATCAAAGTGATTAAAATCCTTACATGATAAAGGGCAGCTATGAGCCACGTGAGGCCGAGAACACACTGCTGGGTGACCAGTGACTGGGTAGCCATCACGAGGAGACACAGGAGAAGTGTGACTACATCCTGTGTCCACTTCTACTGATAACACACCTTAACATTGAAAAGCATCATTGTAGACTCTGCCACATAGCCATTTTAATACAACCTATGGAGTAATATGTTTGCTATCCTAGAGATGATTAGCCTACACTTTATGTCCAAACATTTTCATGCACTTTTTCTTAGACTTCTCAACCAAAATGGAGGGGACTTAAATTTTAATATATAAAAAATAATTAGTTTCCAGGACTAGCATAGTTCAAATAAATTACATAGCTAAAGTGGTCCAAAGCTTTGTAAATTGAATTGGCACTCATTGCTCTCAACTGGAAAAGAAGGGTGAGTCTAGGTAGTGGCTGCCTTCTGGGTTCCATGCCAGCCTCCTGTGCCCTCTAAGTGCAAAGCCCTCCCCATCGCACGGGTGTTCTTTAAACATTCCCTTACCCATGAGTAAAGTGACTCGACACTTGGCCTTGCTCTAAAATACCCTGGCCAAGAAAGGCTGGGTGGATCAGTGGATCATTCTAGAAACTGAGCATAGTGTCCAGGGGAGTATGATATATGGTATGTAGTTCGTTCTACTTTTATGTGTATTTGAAATTTTCCATAATAAAAATTCCAAGCTAGGAATAAGCTTTTGTGGGATGAAAATTACTTGGTGGCCTAGTATTTAAGTTGGTACTGATACGGTCTACTTTTTTCTTTTTTCCCCAGATCTATGTGGAACTCCTGCTAATCACACAGAACCCTAGGAGTGACGTGGGGCTGTGGGAGAGAGGAGAGGGTCCGTGTCTGCCGGCCACGATAAGGAAATCTGTCTTATTTACACTGTGCTCGTCTCATGCGTGGTATTAGTTTGAAAATCTGTTGTCTGGCATCACGACAAACCCCAACTCTTCCTATAGGTGAAGTGGAGTTTATAAAGTGAAACTTTCCTTTGCACGTTTGGATAGCAGCAGAGCTGGCATCGAGCACTGAATGGGAAGAAGTAAAGCCGCGTCATGAAGTCAGTAGGGATTTAATAGCGGAGCCGATAGGTTTCATAGCAAGTGTGTCTGACATGTGCATGGACAGTGTGCTGTTGGTAAGAATGCGGTTTGACTTCTCGAATACTCGACTGGCCACAAATTTAAGGCATTCTATTGCAACTAATCCCTCATTGGGTCTTCTGAAAGGTTCTATATGGTATGGGCAAAATGAACCTTCCTTTTTTTTAAAAAAAAAAAAAAGCAGGAATGGAATTTAAATTTCTAGAAACTCTTTAAGTGTTAGAATGTCATCTTTAGTATTTAGTAGAATGGGTAAAAGATAATGAATACTTGTAACAGTGAACAGTAATTTTACTGGCCTCTCCTAAGCATGCATCTGAGTTCAGATGATTCGTTATTGGTTGATAAGAACTCAGTCTTGGATAAAAGCTGTCTTTTGTTTCTCTCCTGCCTTCTGAGAAGAAAAAAGTTGTCAGCAAACAAGTCCATGATCAAGTGCATGTGGCCTCTCTTAAGTATGTATCTGAGTTCAGATGGTCAGAAGGTGAGGTGATGGTCGCAGTATGTTTTAAATGATAACATGGCAGTAAGCACATTGTGTTTTGCTGGGATTCTGCTTTTTTCCCTAATATTATTACCCAGATAATAGTTAATATGTAGATTTTGCTATTGAATAATCCATTATTCTTCTACAAGATATTTTTGGAGGTAGGAAGGGAACTAGATGTGGAGGGAACTTTCGTATTGGATACATTTAACATGACACACACCATAGGAGTGATTGCTGATGGAGATGTTGTCATCTCTGTTTGGTTCCATTCAGTGGAACGTTCAACTGTCCCGCATCTTAGGGTGCAGCCACACCTGTTTTAACACAGGAATCCTCGTGTCGTCAGTGAGAACCGATCAGGTGACATGACACAGTTACACTGCCCCTTTGTCATGTAGCTGCCTAGAAAGAACCCTGCTCATGCCAACCGGCTTGTTCCCCAGCAGGAATAATCCTGACATTCTTAGAAATTTATCAGAACTTAGGGAAGGGGCTTCTATATTCTCCCCACCATCAGTCTTATTACATCAGGTTCTCAAACTAATATCACTTACTGATTTGGGCGTGTAAGAGAGTATGTGCTTTTTGGTGGGTGTGCCTATAGCTGACTGTGTTACAGATCCTCAGTAAACCCAAGGGCCTGTGCTGTGGCTGACAGACAAGGGAACAGAAGTTCAGGGCTGGGTAGTCCTACTTTCCATTAGGGATACAAAAATGTTATTTTAGACATAGCCGCCCAGCCTGAGCTATAGTGAGGGACCCTATCTCAGAAAAAGAAAAGAAATTCATCTCGGTACAATTATTTGGCATTTGAGGTAGGAAGCCTTAAGCATTTTCCTAATGGGTTTTCTTAGTAAATGTACCATGCCACGACACAAAGTCAAGTGACCTTTATGGGAACGAGGTAGAGACTGAGGCACTGAGCAAGCGTCTATCACTGGGTGACAGCTGTAACCGTAGGTGTGTTGCCACCCTTGTTTTTACACACTCAGATAATATATGCGCTGGTCTTAGAAGTGAAGAGCTCCAAGATGGGCTCCTGGCTCCTGCTTGAGAGTGTGGAAAGGCCGCCTTCTCTTCCTGTCTGCTCTTTTCACAAAGAGTGAGGTTTGGGGGGACAGACAGAACCAGGCACCTGGACTCTCCCAGTGAGTACTCCAGGTTTGCCAAATTTGACTTTCCTGCTTTTCTTAGATTTCTCAGCATAAAAGGGGGTCTTTGATGATCTTAAAATATTTTTGACTCACATAATTTTTTCCAGATCAACCTTTTGAGTGTGTGGTGAATAGTTATAGCTTACTGACTGATTTGAACTTGGTTTGATCAAGAACACCCAGAGTGCTAGGTTTCCGTGCACAGCAGTCCTGGGCTTCCTTTAGGTGACGTGGGTGCTCTGCCTGCTGGGGAGCAGTAGTCGCCCGGAGAAGCTATGCTCAGCTCACTGCCATTGCTCCCGGCCACTGTCTGCCTTTCAAATGACAGTTTCTAACCAGACATAAAATAAAGATGAAAAGTTAGTGGTGGGATGGGATCCAAAAATAAAAATAAAAAAAAAAGCAAGAGAAATAAAGCAATACCCAGGATGTGCGAGAAAGTCTTAGACTTGATGAAAACTAACCTAATTCAAGGTTAAAAATATAAAATTCCTGGGAAGATTGGCAGAGTTTTAAAATCATGATGGGAGGACACATGGTTGGGGTTTGGTTCATGACATGGTTTGTTTGGGTCTCCATGGAAGCCTTGCATGGGCCTATATTTCCAGAACCCCAAAACCAGAGTGGCTGAGGCAAGCTGCCTGCCTTTGTTACCTTGCTTTTGTGAGCTGCTGTTTGCTAAAGACAGGCCAAGGCCACTGGACCCACCTCACTGGGGAGCGAGTGGAGAACAGCACTGAGCCGCAGTTGCCCTAGCAAAGAGAGATGCTTTGCTCCCTAAGACAAGCCCTAAAGCTTGGTCTCCAGTTCCCAGCTTATGTGGATGTCTGTCATATATGTAGTAGCTTTATCTAAATAAAAAGCTTTAAACTGCGAATCAGTCTTATAATCTGATAGTCTTAGAGATGAGAAATAGCCATTCTTTGGGGTGGTTTTTGTGGTCTTGCAGATTCGTGAGCTATCCCTAGATGTCGTGTGTTGAAGGCCAGTTGGTAGCATGTGGTGTAGTTTGGTACCAAGACACAATGAACAATGATGTTAAATTATCACAATGAAATAAATCTGCTAGATCCTAATGTGCTTTTACTGTGACTCCGCATAGTTCTCCTTTATAAGTTCAAGTTCTTTCAGTTTATTTGCATTTAGGGCAAGGAATGAAGTTGATACAAAGATTAAATGTAATAAATGAAATTGAAATATGGTAATCATAGAAATTCATTGTCCTCGGATCACCTGGGAAAAGACCCAGTACGCACAGTGCTCCCCTGGAGTTTTGCTCGCTGCCCTGCTCCCAGCACATGGGGAGCAAGGGCAAACTGTCATGCACCCTCACTGTGTGCCCCCAGGAAGGTGATTTCACTGATGTGCCTCATGTTGCCTCTTTGTCACCAGCAGAAGTCCAGAAGTAGCTGGACAGTGGATAAATGCGTGCATGCAGAGGCTGAAAGAGATCTAGATACACAGATATGTGCATACACAGATAAAGAAAATCAGGCACTAGCTAGAGCATTGTTTTCCCCAAGGCCAGTGGGGTCAGGAAGAGGAGAGATGGTGGAGAAATCATGTCTGGAAATTTCCTTAATTCCTTACAGAAAACACATTGTTCCTGTTATCATAAAGAATTATCTCAAGATTTTTATGAAAGAGGGAAAATATTTCAAATAATAACAGAAAACACTGTATCCCACAGCAGGAAGAAAATTGCAAAACATAGTTAATCTATGAAGAAGATTCTGGAAAGCAAAAACGCCTGGGTTCAGTGGAAACACATTAGGATCTTATGGCATGAGTATGGAATAGTGATTTTAAAAATCCTGTCAAGTTAGGTGGTGTTCCCCAAACATAACAGCACAAAGCAAGGACCTGAACAATAAGGCTAGGAATTAAGTAGCCATTCTTGTTCCCTCGAACCGCAGGATGGGGAGGCTTGGTTGGTTCCCCATGGAGCCAGGTGCACACCTTTGCTGACAAGCGTTGGTCCTTGATACCTAAGGAAGGGAAGCTTCACACGCGAGCACTGAGTGTCCAGCGTCAGCTAGTAGAGCTCGGCTGGGACTCCGGTAGTAAGATATTCACACCCACTTCAAACTCTGTGGATAGCAGGGTTGCCACCTGAGTGTCAGGATGTAGTCCTGACATTTCCTGCGAAGGATCTGCCTGCCCGCAGCTTTCTGAACAGGTGGGGATCTCCTCAGCCTATTGTCTTGAGCCAGCTGATAAAGGGTGATGTAATCCCAGGTGATTTCAGTCAGGGGATTCCAACTGTCTGATGAAAGTCATCTGATGGCTTTGCCATTCTGAGGAGGCACCTCCCTGCCCTCTTGATCATGCAAGAAAGTGTGGTGCCAAAAAAAAAAAAAAAAAAAAAAAAGAGTCCTACAAATGGGCCCTGTTAAACAGTGTGGAATTAAGATAGCAGGAAGCCTAATGCAAGCGTGGGTTCCACAATGTTACCAAATTATTGGACCTTCAGGTAAAAACAACCTTGAACTGCCTTTACAGGCAATCAAAGTGCTGATGAAATATTAATGCCCTAAGATTAAAGGGTTGTGTGTGTGCGCTTGCTTTTTTGTAAGTGACACCCTCGAAAGGTGGGCAGAGAGTATCTCGTTAGCGGCAGAACTCCACTGGTAGGTGCTGGCCCCGGGCCTGGGAAGCCCCACTTGATCCCAGGGAGCGAGGGATGCTTCTCTCTCTGCCCACTGGGAAGCTCGAGTGTCTCGTGGACACCCACCAGGGCAATCGCGGGATCCTCCTGCCGATGCGCAGCACCCGGCTGCGTGGGAGGGCTGAGGGCCTGGCCGCTGACACCTACACTGGCACCACAGGCAAAGCGACACAGAGCAGGTAGGGGGCGAGACCAGGGTCCAGTGGTCCAGTGGGCACACACTGGGGGATTGTGTCTCTAGAGCTGCTCCTCCGTCTCAAGAGTGGATCTCACACCCTGGCAAGCCTCTGTTCCTTCTGCAGTTCTTCCCGTGGAGTTCTTGGTGCCTTCTCCCGGACAGGAACACCTCCTACAGACTGCCATCATCAAGTCCCCATCAGCTGGTATGTGACCCGGGACAGGATGCCGGAGCTCCATCACAGGCCTCCCTACCCACAGCACAACAGAGCTGAGCCCGCGGCTGGCCAGGCTTGCGGCCTGCAGGGATGGAGGCCAGGAGCAGTTCCTTCACTGCCTCGGCCATCTGGATTCCCTCACCAGTCCGCCACCCCCTTGGAGCACCTGTGCCCTTGAGCAGGGGCTGTCCATGCTGGTCAATAAGGGTCCCTGGGGGAAGAAACAGGCTAGACTCTGCAGTCTTATCTGAGGGAGGGGTAATGAGCTGCCTGGGTACTTCTCATTTTCTTTCACATCGATTTGTACCTCTAAAGTCCCCCCCCCCCACTCCGCAGCTCTGGACCCTCTGTAGGCTGGTCTGTAAATCCGATCTTCATTAGAATATTGGAATAATCACTGTGCTCCAACTGGAAAAAGGCTCCCCGAATGTCATCCATCCTGTGTTAGCGTGGACAGATGGGTGGAGGGCAGCACCCCAAGGTGGAGGGTAGCTCATGTCAGCCTCTATGTGCTCTTGTTGGGACCTTGCCTACAGTGCTGGGTGACAACTGATTGTTTTAAAATAAGTAACTCCTCCCCTCTTTGTCTTTTCTTCCCCACACTGACCTCAGTTAGCCACCCAGGAATTGGAAAGGCACCCTGCTCTGACGTACACATGACACCTTTTGTCCCCACAGCTCTGTGCTCACAGGGCCCGTGTTCTCATGCCAAGTCTGAGAGCAGAGTTCTCTGTGGCACGGGAGTCTCCTGGCTGGCTGGGGTGTACCAGGCTTGCCTTGGTAGGCGGGGATGGGCAGGGTAGGGGAGAGGCCGAGTTTAACAAGAAGGAGGCAGTTCCCCTGAGCTGGGCTTGATCCAGAGCCGCAGTCAGTGTGGGGGAGAGAAGGGGCGGGAAGAGGTCTGGCTGTCAGCAACAAGGAGGGATGGCAGGGACACTGGTGTCTGCAGAGGAGCCTGGACCCTCACCAGAAGTGGACAGCCAGGCTCAGTGCTGCGGTGTGAGAAGATGGTGGCATCTGTGCTTCCGACAAGGAGGGGCTCAGACCAGAAAAACCTGCGGTTGCAGCAGGAGGAGGAGGGACACCCCACCCCTCCTGTATCCCTCGATGCCTTGTTCACACATCACTCTGCTGGGCTTCATGCTGGGTGAGGAATCAAGGTGGGCGCCCCTCGCCTCTGACAGGCTCCCCCAGTCCCGAGTCAGAACGGCCTCTGTAGAAGGACTCCGTGTCAGGTCCCAGGCTTCTCCAGGGAGTCACAGGGGCGTGGTGGAGCTGACTTTCCTAGGCAGTGCCCGGAGTGCCTGTGAGCACTGTTTAAACTCCAGGCCAAGTGTATGCCCCACTGGTAGGAGGATGGGCTCCTGCCTGTGGCTGTCAGCAGAGAAGCCAGTCCTTTCCTCTCTGACTTAGACTCTTGCCGAGCAGAACAGGGGAAGGTGCTCAAGGGAAGACGGGACCCTCGACAGCTCGATGGCTGTGCCTGACTCAGGCCTGCAGCCAGTGACCTCTGGTCATTCTGTCCTCCTTGAGGACTGACATAGGGGGCTCTTTGTCAGGAAGCCCCTCGTGCCCTCTCAGAGGACCCTGGTCACCATCACCAAATGGCTCCCGTCCCAGGCTGAGGGTGTCTTGCGTGGACATTCTCAGAGGCCCTGGCTATAACACCCATAAGCCCAACAATACACTGCCTTCAGGAGGCATTAATTCCCAAATCTCCATCAGCTGGGAATCTAGCATTCAGAACACCTGAGTTTATGGAGGACACCTGAATCAAACCACTATAGCCACCTTGTGCATCTGGCTAGCCCATTCGGGGCCTGCAGGGACCTGGCTGTGGGGTCATCAGTGTTCTCAGACCAGGACCGACCCCGGGTCTGGGTGGAGCAGGTAGCCTTGGGCCACTCCTGACTGTCTCTATGGATGAAAGCTATAGAGGAAGAGGGCTGGCTGCCTTGTTAGCTTGACCTTGTTCTTTAAAACGACACTAAGCGCCGGGAGTGGGGTGCACATCTGTAACCCCAACACCGAGGAAGCAGAGGCAGGAGCCTGAGCTACGTAGTGAGTCTCAAAAACGCACAGAGTGGAGCGTGTATCTGCAGTTCCTTCCTAGTGGAGGCCCTGGTGCTCCCGGTCTCCCTCTGTCTCTTTATCTGTCTCTCTCCCCCAAGTAAATTAATTAATTAAATATATATTTTTAAAAAAAACAGAAAATAGGAACACATAAAACCAGACCAAACAAAATGAAAAAATATTTTTTTAAAAAACTATTTTTCTTGCCAGGCGTGGTGGCGCACGCCTTTAATCCCAGCACTAGGGAGGCAGAGGTAGGAGGATTGCTGTGAGTTTGAGGTCACCCTGAGACTACATAGTGAATTCCAGGTCAGCCTGAGCCAGAGTGAGACCCTACCTCGAAAAACCAAAATTTAAAAAAAAAAAACAACTATTTTTCTTATAAGTAAGAAGGAATGCAGATTTAAAGAAAATACAGATTTAAAAAATCAGGGCTAGGGAGATGGTTCCGTGGTTAAAGGCACTTGCTTGCAATGTCTGTTAGCCCAAGTTCAATTCCCTAGTACCCACATGTGGCCAAATGCACAAAGTGGTGGCTGCATCTGGAATATTTTTGCAGTTGCTAGAGGCTCTGGTGTGCCCATTCTCTCTCTCCTTGCAAATAAATAAATAAAAACATTTTTTTTTAAAAAAAAGCTGATCTGGTCTGGAGAGATGGCTTAGCTGTTAAGGTGCTTGCCTGTGAAGCCTAAGGACTCATGTTCGACTCTCCAGGCCCCATGTAAGCCAGATGCACAGTGACTCAAGTGTGCAAGGTCACACACATGCACAAGAGGGCACACATTTCTAGGGTTCGATTGCCTCTTTCTCTTAAATAAGTAAATCAATAAAATAAAATAAGAATTAAAATTGGAAATAATTTATGTGACCTTACAGATCAGTTTTTTTTTTTTTTTTGAGGCAAGCCCAACAGACTGCCTTTTTTTTTTATGCAAGAGAGAGACTGTGTGTGTGTGTGTGAGAGAAAGAGAGAGAGAGAGGGAGAGAGGGAGAGAATTGGCACACCAGGCCCTCTAGTCACTGCAAATGAACTACAGACGCATGCGCCACTGTTGCAGTCAGGTTCGTATTGCTGGCAGAAATCACCTGACCAAGAGCAGCTTATGGGAAAAAATAGGTTTATTTTGGCTTACAGACTCGAGGGGGGAAGCTCCATGATGGCAGGGGAAAACGATGGCTTGAGCAGAGGGTGGATATCACCCCCTGGCCAACATAAGGTGGACCATAGCAACAAGAGAGTGTGCCAAACACTGGCATGGGGAAACTGGCTATAATACCCATAAACCCGCCCCCAATAATACACTGCCTCCAGGAGGCATTAATTCCCAAATCTCCATCAGCTGGGAACCTAACTCAGATTACCTAAATTTATGGGGGACACCCGAATCAAACCATTACAGCCACCTTGTGTATCTGGCTTTACATGGGTACTGGACAATCAAACATGGGTCCTTAGGCTTTGCAGGCAAGCGCCTTAACTGCTAAGCCATTTCTCCAGCTCTCAATTTTTATTCTTGAGAACAGTGAAGAGATTGTACCCATATCTTCAGAAGCTTCCAGAAACCCCCTATGATGACATTGTAGAGGTGGAGATACTGCCTGGAGGGCCAAAGTATGGCAGGTGAGGGCCTGGCAGTCCTGCCCAGGTTTTTTTGCTGTTCTATTTTAGGAGACTCAGGCCCACAATACTGCTATCAGAGTTCCGGAGGGACCTGGCACCCCTAAGTGAGGAGCCAGAGCTGACCTTCTATGTTTGGGAAATGGCCCTGTTCTCAGCACATCAGATGAGGGAACCTGGCCACCCCAGCCCTGACCACTGGCGAGTCAGATTCAACAAACTCTCAGAACTCCAGCGTCACAACAATGGTGATGACTGTTGGCACAGTCCTTTACACTCACAGATCCCTTTACGGCACTGTCTTAGTTCATCCCCATGACAACATTATGGAAATGCTTCTAAAATCTCCAGCGTGTCAGTGCTGAGCCTGAGGCTGGGGCCAGAGAAGCAGCTGAGGTCAAAGGCTGGCTTTGTTTCTAGGGAAGAGACCCCAGGCTAGGGCTTCCTCCCCTCCCTGTCTTCAGGGGCCTGGCCCTGTCGGCACAGCGGTGACCTGGTGTTCTCATGTCCCTTGCATATCAGGAGCCTGGTGATACTGGCTCTGGGGTGCTTCCTTAACATTGGCAGTGTGGCTGATGCTCATTAAGGCAGGTCATCCATGGCTTGTCCACAGGTGACATCTCTCTTAAAGATGGTGACATGAACCTGTATGTCAACTAGAGACAGGAAGGCCACACAGACCCAAAGGCAATGCCACTTGTAGCCCTCCATGACTGGCACATGTGCTGGGGCGGGGGGCGGGACCAAAGCCACTGAGGTCCAATGTGGCCAGGTGAGAGTGAGCAGACAAAAACTGACATCTTCCCACCATGCTGGCAAGAAAGCTGGAAGCCAGACGGTCAGAGGGCGACCTCATATGGTCGCCCTGCACACAGGTTGGGTTTTATCTCTCCCCAGAGTCTCATTGCTTGTTTAGCATGGAAATAGTGCCACTCTTCTTTGAACTTGCCTTTCTTCTTTTTCTTTTTCTTCTTCTCCTCCTCCTCCCCCTCCCCCTCCTCCTCCTCCTCCTCCTCCTTCTTCTTCTTCTTTTTTGCCCTTGAAAACCCATGGGGCCCTTCAGCAAATCTTTCCCTTTTCAGCATCCCTTAAATCCAAGCTTCTTAACCTTGAGTACCAAAGATCCTGTTGGCAGACTGGAGAACCCTTCTTGGATGGGTGCATTTATATTTTATTTTAGTGAGAAAGAGAACGAGAAAAAGAGAGAGAATTGACACACCAGGCCCTCAGCCACTGAAATCGCACTCCAGTTGCTTGCGCCCCCTAGTGGGCATGTGCAACCTTGCACTTGCCTCACCTTTGTGCGTCTGGCTTATGTGGGGCCTGGAGAGTTGAACATGGGTCCTTAGGCTTTGCAGGCAAGCACCTTAACTGCTAAGCCATCTCTTCAGCCCGCATGGGTGTGTTTAGATGCATAAAATAAAACAGGGAGGGGACTGGGAAGAGGGCTCAGTGGGTAAAGTGCTTGATACAAGCATGAGCACCTGAGTTTGGACTCCCAGAGCCCAAGTTAAAAAGCCCGGCACGGATAGTGGAGTGATAGCTCAGCAGGTAAAGGCTTTCCCCCAGCACCCATGTAATCCGATCGCACAAAATAGCTATGCATCTGGAGTTTGTTTGCAGTGGCAGGGTCCTGACACACCCATTCTGTCTCCTCTCATTCTCAAATAAATAAGTGAGATATTAAGAAAACAACCAACTGGGAGTGATAGTGTGCACCCATAATCCCAGTGGGTGGGGAAAACACAGGAAATCTCTGGGGCTCACTGGCTAATTAGCTTAGCTGAATTGGTGAGCTCCAGGTTCAGTGAGCAACCCTGTCTCAAAAACTAAAGTGAAGAGCCGGGCATGGTGGTGCATGCCTTTAATCCCAGCACTCGGGAGGCAGAGGTTGGAGGATCGCCGTGAGTTCAAGGCCACCCTGAGACTACAGAGGGAATTCCAGGTCAGCCTGGGCTAGAGTGACACCCTACCTCGAAAAACAAAAACAAGCAAAAAACACTAAAGCGAAGAAAGATTGAGGAAGACAATGGATATTGACCACTGGCCTACACATACATACAAACCACAAGCAAACACACACCTGTGCATGCAAAATATAAACAAATCAGGCAGGACTATAAGGAGAGAAGTTGGGTACAGATCTCCATGCGTTATTGTGATGTGTCCCTGCTAGCGTCCTTCAGAAAAGGCAGTTGGTAAACTTCCAAGCTGTAGTGAACAAAGAGGCCATCGCGCCCCCTGCAGCAGGACCTGAGGTGTCTGTGCGTAAACTGGCCACAGCGTCACAGGTCCTGTGAGCCCTTCCCGGGCCTGTGGTCTACTTGATGTGAGAAGGTTTCCATTTCCACTGGAGCTGGAGTAGCCAAGAGCTGGAGGACATTTTCCCTCCTGCGTTCTCAGAAGAGAAGAGGCTATCCTCATCCTGGCACGAACCGAAGCAGGGAGAGGTCAGCTGTGCCGCCCAAGGCCACACAGCAAGCAAAGCTGTTTCTACCCTGTCCAGTTGGTGTTGCTCAGACCACTACCCACCCTAGTTCTCGATTTTTGGATTTTTTGTCTGTTTGGTTTTTCGAGCTAGGGTTTTGCTCTAGCCCAGGCTGATGTGGATTTCACTCTGTAATCTCAGGGTGGCCTCGAACTCACGTCCACCCTCCTACCTCAACCTCCCGAGTGCTGGGATTAAAGGCGTGTGCCACCACTCCCGGCTAAGCTCTCCATTTTAAACAGACACGAGTCTGAAGACGCTACCTCCAACATCCCAGCAGGATTAACTGACTACACTGCTACTCTGACCAAGTCTGTTGATGAAATCCCATGTCCTAGAAAGGCTTTTAGGGAGCAGAAAAAGAACTGATAATGTAAACTCCAACCCACATAACAAGCCTGTCCAATTACAGGGACTTAAGCAAGGTTCCAACATGCGATCCCTATTGCTTCTTTGGGGGCGGGAAATAAATAACAAGACTGCCGGCAGTGAGCTGGGCCAGAAAGGCAGGATGGGTACAACTGGGATTGAGAAGCAGGTGAACCGTGGGTGACACGGCCAAAGGGGATGTGACCACTGGATCTTTGGATCTAATGTTGCCTAAGAGATTTCAGGGAAGCGGTCCTCAAGCTAAGTCTCTTCTGTCCCCAGAGAGACCTGAGTATTAAGAGAAGAAACCTGGAGCCGGAAGGGGCCATGAGAGCAGCGGAGGGCAGAGCTGGGTGCCAGCAGTGAGGGCAACACAGACTGAAGGCACCATGGGCGGGGAGAGGAGCCTGGTGGGCTCACACTCCCCTCGTTGTGGAGGAGGAGGACTGAGGGCTGCTTCTCTGAGACATCAGAGCGCTCTCCTGTGTAACTGTGCCCTTCCTTCAGCTTTTGGCTGGCTGGTGTTCCTGCCTCGGCTCTGGGTGTCCTGCCCACCCGTCTGCCTCCACATCACCCCTTCCGTTCTCCAGCGGCGGTTACTCCCAGTCCCCTTCAGGAGCTCTTCTCAGCCCCCATCTGGCTGCTTCCTGGTCACTGGCCCCACTTCCCTCGCATCCCTCCACTACTCTTGCAGCCTTTCATGGCGTGTCTCCACCGCCTCCTTCCTGTCTGTGTGGAGAACTCATTCAGAGCAATCTCTCCGTGTCTTCCACCTTACCCGTCCGGGCCTCCGCAAGGAGTCCCACAGCCGTGTTTCCTGCGAGCCACCAGATGCCAGAAGCCCGCCATGGCAACGCAGGCCCGGGGAGGGTAGCATGTCAACAGCTCAGTCTCTGCCTCAGCTTCCCCTCCGTATGGAGAAAGAGCAACAAGAAGCAGCCCAGGACTTCCAGGGGACAAAGGAAAAACATTCTAGAAACAAAGTCAAGTTCCATTCCGGGTCCTGAAGCTGTCTAGCATGCCAGAGCCTACTACACGGCTGGGCTGGCCCCAGGAGCCAGTGGGGAGACCCCTGGATTTGTGAAGAAACAGCTCTGGCCATTAGCAGCGTAGGTGACTGGGGCTGGTGAGTGTGTTAGGTAATGCTGGCGCTGGTGTCTGCATGGAGCCTGGACATACTGGGTGGAGCAGGAGTGCTGGTCAACTCATCTGTCCTCTGTGGTCAGGCTATTCCCTCAGCCTTTCTCTTGGTCAAGCCCAACGCTGACACTCCAGCCTTTCCCTACACTGGAACCACTGTGCCTCATTGTCCTTCGCCAAGCCCTCGGCAGGGAGGACAGTCCAGCCCCAGGCCCTGATTATACATGTGAGCGTCGCCCCTGGGAGAGCGGATGCAACCACTTCCTGAGATGGCCTCCTTTTCTCTTTGGGCAGCGGCGTTTCCTCTGTCAACGTGGCACACAGAAGACGCAGCCATGCATGCAGGCCGCGCGGCCATTCAGCACCGGCCCTTCCCAGGGCCCCGCGCTGGCGTCTGGGGGCTGCTCGCCCCCCTCAGGAGCTTCTGAAGCCTCAGTCTGGTCCATGGGAGCCCGGCTGGGTGGGAGGGGCCCTGGGCTTTCACACTCTGTCCCTGTGACTTCCGCATCACCATCACCTGACCAGCCTTGGGCTGTGGGTGGGAAGCTCCTGCTTACGTGGGCTTGAATACCATGACACAGCTCAGACTGCCATCCTGGCCCATTGGGAATGGGAAGGGATGCCTGGACACGGTGTCTCCCTCCACCAAGGACAGGACACAGCCGAGCCCAGCAAGAACAGCCAAAGGGCCCCTGTGGGAGCCAGCCTGAGCAGCGACCTCCAGCCCCACTCTGCTTGGCACCCTTGGTGCCCTGCACTTACCCTCCTTTTTTTTGTGGGGAGTGGGGCTGGCTCTTTCCTTCCAGCCACCTGCTGTGGCGACCTCTTTCCCACCTTCTATCTGCTGTCATGTTCCCAGAATTTGGCCTAGCACCTGCACAGCCCACAGTGGTCCCCTTCTTCTCTGCTTCCAGCTTTATTCCTGTGTCATCCCTGGGCACCCGGCTTTACAGTGTTCCAAATGTCCCTCCTTAAGGCACCTTAAGGCCTACAGGCACCCCTTCCAGGCCCTCCAGCCACGTCTGCAGGTGGAGACCTTTATCTAGCCATGGTTTCCAGGGCTCCATTATCCATGGCCTATCTAGGAACCTGTTACGACAGAAAAGTGTCTCCAGGCTGTGCCACAATGATGTTCCAAGGGTTGCTGGCAGAGCATCCCAGGCAGGAGTGCATACTCTTAGAGTCACAAGAAAGTTCTAGTCAAGTGGCTGTACCATATGCACACTTCAAGTATCAGGGTAATCTCAGGCCTCAAATCCCAGCTCAAAGCCGGGCCTGCTTTCCCACCCGTAGAGTAGGGCAGAAGCAGTGTCGCCTCCATCTATCAGCAAAGCCTATGTGCACGGCTTAGTGAAGTGAACCAGACAACAAGACAACAGCCAGGTTCCCCTCACAGAAGGCCCGTAAGTGGCCAGTGTCACAAGCATAGAGCAGAATGGTGGGTTCCAGGCTGGGGTGGAGATAGTTTCAGTTCGGACACGGGTGTTGACAATGTTGTATATTGCAAATGTGCCCAATCTGCACACTTATAAATAGCCACAATGGTAAATTTGATATGGCATGCATTTTAGACTATTTACAAAAGGGACCCAAGCCACAGAAAATGTCTTAGTGCCAACAGCGTGATTGATGCCCTGGGTCAGGAAAGACCAGAGGTGGAAGAAGATATTGACATCTATGCAGGTGAGGACCCTCCTTGTCCCTAAGGCCTCCCTCAGCAGAACTCCACCGAGACCCTTCTGTTTGTTTGATATTTTTTCTCTAATGACCTCTGATGCTGTTGACATGTAGTGTGGATGGATATCATTGAATGAATAAGGACCAACTGAGGAGTAGAGCTAGAGTGAGGGTCCCCACCCACTACCCACAGACCCCTGGAGCAGCATGGGCTTGCTGCAAAGATCTCACATCTATAGTGTGTGTGTGTGTGGTGTATGCATGTCTGTGCAGATGCATGTGGAGGCCAGAGAAGGATGTCAGGTGTCCTCCTCTGTCCCTCTTCTTTTATTTTATTGTTATTTATTTATTTTTATTGGTTTTTCAAGATAGGGTCTCACTCTAGCACAGGCTGACTTGGAATTCACTAGAATTCACTATGTAATCTCAGCCTCAGTGGCCTTGAACTCACAGTGATCCTCCTACCTCAGCCTCCTGAGTGCTAGCATTAAAGGCATGTGCCACCATGCCCGGCTTCTTTTCTTTTTTTAAATGTTTTTTTTAAAACATGTTTTATTTATTTATTTGAGAGAGAGAGAGGCAGATAGAGAGAGAATGAGCATATCAGAGCCTCTAGCCACTGCAAATGAACTCCAGATGCATGTGCCACCTTGTGCATCTGGCTGACGGGGGTCCTGGGGAATCGAACCTGGGTCCTTGGGCTTTGCAGGTAAGCGCCTTAACCCCTGAGCCATCTCTCCATCCCACTCTTCTTTTCTTGAGACAGTCTGTCACTGAATGTGGAGCGTGTGCCATTTTTCAATTAGACTGAGTGACCAGCGAGCTCCAGCAATCCTCCTGCCTCTGCTTCCCCTCAGGGCTGGGGTAATGGGTGTACGGAGCCACACCTGGCTTTCCCTGTGGGTGCTGGGAATGGAGCTTAGGTTCTCATGCTTGTGCAGCCAGCACTCTGGCCCACGGAGCCATATCCCAGCCCCCTGTGAATCTGTATGCTCACCTGTCGGCTCTGAGGACTGACAGTGCCTCGGCTGCATCTGTCCACCACAATAACTTCTCTTGGTTCTCAAGGGCACCACTGTAAAGGGCACGACTGCCTGGGCAGAGCAGATAGAACATTGTTGCAGTCATGTTCGCATTGCTGGTAGAAATCGCCCAACCAAGAGCAGCCTGTGGGGAAAAGAGTTTTGGCTTACAGACTCGAGGGGGAAGCTCCATGATGGCAGGGGAAAAGATGACACAGAGCAGAGGGTGGACATCCCCCTGGCCAACATAAGGTGGACAATAGCAACAGGAGAGTGTGCCAAACACTGGCAAGGGGGAGCTGGCTACAACACCCATAAACCTGCCCCCAACAATACACTGCCTTCTGGAGGTGTTAATTCCCAAATCTCCATCAGCTGGGAACCTAGCATTCAGAACAGCTAAGTTTATGGGGGACAACTGAATCAAACCACCACATTCTGCCCCTGTCCCCATAAACTGATAACTATATATGATGTAAAGTGCAATACGGTCATCAAACTTTAAAAGTTTCCATTTTTTTTAAATCAATTCCAATGATGTTAATACATCCCCATAATCTAACATCTTTTAACTGAGTCATAATATCAAAAAATAATCTCAGAAAAAACATAATGACACAGAATAAACATTCATACTGTAAAAGATGGCATTGGGCATATCGAAAGAAATATTCAGCCAATACAAGATTTAACCAGGGCAGACACCAAACTCTGTAGCTCCAAGTCCAACAACTCTAGCCAGTGACAAGTCTCCAAGTCTGATAACTCTAACCAGTAACAAGTCTCTGGAGTTCCAATTCTGCCCCTCCAACTAGGCTACTCACAGTCCTGGGAAACTTCATCCAGGGTCGGGAGCTCTCCTTGGCAGCCATCTTGTGGCCCTGGCATCTCCACTGCAACCCACGGTTCATCCTCATGGCCCCATGTGGTCTCCATGCAGGCATCCAGCAAACCTGCTTCACACTGCCCATGGCCATTTCCAAAATAGAAGACCATGTTGCAAACTCAATGATCCTCTCTTTCCTGCATTTCATATACTACACAATACCAGATAGGATGTCAATTTGTTAATCCAGGGGGGAACAAAGCAGACTTTGAAGAACGGGACACTCAGGTCCCTTCAAAGGGGTCTAGATTCTTCCTGTTGCCCCAGTGCAGGTCAGCTGGTCCAATCTCAAAGGTTGTAATCTCTCAATTACAGCTGAACAGGTAGCAGTTCACCCAAAGATTTCATTTTTTCTGTATCATATCCCTCTGCTCAAGCCAGTTCATTTCTGTGCAAAGCAACCCTGCACAACTTCTTAGGACATGGGCATGACAGCAAGCTTCTCACACAAACTACTAGCCCAGTCCAGGCAAAGCTCCTTTTCACCCTCATAAACCAAACCTCACAATCCATAGTTCTTACTGCATTCGGGTCTTTTAATTCTGACCAGAATAGTCCATCAAGCTGTACTTACAGCACTGCAAGGCATCTCTTAGGCTAAGGTTTCAAATCCTTCCACATTCCTCCTGAAAATCAGCTCCAAAAGGCCAAAGCTACACAGTCAGGTGTTTAGCAGCAACCCCACTCTTGGTACCATTTTACTGTTGCAGTCAGGTTCGCATTGCTGGTAGAAATCACCCAACCAAGAGCAGCCTGTGGGAAAAAAAGAGGTTCATTTTGGCTTATAGACTGGAGGGGGAAGCTCCATGATGACTGGGAAAATGATGGCATGAGCAGAGGGTGGACATCAACCCCTGGCCCACATAAGGTGGACAATAGCAACAGGAGAGTATGCCAAACACTAGCAAGGGGGAGCTGGCTATAACACCCATAAGCCCGTCCCCAACAATACACTGCCTCCAGGAGGTGTTAATTCCCAAATCTCCATCAGCTGGGAACATAGCATTCAGAACACCTCAGTTTATGGGGGACACCTGAATCAAACCACCACAAACATCGTGTGCCATGATCAGCCCATAGGCCAGCAGATACAGTGCTCAACTTCCAGGGATCTTAAGGTGATGGGCTTTCCCTCTTCCTGTGTATAGCTGAGGTAGGTCGGACAGGGGCGGAGTAGGGGAGAGCAGGCAGCTGGGTGTTAAGCACAGAGATGGGGAAGAGACACCTGTCCCACATGGTGGTGGAGAGACTGTGTGCCAGCTCACTGAGATGACCAAACATACACCACAGTGCAGCTCCTGAGGGCACAAGCCACATGCCAGATGCCCTGGGAGCCACGTGGGTACTATGAGCACACTGGGATTCTCAGAGAACAGGCTCATACTTGTGGAAGGCTCCACTGAGCTTCACCGGGGAGGAGAGCCGAATTCGAAGGCCCAGTTGCAGAGCACTCTCCAACCTGCCACCCGTGATTGCGAAGCGTTTACCTCAGAAGGAAGAAAGAAAATTTCTGTGTGCGGTCGCTGCATCCCAGGGCGCTTTGTGACACATGCTGCCTTGACAGAGACGCTTTTGTGGGGGTGCATCTGTGTGTACACATATGTAAATCATGCTTCAGACCTGCAAGGCTCACCGAGCCAGCCAAGAGCCACGAGAGGGTCTGCGGGATGGGAACTGGAGACCATCTCCCGTGAGGACCTGAAGCAGGTGAGCATGGCTCCAGGGTGCAGATGTTGAGTCAGCCACATGTCCCACAGCTTCACAGAGTAAGCGCTCGCAGGCTGTGGAGATGGCTGAGTGCAAAAGTACTATCTGCACAAGCATGAGCACCCTGAGTTTGAATCCCAGCACCCAAGTAAAAAGCCAAACATGAGCTGGAGAGATGGCTTAGCGGTTCAGGCGCTTGCTTGTGAAGCCTGAGGACCCAGGTTCAATTCCCCAGTACCCGTGTAAGCCAGATGTACAAGGTGGTACATGCATCTGCAGTTTGTTTGTGGTAGCTGGAGGCCCTGATGCACCCATTCTCTCTCTCTCTCTAAGTAAATAAACAAATAAATAAATTTTGTAAAAGCCGAATGTGGTGACATATGCCTCAATTCCAGTGCCGGGAAATCAAAGACAGGAGAATGGCTGGGGCTTGCTGACTAGCTACTCTAGCCAGTGAGCTCCATGTTCAGTGAGAGACTGTGTCTCAGAAAAGCATCTGCAAGATAGGAAGAGAAAGTGGCCAGGTATGATGGCACATGCCTTTAATCCCAGCACTCTGGGGGTTGAGGTAAGTAGGCTTGCTGTGAGTTCGAGGCCAGCCTGAGACTGCATAGGAAGAGAAGGTGGAGAGTGACTGAGGATGACACCTAATGACAACTTCTGGCCTCCACATGCACGTGCACACATATGCTCATACATACATGCACATGCATATACACATGCCAAAAAACCCCAGAGAGAGAGAGAGAGAGAGAGAAGGAGAGAGGGAGAAAGTGCTTGTTGTGGTTTGCGTATGACATGCCTTCCACCGGCTCATGAAGGAGCTCGGCCCCCAGCTAGTGGCACTATTTTATAGGTTCTGAAAACGTTAGAAGATGGGCTTGACTGGAGGAAGCAAGTCACTGAGGGCAGGTCTGTGAGGGCAGATCTGTGAGGGCAGATCTGTGAGGGAAGGTCTGTGAGGGCAGGTCTGTGAGGGAAGGTCTGTGAGGGAAGGTCTGTGAGGGCAGGTCTGTGAGGGAAGGTCTGTGAGGGAAGGTCTGTGAGGGCAGATCTGTGAGGGAAGGTCTGTGAGGGAAGGTCTGTGAGGGAAGGTCTGTGAGGGCAGGTGTGTGAGGGCAGGTCTGTGAGGGAAGGTCTGTGAGGGAAGGTCTGTGAGGGCAGATCTGTGAGGGAAGGTCTGTGAGGGCAGGTCTGTGAGGGAAGGTCTGTGAGGGAAGGTCTGTGAGGGCAGGTCTGTGAGGGAAGGTCTGTGAGGGCAGATCTGTGAGGGAAGGTCTGTGAGGGAAGGTCTGTGAGGGCAGATCTGTGAGGGCAGGTCTGTGAGGGCAGGTCTGTGAGGGCAGGTCTGTGAGGGCAGATCTGTGAGGGAAGGTCTGTGAGGGAAGGTCTGTGAGGGCAGATCTGTGAGGGCAGGTCTGTGAGGGCAGGTCTGTGAGGGCAGGTCTGTGAGGGCAGGTCTGTGAGGGAAGGTCTGTGAGGGAAGTTCTGTGAGGGAAGGTCTGTGAGGGCAGGTCTGTGAGGGAAGGTCTGTGAGGGAAGGTCTGTGAGGGCAGGTCTGTGAGGGAAGGTCTGTGAGGGCAGATCTGTGAGGGAAGGTCTGTGAGGGAAGGTCTGTGAGGGCAGGTCTGTGAGGGCAGGTCTGTGAGGGAAGGTCTGTGAGGGCAGGTCTGTGAGGGCAGGTCTGTGAGGGCAGGTCTGTGAGGGCAGGTCTGTGAGGGCAGGTCTGTGAGGGAAGGTCTGTGAGGGCAGGTCTGTGAGGGCAGGTCTGTGAGGGAAGGTCTGTGAGGGCAGATCTGTGAGGGAAGGTCTGTGAGGGCAGGTCTGTGAGGGCAGGTCTGTGAGGGAAGGTCTGTGAGGGCAGGTCTGTGAGGGCAGGTCTGTGAGGGAAGGTCTGTGAGGGAAGGTCTGTGAGGGCAGGTCTGTGAGGGCAGGTCTGTGAGGAAGGTCTGTGAGGGCAGGTCTGTGAGGGAAGGTCTGTGAGGGAAGGTCTGTGAGGGCAGGTCTGTGAGGGCAGGTCTGTGAGGGCAGGTCTGTGAGGGCAGGTCTGTGAGGGAAGGTCTGTGAGGGCAGGTCTGTGAGGGCAGGTCTGTGAGGGCAGGTCTGTGAGGGCAGGTCTGTGAGGGCAGGTCTGTGAGGGCAGGTCTGTGAGGGCAGGTCTGTGAGGGCAGTCTGTGAGGGCAGGTCTGTGAGGGAAGGTCTGTGAGGGAAGGTCTGTGAGGGCAGGTCTGTGAGGGCAGGTCTGTGAGGGAAGGTCTGTGAGGGCAGGTCTGTGAGGGAAGGTCTGTGAGGGAAGGTCTGTGAGGGCAGATCTGTGAGGGAAGGTCTGTGAGGGCAGATCTGTGAGGGAAGGTCTGTGAGGGAAGGTCTGTGAGGAAGGTCTGTGAGGGCAGGTCTGTGAGGGAAGGTCTGTGAGGGAAGGTCTGTGAGGAAGGTCTGTGAGGGCAGGTCTGTGAGGAAGGTCTGTGAGGGCAGATCTGTGAGGGAAGGTCTGTGAGGGAAGGTCTGTGAGGAAGGTCTGTGAGGGCAGGTCTGTGAGGAAGGTCTGTGAGGGCAGGTCTGTGAGGGAAGGTCTGTGAGGGAAGGTCTGTGAGGGAAGTTCTGTGAGGGCAGATCTGTGAGGGAAGGTCTGTGAGGGAAGTTCTGTGAGGGCAGATCTGTGAGGGAAGGTCTGTGAGGGCAGATCTGTGAGGGCAGATCTGTGAGGGAAGGTCTGTGAGGGCAGGTCTGTGAGGGCAGGTCTGTGAGGGCAGGTCTGTGAGGGCAGGTCTGTGAGGGCAGGTCTGTGAGGGCAGGTCTGTGAGGGCAGGTCTGTGAGGGCAGGTCTGTGAGGGAAGGTCTGTGAGGGAAGGTCTGTGAGGGCAGGTCTGTGAGGGAAGGTCTGTGAGGGCAGATCTGTGAGGGCAGGTCTGTGAGGGCAGGTCTGTGAGGGCAGGTCTGTGAGGGAAGGTCTGTGAGGGCAGATCTGTGAGGAAGGTCTGTGAGGGCAGGTCTGTGAGGAAGGTCTGTGAGGGCAGGTCTGTGAGGGCAGGTCTGTGAGGGCAGGTCTGTGAGGGCAGGTCTGTGAGGGAAGGTCTGTGAGGGCAGGTCTGTGAGGGCAGGTCTGTGAGGGCAGGTCTGTGAGGGAAGGTCTGTGAGGGAAGGTCTGTGAGGGCAGTTCTGTGAGGGAAGGTCTGTGAGGGAAGGTCTGTGAGGGCAGGTCTGTGAGGGAGGTCTGTGAGGGCAGGTCTGTGAGGGAAGATCTGTGAGGGAAGGTCTGTGAGGGAAGGTCTGTGAGGGCAGGTCTGTGAGGGAAGGTCTGTGAGGGCAGGTCTGTGAGGGCAGATCTGTGAGGGAAGGTCTGTGAGGGAAGGTCTGTGAGGGAAGGTCTGTGAGGGCAGGTCTGTGAGGGCAGGTCTGTGAGGGAAGGTCTGTGAGGGAAGGTCTGTGAGGGCAGATCTGTGAGGGAAGGTCTGTGAGGCAGGTCTGTGAGGGAAGGTCTGTGAGGGCAGATCTGTGAGGGAAGGTCTGTGAGGGAAGGTCTGTGAGGGAAGATCTGTGAGGGAAGGTCTGTGAGGGCAGATCTGTGAGGGCAGATCTGTGAGGGCAGGTGTGAGGGCAGGTCTGTGAGGAAGGTCTGTGAGGGAAGGTCTGTGAGGGCAGGTCTGTGAGGGAAGGTCTGTGAGGGCAGATCTGTGAGGGAAGGTCTGTGAGGGCAGATCTGTGAGGGAAGGTCTGTGAGGAAGGTCTGTGAGGGCAGATCTGTGAGGGAAGGTCTGTGAGGGCAGATCTGTGAGGGAAGGTCTGTGAGGAAGGTCTGTGAGGGAAGGTCTGTGAGGGAAGGTCTGTGAGGGAAGGTCTGTGAGGGAAGGTCTGTGAGGAAGGTCTGTGAGGGAAGGTCTGTGAGGGCAGGTCTGTGAGGGCAGGTCTGTGAGGGCAGGTCTGTGAGGGAAGGTCTGTGAGGAAGGTCTGTGAGGGAAGGTCTGTGAGGAAGGTCTGTGAGGAAGGTCTGTGAGGGCAGGTCTGTGAGGGCAGATCTCTGAGGGAAGGTCTGTGAAGGTCTGTGAGGTTGCCTTTCTTGCCCATGTATCTTTCTGTCTCTCACTGCTGCCTGTCCACCCTCAGTGAGCCACCTTGTCCTCCACCTGCTCCTTACCATGATGGTGTTCCATGTCACTATAGGCTGAAAGTCAGTGGAGCAGAGGACTGTAGACTAAGCCTGTGAAACCATGAGCCAACGTAACTATTTCCATTAAGTTGTTTTTTCTCTAGTATTGTCATAGCAATGCAAATGAATACTGTAATGTTCATCCCTATTTTACAGATGGGAAAACTGCACAGATGGGGTAAGGAACTTCCCCAGGATCACACAGCTGTACTCCAGATCCTGACCCCAGCATCCCTCTTGGCCTCCTTATGGCAGGTGCTGGGGGGCATGGAGCGTAGAGACATGAAAGTAGTGTATTTGGCCTCCTGGGGTCTCACCAACTCTCTGAGGAGTGTCTCTCTTTACCCAGGTGTCTAGCCCTTCCCTTGGTAGCCTTGTCCAGGCTGTCCCTATAGGCAGTTGTGGTCTTCAGTCTCTCCAATGTAGAAATAAATCCCTTGGGGACTCAACAACCAATAAATTAATTTTGGTGGCTGAGGAGATAGCTCAGTGGTTAAAGGTGCTTTCTTGCAAAGCCTGCTGGCCCAGATTCAACTCCCCAGTACCCACATAAAGCCAAATGCACAAAATAGTACATGCATCTGGAGTTTGTTTGCAAAGGCAAGAGATCCTGGTGTGCCTATAGCCACTTCTTTCTCTCTCAAGGAAATAAATTTAAATTTTTTTAAAGAAAAATTTTGAATAGTCCACAAAGTAACTCTACTAAGTATCAATAACTCACATCCTTGGCAATCAATAATGGACATAGCAGGAACAGAGTCAGCTTCTGTTCAGGGATTTTATAAACGCTGGGTATCACCTCTGCAGAACTGGACCCCATCAGCCAATGACTTTGGGCCCTGGAACCCTGGAGAATTTCTCCCATGAAGAAAATTAGTCATTGTTCTTTTGTTTTGTTTTGTTCTACTACAAAACAGTTTGATTTCAGACCTCAGAGTAATTAGCATTGAGTATCAGAGAACTAAATAGAACCTGGCCCATGCATACTCTTTACCCAGCACACACATACAGGTACCCTAACATACATTGCACACAAGCATCAATACATGCACACACGAGTATTCTCTGTTGCACATAGACATGTGTACACGCACACATGAGTATTGTCTGTATGCACACAGATATGTGTACACGCACACATGAGTATTGTCTGTATGCACACAGATATGTGTACACACACACATAAGTGCTTTTCTGGATGCACACAGGCGCGTGTGCATTCATCCTATTTGTGCACGCAGGCATGTGTCAACGCATACATGTGTGTCCCTCCAGGCATGCACATGGCCACAGCTTCTGATTTGCCTGCTCAGGCTCATAAGAGCCGTCTCTTCCACTCTTAGGTTATGGAATGCCACCTCTCATTGGGCATGATCAGAATGCCGACCTGGGTCTGGATCCTCTGCCCCGACTCCTTGCTGTATTGGATCTGCTTGGTGTCCCTGCAGACCCCCCAGTCCTCACTCTGGACACCTGTCAGCACCACCTCATAGGTGGCAGATGCAGGACACCCCTATCTGCTTTAGTGGCTCCCTCTGGACCTTACTCTTGTCTATATTTGGCTCATGGACCCTCAGTTGCCAAACCCACCTTGTGGCAGGCACCTGATCCTTTACTTGCCTTTCAAGGTGGGAGCTTCACACTGACTTCCAGCTTTCTGTCCCGGAGAGGCTTCCTGTGACTCCAGCACCCGCCCTGGATTCTCTCCATCTCCATAGGGTGGGCTTTCCCAGAGCTGCATGCTTCCAGACAGGACATTTCCTGGTGATGTGCTCAGGGCCTGAGGCAGGTCCCATAGTGTGGTGGTTTGAATAGATGGCCCCCAATATATTCAGCTCTTTGTTGTTTGTAGTTTGCATCTGCAGCCACCTGGATGAAGGCAGTGTCACTGGGTGGATCTTAAGGTGTGGTGGTGGGTTTCAGATTTCGATCTAAAGATATGCAAAGTGTGCCTAGCTGGAGTTCCTGAAGTGTGCTGTGGCTTTTGGCTTTAGGCTTGTGCTTCTCTCTCTCTTTCTGCTTGGTCCTGTGAAGGCAGGCCAGCTTCTTCTGCCATTTATGGAATTTCTCCTGGATCTGTAGGCTTCAATAAATATCCCTTCCTCCATAACTGTACCTGGTCTGGAAGTTCATCTCAGTGAACCTGAAGCTGTCTGCTACATATAGGAAGTAGCAACGAAGCCTAGCTGGTGACCCAGCACTTCCCCAGCTGTCCCCTGTTGTCCAGGCCTTGGAAGAAGCCTCCACCATAGGCTCTCAGATGCGGCCTCAATTTAGCAACTCCAAACTCAGTGTGGTCAAAGGTGTGGAACACTTGGGTGGATTCCCACTGCAGATCCACCGGGTGGGAGGCAGCAGATCATGGGAGATGTGCTCCAGGCATAACAGGAGGATGAAGTAGTTAGGCAGCTGGTGATGTGTCAGGTCTTGTCCCCCAGCATGTGTGGCTTTGGATGCCTGTTGCCCCATCTCCTGGTGGCACAGTCCTACAGGGCTTGTTCCCCAGGGTCATGGGAGGGACATCCATGGTGCATTGCTGGGCAGGACCAGTGGAGGGTAGAGCAGACCTTTCTTACACGTATCCCATGTTCTTAGCACCCACAGAACAAGGTTCGGATGTGAGGATCTGTTGTCATTGCTGCATACAAAATGCTGAGCTGGGGAAAGCCAAGAATCCTGGTCAGGTCCCACCCCTGCTGAACAGTAACGACCAGCTTCAAGGCACAGCTTGCAGAACAAAGCCCATCCTATTAGCACCTTCTGGCCGGGATCCATTGCCTCACCCATCACCACCATTATCCTCCCTCACTGGGAAGAAGTCATCAGGCCCAGAAACCCTAAAATCCATACCCGGGGGAGGGAGGAGAAAGCATGATGCTGTGGGGAGACTGAGGGTGGGAAATGGTGGGGGAGTTGAAGGCTTTTACAGAGAGGCAGCTTGTGTGACAGAAACAGCCACAGAAAGAAGCAGGGAGGCGGAGCTAGCAGATGGTTCAGTCAGTGACGTGTTTGCTACAGAAGCACGAGGACCTGATCTTATATCCCCAGTACCCACATAAAATGCTGGGGGATCATGACAGCCCACCTGCAATCCCAGAAATTGGGAGGTAGAGCCAGTAACTCCCTGGAGCAAGCTGGCTCACTACTCTAACTGAATTAATGGGCTCTGGGTCCATGTGAGAGACCCTGCCTCAGGACAGAATGTGGATGGGGCCAAGGGCAGGACTCTGTGGGTTCAGTGCTTGCTGCTCAAGCATGAGGACCTGAGTTCAGATCCCCAGCACCCCTGGAAAATGCTGTACATGATGGTGCATGCCTGTAATACCACCACTGGGAAGGTGGAGACGGGAAACTCATTGGCTTGCTGCCTAGCTTGTTTAGTCCAGTCGGTGGGCTCTGGGTTCAGTGAGAGATCTTGCCTCAGGAAACAAAGTTGAAAGCTGGAGAGATTGCTCAGTGGTTAAGGCGCTTGCCTGTGAAGCCTAAGGACCCATGTTTGACTCTCCAGATCCCACATAAGCCAGACACACAAAGGTGGGGCAAGCACAGGGTCACACATGGCTACCAGGTGGTGCAAGTGCCTGGAGTTCGATTGCAGTGGCTGAGGCCCTGGTGCGCTAATTCTCTCTCTCCCTCTCTGTCTCTCCCTCTCTCTAAGATATATATATATATATATATATATATATATATATATATATATATATATATGAAAATAAAGTTGAGAGTGATTGAGAAAGACACATGATGTCAGCTTCAAGCCTCCACATACATGCTCACACATGCGTATGCACATGCACACATTCACTCCCACACATTTGCCTACACACACATTCACAAACCAATAAGGTGGAGAGTGCTTGAAGAGGACTCCTCACATCAACTTCTGTCTTCCACACACATGTGCATGCATCTTCATACATGTGCACCTATAGACATGCAAACACACATACATGTGCAAAAAAAGTGAGGAAGAGAAGACACCCTACATCTCAGTTCTGGGCCTCAAAGAAACCGAGGTAGGGCCGTGGAGATGGCACAGAGGATAGAGCAGTTGCTATGAAAGCATGAGGACCTGAGTTCAGGCCCCCAGAGCCCACGTAAGGCTGGAAGCTGTGGCGGGCTCCTGTAATCCTAGCTAGCGCACCTAAGCAAGGTGGGAGTCAGAGACAAGAGGATGCTCACAGACCAGCTAGCCTGGCAAACACGAAGTAAACAACAAACAACAAGAGACTCTGCCTCAAATGAAATGGAAGGTGAGAACTGACCCCCAGACTTGTCCTCTGACCTCTCCGTCTACCATGACATGTGTGCACCTGGGCTTACCCACAAAGGAAACGAAGAAAATGCATAGTCTCAAGATGGTGAGTTTAGGACTAATTTTTCATTTTCTGTCTTGGGGCAAAATTACCTACCTCACCTACAAGAACCCTGTCCTGACCTTCCTGGACAGGAGCTCCAGGACCCCCAGCAGCAGCGGTCCCTCTGGGCTTCTGCCCTGAACTGCAGTGCTGGGACCCTGTAGTTTCCAGAATGTCCTGAGGGATTCTGCACTGCAGCACTGGACCCAGTGGCTTCCAAATGTCCTGAGAGATGCCACAGGGCTGCAGCAGGCTCGGGGGCATGGGGGCCTCACAGTGCTCATCCTGGCATCCAGGCCACCCAAGCACCCTCTTCTCACACCATCACCAGAGCACAAAATTGAAGGCAATCTGCCACAGGCCACTGACCAGAGTAAGTCACATAGCTGGGCTCCAAACCCAAGGTGGGAGGCGGTGAGCTTCATTTCAAGGAGGAAAGGTGGGGAGGACAGGTAAGTGTGTATGTACCCCAGGACTGGAGACATGGCTCCGTGTAGAGCATATGCTTTGGGCTCAGGGCCCAGCTCTACAAACTGTCAGTGGGGAGGGGGGCATGATATTAGACATGGTGACACACTGTAACCTCTAGCACTTAGGGGGCCAAGGCAAGAAGATTATGAGTTCAAGGCCAGTGAGCCTCTGTTGAGAAAAGAAAAAGAGGAGGAGGAGAAAGGAAGAGGAGAAAAAGAAAGGAAAGAACAACAACAAAAAAAACCAAGTAAAAGTAAAGACACGCATGGGCTGGCGAGACTGCTTAGTGGTTAAGGCACTTGCCTGCGAAGCCTAAGGACCCAGGTTCAACTCCCCAATAACCATGTAAGCTGATGCAGAACATGGCACGTGTGTCTGGAGTTCATTTGCAGTGGCTGGAGGCCCTGGCACATCCATTCTCTCTCTATCTGCCTCTCTTTCTGTCTGTCTGTATTTCTCTCTCAAAATAAGTAACTAAATGAAATAAAAAAATACACCCCATCCTATTATATACTTGTATATATATTCTTCCCCCCAAAATAACTTTTACAAGGGATAAGCTTTTACAGTTACAGCTTTTAGTTTCATTTTCTTTTGATTTGACTTGGGTTTTGGCCTAAATAAAAAGGTACTGGTGGGTTCAGCTGGTGAAGTGCTTACCTCTCACACATGAGGACTCAAGTTTCATCCCCCAAACCCAGCACTGGGGAGGTGGAGACAGCAGGCTGGCTATCTAGTATAGCCTAATTGGTGGCTCCAGGCCAATGCGAGACCTCTCTCTCTTTCCCTCTCTTTCTCTCTGTCTTTCCCCCTCTCTCACAGACACAGAACCGATAGTGTTCTTCAAAATCACACTTGACGTTGTCCTGGTCTTCACATGCATAAGCGCACATATGTATACCCCCCTGCACACCCATGTACACATACACATGCATAAATTAAAAGCCAATATAAAGGGGCTTGAGAGATGGCTTAGTGGTTAAGGTGTTTGCCTGCAAAGCCAAAGGACCCAGGTTCAACTTCCCATGACCCACGTAAGCCAGATACACAGGTGGTGCATGCATCTGTAGTTCGTTTGCAGTGGCTAGAGGCCCTGGGGCACCCATTCTCTCTCCGTCTGCCTCTTTATCTCACCCTCTCTCTTTCAAATAAATAAACAGTAAAAATAAAATTCAAAAAAAAAAATCAGTAGAAAGGCACTAGCCATCACTTGCCCTCGGAGTACTGCACTGTGTCTGCCCCATCTCCTCTCCTGTACTTTCCTGGTCTTTTCCAGAATTCTGCATGTCTCTGTGCACACTAGAGGCAGGCTCCCCCTCTGGGCAGTCAGTTTTCCAGGTGAAAACCTTGATGAGTGTAGAGTTATCTTCCTATTGCTGGAACAAAACACCAGACCAAAAGCAGCTTCTGAGAGGAAAGGGTTTACCTTAGCTTACAGTCTTGAGGGAAGGTTTCGCAGTGGCAAGGAAAGTGTGACAGGCTGCAGCAGGACGCTGGGTCACCTCTCCACACCAGCCGGCAGGCAGTGTGAGGGAGCGAGCCCACTGCACCCGCCCCAGCGGCACATCTTCTCTACCAAGGCTCCATTTCCCAAAGGCTCTATGGCTTTTCTCTCCCCCCCCCGCCCTTTTTATTTGTTTTTGTTTCTCGAGATAGGGTCTCGCTCTAGCTCAGGCTGACCTGGAAATCACTCTGTAGTCTCAGGGTGGCCTCGAACTCATGGTGATCCTACCTCTGCCTCCCGAGTGCTGGGAGTAAAGGCGTGTGTCACCATGCCCGGCTTGGTTGTTAGGCTTTTCCAAATTACCACCAGCCGGGACCAATTGTTCAAAAACATGAGCTTAGGGGGACATTTCATTTTAACTACCACAGTGAGCGAGTGGAGCTTTGTCGCCACAAAGAGGAAAACATTTTCTCCCTGGGGTGCACACAGCCCTGTGCCTGGACGCACTCTGGCAAACTGAGTCCAGCTGGGTTTTAACAACGCCCTGGAGAGGCACAGAGGAAAACCGCTCCTGGCTCCACATCAGCCCCCGTCCCTTACTATTCCCACGGGGTGGCAAAAATGGTGCTGCTGAGTGGTCCGTCAGGACCTGGATGGTGGCAGAGTGTGTGGCGTGACCCCAGCAGCCTTGAAGACAGCAGCAAAGATCTAACTCTTCCTCCACTGCCCATACCTGGGCCTAAAGCAAAGTGTTCAGCCAGGCCCTGTTGCCTTTCCGTAGTTAAACGTAAGTGGTTAGAAGTGCGGAATGACTGCTCCGTCACACCGGGAGCCAGCTTCCCCTGCGGGGAGGGAAAGATCTAGGCACCTAGGGAGCTGCGGAAGAGAGGGAGGAAGAGGCCAGGACTGGAAAGCCTCTCTTCTCTCGAGTGGCACTTGTCCTGGAGTCTAAAGGGACAGTAGTTGTCATTGCAGGGTGACGATGTACCAGGCCTCCAGGTGTCACATTTGGCCAGAGCGAGCTCCAGTAACTTAGCTGCCTCATCTCACTGCCTGTCCACAAGGCAGAGCGCCCCGCAGGTCCATGCAGGGATGCAGGCCGAGTGGGCCTCACTGCCCTACACCCGTGTCTCACCTGAGGTGTTCAGCGTTGTGGAGGCCAAGAAGGAAAGAAACTGCACAGCTTTCCTCTCAGTTGTCCCTGGCTGACTTTCTGGTAACATTTTCGGACTCTTTTCAAATGTTCACATTGTAAATTCACAGAATGGTAAACAAGTGAAAACTGCACAGACCAACTAGGGAAAGAATAAAAACAGGTGAATAGAAACACTGTGAAGGGGCTCTGGAGGGGTGGAGGGTTGCCTTGTGGCTCTCAATCTTTGCCACATCTTTAAAAGAAAGGAAAGAAGGCTGGAAAGATGGCTTAGTGGTTAAGCGCTTGCCTGTGAAGCCTAAGGACCCCGGTTCAAGGCTCGATTCCCCAGGACCCACGTTAGCCAGATGCACAAGGGGGCGCACGCGTCTGGAGTTCGTTTGCAGTGGCTGGAGGCCCTGGTGTGCCCATTCTCTGTCTCTGTCTCTGCCTCTTTCTCTCTCTGTCGCTCTCAAATAAATAAATAAAAATTAAAAAAAAAACTTAAAAAAAAGAAAGGAAAGAAAGAAGAAAGAAGAGAGAAAGAAAGAAAGAAGGAAAGAAAGAAAGAAAGAAAGAAAGAAAGAAAGAAAGAAAGAAGGAAAGAAAGAAAGAAGGAAAGAAAGAAAGAAAGAAAGAAAGAAAGAAGGGAAGAAAGAAAGAAAAAGACTGGAGAACTCCCACCATTCTTGCTGGGTTTCCTTGTCCCCAGGCATATTACTAACTCAGTAACCCAGTGACCCCCAACTAATGATAGGGGGGATAGAGAATATGTGGGTTGCAGTGGGGATCAGGGAGTGCACTGTTTCCCTGCCCCCTGACCAAGCATTTGTCCTTGGGTGGTGAAGTTGAGTTTCCACGGGAGGCTGGTCACTTCCTGGGATTCGTACACTTCCAGCCATCCAGTGACTTTCTAATGCGACTGCTCCTGGAGGGATCACCTTTAGGCCCGCCATGGACAGCACCGTGCTGCAGAGAAGGTTGGTTGTCTCCTTTGTGTCTCACCACTCCCGAGTCTCTAGACTCAGTTTTGAGATCTGTGTGAAGACGTAGTGACCTGGTCCATGGAAAGTGCTTTCTCTCCAAACACAGAAATTCTCACCATCCTCGCTTATCAGTGGTCATACCGTGAACCGGCCTCCTTCCCCCGGCCCCCTCCCTCAGGGAGGGAGAAGCCATGCTGTGGCCCTGGCCCTGGTGGAGGGAGTGGTCATGCTGGGCTGGGATTAAAGGCATGCTCCACACCACACCTGGCGACCCCTGCAGTTTTGCAGTGTGAGTGCTTCTGTGCTGGGCACCACGCTGGCCCAGCGTTACTAGGGTGGCCAGAGTTAGATCAGGTCTGCTGAAATCTGGAGAGCACCTCCATCGCACAGCTGCGCCGGGAGCTTGGCTGTCCTGGAGGCAGAGGAGGCAGCGACTTAGTCGACACGGCGACCAGGGCTGTGGAGATGGCTCAGTGGGTAAAGTGCTCGCCAAGCAAGCATGAGGATGGGAGGCCAGGCCATCAGCACCCACATCAGAGCCAGGCCTGGTGGCACATGCCTATAATCCTGGCACTTGGAACATGGAGACTGGATGATCCCTGGGGCTTGCTGGCCAGCTAGTCTAGCCAGATCAGCGAACTCTAGGTCCAGTGAGAGACCCTGTCTTAATAATACGGTGGGAGCCTAAGGAGAAGGTTCAGCAGTTGAAGGTGCTTGTTTGCAATGCCTCCCAGCTCACGGTCTGACTCTCCAGTGCCCATGTAAAGCCAGATGCACAAGGTGGCTTATGTGTCTGGAGTTTATTTGCAGCGCCAGGGCATCCAGCCACTTCAGACAAACTCCAGATGCATGCACCACCTTGTGCATCTGGTTTACATGGGTCCTGGGGAATCAAACCTAGGTCCTTTGGCTTCGTAGGCAAGTGCCTTAACTGCTAAGCCATCTGTCCAGCCCTAAATTACTTTTAATTATTAAATGATTATATATATTTAGGGAAGTACAGAACCAAGGAAAGACACCCACATGGCTAGAGATCCCATGTGGAGGGCCTGGGAAAACTGTGGAGAGAAAAAAAAAAGTTCAAAGAGCTTTTGTCACGTAGGGAGCTGAAGGAGGGGTAAAGAGCCCATGTGGAGAATAAGGGCTAGGGGGGCTCTCCCCTCAGTTTGGACTGGCTGGGCCTGGGTCTGGTCTGAGCTGAGGGGAAACTCACCAGTAACTGGAAGTTTAGGAGAAGTCAGGCAGCTCAGAGCACTTTTAATTTATTTTATTTTTATTTTATTTACTTATTTATTTGACAGAGAAAGAGGGAGGGGGGAGAGAGAGAGAATGGGTGTGCCAGGGCTTTCAGGCACTGCAAATAAACTCCAGACGCATGCGCCCCCTTGCACATCTGGTTTACGTGGGTCCTGGGGAATAGAACCTGGGTCCTTTGGCATTGCAGGCAAACGCTTTAACCGCTAAGCCATCTCTCCAGCCCACTTTAAATTTTTTTAAAAGGTGCAGAGAGATTGAAGAAAATACCTAATATTGACCTGCAGCCTCCATGTGCACATACAAACACAAACACACACACACACACACACACACACACACACACACCTACAACCACCAGAGCCAGCCCACAAGAGTTTAGAATTTACTGCTTTTACAATTAGACTCCAACAGCTGACACTGTCAGAGAAAAACTGTAGTCCCAAGTGTGGATGCTCCTCACATTTATGGTGGGGCTGGGGTGGGGGTCGGTGGTTCACCGTGCCATATGTGCCTGCTCATGAGATCCTCACAACACACTTCCTGGGCGGGGACTATTATTATCTTTGGGGTCCACAGGGAGGAAAAGTAGATGTGACAGCAGAGTGCTGTGTTCACAGAGCCCTTAACACACTAATATATATATTGGTTTTTCGAGGTAGGGCCTCACTCTAGCCCAGGCTGACCTGGAATTCACTATGTAGTCTCAGGATGGCCTCGAACTCACAGTGATCCTCCTACCTCTGCCTCCTGAGTGTTGGGATTAAAGGCATGTGCCACCTTGCCCGGCTGAAAATGTATATATTTTTATCTGAAAGAGAGAGAGGAAGAGGCAGATGCAGAGAGAGAATGGGTGCACCAGGGCCTCCAGCCGCAAATGAACTCCAGATGCATGTGCCACTTTGTGCATCTGGCTTATGTGGGTCCTGGGGAATGGAATTTTGGTCCTTAGGCTTTGCAGGCAAGCGCCTTAACTGCTAAGCCATCTCTCCAGACCCAACAAACTGTATTTATATCACTGTTTCAGTGAAGGTCAGTGACTCTCAGCAATCCATGTATGCAGTGTGACCAACCAGGCCCAAATCACATCAGGTTATGTCACTAGCAACCCCCAGCCTCTAGCCAGGAAGCTGAGAGTAATGTCACCCAGGGATGAAGGATCAGGAGACCACAAGGACAATGCACTCTAGCTAGCCATGTTCCATCACTTCTCTGAGCCCCAGTCCCCTCACCCGTAGGAGGTGAGGTGCCCAGGGAACATTGTAAGAGCAGCTGAGGATAATCTGCAGAAGGTATCCTGGGTTTAATAGTGTCCCCAAGCCCTTTATTCATGGCCACTGGGACTTTACTTGGAAATGGGGTTGTTGCAAGATGTAATGGCATCAGAGGGAATTGTGCTGAACTAAAGTGCACCATCAATCCAACAAGACGGCTGTCTATCAGGAGAACGGAGTGGGAACTCAGGCACACATGTGGCCACAGAGGCACAGACTAGAGTGATGGGTCTCCTCCTAGCCAAGGGCACGGAGGACTCCCAGCAGCACCAGGAGACAGAAGAGAGACTGGACTCGGCCTCCAGAACCCAGCGCACTCATTTCTGGTATGTCAGCCTCCCGGTAAAAGTGGGAACTCACAGTAGCCATTATGAGTACTCAGACCGAGCGAGGACCAGGCTGTGGCGAGGTGGTAGAGTTGCTTAGCTCACATATGTGAGGCCCTGGATGCCAGCCCCTGGCACTGCAAAACCAACCACAAAAACAAGCAGAAAGATCATAAACCAAATGTGTGGAGAGCTTGGCTTGGGGAGCAAGAAACAGGGAGAGAGTGCTGGGGTGTCTTTGAAGGTGACATGTGAGGACCGGCAGAGGAGAGGGGAGCCCAGGGCTCCTCTCCAGATCCCGGGCTGGCTGAGGGTCCTGGCCTCCCCTGGGGTCACTTCCCATTCTACCATTCGCTGCTGTGTCTGCAGCCCCTCAGACATCATCCACACAGGGATTCCCAGCAGGAACCACTTTCCTGGACCCTGGAAGGTGGAGTGTGTGGTGGTGTGGCCGGAGGCGGAGGGGAGATGACCCTGCTGCCCGCTGCCCCTCCCCATGGCCTGCCAGCACCCGGTCCAGAGACCAGGGAACGGAGTACTTCCGCTCTGCCCGCCCCCTGCAGGGGCCTAGGCTGCCGAATGCAGGGCGAAGATGCTCACGTTAGTGGAAGCCAGGTTTGTGCCTGAGGCGGATGGAATTCTAACGCACCCCGGAGCAGAGAGACAGAAATTGCCTTTTAGACGGCTGCCACCAGCAATACCCAGCAGGCAGGTTCTGCAGGGCAGTTTAACCTCCGTGACCTCACCGCTCGGCGGCAGAGGGCGGCTGGCGCTCTCCCCGCCCCTACCCCCACACGCGCTCACACTCAGCTACGCGGCCACATCTGCGACTCCATACTCTACTCTTCTCAACGGTTTTACCTCAGAGGGAGCACCGCAGACTGGTGCTCACTATCTTCGTGTACCCGAGAGTCCACACACACACACGTGAGCATGCACATGCATGCACACACGTGCAGACTTTCACTGCATCATTGGAAGGTGAAACTTACAGGGGTGAGAATCTAAGAATTTCATGCTAATCAGAGAAACACCGGATGTACACTTGGAGCTCAGCAAATAATTAATAGTAATGAAAATTGACATTGTAAAAATTGAAGTGAGAGGGCCAATAGAAAGGAATTGGTCTGGTTGTCAAACCACAGGCCTAAAGGGAAGCAAACTGCTTTGAGAATCTTTTAATTAATTTCAGAGTTTCTCTGTTTCTCCCCTGACAGTCGGGACCAGGGTGCTCTGCAGAGAGGCGGGGGATGAGCAGCAGTTAGGGAACCATCCCATCCAGGGCCTCGGGAATCCTAGGCGCTGGCCAGGGAAGCTTAAGGTGGGGGTGAAGCAGTCCAAAGAGGGGTTCATTTTGTAAATGTACTTTTACTACCCATGAATAAACCAAGAGGGCTACCTCATTCATAGCTAAAATAAAAATGGGTCTCCAGCGCCTGACCAAGTTCAGCCACTGCGCTGGCATTAACTTGTATTCTAACAAGATTAAAATATATTTGTCCTGGGGATTAGCATACTTAGTGGCCTTCTGCCTTTTCAGCAGTGGCAGGGCACTTTGATCTGCCTTGCGTGGCAAGAGCGCGGCTTGGGCCCAGCTCTCCGACTGCCGAGTGTGAAATCAGCCTGATGTCATCCCCATTCTTCATCTTTTACATCTTTCACCAGTTTAATTATATTTCCGCCACAAAGCTCCAGCGCCTCATTGCATATTCAAGTTCGACTAGGAAGCATTTCTTTAAAAAGTGAGAATGGAGCACCCTGTGGGGGGAAGGGAGGGTGCTGAGTGGGGGGGGACCACAAATCTTCACCAGCCAAAAGCAACGGGGAGGGAGGCACTTTCTCCAGCTCTGACGGTCGGACGTTCTTACCTGTGTGGAAGTGTGAATCCAACTTCCTCCATCCCAGGAGGCCATGGCAGGCCTGGATGTTAGCACCCGGGCTCCCTGGCCTGGGACTCCTGCGGGTTGCCATTACACTCTTCCTGGGACGTGCTGGTCTTGTTTCCACAGAGTTCTTCCATCTCTGCTCTCGCTCTCTCTCTCTCTCTCTCTCTTCATGCCACAGGCCTCTGCCAGCCCCCTGCTCTGAGGAACTGCACACTCATATTCAGCAAAGATGAGTTTTAGGCTGAGTAGTGTTTGATCACCTTACAAGAATCAGATCACACACACACACCCTGATATTCTGCCACTCTTACACATTTCCTCAGAACTGCTTGAAAAGACTGGCTAGTCATAGGAACAGTCCTAAGTGGCCTCAGTGCTACAGTTTCCTGCTGCCCACATAGCTTGAGGGTGGTGACTCAGGGAGGGAAACGAGCAAGGGGGGAAGAAGAATGATGCAGGAGAGTGCCAGTCAGGCCTGGACCTGTATGTAGGTTTTGGTAGCCACTCTACAAGCACACTGCTTGTAGACCCACTTGGGACCTGTGGGCATGGCTGGGCTTTGACCTTCACCCCATGCTGAGGGTGTCAGACTTCACTCACACCTCACTGGGGAACCCGCATTCTCCCAGGCTCACCAGCAAATCCAGGAAAAGAAATGGGCGTCTTTGCCATTTGAGATCAGGTCAGCTCTTCTCAGATGGCCCTTTGTCTGAGACTTCCCAGACAGCATTTCCCGGTTGCTCAGTGGGCTGCTCATAGGTGACCACTGCTCACTATTGGTCACTTGAGGCTTGCTGAGAGGTCCTGAACAAGGTGCAAGTTTGTGGTTGTTTTTATTTTGAATCATTACTCCTGTTAAAATCGAAGGTTAGCGACACATTGCTTCTTAAATTGAATGATATAATTATAAAATTATCTCCACATAATTAACTCAGGATTATGTTCCATTCTAGTTAGCATGTAATCGAAGCCTGTTATGCTTTTAGCTATAGGAACAGCAATTAATTGAAAAGGGTGACTTAGACCCTCTGCTATTTAGACAAAATAGCTCATCATGCCACGAGGACGCCCATTCATTCTTGGAGGAAGGGCCACACAGTGAGGTGGCTTGATGTGAGGGGTGTGTACAAGGGTGATAGTGACCTTCATTTGCATGGCTGGTTTGGGACCTGGGGACGGGAAGTCATTCTTCCTGGGCTTGGAAAGAGGTTGGCCTCATGATGACAGCCACAAATCTCTGTGCAAGGTAGCAGTTGTCCTTTGGACGCGGGGCAGGGTGTGTGCAGTTACTGAGCTTCTACAGAAACCTAAGGCATAGCTGTAATCCCAGCACATGGGAGGTGGAGACAGGAGGATCAGAAGTTCAAGGCCATCCACAGATACACAGAAAGTTCAAGGCCAGCCTGGGCTACATGAGACCCTGTCTCAGAAAACAAAAACAACAACCTCCAAATCAAATACAATATGGCAGGCATGGTGGCATACACCTTTAATTCCAGCACTACTGAGGTAAAAGGATCACAATGAGTTCAAGGCCAGCCTGGGCTACAAGAGTAAGTTCCAAGTCATCCTCGACTAGAGTGAGACCCTGCTTCAACCCCCTCCATAAAGGAGACCCAAGGCAGAATGTGTTGTCTATTCTGAGGTCAAGAACAATGTGTGGGGTTCCTGAGGTGGAGTTGGGGGCTTGCTCACTGGTTAGAAGTGCTTACTATGTGATGAAGGACCTGGGCTTCAATTCTCAGCACACAAAACAGAACAAAACCTGGAATGGGGGGGTGAGCTCTGTTGGTACAGTGTTTGCGTAGCATGGACAAAGCCCTGGGCTTGATTTCCCAGCACTGTATAAATCCAGCACTTGGAGGTGCAGGCAAAGGAAGCTCAAACATCCGTGGCCATCCTCATCTACATAGTAAGTTCCAGGCTAACCTGGGGTACATGAGGCTGACTCAAAAAATAACAAGCAGACAAAACCTGGAAGGGGGATGTGCTCATGTTGACACTGCAAAATCAAAGTGCACACGTAGCAGTTTCATGAAGAGTGGAGAGCAATACTTCTGGAAAGTGCTAGAAAGTCCTGAGCGTCTGCCTGAATTTCCACGTTCCCTTACCTCTTGTCACTGTCTTGCAAAAACAAAGTGCACAAGTAGCAATTTCATGAAGAGTGGAGGGGCAGCATTTCTGGAAAGTGCTAGAAAGTCCTGAGTGCCTGCCTGCATTTCCACCTTCCCTTACCTCCTATCACTGTCCTGCTTTCTGTGCCTGGGTGGATTCTTTTCTTTTTAAAATCTCTCTCCTCTCCCTCCTCCTGCTATGTAGACCAGGCTGGTCTTGAACTTGTGGTGTTCCTCCGGGTACACATAGTTTTCACACCCACTCCCTTTGCTTAAACAACTGCACAGATGCAAGCAAGGCCTGAGTGTCCCAGTGCAGTGAGTGCAGTGCAGTGCAGTGCAGCTCAGCGGGGGGGGAGCCAGCCCATGGGCTACAGTGTGGGGGCAGGAAGCCAGTATGCAAGGTGTGGATGCCCCAGGCATGCTGGCGATCTGGAAGCCAACCCACAGGCTACCTGTGGAGGAGGGTCTCCAGGAAGCCTCCCACTAGCCCAGCCTATTCAGCACCAGGCCTTTGTGCTCATTAGCTCACAAAAAGCCCTTGCAGGAAACCCATTAGGTAGATGTTCTTTCTGTGTGAGAAAGAATGGCTCTGCTCCCAGGGAGTCCATAACACACTGGCTGGGAAAATGAGCAGCGGGGCCGAGATTTGCACACAGGGCTATCTGTTGTTAAAGCTCTGTACTTGGGGCTGGGCATGTCGCTCAATGGCAGAGCACATGTTTAGTGTGTGCAAAGCCCTAGGTTTGATCCCTGATGTAAAAAAAGAAAAGAAAAGAAAAGAAAAGAAAGAAAAATAAAACACAATGAAACAAACAAAACTGGTTTTCACAGAGGAACCCTTTCAGTGCTAAGGGACATGTGGAAGTGTTTGCATGGAGAACACGGAATCAAATGGTCCTGGAGCCGCTGTGTGAGATGTGTGAGACAGCTTCCGGTCAGCAAGGAGCCCAGCTCAGCCTTGTTTGCTTTGCGGGCTCCAGCGTTTGCACAAATAAACAGATGTCAGAAAATGAGCATACCCTGGGACGTTCCCAATCTTCACCTGGAGGTTTTAGCGTGGACGGCACCGGGAGATTGTACTGTCGTGGAAATGGGGTGTCCTGGAACCTGTCTGGAGACAGTGGCTTGTAGAAGGTCCTCACAGTGGTCAGGTCACAGAGACAGAAGGTAGGAGCGTGGCTGCCAGGATCAGGGGTTGGGAGGCAGAGGTGGGTAGGAAGGAGGAACTAGTGTGTGATGTTTTCCCTTTGGCCAGATGAGGGGTTCTGCAGGCGGCTGGTGGGGAGGGCTGCATGGCCTCACTGGTGTATTTAATACCACAAACATGGGTGCTGGAACATGGGTTAGATAGTAAATTTTGTCACGTGCGTTTTACCATAATAAACAGCAGGGCTTGGGAGATTAATCAGTGGTTAAAGGTGCTTGCTTGCAAAGCCTTCCAGACAGGGCTCAATTTCCCAGTACCCATGTAAAGCAAGACACACAAAGTGAGACATGTGTCTGAAATTCGTTTGTAGCAAGAGGCCATTGCATACCCATTCTCCTCTCTCTCTCTCTCTCTCTCTCTCTCTCTCTCCTGGTGTGTGTGTGTGTGTGTGTGTGTGTGTGTGTGTGTGTGTGTGTGTGTAGCTCATAAATAAATAAAAATAATAATTTTTAATTAGGGGCAGATGGGTGTGGTAACAAATACTTATTATCCTAGCATTTACGGGGCTGAGGATCACTGTGAGTTCAAGGCCAGCTTGGGGCTACAGAGTGAGTTCTAGGTCAGCCTGGGCTACAGCGAGATCCTGCTTCAAAAACAACGGGGAAGGAGGCTGTAGTAGCTGTGGCATCCTTGGCAGGGGCAGAATCCCGCCATTTGTTTTAGAGAATCGTCGGGTCCCAGAATTCCAAGCAGCGCTGTGGTTCTGAGTGGGGAGTAACGCTGCCCCCAAACCACTAAACAAAGTTTTGGCCTGAAGGGGGAGGGCAAAGGCGTTGCTCGGGGCCCACGAGGGACGTCCTGGCGACGGGGCAGGGAGGCGGCCGGTCGCCCCGGGAGCGGCGCTGCAGCTGGAGCCTGTGATTAACCATCCAAGAAGGGAAGAAAAGAGAAAGGGAGAAAGGGAAGTTAGTGGAGGGGGTATTGGTTGGGGCAAGGAGGAGGGCAAGCCAGGATGACAGAGCCTGACAGTTCCCTTCCAGACAAAGGACTTGGCGGGAGGCGAGAACCCCGAGTGCGCCCCGCTGAAAGGAGCGCGGCGGCCCCTTCTGCAGGCCGCGCGCCCGGGCCGCGCCGCCAACTTTCAGGCCTCGACAGATGGGTCAGCGGCGGCCCGGCCGGTTTCCTCCAGACGGTCGGTGGAAACCGGGATCCTCTCCACCCCGGCCCCACGGAGGAGAGGAGCCGAGGCCGGCGCGGGCCCTTCCCGCCCGCGCTGCTCGCCCAGCCCCTCGGGGAGGAGAAGGGGCGCGGGGCGGCGGCGGGAGGACCGGGCTCTCCGGGACGCGTTCCAGGCCCAGGGGGTGGAAAGGCGGCCCGGCCCGGAGGCAGGCCTCCACCGCCCTTTGTTCCAGCTCCGGGCCCTGGTGGGGGGCGGGACGGCCGCTGGGGCGGGTCTGGACTCGGGGACCCGAAGTTCCCCCTTCCCAGAAATCCTCCCGGGCGTCCCTCGGGCCATCGGGAGGCCCCCGGCGCCCCGGGACAGCCCTACCCGGCTCCCGGAGGAGTGACTCAGGCCTGGCGCGGGACTAGGCCGGGTCCTCAGCTGGTCCCCGCGACCATGCAGCACTTCTTGGGGAAACCGAGCCCACCCCTCCCACCCCGCCAAGTCCACCCGAGGGGTCTGGGCCTTGGCTGAAGAGCTGGCACGAGACCAGTGCCAACAACAACAATAATAATGCCACCACCGACGACTCCCTTGCCTGCGAGGGCCAAGGGCGCGGGCTAACCACGCTTGATTACATCACATAATTACGACCCACTTTAATGAATATTATTACATTTCAGGCAATTTCAAGAACGGCCTTTTCTTTTCCATGGGCCGACAGCGTTAAGCGTAAAGAGGCATTTGCGTTTATTAATAAAAACAGGAACGGTCTGCTCGGGCTTCGCGCCGCGCCGCGCAGCAGCAGCAGCGGCAGCGCTTGGCTCCGTCTGGAGCCGGGCCTGCCAGCCTCGGGATCCCAGGGACCCCGCGCCGTTCCGTCCGCGGCCCTCTCGGAATCCTCGGAGTGGGACCCCCTTCCCCTCTCTACTTCCAGGCCTCGAGGGGGCCCAGGCCTGTGCTGGGATGGCACAGATGCGAGGAAAGGGGTCTCCGCCGCGAGGTCCCGCGTGGGGCTCTAGTGTGTGCATGGAGGGCTTGGGTGGGGACGTCGGTCTCCCGCGGGCGATCCGTGCCCGCAGGGCTCGCGCGGTGGTCCTGTGCCGCAGCGCGAGGCGGTTCCCCGTGGCTTGCTGCAGTTTTCGGTGGAGCCGGGTCCTCCCGCAGGCTTTTGGGGGGCTGCGAAGGCGAGGAGAAACCGCAAGGTCTGCTATTAAACCAGCAGGAGAAGGAATGACTTTTAGCAGAGGCCAAGCGCACAAAACTGCCTTCCAGCTCCGCAGTAGCGCGAACGTTTGCATAGCGTCTGGGTACTTGTGCGGGTACAGCAGGTACCATGCCAAGCAGCCCTAAGAGCCCATCGATTTGTCCTTTCCACTCAAGGAAAGTCTCAAAGCGCTGTAACGCAACCGGGGATCACCCACGTTTCCTTCCTACCTCTTTGGAGAAAGTTCCCGAGCGGGTCCACACTGGGCGACCACTGGGCCGAGCTGACCCTCGGGTCCTGACTCCAGCCTGGGGGTCAGACCCTCCTGATTTTCCTTCTGTTGCCAGAGGAGGGTCAGGGGGCACAGAAAGGGCATCTGACACCAGGAAGCAGGGCTGGGAGCTGGCTGTGGATGAGTACCCTCAGCTGCAGGACGCAGCCGGTCCCCCAGAGTGGGAATCCCAGGTTTTGATCTATTTTCTGCCAGGTGAACTCAGCTCTGCCTGGGGCCCTTGGCGGTTAAGTTGCAAGAAGCAAGGACTCTCTTTGTAAATTGGCATTTACCGAACTTCTGCTGGTTCCCATCTACCCAGCACAGTAGCAGGACTGCGGGATCCTGTGTGCCTGCACTCCAGGTACCTAGCATTGGCAGAGGCCCTGGCAGAACCCAGAACCTGGAGGACCTCAGGAAGGGGTGTTGCCATCCCAGGTGAGTCAGAGGCTGGCGCACCAGGTGGTCTTTGTTAGTTACTAGTTCTGGTTACAGGTTTTTGAAGAAGAAGAAAAAAAAAAAAAAACAACTAACAGACCTAGGAGCAAGATGTGAATCTTAAGCACTCCAAATCTAAAAGCTCCTCCAATTCAGTGCCCTGTCAGAAAACAAGCAAACCAACCAACACCATGCCACCACAATGCTGGCTGGCATCTGCTTGACCGCCTCTGAGGACTGGGAACTCATTACCTCACCAGAGTTCTGATCTGAAAACCAATTTTTAAAAAAGATTAATAACATTGCTGTATTATCTTTTTATTAAGCTGGCATGGAGGCTTGTAAGAAGTAATGGAAGTTGAGCCACTATTTTATTTTATTTTTTTTGAAACCAAGTCCTGAGGTGTGTAGAAGTTGGGGTCTTGGGGAGTGAGCAACATCATCGTTACTCCTGGAGTATTCCTGGGGTCTGCATGGTGGGCCTGGGCTCTCTTTATAGGTGCAGGAGCTTGGGAAGGTCCTGGGTTTTCCTGGGAAGCTCAGTGGCCAACACGACAGGTTGAACATGAGAATCCTACTGGGCTGCCCTGGCAGAGTTTCTCTTACTGGAGAGTTTGGAGCTCCTGGCTTCACAGGCTGTGGACCACCCACCCTCAGATCTAGATGTCTCCCTTCTACGGAATCCTGTGGGGAAGATGCAAGCCTTTGTTTTAGGGAGAAAAAAATATGTAAAACAAACATGGCATTCAGGGGGTCAGTCCCTTGCTCAGACTAAAATTCCTCCACCCATGTAAACAGAGTTGTGGAGCTGTGGGTATACTTATGGAGGACCTGTTGGGTTTCACAGGAGTGAGAAACTTGAGGCGCTGGGATAGTAGAATGTCACCCTTCCTTCCGGTAACAAAATGGGAGCATAAGTCACTGTGCTTGTTCTGTTTATTTGTGAGATATTCACAGCTTGCTGTTTTAAAGACACAATGCACCCTTGTTTTAAGAGTGGGTGCTGCACCACTCAGGGCCTGGGTGCCTGCATCCTGGCAAGGTCACACAGGGCAGAAATGCACGTGCAAAAGGTAGTTATTTCACCTTGGACCACCAGCATTTTATAATAAAGAAGTGTTTCTTTTTATTTAATGTAGCTTTCAAGAATTTAAACACACAAAAATGCAGGGGATGGTCACAATTTTGATAGCCACAGTTGTATAGAAACATTCATTCATTTCTCAAGATTATAAATATTTGATAATGAAACTGTAAAATGCACATTTTATAAACTAAAAATAAAAACAAATTTGCTTCCTGCTAAAAAGGCATGTCATTTCCTCCAGTTTCCTAAGCAGCAGAAGGTTATTCACAGAATTTTAAATTACAACTTTTTGTCTTTATAGTTTCCTTTTCGAAAAGGTCTGCACTGCTATGTACAAAGTGAAACTAGCATCGCAGTAAAATAAAGAGGTTTAAGGCAAAGAGAGAAGTCCACCTTCAGTCCTCAGAGAGGCAGCCTGACTCCCAGCCCGGCCATGGGCACGCTCCTGGGCCTCCGTGCTGGCCCCAGGTGGACATTTGGACACCTTTTCGCATACACTAAACAGAAGACAGTGTGGAGTTATATATAGAGATAATGTGTTTGTTTATATATATATATATAAGTACTTGGTGGGGAATATATTGAATATATTTAATTTACACTGTACCACACCTTCAAAAAATAAAATGCATATTTTCTTAAAAAAAACAAAAGACAAAAAGTGATAAGAAATGATTATTTACACACTCCCTTCCTCTAGGTCCAGGAGGGTTCTGAGTTCCTCAAAAGTCACTCGCCACAGATTCCAGAACTGCGGCCTCACACAGGCCTGGATATGCGTGCACATGCATACACGAATATGTACACACACGTGGAGTTGCCTTGGAAGAACTCCTCTGTAGCAAAACGACCACTCAAAAAAAAAATGAAAAAGAAAAAAGGGGGTGGGGAAGAAAAAGGAAAGGAAGGTTTTGCCAACTCGCTCTGCTTGTTCATTGGCGCCAACCTTGGAGGGCTTCTGGATAGGGGCTGACACCAAAGGAGGGGTCGCCCCAGTGCTGGGGGACTTCGGCCTACACACCCAGGCCCTCAGAGCCGCCGGCGGAGCCCAAGACCCGGTAGAGTTGGTGCTGGCCCAAGGCGGGAAGAGGGACAGACACACAGACGCAGACAGAGTAGCACGGAGGGCAGGCCTCGGAGGGGAGACACAGCAGGAGGTGAGGGATCCTGAGGGGAGGGTCCGCTTCTGGGGGCCATCCCCAGGCCTCGGCCTGCAAGTTCTCTCTCCCCACCAGGATCCCTTTTGGCTCCAGGCAGGCCCCAGAGCCTAGAGCTCCCTGCCAGGCTCGGGGTTCCAGATTAGGGGCCTCCCCTGTGATCAGCAAGCCAACACAAACAAACGGCAGAACTCATAGACCAAACAGGAGCTATTTATCTGTTAGGTTCACAGTCGTGTGGAATGCAGCAATAAAAATCTTTGGACTTCAGCAAGTTGTTTAAATTTTTTTTCTTTTGAAATAATAGTAAAAAAAAAAAGTGTCCGATGTCCCATAATGGAGCTTAGGAGATTAAAAAACGATGAAACCCTAAGCAGCCCCCTTTGCAAAAAACAGAAAGAAAAACATAAAATTAGCATAACCTCTTAAACACAAAAAAACTCAAAAAATAGTTTATACTCAGATATTTTGGATTTACACCACCTGTAAATTATATATACATAGAATATTGCAGAACCATAGCTAATACACGATATTTTTTCACTAATAATGCTGGTATAATCTTTATACACTGGCCCTTGATTCGCGGTTTTAAATTATTGCATTGTTTGGCGAGGCCCGAGGCCCGCCGGCCCGCCCGCCCTACTCGCTGTCCGACTTGCCCTCCTTGGCGGCGGTGGAGTGGTTGTATAGGCCCTGCGCCATCAGGTGCACAGCCAGGGTGTTCTTGTTGCCCGTGGCCTTCTTGATCTTGGCGCGCTTGTTCTGAAACCAGATCTTGATCTGGGACTCGTTGAGGCTGAGCTCCTGGGCCAGGCTCTGGCGCCGCTGCTCCGTCAGGTACCTGTTGGTCTGGAACTCGGCCTTGAGCCGCTGCAGCTGCTCGGCAGTGAAGGCCGTGCGCGGCCGCTTGTCCTCCTTGTTGGCGTTCTTCTTCTTTGGTTTGCGAGACCTGGGACCTGAGTGGGTGTGGGGGGGGCAGAGGTTAGTGGAGTCTAAGCTCTGCCTCCATGCAGCCGGGGGAAAATGACTGGCCCAAGGCCACACAAGACTGACCGGCCGGGGAGGGGCGATGGGCTGGACTTAGTACTGGGCATGCGCCCACTGACCAGCGGTGTGTTGGGAAGCGTGGATGCCGGGTGGAAATGAAGTGGACAGGCAGGTTTAGCAGAAGGGCCCAACACAAACCAGAGAATCTACATGAAAGTAAGCTACACGAAAGAAAAGCCCAAGCCAAAACTTTCTGGGCTGGTCTTTTGGTTTTTGTTTGCTTAATTTTCCCTTTCCCCTTTCTGAGGCTTTGTCCTGGATTAACGGGTCTGGAAGGCACTGGGGGAAAGGTGAGGGAGTAAAAGCAGAGGAGGGGGCTGGGTAGTCCCAGAGGCAGGAGGAGGAGGAAAGCTACCCCCAGACCCATTCTCCCACCAAGGACTGCAGAGCTGGAACAGAGGTGGCTGGTCCCCTCCTGACTCCCGCCAAGGGCAGGGTGAGCTCAAGTTCATTGTTTCCCTGAAGGGCGTGAGGGAACACTGCATCTTTTATCGAGCTCATTCGCTAAATCTCTCCAGTCCCTCTGTGGAGGAGAGGGCCTGCAGGGGTAGGGACGCCAGTGGCCTGTCCCTCTCATCACCCCTCCCCCCAAGCCTGATGCTGCCTCACCGGAAGCAGGCTGCCCAGCTGACCTTGAGCAGGTACAGCACATAACCATGCCAACAACTTCCCCTGGAGGAGGGGCTCCACTTCTGGCCCTCCTCCCTTCTCCCCGTGGAGTGGCAGCCACTTGCAGCAAGGGCGGCTTCGGGGTCCCAGGACCTGGCCATCCAGCAAAAGGGGCAGAAAGAGCGGAGCCCTGCAACAGGGGTGGCTCTGGGTGTCAGGAGGTTCACAGGTTGCAGGAAAGGCCTGCAGAGCCACTGATGGAAAGTGGTGACCTTTCCCTTCGGGTCTATACATGAGGCCCACGAATTGTCTCTGGAGGCACCAGGCCACCGCCCAGACCAAGGCTCCTTCCGCTAGAAGCGGAAAGACTACAGAGGGCCAGACTCCCCCCATCCTCCTCCGAGGCTGTAGGAAATGGGATGGGGGGTGAGGGAGATGGCCTAGCTATATGCAACTCGGCTGGGGCTGATAGGGTTTCGCAGTCTTGCGACAAGCGTGCAGCTCTTGAGTCCCAGGGTCGGTGTGCAGAGCTGATGCCTCCACCAGGAGGCAAACCCAGAAAGGGTCTATGGGCACAAGAGGGGGCGCCAAGGACTGCATCCCCATCTTTTAGTTGCACCACTCCCCCCCCACAGTCACACCCACGCGCCACGCGCACCCCAGCACACATGATCGCTTCCTCCCGTCCAAACGGAGGGCGAAGGGCGCGGGCTGCGCGCCGATGGGCCTGGCTGTCGCCGAGAGAACGGGGCTTCCGAGGCGCCGGAGACTGGGCCGAGCCCGCAGGAGAGGGGCCCGCGCTGCCGGACCTGACCCGGCCTCCCGCTCCTAGAACAGGGTCTCCGGCTCCGCTTCCTTCCCAGAAAAGCTCACGCTGTCCCCCAAACTCCGCTGGTTCTGGGGCCTCTGTTCTAGCCTACACAGACCAACCTCAAAAGACACTATTTCGGGGAAAGAAAAAAAAATTCTCCTTGAAAAAACATTCTTAAGTTCCCCTTTCTGTGAATTCTCTTTCAAAAGGCAAGCGCGTAAGCATCTCGGGGACAGAACCAAACCTTGGTACGAATCCTCTCCCCATCCCTTCTTTCCGAAAAGCTCAGTCAAGAAGTGTTATTTACAGGGAGAAGTTTTCCTAAGCCCGGGAAGGCCGGCGAGGCGGGCCACGCTGCAGGGTCCGCGGGCCGCCAAGCCCGACGCGGCCGGGCTCGCGCGCAGCCGCCGCACAAAGCCGGTCCAGGCTCCCGGCCGGCTGGCTTTGTGAGCCTGTATGTTAATTAAATATTAACAAAGGAGGGAGGCGAGAACAATGGAGCAAATTTCAGGTCTAGCTGGAAAAATTGGGATTTCATTAGCAACATACTCGTTGTTACAGGAAGGCAGTGGAGGGGTGACTGAGTCTTGTAATGATCCGGGTAAAAGATCCCCCGCAAAACAGCTTGAAGGTTAGGGGGTGAGGAGGGCCTCACCAGCTCGGGGACAAGTGAAGCCCACTTCTAATGGCGCTGCCCAACTACAAACCCGCATCTAATGCAGCTGATGGTTTCTCCCGCGTTTTAAAATCACAAATCAATAATTTTAGAAATGCTCAGGACCTCTAACGCTCCGCCTGGAAGCTGCCTCCTCCTCACGGCACAGAGCCCCAGAAAGCCCTGGCAGGTCCTTTCTATCACTGGCGACGGCCTGAGCTGGGCTAGCTGTGGGCTTTCTCCGAGCGGGAGGTGCTGAACTCCTTCCTCCAACATGGTTGACCAAATAAAGTGACAAAGGAGCAGGGTGTCTCTGTTCTCAGGCCATCCCTGTCGTCTTTCCCCTCCTCCCCCAGCGGTCAGCCTGCACCCAGAAGTGGAGAAAGGAACGGCCAGCTTCCCCACTACCCGTACTACAAACGGTACCCAGGTCGGAGCGGGGGAGTCTGGGCCGGGGGCGGCGGAGAGAGCCTGCCTCTGGACTTTGAAAGTTGGGGTGAGGGTTGAGCAAGGGCCCTTCCAACCACCCCTGATCTCACCAAATAGATTCCAATCAGGAGGGCTCTAGGGGCAGCGAGATGCCCCAGAATGGGAATGGAAGGGAGACATAAAGAGGGACAGGGGACCCTTGCTTTGCTGCTGTCCTACGGGAGTGCGTGCCCCTTGATCCAATCCCTCCCCGGACTGCCTGGCCACTGTTCAGGTCAGTGTCCGGAAACGGCGTCCCTTTGGGCGAGAGCTGTAAGGACCGGGAGAGGTGACGGCTTTCCTCTAGGTAGGTTCCCTGGCGAGAGCCGTTCCCAGCCCCGCGGACCTGCCCTATAGCGGACTCGGGACTCCGGGTTCCACCAGCTCACCTGAAGAAGGCCGGTCCGAGTAGCGCGTGCAGTAGACCCAAGCCGGCCAGAGCATGGGCTGCGCTCCCAGGGTGGCGCTGGCCTGTGAGCTGTCCGAGTCCGAGCTCACAGACAGGTCCCCGCCGCCCAAGCCGCGGGCCTTGAGCGTCCCATCCAGGGGGGCTCCCGGGTCGCCGCCTTTCTTAGCACCGCCGTGCAGCGACAGCGTCTTGGAGCCGCCTTCTCCGTCGCCCGGGGACTCGCCGCCTGCGGCGGGCAGCGGTCCTCCCGCGCCGGGCGCGCACGGCGGATTCTGCCGGGACTCCCTGGCGCCCGAGCCCAGGAGCTGCTCGACTCCGCCGGCGCCGCCGACTCGCTCGGCACCGCTCGCGCCGCCTTCGCCGCCTCTGCCTCCAACCGCGCCAGCGCAGCACGTCCCCGAGTCCTTCCGGCGGCCGAACTCGGGCCGCAGGATGTTGTCGATGAAGAAGTTGGTGATGCGGTGAGGGTGCTGGTGGTTGCCTGGCGCCTGCAGGACCGCGGGCAGCATCAGAGCCCGCCGGCGGCCCGTGTCCGAGTCGCCCGGGCTGCTGCCGCCGCCGCCCGAGCCGCCGCCCGGGCTGGATTCCGGCTGCCGCTGCGCCTCCGCTGCCGCCGCTGCCCCGTCGCTGGGCTTGGAGTCATTCTCCTCCATGCTTCACAGCAAATCCCAAATCGCCTCTCCGGGATCCCCCCTCCAAAGCCGCCTTCGGAGGCGCACCCGGGGACCCCCGCGCCCCCACCCGGCCGACTGTTCCGAGGGCGCGCGCGGCGGCCAGGGCTGAAGTCCTGCAAAGTCGTCCTGCGCGCTCGGAGCGGAGCCACGTTCCAATCCACGAATTGGGTTAGGGGGAAAAAACAAAAATCACTAGAGTCTCCCGGCCGGTCAGGACGCCGCGAGATTCAAAAGAGGCCGGTCCTCGTCTTGGCGGCGCACCGGGCTCTAGACCGTCGCGGAGGTCCAGCGGGGACCTGGGGCGCCTCCGGGGCTGCGCGCTCCTCCCGGGGTCCCGCAGCCTCCGGCTCGGGCTCCGGCGCCGCCGCCTCGGCCGCCCGCGGCTGGCGCTGCGCTCATGCAGGCAGCGAGCTCCCCGCGCTCCGCCGAGCCCTCCCGCGCGTCCCGACCGGCCCTCGAGGCTCCGGGGCGCGAGCGCTCAGCGCGCCCGCCGCCGCCCGCAGGCACATGGAGGCCCGCGGGCCCGCGCTGCGCTCCGTCGGCCCCGGAGCCCCCTCGGGCAGGCCGCCGCCCCGCTGCGGGCCGGGGAGCCCCCGCTGAGCCCCGCCGAGCTCGGCGGCCCGAGCCGCATGGGTGAGGGGCGGGAGGCGCGGGCCGGGCCGGGCAGGGCCTCCGCGCTCCCTCCCTCCCCGCCGCGCGCCCTCCCTCCTGCCCTCCTTCCTTCCTCCCTTCCTTCCTGGTCCGCGCGCCTCGCCGCCCCGGCCTCCGCGCGGGCTCGGGAAATTTCCAGGCCACTTGGCTCAACGTGAGACACTTTCACTCTGGATTTTTGTTCTTATTTTTAACAGAGCCCCCTCAAGTGACGTCGCGGGCCGGTCTCCTGGACACGTGCCTCGGGCCAATGGCCGCCGCGCCGAGCGCGCACGTGACGCGCCGGCGGCAGCTCGGTGACAGGAGCCGCCCGCCGCCCCTCCCCCGCCGCCGCGTCCCCTCCCCCCCTTAAAGCGGCCGCGTTCCGGGCCGCGGCGCGGGAGTGCGAGTGCACGGCCGCATCCACGATCCGGCCCTCCGCGCGCGCGTGCGCGGGCGCTCGCTCGCGCTCTCCGGTCCCTGCCGTGGGTTCAGGAATCCGAGGAGGACCGCGACGGTCCCGCGGGTCACCTGCTGTGCGCAACGCGCGGGAAGGTGGTTATTTTTTAACAGGTCCATATTGTTTACCGTGGGGAGAAATTCCCACAATTCCTTGCACAAATAATATTAAGTGAGCTGCGGAGATACAAAGGGAAGGTTTGTGGTCCGCTCTCCTTGCTGGCGGAGAGGAAAGCTGTCACTTACATTGGACTTGGGTAACCCGACAGCACCCTGTCGTAACCGCAGACCGAGCGCAGGACGTGCCTCCCGCGGACGCCCGCTCCGAGGTGCGCGCGGGTGCGTGTGCAGGGAGGCGCGCGCGCGGTCGCATTCCAGCGCCGACACCTGCACGTACGCCCCGGTCTGCGCGGGAATACAATTTGGGGCGTGATCGTAGAAGGAGAAATGAAGGAGGTGGAGGTTACAACAAAACCATGGGCTTGGGAAAACGGTGGAGGGCTGGCCACACCTTCAAAACCCTCTGGAGGGCTGTGAGGACACCTAATTCTGGTCCTGTCCTGAGAGTTCCCCCGCCTCACACACACCTTACCCTGAGCTATCAACCCATCCAGCTCTTACTTTCTTCGTCCTAAAATGATTTCAGCTAATTTCTCAGGAAAACGGGGCTAACTTGGAAGGAGAATAGGAATTCCGAGGCGGTGGAGGGGGGGCTCTGTTTTTCTTTTCTTTATCTATTCCCCTGTAAACTTCAGTAGTCCTTTCTCTATTTTTTTCTTCCTCCTCCCTCGGGCTCCTTCCTGTTTGCTCTCCTCCCTGTTTCAAACGCCCTTGTTACCCCAGGCTGGCTCGTTCATTACCTAAAATGAGTTTTATGGAAATTTGCAAACTTTTGGAAGTAGCCGAAAGGGGAATTCTGAAGCAACAAGGGTGCTGACATATGACACAAGTCCCGGCTGAAGGACAGCTTTGCCTAGGGAGCGGAGCAGAGAGAGAGATGATTCTCCCCTCGCTGGATGTGGCAGGTCCCCACTGTTGTTGAGTGCCCTGCTGGGTTGCTGGGTGGCTTAGTCCACCTGACCTCCAGGTGGGTGCCAGCAAGGAGCCACCAGGCCCTGATTGAAGGCCAGGGTCTGGCCCACCAGCCTCCTGGCAGCTATTTTGAGGCTGACAAGTTGCTTCCCAGCCTGGCCTGCCTTGGCTGCGAGCTCCTCACGCCCACGCCTGCCCAGCATTGTCCTGACTGGGCATCCACAGGCTGTGTCCACCTGGCAGATTTCAGTCCTGGCAGAAATGGAGCCAGGAGCAATGATTCTCAAGGTAAAAGTAAACCATGGAGGGCCCTAGGTTGAGTCCCCAAGCAGCTCAAGATGAGCTGGCTGTGGGTAGGCTCTGGAGACACACAGCGCTTCAATGTGTGTCTCACTCAGGGCGGCAAACTGCTCCGCACCTGTGAAGGAACTCTCCTTTCTTTTCCAGCCTCCCTGCCCCTCACCAGTTTGTGACTAGGCACATGCCTGTTGGGGGTCCTCCCAAGTACTCAAGAAGAAGAAGGGCTGGAGAGATGGCTTAGCAGTTAAGGCATTTGCCTGCAAAACCAAAGGACCCAGGTTCGATTCCCCAGGACCCACATAAGCCAGATGCACATGGTGGTGCATGCATCTGGAGTTCATTTGCAGCAGTTAGAGGCCCTGGTGCACCCATTCTCTCTCTTAAATAAATAAAAATAAAATTTAAAAAATCAGAAAAGGAGGAGGAGGAGGAGAAAGGAGGAAGAAAAAAAGGAAGGAAGGAAGGAAGGAAGGGAGGAAGGAAACTTCACAGTCCACCTGTCTCTGAAATAGGGTAAGTCAGTGGGCGTGGAAACCTCCACTGAGCTACATATGCTGAGGGTTTGGAGAACTCTAACCTTAGCAGCCTGGTTTCTCCTGGCCTCCTGAAGCTGGAAGTGGACGAGTTCTGACCAGGCATCCCAAGTTCATTTTTCCCACCTGTTCCATGAAAGCCAAGCAGGTTCTCCTTGATGAATTACTGACTTTGTTGGGACCCTTTGCCCCTGACTGTCCTGTCACTGGATAAGCCCAATATGCTGGACTTCCACTTCTCTTTCCGGGGTCTCAGACTCAAATTCAAAAGCAGCCAGTTTCCAGGCAGGCCGAGGCCACCGCAGCCAGGGTCTCAGGCAGCAAGCCCCCCTGCCGGGCCAAAGGGGGTTACTTCCTAGGTAGCTCCAGGAAAGGGTGGGGCCGAAGGTAGGGGGCAGTGGGGAGAAAGGCTATGGAAAAGAACTTCTGATTGTTAGAGGTGGCTACGGGGCCACCCAAGATGAATGAACCTAAAATGCAAACAACTCCGGAAGGAGTGACCCTTGAGAGAGGGCATCACCTAAAGGGCGGTGTGGCTGTGGTAAAGTTACCGAAAGCGCCCGGATCCATAGACTGAGGGAACCCCTCCTGTCACAATCCTCCAGCTGTTTCAGGAAGCTTCTAATGGAAGCTGAAGCTGGAGGCACAGCCAGGTGTCTGGCCCCACTCCGGGGCAGGGGCACTGGTGTTTTCTGGGGGTGAGGACAAGAAGCCGTTCCAAGTCTGCTCCACCCCGGTCTGAGCAGCGAGAGCGTGCCAGCCATTGCTGCAGCTCTGCCTGGGCCCTGCGCCTAACTGGCCGCTCTCCTCGCCTTTCGGTGTCCCCTTGGCCGCTGTCCCGGGTGCTCCACCAGACTAACGGGCAGTGGCCGGTCATCTGTCTCTGCCCCATCGTTTCTGTTGGCTCCGGCCTCCGAACCCCGTTTCCCTTCTGCTTGCTCTGGGGACTAGGAAGGAGCCTGCAAAAGCACCCGTTTGCACAGAACTCCCCTCCAAATTTCTGAAGCTCGCTGCACAAAGGGGCCTCGCAGGCTACAAAGCGGACAGCGAGCGTGCACACACACACACACACACACACACACACACACACACTGAGGCCGGTCTTGCAAACGAAAGCCCCGTGTGGTGGTTCAGTGGCCGCTGCTGTCTCACAGATGCTGGGTGCCAGGGTGCCCAGCCAGCCTCCCAGGTTTTGCTTTTGTTTCTCCGTGATAAGGGAGGATGGCGTTCTCGGTCCTTCTACCATCTCTCCATTCCCCTTGCTTCTCTAGGTGGGGACATTGGGAAATAACGAAAGTAAAGAGAGCAGGTCTTCATCCCTCGCTGGGCACCAATGCCAGCAGCTCTGCAGAGCCATATCTGGGCCAGGGCAGTCACACCAGGCCAGGCTGAACCTCACCCTGCATGTTGGGTCCTGTGTGCCACTGGATCTTTAGGGCTAAGCTGGAGACCACCTCTAGCTCTGGGGAAGCTGCTCTTCCCTCCCCGCGCTGCCTCCACAGCCAGCCTGATGACAAAGGCCAAAATGAAGGGACATGGGAGGGGCAGGGAGTAGGTGGGCAGGAGGGCAGGAGCTGCCTGCACTGAGGCCTTGTGTCTGTGTCCACCTGCCAGCAAAGGAGGACAGGCCAGCAGACAGTGAGCCTACTTGGGCTGGGGTCCAAATAACCCCAGGAAGGAAGGAGTTAATCTCAGCTGTGGCAGGCCAGAAAAGGGACTGAGGGCACACACCCTCACTCTCTCCCAGTCATCAACCGGCCACAAGTCTTCCTTGGGCGCTGTGTGGCTCTGCTGGAGTCAGGTCTATGGGTTGGTGTGGGTTCAGGCCACTGTAGGGCTGCTCCAGGCTGCCTTAGGTCTGGAAACCCTGGAAGTCAAGGTGGGAGGGTGAAGTCAGGCCACAGGGCTATAGCCCCAGTGCTGCTGGGCCTCGGGAAGCCTGGGTCGGCCTTTCCTTAGCTGGGCAAGTTTCCAGGCTGCAGAGGGTGGGGGCCAACACTGCTTCTGACCTGGAATCTCCTGCAAGATCCTGGTGAGCCCACAGCAGGGTAGATCCTCACCCCCCACCCCCAGCCACCACCAGCCCCTCGGGGGTTCTCACATTTCTCCCATGCCAGAATGTTTGCTTCTTCATCTGAGGTTGGCCTGGCTGCTTTGGAACTGCCCCTTGCTGGCCCTCTCACCCTATTTTACTGCTGGTTTTCATTCTGTTGAAATGAAGAGCCCTGGGTGGGGAAGCATGCCCCTGCCCTGCTAGGTAGACAGTCTTCACTTGACACCCTGGTGGGCTTGAGTTGGATTTTCCCCACTTGTCCCTGTAGGAGAGTAAAGGCAGTCACTTGAGGTTTTAGGAACCCTACCTCTAAGGAAAGTGCTCCCCCCCCCCCCACTGCAGCCACCAGAAGAAAGTGGCGCACTCCAAACCTAGAGCTGTGTCCTTGAACTTAGTTGGCAAGAGATTGGAAGAGTGGCCCCCAGGGCCCAGCTCACTACGCACAGTAAACCTGGAATGAAAAGACTTAAAGAGGTAGTGGGCAGTGGAAAAAAAGTGAACACTTCTCCCTAGCTTCTCTATCCGGCAGACGAGGGATTCCGTGTCTACGCACCTTCCTTGTGACACTTGGAAAGGAGATGAGAGGCTCAAAAGGAAGCCACAGAACCGAGGTCTGTCTGTCGGTCTCTCTCTCTCTCTCTCTCTCTCTCTCAATTCCTGTCCCTACAGGTGTTACAGAGAGGCAAGAGTCGTGGAAACTCACACATGCTGGCTTTCTGTATTTTGGAAATACGACGTGAGCGACGAGACTCAGTACTTCAGGCAAGTACAGGCTTAATGAAAACGACTTGGTTTGGCTCAGCTGTGTCACCTGCAGTATTTAATGCTCTTCTAGGAGAGGGTCATTGGAAGATGATGACACCCACACGATATCCTCACCCCAGTATTGACAGCACTGGGTGGTGCTCGCCTTGGGACATTTGTGGAGATATTTGATTAAGTTGGGGCAGGTAGGATTGTAAATTAAAATAATAGAATTGATTTCTTTTTCCTTTATCAAAAAGATACAGTTTTTATATATGGGGTGACTAAATTGTGCTTTGAATTCAGAGTTCCTGCACTTGATTATACTTACTAACCGATTTCTCTGAGTTCTTTAGTGTCCCTTTCACTGACTTGTACATGTCCTTAGATGGACCGTATGTGTGGTGACCTGTGCACCCAAGCACTTCCTGTGTGAGCTACTGAAGGGAATCTGGGTGAAGAGTGGAGACCTTTTGCAAGCACAAAGGCTCGATCGTCACCTTGGTGGGCTCACTAGGACAGGCTCTGACAGCAGACCCATCGCTGTGTAGCAAGGACCAAACTACCCTGGACAGATGTCTTTCTGTTTCACTGCCCTCAGAAATAGGAAGTCGCTTTGTGCCTCTTGGCAAGCCGCTGTTTCCTTCTCCTACCATCCCAGCACTCCTGGCTCCACAGGGACAGGTTTGCCCAGCAAGACAGTATTCTAACCTCAAGGCCCCTGTTGTGATGCTCTGTTCCCCTCCAGGACTGTCCTCTAGAGAAGGTGCCAGCGCTCTCTGAACGCCCCTCGTGTTGTGGCTTGTGTTAGGGAGGGTCAGGGTTGGCCTCTGTGAGGAAGGCAAGAAAGAAATGCGATATGCACAGGATTTCCCACGAACCCTCACATTCCTCGGGATTTACACCTCCTCATGTAACAGAACGGAAAAATGCGAGCTGTCTAATTAACTGTCCGCCTTCAGCTGTCAGTCCTCACAGCCAGGACGCGGCATAACCTCTGCGTACAGATGTTGGGAGGCGGGCCTAGGGGAGAAAGGCTCCTCTGGCCGCCTCTGGCCTGGATCGAGGGACCGTGCAGGGTTCCCGGGCCAACCACCAGCGCCGGTTCCTGAAATCAGCACGCGCAGGGAGGGAGACACCTAGGGCTTCTGTCTCCGGTGAAAACACTACTTGAGCCTGGAGCAGAGCGGATGGAGTCTCTCTGGGTTGACAGTTGGGGACCTCACTGCGGGCGCGTTCTCTGCAGTCAGAAGTCAAAACATTTTCTGGGTAAATCTCCCACAGGGGCGAGGGTCGGTCGGGGTCCAAGACAGCTTGAAACCCTTCTGTTCCCGCGACAATCTCCTTTCGGTTTTGGTGGGGGGGCAAGGCAGCAGGCCATGGTGCTGGTGTGCGCGAAGGAGAGCTCCCTCTCGGGGAAGTCTGGCAGTTGCAGCCTTCAGAAGAGATGGAGGGTGGGGAAGGGGCATCCCGGGGGTCTCGGGTGGGGTACACCCCTAGCACCCGCTGCGGTCCCGAGGGCTCCGCCGAGCGGGGGAGGAGCGGCTGCGTGCTCACCGCAGCGCAGGAACGACCTCGGGCGCGCGGAGGAGCTCGCGGCTTCTCGGCCCCGAGCGGGGCTGGACCGCCCGGGCCGCGACACCGCGGCGGCCCGCTGGGTTTCGCCCCGTGCCCAACGCTGCGGGCAGAGGGCGCACCCTCAGCGGGGCCCTGGCTGCGTGCTGCTGCGGTGGCTCGCGGTGTGCGGGTTGGGTCGGGGCGCTCACTTGGGTATGGCCCAGTCCCCTTCTGGAATTATCCGCCTTTCCCTCTCCAAACTCGGGCGCGCCCCCTCGCTGCTGCCTGGGGTTGGCTGAAGGGGTCCTTGTTGGGGATCTTAGTGCTGGACGTCCTGGAGAACCCCCCCTCCCACCACCCCGCAGCAGGTTTAATCCAAGGGTTGGGAGGAAAACCAAACCCAAGTCCTCCTCTCTACCCAACACCTGTCTGAGCTAACGGGGTTCCCCCTCCCCCTCCCGCAGTAATTGTAGAGGTAATTCCTGCTGCCTTGCAGCGTGCCAGAAGTAGGGAGGGGGCGTCTATACTGGCGTCCTCGGGCTGGCAGCAGGACGGTGGGGGAAGCCCTGGCCGGGAACCCCCCGTCTTCTAGGGAGGAGGGGCTCCTGGCCCGGAGGGTCTGGGTTCCGTCGCGAGGGCCTCCCGGTCAGAACCCAAGACTACGAAGCTAGTTGGCTCGTAAACTTTTTTCTCCCAGGCGACTCCCCTCCAGATCTCCTGCCCGAGCGCGCAGCCGCGCGAGCCCTGGGCGAGGGCGCGGGGCGTGGATTTGTGAATGGAGCTTCGCAGCTCGCAGATCAGAGGCGGCGATCGCCCCACCGACGCGGTCCAATGAGCGGCCGCGATGACCCGTGAGCGACAGGGCCGGGGGCGCGGCGCGGACCCTGCGGGCTGCACGGCGCGGCGCGGCGCGGGGCGGGACGGCGGAGGGGGCCCGAGCAAGGGCAGCGACTTCAAAGCTCGCCGTCGGGGGCTCGGAGGAAGGGTGAGCTCTCCCGGGTGGCACGGTTTGCAATCGCACTTCCTCCAACCCCCACCCACCGGAAAAGCCCGAAGGCGCTTCGACCCCAGGTGCCGGGGACTCAGCCACCCGCGGTCCCTGCGCCCTCCCCGCGCGCGTCCTTGACGTCTCCCCGCGACCCGGGAGATGCCCACAGCCGGAGCCCTAATCCGTTTACTTCCTGGCGCGGGCCTCTCCCGCCTCCCTCCCCGGGGGACAGCTGGGCAGGCTTTCCTAAATAGCTGTCTTTCAAAGTCGTGCCCCCCCACCTACAACTCCCACCTTTTAAAATTAACTTCTTTGACTGCCTCCCTGATGTTTGCATGCGGGGGGGAGGGGAGGGAGGAGCGGACACCCGCGTGTGCCTCGGCGGGTGCAGCCGGGCCTTCCCACCTCGCTCTCCGCAGAAGCCCCAGCGGCTCTTCAGAGAGGAATCGATTTTACACTTCGACCCGCTGGAGTTTGCGCGGCCTCTCTGCCCCCCTGCTACGTAGGTCTCGTTGGCATCTCAGAATCTCACACTCTTTGGTAGTGCCTGCCTCCTAGCATGCTCACACTTAAGTTTTAAATTTTTGTGCACCTTTTCTGGAGAACCTGGGGAAAAGGGAGAGGAGGGGGCGCCTCTGGGAGGAGGGAGAGGTCAGAGGTTAGGAAGGATTATGGCTCAGTGACCCCTCACATCCTCAGTGGACCGGGGCGGGAAATCACTGTAACAAGGGATCCGAACACAAAGCTTGCCAACCGATGAAGACACAGAGGTAAAATCTAGAAGACCCAACATCCCAACGTGGGAGGGGGAGCAGATCAGGGGATGTGGATGAGGGACCTAGAAGGGGCCAAGTGGACAAGGGCACCCCGGGGGGTTGCTGTAGCTTCCTGCCTTGCTGGGCTCAGACACCCAGAATTCTCCCCACATTCTCCACAATAAATTCTTTCAGAGGGATCGGCTGTATGTACTCACTCGGCGGCCCCAGGGTCGCTCAGATGTGGCAGCCAAGGGGCAGATGAAAATTGACCATCCCCACGCCTTCCTCTAAGCTTTCCCTAACGGGGAAGAAAGGGGCCTGGAACCGCCAGAGTGCGGTGGTCCCAGCTTTGCAGTGAGATGTCACCCCTTGCTGCGGTCAGGTTCGCATTGCTGGCAGAAATCACTCAACCAAGAGCAGCTTGTGGGGGGGGGGGAGGTTTATTTTGGCTTACAGACAGGAGGGGAAGCTCCAAGATGGCAGGGAAAAACGATGGCATGAACACAGGGTGGACAATGGCAACAGGAGAGTGTGCCAAACTCTGGCAAGGGGACCCTGGCTATAATACCCATAAGCCCGCCCCCAACAATACACTGCCTCCTGGAGGCCTTAATTCCCAAATCTCCATCAGATGAGAACCTAGCATTCAGAACACCTGCGTTTATGGGGACACCTGAATCACACTGCCACACCCCGAGAAGGTCTAGTGAGCACCTAGAATTTCACAGACACAAAGCAGAACTTGAGGCTTGTCCCATTCTCCCCCTGCCCAGACTGAAGCCTGCTGATTCCACTGACAACATATATCCAAGTGGCTGTTGGTCCACCACCAGCCAAGCGGCTGCTCCTCCCACCTGAGGTCTGCAGCATCCTGTCAACCAGTTCTCCATCTCACCAGTGTCCCCTACCAGCTGCGTCTTCCACACAACACAGCACGTTCTTGGGAGTAATCCAGTCTGTGTCCTAGGTCGGATTTGTGGCCGGACCCTGCGTCTCCCTGCACACGGGGAGCTACATACACCTTCTTACTTTGGTCCTCTATCTCTGTCTCCCCCAGCAAGCCCAGGCCGCCTGTCTGATTGTGCCAGTCCTGAACTTCCCTGAGCTCTGTCCCCTCAGAGAGAGAAAGGGGTACTTCACTCCGAGCTTTTCCAGTTGCCCTAGAAATTCTCTCTAGATCTTTGGACACAGACCCGCCCAGAGAGACCATGTTATCCATACACCTGCCTACTCGAAGTCATAGCACTTTGTCAGGCTTTCAGTCAGACCCATTCCTTCAAGGTAAATTTGAGGGGGGCCAAGTCCTCAAGGTATACCACAGTTCTGAAGGAAGGGCTGGCTGGCCTGCAGAGGCACCAAGCCAGCACCTCCAAACATTTTGGTTTCAGGACTGCTTCACATTCTTAAAAGCTATGCAAGGGAGCTGGGGGGACATGACATTGCGCACAACCATGAGGACCTGAGTGTGATCTCTAGCATTCACATAAACAGTCAAGCATGGCCATGCATGCCTGTGACCCCAGTGACTGAAGGAATAGGAGCACAGCCAGGAGGATCGCTGGTGCTCCCTGATCAGCTAGTCTGACCCAGAAGTGGGGAGATGCAGGTCCTGTGACTTTCTCAGGAAACCAAGGCAGAAGAATGACAGAGGAGACCCAAAGTTCTCCTCTGGCCCCTGCATCTGTGTTCAAGGGATGTGTGCAAACATGCACACACACCACACACATACCACACAGACTGCACACACACACACACACACACACACACACACACACACCAAAAAAGTTATTGAGGACTTCAAACTTCAAAACCTTTACTTTATTTGTGATCTGACTACTGGTGTTTATTGTGTTTAGAAATTGAAATGAAAATGTTTTAATTATCAGTTAATTTAAATAATTGGTTAATTCATTGATTTAAAATGAGATAAACATACCTCCCTTTTATTTAACATATTTTAATGAACAATTATTATATTCCCTAAAACAATAAAAAATTAGCTCTAGGAGTGAAAAATGGTGTCTTATATTTTCTCACACTTTTTTTTTTTTGAGGTAGGGTCTCACTCTAGCCCAGGCTGACCTGGAACTCACTCCAGGCTGGCCTCAAACTTGCAGCCATCCTCCTATCTCTGCCTCCTGAGTTCCGGGATTAAAGACTTGTGCCACCACACCTGCCTTAATTTTGCACACTTCTCGATTGTCTGCTTGAATAGAAGATGTCTAGATTCCCATTTCTACTCATGAAATCCATTGTTTTGGTGAAGTATGGGATTATGACCCAGGTTCTGGTAGATATGTAGTTCTCAAAGGGAGGCACATGCCACTGGCTTTCCAGATAATTGTTGGTAGCCTTAGGAATCACACTAAGCTTCAGAAAATTTTAATTATTTTTTTAAATTGTACTAGGGATTGAACCCAGCGCCTCACACATATGTCAAGCAAGTGCTGTACCAATGAACTACATTCTCAGCCTCTTTGTTACTGTTTATTTTAAGACAGGGTCCCACTAAGTTGTCCAGGCTAGCCTTGAACTCACTCCACAGCCCAGTATGTCCTTGAACTTGCCATCCTTTGCCTCAGCCTCTTGAGTAGCTGGAATGACGGGTTTGCATCACCAGGTCCAGCAAGCGGTAGTTCTCAGAGGTTAGTTACGGTGTAGGACTTGAACCCACGTCACTGGACATGGCACACCCTGTTGCATTAAGGTCCACTAACTTCTCTTGCATTTTGAATAGCTCTTTTGGTAATGTCACCTGGCAAGTGCTGGCTCTCCAAGATATGGAGTTCTTATAGCTGAGGACAGGTCTCATTAAACAATAACACATCATCAGTGTGTGAACTATTCCCACTGATCTTAGAAGAAACTCTACATTTTTTCAGGTTTAAAAAAAAATTTTTTTTTTTTTTGGGTTTTCGAGTTTTTTGAGGTAGGGTCTCACTCTAGCCCAGGCTGACCTGGAATTCACTCTGTAGTCTCAGGGTGGCCTAGAACTCATGGCGATCCTCCTACTTCTGCCTCCTGAGTGCTGGGATTAAAGGCGTGTGCCACCACGCCCGGCTTAGGTTTTTAAAATTTTATATGTATTTTTCTTTTGTGTGAGAGAGAATTGTGTGTGTATGTGTGTGTACTGGCACACCAGAGTCTTTTGCTGCTACAAACACACTCCAGACACATGTGCCACTTTGTGTGTCTGGCTTTATGTGAAGTGGCGTGACTCCCAGTTTTGGATGAGACAGAGTGGGTAGAGGAAGTTACTGGGTGGAGGAGGACGAGGCGGGCTGTCCATCGTTTTCTTTTCTCTCCTATTCTCATCTGCATTTTCAGCCAGGCCCTGTCAAATGAGAGGCAGAGCCAAAGCCACTGCCCTTCAGGTCCCAGCCAATCCGGCACTTAGTATGGCCCTGCGGTGGTCCAGTTTGTGGGGGAAGTGGAAGGGACATCACGGTCTGGTAGAAGGCTGAGCAGGCCTTGGGATGGGGTCAACATTGATGTGGGATGGCAAGAAAGTTCAGTTGGACAAGGAGATGATAGAATTCAGAGAAGAGCAAATAATGTGATTTCACGTTCTGGCCAAGGGAGCAGAGGTGTGCCCACGTGCTACCCAGATCAGATCTAAGCAGGAGCCTGTGTGGCGGTCCAAGGCCTGAGGTCTTGGAACAACCTGTGTTCACAGCAGGTCCAGGCACTCAGTGTGGCTCTGAGCATGCCCACTGCCCACTGCCCACTCCCAGTGCAGGTTCCTCGTTTCCTACCCTCAGGTAGAAGGAGCTGGTCATGTGCCCTGGGTGTCAGGACTACCCAGGTGGCAGCATGTCCGTTGCATTTCTCATCTAGTTGGTCTCAATCCCTTGCTCTACCATACTGTGATCTCTTTTTATTTTATTGTATTTATTAGAGAGAGAGAGAGAGAAAAAGAGAGAATTGGTGTGCCAGGGCCTCAACCACTGCAATCAAACTCCAGATGCTGGCACCACCTAATGGGCATGTGTGACCTTGTGCTTGCCTTACCTTTGTGCATCTGGCTTACTTGGGATCTGGACCATTGAATATGGGTCCTTAAGTTTCACAGGAAAGCGCCTTAAGTGCTAAGCCATCTCTCCAGCCCCACACTCTGATCTCTTAATCATTTCTCCTTCAGTGGGGCCTTGAGTCAAAGCCCCATGCATCCTATCTCCCGGGCAGACCATGTGCCTGCACACAGCCTCCCTTGCCCCAGCCAAACCCACACTGGTTCTTGGAATGTTGTGCTACCTGAGAGGGGAGGATACAAAGGAGGAGGATTCCCAAGCTCATGGTTCTAGAGAGAAGCACTGTCCCAGAGCCATGCAGCAAGTTTCCTAGCCCAAAATTTATTTGTTTTGCACATGCATTGTATGTATGGTGTGATATATGCGTGTGGTATGTGTGATGTATGTACCTGTATGTGCTGACACAGTGCCTCATGTGCTTGCCTGCAGTGGCCACAGCAGAACTTTGGATGGCCCCCTCCATCACTCACCCACCAGTATTTTCTTGCAACAGTCTCTTACTGATTGTGACCTTGCTATTTGCAAGACCCAGTGATTCCCCAGTCTCCACTCTCCACAGGACTGAGGTTACAGCTTTTAAACTAGTAATTAATATAAAGTAGTTCAATCAGTGTGGATAATGGATATTCCTTTAAAAAGTAGATTGCCTGGGCTGGAGAGATGGCTTAGTGGTTAAGACACTTGCCTGCAAAGCCTAAGGATCCAGATTTGATTACCCAGCACCCTCGTAAGGCAGATGCATAAGGTGGTGCATGTGTTTGGAGTTCCTTTGCAGTGGCTAGAGGCCCTGGCATGCCCCTTTCTCTCTCTCCTCCCTCCTCATAAATAAATAAAATAAAGTAAAAAAAGTATATTCCCATATGAGGGGAAACAGGTGAGGAGACAGGAGAGGAAACAGGTGGAAGAGGCAGGTCTTTGGGGTCATTGATGTCCACTGTGGGGACAAGTGTTCCAAGTCCTCCCTGCCTCTGTTTCTTCCTGAAAAGGGACATGTCAGGAGTGACTGCCTGTAGGTGAGTGTGAACATCTTAGGTAAAGCACATGAAGCGCTTAGCGTGCTCATGGTAGGTGCTCAGTGAACACCAGGTTCTGTTGGTTCCTCCCCTGTACCAGCCCTGCCCTCCTGTCTTGCAAACTACAGACCCTGTCTGTCCATTGACCTCTGGCCAGTGCAGTCCACCTCAGGTCCTGCTCCTGGGTCAGTACACCTCAAGACCTGCAGGTCATCAGTCAGTAGAAGGCACAAAGGAATCTTCCCCTTTTAGCCCCACTAGCAAAGGCCCCTCTGTTTATATATAAGGTGACAGTCGCACGTTCAGGGGAGTAGGGTGTGGACAGTGCCATTGGAGGCCATTATCTGTCTACGTAGCAGGTGCACAGGGACCAGAGGGATGTTCTGAGCACTCTTCACGCTATGTGCTGAAGCCTCACATGAGCCTGAGCCAAGAGGTCACACTGACATCTCCGACCGCTAGGCACGGAGGACTCAGGTGTGGGGTTGCTCCCAAAGCCAGGCACTGGTCTTTCAGATGCACCCCTCCACTTCTGTGTGCTGAGTGCACTCAGGAATAGGCATTCCTTTTTAAATATTTTATTTATTTATTGCAAGGGGAGACAGAGAGAATGAATGGGAGTGTCAGGGCCGCTAGCCACTGCAAATGAACTCCAGGTGCATGCACCACTTTGTGCATCTGGCTTTATGTGGATACTGGGGAATCAAACCTGGGTTGTTAGGTTTTGCAAGCAAGCTCCTTAACTGCTGAGCTGCCTCTCCAGCCCCAGGAGTCTGCATTCTTTTTTTTTTTTTGGTTTTTCGAGGTAGGGTCTCACTCTAGCTCAGGCTGACCTGGAATTCACTATGGAGTCTCAGGATGGCCTCGAACTCACGGCGATCCTCCTACCTCTGCCTCCTGAGTGCTGGGATTAAAGGTGTGCGCCACCATGCCCGGCTCAGAAGTCCGCATTCTTAACAAGCCCCTGAGCTAATCTCTGTGCACTCTAAGATATAGCTATCACTGTTCTTGGACGGAATGAACTGTGGCTAGTAAAGTCGGAGCTGGGGAGTTGGGCACCTTCCTGAACCCCAGGCATCCGTGCGCCTGTTTCTCTGCTGGCTTGACCATGAGTGCAGCAGAGGAAGAGCTTCTTGGCTTTGCCCATGGTGGCTGTGCACCTGGCATGTGGATATGTGTCTTCCTGGCTATTACAGCCAGGTGTGTTGGCAGCAGCTGGAGGAAGGGAACCCAGTGCTTGGGATGGCCACAGGAGTTGCTGTCTGGCCAGCTCAGGCCACAAGACACTCTTCCCTCCTGCTCTCAGAGGAGCGAGCCTGTGACTCCTGTTGGGAGAGTCTCTGCCTGCAGAGTGGAGCCTGGCAGGAGTGCTGTTCTCCCCACTGCCTGCCTGCAGCTGGAAGGCACGTGCCATGCCAACCTCCAAACCTGAGCTTCCTTGGGGACCAGAGGTGCAGAGAGAAGAGTACAGGCTGGACCAGAAGGGAGTCTAGCACCCACTCTGTCATCAAGTAGCTGGCAGCCGTGGGCGAGTCCCAGCTCCTCCGGGGCTTCCAGTCGGCAGAGCTGCGGTGGGGCTCCAACGGTGGTCCCGCCAGAATTCCTGTGCTTAGTGGTCAGACTGAGGGCACATTTTCTAGGCTAATTGAGCTTTGCCCCCATTCCACCCTCTTTGAGAAGCAGATTTCTTATGATTCACTTATTACAACATGCTTTAAATAGTACTTCCATTCGCTTTCTCACCCATCAGGCGGGGGTCTCTATGGAGACACCGGTGCCCACGGGAGCACACTCCCATCTACGGTGGAGAGGAACAGTCAGTAGGGGAGTCTGACTCCCCACCAGGGATGGAACCTGCTTCCATTTCATTTTCACGTGGGGGTAATTCTCAGGCTGTGACAATTAAAAGAGGGAAAACCTATTTGCATTTTTTCCTGGGTGTAATGACCTTCCAAGCCAATGTTCAGTCATCTCGTTTAAAACAGTGCGGCTCATAGGAACATGAATAATTCAACGACATGGCGCTCTCTTATGCATGGGGGTAAAGCCTCACTTTTGACCTAGTTCTAAAGTTGAACTGGTTCCTGTAATCTCTATATCCACCTGGTTTCCATCCTTTAAAGTATATGCTATTTTACTACAAGATGCCACATCCTAAGTAAACTTAGTTGTCAAGGTTTAGAGACTTAAAATGATGAAGCTGAGACCTAATTTGCTTTATGTAACCTGAAGCCTTAAACATAATTAATTTTCTTTTTGGGGCACAGAGGTACCTACTGGTGTGGTGTGATATGGCTGTAGTTGGCATCATAAATACGCAATGGGAAGAGTGGACAGACCCTGGAATTCTCACCATCTTAAGGCATCTCTGAGTTGTGGCTCTAGGCTAGGGTGGTGGCTAGAAGTGATGAGTGGTCAGAAGCAAGAGAGCTATGAGTGTACAGTCAGATGGGTAAGGACTGTTGTTCACACTATGAAGTCAGACACCACAGACAAGCATGGCGATCTTCTCCGAGTGTTGCCATCAGGCTTGCGTTGCTGGCAAAAATCACCCAACCAAGAGCAGCTTGTGAGGAAAAAAGGTTTATTTTGACTTACAGACTCAAGGGGAAGCTCCATAATGACATGGGAAAACTATGGCATGAGCAGAGGGTGGACATCACACCCTGGTCAATGTAAGATGGATAATAGCAACAGGAGAGTGTGCCAATTACTGGCAAGGGGAAACTGGCTATAGTACCCATAAGCCCGCCCCCAACAATACACTGCCTCCAAGAGGTGTGAATTCCCAAATCTCCATCAGCTGGGAACCTAGCATTCAGAACAGCTAAGTTTATGGGGGACCCCTGAGCCAAAACACCACCTTGGCCCGCATAAACTGATTACCATCTATGATGTAAAATGCAACGCATTCAGTCCATCTTTAAAACTCTTCATAGTTTTTATCAATCCTAATGATGTTCAATCATTCCCATAGTCCAAGGTCTTTTAACTGAGCTATAATATCAAAAAATCTCCCCAAAACCCATAATGGCACAAAATAAACACTCACATGGCAAAAGATGACATTGGACATCACAAAGAAATCTTCAACCAATACAAGATGTAAAACAACCAGGGCAAACATCAAACTCTGTGACAAGTCTCCAAGTTGTGTAATTCTAACCAGCAACAAGTCTCTGGCATTCCAAATCCACCCTTCCAGCTAGGCTACTCACAGTCCTGGAAAACTTCATCTGAGGCCAACAGCTTTTCTTAGCAGCCATCTCATGGTCCCAGCATCTCCCCTGAGTCAATGCAACCCACAATCCATCCTCACAGTTCCATTGGGTGTCCATGCAGGCATCCAGCAAACCTGCTTCACACTGCCCATGGCCGTTTCCAAAACACAAAACCGTGTCACAAATTCAATGACCCTCTCTTTCCTGCATTTCTTACACTCCATAATAACAGGTGGAGTGCCAATTTTTTTTTTAATCCAGGGGGAAATAAAGCAGACTTTGAAGTATAGGACACTCCTTGAGCATTCAGGCCCCTTCAAAAGCATCTACATTCTTTTTGTTGTCCCAATGCAAGTCAGATGGCCCAATCTCAATGGCCATAATCTCTCATATAATTGCAGCTGAACAGGCCACAGTTTTGGCCTACATATTTCTTTCTGTGCCATATCCCTCTGCTCACTGCAGTCCATTGATACACAAATCAAGCCTGCACAAATTCTCAGAACACCGGAATAACAGCAAGTTTCTCACATAAACCGTTTCTAGTCCAGTCCAGGTAAAGCTCTTTCTCACCCTCACAAGACAAACCTCATAACCCATAGTTGTTATTGCATTCAGTTCTTTCAACTCTCACCATAATAGTCCATCAAGCTGTACTTACAGCACTTCAAGGTATCTCTTAGGCCAAGGATTTAAATCCTTCCACATTCCTCTTGAAAATCAGCTCCAAAAGGCAAAAGCCACACAGTCACGTGTTAAGCAACAACCCCACTCCTGGTACCAATATTACTATTGCAGTCAGATTCTCATTGCTGGCAGAAATCACCTGACCAAGAGCAGCTTGTGGGCAAAAAGGTTTATTTTGGCTTATAGACTCAAGGGGAAGCTCCATAATGGCAGGGGAAAACTATGACATGGACATCACCTCCTGGCCAACATAAAGTGGACAATAGCAACAGGAGATTGTGCCAAACACTGGCAAGGGGAAACTGGCTATAACATGCATAAGACTTCCCCCAACAATGCACTGCCTCCAAGAAGTGTGAATTCCTAAATCTCCATCAGCTGGGAACCTAACATTCAGAACACCCAAATTTATGGGGGACACCTGAATCTAACCACCACACCAACCAAAGGGCTGCATGCCTCCATTCCCACACAGAGCTCACTACATGCCCACCACCTGGAACCCTGGCCGCAGCTTAAAGATTTCAAAGCAGACTTTCCTGGCCAGGCTTGGTCACATTTTAAACGTACTTCTTGTGTGATTCTTAGTAAATCTGTATTGGTTTCCTAGACTTACAGACACGGCAGCTCAAACACCGAATGTAAGGATATTGGGAAGCAGGGAAGATACGATGACTATGACATCACAAGAGAGCAGTGAGGAGCTGTGGTGCGGCTGCTGCCTCTTGGGAGATCATGACCATCACTGGAGTTAAATTGTAGTGGCTGAGGCCCTGGCATGCCAATTCTCTCTCTCTTTGTGTCTCTCTCTTAAAAAAAAAAATCTGGGCATGGTGGCACACACCTTTAATCCCAGCACTTGGGAGGCAGTGGTACGAGGATCGCCATGAGTTCGAGGCCATCCTGAGACTACATAGTGAATTCCAGGTCAGCCTGAGCTAGTGTGAGACCCTACCTCAGAACCCCCCCCCAAAAAAAATAAAGCAGCTGGCAAAACTACTAGAGGGATCTAAGTAGGTTCTGCAGGTTGGCGAGTCCACAACTCCCCAAGCCCAATTCACTAATTTGGTGAAGCCAGACCAGGAGGGACAGGGTGTTCCCAGAAGGAAGGAAAAGCAGTGTCCCTCCAGCAGTTTGGCCAGCTGCAACATCCTTGACAACCAGCATGATCTTGCAGCGGGTGTGCAGCCCTGGGGGTGGTGGATGATGGCCCCACCTCCTACTCCACCAGCCTCCCGTTTCTCAGGCTCATCCCTTGGGTGCTTTTTCCTCTATAGAGCCAGGGCCTGGGGAAGCTCTTTGGTGACCTCTGCACATGTTCTGGAGCTGCTTGTCAGCAGACATGGAGACAGGAGAGGCTGGGGACACCCAGCCACGTCCTTGGTTCTGCTCCCTGGCGGGGTCCTTGATCCACAGGACAGGACAGGGCAGGTACGGGCTGCGTGTCCATCTGCTCTGCTCTCCTGAGCATGGCCCTGTGCACGGCTTGCCCCAGAAGTCCACGGTCCTTCTACAAACCCCACCTCCTGTTCTGACCAGTCTCCTGGGACACTTCCTGCATGGGTCACTTGCTTACTACGCATCCCAGAATCTGCTGGCTCATTCTGCGGATGCAAGAACTGAGGCTTAGAGTGGTGAAGCAGGGGCTGGGTAGACAGCTCAGCAGTGGGTAAAATGACTGTCACTCAAGCAGAAGGACCTGTTCAAATCCCCAGCCCCCAGGTAGAAGCCGGATGTGGTGATGTGTGCCCATAATCCCAGCACTGGGGAGCGGAGACAGGAAGATCCCCATGACTTGCCAGCTAAAAAGTCTAGCTGAATCAGTGGCCTCTGGGCTCCCTGAAAACACCTGTCTGTTTGTAAGTAAAGTGCTTGCTGCACTGAGTTCAGATAAAATTCTGGGTGGGATTGGTCACCTGTGATCCTAGTGCTTGGGAAGAGGAGACGGGCAATCCCCAGAGCAAGCTGGCTAGCTAGGCTGGCTGTGTCAGCAAGGCCTGGGCTCAGGCGAGACCTCCCCACCTCAATAAATATGTGGAAAGTGATTGAGGAAGACACCCAGTGCCAACCATTGGCCTCCGTATGTACATACACACAGGTGCACCTGTACACACGTATGTGCCCACACATACCTGCACACATACATACACGTGCTTCTCCCCCCACCCCGCACCACATACACACGCACACACTCATGTAGAGATAAACAAAAGCATGACGAAGCACACAGTGCTGAGTTGCTTAGCTCCTAGGCGGCCGGGTGGGGCTGAGCGCCAATCTGCACCTAGGTGGACCTCCTCCTCTGCAGTGAAGTATGGCCGGGGGTGGCAGAGTCCCCATCCCGCTGCCCTTCTAAAGACACAAGGTGGACTTCTCATGCCACAGGCTTCTGCAGGGACATGAGAACGGGGGCGTGGAGGAGGGCCCGCAGCAAGCACTGTTTGGGAAGCATCTGGGGACAGTTTAGCAGTGTCCCGGGGTGGAGAGACAGCATACTGTTGGTCAGCTTGGCCAGATGCTCTACAGGGCTCACGGAGGTGGGGGTGACACCATTCTACCTTCGTGTCTTTCCACCTGATGGTGTTCCAGGTTATGATGGATACTCCCGGGAGCCCTGTTTGACACCTCAATTTTGGAGTGTCCAGTGTGCGTACTGGTGGGGGGTTGTAGATCAGAGGCCCTCCTGTCAGGAAACATCCATACCCAAACTGTGTCTACTGGGTGGAATTCAAACCAAGCTCAATGAATGCCCTATGGCACAAGACATGGCCAATGAGCCCAGGAATGTGGAGTATGCCCACAGGAGCAGAGGCTCTCCAGTCTTCTCCCTGTGAGCTTTACACACCCCAGCATAGAAAAGGCTCGGAGAAGTCCTACAGATGGGCTCTGGCCTGTCTTTGTTGAATTCCCTCCCCACAGCTGCCTTCACTGGGAAGAGAATCCCACATAACAGTTTCCTTGCTCTTCTATCTTGCTGTCTTCCTTCTCCCAGCAGGAGCCCCAGCTGCACTTAACCCAGACTATGGTTTAGAATGTCAGTGCCAAGGGGAAAGAGTGCTGTGGGCCGTGTGTGTGTGCGTGTGCATGTGTGTGTGTGTGTGTGTGCGCGCACGCACGTGCATGCACATGCAGTGTTACAAGGTTTCCTCCAATACTGGGCATTTTAGAAGGACAACTGAACATACACTCATACAATGTAGGAACCTCCTGCTTCCCTGGAGGTCCCGACATGGGAGAAGTGTAGGGGACTGGAGACAGAGGCACCAAGATTCACGTATGGAGGAAGCCACTTGGCAGAGGACTGGTGAGGAGAAAGCCCTCCTCGCCTGGGCTGCATAGAACATGCCAGAAAAGCTCATGATATACAATGCAGAAAGAAGGCAGGTGCTATATAAATGACATACAAAGGGTCAGGCCTCAGATGGCAAAGTGATTTTCAGTGTCTGTCTCTTCCCAGCCCATTAGCCCGCTCCCATTCTCCAGAGTGCCTTTTTCTTTCCTAACAAACTGTCCCTAGCTGTCACTAACCGCATGTCCCTGGTGCAGTTCTTTGCCCCAGGACACAGAAACCTGGATATCTCAGCTGTGGCCCCAGCTCTGGACTCTGATTTGCACCCCTAACACTGTGGCTAGGCAGGGCGCCACCAGGGGTGGGGGCACTGTGAGAGGGGTTCTCAGAGCAGTGGGTGCTATGAACTGCCTTGGCATGTCCCTCTTGTATGTCAGCCCTCAGAACCCAGCTTGGGCAGGACTGCTGGAACAGGAAGGCTGAGGGCGGGCAAGGATCAGCACTCTGGCTAGAGCAGTCCAGCAGAGAGGAATTCTCTTGCTGTAGTTTCATTGTCCTGGGTGCTCCTCAGAGGACTGGCCAAAGCCCGCTCCATTGCCGAGGCCTGTCTTCACTCCCTTCACTGGTTCAACGCAAGTCTCCTGGGAACCGCCTTGTGCGCAGTAGTGATGAGCCAGCTTGCCGGGTAGCCTGTGGCCCAGGCACGTTTGTGCATAAAACTAATCATCACAAGACCCTTGGGGAAACTAGCTACGAGTCAGAAGGTACCACTGGCAAGAGGATTGGGGCAGCAGGCAGGGACCAAGGGTGCAGGGGGCATCCTTGTGGCAGAGGCCCCTACAGCATGCAGAGGACCAGGAAGAGGTGGCTCCTCACCCCAGACACGTGTCTTAAAGCCAGGGTATGGCGCTTGGGTGATTTGGGTCTTGGAATGGGGGAGTCAGGGCAGTGGGCAGAGGAGGTGACTTTGCTGCCCACCCTGACCTTGAGGAGGCTGTAGGTGGAAGCGAGTCCGTGCCCGCCGTCTTAGAAGCCTGGAGCTGAGCTGGCTCGACACTTGCTGAGGCCCATGGGGCTGCTTCAGTAAGCAGAGAGCGCGCTTGGTAACGAGAGGCGCCTGCCATCCTTGGGGATTTATTTCCAAACCCTGGTCTTGGTGCTTTTTCCTTCAGGCAGCTGCCTCCTGGACTAATTCTCCCACACCTCTCCTCATCTCTCCTGACTCCTCAACGCTCCTCTCCCTCTCAGAGCCAACAGGAGCTTTGATAAATCTATCAGTTCTAACAACTGGGATTCAGGCCACTTCTCAGATGAGTGGCAAATCTGTCATAAAGTCCTTAGTGGTGAGCCGCGGTGAATTTGAGGGTAAGCCCTGGATAGTTATTAAACTGGAGGCCTTACAGAAAAGGGTAGATTTAAAAAAATTCAATAAAATTCTTTAACAAATATTCCCTGTCTGGTTTGCTGAGTTCTAGAGACCCACTCAGGCCCCGTGGCATTCAGCCCTGTCCCCGGCTCAGGAGGCCCCGTCTTGGCAGTGCCACTCACTGTGACTGCTTTCGCATTTGTTGCTTGGCTGCTTCGCAACTCAGAGCATTTGGGGGTTGAGTGTAAGTGCATACATGTGTGTGCACACATGCATGAAGGGTGTGTGTGCACATGTATGTGTGCATGCACTTGGAACGTGTAGGTTTGTGCTTGTGCATGTGTGCACATGCTGTACACGTACTGCATAGCAGCATAGCATGCTCTCACACATGTGTTCATCCATGCGCATACATGAACATGTATGTCTTGGTTGTGTGCATACGTGCATGAGCACATGTATGCATGCAATGCACATGTGTATGTATAAATGTGTGTGCAAGTGCACCTGTATTACATGTATGTATTCCTGCATGTGTTTACATGTATGTGTTCATGCATGTGTGCATGTGTTTGGACCATCACAGTAGAGGGAGACCATGTCATGCAGATCTGATGCATGCTAACGGGATCAGGAGGCACAGCTCTGCGTGTCTGTTTGGGAATTGGCGTTCTTCTGCCGTGGTCCAGCCTTCCATCACGACAGGGACGGGTCTGCTGGCACCATTTGAAGGTGGATTTCGTATCCAGTGAGCAGGAGCCCTGCCCAGAGTTGAGTTCCACCTGCTGAGCCCTGCAGCAGCCCGTGGATGCTGGTGAGGGAGCCTGGAGTTGGTTAGTTCCAAGGCCTGGGAGAGGACCCCCCCACATTCTACAAGGCCTGGGAGAGGCCCTCCCTCACGTTCTTCCCCAGCCAGCTATGAAATGGGCATAGCGACCTCATGGACGCGGAGCACAGCCTTCTGGGTACGGAGCTCCACACTGCAGCTGGAAGAGCGAGGCCTCAGGCGTTAGTAGTAAGCTGTAAGTGTAGCCAGGAGTTACACCAGCGTCAAGGCCTCCTTTAAGCCTGTTGGAGGACTGGGAGCTTGGTCCCTGCCTCCTAGGGCAGGATGGGTGGGGGACGCAATACAAGGCTCATGCCAGCACTGCCGAGGAGCAGCTGAGGGGCTCCAGGTGGTTCTGCGCAGAGCCCAAGGTCAAGCGGAACAAGGCAGCCCCAGACAGACTCGTTGCTTGGAAGAGCCATGGAAGGGGTGAGGGAAGAAAGACGCGCTGGGAGTGAGCCAAGTGATGCTCGTGGCAGGAAGGAGGAGCTGCCCTGTGCCGTCCACCGCGAGGACACGCTGGGCCATGGAGCTGCCCTGTGCCGTCCACCGCGAGTTCACGCTGGGCCATGGAGCTACCCTGTGCCGTCCACCGCGAGGCTGGGAGGACACGCTGGTCCACGGAGCTTTCCAAAAGCACAGGACACCAGGAGGTGAGGCTCGAGCCAGACCCCCTGGGGGAAGGGCCAGTGGTCCAGCAGCTTGGAGGGCAGTGGACAGACACTTGCAACTGAGCACCCTCAGGATCTGCCCACTGCAGGCAGCCCCCCATCCCTGACCCAAGGAGTCATGGCAGAGAACAGCTATACCCCATGGGACCAGTACCAGGGCCTGCAGCCCAGGACTCCACACGGGGCAGGGAGGCTGGCTCCGGCTTCATCCCCTGGGCTTCTCCCTGGTCCCCAGCTGCTTATAGCCCCTTCCAGAGAGGCTTCCTGACCAAAGCCTGCAAGCCAGACTGTCCTTCAGCATCTGTGGCCAGGCTGTAGGAGAGGACTCCACCAGGCCCTGGAGAAGAGGTAGCCTCTTGGGCCTGGTAAGTCTGAGAGAAGGGGGACACTGTGTGTAGCGGTCCTCTGAGAAAAACAGCTGTTTCCATCTTTATTAGGAACAACTGTGACTCCTCTAGCGAGACTCTTGCGCTTGGGCCCATAGCCGCCAGTCTGCCATACGGAGTAGGGGGGCATTAGCTCTCACCTCAGGTCTCCGGCACCCTGTGTGCCAGTCGTATGCAATGGTGTGAGGGGGCTCTCAATCTCAGGCGGAGACAGAGCACAGAGAGGATGGACGATCAATGATGGGAAGCCCTGTCAGAGTAGCTACAGGGATGTCACTGTCCCGGCTGCAGTGGGACCCGTCAATGCTCCAGCTGCTTTGGGGTCTCCACGCTTCGTCAATAACTCCTCCCCCAAGCCCAGGAAGCTCGTTGGTTTGTGAGGGTGACCTGTGGTGGAATCGTCCTCCGGTCTGTCGTGGGTGCTTTGCGTGGGGGGAGCAAGCACTTGCCGGCGTCTCCCCAGGAACGAGTTCAAAGAACAGCAGTGCACAGGAAAGGACCAAGCTAGGCAGAGAAAGCCGTGGAGAGCTGGGGCATCCCGAGGCCGGGCCTTGCAGGAAGGAGAAGGCAGGGCTTCAGAGAAGGGTGGGCACGGGAGTTCAGAGAAGAGACAGGAGACTCCTCCAAGAGCTGTGGAGGCTCCCGGGGCACGTGGGAGCAGAGAAAGAGGCATGAAGGCTGCTCCTGGCTTCTTCCCTAAGCATCAGAAAGACTTCCCTGACTTGAAGAAATAATCCTTTAAAGAGTGGCATGAGCTGCTGGTACTGAGAACCTGTCTTTTGGCCACCAGGGGCCTGCCAGGAGCAAGTGTGCCCTATCCTGAGCCCCACATATGTTCCGTGGAGAAGGCTGGACGTCTTGCAGCAGAGATCACAGAGGAGCGAGGTGGAGGCGGGGCTAGGGGAGAGAAAGCCTGGGCCTCCTAGACATGATGTGGACATTTGAACTGCCCTTCATCTACAAAGTCCAGGGACCGATGCAGGAAGGAGAGCAAACAAAAACCATGGAAGGGTGCACCAGGTCATTCCTAAGAAGAGGAAACCCAGGTCAAAGAAGACTTCCCTTTTTGTCATAAGTGATGAGGGACACACCGGCTGCCATCACAGCTGTGAGTGTGGAGGGAGAGTTCACGGGCGACGGCAGGTTGATCTGGGCAGAGCTGAAGCCCAGTGATTGTGTGCAAAGGTCTGGGTCCTGTTCCCAGCACCACCCACATCCCACACATGTCCCATACATTAGGAACGCATATGGATGTACACGGGGTAGGGAATGCTGTGGAGTCTGTTCTGTATGTGTTTGTATGTATACATATATGTATATGAATATGTATAGTGTTTGTTTTGATTTTTGTTTTATTTTCTTCTCCAAGGTAGGGTCTCACTTTAGCCCAGGCTGACCTAAACTCACTCTGTAGTAGCTCCGGGCTGGCCTCAAACTCACAGTGATCCTCCTACCTCTGTCTCCCGAGTGCTGGGATTAAGGTGTGTGCCGCCACTCATGGTTGTTTTGATTTTTGAGACAGGGTCTTGTGCAGTCCAGGCTGGCCTTGAACTCCCTATCTAGCTAAGGAAGACCTCGTCTTCCCGACCCTCATGCTTGCACTTCCCATGTTCCCAGCTAAGTACAAGCAGATATAAAAGCCTGGTGGCCAGGTGAAAGAGGGCACATGGCCGAAGTGGTAGATGGGAAAACTGAGCCACAGAGGTGAAGCTTTGACTCCACTCCTGCCACCTTAGGGCTCCTTGAACTCTGCTGACAGCCATCTCCTTCCCTTCCCTCCTCTGGGGATGTGGACAGTGTTTCCCCCCTGGTGACCTGTCCACGCTGACTGCTCTAGCTTGGCCCCTGCAGCTCTCAGCACTGGTGGAGCCCATAGCCCAGCCTCTGGTGTCTCCCTCACCCCACTGCCGGTGGCACTTTCTAAGCTGGGATGCGTCAAGCAGTGCTCCCTGCATGCACCCTCAGAGGCCTCCTGTGTCTGAGAATAGGACCCACTCCCCGAGGTTGACAAGCCACGGATTTCCCGCCTGCCTCATACCTGGGCAGCTGATACGCATATCCAAGGCTTTAGAGACCCTGGACCTTCGGCCTTAGCCTTGCCCCCATTCCTTTCTTACCTTCTTAGGTGGAAACTACTTGAAGACTTAATCAAATGCCCCTCCCCTGGGACCTTTCTTCCGAGGGCTTTCCCACACTCCCAAGAGGTGGCACAGTGGCCCTCACTACCAGGGTGTGTACCCACTGAGCCTTCCTTCCCTCCCAGGATTCTGGAATCATTCCCTTCGGCACCAGGTCTGTCTCCTGTGCTGAGGTTCTGCGGGGGGAGGGATGGTGCCTAAGCCACCGGCTCTGAAGCCCTAGCAGCGCTTCCTGAACGGCACAGACAGGTCACTCTGTGAGGACCCCTGCCACTGGAGGAGTGGCATCTGTCTGTAGCCAGGAGGATGCATGTGGCGGTTAAACAAGGACAGTTTGACACACGCAGACCTGGCTTTCCCACTCTCAGCTGGATGAGCTGAGGTATGCACTCCACCCCACCATGCCTTGGTCTCCCCAGGGATCATGTGATAAGGTCAGACCATCTCAAGCCACTCCAAGTATCCAAGGAGAGTGTGTCTGAGGGAGGCTCTAACGCTCCGCTGAGTTCTGGAAAGGACTCATCCCCTCGCCATTGGCCTTGCACATGCAGCTTCTCAGGTCTTCCCATGTGGCATGTGACATGGACAGGAAGAAAAATTACCACCCCCTTGATGGACAGCTTGACAGAGCCCTGACACATGGTGGTGGCAGAATCAGACTCAGGACTTGGCCCTGTCCTCCTTCTGGCAAGGTTCTGAGCTGCAGCCTGCAACCCAGTGCACCCAGCCTTCACATTGTCCATTTAATATCCACCAGCCTGTTCTTGCCCTCTTCACAGGTAAGGAAACTGAGGCACTGCGAGACTGTAGGTCACCCTTGGCAGGACCAGCAGAACAAGAGCCCAGAGATGTCCCCCTCATGCCCAGAGTCTTTAGACATACTGCTTCTTGTGACAGAGGGACTTGTGGGTGCATTGGGAGCCCCTGGAGGCAGGAGCAAGGCTTACCCGTGCTGGCCATGTTTTCCATCCCAGCAACAAAATGCCGGGGATCAACTTGTCAAGAGGAAGGATTCATCTTGATGTTTCGCAGTTCCCGTCCCTGGTTGGCTGGCCCGTGGCTGACTGCTCCGGCTGTGGGGAGGCGGCGCTCTGCAACGCACGGTGGGTGGACAGCCGACGCGTGAGAGAGAAGTAAGGGTCGGGGTCCACATTCTGTCCAAGGGTCTGCCCTGATGACCAGAGGCCACCAGGGGTCTTCCTATAGCATCAAGCAAGTGTGTGTTGGCCCCACATTGTTCCATGGAAGAAGGCAGAGAGGCGACGGATGGGAAAGGGGCTGGAAGAGAGTGGAGACTTCCTCCTAGGCCCCACTTCTTAAAGGCCCCATCAATTCCCAACAGTGCCTCCCTGGAGACAGGGCTGTTAACACATGGGCCTTTGGGGACCCTTTAGATCCAAACGACAGCAGACGCAATCAGCAGGGAGCCCTTCCCAGTTATAGTCAGAGCGATGCAGCCCGGCTGGGTCTGGATATAATGAAAGGAGGAATCACGGGCAAAGCGGGTGGACATCTCTGGAACGGGAAATGGCCGGATCCTCCCAGGAGCCTCCAGAGACAGCAGCCCTTGACAGAGCAAGACAGAGCATCTTGACTCCCGCCTGTCAGAGACACATCTGTGTTGTGGCAACTCAGGACACCGGCTCAGTAGCCACTGGGAACTAATGCACAGACCCCACTCTTCCTCTGAGCCTTCTCTGGTGGGCAGTGCTGGTCACACGAAGATGCCATTACAAGGAGAGGACGATCAGGCCCAGAGTTCGACCTCCCCTCACTAAAGCAGCATACTGTATCCTTAGGGGCCTCCCGCACAGAGGGGCAGATGCAGGTGCGGGGTCCTTTAGTCTCTCCAGCCATGGTTCCAGGCAAGATTCAAGGAGAGATGTTATCTGAGCAATTTCCTGTGCAAGGCCTGGCACAGGTAACTCACTGGTCTGGTGAGACAAGGTGGCAGGAAGGGAGGGCCTCTGCTTTGTGGCTATAGGCACTTCCAGCCCAGAACTCCTCTGGTGGGCCCCATCCTCCCTTGACCGTGGGGGCAGGTCAGACCCTGACTTTGCTGGAAGCAGTTGGAGTCCCACAGGGCAGGGGAGGAAGTTGGAGTGGAGGCCTCTTGCCCCACCAGAGCACTTGTGGAGCAGACAAGGCTGACTGGGTCCCCCTCCCAGCAGAGTGGAGGAGGGCTGAGGGTACCTGAGAGAGGCCAGAACTATGCAAATGAGTCCATTCACTGACTTGCAGCCCCACCTTCAGAGAGATTTGGGGCCTATGGTCAGTGGAGCAGAGCAAGTCTCAAGGGCCAAGAGAAGTGTCTGGGCTCCAAACCCAGCTCCCCAAAAGAGCAGCTCTTGAGAGCATCTGGCTTACGGGATTTGATGGGAGACAGAAATCCTCCAGGGAAGGCTGTTCTCAAGACACACCCCTCACACACACACCACATTCTCACATGTGCACACAGGATGGCTCACACAACAACCTCACACATGTGCAAGGTCTTGCACATTCACATACTCCCATGAACACTTTCATAAGCACTTACACACTCACACAGGTCTAAGCCTTTTCCTTGATGGAGATCTGAATGCACATAGAATTCAGTCTGATTTCCTGTTCAGCTGCTGTACCTGGTGGGTGCTGAGCACACAGTCAGAGGTGGTCTGGTGGGCAGATCACCCAGCCTGTGGGCACAGCGAGAGGGGCTCTGCAGTCCTGAGACAAGGCTGGTGGGGCACAGCCCAGCCCATCATGGCCACCGCGGCACTCATGCGCCTCTTGCCGGCCAGGACAGCATCTCACTTGGTGAAAAGAGGCCGGATGCCTTTGAGTGAGTTTCCCGTTCACCCCAAGAAGTGACGCCAGACCGAAGCCCCCACGCTGAGCTACTAACAGCTGTTGGTTCCCAGAGAAGGTGGAGTGGTGTTGACAGAGATGGAGTCCAGAGAGGAGAGATGGGGGCCACAAGTGACCCTTTCCACCCCCACTAACTTTGACCAACCTCGCACCCCACCTTCCCTCAAAGCTCCTGGCAGTGCCACTGGGGCTAACCAAATGCAGGCATGGCTGGAGCTGCACTTTTGCACCAGAGACCTGCGGCTGCCCAGAGAGCCCACCATCATTGCCTTCTCCTCAGGCCCTTACACATTGGCCATGGAAGGTCTAAGTAGATCCTCCAGCCACATGTCCACCACCATCATTGCCCTTCTCCTCAGGCCCTTACACATTGGCCATGGAAGGTCTAAGTAGATCCTCCAGCCACGTGTCCACCACCATCATTGCCCTTCTCCTCAGGCCCTTACACATTGGCCATGGAAGGTCTAAGTAGATCCTCCAGCCACGTGTCCACCACCATCATTGCCCTTCTCCTCAGGCCCTTACACATTGGCCATGGAAGGTCTAAGTAGATCCTCCAGCCACGTGTCCACCACCATCATTGCCCTTCTCCTCAGGCCCTTACACATTGGCCATGGAAGGTCTCAGTAGATCCTCCAGCCACGTGTCCACCACCATCATTGCCCTTCTCCTCAGGCCCTTACACATTGGCCATGGAAGGTCTCAGTAGATCCTCCAGCCACGTGTCCACCACCATCATTGCCCTTCTCCTCAGGCCCTTACACATTGGCCATGGAAGGTCTCAGTAGATCCTCCAGCCACATGTCCACCACCATCATTGCCCTTCTCCTCAGGCCCTTACACATTGGCCATGGAAGGTCTCAGTAGATCCTCCAGCCACGTGTCCACCACCATCATTGCCCTTCTCCTCAGGCCCTTACACATTGGCCATAGAAGGTCTAAGTAGATCCTTCAGCCATGTGTCCACCACCATTTCCCTTTTCCTCAGGCCCTTACACATTGGACATGGATGGTCTAAGTAGATCCTCCTGCCACGTTAGAACTGAGGCAGGTGGGCATTTTGCAGGGATAGGTCAGCACCCTAGGACCCTACACGCATCAAGTAGCCCACAACCATCTCCAAACAATGCAGTGCCAACTCGGCTCTGGCAACTTCCCAGCAAGCCCCCATTTATAATTAGCTTCCACTCAGACACATCAGGGAACAACAGGCAGGCCCATTCCAGCCTGATCTGGTTTTAGGTTCATGCAAAGTAAGGGAAACCGTGTCCTGAAGTTAAACTCTTAGGGAATTCTCATTTACGATCCCATGCTTATGCACGACGGGGCACGCTTACGATTAAAACCATCCTGAGATGCATCCTGAGAAAGGACATCTCAGTGAACGAAGGCTTGCGTACCCCAAGACTGTCAAGCAAATCAGAAAGATCACCCATACCCCTCCCCTAGTAACCAACTCCTGTTCCTGCTGGCCCCTCAGAAGGAACCCCTGAGAAGTCACTGGCGCTCTTGAGGTCAACACTCCTCTGCAGTGTAGACTGTACCACTGCTTTCAACAAAACCTCTTGGGCTGGGGGCTTGAGTTCAGATCCCCAGAACTCACATGTACCAGTGACTTTCGACAAAAGCATCTCAGGGAAGGAAAGGGTTGGATTTTGCCTTGCAATTTCAGGGGCAACATCCTGGCCAGAAAAACTCCACAGCAGGAGCAAGAGCAGAGCTGTTCACACTGTCAGGCAGGAAGCAGGCAGTGACCAGCAAGTGGTGCCCACCCCAGTGACCCATGGCCTTCAGCAAGACTCCACCTCCTGAAGATGCTACAGACTTCTCAAATAGTACCACCAGCTGGAGATCAAGTGTTCAAAAGCATGAGCCTATGGGGGGCATTTTACAGCAAACCACAAGGCCACATAAAAACTGTTCACCATCGGGCTGGAGGGATGGCTTAGCGTTTAAGGCGTTTGCCTGTAAAGCCAAAGGACCCAGGTTCGATTCCCCAAGACCCACATTAGCCAGATGCACAGGGGGGTGCAGGTGTCTGGAGTTTGTTTGCAGTGGCTAGAGGCTCTGGCACACCCATTTTCTCTCTGTCAAATAAATAAATAAATAAATAAATATTTTTAAAAAAACTGTTCACAATCGCTTCCATCTCCAACCCCAGTGCTCCTTGGTGAGATGGGAGGCAGAGACAGGAGACTGCACCAAAGCCCATAGGCCAACCAGCCTGGAAGAGACAGGGGTGAGCAACAAAGACATCCTGCCTCAGATAAGGTAGAGGCTGTCCTCTGACCTCTACACGTGTGCCGAGACACATGCCTGCCTGAACTTTCTGCTTTGCTAACTGCGTGTATGTTTTCAATTCTTTAAATAAGACTCCAAGAGCCAGGAAGCCACCGATTTAGACAAGACTACTGGTAACAGATCCACCCCAACAATGACAGCGTCACAGAGGACAGCTGTCACCAGGGAACCCCAGGCAGGGTCCTCTCTGACAGAGAGCAGGTGGGCATGCAGCTCACTGTGACTGGCAACCTTCCCTCTCTCACAGTGGCCCCTGTGGCATCCTCTTGGTACCCTTCCTTTGGCTCTTACGTTCTTTCCACCACCTCTTCCGCAATGGACCCTGAGCCTTGCAGGGTGTGACATGTTTCAGTGCTGGACACTCTCTGTCCCTTCTTCTCAGCACTATGTTGCCTTTTGAGTCATCCCAGTGATCATTGCCATCTGAAAAGAGAAGCTTCTCTAACCAGAAGTGAGAGTAGCATTAGTATATGTCTATAAACATTAAGTGTAGGGCTTTAAGGGAAGTTTGGTGAGAGTAATATATCCATTTATCCAGACAAGAGCAGGCTTTATACCCCTAAGGCTCACGACCTCCCCTGCCATAGGCTTTTGATTAGGTCTTCAGTACCAGGCATGTATTCCCTCGCATGGAGTGGGCCTTCAGTCCAATTAGAGAGCAGTTGGTTTCCCCCACAGCAGACATGCCGCTATTGCACTCGTTCAGTCATTTGGCCTGTTTGGCCAAATTTGAGGTTTCCAGTGTCCACTGTTTTCACCACTGATGATTTATGTCTCCCATAAGACTGCAAACAGTGCGGCTTTTTCCAGATTTCAATTGGCTAGGCTACAGGGAGAAGGTTTTCTGCTCAGCACCAGCTTGATTTCTCAATGACTTTGCTGCTCAGGCATGTGAAGTCTTTAGCAATAGGGTCTTACCATCTCTTTCTCATGGGAAACCAAAGGTCTTGGCAATAGCCTGTAAAGTTTTGGAGGCAACAGGGACCTCCCTGGCCAGCAACTCATTGGAAGGTATCCCATCCCTGGCACTGAAATTTTCTAGTAACAATCTATGGTTTATGTATGTATTCAAGAAAGTAGATTTTCATATGTCTTATTCAGAATATTTTGAATTTTGATTGACCCTCCCCCACCTTTCTTGCTGGTGTTTTTTTTTTTAAGTTTTTTTGTTTTATTTATTTATTTGAGAGCGACAGAAAGAGAGAAAGAGGCAGATAGAGAGAGAGAGAGAGAGAGAGAATGGGTGCACCAGGGCCTCTAGCCACTGCAAAAGAACTCCAGACATGTGCGCCCCCTTGTGCACCTGGATAACGTGGGTCCTGGGGAATCAAACCTCGAACCAGGGTCCTTAGGCTTCACAGGCAAGCACTTAACCACTAAGCCATCTCTCCAGCCCTCTTGCTGGTGGTTTTAACATTACTGAATCTCTCATCAGAGTGGCAAGAGCATAGAAAAGCTACAGATGTTTGTTAAATGAGATCAAACAATGTTACCATCACAGCCTAAGGTTAAGATACATTGTGCCACTGGTCTTTTTTGCCATCTTACAGCTAGGGATTCTCTACACACATGAATACCTGTCATTTCAACTAGATCTGGTGGTGGTGTATGATTTTTGCCCATGTGTGTGGTGTGCATGCATGTTCGTATGTGTGTTTACATCTGTGTGCGTTCTGGTGCTTGAGAACATGTGTACCTGCATGTGGAGGTCAGAGGTTGACACTGGGGTCATCTTCAACTGCTCTCCACCTTATTCTTTCAGACTCTGGCCCTAGAGTTCACTGATGTGGCTAGACTAGCCGGCCAGTGAGGCCCGGACACTCAGTTTCCGTCTCCCCAGTGCTGGGATTTTACACATGTGCCACCATGCTCAGTGTTGGGCATGTGGGTGAAGGCAGGTCCTCATGCTTGCATAGCAAGTGCTTTATGCACTGAGCCGTCTCTTTAGGGTGTGGAGGCTCAGGAATGTCAGCAGGACACAGAGCAAGGTGGGGGTCTCACCCTTCATCTGCTCTGAACCACTGGGCTCGGAAGGCTTCTTGTCACTGGAGCCCCAAGCAAAAGAACCCCCATGTGCCCAGTTGAGCTGAGGCATGGACCATAGAGCTGTCCAGTCCTAGATTTGGTCAGTGGTGACAGCGCAGAAGGAGTCCATAGGGGAGGACTGAGCCTGAAGGTCACTGTGGCAGTCAGGTTCGCATTGCTGGCGGAAATCACCCAGCCAAGAGCAGCTTTTGGGGAAAAAGGGTTTAATTTGGCTTATAGACTCAAGGGGAAGCTCCACAATTACAGGGGAAAATGATGGCATGAGCAGAGGGTGGACATCACCCCCTGGCAAACATAAGGTGGAGAGTGTGCCAAACACTGGCATGGGGAAACTGGCTATAATACCCATAAGCCCATCCCCAACAATACACTGACTCCAGGAGGCATTAATTCCCAAATCTTCATCAGCTGGGAACCTAGCATTGAGAACACCTGAGTTTATGGGCGACACCTGAATCAAACCACCACACTCCCATATGGATTTTCTGAAGGATTTGGAGCCCAGGGACACAGGAGGACAGCAGAACCTCATGAATCTTCTGGTGGCTCTGAGGAGGTGTGGTTAGAAGGATGGGGTCCTGGGACCATTCTCCTCCAGGTAGATGGGTGGCAAGTTGTGGGACTGAGGCCTCAAAAGAATAGGTGGGATCTTGGGGGCCACTACGTCCCAATTTGGCCAGGCCTCCTGGTGAATTCTGCACCCTTCCTGGATATCTGGAGATTGACACCTTGAGGGCCATGAAAGGAGATTTTAGGTGGCAGTGAGGGGTAGATCACAGGGCGACAGTGTTAAAACTGTGAGAGAGCAAGGACTCTCCAGCCTGGCCTCTCCGTAACTCAGTCCTGTGCGTAGATGGTCTTGTTCAGTATTCTCCTGCTGTTTATTATTTCATGTCAGGAGAAGCAGGGAAACGGGCCTCCCATATTCCTCCTGCCGGTGGTGCTGGGCGTCCCCTGACAGTAAGCCAGCTTCCCAACCTAGCCTGTGGGAGGAGCTGGGGCCCAGGATGCCAGGCCTGAGCTAAGGACCAAGGTGAGACCAGCGAACACCAGCAGTGCTGGGTGTCCTCTAACAGCGAGCCAGGCTTCCGAACCATGCCCACGGGTGGAGGAGCCATGGCCAGGGCTGTGACATGCTGAGGTAGGGGAGATGGTGACTCTGGTTCCAGGATGGCCTTGAGCACCTCTCAGGCTGAGTCTGGCCAGGGCCAGTGCGAGCCTGTTCTGTCCTGGTCCTCAACAGCCCCTTGGATACCTGGCGCTGCCCGGGGGACTTGTTCTGTGGGACAAGGAAAGAAGGGGTGACCGCTTTCCTCACACCTCAACTAGCCAGGACGAAGACACAGCTGGGGGCTGAAGCAGTGGCCACTGCTCAGGTGGTGGAGATCTGGCCCACAGGCCTCAAAGAATTGGTAAGCACCCAGCCCCACCTAGTGTCTCGGGATGTCCTCACTGCACAGCCTTTGTGGTCTCCCGCAGGCCAGGCATCCCCAGCCCTCAGAGGCCTTTGCCGGCTGCAGCCCGCAGATCTCCACTGGCTGTATAAAGTTATGTGCTTGGGAGCTGACAGCAGCCTCGGGGCTGGACCTTTGATCCTCCCAGCTGCTGACATCTTCAAAACAGAGCGCTTTCCCGGCCCTGCGCTCCCTGGCTGGTGGTGGCAGGTCTCCTGCCGGGCGTGGCAGGGCAGCAAAAACTGATGTGGCACAGGAATAAATGGTCTAAGCTGTCACTCCGCCCCCTGTGGACTGGGTTCATCCAGTCTAACTTGAGCCAGGAAGGTGGGGGACCAGGTCTCCCATCCCTTTGCTTCCCTTCCCCAGGGCGCCCGAGCTTTCCTTTGAGAGGTGTCAGTGATAAGGTTCGGGAGGTGCCTGAAAGCCTGCACGGTTCCCTTTAAGATCCGGACAGCCCTCCGCATGTGGGCTGAGCGTCCGTGATCGTGGACTGGGCAGTGTTGGCGAACACTTACGGGCCACTGGCAAATCCGTGTGTGTGGTTGTCTTAGCGGAGGGCTACGGCTGTGTCCACAGTGGGGCAAAGACCTCCCCTCCTGCTAGGGCTGGAAGGTCAGAAGACTTCAGGGCTGACGGAGTCGATCCAGTCTGAAGACCCAGCAGCCAGGAGCACCCCTAGCTGGCAAAGATCGGCGGTTCAGCTCAACAGTCAGGCGAACGGTGAACTGAGGGCTGGGAGAGATGGCTCAGTGATAAAGTGCCTGCCTGTCAGCACAAGCACCTAGGAGTGCTACAGCATGAACATCCGTAATCCCAGAGTGCCTACCAAGAAGGAGGGAAGCAGAGACAAGAGCACTGACCGCAAGCTTGAGGCCAGCTAGCCTGCTATACGGTGGTGAGAGGGAGACCCTGCCTCAAGCAAGGTAGAAGCTGAAAATCAACACTTACGGGTGTCCTGACTTCCTCCCATGGAACTTGCAAGTCCACACTTATACACACATGAACATACGTGTACACGTGCGTGTGTGTGCAAACACCACACGCGCGCGCGTGCGCACACACACACACAGACACACACACCAAAAACAAACGAATAAATAAGTAAAAGGAGTGAACTGAATCTTCTCCTGCCTCTGTTTTTTTTCTTTTTTGTTTTTGTTTTTCGGGGTAAGGTCTCTAGTTCAGTGACCTGGCACTAGTCTCAGGGTGGTCTTGAAGTCACAGAGATCCTCCTTCCTCTGCCTCCCAAGTGCTGAAATTAAAGGCATGCACCACCACACCTGGCTCTGTTCTTTTTTAATTTTAATTTAATTTTATTTTTTGCGAAAGAGAGGGACAGAGGGCGAGAGAGATTTGGCACACCAGGGCCTCAGCCACTGAAATCAAACGCCAGATACTTGCGCCACCTAGTGGGCACATGCGGCCTCATGCTTGCCTCACTTTTGTGTGTCTGGCTTATGTGGGATCTGGACAGTAGAACTTGGATCCTTAGGCTGCGCAGGCAAGTGCCTTAACCACTAAGCCATCTCTCCAGCCCTAAGTTATTTTTTTTAAAAAATGTATTTATTTTAGAGAGAGAGGGGGAGAGAATGGGCTTGCCAGGGCCTCTACCCACTGCAAACAAACTCCAGATACATGCTCCACTTTGTGCATCTGCCTTATGTGGATACTGGGGAATTGAACCTGGATTCTTACACTTCACAGGCAAACACCTTAATCACTAAGCCATCTCTCCACCCATTCTGTCTCTGCTCTTTTCAGTCTCACAGCCCTGAGCATGTCCACTGTTGTGACTTGTCCTGGATGGCTCCCTCCTAACTTGAACTTGAGGTTTCTCCCTAGTGGCCATAAGCTAAGATGGAGAGCTCTGATGGGAGAGTTGGTTCTGGGACGCATGTCAGGTGAGACACACTGAGGAGCATGCAGGAACGGCAGAGATATGCCAACAGGTAGCTGGTAGGAATTCCACAGTGACACAGCTCAGCCAGTGGGTGGGGTCAGAGAGGATTTGGTCTCTGGCTTTACAGAGGTTCATGGGTGTCATCCCTTAGATGGGCCCTTGGGTGTAATAGGTTAGTTCGTGTTAGTGAGGAGGACATACTTACATGTCTTTGATGTTGACCATTACATTTCACTGTGGTCAGCAGCTGTGGGTGTGTCCAGTTGTGGGTCCATGGGATGAGGAACAGGTGGACTGTACCCCAAATAACCATGCAGGTGTCAGAAGTTTCAATCAACTCCTATCAGGCCTAAAACAGGTATTGAGGCAGCCTCTGTAGGACACCAATTTATGACAGTGCTGATACTGAGAATGGCCATTAGTTCAAGTGCTAATCTCTTCCAAAAACCCCATACATATACCAAGAAATAATGCTACCAGCCCCTTTTGTCTCTGGCAAAGCACTTGAGCACAATGACTTTAAGGTAGAAAGGCTTGCTTATGCTCATGACTTCAGAGGTTCCACTGTAGTCTCTCTGCTCCGCTGTCCTTGGCTTGTGACTTGTTGAGGCAGAACTCCCACTGGGGACGAGCAGACCTCATGGGGGCTGGGGAGCGGTAAGAGAGACAGGAAGGGGCCAAGGATAAGATTTGCCCCTTAAAGACACACCCTCAAAGACCTACTTCCTCTAACCAGACCTCACCTACTGAGGTCCCATTTGGAGAAAAGCCATTAGTGGGTTTCATAGTCACTGATGAAGTTAACACCTTCATGATCCAATCACCTCTCAACTGAGGACCAGAAATTTTGGAGTCATTTCATATCTGAATTATAACAAATGGTGTTTGGGTTTTATTTTGTTGTTGTTGCTTTGTTTTGTTTTTCAAGATAGGTCCTCACGCTAGTCCAGGTTGACCTGGAACTTACCCAGGCTGGTCTTGAACTCATGGTGATCCTTCTACCTCTGCCTTCCAAGTGCTGGGATTAAAGGCATGTGCCACCATGCCCAGCTAAATCATAACAAATGTTTAATCATAACAAATGGGCACCCTGTGGCTTAGCCATGTCGACACATACAATTAATTAACCAACGCAAGCGGGTGGAACAGTATCCTCCCCACATCCCATCCTCCCGGAACCTTGGAGTGCAATGTGATTTGGAGATAGGTCTTTGTAGATAGGCTGGTTCAGGATCTCGAGCTGAAATCATCCTGCGCTGGAACTCAAGTGATGTTTCCATAAGAAGATGCTCAGGGAGGTGAGGGTGTGGACATGGACACAGAGCCTGCAGTGACCACCAGCCATGACTGCCAAGGAACGCCGGCCATGCAGGAGATAGGAGAGACAGGGAAGGACTTCCCCGGAATGCCCGAAGCAAGCAGCGTCTGCAACACCTGGGTCTGGGCCATCCACCCCCCAGAACGGTGAGAAAGCAATCTTCTTTTTAAAAAAATATTTTATTTTTATTTATTTATTTGACAGAGAGAGAGAGAGAGAGAGAGTGAATGGGTGCACCAGTGCCTCCAGCCACTGCAAACGAACTCCAGATGCTTGTGCACCCCCTTGTACATCTGGCTAACGTGGGTCTTGGGGGACTGAACCTGGGTCGTTTGGCTTTGCAGGCAAATGCCTTAACTGCTAAGCCATCCCTCCAGCCCGGGAAAGCAAACTTCTCTGTTAAAGTCCCCACCAGATACACCTCTGTGTTTTCTGTGGTAGCCCCAGGAAACTAACCCCGTGTATGTGTGACAAGTTGGATCACTGTTCTCAACTCTTCACTCCCTTCCTAGTATAGACGCTTGTGTGTTTACCTTTTGTCATGGGGCATGGTAGTGCCCCTCGAGAGTGAACCAATGTTGATTCTCTGTCCCCATGGCTTGGCTTTGGCCATACAACTCAAGAGGACATTGGCTCATGAATCACTGTGACAACGCCATATTTAACCAGAGACAGTCAATTTGAGTAGCAGTGACCTTCTCACTGGGACAAACACTGGATCAGAAACAGCTTTCAGAAGGAAAGATTTTTTTTTTTTTTGGCTTACAGTTTTGAGGGGAAGTTTATCATAGGGGCAAAGTGTGGTGAGAGCAGACAGCTGGGTGTCACTTCGTATCACATCAACTGGAAGGTAGCATCGAGTGAGCTAGCTAGCACCGCGAAGTGGGCTACACTATAAAACACCAAGGTCCACACCTGGTGACACGCCTCTCCCAGCAAGGCTCTACCTCCCAAAGGCTCCATGAGCTGGGGAATAAGTGTGAGGCTTAATCACAAGCACACGGGGCTAACGGGGACGTTTGACATTCAAAGCGTCACAGTGTGTCTGCCCGATTTGTCTCCTTCCTGGCATCTGCTGTCTGCCCATGAGGGGAGCACTCCTGCATCCCACAGACCCCAAAATATGTCCTGAAGTGGAGATGCCCCCCACCCCAAACCAGACAGACGTGCTTTCTGTGGGGTCCCATGTACGTGTTGGGGTCATTTGTTATGCAGCCCTGTCACGGCAGCAGCAGACAAATACATCAGGCAGTCGCCTCAGCTCCTGTCTCCCACCTGCCTCAGGGCTTCCACTGTGTATCCAGATAACCGCCCTTGTGAGTTGTAAAAAGATTTTGCTGTTTGAGGAAGAAATACAGGAAGAATCAAAGGCGGCTAGACTTTACCCCACAGCAGTGGGCCGGTGGAGGGCTTTTGCGTGGGACATCTTGCCAGGGACCCGCAGGCTGTTGGTAAGTGAGGGGAGGGAAAGAGGCCGGGAAAGCTGCAGGAAGCTTTGATTGTTCACTTCAACCCAGCCCCACCCACCTCTTCAAAGAACTCGCCTCTTTGGCATCATTTCTGTGTTGAAACCACGAGTTCAGAACCCTCCTCCCCCATGCTGTCATCTGAGAGGCTGGGCTCTCTGGCTTGGGGGCACTGGGCATCGTGTGGGGCGCGGGCAGCCTGGCTGCTGTGTAGCTGGCTGGGTCTTGGTCGTTTCAGAGCGGTGTTAATCTGACACGCAAGCTTCCCCTTCCTCCTCCTCTAGCTCCGGGGAACGTGAAGGCTGACTTAGACTTCGGAAGCCATGCAGAGAATTCCAAATGCAGGAGACCACTCTGGGCTGGATTAAAACTCACTTTCATGGCAGCTGGGTTTCTGACAGAAATGCCACAAGCTGGCACCTGGCAGTGTTTCTAGTCTGGCAGAGTGAAAACTTTGATTTTGTGCGGCTCACGTGGAGGAGCCTGTAGCATTTTAGAGCCTTGCATGTGAGCGCATTGCTGAGAAGGAAGCCAGGGCAGCTGGGCGCTCATTTGACCAGAAGCTAATGGTACTGGACGCTGGTGCCGTCCTCTGAAGTTCCAGGGATATTTGAGCTGGGCACCATGCACTCCTGTCAGTCACCACGCCAATCCAACCAGGAAGTGAGGAATCCTGTTGGGTTGACCCTTCTCTTGCCACCTGTCCACTTAACTAGAGCCACGTGGTCATTAAAAGGCTGTCAGCTGCCCCATGCCGAGGCGAAGCGTAACATGTCCTCACGCTTTAGGCTTAACAATTGAAATTTCATCTCTTAGAGAAGAGAGGTTGTTAGTTAAATGAAGAAATGTATTGTCCCCTGCAAATGAGTCAGGTGTGGCACCCTGAGCTTGACTAGCTTATCTCTGGGAGTGAGGGTATCAGAAAAGCAGACACAGGGTGGGGGTGGGGGTGGCATTCAGGAGGCCCAGGGTTCCTTCCCCGGTACTGTGCAAACTGCGTGAGGTAGTGCGTGTCTATATTCCCAGCACCGGGGAGGTCGAAGCAGGAGGCTGAGTTCAAGGTCACCCTGTGCTACACAGGGATTTCTAGGCCAGCCTGGGATACATGAGATCCTGTTAGAGAAGAAAAAACGACAGAAAACAAAGAGGAATGAAGGCAAAAAAAAAAAAAAAGAAAGAAAGAAAGAAAGAAAACAGCTGATCCCAAGACGGAGGTGTGAACGAAACGAATATTTGCACCTTTATTCCTGCAGTGGCAGGAGCTGGAGGAAGCTGGGCCGGTGAAGGCTCAGACTGTATGCTGGACTAGAAGGAGAGGAGGGCCGCTCTGCTCAGTCCTGGCTCCCTGAGGCTCCCACTGTGAGCCTATAACAAGGCACCAGCCTGCCTGGGGTTCCCTGGATACACGGTGTGGTGCCTAGCTCAGCTGTTTGTTAGTAAGGGGAAGGAGGGATGAAGCGGGCAGGGCAGTGGACTGTGCAGGCAAGGTGAACTTGGGCCAGGAAAGATGCTGTCCCTCCTGCATCTGGAGTGGAGGGGGAGGGGCAGGCAGCCTCCCACTCACCTCTGCCTCTGCTCCATTTCAAGAGCGAAGCTCTCTGTTTTGCACTCTGCAGCAAATCTGTGGGCTGTCCCCAGGGTCCAGTCCCCCTTCTGCCTTCAGCATGGAGGCCTTGCTCACAAGCATCACTGAACCACAGCCGAGGTGACAGGAGGGTGAGCAGTGTCACCTGGCATGTGCTCCTGCCTTGGCTTCTGTAATTAGTCACTTTCCTGTTGGCTGTGACAAAATACCTGACAAAGCCACTCAAGGGAGGAAGAGTTTGTTTTGGGTTACAGTCCACCATGGCGGGAAGACATTGAGGCAGGGGCCAAAGCAGCTGGTCACGTTGCATCCAGAGTCAGGAAGCAGAGAGGTGAATGCTCAGCTCACATTCCCCTTTACATGCATTCTGAGAGGCCAACTCACGCCACACTGCTGTCGACACTCAGAGCCGCTCTGAGCTGGGGGGGGGGGGGGACGGAGGCTAGGTTTCCTCAAAGCAGGTCCAATGGTTTCGCATGTTAAGGCTTTAACCCCATAACCACAATCCTTTTATTATTATCCCCTGCAAAAGAGGAGGTGGAGGCACCCAGAGGCCAAGGGACTTGTCTATGGTCACAACTAGTGAGCAGCAGGACCAGACAGGAGCGTGTGGACTGGCTCCGGTGTGTGCTCTTAGCCAAGGGCTGAGCATCTAGACATGTCGTAACCCAGGCACCAGTGAGGCGCGGGGATTCTGGGTGAGGTCCCTGCATGCTCCATCGGGCAGGGTGTAGAAGCAGAGTACCTGGGGACAGCACCAGAGCGGGTAGGGCGTGACTCTGGGTGAGGGCATCTCGGGGTCAGGGAGGACACTTCTGAGGTCCTGCCTGAGATCTGATGTCCCCATGCCAGATCCCTCAGCCCTCTCTGGTCATGCCTATGGAGCACTGTTCACTTGTACCTCGGGAAAACTACCAATGCTAGGCAAAAGTGTGAAGAGAACTGGGAATGCAGACCTGTAGAGTGAAAGACACCCATTGCATGTAGGGAAAAATACCATGCTTGTTTTTACTTGAAAACTTCTAAAACCATCAAATGAACCTTGAATAAGGGGAACAGGCTGGCAGCTGAAGAGCGCTAGGGTGTCCCAAGGTGAGTGAGTGAAAACAGGCTGTCAGAAGCTAGGAGGGAGGCTACACTCCAGTGTGGTGGCAGTTAGGGGAGAGAAGTCAGAGGACAAGGAGGGCAGTGCATGGGGAGGGCTGAGTCATACTCTATCTTATGCTTAACAGGCCCAAACTCCCTGTGCCTCAGTTTCCTTGACTGTAAATAAAGGATTATGAAAGTAATTCAGGGAGAACTTATACAGGTGGGACTGGTCACTGCTGCTTGGGTGCCCACTGCAGCCAGCAGTCATGTTCCTGAGATCTTTGAGGGGTGCAAGTGCAAAAGCAGGGTGCTGGAATGAAGAGGCCTCCAAGTGAGTCAGCCTCCTCGGCCTCCACTTCTCGTTCCCTCTCCTGAGGGGAGACCCATTCCGATATTTGCTCTCTTTCCTCAAGTAATACCCAGTCCTGCATTTCCTCTTTCTCCTCAGCAGAGACCCAGGTTTGAGTCCCCAGGATCCATGCAAGCCAAATGCACAAGGTGGCACATGTGTCTGGAGTTTGTTTGCAGTGGCTGGATGTCCTGGTGCGCCCATTCTCTCTCTCTCTCTTCCTCTCTCTTCCTCTTTCTCTCTCTCAAATAAATAAAATATAAATATACATATAAATATAAATATTTTACTTGCAGTTGTGACTTGCCTGAGATCAATAATTATATAGCCTTGTGCCTGGCTAACTACGGCCTTTCAGCAGAAATACGGTAACGTGGTGAATGTGCCTGGCCTTGTTACCTATGTTCTCCTAAGATGGCAAGGAGTGAGGACACACGGGGACCAGAACAGGAAGGCTGAGAGGGAAGGAGTCTGTCTGCAGGCCTGGGTCTTTTGGCTTTGCAGGCAAGTACCTTAGCCTCTAAGCCATCTCTCCAGCCCTCACATCTGTATTTGGAGGGAAATAAGAAATAGACAAACGTTGTCATGAGGCCCCAGCATGTGTCCGCTGGAGTGCATGTCCATAAAGGAGAGGAGAAACAATCTACAGGTTGCCTGCGGAGGGTCTGAGCTGAGAGCACAGCTTCCCGCAGCCAGCCCGGAACAGGCTCTCCAAAGCCAGTGAAAACCGCATGTTCCTTTCCACCAGTGGATCTCCAGTGTGTGCAAGATGAACGTCCTACTTCTCATAGGCAACAAATGCACACATTTCACACTCTTTTGAGTTGGCACATGGCTCCTTTTTAAAAGAAAATTCAAATTAAAAATTTTGTATTTCTTTCAATGTGTTAGGATGGAAATTCCAAAAACCTTACAGAATTACCTAGTACTCTAATGTCCTGTTTCATTAATACCTCCCCTTTTTTTGAGGCAAACCAAACAGATTTGCCTTTTTTTATGAGAATGTGAGAGAGAGAATATTGGCACACCAGGGCCTCCAGACACTGTATTCGAACTCCAGATGCATGCACCACCTTGTGCACATGTGCAACCTTGCACACTTGTGTCACCTTGTGTGTCTTGCTTATGTGGGACCTGAAGAGTCAAGTATGGGTCCTTAGCCTTCACAGGAAAGTACCTTAACCACTAGGCCATCTCTCCAATCTCCATTATATCCCTTTTTAAAGAGGGTCACTTGGAACTCCCAAATGTACAAGGGTTCTGTCTCTAGGTTCAAACCCCAAGGGGAAGGGAACTGGGCACCCTGGGTTGTAGCCTCTCACCATCCCTGCAGAGCCAGCTGGACCTAGAGCAAGCTACTGCAAAGACCCTGTCTTGTGTTCATCCTAGCTGGGGAGTCTTCCTGTGCCTGGGCCTCCAGGAGGTCCAGCTTGTCCCCGATGTCACTGCTGTCCCGAGCTTCGCCCACCTTGTCCCTGCCTCACAGGAACGGGTTACAGTGGTGCTTGCAGGCCATGGTGCCGTGCCGGAAGTGCTGGGTGCGGTCCTTCAGTCTCCCAGTCTCGATACCACTAAAAAGAAAATCAGGCATCCTTAAGTCCCTCAATTTCCCACTAGCAACAATAACAACAAAAGTGTGGGTTTCCAAATGACTTGCAAATTTCTTGTGCCACCACGTCTTTGAGCTGAGGCTGATGAATGTTTGACTCCAGGCTGTGCAGGCTGCCGAGCTCTCTCTGCAAGCTCCTGGGCAAGCAGGACCCCGTGGCTGGAAGAGGATGCATTATTAATCTGTCCTCTCAGGCTGCGCACATTGACAAGACCTCTCTGACAGTCAGAGCAGGCAGGGTTTTGAGCTCAGCCATGCACTGTGAACTCCGGGAGGCCCACCCAAAGGTCAGCACACTGGCCTCTCATATAGGGGTGTCGCTTATGCTCATATTTTCATGAAATTTGAGGTAGCTGATTTTCATTTTCTTATATTTCCCAGGAGAGGCCAGACTGTGGGGTTTTCTGGTTAATGATTTTTCACCCAAACATACACAATTTATGAAGACACATGCTTCTCCAGAAATGATGTCGAACCTGTTTGAATTTGAATGTCTTTAGTAACTAGTATTCACTGAAACCCTTCCCTGCCTGTAAAGTCAAGAGCCGGTTCTGATTTTACCAAGAGATGTGCTCGTGTGTGTCCATCTGTCCATCTCTGTCTTTGTCTACAAGGCAAAGTCCACGAACACATCCCCTCCTTAGCTTTGGGCGAAGCATCTTCCTTGCACCATAGTCACAACGGAAGAGCTGTGCTTGTCTCAGTGATAAAAGATGGCATTTGGCTCTCCATTGCTTAGTTCAAATCGAAGAGCAGGTCATTTCAGCTTCTGGTATGGCTAAGGAGGACAACTTCATTGCTTCCAGTCCAGTGACACACATGATCGTCACCGTGGACTTCTGTGTAATACATTCTAAAGGATGAAGGGGCTGGGCATTTTGCCTGCATTTTTAGGACTGTTCAGGGCAGGGTGACTCACAGGACCACACCAATATTCTGCCTGTTGGCTGGGCAGCAGAGGCAATGGGCATGATGGAAGCAATGACCAGGAAAGACAGGAAACACGATACACTGGTATTGTTCTCATTGCTGTGGCAAAATGTCCTCCCACCAAAGCAACTTCATTTTGGCCTGCAGTTTGAGGGTAGGGTCTATCAAGGTGGTGGCAGGAGCGTGAGGCAGTTGGTCACATTGCCTTTGCGGTCGGGAAGCAGAGAGAGATGAATGCTGGTGCTCAGCTCCCTTTCTCTTCTTATAGTGTGGGACTCCAGCCCACACTCGGGGTGGGTCTTCCCTCTGGTTAACCCTCTCTGGAGACACTCTCATGGACACACCTAGTGGCATAGCTCCTGGGTGACTCTTTATTATTATTATTAGTCATGGACAGACTTAGTATGGGAGCATCACATGTTGGTACCGTCCTTTCCCTCATCCCTGCCCCTTTTCCAAAGGGGCCCTCCTCATTGGGGTCACAGGTTTCCCCCATGGGGACTGTGGGCCATGCATTGTGGGAGCAGCAGTTACTGAGGAGAGGCAAGGCCTCTAGACATAATGTCCCAACCTGTGGCACTAACAATCTTTCCAGCCCCTCTTACACAAAAATTCCTGAGCTATGCTGTTGTGTGTTTTAAGTCTACTTCAGTGATGGGCTCTGAGGAGCTCTGGATCTCTGCGGTGGTAGGTGTTGAGTGTCCTCAGTGTCTGTCTCCTTCACTCTGGCACTGTCAGCTTCACCATAGAAGCACCACTCTTGCTCGTCTCCCCAATTCCTCTGTGGTTTCAGCTAGGGCTTGGCTGAAGTGTGATGGGTAGTTTATCTCCTTGGGTCTCACTCCCATATGAAAAGGAGAAGCAGGTTCTCCAGCAGAGAGTGAAGTCAGCACAGGTTAGATGGGATAAACATTATTAATTCAGAGAGAATTTGATGGGTATTGTCCCTCTTTTAGCCCAAGATCAGTGGGAGCTTGACATTGGAGAGCATAATCATTGTCTGAACGTGATTCTGACCTGTTTTCCAGTTCCAGACATGGGTTCCTTTCCACTTAGCAGATCTCTTAGCCAATCAGAAAGTTACTGGTTACCCACCAAGGCTGTGTGCCACTATTGCACTTGTGTGTGCCTCACACCAGGGTGTTTGCTTCTGAGTAGCTTAGACCCCAGGGTTGCTCAAATAGTTGTTGGCCACTTCCCCCCAGTAGCTCATGTAGTGCCTTCCAGCACTAGATGGGCTAACTGTCTGGAATCTGGCTCTATTCCAGATTCCAGCCAGGTCTTTCTGTTTTCCATGCTGACAGCATATGGTATCTTCAGCTGCAGGGTCTTATCATTAACCTCAGGTGGGTGATCAAGTGCTTTGACAGAAGTCTGTCTTGTTTTGGAGACCTTGTAGGTCTCTCTTATCAACAGCTCATTGTGGGTGGTAACCGTGTCCTGGTATTGGGAGTTACAGGCCAGAGCCAGGGGGGGGGGGGGGGGAAGAGAGAAGAAAAAAAATTAAGGTTAGGTTTCATCTCACCCTCTCCAGGGCCCTACTTTTCAGGTGCTCCCCCAATGCTCCTGTTGAGGGTTTAACCTTTTAGTCTATCTTCAAGGATAAAGGTTTCTATGGTACCAGTTCATTTTGGGTTCAGTTTCGTGTCCCCTCCTCACCATTCTCCTCCCCCAAGCTCTTCTCCCCTTATTGTCCAGGCCTCAAGTTGTCTATCAGGTATGTAAGCAACTCGGGCTGATCCAGGTTCCTGGGTGATTCTTAACCAGTCAAGTTGAAAGTAAAGATTGATTACCACACACAAGAAGAAAGAGGTGTGGATAGACAGAGGTCCTCCTTGCATTAGTTTCTCTTTGAAAAAGCAATTGAAGGATTATTTTTTTTTGAAGGATTATTTTTATAGAGATCTTGACTCACTGTTCTCAAGGCAAGAAAGTGGCTCCCCTGGGTTTGGCCAAAGGGAAAAACCCGGGGAGGCAGGGAGGGAATGGATGAGTGGGACAGAGGTGGCTCTCCTGATCCCTGCCTCCCCTCTCCCTTGCCCACTCCCTCTGCTTCTGGCCCCCAGCCTGCTGCCTGGCTGTGTGCCAGAGGAGACACTCCCAGCTGGAAGGAGCATTCTCCTGGACATACCTTAGATACTCTCCTCCAACCTGCCGCCACCGATTCTTCTTGACACCGGATTATTCACTTTGAAATCCTCCCTGGGCAGCTCACTGTCTTTAGGACAAAGCCCAGCGTCTCGTGTGGCTTTAATGCCCCTTCAGTTTGCTTTCCCAAGCAAGCCTCACCTCCGCAGGCCTGCCTCGCTCCAGCCTCCAGCAGTTGAAGGATCTCTCTCAGGTCCTGGACCCCACCCTCCATCCCAGCCTCTCCCTCAGCTGCTGCTGGAACAGCCCTGCTGACCGGCCCTTGGAGAGCTCCTCCAGCCTCCTTGACTCGGTTGTCCTTCAGACGCCCCTTCATACCCCTCGGAAGCTTTCCCCTGACGCACTAGGCGCAAGCAGGGGCAAAGGCATCCTCTGGGCTTGCTCCTGAAAGACAGAGCTCTTTGCATATGTGACAGAGGAGGGAGGGGTGTGTGGTGGGTCCCTTCAAGGCAAAGGTGAGGCACCTGGGGCTGAGGTTGACTAAGAGGCCCATAAACATTGGTTGAAACCTGTTTGGCAGACCAAGGCCCATGTGGTCACACTGGATGGATGGATGGATGGATGGAGGGATGGAGGGATGAATGGATGGATGGATGGATGGAAAGCTGTGTTGTGGCCTGAGGCTGAAGCCTCTGCCCTGGGCTGTTCATCTTTTCTCAAGTAAGCCCTCCACGACAGCCAGCTCACAGCAGGCTGCTTGGCGCCCTACTCCCAACTTGTAAAAGCGTGTGTATTCCCTGCCTGCTGGGCCGGCTCAGCAGCCTCACGGGAGGGGTTCACTGCCTCCTACAGGGGAGAAATTGGAGCCCAGGCTCACCCTCACCAGGAGGAGATGCATTTGTCCCAAGCCTTTCTGGGCCAGACAGTAGCCACCGGGGCTCTAACCCTGTGCTTGCGGCAGCCTAGGTCCTTCCTGGTGCAGCACCCCAAGCTGCTGGTGTCTCTCTACTGGATATGCAGTGACCCAGCACTGTGTCAGAATGACCCTGAAATGGCCCACCATGTTCACTGCGGCAGAGAGAGGGTGAGAGTGATACAGCCATGCCAGTCAAGTCAAGTGGTCTCCCCAAGACAAAAACCTTGGTCTCTGTGACAGTCTTTTGTCCCCAAGAGCAGAGCCAACTCTCCTACAGACATTGGCCTGGGGCTGCCTAAGCCCTTCAAACATCCCTTTCCTCTTGGGGATCCGAAGATATCACCCTTACTATATTGGTTGCTTCTCTTGTCACTGTGACAAGACATGACAATGCATGACATAAGCAACTTAAGGATGGAAGAGCCTATTTGGGCTCCCAGTTTGAGGGTACAGTCAATCATGGAAGGCAAGGCATGGCAGCAGAAGCGTAAGGTGGCTGGGCACATTCCGGCCGGAGGGGGGGGACACGAGGCATAATTCCTACAGTCCTGCCTACACCCGTGTTCAAGTGAGCCGTGAGTTCAAAGACTCCGGCAGAGGAAGGACGAGTAACTTTGTTCACCAAGGCTGGGAAAGCCCAGCCAAGGGTTTGCAAGGCAAAGCTGACTTGCCCCGAGATCGCTACCCCAGCACGCTGCCCGCCCACCCCGAGGCACCCCCCTGCAGCCTGGAGCTAACTCCCAGCAACATCTGCCAGGACCACAGGCAGAGCTCAGCCTGAGGCACACAGCTTTTACCTGCAAGGGTCTGGAGCACAGTAGGCACCCCCGGAATGCCAAGTGCTCTGGGTTGGGGATTGCCTGTCTGGAACTGAACCCACATCTCTTCCATCCAGATTGCAAGCAGACTGCCTGCCCCTGGCATGGAGTATGGGAAAGGGGATCTTGAATCTTGGCCACTCTAAGTCATAACTGCTTGGCAAAGTGGCTTGACTCAGTGGTGTGTCCCCTACAAACTTGGGGGGGTGTGACCAAGGGTGTATGAGCCCTCCTTAAGTACCTCCTGCATACACCCTGTGAAAGGCTCTGTTCACCAGAGGAAGCAGAAACAAGACACATCGCCTCCAGCTCTTCCTTCCCAGGAACAAGGCGGACCAGGGCGCACCACGATGACAGGTGTGGCGGGCATGTGACGACCACAGCACTGACTGCCACGGGAACCTGGAGATGCTGGTCTCAGCCTGGAGCTAGGAGGGGAAGGAGCAGCTGTGTGCAGGGAAGGAGGAACTTGGCTTCCCAGTGCGATCAAGGTTCCCAGGCTCATCTCAGAACGTGGTCTCCATCCATGGCTTTTGGATACTTCAAAACAACCATAGAGACCCTGGAGGAAGAGGACGAGTGGTTCATGGGAAGCTGTCTTCCACCTGGCCCCAGGTGTCTGGGATCATGTGTTCTTTTTCTTTTTTGCTTTTTTCCATGTAGTCTGCCTTTATGTGTTTTTATGTCCAAGACTACATAACTAAGTTGTGATCATTAAGCACTTCAATTTTACAATGTGCACATACATATTTTAAATTGTGTTTAAATTAGTTCACCTTGGGCTGGAGAGATGGCTTAGCAGTTAAGGCACTTGCCTGTGAAGCCTAAAGACTCATGTTCAACTCTCCAGGTCCCATGTAAGCCAGACACACAATGACACAAGTGTGCAAGGTCACACACACATGCACAAGGGGGTGCACAGGCCTGGGGTTCAACTGCAGCGGCTGGAGGCCCTGGAGCACAAATTCTCTCCCTCTCTTGCATAAAAAATAAAATTAGTTCATCTCTATGTTTTGAGGCTTAAAAAAAACTCTTACAGACTCAATTAAAAGGCCAAGATTTTAAGATGGTTTCTAAATGCTTCTTATAATGACTCAAACCCATAATGAATTAATCAATCTGGATTTATTAATAAGATGTATGACTGTTCGTACGTTTGGTCTGTATTTATAGCAGTTACAAGAAACGACATGTTTTCTGTGTTTCAGATACAACTTTTTAGGTTGTTATTTTTAAAGGTTCTATAAATTTTGTACTGAAAACAAAAATAACGATAAGTATAATAATATAGAAAGGGACCATCAAATAAAAATGCAGTGATATGAGTTACAAATATAAAGTGTGCTTTCAGTAAAGAAGGTTAAACAAAAGGACCCATTTTTGGATGAGAAAAGACTGTAAATTAAAGGACTGTTCCAAATGGAAATAGAGACAGAAATAAACTAGAAGGTTAAGGCACGTTGTTGCAAGGCTATGAGAGTGAACTGAAAGGTGGCTGGAGGTTGTCAGTTTTCTACGGTCAAGATTCCAATGCTCTGAAGTCAAGCTGATGCCTGGTTTTCTGTTTACAACAGTGAGGTCTTCTTAAATGTCACTCTGCACTTACTAATGTTTGAAATTAATTACATTGTGTCTGGTGCTGAATTTGTATGTTTTCCCATTGGGTGGGGTCTGTGTTTACTGGATAAAAGACTTATTTCAGTGGATGAAAATTTTAGTTCTGTTTAGAGTTTGGCCTGTTGTACAGAATGTCCCTGTGCCAATGGTCTTTGGTCTTCTAGACAGCTGATCAAATAAACACAAACAGGAAATTGTTGGGATTCACCAAAGCTTTCATATTTTTATTTATTTGCAAGCCGAATGAGAGAGCCAGAGAGAATGGATGTGCCAGGGCCTCCTGCCCCTGCAAACGAACTCTAGATACATGCACCACTTTGTGCATCTGGCTTTACTTGGGTACTGGGGAGTCCAACCTGGGCCAGCAGGTTTTGCAAATAAGCACCTTTAGCCGCTGAGCCACCTCTCCCACCCATAACCACACTTTTAGCTCTTTGAGTCGGACATGTTTTCATTCGTTCTTCTGGGCCTGGGACCCTCTTTGGTCTCTGTACCAAGTAAGTAAAACTTTAAGCCATTTCTGTTAAAGACTAATATAGGAGTTGAAGAAATGTGTCAGTGGTTAAGGCGCTTGTCTGCAGGGCCTAAAGGCCCAGGCTTGATTCTCCAGTACCCACGTAAAGCCAGATGCACAAGATGCAACAAGCATCTGGAGATCTTTTGCAGTGGTTAGAGGCCCTAGCATGCCCATTCTCTCTCTCTCTCTCTCTCTTTCTAATAAATAAACAAAGTATTTTTAAAAGACTTTGTAAAAGCTTTTTTTCTTTTTCGAGGTAGGGTCTCACTCTAGCCCAGGCTGACCTGGAAATCCCCATGTAGTCTTGGGGTGGCCTCAAACTCATGGCGATCCTCCTACCTCTGCCTCCCGAGTGCTGGGATTAAAGGTGTGCGCCACCACACCTGGCTCCTATTATAAAAACTTTTAAACCTGATAACTAAAAACTTAGAAATTGTTCAATTTTTAAAACTCTTTCATGTTTAAATCATCTTAACTTGTCCAAGTTATTGGAAATGTTGCTTAATAGAATCTTAATTCTAATTAAGCTGCCAATAAAAATAACAACGGTTTTCATTCTCTCTACCTTACATGAGCCAAGTCTTCAGATTTAGAAGCATTTCAATCCCCCTTTTATCCAAACAAGAGTGAACATGCCTGCTTCCCCTGGGCAGCACTCCTATTTCCTCACCTGTTGCCTATGTTAGTTACTGTTTCAAACTTAGGTCTAAAACTCCTGTTACGTGTCACAAGCAAAAGCCATCTCAGAAACAGAAAACTTGTAAGCAGGTAGATATACAATACCTGGATCATTATGGCTAGTAGACTAATGTGATCCAGGAGTGTCTCTCCTGAAGAACAACCTGGCTGCCTAGCTCACCCTCACCTATAACAGACCCTAGGCGTAAGCCTGCCAGCTATGCGGGACAATGACCATACTCACCAAATACACAAAATGCTATGCCTGGGCAAAAGGGAACCAAAAGCCAAGGCTCCGAAGAAGCCACACGTATATTATTAGATCAGTGACCAATTCCAGCAGTGGTAGAGTTAAATGTTCCAAGTCCAGAGCCAAAATTACCTTGAGTTATATTAGCCTTTGAAAATAGCCAATTTATCAAGTTACTGTCCTTCACTGTATATGACTTGACATCTCTGTGACCAATTGAGACGCCGCTTGTTCTGGCTGTAGTTCTTCTAGGCCTGTCCTTTTAGTCTAGACCTGTGTTTACTTATTTACTTCCCGCTGGGCATTATATGCCACATTTCCTTGCTTTTCAAAGTCATGAGTATGCCAGTGCAGGCTTTAACAATCAATTCCAGCAGATTCAATTCCAAATTATTTTTATTTTTATTTATTATTATTTATTTTGGTTTTTCGAGGTAGGGTCTCACTCTGGCTCAGGCTGACCTGGAATTAACTATGTAGTCTCAGGTCAGGGTGGCCTCGAACTCAAGGCGATCCTCCTACCTCTGCCTCCTGAGTGCTGGGATTAAAGGCGTGCGCCACCATGCCCGGCTTCCAAATTACTTTAAAAATACTGATTTGTTCTTCTATAACCATTCCAAACCTCATATGAGCCCCCCTAGCCCTCTGCACCATTCCAAACCTCATATAAGCTCCCCCCAGCCCTGCTACCTTGATTCATCCAGCACGCTACACGGACTTCTTCAGTGTCCTGATGTAAGCAAAGACACTGGCTTCTGACGTAGACACCCCGAGTTGGGGGATGCCTCCTGACCCCACAAGAGCCCAGTATAGCATGAAGCAGTTAAAGACACTCATGTAACCCCATCTCTCACTGAGGCTCCCCCTACCTTCTGTCCTTTGCCTGTGAAGTTGCCTCTGTTTGAAGCCATTTAGTCCTTTACCTCCTCCTCAACCTCTGACAGAAATGAGCTGCCCCACACCTGCTCTACTTACAGTCAGGACGAGGTGTCTCTTCTACACTTGGAATAGGCGTTTCCAGAATTGCTACCTCTTATCACACTTCCAACAATTCTCCAAAGCTCTTACTCCCTGGACAAGAGAGTAGCTACTTAAAAACTAACCTCTAAAACCAAGTAGACCCTTTGTCAGGAGTCTCCCTCCAAAACCACCACACCCCTGACTTCCCCATGGATGGCAGGAGAGACCTGCCTGTTTCTACAAGAAGAATGAACTACATCAATCAGTCTGATATGACCCAAGATGCCACAAAGAAGCCCAGGCACTGAGCCTCAGGTCTACAACAATGACATGAGGTTGTCTGGGGACAGAAGCTCCTCCCCTCGGCCCCTTCATTGTGATTTTCCCGCTTCTCACTCAGGACCCAGTCTAACTCAACCTAGTTATCAAGTTTGTCTTTCACAGGCTTAACACCCTAATCCAAACCTCTGCTAACCAACAAGCAAACAATATCCTCTTCTTCCACCAATTAAGGTACCAACAGTCTTCCCAAAATGATCTTGTCCTAACTTACTTAGTAAAAACAAAGATCCCAGCACTTGGGAGGCTGAGGTGGGAAGATTGTCATGAGTTTGATGCCAACTTGAGACTACACGGTGAATTCCAGGTCAGCCTGAGCTAGAGTAAGACCCTACCTCGAAAAACCAACCAAACAACAACAACAAAATCAGGAATGTTAGCCCCAAGAGCCTTCCTCTGGAAATGAAAAACCATCAGAACTAGAATATCTAGCTTTTTTTACTGAGCTGCAGCTTTCCACCCTCATTTCCTTCCTCCCAACGGGATCAGAAGCTGCCACTCTGATGTCCATCTCTAATGGTACTTGCTAGCTGCAAAACTCTCCACCCCCACCACCCCAGACATCTTCTCCTAAGGGCCCTATAACCACCTCGGAGTGTGAGCCTAGTGCGGGCTCTGGACCCTCTGCCAGAGAGCCCACTGCAGGAGTTTACCTGAGTAAACCCTGGGCTGCTTTTAAACCACTCTCCCTGCCTGTCTCCTTCTTCTCTGTGCTGAACTTGTACCTTGTACCTGACAGTGAGGGAGCATCGCAGTGGACAAAAGGAATATATATATTTGAGGGCTTTACTGAGCCAAATTTTGTATTTGTTAATTTCTAGCATTTGAACTACTTGCAGCCATGCTTGGCCTGAGATTCTCTGTTACAGTCCTAACAACCACATGACTGCAAACAACCACTTTACAGAGTTTCCCTCTAGCTCAGTTTTGCAGAGGGCTACCTGTTCCCCAGTTCCTTGTTGACATCAGTCTTTGTTGATTGGGTGCTCTGCACAAAGGGCGTCCATCAACTTGACAGACATGGCTTCATCACAATTGGCTTACAAGCACATAAAGATGAGCTTGGTGTGTGTCTAAGGCTACGACAGCTTTCCAGATTCCAAGAGCTAGGCCACTGGACGGGGCGGTTCTTCAGTGCCTCTTTTAAAGCAGTGTTAACAACTGCTACACTCCAGCAGCAATGCCTTCCTCCGCCATGGCCCATGGGTCACCTGCGAGGCCCACTCTACTTATTTATTTATTTATGAGACGGAGAGACAGAGAGAATGGGCTCACCAGGGCCTCCAGCCACTGTAAACGAACTCCAAATGCATGCACCATCTTGGGCATCTGGCTTATGTGGGTCCTGGGGAATCAAACCTGGGTCCTTTCCCTGTGCAGGCAAGCACCTTAACTGCTAAGCCATCCCTCCAGCCCAAGGCTGACTCTTGAAAGCTCTTGAGCCTGCGTGGGTCAATGGAAAGAATATATATATTTATACATATACATATATATGTATACGTGTGTATGTGTGTGCGTGTGTACATGGAAACAGGTACTCATGTATCCTGAGCTGACCTTGAATTCACTATGTGACTACAGTCAAAGATGACCTTGAACTTCTGATCCTCTTGTCTCCACCTCCTGAATGATGGGCTTACAGACCTGCACTACCACCCCTGGTTCATGGATTGTTGGGGGTGGAACGCGGAGCTTCGTGCATGCTAGGCAAGCACTCTTCCGGCCGACCTACGTTCCCAGCCCAGCATCTGTACTGGTCATCTAGCCTTGGAGCGAGGTCTAGCTGGGCCATGCCAGGAGTGCGGGGCCTCTCACAGAGCACACACCTGCTTCTCATCGGTAACCCTGACAGCCTTCCTGCTTCAGCCTCAGTGGTCTTGGCTTTGTTTCACTCATAGAAATATTTTTCCTGTAACTTTGCTTCATTTGGTCATTTAAAATATAAGCTGTGACATCAAAATAGATGAGAGACTACTTGGAAAGGAGAAGGGATTCAGTGGAGGGCGGATTTGGGAGGGGGAAGGTGAGGATGGTGGGAGGGGATTATCATGGTTTATTGTCTGTACTTATGAAAGTTGTCAACAAAACGTTTATGTATGTAGGTGTAGGTATGTGTGTGTGTTTGGTTGTTGTGGTCCCCTGCCCCGTGTACAGTCATTTCATAGACTGTTCACCCCAAGTAAGGTGGTCATGTGGAGGGACTGTATGCCCTCCTGGAGAGGTGCCGCATCATGGAGAGAGGAGGTAGAACTTCGCATAGAGCAAAACAGAACGGTGCAGGCAGAGGCTACTTACAACTCAGTCCAACCCAACCAACTCCTGGAGGCCTGAGAATCAGAGTGGACAGCTCAAGGTGACACCTGGTCAGGACCTTATTCTCCCACCAGCCTCCCTCTGTGGGTGTAGGGGAGACCCCTCCCTCCTCCCCCCTCCCTGCTAAAGCTGCTAACTATGCAAAGTCCTTCTGCCCCAAGACTGCAATGCAATTTCAGATCCAGAGACCAGTGCTTCTGCTGAGCCTCCCGTCCTGGAGCTGGGCCCTTCAGGGTTCCCCAGGCATGGGGGGACAGAAGACCAGGCCAGTTCCCAGGGAGGCCCCTTTGTTTCCCTTGTAAGTGTGCCCACCTGGCTTTCTCGCACCCTGCCTGGGAACCCTGCTCTTGGGAGTGGACCTCGGATGGGCCAATGTTCTACAGTGGATGGACAGGAAGGGAAGGCTGGGGAGATGACTCAGCAGGTGAAGGCATTTGTTTGCCAAGCTGCCACAGAAAAGCCAGATTCAAAAAGTGACACAATGGGCTGGAGAGATGGCTTTGCAGGTAAGCTCTTGCCCGCAAAGCCTAAGGACCCAGGTTCAATTCCCCAGGACCCACGTAAGCCACATGCACAAGGTGGTGCATGTGTCTGGAGTTTGCTTGTAGTGGCTAGAGGCCCTGGTGCACCCATTCTCTCTCTTGCTCTGTATCTCTCTCTACCTGCCTCACTCTCAAATAAATAAATAAAAATAAAATATTTTTAAAAAAGTGACACAAGCATCTGGTATCAAGAGACCCTGATGCACCCATACACACACCAACACAGGTGCACATACATGCAAAAATATTAGTTAAAATATTTTTTGGTATTGTCTAGAGTTGTTGCATTTCTTGAAAATGATAATAAACTGTTTCTTTTAATACTTTTTAAAAGATGGGGTGCTGGGGAGATAGATGTCTCAGTGGTTAAAGGTGCTTTACTGAAAAGCCTGCCAGCCAGGGATTCAGTTCCCCAGTACCTATGTAAAGCCTGACACAGGAAGCAGCACTGCCTCTGGACTTCATTTGCAAAGGCACGCCCGTTCTTTATTCTCTCTCTCCGGAAAAAAATAAAATAAAAAATGGGAGGAGAGAGTATTCCTGGTTCACCCTCCCCTTCCCTACACATACCAGGAGGGGGAGGGGAGAGAGGTCCAGTCCCTCTCCCCACTGCTCGGTACCTGTCCTCTGGCCGGCCTGGAGCCTCGCCCTCCGCCCCTGCAGCTCTCCTCTGGCCTCAAGCCTGCAAACACTGGGCCTTGGGTGGCCTGGTCGTGGGGTGGGATCCCAGCCCCCTCCCCGCACACTCGCTGCAGCCTGCTCTTGGTCCTCCTAGCCCCAGGGCTCAGTGGGGGCGCCTTGTGGAGGAGAGGGTGGCCTACCTGCCTGCGGAGATCTGTTGGAGACCGAGGCCCCAGACCCGGAGAGGGGACCAGGGCGCCAGAGTTCCAGCCCAGCCTTTAGGGAACCCCCGAACAGGGTCACTTGAGAGGCCGGCAGATTTGGACACTGGCAACCATGCACAGTCAGAGGCACGCGCACGGGCCTGGGACAGACAGACAGACAGACAGACAGGGCTAAGCGGAGGGAGGAGGCGAGAGAATGGGGATGCTGGAGGGTCAGGCCGTGCAGAGCAGGAGGACCCTTGCTGAAGAGAGGCCGGGAGGGGATGGACCCCGGGCGAGGCCAGGAGCAGGTGCGGGCGACCCTGGGCGGTGGTCGCGACCCGCCCGCGCCAGGACCGCGCCTCCCTGGGCCTCGGCCCCCGCCCCAGCGCGGGCTACTGTAAGCCAGCTCGGCCCAGGTCCCCTCGGAGCGGAGCGGAAGAAGGAGGTTGGCTTTTGTCTGACCTGGTCTCACGGAGCCGTTTTGTGGGATAAAGGCTTAACGCTCCGTGAACACGCAGCAAAAGCCCAGGCGCTGGCCCTCTGACAATCCCATTGTCTCGGCTCTGAGCCGGGAGGTTGGGTGTGAAAGCGCCAAGTTCATGACATTTCAAAGAGAAATGATACTGGGGAGGGGGTGGGAAGGAGAGGAGGGGTGAGGGAGAGATATAAAAATTTAAAATACAAAGGTAACAATATTTGACTCCAGCCCTCTGTGCTCCCCCCCCCCCCCCCATCTCAGAGCACGTTCCTTTTTCCAGATCTTTCTGCAAATGCGGGCCAGAGGCACAACACCGGATCAAACCATCAACCCAGGGCCCAGCTTTGGGGAAGGTGTCAAAAGATGGTTCCTGGACTGTCGCAGAGTCCAGCGGCCATTAGCAAAGCTTCCATTGTCTGCCGGCAGGGCAGGATGAGGACAAAAATCTGCCAAGACTTGAAGGTGCCAAAATGAGTTTATTTTCAAGACCTCCGAGTGTTACTGTTTTCTTTCAGTTTTATTATTATTACCATATCCTTTTTTTTTAATTAAAAAAGCAAAGCTATTTTCTGAGCCAGGGGACACAGGGAGCTCCATTTTGGTGTTTAATTCGTTTAATGTGACTCTGCAAAAGCAAATAATTCGGGAGAGAAAGCGGAGTCGTCAGGAAATTGAATGTGTTTTGTCTCCAGCGAAGTTTCCCTTGAGTGATTTCGTTTGCTTTCTGTCTCGCCCTGAGCGGGCTCTGCAAGGGGGCAGCCAGCAAGCTCCTCAGGCTGCCTGCAGACCCTCTCCCCACCCCGCACCCCCTCAGCCCACTGGCCAGGTAAGGAGCCTTCCTGAAGAACAAAACTATGTGGCCTTGCAGAAGCATTCTAAGGTGAGAAGAAAATAGGATTAGGCCCGAGTGTCGGCAAGGTAAGTCGGATTAACAGCAAGGTTCAGTACCTCTGGCTTTCTTTCGCGATGTTAATTGTACAAAGGTATCTGCTTCCCTTCTCTGGTTTTATTTAAAGAGGCTGTTTGTTTGTGCCCGAGAGGTAAGTGATGAGCCACATGGCTGTGTGCAGTTGGAAACGTATAACCTTGCAAAATGACATCTCGCCCTGTAAAGTGTGACACGCACGGGTAGATCAGGGGAGTGCGCCTAACGCAGCCTTTGTTAACGCTCCTGGCCCCCTGGTGTCGCTTTGATGGAAGGACACCCCACTCTCTGCCGTGGTGTCTGCCAAAGGCTGCGCGGGCGCCTTCCCCACAGGCAACCACAGAGATGACTACAAATCGATTCATTTTTTAAATAACCAGGCAGAGTCGGGTCTTTAAAAACTTATGAAGAAGGATCATAGATCATTAAACCTCAGGAGACGAGAACAGGCAAAAAGAGAGAGAGAGAAAAAACCTACTGATTTTATTATTTTAAAAATAAGTCTGTGTTGCAGTTTGCCACATGTAAATGGAGTCTGGGCTTGTTAATCAGGCTCTTGTGTGTGTCATAAATTAACACAATGTCTTTGGGGCAAGGCAAGAGAGAATTTATAATCATTTAAGTTTGCACATCATTTAGCAATTAACTTTGAGGGCAGAGGGCTGCGGCTCCCTGGGCAGCCAGGGACGGTTCACAAACCTTCGAAGCTAGTGATTCCAACTGTCTGGGGCTTTCTGAAGACTGAACTGCAGACAGAAAGCCAGAGGGATGGAACCCAACCAAAAGGCTTTTGCGGTTCTGGCTGAGCGCGGGATGTGGGTCTGTAGCAGCTCAGGGCCAGAGGAAAGGAAAGTGCTATCTGATCAAAGTTTCCCCTTTGCTGAGAAAGAAGGGTGGGCGGGGGTGGATGGGTGGGCGGGGGTCGGCTTCCCTTTCAGATTCCGCACACCACCTCCTGGCGTCTTTCTCGGTAAATGGGGTCCAGTGGAAAGTGCAGCCTGATTTCTGGGGGAGCCTCCGCAGACTCAGGGCTGCAGGGCTGTCGGCCCCCAGACAGCGGATCGCTCTGCTGCAGAGGCAGAAGTGGGCTTGATGTGAGGGCGCCCTGTGGGCACTTTAGTGGCTTTCCCTGGACCATGCCTTTAAGGAGGATTTGAGATGTCGGTACTTCCATTTTGATTAATCTAGCAAAATGAGAGCCCAGGCTTTGTTTGTTTTTCCCATTTTTCTTCTTCTCTTCCATGTTAACATAGATATGCGTTCATACAAGAAGTAATGGACTTTTGCAAAGGCAGATCCCACGGAGCCCATGTTTTTAGTGGCTTGGTTTGCGAATTCATGCATGGGTGCGTCTTTAAAAAACTGATCAATAATGGAGTTCATTGCTAAGCCTGCAGAGCTCCGAGATCTGTTATTTTCTCAGAGGTGGGGTGAGACCCATGACCTGCTTGGTCTCAACTTCTGGTGACTTAGTAGCCTTATTTGTTTTCAGAAGGCTCCTCAAGCCTTGTCCTTTCTGCCTCCTCCTCCTCTGGAATCTTTAAGCTTTTAAACCTCTGGGCAGTTTTTCTCTGTGTTCTGAAAGCTCTGGTGTCCCCCCAACAGCAGCTGCTGCGCTGGGGAGAGGGGTAGCACACCTGCTCCCTCCCCTTCCTAGCGGGCCTCTGCCTCTGCCTTGTTTTGCTGGGCTCTGAGCTTGCTCCAATGAGATGGACGGACAGAAGAGCGCCTTGGTGAGAGAAGGAAGAGCTAGTTGTGAGGAGGAGGGTGCCAGGAACAAATCCAAAGGAGCCGTCCTCCAGAGTCTTCGTTTCCAGGCACACCTTGCTGGGTGCCTGGCGTCTGGTGCGTGCCGCAGGCAGGTGTCTTACTAGGGAAATCTCTCCTTTTTCTTTTTTTTTAAATCCCTGTTACTAGCAATGCTTCCTTAGCTAGAGCTCAAAGAAAGGTGAGTCAGCCTCAGAGGGCAAGAACAAACAGGGAATTCTGCATCCTCAGGACAGAATAAGACTCTGCCAGAAGGCATGTGACTCATTTTCCCACCTGCTTTGGGGAGGCTAAGGATGGTATTTTATGTGGAAAATCCACTGGAGGCCAGAGAGTTACTAGAACCTGCCTCTTCCTCAGGCCTCTGCCTTCCCAGCCCACAGGCACTGCGAATCACAGCGGAGCTGGCCGCGCACGGCCTCCACATCTGTGCCTTTACTGCCCGTGCCCTTCCAGTAGGACAGAGGTCTTCATACCAGGGCTCCTGAGCTTGAAGATCTGCCAGGGCCAAGTGTCTGTACTCCACTGGGGGTGCAATCTGGAGCGCCCACATGGTAGGACATGGAAACCCCAGCTGCTCTGCTGGGGAGCTGGGGAGGCAAGCCTGGGGAGCCTTCTGTTGCCAGGTCACAGGCTGCCCCACGTCAGGTTTGAGTCTGAGACCACTGGCCCTAGAGACTTTTGTGGGTTTGTTTTTGTTGGTATTTTGGAGATGGGAGCTGCGTGTTGGCAAAGTAAGAGGGGGAGTACTGGAGACACTTGTCAGAATTCAGCCTCAGAGCCAAGGAGCCCAACTAAGCTCGATTTTAGGGAAGTCCAAACACATGTGTCCTGCATAGGTGCTAGGGTGGCCCCTACATTAGAAACTGCTTTGTCTTATAACCTCAAATGATGGGTGGTGATGGATAGATGTGCACAAGAGTCCTTAGTAGTCTGGTGAACCCATGTGAATTCTAGTTCCTGCTTCTGGGCGCTAGCCTGATCAGGGAAATAAGCTAAACTCCATCCAGACACACGCTCTTTGGTCAGGTGGGGGTCCCAAACAAAAAAGAGGAGGAGACTTTAACTTTGTCACTCCACCATGTTTGTTTGTATGAAAAACGGAGACAGGAATGTTCTGCTGTAAACGCAGATTTAAAGAACAAAGAGAAAGTTGTAAATATGTTTGCAGATATACACATTTATTTAATGTTTATCTGCTTCAAATATCGTTTTATGAGATGTCTCAAAACCCCTGAATTGAACAGCGTCTAAAAGCTGTCTCTTGGCCAAGTTCAAACATGCCAGCTCCCTCCGTGGGCATTCCATGCATGTTATTTATCCTTCAGTTTATTCAAACTTATTTTTGAAGCATAGGAAGGCAGTTTTATTTGGCTAGTAAAGATTGTGTTTAATTCATTGAGTATGCATTGTAAAAGTTTAGCAGTCAATGCCCACCTGAATTCCAAATTGGGAAGTTAAATATTTGTTTTTAATTTTCTGGCTCAAAAATGTTAACTAGCAGAAGTGATTCTTTCTGCTTGAATGGCGCTGGTAGAGAATGGGCTGTGATGAGAACCTGCCCCTAAAATAACATTTGCTTTCTGCCCTGACTCACTGTGTTTGGGAGCTTTGCTCTTAGGAGAAATTTTAATATGCATAAATACAAAGCAAGTTCTTGGCCTTTGGATATCTTGGTAGAGAGGCAGCAGGAAAATGCGAACGTAGCCCTCACATCTCAGTAGCTGGATTAGAGACAAATTTGGGTAGAGAGAGTGGATGTGACGGAAACTTGTAAATGGGCTTGCCTCACAGAAAATACTGACACCCAAGGCCCCTTAATGGTTGTCCTTCCAAAAATGTGGAATTTGGTAACGAACTTAAAGGTATAATCTGCCAACTGCTTTAGTTTCGTTGTACTATTTTGTTTGTATTTACATGTTTCTGTGCACCTTTTAAAGAACGCAGAGGAGGATGTGATCATCACGAATGACTTCTCCCAGATGCATACCCCGTCTGCGCAGGCTGGAGCCAGAGAAACTCCTTCTCGGTAGAGGTGTGTTTTTAGGTAAATCGGTTTGCAAGGAGTTTAAAACACCCTGCTCAAACCCAGTCTCTCCCACGATGGCATCTGAACCACCTGACCCCATTTGACCGCAGCTCATCACAGAATCCATGTGCCAATAATCTTCACATCTGGCTTTTAAGAGGCATCTGAACTTTGATACCCAAGAACCAAGCCAATAATTGGGTCTTAACCAATATGTCAGTATTTCTACCCCTTATTTCCTCATATCCAGAGGAAGCAGAGAGATGGAATTCAGAGGGCTCCAGCGACCAGGGAAGGCTACTTTCCCATCTTTGTGAGGTGCAGTGCAGGGTTCTGGTCTTCTCCTGAACAGGGTGCTAGCATGCCCACTCCTGCTCCTAAACCGCTTCACACAGCTTACCAGGCTCCCAGAACCCAGGAAAGTCCCCCTTTGGAAACTGGGGAAGGAAGGGGAAGAGAGGAACTTCTCATTTCTGAGGCGGCCAGGGTCTGAGAAGGGCTGATAATTTCTTTTAACAAACTCAGGGATGTCACGGGTCACAAGAAGTTCCTTCCCTCAAGTAATATCCTCAAAGAAAAGGAAGGTTTCCTGGGGTGTGTCTCTGTTCTCCTCTCTGGGCGGGCTCTGGGGCCACCTTGGGGAAGCAGTCCTTGGTACCCAGGCTGCGTGCCCTTTCCCACCGGCCTGTTTCCTGGATCCCTGGAATCTCTCAAGCCCTAAGTGTGCCCAGCCTGGCCCACAAGAGTTCCAGGGGGTTGTGGTCAAGGCTGAAAGGCACAAAGAATTTGTTTTCCCCCTTCTTAATTTTACTCGACCCTCCCTGTTAACAACAGCAGGACGGGTAGGTACGCTCCACGCGTGCGCCCATCAGTAGTCTCGTGTGTGTGTGTGTGTGTGTGTGTGTGTGTGTGTGTGTGTGTGTGATGTCACCCAGCCCTCCCCCATGCTGCTGGAGACTCGGCTGTGGACTTCGGCCCGCACCGTGGACAGCGGGCGCGAGCGCGGCGTCAGGGGCGCGTGGGCCTCGCAGCCCGGCCCCGCGCGCGCAGCCGGCGTTGGGGCGCCAGCACGGGGATGAGGGCGGAGGGGGTCGCCGGGAGAGGGGAGAGCCGGTTAGAATTTGCCAGGCAGCCTGAACTTTTCCACCTTCCCTAAGTGACCTTTCCGAGCGGGTATCGATCGGTCGGAGGCCCCGGCCCTTGCTCCGCCGGGCAAGGCGAACCATCAGTGGACGCTATCGATTGCGCCGCCCGCGCGCCCGCTCCCCATTCACACGTCCCCGAGTAATGAATTCGTCCATTTAAAAACATTACAAGGAATATTGGAGATTGACTGCCGGAGGAAGTGACACTTGACCCTCGCATCCTGCGCCCTGGAGGGGCCGTCGCCGCGTTTCAAAATAGCAGTCCCCGGGCTGCGCGCGCGCGCGCCCGGCGGCGACCCCGGGGTCCTCGGCAGGTCCCCGCCTCGCCCTCCGCCCACCTGCGCCCCGCCCGGAGTCCCCTCCGCGCGCAGGGTCACGTCCAGGTGACTCGGAAGCCAAGCCCGCGACGCCTGGACCCGCCGCGCGGGGCACCTCGGGCAGGGACGCCGCGATCCCCCGTGGGCTTCCCACGGCGCACGAACTCAGCCGCCGACGAAGTGAGAAGGGACCCGAGGTGGAGAGGCCTGTGTCCCCGCCCCGGCGCCTCTGCGAGGCCACCAAGCAAAGTCACCAGTCGTAACCGCGGTGCCGGACCACATCCGAAGCCAGGCCGGCTGGCCAAAGGGTGCCCAGGCATCCTCTCCTTTTGTTGTGGCCCATTGCTGTAATTTAACATAAGATGCCTATTAGAATTACTGCGGAAGCGACACGACACGAGTTTCTCCTTGTTTTGCCACCCAACTAACAGGATTAGCCATCAAGAGTGAGATTTCAAATTAACCATAAAAATTACAAATTGCAATTCATTTAGCTGCCCATTTGCTGCATTAGAAAACATAAATAAATGAATGTGCGCATTCGGAGGGTTGGAAACGTTCGGAAGGGAGCTGAGCGGCTGGACTCCAGCCTCACACTCCGGGCGTCCGCCGGAGCCAGCGACGGTTGGCATGGTCCTCCAGGACAGGGTGGGCGCGCACAGGGTCCTTCCCGGGACCTGAGGGGGGACGGAAGACAGGCCTGTGCAGAGGGGAGGTGTGTGTAGGGCCAGCACGCGGAGTCCGCCTTCTAACCCAGCTGTGGAAGGAGCAGGGGCGGTCCTTGCTTGAGGCTTGGGGTGCTGGATTTCTGCAGTGAGCCCGGAATCGGCCACATGACTATTTCCAGTCCTCTTGCACCATGTCCTTTGGCCTTTTTAGGTGACCAGGCCCTTCACCTGACCATGCAGATGGATGTATGTGGCAGTTGGGGCCTTAAAATGTCGCTTTTGCTCTCATTTCAGGTTAGAGAAACCTTCAAGTCTGCCAGGCCAGAGGTGCTGGCAGCAAGGGAGTCCCGCTCTGCTGGAGGCCAGATCCGACTCAAAAGAAACCACGGATCAAGCTCCCAACAGTTCTCACCAGTGTTTTGCGTTTCCTGCTAGAGTTTTCTTCTCACTCTCTTTCCTACATTCCACCCAGACTGTCCTGGAGCAGGGCGGGTCCTCCCTGGGCTGCGCTTTCAGCAGGGGTGGGCTGGCCCTAAGGGTGACAGGTAGTCCTAGCCAGTCTAGCTGGCCAGCAGGTGCTGCAGAGGTGAGGAAGTCCGTCTCTCTTCTGGAGAAAGGAGACTGCAGGCAACTAAACACCTTGGACACCAGGAAAGGGAAGTGTCCCTGAGAGCACAGGGCGGGGTGGGAGAGGGAGGCTGCCCTCCGACTGGCGCTCAAGTCACTTTCCTTCCCAGAGTCAGAAGGAAGGGCTCTACGTTCCCCTCAGTATCCAGTACCAGCCTCTTCCCCACCCACATTCACAGGCATCCGCCTTGAAAACCCAGAGCATGGCTTCGTAGAGTGTTCTCCAGTAAGCCCCAAAGATGGAGCCACCTGCCTCCAAGGTGAGGAGACTGTGACCGTGAGGGCAGGCGGGTGCTCAGGAGCTGTCCTGGACCCTGTGCGACAGTCCCAGGAGTCCCATTAATCTGACCTCTCTCATCTTCCTGAAGCTGTCCAAGGTCAAGGGTGAGAACTGGAAGGGACTCTCATCTCAGGAAGTCAGGGTTCAGGGGATGCCTACTTCCAGAAGCCCAAGGGTCCGTGGGGCAGTTAAAATCACATGACAGGCGAGAACTTGGCACCTGTGGTGGCTGCAGGGCAAAAGGTGGTTCTGTCTGGGTTCCACCTCCTGGTCATCACCCCTCCCCCCAGAGTCAGGTATCCCATGGGAGTCTGACTTGCACACAACCAGAGCACCACAGTTCATTGGCACTGGTCAAAGGAACGAGGTGGGTAACCATTGTTCTAGAGATTGCTTTCCCGTGGCTTGCTTTATCATCCCTGGACACAGAGCCAGGAAATACAAAGGAGGGTTTGCCCTTCATCGCCACTGCAGTGGCCGCCGATCCAACCGCCTCAGTTCCTGTGATGCAGTTCCCAGGTGTGGGAAGTACGGGGCCTTTGTTCTGCGGAGGCTGAGGGACAGCTGCCTGAGTTGTTGTGCTGGGCCCCTTGGCTGTTCCCTTGAGCCTGTGGAATTCTTACAGAACCCTTGCAAAAACATGCAGCCTGTGCGAAGCAGGGCCTGGGATAAAAGTTAAGGGGTTTGAGGGCAGGACAAAGCTGCCTCCCGGCCACCATGGACGAGTTGTGGACAGCAGCCGGAGAGTATGGAGCCAGCAGCAAAATGAATCATAATGACTAAACTTCACTAAGTGCATGTCTTCTGCAGGCCAAGTCCCTTCTCTGCACTTCACATGGGCAGGTTTATTGACTCCTTCCAGACTCGACGGGATGGGTACATCCATCATCTCCACACACATCTGAGGAAACTGAGGCACAGGCCTTCCCATGGCAGCCTAACTACGAAGGGACTATGGTTTGAGAAGACCTGCAGCTAGGAATCCTGTGCGCTGCGGCCTGTCTCTGTGCATAGCTCTGAGACCCGACGAGCCACCCTCTGTGGCCCTCATGAGGCTTGGATTACGCCTACATCCCTTGAAGTACAAGGCAGCCTCGAGACGTGGTCAAAGGAAGTCCACCTTCTTGTGGCCTGAAGACTTCCTTGACTTGGGCTCCTCCCGCTGGGTTGCTATGGCTTTGGCCCCCAGGAGGAGGGGCTGCCAGAAATACCCTTTTCACGTTGACCAAGTTTAAACTATGGAAGTGATCCAAGAATGTCCGAGTTCTGCAAACAGACAGTGAACCACTGAGCTGCGTCGAGGAGGTAGAAGAAATGGGCTGGAATCACAGTGACTTCTGCTGTCAGAGGTAGGATTTATTTATTTATTTATTTATTGCTTTGTCTGTATGGCATATATGTGTGTTCGTATGTGTGTGGGCATGTCATGGGTATGCACATGTGTGTGTGTGTGTGTGTGCGTGTAGACCAGAGGTCAATGTTGGGTGTCTTCTTCAATCCCACTCCACCTTATTTTTTGAGAGAAGATCTCTTACTGAACCTAGAGCTCGCTGATTCAGCTAGACTAACGCACCGTCTAGCTCCAAGGTGCCTCCTTGTCTCCACCCCTCCTAAGCCGAGACTACAGGCATGCAATACTAGGCTCAGCTTTTATATGGGTGCTGTGGGCAAAATTCAGGTCCTCATCCTTGTATGCCAAACGCTTTACCAACTGAGCCGTCACCTCAAAGGTATAGCACTTGCTGTGGGCCAAATATTGCCTTAGGTGCATGGGTGTGTGTGTCTGTCTGTCTGTCTGTGTCTGTGTGTGTTCTTATTCGTTCATGGATGTGTTACCTCCACAGCCCCCTCCAGGCCACCATCCAATGTTCTATATCTGTCGTCTTCCTCAGAGAGGGTGCTTGTGCGTCTCCTGCCGCTGCGGAAGAACTCCAGATGCACATGCCACTTTGTGAGTCTGGCTTTATGTGGGCTCTGGGAAACTGAGCCTGGGCCACTATGCTGTGCAATCAAGTGCCTTAACAGCGGAGCCATCTCTCCAGCCTCCGCAGCTCAGACCTAACTAAAATGATCGATCCGTGCTCTACCGCTGGCGTGCAGACCTCTGGTTTACACACCTACTGAGCCAGGAAGCTACCCCTGGCCCTCCCCATCCCCCTCCTAGCCTGAGGAAAAACAGTCTCCTGTCTTTGGCTTTTATATGAATGGAGACACCGAGTAAGTTACAGGATACAGGTGGCCTTGTTAGGGTCTGTGGTGAAGAGGGTTGGGTCTGGAGCCAGATGGAAATAGTGGCAGGACAGGAAGAAGGGCAGGCGATGCTCTCCAGGGTGGCTTTGTCCCAGAGGCTACCCAAGCACAGCTCTCCACTGTATAGACCGGGAAGGGAAATCCTAGAAAGGTGAAGCAGTCACCAGGGAGGACTCCAGGCACAGGCCAGGAAGGGGGCGGCTGCGTGGTGGTGCAGTCAGGATGTACACCAGTGCAGTAGACAGCACAGCAGTGTAGTGTGGAGCATCTGGGCTAGGATGGAAGGATAGCACACTAGTGTAGTGTATAGTGTGTTGTGCATAGGGTATGATGTTAGTATAGAGTACAGCAGAAGTCACGCTTGGATCGCACTGTCCCAAGCACCAGGTCTCCTCTGCCTATCCGAAGACAACCCCAGCAGGCTGCTCAGGTCAGGCCCTACACTTCTGTTCTACCGATGAGAACACCAAGGCAGTGGGAGGGCTAGTGACGCTCCCAAGGTTGCAGGTATGGGGCCCGGCTGTCTAGGGAAGCAGAGCCTCTTACGTAGTCTGTCAATATGACACTCAGCATGGACGGACAGGCCTACGCAGACAGGTTGAAGGAAGGTCCAGCACTCCTGGCCATGGAGACCCACCCTGATTCTGGCCTTGCGAACATTTGTGAGGAAAGCAGCCTGACTTTTGTTATCTGTTGGAGAGAGCTCCTGTGGTCCTGCGTGTGGCCCGGGTTAACTCCCTCTCCCCCTCCCCAGGTCACGCTTCCTGCGGTTGGCCTGACCCTGTCCATCTGCTTCTGTCCACTCCCTGGGCAGCGGGCCGGGTCTCTCTGGGTTTCTCCAGCCTGAGAACCTGTTCCCACCAGTGACTCATGTTCCTGAGACCACCTGCCTTCCCACGGGAGGGTGGGGGAGGCTGATGTCCAGCAAAGCCCTTCCCAGATCACCCTCAGTTTTGTGCGGTTTGAAGTCAGGATCTGTGTGTGTGTGTGTGTGTGTGCGCGCGTGCGTGTGTGTGTTTGTGCGTGTATGTGGTGACAAATTGACTGAGTCCCTCCACAATGGGTACCATGACATTGGAAATGCAAACCTGTGATGGCTTCTGCCTGGACGGTGGTCTGGTGCCCAGAGACTGTGCTGCCCTGTGGAAGTCAGCCATCTCTCTGGGCCTGGTTTCCAGTTATAGAGGTCCTAGGGATGCTCAGGGGACACACAAACTAATCAGAGTATGATGCCAGGGGCTCTCACAGTGACCACTGGCCACCCTTTCTGTCACCCTCAGCAAGGTGGGCAGGCAGCACAGTGCTCCTTTGGACCAGGCCAATGCCAACGAGTGCTCTGGGGTTTGGGGAGACAGGAGCAAATGGAGAGGTGGGGAAAATGGGGCACAAGTGGGAGGATCTCTGAGGCAGGGGCTCACTCAGTCCCTTGTCAGGCCTGGGTGTATCTGCTCCTGCTCCATGTGCCTCCTGTGGTCATGGACTAGGGCACAGTACAGGGTCCATGTGGGGGGACAAGCAGGACACAGGGCTCCTGGGGACTGGAGTCCTTAGGATCACAGCCCCTGCCCCTAGCTGAGGGACAGCTGCCTTGATGGTCCTGGTATGCCTCAGAGTGCGGAACCCGGGGGAGCCTCTCTTCTGCTTTCAAGGCCCTCATTAGCCTCCACTGGCTTATCCAGAGAAGGAAAAGCCTTCTCAAGACATTCACTCTTGGCATCCACTTAGCCCAGACTTGCAAAATTAAAGTTTAAAATTAAAGTTTTAAATTAAAAAGGGAGGCCCTGGCTGTGCAGGGAAGGTGTCTGCAGGCCTGGGGCAGCAGACGCCTGCCTTTGAAGTTTGGAGCTGCGCTCCTCTGCGCTTTGCGGGTGGCAAATGGACTTTCATCCACAGAAAATCAAACCAATGTGGAGGGGCCTGGTGTGGGAAGATGGGAAGGAGTTGATGTCTGTCTGTCTCATGAGCTGAAACCACCACCCTAGTTGTGGAAGTTCAGCCTGGAGTCTTAGCTGCAGTGTGCAAGAGAGGCAGGTCAAGCTGGGCACTGGGGGCCCTTTCCTCCAGGGTAGGCTTTGTGGCTCTGGAAGCCTCTGGGTAGAGTCATGCTCGTGCCATTTCTTTATGTCTCTGTGTTTGGCAAAACTGATCCATCCAGGCCTCTGTCCTCTCATACCTCAGGTCAAAAGATCCCACAACATGACCTGGAAAGGTGCCTATGCCCCTCTCAGATGCCTCTGGGCTTCTCCCCCTAGGTGGGAGAATGTTCTAGTAACACAACCGTGCCCCCGCATCCTTGAGGAGCTATAGCCAGCATGCTACTTTGTGTCTGGGCACTGTCTCCAGCCCCACCCAGGGTTAATTCTCCCAGTTGGGTGTCAGTGCCTGGAAGCCTCCCTGCACCCGCTCTGGGTTCTGGGGGAAGCTTGAGCTTAGATAAACCCGGCTTTGGTTCCTGGCTTCAGCACGAGCAGTCACGTGGCCCTGGAGTGCTTGATGGTCCTGAGGCCCTCAGATGCAAAACCACGAAGCCATTGATTGCTGTGTACACTTCTGTCTCTTGCCCAGAGAAGCAGTGAATATCCTGTTCCCTCCACTTCTTCCTTTTCCTTCCTTCCTTCCTTCTTTTTGTTTTTTAGTGGTAGGGTCTTACTCTAGCCCAGGCTGACCTGGAATTCACTCTGTAGTCTCAGGGTGGCCTCGAACTCATGGTGATCCTCCCACCTCTGCCTCCCGAGTGCTGGGATTAAAGGCGTGCGCCACCACGCCTGGCATTTCTCTCTTACTCTAGGGCCATTGTCAGTACTTTGCCATAGTTTCTCAGTGATAGGAAACTTCCTTAGGGCCTGAAGAGATGGCTCAGTGGCTACACAGCCATGAGGACCTGAGTTTGGACCCCCAGCACCCACATAAAAGCTGGGCATGGATAGGGCACACCTTTAATCCCAGCACTCGGGAGGGTAGCGGTAGGAGTATGGCTATGAGTTTGAGGCCAACCTGAGACTACATAGTGAATTCCAGGTCAGTCTGGGCTAGAGTGAGACGCTACCTCAAAAAAAAAAAAAAAAAAAAAAAAATGCCGGGCGTGGTGGACCGCTTCCAGGAGGGTCCCCGGGGCTTGCTGGCTGGTAGTTTACCCCTGTTGATGACCTCCAGGTCCTTGAGAGAGCCTGTCTCAAAGAATGAGGTGAAAGCAACTGAGGAAGACACTTGACATTGGTCTTCAGTCTCTGCATGCACGCTTAGTGCACACACACGAGAACACGCGTGTGCACACGCGTGCACACATTCTGCCTCCCCCAGCTACGGAGGAAACTTTTTTAGCTCTGCTTCTGTTTTCATCTCTGTTTTCCCCCCAGGGGGCTCACTTGTGCCTTCCTGGAAGGGCCTCCCACCAGCTGCACCGATTGCCCTGGCTCAAATTAGACAGTCCCCACAAACTCGAGTGTTTTGAAAGCCTGGTCCCCAGCTGATGGCGATTTGGGAGGTGAAGCCTTGCCGCAGGAGGTGTGTTGTTGGGTGCAGGCTTGGGGGGGGTTAGAGCCAGTGCCCCCTTGCCAGAGTTTGGCTGACTCTCCCACCTGCCCTTTCTACCTGCCGTGGCCCACGTGACGTCCAGCCTCTGCTGGTGCCCTGCTTTCCCCTTGAGACTGTCAGCCAAAATAATCCCTTTCCTCCCAGGAGCTGCTTCTGGTTGGGTGTCTGTCCCAGCAGCGAGAAGGAACTGCAACATCTGTCGCTGGCGCTTTGGTGGGCTGTGATGTGACTCATGACTCCGCTTCTATCCGGACCAGCCTCTCCTTCCATCACGAGTTCAGTGGCAGCCACATCTCTTTTCTGCAAATTGAGCCCGAGTCACTGTCCCACAGCCAGAGACAGGAATGTGCTTGAGAATGCTCGTGGTGTGAAGGCCCCAGGAACCAGGGTGGCCAGAGGGGCCGGTGGCCCACACAGCGTGGAGATGTTACGCCACGGTGGATGTTTGTCTGGCCTGGTGGCACAGGCCTAGAATCCCAGCCATTTGGGGAATGGTGCAAAGAGGGACAGAGTTACAAGTTCAAGTTCAGCCCAATTAACTTAGTAAGATCTCATCTCAAAAGTAAAAAGTGAGAGACGGCTCAGCAGGTGAGAGTGCTTGTCATGTAAACGTGCACATGCCACACACAACATGCTACGCAGACACTCAAAAAGGTGAACACAGAGCTGAGATGCAGTTCAGTGGTGGTAGAGTGCTTGCCCGACATGCACAAAGTCCTAGGTTCAAACCGCAGGCCTGTTAGACAAAAAAGTAGCGCCTTTAATCCCAGCACTCAGAAGGCAGGGATAGGAGGAGGATCGCCGTGAGCTCGAGGCCACCCTGAGACTACATAGTAAATTCCAGGTCAGCCTGGACTATAGTGAGACCCTCCCTCGAAAAACAAACAAACAAAAGTAGTGGCCGTTTTACTGCTGTTTTGTAGCAGGGAGTGGCTTTCAGCCAGCGCTTCTCCCCAGGATGAGGCAGGGAGAAGCCCCTGGAGTCCCCGCCGGCCCCCTGCAGCTGAAGACAGGGGAGGTCCTCGGAGGGTGTGGGTGTTGCCCAGGGTTGGTGGCCTGGCTGGCTCAGATTGAGGACCACAGTTGAGGGGTGCTTTTCCCTTCTCAGCATCCCCTTTCAGGGTTTCTAGCTGGGGGCCTCCCTGAGGAGGTGCAGGACCCCTGGCGGCAGGGGAGGGGCTCCTGAGCCGACCTGGCCGGTACTGGGTGAGCAGAGCCCCCTAAATTCCCCGTCTTCCCCCAGCCTCAGGATGTGGCCTTATTTGGAAGTGCAGGTGTGATTGGCTGGGTTAAGATGAGGTCATCCTGGAGTGGGTGGGGCCTAAGGACAATGGCTGGTGTCCTTAGGAGGGACGCGGAAAGCGCAGCTCCGGGACAAGCAGGGCCTCTAGAGGTTGCCTGCGTCTGTGCCCAGTAGAGGATGACCAGCGCACCCGGCTGGAGGAGGACGGGCAATGACTGCCTTTGGGCTTCGGGCAGAGGGCAGCCTGGACTTGTCACAGACTTCTGTCTGGGGCAGGAAGACCATATATGTGCGTGTTAAGTGCCCCGTGCGCAGGACTGCGGCCGTGGGCAGTGAGAGCCTGGACCCTCCTCGCCCCAGCCGTAATGCCCCTCTGGCCTTTCCCACACCGCACTCCTGTGCTCAGAGGAAGGGGAGGTGCCCACGTCCAGTGAGGAGGCTGCCTTCCTCCAGCCTAAGCTTCCCCCCAAAGCAGAGCCAGCTGGGGACAGTGTGGCCCAGCCTGACTGGGAAAGGCGCAGCATGCTGGGGAGGGGGCTCGAGCAGACCCAGCGGGGTGTAGGTTTGGGCCACAGCCCTGGCTGGGGATCCTGGGGACAGGCAGGTAGGGCGGGATGGACAATTTAGGATCGGCATATATGAATAATGGCAGCAGCTCTTATCAGAGGTGGCTTTTAGGTGCCGGGACTTGACCCTGGGGCTCAGCAGTGCTGCCTTCCCGCCTGATGGAGGGGCTGGGCTCTTGGCTGGTCATCTGGCTAGCAAAGGCGTGTTTCTGTTGGCCCTGTCCTCCTTCCAAGAGCTGACCAGGATAACCTCTCCCAAGCCAGGAAGGTTTTCTAAGATGCCATACTAGTTGGCACACATCTGTAGTCCCAGAACTCAGGGCACAGAAGCAGGAGGGACCCAGTTTAAGGCCGGCCTGAGTAGCATAGTAAGACCCTGTCTAAAATAAAATAAAATCATACTAGGGCCAGGAAGCAGCTCACTGGAAGAGTGCTTGCCTGGCGCAGTGTGTCCCTGGGTTCAGTTCAAAATCTGAAAAAAAAAATCTCCATACACACAGCTCCCACTTATTACCATTCTGAAGGCTGTGTGGAGCAGGGCCCCCAGAACAGACAAGGCACCAGAGGCCTACCGTCAGTGGGGAGGGGCCGGCCTGATCTGAGGAAGGGGCAGGCTACAAGGGAAGAGGAGTCAGTGGCTTCTGCTTTACTTGGGGAGCTCCACTCGCTGGCAAGTGTCACTGCTTCAGAATGCTCCGTGCCCCCTGGAGCAGACACCACAGGGGTCCTCGCGCGTTGCCCGGCGCCCGAGGACGTGACATTGCCCGCCATCTGCCTGTGGCACGCTGCAGGGGAGGTGTTTGCTCGGAGCAGGGGAGAGCTGGAGCCCAGTGACCTTGAAAGGAAGCACACAGCTTAGAAATGTGTCAGACTTCCTTCCCGGGCAGCGTGGTCTGTCCACACAGCTGTCTGGGATACGTGGGGAAGGAGCTGCTGTCCCCGTTGTGACAGCCTGGTAGCTTGGGGTTGAGACAAACCCATTCATGCTGTGTTACCCACCCATCACCAGTACCCAGGGCTTGTGGACAGTGGCTGCGGCAGGGGGAGGAGAGAAGGGGCAAGTTCAGGGAGGGGCCTCACCCTGCCCTGTCCTCCTCCTCCTCCAGTGCCCCTCCCATCTCCCCTCCTGTCCCATGTGTGCCGGGATCACCTGGCCCTATGGAGTGAGGCCTTGTGAAAATGATTTAGAAAGGGCCAGGCATGGTGGCACACGCCTTTATGCCTTTAATCCCAGCGCTCAGGAGGCTGGGGGAGGAGGATCACAGTGAGTTCGAGGCCACTCTGAGACTACCTAATGAATTCCAGGTCAGCCTGAGCTAGAGTGAGACCCTACCTTGAAAAACAAAACAAAACAAAAAAGAATGAGCCAGACATGGTGGCACATGCCTTTAATCCCAGCGCTCGGGAGGCAGAGGATTGTTATGAGTTTGAGGCCACCCTGAGACTCCATAGGGAATTCCAGGTCAGCCTGGGCTAGAGCTAGACCCTACCTCAAAAAACAAAAACAAAAGAAAGAAAGAAAGGGAGGAAGGAACGAAGGAACGAAGGGAGGAAGGAAGAAAGGGAGAAAGAAAATGATTTAGGATCTGGGGAGATGGCTCAGTGGGTGAAGTGGTTACTGAGTCAGCATGAGGACTTGAGTTTGGAATCCCAGCACCCACATAAATTGTGGGTGTAGTGATGTGTTCCTCTAATCCCAACCCTGAGGCAGTGGAGACAGATGGAGTTTCCGGGCAAGCTGGCTAGCTAGACTAACTGAATCCGTGTGCTTTGGGTTCAGTGAGGCCCACTGAGGAAGGCACTGGATGTCAGCCACTGGCAGCCACATGTACACATGCATACACAGTGCATGCACACATATGTGCCCACACATGTGAACAGGCTTACACACACACACGATCTATACTGCCAAAGTGAACAGTCCCCTGTCCCTCCAAGTCTGACTGTCTCCCAGAAGCATCACTGTCAGCATGTTGGGGCTGCACTTCTCCAGAAGGTGTTGGTGGAGGAGCTGTCCCTAGATGTCGCTGTCATGTGGACAGACAGCAGGGCGGAGTCTGTGCTAAGATGGCTCAGGAAAGCTGACCCGGTAGTCCCTCATGGAGCCTGATGCTTAAGGGCCCAACTGTGCAGTTCTGTTAAACCAGACATTTTCCCTGCAATCTTTTTTCTCCCTCAGACACCCCAGAGTCTAATGTTCAGGAGCACCTTGGGAGAATCCTGTTTTTCCACATGGAGAACATTCTGGAGGTGAATGGACAGTGCATTTGGTTTGCAGTGATCCCTCAGTGGAGGACTTGGAGAGCTGCTACGTGGGCCAGCTCCTGGGGAGGCATGCCCACGACCCTCTCTTTCCGTGTCCTTCTTTGATGTTGGGGTTTTTTTCCCTACCTGCTCATCAGCTGGTGTGTGTTCTCTGCCTTCCTGGCTTTCACATTGTCTTTCAGGGCTGGGATGGGGGAGCGAGCATGCTTGTGTAACGTGCTGCAGCTGCTGTGGCGTCAGCTCTGCATAGGCGGCAGGTCCTGTGTGTGCCGCCCACAGCTCGCCTCGCACAAGGCCACACCCTCATGTGCTGTACGTCCACATCATGGGGCCCCAATCCCTTGTGATTCGTGGCTGTCCACGCTCCCCTCCCCTCCTCCCAGCAGCAGTGTTTATCTAGGAGGAGACAGGATCGTGTGTGCACATGTGTTTCAGCCCACATGTCGTGTGTGCACGTTTATGCACGTGTGTTATATGTGCATGTGTGTGTTCCAGCATGTGCATTATGTGTCTACAACATGTTCCAGCCCATGTGGCATGTGTGTATAGGTGTGTGTTCCAGCCCGTATGCTGGGCGTATGCATGTGTGTGTGGACATGAGCAGCCTGTGTGCCATGTGTGTGCAGTGTGTGCGTTGACAAGCCCTCTGTATACCAGCAGAGAGCTGTGGGATGCGTCACGCAGACCCCTGTGCAGCAGGGCACAGGAGGTCGGGCCTTCCTTTGCTTTCAGCCCAGCTGCCTCTCTCCATCTAGCCAGATGGCATTAGTTCACATAAACAGCTGGAACTGGTGGTGGTGCCACACAGGTGGGCCTGAGGCTAAGAATTTGGCTTTGACTATTGTTGGACACCACTAAGATTCGTGCCGACGGGCTGTCCTAGAGCTGGACCGTGGCTGCCGCATGGAATCCTGACACTGTGAGAGTAAATTGTAAAAATGTCTGGTTTCCTGTGTTTTCCTAGTCACACAGTCTGTTCAAATCTCCCCTGTAACTGGGCATGACGGTACACGCCTTTAATTCCAGCACTCAGGAGGCAGAGGTAGGAGGATCGCTGTGAGTTTGAGGCCAGTCTGGGACCACAGAGTGAGTGCCAGGTCAGCCTGGACCAGAGTGACACCCTACCTTGAAAAAATCTTGGCAGCCCTAATTAAAAGCTAATGAGAGGGCTGGAGAGATACCTTAGTGGTTAAGGCCTTGCCTGCAAAGCCTAAGGACGTGGTGGTGCAGGCCTCTGGAGTTTGTTTGCAGTGGTGCACCCATTCTCTCTCTCATAAGTAAATGAATAAATAAATAAATAATAGGGGCTGGAGAGATGACTTAGCTGTTAAGGCCCTGCCTGAGAAGCTTAAGGACCTAGGTTTAATTCCCCAGTACCCACATACACCAGATGCACAAAGTGGTGGGTGCGTTTGGAGTTCGTTTGTGGTGACTAGAAGCCCTGGTGCACCCATTCTCTCCCTATCTGCCTCTTTCTTACTCTCTCAAATAAATAAATAAATAAATAAATAAATAAATAAATATTCTTTAAAAAAATAAATTGGCATGGCGGTGCATGCCTTTAACCCCAGCACTTGGGAGGCAGAGGTAGGAGGATCTCTGAGAGTTCGAGGTCACCCTGAGACTACATAGTTAATTCCAGGTCAGCCTGGACCACAGTGAGACGCTACCTCGAACCCCCCCAAAAAATAAAAAAATAAAAATAAATAAATTTGCAAAAAGCTAATGAGGAGGGCTTGTCTTTCACCTAAAATACCATGTCCTCCACAGTGGGGACCTCCGAGCCACTCCCACCATGCACATCTGGTCACCCTGCGGTTGTCCCACCCACAACTGCCACAGGAGCCAAGACAACGCCTGTGTTGCTCCCCTTCCTTGGGCAAGAGGGGTGCCCAGCTCAGGGCGAGGGTTCCTTTGCCTTGCTACAGACTTCAGGCGGCTGCCTGCGGCCGGGGCACGTCTACGTGATGTTTTGGTAAGACGAGGGTTACGGGTTTGCAGTCCCTGGGGTCCCTGTGCCCAGGCTGCCAGCGGTACCTACAGGGCTGTGACAGTTGGTGAGTCCCAGGGACACGAGCTTGCTGCCCACCCCTGATGATTTCAGAAGCTGAGGTCTCGAGTTCGCGCTGGGCTTCTCCGGAGCTTCCCTGGGCGACTGTCTGTGTTCTGACAGCGTCCTACTGCGACAGGGCTGCCGCGAAGCCTTGTCTGGAGGACCTCGGCCTTGATGTTGGCGTGGTGGGGAAGGGAGGAACTCTGCTGGCCTCATTGCTTTTTAATTGTTAAAGACAACCAACACTGAGGAGAGGCTTGGAGGCAAATTAAATGCTAATGCCACACCTGCTCAGTCTCTAGTGCAGACCCAGTGATGAGCAGACAATGGACGCTACAGACTTCACGCTAGAGTTTGTGCTACGTTGGACGCTCGTGTCACCAATATTTGGGAAAAGTAAAGAGTAGAAATACCCCTGTGCATGCACACACCTATGTACATGTGCATGCACACACAGACACGCGCACGCGCACACACAGCACCTCTGTCTGCAGAAGGCTGCATTTAACACAATTCGTCACCCACGCTGACTTTGCCTTGCGCTGCTGGGCTGTTACAAGGCACTGTCCCCAGAGTGGCTCCCTTCTAAGAGGGGGACACGGAGCACTGTGGTGGCCTGGCCCTGCCTGCTCCTTGTGCATGAAGCTGGACCACGTGGAATCACAGAGACAGTCCGTTTGGGCCTCAGCACAGCATTCCATGGGGCCCAGGTAGCATTTGTGTCATTTGGTCTGTATGGCAGCTCCGGGGAGGCCCCACTTTCGCCCCCTGGGGCACTATGGAGGCAGCAGTGACTGGCCCCAATTCACCCAGCAAATGTGGGTACATCCAGAAGTGAAGTCCTGTCTGAGTCCTGCCCCATTGCAACCTGGGCATCCTCTGGTTACTCTGAGCTTCAGTTTCCCATCTAGGAAATGGCCCACGCCAGCTCTCATTTCTGAGGCTGTCATGGTGGTGAAACAGAGTTGGGGTGTCGTAGCCTCATCCTCAGGGTGGTGACAGCCCAGGAGCTGTGGCTGTTACTGTTCCCACCGTTTCGCTTACACAGTGATGGAGGTGAGGTCCTGCCTTTGGTGTCATCCAAGGTGCAAGGTGCCTGGCTGAGGGGGGAGGCTTCTCCTGCCCGAGCAGCTGTGTGGAACTTTCTAGTTCCTTGTGTTTAATCCCACCCACGAGGCAGAATGCAAGGGCTGAGGACACATGAACCTGGGCTGTTCGGGTCACTATCCCTGGTGTGCTGGGGATAGCTAGCCACGGGTTCCTTAGCTATCAGAAGCTGGAGAGTGAAGCTCTTCTCAGGAGAGCCCAGGAATTTCTAGAAGGTTCTAAATGGACGAGAAGCAGCGTCAGCCTCAGCTACAGGTGTGTCAGGTGTGACACCAAGTTGCTCAGCTGGAGAGAGGAAGCTTGTCACTATGCCCCACTGCCTCTTGTCTACGTCGGCAGGGTGTGGCAGCTCTTCCCTCCCCTGGCAGGGCGTTCGAGGGGCAGTCACACAGCCATGCTGATCTGAGCCAGCCTGAGTGCCCAGCAGAAGAAGCTCACAGATGAAGTGGGTGGAAGGAGGTTCCTGGGGGTCACCGTCTGTGACCCTCTAGAGCAGTGCGTGCACACACCGACTGAGAGAACAGGACCCCAGGAACAAAACGTGAGCGGCGGGTCCTCTGGGGTGTCTGAGCAGAGGGGGGGTTTCCTTCAGCCTGCAGTAGCACGTTCCTTTCCTCCAGAGCTCAGGAAACCAAAGAGGCTTTCCCGGACGGGAATGTGGAGGGTAACAGAACACATGTATATGAAATGGAAGGAGGAATACTGGGGGTGGAGAGGACAGTAGGGGTGGGAACAGAAAGAAAGGGGACAGGAGCATTCTGAGAATCAACCAAAACTGAGTATGCATGAAAATACTGCAAGGAAACCTGTTACTCTGTATACTAATGACTAAATAATAAACAACTAGGTAGTAATAGAGCCAGCCTGCCCAGACAAATATTGAGAAGTGAATATTCGCAGACATGGAGGCGCACACTTGAAATCCCAGCACTCCGGAAGCTGAGGTAGGACTCTGAGTTCAAAACCAGCCTGGGCTACATGATGAAACCCTGTCTCAACAATTAAAACAACTCAATTTAGTTTAAAAAGCATGTAAAAATGAGCTGGGCGTGGTGGTGCACGCCTTTAATCCCAGCACTTAGGAGGCAGAGGTAGGAGGATTGCTGCAAGTTTGAGGCCACCCTGAGAATACATAGTTAATTCCAGGAGAGCCTGAGCTAGAGTGAAACCCTACCTCGAAAAGCCAAAAATAGCAATAAAATAAATAAATAAAAATAAAAATGAAAGTAGTATGTGTGTGGGGAAGACAATTATTTTACTTTATTTTTTATTTTATTTATTAGTTTTTTAATTGTGTGTTTTTTGTTTTTTATTTTTTTATTTTTAATTTTAATTTTTATTTTTTGGTTTTTCAAGGTAGGGTCTCACTCTAGCCCAGGCTGACCTGGAATTCACTATGGAGTCTCAGGGTGGCCTCGAACTCATAGCAATCCTCCTACCTCTGTCTCCCGAGTGCTGGGACTAAAGGCGTGCACCACCACGCCTGGCTAATTGCATATTTTTAAAATTAATTTTTTTTTATTAACAGCTTCCATGATTGTAAACAACATCCCATGGTAATGCCCTCCCTCCTTCCGCTTTCCCCTTTGAAACTCCACTCTCCATCATACCCCTCCCCCTCTCAGTCAGTCTCTTTTATTTTGATGTCATCATCTTTTACCTCCTATTATGATGGTCTTATGTAGGTAGTGCCAGGCACTGTGAGGTCATGGATATCCAGGCCATTTTGTGGCGAAGACAATTATTAACAGGAAACTTGACAAAACAGAAGGTAGGGCTGGCGTTTGCCTGCAACGCCAAAGGATCCCAATTTGATTCCCCAGGACCCATGTATGCCAGATGCACAAAGGGGTGTATGCATCTGGAGATCGTTTGCAGTGGCTGGAGGCCCCGGCGGGCCCATTTTCTCTCTCTCTCTCTCTACCTGCCTATTTCTGTATCTCCCTCTCAAATAAATAAAAATTAAAAAAATTAGAAAAGCAAACAGAAGGTTGCATGAGTAAAGGAATGTGATCATAGTAAAAAAACTAAGAGACATAGCTGCGAAGACTGTTTATGTAATGAGGCTGGGGTGAAACTCGGTGACAGAGCCCTTGCCTACCACGTGCAAGGCCAAGTTCCATCCTCAAGAGTACAAAAAACAATCCAGCAATGATATTGTAAACACAAGCTATCAGTTTAATTCAAATTATGATATATTGGGAAGGATAGAGGAGAGAAAATGTGGAGCTGAGAGAATTATTGGGCATTTGTTTGAGGCAGGGTCTCATTGTAGTCCAGACTGACCTGGAACTCACTCTATAGCCCAGGCTGGTCTTGAACTCATGGTGATCCTCCTACCTCAGTCTCCTGAGTGCTGAGATTAACAGTGTGTGCCACTACACCTGCTAGAGGTGAAAAAATTATGAGAGTCAAATGATTGGTCCCCATAGGAGGTATCCAAAAGAGACAGTGGTTGATGCACACTATTTGAAAGTGTGGAGAAGGGCTGGAGAGATTGCTTAGTGATTAAAGTGCTTGCCTAAGAACCCATGAAGCCTAAGAACCCAGGTTCGATTCCCCAATACCCATGTAAACCAGATATACATGATGGTGCATGTGTGTAGAGTTCATTTGCAGTGGCTAGAGGCCCTGGAGAGCCCATTCTCTCTCTCTCTCTTAAACAAACAAACAAACAAACAAACAAACAATAAAAGTGAAAGTGTAAAGAAGATGCTGGAAACAATGGCTGAAAGAGTTGCAGATGGCTTTTGGGGGACAGTACAAGGGTGGTCATGAGAGGGAGTGGGGCCTTTTCCCCTTATAGGCAGGTGGAACTGTGACTTTTAAAACAATGATGATTAAGTTAGAATCTCATGTAGTCCAGGTTGGCCTCAAGCTTGCTATAGAGCTGAGAATTTTCTGGAACTTCTGGTCCTCCTGCCCACTCCTCCTGAGTGCTGGGATTACAAGTGTGTGTCACCACCCCAAACTTTGATTGGTTTTATTTTGTTTGTTTGTTTATTTTTTTTTGAGATAGGGTTTCACACTAGTCCAGGCTGACCTCGAATTCTCAGGGTGGCCTCGAACTCATGGTGATCCATCTACCTCTGCCTCCCCAGTGCTGGTATTAAAGGCTTGTGCCACCATGCCCGGCTACTTTGATTGTTTTGATAAAATGAAACAAAGAGAAAATTATTGCATGCTTTGAACATTTTTTAAAAAGCTGGATGGATACATCAAAGCATGGTGCCTGTGGGTTAAGCTCCACATTTGAGCAGTTCCAAGGTGGGTTGGAGCACTACCTCAACCTCCCACTCGGACCCTCTGTGTGCTGGGGACTGTCCTTGCATTGCTGGAGGCTGCTCGCAGCATGTCCACACTTTGCCCACCAGGGACCAGGCATACTCCTGCCAGGACTACCAGAACCGGCTGTGGACATTGCCCAGCACTCCTGGGGGCCAGTGGTCAGCGTGGAGAGCCCTAGGGTGGTCTCTTCACAGAGGGAGGTGCTCAGCACCTAAACCCCACACGGGAAAAGGGCGGGCTCATTGCCACATTGGTGCACCTGGCAGGGAATGTGTTTTGAAGTCAGTTATGTCACTCCTGGCCAACTGTTTCCTGTGTCCTGCGACTTAGCGTTGATCTCTGTGTGTCCACCAACCAGCTGGGGTATTGGGGCCCCTGGGCTGCCCACACGTCATGCCTCTGGCTAGACACGCCTGAGGATCACTTAGGGTCTCCAGCCCATGCTTGGTCCCTCCTGTACCCAGTTATACCTGGGCATGTCCTATGGAGGGGCACATGGAATAGTTCCTCAGCGGGTGTGGCCAGCAAGCAGGTTGGGGACACAGTTTCCTTCCCCCGCAGGGCAGCTTCCTGTGCTGGTTTAGTCCCTGACCTGTCCTCCGCTACCAAGAGCAAAGCTGAGCCACCGAGCAGTGGGTGTGACAGGGAAGGGAGTCTGTTTTCATGCAGAAAGACACCCCAGTCTTCTCTGTGCAAAGCTCCCCTTACTGGTCTGATCTTCCAGCTGTTACCCGGGGCTGAGGACCGACAGAAGAAGCGACTTTTTCTTCACTTCAGGGCCTGCCGCTGAAGTGACTCATTTACAGAATTTGTCCCGGCAGCAGCAGCAGCAGCATCTGTTACGGTTTTTTACCTGGGCCCTAGGGGCAAAATGTCCTACCTGGCTGGCTTCAAATTCTCTTGCTTATGCAGAAATTCCTTCTCTCCCTCCAGGTCCCCACAGCAGGCAGGCACAGGGGACGGAAGGGATCCCTCTCTGCTCTGAAGGCAAGAAGTCGCCTGAACGCGGGTGTGTCCACCTGGCCAGAGGCAGGGCGGGGTGGGGGTGGGCAGCAACTCTGGCTTCTATCTTGTATTCCCCTTCCCACTCAGGGCAGAAGGAAGGAGAGCCAGGATTTCGAGAATTCCGGGGGAGGGCCGCCCAGGTGGGGTCTGGTTGGCCTATATCCTCCAAAGGGTGACTGGGTGCCTGAGGGTGTGAGCCTGTCGCCAATGTCAATGACAGCAACCCGACAGATTGTGAGGGCCTGAGACAGGGCTAGGGCATCCCGTGGCTATTTCTACTGCATTTTAAAGATTTAATTTAATTAATTAATTTATTAGAGACAGAGAGAATGGGAGTGCAAGGGCCTCTAGCCACTGCAAAGGAACTCCAAACGCATGCACCACCATGTGCATCTGGAGAATCGAACCGGGGTCCTTAGGCTTCGCAGGCATGCGCCTTAACTGCTAAGCCATCTCTCCAGCCCTCTACTGCATTTTGAATCCGCCCACCCTCTGCTTTGCATTTTGGCCGCGTTCATCCCTTGCTCAACCCTCGTGTTCAGCAAGCTGGAGCACAGCCGTATGACCTCGAGGAACACACTGCGAGGCCAGCCCGTGGAAAGAGAACAGGTCACAGGTAACATTTTTAATATCAACAATTTTGGCTGAGATTTGCCGTAAAAAAATAACAGCTCTGACCCCCATTTATTGCTATTGAGGGGCCACGTGGACTGGGGGAACGAGGGTGCCGCCGTGGCCACCAGGGGGCGCTGACACCATGTACTGAAAATGGTTGACTGGAAACCTAGCGGTTTCAGCCCTCAGTCCCAGGGGTGGCGGTGGGTGGGGAAGCGCTTGATAGAACGCGCTCACTCTTACCTGTGGCCATCACAGGGGTACTGTTCAAAGCCCCAAACCAAGAGAATGTTTTGTATGTAATGTGTTATGAGACTCAAACATTTTTAAAAACATGTTTTTCTTTCTTTGCAAACAGAGAGAGATAGAAAAGAGACAGAGAGAATGGATGCGCCAGGGCCTCCAGCTGCTGCAAACCAACTCCAGATGCATGTGCCACTTTGTGCATCTGACTTTATATGGGTACTGGGGGATTGAACCTGGGTTGCAAGGCTTTGCAGGCAAACGCCTTAACCACGGGGCCATCTCTTCAGCTCTTTAGCTCTTCCCTTTTGTGGCCATCACAAGAGTAGCAGCTGCCAAAATGTTTAACCCTTTTGTGACTTCTTTTTAAAATATATTTTATTTATTTATTTAAGAGAGAGAAGGAGATAGAGAGAGAGAGAGGAGAGAGAATGGGCATGCCAGGACCTCCAGCCCACTGCAAACAAACTCCAGATGCATGTGCTTCCTTGTGCTTCTGGCTTACATGGGTCCTGGGGAATTGAACTGGAGTCCTTTGGCTTTGCAGGTAAACGCCTTAACCAGCTAAGCCATCTTGTCCAGCCCTCCCTTTGCGACTTCTGACAAGAGCAGGAACATGCAGGGCATTTCAGTGCGCCTCCCCACATCCTGAGGAGGAGGATGTCTTCCCCTCTCTCCAAAGAGCAGAAACAGAAGCGCATTGTTCGTTCTTCGCCTGTCCGGAGGGATGATACAGTTCAGATTGTACAGGAAGGGACACTGTCAAGGTCAGCAGATTGGCAACGTAGTCCAGGCTTGCAGGAAGAAATACGTCCCCTGCGCTGAACCGGTGCAGCGGGACAAGGCTGGTGGCACAGCGGTCTGTCACGCAGTGCTGGAGTTCAGAAAGAGCTCTTTTTGTTTTGTTTTGTTTTCCAAGGTGGGGTTTCACTCTAGCCCAGGCTGACCTGGAATTCACTGTATAGTCTCAGGATGATCTCGAACTCATGTTGATCCTCCTACCTCTGCCTCCCGAGTGCTGGGATTAAAGGTGTGCGCCACCACGCCCGGCCAGAAAGAGTTCTTAAACTCCAAACGCAGAGTTTGTGTCTGCTTTTAACCAAAGAATTGGATAAAACAAGACTGAAAGGATAATTTATGAAACACCACATTTTTATTCAGGAATACACAAGGGAGGGAGAGGGTCTGTGAACCAAGGAGGGAAGGGGGATTTAGAGAGGGAAGAGAGGAAGGGCAGAGAGCGCCTGTCCTGTGGGAGGCGGGAAGGGGTGGAGAGCCCATCGTCCAGGCTTCCCAGGACAGGAACCTAGAAGTTCAGGAGAGATGATGGCCAGCAAAGAAAGCGGCTCCTCCTAACCTTATTGTGGCCGGCCTGACGTTCAGGCTCAGGTGAGCCGGGTTGAGGACTGATTGGTCTGGGCCAGGGGCTGCCTCAAGAAGAGGCCAGCCATGATACCAAGTTTTGGGAGCTGAGCTTAACCAGTCACAATGCCAGGATCAGGTTTAAATTCTAGGTAAGGGGAACTCCCTCCCAGGAGGGGCTCAGGTTGTTTATGGAAAACCAGATCTAGGGAACTCCTTTAGTCAAGAGATTAGGAGGGAAGAGAACAGTGGAGATTGCAAGGGCAGATTTAAGGACAATTCTGCTTTTGGGGTCCAGTCACCCTAAACTACCTAACAGAGCTACTTGACTCCCTCTCATGTCCATGTGGGCATTCACCACAGCAAGGATAAAAGCTGCAAAGAGGTCCAGGAATAGAGAGCCACCTCTTGCCAAGTAGCATAAGAGAGGGGCGGATGTAAGGAAGAAACGCCAGAGAAGATCAGGAGTTGAGTCGTCTACACAGCTTTCACTCAATTCTTTGATTAAATTTTTAGAAATGCTATTTCATGTAATTGATTGACTGATGGGATCTCATCTATCCTAGGCTGGCCTCTAACTAACTATGTAGTCAAGGATGACCTTGAACTTCTGATCCTCCTGCCTCCATCTCCAGAGTACCGGGATTACAGCATGTGCCACCACACCCAGCTTATGTGGTACTTGGGATCAAATCCAAAGCTTTGTGCAAGCAAGGCAGGCACTCTACCCACTGAGATACATTCCCAATCCAGGAGAAATTCTAAAACAATGAACACATTGTCAATGTTATCTGTAAAAATTTTTTAATGATAAAATGATAGCAGTAATAAAAGTATATACTATGCTCATCAAACTGCCCAGTAAGCACTTCTCTTAATGTTCATACCCATATATTAATGTTATTCTCACTTTTTCATTAGAGATCTTTCTCTTTTCAGATGGCAGTGACCTTGGGATGACTCAGAAGGCATCATGGTGCTGGGAAGAAGTGACAGAGGATTACCTAGCACTGCAATATCTCTATCACATCTTCCAGGGCTCAAGGTCCATTGCGGAAGAGGTGGCGGAAAGAATGTAAGAGCCAAAGGAAGGGTAGGACTCCTTACAACGTGCCCCTCCAGACACAAAATGGCCTGGATATCCATGACCTCACAGTGCCTGACACTATCTACACAAGACCATCATAATAGGAGGAAAAGATGATGACATCAAAATAAAAGAGAGACTGATTGAGAGGGGGAGGGGATATGATGGAGAGTGGAGGTTCAAAGGGGAAAGTGAGGGGAGGGAGGGAATTACCATGGGATATTGTTTACAATCATGGAAGTTGTTAATTATAAAAAAATTTAAAAATAATAATAATAGCAGTAAGAAGCGCAGCTCAGCTTGCTCATTAGCACCATCGCCAGGTCCCCACCCTGCCGGGTAATGACTTTCTGAGACGCCATCCCCAGAGAGTGGATCTTTCTAGAATGCTGAGTGAGGACGCCGGGGTATCTGTGGGAAAGGCAAGCTGCCTCTGAGCTGCTCTGGGTGGGTTGGGCAGGGACATAGTTATGGGTGGCTGAGCGTCTGTGTCGTGACAGGAGAGGGGACACCTGGCTAGGCTCAGATCTGACACTGCTGCCTGGGGTACTGGCAGATGTCTGTGACGTGTTTGTTGCTACAAGGGATCTAGTGGCATCAGAGAGTAAAGCTCGGGCTGCTGGTGACCCCTCCCCAGCCTGACGTCTGCAGTGCAAGGGTTGCTGTCCATACGCAAGGTGAGGTAGGGGTGGACCCGGCACTCCCACAGGAAGGGAGGCCCCAGAAGGGAAACCTCTGCCTCTAGAAATGACCCACTTTCTTGAGGATTGGAATCATGTCCATGCCCCCCGTGCTTTGACTGTGGGCCTGAGCAACCTCACGGCCTGGGCTGAAGCCTATCTCCACATGCCATGAAGAAAGAGCTCGGAAGCGGCCGACATCCTGAAATGCACTTGAGAAGCGGAAATCACATGAATGAGATACCTGTTGCCACCTAACAGAGGCACCAGGAGGTGAGCCTGTCCCCGCCGACCTGCCAGGGCATGGGACACTGCACGAAACGCGGGAGCTGCACTGGGCAGCAGGGGCCACGTCCTCTGCTTTCTGGTCACTAGATTCCCAAAAGAGCAGCAAGCGGAGCCGGTGGCACCTGACATGGCGTTCCTTCAACCGGCGGGATTCTTCGGTAAGCACGCTTCCTGGAGGGTGCAGCACTGCATGAGACGTGGGAGAGAGAACAAGAGCAAGAAGCAGAAGGGGCAGAGAACGGCAGACTGCGTGGCGGCAAACGGCCCCTGGCTGGGGCTTAGCGCACAGACATCGGAGCTGGCAAAGCGCTTGCTGCACAGGCGTGAGACCCGAGCTCAGATCCAGGCACCCGCGGGAAAGGCTGGGCAGGGCGGCACCTGCCTACGAACCCAGCACGAGGTAGGCCGACAGAGGACCCCAGGGATTCACTGAGTGAGCTCTAGGGTTAGTGTGGGACCCTGTGTCACAGAGTAAGATGGAGAGTGACGGAGGATGATGCTCAGGGTCAGCCCCTGGCCTCTTCATGCACATGCACCTGTCTACACACACGCAAACACATACGTGTGCACACACACACACACCCACACACCACACACACACCGATAAGTAATAAACCAAAAAACATAACAACAGGGCTAGAATGAGACTTTGCCTCAAAAAGAAAAAAAAGAGATACTTTTTTTTTTTGAGGTAGGGTCTCACTCTAGCCCAGGCTGACCCAGAACTCACTCTGTATTTCCAGATTGGCCTCAAACTTGTGGTGATCCTCCCACTTCTGTCCCCTGAGTGCTAGGATTAAACTGAAGGCATGTGCTACCATGCCTAGCTACACATTTTCTTTCTTTCTTTTTTTAAAGAACTTTAAAAATATTTTATTTATTTATTATATATAGAGAGAAAGGTATAAAGAGGCAGCAGAATGGGCACACCAGGGCCTCCAGCCACCACAAACAAACTCCAGATGCATGCACCACCTTGTACATCTGGCTTATGTGGGTACTGGGGAATTGAATCTGGGTTCTTAGTCTTTGCAGGCAAGTGCCTTAACCACTAAGTCATCTCTCCAACCCTGTACCACATTTTCTATGCCATGTGTTCATTTATTTGAAGACACACGTGTGTGGGGAGGGGGCATTCAGGAACACTGTGCACCTCTTTTTTTTTGAGGTAGGATCTCACTGTAACTCAGGCTGACCTGGAATTCACTATATAGTCTCAGGGTGGCCTCGAACTCACGGTGATCCTCCTACCTCTGCCTCCCAAGTGCTGGGATTAAAGGCGTGCGCCACCACGCTCGGCTCTGTGCACCTCTTTTTGATAAAAGGTCTTTCTAACTTGGAACTCACTTATTAGTTTAGACTAGCTAGACAGTGAGCTCCAGGGATCTGCCTGTGTCTGCCTCCTAGAACTGGCACTGTAGACACACACACCACCATGCCAGACATTTACATGGGTTCTGGGGCTCAAACTCAGGTCCTCATTCTGGTGAGACAAGCACTTTACCCACTGAGCCACCTCCCTGGCCCCAAAAGAGCCAATTTCTTAAACACTTTTTAAGCTCCACTAGCAGGCCAGGCAGATGGTACTGCCCGCATCACACAGGCCTCACTGGCTGGCTGATATACGTGGCCACTGCCCCTTCCCTACCCATGGCAACCCTTCATCCACACGAGCTGCAGGGGGCAAGTCCCGGCCATCTCTTGTCTCAGCTCTCTTGGAGCTGCTGGCCCTGTGCAGGAAGTGTGAGGAGAAGCCTGCGTCAGTTTGCTGGGGTGACAAGCTCAAACCACAGACACTCATTTCTCATCGCTCTGGAGGCTGCAACTCTAAGGTCAAGGTGTGGGTAGGGCTGGCTCCTCCTGAGGCCTGTCCTTGACTCCCAGGGGCTCACATGGCCACCCCACTGTGTGTGTGTGCACGCACACACGCGAGCACATGTCTATCCTAATCTCCTCCATGAAGGCCCACCCTCATGACCTCATTTTAACTAAATCACTTTTTTAAAGGTCTCCACCAAACATGGTCATGCTGCAGCCCTGGGGTTAGAACACAATAGCAGCCCGTGCGAGAGGGACATAGTTTATAGACTAGTAAGTGGACTTCCCACATCTCTCACCTAAAAGGAAGCCTGGGGCCCTGGACTTCACTGGTGGCCTTCCCGCTGGCTGGAGCCTCCTCACCAGAGCATTCTGGAAGCCATGTAGCTCCATCTCTGAGCCCTGGGGGGTGCCCTGAGCTGCACTGCCCACCGTAAGAATCACACAGCTCTGCCCGTTGCACGAGTGAGATGTGCTGTCTTTATTCCGTGACCCATATTTTCCTGGGGTCTCTTGCTAGAGGGGCTCTTCCCAGCCCGAAGGAAACAATGTGTATAGCTGGAACATTAACAAGAGACCTGACTTCATTACTGTTATTCTGTGCCTGCTGGAAAAGGTGGGTGACGATGTCATGGCAATGATGCCCTGCCACCTTGTCAGTCCCCAATGGGCTCTGGGAGTAAATTGATCTGGCAGGAGAACCCAGATAAAGTAAGCTCTCCACTGTAACAACTGCGGGAATATCCTGGATTTTTAAGAAACATGACTGACGTGGCGTTTTCTCTTTCTGTATTTGCTATTATTTAAGAATATTTGAATACTTAAACATATACGTACTGGGCTGGGGAGATGGCTCAGCAGGCAAGAGTGCTTGCTATCCCAGCACCTGCAAAAAAATTAAAAAAAAATAAAAATAAACCCTACAAATGTACTGGAGGGCTGGGGAGAGAGATCTGTAGATCTGTTGGCAACGTGCTTGCCTTGCTTGCGGAAGGACCTTGGTCTGACTCCCAGGACCAGTGGAAAGGTGCTGAGCAGCGCGTGGTAATTTGCAATTGTAATCCCAGCCCACTTAGCAAGCTCCAGTCCAACGGAAGACCGGGGCTCAGCGGGGTGTGCGGCACTCCTGGGGAAGAGACCCAAGCTTATCCTCTGGCCTCCACATACATGTGCACTCATGCACACACATGCATCCAGATATATGAACATGTGTACCATGCACATACGCATCAAAGGTATATGTAATGGGTAAGTTATAAAGCACAGCCACATAATGAACCCTACGGTAAGAAATATGAGAGGGAGGTGCTATCTTCTCGTCAAAGGGTTAAGAGAGAAACGCAACTCTGGAAGGACCACTCTGCGAAGCCCCCCTTCCTCAGCCATCCTTTGAGACCAGAAGAGTTCACAGGCCTTGTGACCAAGAGTCAAAACCAAAGCTTTCATTTTTGCATTCGGTAAAAAGCTTCCATTCCTAGAAAGTGCGCTGTGTTTATATTTCAGCCAATTGCATAAGCGTGTGAAGTCGAGCTCCGGCTACTCAAGGTGAGTCAGGAGAGAAAAGTGCAGCAGGGACTCTGCTAGGTGTGCTGGCCTGTCTGGACTCTTGTTGGCTCTGCCCCCTTCTGCAGAAGTGAACGTTGCCTTGCCAAGATACTTTGGATTGTGTGGTCCTTCTTGGACCACAGACTCATTTCTGACACCATGCATCAACTTCCTCCTGAGAGCCGAATCATTACCGACGGCTGATGAGCCCCAGTGACCCGCACGCCTTCATCCCAGGGAACCACGCCCAGCCGCTGAGCTTGAGGGTCTGCTGGTCCTCCGGATTCACGAGGGTCAGCGTTGCGCTATAGCCACTGAAAATGCCCAAGACACGTTGTAGTGAGCTCTGTGGAGGGCGGCGCTCACATGGGGTTCAGAGATGGTTTGTGCGTTTTTGTCTGTGAGCCTCTGGAAAGGTATATTGAACCAAACACACTGCTGCCGTTTAAACGAGGAGCTTGCAGATCTTTTAACAAAAATTAGTGTGTGTGCCTGTGTGTGCGGGGGGTGCACACGTGTGTTTGTGTGTGTAGAGGCCAGATGACAGTCCCAAGCGTCGGTCCTCAGACACTGCCCACCTTTCTTTGAGCCAAGGTCTCTCACTGGCCTGGAGGCTCACCCATTAGGCTAAACTGGCTAGCCAGTGAGTAACCGTGATCCTCCTGTCTCCGCCTCCCGTGTACTGGGATTCCAAGTGAGTGTCACCATGCCTGGCTTTTCTCCAGTGTAGTGGGAAAGTTGTAGTCGACTAAGGGGACAAGGGGGCTTTCGTGTGATGTGTGGTATGTGTGCATGTGTGTATGCATGTTTGTTGCACAAATGTGTGGGGGGTATATGTGCATGTGAAGGTCAGAGGACAACCTCAAGGGTCCTTCAGACAGAGTCTCATTGGCCCAGAGCATGTACCCTCCTGTCTCAGCTACCCTAGCTCTGGGATTACAAGCACACCACCGTGCCTGGAACTGTCACATAGGTCCTAGGGATTGAACTCAGGCCCTCATGTTTGTTAAGCAAGCACTGCCCACAGAGCTGTCCCCCAGCTCTGTGGTGTGGGACATTAAAAGTCATTTGCTGTCCTGGGAAGATAACAGAACTTGAAATTACAAACAGATGCCGAGTGAGCCCGGCTTCAGCTTTGCCCCGGGGAAGCTGGATGGTTCTGCTGAGGGCTGGGCCCGAGTTGGTTGGCATGGGTGTCCAGCAACTCTCCCTCCCTCAGCACCCCCTGAGTTCACCCAGCTCAGAGCCACGGCCCTGCACAAGCACCACGTACCCTGAGAGCCAACCTGTGCTGTGTGTCTCAGGGGCCACCAAACATCAGGGACTATGAATGCTGGCCACCCCAGCTCAGGCCTGATAGTCTTGGGGTGGCATGGGCATGGGGCATCAGCTCAGGGTCTCATCCTCACTGCTTTGGGCCTGTCAGGCCCATCAGGGCAGAGGACAGGGACCTATGAAGGACCATTAGCGGGCATGTGGTAGGACTGAAGGTAGGGCTGGAGGGGGCACTGAGAGTGAGGTGGGGGTGAAGGGGATTGGAGTGGCTGGGATATGGCCAGGAGGGTGGGGCTAAGATGATATTTGGGGTGGCTGAAGGTGTGTGGGCGTGGCTAGGAGGCGTGGCTTATTTGCAGGCATGACTAGGAGACGGGCTGGGTCTGGTTGCGAATTCCAATAATGCTATCACATGTTATACCCATCAGGGTTCTAACTCACTGGTTAGAATCCAGACACTTCCCCAAAGCCCCCAGTACATAGGCTGTCAAATCATGGCACAGGCCTCCAGAGCCACGATGAAGGACTTGTGCTCTTTGGGCATCACCCAGTTTGTGGGAAATGGGTACAGCAGCAGGAGAGAGGAAAGCGATTCACTCACTGAGACCCTTCCTAGGAAGGCCATTCCTGGGGCGGGACCTGGCCTTATTTCCTTACAGCATGGGGAGGTGCTAAGACTTGGGCCTCGTGGTGTACACCTGGAGCCCACAAAGGCGCTCTGCCAGAAAGTGACCCTGCACGGTTACACATGACACCGTCCAGGCCTCGGCAGCCCTCTGTAGTTTCATATAAGTTGAAAATCTGTTGAGCTGAGCGACTACCCTTTATTCTGATCTTTGATTAGGGCTCAGAACTCACCCTGCCTGAACCTAATCCCGGCTCTCACACGGCTGACTGTGTGGCCTTGGATACATGATGTACCTTCTCTGTGTTACCTCAAAATGGGAACAATCCCTATTCTACATGGTTATACTAAGGACCAAAAGAGGTTGTCTAGACAGGTTTGGTGCCCTGTAATCACTGGCTGCAGTGTTTCTTGTCACCCTTAGGGTTGCATAAGATGTCACAGGAGCTCTGGCCTCCATGACAGTCACCTGGCCATAGCTTTGATGACTTCAGACTAGACGTCCACGCTGGGCACTGCAGCACCGTGTCCCTTTGTGTTCTAGAGCCATCCTGAGCTGGTGGTATTTATTTATTTATTTATTTATTTATTTATTTATTTATTTATTTAGAGAGGCAGATAGAGAATGAGCGCACTAGGGCCTGCAGCTACTGCAAATGGACTCCAGACACATGCACCACCCTGTGCATGTAGCTTATGTGGGTATTGAGGAATCGAACCTGGGTCCTTTGGCTTGGCAGGCAAGTGCCTTAACTGCTAAGCTACCTCTCCAGCACCCCCCCCCCATGCTGGTTTGAACCAAATTCCCCATAAACTCCTGTGTTCTGGTGTTTGGTCTCCCGCGGGGGGCAATCTGGGAGGTGGAGCCTTGCTGGAGGAGGTGTGCTGCCGGGGGTGGGCTCTGGGCTGTGACAGCCCGGCTTCTCCTTCCCAGAACTCAGCTCACTCTCCTGCTGCTGTTTGCCACCTGTGGTGGCAGAGGTGACGTTCAGCCTCTGCTCATACCATGCTGTCCCCTGCCATCAGAAAAATTCCCCTGAAGGGACTGGAGGGTTGCATAGTAGTTAAGGCATTTGCCTGCAAAGCCTAAGGACCCAGGTTCAACTCCCCAGGACCCATGTAAGCCAGATGCACAAGGTGGCGCATGCGTCTGGAGTTCATTTGTGATAGCTGGCAGCCCTGGTGAGCCCCTTCTTTCTCTGTCTCTCTATCTGCCTCTCTCTCCTAAATAAATAAAAATAAAATATTTAAAAAATAAAAGAAGCCGGGTGTGGTGGTGCAGGCCTTTAATCCCAGCACTCGGGAGGCAGAGGTAGGAGGATCACTGTGATTTCGAGGCCACCCTGAGATTACAGAGTGAATTCCAGGTCAGCCTGGGCTAGAGTGAGACCCTGCCTCAAAAAAAAAATAGTAATAATAAGTAAATAAATAAAAGAAATAACCAGCCTTGTAGAAAAATAGACTAAGGAGCTGAGTGGAAAGGTCACGGGAGAACACACATGGTTGATGAACACAGGACGCCCCCGTCCTGGTGCTCAGAGGCAAGGAGCCTTGTTCCTGTGTGTTGGCACTGTTTTCAGGGGGCAAGTCCTCAGCACTGGCAAGGTAAGAGGTTCTCACAGCCCCGGGCAGCAAAAAAAGTGCCACATACTCAGGGGGTGCTTCAGCGCGAGTTGCAGTGAGCCGTGTGCACTGCCCATGCAGAACTTGTCCCTCTAGTGCTCGAGCTGCGCCCTTGCTCAAGTGTGCGCGCAGGGTCTAAAGTGTGGGCACGGGCACAGGCATGGGCCTTGACGCCGTCCACCATGAAGAGCAGTCAGAAGCACCCTCAGTGCTCTTGCAAAGGAATGTTTAGAGCTTTAAAATTTCATCTATAAATATGTTGTGCTTGTCAAACTGCCTTCTTTTAAAACTATGTCCTGGTTTGATTCAGGTGTCCCCCATTAACTCAGGTGTTCTGAATGCTAGGTTCCCAGCTGATGGAGATTTGGGAATTAACGCCTCCTGGAGGGAGTGTATTGTGGGGACAGGGCTTATGGGTCTTAAAGCCAGTTTCCCCTTGCCAGTGTTTGGCACACTCTCCTGTTGCTATTGTCCACCTGGTATGGGCCAGGCAGTGATGTCCACTGCCATCATTTCCCCTGCCATCGTGGAGCTTCCCCTTGAGTCTATAAGCCAAAATAATCCTCTTTTTTTCTCTCAAGCTGCTCTTGGTTGGGTAATTTCTACCAGCAATGCAAACCTGACTGCAACAATATTCTTATTTATTTATTTGCAAAGAGAAAGGGGCGGGGAGAGAAGAAGAGAGAGAGAATTGGTGTACCAGGGCCTCTAGCCACTACAAACAAACTCCAGATTCATGCACCACTTTGTGCATCTGGCTTTATGTAGGGTGCTGGGGAATCAAACCCAGGTCATTATGCTTTGCAAGCGCTTAACCAGTGAGCCACCCCTCCAGCCCCCAAGCTGCTTTCTAAGTACTGTTTATGCTCACAGATGAGTGCTGCTCCCAGCTTTGGTCAGAGAGCTTTTGTAGTGATTCATAACTGGTCAAAGTACTGAGAATAAAGTGACTGTTGAGTGCTCAGCCCTAAATGGGGGGCATCTATGTCACTCCCTCCAAAGCTCAGGGATCTTCATGGAAGAGGGGGTAGAAAGAATGTAAGAGCCGCAGCATGGGAGCGAGTGCTATGGAATGCTGTCTTCGAGGCACGACAAGGCTGGACCATGCTGTCACAAGCTCACAGTAGCTGTGGCTACCTGCACAAGATTGGACCTGTCAGCATTCTCTCATGGGTGGTGGAGAGACCCATGAGGTCCCACCCCCCTTAAGGAGGTTTTGGCAGTTAATGGGTGCTAGAGAAGGGGGCGTTTTCTTCAGTGGTGGAGCCACTGATAAATTGCCGATCTGTCTATAAATAACCCCCACCCATGCTCATGCAAGCACCCCTAATTAAACTCAACGAGTCACAAATAAAACAGAAGGGGTGGAGTTGAGAAAGAAGGGATTCTGAAGGAGGGGAAAGGGGCGCAAGAAAAAGCAATAGGGGGTGAATATAGTCAAAATACATTAGGGGTTGGAAAGATGGCTCAGCAGTTAAGGTGTTTGCCTGCAAAGCCTAATGACCTGGGTTTTGTTCCCCAGTACACATGTAAGCCACATGCACAAAGTGGTTGTGTGTCTGGAGTTCATTTGCAGTGACTGGAAACCCTTGTGCACCCATTCTCTCTTCTTGTCTCTTCATTCTATTTCTCTCTGCTTGCAAATAGATGAACAAAAATTTAAAAAATACATTATACACATGCATAAGATAATAAATAATTTTAAATCTTAGTCTACAAAACAACATGGCACTAGTGAAAGGTGAGGGTTGTCGTATGAGGAAAAAGGGAGTTGTCTGCATCGGGCACATCTGTGTGCACCTTGGGACCTCACCTGTCCCTCAAACCATGGCCACTGGCTCAGCTTTGGCCGCCCTGGAGATGGATTACTACGCCAAGAGGCGGCCCGGCCGCGCTTATAAGCACACGCTTGACTCTTCCTCCTCTCTGATCTGCACAGGTGACGCACCAAGCTGAAGCGCGTGAGCAAGTCTACAGCAGCCCCCAAGTGCCAAGTGAAGTCGTAACCCAGGAGCCACTGCGCTCAAGGGGCCAGAGCAGGCAGAGTCCTTCTGAGGGAAGGCCCAGCTCAGGCTGCCTATCTAGCCTTCCTGGGCACCCTGGAGTGAGGTGCCTGGGGCCTCTCTGCGGCCTGCACAGCAGCACTCTTTCCAGCCATGCCTCAGGCTTCAAGGCTGCCCTGCCACTCTGCCCTGTCCTCATGGCTCTGACCCAACGGTGGATTCTCAAGACAAAGACCTAGCATGTAGACACACCTCACACTGCCTTCCAGGGAGCACGGACTAAACCAGTCTCCCAGAAAGAGAATGGGCGAGCCAGGGCCTCCAGCCACTGCAGTCGAACTCCAGACGCGTGCACCCCCTTGTGCGTATGTGTGACCTTGCACACTTGCATCACTCTGAGTCTGGCTTATGTGGGACCTGGAGAGTCGAACATGAGTCCTTGGGCTTCACAGGCAAGTGCCTTAACTGCCAAGCCATCTCTCCAGCCCTCCCCAGAGGTTTTATTTCACTCATCCTGCTTAAAATCTCAGCCTGTCCTCTTGCCCTGCTAACTCCCAAACTCTGCCTTGTGGCTTCTGTACCCACAGTGCTCGCCATCCCCTAGTGGATGGTGTCGCTTACTTCTCAGTTCAGTGCCTCCTTCCCCTGTTAGGACAGAACTTCCAGATGGTTTGCTCATCAACACATGTCAAGGGCAGAGACACCTGCTGAACCTCCCTGTGTGAGGGGATGAATGAGTCTCCAGGGCTGACGTGAGCAGATGCTCACAGTCGACATCGTCCAATATTCATGGGCCAAAGGCCTAACGCTGCAGAAACATCAATACTACCTGAAGCATAATCTCTAGCAAAGCCCCGACGGTGTGTTTTATGGAAACTGAAAAAGCCATTCTAAAATTCACTACGAAATCTCAAGGGAGCCCAAGTAGGCAAAATGATTTTGAAAGAGAGGAAACAAAGGTGAGGGCTCACACATCTTGATTTCAAAGCATATGGACAAAGAAGCCGCAGCCATCAGCTGGGGTATACAGAGAGAGTTGTATGAAAGGAGAACTATCAACTGGCCAGCTGAATACGACGCAGGGCCCCGAGGCAATCCCTCGCGCATACATGCGGAGCCTCCGTGACAAGAGTGCCCAAATCCGTAGGGAAGAAACAGTGATGACATCGAAGCGGAAGAGACACTAGTTAGAAAGAAAGGATTCCATGGAGTGGTGATTCGGGAGGGAAAGAAGGGTGGCAGGAGGGGACTGTGATCATGGTATGCTGTCTGTGTTTATGGAAGTTATCAATAAAAAGTTAAGAGGAGCCGGGCGTGGTGGCGCACGCCTTTAACTCCAGCACTCGGGAGGCAGAGGTAGGAGGATCACCATGAGTTCGAGGCCACCCTGAGACTACATAGTGAATTTCAGGTCAGCCTGGACCACAGTGAGACCCTACCTCGGAAAACCAAAATAATAATAATAATAATAATAATAATAATAATAAAGTTAAGAGTGCCAAGAGCATTCAATGAGGAGAGGGCAGTTAACCAACAAACGGTATTGAGAAAACAGAATACATGCAAAAGCATGCATTCACATGCTAACTTTACACCACAGATTAAAATTAACTTGACATGGATTGAAGACTTACACATGACTCCAAATCAGAAGACCCTTCAGGAAAACACAACCGTGTGGTAAGAGCTTTGTGACTTTGGTAGCCTTTCCTTGGATGTAACCCCCAAAGCACAGGCAACAAGACCGAAGACAGATGAGCCACGCAGAGGCTTCGGCCACTGAAGAGAGCAGGGACACTGGTGGCTTTTGCTTTTTTTTTTTTTTTTTTTCTTTTTGTGACAAAATCCTGACAAGAGCAACTACAGGAGGGGCTTATTTTAGCCACGGTCTGAGCGGCCACAGTCCAGGACGGTGGGGAAGGCACGGCAGTGGAGTGTGAGGCGGCTGGTCAGATTGTGTCCACAGCCAGGAAGCAGAGAGCAAGAAATGCTGGAATTCGGCTGGGCTTTTCTCTTTATTTTTCCTTTTTTATTCAGTCTAGTGCCCCAGACCATGGGATGGTTGACTCAGAGTGGTCTTCCCCCTTCATTTAAACCTTTCTGGAAACACTGCCACAGACATGCCAAAAGCTGTGTCTCTGAGGTGATTCTATACCATGTCCAGTTGACAATGAAGATTGGCCGGGAGGAAAAGGCAGCTGGTAGAACGGAAATGTAACTAAGACTCTTATCTAAGGAAGTGCCAGTAGGCAGAATATGTATTTTAAAAACTATTAGAATTCATCAAGAAGGTCAACTAACCAACTTGAAACAATGGGGGAAAAACTTGAGTTGGCATGTGTCTAAAGATAGCACCCAAATGGCCAATGAGCAATGAAAACACATTCAGTGTCGTTAGTGATCGGAGAATGCAGACCCATGCACCAACCAGAGACCACCTTGCTCCATTAGGGTGACACCAATCAGACGCTATTTTACTCGTTAGCATGGCACCAATCAGACACTGTCTTGCTCTGCTGGGATTGCACTGTCAAGAAGGAACGAGAGGCTATGGAGGTGGCTCAGTGCATAAAGTGCTTCCCACACAGGCAGGAGGACCCGAGTTTGGAGCTCAAGCCGCCGTAAGAAAGGTGGGTGTGGCAGTGCACACCTGTGATTTTAGTGCTGCTGTTGGCAGAGCCAGGAGGAATCTTGGAGCTAACTGGCCGGCTAGTCTAGCACAATCAGTGAGTGAGCTCTATGTTAAGTGACACCCTGTCACATAAAATTAGATGAAGGGCAATTGAGGAAAACACCCAATGTCAGGGTCAGGCTTCCACTCTTACACACATGTGCATGTGTATTCCCACACACATGGGCTCACACACATGTGAATATGCATACCACACACCTATACACATAAGAAAAAGAAAAGAGAGAAAGACTCTTAGATTCAGAGCTCTGCTCTCCTAGGGGAACATAAACTGCTACAGCCTCCATAGAAAACAATATGGTGGTTTCTCAAAACTCCAGCACTGAACTACTATGTGAGCCAACCATGTCCCTTCCGAGTGTTCATCCAAAAGGACTAAAAGCAGGGTCTCCAGAGAGACTTCACACTGTCCTACTCACAGCAGCCAAGAGTTCGGAAACAGCCCAAAAGTTCCCTGGCAGATGAATGGATGGAAAACTTGAGGGATTCTCAGTGGAATCTCATGCAGCCTTAAGAAGGAAGCAGACCCAGGTGCCTGCTACAGCGTGGTAAACTTGAGGGCATTACGCCGTCAGAGAAGGCATATGCTCCCAGTTCTAAGGGCTAGTCAGGCACACCGATGTGGGAAGAGCAAGGGTGTTAGCAGAGGCTAGGGGAGGGGCAGAGGAGGGGCGGCTGCTGGGTATGGACTTCCAGAGTCACAAAATGATGCGTGTGGACAGATTGTCCTGTCGAGTCGTGTGTCTCGTGACTATGAAAAGTCAGGCACGTGGACCACAAGGAGTGAGTAAAGCAAAGGAAATTTATTGAGAAAAAGGTGGAAAAGCCCCAGAGTGTCAGGACAACCTTGCTTGAGGTTTTGACTAGCATCCAAAGAAGAGACAGAAGCAAGAAAATGTTACATCTTTTGAATTAGAACTCAAAAAAGTGGCAGGCATAGTCATAAGCAAGCAACTGCAGTGAGGGAAGGGTTTCTAGGAGGCATAATAAATATACTATCTCAGCAAGGGGATAGTCCTCCCACCTCCTTAGCATGTCTTTAAGGGAGGGGTGCTCTCTTGACCAGGCAAGTGACTGACAGGTTCCACTGGAAGAACTTAAAGGGAGGGCATCATAGCTCCGACATGATGTTTTACGTCCTATGGACGGTGATAGTGATGTTTTCCTGATCAGTTGTCTGGGGGAGGGGAGGTTGGGTCCTTCCTTTAACAACCGCCATGCCTGCTAAAGTCTGCCGGTGTAGCCCACCAGCACTGGTTCTGGCTGTGGTCAAGGCCACTGTTGGGCACAAGGAAGCAGGAGCGCACAGTTCACGTGAGCTCAGGTGTTTCACATTTTCTCTTCTCAACGGCTAGTCCTTTGTCCTGTCCCACGTCCTCCAGTGCAGTGCCCTCGTGGTTTTCACCCGCTCAAAGTGTTACCAGAGGGTGTCTCAGGAGTCTTTTGCGACAAGTCCCTTGTGTCTCAGACCAAGAATTGAACCAGACACAGCAGAAGTGAAAGTGTAGGTTTATTAGATGTGAAAGGGAAATAGACTGTTGCAGTCAGGTTCACGTTGCTGGCAGAAATCACCCAACCAAGAGCAACTTTTGGGGGAAAAAAGGGTGTATTTTGGCTTACATACTCGAGGGCAAGCTTCATGATCACAGGGGGAAATGATGACGTGAGCAGAGGGTGAACATCACCAACTGGCCAACATCAGGAGGACAACAGCAACAGGAGAGTGTGCCAAACACTGGCAAGGGATCAATGGTTATAATACCCATAAGCCCACCCCCAACAATATACTGTCTCCAGGAGGCATTAATTCCCAAATCTCCATCAGTTGGGAACTTAGTATTCAGAACACCTAAATTTATGGGGTCACCTGTATCAAACCAACACATTTTACCCCTGGCCGCCATAAACTGATAACCATACATGATGTAAAATGCAATGCATTCACCCAACTTTAAAAGTCCCCGTAGTTTTTATCAATTTCAATGATGTTCACACATCCCCATAGTCCAAGGTCTTTTAATCAAGCCATAATACCAAAATATCCCCCCAAAACCCATAATAGCACAGAATAAACACACTGCAAAAGATGGCATTGGGCATAGCAAAGAAATATTCAACCAATACAAGATTTAAAACAACCAAGGCAAACATCAAGCTCTGTAGCTCCAAGTCCAATAACTCTAGCCAGTGACAAATCTCCAAGTCTGGTAATTCTAACCAGCAAAAGTCTCTGGAGTTCCAATTCTGCCCCTCCAGCTAGGCTACTCACAGTCCTGGAAAACTTCATCCAGTCTGGCAGCTTTCCTTAGCAGCCATCTCGTGGTCCCAGAATCTCCACTGGGTCTCCACTGCAATGCACGGTTCATCCTCATGGCTTCTTTGGGTCTCTATGCAGGCAACCAGCAAACCTGCTTCACACTGCCCATGGCCATTTCCAATACACAAGACCGTGTTACAAATTCAGTGACCCTCTCTTTCCTGCATTTCTTATACTCCACAATACCAGATAGGGTGCCAATTTGTTAATCTGGGAATAAAGCAGACTTTGAAGAACAGGACACTCCTTGAGCATTTAGGCCCCTTCAAAAGAGTCTACATTCTTCCTGTTGCCCCAGTGCAGGTAAACTGGTCCAATCTCAAAGTTTGTACTGTCTAAATTGCAGCTGAATGGGCATCAGTTTTGGCCCAAAGATTTCATTTTTTTCTGTGCCATATCTCTCTGCTCACATCAGTCTGTTTCTATGCAAAGCAACCCTGCACAAATTCTCAGGACATGGGTATAACAGCAAGCCTGTCACATAAACTGCTTCTAGCCCAGTCCAGGCAAAGCTCTTTTTCACCCTCACGAGCCAAACCTCACAGCCCATAGTTCTTACTGCATTCACATCTTTCAACTCTGACCAGAATAGTCCATCAAGGTGTACTTACAGCACTGCAAGGCTTCTCTTAGGCCAAGGTTTCAAATCCTTCCACATTCCTCTTGAAAATCAGCTCCAAAAGGCCACACAGTCAGGTGTCTAGCAGCAAATGACACCACTTCTGCTACCAACATTACTGTTGCAGTCAGATTTGCATTGCTGGCAGAAATCACCCGACCAAGAGCAGCCTTTGGTAAAAAAGGGTTTATTTTGGCTTACAGACTTGAAGGGATGCTCCATGATGGCAGGGAAAATAATGGCATGAGCAGAGGGTAGATATCACCCCTGGCCAACATCAGGTGGATAATAGCAACAGGAGAGTATGTCAAACACTGGCAAAGAGGTGCTGGCTATAACACCCATAAGCCAGACCCCAACAATATACTGCCTCCAAGAGGCGCTAATTCCCAAATCTCTATCAGCTGGGAACCTAGCATTCAGAACACATAAGTTTATGGGGGACACCTGAATCAAACCACCACACAGACACAGTGCAGTGTGGAAGGATGTCCTTGTTCCCAGTCCAGAAAGGAGATGGTACCCTGAGAAGAGTGGTGATGGTGTGGAGAGAGGTGAATGGTGACGACTGTGGAGATGGTGATGGTGTGGAGAGAGGTGAATGGTGATGACTGTGGAGATGGTGATGGTGTGGAGAGAGGTGAATGGTGACACAGTGTAGAGATGGTGATGGTGATGGTGTGGAGAGAGGTGAATGGTGACACAGTGTAGAGATGGTGATGGTGATGGTGTGGACAGAGGTGAATGGTGACACAGTGTAGAGATGGTGATGGTGATGGTGTGGACAGAGGTGAATGGTGACACAGTGTAGAGATGGTGATGGTGATGGTGTGGACAGAGGTGAATGGTGACACAGTGTAGAGATGGTGATGGTGATGGTGTGGACAGAGGTGAGTGGTGACACAGTGTAGAGATGGTGATGGTGATGGTGTGGACAGAGGTGAGTGGTGATGATAGTGTGGAGATGGTGTGGAGGGAGGAGATGATGGTGACACAGTGTAGAGATGGTGATGGTGTAGAGAGAGGTGAATGGTGATGACAGTGTGAAGATGGTGTGGAGGGAGGAGATGATGGTGATACAGTGTAGAGATGGTGATGGTATAGAAAGAGGTGAATGGTGATGATAGTGTGGAGGGAGGAGATGATGGTGATACAGTGTAGAGATGGTGATGGTGTGGAGGGAGGTGGATGGTTATGGTGTGGAGAGCAGTGGTAATGATACACGTGTGATGAGGATGAATATGATGAACAGTGTTCCACTTACATAGCCAAAGAAAGTTGTATGTTGAGTTTTATCGTGGAATCCATGTGACTATAGTTGGAATCCTGGTCTTGTGCCAACTTAGGAAAGATGTTTCTGGCCTCCCCTATGGGATTTGCAGAAGCCCTAGAGCTGCCTCTTCAGCTGCAGAGAGGGAGGGAACTGAGACAGTTTGGGATTTACAGAGCACTGAAAGTAAAAGTGAGGAGTGTCCTTGAGCCTACCCTTGTTGTCTCCTCTTTTCTGGTGGTCCGAGAAGGATTTGGCTTCTCCTCATCTCTGTCTAAAGGCTGTTTTTCCTTAAATCCGATTCCCCCCCACCTTTGAAACAAGTTCCCCTTTCCTTGAACCGTTCCCTCTCCTAGATCCCTGGAAGGGTTAGACCTGATCCTTTACATGGAGTTGGGCCTGGTCAGTTCTGCCCCATCCAGAACCTAGAAAAGACCCTGGTCTGGGTATCTAGGTGGGCTTTTCCATTTCAGAAAACCCTCCTTGTCTCCTTGAGTAAGAGCTCTGCCTTCCTGCTTTCTCTTAAGTTCTATCCATAATCAAATAACATCTCTCTAGACTTATCCTCTCGTCTGTAGATTTCAATTCTTTGAATTCATAGGACAAGAAACTGGTAGCATCTGACTCAGTGGAAGTTTTGTGTGACCGTGACATTCTGGAACCCTAACTCCTGGGTTACACCCTAACCAAGAGCTGAGAAGGGCTCTGTCCCTGCAAAGACACTGCAATTCCTGTATCATATTGTTAGCAAAGAAACCCAATTCCTGTATCAAAACTACCAGGGCAGGGCTGGAGGGATATCTTAGCAGTTAAGGCATTTGCCTGCAAAGTCAAAGGACCCAGGTTGGATTCCTCAGGACTCATGTTAGCCAGATACACAAGGGGGCTCATGTGTGTGGAGTTTGTTTGCAGTGGCTGGAGGCCCTGGTGTGCCCATTCTCTCACTCTCTTTCTCTGTCTCCCTCCCTCTTTCTCTGTCAAATAAATAAATAAAAATAAAATATAAATAAAAAATTAAAAAACTAGCAGGGCAGCATCTGGGGACTGAGGATTTGCATGAGGACTGGGGCGCTGTCCTCCCCTGGGGCTTTTGTGCTCCTCAGCAGTGGAGCAGAGATGACCAAGAGGTGTGTGTACACAGCTCCTAAGATCTTTTTTGTTTGTTTTTTGTTTTCTGTTTTTTCAAGGTAGGGTCTTGCTATAGCCCAGGCTGACCTGGAATTCACTATATAGTCTCAGGGTGGCCTTGAACTCCTACCTCTTCCTCCCAATTGCTGGGATTACAGGCGTGCACCACCATACCCGGCTTCTAAGATCTTTCTTGATGATGATCCATGTCTAGGGTTGGAGATCAGTGAAGGACAGACCCAACCTCCATTTCCCTGGTAACATTAGAAAAGGAGACTAGACAATGGCTCCTCCATAGGTTTTAAAATTCCATATGAAGGTCCGGGCCTAGCGGCTCACGCCTTTAATCCTAGCCCTCAGAAGGCTGAGGTAGGAGGATCACTGTGAGTTCGAGGCTAGCCTGGGAATAATTCCAGGTCAGCCTGGGCTAGTGCAAGACCCTACCTCAAAAAAACAAAAAGAAAAAAATAGTTATGAAAAGGAAAATGGAAGCCATCAGGGCTTTTGTTAAGGGAAAGCTAATTTTAGTTTTGCTTCTGGCACTGCGTAGGGACCTGACTTTATATACAACCCAAAACATAAGGTAGTAATCCCCTTCCCTTAAGGGTTAATGCAACTGAGTCTGTCAAGAGACCGCCCTCACCTGCAGATCCGCATAGAGGTGCGAGGAATACTTTCCCTGCACATGAACCTCTGGAGGCCCCTCCCTCCACGCAGATGCTCACAGACCCTACCTGCTCTTCTGAGCTCTCACTCAGAAAGCATAAATTTTCCTTTCTTTCTGTTTTTTTTTGGGTGCCCACTGAAACTGTAAGCATGCTTGCCCTGGCACTTTGGGGCCTTGTCGCCTTTTTCTCAAGGAGTCTTCTTTCCCTTACCCATGCCTCATGTCCCTTTTTCCCGACTTGTCCTGGTCATGAGATAAGGAACTCAGCAGTGTGAAAATCGGATTCTAGGGAATGGGTAAGCATCTTGTGGGTCCCCTGGGAGGAACACTGTAGGCCAAGGGTAGTGGCTGGATTTGGGTATGACCCCCAGGGACAGGACACCCCTGCCCGAGTTCTTACCATTACCGCTGCCATATGAGGCGGTGGCCCCTGATCTAGGCGGGAGGATCAGGCCCTGGGGATTGAAATCCTGCCTGCTTGGGGTTGATTTTAAAATTGGAGCAGTATGCTTACACAAGACTTGCAAACGTCTCCTTGTTCGCAGAGGGAACGGGTTCAAATCGGCTCCTTAGCCCATGTGCAGACAGGCTTCAGTTGTGACAACTTCCACGTCTCTTGACAAAAGACAGTGCGAACCCTTGAGTTTTCCATGGAACAGAAGCGTTTGCTCCGAGTACTCGAGTTCTTCCTTCCTGCTTGCCCTTCAGGGGAATTCTCTGCGGAATCACTCCTGTCTTTCCTCACGTCCTGCATTGAGCATGTGAGAGCATCACGTCATCTCCAGTGAGGAAACAGGGTGGTCCTGGGGGAGCTCCACCCCCCAAGAGTGGTCTTTCCTGTGTGACCACCCCTTGGGCTGTCCGTTCTTACTGCCTGTGCTAGAACGCAGGATCTTATCTCCTGTGTGCCACCCACTGTGGCCTTGGATGAAGAGTGGAGGCCAGCTGGATTCCTTCACAGCCAAGGGACTGTGGAATTCCTAATGCCAACCTGAGACTACGGCTGGGAGCTAGCCTGGAGGTGACAGGCTACGGCAGCCTTAATAGCTGACCTGCATATTCGGAACCAGCCCATTCTCCTCTCTTCCTTCACTTCATTCTTTCATTTCTGCACTTATATATCTCTCTCTTTTTAAAAAATATTTTATTCTTATTTATTTATTTATTTTACAGAGAAAGAGGATAGAGAGAGAGAGAGAGAGAGAGGATGGGCATGCCAGAGCCTCCAGCCACTGCAGATGAACTCCAGACATGTGCGCCCCTTTGTGCATCTGGCTAACGCGGGTCCTGGGGAATTGAACCGGGGTCCTTAGGCTTTGCAGGCAAACGCCTTTATCAGTAAGCCATCCCTCCAGCCCTATATCTCTCTTTTGAATCCCTATTTGGGGTCCCAAAAGAGCTTCAAGTCCCCTGATGCCCAGTGCACTTTTCCCTGCCCCCATCCAGGAACTAATCCTGCAGACACTGGGGTCCCAGGGACACACAGGAAGTGTTCAGTAACATGCTTTCTCCAAATCATTTTTTGGTAGACAAAATGACCGTCAGAGATTCACGTTTGAATACCCCTAGGCAGATACGCAGCTTCCTAACAGGGATATGGGCTTTTTCAAACGTGGTGTGAGGTGATGAAGATGGGCTTGCGCATCAGGGCAGGCGGACCTGAGAAGGATGACTTGTTGGCACGTTGCCCTTTCTTTGGATGGCTCCTGCACCAGCGGGATGTTCCAGGAGGCCAGGGACAGCACCTGTGATGAGAGTCCCGTGTGAGGGCACTGATTCAGCCCAGGCCTGTGCAACGCTCCTGCCTGGCACGGACCAGGCATGGCAGGCTGATTGCTTGCAGCTCACCTGATCATACCCGTCCTGCCTGCTAGTCTTCGTAACTGAGGTGAAAGCCATGGAGTCGGGGCAAGGGGGACGCCCACTGTGCGGACCAGCAGGGCAGCAAGGTATGGCCTGCCGATGGAAGCTGTGGCTCTCCTCCAAAAGACCAAAACCCCAAGGTTAGCTGTGTGGGTGGGAGGGCGGTGGGCAGGCCCATCTCTGAGTGGCATCAAGTGCTGACCAGGGAGCCACCCCTCCACAAGACTTCCTGGTCTACAGGCAGGTGGCCTCCGTAGCCTGCCAACCTGGCATGCTGGGCCGGGCCGGGCAGGCAGGGGACTGTGCACCAGCCAAAGCAAACTCAGCTCCATTTCTGGGGTAGGCAGTTCCAACTTCCTTAGCAGCTCTCTCCCACAGAGAGACAGCAGGACCGCCCAGGGTACACTGAACCTGGACCCGCCTCCGTCCATCCGAGCTCTTCTGCTCTGTGGCTAACCCAATGGCTTTGCTTGGTTTCTCCACGACATGGAGACTCGTGGTCTGCTGGCAGTGAGACGACAGTGGGCAGGCATGGACTGACCTGTGGCAAGGGCCCAGAAGCACGTGCTAGAGGCGGGCGGAGTGAAAGGATTCGTTTATTCAACCCTTCCAACAAGCCCTGAGTGTATCAGAGCCAAACACTGTGGCTGGGCCCTGGTGCCCAAAGCACTTGTCCACTCTCTCCTCATGGGGCTGCAGCCGGCCAGGGACACAAGTCAGATGGTCACCAAACTCAAAACAACTGCTGTGTGACAGCGAGGTTTGGGATAAGGAAATGAGTATTAGTAACTTCTCTTGTTATGACAAAATACCCAACAAAAGCCGCTTAACTCTTGTGGCTCATGGCTGGGTACAGTCCATTCTGGTGGGGAGGCCACAGGTTAAGACGCTGCACTCGTCCCCTGTAGGAGACAATCGCTTGTGAGGAGAATCCCAGCGTGGAGCGGCCCCAGCACAGCGAGGCCCCTCTGCTTGTCGCAACGTGTTTTTGAGGCTAAACATTTGCTGGCCTTTGAGCAAACAATTCTAGCATTTCACGAAAGGTGAGGCAGGTGACTCAGTTTCTGCCCCACTTCTCCAGCTGAGTAAACAGATGATTAACTCTGGAAACCTCACGTAGGGATTCCAAGTCCCTGGTGACCTTATATAGGGCTGTTTCTGGTAGATTTGACTCCTGTAGATGGAGTCATGGCCTTTGATCTCATACTACCCCCCCCCCTTCAATCACAGGCATTGGTGGTATATTGGTTCAAACAAACTAAAAAGAGAAAAAGTCAGGCATGGTGGCATGTGCCTTGAATCCCAGCACTTGGGAGGCAGAGAGAGGTAGGAGGATCGCCATGAGTTCTAGTTCGCCCTGAGATTACATAGTGAATTCCAGGTCAGCCTGGGCTAGTGAGACTCTACCTCAAAAAGCAACCAAAAATTAGATCATGTTCAGCTAACTTGGTCTTTTTCACCCCCACACAGACGTTAAGGTGGATAACTTGTGGCTATATTGTTCGTTATTTATGAGAATGGGCACGTCATGGTCCCCCAGACGCATGCGCCACCTTGTGCATCTGAGTCCTTTGGCTTTGGAGGCAAACGCCTTAACCACTAAGCCACCTCTCCAGTCCATTTCTCTTATGTCATGACTTTTTAGCACATATAGCCTTAGGATTAATACTGCAGTCATAACAAAGGCTGCCATTTTGTTTCTCTAGGTTTTGTGCAATGGGAAACTAGCCTGCTCCCCATCTACTGTCCCACTTACCCTTGAAATGAGGGGAACTCATGTCAGTTAACCAGTTTCATGCTGGCCCCTACACACTAGGCAAAGCACACAGTAGGAACCTGTGTGTATGGACTGGTCAGTCTTGGGACAATAGAAGCCAGTGCCTTTTCTTTTTCTTTTTTTTTAGCCAGTGCTTTTTTTCTAGCACAGGAAAGGGAATAGATAAACTAGTACAAGCTGTGTTAAACATGGTGGCTGTGCTAGAAGTTGGGGTGCTCCTCAGGTGTGGGGAGGACACAGTTGCCTTTCTGGAAATAGTCATAGCATGAGTCAACCACAAGCAGAAACAAGAAGCCAAACCCCAATGCCATGGTGGGTCAGTACCCAGTGACCAGGCAGCCTTGTCTCACTGTGGATGGGAGGGGCACAGTGAGGCTGGAACACCAGGCTGGCTCTGCCAGCCCTCAGAACACGGACCAGGGCCTCTAGTGATGTTTGTACTGAAAGCCATAAAACTTGAGGGGCTAGAAGCACAAGTCTATTATATTATAAATCCCAACGGCCCTCCTTCTTTAGAAAGAAAAACTCATACATCCAGCACCTGGTTTTGAACCTTTAATAAAAGTAAAAAAAGAACGCAAAAAGACCACAATGTTGAAGACTCAGTGTGAGTGTGAACCGCGCTGTTCCGATCTGGGATAGTGCAAATCTTGTTCATGTTATTTTATACTTTCACACACGCAAATCACTTTGGTTCCATGTGTCTGCAATAAACTATTGGCAAAAATTCTTCAGATTCACATTTGTTTTTTTGGCTACCTTATTTCTAACAGATGTAGTTCCAGTTTAAGAAAAACAAATACTCCCTGTGCAGAATCAAGTAGATTTTAAAGATCCGCTCGCTCTTCCTCCGCCCACGTCTGGGTTTCCTTCCACTGTCACTCTCACTGAAGACCATTTTCGGGTAACTGATCACCTGTCTCACTTCCAGAATGCTTATCAAGGGTCATTCCAGGCTTCAGAACGATTCACTTTCTTTTAAACAAAACTCTTCTAAAACAAATTATCTTCAGAAACCTAAAATTTACTCCAGACATTTTCCTTAAAACAAAATAAGCAAAACCCCAGTGAAGACCCCATGGGGACAAACCTGTGCCAATGTGCACACAGGCAGGAGCCCAGCTTCTGGCCTGCTGAGAGTCTTTGAATCAAGTCATTTCCACAGAATTTTAAACAAACCAATAACATCTAAATTGCAAAATACAAAAAGGTAAATTTGTAAGTAAAAATTACTAAACCCACAAAACTGGAGTATGCCAAAGAAACAGGGCTCGGTGAAGGGTGTGACACTGAGGGGACCTCACAGCTGAGGACGTATTGCTGGGCTTGGCCACAGGCAGCTCCAAATGAACCGAGAACCCTTCTCTGGAACAGCTCACGCGTTAAAAAAAATAAATATTTAAGAGAATACAAGGCTCAGATTGGTTTTCATATACATTGCACTTGAAGTTTAAGACCCAATGCTTGCAAATTGGGCCCGACATGGTCTAGCCATAGTGAATACACTGTGCTCACCACTGTCACTGAGTGAGACTCAAACTCCACGTCTGACGCAGTGACACACGCGCTTCTTTTTACAAGGCAATCACAGATTGCAAGGTCCATAGGGCTGTGGAAAAATAGTCCTCTCTACTCTGGAGTAACAATCAATTTTGGCTAAGACTGAAATACATGACAGACCAGTGTTCACTCTTAGACGTCATGGACCGAGGTGAGCATCCCAGTGTCACAGCGTAGAACTGCGACTTCTCACTGCTCTCAGATTGTCCGCATGAGCCCCGCATGCCTTCTCTCCTCAGATGCACATGCGCACTGGGACCCGCCGGGAGGGCAGCCTCCCTCCACTCACTGCTGCTTTTTTTTTTTTTTTTTAACACAACCCTATTTGTAAAATCTGGAGAAATATTCCTATTATATCATACTTCATCTTTGTTAAGCACCATCAACCTGTTTCCTTTGGGCACTGACATAAAACTGCTAGATGGTAACTCAGTTTAGTTCAAGTTTGAAATATGGCAACTTGGTGTGAATGACATGAAAGAACTCTAATACTCAGGAACCTGCCCCCACTGAGCTGCACACAGCCTGGAGCGGAACGCCCTGTGCACACGTGTGGGGGTGCATGGGCAAGGTAAGATTTGAGGAAAGAGTTCTTGTCTCCATTTCACTACTCTAGACTAAGTGGACATTTTCCCCAGGAGTATTTGCAGTCAGCCCCATATGAATAGAGTACTGAAGAGAAAGATCTCTTCTTCACAACCCTTGACCACAGCGTGCCTCCCCAAATCCAGCCTCCTCTTCGATCCTAGTCACTGTGCGGCTTTTCAGGAACACCCTATGTGGAAGAAGAAAGGAAAGTCAGGGTACAGACACGGCAGCTCTCAATGAAGATTACAACTCCCTTCCCTGCAGATGGCAGCAGACGTGTGAGTGGTGTAAAACCGCGGTGCTGAGTGCTGCCGCAGCCCAGCTCTGCCCCGTAAAGTCAGAGGCGCTACCGCCACCCGCTCTGAAGGCGCTCTACATGCCAGGCTCTGGTGCAACTAAGCCTCTGTCCACAGGAAAGTGCACTAGCAACAGGAGAAACAGCTGCTCAGCGCTGACTCAGTGCTGCTTCAAGCCACCTTCAGTGGCTTCTCTGCAGCCTCGCTCAGCACCTGATGCCTCTGCCAAGCGCTGCCAAGCCGGCCAGAAGCCTGTTGGTACAGATGCCCGAGGTAATCACATCTGTCAGTATCTCCCTGGCTTTTCTCATCTGACCTCCACTGTCCTCGCCCTGGGAGTCACTCTGTGGCCAGGCCTGCAGGGTAGCCCCACGCAGGATGGCACCTCACTGGTAGATGAGTGGCCAGAGAAGCTGAATTTTAAAGATTTTAAAGATCCACTCACTCACCCTGGAGGTGCAGGGCTGCTCTGTGCTGGTCCCGTTTACGCAGCCATGCTCTAAAGCAAAGGGCTCAACATTAGAGTTCTGAAACCCCGGGCCTGGGCGAGCCACCTGGGCCTGCAGTGTGCTTGATATACGGAAGCACACCTCTCTCTAGGAGCTGCGAAGCCCAAAGCACTATGGCCTGTCCACACAAGCACGCGGAAGACTCCAGACAGACTCCGGCAGCAGAAACCCAAGTAGGGTGTTCTCTTCTGTCACTTGCAAACAAAGCTGGCCACATTTTATCATCTGCTTACTAATGCACTCATAAACAAAACAGGACTTCAGAAGCTATGGTGTACAGGAGACCAAAATGGGTCTGCATTAATGTGGGAACACACATGACCACAGACAAGCCACTAGGCAGCCAAAGTGACTGCAACATGGCACTTTACCCATATGGGCACGCTTTCTTTGTGAAGAAGGTTCTTGCTCTAGCCTAGGCTAGCCTCGAATTCACAGTGATTATCTTACCTCATGCTCTTAAATGCTGGGACTAAAGACATGTGCACCATGCCTGGCTTTATGCCACTTTGTGTCTAGCTTTACATGGGAGCTGGGGAATTGAACTTGGGCTGACAAGCTTTGCAAGCAAGTGCCTTTAATCACTGAGCCATCTCCAGCCCCCAGAACAAAGACTTTAAAAGGCAAGGAGTAACAACAGTGACACTCACCAGTCCCTCTGAAAACACAGGCCAATGACAGGCCTTAGGTGTGTTTTTGGACACATACAACAATGGATGTAGGGAAAAAAAAAAAAAAAAAAAAAACAACCAAAAACCACACAGAAGAAACTATGAGCAAAGCAACTTGAGAGCTACTTGCAAGTACTCAAGGCTTCCTCTCAACGTGCCCTTTTCAAGAGAGCTCCAGAAAAGAACTGAGAAGGTGCTGCGAGAGGACCAGGGCCCACATGAGCAGGAATGCAGGGCTGCTAGAGACAACCGGCAGAGCCTGACTGCTCAGCTCCTCCAGTGTCTCCCCCTCCCCCACTTTTAGACGCTCAGACTGTGGGGGGGGCACTGAGGGGAGCCTCTGACTTCCACTCTGACCACTAGCAGTGTACTATGAGGGGACATGGGAGTTTTTCCAGAGTTGGTTTTGATTGGCAACAAATCTGCGGAGGTCACCAGAGCAGAAGAAAAAGGCACTTTAAACCTGGAAGCTAGTGCACACTTTAAATCCCATTTTGTGAACAGCCCCATGGCTCAAATTCAGCTTCTCCAGGATGGGTATTACCACCAACACACGCATGCATGCACTCGGAAGGAGTGGGAAGCACCCAGATCCGTGTTCTGTGAGAGCCCAGAGCTGTATCTCCAAGTGTGGTGGCTCCAGTCACCTTTCTGCCATGCTCACTTTACTTAAACCCTTGGGCCGGTCATCTAATTTACATGTTCATATTTACTTTTAAAGTGTTCAAAAGACAATTTTTGCTACTAAAGAGAACTAAGAAAATCATCTTAAATTCATGAGCCTATCTACCTTGCATCAAGTGGCTCTGAGTCTTGAGAGGTAGCAAGTCTCTTCCAGGAAGAGCACGGGAGGTGCTCAAATGGGACAGTCTCTATGTCCCCCAGACGGGCACAGCCTGCTGACCCCAGCTCTCCCAGGTTGGCCTGCAGCTGAAGGCCACGCTGCTCCAGCAGACTTCGTCCACTCTGATTTTAATGAAAGGAATGCTAGCTGGCCGACTCAGGGAGCACAGAGTTGCTCCATCCAGACACCTGAGGTCACCGAGGGAGGAGGAGACGCCATCCTCAACTACCTACTTCAGCTGTTTGGGAACCTTCTCTGCTGCTGACCAGTCATGACATGAACTCAGAGAAGCCACAGGACACACCTGACGTGCAAAGGCCACCATGAAACTAGTTGCTTCTAGCACGCACATCTGCATTTACCCATCAATTTTAATTTCTTGTGACTTAGAAAAGACTTACCTGGGTGTTGCTTCTTTGGTATATGCTTTTCTCACTGACTGAACTACCGACACAGATAAAATGTGCTACATCAAGCAGTGCTGTCAAGCCTAGGTGACCAGACACCCACCATCTCACTCACCATCGCTAGCTGTCGTCCGATGTTTCCCACCGTGACACCTCCTGAGAAAAATATACATGGGAGCCAAGAACGGATATAGAGAAAATCTGGGGATGTATACCTAGAGGGGGGACAAAAAGAAGCCTTAGCAATAGTTTTATCTAGGCAATGCAGGGCATGTAAGACACTAACCCACTAAACTGCCAGTACCCAGAAACAGTGTTTGAACTACCGTTCTTCTACATAAAGCTTAGGAGGGTGTGGCTTTCATGTGAGTCAAGAGAAGCCATTTTGAGGATTTCATGTCATTTTCACAAAGTCAGTTAAAATACAATCTACATTTAGCACAGGTTTTCATAAAAGCTCAGGCACACCTGAGAACGCACTTACTGATAGACACCATTGTACACGAGAAACTGAGTGATCAGAGTGGCTAGAAAGGCTATGGTGATGCCAAGCCCAAGGCCGCTTCTGGAGCGATCAAATGTCCACCACAGACCCAGGGACAGAGCTGCTAGGGTCAAGGACAGCTGGACATTGTTGGCAAAATCCAGTTTCTGGTGATGCGTAAGTTAAGGAAAAGTTTTATGATCTTCCAGAAGGTAAGAAGCCACTGATTACAAAAGGGCTCAAGTTCACCATACACTGGGCAACTGTTACCATGGCAACCCCATGAGCTGACAGCAAGGCAGTGTTGACTGCAGAAGCAGCTTTGTGAAAGCTGTGCTGGTGTGTGGCCACAGAACATGTTTTGTTACGAAGCCAACCACATTCCCTCTTCTTTTGGCAACTGGAAAAGCATGCACCAGCTCCATGTTCCCATGACATCATCCAGTCAGCGATGCAGAAGTGCAGTAAGGCAACCTCTCTCAGCACCCTCGACCATGCCAGGGAAGGGTTTTGTCAGGGCTAGCTTACAAATCACGTAAGCAGGGGAGGAGCCTGTGACGGTCCAGGACTCCCAAATATCTTCCCCTCTCAGTTGCTCCAGAAGCTCTAAATCCTTTCTTTCAAACTTGTTTATTGACAACTTCCATGAATATCAATCAGGGAATTAAATGTTTTAGGGGCATCTCAGTAAACCATGGACCATTCTCCTGTGTACGGTGTAGCATTGCACAGAATGATGCGAGGCTCAGGGGCTCTGAACTCCTGACAGCAGAGGCAGACCGCCTTCTGGTGGACAGAAGACCATGGCCACTGTCCTCTCACCACTTCTAGTGTCCGCAGGCTACAAGGCAAGCAGTGGGTTTGTGTAACGCATTCCAAGAGCCAAGATAATGGGGTATGGAGAGCAAATCCAGCTGGCTCCAGGGAGGATCACAATTGTTTCCTGAAGTGAGTCCCAGCAACCTTAGGAAGTGCGCCTCAGAAATCCACTAAGTTCAAACTAAGAACTATAAGTACAGTAACCAAGGCCTATAACTAAACACTACAGGTACTATGACTAAGTACCATAACTGAGCACCATATGTACTATGACCAAGGACTACCACCGAGTACTATAACTAAGGACTACACTTTAGATTACTGGGGTGAGATGGACACAGCCCACACAGCTGAGGATACAGCACTGGCGTGGTTAATGCCAACAAAAACTGCCATACAGCGCATGACGCTGGCCCACTCTCTCTTGAACTTGTGGGGCTCTCCCAGGTGACTGTCGATACAGGGGTACAGTAAACCAACAACAGCTGTAGAAAGAAGACAGCAGGATTAGAACACTCTGGCAAAATGCTCTTCATGGTCATTATTAATGTAATAATCCAAACCCACCCTTGTCTATACAGCCAGTCACTATGACATTAATTCTATTTTTTATTCTCTTTGATTTCTTTTCTTCTCTCTCTCTCTCTTTCTTTCTTCTTCTTCTTTTTTTTTTATTTGTTGTTGAGACAGGGTCTCACACTAGCCCAGGCAGACCTGAAACTCTTTCTGCAGTCCCAGGTTGGCCTTACACTCATGGTTACCCTTCTACTTCAGCCTCCCTAGTGCTGGGATTTAAAGGTGTGCACCACCATGCCTGGCCTTCTTACTCTCTTTGAGTCTCTTTGGGTAGCCCCATGCTAAATCATTTAAAAAAGCTAAAAAGAAAGGGGGGAAAAAAAAATCACTGTCATTGGGCAAATTAAACATGTCTCAGTAAACACTAATAATAAATCAATGTGGAGTTCAGTTATCCATATTAACAATAATAGTAGTATTTAATTTTATATTTAGTATCTGCCTCAAGTAACGCAGACCTGAAATGACTGCATAACCACCCCCATCTTCATCAGGGAAGCGGGCTCATGAGGGGAGACTCACTTTCTGCCGAGCCCCCCAGCCACCCAGGGGCGCTGGGCTTGATTCAGGGGTCTCAGCAGTTGCTCTAGGAGACCCACAGCACCACTGGGCACACACCTTGTGGATAAAGGCAGGGCAAGGCTGCTCCTCTGTGGTAGGGGCAGAGAACACCCAGCTGCCAGTCTCAGGCTGCTCTTGAGCGTTCATGACCCCTCATGTTTGTTTCCTCATGTGTGAAATGAGGGTTATGTAAGAGAGGGCAGGAGGCGCTCCGGGTGGGTCCACAGAGCTGGGAAGTCTGCAGACACGGATCCTAAGCATGGGGACACTGGCGAGGAGAACGCTCCAGAGAGAAGTGAAATGGTCAGAAGAGAGGCAGGAGCAAACAGGTTGCCAACAGACCAAATGGGATTCAGGGCTGCTGGGATGGCCCTGTGGGTGACATAAGCCACATCCAAGTTTGGGATCTCAGAGCCAGACTGGCATTTCACTGTCTGGCATGAAAGCAGGCGTTCAGGTTCTCCAACAGATAGAGATGCAGGCCTAGCCAAACACTTGGATATGGCTAAGACAGGCAGCCCTGGGATTCCCTAAGACTTCAATTGAAAAACACTTTCATTTTGAAGGCCAGGTTTCCAAAGAGTCAAAGAATTGTGAGATATATATATATATATATATATATATATATATATATATATATATATATCTCAAATGGAATTTCAAATCTTGATCTACTTCTAGAAAGAAAATTTCAGGGCTGAGGGGGTGCAGCTCAGTGGGACATATAAGGGTGGGGTGGGGGAGACTAGTCCAGTGGCATTGGGTCATATTCTCAGACTGCCAGGGAGGAAAAAAACTTTCAATTAGTATAGCCACAAGCTGTCTGGAGAACAGAGGCGGACACTTTCTGCTCACACCTTACTAGCTCCAGCACGCTGTTCAGCGTGAGGCTCTTCCGCTCTCCTGCTGCAGGTGAGCCACAGCGGAGCGGTGGCCTCAACAAGTACCACGGCAGCCTTGCCTCTGACTAGCACACACTCCATGTTTCAACCAGCGACAGCACAGACAAAGGGCAAAGCAAGCCCAGCACACGAAGCACAAGCAGGCAGGCAGACGGTAAAGGGCTGCGACAAAACACAGGGCTTTCTGGTCCTGTGGTCCTTAAGTCACCAAGATGCAGGTTTGTTTCCCATAAGGCTCACTTTGACAGAAAGTGTTCATACCTTAACACCAGGTAGAGCTGGGGCGCATGAAAGCCCCTGGCACATTTGCTACAGGAACAAATGTGGCTGGGCTGTGATCATTAACACTTTTGTAAGGCCAGGTAAATGACTGCCAAGAAATTCTATTTAAAGGACTGTGCACTGCAGCCAGGCGTGGTGGTGCACGTCTTTAAATCCCAGCACTTGGGAGGCAGAGGTAGGAGGATCCCCATGAGTTCGCACCCTGAGACTACATAGTGAATTCCGGGTCAGCCTGAGCTAGGAAAAAAAAAAATTGTGCACTGCAGTTGCCGAGCCTGACATCTCAGGTGCACTGGAATGTCATCTTTCAACAAGGGGCTCTTTCCTTTCGTGGGGCCACAGCTCCAGAAGGTCTGGCCGAGAGCCTAGAGCCCTGGCGCACCGGTCCATCTGCAGCAGGAAGCACAGGGAAGTGGCTCCCCCAGCAGCCGCCTCCCGAGTGCACGTGATGGTTTGTTTTCGGTTATCTAGCAGAGTAGCATGTTTGCTCAGGCAGCCAATAGGCTTGTGGTACTGCCCTCACCAGTTCTCCAGGCAGCCAATCCTGGGGCCCCGGCTCGGCGTGACAGCTGCAACTCGGTCACCGAGCGCTAGAGGGATGGGACGCCTCTGCTTAAGCTGCCAATTATCTCCTGACCTCATCTCCATCACTTCCGCCTGTCACTTGGCCAGCATCTGGGACTCCCTTGCCTTCTCCAGCCTCCGGTCCTCTCCCTTACATAGCAACACCGCGGAGCGGGCCCAGTGCTTGGCACCTCTTTCCCTCTCGGCTAAGGAGTGAATGGAGAGCAGACGTGCCACCCTAGCAGTCCCCACACCCGCACGCGAGGAAGGTCACTCACCGGCTGCCGTCCCACAACAGGGGGGCACCCACCAGGCGGAGGAGAAGATGGTGGCTATCACCTCGTCGGGAAAGAGGGTGACATTCCTCTGGATCTGCAGCAGGTTGAGCACCAGGGCCAGGACGACGCCGACCGAGAAGAGCACGAGGCTCCTCTGCACCAGGTGGCGATGCCAGCTGCCGGCATCCGCTCGCGGGCTGCGGGGCTCGGGCTCGGTGTCCGGTGCCCCGGGAGCCGGGGCACTCCGGGTCGCGGTGATCATGCCTCCCACCCGGGTGGCCGGAGCGGAGCGGGCTCGCGGGGGGTTCAGGTGCCTGGCGGCGCCGGCGCAGGGGCAGCTCCAGAAGTGGTCGTGCAGCCTGGGCATCAGTGCCCGCCGCGCGCCGTGCAGGGGGCGCTTCTGCAGGGAGGAGGGCGCAGGGGGGGAGTGACCGCCAAGCCCGTCCCCAGGCCCCCGCCGGCCGCGCCCCCCGGAACCCGCCGCCGCTTACCTGCCGAGCGTCGTCCCTCCCCGAGCGCCGGAAGCCGCGGTCCCCGAACCACGCGCAGGAAAAACAAGGAGGCGCGCCCCGACGGCCCAAGAGCGGCCGCGGCGCCGGCGGGCGCCCCGCTTATATGGTGGGCTGGGGCCCGGCCCCACGTGACCCGGCCCGGCCTACCCGCCGCTCGCGCGCGCCGCCGGGGGCGCGGCTCTCCCTGGCCCCGCCCCGCGCGCGCGGGCGCCCGTCCGCACTGGGTCTGGTGAGGCGGCCGCGGCCAATGGCACTCGGGCGGCCCATATGACGTCGGCACACGCCACCGCGGCACGCGCGCCCCGGGCCGGCGCGCGCTGGGCTGCCCGGCGGACTGGGGGGGAGGCGGGCGGCTGGGCTCCCGGGGACTCCCCGGCCTCGGGGCTCCCCGCCGGAGCCCACGCCCGTGCGCTCGCGCAGGGCCGCGGCCACGCAGAGGACAGGGCCCTGCTTCCCGCTGGACAGGACTGGCCTGCTGCGGGTGGTGGGGAGACGACGCCGAGTGGTCCACCCGGTGCCAGAAGCCAGGCAGGGCGGATGGGCACTTTGGCACTCCTGTCCAAGACCCTTACAGGATTCAGGGCGCAGGAGTCATGAGTCAGCTTGAGCTGCCAGCATAAGGCGTGCGGCTCCGTGCCAAAAGGTTCTTTGTAAAAGTCGCCTTGGGCCTGCAGAGAGGGCTTAGCGGTGCAGGCGCTTGCTTGCAAAGCCAGAGGACCACGGTTCGATTCCCCAGGACCCATGTAAGCCAGCTGTATTGGGTGGCACATGCGTCTGGAGTTCGTTTACATCGGCAGGAGGTCCTGGTGCGCCCGTTCTCTCCTGTCTCCATTCACTGTCTCTTTCTCAAATAAATAAAAATAAAATTGCTGGGTCTGGTGGTGCACGCCTTTAATCCCAGCACTCAGGGAGGCAGAGGTAGGAGGATCGCCGTGAATTGGAGGCCACCCTGAGACTGCAGAGTGAATTCCACGTCACCTGGGCTAGAGTGAGACCCTACCTCGAAAAACAAATAAATAAAAACTTAAAATAAAATAATAAGAAGTCATCTTTAAGCTGTCATTTCTCAAAGTTCATGGGGAAGAGGACATTCAACATGCATGTGACTGGTTTCACTTGGGAACAAGGCAGTGGGGACAGACCTTTTCCTCTCCTTCAGGATAGGGCAGAACAGGCCTTGTTAGCGTTTTAGTTTCCAAGGACTCAAATTTTGACTTTCAGGAATGTTGCAATTTGGGTCTTGGCCTGTTTATAGATACGTGTAATAGGCGTAAACACTGTGTGCATTCTCAGCAGCACTGCAACTTTATTTTACTAGGAAAAAGAAAAAGGGCACACACTGGCAGCCGCCCAGTCACCAGCTGATAGAGCAGTTTGGTGACAGGTCCGGCAATGGGATAAGGCAGGTGCTGTGTGGCCCCCACCCCCATCATCAGCTGCAGGTCTAATAAAAACATGTTGAGGAAAACCACAGTACACACAAACATGTCACCCATTTCACTGTGAAACTCCGGCACGCCGAGGAAGTTTCTGTGGAGAGCCTCTGCATGCAGGCTGGCTGGTTTGCTAGCTTTGAAACCCTCAGGAGAGATGAAGTTTCCAGCTCACCTATCAGGTGGCTTCACAGATTCTCACCCCCCACCCCCACCGGATGCATCTGTCTTGTGGGACCTGCGATGCTTCCTGGCCATACGGACTACTTGCAAGTTCTTATGGTCAGGCGCATAGCTTCTGCTGGTTTATGGATTTCTGGGCTGTTGGTCTCCAGCGTGGAAAGGGGGCTACACAGACTCAGATGTGGACTGTGGAGGAACCCCTGTGGGCTAGTTCTGTAGGGGCTGCCATGGGCCCCGGGTTCCAGGCAATTTGTCAAAGTACACCATGAATGAAGGTCATTTAATGGCAGGGAAGTTTGAACATATTCTCTTTGAGGTCCGGTCTCGCTAACAAAAATCATATTCAAATATTCTTTTTTTTTTTTTTTTTTTTTTTAAGGTAAGGTCTCACTCTAGTCTCGGCTATCTGGAACTCTGTAGTTCCAGGCTGGCCTCGAACTCATGGTGATCCTTTTACCTCAACTTGCCTAGAGCAGAGATTAAAGGTGTGCACTACCTTGGCCAGCAAATTCAAATATTCCTTTCTCCACTAAAGGCAGGCAGTCTGTGGAGAACCAGGGGTCCATTCTCCAGCCTTCAGGCCCGATTTGAGTCCTTAGGGAAACGTGTTTGTGGCAGAAACCTTTGGTTCTGAATTGCGCCATGTCATGTTAATCATTACAGATGTGCTGCGGTTGGAGACTGGCTCCAGCTGCTGCCAAGCTAACTGTTCCTGGCGAGCAAGCAGGTGAAAGTGGGCACCATCCTTGGCGGCTCCTGGGCATAGACCAGTCAGGGATTGTGGGAGGACTGGGGTGCACAGCTGCCCTGGAGTGAGCCAGCTACTGCCTTTCTCTGTAGTCCTGCGCGGTTGCCCTTTCTTTCCTCTTTCCTTCTTTCCTTCCTTCCTTTCTTCCTTCTTTCCCTCCTTCCCTCCTTCTTTCCCTCCTTCCCTCCTTCTTTCCCTCCCTCTCTCCTTCCTTCCTTCCTCTTCTTCCCTCCACAACCCCCCCTACCCGCCCCAAGGTAGGGTCTCACTCTAGCCCAGGCTGACCTGGAACTTACTCTATAGTCTCAGGCTGGCCTTGAACTTTCAGTGAGCCTTCTATCTCTTTCTCCCAAGTACAGATATTAAAGGTGTGTGCTACCACCTGCTGTTCTTTCTATTATGTCAAAAATCACTTAGAGTGTGTATTCTTAAAATAGGGCAGGTGACTAAATATAAAGGTTATTTTAATATCAAAGCACCCTGTGTTCATTGTAAAACACTCAGAAAATATTGCAAACAACATTTTAAAAATCAGCTCTAGCGGCTGGAGAGATGGCTTAGCAGTTAAGGCGCTTGTCTGGGAAGCCTAAGAACTCAGGTTCAATTCCCCAGTACCCACGTAAGCCAGATGCACAAAGTAGCACATGCATCTGGAGTTCATTTGCAGTGGCTAGAGGCCCTGGCGTGCCCATTCTTTCTCTCTCTTTTTTGTTCTCTCTCTCTCAAATAAATTTAAAAAATATCATTTCTAGGTTGGGCATGGTAGTGCACACCTTTAATCCCAGCACTTGGGAGGCAGAGGTAGGAAGATTGCCTTGAGTTTGAGACCACCTTGAGACTACATAGTGAATTCCAGGTCAGCCTGGGCTAGAGTGAGACCCTACTTTGAAAAACCAAAAATAAATAAATAAATAAATAAAAATTATCTCTAATCCTACCATTTAGAGATAACATCTGTTAGCATCTTGGGGAGTGTGTTTGTAGACATTTTTTGTATGCATAAATGTATGTGTTTTTTTTTTTTTTGAATATAGGGTTCTATTTCACCCATAGTGGAACCAGCTCTCAATTGACTGCAAGTGAATTCAGAGCCAGTCCAAGAGAGTATGACATCTTACTTCACACCCTTCTTGAAACCTGCTGGTGTTTGCATTTCGGGCCCCAGGCTCGGTGGTTTCCAGGGCATTCAAAGGGTAACTCCTTCACCTGCACCCTGGGCCAAGCCATCATGAATCTGCTTTCTGCTTCCACATGTTTCCTGCTGTGTTTGTTTTTTTAAATATTTTATTCATTTGTTTGAGAGAGAGAGAGAGAGAGAGAGAGAGAATGGGCATGCCAGGGCCTCTAGCCACTGCAAACAAACTCCAGACACATGCGACACTTTGTGCATATGGCTTACATGGGTCCTGGAGAATCAAACCTGGGTCCTTAGATTTCACACGCAAGTGCCTTAACCGCTAAGCCATCTCTCCAGGTCCTGCTCTGGGTTTTCATATAAATGAAATCATCTACTACGTGGTCTTTCTTTTTTTTCAGTTGGTATGTGTGTGAATTCAGGTGCCCACGTGCCATGGCCCACACGTGGAGGTCAGAAGACAGCCCTGAGTGTCAGTCTTCACTGTCCCCTGTGTTTGAAGCAGCGTCTCCAGTTCATTGCTGTGTAAGCCAGTTTAGCTGGTCCATGACTCCAGATTCTTCTGTCTCCACCTTCCATGTTAGCAGAGGCAGGCTGGGATTACTGGGTCTGGCTTTATGTAGGCTCTGGGGATCCGAACTCCAGTGGTCATGCTTGTACAGCCAACGCGCTGCTCAGGGAGCCATTGCCTCAGCCCCACCTTTGTGGTCCTTCGTGTCTGGCTGTTGGCTGTTGTCAAGTCCCCATCCCTCTTCCCCGGCTGGCTGAGGCTTTGTTTATCTGCTCCCTGGCTGAAGAACATTGCAGCTCCGTTCACACTTTGGCCGGAATCGTGCCGCTGTAAGTGTGTGCGCTGTTCTCTGTGTGTTGTGACTTCTCTTGGAACAGCTGGGAGGGTCCTTATGGAAACTCAATGAGTGACCATTTCGAGGGACACTGGATTCTTTCCAGGGAAGTCACACCTTCATACAGTCCTACCAGTGTCTTATAAGGGCTCTTATTTCTCCACATGATGTGGAGCCAGGGCCAACTGGGGTAAGGGTCTCAGAAGAGAGGTAAGGCCACCCTGAGGCAAGGTGACAATGTAGACGTCTATGATATTAAAGGAAGGAGAGTAGTCTGGTCCAAGAGAGGTTCTGAGGCAATCGTCCTTTTATTTTTTAACTTAAAAAATAATTAATTAATTAATTTAGAGGGAGATAGAGAGAGAAAAAGAATGGGCACGCGAGGGCCCTTAGCCACTGCAACCAAACTCCAGAGGCATGTGCCCCCTGTGCATCTGGCTTACGAGGGTACTGGGGGAACTGAACCTCCTTCCTTAGGCTTTGCAGGCAAACACCTTAACCCCTAAGCCATCTCTCTAGCCCTTAAAAAAAAAAACTTTTTCTTGACAATTTAAAAAATTTATTTGACATAGAGAAAGAAGGAAACAGAGAGAGAGACAGACAGACAGAATGAGCACACCAGGGCCTCCAGCCACTGCAAACAAACTCCAGAGGCATGCACCACCTTGTGCATCTGGCTAAAATGGGTCCTGGGGAATCGAACCTGGGACCTTTGGCTTTGCAGGCAAATGCCTTAACCACTAAGCCATCTCTCCAGCCCTTGACAGTTTTTATGTATGTACAAAATGTATTTGGATCGTAGTCCCCTGGCCTACTTCTGTTTCTCGCCACCCCCACGCTCCTTCCAGAGCACCCTTCCTCCCAGCAACTAATCCCTTACTATTTTATTTATTTATTTTGGCTTTTTAAGGTAGTGTCTCACTGTAGCCCAGGCTGACCTAGAGTTCACTATGTAGTCTCAGGGTGGCCTCGAACTCATGGTGATCCTCCTACCTGTGCCTCCCCAGTGCTGAGATTAAAGGCGTGCATGTGGTCCTTACTATTTTTTTAATTTTATTTTTATGTTTATTTTTTGGTTTTTCGAAGTAGGGTTTCGCTCTGGTCCAGGCTGACCTGGAATTAACTATGTAGTCTCAGAGTGGCCTCGAACTCATGGTGATCCTCCTACCCCTGCCTCCCGAGTGCTGGGATTAAAGACATGCCCCACCACGCCCGGCTACTATTTTCTTTTTAATTGATGGTGAATTTTATTGTAAGAACCTGCCGGGTGGGTGTTGGTCATATTCCCATCAGGTTAGACTCTTACATGGGCTCCCTCTAACCCCCATCCACTGAGGGACCTCCTGGTGTTCGCTGAGGGGGGTGGGGAATGCCTCAGGCTGAAAGCTTCATTAGGAGAGTTATTAGTGAGCCTTAAAGCCAGAGAGCAAGGCTTTGGATCTCCGGAAGAAGGGGAGTTATTATACCTTGAAGGACCATGATGGGTCACTGAAGCTGGAGGCTCCCTGCTTTTCATAAGTAAAAGGGGAAAATTTTACACCTACAGAGGTCTAGGTTAGACCCAAGACCATAACCCAAGGAGTCTTAGGTTTCCCTAGCAATGGGGGCTAATCTTGTCTCCTGTCCAGGCAGCAGAGCCTCTTAAAGTGACGGCCTGGTGTTCCAAGGGCTCCTGAAGGTTTGTCTATGAAGAGGAGGGGGAGGGTACTGGGGGCGGGAGAAAAACGTGATACCCAGGAGTTTTATCTTAAAAACAGGAGAGAGCAGAACAAATTTACATGCCAATGGAGAATTCTAGAAGACCCAAGAAACCGTGGGGGAAAGGAAGTCCCAGTAGCTATGCAGGCCAGAGGGGACTGGAACTAGCCTGAGAGGGTTCACTGTGGTCACCAGGCAGGCAGACAGCCTGTCCACTGGGGACAGAGCTTCAGTGGTTTTTGAAGGAGGGGGCCTTCTTAGCTGAGGGAGGGTTCTGTAGTTTCTGTTTCCTCTGACCACCAGCACTCCCTCTGGACGGAAAGAGGGAGGGTGGCATGACTCAGGAAGCTCGGATTCCTGGCTCTCCCCGCCTTTGTATAAGCAGTACACCCTCCTGTGGGGACGTGGCCTTTGTAAGGCGTCACTTATTTAGACTTCTTGGTGATGCCTTGAAGGCACCTCTCACCTGCGCTCCCATCAGTAGCCCAGTCGACTCTGCTTCACCGGCTAGACTTGGGTGGGTTGTTTCTTTGGCCTGTCCTTGGTCCCCATGGAGAGCAGGCATTTGTTCCCATCTCCCCAGGTAAAGACGCACGACAGGGTGGGCAGCGCTGGCAGGATGGGTAGTAAACAGTTCTCTTGAGGGTGTGATGAGGTTTGTGACAGTGATGTCACTGCCGGTCTGCAGGGAGGTTTTCATCACTCTCCAGGTGAGCAGAGGGGCTTCTGGAATTAAGGTTTTTTCCTAGTGGAGCAAAGCTTAGCCAGAGAGACCTGGGGATGAGGCCGGAAACTGATGAGGGTATGACCAGGAGCACAGCGGGGTGGAGGGGAAAGGCTGGGCAGTCGGGAAGAGGATGTCCTGGGCTGGAGGATGGACACACAGAGAGCTGCCCTGTGTGGACACTGGGCACAGGCTCCAACAGCGTGAGGTCTTTGTCCAATGGCAAAGGACATAATTATCCCGTAGTGATCCTATAAGGCTTTAGTTTTGATGGTGCAGTGGGACGACCCTTGATTCCATGACATAGAAGTGCTCTGTGGCAGAGCAGAGGGGACTGGTGTTCCCGAAGAGCCAGGCCGAGGGAAGCAGGAACGGGGTACAAGGCAGGGTAATGGGGAAGAGCAGGAACACTGAGAAAATGAGTGATTGGTTAACACCCACTGCTTCAGGGTGCTTTCTGTGAAGATTAGAGGGTGTAAGGATTAAGGCCAAAAGAGTTTATGGAAAGGCCTGTTTGGGGCTCTTGGCTGTGGCCTCCTATTTCTTGGAAGTCAGCTCACAGCTAGGTTTCAGTTTGGCATGCTGGGACTTTAGCATGGGCGAGGCTGTTTGTTTGGCTTTGCAGTCTGGCTCTTGGGCCTGGTGCAGAGACTCATGAAGAATAGTGGTGTTCTGGGCTTGACTGCGCACAGGCTGAAGAGCCTGGGTAAGGGCAAGAGGGGTGAGGGTGCATGTTTCAGAGGAAGGCACTTCAGGTGTGGCAGAGTGGCCTGAGGACCCGGTGATCGGTGTGCTGGCAAGCGCCCAGGTGGTTAGAACCAGGTCAGGTTTGGATGAGTCATGTTTATGTAGGCTTACGTGGCCAGCGAAGGTCAAAGGCAGGTTTGAAAAACAATGGTGAACAGTGTCCCAGGGCCCCAAGTCCCAGAGGATGAAGATGAGGAGCTGGAGGGAGTGCTGGGTAGGCAGCGTCTCCCCAAACGTGTTTCCTTTGTGGACCCTCAGGATGTGGCCATGTTTGGAAACAGGGACTTTGCCTGATGCAGTGAGTTCAGATGAGGCCCGTTGTGGAGCAGGGTGGCCCTGGTCCAATGCGCTGTGGTCGTGGACACCCAGAGAAGAGGGAGGCCAGGTGGGGATAGACAGCACCTGCACTGAGACTCCCAGGGCTGCCAGAAACCATAAGGAGCAAGAAAGGGTCCTCCAGGGCAGAGGGGGACATGGTCCTCACCACACTTTGAGTTTGGGCTTCTGAATGGAGGAGGAATTTGTGTTGTTCTGTGGAAAGTGGAGCAGAAAGGAAAGAGAGGAAGCCCAGGGTGGGGGCGGGGGTAGGAGGCCGCTGCACCTGCTGCCTGTTCTCTGGCCCTTGCCCGACGAGGAATCTTCACTCCTAAAAGATGGAAGACTGGCAAGGAAGTTGTGCTCTAAATTAAGCAGTTTGTGCAAAGCTCTCACACAATAGAGTCCTCCCTGGCCCCTTCCCTCCCTGCTCCTGCCACATTCTCCTTCCTCTCTCCCATCCCTTCTTTTCCCTCCTTTCTTCCCCGAGGCTTTTCTTGGACCAATGCTCCCGAGCTCCCTGCATAACAGGTGCTGGGAACAGAGGTGACCGGGATGTCTGTCTATGCCCCTAGGAACTCACACACTCCTAGGAGACCTTTCAGGGGTCTGGAGATGAGAAAGTGAAGTGGTTTTATTGGAACTGAGCTGTCTTCAGGGCTATGTCCCCCTGAAGGGTCTAGAGAGGGCCTGGTTTTGCCCTACCCAGCTCCCGGAGGCTGACGCATCTCTGGGCTTGTGACCCCTTCCTCCTGTCCCTTTGACTGTTGCTTCTCACACTCCCTTCTCTGGCTGTCTCTCTCCTGCCAGCCTCTACTTCTAAGGACTCTTATGACCTCCTCAGACCCACCTAAGGAATCCACAGGAAGGGCTGCCCAGCCTGAGGAAATGTCTTCCTCCCTCCTTCAGTCCTTCCTGGAAACACTTCCATACTCTTGCCCAAGAAGCATCTCTCTTACTTCATTCCTGGTCTGAGTAAGTTGAGAATAGAGTTTAACTGGTCCAGTTTACAGATGTCTTTCCGACACTAGATGAGGCATATGAAATAGGACTTTCTTTACTTAGCACCTGGAGTGTAATCTGGCATCAAAAGCCACCCCCTCAGCTTCCCTTATAGTCAGGTACGGCTGTGCCTACATCTGGGCTGCACGATCACTCTGAAGAGAAACTGTACCCCAGACAGCCCCACCCATCTCTCTTCATTCCTGCAGGGGCCTGTGGGTATGGTGAGAACCCAAGGCCACACCACCCCTGCAAAACAGCAGAGCAGCTGGACCAGACAGACGTGTGCTCCACTCACTTCCACACATGGGATGGTGCCACCCACCTTTAAGGGTTCACGTGGCGTGATGTTTTATATTGTCAGCTTGCCAAGACCTGAATCACCTAGGAAATGAGCCTCTGGACATACCTGTGAGGGATGACCTAGACTTGGTTAAATTAAAGTGGGATTATCTTAACTGTGGGGGCTCCCATTCCACGGCCTGGGGTCCTGGACTGCGTAACAAGGAGAGAGCTAGGAGCGCCAGCACTGTCACTCTGCTTCCTGACTGTGGTTATGGTGTGACGTCGGCCTGCTGCTGCCATGCCTCCGTTGCCATGATGGAGCGTAACCTAGAACTGTGAACCCAGAGAGGCCTTCCCTTCCTAAAGCTGCTCCCTGGCCAGGCATTTGGCCATAGCCACCAGTAAAGGAACTAATGCAGGTGAGGCTTCCCTCCTCACGTCAGCCTCTGAAAACGCCCTCACAGACGTGCCCACACTGTATCCTTAGGGGATTCTAAACTCGGTCAAGTTGCCAATGAAGATGAACTGTCACAAGCAGGAAGCGGTATTTTGGCTCATGGTTTCACAGGTTTCGGTTTCTGGCTGGCTGGCTCCAGGGTCCTGGGCCTGTGGTGAGCAGAACACCCTGTCAGGGAACAGAGCTGCACCCCTCACAGAAGCAGGAAGGGGTGGGGCAGGGGCTGAGGACAAGACACAGCCCGGAAGGACCCCCTCTCTTAAACTAGTTGTCACCTCCCAATGGCCCATCAAATTGTAATCCCATCTATGGAGTAGTTATCAGCTTCTAGTCACTTCCCCAAAGTCCTACCTCTGAGCATCAGCGCACCAGAGAGCAAGCCTTCAACATGTGAGCCTGTGGGGACAGTTCAGATCCAAACCATGGCACATGGAAGAGCACTTCAACAGGTCCTTCTAGGGGAGACACAGTGTAGCCCACCCCATTCCTTCTTTCCTTTTGAAAGAGACAGAGACCTCAGGGAGGGCCAAATGTAACCCCCAGGGCATGGGCAGGCCAAGCAAGTTAACTCCCACTGCTAATTGAAATCATATTTCCTAACCAGGAAACAACTTGTCCACAGCTAGAGTTTCAGCCACATGGGCCGGTTTTCAGTATGCCAAATGTAGAGCCTGTGTTTACCGACAGTCTTATATGTACTCTGGGATTTCAGTGAATAAAGTATGAAGTTTAACAAAGAATTTAAGTACACATTCCCTTACAGGTAATGTTGCCTCAAGCCAGGTATGGGTAAGTACACCTGTGATCCCAGCACTTGGGAAGAGAAGGCAGAAGGAACAGGAGTTCAGAGTCACCCTTGGCTAAACAGTGAGTTAGAGGATACCCTGTCTTGAAACAAAGCAACAAAAAGATGGCACTAAAAATGCTTTGGGGGGCTGGAGAGATGACTCTGAGGTTAAGGCACTTGCCAGAGAGTGACCTATGTTCATTTCCCTAGTGCCCACATATCGCCAGGTGCACAGAGTGGCACATGCATTTGGAGTTCATTTGCAGAGGCAGGAGGCCCTGGTGCACCCATTTCTCTCTCTCTCTCTCTCTCTCTCTCTCTCTCTCTCTCTCTCTCTCCTTGCAAATAAATAAATAATAATAAAAAGAAACCGGGAAATTGCTAATAAAGATGCTTTTGTTTTTAGCTACATGTATGGTTCGTGTTAATGCCAGTAAGTCAGAAATGGAGGTGAAAACAAGAAAGTGACAGTCACTTGTAAGCCCTGACCATCGGAATGCCCACAGCCGGCATTCTGTAACTCCCCCGCCATGTTCTTACATGTAAATCGTGTCCAAAAGTAAGAGCAGGCCCTGTGTTTTAATATTACTACTTCACTCTGCAGCCCAGGCTGGCTTCCAAGCTCTTGGAAATCCTCCTGCCTCAGCCTCAGGAGTTCTGGAAATATAGGCATGAGCTACCCACCCCCAGGAATCCACACAAGCTTCCTTGTGGGACAGGAAACATCCACTGGCTCCATGTGTGTGCCTGTGTGTATGTGTGTGCGCGTGTGCACACACGATCACCCATTTTCTCACCTGTGCCACTGTACATTCATCAGGCCAGCCCTTACTAGCCAGCCTTCGTGTGTACCTCTAATCCTTTTTGTTTTTTTGAGGTAGGGTCTCACTCTAGCCCAGGCTGACCTGGAATCACTATGTAGTCTCAGAGTGGCCTCGAAAACTCACGGTGATCCTTCTACCTCTGCCACCCGAGTGCTGGGATTAAAGGCGTGCACTTTTTGGTTAAATGCCATCCCTGACTGATTTCTGATAATCTATCTGAACACTCAGTTAAACATAGGACACCTGTCCCAGGGTTGGTCCTTATCTATCCTTGTGACTGAGCAGGGCCCTCATCTGTGTAGGACATATGACTAGTGACAGCCTTGTCCTCGCCTTCTTCCTCCCTCCACTGTCTGGGGAAAGATAGCTCTTCTTCTGCTTGTCATACATGGTCATTTCCTGTGTTCTCTAAACTACTTGCAACCAGAGCTGATTTAAAACTGTATAAAGTGGGGCTGGCAGTGCCGCTCAGTGGTAGATCCCACCCAGCATCAGAAAAAAAACAAAACAGTCACTTAAGCTAGGTTTTACCAAGAAACACTTGGCTGGCTAATCATTTTCAATATTCAGTAGTAGTTTTAGAACAAGACAGAGCTATTAATAAAGAGGGTCGGCCTGCATGGGATGTGGTGGCTCATCCTATAATCCCAGACCTTGGGAGGCTGAAGTAGGATCACTGTGAGTTCCAGGCTAGCCTTCCTAAAAGAAAGAAAAAAAGAAAGAAAGAAAGGAAAATAAAAACAAAAAAAAATAGGGTCAGACACTTCACTATGCTATATCCAGTTTGCTAAATAATATTTTAATTTAGGTATTGGAGTTCCTTTTTGCAATAAGTATAGTGTTAGGAGTTATAATTTGGTCATTATAATTAAGTATTAGGATGGTTTCCTACTTAGATAAGGGAGGGGATATAAAAACTTCTGGTGTTAAGAATCTGAAGAGACTAGTCTCCCCCTGTCCCATGCCTGGGATCACTGTCTCTCTGACCTCAGGTCAAAGGAGAGGGCCATTAAGAGGTGGGTGTGTGGCTGCCACGTGACTTCACAAGGTGTAAACAACCAACCCATCTCTAAGCCAGAGCGGACTGGTTCCAGACGGCCCTGCAGGTTTCCCATGTGTCAGCTGGGCTGGTGGAGTAATGACAATGGTCACAATGACACCTTTACCAAGCTTACTGCTGCTAACCTACCCAGGGCCCTTTACTTCCAGGTCAGAATGCCATGGGGTGGTGAAGAGTGGGTTTCTCTGATTGGCTGAGTCTTCCCAGCTGTGTGTGCACACAGTCTCATCTCCTTAGTTATGGACAAGTAGAATGTTCTAGTGAGAACAGTGCACTGACAGTGACTGCAGCATGTTCAAGGGAGCTCTGAGCAGCGAGAGCTTATTCCTTCTCGTTTCCTGTTCTTTTCTTTAAAGGAAGAAGGAGAGATGTACTGTGTGAAACATGTTACACCATGTCTCCTACTACGGTCTCCCTCAGAAACCCACTGGGCCGGTGCTCAGAGCGTTGCAAGAAGCACTTCTGCTCACCCCTGTCTCGGAAGACAGCAAGATCTGCAAGCTATTGCAGGAGCCGAGATGACCTGCAGCATGTCTCACAGTGGCCACCTCCCACATGGGGCCCTAGGTGTGTGGGTCTCCAAGTAGCACCCCCAGCCAGAGCGGCCGTGAGACTCTGTTAACCTGAATTCCAGGCTCAGCCCCGGGACTGAACGCGTGGCTGAGACGGCCCTGCCCCTGCGCTGTGACAGCCTCTTCTGATGTCGCCGAGCAGCCCAGGGCTGCTGCCAAATGAGACGCCCAGGCTGCGGCTGCAGCTGAGCTGGTAGTGATCGGCTGCCTTGCGCAAAGCCCCGAGTGCAGTGTCCAGCCCTACATCAGCAGCATATGGTGGCGCACATGCCCATAATCCCCGCTCTGTGAATGTGGAGACAGGAGGACCAAAAGTTTGAGGTCATCTTGTGCTGAGGCCAGATGACTAGACAACATGATGGGGCCTCAAAAAAAAAAAAAAAAAAAAAAAAAAAAAAAAAAAGAATGCCTCCCGGCTTCTGCTAAAGCAAGACTAAAATAAATATTGTCCTGTCACATATCCATTTCTGTGCCTAGGGATTTGCTGATCTACTGTCCATTGCATTTACTGGCATCCATTTTCACTGGCATCGTTTTGGCCCCATGGAAACTGCAGCGTCTCTTCTGGGTCAAGATCACTGTGACTGGGCTCAGCAGCTCACTGTGAGTTAGGACAGCCAGGGGAACTTATTTTCTTTCTACATAGTTCATTGTTGTATATTGAGATGACATTTATGTATGGGACACGCAGTTCCCAAATGTTGCCTCAATCCATACCAAGAGTCTACAAGCGAGGACTTAATAATCAATAAAAATAATCAATAGAAATCAGAAAACACTCGGCATTCCCAAAGAGGATGGGGAAGTGGCTCAGTGTGCAGAAGGACACATGTCCCTGAGTCACTGCACCTGGGTCTGCAGTGGAGCAGGGACCCAGGAAGGCAGCGGCTCAGCCCCTCCTGGAGCTCCTCAGACCTGAGCTTCCATGGACTCTGGGGACTCATGTGCTCCTTAACATCTGGGAGGCTCTGCTTGCCATGAGATGTTTGTTAAAGATGCCAAGTTTCTGGGCTGAGGAGATGGCTAAGTTGTTAGAGCTTGCAAGCTTGCAAGCTTGCTGACCCAAGTTTGATTCCTCTGGCCCCACGTAAAGCCGGAAGCAAAATGATGCACACATCTGTGATCCCAACACACGGACAGCAATCATAGGCAGAGCCAGAAGAATCCAGAAGCTCACAGGCCAGCAAGACTGACGCACACGCAGCAGAAAGAAACAGGGAGACCCTGTCTCAAGCAAGGTGGAAGGAGAGGACAGACACACCAGGCTGTCCTCAGAGCTCCACGTGGGTAAGGTGGCACAGATGTCCCCATACACACATCATACACATCTGTACACACACATGAAATTAAAAATAATTTAAAGAAGATGCCAAGTTTCTGGCTATGTGCTAGCTTAGTGGTAGAGCTTTTCCTAGGACATGACAGTCCTTGGGTTCCAGTCTAAACCACCACAGAAAAGACAAAACAAAAACAAAACACAAAAAGATGTCCAACCTTCTACTCCTTTAGCTTTCCTATGTATTCTCAGGTGGCCTCGACCTCACGGTGATCCCCTACCTCCGTCTCCTGAATGCGGGGATTAAAGGCGTGCGCCACCCCGCCCGGCCTTTAGCCGTCCTAATGCAATGAAACCACAACTGTCAAGAGAAGGTGCTAAGCCGGGCATGGTGGCACATACCAGTGGGGAGGTGGAGGCAGGAGGATGAAGGGTCCAAGTCATCCTCAGCCACATAGAAGCCTGGCCAGCCTAGGAAGGGGGTGTCCATCAGACCCCGTGTCAACCAAAGCAATGGTACTAAATCGTCATGAAAAAGGAATCCTTTTCCCCTTCCTAAGGGAGAATAACAGCTGGCTTCTCACACACATGGGAAGGAGACTCCAAGGTCCCTTGAAGAAGTGAACCTTCACTGAATGGTTATAAGTTAAGGGAAATCTGAAATTTTGAGGCCAGCTGGAAGAGAAGTTTAAGAAAGTCCTGAAAAGGAGGCTTCACAAGGCTGTGGAGTAGGGAAGTAAGACATGGAGAACAGTCTGGGTGTTGGCGCTTCAGATCGGATCCTGTCGGGCTGAGGACGTTTGCCAGGAATAAGGAGGTGGGTTACTACCACTGATTCCACAAGATGGAGGGGGTGAGGAGGGCCAAGCTGGGGTGAGCTGGACTTCAGCAGCCTGCCTTGGAGTAAGAGCCCAGAAACTGTGTTTTCTTCCTCCTCCTCCTCCTTTTCTTCTTGTTTTCTCAGTGGCATTCCCTACTCCGCAAAGCATGCCCAGACCACTGGAGTGTACTCTTACAGGTAGCTTTGATCACTCGGAAAACCTTAGGAGAAATGTTAAAAAAAAAAAAAATAGAAAAACAACGCGAGATATAGAGCCATGATTTAGTTTTGCTCTAGAGCTGTGATTTTATTGCACTTTATCCCTTTTGAAACTCATTTTGAAATTTTATTGGCACGATATGCTGCTTAGTGGAGCCGGAGGTGGGTAGGGTTTAGTGCGTGTTGTAGATTAATTCATTCCTGCCCGTGGATTAATGGGCTAATGGGTGATCACAAGAGTAGATCTGTTACCAAAGTCCCTTTGGCCAGGGTGCTCCCTGTCTCTTGTCCCATGATGCTTTGCAAAGCCCTGGGACTCAGCCAGCACAAAGCTGTCAGCAGATGGGCCCCTTGACCTTGGCCCAAAATCTTGAGCCAAAATAAACCTCTTTTCTGTAAAACTTTCCCAGTCTGTGGCATTGGGTTATTAGCAACTGTAAATGGGTCAAGAAATATAGTTTAAAAAGCCAAGGCAAATAAAACGTCAAGTTAGCCGGGCGTGGTGGCACACGTCTTTAATCCCAGCACTCGGGAGGCAGAGGTAGGAGAATCTCTGTGAGTTCGAGGCCACCCTGAGACTACAGAGTGAATTCCAGGTCAGCTGGGCTAGAGTGAGACCCTACCTCGAAAACCCAAAAGACAAAAAAAATCAAGAGTTAAACGAAAAATAGTTTTCTAAAACTTGATCAACCCAAAAGAAGACGGGAAAGAGAGAGTAAAGGCATCAGGAACGAGGGTAATAAATCCAGGAGGGCAGAAAGCACCCAGTGTGACAGGCTGTGAACGCACCAGTGGTCACGGTGGGGACTCACCCTCCAAGGAGACGGTGATGTTCAGAGTGGATAAAAGGTACAAGAGCCAATGACACCCTGTTCACCAGAGACACACTTTCTTGTTTTATTTGTGTGTGTGGTGCTGGGGGCTAAACCCAGGCCTTTGACCACCGACCTGTATTCCTGGCCCCAAGAGAAAGGAACATAGAGACTGGTCTGCAACCAGGGAAGGACAGGAAGGTGGAGATCACACAGGGCTGGCGAGCACTATCAGTACCAGACAGGGGACCCTTGGAGACTGTCGTCAGAGGTAGGGGCATTTTGTAATAACGCAGGGTCCACTTATCAGAGACACACACACCCAGAAGTGTGCAGGGGCTTATAAGAGCTTCGAGATCATGAAGTACGATCACAGGTACAGGTAGGCAGGTCCCCAGGGGCAGCTCAGATGTCACCACAGGATGACAAAGCTCTGAGGAAGCCCAGACCCACTCCTCACCAGCTGTGTTGATTTTCCCAGCTGAGGTCAGCCATCCTAACTTGGTGTCAGTGGCGACAGGAAGTGTGGTCTCTGAGTCAGAGGCCTGACTCCACTGCTCACCCTGTGACCTGGAATAATCCAAAGCTGCTGTGAGAGTTAGTTTATATAACCATCAGGAGACAATCACAAAAAAAAAGAAAGAAAAAAGAAAAACAGATTTTTGTGGGATGGTGTTTAGCAGGATTTCTCAATCTGAGTCTGACCCTCCTCTTCCACTTGGTTTTAGATAATTTTGACTTTTTTTTGCATAAACTCCTGAAGGAAAAGGTGTAACATACGAATTATAGTTGAATAAAATATTTGAAGAACTATTGTCCAAAATCAACCCCACTGAAAGTCTGTGCTGAAAATGTCAACAGTGAGGTTAGAAGTACTTTTATAACCCCATGCTCCAGGGTAAACACCACATACCCGTGGCTCCATGTTTAACATCTGTAGTATCTGGGTTCCCTCCAGCCTCCTCATTCCTTCCCCTGCCCTCCCCGCTCCTCTCCTCTTCTCAGAGTTGCACTCGTATGGACCAGATATAGCTCTAAATGCGAGGACCTATCCTGCAGGTGAGTGATACCTGGTCTAGTGCCTGAGTGCTTGGTTGTCAGGAGGGTGTGGCCATCTCATGTTTCCAGGGGTTTCAAGACCCAGGGAGGCAGCATACATAGCCAACCATGGGGAGCCTGCAACCTGCTGGGTCCCCTGTCCTGTTGATGCCCACAGCCCCGCCCCACTGGCTGAAGGAAGTTAAATTCCATTGGATGGCCCAGGAAGCTACAGTGTCCAGCCTTCAAGTGAAGCCCGATGGGACTGTGCTTCCTGCTGTGCCCACTGTCCTGCCTGTAGTGACCTGGTGACACGAGGCTACTGCCTCGGGGGTTTGTTTGGTTGAGCTACTGATGCACGCTGCAGAGTCCCTTCCCAACGGAAGCTGTTCACGGCTGGCGCTGCCGTCCTGTGCGAGGGTTGTGGGGCATGACTTCTGGGCGCAGGTGGTGTACACTGGCCTTGAAGGGCTCTGAAGAAGCTGCTCCTTGTTAAAGATGCTGAGAGCTGAGCTTGGTCAACCAGAGCATGAGATTCTGGAGAGATGGAATGCCATGAGCCTAAACGGCCACCAATAGCCATTTGCCTTCCACCTCTGTGTCTAACCAGCATCCCTGAGAACAGCAGGTAACCCTCTTAGAAACATATTGCTAAGCTCAGACCCAAACCCATAGCTATGAAGACGTGCTGCAAGAGAACCTGGACAGCCTGGAGCCTCCTGCTCTGCACCACCTGCCCTCCTGGTGCCCCACAGCGTCACTGCTGCTCACCCATCCTTGACTTTCTCGTTCCGAGACCAGAAAAGTTCACGTCACGTCTTCCACTGGGTAACCCAAATCCGTGTTCCTGGGCCATGGACACCCATACTTTACCCAGAACAAACGGTTTTCTTTTCATTTTTCATCTTTTTTTAAATTAAAAAATTATTCTATTTTATTAATTTATTTGATATACACAGAGAAAGAGAGAGAGCGTGGCAGAGAGAAAGAGAATGGGCTTCCCAGGGCCTCCAGCCACTGCTAATGAACTCCAGACACATGTGCCACCTTGTACATCTGGCTTATGTGGGTCCTGGGGAATCAAACCTGGATCCTTAGGCTTTGCAGACAAGCACCTTAACTGCTAAGCCATCTCTCCGGTCCTCATTTTTTGTTTTGCTTTGTTTTTTTCCAGGTAGGGTCTCACTCTGGCCCAAGCTGACCTGGAATTCACTATGTAGTCTCAGGGTGGCCTCGAACTCACGGCGATCCTCCTACCTCTGCCTCCCCAGTGCTGGGATTAAAGGCATGCGCCACCACGCCCGGCTAAATGTTTTTTCTTTTTTTTTTTTTTGAGGCAGGGTCTCACTCTAGCCCAGACTGACCTGGAACTCACTCTGTAGCCCAAGCTGGCCTCCAACTTACAGCGATTCTCCTGCTTCAGGTTTCCCAGTGCTGGGAGTAAGGTGTGCACCACCACACCTGCAACAGATGGTTTTCTTATTTCCTTTAAGGCAGAGCCATTATATTTGATTTTTTAAATTACTTTTGTGTGTTTGTGTGTATATGTATGTGTGCATATATGTATATGTGTGTGTGCATATGGATGTGCATGTGTATATGTGTGTGTGAAAGGATGTGTACATATGGATGTGCACATGTATATGTATGTGTGCATATGGATGTACTTGTGTGTGAATGGATGTATATGTATGGATTTGCACACGTATATTTATGTGTATATAAGTGTGCATATGGATGTGCATGTGTATATGGATGTGCATATGTCCATGGGTATCTGTATGTGTGCACATGGATGTGCGTGTGCACATGGTTGTGTGCATGGATGTGTACCACAGCGCATGAGCGGAGACTGGAGAGTGCCCTCGAAGTCTCTACTCTTCTTCCGCCTTCTTGGAGCCAGGGCCTCTTGTCACTGCAGAGGAAGGCTGGTCTAACCGGCCCACTGTGAGCTTTTGCATGATTTTGGCCTTGCTTCTCATGGTGGCAGTTGCACTGGGATCACAGATGCATATACCACTTTGTGTCTGGCTTTGTGTGGGTGCTGGGGAGATCGAACTGGCAGAGGAAGGCTTTGGAAGCAAGTACCTTTAGCAGCTTGGCCACCTCCTCGGTCCCTGGGCCATTGTTGTTATTTTCTTGTTGGTTGTGTTTTTTTAAAATGGTTTTTATGTGCATGTGTATGGGTATGTGTGTGTAGAGAGGTCAGAGGACTTGGCTGTGCTCCTTCTTTGAGACAGGCTCTCTAGTGAGCTTTGGCTTCTCCTGGCTCCGCCTCCCATTGTCAGCGGTGTGCTGGCATCACAGACACATGTGCCACTTTGCATCCAGCTTTCCGTGGGTGCTGGGGAATTGAAGCCAGGCTGCTAGCTTTGCATGCAAGTGCCTTTAACCACTGAGCCGTCTCCTCAGCAGGGCTCTCTTTCCTTTAGACACTGATAAACCAAGTAAAGAAAGAATCCGACAGCCCCATCTATCACTTTTACCATTTGATTTAGGAAACCAGGAGAGCCCTTGGTCACGGGACACGTGAATTGCACAACATGCTTATGTATGGACGACGACCAACCCAGCCCGCACGCTAAGTACGGCAGCGTCGCCAGGCTGTGCTCCAGGTTATTGCTGAGGACACCAGACATAATCGCAGGGACCTCATTATGGGACACTTAATCATGGTAAGACTTACTGTGATGATAGATGTGTGCAGTTTGCAGTAACTGCTAGGTATTAGCACTTAGCCTGTATTTGTTAATTTTAAATCATGTTTCTAGAAATCAGACTCCTCAGAATTGTGTTATTGTCCAAGGCTAGTCTCAGCTCTCCCACGCAGTCCTCTGGACAGGGAAGCTGTCCTCCTCCTGTAGCTCTCTCCCTCATGCCCCTCCCTGCCCTCCGCTTGGTATGCACTTATGGCCTAGCGTTAGTCATATTGCTGCATTTCTCTACTGGACTCTGCAAATCTGCTGAAAGGTGTGATGGTTATATTCCATTGTCAACCTGGTTGGAATCACCTGGGAGACACACCTGGGCGTGTGTCTAAGAGAGTGTTTCCACAGAGGCTCACCTAAGAAAGGAAGAGCTACCCTGAATGTGGGCAGCACCATCCTAGAGGCTGGGGTCTCAGACCGAACAAAAAGGGACAGAGGAGACAGCACGCTGAGCACCTGCGTTCTTCCCTCTCTGCTTCCTGACTGCGGATGCAGTGTGGCCGTCTGCCTCACGGTCCTGCCCCCTTGCCTTCCCAGTGATGGGCTGTACCTGCAAACTGTGAGCCAAAATAAGCCCGCCCTCCCTCCCTCCCTCCCTCCCTCCCTTTCTTCCTTCCCTCCCTTCAGTTGTTCTTTGCCAGGTATCAGGTCACAGAAAGAGGAAATAACCGCAGTAGGAACTTGTTCTAATCTCCCTGTCCATCTCCATGACGGCTGGCATTAGGAGGTGCTCAGAACCTGTCATGGAAGCTTGACGTCTTACGGCTCCAAGTCAGCGTTTAAGTGGGACCAGCTGGACCACAGGGTGGGAGCAGCACCCCCCTTCTCCCACAGATCTTCAGGCCCAGGTCTAAGGGCTTGTGATGTGTTTAGCTCCGCAGCACCCAGTTTTCTTGATGGAGCCCTCTTTGATTTGGTGTGCAATGCACTGGGCAGGGGCACTGTGGGGAGTCTGGGATGACACTTGATGGCAGGGTCTGGTGGATTGCAACACAGGTGTTGTTGACATTTTAGTGACGTGCGTGCTTTTTAAAAACTCAACTGAGAAAACAGGGCATCAGCTTGCTCTCTAAAGTTTTGAGTATCCCAAACATGTTTGTTAGCACGGGCCAGCTTTTCTGCTAAACTTGACCTTCTGTGTTGGGAAGGGAAAAACAAGTGTCTCAAAGTATCAGGTACTTTGTGATTTCAAAGCTGTTTTTTTTTTTTTTTCCTGTCTTCCCACCACCATGAGGCTCCTCCCAAGGCTGAGTACACTAATTTGTATTACGAAATAGTTATCTAGAGCCGGACAGAGTGGTGCCTTCCTATGATCCCAGGACTTAAGAGATGGAGGCAGGAGGATCAGAAACTCAAAGCCAGCCGTGGCTACATAGTGAATTCTAGGACAGCCTGGGCTACATGAGATCCTGTCTCAAAAAAAAAAAAAAAAATACAAAAACAAAGAAAAGGAAAGGGATCAAGGAGAAAGAAAAAGAGCAGAAATACCCAGAGATTTGTATTTATTAAAGTAAACCTAGAAAGTCCTTCCCGTCTGACACATGCTGTGTGAATGATCCAAACTTCCCTCATGTAACCCAGCCCCGCTCATGTCATTAGTTTCTTAAGTCACCCAAGTCAGAGCTCCTTTCATGAATAAAGGCCCCTTCCCACCCCAAATTTTCCTTCCAGCTCCCAAGAAGACGTCTTATCCCAGCACCAGGCTTATCATCCTGGATAGGCCCCTCACCACCTCCCAGAATGCCAGGTCCACTCAGTGCCAGGGTCCACCTCACTTCCTTCAGATGAGACATAGGCTTGGGAGGTTTGTGGGTTCTTGAAGGGGATTGCACTGTAGAAAAAGAAGCAAAAATAGGGCTGGAGAGATGGTGTTGGTTAAGGCATTTGCCTGTGAAGCCTAAGGACCCACATTCGATTTCCCAGTACCAAGTAAGCCAGATGCACAAGATGGTACATGCATCTGGAATTCATTTGCAGTTGCTAGAGGCACATAGTACACACATTCTCTCTTTCTCTCCCTCCCTCCCTCTCTCTCTCTCCTTTTCTCTCGATCTCTTAAATAAATAAAATGTTTAAAAAACTAAACTGGAGCTGGAGAGATGGCCTAGTAGTTAAGCGCTTGCCTGTGAAGCCTAAGGACCCCAGTTCGAGGCTTAATTCTCCAGGACCCATGTTAGCCAGATGCATAAGATGGCACATGCATCTGGAGTTCGTTTGCAGTGGCTGGAGGCCCTGGTGCGCCCATTTTCTTTCTCTTTCTCTGCCTCTTGCCTCTTTCTCTGTCTGTCTGTCTGTCGCTCTCAAAAAACAAAAACCAAAACAAAACAAAACAAAAAGAAAACTAAACTGGCCTCTGTCCCATAGTCATTGTCATCTTGTCACCTTGTGGGAATAGGACCACTTTCCATTCCCTCCTGGGGAGCTACTCAGCCCTGGGCCTTCAGCCTTTCCACTGCAGAGAGGACTGAGCACAGACTGGAGTAGTCAGGAGGCCCATGGCGGGGTCTTCTACTCTCCCGGGCAGCCCTCTCTACAGCAGCGGCCGGACAGCCTGACAGCCACTTCCCATGAGCTTTAGTTACCCAAGCTCAACTGAGGTCATAAAACATTAGATGAAGATTGCCAGAAATAATCTGGGTGTAGCATAACCCTAGTAGTTGGCAGAAGCAGAAAGACCACTGAAAGTTTGAGGCCAACCTGGGCTACACACTGGGACCTTGTGTCAGAAAAGAATCCAGAGCTCAACAAGTCATGAGCTTTACATTTATAGATAGGATGATAAAATTTCAGGACTATCTGGGACATGAATCTCAACTTTGTCCAGGCTCAGCCAACTCGGTAACTAGGTTAACCTGTGGTGGCATCGAGAGCCTGTGTTCATGTGGCCCTGATTGCACATAAGTGTGAGCTGAGTGTGTACAAGGGAGTTCTGGCTTCAGATGTGCAAAACAGAAGCTGGGAAGAGCTTCCGTCAAGTGGAAAAGTGACCATGCCTGACTTACGAAGCAAAGGAAGCAGCCTTATGCTGGGATAGCCCAGACCTGCGGTCGGAAGGAACCCTCAGGGGCTGAGGCGATGGCTCCGTGGGAGGAGCTCCTGTCGTGTAAGTGTGAGGACCCCAGTTTGGATGCGCGGCACCCACGTGGAGGCTTTGAGCGGCAGCGTGTGCCTGTGATCACAGGGCTGGGGACGTGCAGACAGGAGGCCCCTCAGCCCTGCTGGCTAGTTTAGTTGGGTCAGTGAGCTCCAGGTTCAATTAGAGACTGTGTCTCAATAAGTAAGTTGGAGATCGATTAAGCAAGACACCAAACGTTGAGCTGTGGCATCCACAAGCACGTGTGCACTCATGCATGCTCACCAGCACACACGTACCCCTCACCACCATCACCCTCCCCCACACGAAGGAATCCTCCCCCTGGACACTGGGCAGACAAGTGCAAGCTAGTTTGGCTCATACCTCAAACTAAAAGTTACTTTTCCCTCTCCAGACTCTCTTCTTTGGAAGTGATTTGTAAGACTCCTAGACTCAAAATGAAGAGCTAGCCGGGCGTGGTGGTGCACGCCTTTAATCCCAGCACTCGGGAGGCAGAGGTAGGTCGAACACCGTGAGTTCGAGGCCAGCCTGAGACTACACAGTTCATTCACTCACTGTTGTGGTTTGAATGTCACAGGGCATCTGTTTTGAGCACTTGGTCCCCAGCAGTGTTCTGTTTGGGTGCTGGTAGAGCCTTTAGGAGAGGGGCCTTGCCGAGGAAGTACATCAGTGGGGGAGGGCCTTGGGGTTTTGCAGCCAGCCCCATCTCCTGCTCTCCCTTGTCTTGACAACGGATACAAGGGGATTAGCCCACCGGCAACTTCTACCACCCTGCCTTGCCTTCCTCACCACAGTGGGCTACACAGTCCCTTTGCCACCATGACCCTGTCTTCTCCCCCTCTCACTCCTGCTAAACCCTTTCTTCTTTCCAGTTAAACCCCTTCCTACTGTGTGTGTGTGTGTGTGTGTGTGTGTGTCCCCGTCCCATGGGGTTTAATTAGGGTTGATCACGTGAGCATGGGTGGAAGGTTACTTACTGGGTAACTTACCGGTGGCTACACCATGACCAGGACTCCCACTCCCCTGGTAATCATTAGCCATCACTGACTCTATTACTGCAGTAAAAATTTTTATTTGTGAGGAGAGAGAAAGAGAAAGTGTGTGTGTGAGAGAGAGAGAGAGAGGGAGAGAGAGAAATATGAATGCCCCACGACATTTATTACTGCAGACAAACTCCAGGTGCATGCACCACTGTGTGCATCTGGCTTTACATGGGTACTGAGGAATCGAACCTGGGTCACAGGCTTTACAAGCAAGCACCTTTAACCACTGAGCCATCTTCCAAGGCCCAGTTATTACATTATTTTGTAATCAAAAGACATAACCTGGCATAAATGAGAATTGAGGCTGAAATGTTTGTTTGTGGCCATCGTCCAGCTTCAGTTTTGCAAATTTTACTCTGAACTGGGTCTACAGTTGGGTCTGGCCAGTCTCGCCTGTGACCCAGAGCCCAGTTGAGTGGCTCACACTTATTCTGTAGTCATTGCCCCTCACTGCCTGTTAACAGCTCACCACTCTCATAACAAGAGGCCATCTTTGGGAGTAACATGGAGGGCTGCTGTGGGAGCCCGGTTGGGAGCAGATCGTGGGGATCTCCAATCAGAGGTACTCCCTCGGGAGACTAGGGGGCACTGTGGGTAGAGATGGAGTTGGGGGTGATTCCTTCCTGGAATCAGGGAGGATTCATTGTGAGCAGAGGTGGAGGCTGTGGCTGGGGGTATCCAGGAAGTGGCGTGGCGGTCCTTGGTCCTCAGCAGAGGGAACGTTACGGGTAAACCTCCAGGAGAGGCTGGGTCACGTCTCTGTGATCTGGGCTGTGCGGGGCACCCAGGCCCATCAGTCCACAGCTTGCTCCGGGGCAGGGTGGGGCGGGGCGGCGCTCACTCCAGCACTGGTGACGGCCTTCCCTAGATGACTTTCCAGTCCTGAGTACTGAACTTTGCCTCACAGCAGGCCGGCTGGTTTCTGGGAGACCTTTCCCACCACTAGAGTATCTTCCCTCTTCCAGACTCTCTCCATGCGCATGCCACAGTGCATGTGTGGAGGTCTGAGAACAACCCTGGGCTGTCTGTCCTTGCCCTGCTCCCTACTTGAGACAGGGTCGCCCTTGGTTTTGCTGCTTTGCTTCATCTGCGCCAATCTAGGTAGCCCTGAGCTTCAGACTCCCCTGGCTCCCCTCCCATGACTGTGAGTACGATGGGGTCACAGGTGCAGGCACCACTTTATGTGGGTGCTGGGGAGTTGAACTCGGGCCAACAGACTTGCCATCCAGTGCCTTTAACCACTGAGTCATCTCACCAGCCCCCTAAATTTTACTCTTTTGGCAAATTTCTGGTATACAATGTGATACTGATAGGAATTAGGAATAAGTTAGCTCCCATTTTATAGGGAGTCAGGGCTATAAGCCCCAATAGAATGTTATTAATCACAAGTCTAGAGGACAGAGTCTAAGGACAAAATTCCAAAATGCCCTGACCCACCATGACACACCAAGATGTTGGCTGACCACCAACCCTTTTGTCCTTGTTCCCTTTTTTTTTTCCTTTAACTTAGAGCCCCTGTGCACATTTAAAGCACTCAGTCTAATCCACCCTGGCCTGACACCTATACGTCCCTGAGGGTGTGTACCTGGTCTTAAGAGTCACCAATCTGGTTACGCACTTGGGGCCCTCCCGGCTTGGGAGTTGTCTAAGTTACTTTCTAAGAATCAAGATTTGCTTAACTTTTCCTTCTACTTTGTCTACACTTATCAATTCTTTGTGGGTTGAAAGACTCGGGACAGCCACTGGCTTGGGGAGTTCTGGTGACTAACGAGTGTCCTGCACTTTAACCCCTAAGCTAAGTCTAATCAGTGCCAAGAAATCTCTGTTGATCTGCAACCATATGTGCACGTGCCTCGTAGTGACCACATAGTGGACAGTGCACAGCATGGACGGCCCCATGACAGCACATCACCTTGTGTTGCTGGACCTGTCGGCTTGTGTCAGCAGTGCAGAGGGAAGGATCCGGAACGAGGAAACATGAGCAGAGCAGGCAGCTGGGAGGTTCAAATCAAAGAACATACTGTGGACTCAGGGAACCCAGAACCAGTTCTCTCCTCCCCAGATGAAGAAAGGCAGTGAAAGAGGCAGAGGGTGGGTCTCGGGTTAGGCTGCACAGGCGGAAGCCCAGGCTGCCTTTGCATTCGGGGTGGAGCCTCCCCTGGCCCATCTGGCCTAGTGGCCACCAGCCGGCCACACACGTGCCTGCCCTGAGTGCACATAAAGCGCTCAATAGCCACATGTGTAGGAGGTCTAGAACGTTCGCCTCACTGTAGAAAGCTGTCTGGACAGCACTCTGCTGTGACCGCTTCTGCCTGGTGGCCTGGTGGAACCAGGCCTGCCAGGTGACCTCCACGCGCAGGACCCGTGCCCATCTTTCTCCCTGGTATCCGTCACTGTGTCTGGTGTCCAGCGTCCAGAGAAGTTAGCAGTGTCCTCCATGTCTCTGAGGCCTGTTGCATGTGGTCCTGGGCTCCCTTGTCCTGCTGCTGCCCACGCTCCTGGCATTTGTCCTGTCTCATTTCCTGCCCCAGGCTGGCAGGGCCAGAAATAGCTGAGGTCTGCAGCTGTGGGAAGAGGTGGACCTGGGCTGATGAGGTGGCACCACAGTGGCCTGGGCTGTCCCGCCTCTTGGCCTGGGGCCAGCTGGAGAAGCCAGGCAGGGCCAGCAAGGAGGCTTGCAAGCAGGCAATCACTGACCTCGTCAAGAATTTTCAGGCTTGTCAGTGGCAGCCTGGGAATGCCGCGTGCACCCCGCAGCGCCTCCGCCCACAGGCTCACCTGGGCCGCTCCTCTCCACTCTCCTCCAACCGTGCTCCAGTGAGGACGGCATCTCAAGCATTTCCACCGTTGTTTTTGGGAAACAGTGTCTCCTGCTCCCATAGCTGTTGCTAGGTCTTCCATTTGTCTCATTCTTTGGGCTTAGCAGGTGGCACTTTTGTTTGGTGATTATATTCCTACTTGCCTGTGTTCATCGACCATGACATATTAATCATGCAAATTAGGATATTATTAATTAGGGAGAAATTAATTACGACCCGCGTCTGAGTTTGCTGTCACAGCTTTGTTAATGGCTTCTAGTCGTGGCGGATACCGTGGGCACCCTCCCTCAGCTGCCGCAAGTTGGCACCCTCACACGCAGGGGAAGGGATGACTGAAGCACACAGCGCCTTCCTCTTCAGGGCCGTTGTTGCAAGCGCACATGTATTTGGAAGTGCACATCCGGAGGCGGTATTGCAAAACCTGACCTCCTTCCCACTGTGTAAACAGCGTGTGGTGCAAAAGCAGGCGGGAAGAATGCAAGAGCCAAAAGCAGGGTAGGACTCCTTACAGTGCGCTCCTCCACACACAAAATGGCCTGGATACCCATGACCTCGCAGCACCTGCTGCTGCCTACACAAGACCCTCCTAGTAGGAGGAAAAGATGATGACATCAGAATAAAAGAGAGACTGATTGAGGGGGGAGGGGCTATGATGGAGAGTGGAGTTGTGAAGAGGAAAATGGGGGGAGGTAGGGAATTATCATGGTTTTATCAATAATAATTATGGAAGTTGTCAATAATAGTAATTTAACAAGCAGGAATCCGCGACCCTTCCCACCCTCTAGGAAAGCGTGCTGAATACAAAACCGGCACCTGTCCCTCCCCTGGACTTTGATGACTTCTAAGTCCCAGCCTGGCTTTCCACATGCTCCGTGCAGATAGCGCTTGAGTTCCCAGTCCCCTGACAGAGTATGTCCTCCTCATGCCTCTCCTCTGGGAGCAGGGGCTGGCCACCACTGCTTTGCTTTTATGACATTGGAGGCCTGCCCATCATTCCAACAGGGCCCTGGGTCCATTTTCTGTCCTTACCCTCTGGCTGACCCTGGCTCCTCCCATCATCCCATGCTGAGCTTCTTCCTCTCTGCCTTCAGTCCTGTGCTCTGGAGCCTAGTTCACAGGCCGGGTGTTTTCTGAATTTGGATACAGGCCCTGGTGCAAAGCAACCACACCCTCTGGGAAGGCTGTGCTGAGCTCCATCAGTCACACGACTTCTGCCACGAGTCCTGGCTCCATCACGGGAAGTGGTCATGGGGGGAGGGGGGGACGATCCCAGCACTGAAGCCATGTGGGGAAGAGGGGCCACAAGCTTACTTCTGCACCACCCCTGCTGTTGTGAACTTTCACTCCCTGGATACTCTGTCCTTTTCTCTGCCATTTCCATAACTCCGGTTCCCGTCTTTCATTTCCTAAGATGCCCGAAGCCTGGGTGCGATCCTGTGACCTCCCACTTGGCGAACCTTCCTTTCCCAAGAGCTGTCCCACTTCCCTTTCCACACCTCTTCCTTCCCCGCTGCTTCCGGTGCTGGGGAGAGGCGGGATCCCGAGGATAGACTCACCCCGGGCTGGGGGAAGGGACAGTGGCTGGAAAATTCATCATGGGTGCTGCAGGGCATTGCCAACAATAGAAACGGTCAGCTAGGGGCTGGAGGGCCGGGAGCCAGCTTGTGGTGCTGGCGCCGTGAGTCCCCAACCGCTGGTGGGTCGCAGACCTCTCTCAGTGTCTGTGACTGGTGGTGTTCCTTGGCTTGCAGAGGGTATTTTCCCATCACCGAGGTCGTCTTCCTTGGCACACACCTCTTTCTCTTCACAAGGCATCTTTTTACAAAGACAGTAGTCATGGGATCAGGGGGACAGCTTCCTCCCGTGTGCAGCAGCTCCGTCTCTTAATGCCACCTTCCATGCACTGGAGACTAGGGCCACAGTGCTTGAGCTTCAGGGGGACTCGGCTCAGTCTCTCATGGGACCAAAGGCTGTGGGAGGGTGGACCTGGAGCTGGGGCCTGGGAGGCTCTGACAGTGAACTTCGGCTGAATTCTGGAGGACTCTGGTTGGAGAAAACTTTACTTTTCTGGTCTGTAGAAACACTGGCTCCCTGCCACACACTTCTGTAGAGTTAGTGGAGACAGGAAGGCTTGGCAGGGCCCAGGAGGCCCTAGTAGATCCGGCGAGCTGATGTACTGGTTGAAGCGATCCTATATAACAGCTTCACTTTGCACAAAAGCAACCTCAAATCATGCTGGGGGCAGAGGATAGCCGTTGGGGGAATTGAGAGAGGTCCAGAAAAGGCAGAGGTGCTCACGGGGACGAAGCCCTGGCCTTTCGGCTGTCCCACCCCAGCCCAGCCTTTGCGCCAGCAGTGCCAGGGCAAGCAGAGCCAGGCTGCCTCTGAGGAAGAGTGTGTCCTGCAGGGCAGAGCCTGGGGAGGGTGTGACCAAGACACCGAGCCCCGGGGGGGGGGGGGGGGACGCCGGGCGCTTTGCTCCCTCTGTCTGCATTTCCGCCAGGATGGGGTTGCTGCTCAGCGTCCCTGCTAGTGACAGTGGGGGTGGTATCGCTGTAGCTCAGGCTGACCTGGAACTCACTATGTAGTCCAGGTTGGCCTCAAACTCATGGCTCCATCTTCCTACCTCTGTCTCCTGAGTGTTTGGATTAAAGGTGTGTCACCATGCCCTGGTTTATTTTTTCTTATTAGTTATGGACATACTCAGTATGTAAACAGCACATGTTGGTACCATCCTTTCCCTCATCCCTGCCCCCCTCCAAAGAGACCCTCCTCGTTGGGGATGCCGGTTATCCCCATGGGGATTGTGGGTTGTGCATTGTGGGGGTAGCCGTCAGTTATGGGGAAGAGGAATGTCTCTATGCTTGTGGCTCTAACAATCTTTCTGTCCCCCTCTTCCGCAAAATTCCCTGAGCCATGTTGGGTTCATTTTAAGTCTACTTCATTGATGGGCTCTTAGGAGCCTCTGAATCTCTGCTTTGGCAGGTATTGAGTGTTCTCTGTGTCTATCTCCTTCACCCTTGTGCTGATCTCAGATTCACGGAGAAAGCAGCACTCTTGCTCATTTCCCCAATTCCTCTGTGGTTTCAGCTGGAGCCAGGGTGAGGAGCCATGGGCTATTTCTCTCCTCAGGTCCTGGTCCCATCTGAACAAGAGAAGCAGATTCTCCAATGGAGAGTGAAGTCAGCACAGGTTAAATGGGATAACCATTGTTGGTTTAGAGAGAATTTAAAGGGTATAGGCCCTTGTGTAGCCCAACATTAGTGGGAGCTTGATATTGGAGAGCAAACTCATCATCTAGATATGATTCTGACTTGTTTCCCAGTTCCAGATACGGGTTCCTTTCCACTGAGCAGATCTGTTAGCCAATCCAAGAGCAGTTGGATACCCACCATAGCTGTGTGCCACTAATGCACTTGTGTGAGCATCACATCAGGTTGTTTGCTTCTGAGTCGCTGAGACCACGAGTTGCTTGGACAGATGTTGGCCACTTTCCCCCAGTAGCTCATGTAGCATATTCTAGTACTAGACAGGCTGACTCTCTGGGGACTGGCTCTCTTCAGGATTCCAGCCAAGTCTCTCCATGTTCCATACCAGCAGCATATGGTATCTTCAGCAGTAGGGTCTTACCATTAACCTCTGGTGGGTAATCAAGAGCCCTGACAGAAGTCTGTCTTGTTTTGGGAATCCCTGTAGGTCTTTCTAACCAACAACTCATTGTGAGTGTTAACCACATCCTGGTACTTGGAGTTATGGGCCAGTGCCAAGGGGGGGGGGAGAAGAAAAAGAAAGAAAATAGAAAAAAGAAAGAAAGAAAGAAAGAAAGAAAGAAAGAAAGAAAGAAAGAAAGAAAGAAATGGAAACAGGGGAAATTTAAGGTTAGGCTTCATCTCACCCTCTCAGGGCCCTTCAATTCAGGTGCTCCCTCTAAGGTCCTGTTGAGGGTTCAACCTTTCAGTCTGTTTTCCAGGATATAGAATTCTATGGTACCAGTTCCATTTGGGTTCAGTTTTATGCACCCCCCCACACCCTTACCCACCCCTCAAGCCCCACCCTCCCTTTTGTCCAGGCCTCAAGATGCCTATTAGGTATGTCAGCATCTCAGGCTGATCCAGGTTCGGAGCCACAAATGAGTGAGACCATGTGATGATTGTCTTTCTGCAATTGTGTGAGTTCACTGAGTATGATCTGTTCCAAGTTTAACCATTTTTCTACAAATTTCATTGTTTCATTTTTTTCTAACTGAGTAGAATTCCATCGTGTAGATATGCCATATATTGGTTATCCATTTGTCCAGTGATGGGCACCTGGGTTGATTCCAGTTCTTAGCTATTATGAGTTGAGTAGCTATAAACATGATTGAGCAAGTATCTCTGGACTAAGGCATGGGCAACTTTTAGGGTAAATGCCCAGTAAGAGAATAACTGGGTCTGTTGGTAACTCTATAGTCAACCTTTATAGGAGTCTCCATATTGCTTATTTATTTATTTGAGGGGGGGGCAGATAGAGAGAATGGGTGCACCAAGGCCTCTAGCGACTGCAAATTAACTCCAGTTGCATGTGCCATCATGTGTATCTGCCTTACGTGGGTACTGAGGAATCGAACGTGGGTTCTTAGGCTTTGCAGCAAGTGCCTTAACCACTAACCTATCTCTCCAGCCCTGTTAAAAAAGCTTTTTAAAAAAAAAAAAGACAGATGACATTATCATGTGTGTGGAAGTCAGAGGACCACCTGAGGTGTCATCTTTAGGTGCATACGGGGTCTGTAGAAACTCTCTCACTTGTCCTCTTCAGGCTACCTTCCCCGTTCTCTGGATTCCCTGTGGCCATATGTGAACATGTGAACTTGATGCATGCTGGCTGAAGGGAGCTGATGAAAACCAGGTGTGTTAAGGATAGCCATGCAGGTATCAGGGGCCGGAGGAGTGTGGCCTCTGGACTTGGGTTGTATTCCAAAAAACAGCAAAACTTTGTTCGTTGCAGCTAAACAAAACTCCTCTGAGTATATATACCACATCTCTATCAGTTTCCCTGTTGATGGGCGCCTTGGCTGATGTGACTTGAGTCTGCACATCGTGAGTAAGAAGAGTTAGTGTACACAGCCTCTCAAAGGTGGTGTGATCCTTCCAGACCTTACAACCAAAGAGAGGCAGGGTGGGCTGGGGCTGGGGCTCAGGCTCTGCAGAGTGAGACCTGTGGGCAGCTGACTGGAGGGACTTCCTGCTTCTCCCTACAAGGCCAGAGCTGTCCCCATGGATCTCAGGGTCTCCTGGGAGAGAAGGAACAGTTACCAGTGCTGCGGTAGGGGAGGCCGGGTGCTGAAGCTGCCCAGGGCCACGTCGGTGGATCTCTTTGGAGACTCCCGAGGACACTGCTCACCTACCAGTATCTGGATTTGGAGGCAGGTGTCAAGTCACAGATGTGTGCCTGTGTGTGTGTGTGGGGGGGCACCCCGTGGTTGTGCTTCATTCTGGAACTTAAATGCCAGACCCACTGAAGTACATGATGATAAAAAAGGAACAAAGGGAAAAATGTTACTCACTGGGAGGAAGGAGTGCTCTACAAGGTGACAGTGACAGCTATGGGGTGGGTTAAAGGAGTGCTTCACAGTGGGTGACAGTGACAACCATCATGGGGTGGCTACTATCTTCCAGCATAGTACTAGGACTTCCCATGGGTGCCTCTGTTCAACCTGTTTCTGAGGTGTGGACCCCTTTTTTTTTTTCACTTTCCAAGGGGACCCTGATGTCAGTGCAGGTGGGAACAGAATTGTGTCTGTGTTGATGAGCCAGGTGGGGCTGGGACTGAACCTGGTGCCTCTGGGCTCAATACCCAGCCCTGACTGTCCCGATGAGGCGGGTTGTCACTCGTGAATCTCTCCGCCTGTCCCAGAGCACCAGCGTGTGCCCAGAGACTGGGCTGAAGGAATTGCCAGGCCTTGTCTGAGCTCTTTGAGGTTCATACAGTCTGGAACACCTGACTAAGATGGCAGCAGGCCTGCCGCCTTCTGGTGTCAGTGACAAAAAGGAAAACCAACCTGACCAGGGTGCTGGAGTGCCGCGGGAGCAAGGTGCCCCCTCCGGTGTGGCCGACGTCCTTATGGTCACCTCAGGTCTTCCCATCCTGCACCCTGCCGTCCCGCTCTGCGTTTCCATGACGTTGGGTTTCCCGGAGGCTTTGCTGTTACTGTCCTTGTTGTGCTATGTCTTATCAATTTGTAAGGTGAGGTCACACCCAGGCTGGCCTGAGACTCACAGCCCTCCTGCCTCAGCCTTCTCAATGCTGGGACTATAGCTGTGGCCACCACACCGAACTCCAGATGACTCTGTACTGGCCACTGTTGGTTTCATCAAACTGCTCACAGTAGAGGATGCACAATTTAAAACTTATTGTTTGTCTAGACTATTCCATGCAGTGTTTTTGAACTACACTTCTATCTACTGCCATAGCACCCTAAACGGGCCTGATCTCGTCTGAACTCCACTTCCTTGTGGGTTACTAAAAGTGTTGGGCAGCGAAACTGCAGATGAGGGAGGGCCATGTGCTCTAAGTACATCAGAAATGGAATCATAGGGGCTGGAGAGATGGCTTAGTGGTTAAGGTACTTGTCTGCAAAGCCACGGGACCAAGGCTCAATTCCCCAGGACCCATGTAAGCCAGATGCACAAGGTGGCACATGCGTCTGGAGTTTGTTTGCAGTGGCTGGAGGCCCTGGTGCATCCATGTTTTTTTCTCTCTGTCTCTTCCTCTCTCTCTTAAATAAATAAAAATAAAATAGTTGAAAAAAGAAATGGAATCATAAGGACTTTATGTGACTGGCTTATTTCACTGAGGATGGTCTCGGCGCCCATCCGTGTATCCCCCCCTTAACAGACCCACTGCTTTCTGTCACCCAGACACCACGTTCTGTGCAGTTGTCCTTGCTGTGTGGGTTCTGGGGCTGCAGGTGGGGGATCAGAGAGGAGCTCTCACGGGTGGCAGCGGGGATGGAGGACTCCGGAGCGCAGCGATCCCATGGGGAGCCACACCTGTAGAAGCACACCACTGGAGCTACACCAGCCACAGAGGGGACAGAAGCGATGCTGGAGACCATGTGCTCTGTCTCCATGAGACAGCGAGGGCTCTGTACCCTGCATGGTGCCCAGCAGCACTGAGGGCACACCCCTTGCATGTGACACCCTGCCACCGGTGGCCCTCAGCACCCCCAACCGCGCCATGTTCCCCTACCCCCACACCACCTTGCTTTGCCACCCTGCTCCCAGTGCTGGCTGGGAGGAGAGGAGAGGAGAAGGACAACTGTTAGATATAGTTGTGACTGCAGTAAAGGAACCAAAGTCCACTTCACAACCTGGGCCCTGGAACTAGCACCACGCCTGTGATGCAGCCCTCAGATGGGGGAGCTGCATTGTTCTTTTTTAAAAATGTTTTAAAATTTTTATTTATTTGTGTGAGAGTTAGAAAGAGCGGGGGGGGGGGGGGAGTGAGGGAGAGAATGGGTGCACCAGGGCTTCCAGCCACTACAAACGAACTCCAGATGCATGCGCCCCCTTGTGCATCTGGCTTATGTGGGTCCTGGGGAATTGAACCTGGGTCCTTTGGCTTCGCAGGCAGATGCCTTAACCACTAAGCCATCAGTCGAGCCCTGTTCCGGTGTTTTGCCGTGCTCGGCTCCCACCCCAAGGTCACTGGTACTTGGTGCCAGCCAGAGCACCAGCCAGTTGAGGAAGGAAGGACGCGGAAACCTTGCCCTTCCCTTTCAGAACACTTCCTGAAGATGCCCAGGCCGACTCTACTTTTGTTCTATCCTGAACTTGGCATGGCTGCAGTTGGCTTCACAAGAAGCTGAGATACAGATCTTTGTTCTAGGTAGCTCTGTAGAGAGCTGAGGACGACAGCAAGGGCAGACACCAGAGGCCGGTGACTGTGCTTCGAAGAGAGGCCGCAGCTCAAAATGAGGACAGACACCTCCCTGAAGCTGCTTCAAGTTCTGTTTGGAAGCAGATATGGAGTGAAAAAAGAGTGACCAGGGACCGGGAGATGGCTTGTCACCCAGGTACGAGGAACCCCAACACCCACATAAAAGATGGGCATGGTGATGTGTGCCAGTAACCCCAGCACTAGAGAGGCAGAGACGGGAGGATCCCTGAGACTCGCTGGCCAGTGTGTCTACCCAGAATCAGTGAGACTGAAGTTCAAAATATATGGTGGACGGTGGCTGAGGAGGGCACCTAACCTCAAATCAACCTCCGGTCGCCACATGCATGTACACACCTATGCATGCTCACGCAAGAAATATACATGGCTAGAGCCCATCTCGGAAATAGCAACCCCAGCGGGGCGTGGTGGCGCACAGCCTTTAATCCCAGCTCTCGGGAGGCAGAGGTAGGAGGATCACCAAGAGTCTGAGGTCACCCTGAGACTACGTAGTGAGTTCCAGGTCAGCCTGGGCCAGAGCGACCCAACCTAAACTGTAGGCTGAACACGGTGGGGCACACCTGTAATGCCCGCACGGGGACGCTGAGGCAGGAGGATCGAGAGTTCCACTGGGGCGCATGGTGAGGCTATGTCTCACAAAACCAAACCAACTGAACTGGAAAACAAACTTTGGGACACGGGCTGGAAGGTGACCCTGGAAAGAGATAAGCAGTAGATGCTGGTGTCCAGTGGGGACCCACATGCCTGCAGGTCCTGCTCACGTTGCGATGAGGACACAGGGAGTCCGGGGGATGGAGTAGCAAGGGACAGGCACGAAGGTCCTTTTCTGCCTCACAGCCATGTGGGTGAAAGGTACAGCCATTTGCCTGGGTCCCTGTGGGTCAGAGGCTTCCAGCATGTGGGGTCATGCCGTGGGGTCACTGTAAAATCACATGGGACACCATGGAAATGCTTGGACAAGTCAGAAGGCTGTCTACACTTTCCCCACCCTAGAGAGAGGGAAGGCTGAAGGTGGGGATAGGCTGACTGCCCTGATGCAGCCAGTGTGAAACGCATGCGCCTGCACAGATGGAAACTGCACCGCATCCCTCATAAATATGCACAACCATGCCTGTCTACTTAACGTTTCAAACTAATGGCTGTCTAGGTGGCCCTTGCCGGGTGTGTTTCAGGGAACCGTTTCCCTGTGTTTGAACTTTCCTTTGATGAGAAGGGACTGATCAAGTATTCTGCGTGTGCGTGGAGCTGCTTTCTGGTTGAGTGCACACTTCTCCCACGAGCAAGCAGGTTAGTGCCTGCGTGAAGGCAAGGGTGTGTTCCCGGGCCAAGCTAATGATGGGCTGTGAGGTCGCCGGGGGCTCAGAGACACCTGACCTCGCCCTGACCTTTCCCGGCCTCTTTGTGAGTGGGGCATGCTCTCTAATTATACAGTGTGACACCACCCAGACTCCACGGTAGCACACAACTGTATGCCCAGCAGCCTGGCAAAGTGGGCGTTTTGTCAACTTGGTTCTGGTCTGTGTTCCCAGGCCAGAGCCTACTCTGCCACCCTGCCAAGCCTGCCGCTGACAACATCCAGGGTTTGCTTGTTCACACGCACACAAACCCTGGGGTCCCAGGGATGGCTTCAGCAGCAGAAGTGATGACGGTGGGTCCGCCTGGTGACAGCTTGGAGCTACCCGAGCCAGGAAGGTTTTCTGTTTTCCTTTGGTGAGACCTGGAGGCGTGCTTGGGGGCAGGCTGAGGATCAGGAAACGCCTTGAGCCGGAGCCAGCCGCGCTGTAACCTGGGGCAGTGTGAACAGCACGGCCTCGGGTCGCCCTCGTAACTCCCAGTGTTGTAAGATCTACCAGGCAAGATCACGGGCAGCTCACACGCAGCCTGCTTCCAACTCCTTCAAGCCTGTTTCCAGTGGTGGATGCTGAGCTGTCGCTGGTCCAGAGGCGTGGTCACGGGGACAGATCACACAGCTCCTCCGCAGGACCAAGCTTGAATCCTTGGCTCCATCACCTGTAGGCTTCCCTTACGAGTGAGCCCTGTGTGGGAGGAGCAGTGACCTCACAGCAGGCCTGAGGACAGCACCTCGCCACGAGGCCTCGCTGTGCCCAGTGTCTGAGAGGCAGCACCGCAGCCCTGACTCCCTGCGCCCTGGGGAGATCCTCCAGGGCATCTCCCATGCGTGCCGTCCATCAGCACCCCACTGGCCACCAACGGAAGAATCAGGTCTTCAGCAAAAACACTGACGGCATGGGCTGTGGTGGCATGCACCTGTCATCCCAGCACGTGAGGGGTGGGGGCAGAAGGCTCAGGGGTTCAAGGTAATGCTCAGCTATAGAGTACATTTGAGAACAGCCTGGGCTACAAGAGACGTTGTCTCAAAACCAAAGCAAACCACAGCAAAAGCACTCTGATGGCAAGTCCTTTGGGTCACTGACATGGATGAAGACTGAGCTGTCCAGGAAGATCACAGCACAGGCTCTAAGGCGGAGCAGGCGAGGAGCAGGTCACCGTTACAACCAGCCCGAGGTGGGGGGAGGGGAAGGAGAGCGGAAGGATGCTTGTTTTCTTTTTTCTTCCTTCCTTCCTCCCTCCCTTCATCCTTTCATTCCATCCCTCCTTTCTGTCTGTGCTCACATGGAATTCTCTGCTGTGAGTTTCTTGGCCCCAGAGGAGAAGGAGAAGGAGGAGATGAAAAGAAAGAAGCCATACTTATTAGCAGTCTCAACCCAGCACGGAAAGCCTGGAAACTTCTGGAAGGTTGCTGCTCTTGTGTCCACCTTGGAAAGCCCAAGAAGTTGGAGTCTGACGGCAGCAGCCACAGGTGCGCTGAAAGGAGAGGGGCCGTGGGCACGTGCTGCCTTCCTCCAGCTTCCTTCTGGCCATAGTGTGCTGGCGGTGCTGCCCACATACTGGTCAGGTCTCCCCCAGTTACTGTGCTACATGTCAGTCCTCTTGAGGAACACCTCCAAAGACACACAGAGGTGTGGTTCACCCACCCTGGTCATCCAGGCAAGTTGACAACCTAGACCAGCCACCACACCCCCTCCTGCATAATTTTCTTGCAGAAGCCATTTCTGCCCTTTCTCACATCTGGGATTTTTTCTATTTTCACATAGGGTTCATGTTCATTTCCCTCTCTCAGTGAGTGATGACTGCTCGGTGTTCCTCGTCTGAGCTCCGGTAACCTCCATGGTATAGGAAAGAAGACACTGTGATTGTTATGTTACTGACCAGGAAACTAAAGCCTGGGAAATGTAGGGTGCTGCCACAGTGCTCTGACTCGGTGCTGGTCCCCACACACATGAGCCAGGCCTTGGGCACCGTGTGAATCAGCAGCTCCTTTCTTTCAGGCTCAGGTAAGCTTTTGGGCTAATTCCTTGTCTAAATAGGATTATGTTGGAAAAGTGAGCCCATTAACATCTTCCTGGAGGAGAGGGCAGGTGGCCCTCAGGACAAGGCTCTGCCCACAGCCTCCAGCCCCCCCAACAAAGGCAGCCAGACCCCACTTCTTGCTTCTTCCTGTGTAAATGCCCAGGCTCTCAGGGGACATGCTGTGCTTGCGTGGCCAGGGCAGGACCCATAACCTCTTTGGTCTTCCTTTGCAGCCAGCCCTCAGGAGCAAGCATCCTTAACTCCAGTTCCCACATGGGGTCAGTGTCCTGAGCCTTGGGAAATAAGAGGGACACGCAGAAACCCACTTTGCCATGACAAGGGTTCTCAGACTCCGAGCCTCCTGTAGACCCATCTGTACATGTGGTGCTGGGGAGGTAGCTCGAGTAAAGTGCCTGCTTTACGAGCAGGGGGACTGAGTTCGGTCCCCGGTACCCGTCTAAAACTGTTGGGCACGGTGGCAAGAGTGTGTCAACCCCGAGCCGGGGGGCGGCGATAGGAAGATTCCATCCAGTCTAGGCTACTTGGCTCCAGGCCAGTGAACTTCCCTGTCTCGAAAGGAAGTGGGTGTCGGTCCTGAGGGCACTCACCTGAGGCCGTATTCTGGCTGCCACCGCAACACACATGGATGTATGCCCCCCCACATATGAGCATGCAAATTACACACGCACCCCACAAGCACAGAATTAAAATGCAGACTTGACAAGACAGCCTTGCTAAGTCGGGTAGCCAGGCCCCCCAAACAGGATCACTTCTGTAGCTGACACGGTTTCCCACCTTCCATCATTCCCAGATGATGTCTGCACCCGGCGTGTCTTCAGTGGGACTCCATTGAATGGAGTTTTACCAGAGTGCCCCCTCATGCTGCCTCTCAGTGGTCTCCATCCACTGACCCTCACTCCCACCTACTATAGTGTCAGGCTTAATGTGGGGTTTGGGAACTCTAGCTTGGGTACTCACATTGGCATGACAAGCGCTTTATCTGCCAAGCCATCTTTCTCCCTCTAGGAAGAACTGTTTAATCTCTTCTATAAGTAAATGAAGACCACAACCAAACATTGAGGTCCATCAGGTCGGCCAAGGCCTTTGGCTTTTCACTACAGAAGCAAAAGACTGTCTCTTACTGAGTCAAGACAGAATAATGGGGCGTTTTATAACACATGTAAGAATCTGTTTTCCGACAGGGTGTTGTGCATGCAAAACAGTGGGAGCTGTGCCCCGAGAGCAGAGTGAGAGATCTTCCTGCTGCCCTTTCTCAGACGCCCCTTTGCCCACCTCAGGAGCCCCTTCTGCGGAGGGTCAGGCCCCGCCAGCCCGCTCCGCTCTGGGCGATCGCCATTCAGGGCCATGCTTCCCTCCGGGCTCCTCTGCAGCCCGGCCTGGTCTTGTCACAGGGCATCTGAGAGGCCGGGCTGGGGCTCTGGTCCCTGCTTAATTGCCTTTACTAATCACACTGAATCCAGAGGATAAAAATAGCGTCCAGGGTCGGGGCTGAGCGAGTCCCCTTGATGCAGGTCTCGGAGGGCAGCGAGGACAGAGCTCTAACCGAGTCTGCACTGCAGCCTGGAATCATTGCTCTAATTAAATAAACCAACCTTCACAGTCAAGCTACACAGACATTGCCACGCGACTGTGGGGTTATTTACACAGAGACCAGGAAGGCCTTCCCTGAGAGAGCTCATCTGCTTCCCTAAGTGCTGCGCAGCACATGCAAATCCCTCCCCCACCGCCCCCTCTCCTCGCCCACTGCAGTGTTTCTTCCCTTAAAGAGCTACCGAGTGGCTGGGAGATGGCCTGTGGGTAAAAGCACTTGCTGAGCAAGCTTAAGGGCATGAAGGGGCCCGTTTTCCCCGAGTTCAATGCCTAGCACCCGCGTGAAGAGCTGGGCGAGACCACGACCACACGTAACCTCAGTCCTGTGGGAGAGGAAACCACAGACTCACTGGGACAGTCTGACCCCCAACAGCAGCTCCAGGGTCGGAGAGACTCCACCTCAAGGAAACATGTGCAGCAGTGCTAGAGGACAGCCATGCACACACTACACACACTGCACACAGACCACACATGCTATACACATACTTACTACACACGTACTGCGCATATACGATACACACACATATACTATACTACACACATACTGCATCTCACACACACACACACATATATCACACATACTACACACACATGTACTATACTACACACATACTACACCACACCTTTCCTTCCAGTGTATATGTTTGTGGTGTGCATGTGTATGTGTGTTTGCATGTGTGGGCACACTTGTGTGTAGGTGCACATGAACATATGTGTGGAAGCCAGAGGTGGACATCAGATGTTTTCCTTGATTTCTTTCTCTTATTTTTAATTTATTTATTATTTATCTATCTTTTTTTTTGAGATAGGGTCTCACTCTAGCCCAGGCTGATCTGGTATTCACTATACAGTCTCAGGGTGGCCTCATACTAATGGTGATCCTCCTACCTCTGCCTCCTCAGTGCTGGGATCAAAGGTGTGTGCCACCATACCTGGCTTCTCTGTCTCTCTCTCTTATTTAAAAAAAATTTAGTTTGATTTAATTTATTTATCAGAGAGAGAGAAAAAGAGAATGGGTGCACTAGGGCCTCCAGCCACTGGAAATGAACTCCAGGCACATGCGCCACCTTGTGCATCTGGCTGTTGTGGGTGCTGGGGAATTGAACTTGGGTCCTTAGGCTTCACAGACAAACATTTTAACCACTAGGCAATCTCTCTCTTCTATTTCAAGTTTAGAGAGACTTTATTAAATTAAGAGGACAGAGAAGAGAATCCAAAGGAAAGAATTCCAAAAGGAAAGAGGATAATAGGAAAAAGGCAGGAGGGAGTAAAGCCAATTGTTCTCTTTTAAAAAAAAGTCCCTTTTTTTTGAAGAGAAAGAATGTCAGGTCCTCCTGCTGCTGCAAACTAACTCCAGGTACATACGCCACTTTGTGCATATGGCTTTGTGTGAGGACTCGGGAATTGAACCCACCCAGGTCATCATGCCTGAACTGCTGAGCCACCTCGCCAGCCCATTGCTCTGTTCTTTATTTTACTATAGCTGCGTCTCTCACTGGTACCCAGAGCTCACTGGTTTGGTTAGTCTAGCCAGTCAGTTTGCCTCAGGGAGCCCTGTCTCTGCTGGGATAAAGATGGATCGCCGCCCCTCCCCTGCATTTACATGGATGCTGTGCATCCAAACTCCATTCGCAAGCACGTACTTTCTCCACTGAGCCATCTCGGCTCTCACACCACACCTTTCAAACAAGCTGCTCGCCAAGACTACTCTCAGCCAATGAAACAGCCCTTCTGAGTCTATTTACTTATTTATTAAGAGGGTCTGGCCTTGAACTCCCAATGCAGCTGAGGATCTGGAAGTCCTGATCCCCCTGCCTCTACCTCCCAACTGCTAAGGTGAGAGGTGTGCACCACCACTCCTGGCTTGTTCAGTACTTTATAAAAATCCAAAGCTGGGCGTGGTGGTACACGCCTTTAACCCCAGCACTTGGGAGGCAGAGGTAGGAGAATTGCTGTGAGTTCGAGGCCACCCTGAGGCTCCATAGTGAATTCCAGGTCAGCCTGGGCTAGCATGAGATCCTGCCTCGAAAAACCAAAAAAAAAAAAAAAAAAATCCATTGACAGGGCTGGAGAGATGGCTTAGTGGTTAAGGTGCTCGCCTGTAAAGCCAAAGAACCTTGGTTTGATTCCCCAGGACCCATGTAAGCCAGATGCACAAGGTGGCGCATGCATCTGGAGTTTGATTGCAGTGGCTGGAGGCCCTGGTGCACCCATTCTCTCTCTCTCTCTCTCAGAGTCTTTCTCTCTCTCAAATAAATAAATAAAAATAAAATAATTAAAAAATACTTTAAAAATCCATTGATAATTAATCTTAGTCGTTTCTGGTGTATAATGTCCTCTTTGCAAATAGGCTGGGCATTCCATCAGGTCTGAGATGACGTCTTTCGTTCCGCTCCTATCTGCCCGGTCTCAGCTTGGTAGACTTCCTAACAGGGGCTTTCACCAGGAGCCCTGTGATGCAAGAGATGCGCTGCTGGCTTAAGCTTCCTGGGATGTCTTCACTAGGGACCAAACCCGGAACTCAGGAGTCTTTCTCCAGCCAGCCTCCCCACCACTCTTGCCTGGACCCCACTTTGCCAGGGGACCTGCCACCTGCCATATCCAGCCTCCGCCCACCCCCCACAAGTCCCTGCTCGCTCTGCAGTGTCTCGGGTGACACTCTTCCACAGCACATTTGCAGGTCTCTTGATCTCTGTTCACAGCTCTATCTGTTGTGACCATAAGGCCTCCAGGAAGCCTCGCTAACCTTCCTGCGAGTTTTCAAGATTCCCAAATGGCCGGGCGGGGGGACGGGGGGCTCGTATTGTCTCTACAGAACTAGTGATGTATGGGGAGGGAAAACCTAGTTCACTCTGAGGTTCAAAGGCTGCTGTGTGTGAGGCTCCTTGGCCTGGAGTGCCACACACCAGTCATCCCAGCTGTGTGGGAATAGTACATTTTAGGGTGCTGAGTCACTGGTGGTCCAGTCTTCTGTTGAGATCACTTACAAATAAGGGCTAGGCTGTTGGTTTTGATGATTAGATAAATTTTACTTTAAAAATTCTTCTAGAAACCTTTAGGTTCAGAAGTGAAGTTTGGCCAGTGTAGACTAAGCACCTGCTTGGCGACAGGCATGTGACAGGTGTTGAGGAAGCAAAGGCGACTAAGACAATGACGATCAGCCTCCAGCACGCTCTAAGTTCATCAGAGGTGAGAGACTGCTGGTCCCAAAGACTGACTTATCATCAGTATTTGCCAAAGTCTGTTGGAAATTCAAACTGTATTGTGAATAGCATGACCACCACACCAAAACAAAATGCTGAACCACAAACCAAGCTCATCACAAACAAAACAAAACAAACCTACAAGGGACATTGAGCCCAGAATCTTGACCTGTGGTTCTAACCTACTGACAGTTAAACCGCAAGCAAATCCCATATCTGACCCCTGCTTTGCTTTGGCCATGGTGGCACGTGGCAGGGATTCCAAAGCCCCTTCGGTGCATTCTCCACAGAGCAGACATGAGGTTTCAGGGGTGAGCGGGGGGGTGGCTTCCATAGCACACACTTCTCCCTTCAGACACAATTCACTCACTTGGGACGTAGCCCCACGGTGTCTTCTGCCCCACACAGAGTTCTCTCTCTGTTTGTTCCCAGGGGTTCTGGGTGGACTCTGTGGGCTTGGGGCAGTGGGTGTCGGTATAGATCACAAATAAAGGGTAACAAGGTGGCTTAGGGCCAAGTCACAGAGAGGACTGTGTAACCAGACCAAAAACATTGGGTATGGTAAGGGAGTTTTGGGATTCCTTGCCAATGCCAATGAACCAATAAATTTACGGTATTCCCAGTTCCTTGTATTATGAATTTAAAGAATTAAATCCATAGATTAGGAGTGAGATTTGGAGAGACTTGATTAGATTAAGATAAGAAAAGGGAAGAAAAGTACAGAGAACTCCTGCCAGGTGGAAGGCAGGAGGGGACGGAGCACACACAGGGGTTCCCCCCACACATCTCAACCCAGCAGGGCCGAGATGAGAGGGGCTTACCAGAACAGAGATCTGGAAGTTCAGGAAAGGAGAAAGGCCCACAGGAGGCTTGTGCACTTGGTCAGGATCTAGTTATTATCTCACGGTGGTGGGCTTTGCCCCCAGGCCAAGGTGAGCCTGAGAGAGCTGCTTAGATGGTTGGATCAGCATCTGGTCCTGCTGAAGCAGGCAGACACGGTGTTCCCTCTTTGGCCCCTCTCTCCTGACTGCCCACCTAACTCCCCCTCAGTGGGTTTAGCCTGTCGGAAGACGCTACTCTCCGGGATCTGTAACCAGGCAGGTGTGACAAGAGCAGCCCTGTCTGCATGTATCTGCTCAGGACCTGGCGTGAGGGGGCATTAGACGCAGTGACCCAATGAGCTGCAGTCCACAGAAGCCAGTTCAGACTGGCCTAGATGTGCGGAGCATCTTTGATTTAGGGTGTGGCTGTACCCAGGATCATTTACCTGACAGTTGAAAGTGAGGGGCTCAGGTAGAACTAGGACCGAGGGCACCCCTGTCCTCCTATCGGCCTTGAGAGGCATGTGGCAACAGCCACAGGACTCCAGACAGGAAAGCTGGCTGTGGGCAGAGCCGCTGCTGAGCCCGTGGTAATACTTGTTACTACTGCTCCCCTGGGGGCCTGCTGGAGGGCGCGGGCAGTGTGGCGCAGTGAGACGTCTCCACCATGGCTTCACTCTCCTCTCAGCAAGGCGTCTTCCTGCCTACCTCACTGAGCCTCAAGGCACTCAACCAGCATGCGCCCAGTTCCAACCATGCTGGCAGCCCCACAGCCAGGCATGGCACCCATGTGGTGTGATTATTCTTGTTTTGTTTTTTTTAAAAAAAATATTTTATTTATTTGAGTGAGAGGCAGATAGAGGCAATGGGCATGCCAGGGCCTTTAGCCACTGCAAATGAACTTTAGACACATGCACCACGCTGTGCAGCTGGCTTTATGTGGGCACTGGGGAATGGAACCCAGGTCCTTAGGCTTTACAGGCAAGCGCCTTAACGACTGAGCCACCTCTCCAACCCTGGTGTGATTATTCTAAAGTCAGCTGGGGAAGACTCACCCACCCCACCACAAGATGGCTTGTCTCCTCAGCAGTAAGGGTCTACGCTAGATGCTACCACTGGGCCCTCAGGTCTCCCGTTGTGGGGAGCCACAGGAGACTTCCTTGTGGAAATGGGCTCCAGAGTGCCCGCAGTTGAGCTCCGTGGTGGAGTTGGCTGGGGGTGAGGGATGATCCCCTGGAGGTGAGAAGACGTGGACAGCTGGCACTAGGACAGGTGTTACACAAAGCCAGATGCAGAGGATGTGCAGGACGACCTGCACCTCGCGGTTCTCCACAGCAGGCTTCTGCGTCCTAGTGTACCAAGCCCGGCCTCTTCTCCTGTGAGACGGGCTCTGCAGGGTCACCTTGACGGCAGTGTCGGGCTCCTCTGGGGCTGTAAAGGAGCTGATCTCAGGGTCCCTGCCCACCATAAGAAGGAGAGGGCAGCGGGGTGCTCCAGAGTGGGTGACTGGGCAGTCCAGGATTATCAAGTCACAGACATCAGCTTCATGCCAGTCCTGGGCCATCAGGCCTAGAACTCAGCATTTCGGCACTTCCTCCTCCGGCTTGTGCCCTCCTTACCTGCGCTCTCCCTCAACCCACAGGGGCTTCGCAGCGCAGCCCCCCCACCATACTCAGCCACTGTCCGCCCGGGTCTTCTGTGTCCTTGGCAGGCGTACAGAGGCTCCCTCCAGCCCGAGGATATTCAGGGAAAGGCCACCATCCTCCCTTGATGCTGGCTCCCTGCGGAGCTGGGTAACATAAGAGAAGCAGCCAAGCCTGTCTGCCTGCTAACGGAAAAACAAACACGGGAATATGCTCGCTGTGGAAAATAAAGAGTTGAGATGGGAACAGAACCCTCTTGATTCTCCCCATAGCCAGGAGCTAAGTTCTGCGAACAAACCCACGCATTTCTTTCATATGTATATGTATGTGTGTATTTGACAAGTTCTATACTTACTGACAATAAACCATGGCATTTCCCTCCCCCCACTTTCCCCTTCATACTCCGCTCTCCATCATACCCCCCACCCCCAGTTAGTCTCTCTTTCTAACCCTTGTTGTTGCAGGTTCGGAGCTGGGTGGTTTTCATGGACTTCCGTACCATGCTTTCTCAATCGTTCACATTCTAAGTGGTGCTCAATTCCTTTGAATGGCTGCATAGATGTCAGCACATGCAAACAGAATGTTAGGGTTGATATAATCTCTGGCTATGGACTCTACTTTCATCATTGAAAGACTGTTTTGGAGTGGGTATATAGTTTGGGGGGAATGACATTAGTGTTCAGACGCCACGCGGGAGTTACTAAGAGATACCCTTGCATGCTGGCTGAGGGAGAACCCTTTCAATCATACTTTATGTTCTGAAGTGCAGACTGAGGACAACCCCCAAATAGAAGAGTTAAGAATAGATAAAAAATTTGAAAATTAAACCCCATTTGAATACTTTTGCAACACTACAGGCGCTCATCTGTTTCCTTGGCTGGGTAGACAGGGACAAGGGGCCCGCGGTAGGTGAACCCAGGGTAAAGGGGTAACGCTACTGCTCCTTTTCCCTCCTGGCCTGGGCGATTTTTATCAGTGGGGGGCTTGCCTGGCAGGCTCGCTCAGAGGGCTTCCTGGGATCTGCGTAGTACTGGGCACGTCGTGGACCAACCAGCACCTTCGCCCTCATTCGAGCTGACCAGTCATAGACTCTGATAGGTGGGCTTCCCCATTCATTAAAGGTTTAGTTCCCATGGAAACGATGAAGGTTTTTTTCCAGCTCTGGGAGCCCCTCCCTCTGAAATACTCTACAATAAACTTCAGATTTTTAGGCAATTTTACGTCCATTAATTCTTTAATTGCAGAGAAAATAAACCCTCTACAAGGCCTCTACATGGCATCACTTTAGTGATGGTAGAAACTTAATGGAGTTTCTTGCTGGTTGGGTGAAACTTTGGGAGAAGGCCTGGTGTGGTGGTGCGCTTCTGTGGGCCTAGGACTTGGATGACTGAGGCAGGGTGATCATGAGTTCAAGCCCCGCCTGGGCTATAGTGAGGACTGACTGTGAGGTGGAGCCCATTGCATCACCCTTTTGCCTCAGCTTACTGAGCAGTGCCTTCTGCTAATAACTTTAGTGACTGCTGGTGATAAACCAAAATAGCCAATAACCCCGATCTGAGAGCACAAGCGGCACGCGTGTTCTGAACCGTCACATGCAGCCCTGTTCATATAAACAATTAACACATGTTAATAAAGACACGAAAATGTCACCAGACCTCATCCAGGCTGGGCCCTCAGACCCCTTAACACCACTGATGAAGTCATATCTACCTCCGCAGGGGAGGGTTTGGACATCGACACAAACACTATGACCTTCATCCCTGGCCTTTACTAGGTCAGCCCTCCATCCAATGAAGGCTGAGCAGAGCAAAGAAAGACGAAGTCTGTGCAGCAAACCCAGGGCCCAGAGGCCCCAGGTGTGTGTCCTCCCTGTGAGGCTGTCTCTATGCAAACCTTCGTAAGGGGTCTCCATGAGCCACCCCCACCCCCCAGATGGCTGTGTGACACGCCCACTGAGACCACTTGCTCAGAAGCAGCACAGTGTGTGGCCAGAGTAGGTTTGAAGACCAGGGTCTTTGCAGAGCATAATGAAGATGAAAAAGGTCACTAGAGTGGGTCCTAATGTAGTCTGATTGATGTCTTTAGAACGCGAAGGCCAGGTGGACTGGGACACTCGGGGAGAGCACCAGTGACCTCGCCTATGCCTTGCACAAGTCCAAGCGAGGTCTGCAGGGCTCCCCTAAGCCCCGCAGGTCCCTGCCGGCTGTAGCCTGTACCGTAACAGACGCGGGGGGTACAAGAGCTTCCGTCGACCACAGCACCAAGAATGCCATCAGATGGCATCTGAGATCTGCAGGAGAGATGTCCCCACTTTGTTGTGACCTGCCCACCTCGTGCCCCCACCAATGTTCACTGGGTAAATGCTTCTGACTCTCTTTTGCTCCAGGACTGTGTGAGGTCACGTGACCCCTACCACGGTGGAGCACCCCATCCAAGCAACCACGTCCCCAGGCTGTTGTGGCGTGAATGTGAAAGGCCCTCATAGACTTACACATTTATAAACGTAATCCCCAGCTGGTGGTGTTGTCTTGGAAAGTGGTGGAACCTTCCAGAGGTGATACCTTGCTGGAGAAAACAGATCACTGGAAGTAGACCTTGAGGGTTTTTTTTGTTTTGTTTTGTTTTGTTTTGTTTTTTGGTCTTTGAGGCCAATAAACTGGCCTTTTTTTTTTTTTAAAATGAGAGAATTGCTGCATGAGGGCCTCCAGCCACTGCAATTGAACTCCAGACGCATGCACCCCTTGTGTGTGTGTGCAACAGTGTGTGCTTGCCTCACCTCTGTGCATCTGGCTTATGTGGAACCTGGAGAGTCGAACCTGGGTCCTTGGGTTTCACAGGCAAGCAGCTTAGTGGCTGAGCCATCTCTCCAGCCTGACCTTGAGGTTTTATAGATCAGCCTCACTTCCTGCCCGTGACTTCCTGGTGGTGGGTACAGTGTCACCAGCCCCTCCCGCTCCTGCCACCTCGCTTTACCCACCATGATGAACTTAAACTGTGAGTCAGAACAGCCCTTCCTTCCCTTAAGTTGCTTCTTGCCAGGTTCTTGGTCACAGCAACAAGAGTTCGAACACAGGCCATGGGCTCTTGTACTGGGTTCAGAACCAGCTCTTACTTTCTGTGGAGTGAGGCCCGAGCTTGAAATGACAACAGTGATGCAGGAAGAAGTGTGGGTGCACTAAGCCCTAGGACTCAGCCAGGACAGAAGGAAGCCTGGAACTTCAGGGGGCAGCATGAAGAACATGGGGGTCTGGTGCCCGAGGGGCCCAGGGTGAGGAAACTGCCATCACACGTGTGGCTTTCTCTTTGGGCCACGGCATGCCTTACTCTTGCTGCATAGCCTCTGGGGCCTCTGGGGACAGCTGAGTGGCGCCTTCGCTTCTTCGGTCCCCTTGTCTGCGGGCGTGTGGTGTGTGCTGTGGGCTGTCTCAGGCCATGACACGGTGCCATGATGCGGTGTGATGGCCACGCAGGCGGTGTCCCGTCTTGTTTTTGTTTTACAGTAGCCAAATCCCTCGCTGGTGCACGTGTGGTCTCAACACACGTGAGTCTACTCTCAGGTGGAGACAGACACTTCCCTCCACAGCCAGTCGTGGAGGTGAGGTGGAGAGTGAGGGCAGACAGGTCCGCTCTGCTCCCCTCCATCCTGGCTTCCCATGCTTGCCTCCCCCTCTCTCCGTGTTTGGGTTCCCATAATTTCATGTCTTCAAGCAGGAGCTTGAAGGAGGCGTGCTGTCAGGTACGAGCAGGAGGTAGCAGAAGGAAGGAGGTGCTGGAAGATAGCTCCCCACACCTCTGTAGGATGCTGGGGGTGATTAAATCAGGCCCAAGAAAAGCTGTCCTGTTGGCTGGCCTTGGTGAGGAATCCAGCTCTCTCCAGCTCTCTTGCCTCAGGGATCTTAGACCTTAGCCTCCAGGCCCAGACTCGTGGAATCTTTCTACCTGGCTCCAAGTCAGCCACAGCCTGACCAATCCCAGGCCTGCACTGCCTCTCACCAGCTTTTCCTTGAACCCAGGCCACCTGCTGGAGCTCTGAGTGTGCCAGCCAAAGCCTGGGACCCAGCCCGCAGGAGGCCCTGGGGGAATGGAAATGACTCTGGTTTAAAAGGTTACTGAGGACAGAGGAGAGGCCACGCTCACTCCCGGGGTGAAATGCGCCATCTGTGGTCACCACAGTCCCCATTTCTGGGGTACTCCTGACAGACACGGGTCACGTCCCTCACAGCCATACTGCTAGTCAGCATACCCAAGCGTGTGGCTGCACGTGCTGTGGGCAGGGTTTCTCCACAACAGCCCTGCTGATGGGCCATGGGCCATCCTGGACGCTGCGGGTGGCACCCCTGGCTCCACCTACCGGACACGAGGTGCACCCCTTCCTCTCCGAGGCCCGTGGTCAAGAGCCCCTGTAGCCACTGGTAGATGTGAGTCATTGCACACAGACATCGCTGGCAATGAGCACTCCACACAGAGATGGACGTCTTCAGGGCTCTCAGAAAATGCTGAAAGATGTAATTTTCCATTGTGTTTTAACTTCAAACAGAATTTCACCCTGTGGTAGTTTGAACTTTGGGTGTTAAAAGATGCCATCACCATGTTGGGAGGCTGTGCGGGGCCAACGCATGAGCGATTCCCCAGGGACTCTGGGTTAAGCAGGCTCTGGTGTCCTCTGACCCTACACATGTCACGGCTGTCAACCCCTTTGGCAGCTGTTAGGGTCACACTGTGGGTTACGAGGTGTCGGTTTTGCTCCTGTGCCAAGGCATTAGGTTGGAAGGTGGCTGCATTCCTGTCTGCATTTCAAAAGCCAGCAGGCTTCCCAAGAAACCGCTCCACAGGTTCCTATTTAAAATGCTGGGAAATCCCATTTAACCAGTTAGACCTAGCTAACACATTCTTTATAGGATCTAGCGTCTCCTGGCATCAACCCCACTTATAACTTGGCAGTCATAATGATGTCTCTACCTGATTCTGGTTAGACAGCTTTTGTAGCTCAAAGGCAGAAAGCAGGATGTAAAACTCTGCCCTGCCAGGTGTCGTGGCTGAGGTAGGAGGATCACCATGAGTTTGAGGCCAGCATGGGCTACAGAGTGAGTTCCAGGTCTTCATGGGATACAGTGAGATGCTGCCTCAAAATAAAAAGTAAAAAGTAAAAAAAAAAAAAAAAAAAAACTAAAATAAAATAAAAGGTCTGCCCTGATTTCATTGTACCTTCACAATTTGCTTGAAACATTATTATTTTTTATTTTATTTTATTTTTATTTTTGTGTTTTTTGAGGTAGAATTTTATTGTAGCTCAGGCTGACCTGTCTCAGGATGGCCTCGAACTCATGGCAATCCTCCTACCTCTGCCTCCCTAATGCTGGGATTAAAGGCATGTGCCACCATGCCTGGCTTGAAACAAATTTTTGTTGTTGCTTTCTTTGGAATCACATTGTATGCAAAAGTGACTAAGTTGAAGGTGGTACCAGGAAAGTGCAGGCTCTGAGGAGGGGTCTAGGGCTCAGGCCAGACCCTCCAGCTAGCCACTTCTCTGTCCAGATGTGGCCTGCTTTGTAGTGGTCACCAATGTCCTGGGCAGCGAGCAGCAAGAGGAAAAGACGCTGGAGAAGAGACATCAGCAGAGACCTTCAGCTCAGACCGCTGTCCCGGGGAGGGAAGGAAGTCTGCTGAGCTCATGGGGAAGTCGCCAATGACACGGCCTTAAACAGAGTGGGGATTTTCCTGTCTCTCTCACATCAGTCACCTCTAAAACGAGTTCTGATGCCTACTGGAGAAGACGGGAGTAAAGGAGGAAGGGTCAGAGGAGACCCTGAGCACAAGACAGTGACCTTAAGCAAGGGGTGGTGACCCAGAGGAAGGACCATGTCTGGGTGAATTAGAGCAGTCTTGTGTGCTCTGGCCTCAGAGTCTGCTGCTGCCAGATGCTCTTTGGACAATGTGGGGAGCTGGGGAACAGGTGGCAGGTCACCGAGGGTCACCCCTACCTCTCAGTGTGCCAGCAGCCGTGTGATGGACCCTAGAAGGGGAGACACAGAGAGCACTGAGGTGGCTGAGGTGCTCAGGTGTCCTACCTGTGTCTACTACGTTGTTCCTGGGTAATGCAGGGTGAGAATTCATGGGCACTTGGATGGAAACAGGCCATGTCTGTGCCAAGCCCAGAAGGCTGTTAGCCCAGTGCACACGCCAACTGAGGTATCTGCCATGACCCCGCACTATCCCCACCCAGATTCAAGGAAACTGCATGTGGAGCTGGGGCACGGGGCCATGTAGGGTAAGGGTGGCTGACAGCTATGGTAGTAGAGGCATGCACACAGGTAGCAGGTGGCCTAAGGCACTTGGCTCTCAACCTGCTTCCTCAAACACCCAGCCCACACGCACACTTGCCTAGCATCGCGTCATCTTGCTGGGACCCAGACATGGCACAAAGGAGTGTGTGGGGGGAGGTATCAACAGGAGGGGCTCATGGTGCTGAACTGGAAGAAGGAGTAGCCAGTCTGTGTGACATCTAAAGGCAGGATCCCTCCTGTCCCCCGCAGAAGCTAGATGAGTTACAGTCTCCCTGCTGAAGGCGAGAAATTACCCAGCAACATGGCGGCCATCACAGGGTCCTAGCCCGACTTTTTTTCTCAATTTTTATTAACATTTTCCATGATTATATAAAAAAAATCCCATGGTAGTACCCCACTTTCCCCTTTGAAACTCCACTCTCCATCATATCCCCTCCCCATCTCAATCAGTCTCTCTTTTATTTTGATGTCATCATCTTTTCCTCCTCTTATGATGGTCTTGTGTAGGTAGTATCAAGCACTATGAGGTCATGGATATCCAGGCCATTTTATGTCTGGAGGGAGCACGTTGAAAGGAGTCCTAACCTTCCTTTGGCTCTTACATTCTTCTTCTTCTTCTTCTTCTTCTTCTTCTTCTTTTTTTTTTTTTTTTTTTTTTGGTTTTTCGAGGTAGGGTCTCACTCTAGCCCAGGCTGACCTGGAATTCACTATGGAGTCTCAGAGTGGCCTTGAATTCACGGCGATCCTCCTACCTCTGCCTCCTGAATGCTGGGATTAAAGGCGTGCGCCACCACGCCCGGCTGGCTCTCACATTCTTTCCGCCACCTCTTCCGCATTAGACCCTGAGCTTTGGAAGGTGTGATTGAGATGTTATTCAGTACTCCAGTCACTTCTTTCCAGCACTATGATACCTTCTGAGTCTTCCCAAGGTCACTGCCATCTGAAAAGAGAAGATTCTCTACCCAAAGTGAGAGTAGCATTAATATAAGGGTATGAATATTAAGAGAAGTGCTTACTGGGCAGTTTGATAAGCATAGTATATACATTTATCCAGACATCAGCAGACGTTACACCCCTAGGGCTCATGACTACCCCTGTTTTAAGTTCTCAGTATCAGGGATGTATTCCCTCCCATGGAGCGGGCCTCCAGTCCAATTGGAGGGCAGTTGGTTTCCACCATGTTAGGCTTGCCACTATTGCACCCGTTGGCTCATTTGGCCTGGCTGCTAGCCCGACTCTTGTGCCTGTGAGGTGTGTGTGATGAATTCTATTTGCTGTCAGTGTTACAAAGTGTCCCATACGATAGGAACAGTGCTCGTGCCTGCTGGTGATGTCTGACAACCGTGGCACTGGTGTCTGTACTGACCAAGCCACACTTTTCTGTCGTTATTGTATGGGGGCTCTTTGTGTTTATAACAGAAAGATCTGGGCTGGGGAGATGGCTCAGTGGTCAAAGGTACTAGCTTTCAAAGTCTGACAGTGATGGCTCGGGTTCAGTTCTCCAGAAACCATGTAAAGCTGGACACACCAAAGTAGCACGTGAGTCTGGTGTTCCTTTGCAGGGGCAAGAGACCCGGTGTAGAGCTAGGTAGATGGCTCAGCTATTGAAAGCACTTGCTTGCAAAGCCTGATGGCCTGGGTTCAATTCCCCAGTACCCATGTAAAGGCAGATGCATCTGAAGCTTGTTTGCAGCAGCAGGAGGCCTTGGTGCACTCACTATCTCTCTCCCTACCCTCTCATTAAATAATTACATGAGAGAGATTCAATGTAAACCAAAGCATGACCTCATGCATCTCACATTTACCAGATCCTTGGGATTGATGTGAAATGACTGTCCTGTCCCAGTCTTGTGTAAGTACACTTTGGGATGGTCACTCCATGATCCATTTCTCAGAATGTGTCCCCATCATAAGTGACACATGGCTCTGTGTGTGCACGCATGTGTGTTTGTGCAGAGACACAGTCTCAAGGAATCCACTCATGCTATGGTGTGGACTGGGAAGATTTGTCACCAGCAGGCCGAGGCTGAGGCTCACCAATGGTGTCAGTCCCAATGCAAAAACAGAAGAATGGTGTCCCAACTTGCAAACAGGTGACAGAGCACAGTGTCTCCCTCACCCTACTTTTGGGTCTGTGTGTGCCTTCAGTGGACTGGACGAGCCCACCACAGTGGCGAGGGGCTCTGCTCTGCCTCAGATGCCCCATTCAGATGTTCATCTCCTCCAGAGCCACTCTCCAGACAGACTCAGAATGACAAACACATGCTCAAGGCTGGGATCCCTGTGGCCCAGTCAAATGAAATGAGGCATCCCAGCTGGTCACTGCTGTCTGGTCTCTCCCTCCCCAGGACAGGACAGAGTGCACCGAGCATCTCCTGGGCCCCATTCCAGGCCCCCTCCGGAGCTACGGTACCTGAGCCCTCCGTGCAGTGGAGGCGTTAGGACCAGGCAACCTTCCAGCTCTTGGGCTGCATGGTGCTGCTCCCTGAGTGGCTCCCAGCCTGGCATTGCCCTGTATGTTGGTGCCCCTCTGCACTGCTTACCGGGTATTGGGTCATGGGGAGGCTGCAGGCTGGGGTATACTGCAGGAACCTCCTGCTCCCACCAGCAGCATTCCACCTGTGGGAATCTACTATGTAGTCTCAAGGTGGCCTTGAACTCACAGAGATCCTCCTACCTCTGCCTCCTGAGTGCTGAGATTAAAGGTGTGTGCCACCACGCCTGGCTTCTCAGCCCCACTACTAATAGGACTGTCACACAGGTGTGTTGTTACTGAAATGCTACAATGCATGTATGGCTTTGTGTGCAGGCATGTTTGTGTGTGTCTGTTATATGTAATGCCTATGTGTGTTTTTTGTTAGTGTGTGTGTGTGTATGTGTGCGCGTGTGTGTGCTAACTGAAATCAGCACAAATGTCATGGCTCCACTCATCCAGACAGCACTGTCTCCCTCTCTAGCTTTAACCACGCGTAAATTTTACCCAATTTCCCCTCTTGATGCTTCTTACATGCAACTAGGAGTCACCAAATGACACTGGTAGGCTAGAGAGATAGCTTAGCTGTTAATGGCATTTGCTTGCAAAGCCTGATGGCCCTGGTTTGATTCCTCAGTACTCACATAAAGCCATATGCACAAAGTGGCACGTGTATCTGGAGTTCGCAGTGTCAAGAAAACACTGGAGCACCCATTCTCTCTCTCTCTGTCTGTCTCTCTCTCTCTCTGTCACTCTCCCTTCTCAAATAAATAAATGCATTTTTTAAAATGTCAGTGGTGACAGGACCTTTGGAAACCACCCAGGACCACAGGACCAAAGAGAAAAGGTGGACTTCTGCGGGCTTCTGCCCCACCAGGGTCCTCTGACCTGCCTCTCACCACCTGATTCTCTTCTCAGGCTGTACTGCTAATGAGAGGGAGGGAGAGAGGGAGCAGGGGGAGAGAAGGAGCAAGGGAGAGAGGGAGTGAGGGAGGGAAGGAGAGAGGGAGAGAGGGAGTGAGAGAGCAAGGTAGAGAGGGAAAGAGGGAGCAAGGGGGCGAGGGAGAGAGGGAGGAAAAACAAGCTCTCAGCAGACTGCAGTGTCAGCGGAAATAGACAGCAAGCTTTATCACTCGAGAGGTAAATATTGACAGACCCTAAATACCAAGTGGATATTTATCCAGAGGGACAATAGACTCAAACCTGAAGCTGGGGTACATGTGTTCCCACACATCTCCAAAGCCCCAATGTCCCCTGGCTATTCTCCACTGGAAACAGCATGGAGGATGGGCAGACAGGAACCTGGAAGGTGGCTGGTTGGAGGTTTCTGGAAGGCACCCAGAGGAAGGGCTAGAAAGGAGGTCTTCATCACCTAGAAAGGTTGCTGCATCCCCCCACACACAAACCAGTGATCTACTTCCTCCAGCCAGAACCTCCAAAGAGGCACTACCAGCTGGGGACCAAGTAAGTGCTTAACACATGAGCCTGGAGAGACATTTTATACCAAACCATAGCACACTCTGAGGTGATGGGGAACACTGAGCCTCCACTTGGCCCTGCTGAAATCCCAGGGTCCCCAGGATCCTATGTCCTTCATGTGGGCCTTCCAAACATCCTGCCGCTCTCAACTTCAGCCAGCACACTCCCCCAAGTCTCACCTTAGACCCCATGGGGAAGGAGAAGGGGGGCAAAGCTGGCTTTGTTCCCCAGACCATTTCTGTGCTTCTGAGATCAGCTGAGACTGCCTGTGAACCCCGTGCAGACAGAACCCTTTAGCAGCCAGCGTGGCTGCTGGGCCCTGGACCCGTCCTACGTGGTTCAGGAGAGGACACGGGGCTCTAGCGAGTGCTGTCTCTGCTCATTGTCGTGGTCTTCCCGGTGACGCCTTGCATTGCCCGTGTCAGTGACAGCGCCACCTCCACAGAGCTCCCTGGTGGAACCGGGCACCGCAAGTCCCGCTGCTGTAGAGCACAGGACACATGTGAGCTGTTGTGTCCGCGGTGAGGCAGCGCTGTGACCAGGGTTCACTCTCAATCAGCGTCTTCGCCTCGGCCTGGAAGATGGTCTAGTGAGGAAGAGCCCATAGGCATGAGGACCACAGTGTGATCCCAGCACCCACGTAAAAAACCAGGTGGGGAAGTATTTTCACTGGGGAGGCAGAGGCAGGGGGATTCCTGGCACTAATCTAACCGAGTCAGTGAGTTCTGGGTTCACTGAGAGACCTTGTCTCAAAAAACAAGGTGGAGCTGGACTGAGAAAGACATCTGACCTTGACTTTGGGCCTCCACAGCACACACACACACACACATGTATTCACACACATACACTACATTACATACATACACAGAGAACTCAGCCTCCTAACAAATTGTAGGTGGAAGGAGATCTGCCAAAAATGTCTCCCTGTCGCTTTGTGGTTACATTTGTCATGCCACACTGGATTGATTGACTATTGATTGAGACAGGATCTCTCCATGCTGCCCAGGTTGGCTTCCAATTCCTGGGCTCTTCCTGCCTCAGCTGCCCAAATAACTGGGAACCCCCTGCTTCTGGGAATTTTATAGTCAAGAAGCTTAGAAACCTTATGGCTGCCTTAGAGACTGAGGAACTACACGGATGTCTGGGGACAAGTCGGGGCTCTGGGAGTTCAGCCAAAATCATCGTGGTCAGCCAGGGCAGTTAATTACTGTTTCTAAGACCAGCCTGCCCCGTCCCTTGTTCCCTCCTCAACACAAAGATCTCTAGATTGACAGTAAGCTTTCAATAGACCATCAGTCACCCTAGACCCCTCTCAACAATGGGCAGAGATAACCCCAACACATCTAAACTCCCCAAATCCAGCCCTTTTGTCCGTTCCCCACTTTCAGGGGCTCTCATCCCCATCAGCGGATGCTTTCTTACTCGCCTGATGTTTCTTTACTGTCTGAATTCTGTTTAATAAGGCCCATTACCTACATTCCTCATAGCAGCCTGTGATTGCCTCTGGGGCCCATGGTAATGCCTTACTCCCCTCTGGGCAAGGACTCACTCCGGCACGGCCACTGACAGCAGAGACGCCACTGCCCTCTAGTTTCAGGACTATAGGCCCACCCCGCAGTGCCCAGCTCAAAACACGTTGTTTTTGTTGCTGGTTTTCTTTCCTTCTTTCTCCTTTCTTTCTTTCTTTCTCTTTCTTTCTTTCTTTCTTCTCTCTCTCTCTCTCTCTCTCTCTCTCTCTCTCTCTCTCTCTCTCTCTCCCTCCCTCCCTCCCTCCCTCCCTTCCTTCTTTTCTTTCTTTTCTTTTTCTTTTTTTGAGGCACTCTTTCTATGTAGCCTGGGTGGGGCTGGTTGTCTCCATTCTCCACCCTCAGCCTCCCAGCTAGCTAGGTGCAGGTGTGGGCCTGTTGTAATGTGGCTTTTTCCTCTGGGCAGAATGCGATCATCCCATCACCATCTTGGAGCAGAGATAACCTTGGCCCAGTAGCCATGGCAACCAAACGAGCAGAATGATGTGGTGATGGCCAGGTCTACGATAACAGAGTTGGTGACGTTCCACAGCAGAAGCAGGACTTTCACCTCCCTGGGGTTCTGGCCATTACTTCCTCGTGCCGCTCCCCCAGGCTCTGTGTGATCACGGGAGGTGCCAGAGTATGCAGGGAATGCAAGGGTAGCTGCAAATGAAGAGAGGGTTCGTGACACAGCTTCCTGGAGGTCAGCAGCTGACATGGGCCAGGACATTATAGTGATACAGCTGCGGGGGGGGGGGGTCATCCACATTCTTTTTTCCAAGGTACAGTCTCGCTCTAACCCAGGCTGACCTAGAATTCACTATGGAGTCTCAGGGTGGCCTTGAACTCATGGCGATCCTCCTACCTCTGTCTCCCGAGTGCTGGGATTAAAGGCGTGCGCCACCACGCCCGGTTCACATTCTCGTATGTAACCCCTCACCTGCACTGTGGACGTAAGCCTAATAGACTCATTGGTCACCAAGTTGGATGTTGTGGGATCCCTACTTTGGTGGCTACCCTATCTTGTTCACATCCTCGCAAGGAAAGTAACACATTTAAGAACACTGTATTGGCCCCTCCTGACTCCCCAATAAAGGAAGCTGTGTGAAAGTGGAGAAGGGAGTAATAAGGAGCCTGGCCATCAGCTGTGGGAGACCAGACAGGCCCTCTTCCCGGACCACGCAGGCCCTGGCCCCTGCAGAAGTGTGGGAGAGAGGAAAGCACCTTTGGTTTCTCAGAGCTTCTTCCCTTCCTAAGTGCAAGCAGCCACCACACCCCTGGACTTCTGCGATTTCATCTTTATCTTTCATCTTCCTGTGCAATTGCTGAAGCTATTCTGTGGACACACGGGTCATCAAGCAGTTTTAAAAATTTCTTCCCTGCAAATTAATAAAATTTGTACATTACGTGTGTCAATGTGGGCTGGAGAGATGGCTTAGTAGTTAAGGCGCTTGCCTGCAAAGCCTCAGGACCCAGGTTCAATTCTCCAGGACACACATAAGCCAGATGCACAAGTGCATATGTGTCTAGAGTTTGTTTGTAGTGGCTGGAGGCCCTGACATGCCCATTCTCCATCCCCTCATCTGCCTCTTCACCCTCTAAAATAAATAAATAAATAAAATATAATTTTTAAGTGTTGATGCAAAAACGCAACTCTCACCTCAAAAGCAATAGGAGATAGTTTATTCTGGAACCAAATATGAGAGACCATGGCCCAGGAACACAGACCAAAGTTACTCAAACACTGTGTTACAGTTTTACAAACATTTTGCAGTTACAAAACAGAAGAAAGTCACAAATCAAGGCACTTTTCAAAACATTGGTATTTGAACGTCAGTGAGGACCCCTCCCTGATAGTTAACTGGGAAGTCTGCTACAGTGCTCAGATGCTGTCTGACTTTTACATTAGGGGTTGGTGAAGCTAGGGGTCTGTAAAGATAATATATTCCAAGGACTATATGGGACGGTCACAGGATGTGATGTCAGACACACACGAGGTGGACAATGAGCGGCTCCGGAAGGGGATACAGATCACCCACGATGCTCAGACTGCTGCTGCAACGTCACAGCTCTCCACAGTGACAAAGCGCCCACCAGCCAGCCCTAAAGAATCTTTAACATGGTGTGCACTTTCTTTTACACACACACACACACACACCCTGCACTTATAGTGTTTGATTAGGAAGTGAGGATGCTGAGGCTCAGGACAGCCTGTTTGTTGCTCACAGGCTGAGGTGGAGAAACACGCGGTCCACCCAACATCCACCTAACAGACTGGCCAGTCAGTCCTCTGAGGGCACCTGAGGAGAAGGGCAACATGGCATGGTGCTGCCCTGCTGGGCACTGTGGCAAGGTTAGAGCACATCTTAATTGGGATGCTAAGTTAACAACTACTAAAGTAAAATGCAGTCCTACCAGAACAATAACAGTGCAGGAAAATAAGTTACAATTCTTCTGTCTTTCCATTCAAATCCACCGTATTTGAAAACTCAGGCCACCTTCTCCACCACCAGCAGCTTTCCTGGTGCACCCAATCTTGCCCACGCAGTGTGGGAAGCCAGGTGCGAATGCCACCCAGTGGCCACTACTGGTAATGCAGGGTCCCGTTCAGGCTTTGGGATTCTTCCTGAAGGCAGGTGTGGTCCTTTCTAGGAGGAGCGCCTTCTTTAGGTTTGTGGGTGGGGAGGGCACCCACTGCACTGCACCACATCCCTGCAGGTGGTGCTTGCAAGGGATCTCCTTTGCATGAACCACACCCTTCGAATATTGGCCGTTGTGGCCCACGGAGCCACATGGAGGGCTGTGAGCTTCTCCAGTCCACACCCACGCCTCACCTCAGCAACCCTCAGCTCCCAGGTCCACACAGGCCTGCGGGCTGAACCAACACAACTCGCCGCCCACCCGAAGGCCACGACGCAGGCGCAGGCGTGGGCAGGGCCTGCTCGTCCGAGGACTGCTGCCTTCACCAGAGGGGGCGCTCTTGCTCTTCATAGGGAGGGGCGACCCCTTGCTCTTCATGTGGAGGGGGCCCTCTTGCTCTTCATGTGGAGGGGCCCTCTTGCTCTCACAAGGCTGTAGCCCTGTGGGATGAGGACTCCACCCTTTCACCCTCAGTAAAGACCTTCTCAGGATGCCTCTCTGCAAATGCAGTCACACCAGGACTGGCATGTATAGATGTTGGGGACACCATTCTGGCCCACACTAGTTGACGTTTCCCTATCTGGACAGCCAGGTCCCTGAGGCTCAGAGATGCTATGAATTGATCGAGGTCACCCAGGTCCAGCAGTGGCCCTGCCGTGTCCCTGTGGACCGTCTCCCTCCTAGATTCTGCACGTCCAGCTGTTTCAGTCTCTCGTCTTGCTTCTCTGCCTCTGACCCCTCTCTCCTCTCAGTGTGGCTTCCTTCTTCTCAGGCTTGAGAGGCCACATGTCACCACCATGTCGCCCCTCGTTATTAATGGTCGTCAGAGTTTTCTAGTCCATAGGGAGGTGACAGGAAGACAAGCTCAATGTGGCCCATGGGCACTTGGTTCCGAGGCTCAGAAACACATTCACAGAAGACCATACTGGACTGTGAGGTGCATGGCTGCCCTCAGGGAAGTGAGCTCTCTGAGCAGGGGTGGGATGTGACCTACACATGACAGTGTGCTACAAGGGTCACCCTTGCGTGTGGGAAGTGCGTCCACTGCAAAACTTCCCTCGCTGCTTCAAATGTGCGCACTCTGTGTACTGTCCGCATGCAGTCTACCAGGAGGATGCTGGGAAGCTCTGGACGGTGGCCCCTTCTGCTCACGTGCCGTCACTGCCACTTTTGGGATCTGCGAAGACGCAACCCAGAAACTGTCAGTAAGGACTCTACAAATAGTGCAGTGATGAGCCTGGAGATGGCGGACCCCCAAAGACACAGCTGCACTCAGCCCAGCTGGACCCCAACTCTGTGGACTGGGCATTCCCAGGCCGCCCAGGCCAGAGCGGCAGAGTAGTGGAAGGACCCACATCACATGTTGGCCAGCTCTCTAGGGATTTGCTTGAAGATAGAGTCCCCTCCCAGAGGCCTCACTGTACCCTGGGCTGTTCCCCACACTGAGGCCACTTTGTGGTAACTGTGACACAAGAAATGGGTGGCAGGTGTCTACGTGACAGCATGGCTCCCATCTCGGGTCACAGGACCACCCAGTCCAGATGGTTCTGGCTTTCTGAGGGCGATTCTCTGTCAAGCTGAAGCCCCAGACTCCCTGAAATCTCAACTGCAGAAATATGACTGAACTGTGTTGCCGGGGCACTGTCTCTCAGACACACTGCATTGGCCACACAGGTTAAACGTGTACAAGAACGAACTGTGGGGCTGGGGAAATGGCTCTGTGGCTAAAGGCATCTGCTTGCAGAGAGAGGCTGCCCGTCTGGGGTTGAGTCCTCCGCATCCACCCATGTAAAGCCAGGTTCAAAGTGGCGCAGGCGCCTGGCATTCGTTTGAAGTGTGTGATTGCACACACAAACACACAAATTATTTATGTGATTAATTAAAATTTAAAAAGGACAAACTTCCAGTGAATGTCTCACGGGAGAAAGTCACAGGGCCTGGACACCGGGAGTCCCAGCACAAAGCAGTCGTCCCCGAGGGAAGCCCAACGCTGCTCACTGGCAGTTAGAACCGGCACGTGGGTGCAGGAAGTGAACAGCCAGTGGCACCGGCCTGGGTCCCAGGGTGGCAGAGAAGCAGCAGAGGAAAAGGGTTGGCGAGCTGCTGCCGTCATGCAGGCCGGACCACCTTATCATTTCCAGGGGTAAGAACTACGAAACCGACGTCACATTTCTGTCTATTCTGAAACAGTAAGAAAGGGAATCTTCACGAAGAAAGCAAATTAAAACTTTAATCTGACCTGGACAGGGACTCCTGGTTGCCACAACAGGCTGTGACCCACACAGACAGCCTGAAATCCATCTACCCTAACCTCTACAGGATTCCTAAGGACTCAGCAAATGAGATGCCTGGAAAAGAGAGAGAGAGAGAGAAAGAGAGAGAGAGGCTTGGAGCAACACGCAGAGAGACAGAGATAAGTCGGTGAGGACCTGCATGGCAGCCTCACAGGCGGCAGCCTGTCAGGAGGCAGCTCACTGGCTGGCATGTGGCCAGCGTACTGGGCAGGTGTGGCTCCTCCATCCCATAGGGTGGCCACTTCACCTAACACGGGGCTCACTGCTGTGTGCCTTATCGCTGATCTGGCCACCTAGACCGCCGTCCTTGCCTGGCTGCCTGCAGAATTCCCTCCTTCGGGTGGAGCAAAGCAACAGAAGACAGGGAAGTGGTGGGAGCTATCTCCATGCTGGGATCCATCCCGTCCCAGGAGAGGATGTGACGGGAAACCTCATGGGCACAGAGCCAGGAAGGACCTTCCAGGAATCCTTGGCAGCCGCTCCGCCTGCCCAGCTGTGGCCTCCTGGCAGTAACATTTGATGGAACAGAAGGGCCCATTAGGCTTAGGCCTGGACAGGTACCCTCTCTAAGTTAGAGAGAAATGTTGGGAATTGGCAAAGTTGCTCCAGCTCGTTGTCGTTTGTATGGAATGACAACAAGATAGTGTTATTTGAAGAGGTCCCAAGCATTTCCTTCTGTCCCCTGGCAGGCTGCTCAACATAGTTCCTGGATTCTTTCTTGATGGACACAATGGCAGCCAGAAGATGGTGGGAAAATATCCTCAATTGAATGATAGAGAAACAAAACAAAAAACACCTTGTCCAAACAGTAATCATGTACAGTCAGCAAAAAACCCTTAAAGAATGAGGGAAGAACAGAGAAGTTCTCAGGTAAGAAAGAAAAAGTCAGTTTGTGGACAGCTATGATGCTAAGGGAAGCCTTTCTAGCTGAGCCAGGAGGGCGTCCGAAGACTAACTTGAAGAGCACTGCCAAAAGGAGGCACAGGTGCCAGGCGTGGTGGCGCACGCCTTTAATCCCAGCACTCGGGAGGCAGAGGTAGGAGGATCACCGTGAGTTCAAGGCCACCCTGAGACTACATAGTGAATTCCAGGTCAGCCTGGACTAGAATGAGACTCTACTTTGAAAAACAAAAACAGCAACAAAAACAGGCTCAGGTGAGCAGCACTGGTGAGTTCAGACGCGTGGCCTTGCCCTGTCACGGGTTCAGTCTGTGGGACCACCATGCCGCTACGTGGGGACATCTAAATCTCCTCAGCGGCGCGTCTTTGACTCCAGCCCTGTGTGCTCCTGTGTTTGCCCAGTGTTCCTGGAATCCCTTTACTATATAATGCCTAATAAACATAGAACACGAAATCCTGTTCACACTCTTTACCCAGCTTTTCTTTGGGGGTCACCGTCTTTGTCTCTCTGGTTGGAAGTTCTTCACAATTGTCACTTTGGTACATGACATCGTCATTCTCTGCTTCTCTGTCTTCTAGTTGCCCATGGCCTTCTTCACCAAACGGAGACCTTTGTCTTGATTTAATCAAGCATACTATGTGTGTGTGGGTGTGTGTGTTTGCACACAACTCACAATTTTGGGCTCGGGAGTTTTGGAGACGTGTTCCCCACCTTCAAGATCACAGGGCACCCTGAAAGTCCTATATGGAACTCTGTAGTACTCATTCACATTTAGACTTTTTTCCTTCCTGGTAGGATTCAAGTTTTATTTTTCTCAAGTGACATCCATTTGAAATCATGATATTACTTATACTTTATTTTTTTCAATTTATTTCTAGGGATAGAGTTTTTTTTCTGATAGATACATTTATTTTTCTCTGGAAAGGACCGGTACAGCTTGTGCAGACGAGCGGAAGAGTGCGCGTCACCGGTACCTGCAATTTCCAGCGAAGACGCGAACTGTCTGCTGGTGACCCGGCTGTGACACAACGAAGCAGGGAAAAATTGATTTCCAGCGCAGTGCTCGGAGGAGTCATTAGATCTGACATTTTGTTCTGTCTGAGGTTACAGCCTTTATGAGAACTAAAAATAATTCCAGTTTCCATCCTGTCTGTGTCCTGGGAGGGAGATTTCACGGCCCCAGTGCAGAACACAATGGGGGCGAGGCTCCCAGCTCTCAGGGCAAAAGCATAACTGACAATGACGAGACCTGTGGGGGCAGTGAGGCCTGGGGGGACAAAAAGTCCTGGGGGACAAGGAGGCCTGGGGGGACGAAGAGACCTGGGGGTTGCTTCCTTTCCCTTTGCGTCTTGATTCCAACCAACTTCTGATTTCTACCTTTTCCTGTCTCCGTTTCTCCTCTCGAAGTGCTCACGCAGCCTCCGCATTTGTGCTTCCTCTAGCCTTACACTAACTGCGAAAGATGAATAATTCAGAACAAGCGAATAGTCAGCAAGTGGATTTTCTCCCTGATATCTCCCCGTGCTTTAGCTCACACAGGAGCACGTGGACGCTGAGCCCGCAGCTCGGGGAGCCTCGCGCAGGCTGAGCCGCCACAGCCAGCTCAAGAAAGGCAACTTCCCTCCACGGGGTGGCCACAGTCCTCTTTCCACAGCGTGGGCTGGTGTCGTCTGACTCTGAACATCATCCAAATAAAGTCACAGGACACGGACCCTTTTGTACTTGGCTCCCTGTGTGTGGACTTCACCCGTGTCGTGGTGTGTTCTGCTTTTCAGGTGGTCACAGTGCAGTATTACTAGGCCCTGCAAGGAGACCCCCGCCCTGCTCACCTGTTCTATTTTGTTACAAACACTCTTTTTTTTTCCTGCATGGAAATGTTCGTCATGACTAGTGTGCATGCACGCACACAACTGCGTGTGTGCCTGCATCTGTGCGCATGTGTGTGTCTGTGTGTGTGCACAGGTGAGCGCATGTGAGATGGGAGGACCACTCTCAGGTCAGTTCTTGTCTACTTTCCTCCTAGCTTGAGGCAGAACCTCTCTTGCTGTTCACTCACTTCCTGAGATTCTGGGAAATTCACCTCTCTGCCTCTCTTCTCTCCATAGCCTCCCTAGGGTTATGAACCAGGCCACAGCTTCTGGTTTTTATGTGAGGCATGGCGAACTGAAATCAGATACCCAGTGTTGCACAGCAGGCATTTTACCCACCGAGCCATCTCCCCAACCCTTGTGTAAGCCTTACGTGTGTTTTACACACCTGTCACTGATGCATGTGTCTACGTGGAGGAACGAGGCTGTTCAGAAGGAGCGTGTGTGGATATGTGGCTCTCGTGGATGCCACCAAGGTGCTGTGCTGACTCAAACCCCTCGCAGGGCACATGTCTTCCGAGCTCACGCCTCGTGCTTGTCTGGTTCATCTTGTCATCCAGCTAGGTGTGCAGGGGCGTGCAGTGAACCGCCTTGTCTTGATCTGCAATTCTGAATGGCTGTGGCCGGACACTTTCATGTGGCCGTGGGACACAGCCTTCTGTTCTACTCTATTAGATGCCTGGTGTTGCCTTGTTGATTTATGCATCATTGTCTCTCTCAACATCAGTCCTTTCTTCTCTTTTAAAAATTATTTTTATTTATTTATTTGAGAGAGAGAGAGAGAGAGAGGAAGAGACAGATAAAGAGAATGGGCCCACCAGGGCCTCCAGCTGCTGCAAAGTCCAGACTCACGTGTCATCTTGGGTATCTGGCTTACGTGGGTCCTAGGGAATCGAACCTGGGTCCTTTGGCTTTGCAAGCAAGTGCCTTAACCGCTAAGCCATCTCTCTAGCCCAACATAGTCCTTTTATTGTTGAAATGACTTCCCTCACTCTGGGGCTTGCCTTTTTCTCTTTTTTTCCTTTTTATAAATAGAAATTACATGCTTGTGTATATGTGTGTGCGTGCATGTGTGTAGTATTGTGCTGTGGTGTGTGTGTGTGTATGTGTGTGACTATTTTGAATGTAACTCAATTCATTTACCTCTCAGAGGTGGCCACAGTCCTCTTTCCACAGCGTCTGAACTTATCTAAACACCACAGGACATGAACCCTTTTGCACTTGGCTCCTTGTGTGAGTTGAGGGAATTCATCCATGCCATGTGTATTCTGTATCTCAGCTCAGCTCATCATCTGTTTCTTTGTGGTCCTGTTTGGGAATGCTGCCTAGTTCAATAACATGAGAGTATTCTAGACTTTCTCCTAAATACCTTATTATGTATCTTTATGTTGAGATATAAACTCTTCCTGGGGTTTTCATTGTGCATTATGCAAAGTAAGGATATTTTATTTCTATTCCACCTTGTGCCATGTACTGAAAAGACCATCTTTTCCATACCGCAGCATAGTGCCACCGTTGTCCTTGAACAATTCATTTTTCTATATTGAGCTTTTTAAATTTTTACTTTTATTTAGTTATTTGAGAGAGAGAATGAGGCAGAGGAAGAGAGACAGAGAGAGAGAGAGAGAGAGAGAGAGAGAGAGAGAGAATGGTCATGCCAGGGCCTTCAGCCACTGCAAACATTCCAGACTCGTGCATCTGGCTTACATGGGTCCTGGGGAATCAAACCAAGGTCCTTTGGCTTTGCAGGCGAGTGCCTTAACTGCTAAGCCATCTCTCCAGCCTTATATTGAGCTTTTTATGATAAGCTCATGACTTTGCATTGGGCCACATCCCCAGCTCTCCTTGGGTTGCAGGCTGGATGTATCTGCTTAAACTATAGCCTCTGAGAAAAAGCTGGGTGGAGAAGATAACTTTTAAAAACTTTGTTGTAGTGAGAATTCTCACTTATCTTTGGCCAGCACCTTCTTTTCTCGATCTGACTTTGTGTATCTAACTTATTGAGGAATGGTGTTTTGGAAATGCTGTTTAAAATGGGAAGAGGCCTGTGACCCCATGACCCTGTCTTAGGACCACCCCTGGTGCTGCATACCGCAGTGGCATGGCTTTGGCTCACCTTCACTGTTGCTGGGTAAGCAGCTGTTGTCACGAGGAAACAATTTCTGCAAAAACAAATGCATCGTGCAGAACTGAGGCTAATGAAAGGCTGTGTGTCAGTCACACTCATCCTTCAGAGCTGGGCGCTGGTTGCACACACCTTTAATCCCAGCACTCTGGAGGCAGAGGTGAGGAGGACCGTTGTGAGCTCAAAGCCAGCCTGGAACTACAAAGTCAGTTCTAGATCAGTCTGGGTAGAGTGAGACCCTACTTCAAAAAAAAAAAAAAATCACATATGCTGGGTGTGGTGGTGCACACCTTTAATCCCAGCACTTTGGAGGCAGAGGTAGGAGGATTGCCATGAGTTCAAGGCCACCCTGAGACTACATAGTGAATTCCAGGTCAGCCTGGGCCAGAGTGAGACCCTACCTCAAAAAACAAAACAAAAAACCCCCCACATATATCATGGAAAGGGACATCATTATATACGTATGTGTATGTATATGTGTATGTGTGTGTGCATGTATGTATTCCAAACCTGTCAAACAACAGGAGCACAACCCAAATGACACCCCTAGCCAATGACCCCCCTTGTTGGCTCCTCATAAAGACGCTTCAGGCAACACTGGCGTCCCCAAGCGTCCCTTTGGCGGTGCGTCCTAACTTTCAGTTCTGCTTTGCTCTTAGTAAAGACTCTTGCTGCTTCACTACTTTGTGTGCGTGGCCTTTTCTTCAATTCTTTGAGTAAGATAGCAAGATTCCAGAAATAGCCAGTGACCCCAGGTAACACGTGCCACATGCCAGCTCCCCACAGTGAAGTTCCAGAACCAGTCAGTCAGCCTTGGAGGCTGGCAATGTAGGTGCAGCTTTTTCTAGGAGCTTTGTTAACATTCCCCGTGGGCTTGGCAGGGGCTTGCTGAGCACAGTAGGTGTGCATACAGGCGCGGTGACTTGGAAAACTGTCAACTTTCCACATCCAGATGGTGCCTGGCCTACAACAGCCCCATTGGCCGTGGTTCAGCTTTCTGAGGGTGTGACGTGTACCTGCACGTAGTGGTTTGAATGTAAAATGTCCCCATGGCCTTCTTTGCAATTGAGCCTCGGCCTTAATCCCCAGCTGGCGGAGTCTTTGTGAAGGGAAGCCTTGCTGCGAGGGGTGTGCTGCTGGGTCCGTGGGGTGTTCTAACCCAGCCCCTCCTGCTGCAGCGAGCTCACGCTCTAATCTCCCTGCTGAGATGTGGAGACGGGACCCCTGGCTGGCGGCTCCCACCACGCTGTCACCCACACCACACACCCTCGATGAAGCTTCCCCTTGAAACTGTGCCCCAGAAATGATCCCTTTCCTTCCATATACGGCTTCTGGTCGGGTTCAACCCAGCGGGGAGAAGGTGGCAGAGGGAAACTGCTCCACTGTGCAACCATTCTGTTTGCCCCTTTCAGTGCAGCACCGGGGACACGGCCTGAGATGGTCAACTGTCTTATTAAAAAAAGGCCGTGTTAGGTGATTTTGCCCAGCTATAGGCTAAGGTAAGTGTTCTGAGCTTGTTTAAGCTTACAAATGTGAGCTATAATGCAGGTTAGGTGGGTAGCATGCATTTTCGACTTAGAGTATTTCCACTTTGCAAGGCCCTGGTTGTATGTGACCCCACTGGAGTCGAGCCTCTTTTCTTCCCCACCTCAGTCCTTCCGAACCACTCCACAGGCTCCAAAGCCACAGGCCACTATGATGGGGTCTCAAGCTCTCCCACACCAGCACGGAGTCCTTCAGTGTGCTAGCTGCTCTCGTATGTGCATCCTCTGTGTGCCGTAGGGGGAAGATTCACGTACACGTGTCCTCTCTGCACCTTATGGAAGAGAGCGGTACTGTTGATATTTTACAGAGGAAGGACCAAGTCTTAGACAAGAAAACATATCTTGGTCAAGGTCACCCTGAGGGTGAGCGGCACATGCAGGACTGCAAGCTGGCTGTGAGCAGACCCACTTGACTCACAGCCTGAAGGCTCTGGCCCCCGAGAGTCAGCCCCCCTCCACCCCCGGATTCCTGGGGTTGGGATCTATTTTTCACTCCTCCATCTGCTGGCTCCACCGGCTTTGGCCAGATGGTGACGTCAGCTCCAGCGGGGCTCATTGTCTTCAGGAGAAGGGGTGCAGAGAGGCCTGTTGTGGGAGTCACAGAAGCAATACTGTGGGGCACGTGGGAGCTGTGGGTGGGGCTAGAAGTTCAGAGACGGGCGATCTCTATAGATACACACGGTGACAGCACAGTCACACAGTGCTCCAGACAGGAAATGAAGGCCGTGTCACCTCTGATGCATTGAGGCCCCCAGGGGCTGACTTCAACAGGCAGATGTGAGATTAGGAAGCCAGGTGTAGCAGTCATCTTCTTGTTGCAGGGACAAAACGAGGGACCAGAAACAGCTTATGGAGGGGAATGGTTTAACCCACTGTAAGGTTCTGAGGGGTGGTTTCCCCTTGACAGGGAAAGTGCGTGCAGAGCAGCAAGCCAGCGCCACACCGCAGCACAGGAAGCAGAGGGCAGCAGGCAGAACAGGAAGTGGGCCTGGACTAACACCTCAGGCCCTCTCCCAGTGACACATTTCCACCAGCAAGGCCACAGTGTCCCAAAGCAACATCACTGGCAGGGCATTAAGTATTCAAACACCTGAGTTTACGGGCAACATTTTATAATAAACCATCACACCAGGTGTCCAGGGGTCCCATCACCATATGATGTTGTCTGGTGCCACTGAGGTACAGAGAGCCTGAGGCCCGCTGTCTCAGCAGCCCTGGATAAGTTGGGCTTTGTCTGCAGAGCAGCCAGCCAGCTCCCACCAGGGACAAACAGCTCCAGCCTTCAAGCTGTGCAGGGTCACAAGGCTCAGGGGCCACAACGGCACTGCTGCGTTCACTGTCCCCTCCAAAACTCCTGCTGAAGTGCTGTCACCTTTGGGACTTTAGGTGGTGATGAGGTCTCAGGGATCATGAATGAGGAAAAGATGAAGGTTGCCACCGGGGTTGTGAGCTCCTTATGAAACTGTGGACTCAGCAGCGGCTGCTCTCTGACCGGAACTCATGACCTAGCACGAGGGCCCTCTTCCCATGCCAGCGCCCTGTGCTCAGACTTCCCAGGCTGCAGAGCCATCAGAATCAGACTTTTGGGCTGGGGAGGTGGCTCAGCTGATGAACACTTACCCCTTCAGCCTGAGTACTAGGGTTCGGACCCCCAGGCACCACATAAAAACCAGAAGCCATGGTGGGCTCCTGTAATCTCAGAATGTTCTGACACTGAGATGAGAGGTTGAGACAGGAGAATTTTCTGGAAGCTCATGAATAGCCAGCCTGTTGCAGCAGTGAGCACCAAGGAGAGAAGTGAGGCAGAAGGCAAGGACCAGCACCAGTTGACCTCAGGCCTCCACAATGCTCCACGGTGTGTGCACTCACACTCACACACATGGACACACACACACATACACATCACACACACCCCAAAAGTAAATGAAAATTAAAAAAGAGAAACTTCATTTGTCTATGAATTTCCCTGTCTGTGGCAGTCTATTATAGTACAAAATGGAGGAAGACAAGCAACACTATTTTATCTGCATATCCCAGGACCTTCAAAATCCACCTTCCAGGGGCTGGGACTGTGGCTCAGTTGGCAGAGGGTTTGCCTAGCATGCATGGGATCATAGGTTCAAGGCCCGGCACCCCATAGACTAGATGTGGTGGTGCATGTCTGCAATCCCAGCATTCAGGGGGTAGATGCAGGAAGATTAGGAATTCGAGGTCATTTCAGCTACATAGCAAGTTCAAGGCCAGCAGGGGCTTTGTGAGAACCTATTTCAAAGCACAAAGGGCTAGCGAGATGGCTCAGTGGTTGCGGTGGTTTGATTCAGGTGTCCCCCATAAACTTAGATGAATGCTAGGTTCCCAGCTGATAGAGATTTGAGAATTAACGCTTCCTGGAGGCAGTGTATTGTTGGGGGTGGGCTTATGGGTGTTATAGCCAGTTTCCCCTTGCTAGTGTTTGGCACACTCTCCTATTGCTATTGTCCACCTTATGTTGGCCAGGGGGTGATGTCCACCCTCTGCTCATGTCATCATTTCCCCTGACATCGTGGAGCTTCCCCTCGAGCCTGTAAGCCAAAATAAACCTCTTTTTTTCCCCACAAGCTGTTCTTGGTTGGGTGATTTCTACCAGCAATGTGAACCTGACTGCAACAGTAAAGTGGTACCAAGGAGTGGGATTGCTGCTAGATACCTGACTGTGTGGCTTTGGCCTTTTGGAACTGATTTTTAAGAGGAATATGAAGGATTTGAAACCTAGGCCTAAGAGATGCCTTCTTGCAGTGCTGTAAGTATAGCTTGATGGACTATTCAAGTCAGAGTTGAAAGATATGAATGCAGTAAGAACTATGGGCTGTGAGGTTTGGCTTATGAGAGTAAGAAAGAGCTTTGCTTGGACTGAGCTAGAAGCAATTTGTGTGAGAAGCTTGCTGTTATGCCCGTGTCCTGAGAACTTGTGCAGGGTCGCTTTGCATAGAAATGAACTGATGTGAGCAGAGGGATATGGCACATAAAAAAAAATCTTTGGGTGAACTATTGCCCATTCAGCTGCATTGAGAGATTGCAACCTTTTTGATTGGGCCATCTGACCTGCACTGGGGCAACAGGAAGAATGTAGACTCTTTTGAAGGGCCCGAGTGCTCAAGGAGTGTCCTGATCTTCAAAGTCTGCTTTATTCCCCCCTGGATTAACAAATTGGCATCCTACCTGGTATTGTGGAGTATAAGAAATGCAGGAAAGAGAGGGTCATTGAGTTTGCAACATGGTCTTCTGTTTTGGAAATGGCCATGGGCAGTGTGAAGCAGGTTTGCTGGATGCCTGCATGGAGACCCCATGGGGCCATGAGGATGAACTGTGGATTGCATTGGAGACACAGTGGAGCTGCCGGGACCACGAGATGGCTGCTCAGGAAAGCTGCCGGCCCCGATGAAGTTTTCCAGGACTGTGAGTAGCCCAGCTGGAGGGGTGGAATTGGAATGCCAGAGACTTATTGCTGGTTAAAATTATCAAACTTAGAAATTTTTCACTTAGAGTTGTTGGACTTGAAGTTACAGACTTTGATGTTTGCCGTGGTTGTTTTAAATCTTGTATTGGTTGAATATTTCTTTGTTATGCCCAATGCCATCTTCTGCAGTGTGAGTGTTTATTCTGTGCCATTATGGGGTTTTTTTTGAGTTTTTTTTTTATATTATGGCTCAGTTAAAAGATCTTGGACTATGGGGATGTTTGAATATCATTGGGATTGATAAAAACTATGGGGACTTTTAAAGTTGGACTGAATGCATCATATTTTGCATCAGTATGGATATCAGTTTATGGCACCAGGGGCAGAATGTGGTGGTTTGATTCAGGTGTCCCCCATAAGCTTGAGTGTTCTGGATGCTAGGTTCCCAGCTGATGGAGATTTGGGAATTAGTGTATTGTTAGGGGTGGGCTTATGAGTTTTATAGCCATTTTCCCCATGCCAGTGTTTGGCACACTCTTCTGTTGCTATTGTCCACCTTATTTTGGCCAGGGGGTGCTGTCCACCCTCTGCTCATGTTGTCATTTCCTCTGCCATCATGGAGCTTCCCCTTGAGCCCGTAAGCCAAAATAAACCTCCTTTTCCCACAAGCTGCTCTTGGTTGGGTGATTTCTACCAGCAATGCAACAGTGGTTAAAGGTTCTGCTTGCAAAGACTGCTAGCAAGGATTGAATTCCCCAACACCCACATAAAGTTGGACACAAAAAGTGATGCACGGATCTGATGTTGGTTTACGGCAACAAGAGACCTTGGCATACATACACACACACACACACACACCCAGAGAGAGAGAGAGAGAGAGAGAGAGAGAGAGGTGCAAATAATAAATAAAGTAAAACCAAAAAAACCTTCAAAGTCCACCTTCTGGGACTCATGGTTGGGATCCAGGAGTCTGGGAGGCACTACCTGGAAAACTGTCAAGTATTTCATATTAGCTTAAACCTGTGGACTCATCATCAGTTGATCAAATCGCTGACTACCGAAAGTTTACATTGGTGCAAGTCAATAAGAATCTCAGTACTGGGAGGGAGCTATGGAGACGTGACAGATGGACAGGAAGCTGAGAAGGCAGTGTGGGAGCCCCTGTGCCCAAGGGCGTGTGGATTAGACCCTGCAGTGACCCTGAAGAGCCAGCTTGGTCCTCTTGCTGACCCTGCCGCACACCTTCTGCGCTGGAGCAGGCCCGAGTCGAATGGATCCTGCGCCCTGGGACTGTGCTTGCCGTCACCACATCGGGCCTGCCCCGTCTTCCTGTCCGGGCCTGACAGATCCCTAGCCCCTGCCTACACATCCTCCTCCAGGGCCTGCCTCTGGGTGTGTCAGCTAGCAGCCTGGGTTAGGGTCATCTGCCTTCATCACTGAGGGTCTGGACAGGGCCAGCTGCCAGGGCCTGTGACAGAGCACGGGGAGGACTTATGGGAAGAAAGGCAGGGTCCTTTGGTTTCACCTTGCACCGTTCTTAGACACTGGTGCAATTATTGTGCATTCGCTTATAACCTACTGGGCGTTAAGAGCACCTCACAGATGGTACCTGGTTTAATCAGTGATTTAGCTTATGTTGTTTCCACCTGGGCTCTGGTTCCAAATCCAGATATGGCCCATGGGCAAGAACGGCAGCTCTCCACCCCTTCGCCCAGGCATAGGCCAGCGTCGACACACAATTTCTTACATTATGCCCATTATTCCCTGTAATGAATGGAGGGCCTGTGGCTCTCCAGCCCAGATATTGTTGAGGATGTCAGGATCACCTTGGGAGTTGATGACTTAATTTTCTCAGAAGCTACCGCATCACCTGTCACTGCCCAGGAAAATGAGAAGCACAGGCCTCTGCCCGCTAGGGCAGTCACTTCTAATTTGGGGTGGGCGGGTACGGTGCGCGTGTTGGGGTCAGTCTGGATCAACGTGAGGGACAGACAGTGAGGAAGACTGCTAAAGGCTGACCAGAAATCTGGTTAAAATTCTCCTTGCTGGAGCATGGTGGGACCCCAGCTGTGGCTGCCCCCAGTGGGAAAAGAGCCCTTCCGGGCCACTTGCTGATCAGTGAATGTCCATTTGCTCAACGGGGTCACGGGGTCACGGGGTGCTGGGCAGAGCTTGAAGACGGAGCACTCAGCAGCGCGCAGACAAGGCTCCTCTTGAGGATGGCTCCCGCCTCTGAAGCGGGGAGAGAAGCCGGCTGAGCCCGGGACGTGGCCTGCCTGGGGTCTGTGTGAACCTGAGCTAAAGGCATCCAGGTGTGCCCGCTGGGTTGCGAGGTTCTTACCTCAGGCTTGTGCTGGCGGGTGGCGAGTGGTCAGGTGTGCCCTGGAGCCTGCGGCCTGGGAGGCCAGGCTGAAGTGTGCCGCGGCAAGAGGTGCTGGCAGTGGCTGTGGCCCTGTGACCACCGCTCTGTGCCGTGTCCGTTGACTCTTCCTGGTGAGGGGCTGAAAGCCTTCACGCCATACGCACTCCGGTGACAGATCCAGGTGAAACAAAGTTACGAGCATGCCTTGGTCCCCCAACACACACAGGGAACTAAAACTACTTGTGAGAGCTCAGGACATGTGGTCGTCTACAGGAAGGCAGGCAGGACAGTACCTGGGAGGACTCCAGCACATGTCGTGTGTAGCAGACAGCTTCAGGGTCACTGAGATGGACTTCCAGACCAGGCACAGTTATGGAGGAAGGGGTTTATTGAAGCTTACAGATCCAGGGGAAGTTCCATTGGCAGAAGAAGCTGGCCTGCCTTCACAGGACCAAGCACAAAAAGAGAGAAGCACAAGCCACAAGCCAAAAGCAAAACCACACAGCACACTTCAGGAACTCCAGATGGAACTGGGCATTTTGCATATCTTTAGATTGAAATCTCAAACCCACCACCACACTTTAAGATCTGCCCAGTGACACCTCCTCCAGCCAGGTGGCTGCAGATCCAAACTACAAACTAATATAACACTGAATATATTGAGGGCCATCTATTCAAACTACCATGACGGGTTTAACAGGGTGCGGGATGGAGACAAAACCTCAGAGCTCATGGTGCTGAACGTTGCTCCCCTGTTTTCTCCTTGTATCTCCTTCTCTTGTTTTCTGGGGGATAACAAACAGCAACCATTTTCTCAGGTTTCAAGCAAGAAAGCCTGTGTGACTAGCAGTCCCAAGCAATTTCATTATAGTGACAGTGTGATGTAGGAAGGCAGCTACACAGAATTCTTCCTAACACAACAAAATAATCAGGTGCCCCAGGGCCTGGCGGAGGGAGGCTGGCTTCCATGGCTTGGTGGCTCCCAGCAAGGGAGTATTTTAAGACAGGTGTAAAGAATATTGCAGCTGTCAAAGTGAACAAGAGTGAGACGGATCCCCATGTAACAACATTTCTGGGGGTAGGAGACGGAGCACGAATGCACAGTATGGGAAAGGGTGAAGGGCGTCTGACAGGGAAGGACTTAACTCTGTAAAAGCTCTAGATAATTCATTTCCTGACAGGAGATCCTCAATTTACTATGGCGTCACGTCTGGATAAACCCATTGTAAACCAAAAATAGCATAAGTTGAAATGCATTTAATATATCCACTCTACCAAATGCAGCAGTTCAGCCCAGACCACCTTAAACGGGCCCAGCTGGGCAGTGCTATCTGATACAAACCCTGTTCTATGGTAGAGCACTGGAAACTGAACGTATTGACTGAGTACCCATACGGTCTCTGTGTTAGTGTCTCACTTGTTTCCCCTCGGGATCCAGAACTGCTACTACTGCCAAGCATCTCGGGGGGGGGGGCAGTGTCATGATCTCCAGACCAGGGGAGCAGCTGGAGGCCCTGGCACACCCATTTTCTTCTCTCTCTCTCTCTCTCTTTCTCCATCCCTCTGTCTCTCCTTGCAAATAAATAAATAAAAATAATGGAATAGGTGATGTGATCTTGTTTAAATGGCATAATAGACTTTAGGGAACCCTATGAGAAAATGCTCACAACGGATTATATTTGGAGGAGGGGAGTCATGTTCTTAATGATTGGAACAGGGAGGAGAGTGAGGCAAGGAGAGTGGTTTTGGAGAGGAGGTGTGGGGAGGAGGGAGACAGTGGATGAGATCCTTTAGAGTTAAGTGGACTTCTCTGGGGAGCGGATCTAAGCAGACTGATTTCTCCTTACTGTTCTGCAAAGATTTCTACTTAGGCAATGGTTAGTATCTGTTGCTCTGATACTGATGGGGAAATGAGCAGAAATAGTATTCAAACATAAATACCTTCTGCCCTGGCTGAAGAACATCCACAGGGTCTTGGGAAGGCAGGAAGGTAGGGGTCCCATGCAGGATTGGTATGGACTGCTTCACACATGATTGTAGCAGAGAGGATCATGGGATGGTGCATGCTCAGTGAACGGAACATGATCTAGGGATGTCAGTCACTTATATCAGGCAATAAAAGGGCCACCTCTGTGTTCCTGAACCCAAACTGCACTGGTAACACTGAACTGGAAGTTAGACTAAAAGGTGGAACCCTCAGAGAGGACCTTAGGTGGAGCACCTGAATCAAGGGCCCTGGAGAGGGTGAGACGAAACCTAACCTCAAATTTCTACTGTTTCTCTTTCTTCTCTGTCTTTTTCTTTTCTCTTGGCTCTGGCCTGTAATTCTCTGTACCAGGATGTGGTCTACATCCACAGTGAGATGTTGATCAGAGAGACCTACTACATCTCCAAAAACAAACAAGACAGACTTCTGTCAGAGCACTTGATTACCCACCAGAGGTTAATGGTAAGACCCTACTGCTGAAGACACTATACACTGTTGGCACAGACCATGGAGAGATCTGGTTGGAGTCCAGAAGTGAGCGAGTCCCCAGACAATTAGCCCATCCAGTGCTGGAAGGTGCTATATGAGCTACCAGGGGAAAGTGGCCAACATCCATCCAAGCAACTCAAAGTCTAAGCAACTGAGAAGCAAACAACCTGACGTGATGCTCACACAAGTGCAATAGTGGCACACAGCCATGGTAAGTAACCAACTGCTCTTGGATTGGCTAACAGATTGGCTCAGTGGAAAGGAAACCATATCTGGAACTGGGAAACAAGTCAGAATCATATCCAGATAATGATTCTGCTATCCATTGTCAAGCTCCCACTAACCTTAGACTATTAGAGGGTCTACATCCTTTTAATTCATTCTGAATCAATAATGGTTAACCCATCTAACTGGTGCTGACTTCATTCTCCGTTGGAGAATCTGAGGAGATAAATGACCCAATGCACTCCACCCCGGCCCCAGCTGAAACCACAGAGGAACTGGGGAAATGAGCAAGAGTGCTGATTTCTTGGTGAATCTGATCCTAGCACAAGGGTGAAGGACATAGACACTGAGAACACTCAACACCTACCAAACCAGAGACCCAGAGGCTCCTAAGTGCCCATCACTGAAGTAGACTTAAAATGCTCCCAGCATAGCTCAGAGAATTTTGCAGAAGAGGGGGTGGAAAGATTGTTAGAGCCCCAAGTTAGGATATTTTGCACATTTTCCCTCCCCCTTTAATGCATGACCCACAATCCCCATGGTGTTGACCTGCATTCCCAGTGAGGAAGACCTCTCAGAAAAAGTGTAGGGAGGAGGGAGAGGATGGTACCAACATGTGATGTTTACATTCTAAATATCTCCATATCTAATAAAAAATGAAAAAAAGGGCCACCTCATCTGAGAACACCTCTAGGGGGGTGAATATAAAATATCCCCTGGCCTGGTATGTTTGTGGTTAATTCCTGTACTTGATCCCCAGCTGGTGGATCCACCTTTGGGAGGTGGAGCCTTGGAGGAGGAGGTGTGGGCCTTGAACTTTATTCGTCCAGCCCCACTGGGTGTTCATAACCCACTCTTGCTGTTCCTCCATTTTGATAAAAAAAAAAGACGTGACACCCAGGGGTCTGCTCTGCCCTGCTCCCCCATGACGAACTTCCCCTTGGGTAGAAGCCAGAATTGAACCCTTTTCTTCCATAGCTGCTCCTGCTCTGGTGTTTGGTCCCAGCAATGAGAAGGTAACTGCTGTGGTCTCCCTTCCCTTTGTAAGTAAAAGTCTCTGGGCCTGAAACATGGGCTTTGGAGCCGCAGGCTTGCTGGGCTGACTCCCACTCCCTGAAACCTGCTTTCGCTTTCACTTTCACTTGTAATGACAAAACCCATGCTTCCCCTGATGCGTGTGTGTGTGTGTGTGTGTGTGTGAGTGTGTGAGAGAGAGAGAGAGAGAGAGAGAGAGAGAGACTTGATCATTTCTTTGCTTATGAGGCAAACACTGGACTATGCATCATGCCAGATGCCCAAGACTCCTATGCAATGGTTTGGCCTGGCTCTTCTCTCAGTGAGAACAAAGTGACAAGGAACTTAGCAGTCGCCACTCCCTGCCGTAGTGCCCGGGTTCTACTCTACTTCTAGTATCTGCACTCTTTGGGTGGGCTGGGGATTACTTTATCTTCTCATAAGGCCTGGCCTGCCTTCCTCTATAGAAACCGAAATTTCAGATAGACTTTCCAGCCTTCTTTATGGTCACATGTCCAGGGTCTGCCAATAGGGCTGCCTGCCGCAGATTCCCAGGAGAAGCCTCCGGGATGCCGGGGCCAGGGATGGGGGGACTCAGGACATTGGAGCTCAGGGACGATGGGATGCAGGGAGGCTGGGGCTTAGGGATGTGGGGGGACTCAGGATGTTGGGACTCACTGACAATAGGACTGAGAGATTCTGGGGCTCAAGGATGTGGGGACTTGGACTACAGAGGCTCAGGAAAGCTAAAGCTAAGGGAAGACTGGACCAAGGGATGCTGGGGCCGATGGCATGTGGGGATCAGTGGCCTCTTGTATTTGAGACAGGCAAGAGCCACCCCTATCTCTCACTCCTTTGTGACAAGGACACACAAACTCTGCCACATGCAGCAAACATGTTAGCAAACAACACAAACCATGGATGAACCCGGCTCTCACCTTCTGCAGACCTCCACCTCATCTTCTCTGTGGAGAATAAATAGCCAAGTTGGACCTGAGCAAGAGCCCAGAGCTTGTCCCTGCTCAGTGACCACAGTCCTCCCTCCCCTTCTGAGCCGGGTCCTGTCTGCATGCGTGGATGGAGTGGCGCCTTCTGGTGGTGTGATGGTACACACGGGACAGAAATAAAACACAAATCACTGGCCAGCATTTCCCACTGCTAATGGTTCTTTCCCCAAAATTAGAAGGATTTGTCATTTTCTTCCTGTGCTTGCAAAAGTCATTAACTGCTCCATCAAGGCATGCACAATGCCCTCTGGAACAATCTGGAAGTATTGGCTTACATGTCTTAGGAGTGTTCAGGGAATGATTTTCATTTCTGTACATCACACTGGGCACCAGGCAGGCCTCAGGTAAGGCCGTTGGCACACATTCTCCTCTACTTCCTGAAGTAAGGGCCTGGGAGCCACATGGGGGGTGAGTGGCTCACCCAGGATGAGGCCATGGGAGGCAGAGCCAGGGTGAGCTGGGACCCCCCCTGGGACCGCCTTCCCAGGGTTGTGCTGTCTCAGGGTCTTCACTGCTAAGGTTACTGCAATCAACCAGAAGGCCAGAGGCCTGGGCTTTGAATGTTATAAGTGTCTGAGAAGGTTCAAGGCGAGACTGAGGAAGCCACTGACAAGTTCTGAATTCTCTCTTATCTTTATCTTTTACATCATCAAGGGTGTGGTTCTTTCTGTGGCACAGAGATCAAACCCAGGACCTGTGCATACTGACGAGTGCTCTACCACTGAGCCACACCCCCAGCAAGGGCACCGCTTGGACGCCGCAGAGCATGTCATCTCCGCTCAACCCCCGGCACTGTGCCTAATGACAAAAAGCTGGACCAGGGCCTGAGGAGATGGCTTCATAGGGAAAATGCCTGCTGAGCAAGCATGAGGACCTGAGTTCAATCCCCAGCGCCCACATAAGATGCTAGATGTGGTGGCAAATGCCTGTAATCTCAGCACCGGGAGACAGAGATTACCCGAGGCCATCTAACTCGGTGAGCTCTGGTTTCAGCGAGAGACCTTGTCGCAAAGAACACGGTGAAAAGTGAATGGGGCAGACCCCTGACCATGACCTCTAGCCTCCACATGGACAAGTTTACATACCTATGTGCACATACACACATGCACCTACACACATTAACATGCAAACACTCATATACCAAAAAAAAAAAAAAGGTAAAATTCCCACGACAGAAATGAGACAAAGAGGCTCATTGTTACTCTGATTATATGCTATTGTTCTGGTGGGCAGAGCTGTCTTAGTTCGTCTTGTGCTGCTGTGACAGAATACTGCAGGCTGGGTAAGTTATAATAAACACAGCTTTATTTCTCATGGCTGTGGAAACAGATTGTGGGTCCTTATGTGGCAAGGGTCTTCTCTTAACACGGTAGAAAGGCCAAGAGAGGGAGAGACAAAGCGGAGCTAAGCTCCTCCTTGGATCCGGAGCCCACTTTGTGATAGCAGCAGCCATGCCTTCCTGACAGCAGTGTCCCCACGACCTGCCACTTATTAGAGGGACCACGTCTTACCAGTATTGCTCTTCTGGCCATGCTTCCACCATGTGAACTTTGGAAAATACATTCAACATGGAATAAGTGAACACAGTTATTAAATAGAAACACATTAAGAATATGAACTTGATTATAATTTGGAGGTTAGATGGCTGTTCCACTAGAAAATTCAAGATGATCCACCCCCAACAACCAAACATCAAGAGAATTCAAGAAGGCATCAGGGGACTGGAGAGATGGCTTAGCAGTTAAGACTGTTGCCTGCAAAGCCTAATGACCCAGGTTCAATTCCCCAGGACCCATGTAAGCCAGATGCACATGGTGGGTGTTGTAGTCAGGTTCACATTGCTGGTAGAAATCACCCAACCAAGAGCAGCTTGTGGGAAAAAGAGGTTTATTTTGGCTTACAGGCTTGAGGGGAAGCTCCATGATGGCAGGGAAAACAATGGCATGAGCAGAAGGTGGACATCACCCCCTGGCCAATATAAGGTGGACAATAGCAACAGGAGAGTGTGCCAAACACTGGCAAGGGGAAACTGGCTATAGCACCTATAAGCCCGCCCCCAACAATATACTGCCTCCAGGAGGCATTAATTCCCAAACCTCCGTCAGCTAGGAACCTAGCATTCAGAACACCTGAGTTGATGGGGAACACCTGAATCAGACCACCACAGTGGCTCATGCAGCTGAAGTTCATTTGCAGTGGCTAGAGGCCCTGGTGTGCCCATTCTCTCTCTCCCTTAAATAAATAAACAAATAAATAAACAAACATATTCAAAACCAAAGGAAGGCAACAGGGCTGGAGAGATGGCTTAGCAGTTAAGACACTTGCCTGCGAAGCCTAAGGACCCAGGTTCAATTCCCCAGTACCCATATAAGCCAGATGCACAAGGTGGCGCATGCATCTGGAGTTCATTTGCAGTAGCTAGAGATCCTGGTCTGCCCATTCTCTCTCTCTCTCAGATAAATCAATCAATAAAATATTTAAAAAAGAATGCAACAGGCTACAAGATCATAATGTAGAATTAGTAGCTTTTATGTACCAAACACAACCTACTTGGTGGAGGAAATTACCTCCTTCCACTGACAACCTAAAACTCAAAGTGATGAGAAATAAGTACAATGAGAAATTTATAAGATATATATGAGAAGTGCCTTTAGATATCCTAAAGGGTACAAAAGATACTTCAGATGGGATCTGGTGCATTCAGGGTGGTATGGCTGTAGACACAAGACACTTTAGTGAGCAGAAAGCTGCATGTAGTCTTGGGCCTGAAGATGTGACCTCCACAGGCCCTTGTCAGGCCCTCTGGAGGACACACGTGTGCGGCCCAAGCTGCAGAGCTGATGTCACATGCTGCTCCTCAAAGCTTGCTCTTGCGTAGGGTGCTGTCTCACCAAGACCACTCTCTCCCCAAGGACAGCCCCTCACCAATGGATGTCAACCAAGGGCACAAAAACACTGCCCAAGTGGGCAGTCTGAAGGGCCTGGCCAGGCTCATAGACCCAAATTAGCTGAGGTCTTTCCCACACTTTTCTGCAGTTCACCCATGTTCTCTGATTCCCTGTTGCCCTCAAAGAAGTGGGCCCAGGAGCACACCTTAATAAACTTCCACATACAAATCTCCATGGGGTCTATTTCATGGAGAACTGGATACCATGAGGCATCATTTCCCCACAATTTAATTTGTAAAGTTAATCCCAGTAACCATAATGACTTAAACTTGAGGTTGGATTGATGCAGGGAGGTAGGCAAGATTTTTTTATTACTATTATTTGAGAGCGACAGACAGACACAGAGAGAAAGCGGCAGAGAGAGAGAGAGAGAGAGAGAGAGAGAGAGAGGGCACGCCAGGGTCTCCAGCCACTACAAACGAACTCCAGACACGTGAGCCCCCTTATGCATCTGGCTGACGTGGGTCCTGGGGAATCGAGCCTTGAACTGGGGTCCTTAGGCTTCACAGCCAAGTGCTTAATCACTAAGCCATCTCTCCAGCCTGGTAGGCAAGATTTTATATAGCAGACATTATGACATAAAGCCAAGGCTTCCATGTTAACTCAAGCCTGGAGTTATGTGAAGAGAACATAACAAAGTGTCCAGAAATAGGTCTGACTTCATAAAGCAATGCACCATAGCAAACAAGCAGGAAACAGATCCTTTGCTGGATAGCTTGTTAGCCACTCTAGCTGTCTGTCCCCGCATACTGGGTCATCCTGTATCAAGCTCCAGGCTACGATGAACTTACTTTGTTTCTCACAGGGGCTGTGGGTCAGAAGCTCACCGATGACTTAGATGGGTGGCCATGGCTTGAGGTGTCTCATGAGTCAAGTTTGTGCCCAGGGCCTCAACTGTTTATGGGCTAGAGAATTGGCTTCTGAGGTGCTCTCTGACACATATACCAAGTTCATGTGCTGCTGCTGGCCTCCTGGCCAAGTGACTGCTTCTCAGGGTACCCGAACACTAACCCTAACCCCTAACCTAACCCTACTAGAGGGTTTGCAGGTCACTGTTTCTTGTGTGCGTTCAGATTTCTGCCAAAACAACAGCGGCTCAGTGCCAGTCACCCAGCCCGCAGCTCCTGCAGTCCCGGGGCGATGCGCAGGTGGAGAGGCGTCCCCGTGCAGCCGGCAGGGTGTGCTCAAGATACTAGATCAGAGGCCTGCGTCCCCAAGGACACAGGGGCTCTAAAGGACAGGATCTGTTTTAGTCGCCACTGCAAACTTTTAACAAGGAAAAGGAAGTCAGAGAACTGAAATATTCATGGGAGCACTTCTTTAAATGCCCGGAGGAACGATAACAACCACCACTGGCTTCCTGGCATGCTTACTAAGATAAAAAATGTTAATATATGCATGTTTTCCACAAAACGGAAGGGGATGTGACTCCTTTTCTTATCTTCACTTTTCCATGGCGGACGCACATGCCACACTGCCCATCAGCACTCACTTTTGCCAGGCTTTACCCTCAGGGCATGCTGGGCAGGGGTGGTGGGGCGAGGCACAGAGCGGGTGAAGCTCCAGCCCCGCCCAGCCCAGGCGGCTCCCCTTCCAGCTGCTGCTCCGCCAGGCTTCCATGTACTTTTAGTTAGCTTAATTGTTTTCATTGCTATTTTATTTTGGGAACATAACTAAAATTAATTTTTAAAAGCTTAGTAGTATTTAAAAATATTTTTATTTATTCATTTATTTGAGAGAAAGTGGCAGCTAGAGAGAAGGAGTATGGGTACGCCAGGACCTCCTGCCACTGTGAACGAACTCCAGAAGCATGTGCCATTATCTGGCTTTACATGGGCCTGGGGGAATCGAACCCTGGGCCACTGGGTTTGGCAAGCAAGTGCTCTTAACCACTGAGCCATCTCTCCAGCCCCTTAGTAGTATTTTTTTTTTTTTTTTGGTTTTTCGAGGTAGGGTCTCGCTCTAGTCCAGGCTGACCTGGAATTCACTCTGTATTCTCAGGGTGGCCTTGAACTCACAGTAATCCTCCTACCTCTGCCTCCTAAGTGCTGGGATTAAAGGCCTGCACCACCACTCCTGGCCTTAGTAGTATTTTTAAAGTCATAATTTAACCAGCCCCTATTTGCTGAATATTTAAATTGTTTCTAATTTATTAAATTGGAATTATTAAATCTAAAAATTACTTAAATATTTAAATGTATTATAAATTATTGAATTATAATCTGTTCTTGTGTGTGTGCAGGTATGCATGTGTGTGTGCATGTGTGTTGGTATGCGGGTGTGGGTGCACGTGTGTGGGTACGTGGGTGTGGGTACACGTGTGGGGGTACAGAGGTGTGGGTGCATGGGTGTGGGTACGCAGGTATGGGTGCACGTGTGTGGTATGAGGGTGTGGGTGCACGTGTGTGGGTATGTGGGTGTGGGTACACGTGTGGGGGTACAGAGGTGTGGGTGCATGGGTGTGGGTACGCAGGTATGGGTGCACATGTGTGGTATGAGGGTGTGGGTTCACGTGTGTAGGCCAAGGACAACATCAGGCGTCGTCATTCCTCAGGAATGTCATCCACCTTTGTGTGAGACTGTCTCTCACTGTGAGAAAGGAGCTAGTGAGGAAGCTCTGGGCTCTCCTGTCTGTCTCTGCTCTCCAGCACAGGGTTGCAGTGCACGCCACCATGGGTCTCTGTCTTGTCACATGGTTTTTTAATATTTTTCTTTTGTTTATTTATTTATTTGAGAGCAACAGACAGACACAGAGAGAAAGAGGCAGAGAGAGAGAGAGAGAGAGAGAGAGAGAGAGAGAGAGAGAATGTGCCCACTAGGGCCTTCAGCCACTGCAAAGGAACTCCAGATGTATGTGCCACCTTGTGTATCTGGCTTACATGGGTACTGGGGAATCAAACCTGTGTCCTTAGGCTTCACAGGCAAGCACTTAACTGCTAAGCCATCTCTCCAGCCCTCATGTGGGTTTTTAATCCACAGCCAGGTGTGGGCCAAGGATCTGGGGGAATCACTAGTGATCATGGAATGGCGATCAGATAAGCCAAACCCCTACGTGGAGCTGTCACCTCTAACCCAGAGCTCTGTGGTCAGCCTGACAAGAAGTCCACTTTCTGCGTGTATTAATGCATCCTAAAAGTCAGAGGGGCCGCATCTTCCTGCCGTGGCTTGTGCTGCTGTGAAAGACTACCACAGCAGCCGGGCGTGGTGGCGCATGCCTTTAATCCCACCACTCGGGAGGCAGAGGTGGGAGGATCATCATTTCGAGGCCACTCTGAGACTACATAGTGAATTCCATGTCAGTGTGGGCTAGACCCTAACCTATAAAGAAAGAAAGAGAGAAAGAAAGAAAGAAAGAAAGAAAGAAAGAAAGGAAGGAAGGAAGGAAGGAAGGAAGGAAGGAAGGAAGGAAGAAAAGAAAAAGAATCCCATAGACTGGACGACAGCATGAGCAGAAACTATGTCTCTCCCAGCTTTGGAGGTTGGACATCTAGCATTGAGGGCCTCCATGCTGCCAAGCAAGGGCTGAAATCACCCTTACAATGGTCCACGCTGCAAACCAACCTTAATCCCTTTTTTCATGTTCTTCAATACCCTGCCTCCCGACCGCGGCGCAGGGGCTCCAGCCTCCCGCACCCAGACACACTCAGATCATCGCAGTGCCCTTTAGCCTGCAAGTTCCTCTTACAGTCTTCCTCACGTGGCGGTTTTCTTCATCTTCAGTGTTTGGGGCTGACGCAGAATGCTGAATACGACACAGGTTACCAGGTCATCACATCACAGGTGCCAAGTCTGATTCTGGATCTCATACAGTCCCACAACTTGCTTCTGTGGTGGTGGTGGTGGGGGCTCTCGTAGGGGTGAAATGACCTTGTCAGTATGGGGAAGTCAGGACAAGGGGATGTCATGGGGTCATAGGAGAGAAGTCCCTTCACAAATGGGCCTTGGACTAGTGTGCTGGTTTTGAGGCGGCCTAGCTTTGGGGCTCAGAGAGCTAGGGAAAGGCCAGCCCATCAGCGTCCCCCATCAGTAAGCATGCGCTCTCTTACTCTCAGGGTGCATATTGACCTCTAGACGCGCATGCCCCGTGTGAGACTGGCCAGCGCCAGCTGATGTGTGCAGGAGATTCTGAGCTGTGAGCGCCATGGGAGTCAGGCAAGGCAGCAAGAAGTTGCCCGGTGGCTTTCTGTGCTGAGAATCGTTTACCTATGGCTCTCTCTGAAGCCTCAGGTGACAAGCCTCCTTCCTTCTAGACCAGCCTTTGCTTGTCCACACAGTGCCACTCTGTTGATGAGCCAGAACCTGGGTGCTGCTATGAAACAGTGGGGGACAGCAATGCTCCCCAGGGTGGCTTAGATTTAATGAACACATAACTGGGGTGGATCCCTTTGTCCTGTAACTCTGTAGACAGCCCAGCTGACTGTAAGGCCTAGATGGGATCTTTAAAGGCAGCCTGGGTGGGAAGCAGTTCCCCACTGCACCAGGCTCCACCCACGACTCAGCAAACAGGGTGTCCAGGAAGGGCCCAGCTGTGTGTGGTCCTAAAGCTCCTCCTGACCCTGCCGTGATGACCACCACACGCAGGAATGGCAGGGAGGCCACGCAGGTGACGTGGCTCCTCACGATGGCCGTTGAGTTGAAGCCATCCCTGGCTTTCTGCCTGCCAGTCCCCCCCACCCCCACACCTGCGCTGATGGAGGGCGGCACCTTCTCCCTGCTCAGTCCCAGTACATTCCCAGGAGAGTTGTAATTGCTCCCTTGGGATTGAGCAGTAACTCCTAGAAATGTCACAGAGTCCTGGATAGGCAAAGGAATAAATGATATTGTCACTTATAATCCAGAAGTGAGAGAAGTTTGTTAGTCTCCAGGGGAAAGCAAAAATAGACTGGTCTCATGGTGGGCTGAAGAGGAGGCAGACAGCAGACTCCCGCACCTCTGCACCTGCCGACTGGGTGAAGAACTGTGTCCACACCAACCCCAAGGCCGAGGGTGGCTGGGCACTGCGCCACAAGGGCCAGCAGTATCCCCCTCTGTTGTCTGAGGGAAGGTCAGGATTCATCAACAGACAGAGTTGGTCACATCCTCTGGTAACCAGAGCTGCCAGGTGCTGCCCACTGGTAGCTCCTCTACGCTACCTCTGCAGGCAGAGTCCCCCTTGCACAGAGATGGCCCATTCTTGCTCCCTCTTAAAAAAAATGGGACTGGAGAGATGGCTTAGTGGTTAAGGCACTTGCCTGCAAACCCTAAGGACCCAGGTTCAATTCCCCAGGACACGCATAAGCCCGATGCACAAGGTGGTGCATGCATCTGATGTTAATTTGCAGCAGTTAGAGGCCCTGGCACACCCATTTTTTTCCTCTCTGTTTCTCATTCTGCCCATTACTCTCTCAAATAAATAAATAAATTTTTAAATTAGTTAAAAATATTTAAAATATATGTGTGGGCTGGAGAGATTGCTCAGCAGTGAAGGTACTTGCCTACAAAGACTAACGACCTGGGTTCGATTCCCCAGTACCCACATAAAGCCAGATGCACAATGGTACATGCATCTAGAGTTTATTTGCAGCGACAGGAGGCCCTGGCGTGCTAATTCCTTCTGTTTGTCTCTATTCTCTCTCTGCTTGCTTGAAAGTGTCTCTTTTAAGAACTATCCCTTCTCCATGAAGGACACTGAAGAGGACATGCAGAAATAGAAAGCCATTCTGGGTTTGTGGGTTAGGAGAGCCCCCCTGGTTAAAATGTTCATGTTACACTCAGCAAACTAGAGATTCAGTACAACCCCCATCGCCGCACCCTGTGCTCGGTAGAAGTCTAGAGGAAATCAGATCAGCGTGCTGGAAAGAAGTCTGCAGTCCCACGCTTACTTCAAGACTGCTCACAAGAGACAACGTATGGAGTCAACCCATGTCGAAATAAGGAGAATAGGATGAATATGTACAAGGAATATCACTTGGGCATTAAAGAGGAAGGGAGACCTGCCATTAGCAGCAACACGAGTGGGGGTGCTCTGACCACCTCATCTCAACTTGGCACACATGAGGACCAGCACTGAGATCGTCCTCTGACCACCTCACTCTCACCATGACACACGTGAGGACCAGCACTGAGGTCGTCCTCTGATCACCTCACTCTCACCATGACACACTTGAGGACCAGCACTGAGGTCGTCCTCTGACCTCCTCACTCTCACCATGACACACGTGAGGACCAGCACTGAGGTCGTCCTCTGACCTCCTCACTCTCAGCATGACACACGTGAGGACCAGCACTGAGGTCGTCCTCTGACCACCTCACTCTCACCATGACACACGTGAGGACCAGCACTGAGGCCATCCTCTGACCTCCTCACTCTCACCATGACACATGTGAGGACCAGCACTGAGGTCGTCCTCTGACCTCCTCACTCTCACCATGACACACGTGAGGACCAGCACTGAGGTCGTCCTCTGACCACCTCACTCTCACCATGACACACGTGAGGACCAGCACTGAGGACGTCCTCTGACCTCCTCACTCTCACCATGACACACGTGAGGACCAGCACTGAGGTCGTCCTCTGACCTCCTCACTCTCACCATGACACACGTGAGGACCTGCACTGAGGTCATCCTCTGACCTCCTCACTCTCACCATAACACAAGTGAGGACCAGCACTGAGGTCGTCCTCTGATCTCCTCACTCTCACCATGACACACGTGAGGACCAGCACTGAGGTCTCCTCTGACCTCCTCATTCTCACCATGACACACGTGAGGACCAGCACTGAGGTCGTCCTCTGTCCTCCTCGCTCTCACCATGACACACGTGAGGACCAGCACTGAGGTCGTCCTCTGTCCTCCTCGCTCTCACCATGACACACGTGAGGACCAGCACTGAGGTCGTCCTCTGACCTCCTCACTCTCACCATGACACACGTGAGGACCAGCACTGAGGTCGTCCTCTGACCTCCTTACTCTCACCATGACACACGTGAGGACCAGCACTGAGGTCGTCCTCTGACCTCCTCACTCTGACCATGACACACGTGAGGACCAGCACTGAGGACGTCCTCTGACCTCCTCATTCTCACCATGACACACGTGAGGACCAGCACTGACGTCGTCCTCTGACCTCCTCACTCTCACCATGACACACGTGAGGACCAGCACTGAGGTCGTCCTCTGATCACCTCACTCTCACCATGACACACTTGAGGACCAGCACTGAGGTCGTCCTCTGACCTCCTCACTCTCACCATGACACACATGAGGACCAGCACTGAGGTCGTCCTCTGACCTCCTCACTCTCAGCATGACACACGTGAGGACCAGCACTGAGGTCGTCCTCTGACCACCTCACTCTCACCATGACACACGTGAGGACCAGCACTGAGGCCATCCTCTGACCTCCTCACTCTCACCATGACACAGGTGAGGACCAGCACTGAGGTCGTCCTCTGACCTCCTCACTCTCACCATGACACACGTGAGGACCAGCACTGAGGTCGTCCTCTGACCACCTCACTCTCACCATGACACACGTGAGGACCAGCACTGAGGACGTCCTCTGACCTCCTCACTCTCACCATGACACACGTGAGGACCAGCACTGAGGTCATCCTCTGACCTCCTCACTCTCATCATGACACACGTGAGGACCAGCACTGAGGTCATCCTCTGACCTCCTCACTCTCACCATAACACAAGTGAGGACCAGCACTGAGGTCGTCCTCTGATCTCCTCACTCTCACCATGACACACGAGAGGACCAGCACTGAGGTCTCCTCTGACCTCCTCACTCTCACCATGACACACGTGAGGACCAGCACTGAGGTCGTCCTCTGACCTCCTCACTCTCACCATGACACACGTGAGGACCAGCACTGAGGTCGTCCTCTGACCTCCTCGCTCTCACCATGACACACGTGAGGACCAGCACTGAGGTCGTCCTCTGACCTCCTCACTCTCACCATGACACACGTGAGGACCAGCACTGAGGTCGTCCTCTGACCTCCTCACTCTCACCATGACACACGTGAGGACCTGCACTGAGGTCGTCCTCTGTCCTCCTCGCTCTCACCATGACACACGTGAGGACCAGCACTGAGGTCGTCCTCTGTCCTCCTCGCTCTCACCATGACACACGTGAGGACCAGCACTGAGGTCGTCCTCTGACCTCCTCACTCTCACCATGACACACGTGAGGACCAGCACTGAGGTCGTCCTCTGACCTCCTCACTCTCACCATGACACACGTGAGGACCAGCACTGAGGACGTCCTCTGACCTCCTCACTGTCACCATGACACACGTGAGGACCAGCACTGAGGTCGTCCTCTGACCTCCTCACTCTCACCATGACACACCTGAGGACCAGCACTGAGGTCGTCCTCTGACCTCCTCACTCTCACCATGACACACGTGAGGACCAGCACTGAGGTAGTCCTCTGACCTCCTCACTCTCACCATGACACACGTGAGGACCACCACTGAGGTCGTCCTCTGACCTCCTCACTCTCACCATGACACACGTGAGGACCAGCACTGAGGTCGTCCTCTGACCTCCTCACTCTCACCATGACACACGTGAGGACCAGCACTGAGGTCGTCCTCTGACCTCCTCACTCTCATCATGACACACGTGAGGACCAGCACTGAGGTCGTCCTCTGACCTCCTCACTCTCACCATGACACACGTGAGGACCAGCACTGAGGTCGTGCTCTGACCTCCTCACTCTCACCATGACACACGTGAGGACCAGCACTGAGGTCGTCCTCTGACCTGCTCACTCTCACCATGACACACGTGAGGACCAGCACTGACGTCGTCCTCTGACCTCCTCACTCTCACCATGACACACGTGAAGACCAGCACTGAGGTCGTCCTCTGACCTCCTCACTCTCACCAGGGCACATATGAAGCTGCACTCACAGACATGTACACACAAAGACTAAACTAAAAAAAGAAGGGCTGGTGTGATGGCTTAGCAGTTAAAGCTCATGCCTGCAAAGCCAAAGGACCCTGGTTTGATTCCCCAGGACCCATGTAAGCCAGGTGCACAATGGGGCATATGCATCTGGAGCTTGTTTGCAGCTGCTGGAGGCCCTGGCATACCCATTCTCTCTCCCTCTCTCTCTCTTATCTCTCTCTGCTTGAAAATATAAATAAAAATATTGACAAAAGAAATGTTATAGTGGACCTAAATATACCAACGGCCTAAAGGACTAAGAAATGTTGACATCCCTCCTTTGTGGACCTGAAGGGCAGTACTGAGTGGGTCACGTGGAGAGAGCCCATCACGCAGCCTGCATGAAGCATGCAGCAGCAGTGTCTCACCCCTACTCCATGGCTGCCCTTCCTCCCACTGCTTCTTCAAACTTCTCCTCGGACGCTGAGGGGCCTGAGATGAGCCATGCCTGGAGATGTCTTTTGAGGTAGGAACTATGGCACGAAGTGGCCCTGCTGCTAAGTCCTGCAGGGACCTCAAGCTCCATCCCACACTCACCTACTCCTCAGACTGCAGATTCCCTCAGGAACAGTCCTTAAACCCGACGTACGGCTTCAAAATGGTTTCTTACATGTCATCTTACAGCTGTGTAAGAATGCTGCCAGGGCGCGTTCCCTCCTGCCCAGCCCCCACAGATTGCCTCCCATCTAGCAAGAGGGAGGGCGGTGGGGGGGGGGAACAGGACATGGTGACATTGTTGGTTCACGATGCGTCTTCCGGGCTGAATGCTGCTCGGGGGCTCACATGCCAGTGTGTCTCAGCTGGATGTTTATGGGAAGTGTCACAAGGCTCTTTTTTCTCCTTGTAATGCTTGGGTCCAGGCAAGCACGAGATTTGGGGTTGGCAAGTTGCTCTGTGCAGTAAAAATGCATGTTCTGTGCCTTACATAAGGCATCAGGGAGAGCAGCTGCACCCCTTGAATATTTATGGTCTCACAGCTTCTTCTATTAATAATGCATGGCGCACAGTCATGTCTGCCCATCACCAGGACTGCATGACAAGGAGAGGGACAGAGGACACCCCCTCCCCCTTCGCCCTGGAAGTCCCTGGACCTGGAGCAGACAGATGGGCACCACATGCCTTGCTTGGATCACCCTGTGAAAGATAATAAAACACACTTTGCTGGAATTTTCTATAACAAACCTTGATTACTTTAATAAACCACAGGGGGAAACCATCAGGAAACAAACATGACTTTTCCAGCTGGACTTCAAAGAGGAACGTTGGGTTTCTTTTGTCATTATTGGGACAACGGTTGTTGCTGGTCTATTGGAAAGACATTAGACAGCTCCTCGTCTATCAAAGTTAGCTTTGGCCCCAGCTCACTTAGCTTTCAAGATTACAAATGCTCCTGTTTCTGACTGAAATTCTATTCATGACAAGAGTACCAGGAAATAGAAAAAAGTGAAAATAAGAAGTCACCTGTTGAGGTAAGCACCATTCTGTGTTGTGTGTGTTTTCACATGTGTGTGTACATGTATGCAGAGGCAGTGGACTGCTTCGTGTCATTCCTCAGAGACACATTCACGTGTCTTTGAGACAATCCTCCATCCCCCTACCCTCCCACTGCATGGATTACAAGTATGTGTCACCATGCCCTTCATTTCATGTGGGGGTAGAACCCGTGTTCTCATGCCTACAGGAGCCTGGGCTGAGACCTGCAGAAAGGGTGGCTGCCCACAGGAACTGGGGGAGGGGCTCTGCCAAGCTGGGGTGAAGGCTGAAGTAGGATTGTAGCAACCATGCCAGTGTCTTTGAAGAAGTGGGCGAGGTGTGGGGACCAGCTCCTGCCACCAGATGCAGATACACCCCTGTGAGGACACCCACCCTCCGCCTTCTGCAGCCTCTCACCAGAGCCTCCATGAGAAAGCTGGTGAAGCAGAAGTGTCTGAGGGTCTCCGCTCCAGCCAGCCTGGGCTCCATGAAACCTTGTCCCAAACGAAACAAAGCAACAGCCAAGTCTGTCAGAGGGGCTGGCTCAGCAGTTAAAGGTGCTTGCTTAAAAGCCTGATGGCCTGGGTTCAATTCCCCAATACCCACATAAAACCAGATGCACAATGTGGCACATGCATCTGGAGTTTGTTTGCAGGGGCAAGAGGCCTTGGCACACTCCCCTCTTTCTCTCTCCTTACAAAGAAATAAATAAAATATTTTTTCAAGGAAGGGCCCTTTGGAAGCTGGTCCTTTTGCAGCAGTGTGTGTACTGCTTGGTGAAGAGACGATGGGAACGAGAGGCACTGCTTGGGCCCTGGCCTGATCCAAGCAGAGCACTTCCTATTGCCAAGAGCTGGCTCCACGCTGCAGGACTCAGCTAAAAGGCTTGGGTTTGGCACAAGGTCCAAGGTTCTAATCCTGGATCTGAATTTACTAACTGGGCAAGTGACTTAATTTTTATAAGATTCAAATGACTTAATGTTAGTCTCTACAATACCTCAGAGGGGTGTTAGGACTCAATGTGGGTCAATGTCAAGGTTCTCGGCACACTGTCCTGTATACAGTTAGTGTTTAATAATTAAGGGTGGTTGCTCCCAGCTCAGCATGACCCCTGGCACTGAGGGGAGCGTGCTCTCTAATTGGGTGCCCTGAACTTCCTGCTTTCAAGTGCAGACGCACTGACCCAGCAAGCCACTGGCTCAAATTCTGCAGGAGAGACTATGATGGATGGAGTTGTGGGCTTTAACGTTGGAACTGTAAAGAAGGTATGATGGTTAATTTCCATTATCAACATCACTGGCTTTGTATCTAGGAGATACACTTCGGTGTGTCTGTGTGGGTGTTGCCAGAGAGGACTGGCTGAGGAGGGAAGACCCGAGCCAAACAGGTCAGCACCACGGCACGAGCTGGAGTCCAGACAATCCAAGGAGCTAAGGGGAGGCTGGCCGAGCGTCAGCACTCCCACTCTTCACTTCTTTGTCTTCTGAGATGTGAACACACAGCCTCACACTCCCGCTGCCACCGCCCAGCAGCTCCAGTGTCTTTCCCACTGTGATAGGCTGTAGCCTCAAATATGAGTCAAAATGTATCCCCCCGCCCCCGTTTAGCTGCTTCTTGTTAGATACTTAATCACAACAATGACAAAGGAACTGCTACAGAAGGCAAGTCCTCTCAGGGTACGAAGGCAGCTTCAGCAGAGACAGACTAGCTGGGGCAGAGCCATGGAGACCCGCAGTTCCGGATGGCACCCCCCCCCACCGTGCCCACAGCAGTGAAGCACATCAACAGTGGTCCACCCCCTGGGCACTGGTGCATGGTGAGGACAGGAGGGGTGTTCCCGAGGGCACCTTGCAGATACTAACAAGACCAGCAAACATCACAGATGCAGCAGGGCCTTGCCGCTGATGTAAAGACCGCGGGGGAGCAGAAGCCAGGGCTCTGCTGGCCTAGCGTGGGGCAGAGATGCGGCCACTACACCCATTTCCCTCCACTCACCAACCCCTGACGAGCCATCAGTCCTGGGTGGGCTGTGGCTCCATCTCTTCTGGACAGAAGTGCTGTATGGCATCGTACCCCATGGGCTCCATGGTGGTGGTCTGGGCATCATGGATCCAGAACAACCAGCCTGGAAACAGAAGTGCTCCTCTTATGAGGAAGTGATAGACAACAATACACTCATGTCAAGAACGAGTTCCATGGGGCAGAAAGACGGAAGAACCAGAGGACGGAGGAGTGCTGTGGAACACTATCTTCGGACACAAAGTGGCCATTGCATTCACGACCTCACGGTGGCTGCGTTACCTGCGCAGTCTTGAGCCCATCAGCATGTCATCATGGATGGTGGAGGAGGGCAAAAAAGTCACATCAAAGTAAAGAGAAACTAGTTGTCAAGAAGGGGTTCAGTAGATGGTGGATGGGGAACAAGAGAGGGCAATGGGAGGAGATTATGATCAAAATACATTATATACCTCTATGAAAACTGTCAACAAAAATGTTTCAGGCCAGGTGTGGTGGCATATTCCTTTAATCTCAGCACTCAGGAGGCTGAGGTAGGACAATCACCATGAGTTTGAGGCCAGTCTAGGTGAGAGTGAGACCTTGCTTTAAGCCCCTTACTCCAAAAGAAGAGAGAGAAAAGAGTAAGTTTCATGAACTAATCCAATGTCAAAATAATGAACATCTACTCCCTTCTCACTAGCATGCAAGGAATCACATGACCCTTAGAGGGTTAGGTCATCCACATCCAGAGAGCATCCTGTAGTGTGGTGGCTACAGGGGAGATCAGAACAGTTGCCTAGGCAGGGTGTGCAGAACTGCAAGTGTGGTCCTATTCACCGCAGAGAAGACTGAGGGGACCTTCAGGCCACCTTTAAGCCTCTGTGTGATGAAGGTGGTCCTCCCTTGTGGCATGAGACGTGGGCTGTGGTTGGTGATACTCACCTCTGTTGATGATTGATGTGCATTGCTAACCTGACAGCACATTAGCTGGCAGGAGCAAAGGAAGCATCCCACTGGTATTTAAATTGCCTGCAAGAGGTACATACTCAACCAACACTTACATCTTGTTTTTATCAACATATCCTTGTATTGAGATGGAAGCAAAATACTTCATTAATTTCCACTTATTCATGCTAACACACCAAGCGCTTTCTGCCCTGGGTAACATATGCAGAGTGTTTATGCTGTGTGTGATTTAAATGCTGTTTTGGAGATGTTAAATACATCCTGAATGGAAATGATAGCATACTAATTCATCATGTAAAAGTAAATGGGAGGAAGCTAGGTGTGGTGGCACACACCTTTAATCCCAGCACTCGTGAGGCAGAGGTAGGAGGATCACCATGAGTTCGAGGCCATCCTGAGATTACATAGTGAATTCCAGGTCAGCCTGAGCTAGAGTGAAACCCTACCTCAAAAAAATAAATAAATAAATAAATAAACAAAAAATAAAAATAAAATGTGTGGGAGGGCTGGGTGATGTTTCGGTGGGTAAAGGCAAGCATCAGGGTCTGAGTGTCCATTCCCAGGACCAGTGGAAATGCCAGGCACTGGGGCGAGCTCACATAACCCAGCAGAGACAGGGGTTCCTTAGTATTTACTGGGGAAATGCCAGGCACGGTGGTGAGCTCACATAACCCAGCAGAGACAGGGGTTCCCTAGTATTTACTGGGGAAATGCCAGGCACGGTGGTGAGCTCACATAACCCAGCAGAGACAGGGGTTCCCTAGTATTTACTGGGGAAATGCCAGGCACGGTGGTGAGCTCACATAACCCAGCAGAGACAGGGGTTCCCTAGCATTTAGTGTGGAAATGCCAGGCACGGTGGTGAGCTCACATAACCCAGTAGAGACAGGGGTTCCCTAGTATTTACTGTGGAAATGCCAGGCACGGTGGTGAGCTCACATAACCCAGCAGAGACAGGGGTTCCCTAGTATTTACTGTGGAAATGCCAGGCACGGTGGCGAGCTCACATAACCCAGCAGAGACAGGGGTTCCCTAGTATTTACTGTGGAAATGCCAGGCACGGTGGTGAGCTCACATAACCCAGCAGAGACAGGGGTTCCCTAGTATTTACTGTGGAAATGCCAGGCACGGTGGTGAGCTCACATAACCCAGCAGAGACAGGGGTTCCCTAGCATTCACTGTCTCTTTAGTACAGCAGAGTCAGAGGGCTCTAGGTCCAGTGAGAGACTTGGTCTCAGTAAAATTGGTGAAGGCTGGGTGTTGTGGCGCACTCGGGAGGCAGAAGTAGGATTTCCATGAGTTCAAGGCCACCCTGAGACTACATAATGAACTCCAGGTCAGCCTGGGCTAGAGCAAGACCCTATCTCAGGATACCAAAATAATAATTTGAAGAGTGATTGAAAAAATCCGACGTTGGTCTCTGGCGTCCACATACACAAGCCCTGACACATAGATACATATATACACGCCACACACACACACATGCACACACACACACACACACACACACACACACACACAAAGAAAACATTTCTAAAACGCAATGAAATCTTCACAAATTTCCTATTCGGAAATGTTAATTGATATAATTTAATATATACAATATAATACAGGTATATTTTGTCTTATAAATCAGAGAGCATTATAATATACAGTTTTAAATTTATGCATCCAAAGGATTAGGACACAGAAGACAACAGGGAATTTTCTTGCCCAGGATCTTTTGAGAATATGATATTGTAGCCAAGAATTTTTATTTAAATTGAGATGATAAGAGTGAAGTCACCCCCTAGTGTGAGAAACATGGTGGAGTTCAGAATCCTTTGGGGTGGTGTAAATGAAATAAAATAATTAGTGTGAGTGTTTATCACAGAACTACATGGCCACTCACCAGTGGATGCAAAGAGGGAACAGAGGAGAAATGATCACACGGAGACTTGGCCTTGTTCCTCAGACTCGTCACACAAAGGGCTCCTTACTAAAGGGAGAAGACAGAGCCGGCCTGTCAGCATTCACATCCATCACGACTGGGGGAGGGGCTCATGAGGACCCCTCCTCCCATGGGAGCTATATTGGCAGTTCATGGTCGCTGGGTTTCCTCAGTGGTGGAGCCATTGATAAGTTGCCTGTGCTCCAGTAAATCACAGCCCACCCGTGCTCACGCAGAAACCTTACTTAACTCAGTGGTCACACACGTAAGCACACGCATGCACACACGCATGGTGCACGCGCACACACACACACACACACACACACACACAACAGGAGAGCAGAAGGGAGATTATTTGGGAAAGGCAGAGTTCATAGCAGGAGAGGGAGAGGAACAAAGGAAAGTAATAAGGGGTAAATATAATCAACATATTATATACATGTATAAATTGTCAAAAATAAAAAATTAAAAGAAAAAGGTACAGTAGTTACAGGTTAAAATATTTTTCAAGCATTGTTTTCACAGGATTCAAAACTCAAAAAAAAAAAAAAAATGCCTCTGCTAATCTCTCAGTTGTGGTCAAGGTAAAAGCCCTTAGTCAAATAATGAGCAAAACCGGGTCACACACGACAGCTACAGATGTGTGAACTCTTCCTTCCCGGAGATGAGGTCTCCCGCTCCCTGCCCATCCTGGCTCAGACTGAGCCCCCTGTGGTAGCAGGTGTGACCATTCCCAAGCATTGCTCCAGGAGAGGGGTCCCAGGGTAGTGGAGAGTGTCGCCTTTATTAAAGTCAAGGTCAGAACTCTGAGGGTGAAGTAGTCTGCTTCTAGGCAGCCGAGGAGTGACGATATCTGCAGTAAGCTGATCGCCTCTCCCTCCGAGGGTCAGCAATGGCTCTTCCATAGTTGTAAAAAGCATCCCCGTTGTAGATCACTGTGTTTTAAAGTATTCATGATTTTGCTCCTTTCAGGATTTTGCTGGAGCCCAGCATCCCGAGATGTTGTCATAATTCCTCTGGTCCCAAGGTTCCTGGGGATGAAACAGATCATCCTCACTTCTTGGGAGAAGTCTGCACATAGTTCTGGAAGATGATCAGCTGCTCTTTCCTCAAATTCTTTGACAATGGTTCTCAAAGCTCTGTTGTTTTACCTCTGGAGGTGTGGGTGCGCCCAGGGTTTTCTATGATCATTAAACACCGTGGGTCACTGAATCCTCTTGCCTCACCAATGACACCGCCAATTTGACCAAGGCTACATAATCTGGCCCTTGTTCCTTTCTCATGACTTACCAGTCTTGTCTCCTAGTCAGCATTCACACAGCAGCCAAACAGCAGTTACCAAATAACCGGCGTTGTGGTAAGGTGCCCATGGGGTGCCAGTTGGCTGCCGATGAAACTGTGTTTAAGACGCCACAGCTTCATGGCTGTCACTGACTCTGCTTTCATGATCCAAGCACAAAGCTTTGCTCCCAGAAACAGCTGAAGGAATTTCAAACCCATAAAACTTATAGCAAATAAACAAGTTTGACAGAGTCTATGAAATTACTTTTCTACATTTGCAAACGGCTTCTTCCAAATGGAAGGAGGGCTCACTTGGCCTGCTCCAAGCTGTGGGACTGACTTTTGGAGTAACTGAGCTAGCTAGAATGCTTGCCTCTCATACTGCTGCAAATATGTACGTTCCAGGAGCAAAAATCTTAAAGCCGGGGTCACTGTTCTCACAGGTGGGGCTGTGAACTTTAATATGTTCAGAACAATATTGTGTGTTCAAATACTAGGAAGCACCTACCAGGAATGTCATTGGGCCACTTGCATCCCACATGTGTAGATGACGACATCATGTCACATGTCAGTAAGCTAGGCACCCCACTTGGCCATATGTTATGAGACCAGGACCATAGGGCACAATATGAAAATGAAGGCTATCCTAGATGTTTTGGGTGTGTCTCATTATGTAACTCAGATTGGCCTTGAACCTGCTATGTAGCTCTGGCTGGCCTCAAACTCGCCATCTTCCTGCCTCAGCGTCCCCAGAGCTCGGATTCCAGGTGGGCAACAAGCACCATGCCCGACACTAAGTCTTATAATTCTCTCGCCCTCTCTCCACCTGCCTGCGTAGTTTTGCCCTGTCCATTCCCCCTCTCGCCTGCCTTGTTGGGCTTCTCTGGGACAAGGCGATGGCCACACTGTAGTGGGGTTGAGGAAGGAACGGACACTTAGAGCAAGTCTGTGGCTGCTGGTGTGGTGAGGGGGAGAAGACAACTGGGGACACGAGCCACAGGGCCTCTGATGAAGACGTTTTCTCACCCCCAGTCACAGAAGCGTGGTGAGCTGAGCCCTGGGATGAGAGAGGAGCCCTTGCAGGACAGTGTGTGCGCACGGCCGCTGGGCGGGCTGGGCAAGCTCGTGCGACTGGATGGTCCTCTGAGCTGCGGGAGGAGCTCCATCTCAGCCTGGCCCCGCCTCAGTGCTGCCTAGAAAAGAAGTTCTTGAAGGCGCTGCTGTAGTTCTTGTTGAAGGCTGTGTAGATGAGGGGGTTGAAGAAAGAGTTGGAGTAGCCGAGCCAGAGGAAAATGCTCTCCCACACGGCAGGGATGTCCCAGGAGCAGAGGGGACTGACAAGCTCAGTGACAAAGAAGGGGATCCAGCAGAGCACAAACACCCCGATGAGGATGCCCACCATAAGGGCCGCTCTCTGCTCCTTCTGCTCCCGCCACGTGTCCCCTTCTGTCTGGAAAGTGACGGTGGCATGACGGACCGTGAACACCATCTGGGGCTGTGGTACCGTGTCCTTCACCTACGAAGCACAAACAGACACTCCGTGAGGAGCCGGCTCTTCACTCCTGCCAGGCGTAGGCCAGGCTGAACCCGGATATGGATGGACCCGACCCCCACATAGCCACTCCAAGGGGAAGTGCTGGACTTGGAGCAGGAGCCAGACAAACTATGGGGTATAGAATTGACAAGCAAACGCTCCTGGCTGGGGAGTTACAGGTCAGGAAGTTAATGCTCCTGTTTTGCTAAGTGGACATGATATGTCCATTAAATTGTCCTCTAAATGTCTTTAACACCCACAGATAAGTGCTGCCATCAGCTTGGGTCAGAGAAGCAACTTTTAAAAACATGTATTTATTTGCTTAAGCATATGAGAGAGAGACAGATAGAGAGAGAATGGGTGCACCAGGGCCTCCAGCCACTGCAAATAAATTCTGAAAATTATAGCTGGGGAGGAAAATCAAAATTCAAGACTGGGCTGGAGGGGTGGCTTATCAGTTAAGGTATTTGCTTGCAAAGCCAAAGGACCCAGGTCCAATTCCCCAGGACCCATGTTGGCCAGATGCACAAAGGGGCACAAGTGTCTGGAGTTCATTTGCTGTCGCTGGAAGCCCTGGCATGCTCATTCTCTCTCTCTTTCTTTCTTTCTCCCTCTCTCTCTCTCCCCCTTTCTCTGTCAAATAAATAAATAAAAATAAAATATTTTTTTTTTAAATTCAAAACTGAAGTGCACTTTCTACTAAACGTGTATTCCCCTCACTCCATGATGAGTCAAAACCTAAGTCAGGGACCGCATCAGAGGTAGTGTGGTTGGAGAATCTGCTTGATTTCACAGATGCAAAGAAAACAGACAAGAACCAAGATCTAACAGGCTCAGGGGACGTGGCAGAAGACAGGGCAGAAAGATTGTCAGAGTCACAGAGTGGGTAGGAATATCCTTAGGCCCAGTCTCCCCAGTACTCCACAGGGGCTGAATGAGGCCTTCATGACCCCACAGTGAAGACCATAGCACATGTTTTTGCATGTGTATGCACGTTCATGTGTATGGTGTGTATGCACATGTGTGTGGGGTGTACACACATGTGTGTGGGATGTACGCACATATGTGTAGGGTTACGCACACATGTGCAGGGTGCACACACACGTGTGTGGGGGTGTATGCACACGTGTGTGGCGGCCAGGGGACACCTCAGGTGTCATCTTCAGAAGCACCATCCACTTCTTTTCCAGAGGGTCTTTGTCTCTCATTGGCCTGGAGCTCACCAATTAGGCTACACTGACTGGCCAAAGGCCCCAGGGATCCACCTGTCTCCACCTCCCCAGGGCTGGGAGCTGCCTCACTAGACTTTTACATTGGTACCGGGGAAGGAACCCAGGTTCCAGTGCAAAGCAAGCACTGTCTCCACAGAGCTATCTCCTCAGCCCTGAAGAGGTCTTGATGGGTGGATGGACTACATTAGAAAACTGATGGACTTGACCTCACCCTGGACAGCGAAGGGCCAGGCAGCCGTGGCTGGTAGGAAAGACGCCCTCGGCGTTACTCCTACAGGCTCCGGCATCCCGCGCCTCCACTCCCGTTGCTCAAGCAGCATGTGACCTGCTGGGCACAAGACCGGGTCAGCCAGTCTAACCAGCTCAGTCCACCCAGGTGTCCCAAAGCTGCATCTGCCAGGGGAGACACAAGGAACTAGCTTATCTGACCAAGGCGGGAATCGGAGCACCATGGCCAGCACTGCGTGGTAAGCATGTGGATCATTAGATGTGTGCAGTCATCTCATTGTCAAGTACCTGAAAATCAGTGAAACTTCGACTGCTGTACAACTCAAAAGAAGATGAATTGTAAGGGGAATAGTCCAGAATTACAGCACATTAAAACATACAAACTTGGACATAGAAGTTCCACTGCTACACCCCCCCCCCGCCCCAGACAGAGCTAGAACTACCTGTTTGGACTCATTAAAACATATCTGGGAATGCATTTCAAGGGATTTACTTGTAAAAATGCAAGTACAGTACTTAGTTGAATTTTCAGCAATAAGGAAACAGAAAAACCAACTAATTTCTCAAATAAAACTCAATCTCAAAACGACATCAGAGAGGGCACTCATGTCCAAAGATGGTGATGGAAAAGAATTGTGTCTGGACCCTTTCTTCCTCAGGAAGTCCACATCCCTCCTGGCACTTTTCATGGCTGACACCTGGGGTGCAGGGGACACTGGGGGTGCTGGGGTCGCTGACAGTGCTAGGAACACTGGTGTGCTTTGCATCAGGAGCTCTTTGTAGTTTAGTCACGCAGCTCTGTGTTTCCCAGCAAAGCCTTTGTCTGTTTGTCTGTCTACTTGTGTTTTTGTTTGTTTTACCTCCACTTTGGGTCACTTTCCTGGACCATCTGTTGTGCTCCATTGCACACCACCTCACTGACAGGAGCAAGAGTGTTTGAGGGAAGGGCTACCTGGGGACCTACAGGGTCTTGGTGGTTTGAGAACGTCAGGACTGTCTGCCCACTCTGGCTTCGTGACCTAAGGGCTCCTCTGCTCTTAGTCCTTGGAAAAGGAACCACTGAGTAGCCTGTCTTAACTACCACTCAATGCGCTCCTTAGCCTGACTCACAGAACGAGAGGGAATAAGGGTAAGTGAGCTTTCTGGCCAAAGGAAATGCATTTAAAACACATTGCTCACTATTTGAGCCTCACAGAAAGTTTCTAAGTTTGTATTTAACCTCTGCTCTCTCATTTTTCCAAAAATACTGGCCCGTTGATTGCGGGCTCCTCACAAACGGGCTTGTTCTTACATGTCCTGAGCAGGCAGCGCTGCCTCTGCATTAATGCCACCCGCAGTCAGCTCGTGCCCATGGCGCTGCCTGAAGTAGAGGACACAGGCTGTTCCTCGGAAGTGTGGGCTCAGGAGATTTGCAGGATGGACCGGCTGTGGCTCGAGTACAAGGTGTGTCACACGGGCAGAGAGCGCGCTCAGGATGTTCAAGCCAGAGACAGACTTACAGGCTGGGGGACAACTGCGAAGGTGACAACGAAGTGTTCCTGAGCTGGGGAGATGCTCAGCGGGCAAAGGCTCCTGCTGCTCAGGCATGAGGACCCGAGTGTGAACCCCCGGGCCCCACGTGAATCCAGACACCCTGGCAAGGGTCTGCAATCCCTGCCCTCCTGTGGCAGAATGGGAAGTGGAGACAGAGCAACCTCTGCCAGCCTGGGCCAGCTGGCCTGGTGCGCCCAGCGACGGGCAAGACTGCCTCAAGCAAGACAGAGGCTGAGGACCAACCTCTCACCTCCACCTGTGAACTTTCACACACACTCACACACACACACACTGATTGTGAAAATGTTCCCACAAACTTAGGGAAAGCCTGACTGTTCTGTAGCTATGGTAACAAAAAGGCTTGTCAATTGTTGAAGGCTCTTGAACTCATCAAGGACACTGCGGTTCTGCGAATGCACACTTACAAACCAGCCAGTCCCCATCCTGCCCTCGCCGCTGACAGCCAGCCAGCCAATCAGCATCAGCCGTCACCTGCAGCCAACCAATCAGGTCAGAATCAAGCGTGCATCTGCCCAAGTACCCAATCCGCAAGTGACGCCAGCTCGCTGCTCCTCTGAGCGACCTCCAGCCCCCTCCTTTCCCCACAGCTGAGCCACCCCTGTCTCTGTCCCTGGGTGACTGTGAGCGACAAGAAGGCTTTCTCTTACGGCCCAGGCCGTAAAGTCAGTTTCTCTTTTTGTCTCAGCCTGTTGTATGCCCCTCAGCTGAGAACCCACCCTGGCATCCTAGCGTCAGGACATGCTCGTAGGACCCCAAATCCAAGCTCATATGTTTGGACACCTGCAGCAGTGATTTGGTGACTTGGATTCTGGCTGGACCTGTGGGGTCTTACGAATCAACCTTATTTTGTTATCCTAGGTTTGTAACCAAGGCGCCCTTGCACCAGGTCATTACACGGAGGTCTTTACATCAAGTCACTAGAGCATTGACTAGGACACTTACCATTAGGGAACCAGCTAGTCCTTCGCTCAAGGCTGTGGCCCTCGACAGCCTACACAATCTACTGGTGCTTGTCTTGAGTTTCCTGTGATTTGTCTGTATGTTCAAAACCCGCATAAGGCTTTCATTCATCCTGAAACGCATTTTCCTGACTACCACGAAAGGACTCATTTTCCAAGGCACAGGATCAGCTCAGGATGCTTCCAATCCAATGCCAGTCAGGCCTGGGGATTAGCTCTGGTGTGAGGACCAACTTGTGAAAACACGACTGGCCAACACTCGGCTTCGGGGAAAGCCTTGCCAAAGGCTTGAGGAGAGCCTCCTGTGCTGTTGATTTGTGAAAACATGCTGCTGTGCTCTGCTTCTTTTCTAGAGCCGTGACGGCTGCTTAGGATGGGAAAGGTCTCCCACACGCTCACCTGTTTGGACACCTGGTCCCCAGTTAGTGGTCCCTAGTTTTGGAGGTTGTGGAACCTATAGGAGGTGGGTCATGGGGGTGGGCTTTTGAGGGTTAGGACTTGGCCCCGTTTATGGTCCCGTTGTCTATTTGCTGATCTACAAAGATGTAAGGAGCAGCAGCCACATGTTCCTGCCACCACTATCCCTTCCCCACCACGAGGGGTCACAGTCCTTGAAATCACAAGCCACATGGCATCTGTGCAGCGTCTTGTCACAGTGATGAGAAAGTAACTAAGACAGGCAGTACATGTGGTCACCTCATAGCCAAGCTATTTGTTTGTGAACTTGAGACACTGTTTCTGTGCGCAGCTTGTTAAACAGCCTCAGAGGCATCTTTCTGGCACGCAGTCCCCCCCTCTCCTTCAGGGACTTACTTCTAGTCCCCTAATTTCTGTGACATTATCATCCTAACTCTCGCACTGTTCTTCACAAATACCCTCCACGCTGTGGCTTCCTTTTCCACATAATGAAGAACTTCTGACAAACCACAATCAATAAATTAACATTGTTAAGAGGCACGCTAGGATAATTAGGAGACCAGCAAGCAGTCAACAGTCAGCTTCCGTAATTGATACCCAGAGGCCTGGCGGTGAAATTCTCTGTCTCAAAGGTGTTGTCACCCTCCCAAGCCTGTCCCCTCTGTCTCTGTCTCTGACAACTTTGTCTGACTGCCTAAATGAGTTGTTCTTTCTTCAAGGTTTGTTCTGGGAAACACTAACATATCGTAAAGTTGTCACACATAAAGTCAGCTCTAGAAGATGTAAAGTTGGGGCTGGGAAGATGGCTCAGCAGTTAAAGTTGCTTGCAAAGCCTGCTGTCCCTCATCCCTGGTTCAATCACCCAACCCACAAAAAGCCACATGCACAAAGTAACACGTGTATCTGGAGTTCATTTGCAGTGGCAGGAGGCCCTGGCACATTCTCTCTCTCCCTCTCTCTCTTTCATAAACAAATAAAATATTTAAAATAAATAAGTTATCTGAAAGGTAAATTGGTTTGCAATAAGTTTGTTTGGTGGGGGCTGTTCTTTCAAGGTAGGGTCTCGCTATAGCCCAGGCTGGCCTGGAACTCACCCAATTGCCTCAGGCTGGTCTTGAACTTACAGTGTTCCTCTTACCTCAGCCTCCCTAAATGCTGAAATTAAAGGTGTGTGCCACCACACTAGGCAAAGATTTTTATTTGTTTTTGCTTTGTTTGTTTGGTTGGTTTTTCAAGGTAGAGTCTTGCTCTAGCTCAGGCTGACCTGGAATTCACTGTGTATTCTCAGGATTGCCTCAAACTCACAGCAATCTTCCTACCTCTGCCTCTCAAGTGCTGGGATTAAAGGCAGGTGCTGGCATGCCCAGCCAAGGGTTTTGTTTTTATGTGGGTTTAGGGGGGCCGGGTCTTGTGTAACCCCAGCTAACCCGAAACACATTATATAGCCAACTTCTGAATCTTCCACATCCTCCTCATGAGTTCCGGAATTACAGGTGTGCACACACCGCCTTGTCCAGTTTACGTGGTACTGGGGATCACACCCAGAGCTTTGTACCTGTCGGCAAACTCTGCCAACTGAGCGATGTTCCCAGCCCAACACATGCTTCTTAAATGGACAAAATCATGTGAATCAACGTTCAATATCCCTCTCTCTCTCACTTTCATTTTTGGCTTAGCGCTGGAGATAGAAGCCAGGGACCTGCACACACCAGGCACATGTTCCACCACTGGGTTACACGCCACCCCTCAGCACACAACCACAGCAGCAGATCACTTCTCCAGGACACCTGACAACCCAGGTGGAAACCTGGATGGTCCTCAATGGCGCCTCTGTAAGCTTTGGCTGAATGAGAACCAGGAGTGGGAGGACTGAAAACGTAATGCTTCCACGAACTTAGGGAAAGAAAGACTGAAGACCTGGGGTCAATTTTGACCTGTTCTATTGCTCAGGGACAATGAGTCTCAAGGGACATAGTCGTATAAGCCAATCTAGTCATGTCAGCCCCTTGCTTCTAGATGTCACTGCTCCAGGGATGCGTCAGTCCACTCAGCACCCACCAGAGTGAAAGCTAGACAACAGCTGCTCACACGGAGGGCGTCAGTCAACACGCTCCTTGTCAGTCCAGGCCTTGACTCCCACACCTATTGCGGTTGGTTTCTTTTGCCGGGACAAAGCGCCAGACCAGAAGCAGCTTATGGAAGGAAAGGACGGTGCTGAGGGGAGTTTTCATGGCAGCAGAGCAGGCGTGGTGGGAGCAGGAGGCTGGCTCTCATCCTCATGCATCAGTGGCAGAGAGGAAGCAGCAAGAGGGAGCAGCTAGTGCCCACCCCAGTGGTGACACACCTCCTCCAAGGCTCTGCTGCCCAAAGACCCCTCAGCTGGAGGTAAGCATGAAGCTTATCACAAATGCCTGAGGCTTAGGAGGGACGCTTTGCATCCAAACCCCACAACACCGCTCATCAGGGCATTTAAGATGAGCACACCAGGCTGGGGCAACGTCTCCATGGGGAAAGCGCTTGCCACATAAGCATGAAGACTTGAGTTCCATGGCGAGGACCCACTAAAATGCCAGGCATAATGGCCATGCCTGTAAACCCAGTGCAGGGGAGGCTGAGACAGGGAATCCCTAGGGGTCACTGGCTAGCTTGTCTCAGTGAATTCTGGGTTCAAGTGAGAGACTTTGTCTTAAGGAATAAGGTGTAGGGCTGGAGAAATGGTTTAGCAGTTAAGGCACTTGCCTGCAAAGCCTAAGGACCCATGTCCAACTCTCTAGATCCTACGTAAGCCAGACGCACAAAGGTGAGGCAAGCATAAGGTTGCACATGCCCACTAGGTGGTGCAAGTGTCTGGAGTTTGATTGCAGTGGCTGAGTCCCTGGCCTTATTCTCTCTCTCTCTCTTGTGGGCGCTCAGTCTTGAGAAAATAAAAATAATAAAGAAGAATAAGATGTAAAGTAACTGAGGAGGAAAGCTGACATGAACCTCTGGCATCCATGTGTATGTGCACCTGCACATGTAAACACATGCACGAGCATGTACACACATGCATATCACAGACAAGCCCCCACATGAACACATACATAAACACATGCATACCACAGACAAGTCCACACACACATAAACACACACATACATGCATGCATAACACACATGAACACATACATACACACATGCATACCACACACAAGTACACACCCCCAAAAACACCCACAAAGGTGACTAATCTGCCCTGCTCAGGGAGGCGGAGACTGCCCGGCAGAACGCTGTCCTCACTTCCTCAGTCCTGTGAGACACTCGCTTCTCTTTCTGAGTTTTGATTCCCATCTTTAGTAGTGGTTGGTCTGTCCTGTGTCTCTAGTTTCCATCTCCTTGTCTGACACAGCCTAGGGCCTCAGTAAAAATCAGAATAAAACCCAGCAGAGAACAGAACTCCCGGGAGAAGAGTCATGTTTTCATAGGTAACACACTGAGCTGGTGACAGCATCATATTTAGAAGCTTTGACACCCACTGTCAGGAAGCTTGGTTTGTAATTAACCCTTCGATATAACATAACAGCAGAGGTAGAGTTGGTCCCATGTTTTATGCAGAACCCTGGGTCATGTAGAGGCCTTGCAAAGCCAAGGCACCCACTTTCAAAGCGATTGGGCAGAGAGCAGAGCTGGGGGGAGAGAGGGAGGGAGAGGAACATGTGTGCACATGCATGCACAGAGGGAGGGAGGGAGAGGGAGGGAGGGGAACATGTGTGCACATGCATGCACAGAGGGAGGGAGGGAGAGGGAGGGAGGGGAACATGTGTGCACATGCATGCACAGAGGGAGGGAGGGAGAGGGAGGGAGGGGAACATGTGTGCACATGCATGCACAGAGGGAGGGAGGGAGAGGGAGGGAGGGGAACATGTGTGCACATGCATGCACAGAGGGAGGGAGGGAGAGGGAGGGAGAGGAACATGTGTGCACATGCATGCACAGAGGGACGGAGGGAGAGGGAGGGGGGACATGTGTGCACATGCATGCACAGAGGGAGGGAGGGAGAGGAGGGAGGGGGACATGTGTGCACATGCATGCACAGAGGGACGGAGGGAGAGGGAGGGAGAGGAACATGTGTGCACATGCATGCACAGAGGGACGGAGGGAGAGGGAGGGAGGGGGACATGTGTGCACATGCATGCACAGAGGGAGGGAGGGAGAGGGAGGGAGAGGAACATGTGTGCACATGCATGCACAGATGGAGGGAGGGAGAGGGAGGGAGAGGAACATGTGTGCACATGCATGCACAGAGGGACGGAGGGAGAGGGAGGGAGGGGGAACATGTGTGCACATGCATGCACAGAGGGACGGAGGGAGAGGGAGGGAGGGGGACATGTGTGCACATGCATGCACAGAGGGACGGAGGGAGACGGAGGGAGAGGAACATGTGTGCACATGCATGCACAGAGGGAGGGAGGGAGAGGGAGGGAGGGGGACATGTGTGCACATGCATGCACAGAGGGACGGAGGGAGAGGGAGGGAGGGGAACATGTGTGCACATGCATGCACAGAGGGAGGGAGGGAGAGGGAGGGAGGGGGACATGTGTGCACATGCATGCACAGAGGGACGGAGGGAGAGGGAGGGAGAGGAACATGTGTGCACATGCATGCACAGAGGGACGGAGGGAGAGGGAGGGAGGGGGACATGTGTGCACATGCATGCACAGAGGGAGGGAGGGAGAGGGAGGGAGGGGACATGTGTGCACATGCATGCACAGAGGGAGGGAGGGAGAGGGAGGGAGAGGGGACATGTGTGCACATGCATGCACAGAGGGAGGGAGGGAGAGGGAGGGAGGGGAACATGTGTGCACATGCATGCACAGAGGGACGGAGGGAGAGGGAGGGAGGGGAACATGTGTGCACATGCATGCACAGAGGGAGGGAGGGGAGAGGGAGGGAGAGGAACATGTGTGCACATGCATGCACAGAGGGACGGGAGGGAGAGGGAGGGAGAGGAACATGTGTGCACATGCATGCACAGAGGGACGGAGGGAGAGGGAGGGAGGGGAACATGTGTGCACATGCATGCACAGAGGGACGGAGGGAGAGGGAGGGAGGGGGACATGTGTGCACATGCATGCACAGAGGGACGGGAGGGAGACGGAGGGAGAGGAACATGTGTGCACATGCATGCACAGAGGGACGGAGGGAGAGGGAGGGAGGGGGACATGTGTGCACATGCATGCACAGAGGGACGGAGGGAGAGGGAGGGAGAGGAACATGTGTGCACATGCATGCACAGGAGAGGATGAGCTGTGTGAAAGACTGCACAAAAGCTGTAGTTGGGGCTGGAGGAAATGTGTCACATGCATGCCTGCAAAGCCAAAGGGGACATGTGTGCAATTCCCAGGACCATGTAGCCATGATGCACAAGGGAGGGGTGATGCATGTGTTGCATGTTGCCCGGGCGAGAGGCCAGGAGGGCCCTTCTCTCTCACATCTCCCGATCGGAAAAAGGAGAAGAACATAAAATACACATATTCTAAAAAGGACTAGTGGGAAGGGATTAGGAGGGGGAATGTATGACATGCTGACTGGGCTAAAGATGGAATTCTTGCACACATTGCCTCTAAAGATTGTAGGTTAGGGAGGTATGGCACATGATGTGACTGCTCACTAGGGTTAGAGAGGAGCTTCTTCAGATAGTGTGACCATAAGAGACGCAAAATCAGGAAGTGCGAGAAGTGAATGTGTGCAAGCTGCACGACTAGGAAGGAAACATTGTGTCACACCTGCAAGGCCAGAGGAGGGAGGGAGAGGGAGGGAGGGGGACATGTGTGCACATGCATGCACAGAGGGAGGGAGGGAGAGGGAGGGAGAGGAACATGTGTGCACATGCATGCACAGAGGGACGGAGGGAGAGGGAGGGAGGGGAACATGTGTGCACATGCATGCACAGAGGGAGGGAGGGAGAGGGAGGGAGAAGAACATGTGTGCACATGCATGCACAGAGGGACGGAGGGAGAGGGAGGGGGGACATGTGTGCACATGCATGCACAGAGGGACGGAGGGAGATGGAGGGAGAGGAACATGTGTGCACATGCATGCACAGAGGGACGGAGGGAGACGGAGGGAGAGGAACATGTGTGCACATGCATGCACAGAGGGACGGAGGGAGAGGGAGGGAGGGGGACATGTGTGCACATGCATGCACAGAGATGCCACAATGATTTACCCCTGCCGTCTTGAAGTGACAGCAGCCTCGTCCTTTCACATGAAGCCCTGAGACATAGAACTGTGTGTGCAGTGTGGCTCATGAGCCATGTTTGCCTGGGTGGGCATCTTGGCAGTGGAGGCCCTTGGAGATGGTTGCTCCTCTTGCCCTTGGCTGGGGCCTGGCTGGACGCACACGAGGAACAGGACAGCTCTGGGCTCTAGGGATCAGCTGTAATATGCTTAGCCATGAGCACTTCTTGATCAGCATAGAAGTCAAATAGACCAGAGTTCCCCAAATTCAGTCCTATGGAATTTTGATCCAAGTGGTTTCTTGTTGTGGGGTCCCCACCATTCTGTTCTTGTCCCATAACACCCCGGCCTCCACACACAGGCGCCATAGCAAACCACCCACTGCTCTTAGTGGAGGGAATTCATGCCTGGTACTGAAAAGACTCCTCAAAAGCCTGTAGTTGGGGCTGGAGGGATAGCTTACCAGTTAAGCATTTGCCTGCAAAGCCAAAGGACCCAGGTTCAATTCCCAGGACCCATGTTAGCCAGATGCACAAGGGGGTGCATGCATCTGGAGTTTGTTTGCAGTGGCCGCAAGCCCTGGCATGCCCATTCTCTCTCTCTCTCTTCCCTCTTTATCTGTCAAATAAATAAATAAATAAAAATAAAATATTCTTTTAAAAAAGACTATAGTTGGGAAGGTCATTAAGCCCTAGGGGGAAGCTATGACTACTGCTGTTTGGCTAAATGGATATTCTATGCCCAACACATTGCCTTCTAAATATTTAGGTTAGGCGCATATGGCACATATGTTGCTCTCACTTTTGGTTAGAGAAGCTTCTCTTTTCAGATAGTGGTGACCATTAAGAGACTCAAAATTCATTAAAGTGCCGAGAAGTGATAGTTGAGTGCTCCGCACTAAATGAAACATCTCTCTCACACCCTCCAAGGCTCAAGGATCGTTGTGGAAGAGGTTACGGAAAGAATGTAAGAGCCAAAGGCTAGGGAGGAGTGCTCTGGAATGCTGTCTTCCAAACAGAAAGTGACTGATGCGTTCATGACCTCACAGCAGCCACAATTATCTGCACAAGACCTGCATAACATTGTGTCTATCAACATATTGTCTTGTATGATAGAGGAAGGCCAACAGAGACATTAACATAAAAGAAAGGCTAATTAGAGAGGAGAAAGAGTTCTATGGAAAGGAGATGGGGAGGGGAAACAAAAGAAATAGGAGATTATGATCAAAATACATCATGTGTATGTATGAAAACTGTCAATAAAAAGTTTTTTAAGAGGTGGAGAGATGGCTTAATGGTTAAGGCACTTGCCTGCAAAGCCTAAGGACCCAGGTTCAATTCTCCAGTGCCCTTGTAAGCCAAATGCATGAGGGGGGGTCACATGCATCTGGAGTTTGTTTGCAGTGGCTAGAGGTTCTGGCATACCCATTCTCTCACTATCTGTCTGTCTGTCTCTCTAATAAATAAAAAATATTTAAGTTTTTAAATAAAGAAAGAGAGAGGGGGCATGGGAGGTTGGGGGAGGGAAAGAAAAGGGGAGGGGAGGAGGAAAGGAGGGAAGAGAAATGAATGGAGAGGAGTGAGGGAAGGGATAAGAAGAGAATAGATTAAAAAAGGAAACAGGGCTGGGGAGATGGTTCAGTGGTTAAAGGCCCTTGCTTGCAAAGCTTGATGGCCCAGGTTCAAGTTGCCCAGTGCCCACATAAAGCCAGATGCACAAAGTGGTGCATGCATCTGGAGTTCTTTGCAGTGGAAAGAGGCCCTAGCTTGCCCAGTCTCTTTCTCTATCTCTCTCAAATAAATAAATATCTAAATAAGAAACTATCAGCTAATCCAAATGTTCCTCACAGTGCAAGATCACCCTTGGCTGAGGAATACTGTTCTAGGGGAAAGGACAGGTAGACTCTGACCCCCTTTCCTTCTTTCTTCCAGCATAATGCCGTTCCCTTCTTCTCCTAGCTCTACCTCTGGTCCCCCTAAGCCTGAATGACTGGGTCTGGTCAGAATTTGCTGCTGACCACGGAAATGTAACTATATTACAGAACTCACTACGGGTGTCTGTTTCCTCCCCTAGGCCAAGGTCTTTAGGGGTAAAGATCATTCTTTATCCTTCTTTTACCTTCTATACCATGTCCATACAATGCACTCAGTACCTAATTAAACTTACTCTGCTGTGTCAGAGCCAGCAACAGGTCATGGGGGCTGTCAATATCAGAGCGAATTTCAGTAGGTGAGTGAGGGCTGCACTGTCCACGCACAGTGGATCACCTTTCCTGTAGGTTCGGAGAAGTGAATCATGGAGGCAGATCATTAAGAGTTAAGGAAAGGCTGGACAGTGTGTGGGGGGGGGGGGAGAAAGGAGACTTCCTGTGGGACTGGCCACCGTGTGTAGGGAGATTAATTTCCTCCTGCAGGGCTTCTCATGGTTAAGAAAGCAGACAGTGATCCTGAGTCGCTCATATGACCTGATGGGGCCATGGGAGCAGACTCAGAAAGCAGCGCCACAAGGAAGCGGACACAGACAACAGAAGTCAAGTGCCCAGACTACGGTGAACAGCACCTTTAATTATACACAGAGGGTGGTGTAGAATGACAGCAACCTAGGAGATTATGTACTATGCAAAATCAGTTACTGTCATTTGCAAAGGAAGAAACGGCCTGCAGTCAAACAGAAGCCTGCTGTGGTGAGGTGTGCCAAGTCTCCTATCAAGCATCTATCTACCTTCCCTCTGCCCCCCACTCCCACTGCCAGTGCCGGAAGCTGGGGGCTTCCCCTATACCTCCCTGTAGCCATCCCGCGTCCCACAGACACCAGCTTCTCCAAAAGTTCTTTTTAAAGAACATCTTATTTACTTATTGGAGAGAGTGTGAGAGACTGAGAGACTGAGAATGAAAAAGAGATAGAAAGAGAGAGAGAGAAAGAGGGGGGGGGGTATGGGTGTGCCAGGGCCTCTAAGCACTGCAAACGAACTCCAGATGCCTGAGCCACTTTGTGCACCTGGTTTATCCTGGGTCCGGGAGAATCAAACCTGGGCCAGCAGACTTTGCAAGCAAGAGCCCTGAACCACTGAGCAATCTCTCAGGCCCTTCTCCAGAAGTTCTAAGGAGAGTGGTTTATCCACAAGGTTTTGGGCCAAAGGGGACTTTGACGATGTGGCTCAAACTGCTTATTTTCCATGTCAGGGGACCTCGGAGGACGCGGGTAGCCCTAAGATCCGGAACCTGGAGCAAAGTGGCGCTCTGGTGCCTAGTCCTCTGCTCAGTCCGCCCCTCCCCAAGGCAAGCAGTCCCACTTTCTACACCCGGGGGCGGTGTGCCGGGGATAAAGCCTCCACAGAGGCAATGGAGCACTCGTTTTTTAAGTGCTCACTGCGGCACCCACCTCCACAACTTCGGGGACCGGGGAGACGCTGTTGGTCTTCCGGGAGCCCAGGCGGAACTTGGAGGCCTTGTAGATCTTCCAGTAGACGAAGAGCACGACGCTGAGCGGCAGGTAGAAGGCGCCCACGGTGGAGAAGACTGCGTAGGAGGGTTCGCGGCTGACCTGACACACCTCGCGGTGCTCGGAGTACGTCTCCCCCCAGCCGAAGAGCAGCGGGGCGAGCGAGATGACGGCCGACAGCGCCCAGGTGAGCGCGATCATCACATTGGAGACGCGCCTGCGGGCGCGGAGCGTGTACTCCAGGTGGCGGGTGATGGACCAGTATCGGTCCAGGGCGATGGCCGTCACGTTCCAGATGCTGGCGGTGCAGCAGAGCACGTCACACGCGATCCACAGCTGGCACAGCCGGCGGCCCAGCTGCCAGCGGCGCCCGGACATCTCGTGCACCAGGCTCAGCGGCATGACCAGCGCGGCCACCAGCACGTCCGAGATGGCCATGGACGCTACCAGGTTGTGCGGCACGCGGTGGAAGGTGCGTACCCTGAAGATGGTCGCCAGCACCAGCAGGTTCCAGGCGAACGTGGCGGCCACCAAGAAGCCCAGCAAGGTCAGGACTAACACGCCGAAGACGGAGGGCAGGGGCGGGCTGGGGCGCGGGTCTTCTGCGCCCTGGCTGAGGTTGGGTTCCAAAGAGGACGGCGTGGAGAGGGAAAGGGCGGTCAAGTTCACAGGTGAATCCATCGCTGGCCCAGGACACCCTCCCAGGGCGCGGGCACAATGGTGCTCAGGACTCAAGGTGGCCACCACCGAGCCCGGAGCCTGTGAATGTGGCCCCAGCCTCCAGCCAGCGAGCGCCCAGGAGGAGAGGAGAGCTCTGGGCTGCCAGCCGCGCAGTCCGGAGTCCTTAGAAGTTAGGAGGGCAGAGAATCAAGGGATCAAGTCTCGCAACGAGGGTTCGCCTGAGCTGTCCTCACCTCGCCAGAGACCGCTGTCTGGTCGCTCGCAGCGAAGCATCTTCCGGATCGGCCCCGCAGCCTGTGGGTACCAGGAGCCGGCTGGTGCGTCAGAGCAGTGGCGGGTCCAGGCGAGCTCCCAGCCCGCCCCTCTCTGGCCTGCAGCTCAGTGATGGGGATGCCAAACAGACACCTGCTTTCTGGGTGATTACCTTCCGCCCGGCCCGTTCTCTCTGCACCGTGTCTGGGCTGCAGCTCCCGAGAGGCACCTTGGCGCACCCACCCGGACCTGCCTTATCGAACCGGGGATCCAGCGCTACGTAAGGCGTCAGCTGATAAGGCCTCTCTCCACCCCCGGCTCCGAGCTGCTCGGCGCTCTCCTCCCCGCGGGGATCCCAGCGCGCCCGCCTGCTCGGCGCTGTCCACGGTGCTGCCGCCTCCCCCGCGTGCCGCGTGGTGCTGTCCACGGTCCTGTCGCTCCTCCTGCAACCAGGGAACCATCGCTTGGCGCAAGTTGGCCAATGCACTTTCTTGCATCTTTCCTCTAGCACCCACGCCACCTCCGGAGGTGGTCTGGAGACCCCGAGCCGTGTCCTGGCTTCCCATGGGTACTGTGCTCTGAGTATAAGTGCCTCGAGTCAGGGGCCCTAGGGTCTTGAGAGATTGTTCTCCAAAGATTTCAGAACACCATTGCTTCCTTCCTACACGCCATGCAGGGGCCTGCCTTAAAGATCGTCTTCCTCAGCGGAGAAAAGAGGATGGCCATTTCTGCCGTTCCCAGAGAAACCTGAGCCATGGAGCGCAGATGCCAATTTCCTCGGACCAGAAAGAGGCTGTGCAGTGTGAACTTGTTCCTGAGAAGGCAAAGCTGGATGCAAATCCTCATAAAACCCCTATGTCACTGGAAAAAACAGAATTATTGACACCCCCCCCACACACACACACATAAACAGTCTACACACAGGCAGGCATAAAGAAAACATCCAAGGATTCGACCCAGAAGTTCTGGTTTTGATGTTAGTGTTGGAGTTGGAACCGAGGGTCTTGGGTATGCTAGACAACGTGCTCCACCACTGAGCTATGCCCCAGCCCCAGAAACTATGACTCAAAACATCCCACAAAGGGACACATGATCTAGTATGATAAGCCAAACTAGGGGGATGGTGTGATAGAAAGGAAAGTGGGGTGGCAGTCAATATGTTTCCAGCACAGTTGTCTTGAAATACTGTATGTCAACAGTAACTCTGGCCAGAAGCTTGTTTACTATTTGAAAATGAGAATATGATCAAATTACAGTATATTCTCAATAAAAAATGTTTAAAATGAGGAGTTTGTTTACAGTCATCTTTTCTTTTTTCTTTCTTTACTCCTCCTCCTCCTTCTTCTTATTTTTGAGTAAGGTCTAGCTCTAGTCCAGGCTGACCTGGAATTGACTACGTAGTTTCAGACTGGCCTTGAACTCACAGTGATGCTCCTACCTCAGCCTCCCAAATTCTGGGGTTAAAGGCGTGCACCACCACACCTGGCGACAGTCATCTTTTTTAACAGTGTAAAAAAAGAAGCAAGACAGAATGCATTGAACCAGAGATGTGGTGGCACACACCTTTAATCCCAGCACTGGGGAGGTGAAGGAAGGTCACCATGAATTTGAGGCCAGCCTGGGCCACAGAGAGACCCTGCCTTGAAGAAAGGGGGGGTGGAGGATGGTTCAGCAGTCAAAGGCACTGCTTGCAAAGCCTGCCAACCTGGGTTCACTTCCCAAGTACCCAAGTAAAGCCACATGCATAAAGTGGTGTGTGCATCTGGAGTCCATTTGTAGTGGCAATAGGTTTTCTGGTGTGTCTGTTCTTATTCTCTCTCTTGCCTTGAAAATAAATTTAAAAAATCTTTTGAAAAAGAAATAAAACAGAAATTCCCTCCCTGGGGCCCAGTGGAAAGAGACTCAGAAGAAAGCTTAGTGTGAATATTATTAATTAAATCCAGGACTGGGCGTGGATGCAGCTCAGTTGCCATAGCACTTGCCTAGCATGTACGAAGCCCTGGGTTCCATCTACAGCCCCTCGTAAGTATGGTATGTTGGCCTGTGCCTATAATCCCAACACTTGGGAGGAAGAGACAGGAGGATTAGAAGCTCCCGGTCACCTGTGGCTACAGAGGGCTACATGACTCTGTGTCTTCTGTGAGCAGTGTTGCTGGGCATGGCTCTAACTGCGGGCAGACGAGCTTACTTGGAGCACACCCCGTTCTAGGTGCCATGGGGTCACTTGGACTGAGATGTGAGCTTTGAGCCCTTTTCTTTAATATATATATATATATAGATAGATAGATATAGATATAGATATAGATATAGATATAGATATAGATATAGATATAGATATATAGATATATATCCCTAAGCAATCCTGCATTGACTTTCCATGGCTGCATGACCTGGGTTACATAATGGTGAGCTGTGTGCCTGGCAGGTGAGCCTGTTGTGTGTCTCCACACTGACCTTGGGAGATGCCGTGGGCTGATGACTATAATCCCCGCTGGTGCTGCATGACACATCCAACGGAAGTAGCAGTTAAACGAGCAGTAATTGGTCTAGGAGGGGAGTGCGATGGTTAATATTGCCAACCTGACAGGACATGAATCACCTAGGAGCTAAATCTATGGGCATGCTTGAAGGGAGTTTGTAGATTAGGATAACTGATGTGGGAAGACCCACACTAACTGTGTGTGGCGCCATCCCGTGGGCTGGCGTCCTGGACTGAGTTAAAGAGGAAAAAGCAAGCTGTGCGTAAAGATTCACCTCTCTCGTTTCCTATGGACTGAGTGTGAGCCTCCTCCCAGCTCCTGCTGCCATGCCTTCCCCACCTGACAGACTGTGCCCTAAGCTTAGACAAACCCTCCCTTTGAGTTGCTTCTTGTCAGGTATTGGATCACAACAACAAGGAAAGTGATACAGGGATCAAGTTGACTATAACTAAGAATATTCTGGGAAACTTGTGTTAGCTTTTCATTGCTCTGACAAAAACATGAAGGAAACTATTTGAAACAAGTAAAGATGTCTTATGGGTCATGACTCCTGAGGGCTACCTCAGAGCTGGCTATCTTCGCTCTATTGTTTTAGGCTTGTGCTGGCACAGAACATCCTGTCAGAAGTGCATGATGGATCAAAGCTGCTCATTTCGTGGTGGCCAGGAAGCAGAGACACACAACAGGAAGGGACTGGGGCCAAGGCATGCCTGTCAAAGGTGCTTTCCCAGTCACTCACTTCTTCCAATGGGACCCCCATCTTCCACAGCTCCACCACATCCCAAAAGTCTATTCATACGTTGAGTTCATCAGTGGATTAAGTAACTGATTAGGTCAGAACCTTCTTGACATGACTGTCTCTGGAGACACCTAGCTACACACAGGCGTGCTTCACTGCCTAGATTGCTCTCTGGTGCAAGGAAGAAGATTGGGCCACGTGGGCTTGGTTAGTGTGCACATAGAGCGGGGTCAGGACCACCACTCCAGGCAGTCTTGTGTCCGTAAAGCACTTGCTGCATTATTTTAGCCTGAGCTAGTCACTGGAGCCTCTCTCATGCTTTCCTGCTACCACGCCTTCCTGAATGTGCGGAACTGTTCTCAGACTACATGAGCCTGTTCAACTGTCTGAGCTATAGACAACTCATTAGGCTGAATAATTATCTCTTCAGGTCAGAAATCTTGGCTGACTTTCATAAATATTTGCTGAAAGAACGAAAATCTTTTTTAAAAAAACATCTCTCATTAGGGGGAGACATTTCCTTTTATTTATTTATTTATTTTTTGCTATTTGTGAGCAGAAAGACAGTATGGGCGCTCTAGGAACTCTGGCCACTGCAAACAAACTCCAGGTACATGTGCCACTTTGTGTATCTGGCTTTACGTGGATACTAGGGCACAGAACCCAAACCACAGGCTTTGCAAGCAACCACTGAGCCACCTAGGTCTATGCTGTGGTAAATAACCCCTACCCATGCTCATGCAAACAACTCTAATTACAATCTGTGGGTCACAAAAAAAGACATTAAAGCAGAAATGGGACTAATTGAGAAGGAGCTCAGTGGGAGCGTGCAGGGAGGGAGAAAAAGAAGGCAATGGGAAGAGATTGTGATCAAAATGCATGATATGCATGTATGAAACTGTCAATAAATAAAGATACTAAGGTTTAGAGAGACTATCAGATTAAGTGGAAGAAAGAGGAGGAAGTACCGAGAGCTCTTGCCACGAGGGCGAGAGGGTAGAGTTCAAACAATGAAAATTTCACAGGCCGCCTCATAGAGGTGGGGTCTGAGAATCTCACCTCTTAGCCGGCTCCCTGGGGGTTCCTTTGCTCTTTCAAGTGTACATTGAATATTAACATTGTTTGAAATCCTGTCCTCAGGGTCTTACTTCTTGAACACTCTCACTAGCACACCAAATGGCTGCTATCTAGCGAATTCAAAAAGAATTTGTGTAAACAATGAATAATCTCACTCAAAGCTACAGCTTCAGCTCTTGTCTGCGCTCAGAGCAGTTCTCTAGGCCTCATCTCTCCTGGGCCCTAGGCCACATCCCACTGCTGGCTCTCCAAGAGGTGGCCCAAGTTTGCAATATCACGCAAAAAAAGGAGGCGATGTTTCCTTTATCATCTCCTCCTCCCTAGTGTAGTTGGCATGCTCGCCGTCTGTCACACATTTCCAGGGGAAAGTTGGAAATCTGTCTTTACTTAAGCACATTCCAATTGACGCTACTCACTTATCAACCTCTTATATTATTATCAAAAAATTTCCAGATGTGGTGGCACATGCCTTTAATCCCAGCACTCAGGAGGCAGAGGTAGGAGGATCGCCGTGAGTTTGAGGCCACCCTGAGATCACATAGTGAATTCCAGGTCAGCCTGGGCTAGAGTGAGATCCTACCTCGAACAACAACAACAACAAAAATATGATTTTGTCATTATCCTTCACCTTCCCTCCAAAAAAAAAAAGTAAATAAATTTAAAAGAAATTTTTAAGTCTTTCTTCTGTAAACTACTTGGCTATTTACTGTCAAGATAAGCAAGGTGTTTAAGTGGTAACATCATAATATACAATTAGTTTAATCTTCCTGTGGGAACCTCAGAGTGATGTTATCTGTAGATAAAACAGTTATTCTAATGAAGGCAAAACATTATAAATGAATAGATATTGCTTTTGAAGGCTTATAGCAAGAGATTGGAAAAGTTTGGGAAAATTTCCCCTGGTGGATAACATGGGGTACCGCCCACCATTATTGCCTAGATAGCAACCTCAGGGAGCAGAGGACTGCTTGACTTACACACTAGAAACAGGCCAGGGCTGGAGGGATGGCTTAGTGGTTAAGGTATTTGCCTGCAAAGCCCAAAGACCCAGGTTCAGTTCCCCAGTACCCAGATGCACAAGGTGGTGCATGCATCTGGAGTTCATTTGCAGTGACTGGAGGTCCTGGTTCTGCCCATTCTCTCTCTCTGTCTCACTGTCTCTCTCTCTCTTCCTCCCTTTGCCTCTTTCTCTCAAATAAATAAATAGTAAATTAGAAACAAACTAAACATGGACAGTCACTTAGCTTAATGGGGAAGTTTCAAACCCCCCCCCATTACCAACCTGAGCTACTTCTCCAGCTGATGGAGGGTCCAGGTGCCCAAGCAAGGGCCCTACCACACAGGTGCCCCAGGTGCATTTGGAGAAATAGTCTCCAGCCTTCTCAAAGAATGCACAGCCACGTGCACTGGTTCCTAACTGTGCACCTGGACCTTTTGAGAGCTGTTGGACACAGTTTGAATAGGTATTAGCAGTAAGGGACCCACAATAGCCTGAAGCTGGAGAAGTGACCATTGGAATCAGTTAATGAGTACATTCTGGTCTAGGTCCACTCCTGAGGGTACACCAAGCCAGTGGAGTCCCCCACCATGGCCATGTTTCCCCACAGCCTGGTCTAGGTCCACTCCTGAGGGTGCACCAGGCCAGTGGAGTCCCCCACCACAGCCATGTCTCCTGTTCCCATCGACATCACTGGAATACGCATTGTGAATATTGGCAGAGCCCACACTGGTGCTGTGACCTGTGGCGTAAGAGCTATCGAAATCGGGAAGGACAAGAGGAATTTTCCAGGACTGCCCCTCCTGCACCAGCACTGGAAGCCACAAAAACAAAGAGCCAGAGCGATAGTGCTGCCCAGGGGAATCTGGGGGAAGATGGCAGGAACTCCTGCCTCCCTGTCTTATCCACATTAATTCATGACAATAATCTCTTGGATGGAGACAAGTGAGTGATCTACCGTGAACTATCCAAGTGTCAGCCACAGCTGTGCCCGAAAGAAATAACACTGGAGCGATTTAGCACCGTGCGCTCCAGCCACTGAGCTGGCCGCTCACTTCTTTTGCACTTCTCTCAGAAAGGGGATGAAAGCAGGTCAAATGCTGGGGCAGACACGGGCAAGAGGGCTTGTCCTTGCTGCGCCGACTTGCCTCCCTCTGTCTCAGGCCAACTGAAGACGGCAGCTCATGGGATCAAGTGTGATCTACCGGCCCCAGCCCCTTGCGCTGGTCTGCTTCTGCCGCACACAGCATTAAGGTTCTGGTAGCTTTTTCCACCATGTTAACATGTGCACAGATGGTGAAAAGGTGTCGTCAAGTACACCTGCACACAGACTGCAGCAGTGGCAATAAACTGATGAGAGCCTCAGGCTTCCCCCAGTGCACTGCCACTCCAGCATGTCCTTAAGGGTGCAATCGAGTTATTGATCACACTCACTCGTGACCTTTGAGTGATCCTCTTAGTGCTCTGTAACAACTTGAAAGTGTATAAAACATTTCTGATACTGAAAATATTGCAAAAAGGGATTTATGCAATGCTATATGTTTTGAGCTCAACTAGAAGCCTTTTCAATGAAACATGGTTTTTTACTTGAAAGATCTATGGACATATAAACTGTCACTCTACACTTGGCCATCTGGCAGACATTTTCTTTAAAATGGGTGAAGTGAGCCTTTAAGGAAAACAGCTGCCAATATTTATTGTCCACAACAAAACTTGACCTTGCCCATGGAAACTCTAAGTTTGGAATATCATAATCCACCCCCAAAATCTGACAGCTTCCACACCCTGAATAAGGACCTGTGTGCTAAGGTTGGTGGTGGTATTAATAAATGTGATTTTAAGAGGGGCTGAAAAGAATGTAAGAGCCAGAGGATGGAGAGGAGAGCCACGGAGTTCTTCTTTTCCGGACACGAAGTGGCCATTGTACTCATGACCTCACAGTGGCTGTGTTACCTGCACAGTATTGGGCTCCTTAACACTCCATCACGTATGATGGAGGAGGCGAATCAAAGCAGAAGAGGGCTTAGTTGTAAGGCAGAAGGGGTTCAGTGGAAGGGGAGGCGGAACAAGAAGAAGGTAATAAGAGGGGGGTAAGATAAGAATACATACACTATGAAAATTGTCACTAAAAAGGGTCTTGAAAAATTATGTGTATTTATTCGAGAGAGAGTATGTGTATGGACATGCTAGGGCCTCCAGCCGCTGCAAACGAATCCAGACACATGTGCCACTTTGTGCATCTGGGCTTACGTGTGTACTGAGGAACTGAATCTGGTTGTCATGTTTTATAAGCAAGCACCTTTAGCAGCTAAGCTAGCTCCCCGCCTCCCAAAAAGTTTCCTTAATTAATTTTATTTGCATATATTAGAGGAGTGCTCCAGGATTTCTTGCCACTGCAAATAAACCCCGGATGCATGTGCCACTTTGTGTCTGGTTTTACATGGGTGTTATGGAATTGAAACCAAGTCAATAAGGCTTTGCAAGCAAATGTCTTTAACTATCTCCCCAGTCCCTCAATAAAATTTTTTAATGTGCCAGGTGTGGTGGCGCACGCCTTTAATCCCAGCACTCGGGAGGCAGAGGTAGGAGGATCTCCGTGAGTTCGAGGCCACCCTGAGACTCCATAGTGAATTCCAGGTCAGCCTGGGCTAGAGTGAGACCCTACTTCGAAAAACCAAAAAAAAAAAAAAAAAAAAAAAAAAATTTAATGTGACTTTTAGCCAGGTGTGGAGGCAGAGGTAGGAGGATTGCTGTGAGTTTGAGTCCAGCCTTGGACTACAGAGTGAGTTCCAGGTAAGCCTAGGCTAAAGTTAGATTCTACCTAGAAAAACATAAAAAGGGGCTGGAAAGGTGGGTCAGTGGTTAAAGGAGGTTGCTTGCAAAGCCTAATGGCCTGCATTCAACTTTGCAGTAACCATATAAAGTCAGATACACAAAGTGGTGCACATGCCAAGAGGCCACCCTAATCCTCCCATTCACCCCCTTCACAATCTCTCTCTCTCCTTGCAAATAAATCAGTAAAAATATTTTACAGTGGTTTTTTTGAAATTGCATTATGAAATGTCTCAACATGTCTGGATCATCTGAATAATTCAGTGACCTAATCCCATCCAAATGAGCAGGACATGGTGGTGCACAGTTCTGATGGGCCTAAGGACCTTGGCTCGGACTAAACTGTGCTTCAGGCTTCCCTGGGTCCTTGGCTTGCAGATGGACTGTCTTGGGACTGCTCACACTGTAGGATTGCAGCGACTCAAGTCTCCTGATAAATCACCTCCCCTCTGCCTCTCATCAATCTGTCCTACTGATTTCCTGTCTCTGGAGAACCTGGACTAAGTAGATACCCACTCTGTCAGTGAAGATGTGGGCCCAATGGCCTGAACGTAACCACAGAGTCCTTCCTATGTAAAACAGAAGCTGTGCGTCTGGTACTTCCCACTGCTAGAAGTCAAGCCTGATGCCTGCCAGGCACTGTGTGTGTGTGAGGGGCCTTATACCACACCTGAGAGCACCGCTCCAGAACACCTATTACCTCTCAGTGCCGTGAACACAGACCTGCCCAGAAGCAACTTACAGAATAATAGGGTTCATTTCAGTTTATGATTTATTTTTATTTATTTATTTATTTATTTTTTGAGAGAGACAGACAGACAGAGGAGGGGAAATACGGGCATGCCAGGGCCTCTTGCCACTGCAAATGAACTCTAGACACATGGCCCCCTTTGTGCATCTGGCTTTACATAGGTGCTGGGGAGCTGAACCTCGCCGGCAGGCTTTGCAGGCAAGTGCCTTCTCCTCAGTCCCCAGTGTACATTGTGGGGAGTTATAGTCCACTATGGCCCAGAAGTCATAGCAGTTGGGCTAGTCATATTTTCGCTGGGATCGGGTAGCAGAGAGCAAACAGGAAGCAGGGTGTGGCTGCGGAAGCTCAAGACCCAGCCCTGGGGACCCAACCTCCAGCAAGGCTGGGCTCTCTGCAGGCTCCACAGCCCTCCTGGACAGCGCCATCATTTGGGTAGCAAGTGCTCAAATACATGAGCCTGTGGGGGGGGGGGGGTGTCTCGTCCAGGCCACAGCACCTGGCTGGCTGCTGCCTCTGATTGGTGGAAGGCAGGAAAGGGCTCAACCTGAGGGCCTGGCTCTGACTGGCGAGGGGCAGGAAAGGGCTTACCAGGAGAGAGCGCTGAGGTCGGGCGCTGCCTCTGATTGGTGGAGGGCGGGAAGGGGTTCTGAGGGCCTTTCTGTGCACAGGAACCCCACTGCTTGACCCTTTAGCTGAGCCTGTAATGAGAAAAGTCTCCACGTGGGTTGTTTTTCTTTCTTTTTATAAGCAGCAATTAAAGAGTGGCAGTCTAGGTGCTGGCACACAGTGGTGCCATCTGCAACAGAAAATGCCAGTTGAATAGAGGGTTGGGTGTCCCTGGCTCTAGAGACGAACACCTGAGCACAGGGAACAAAATGAAGCCAGGCCCAGCTGGTTGATTTCACACCTTGATTTCCAACTGTGGCCTCCATAATTGTGAGAGAATAGACTTCTGTTGTATTAATTGGATACAGCCATGCTGGAAATCTAAGGCATGATTGTAGCAGAAATTGGCAGCCTGACGGGATGGTGGGCTGTCCTCTTAAATATGCAAGCACCCTTTTGAGACCACGCTCTGCCGTGGCACCGTTGCTCTCTGTGGAGCAAATGCAGAAGCCAATAGCCTTGTTGTGGGACCCTGCCATCAGCTACTCTGTGCGGATCTGGGAGCAGCCGATGAAAGCAAGGTGGCTGTGTTTCCTGCCCTTCCAGATTACCATCCGGGGAAGCTGTCCTTGTCCATGCAACTTTAGCCTCTGTGGGTCTGGAAGGAATGAAGTTCCCAACAGATGTCCTAGCAATCACTCCTTCACTTTGGACTGCTCATCCCAAGACAGGCAGGCAGGGCAGGAGTCCTCAGTCTCACAAGGTAGCTGGCCACGGGGAGGTGGTAGGCTACTGCGGCTCAGAGAAAGATGGTTCAGCAACCAGATGATCCATTGGTACGTCGTGGCTTTGCAGAATATAAGCAGGTAGTGTAGCAGCCCTGTTCAAAACGGGCCAGAAAGCAGCAGGCCAGCCTTGCAGGGCTGCAGATCTAACCCAGTGGGGGATCCTGACACCGAAGTGCCCATGCAAGGATAGAAGAATAGGGAGAAGCGGCGAGGAAAGGAGACAATGAGATTTCATAATGACCTTGAGAACAGCTGGACAGCGAGGGCTTGTCCACCACCATAACCCTGCATGCTCTCTCTCTTTGTCCTTCTCCAGCTTCGTGCATCATGTGCTCTTGCAAAAATGTCCTGCCTTGTCACAGGCCCAAGAGCAACGGAGAGCTATGGATGATGACCACTGGTGGAAGACATGCCTAGAACCCAGCAGGGGCAGGCTGGGGGCTATAGCTCAGGAGTACAGTTTTGGCCTAGAAGCCACCACAGAGTCCGGAGGCAGAGAGTGGCAAAAAGCTTACTTAGCATGTGTAAGGCCCTAGGGTCCACCCCCAGTGCTGGATGAATGAATGAATGAATGAATGCCTCCATGAAACCAAGGAAGAACAGAACCCTGGGTGAGAAAGATTGAAAAATATAGTAGATTTGGGTATCATAAGTGGACTTCCAGGTCTTCTCCTCTGCCTTATCCTACCTTCCCTAGATGGTTAAGCATTGCCTGGTAAAGGCTCACAGGTTCCCTCTTGGGGAACTGAGCACCCCCAGAAAACTGTCCATGTGGGCTATCCCAGTGAATGACCTGCCTCCAAGGTGCCTGGTGATGTGTGATGCAGGGTCCCAGCCCCCTTACCTCAACATGGAGCACTTCTGAGAGGCCATTGTAGGATGGGCCCAGGCCCCAGTTACAGGCACGGGCTGACCAGGCTTCACTTTCCAGCTCGGCTCGCCTCTCTTCCTTAAAGGCTTATCTCCCAGGCACGTTGCCAGTAAAAGTTGCCGCGATTCTCTGCCCCAGAATCCATTTCCAGTCTAAGACAGCGCTCCATTTCAGGTTATGAAAAGGTTATTAAAACGTGTGTCCTGAGCCAGGGGCTGGGCTAGAGCTTGCATGCTCCAGGTCTCAGATTCAGTCTCCAGGACTAAAAGAAAAAGTGGGTGCTAACACCCATCACAGCATATGGTGAACACACACACACTGAAACAAACAAAGCCCAAAGGCCGTGATAATTAACTTTCTGAAGAAGAAAATTCTGATAGCTGTTTTCCTATTGGATAATTTTGGGCAATACTTTTGAGATGAGATCATTTGATGTATCCAACATGAGAAGAGCTGAACAATTCTTATTTGTTTGAAATTTCCTGCAGTGTCAGGAAACAACTATGAACCCTCAAATTGCTATGGCACTTGTAAGATGAAACTATTATCTTGGGAGACCCCCGATGGAGGGGTGAGCATTTCCTGTCGGTTGGCAAGTGTCCTTCACTCTTGGAACAGGTTCTAAAGCCCCTGTGGGTGTTAGTTTGCTCTTTCGCATCACATTCCTTCGGCACCTGAACACGAAGTCACCGCTGTGCAGGAGGGGGCTGTGAGGGTCACAGTGCTTTTATCTGCTGCTGACCTGGGGTGGGGGGTCTCACTCTGTAGCCCAGGCTAGCGTGGCACTGTCTCAAGCTTGGGGCAATCTTTCTGTCTCAGCCTTCCAAGGGCTGGGTGATTACAGGTTACACCATGTCCACTTCCCATGGCTGATTCTTTAAGCGGGTCAATAAGCTGTCTCAGTGGTTTGTCAGGTGTGTTTCAGAATGTGTGTGTGTGTGTGTGTGTGCGCGCGCGCGTGTGTGCGTGCATTTTCTTTTTATCTCAGAGATAGGGGTGGGGGGAGAGAGAAAATGAGACTGGATGCCAGGGTCTCACCACTGCAAATGAAATTCTAGACACATGCACCACTTTGTGCATCTGGCTTGACATGGGTACTCAAACCTGGGCCTACAGGCTTTGCAAGCAAGTGCCCTTAACCATGGATTCCATATGATTTCTTCTTTCCCACCTTCATCTCTTCGTCCTCTTCCTCCCTTTTAAACTTAAAGGTTGAATGGAGTTAGAGCCACAGCCAGGTATGGTGGCACATGTCTTTAATCCCAGCACTCGGGAGGCAGAGCTAGGAGGACTGCCATGTGTTCGAGGCCACCCTGAGACTACACAGTGAATTCCAGGTCAGCCTGGACTAGAGAGAGACCCTACCTCGAACAAAAAGAAAAAGAGCAGAGAGACAATTAGACACTTATTGCCTTTCCTGCTTCTTTGTTGCCATATTATATTTTGTGTGTAACATACAGAATTATTTTGTGAATAATAAATCCATTTATTGACATTTTTCAAGAGAATGTTTTGGAAAAACTGAGAAACTATGCTTACTGAAAAGAATCAGAAAATACAAGAAGTTCTGGCTTATATAAAAATGCTTCAGTTTAAAATTTTCTTTGAGACGTCAGTCTTCTTTTAAGCTTGGAGACTGACGTGTAGCTTCTTCCCCTTGGAAGGGATTAGCTTTGGGAACCTTTGCACAGTGGAGGATGATGACCAGCAGCCCTTATGGATTGAGCATGGTGAGCCCAGACAGTCCGTGCTGGTGGGCACTCCATGGGCGAGCTTGGCATTCCTGGACCGAGCACACCTTGTGCTCGGGCTGCCCATCAGACTGACTCACTGCCTCAGGACTCTGAGCTTCTGTCACTTCAGTGATGTCATTAGATCCCCATGTGTCATGCGGAGGTCTCCAGCTTCCTTTGGTCTCAACCTCAGGGGCAGTCTCAGTTCAAAAAGTGACTTTTTAAATGTATTTATTTATTTTTCTGAGACAAGGTCCTGTGCAGTCCAATCTGGCTTTGAACTCACGATGTAGCCACAGCTCTCCTTGAGAAACTCCTGATTCTCCTGCCTGCACTTCCTGAGTTCTGGGATCACAGGCATGCACCACCATGCCTGGCTACAAAACCTCTTTTAAAAATAGCACTTTAGGGGCTGGAGAGATGGCTTAGTGGTTAAGCACTTGCCTGTGAAGTCTAAGGACCCGGTTCGAGGCTTGATTCTCCAGGACCCATGTTAGCAAGATGCACAAGGGGGCGCACGCATCTGGAGTTCGTTTGCAGTGGCTGGAAGCCCTGGCGCGCTCATTCTCTCTCTCTCTCTATCTGCCTCTTTCTCTCTCTGTTACTCTCAAATAAATAAATAAAAACGAACAAAAAAATTTTTAAAAAATAGCATTTTAGGGCTGGAGAGATGGCTTAGCAATTAAGGTGCTTGCTTGAAAAACATAAGGACCCAGGTTTGATCCCCCAGTACCCATGTAAGGCAGATGCACAAGGTGGTGCATGTGTCTGGAGTTTGTTTGCAGTGGCTAAAGGCCTTGGTGTGCCCATTCTCTATCTGTCCATCAAATATATATATACATACATATATATATATATATATATATTTAAAAATAGCATTTTAGGGTGGAGAGATGGCTTAGCAGTTAAGGCACTTGCCTTGAAGTCTAAAGACCCAGGTTCTATTCCTCAGAACCCATGTAAGCCAGATGCACATGGTGCTACATGCATCTGGAGTTCGTTTGCAGTGACTGGGAGCCCTGTGTGTCCATTCTCGTTCTCTCTCTTTCGGTAAATAAATAAATAGTTTTAAATAAAAACTAGCATTTAAAAGCTTCTTTTAAAAAGCAACTGTGGGGGCTGGAGAGGTGGCTCAGCAGTTAAAGGTGCTTGCCTGCAAAGGGTGACAGCTGGGGTTCGATTCTCCAGTACCCACGTAAAACTAGACGCACAAAGTGGTGAAGTGGTGCGGGCATCTGGAGTTTGTTTGCCGTGGCAGGAGGCCCTGGTATACCCATGTTCTCTCTCGCTCTCTCTCTCTCTCACTCTGTCTCAAATAAATAACAAATAAATAACATTTTTTAAAGTAGCAGTAGGGAACCAGGTGTGGTAGCACGTTCCTTTGATCCCAGCACTTGGGAGGCAGAGATAGGAGGATCTCCATGAGTTCAAGGCCAGCCTGGGACTGCAGAGTGAGTGCCAGGTCAGCCTGGGCTAGAGTGTGATCCTGTCTCAAAAAAAGAAAGTAGCAGCAGAGGAAAGCATTAGTGCGTGTGACATTTTGTTGGACCAAAGCTGTTTCCAGGTACTAAACCCATCTGACTTTTTGAAGAGATCCTCAAACTTAAGTATCTAAGTGTGCACGGGGCATGCTCTTCAACATAGCTCCTCTCTGTGGAGCAAAGGACATGAGGTCTTGAGAACGTCTGGAAGCCTACAACAACAGAGGTCATCCTACATTCCCTAGAAAAAAGCTGGCATTTCCTCCAGGCTGGTAGCTACCCCAGAGATCTCACCCACCCCAAATCTGTGGCCCCTCTCCTCCTGGCCTCATCATTGCAAATAAAATCAAAGGGTTGAGGGTGGAGATGCTGCTTGAGGTGATCATTGCCTAGCACGCACAAGGCCCTAGGTTCAAGCTCGAACTGGAAGAAGATGAAGGGTCAGATCCAGCCTCACCTAGACCATAGGCTGAGAGAGTTGTGAGGACCACCTACAGGCTTCTGCTGGGGGAGGAGAGGCCATAGTGTTGGCTTGGAAGGAGATAGATGAAAATGGAGAAGGAAGAACGCTCGGACTTGGGCACTCATCAGGACACAGGACTTACTGCCCTGGCAAGGAGGCCGGGGGACCTCTGTTGCTAGGGTAGTTATTACAAGACTGGGGACGGTGATGGTGACATGGCTGTGGAAATCCTGAGCTGCAGGGCAGGTGATAGAGGAACAGATGAAAGGCTGAGTGAAGGGGCTCCAGAGACAGCTCAGATGCTAAAAAGGCTTGACCAGAGTTCAGTCTATAGCCCACATTAAAAAAAAAAAAAAAAAAGTCTAGGAGCTGGGTGTGATGGCGCACGCCTTTAATCCCAGCACTCTATTGAGGCAGAGGTAGGAGGATTGCCGTGAGGTCAAGGCTATCCTGAGACTACACAGTGAATTCCATATCAGCCTGAGCTACAGTGTGACCCTACCTCGAAAAAAAATTCCGAGTATGGTGCCATATGCCTGTAGTCCCGGAGCTGAGGAGGCCAAGTCAGGCAGACACTGGAGCTCACTGGCCAGCCAGGCTAGCTGAATTAAGTGAGTTCCAAGCCAGGTTACTCTTTCTCAGAAAAGGTAGACAGCACCTGAGGAACAACACTTGAGGTTAGCCACTGGCTTCCACATGCATCTGTACACACACACACACACACACACACAGAGAGAGAGAGAGAGAGAGAGAGAGAGAGAGCTGAGTAAAAAGGGTTTTCTGGAATAGAAATTGCTATGTATTGAATGTGCCCTTCAAAACTTGATGTGTTGAACACCTCATCCCCAAATTCCTACACTGATGGTATTTGGAAGTGGGACCTCTGGGAGGTGAGTAGGGTTAGATGAGGTCGCGAGGGTGAAGGCCTCATGATGGCACTGTGAGGAGAAGAGAGGCTGGGTGTGAGGCTCCGAGATAGAATGCTTTCCTAGCATGTGGAAAGCCCTAGGTTTAATCTCCAGCCCTTAGAGAAAGAGGAGGAGGAATCTGAACTGGCTTGCTTGTTCTTTTGTATGTTTTTGTATGTGCCGTGTGTGTGTGCGTGTGTGTGTGTGTGTGTGTGTTTGTGTGTGTGTGTGTGTGTGTGTGAGATCCTCACCAGAACACCACCCATACCCACTTCTTTTTGAGACAGACTCTTTCATTGGCCTGGCACCTTCCACTGGCTAGACTGCCTGGCTAGTGATCCCAGAGACCCACCTACGTCTGCCTCCGCAGCACTAGGATTGCAAGTGCATGCCACCATGGTCAGAATTTTTACATGGGTCTGGGGATCCGACTCAGGTCCTCGTGCTTGAAAGGCAAGCACTTTACCCATTGGGCTCTCCCCAGCCCATATTTTCTCTTTCCAATTGTGTGGGACCCTCACATGCTGTGGCATAGCAAGAAAGCCCTCTCTTCTTCATGGACTAGACAGTCTTGGTGTTTTGTCATAGAAACAGAAGAGTAACTAAGGCAGATGCACAGTGTCCACAGCCAGAGGATTCCAAGGACTGTTTCCATGACGAAGCAGCACCCTCAAGGGGCCATCGGTGGTTGGGGGGGGGGGCTGGTGGGAAGCCCAATGGAAGTTCTCCCCTGAGGCCGGGAATGATTGAGGCACACTGCAGAACGTGGTTTACACACGTACGTGCAGTTGAGGAAGGCAGCATCCGGAGCTCACAGTGACAGCAAGGACCAAGGAGGTGCGATGCAGGCTGCTTGACCCCTGGGCAATGAGGAACAAAACAGAGAGACAATCAGCAAGGGACAAACCAAATCAGAGATGCCTAGGCGGGAGGCCCAGAGGCTGAGGACCATCAGCTGAGCTGGAGCGGCTGGCTGAAGCGAAGCCCAGGCTGCTGGGAGCAGGGCCCTGCAACAGTGCATGGAGCCCCCCGGCCCCGCGAGCCCCTCACCTTGTCCTGTGCCAGAGGAACGTGAGCCACCACAACTGGCTTTTCTGAACTGCAGAGTGAGAGAGCTCTGCCAGGGTGTTGTTCAGAGATGGACAGGGAGAGGAAAGTAAAACTGACCTGGACTCCCCAGATGAACTGAAATCACAGGTCACAGAGAAGAACTTAGCTGGGGAAGAGAGATATCAATGAGGTTTAATTACAGGCTCTCAGCTGGTGGCTACCCAATCTTCGGATCTCCAGAAAGGAAATAAAGAAATGCACTAATGAGGTGTCTTAAAATAGAAACCATTATAGAGCTCGTGGGCAGAGATTCAACCCAAACTGCCACAGTGGGATTCCAAAGCTGCCCTCCCTTTCCTGGTTTTCCCACAGGGCCTTTGGATTGAGGAGTAGGCTGGGTTTCTTTGAAGAGGCTCCCCAAAATGTGACTATCCACGGTCTTCCTTCAGCCAGGCATAGTTATGCTTGCCTATAATTCCAGCACTTGGGAGGATGAGGCAGGAGGACTACCACAAATTTAAGGCCAGCCAGGGCTACAAAAAAAAAATTCCCAAACAACTACAACAAATATCTTCCTCAGGGGCTGGAGAGATGGCTCAGTAGTTAAAGGCACTCACTTGCAAAGCCTGAAGGCCTGGGCTGTACTCCGCAGTACCCACATAGAGTCAGATGCACAATGTGTCTGGAGTTAGTTGCAGGGGCACTAGGCCCTGGAGCATACATTCTCATTCTTTCTCTCTCTCTCTCTCTCTCTCTCTCTCTCACTACTTGCAAATAAATAAAATCATTTTTAAAAATCTTCTTCAGGTCCTGTTAGGAGAGACTGTGATCCTTTGTCAGGGTTCAAGAAGACACATGATCCTGGGTCCAGGAGTCCCTGGTCGTGGGCTACCAGGTTGGGACCCAGTTCCAACTTCAGCTGCGCTGGACAGGTCCCTGCAGCTCGTGGCAGCGCTCCCTGCTGTCCCCAAAACCGGGGGTCCTACCTCACTGCACACAGAATCCTGACCAGAAGTGGGGTGGGGCTGAAGTGGACGCTGCTGGGGCAGACACGAACCAGTGGGCGTAAGAGGCAGTGAATGAAGGTTTCCGCGAGGCAGTCTCTAGGCACCTAACAGCCCTCGGAACCCTGCTTGTCCCCGGTGGTGGCTAGCTCAAATGCGTGCAGTTCACTGGCACGTGCTTCCAAGCGCCTCCCTCTCTCTGCCTCTGTACCCATCTCCTGTACAGAACTGAACACCAGCTTCACAATATTCCCAGTATTCCTATTCTGCTGTCTTACTCGTTTGTTGAAATCGGATTCAGGTTACTCCGTATGCCACGTTCCTTGATGTAGACTAGGAGCAAGGTAGCTTTTTCTAGTAGGTAGTCAGCAAGGGGCTGGCCTACAGAAACAGGCTCTCCCTAAAATAAATTTCATAACTTCTTTTTTAATTTTATTTATTTATTTGAGAGAGAAAGGAAGATAGAGAATGGGTAAACCAGGGCCTCTAGCTACTGCAAGTGAACTCCAGATGCATGTGCCACCTTGTACATCTGGCCTATGTGGGTACTAGAGAATGGAACCTGAGTCCTTAGGCTTCACAGGCCTTAAGTACTAAGCCATCTCCAGCCCTCTCAAAACTTCTTATTCTCTGAGTCCATGTTTTTCCATTTTTTGATAACTTGGTCAAAGACCCAAGGTTTAGAGTTCATGAACCTGAGGGATCTCTTGCATCATTATGGAAATTTTCAAATTTATTTTTATTAGATATGGACATAATTAGTATGTAAACAACACATGTCGGTACCATCATTTCTATCATCTCTGCCCCTTGTTCAACTCCCTGGGGATTGTGGGTCATGTATTGTGGGGGCAGCAGTCAGTTATGGGGGATGCAATGTCTCCATGCATAATGTCCCAACCTGTGATTCTAACAATTTTCCCACCCCCTCTTCTGCAAAATTCCCAGAGCCATGTTGCGTTCATTCTAAGTCTACTTCAGTGACGGGTTCTGAGGAGCCTCTGAATCTCTGTTTTGGCAGGTGTTGAGTGTCCTTGGTGTCTATCTCTGCTGTAGTCAGGTTTGCATTGCTGGCAGAAATCACCCAACCAAGAGCAGCTTTTGGGGAAAAAGCAAAAACGGTTATTCTGGCTTACAGACTCGAGGGGAAGCTCCATGGTGGCAGGGAAATTGATGGCATGAGCAGAGGGGACATCACCCCCGGCCCACATAAGGTGGACAATAGCAACAGGAGAGTGTGCCAAACACTGGCATGGGGAAAGTGGCTACAACACCCATTAGCCCGCCCCCAACAATACATTGCCCCAGGAGGCATTAATTCCCAAATCTCCATCAGCTGGAAACCTAGCATTCAGAACGCCTAAGTTTATGGGTGACTAAACCACCACAATCTCCTTCACCCTGGTGCTGACATCAGGTTCATGGAGAAAGCAGCACTCTTTCTCATTTTCCCAATTCCTCTGTGGTTTCAGCTGGGGCCAGGGTGAAGTGTGCTGGATCATTTATCTCCTCAGGTCCCACTCCCGTCTGAAAAAAAAAGCAGACTCTCCCATAGAGAGTGAAGTCAGCACCAGTTAAATGGGATGACCATCATTAATTTAGAGAGAATTTAAATAGTGTAGACCCTCTTATAGCCCAAGGTTAGTGGGAGCTTGACATTGGAAAGCAAAATCATTATCCGGATCTGATTCTGACTTGTTTCCCAGTTCTAGATATGGTTTCCTTTCCATTGAGCAGCTCCGTTGGCCAATTCAAGAGTAGTTGGTTACCCACCATGGCTATGTGCCACATCACGTCAGGTTGTTTGCTTCTGAGTCATTTAGACTTTGAGTTGCTTGGACAGATGTTGGCCACTTTCCCCCTGTAGCTCATGTAGCACCTTCCAGCACTAGATGGGCTAACTGTCTGGGGATTGGTTCTCTTCCGGATTCCAACCAGGTCTCTCCATGGTCCATGCCGACAGCATATGGTATCTTTACCAGTAGGGTCTTACCATAACCTCTGGTGAGTAATCAAGTACTCTGACAGAAGGCTGTCTTGTTTGTTTTGTGAGATCTACTAGGTCTCTCTGATCAACAACTTATTGTGGATGTTTCATTATGGAAATTTAATCCCTTCCAGATCTCCAGTCCTGCAACATTCTTACAATGGGATAACCGTTTCATAGAGTTTTTATAATAACAGAACAAATAAATGAAATTGGACGTGACAAACACATCAGGCAGATCATTTATGGCAACCAGGGGAATCTCTGCTCCAGGCCTCAGGTGCCCTCTGATGACATTCTTAGCCTTTGAGTTGATGGACGCTAGGGGTCTGTCACAAAAGGCTTTACCTAACAGTCCCAAGGATGTTGGTCACACAGAGGTGGACAGTGAACAGCCATTAAGGAGGCTTGAGATTCTTTGGCTTTGGACCTGCAACTCCAGCTCCCTAAGCTCAGAGTTCTAATCAGTCAACCTGGTGGGATTTTTTTTTTTTTTTTTTTTTTGAGGTATGGTATCACTCTGGCCCAGGCTGACCTAGAATTCACTCTGTAGTCTCAGGGTCTCAGGGTGGCCTCGAACTCATGGCGACCCCCCTACCTCTGCCTCCCAAGTGCTAGAACTAAAGGTGTGTGCCACCATGCCCAGCTAACCTTGTGGAATCTTTTTTAAAAATTTTTTTGTTGTTCATTTTTATTTATTTATTTGAGAGTGACAGAGAGAGGAAGAGGCAGATAGAGAGAGAGAGAGAGAGAATGGGCGCGCCAGGGCTACCAGCCACTGCAAACGAACTCCAGATGCGTGCGCCACCTGCGCACCTGGCTTACGTGGGTCCTGGGGAATCGAGCCTCGAACCGGGGTCCTTAGGCTTCACAGGCAAGCGCTTAACCGCTAAGCCATCTCTCCAGTCCTCATGATAAATTCTTGTGAGGAGAAATAAAAAGCATAATGCACCTGGCTTACGTGGGTCCTGGAGAATCGAGCCTCAAACCGGGGTCCTTAGGCTTCACAGGCAAGCACTTAACCACTAAGCCATCTCTCTAGCCCACCTTGTGGAATCTTTAACCCATGTGCCACTTTTCTGGGATCTTCACCTTACATGTGCCTGACTTAGTTCACTGACACAAAAACTTCCAGTTCTGTCCACATTGCTATGAGAGAAAGAATTATATTTATTTATATATTCTGGTTTTTTGAGGTAGGGTCTCACTGTAGCCCAGGCTGACCTGGAATTCACTATGTAGTCTCAGGCTGACTTTGAACTCACAGTGATCCTCTTACCTAGGCTTCCTGAGCACTGGGATTAAAGGTTGGGAACACCGTACCTGGCCAAGAATTTGATTTTTTAATGATTGAGTGATATTTTATTGTGTATACAAGCCAAAATTTTCCTAATCTATTGTTACTGGGGAATCAGGAGTCCTTTGCTCAGACTCTCTTGGATAAAAGAATTTAAAATGGTCTCAGGGAACCTGAAGGGCTGTTTCATTAGATCTAGGGGGAGAAAAAAAACACAGGGCAGGCAAGTGATAAGTCTTAGCAGTTGCCAGGAGGGAGATGAATAAAAAGAAGAGAAAAAGTCATGCTTTTTGAGTTAGAGATAAGTCTATGAGCAACCTCTTGGATGTGTATGTGGCGGGGGGGCTGAGGGGTGTAGGCAGGTGGATGGGTGGGTGACTCTCCAGATCCCACATAAGCCCGCCATACAAGGTAACACTTGCCAAGGTGATGCACGTGCCTGAAGTTTGATTGCAGTGGCTGGAGGTTCTCTTGCTTGCTCACTCTCTCTCATAAAAGAAGAGGGAAAGAAAAATTTAACACCTGTAACACTTTTTTTGTTGAAATCAGAAAAGTAGGCAGCCTCAGCAGAGAGTATCTACAAGCAACTGCATCAAGGGACAGGCTTCTACATGAACTGATATAGATGATAAATATTCTTGCCATCTCAGTAACATGTCTTCAGGCACATAAGCTATCCTTCCTGAAAAGTAATCGCCTGACTGGGAGATTGACAGGCCCAGTTGGGCTAACTTCTTTTTTTTCTTTTGATTTTTCAAAATATTTATTTACTTATTGGCAAGGGGAGAGAGAAAGAGAAAGCGTAGATGTGCGAAGGCCTCTTGCCATTGCAAACCAACTGCAGACACTTGCGTCACTTTGTGCATCTGCCTTTACATGGGTCCTGAGGAACTGAACTTGGGCCAGTGGCCTTTGGAGGCAAGTGCCTTTAACCACTGAACCATCGCCTCAGCCCAATCAGTATTTATTTATTCATTTTGCAACCCTTTCCTTGTTATAAATGTGTTCATAAAAATGGTTATCAAATGTTAAAATACATCCCTTTTTGTAATAAAAAATGGTTTTCTTTAATTCTTGCCACAAATGTCCCTACAATCTACATATTTATCATGATAGATGCTGGATGATTTTAGCTTTTTTTTTTTTTAAGATTACTGACATTTTTCCATGAACTTCCCTAAAGAGGCATTTATATGTTATATCCTGTGAACAAATTTCACTAGACTTTGTTCATTTTCACCTGTGCTGTGCTAATAAGTCTCAAATTAAACAGCTCCATCAAGTCTCAGCAGCTGGCACTGTCCCCCACTGAGGACCACAAACTGAAAAATGATTATTTGGGGAGGCTTCATAATTATACTAAAATGAAAATCTTGGCAGCCAGGAGATACATATTTTTCAAGATTTGAGAGAAAATTTAATGAAAGTGCCACGAATACATTACTTAGGATCATAGTTTGCAGTTAATATGAGGTCCCTTTTCTCTGTGGACTTCAAAGTCTTGACTAATTAATTAGTCTAATTCCCTTGTCTTCGTGATGGTCAAGCATTCGAATAGACCTCTGGAGTCCAGAGCCGGCCGAAGTATAGAGAGTGCTGTGCATGGGTCTCCTGGCTGGGCAGGTGGGGACACCTGCTGGGTGTTCGTCTTTGATTATTTTATTTGCTAGTTTATGACCTTGGAAGCCTCAACCCAGTTAGTGAGCACATGCCCACAGGCCAAGTATGGTCCACTGCCTTGATTCTTTACGTGAAGTCTTATTGGACCACAGCCTCGCTCATTTGCATAATTTTGTCATGACTGGTGTCACCTGAGATGGCAGAGTGGAGAAGTCACAACAGAGACTGCCTGGACCACAAAGACTTAACTGTTTTCTGTCTGTACCTTTAACTGAAAACAACAACTCTGCTGGCCTCTGCCCTAACCTCTGTCAACTGACTTCACCACGTAAAATGAAGTGTAATGACAAGAGCAAAGCATTAGAAGACGTCAGCTTTATATTTGTTTAAAAATGATTCCCTGTGATGAGGCCTTAAAACTGAAGTGCCGCGAAGATCGCTCAGCAGGTCTGAGTTCGATCCCTAGAGCCCACATGCATGCAGGCGTGGTGATGCAAAGTCGTAATTCTAGCGCCGGGGAGTTCGACACAGGAGGATCTCAGTGGCTCAGTGGCCCTCCAGTCTGGCCTCCTTGGCGAGCTAAACCAGCCAAGAGTCCCTATCTCAAAAAGCACCTGCAGAGTGACACACAAGGTTGCCTTTGGTTCCACACGCGTGCCCGTATATGTGCACAGACACCCACACGTGCACTCACAAAGTGCACCAATTCATTCCTTAAATATTTGCTCCTGGTATATACACCACGCCAGCCTTGGCTGTCCTGGCTTGGCTAGGCATCTTGGACCCACACTGCGGGCCCCACTGTCGGATCTGTTTACGCTTGTGTATAACCACAAGAGGGGCCCACGCAGTCTCAAGGCATCAGGGACGTGTGCGAGGCTAGAGGACGAGGTGACAAAACCAGGACTGTGAGGGTTCGGGTCTTTTTAGAGTCAGTGGAGTCGTGCGGTCTGGTGCGATGAGTAAGGTATGGCAGGGGAGGAGCACCTAGGCGGGGTGGGTGACAGAAAGTGGCAGGAGATTGTGCGTTCTCCCTGGGCCAGGCGGGGAGAAACCACTGGCAGGTCTGGAACCAGAACTCTGGGTACCAGCTGGCACCACAGAAGGAGTGGAAGTACCCTGGGCACTATGAACTGAACAGGACGCAATTTCTACATGAAATTAACTGAGAGACCACTTTCTATTGCCCCAGTTTCACCTGTAAATCTTTTTAAAAGATTTTATTTTTACTTATTTATTAGAGACAGAGGGAGAGAGAGAGACAGAGACAGAGACAGAAAGAGTTTGTGAGAATGGGCACGCCAGGGCCTCTAGCCACTGTAAACGAACTCTAGATGCATGCACCACCATGTGGCATCTGGCTTCTGTGGGACCTGAAGAATCAAACCTGGGTCCTTAGGCTTCGCAGGCATGCGCCTTAACCACTAAGCCATCTCTCCAGCCCTATACTTTCTTTTCTTGAGGTAGGGTCTCACTCTAGCCCAGGATGACCTGGAATTCATTATATAGTCCCAGGCTGGCCTCGAACTCATGGCAATCCTCCTTCCCCTACCTTCCAAGCACTGGCATTAAAGGCCTTTGCCACTCTGCCTGTGGCATTTGTGATTTTTTGATAGAGAGTTGAAGCAGATGCTGCTCTTTAAGAGGTGTGGTCGGCTGCTGCTGCTGCTGCTGCTGCTGCTTCCTTCACAACTCGTTCTGAAGACGTTTAGCCTGTGTTCTCACACTTGCCACCCGTGGCACCCTCTCCCAGTGGGGCAGGAGTGAACTCCCGGGCCCGCTGTCCTCCAGGTTCCTGGCCAGGCCTCTCTCCGCGGCTCTTCCTACGGGAATGGGTGCCCTTCCCCAGCTCCTTCCAGTCTCCCCATCTCAAGGAGGACCACCCAAAATACCATCCAAAGTTCCTCTCACTCTGGATTCCCCTGCCTCAAATTACTATAACATGAGCATTTGACACGCTGTTGGTCATAGGTCCCAAATAGCATCACCCAGCTCTGTGTATTGTGCACACATCCTCTGGTAAATGTTTGAAAGTGGATTCTCTACCATCAGACACTTCATTTTACCAAACACGTAAGGTTTGTGCTTACAGTTGTAAACAGGGCTCTGATCATTAGGCATTTGGCTATGTTTCCCTGGGGTGGAGGGGAGGCCTCTGCCTGCCCAGCACTGGCTGCTCCAGCCTTTCTTCTGGGGCAAGGAGGAAGAGAAGACAAATCCGGCCACTCTCATTTCTGTCCTCTAAGCACGCCACTGCACTGAAGCACGGTTTTCCACCAAAGGGTTCACATGCATTCACATGCGACTGGCAGTCGCAGGTGGGTTGGACTGGCGCAAGCCATGCAGACACTGCACTTGTTTCAACACTATGTTGTCCCAGATGTTGTCTACTTGGTCCACTGACAAATTTGAGGAAAAACTACATATGGTATGATGCAATATTTACATAACAGACAAGTAACTAGATGTCAAGCTCAGAAACTCACTTACTTTTAAAAAATATTTTATTTGTGAGGTGAGAGAGAAAGGGAGAGGAGGGGAGGAGAGGAGAGGATGGAGGAACCATTGTCTCTTGCCATCACAAGTGAACTCCAGATGCCTGCACCACTTTGTGCATCTAGCATGATATGGGTCCTGGGGAATTCTGGGCCATCAGGCTTTGTATGCAAGTGCCTTTAACTGCTGAGCCATCTCTCCAGCCTGAAATATTTTATTTACTTGAGAGATTGAGAAAGAGAGAGAGAGAGAGAGAGAGGTGGGGGAGGGAGGCAAGGAGATGGGCATACCAGAGCCTCTTGCTACTGGAGACTTCAAAAGTTTGTACCATTTTGTACAACTGGTTTTCCATGTGTTGCAGTCCGGTTTGCATTGCTGTAGAAATCACCCGACCAAGAGCAGCTTCTGGGAAAAAAGAGGTTTATTTTGGCTTACAGGCTCGAGGGGCAGCTCCACGATGGCAGGGGGAAATGATGGCATGAGCAGAGGGTGGACATCACCCCCTGGCCAACATAAGGTGGACAACATCAACAGGGGAGTGTGCCAAACACTGGCAAGGGGAAACTGTCTATAACACCCATAAGCCCGCCCCCAACAATACATTCCCTCCAGGAGGCATTAATTCCCAAATCTCCATCAGTTGGGAACCTAGCTTCAGAACACCCAAGTTCATGGGGGACCCCTGAATCAAATCACCACACCATGTGTACTGTGAATTGAACCTGGGCCATCAGGCTTTGCAAGCAAACGCCTTTAACTGTGGAGCCATCTCCAGCCCTTTCGTTTTCATTATAAACACTTACGACCATTCCATTCTTGGTGGTGCCTTTGTCCATGACTGTGGTCACAACTGGCTGCTCCTCCCACCCGCGTGCTCCCCAGCCAGGCGTTCCTGCCTCTTGAGGTCACTGTGAGACTGGGCTGTAGACACAGAGCTGCTCCCTGTAATGCAAAAGTCTAGGTTCTATGATTTCTTTTACCCTTAAATAAAGGACATACTCACTGAATTCTAATTTGTTAGTAACAACTGCGCCCTACTTCAAGTTTTTATAGACATTGCGCTTTAAAACAAATAGGAAGCAACCTCTGGCTATATCATGTTTCACCTCAAATTCCCTTTCATTTGCCATAGGCCGGATACTGATCCTAAAACAATGAGTGTAGGCATTGGCAAAATTCCCTCTTGTCATAAGCTTTCCAATTATTGAAAATGAAACAATTCCCTACAGAGAAGAAATCATTAAATATATAGTAAATAATGAGGTTAATTAATTTAACCCTTCTAATTAGGAAACTAATTAAATCAGAAAATTAAAATTGACACAAGACATTAAAATTAGGAAGTCCTGAATTTCGATCAAACAATTGTCTCTTCCACTCCACCCACTTCAGAAGAGTCTGTATTAGGTCCAGGAGCCAGCAATCAGTGGACTATTTTCACCTTAAATAGTAAACTACCCATAGTATAAATATTAGTCTTCAAGAGTTTATCAATCTTCTACTTTATATATGAATTAAACCTTTCTCTTTTTAAGATATTTAAAGATAGAATAAGTCCAAAATGATGAGTTTAATTCACACCGTTAGTCACTGTGGCCATGAGTAAATCACTTAAATTCTCTGGGCCTCACTTTTCTGAAACTCGAGAGTATTGTAAAAAAGATTTGAAGGTTGGGGAAATGGCTGGGGTGGTCAAGTGCTTGCCACACAGCATGAAGACTTGAGTTTGGATCCAGCACCACGTAAGTGTACAGACCTGGAATCCCAGCCCTGAGGAGGCAGAGGCAGGGGACCCTTGGGACTTCCTGGCTAGCTGGTCCAGTTGAGTTGGTTACCTGGTGTGGTGGTTTGATTCAGGTGTTCCCCCAAAACTTGGGTGTTCTGAATGTTAGGTTCCCAGCTGATAGAGATATGGGAATTAATGTCTCCTGGAGGCAGTGTATTGTTGGGGACAGGCTTATGGGTGTTATAGCCAGTTTCCTCTTGCCAGTGTTTGGCACACTCTCCTGTTGCTGTTGTCCACCTGATGTTGGCCAGGGGGTGATGTCCACTCTCTGCTCATGCTATCGTTGTCCCCTGCCATCGTGGAGCTGCCCCTCGAACCTGTAAGCTAAAACAAACCTCTTTTTCCCATAAGCCGCTCTTGGTTGGGTGATTTCTATCAGCAATGCGAACCTGACTGCAACACATGGCATGAATAGGCCTGGGCTCCCTTTCCCTGGCTCCTGGTTCTCCCACACCCAGTTCCCTTGCTTTGCTGGGGTGATGCTGCCTGGATCGTGTGTGTGCAGCAAGGCAGCAAGAACGGAGGAGATGACCCATCCCTTGCACATCAGCCAGGACCCACGTGAAACCACAGAGGAATTAGTGAGATGAGCAAGAGTGCTGCTTCAATGGCGAGCCTGACAACCAGTGCCAGGGTGATGGAGACAGACACTGAGGACACTCAAAACATACCTAAGCAGAAGCTGGGCTGGAGAGTGGCTTAGTGGTTAAGGCACTTGCCTGAAAAGCCAAAGGATCTATCTAGGTTTGATTCCCCAGGACCCACACAAGCCAGATGCACAAGATGGTGCATGTGTCTGGAGTTTGTTTGCAGTGGCTGGATGCCCTGGTGTGCCCATTCTCTCTCCCTCTGTCTGACTCTCTCTCTCTCTCAAATAAATAAATAAATAAAAAATATTTAGGAATCCAGAAGGTGCTGAGAGCTCAACGCTAAAGGAGACTTAAAACACACCCATCACGGCTCAGAGAATTTTGCGGAAGAGGTGAGCGGAACGATTGTAAGAGGCACAGAGTGGAAGTGTCTAGAAGTATTGTCCTCCCACCCCCTTACAATGACTGACCTGATACTCTCACAGACCATCACGTCACAAATTTTTACACAACTGGTATAAATAATTATTGTATTAGTTATCTTTCTTGTTGCTGAGACAAAATATCTGACAAAAACCAGTTTGAGGGAGAAAGGGTTTATTTCAGTTCAAGGTTACAGTCCATCATGGTGGGAAAGGCCTGGTGGCAGCAGCTTAAAGCAGCTGGTCTTATTCAGTCCACAGTGATGAAGCAGAGAGATAAATGCTGCTGCTCAGCCAGCTCTTTTTATACAGTCCAGGAACCCAGTCCATGGAATGGTGAATCTCAAAGTGAAGGGTAATCTTCCCACCTCAAATAACCTAGTCACGATAATCCCTCACAAGTGTGTGTGTGTGTGTGTAAACCTGGGATAGGTTAGCCTCCGCTAACATGTGTATATGCATCCTGGTTAGCAGAGGCTAACTTATTCTAGGTAATCTCTCACAGGTGATGAGCTCCTATCAGGCTGACAATCAACTTGATGGTTTCTATCTGTGATGGCTAAGTTCCGCTGTCGACTTGATCTGATTAGGAATCTACAGACATTACTCTTCAGTGGCGGGTTTCTGAGGTGGCTTCCAGGAAGGACAGACTCCCTCACAGTGGGCAGCCCTCTTGGTGGTGGGCTACCTGTAAGGAAGCCCTGGGAGGAGACCATCCCTGCTTCCTGTCTGCTGGCGTTGCCTGTGCATACATCTATCCTGTCTGGCTGTCCTTCCTCAGCTTTGGAACCAAGTTTCCTCAGCCTTCTGACACAGACCGAAGACCAGTGGGAAGCGTTCAGTGCTGGACTGGGACTGCTGAGGCATCCAGCCACATGGACTGAGCAGCTACGGGGTTCTTTGACTCTCAAGCCTGTAGACAGCTAATCCCAATCAATTCCCTGTTTAATACAATTCATTCTGTTAGCTCTGTTTCTCTAGAACCCTAATAAACCATCACATTGTACAAATTTACTGACAATAAATCATAATTAAAATTTTCAACTCATTTCTTAGGGTACTGGAGATTGAATATAAGGCCTTAAACCTGCTGAGCAAGTGCTCTACCACAGAGCTACATTCCCAGCCCTTTGACATATATATTAGGTATATAATTTTACCAATAATTAAACTGAAAGGAAATGTGTGTATTAATGAGATGTATTTTCACATCAATAATTAAACAGCTGAATATTTGTATATGGAGCACCTTAAACTTTTAAAAAATTATTTACTTATTTATTTGAGAGAGGGAGAGAGACAGACAGACAATGGGCACGTTAAGGCCTCTAGCCACTGCAAATGAACTCCAGATACTGTGCCACCTTGTGCATCTGGCTTACATGGGTCCTGGGGAATTGAACCTGAGTCCTTTGCCTTTGCCAGAAAGTGCCTTAACCACTAAGCCATCTATCTCTCCAGCCCTCAACTTTTTTTATAGCTGATATATGTTTGTTTTTTTGAGGCAGAGTTTGGGTTAGTAACAGGCTGACTTGGAACTCACACTATAGTTCAGGCTAGCCTTAAACTCATGGCAATCCCTTATCTCAGCCTCCTGAGTATTAGGATTATAGGCATACACCACCACACTTAGTTGAAATTTTGCTTTAATTAACTGACTGATTAGACAGGGTAACATGTAGCCCCGGCTGGCCTGGACCTCTTAAGTAGCCAAGAATAACCTTGAACTTCTGATTGTCCTGCCTCCACCTCTCCAATGATGGGATTACAGGCATGCACCATTACCCCAGGTTCATACAATGCTGGGAATCAAACTCAGGCTTCATGCATACTAGGCAAGCACTGCACCAACTGAGCTACATCCCCAGTGCTGGTATTGTGATTTTATAGTCATTAACTGAGAACTCTGCTGCACTCAATGTGTGGTACAAAATGGCAGAAGTATATTTAGGGACATATTAGAAATAGTTGCAAATTTTATCCTAATCCCAAACCAAAATTCATCTTTTTGTGTGTATGCGTGAAACTCAAAACAGCATTTTTTTAAACATTGTGTGTGGTGGGGGGTGGGTGCACATGCTTGTCTACTGTCTTCCTCCGTCACGCTCCACCTTATTTTGTTGAGGCAGGTTCTCCCACTGAACCTAGAGCTCACTGATTTAGCTAGACTAGGCAGTCAGCAAGCTCTGGGATCCTCCTGTCTCCACCTCCCCACTGCACGGATTACAGGCAGGTGCCATCCCAAGCACCTCACACGGCTGCTGGAGAGCTCTGCTCAGGACCTCATGATTGTGCAGCAACTACTAACCCACTGAGGCATCGCCCCAGCCTCTCCAAAAGGAATTTTACAGTCAAAACATAATATAAGGCACTTCAAAGATGGCATGAATTTAGTATGTGCATACTGAGTAACCTAAGTTAAGTCTTTGTTTTCCACAATTAAATCATGCTCTTCTAAGAGCAGAAAGCATACATACAGGAGGAACACAGATTCATAACGTAAAGTCTTGAGTCTGTGCTGAGTCGCTTCAGACAAGCTTTGTCGGTGATGGCTGTGGTGGTGTGTGCGGTGGCAAGGGCACACGCTGTGTTCAGAACTGAGGCTGTGGTGAAGGTGTGTCATGCAGCATGGGCGCGCCCTGACACACACCTTGGATTTATTATGCATTTGGGTTTGACCTAATTATTGGTCATTGCGTGCTCAGAAACTTTTTACTGCTGTCAAAATTTTCCTGACTCCTCTATGGGCCCAGGACCAGCAGTTTAAGAAGCTGGCTGTCTATAAATTCACACTGATGATCGTACCTAACTGTAAGGTGTGCGTAGCCAAACTGAAACCACCACATATGAATCCAAATGCATTTGTAAAAAGCCACTGAAAACACTTGTTGGGAAAAAATACTCAGTGGCAGAGGATGATAGGGGTGTAAAAGACCAAAACACATTATATACGTGCATGACAATTTCAAACATGAAAATAAAATTTAAAAAGATAGCTGGAGGCTAGAGAGATGGCTTAGTGGTTAAGGTGCTTGCCTGCAAAGCCTAAGGACTCGGGTTCAATTCCCCAGTACTCACATAAGCCAGATGCACAAGATGGCACATGTATCTGGAGTTCATTTGCAGTGGCTAGGGGCCCTGGGGTGCCCGTTCTCTATTTGCTTCTTTCCCCCTCTCTCAAGTAAATAAATACATTAATAAAAAGATAGTTGGGCATGGTGGTGCAGGACTTTAATCCCAGCACTGGGGAGGCTGAGGTAGGGAAGATCACTGAGTTCCAGGCCAACATGGTCTACAGAGTGAGTTCCAGGTTAGCTTGGGCTAGAGTGGGACCTTGCTTCAAAAGAACCAATAAATAAGTATCTAAACAACTGCCTTAGCCTTTTGTTGGTCTGTTTGAATTAAATACTCCCAGCGCTAACTTACCTTTTCAAGATTTTTACTTACTTGCACTATGTGTATATGGATGGGTACACCAGGGCCTCTTGCCCACAGCAAACACATGCCAGATGCTTTGGCTTTGCAGGCAGGTGCCCTAACCACTAAGCAACATCTTCAGCCCTCATTTTAAAAAATAAAAATTTAAATTTGAGAGGCAGGTGAGGGGAAAATATGGGGGTACCACGGTCTCCTGCTGCTGCAAGTGACCTCCAGATGCATGCCCTACCTTGTGCATCTGGCTTACGTAGGTCCTGGGGAATCAAACTCGAGTCCTTTGGCTTTGCAGGCAAACGCCTTAACTGCTAAGCCATCTTTCCAGCCCTATGCTTTCATTTTTTTATTAAGTTCAGTTTATCTAACTTTCCTGGAGAAAGTAAGAACTGAAAATATTTACCAAATTAGCATCAGCAGCAAGCAGGATATTCTCTGAAAATTGTCGAACAAAATGACCGTTTTGAATTCACAAGAGGAACTTCTTAAACAAGCCACTAAGGGAATCCTACCTGGGGTGCATGCCTGGAGGTCACAGAACACACATTTGTTGAATAAACTATTGCCTGCCATGGGCACCTTATCAGAGTTACAGAAATCAGTGTGAGTTAAGATGTTAATCCATGAGAAATAGCCACTCTTTTCTTGCCATTGGCATTCCATATTACAGAAGTGTATATTCCCTGAGGATGGTTTTTATGAATTTCACTGTTTACTTTTATTTATTTGAGAGCAACAGAGAGAGAATGGGTAAATCAGTGCCTCCAGCCACTGCAAACGAACTCTGGATGCGTGCCCCCACTTGTGCATCTGGCTTATGTGGGACCTGGGGAATTGAGCCTCAAACAGGGATCCTTAGGCTTCACAGGCAAGCACTTAACAGCTAAGCCATCTCTCCAGCCTCTCACTGTTTACTTTTAAAAAGTCAGTTGCGGACTGGAGAGATGGCTCTGTGGTTAAAGGCACTGACCTGCAAATCCTGGAGGTCTGGGTTTCGTGCCCTAGTACTCACGTAAAGCCAGATGCACAAAGCGGCACATGCATCAGTTCATTTGCAGCGTCAAGAGGCCTTGGTGCACCCATTCTTCCTTTGCTTGCAAATAAAAATATTTTTTAAAATATTTGACAGACCGGGGGGGGGGGAGGGACGGATAGAATGGGTGCCCCAGGGCCTCCAACCACCGTAAACTCCAGATGCGTGCGCCCCCTTGTGCATCTGACTAATGTGGGTCCTGGGGAATCAAAACTGGGTCCTTTGGCTTCACAGGCAAATGCCTTAACCGCTAAGCCATCCCTCCAGCCCTAACTGGGACCTGGGGAATCGAACCAGGGTCCTTTGGCTTTGTAGGCCAGTGCCTTAACCACTCAGCCTCAGCCATCCCTCCAGCCCCAAACAAAAATATTTTAAAAACTATATAAAGGGCTAGAAAGATGGCTTAGCGGTTAAGGCACTGGCCTGCAAAGTCTAAGGACCCAGGTTCGATTCCCCGGTACCCATGTAAGCCAGATGCACATGATGGCACATGCATCTGTTCATTTGCAGTTGCTAGAGGCCCTGGTATGCCCCTCTGTCTCTGTCTTCTGTCTCTGCTCACAACTAAAAATATTTAAAAAAAAACTACATAAAAAGTAAGTTGCCATTTGTCTTTAAGTCCTATTTTTAGACTTCCTCCAAGCATCTATGATCCAAATGAAATCCTCATGAAGACTTCTTTTTTCATGAACTGGCCACACAGTGGTTAGTGGCTGAGACACTGCAGAGCTTGGTGATTGTGCCTCTGGGCCCCACTGGTGCTGGCACAGGAAGACCCACTTGCAACCCACACTTGGCCTTACATGGGACAGGGAATACTAGAAATTCTCACAGGCTGGTGGTATAGTAGTTTTGTGTCGTTTTGCTTGCCTGCCACTCCCAGGCAGGGTCACATTGTGGCCCAAGCCTACCTGAAACTCTAGGGGCCTAGACTGGCCTTGAACTCAAGGTGTTCCTCTTAGCCTGCAGGGACTACAGTACATTTCCTTACACTTAAAATTTGCATCATTGAAGTAGGGTAAGAGGGTCCTGCTGAACATTACAAATTGCTTTCTTTTTTAAAAGAAAGATCTTCCTAGCCTAGCCTTCTCCCCACCTGCCAGAGGGATGAAGATCAGGTTGAAATCTGCAAGGCTTTTAATACAGTGACATATTTAGGGCCCTCCCACCCACGTTGAACTCCAATCTTGTCTAAAGTGACATGCTTCGTTTGTGTCCAACCAAGCAAAGGTCTAGGCCACTTCATTCAAGCCAAGTTACGAACTCTACATATGGACATTTTGACTTTGAACATTAAGTGGAATGGTCAAGACTGTATGTGTGTATGTATGTGTGTGCATATATACATATATATTATTTTTTCCTGAAGGTCTCGTAGCCTAGGCTCTGTAGTACCAGGCTGCCCTCAAACTCACTACAATCCTACCCCAGCTTTCTGAATGCTGGCATCACAGGTGTCCACCATCACATCTGGCCTGCCTAAAGATTTGACTACAAAGGGATATCATAAAAATCTCCTTGTATGGTCTTGGTCATTCATTTAGGCAAGTGCTCAATGCTTTTGCTTTTTTTTTGGGGGGGGGGGGTTCTGTTTTGTTTTTTCAAGTTAGGGTCTCGCTCTCACCCAGGCTGGCCTTGAACTCATGGTGATCCTCCTACCTCTGTCTCCCAAGTGCTGGGAGGAAAGGTGGGTGCCACCACGCCCAGCTGCTTTTTCTATGTGTAAATGAAATTTGATAAATGGTTTCAGGTCTTAAACACAAGCAAGTATTACAATGAGAAAATGTGCAGGTTATCCGAGTGTGGCGGTGGGAAGATGGCTCAGAAGTTAAAGGCTCTTGCGTGCAAAGCCTGCCACTGGGGGTTCAGCTCCCCACCGCCCACATAAAGCTGAACGCAGAGTGGAGCCAGGAGAATCTCAAGCTGGCAGGTTAGCTAGTCTTTGCAGTCTGGAAGTTCGTGTGCTGCCAAAAGAGAATTGCATCAAAGGTGAAGTTCAGAAGCTGAAGTTGTCTTCTGACCTCCACAGGCGAGTCGTGGCTGGCAATCCCCCTCCCAGCATTCAAACGATTAAAAAAAAGGGGGGCCAGGGGAGATAGCTCAGCAGTTAAAGGCGCCTACTTGCAAAGCCTGCCAGGCCGGGGTTCAATTCCCCCAGCACCCAAGGAAAGGCAGATGCACAACGTGGTCCATGTGCCTGGAGCTGTCTCCCGCGCACGGGCGCGAGCAAAAAATCCCCCAAACACAATTTAGCAACAAGAACCATCCGCACGTGTCGTTCGTTTTCGTCCTGACACGAGGCTGCTCCGTACGCGGGCCAGCTGAAACAGTCAAAGCTGCGTCCCCGACCGCCAAGGGCAGCGCGCGTTTCCGTCCCCGTCCGCAGCCACGACCGCAGCCCCATGGCCGCGCGGGGACTGGGCGGACGGCGACCTGGCCTCGGGGCAAACCCTTCACCGCGGGGTCGGGCGGTCTTCGCTTTTCCTAACCAGCTCCAGCCAGGCTTCCTTCCGGGCTCGGATCCGACGGGCGGGCACGAAGCCTCCGCCATGCCCGGGGAACGGGGAGGCCGCCCGCTGACCGAAGCCTCGGCGCGCTGGAGCGCGTCTCCGGGGCCCCGGAACCCCGCCGCGGGCTAGGCCCCAACCTCGCGCGCGCTTCCCCGGCCGCGGCGTCACCGGGTCCCGCACGCACGCACGCACTCGGCCGCCCGTAGGCTTGGGCTCGCGCGACGCTCCGCCCCTTTGTGCGCACGCGCCGCCGGACGGCCGCGGGGGCTGACGGGAGTCTGGCCCCGCCCCCGTCTTCCGGACTGGCCCATTGCGGCCCCGCGGGGGAGGACGGCTTTCCCCGCGTGTTCGGAGTTCCCCCACGGCGGGGAGACGCGGGTCCGGGGACTCCATTGGCCGGAGCGGCCTGCTGGGGTGCCTGTGCCTTCAAAGACCCTGGTCGCAGAGCGGGCGCTGGGCGGTGCGGGAGTCCGTGCGACCCCAGGGAGCTCCCCCCCGACGGCCCGGCGCGGTGGTGCGTCCTCCAGGGCGCGCGCGGCTCCCGCGCTTGGGGCGCTCGGCCGGGCGGGGGGCGGCGGGCCGGGGAGAGGCTGTGAATTCTCCGCGCCGGTCCCGGGCCGCGCGGTGGCGGGGGAGGGCGGGAGGACCGGCGGTTGACGGGCGGCCGAGGGGCTCCGGCCTCGGCTGGGCCCCGGGGACGACGGAGGGCTGGACGCCTCCGCTCCGCCGCGATCATGTCGGACCCGGCTCGCGAAGTTCCCCAGGACATGTTCCGCGAGGTCAAGTTCTACGCGGTGGGCGACCTCGACCCGCAGGTACCGCCCCGCGCGCGGACGGGCCGCCTGCGCCCTCGGCTCCCGTCCCCGTCCGCAGCGCGGCTGCGCGCTCGGGCACAGGACAGCGGGCAGGCCTTGGCCGCGGGGGAGGGCGCCCCACGCCGGGCACCCCCCGTCGAGCCCGGCCCCGGTCCCTTCCCGGTCTCCCGGGCTGGATCCCGTCGCGGCCGTGCAGCCCTGGGCGCTTCTCGTACCACTTCCCGGGAGCGCATCCTCTCCCGCCCGGCTGGGCCGTGCAGGAGTGGGCTGGAGAGCGCGGGTCCGAGCCGTGCAGACAGGCGGTGGGGATTCGTGAGTCCTGGCGTGGTGCTCAACCACGGCACCGGGCACCGCGGGGACTGTGGCTGCCTCTGCCCGGGCTGGCCACGCCGGTCCTGTGCGGACCGAGTGCCCGCTGCACACCAGCCCCTGCCTGCCTTGCACAGCGAGCCTGCCTTTAGTCCTTCACTTTGACTGATGTGGGTGAATTGAACGGTAGGTGTGGAAAATGGCCAGGTGACACCGTCGGGGAGCAGTGAACTTGCTCACGCCCGAGGATATTACGGATTTTCCTAAGTAATGTGTGCGTAATATTCAGCCTGCTATTACTCCGTATTGCACACTGCATCTTGTCTTCGTGCTACTCTTCGGGGCAGCCCTCAAAACATTTCCTTTCTTAAAACTGTGCGGTTGTGTTGTGTTGGGGGCCTGTCCCAGCACCCAGTGCAGAGGACAGAATGAGGTAAACTTGGGTCCTATAGCAGGGACAGTCTTGGCCTTCCAGAGGCTTGTACTAGTATCTTGATAACATAACCCCACTGGGTCCTTTTTCTATTGTGATTTCGGGGCTCTGAGACATCTTTCTTTGAAGAGTTAAACAGGTGCTGGACCCAGAATGATCAAATGAGTGCATGGGACTGTGTGCGAGTGGCATTTTCCAGCGTTGGTAATCAGTTGTGTGCAGTCTTACCAGTTAGTGTATCTTCTAAAAGCTTCGAGCTGGAGCATCCGTTCTGTGAATCTAGTAAATTCGAGTTTGGGAAGGACACAGCGTGAATGCCTAGTACAGGTTACCCATTGGATCAGGTACCGGGAGGTCAGGGACAAGCAGGCCTGAGTGCTGAGGACTGCGTGCTACAGGCTGTGAGAGGTGGAAGGAAACACATCTCTCCCATGGTGGGTGTTGAGTTTTGACTTAAGCAGGCTTTGAGGGTGAGAGATTACTTTCCTTCATGTAGAATATAGGTGCTAGGAATTGAAGGCACTTGCATATAGTTGGTATGCATCAGGATGTTCACTGGGTGGAGTGGTAGGTTGAGTCTGGTTTTCATGTTCTCCTAGTGGTTTGGCGGGATAGGCTGGGCTGCAGGAAGCAGCAGAGCTGTTACAAAGTGAGAAAGTGCTGATAGACAGGTGAGACAGAAGCAGAGGTGCTGTGGCAGAACGAAGACCCAGGGAGGGCTTGCTGCTCACACAGGTGAGCCTGTGGAGTGAGGCTGTGGTAGGTGATGTGGATGTGTGGAGTTAAAGATGGCTTGAGTTCCAGGGAGGAAAGAAGGGTGAGAAAGCTCGTGGCTGGTGGCCGTACATTTCCCATGTGTTAGAAATACCTATTCTGCTCTAGTTCATATTGACTGATGGCCAACATACTGTTCTAAAAAGGATTCCACCTTGTGGGCAGTTTGGGGAGCATGTCACTTTCATACTTGGTGACCACCTCTTAGCTGTTTCTGACCTTCCCTTTCCTGTTGAGTTATTCTCCTCATACTGCTCTTAGCCACTCCCACCTGTCCCTGAAGTGTCTTCAGTGTTTGTCCTCCAGGTCACTGCCCATGCTGTGCCCTCCTTGACTCAGAGCTTTGTCTGCCATCTGTGTAACAGCTGGGACCCATCATGGAACATCCAGGTTCTCCCCTAGTCATAACCGGAGGCCTCTCACCAGGTATCACATGGCACCAAACTGTAGCCTGGGCAGTGCCCCTACCCTCTGCTTCCATCGCATCCTTAGGAAGCTGGCAGGAGTTGAGTCTCGCCTTTACTCTTGTGGCTGCAGTCCTTCTTCCAGTTCCCTCCTGGCTGGTTCTTTCACACGTTCTTCCCATGGCTGCTGACACTCCATTAGCTCAGTGACCCGCTTTTTTCACCTGGGTGGTCACAGTTGTGTCTTAACTGATTTGTCTCTGGGTTTATGGCCACCCTCTGGATCTCTACACTGAAGGCCCATCTTCTCGTAGTTCTGCCCTATGTGATTGCTATGAGTGGAGGAAAGACAGTATCCATGCTTTGGCTCTGACTCCACACCTCCCCCAATGCATACTTTTGCTCCTCTGACACCTGCATATCACCAGGATTCTACTTGATCTCTTCTTTCCCTGATGTCATGGAACTATTTGTCCCCAAGCCTGAAGGTTGGAGGCCCGGGACAAGTCCCCTGTAGAGCCCCGTCTCAGCAGAGCCACTATTGTGCCCTGGTCTTTCCTGTCTTGAGGACAACAGATGGCTAGTAGTTGGCTCATAGAACCTCCATGAGTTGGTTAGCGAATCAAGCTTTGCTGTTTTTTTTTTTTTTTATTTAAAGATTGTTTTTTTACTTTATTTTTATTTATTTGAGAGAGAGAAAGAGGCAGAGAGGGCGAGAGAGAATGGGTGTGCCAGGGCCTCCAGCCACTGCAAATGAACTCCAGATGCATGTGCCCCCTTGTGCATCTGGCTAACTTGGGTCCTGGAGAATCGAACCTGGGTCCTTTGGCTTTGCAGGCAAACACCTTAACCGCTAAGCCATCTCTGCAGCCCAGCTTTGCTGGTTTTGCAGATTCTAGAGCTCTGACCATCTTATTGTCATTGTTATTCAGAGCGCAAGGCTTTTAGCTCTCTAGGGTATGTGGTGTGTTTTCATTAAAAATTTCCATTATTTCTGATCATTTATATGACTAAGGAAAGCAATACAGTATTTTGCATTTTAATTCGTGTTTTTGCTTTATGTTTTTTTTAGGTCATTCAGCTCCTTAAGGCTGGAGAAGCCAAGGAAGTATCTTACAGCGCCCTGGCCTCACACATAATTTCTGAGGATGGAGACAATCCAGAGGTGGGAGAGGCGCGGGAGGTCTTTGACTTACCTGTCGTAAAGGTCAGTAGACTGCTCGACCCCACACTCTTGCATTGCGCATTGCATCTGGAGAGGAGGCCCTGGCCCTCCAGCGTCTCAGGACATTGCTTGAGCATTGTGGGGAGAGTTGCCAGAGGATCAATGCACTTAGACATTTCATTCGCCTGCCTTAGCTTTGGGCCTGTGGCTCTATTAAACATGGCATGGGTTTTGTGCCAGTGATTTTGGGTCAGGTGCTGCACTTGTCGTGGGGGGCTCCTGTGTTCTCACTTCCCACAGCCTAGGAAACTGTCCTATGAAGTGGCCTGTTGTGGGAACATGTATCTGAGTCCAGGAGCTGGCGGCTTTCTCTCTCCTATGGCCCTTGGCTCTCATCAGCTGGACTCCGGAAAGGAGGCTGTGTCCACTGTCACTTAACTACCATGACAAAGGTCCAATGAGCATGAGTCACTGTCCACCTGCTGGCCTTCTGGACTGTTCTGGGGGGTTTCAGCTGGTGGGTAAGCTGCTCAGATTCTGGAGCTCTGCATATGGAACTGCTCTGTGTCCGTGGTGGCCAACAGTGCTGCTGGATGTGTGGTCAAATGGCATTTCTGGTCAGCTTCTGTATTAGATGTTGTTTCAAATAGTACTGCCGTTTCCCCTCCTTGCGATATTAAGTGCTTTGACTTTTAAAAAAAGCCATATTGAGTTTATCAGGGTTTTTTTGGGGTTGGAAAATTGTGTGGGAGTCAGCTTGGGGTGCTGAGGAGCTGGCTGGCTGCTAGAAGTGACACTGCCCAGTGCAGGGGTCTGGGAAGCGTTGCAGGCTTGCAGACCTGAGTTTGGAAGTCAGCCTGAAGGTGGATCTGCCTCAGGAGTCAGGAGGAAGTCCTTATCCCACACTCATGGGGCTGCTGAGCCCGAGATAAGTGATTTGTGATGGTGAGCCCCCTGACCACACTTGCGCACCCGCACCTGCCCCGGGCTCTCTGTGGCTCTGTGCAGGTCAGTGGCAGCAATTTGCTGGGTGCTTCACCTGCTGCCCCCTGTGAGCCACGCAGCCTCCATCCTGCCCTGGTCCCTGCCCCTCCTGCAGGCTGGCTTCGTCCCAGATGGAAGCCTGGAGCTGCTGCCGCATCTGTGGCTGTGTGTCTCATGCACATGTCACAGGGAAAGGTTAACCGTGGCATGTTGGGGCATAGATCACCATTTCCAGGCCACCTCCAGTAGAGGGTCTTCAACCTATCTGACCCCAAGCCTTTTGGGAATACATATTTTGTGGTACCCCGTTAGTGTCCTGAAATGAGATTCCTATGTCAGGTAGCCTATGGCAGAGCCTGGCATGGTAGTGCATGCCTTTAATGCCAGCACTTGGGAGGCTAGGCAGAAGAATCACTATGAATCCAAGGTCAGCCGAGAGCTACAGAGTGAGTCCCAGGTCGGCCTGGGCTAGAGTGAGACTTGCCTGGGGCCCGGGGAGCATGCAGCAGGGGCTGAGGACGTGGCTGAGTTAGTGGTAGACAGTGCTGAATATGCGGGAGTGAGTGTGCAGAACAAACCAATCCCCAAGTGAAGGTGCAAAGGAGTGGTAGGAGGAAGTGAGCAAGGAGCCAGTACTTGGGCACAACCACGTGTGCTGACACCACCATGTGCTGTTGTCTGGATGTGACCATTCTGTGACCATGCGGAGTGCTTCATGGCCACAGGTGGAGCTGCTCTTGGGAGTCAGCATTGCATATGCAATAAGAGCATAGAAATACCTGTGAGCTTCTCCTTGTTGCCATGGTGCCAGCTGTGTCCTCATCCCGCTTTGGCTGTGTTCCTTGAACGTGTACTCCTGCTCCTGTACTAGCATCTTCATTACTCACGTTCTCATTGGCAGGAATCAGCTAAAGGAAGGGCCGAGCTGTCTTACAGTTAGTCTTGAGGGTTACATTCTATCATGATGGGGAAGGCCTGGTGGAGAATCTGGGAGGCCCAGCTGGCCGCCCTGCAGCCATAGTCATGAAGTGAGTAGGAAATGGAACCCAGCCACAAAACCTTAAAGCCCCAGTCCTCCAGCAAGGCTCCACCTCCTATAGGTTCCACTGCCTTCCCAAACAGCGCCATCAGCTGGGGAGCAAGCGTTCAAGCCGTGAGGACTTTCCATAGACACCACAGCAGCATCCTGGTCCTCTGTTCCTGGTGGCAGCCCCTGTGTGTGAGGACTGCTGTGTGCCCTTCCAGCTGACTGCAGAGGGTTTACTCAGGGCCGGTTTGATCTTTCTGTCTGAACCTGGACCTGTCCTGTTGGCTGTGCTACGGGGGTGGGCAGAGTTCAGACAACAGAAGGCTGAGACCAGCTTCCCAAGGGGCACATCCCTTGGCCTGTACTTGGATGTTAAATCTGTACATTTTACAAGTGATACATCCTTATATCTAGTAACACTTCATCCACCATGTATATTACTTGAATTTTACAGTGCTTAAACTTGAGTTTTAAGCACCAAAACTTGTAGTTGTTCTTATATAAAATTTTTTTTTATTTTTTATATTTATTTGAAAGAGATAGAATGGGCACTCCAGGGCCTCCAGCCTCTGCAAACAAACAGCAGATGCATGCACCACCTTGTGCATCTGGCTTACATGGGTCCAGGGGAATCAAACCTGAGTCCTTTGGCTTTGCAGGCAAGCATCTTAACCTCTAAGCCATCCCTCCAGCCCTTGTTTGTACTTTTGAAGACATTTACCTGTTTGCTTATTTGGTGTGTGTGCAATGCCACGTTGTCCAGCACCTGCAGATCCAAACTCAGGTTCCTGGTTGCACGGCAGGAGCTTTATCCTCTGAATCATCTCCCCAGCCCAAACTTTTAACATAGGCTTTTATGGGAGCATTTTTGAGGGCAGCCTTGGCTACAGATTGAATTCTAGTCCAGCCTGGACTGCGTGCGGCCCTATCTTAGCAAAGGAAATCAGCGGCTGGGAGATGGCTCAGCAGCTAAAGGCACTTGCTTGCAGAGCCCAGTGGCCAAGGTTCCATCCCCTATACCTCCATCAAGCTAGATGCACAAAGTGGTGCATATGCCTGGAGCTTATTGATAGCTGCAAGGGGCCCTGGTGTGCCCATTCCCTCCCTCCCTCCCTCCCTTCCTCCCGTGCTCTCTCTCTCTGATATAAATGAAAAAATTCTTAAAAGCAAACAAAAAGTATGCATTGTCATTTTAAAAATGATGTAGGTGTGCACTTGTCTGAAGCTCTTTCAAGGTGTGCTTGAAAAAGAGCAGCACCGAGCAGGACGTATGAGGGCCAGAGCCTGCATCTCTGTCACTGCGCGCCCTGGCTCCTGCCACCATCTTTGCACACTGTAGTTGGGAGGTGAGGAGTGAGTGTGTGAGCATGCTGTGTTTGGGAACCGGGACGTTACTATCTTTTTAGATTGTAATTTCTATCTTTCTGTCTTTTTTTTTTTTTTTTTTTTTTTTGAGGTAGGGTCTTGCTCTTGCCTAGGCTGACCTGGAATTCACTTGTAGTCTCAGGCTGGCCTCGAACCCATAGCAGGCTACTTCAACCTCCCGAGTGCTGGAATTATAGATTATAATTTTTTGAAGTAGAACTATTGGAATAATATGATAACTTTAATTTTAGAAGTTAAATATAGAAATAATGAGATTTTCTAAGAATATAAAGTACTAGAAGTAATTCATGTGCGTTTGGAAGTCACCAGGTTACTAAGCGGGTAGAAGTAATTAAAAAAATATTTCTATTTATTTACTTGCAAGCAGAGAGAAAGCATGAGAACAGGCATGCCAGGACCTTTTGCTGCAGCAAACGATGCATGCACTATTTTGTGCATCTACTGGGAATCAAACCCAGGCTGGCAGGCTTTGCCTTTAACCACTGCACCATCTGCCCAGCCCCAGAAACAGTTCTTATGGTGCATAAATATTGTGTCTCTTCAGCTTTATTATTATTATCTTACAAAGGTCTTGGGCTGGAGCGATGGCTCAGCAGTTAAGGCACTTGCCGACAATGCCTAACGACGTGGGTTCGAGTCATCAGTACCCATGTAAAGCCAGATGCACAGAAAGGTGCATGCTGCGTCTGGAGTTGGCAGTGGCCAGAGGCCCTGGTGTACCCGGTCTCTCTCTCAAATAGAATACATTTTATTTTATTTTATTTTTTTAAAATTTTTGTTTATTTTTATTTATTTGAGAGCGACAGAGAGAGAAAGAGTGAGAGAGAAAGAGAGAGAGAATGGGCGCACCAGGGCTTCTAGCCACTGCAAACGAACTCCAGATGCGTGCGCCCCCTTGTGCATCTGGCTAACGTGGGTCCTGGGGAATCAAGCCTCGAACCGGGGTCCTTAGGCTTCACAGGCAAGCGCTTAACCGCTAAACCATCTCTCCAGCCCTCAAATAGAATACATTTTAAAGAAAGATCTTGTGACTCTGGACTGGGTTGAACTCTGGGTGCAAGGAGAGGAAACTGAGGGTGATGACCCCGTGGGGCTGTGGCGGTGGGTGGCTGCGGGGCAGCTTCTCCCTTTGTCTGTGAGGTCAGGGATGTGTGGGAAGGCGATGTGCGCGTCAGGACTGTTATCAACGTGGTAGGGTCTGGCCTAGAGGGTGGTCTCGGCTTGGGCACTGACTGCTGGCCCCTCCTGATCTCCTGCCGCAGGCACTTGTTTCCAGTGGGCTGCAGAACAGCCTTTGCTTTCTCAAGGCACCGCTAGTGAAATCATGAATTGTGATAACAAATTGTGAGTGGTTTTTGATTTGAGTCAATCTTTTCTTTTTCAGCCTTCCTGGGTGACTCTGTCGGTGCAGTGTGGAGCCCTCCTGCCGTATCCTTTTGTGGGTTGGGGGATGAGGGACAACTGTGGGTTTAAGATTGAAGTGACAGGCTGGGCGTGGTGACACATGCCTTTAATCCTAACACTTGGGAGGCAGAGGTAGAAGGATAGCCATGAGTTCAAGGCCACGCTGAGATTACAGAGTGAGTTCTAGGTCAGCCTGGACTAGAGTGAGACCCTACCTCAAAACAACAACAACAAAAAAGGTTGAAGTGACAGGTACATGGTGAGAACTGGACTTAGAACGAGGGCCGGCCGCTCACTCTGCGTATTCTGTCCCTGCTGTTCTCTATCCTGTATGAAACAGCGTCAGACCGCTGTGATTGGCGGCCCTGGCCAGGGGCTGGAGGCGAGTTCTAGTTCTCTTCAGCTTCCGTGATGTCTAGCTAGACAGAATCATTTTAGAACCCTAAGTCTGTGGGACAAGTCATGAATGAGTCGAGGAGCAGTTTGGAGCAGAGAACATGAGAAGGTGTGCCTAATGTCCCAGCAAGCATCTTTTTAGTTGCATCTGATGGGAGGTGTATTGATACCATCCGTCCTCTCAGCTCTTGCTATGGGTGCTGACAAGGGCCTTATCCTGGGGCTGGGGGTGTAGCTTAGTGGGTAGAGTGCAGAGCATGCATGAAGCCCTGGGTGCCATCCCCAGCACCGTGTCAACTGGTTGTAATGGTGCCTGCTGGTAGTCCTAGGACTCAGATGGTGGAGGGCAGAGGAGCAGGCCAGTCTCAGCTAGCTGTATGAGGCTCTGTCTCAAAAAAAAAAAAAAAAAATCTCGAGTCCTTGGAGAGCCTTTGCCATGGGCGTATTGGACTGCCCAGGTCCTGAGGTCTTGGTGTCAGGACTGAGGCGTTCCTCAGGCTTGCTGCTAGGCCTGACGTCTCTGGTCAGCCTGCAAGGGTGAAGCTTCACTGTGAGTGAGCCTGACTCTGGAACTCCCTGCTGTACGCATATCCAGTGCTGTTCAGTAAGGATAATGATGCTTAGGCCCGGGCAGGAGGTTATTATTCACCTGCGTCATTCTGCAGCCGTGCCAGGCAGGTACTGTGGGCGTGCTGACTTCTGGTGACTCTGCCAACCGAAGGGTGTGGCCCCAGTGAACCTTTGCTGGGGACCTGGGCTGCAGGAGCGCCCTTGGAGTGTAGAGAGCAGTAGCAGTGCAGACTCTGAAGTTCTAGTTCTCACCCGGAGTCTGAGAGTTGAAGGAGGTCAGCGCTGTGTTCTCTTGAGCAGGGTGGGCAGGCGGGCATTTCCCAAGGCGAGTTCCTGCTTTGGGCCTTGCTGCACATCCCACCAGACTTCCTAAGAAGCCTAAAAATCCAGACAGGCATCCGCAAGACTGGCACTGATGCCTCCCCAGTGTTTAGAAGGAGGAAATCCCTAAGTTAGGGCCGTAAGTGGTGACAGCATAGTAGACTGGAAGACAACATCAAGTCTACAGTTCCTCGTGGTCAAGGAGGACTTATAGGGATCCCTGGTGAGGGCTTCCCTTGCACTCCAGTCTCCTCTTCACCCACTACCTCACTAGGTGTTCTTTCCTCTTGTAGGGACAGAGGACTTCTTAAACCCATTCTGACTGGACACAGGTTGTTGGAAACCAGTCTCTGCTGGGCAGACTGAAGGTCAGGCCCGCAGGATCTGCCTCTGCCCATCTTGGTGGACGCAGAGCAGTCTTCAGGCCGGCCTGCTCGCCTGGGTGGTGGGCGCAGAGCAGTCCTCAAGTCTGACTCTGACAAGCTTTTAGAGCAGCTCTTGACCTAGGGAGGACGTTGGGGTCATATTTTAGCACATGCTTCGGCAAATGGGAGCCTGGGGCTCCTTGTCCTTCCTGAGCTCACACGATGGTGACAAAGCCATAGGCAGGCCCTCTTAGGAAGTTGTCCCTTGCAGTAGAAGGGTCACCTTGGTGCAGTCATAGTAAAGTGAAGGTGTTGTACACGGCTTTATCAGTGTGTGTACCAATGTATATATTCATGTGTGTTTGTATATGTGTATGTAGTTAGCTGTTGGGAGGTCAGAATGTTTCCCCATGAATGTATTATGTCCATTTTATTTATGACCCAGTGTTAGTGGCAGATGTATTTTAAGATGTCCTCCACTGAAATTTGCTCCCTTCCTTCCGTGCTGCCCACTGCTGTTGACATGTCCACTCCGTGGTCTTTGGCCATCTTCAGTTTGTCTCACGTTTCCAAATTAACTGAGTGGGAGGGCGGGGGCAGAGACCATCCATGGCGAGCAGGGTGTCTGTTAGTAGAGTACAGGCTGCACGAATCGTTTTCATTGTAATCTTAATAACTATAAACAGAGTCAATGGTTTTTCTCCAGAGTCTTGTCAGATTTTTTTTGGGATCACTGCCTGCCTTTCTCAGGTAAGCATGGTGGTTATGAACAACCACTCTGAGTTTTCATACGGTTGGACCTGTAACATATCTCTTGACCAGCTTTCTAGAATCCTTATGCTAAATGATTTGATGGGACTTCTGGCACACTTAGGGTTGTCTGAATATTTTCTTTCTAACATAAAGAAATTAGAGCTTTAAGACTTGGATATGAAAAACACTCCAAATGAAATTCAAAGATGACATGGAGAATTCATTTAGAACTAGTCTAAAGAATTTTCCTAGTAATTTGGCTTTTCATATAGATCAATAAGAAAATGTAAAGGCCTTAGCAAATACTCTTAAGATGTGAATTTGCAACTTAGAAAGCAGCATTACTTATGTATGTCAACACATTCGGCAAAATGTTGATTGGGACACAGCCACTTTCTTGGCCTGGTGGTAAGAAGGCGTGCCCTGCGCTGGTCAGGACACTGGAGACGGCCAGCCCGGTGCTTTCCTGGAAGACGAGAGCAGCGCGAGGGGCCCGTGCACCACTCACTCCGTTTCCCTGTGGTGCTCCTGGCTCAAATGCTTAGAAGTCATGCCTTATACAATAGTTTAGCTATGTAGCTGGTTTTGAATTATCTTTTATGAAAATGTATAAAGACATGGGAAGGGACATGTTTGAGGTGGGAATGGCTGGATGTAACATACACCATTACAGCAACCAAGCAGGGGAAACTATCTGAAGAGGGTACCAAAATGTTCATGTGATGGTAAATTCAGCAGTGTGAGGAGTGAATATTAATTAGTCTTTTCTTTTAGTGTATTTGGTCTTCATTCCAGCTAAGACCAGCTTAAACTGTGGTAACAGCTAATCTAACATACACTTGATACTGATTGAACGCTGCTACCATTAGATTCAGTGACTTGCTAGAATCAGTGCTGAGCCTTGACAAACACAGAGTGTGCCAGCTGTCTGCCTAGCGGTCCCCAGCAGTCCCATTGTCCACCTTGGGTACATACAGGTCCTTTAGTGCCCGCAGTGGTATGTCTGAGGAGGCATCTTTCCCTCCTCTTTCCAGGTCTCTGAGAAAGGGTCAGAGCAAGGTATTTAGGAGCTGGAAAGGCCTTGCAGTAGTAGGTCAGGGGACCAGGGAGTGTTGGGTTGCCATTGTTAGGTTGTTGGCCAGACTTAACCTTTAACTCATGATGATACCAGTCTGAGTGTGAGCCTCCTTTGTCCAGGAATGAGTAAGTAAGCGTGTCCTAGTCGTCCTTCCCTCTTCTGTTCTTGCTTTATCAATCTGCTGTAGAGCTTTAAAACAACAGTGTCTCCTTTCATTTTTTCTGTTATTTAATTTTTTTAGTGTTTTTTTCTACACATATATTTATTTACATGAAGATGTTGTTTAAAAGTTGGCTAAAATAAAACTTTTAAATGCTAGCTGCTATGGTTATATGTAATTTTTATTGTTTCCCATATACCTCTTTGTATGTTCCAAATTTATAATAAGCATGCCACCAAAAATTTAAAAATTATGATGTTTCATCACTATTGCTACTTATACATAAGCATGGTGTACTTTGGCTACAATGTTACTTTTCACTTAATTATTCCAAACACTAGTTGGACTTCTGGGTCGCATAGGCTTAGCCTCCTCTAGAAGGGGTTCTCATTTGGTGAGAACAGTAGGGAAAAGGTGGCCTTGCTAAGCTGGATGTGGTAATGTGCGGCTTAGCAGACTTGACTTAGGGAACTGAGAAAACCAAATGTGAATATAAGATAATTGTAGGGTTTTGAATTAGGTAATTAGATGCCAATAAGTGTTCACATGAGTTGAGCACTAAGAACACTGAGTCCTAGAGCTAGTGGTTACGTTTCCCAGTGCCTGGGATACATGCGCAATGCGCCCAGTGGGTTGTAGCTCATATGTCATGCCGTATGTAAGAGAGAAGCCAGAGAGCCCAGGTGTGAGTGTGGCTTTAGGAAAGCGGGTGTTGGTCCAGCTTGGGGGGGGGGGGAGGCAAGCCTTCATAGTGGGTCTAGAGGACAGGGTTGGCCTGGAGGGTGTTCCAAGTGAGCAGATAAAGATGGGGCTGCTGTGGAGACTGCCAGTAAAGGGGATTTTAGAACCATAGCAGTGTGCTGAGGACAGAGGGAAAATAGGTTAGGTGGTCAGACAGGAGAGGCCAAGAAAACTGGATCTGAGTGGGCTTGGGAAAGAAGCTCCCAGGATGCTTTCTTATAATTTGTTCTTCCATATTTAATTGGAAAACTTGGAAACTGGGCCAGGCGTGATGGCACAGGCCTTCAATCCCAGGCATAGGTAGGTTTGCTGTGAGTTCGAGGCTATCCTGTCATAGAGTGAGTTCCAGGTCAGCCTGGGCCTTGAGACCCTGCCTTGAAAACAAACAAAACCCAAACAGAAAACTTGGAAACCAAAAGCAGACAAGATTGAAGCCGCTTGTGATTGCTCTAGGTGAAACTGGCCCAGGAGCTGTGAGTATGACAGGTCAGAGTGCAGATTAGAAGTTTGAACCAGTGGAGGGTGGGGGAGATTGCTCAGAGGTTCAGGATGCTTGTTTATAAAGCCTGCTGCCCGGGTTGGGTTCCCACGTAAAGCCAGATGCACAAAGTAGTGTCTGCATCTTAAGTTGTTTGCAGCAGTCAGGGGCCCTGGTGACCTATAGTCTCACACTCTCTTTCTCACTCCTCATAAATAAGTATTTAAAAAATATTTTTGAACCGACGGAGTATTGTGAAGAGTGGGGGTCTGTGTTTGTAAACACAACATGGATCTTACCAACAGAAGGGACCCAAAGGTCCCCAGGACCCATGGTAAGTGCTGTGGTACAGTCAAAAGGCAGCATTGGTGGGTTTATACCAGGTTCCTGGTGGTTAGTGGTGTTGAAGTCCTGAACAAGCTTGGGAGGTGCCATGTGGGGGTGGCAGTGGCGGTGAAGCAGAGTTGGGAGGCGGTTCATAAGCTGTCCAGACACAGACACTTGGTGTGAGGAGATTCTCAGAGAGAGTGTAGGACACAAGCTGGACAGACACAGCTACAGAGATGGAGAGCAGAAAGCTTGGACATGAGTGGAAGGGTGCTGTAGGACCAGGATGTCACATTAGAAGCTGAAGGGAAAGTCAGCTTGGTCATTTTGCCCGTTGCTGGGAGACAGCCCCTTTCCAGGCTGCGCAGCAGATGGCTACGTGTGATCGTGTGCCTTCCCACAATTCCTGTTTTGTGACCAGGAGCAGGAGGGGGCAAAGGACGGGTGAACCAGAATTCTGACTGACCAGCTTGGTGAGCGCATGGTCAGGACCAGATTCTGGCTGTGAAGAGTCAGCCCTGGGGCGGGGAGGATACCCATGAAGAAGCAACAAGATGAGGGAGTGAGGCCTAGCGGGCATCTGTGTTCTCGGACGTGATACAGCATCACTGATGTGCTCCAGGAGGGCCTGGGGACAGCAGCAGAGCCCTGCTTGCCGGCCTTGAAAGGAAAAGCTAGCCTCTTCACAAGCCGGGGAGTGAGCATGTTCACTAGGTAAGAAAACTTTGTCAGAACAGCCAGGTGTTTTGCAGTATTCACTGCACACACGTATTTATATAAAATTCCCAGTCCATCATGGGTAGGAGAGAAAGCTCAGAACAGTTGTTTAAATAAGACTAGGGAGGAGTGCTTGAAAAAACCTGACAATGTTGGAGAAGAGCCCTGAGAGGCCTGGGCGGGCGACTGGGTAAGAGTGCGGGCTGCAGTCGTGAGGACCTGAGGCCCATGCCCTGTACTCGCATCAAAAGCCAGGCCTAGAACCCAGTGCTGAGAAGGGCAAAGATAGACAGATTGCTTGGGCTCCCTGCTCAGCCAATCTCCTTGTAAAGCAGGAGGCTCCATGTTTAGTGAGGCACTGTGTCCCAGGCAAATAGGGAAGAGTGGTGGAGGACACCTGACGTTCTCTGGCTTCTGGGTATGCATATGTGCACACGGACATGTGTATACCACACACATCACATGACCTCACGTACTACATAGCGCATTGTAGTTCAGGTGTTGATTGGGTTTTAAGCCATGTTAACAAACAAGTGCAGTGTGCAGGGTATCCAGTTCTGCATATCTGTACTGAGTGTTCCCTTGTCATGGGAGCAGAGCAGAGGGCTCCGTGTTAATCTCAATTAATGTACAGGACAAGCTAGACCAGGACAGACTTGTGAGCAAAAACTTCTCTATCTCATGCAAAATGCAAGTGTAGGCCAACAGCTGGAGGGAGTGGTCCCCATGGTTAGTCTCAGCCTTGCTTAAAGACTGCCTATAGATTCTGTATTATTTCAGGAATGCCTGTGTGCACACGCACTCCCAGACAGGGCTGTCTTCTGGAGGAGTGTTTGATTGGTGGTTCTCAGTGACCTATCCTCCCATCATGATGCTGATACTGGCTGGAGCTCTGTAGGCATCTATTAGAGCTCTCCCAGGGCAAGGGAGGGAAGGAACTGGTGCCAGGAGAAATTGGAAAGTACAGGGGTGTCTGCCTTCTGAGCTGATACTGATGAGGCCCAGCCTCTGTACACCATGTGGGGTAGGGTGCAGGAGAGGTCGGGGTCGTAATGGAGAGCCTGGCCATTTGGTGTCAATCATTTCTTGACTGCCTGCCCCATGCTTTGCACTGTACTACTTCTGTGAAAGATCAAGAAGCCAGGACTTATTTCTTACATGCAAACACATTCTTTTTTTATAATTTTTTTTGTTCATTTTTATTTATTTGAGAGTGACAGAGAGAGAAAGAGGCAGATATAGAGAGAGAATGGGTGCTCCAGGGTCTCCAGCCACTGCAAACGAACTCCAGACGTGTGCACCCCCTTGTACATCTGCCTAACGTGGGTCCTGGGGAATCGAACCTCAAACTGGGATCCTTAGGCTTCACAGGCAAAGCCCTTAACTGCTAAGCCATCTCTCCAGCCCCACATTCTTTTTTTCAAAAATTACTTTTATTTACTTTTGAGAGATGAGTGAGTGTATGGGCCCACTAGGGCATCCTGCCACTGCAAACAGACTCCAGACGCATGTGCTACTTTGTGCACCTAACTTTACATGGTGTGGTGGTTTGATGAGAGCATCAGGTGCCCCATAAATTTAGGTGTTTGGAATGCTGGGTTCCCAGCTGATGGGAATTTGGGAATTAACGCCTTTTGGAGGCATTGTATTGTTGGGGGCGGGCTTATGGGTGTCATAGCCAGTGCCCCCTTGCCAGTGTTTGGCACAGTCTCCTGTTACTATTGTCCACCTTATGTTGGGCAGGGGGTGATGTCCACCCTCTGCTCATGCTATCATATTCCCCTGCCATCATGGAGCTTACCCCTCGAGTCTATAAGCCAAAATAAACCTTTTTATTCCCAAAAGCTGCTCTTGGTTGGGTGATTTCTGCCAGCAGTGCAAACCTGACTGCAACACATGGGTACTGGAGAATTAAACCCAAGCCAGGAGGCTTTGCAAGCAAGCACTTTTAGCTACTGAGCAACCTCCCTAGCCCAGTCTTTTTTTAGAAAAATATTTTTATTTATTTGAGAGCAGAAAGAGAGAAAGAATGAATGGGCATGCTAGGGCCTCCTGCTGGTGGAAATGAACTCCAGATGCATGTGTCACTTTGTGCATCTGGCTTTATGTAGGTACTGGGGAATTGAACCTGGGACTGAAGAAGACTGAGGAAGATGACTTTAGGAGGTGACTTTTGGAGGTGATTTTGGGAGATGACTCTAGGAGATGACTTTGAAAAGAAGAGCATTTTTCTTCATTTAAGATGCTGTTGAAACTTTGGAAGATACAGAACACTATAGAGTATAAAATCTTTCACAGTGCACGACTGTCCGCATTAGCTCCTTCTGCTGCTGCTGACACAAGGAATGAGCTGTCGGCTCTGCACTGATGAAGGGTTGCAGTGGAGGTTTTCCGGGGTCACCAAAGCTATTTACTGGGCACACAGGGTTGACCCCAGCTCTTGGAGGTGCCCTTTCCACAGCGGCACAGTGCCCCTGGCTGATGTATGACCACAGCACGGGCCAAGTATGTGCTGTGCACCAGGGTTTCTGCAGTAGTAAGCAAGCCAAGCCTTCTCGACGTGGCACGGTGGGGACTAAGGCTTGTCCAAGTTAGGATTTATACTTCTAATAACGAAAGTCAGTTACTGGGTTCCATTCTCGTCCTATACCTAAATCTTAACCAAGTGCCGCAGGGAGGCTTCCAGGTAAAGTAACCTCGGCCTGCCTGCTCTTAGGACGTGTGACATTGAGTTCCTGATGAGAGCATCAGAAGGGGATATTCTTTTCACTACAGGGCAGAGTGCAAAATAATACAGGTTTGTAAAAGAGTTGAGAGTAGATGTAGAAGGTTAGATTGCAGGCAAGCCATACATTGGCATTTAAAAAAGATGATGTGTTGCTTCTCTGTATTTTTTTCAAAAGTCAACATGAGACAAATTCAGGGTTCTTCAGTACCCCAAATCCTTAACTTTTAACAAACTTATCTGGAAAAAAATTCCTTGTCTCTATTAACTTAGAGTTAGGCTCACATCATCAGTTTTCTTCAGTATTTTCTTTGCTAAATACTAATGTTTTGCCTTCTTAAAAGTTAATTTTGACTTTCCAGAGGCCCTACCTTTGAGGGACTATAGGCAGTGCATGTGGACTTGGGCTCAGACACACCTGTTTAGTGCCAGCACCTCCCATTCCCAGCTGTCACTTGGCTTGGGGTAGCAAGTCGTGTGTTCCATGGCTGTGGTCCGGGTGGAGTGTAGAGCACTTGGCACGGTGCCTCACACATAGGATGCTGGCAGTGAATGGCCCCAATTTACTACTGTGGTACCAGTGAGCCCATTGGATAGCACAGCTCTTGTCTGGAGTCTGCTCTCCCCAAATTCCAAACATGAAAATGCTTCCTTCTCTACTTGCCTGAGGGTGGTGGTGTTTTTTTTTTTTTTTTTTTTTTTAGTTAAATGCTGACCATGTCTCCCCCAGCTTTCACCCCACTGTCTTTTTATCTTTTAGCTAGGAGCTGTTTGTGGTAAGGAGCTCCTTGTGTGATGGTGCTGTGCTACTTACACACTTCTAGAAATGGAGGCTGGAGCAGAGTATCAGTTTTTTCTGCCCTTGATTTTCCTGTCATTTTGTTGTAGACTGACTAGTCCCCGAGTCAGTCTTTGGGATGCAGATACAATTAATTTTTGGGGGTGGTGCCCAGGACCCAACCCAGGGCCGCATGTATGCTAGCCAAGTGCTCTGTCGCGGAGCTTTGTCCCTCTCTGCTGTAAATAATTGTTATTCACCTGTGGACAAGACGAGATTGTAACATTATTGGTGACAGGGATAAGGCTAAATGTGTCTCTTATTTTTTTCCACTAATATCCTTAGGCTCTTTTGATCGACTAGGGCGAGCAGAGCTGCTGTCACTCTGTTGTGACAGTAGAGCACAGATGACGCAGGCTGGCTGCGTGGTAAACGCCATGTTCTGATTTTTGTCAGGTGTCGTCCGAGGACAGAAGTGCCCTGTGGGCTTTGGTCACGTTCCACGGGGGCAGTTGCCAGCTGAACCTCAATAAGAAGTGCACACACCTGATTGTCCCGGAGCCGAAGGGGGTAAGCCTCTGTTTCCCGCGGTGCAGCAGCAGTGAAGCGTCTTCTGAAAGCCTCGTTTTACTTACTTTGAGGCAGGGCTCCAGTTACGTAGTGCAGGGTGGTCTTGAACTCTGTTCTGTGGGTGTGCGCATGCATGGGCACATGTCCTTGTGGCAGCCCGAGAATGAGCTTGGGTGTCTTTCCTCAGGCGACCGCTGTCTTGAGACAGGGTCTGCCATTAGCCTGGGGATCACCCAGCAGGCTGGACTGACGAGCTGGGGAGCGCCCAGGGCCCTTTGTCTCTGCCTCCCCATTGTGGGGCTGCAAGCCTGAATCGCCACGCCCGGCTTTTTATGTGGATTCTGGGGAGTCAAACTCCGATCCCTCCGTGATTGTAAGGCAAGTACTATGTCTTTTGAGCTATCTCTGCTGCCTGAGAGGATGACCTTGAACTTCTCATCTTCCTGCCTCCACCTTGAGCTCCAGGACTGGTAGCATGCATGCCCGGTGTCTGTGTGGCTGGACATTGGGGAACTTACACATGGTAGGCAAGCCCCCGCCCCCCCCCCCCAGCTGAGACGCATCTGCATCTTTAAAGAGCCCTTTTTCAGTGACAAGATTCTGCTCATGAAAGCTGGTTGTATTGGTGTGTGTCATTCATATATAGACTTACTCCATACCATGAGAAGGCAGTAAGTTACAGAATGGGCCAGATCTGACTTCTAATCAGAGACACTTGAGTTTGTTATATGGGAAAATAAAGTCTTTCTAGTTGTTTAGAATTCTCTGTCATTTTATTTTTACTAGTGAAAAAAATTTTTTAAGTTTAATTTTACATCCAATCAGAATTCTTTAAAATTTATTTATTTATGTGCTGGGGATTAATATCCAGGGCCTGGTATATGCTAGGTGTGTGCTCTGCCACTGAGCTACACCCTAGCACCCCCTCATAACTTTTTGGAATACTTGTATCGGCTATAATTATAAACATGTAGTTGCTAACGCTCTGATAGATTCCCTTACTAATCGAGTGTATGATAGTATGCTGGTCTTGCTAAGTGCAAGGCCTCGTCTCTAAGCCCTGGTACGGCCTGAGGGGCCTGGACTTTTCAAGTGGCTCCTGGCCTCCTTGGAGAAGCGCTTGTCTACCCCTTCTGAGGCCTGCTCCCTGCCAGTGGTCTTTGGAAGGAGTTCCATGTGAGGCTTATGCTGCTGAAGTTAGAGAAGTATTCTCTGTGGAGCGCCATTCCTCTCTGCCAGCACTCTCCTTTGAACTTGGAGGATCAAGTACACTCGTGCGGCTATCAGCCTCCGTTCATTTCTTTACAGTGTTTTGACCTCAGTTCACGGTGTCATCAATCGTATTCTGTCACCTGGGTTCACTGAGTCAAGATGCACAAGGGAGTGCGTGACTGGAGCTGGGGAGACACTGTGTGGAAGGCTGGGCACAGGCCTTGTCTGGCCATAGACGCTTTGAAACAGGCTGATGATTACTGCCACAGCTTGCCTCTTCTCCTGAAGGTTCCTGAGCACGAGCCTTGCAAGTGAGCCAGGAGCCGTGTGCTCTGCTGTAGTTGGTGGGACTGAGGCGGCTTTAAGTCCTTAGTCAACACAGTCTGTGTTTCTGGCATAGGCCCTGTGACTAAGTGACCACAGTGCAGGAATCACAGCCCTTTACAGTGACTGAAGGCCAGTTGTACAATTATTCAGACATAAATTGTGAAACCAAATAGGAATGAATTTAATCATTTTATAAATCATGAATATTGAGTAGAGACTACACACAAAAGTTCAGGGCTTTTAAGTCTTTTAATGAGTACATAGAGAAAATTTGTATAGATGGCATAGTGAGATAAGTTTCAGTGTAAATTGAGAAGAATGGAATAATTTTATAACTTAAAATCAACAGAAATAATGGGTGACAATTATTGGAGGGCCAGCCCATGACATCTTGCAGGCCTCCTGGTATCAATGTTCTCACCTTGGGCAAATCAAACCACTTTCCCAACATCCCCAGAGGTGAACTTGGGAAGAGAAATGTGGCTGCTATGGCCTTGACCCCTGGCTTGCATTGTGACTCCTGAAGTCCTTGACACTCAACAGGTATTTTCAGAATTGAGGATTTCAAATAGGTTTCTTTCTTTGCCTAGGCAAATGTAAACTTTGCTATTAAATTAAGTAAAAACTGTCAGAGACAACCTGAGTGAAGTTTGCTAAGGCAGTGGCACCATATAGATGTGCAAAAAGAATAAACTGTAACTTGTAAAGCTCTTGTAGGACCCCTGTGGCAGGCATGAGCCCTTACCCTAGCCTGACCTGTCTCATGGCCTCCATCTGATGGGGATATGGGCTTTTACTGTGTACCCTTGAAAGCCCCTTTCCACAGTGCATAACTCCAGGATGTGATGACAGTGATGGCTTTATCAAGTGTGTGTTTTTGCTTTACTCACAGGAGAAATACGAGTGTGCTGTGAAGAGAGCGAGTATTAAGATAGTGACTCCTGACTGGGTCCTGGACTGCGTGTCTGAGAAGAGCAGAAAGGATGAAGTGTTTTATCATCCTCGCCTAATCATCTATGAGGAGGAAGAAGAGGAGGAGGAGGAGGAAGAGGAGGTTGAAATTGAGGATCAGGACTCGCAGAATGAGGGCAGCACAGAGGAGAAGTCGAGTCCTGCCAGCTCCCAGGATGGCTCTCCTGCTAACCAGCAGTTCTCACCTAAACCCAGCACAGAGCCGTCCAAAGGAGAATTGATGTTTGATGACTCTTCAGACTCGTCACCTGAAAAGCAGGAGCGAAACTTGAACTGGACCCCCGCCGAAGTCCCACCGCTGTCCACGGTGAAGCGCAGGCTGCCTCAGGGCAAGGAGCCGGGCCTCATTAACTTGTGTGCCAACGTCCCGCCTGTCCCAGGAAACGTTCTGCCTCCTGATGTCCGCAGTAACTTAATGGCTTCTGGGCAGAATCTCCAGAGTTCTGAGCGGCCAGAAATGATAGCTGCTTGGAGTCCAGCTGTGCGGACGTTGAGAAATATCACCAACAGTGCTGACATTCAGCAGATTAGCCGACCGGCGAACGTTGCACACGTAAGTGTACAAGATGCTAGAGTGTGGGTTTCACGTCTCCCTCAGTATGTTGTTTCTGCTTTAGACCTATTACTTGCTGTGAAAAGTACTTATTTCTGAATAGCTGTTTTAAGCCCCAGGGTGTGGGAACTGCCTGAAGCTGTGTTGCTCATGTCCACTTGAAGTGGACGCAGGGAAACTGAAGACACCCTGGCTGTGACGAGATGGTGTTCGGGATCGTTGCACATCTTGCTGGATATGACCATGGCAGTGGCTTTAGAAAGCCCCCATTGGTGAAAGATGCTTAGGAAACCTTGTCCTGTGGCTTGAGCAGCAAGTACTGACAGTCTGTGGGTCTTGAGGGGGTGGTGTCGTTTTGATAGGAGACGGCAAACTGGTGGCAGGCGAGGTGGGCTGAGAAAGGATCGCTGGGGAGTCCGAGGAGACTTTGAAATTCTGCTTCAGAGACAGTGCTGCTTGGCATGGTGACCACATCTGGTGACCACAGCGTCCATGGTGGCCAGAGAATAAGGCCAGCTGGAGCCCTGTGAGCTTTTAGTGCCTCTAGCAGTGGTGGAAGGGGAAGCAGCTTAAGACAGGGTTCCTCCCTCCTGCACTGCTTCCTATGTAGATGAGCCGTTGCAGCTGACAGCCACCCGGCCGTGTGGCAGAAACGGTCTGCGCTTCCCTCGCGCTGCCTAGAACAGGGTTGGTTCGGTCCTAGTCTCTCCCACCTTCTCCGTGCAGGTGGAACGAGCAGATGCGTACTTAGATCTAGGGATCCTTACGCCTGTTTGTCTGTTTGAAATGGAAATAAGTGCCGGTGTAGGGGCCAGGCTGTTTTGTTTCAACACTGCCTTCCTTCCAGAGACCCGGGCTCCATGATACAGCTGGTTGAGCCAGCAACAGTGAGGGACGGGATGGGTCCCTTGTGTGTGTGTTGTAGGGTGCATTTCAAGAATTTGCTAGCACAGTTCAGAACAGAGCACTAGGGTTATTGGTATGCCCCTCCATGCCTAGCTAATGTGGCATTTAAAGAAACATGGTGCAGTTTTGTCTCTGATGTCACATGCTCCGCACAGAGCAGGGTGCTCTGAGGGTGGGAGGGGCTGTGCTGGGCTTACGCCACCATCTGAGCTGCTCCTGTGTTTGGCGTGAGTTCCTGGCTTTGATCCCCCTGATCTCTAGTATGTGTAGAAGGAAGCAGAAGATGGCTCCAGCTGTGGAAAGGTTTGGGGTGAGGTGCCGGATGCCGTGTCTACCTGTCTTTCCCCAGAGCATTCCTTGGTCAGGGGCAGGTGGGAAGCTGAGGGTGGAGGATGGCCATGGAGACATGCCACGCCCCTCCAGGAGCCCCACCCCAGCTCCAGGGACTGAGGCCTGCCTGCCATTTTGTTTCTTTGGCTGCCTGTCGTCGTTCTGTAACACAGCAGCCCTGTGAGCCTGTGTCTGTCAACTTGAATCCATTCACATAGTCCATTATCATTATAGCTTCAAACTTTGGTGTTCTCAAAATGGGAATTAATTTACTTGCTCTCTTGATGTTGGGGATACAAAGTTAATACATGAGGGAAATGTAATATTGCTTTGAAGTTTCCAGGCATTTAGTTGCTCTGTTTGGCTGAATACTGACCACGTGATGGGCTGTTAGTGTCTTGATTGGGAGATGATGATCCTGTTAGGAGCTGTTGACATACCGGCCCTCACTTGTTTTCTAGATCTTACAGTCCCTTTCAGCACCCACGAAAAATCTAGAGCAGCAGGTGCCACACGGCCAGCAGGGACATGCCAATGCCAGTGCCGTGCTGTTCAGCCAGGTGAAGGGCACGGCAGAGACGCACGTGCTGCAGCAGCACCGCCCCCCCCAGCAGCTGCCGCCGCAGCGCCCGACCCTGCACCTCCAGCCCCAGCAGATGACGCAGCCGCAGCCACAGCCGCTCTCCCGGCAGCCCTACCCCCAGCAGCCGTCACACCCGTTCCCGCAGCAGCAGCCAGTCCACCCGCATCAGTTTTCTCAGCACCAGCTCCAGTTTCCACAGCAACAGTTGCACCCTCAGCAGCAGCTGCAGCCGTTCCAGCAGCAGCATGCCCTACAGCAACAGTTGCACCAGCTGCAACAGCACCAGCTGCAGCAACAGCAGCAGCAGCAGTTAGCACAGCTGCAGCAGCAGCAGCAGCAGCAGCAACAACACAACCTGCTTCAGCAGCAACAGCAGCTCCAGCGCCTCCAGCAGCAGCAGCACTTGAGCCAGACACCCCAGCAGCTCCAGCACCAGGCTCCGCCCCAGCAGCTCCAGCACCAGGCGCCCCAGCAGCTCCAGCACCAGGCTCCGCCCCAGCAGCTCCAGCACCAGGCTCCACCCCAGCAGCTCCAGCACCAGGCGCCCCAGCAGCTCCAGCACCAGGCTCTGCCCCAGCAGCTCCAGCACCAGGCGCCCCAGCAGCCCCCACAGCCCCAGCAGCTTTTTGGACACGACCCGGCAGTGGAGAGTTAGTAGCCGGGTTCTTTCTGCTGTCGGTAGTCTGCTTGCATCAGTGCTTTTGAGGGTGTGGTGGGGATTCATGTTGACTACTCAACTGCGAAACTGAGTGTGAATCTCCTGTCCAACAGCTAGTACAGTTAGAATGGGATAAGTCTATGTTTTTCTGAGGCAAGGTCTCACTCTTGCCAAGTTGACCTGGAAGTCACTCTGTAGCCCCAATCTGGCCTTGAACTCTTGGCAGTCCTTCTACCTCAGCCTTCCGTGTGCTGGATTAAAGGCGTGCACTACCACACCTGCCTCAAGTTTTACTTTAATGATGTTTTTATATAGTAGCAACATTCCACATGTACTCAAATTATTTGTGCATACCCTATGACTAAGAGTGACTAACTTACATTCAAAGTGAACTTGTCAAAATGCACTTTTATTACTGTCCGTGCATATTCATGGAGTTGTAATCTCCTCCTCTCGTGTAACTCTATTCCAGTTCCAGAAGAAGGCTTCTTGCTAGGATGTGTGTTTGCAATTGCGGATTATCCAGAGCAGATGTCGGATAAGCAGCAGCTGGCCACCTGGAAAAGGGTGAGCTGTGTGTGGAAGCAGGGAACTGTGTGCATGAGGACGGACCTTGGTGCTCACCCAGCCCTGTTCGCCAGGGTGCATCTGTGTGCTCTGAGCACGACAGTGCTACGGTGATTGACGTTCCCTGGAACGGTGGACCCGCCACTCTCCGGGCTTCAGTTATTCAGCCTGAAGGTTCTTTAAGCACTGACATCTCTATAGTTGAAGGACATGGTATGCTTGGGTGTTTGGTGATCTGGGACAGAGGTGGTCCACCTATTTGAGTCATTCTGATTCTTCAAAAGCATATGTTAGAGAATCCAGGATCTCTGGGCAGGAAGGACCTTTAGGTCTGCTAGTGTGGCTGGAATGGCAGTCCATCCATCCATCCATCCATCCATCCATTTGTTCAATCGTTATTTACTTAAATATTATTTTTTTATTTTGCATGAGGCCTTTAAAGAAAGTAATGCTTTTTCTTGCAAGAATGCCACAAATCAAAACTGAATTTTAAAAACCTTTTGTTGACAATTTTTGTACATGTACATAATATATTTTCATCATATCCTCTTTTTCCTCTGGTCCTCTCCCCCACTCTCTTATTGAACACTTTCTTTCTAACCAGCCTCTCTCCTTTTTTTTTTTTAATTTTTTTGTTCATTTTTATTTATTTATTTGAGAGCAACAGACAGAGAAAGAGGCAGATATATAGAGAGAGTGAATGGGCGCGCCTCCAGCCACTGCAAACGCATGCGCCCCCTTGTGCATCTGGCTAACGTGGGTCCTGGGGAGTCGAGCCTCGAACCAGGGTCCTTAGGCTTCACAGGCAAGCGCTTAACTGCTAAGCCATCTCTCCATCCCCAGCCTCTCTTCTATATTGATGTCATTTTTTACCTGTCTTCCATCACCTATTACAACACATTGATGGGCCACTCCCTATTTTTCAGGTAATGACGCCTGCTATGAGGTCATGAATGCCAGCCACCGCATGTCCAAAAGGCAGCATTCCCAAGCACTCTTCCCATCCTCTGGTTCCTAAATTCTTTTAAAATATTTTTTATTTATTTCCAACACACATACACACACACACACACACACACACACACACACACACACACAGAGAGAGAGAGAGAGACTGAATGAGCATGAACATGCCAGGGTTTTTGCCACTGCACATAACTCCAGATGCATGACCCAGTTTATGCATCTGGCTTTATATGGGTGCTGGGGAATCACACTGGGGCCGCCAGGCTTTGCAAGCAAGTGCCTTTAACCTCTGAGACACATGTCAAGCCTGGCTTCAGCTTACATTGTTTCTGCCACATTTAATGCTGAGCACTTGTCACCTCTCAGCACTTTGAGTCAACCCACTGCTATCTTCAAAAAGAACTTTCTTTGACCAAAAATGAGTGCAATACTAATCCATGGGCATAAACATAACTATGCAGATGACAATTTGATGGGCACAACATCACCATTTAGCAAAAAGCAGTAGTAGGTTCCCCCACTAGAGCCTATGACATTCCTAGCCATTGGCTTTTTACTAGGTTTTCCATACCATGCATGAATTTTCTCTTGTGGGGCAGGCCTAAGATCCGATGAGAGAGCAGTTGGTTACCCCATAACAGATGTGCCACTGTTCCACTTGTGGGCGTGTGTGATCTGTTGGACAGTTGTGTACTTCATAGGCCTTGCTACTTAAGAATGCTGATGTCTTTTCTCCCCCCGCAGCCCGCATAGCACTTTCTAGCACTGTGGCAGCTAGGCAGCAGGGAGAAGCTTCTAGCTTGGTTCTAGGTTAATTTCTGAGTGTCTTGGAACAAAGCACATGGAGTCTGCAGCAATAGCGTCTTACCTGCTGCTTCTGCTGGGCAACCAAGAGCATAGCAGTGGTTTTGAGGTCACCAGGGGTTCTTCCTGGTCAACAAGTCCTGGGGAGGTATCCTACCCCTGCCACTGGGATTTTCCTGTGACAATCTATGGCTTTTGGGCAGTGTTATCCACTCCAGTAGGTTCTCTGGGGTGGGTGTAAGTAGGTATTGAACATCTAGTGCTGAAGTGTAGGCATTCCTGGGGCTCCACCACCGCCAGGTGCCAGGCATGCTGCAGGACTGCAGTGCTGAAGCCACAGTGGTCAGGCAGGCTGGCACACAGGATGGTGGCAGGTGGTATGGTGCTGTGGGAGAGGAAGGCCCAGGGCACTGTGGGCAGTGAAGAAAGGACATGAACCTGTCAGGTTTGGGGGGGGGGTGTTAGTGTGGAAGAGGTGATCCCAGGACTGCATCTTACAGGGTAAGGAGGACAGGAATGGGGGGGGGGAGTATGGGGGAGAGCAACTTAGGGAGAGGCACCCTTGGAGACACTGTGGAGCACTTGTGGCAAGTCCAGCCCTGGGCGGGTTCCATCAGGCAGTAAGGCAGGGGACAAAGGCTGACATGTCTGCTGAGACCATCTTCATATTCTGTATTCATGGAATTTGTACTTTCCTCCAAAGCTATATAGAAAAAGAAAGTGAGGGAGCCCCAGGTCCACGTTGCATGGTAAACTGTCAACTTTGAGGGACCAGGAATGGTGACTGGCACACTGAGCCAGGGCAGGGTAGAGGGAGCTAGTGTGATAACCGTAACAGCATAAATGTAAGGGAAAAAGTCCGACATTTTAGAATGTGACATTTAGAAACCTTAAAACTTAGAACAAGAGCCAGGTGTGGTGGTGGCGCATGGCTTTAATCCCAGCACTCAGGAGGCAGAGGTAGACAGATTGCTGTGAGTTCAAGGCCAGCCTGAGCTAGAATGAGACCTTACTTCCAAAACAAACAAAATCCTAAAACAAAAACTACAGGATTACAAAACAGTTAACTTTGGCTTTTTTTTTTTTTTTTGTTAAGTTGTACCCCAAGCTGGGCTTGAACTCCTGATCCTCCTGATTCCACCTCTTCAACAATTTTTTACCTGTTGGCTCAAGTTTGTCTTCTTGTTTTTACTTTTTTGAGATAGGACCTTTATTCCAGGCTGGTCTCAAACCCACCATGTGTGGAGAATGACTCGCACTCCTGCTCCTCCCGCCTTCCCTTCCTGAGTGGTGATTGCAGGCAGTGCACGGCTATGTCTGGCTTATGCCATGTTGGGGGTTGAGCCCATTGTTTCATGTTGCTAAGCAGGCACCGGACCAACTGAGCCCTATTCCCTGACCTCGAAGTTTCACTTCTTAAAGTTCGTTGCAAATTAAGAATTAGTGCAAGAGGCTCATGAGGGAAGGAAGCTACTAGTGTGCCTCTTAAGGGACGGGGCTCCAGTCAGGGACACAGCACCTGAGGAGGACTGCATCACAGCGCCGAGGAAGAACGAACTCGTAACTCCAAGTGCCTGTAACTCCCCACTAGAGGGACACAGCCGACCAGGCAGGTGGGGCTGTGGAGTAAAGACCTGCCCGAACATCTAGTGCCAAAATGCTCACCCTTAGTAGCCCAGGGAGTTCCTCAGGTGAGAGTGAGGGAGCCCCAAGTAGATGTGGGAGTAGCATAGAGGGTAATCGGGCTAGGAACCAGTCAGAACATACTGGTGGGAAGAGACTGTCCTGTGATGGTTTCTGTTGCCCCGAGGCCCGCCAGCTTGAAACAAGAGCCTTCTCACTTCCCTCTCGGGGGAAGAGTCCTGAAGGGGCTGGGGCTGCTGTGACCCGGCTGTCACCTGTGACCCGGTGAGGAGGCTTGGGATCCTGCACGTGGCAAGTCCTCACCTCACCCTCCAACTGTTTGAGAGGCCGTAGCATAGCACCTGCCTTCTTCCTCAGTAGATGGTCAAGACCAGAAGCAGAGAGGAAACCCGTCTCATGGTCGGGCGTGCGGTCTCTTGCTGCCTTGCACTAAGATGAGTGATTGTGAGCTGCTCCGCCTGCACGCTTCTGTGAAGAGTCTAGGGCTGAAATTGGGAAAGGGTCTGACAGTTTAGAAGACAGCAGGTGTCTGAGGTGGGATGAGGCTTTGTTGCACTGGTGAGCTGAAGCTTGTTCAGGGGAGGAGCATTTAGTCTTAGGGTGCCATGCAGCTACCCCAGGGAGGTGACTCTGGCTGCCTGAGTTCTTAGTGAGAGGATGGCCGTGGAGAGTGTGTAAATAAGGAAAACAAAAACACGCCCCTCAGGCCCAGAGAGCCCAGGGAGACAGTGGCAGGCCAGCCAGGGTAGTCCTGCCACACACAGCCCATTGGGCCAAAATTCCAGTAATCCTGAGAGGGAGATGTCCAGTTGTAGTGGCGAGTGCTCTGTTCATTCTTTCTTCCTGGAAATAGACAGGGGTACAGTTGGTTTTCATGTCATGGTGCCAGGTGGAAAGTGCCCAACGATTGCCATCACGTGTCTTCTGTGGCGAAATAAGCTGTGTGAATGCATTCTTATAATAGTGGTCTTATTTGAAATTACAGTTCTCTTATATCCTAATGAAACTGATGATGGTTTTGGTGGGTCTTTTCTATAGATAATCCAGGCTCATGGTGGCACCGTGGACCCCACGTTCACGAGCCGATGCACACACCTTCTCTGCGAGAGCCAAGTCAGTAGTGTGTACGCACAGGTAAGGAGCGCGCCGGGAGCAGCCTGTCCTCTTCATGCACAGCCTCAGCACCCAGTGCTCAGTGTTTGTGGAGAGAACTTCTCCCTCCACACGTAGGGAAGTTTCTCCTTGCCAGCTTGCATCCAGTCTTAGGAGAGCTTTCTGTGGATACCATTGTGAGCAGTGAAGAAAGAACAAGGAATTCTGGGTAGAGGTGGGGAAAGGGCAGGCTCTCCTAGGCACTCTCAAGTCACTCTGAGGAAAGGGATTTGGTACCATTAAGTGGCTGTGCGTACCAGGATCCTGAAAGCAAATCCCGAACAGAGCGCTAAGCCCTGACCCCTGCGCCAGCCCCCGGCATCACCTTCTGTCCGTACTGAAGCTTCTGGTCTTTCATAAAAATGCTTTTGTCAACAGATACCTACCTGTCAGTGTGTGCCAACAAATGAAGGTGTAGCATAGACACTTACGTGAGCTGCTTCCTATGTAACTGAGGCAGATGGGTGTGTGTGTAGCTGCTTTGTGTGGTTCTGTGTCATGACCAGGGACCTTCACCCTGAGCTCATCACACTCTCAGCTGATAGGTTATTACACATTTGCTGATAGTCAGGTTACATGAAGTGGAGCCAACTACACTGCTGTGATTTAGTAGTGAGTTGTGTACATGAGGTGGTGACATTCTCATGGGCGCCCAGACAGGTTGCATTCTCCATCCCAGTTTATATTATTTCTGGAGCTAACAACCCTGTCTTACGTTGCCAGGCGATACGGGAAAGAAAGAGGTGTGTCACTGCTCACTGGCTCAATGCAGTCCTGAAGAAGAAGAAGATGGTGCCACCTCACCGCGCCCTCCACTTCCCAGTGGCCTTCCCGCCAGGGGGCAAGCCCTGCTCACAGCATGTGAGGCCCGTCTTCTGTCCTGTTGTCCCCTTCTGGGAAGTGGTCACACATTGTCTGGCCGTCTCCAGCATTGCTCTGCATCAGCCTTTTTATGTACTGTGGCCCACTTGCGAAGTACCTGGCATAAGAGATTTTCCTCTTGTTGATACTGTTTAAAATCTTAAAATGAGTTAGGTGTCTTCCCCCAAAGGCTCACTTTTGGGCAGAACTTGGTCAGTTGTGATCGGTAAGCAAAGTGCCCAACTGGCTGTGCTCGTGCTTATCACGCAGCTCCTGAGCCGCTCTTTCCTGTGCTCGGGAGCTTGTGCCTGCTTGCTTTGTGCCCACGCGGGCTCTGCACCTTGCCGGCTTACTGCTCGGAAAGTCCTCTGGATTCCTGGGACGGATCAGCACATGTGTCCCGAATGCCAAAGCAGTCTTGAAGCGGTGCATGTGAAGTCAATAGAAGCCAGGGAAGGTGTGTTTTAGTTTTTGTTTTTACATTTTATTTGCTCTGTTCTCCATAGATTATCTCTCTGACTGGATTTGTGGATACTGACAGAGATGAGCTGAAGTTAATGGCGTGCTTGGCGGGTGCCAAATACACGGGGTATCTGTGCCGCAGCAACACAGTCCTCATCTGCAAAGAGTAAGTTGGGCTCTGAGGCGTTTCTAGCCCTCACCTCACCCAGCCAGGGTGGTGGCCACTTTCTCTTCCGAGGCTCTCTTTAGCTTAGGCAGGCTTTAGACTCTGTGCACAGCCCGCTCCTAGACTCTTCTGCCTCTGCCTCCCAAGCGCTGGCGTCACAGGCGCACCGCCAGGCCTGGCAAGGGTTCCTTTTAGGTTGTTTTTTTTTTTTTTTTATGGTTTCTCTGTGCGTGGGAACACACATGTGGAGGCTATAGGATAACCCCGGGGTGTTGTTCCTCACCTTCTGCTGTGTTTGAACATCTCTCTTGCTTGCTGCTGGAAGGCCAGTCTTCTCTCAGGCCCCTGAGCTTTGAGATTCCTCCTGTCTCCCAGTGCCACGGGCTTCATGTCTGGGTTCACATATGCACTGGGGATCCAAACTCAGGTTGCCAAGTGTCTTTAACTGCCAAGCCATCTCTCCAGTCCCCAAACTTTGTTTCTTTTTTAAAAATTATTATTATTAGTATTTTATGTATTTGCAAGCAGAGAGAGATAGAGAAAATGGGTACACCAGGGCCTCTAGCCACTGCAAACGAACTCCAGATGCATGTGCCACTTTGTGCATCTGGCTGTTTTGGGTACTGGAGAATTGAAACTGGTCTTTAGGTTTTGCAAGCAGGTGCCTTAACTACTGAGCCCTGCCTCTGGCCCCAACCTTTGTTTCTTCATGCATCATAATTTTGCTGTAGAAATTTAAGTGTAAAAGTCAGAGTCTATCTGTTGGAGAATGGCAGTGGGGCTGGAGGTCCCTAGTACCCACGTAAAGCTAGGTACACAAAGTGACTCGTGCATGTGGAGTGTGTTTGCAGTGTCAAGCGGCGCTGGCGCCCGTATTCTCTCTCTCTGCTGGCAAATAAATAAAAGTTAAGAAAAAGGGAATGACAGTGACGTCCACAGTGGTGTCAGCAGCAGCACCGCCAGGCACTTTAGGCAGTGATGCGTAGGGATTAGGGGAGTGTGAATTCATGGATTTAGGTACCAGCCACAGGGAAGAAAATGTAGGGCTAGTCGGTGGTGTCCTGGTCAAGTGGAAGTCCTGAAGCCAGGAATTACTGGCCAGTTTCCTAAAGCGCGTCTGCCACTTGTATTAGGAGGCAGTTTTTTTTTTTTTTTTTTTTTTTTTACTTGCTTTTGTTAGAAATAAATTTAAGGGAGGAGGATGGCACTAACAATAAATTTTCTCAAAAACAGACCTAGTGGTTTGAAGTATGAGAAGGCCAAAGAGTGGCGGATCCCGTGTGTGAATGCTCAGTGGCTGGGGGACATCCTTCTGGGGAACTTGGAGGCCCTGCGGCAGGTCCAGTATAGTCGCTACACTGCCTTCGACCTGCAGGATCCATTTGCACCCACTCAGCACCTCGTGTTAAATCTCTTAGGTGAGTGACACATGCTGGCGGTCAGTGTGTTTAAAGAGAGCTGTCAGGACACGTGGCTTGCCTTCAGAGGTTTTGCTGTGTTGTGTTCTTTCTGTAGCTCCCGTCTGCATACCTCCTGCCTTCTTCCCATGCTGTCTGCATGCTTGTGGGTTTGGTATGTGAGCCTGCATCTTACAGGCTTTTAGAGCTGGGTGGAGCACGTGAACGTCTTCTCTCTCCGTCCTGACCCTGGGGAACAGCCACCCCTTGTAGAGACAATGAGGTGTCACTGTCCTGCTTTAATGACTCACTACTTCACCCCAGACGTTGCTGTGCTTCCTGTGGTCGGCCCTTTCCCAGAGAGGAACCGTCCCCGGGGATGATAGTGCAACCTTGGCCGTAATTCTGTGTTCTCAATTGAGCATCATTCAGGTGCCTTAGAAGCCTGTGTGAATCTGAGTGGCTTTGCTGTCCCGCTTCAGCCTTGCTCTGCAGCCCTGTGCCGTCCTTGTGGGACTGCCTCCTGCTCTGGAGCCATTGTAGAGGGGCCCTGTCTAAGTATCTGGCCTCAGTCCACTCTGCCCCATAGCAGGAACTAGCTGCTGCCTTCCTCCAGGCCCTACCTACTTGTCATTCCTGTTGGCCACCTCTTGTTATTACTAGTATCTTGGGGACAAGACTGATTCCCTGGACTGGTCAGTCACTGCCTTCTAGAAACATCTCATCACACAGCACACAGGACAGCACACACCTGTGGTTTACTTGTGGCACTTGAGCCTGGACCTGTCCCTTCCTTGCCTCACCTGGAGACCAGCCTCAGAACCAAAACTCAGGACTGGCGCCTGTCCTGCGAAATGCTGTGCACTAAACCCATGTCTGGGGCTCTCAGCCCTGGAGAGGCTCTGCAGGATCTGGCTTCTGTGTGAACAGCATGTAACTAAAATGTAACATCTCTCTTTCAGATGCGTGGAGGGTCCCAGTGAAGGTGTCAGCAGAGTTGTTGATGGTAAGCCAGATCAACCCCTCTTTGTGGCTGTGACTGTGTTTCTACATTTCAGCAGAGACCCCTCTGTAAATTCGTTTATCTGTCATTAGTGAAGCCCTGATACATGAAGGCCATGTCATGAAGTGTGGTGTGCACTTTGGCTGTCCCCTTAACTATTGAGCTGGTTGCTAGTCGTCCCCATGTGTGCCTGTGAGAGCACTGCTCCCAAGAATGGTTGATTTCTGGATTCAGGACCTGGAGAGCAGAGTGGAGGGAGAAGACTGCTGGTTTTCATAGGGTTAGCCAGCAGGAACTTGGAGGCACTGGAAGCAGCAGATCTGGAGCCCTGCAGTCCTTGCTGTTCTCAGGAGAATGGTCTCCTAGGGTCTCTGGTGGGAGACTTGAAAGGCAGACTGTTTTGGACGTTTGAGTGCCATGATTTGTTAGTTAACCTGAATGTACAGCCTCTGTTAGTGGTGGGCCATGTATGTTCCAGCCGCAGTGTCAGATGGGGAGAACATGCCTTCTTTTCACTGACCGCATTTCTACAGAGGTGTGCGTTCACTCCTGCACTCAGGGCCTTTTTTCCCCTTAGAGGGTCTCCCTTCTTAGCTATAACTCAGCACTGCGAGAACAGCCTTCTTTTGACAGTCGGTCAAGAGCATTGTGACTTGTGGCTTAGGACTACGTACATTATTACAAATACACTAACTCGTATGTATTTAATTTATTTTAAAATTTTTATTTATTTGCAAGGAGGGGAAGAGAGAATGAATATGGGCATGCCAGGGCCACTAGCCATTGCAAACATACTGTAGGTGCATGTGCTACTTTGTACATCTGGCTTTACGTGGTACTGAGGAATTGAACCCGTGTCATTAGCCTTTGCAGTCAAGTGCCTTAACTGCTGAGCCATCTCTCCATCCCCTTAAATTTCTTTTTTAAATTTTTGTTTTTTTGAGACAGTTTATCAAGTAGGTTCAGGTTGGCTTTGAACTTGCTGTGTAGCCAAGGATGACCTTGAGCTTCTGATTCCCCTGCCTGTATCTTCCAAGTGCTGGGGTTACAGATGTGCACCACCATGCTTGGCTTTAACTTGTATTTATTAGAAATCCATACCCAGTCATTCTGTGTATGCCTGTAGTCCCAGCTACTTAGGAGGCTGAGGTAGGAATTCTCTGGAGCCCAGGCTTTCGAGGCCAGCCTGGGCAGCATGGCAAGACCTACCCTGGATTTTGTGAGCCAGTTTGTTTCTGTCAGGCACGGGGTGATTCCGGGCTTTGACTGGAATGAGAGTCTTCAGGGGCGGGTGTCTGAGCAGAGTGCCAGCACCAGCTCCTGGTCTTGAAAAAGCCATCGTGCCCTCTTGTTCCCTACTGGAACTAGTGATTGTGGTCCTACTGACACATCAGCAGAGGCCAGTGTCCTCCTCACTCGTGTGCTGAAGGACATTTGAGGGAGAGCGGCCATCAGAGTATTTCCTCCCACACCAAGTGGCTGGAATTGCTGAGGCTCTGCAGACTGGTCTCTCTGGGTCCCCACTCCTCATAAATATGGGCTCTGAAAGCAGGAGGGAGCAGTGGTCTTCTTACGTAGCTGGTAGTGGAGTGAACCACACACCTCGCTGCACACAGTGTGGCCCTCGGCCTGTGTGCTGCAGCCAATAGCGCCCCTCGCACTAGTCCCGGAACAGAGCAGCCTAGTGGCCAGGCTAGCTAATGAGGCTCCCTCACGCTAGGCTTGCATTTTGCCTCTGCGCTGTCTCCCCGGCCCTCTGTCTTTCCTTGTCTTACCAAGTTGTAAGCCCGGGTAGACCTTGAACTTCTCCTGTCTCAACTCCTGAGTAGCTGCGACACTTCTACCCCCAGAACAAGGGCTGGAGCAGGTTGCGTTGAGCGGGCTCCTTGCTGATGGGAAGTGTGGGCCTCAGCACCTCACCTTGATCTGAATGTCATGGTGTCTTGTGACACCTTGTTAGGGAGATGTAGCAGTGCTGGCATCTTCTGCACTCTGAGCCGGAACTCAGGATAGAGCTCGGGAAGGACAGACGGAGTCGGGGTTACGGCTGTGTGTGTAATGTGACCTGAGGAAAGGAGACAGACATTGAAGCAATCCTAATCGACAATTTGGGGACTGGAGAACATTAATTCTTCTGATCCATGGGCATGGGAGATCTTCCAGTGTAGTCTCAATTTCTTTTTTAGTGTTTTTTTTTAAAAATTATTTTATTTACTTATGTATTTGAGAGAAAGAGGCAGATAGGGAGGTGGGTGGGAAGAGAATGGTCACACCAGGGCCTCAAGCTGCTGCAAACGAATTCCAGATGTATGTGCCACCTTGTGCATCTGGCTTACGTGGTACTGGGGAATTGAACCTAGGTCCTTACACTTCACAGGCAAGTGCCTTAACCGCTAAACCACTAAGCTATCTTTCCAGCCCTAGTGTTTTGGTTTTTTTAAAAAAATATTTTATTATTTGTTTGCAAGGAGAAAAAAAGAGAATGGGTGCACCAGGGCTTCTTGCCACTGCCAATGAACTCAGAGCTATGCCCCACTTTGTGCCTCTGGCTTGTGGGTGCTGTGCCCCAGCCTCCTTCAGTGCTTTCAGCTGTATAGAGGTCTTTCACTTCTGTAGTTAGGGTCGTTCTACAGTGGGTGGCTCTCTGCTCTCTCAGGTGTCAGTCATTGGCATCTAAGAGGAAATGAGCCGGGGGGGGGGGTGTACCCTTGAGTCAGGAGGCACAGGGAAGACGATCACCACTGTGAGTTTGAGGCCAGTCCAGACTATGGAGTGGGCTCCATTGAGGACAGCCTGGGCTAGAGTGAGGCCCTGCTTAAATAAAAGAAAAAAAAAAAAAACACCCAAGAGTGAGACCATTTCCTGGACTCGGTGTGTGGGTCACTGGTGTGTAAGGGAGGAGGACTGTTTCCCTGCCCTCAGTGTGTCAGTCACTGGTGTGTAAGCATCTGAGCCTGTCTGTGTTCACAGGCATGTGTCTAGGCTTGAGGTCCTGGGGAGTAAGGTTCCTTGTCGGGTTTGGAGGTGTGTTTGATGGCTAATCTCACTGATTTGATTGAAGTAGATCATCTTTAATGACAGGGTGTCAGATTGCCTCCCAAACTGAAGCCGAATGAAGTGGCCAGCATTCAGCCTTCCTCTAAAAGGGCCAGGTACGTAGTCTTGTTCATGTTCTTACACTTGGTTCTTTCACATAGCTGTTCCATATAGTTGTTTTTAAGAATTTTCTAGTAAACGGGAAAATCTTTTTAGTGAAAAAAGAGCCTTTTTCTTTTTAAATATTTTTATTTATTTATTCATTTGCAAGAAGAAAGAGAGCACCAGAGTGTGGGAGAAAGTGAATGGGTACTCAGCTGCGAGTATTGATCTTTATGAACATGACCTAAATGCTTCTCCAGAAGTGTCACATGAGGTCTTTGGGAGCTAACTTTGTGTCACATAATTGGTAGAAAGAAAGTTTATAAAGGCTTCCACATTTTTTATTTATTTTTTTTTTTTTTGGAGAATAAAGCCTGCACGCTTGGCATCGGGGCTGCGTGCACTGCTGAAGTCTTTTTACTTTACGTACACAGCGTGATCCCTGTCCCGTGCTGTTTGTCGTGCAGAATCGAGGATCTGCCGCCTCCCACCAAGAAGCTGACACCAGAGCTGACTCCGTTTGTGCTTTTCACTGGCTTTGAGCCTGTCCAGGTCCAGCAGTACGTTAAGGTGAAGTTTTAGTCTTCTCTAAGGGCTTTTAGCAACGCTCCTGTCCGCATACATTTACTTCAGGCCAGCCACTAACTAGCATTCAACCGGGAACAAAGTGGTCATTCCTGCCCGCGTCTGTAGTAAGACCCAGTCAGAGAGAGCCCTGCTTTGCTCGGTGCTGTCTCAGTATTTGCACTGGTTTTCTTTGCTATGAAAGCATGGCTCAGGTGCAGGGGACCTTTACAAAGCTCCTTCACTGTCATGTGTAAAGACACTGGGCTCTGAAAGGTTGGGCCTCTTCAGGTTCTAGAGTGAGTTCAGAACAGCACAGGGCTCGTGGGAAACTTTGTTACTGACATTTGATTTTGGTGGAAAAGGGTGATGAAGACATTGGCTGTCCTGAATGAGGTTGGAGTCACAGATTCCCACCTTTTTTTAAAGGAAACAAAAAGGTTTTAATGCCACAAACCTAAATTTTTTTTTTTTAGCTTTAACATGAGCACAGCTGTTACAGTATCTTTATTTTGTGCACTGACACATGAGAGAGAGGGTGTGTGTGTGCGCGCGCGCATGTGGAGGCCAGGAAACTGCCCCCCTCCCCCCGTGTCTCCCTCAGGAACATCATCTTCTTCCTTTTAGACGGGGTCTCTGATTGGCCTGGAGCTCATAGTTAGGCTGCACTGGCTAACCAGAGAGATCCAGGGATCCTTTTGTCTTCTCCTTGCTGGCACTGGGATTGCAGGTGCCTGCTGCCATATCTGGCATTGATACGTGGGTGCTGAGAATCCAAAGTCAGGTCTTCATTCTTGCAAGGCAAGCACTTGAGCTACTGAGCTATTTCCCCAGCCCTGAGAGATCTTTTACATATACTCATGTCTCGGGTTTTTTCATGCCATCATTTTAATGTGCAAATGGCACTTCCATGTCCTTTTGTAGAATTCATTTTCACTTGGAGAGTCTGGGCATGTTCACTGTGTACAGTGAGCCCCGCAGCATTCTTGGGTCATTGTATTTATTCACGGGTTCAAGTTACTGTGTTTGGTGTCAGTGTGTAACATTGACTGCAGACACACCCATCTGCCCATCGTTGTGTTTTCTTGCTCAGCTTTTCCTGTCACAACACTGGGCTGGGCACTGTTGTACTCACTGACGTGCATGTGTCCCTCTGATCTGTTTGTGGCTCCAGAAGCTCTACATCTTGGGTGGGGAGGTCGCTGAGTCCACGCCGAAGTGCACGCACCTCATCGCCAGCAAGGTGACGCGCACTGTGAAGTTCCTGACGGCCATCTCCGTGGTGAAGCACATTGTGACTCCAGAGTGGTTGGAGGAGTGCTTCAAGTGTCAGAAGTTCATCGGTGGGTAGCAGTGATGCTAGAGTGTTTTCCATGCAAATAAGTCATTGGGTTCTTTCTGGGAGCCACCCCAGTGTATATCTAGCTTAGTCTTTAACTATTTGGCAATTACTAAGGTTTATTTGATTTCACATTATAGGATTCCTTTGATTGGTATCTTTGCATGTTGCAATGAAATTTAAAGGTTTAGGTAATTTCAGTGTTAACAGGGAGAAAACAAGTTGTGTATCTGTGGCAGACAGCTTTAGGTTTGCTGAGCTGAACTTCCAGACCAGGCACAGTTATGGAGGAAGGGATTCATTGAAGCTTACAGATCCAGGGGAAGTTCCATAATGGCAGAAGAAACTGGCCTGCCTTCACAGGACCAAGAAGAGAGAGGAAAAGCCAAAAGCCACACCACATAGCACACTGCAGGAACTCCAGGCAGAACTAGGCACTTTGTGTATCTGTAGATTAGAATGTGAAACCCACCACCACACCTTAGGGCTGGACCCTAGGATCCACCCAGTGACACCTCTGCTAGCCAGGTGGCTGCAGATACAAACTACAAAATAATTAAACACTGAATATATTGGGGCCATCTATTCAACCTGCCACAGTGTCCTTCTTTGTGCTTGTCTTATTAGTGTACTTCATTTGGGAGTCTGGCTGTAAAAGGAAATTTCCATAGTGCTGTAGCATCTAAACCGGTGCCGACAGCTCACTTAGGAGGGAGGAGCGCTGCCTGCTCAAATTGACGTCCCCTCATCAGAGCCAGTGTATCTAGAGCCTGACGTAGAGAGGGGATCTCCTTACATTTCTTGATACACGGAGGGCAGGGGTGTAGCGCAGTGATGGAGTGCTTGCCTAGCATGCACAAGACCTGTGTTCATCCCTAGCACTGAAGAAAGATGGGTGGATGGATGGATGGACGGACTGAAATGTTTTTAGAACCTTGGTTAATACAGAATGATTATAAGTGATTTTTCCAGAGAAACTAAACGGAGCAAGGCAGACTTGTGCCTGTGAATCTCTGGCAGCTCGGCCATCATGTTTCCAGAGCTGGTGTCCTCAGGTCACCACCTAGGCAAGGAATCTTGGACCTCCCCAAGTATATCCTGGGTCCCCATGTGGCCCCTTGTCCTGGGTAGGACAGGGAACAGGGCCCTACGGTTAAGCCACTCTTCTCAGACTGTTGGTTGGTCTTTGTGCCCTGGCCACATTGGCCCAAAACTGCCCTGCGCCCCTTGCTTATCAATTTATAATAATTTTTTGTTTTATTTATTTATTTGAGAGTGACAGAGAGAAAGAGGCAGAAAGAGAGAGAGAGAGAGAGAGAGAATGGGCGCGCCAGGGCCTCCAGCCACTTCAAACGAATTCCAGACACGTGTGCCCCCTTGTGCATCTGGCTAACGTGGGTCCTGGGGAGTCGAGCCTCGAACCAGGGTCCTTAGGCTTCACAGGCAAGCGCTTAACTGCTAAGCCATCTCTCCAGCCCGCTTATCAATTTATAAAAGGAAGTTCACATGTGATGGGCATTTGGATTGATGGCTTCCTTTTCTTTATTACACGGTCAGTATCTGTGGTGTGGAACTCGGATCTGCTACCCACGGAGCAGTTCATCATGTAACCTCCAAATTCCAGATTTCTTACAGTAATGTTTCCAGCTTATGTGAGTCTGTTTAGGGATGTCTAGATTCACTGCACAGTTGGGCAGAGTGTCCAGACCCCCCTGCCAAGAGGAGGCCCCTTGTAGCAAACAGAGAGCGTGTACGTCTGGGTCACAGTCATCTACAGTTGAGCTTGCAGAGCTCAGCCTGGCATTGTGCATTCACTAGGTCTCAGCAGACGTTACATCGTTACAGAGCCCTGTGCAGTAGCTGAACTGCCCTAGAGACCGCTAATCCCAGCTGCTTTGAGCGCCCTCCCGACCGGCCTGCCTGCTGCTGGTCCTCTACTGTCTCCAGGTTCCGCATTGTCCAGCATGTCCTGTAGCAGTAGTGCATGGGGTGCAGTCTGTGCACTGGTCGCTTCCCTTCGCTCCGCAGCGCTCTTGCAGCCTGTCCTCGTCTCTCTGCCTGGCGAAAAGCCATCTCTCCTTAGCCTTCGCCTCCCCAAGGACATCTTGTGTCTGCTAGAGTTTGGCAGTTACTGGTAAAGCTTCTGTAAGCATCTACATACTGTAGACTTTTAAGTGGACATTTTCAACTTTTATAACTGTCAGGGAGCGAAATTACAGGATTACATGGTAGGAATGTGTGGAGTTCTGTGAGAACTCTATAGACTCTTGCCCAGGGGCCACACCATTCTACGTTCCTGCCAGCACTTGCTCCTGTCGGTCGTGTGGGGGGGTCTTATTGCTTCAGGTTGTATTTTCCTGGTGACACTCCATGCCAAGTGTCTTTGTGTGTGCTTCTGTCTTCTGTAAGGCGCTCAGATCTTTGGCCCATTTTCTATATTGTCTTCTTGTCCTTGAATTTAAAGAGCTGTTTGTGGCCGGGCGTGGTGGCGCACGCCTTTAATCCCAGCACTCGGGAGGCAGAGGTAGGAGGATCGCCGTGAGTTCGAGGCCACCCTGAGACTCCATAGTGAATTCCAGGTCAGCCTGGGCTAGAGTGAGACCCTACCTTGAAAAACCAAAAAAAAAAAAAAAAAAGAGCTGTTTGTGTATTTTGGATAGCAGGCCTCTCAGGCACAGCAGCCTACTAGGGAGCCTTGGTCGGTGGAGTTGGGTTCCTCCCGTGGTGATCTCCTGCTTTCTTTCTTCTCCATGGAGAAGTGAGTAATGTTCAGTTGTCAGCCCTCTGACCACTTACTCTCATGCATACCCAAGGACATATTTCAGCTTGTTAAAGAGACTTCTCAGGAAGATGGCTGACCTAGCTTACTGTTTATAGCAATTAGTACCTGATGCTATGTTGGCTATTTTTTTTTCTTACATTACCCATCTTCTAGCATCGTAAGGGATTTTAAGACCAGTTTGGCTTTTTGCTGGGCTGTGTTCGTGAGTTGCGTGCTTGTGCTCAGCTGGTACGTATGCTGCACTTCTGTTATCAAAGGCTCAGACTGCTCTGCGAGCAGCTCAGACGCAGCCCAAGGTCACAGCACCTGGTAAGAGGCCCCTGGGGTAGCACTAGCTGACTTCTTTCTCTGCCATACATGGCACTGCCTTCTTGGCAGTCCCTCACTAGCTCTTCAGAGGCCCATCAGCCTTCATTTTACCCTGGAAATAGACATTTCATGTGTGATAGTACTTTATTGTTCATTAAAATTTTTAAATTTATGTTAATGATGTGTGTGTGTGTGTGTGTATGTGCGTGTATGAGTGTGCTAGAGTCTGTTACTGCTGCAAATGAATGTCAGATGCTTGCACCACTTTTTGCATCCAGCTGTACGTGGGTGGTTGGGAATTGAACTTGGGCTGACAGGCTTTGCAAGCAAGTGCAAGTGTCTACCTGTTTAGCATCTCCAGCCTAATTTTGCTCATTTTTAATTTCTCCAGTCTCTTGTTTTCTTTCTTGTGAAAAAGCTGACAAATTTCTTATCTGCAGGTAGACTGGTTTTTTATTTTTAAAACTTATTTATTTGAGAGAGAGAGGGAATGGGCATGCCAGGGCCTCCAGCTACTGCAGACAAACTTCAGACACATGCACCATGTTGTGCGTGTGGCTCGTATGGGTCCTGGGAACCCAGCATATGCACATCCTGGTTCCTTTGGCTTCGCAAGCAAGTACCTTAACCCCTGAGTCATTTCTCCAGCCCTTGATTTTGTATTTTAAAAAAATGAAGACAAATTTCGGGTTTCTATAGTGATGTGGTTGTTCAGGACCAAAGATTTTTGCAAACCCTGGCCCATGAGGCAGGAGTAGTTGGCACATCTCTAAATCATTGTGCTCAAAAAAGGTCAGGTTATGCAGCAGGAGCAACGTGGCTCACAAACCTAGAATACATACCCTCTGCCACCAGGCCTGATGAGCACAGCTTGAGGGTCCTGTGTCCTGCGCTGGCAGAGGGCTTGCCGGGCTCTCAGCGTGGTGGTGGCTATGCTGGAGGAGAGAGCAGGCATGTTCGTAGGACGAGAAAACATTCACAGAGAGGGAGGGCTTGTGTTCTCTGATTTTAACAAATTGCACATTTCTTAAACAGTTGTTCTGAAAACAAGTCTCTTAGAAATTCTCACAGGTCTTCAGAATCAATGGCTGCATGCTTGTTTTATTTTCTGAGCTGAGGGTTGAGTGTCCAATTACATACTTAAGGGATGAGCTGATAAATCCGTCAAGTCCAAGGAGTCCACCAGATTACCCTCTGGCGGGCTCTGATGTCCCTTGGGACTGGGTTGGGGAGTTGGTCCACATCGATACTCTTGGCAGTAGTAGCTTGAAGCTGGTCATGGGAGGGCTGAAACTCCTAGCCTAGGCAGTGTGGGCCGGGAGGGCTTGTGAGCGCCCCAAGCAGTGTGGGTTGACGGTGCTGAATTGGAGGGTGAGGTTGCACATTGAACAGTGATTAGCTCTCAGCAAAGCTTTCTCAAAGGAGCTCACAACTGCACAGGAGAAAGACCGTCTGTCTTTTGGTCTGGTTGTTTCCAGGGGGAAGTACGTGAAACCTGAAGTTGCCCGGGCTAGGTGTAACCATGAGTTATATGTTCCACCAAGTGGGGGCACCCTCCCTCCTGCCACGGTGCAGCCACCTGCCCTCTTCAGAGCACGTGTGTCCTGTTTTCCAGATGAACAGAACTACGTCCTTCGAGACGCTGAGGCAGAAGTGCTTTTCTCTTTCAGTCTGGAAGAGTCCCTGAAGCGGGCACGCACGTCTCCCCTCTTCAAGGTGTGTTGGGGAGCAGCCTGGTCCAGGTGGACAGGGTCAGTGCACTCCGCCTTGCAGCCGCTCTTCCTGCAGAAGAGTGTGACACACATCTAAGGAGCACACCTCATTATTGTGATGAAAACACTGGTACAAAGAACTAGTAAGGAGATGTGTTGAAGATAAAGGACCCAAACAGTATGTCTGTGAATAATTTAGTTGCTAAGAGACATTTTCATTTTTCTGCTTTTTACAACCTCTGGAGGACCCTGCTTATACTATTGTCAGTAAATGTGTTTCTACTGGAGAAGACACTTGGAAAAATATTAATTGAATGCTATATGAATAATTCAGAAGTATAGATTTTTAAATATTTGTTAGATAAGAGGCTTGGAACAGTTGGGAAGTGTATTTTTTTGCACCAAAGAGCTAAGTAAATCAATACAGATAATCTGTTCTTTGAACTTCTGACAGAGCCCGTCTAGGAATTAGAAATGATTTGGAATACTAAGTTACAATGCGTTTCACTTAAACTGGAAATAGTCTGACTTTTAATTACTGAAGGCCACACTTCACATAGAGGGCCTCGTTACTCCTCATGTACAGTTAGGCCACTCCAAGTGGAGCACTGGTGAGAACATTGCACTCAATTCTAGGAAATTAGACATTTTCTCAAAAATCTCAGGATAGGATTTATGAAAAGTTAAAATCTCTAAAAGTTAAAAACACTTTAAAAGCACCGTATATGTATGTTTCTGTTTTACTTTTAGGCAAAATATTTTTACATCACCCCTGGCATCTGCCCGAGCCTTTCAACGATGAAAGCCATTGTGGAGTGTGCAGGAGGAAAAGTGTTAGCTAAGCAGCCGTCCTTCCGGAAGCTCTTGGAACACAAGCAGAATAAGGTGGGCTGAGGAGGGCAAGCTGCTGAATCACGGACGTCACAGCTTCCTTTGCACTCACTGATGAACTCGCTCTCTTTCCGTAGAGTCTGTCAGAAATCATCTTAATATCCTGTGAAAACGACCTCCATTTATGTCGAGAGTATTTTGCCAGAGGAATAGGTATGGTTTCTGTTCTTGTGGTGTGTTAGCCTGTGTCAGCCTGCATGTTTTCACACTGAGGCGTGGGTGTGTCAGCCTGCATGTTTTCACACTGAGGCGTGGGTGTGTCAGCCTGCATGTTTTCACACTGAGGCGTGGGTGTGTCAGCCTGCATGTTTTCACACTGAGGCGTGGGTGTGTCAGCGTGCACGTGCTCTCACACTGAGGCGTGGGTGTGTCAGCGTGCACGTGCTCTCACACTGAGGCGTGGGTGTGTCAGCCTGCACGTGCTCTCACACTGAGGCGTGGGTGTGTCAGCCTGCACGTGCTCTCACACTGAGGCGTGGGTGTGTCTGCACGTGCTCTCACACTGAGGCGTGGGCGTGTCAGCCTGCACGTGCTCTCACACTGAGGCGTGGGTGTGTCAGCGTGCACGTGCTCTCACACTGAGGCGTGGGTGTGTCAGGTGCACGTGCTCTCACACTGAGGCGTGGGTGTGTCAGCCTGCACGTGCTCTCACACTGAGGCGTGGGTGTGTCAGCGTGCACGTGCTCTCACACTGAGGCGTGGGTGTGTCAGCCTGCACGTGCTCTCACACTGAGGCGTGGGTGTGTCAGCCTGCACGTGCTCTCACACTGAGGCGTGGGTGTGTCAGCCTGCACGTGCTCTCACACTGAGGCGTGGGTGTGTCAGCCTGCATGTTTTCACACTGAGGCGTGGGTGTGTCAGCCTGCACGTGCTCTCACACTGAGGCGTGGGTGTGTCAGCCTGCATGTTTTCACACTGAGGCGTGGGTGTGTCAGCCTGTATGTGCTCTCACGCTGAGGCGTGGGTGTGTCAGCCTGCACGTGCTCTCACACTGGCGTGGGTGTGTCACCCTGAGCCGCTTCCTCGTCCTGATGGCTCTGCTTTCCCTCAGATGTTCACAACGCGGAGTTTGTCCTGACGGGGGTGCTCACGCAGACACTGGACTACGAATCATATCCTTTGAGACGCGTAGCTGTGCTGGGCGGAGGATGAAAGTGCACTTAGATTGATGAGGGGTGCGCTGGACCTTCCTGGCTCGGCCACATCCCTTCCTCGTAGAGGTCTGCCTCAGCAGGTGCCAGAACGGGTCTGGCTTGTGTAGGTGTTCAAAGGGATTTGACAGGCAACGCCGAGAATGTGGGCAAAAGTAACTGCCATGCAGACACGTTTCTTTTTGTCAGCTCCTTTGGAGTTCATAGTTTTCAAGGTGAGAGTTAGATTGTGTGCAGCCTGCAGCAGAGGTGTGAGATGGAGAAGCATCGTGATGAGTCACTCGCTGACGCGGCCACGCGAAGCCTTCACGGTGCTGCCTCACCACGGGTGTCTCAGGGTCTCTCCCCAGCAGGGGAGAAGCACAGCTGGCAGCCGATGATTGTCCTTGCCAGAAATCTCAACCCGTTTTTGGAGATGTGGATTTATTTATTTATTTATTTTTAAATTTTTTTTTTTGAGATGTTCTCAACTATAGCTCATGATGGCTTGAGCTCACTAGGCAGGGTGGCTTGGAACTACAGCTTGTCAATCTGTTCTTTTTCACATTTATATTCAGAAGAAAAAGTGGCTTTATGAGGTAATTGGTGACCTGTGGCATGAGCTCCAGGGTCTCTGTGCATACCTACCACATACACCTCAGAGTTGCCCAGAAGTGATTGCTGAGAATTGTAGCTCTTGTCTTTGTTCCTGGGCCCTGGGGACTTGACCCCTCAGGGATGTGCACTGGACGAGCTTGTGGAAAGGTGACTCCAACTGTGACTGTGTTCAAGCCCCGATGTGGTGGAGTCCCTTGGCAGGATCAGCAAGCTACAGTGCCGCCTCCACGCAGCGGCAGCGGCCGGGTGTCAGGCCCAGAGCCCCGTGTGCACAGGGCGCGTGCTCCAGAGGACCCTTGGTCTGGAGTGCAGCAAGACCTGGCAGCTTGGATGAGTGGGGAAGGGCTGTGGCCTCTTACAGATGCGGCATATGACTGCCCAACTCACCGGGGCCTGGCTTAGTGATATTCTTCTGCCTTGTGTTTGAGAACATTTTCCTCAACAAGCCCACATATAAATTTAACTGACAGCCTCTTGCGGCCTGGGAGCCTGGGGGCCCAGGGTCAGCTGCCGGCAGCTCGTGCCCAGGCTTCCTGCAGATGTGCTTGTTTTCCAGCTCTGCCTTGGGGAGAGATGTTCAAGCAGGAAAACTGAATACAATACTGCATCTTATTAAGATGTGCGATCTTATTGTGAGGAAACATAAATTATGTTTTGTATTATATAACTTTATGAGCCCACATTAGGTCTTCTGACTAATTTACCAGGTTTTTAAATGTTTTCAGAAAACTGGGATTTCAGCTACAAATAAAGTGGTGTAAATAAAGACCTTGCTATCTAAATTATGGATGTTAAAGATTTGAAATGTTTTGTACTTTGATTATTTTTGTTTCTTACACTCTTTTCTTTTATATTGATATCTTGTTGACATTTAAATAAATGTACTTTTGAACTTAGACTCAAAGCATGCGTCTTTGTGGTTCCCTAGTCTTTGCTTACCTTAGATGATTCTCATCAAATTGGATCACATTTTAAGGAATGTCAAGGCAGAGTGTTTTCAAAGTAAATTTTCCCTGTGGAAACAGTTTTTGGGAGGCAGCCGTTCTTCACCAGTGTGATAAGTTGTCCCCAGACAGAGGTGGCTGAAAGTGCTTGGCCGTCACATTTCACAGGCCCCAAGCCGCCAGAGCTAGAGATGCTAACGAGCCTGTGCCCATGCCACTTCGGCACAGCACCTGTCCTAGACTGACATCCTGTGGGGACCTCATTGCACCTCACGCTACAGCAGTGACAGCGTACCCCCAGCTGAGAGGCATCACCACATCACCTCATGTTCGTCTTCAGTCATGCCCATTTTCTGGGTAACTTCTGACCTGTGGCCGTTTCTTGGGGGTCTCATGAACATGCACCGTCTTCTACTCTGTGCTGTTTCCACAGACGTTTTCCGTGGGACTGCGCACACGCTCCCAGCGGCAGCTTTCCTTGGGTGTGCTCGGCGCTGGCCCACAGTGTGGGGCCCGCTCCTGCCCTGTGCTGCTTGTGTCCCACCGGTGCAGTGTGTCACGGTGACCCGTGGAAACCGGAAGTGCATGTGAGTTTCAGGCTCTGGGATGTAAGTTTTCTTTTTCAAATTTTTATTAACATCCATGATTATGAAAAATATCCCATGGTAATACCCTCCCTTCCCCATCATATCCCCTCCCCTTCTCAATCAAGTCTTTTATTTTGATGTCATGATCTTTTCCTCCTATTATGATGGTCTTGTGTAGGTAGTGTCAGGCACTGTGAGGTCACGGATATCCAGGCCATTTTATGTCTGGAGGGAGCGCGTTGTAAGGAGTCCTACCCTTCCTTTGGCTCTTACATTCTTTCCGCCACCTCTTCCACAATAGACCCTGATCCTTGGAAGGTGTGATCGAGATGTTACAGTACTGAGCACTGCGGTCACTTCTTTCCAGCACCATGATACCTTCTGAGTTGTCCCAAGGTCACTGCCATCTGAAAAGAGAAGATTCTCAACCAAAAGTGAGAGTAGCATTAATATAAGGGTATGAACATTAAGAGATGAACTTACTGGGCAGTTTGGTGAGCATAGTATATACATTTTTCCAGACAGCAGCAGACGTTACACCCGTAGGGCTCATGACTACCCCTGTTTTAAGTTTTCAGTATCAGGGACATATTCCCTCCCATGCAGCTGGCCTCCAGTCCAATTAGAGGACAGTTGGTTTCCACCATGATAGACGTGCCACTGTTGCACCCATTGGCTCATTTGGCCTGGCTGGCCAAATATAAGGCTTACAGTGTCCACTGTTGAGTATCTTCACTGGTGATTTCTCTTTCTCCCATTGAACTGCATGCAGGATGGCTTCCAGCTTTCTGTCAGCTGGTCTACATGGAGGAGGTTATCAGCTCAGTCCAGCAGGATTTCTTAGTGACCTTGCAGCCCAAGTATGTGTAGTCTTCAGCAATAGGATCTTACCATCTATTCCTGGTGGGAAACCAAGGGCCTCGGCAATGGCCTATAATGTTTTGGGGGCATCAGGGACCTCCCTGGCCCAACAACTCACTGGAAGGTATCCCATCCCTGGCACTGAAAATTTTCTAGCAACAATCTACGGCTCCTGAGTGTTCCATTGTCCAAAAAAGTAGGATTCCATATGATTTATTTATATCCTCTTAGATTTTGATTAGCCCTCCCTCCACCTTTCCTTTACTCGATCTCTTCCCGTGACCTCACTTTGGGCCTTTTCACCCCCATTAATCTATTCTACTTACATATATACAATACTATGGGATATAAGTTTGATTTGCCAAGTGTCACATGTCATCCTGTGACTGAGCTCCTTTTAAGAAAGTGGATGGAGGTTAAGCAGCCTTTCTGAGTGAGTCATACCTGTCATCTGTGCCAGAGACGCAATGTGTTTCACCAGCACATCATGAGTGTGACTGGCTTGACTAACTTCAATTAGTGTTTTCTTCAGAAGCTGCCTGGAAGTGGTCATTGTCCACCCTAGGAGCTGTTGAGTGAGCTGGCCTGCATAGCTGCTGAGCACTGACCTGGCTTAAGAGGGAGTGGCACAGAGAGTCTCCCAGGAATGACAGCAAGTAGATGGTGGCTGGAAATTGATCCCATCAAAAGCATAGCTTGTGTAAGAAAGGGGAACCTTTCATTTTTTTCTCACTGCTTCTTCCCCTCCCCCAATGAATTCCTCCTGAAGTATCAGCCACAGGTGGAGAGGAATTTTAGTAGCCATAACATTTTTGAAATTTCAATAATTCCTTCTTAATTAGTACATCTAAAATATGCTTCAGTCACACAGCATCACTATTTTGAAAATAAGAGGGCCTGGAGGGACGGCTTAGCAGTTAAGGCACTCGCCTGCAAAGCCGAAGGACCCAGGTTCGATTCCCCAGGATCCACGTAAGCCAGATGCACAAGGTGGCACATGCATCTGGAGTTGGTTTGCAGCATCTGGAGGTCCTGGTGGACCCATTATCTTTCTCTGCCTCTTTTGCCAAATGTGTGTGTGTGTGTGTGTGTATATATATATTGCAAGTAAGAGGATGAGCAGGGTGGCACATGCAAGTAGTCCCAGCGATACGGAAACAGGTCACACAAGTTCAAAGCCAACCTGATATAGACACATAGTTCCAAATTATTCAGAGATGCATAGGGAGACTACCTGAAAAAATAAAATGAAGGCTGAAGAGATGGCTCAGTAGTTAAGGCACTTGCCTGCAAGGCCTAAGGACCCAGGTTCTATTCTCCAGTACTCATGTAAAGCCAGGTGCACAAGGTGGCGCATGTGTGTGGAGTTCGTTTGCAGTGGCTAGAGGCTCTGGAGCGCCCACTCTCTATCTGCCTCTTTCTCAAGGAAGGGTTTTCAGTGGCTGAACCAAATCTCCAGCCCTTGTGCCTCTTTCTCAAATATTTTCAAAAGGGGAAAAAAACTAATAAAATGAAAATGCTGAGATCCTTTTTTAAAATTTAGTTGTGTGTACGTGCACACCGTGCCGAGCGTGTGGGGATCCGTTCCTCAGCCTTACCTCTCCTGTGAGACAGGGTCTTCTCTCTCATTCTTGGCTGCACTTGCCCTGAGCTCCCAAGATTGCAAGAAGTTCTGTCTCCACCTTCCATCTTGCCATCAGTGCACTGGGATGACAGAAGTCCATCACAGCTTCTGGCTTTTTCCATGGTGTCTAAAGATGGAACTCGGATACTTAGGCTTGAATGGCAAATGAAGCTGTCTTCCAGCCCAAGATACCTGCTCCCCCCCACTTTATTTATTTATTTTTACTGACAACTTCCATGATTGTAAGCAATATCCCATGGTAACTCTCTCCCTCCCCTCACTTTCCCCTTTGAAACTCCACTCTCCATCATATCCCCTCCCCCTCTCAATCAGTCTCTTTCTTATTTTGATGTCATGATCTTTTCCTCCTGTTATGATGGTCTTGTGTAGGTATTGTCAGGCACTGTGAGGTCATGGATATCCAGGCCATTTTGTGTCTGGAGGAGCACGTTGTAAGGAGTCCTACCCTTCCTTTGGCTCTTACATTCTTTCTGCTACCTCTTCTGCGATGGACCCTGTGCCTTGGAAGGTGTGATAGAGATATTTCAGTGCTGAGCACTCCTCTGTCACTTCTCAGCACCATGATGCCTTCTGAGTTATCCCAAGGTCACTGCCACAAGACACCCATTTTTAAGATTAGCTAAGACTTTAAAATCTAGTGTGTATTTTATACTTTGTACACAAATTCTAATTTCATTGGAAATATTTGATTTGTATTAGATTTCATAGTTGGAAAAAAAAGTAGATTTATATATCCAGATAATTTAAAACCTAGTTAAGTATTTCTGATAATTGAATTAACTTTTTCAGTATTTTTATTTATTGACAAGAGTGGGGGGGCTGCCCCAGGGCCTCTTGCCACTACGAATGAACTCTAGATACGTGTACCATTGTGCATGTGGCTTTATGCGGGTAATAGGGAATTGGACACTGGCCAGTAGGCTTTGTAAGCATGTGCCTTTAGGTGCTGAGCCTTCTTTTCAGTCCCCAAGTGTTGAAAGTTAATTTTAATTTAAAAAAAAAAACAAACATGAGTTTGTTGCTTGCACCTGGCACATGTCTAGCGCCCAGTGACAAACTCACCACTTCAAGGTCCTTAGCCTTAACTACACCTGCAAAACCCCTGTGCCACCAAGACTATGTGGCAGTCATTGGTTCCATGGCGTAGGGCGGGACATCCCCAGGGGTCATTCTGTCCCCTACCCCCAGATGCGTAGGTGCGGCGGCATTGCTACAGCAGAGGACAGACACTTTCTGGGTGCCTGTCCATCTTAAGACCACCAGGAGCAAGCTTTGCCATCCAGGAGCTCTGAAAGCAAGAGTTTCGGGTTCATCGCAGGAATGGTGCCCTGCACCTCCCAAGACAAGGGTGGCACCTGCGCCCACTGTGACCCTGTCCTCAAGCCTAAGTCGCACACCCTGCTCTGAGATCTGTTTCACTGTCCTCTCAGCAAAGGGACTTTCCACACACTCCTGCCAAGTCCCCTGCCCACGGCAGCCATAGCTCTGACCACACCCCTTCCCACTTCTGCTCCCCAAGTACCAAACCTAGTCAGTGTCTCTGCCCTCCTTCATGCTGGGAGGGAGAAAAGATGGACACCTGAGTATGAGAATGGAAATGTGGAAGAGCCTGTCCAAAGAGCAGGAACGAGGACGAAGGAGAGTACCGATTGGTGACATGTACATGCGTGGGGGGGGGGGTTTCAAATACTGGACAGTGAATACTTGAGTCTTTTGCTAGTCATAGGCTCTCTCACAGCTATCCTACGCTGCCACTGTAGTGGGCACACTGCCAGTTACTGTGCTGGATTCCAATAAAACTATTTATGGCCTGTGAAGCCTAAGGACCTGGGTTCAATTCCCCAGTAGCCACGTGAAGCCAGTTGTACAAGGTGGTGCATGCATCTGGAATTCGTTCGCAATGGCTGGAGGACCTGTGAGTCCATTTTAAAAACGTTTTAGTGGGCATGGTGGTGCATGCTTTAAATTTTTTTAATTTTATTTATTTTTTATTAGTTTGACAGAGATACAGAAATAGGCAGGTAGAGAGAGAGGGAGAAAGAATGGGCACGCCAGGACCTCTAGCCACTGCAAACAAACTCCAGATGTGTGCGTCCCCTAGTGCATGTGGCTTACATGGGTCCTGGGGAGTCAAACCTGGGTACTTTGGCTATGTAGGCAAGCACCTTAACTGCTAAGCCATCTCTCCAGCCCTGGTGCAGCTTTTAATCCCAGCACTTGGGAAGCTGAGGTAGGAGAATAGCTGTGAGTTTGAGGTAAGTCAGAGACTACATAGTGAATTCCAGGTCAACCTGGGCTACAGAAAGACCTTACCTCCAAAAACCAAAACAATAATAAAATAAAAACTTTATTTACAAAAGTAGTTGGTGGGCCAGAGTTGGCCATGCAATGTAGTTTTTGAAACCCTGAGAGAAACAGGAGTGTGTTGTGTTTTAATCCGTTCGTAAGTATAGGATTCATAAATCATAAAGGGATGGCTTTATGATTTAGCACCACACGCACATAGTCACCCACTGTATTAGACCATCCCATGATGCTGGGGTTATAAGGAAAGACGAAGAGAGACAAAGGACTCAAACTGCAATAGAAGGAAACCGTTTATTGCAGACATGATAAATAGCAAGGGACAGACCTCTGTATGGGCTAGAGGCTCTGCGTCTCACCAGAGTTGAAGTGAAGCTTGTAAACGTACAGATCAAAGGAGCCAGTGAGGGTTTGGGGAGGCTTCTGAAGGTGTTTTGTGAGAAGTGATGCAGGGAGTATGGGTTCTGAGGTGTAACACCCCAGAAGTTTCAGCATGGTTAGGGGTTGTATGTGGGTCAGGATATGGATTGATCATTTTTCTGTGATTTGTGGATGGCTTACGTCAATGTTTGTTCATGGGTCATGAGTTCAAGGAGACCGTGTTTCTTTTCAGGACCAGAGGAGAGTCCTTCAGGGATGAGCATCCAGCCAAACTCAGTCTTATGGGAGGAAGGGGTTTATTTCAGCTTACAGACCCAGGGGAATGTCCATGGATGGCAGAAGAAGCTGGCCCCTTTCACAGAGCCAAGCAGAGAGAAACGAGAGAAACCACCACCAGCCAGCAAACCCCACAAAGCAGTAAACAGGGGATCCCCCCCTCCTGAGTTCAAACCTCCACACCTTTGGGCTGGAATCAAATCCACCCCCTACACACACTTATGGGCAGGATCCACGCACAGTGACACCTCCTCCAGCCACGTGGCTGGAGAACCAAGTTGTAAGTTTAACAAAACACCGGAGTCTATGGGAGACATTCGTTTAAACTCCCACACCCCCAAGTCAAGAAAGCATCGCCAGCGGCAGAAACTGCCTGTGCGTCCCCACTGCCCTGCTCCCGCGGGGCGTTTCGTGGAACTCTAGCTTTTATCGTACGATTGGTTTCTGTCTTGACTTTGTGTGGATTCACCGTGCTTCTGCACAACATGGCGCTGGTGGGACTGACCTGCGTGGTCCCTTCTCCCCCGGTCATCTTAGTGCGTCACTGCGTAACTATGAGCCTTGCTTTTCTCCCATTCCCGTGTGGGACATGCACGTCGTTTGCAGCTGAACTACTTACTGCACGTCCTCCGGTAATGTTGGGAGAACTGTTGAGACAGATGAGATTATATACTGTATATCTATCACAGAATTTTCTGTTATTGTGATTTCCTATTGGTGAGCCCTCCTTATACTCCCCACTAGTTCCCCAGACATAGTTCTCTCAGGTCTTTGGACTTTCAGGCTTTGTTGTCTGACTTGCTGCTTCTATCCAGTGAGTCCAGCATCTGGATTTCCCGTGGGTCAGTCTACTGACCACACTTGCATCTGTGGACAGGCCACACTTCCTGCTTCCTGGGGCATCTTACAAACTGCGAGGTGAAACTGCAGGCTTCGCCTAATACAGCAACAGAGATGAAAGTTGCCCCGCTTGTGACAGCGGCTGCTGGGCTGGAGAGGTGCTGGGCTGGAGGGGTGCTGGGCTGGAGAGGTGCTGGGCTGGAGGGGTGCAGGGCTGGAGGGGTGCAGGGCTGGAGGGGTACAGGGCTGGAGGGGTGCAGGGCTGGAGGGGTGCAGGGCTGGAGGGGTGCAGGGCTGGAGGGGTACAGGGCTGGAGGGGTGCTGGGCTGGAGGGGTACAGGGCTGGAGGGGTGCTGGGCTGGAGGGGTGCAGGGCTGGAGGGGTACAGGGCTGGAGGGGTGCTGGGCTGGAGGGGTACAGGGCTGGAGGGGTGCTGGGCTGGAGGGGTGCTGGGCTGGAGGGGTGCAGGACTGGAGGGGTACAGGGCTGGAGGGGTGCAGGGCTGGAGGGGTGCTGGGCTGGAGGGGTACAGGGTTGGAGGGGTGCTGGGCTGGAGGGGTACAGGGTTGGAGGGGTGCTGGGCTGGAGGGGTACAGGGCTGGAGGGGTACAGGGTTGGAGGGGTGCAGGGCTGGAGGGGTACAGGGTTGGAGGGGTGCTGGGCTGGAGGGGTGCTGGGCTGGAGGGGTACAGGGTTGGAGGGGTGCTGGGCTGGAGGGGTACAGGGCTGGAGGGGTACAGGGTTGGAGGGGTGCAGGGCTGGAGGGGTGCAGGGCTGGAGGGGTACAGGGCTGGAGGGGTGCAGGGCTGGAGGGGTACAGGGCTGGAGGGGTGCTGGGCTGGAGGGGTGCTGGGCTGTGGTGCTCTGGGCTGGGGGGTGCTGGGCTGCGGTGTGACCGTTTGGCGGCGTGCTCAGGATGTGTGCTCCGTCCAAGCCTTCTAACTGCTTCCTGCTCCCGATGGCTCACAAGAGGTGTGCTTGTAGTTTATGTGGGTGCTTGGTATTGAGAGGAAATTGGGAAGAAATAGCCTAGCCTTCTAATTTGAGGAAGAATTAATGCAAGTAACTGGCGATTTAGGAAACAGTTCTTGCACAGTGGAAGCTGAACACTTTCCTTTCCTTTGAATGGCTCACCAGGCGCTAACTGCGCCTTCAGGCCCCTGTGGTCCACAAAGCTCTCCCGCATTAAGCGGACGGCGCTGGGCTTGTAGCTCAGCGTTCTGGGGACCCTCTCCTTCCTCCTCCGGCACCCACCCCTCCCTCACCACATTCCATAGCCTTCACTGCCTCCCAGGGCCAGAGGTGCAAACAGGTCCTCTCTGAACCTTGCTTCCCCACCTTTCCGCTCGCTACCTGGCCTCACTCACTGCTGGACACAGAGGCTACTCTGCCATGTCTGCTGCCTGCCAAGCCCACTCACTCATCATGTCCCCATGTCCTTGATCTCTTGGGTTTCCTGCCACAGCGTTAGCCCGGCTGCTGCCGGAGAGGCGATCTTACCTTTCTCGGTGCAGCGTGAGCACAGGTTCCAGGGCACTACTGGGTCTGGGAATACCTCAGTGGCCGGGCAATGCTGGGTGAGGGGGGTATGGGGCAGGCCTCAGGATGCACCCCACTCTCCACATTGTACCACACCTGACCCAGAGGCACTTCCCTTGGGGCCCTCCCTGGACATCAGCTTGTTTAAGACCCTGTCCCCATCTCTCGCTCCAGAGGGGTGTTTCCGAGTCCCCGACGATTCTGCTGTAGCACAAGCTTGTCTTCTCTCAGAGGGGCTGCGCGGGGGAGGGGGGGCTTCTATATCGTGCTGACAGAAGGCCTCCCACATGGGCTTCTGGAGGCCAGGTGTCCTTGCACCCAGGTCCCAGTGATTTAGACCCCTTGGCCAGCATGTGGCCTTTGCTGCCACCTGCTGGCAGATCTCAGACGACAGGCTGATGGGCCGCTGGAGCGCGACAGCCATGCTGGACAGCTCCCGGAGTCAAGACTCAGATCTGGGCATTGCTGAGCAGCCGCGGGGATGCTCTGCCCTCTGGCTGTGGAGCCTGGCCCGAGGTTCTTGCCCTGCCCACCCGTGCCTCTGCCCGCAGGCTCGCCAGGGCCCCATGTCCAACCATCTCCTTTTCCACTGGAACTCAAAAGGTTCTGAGTGACCTGTCCAGGTCAGAGCTGGGTTCCTGAGTCACCAAGAAGAAGCAGCCCCAGAACCTGTGTTCCTAGACTTTCAGAAGAAATGAGTTGACAGGACGGCGAATGGCAGCACCAGAAAATGCCTGTGTGAGTTCTACTGGGTGTTCTGTGCAGAGACGGCCCTGCCCGCCTGGCTCTGTGCCCATCCGTGCGGTGGAAGGTGGCGTCTGGGCTCTGCCGTGTTGACCTGTTTTGTTCATCGGTATCAGTCTGTGACCCTTGCAGGTACAGGCCTGGACCTGGGGCCTCCTTGCCTCTCTCTGAGGGCAGGCCTCTAAGTCCTGACTGTCCCCTCCTGCAGTGCAGAGCACCAGGGACATCTGGTGCTTGCTGGGCTATGCTAGCCTCCTCCCAGGGGATGGAGCAGAGTGGGCCCCACTGACCACAGCCCACCTCTGGAGCCTACCCGGCAAGCTCGAGCCTGTGCTGGGCATTGTCCTGCCAGGTCGCTGTGACCCAGACCCTGTCATGGTCCCTGTCCCTTCTCCAGGCCACAGCTTTATCCACTTGGCCTAGGGACCAAGAAGGGAGGTGGGCAAGGAAATGGGCTCCTCCCTGAGTGAGGGTCCACAGTGGCAGGGCCACATTGGTTTCCCCCTTTCAGGTCCAGGGTGTGGCGGTCACCAGCCCCTAAATGTGCCAGGCAAGCTCTTAGCTGGCCCACACTGTAGAGAGGCGCATGTCGTGCTGAGACTCTGCTTTTGTGGGAAGGCCTTCGGAGAGCCATTGGCATCGACGCAGCCTCGTCTACCTCCGGAGCAGGGACACAGCCTGCCTTGACTTCCTCGTTACAGGTTGTTGGTGCTAGTCTGACCTTGTGCACACTGCGTGCAGGGCAGTGGACCCCAGCTTCCTCATTCCTGTATAGCCTGGCCGCTCCCCACCCCTAATTCCAGGAATTTTCCCCATGTTTGGTATGAAGCCTTCTTGGTTTTATATATAAAGTAAACAGTGCTGGTTAGGTGGGCCTGCAGTGTCTCCAGCAGAGCCTGCAGACCACCCGATCCCAGCCTTTATTACTTGTGTCTGTCTGTCTTTCTTTTTTTCTCTTATTAACTTATTTTTATTTATTTATTTATTAGAGACAGAGAGACAGATAAGAGAGAGAGAGAAAAAATGGGTGTGCCAGGGCCTCTAGCCACTGCAACAAACTCCATACGCATGTGCCACCATGTGTATCTGGCTTACGTACGATCTGGAAAATTGAACCTGTGTCCTTAGGCTTTGCAGGCAAACACGTTAACTGCTAAGCCATCTCTGCATACCTGTCTTTCTTTCTAATCCTCGAGGCACCCCGGCAGGTCGTGGTCGTGAGGGTCGTGGCAGCACACCATGTTCCATATGAGACTCCTTACTTGGATTGCACCCCAGCCCCCCTCTGGCCCTGGATCTGCCCTGAGTCGGCCTCCACCCATCTAATTACCTCTGCAGTTGAACTCCAGGGTCCCTGTGGGCCAACAATCCCTTGTGACTCTCACCACAGTAAAATGGGTAACCTACACCTGTCAGGCCCCGTGGAACCCTCCTCCTCTTCCTCTTTCTTCCTTTACAGATGAAGCACTGTTGTGCCCAAGGGGAAAAGAACTTGTATCACACTGCTACCAATTGCTCAGTGTACCCATGTCCACTCTGGGCCGAGGGCATGCCCAGTATTCTGGGCATCCTGGGTCTCAGCTGTGCAGGGCAGGGCCCAGGCCTCCTGAGTCTAGAGATCTGTGACCGTCCTTCGTAGAGGAGCATAGACACTCCGTAAAGAGCGGCTTCTATAGCACACCCAGGCTTCCGCGGGGCTTCATGGGGGTCTTCCCCTCAAACACTCGCCTAAACACTCACCCCCCAGCCCACCAAGCCTTCCGTTGCACCATGTGAAGTCTGGGTCTCCATACACTCCAGGGCAGCCCAGGGAAAGAGGGAAAAACAGGTTGGCAAAAACAGGGAAATGCATTGCTGAAGAGTCCACACGCTTAGGCTGCAGGTCACTAAGAAATCCTGCTGGAGCTGAGCTGAAACCTCCTCCTTGTAGACCAGCTGACAGAAAGCTGGAGAAAGCCATGCTGCATGCAGTTCAATGGGAGACAGAGAAATCACCAGTGGAGACATGCAACAGTGGACACTGCAAGCCTTAAATTTGGCCAGCCAGGCCAAATGAGCCAATGGGTGCAATAGTGGCACATCTGTTATGGGAGAAACCAACTGCCCTCTAATTGGACTGGAGGCCCACTCCATGGGAGGGAATACATGCCTGACACTGAAAACCCTATGGGGGAAAGTCATGAGCCCTAGGAGTGTAACGCCTGCTGGTTTCTAGTTAAATGCATATATTATGCTCACCAAACTGCCCAGTAAGCACTTCTCTCAATGTTCATACCCATATATTAAGGCTATTCTCACTTTTGCTTAGAGGAGTTTCTCTTTTCAGATGGTGGTGAACTTGGGATGACTCAAAAGGTACCATAGTGCTGAGAAGAGGTGACTGAGGAGTGCTCACCACTGAAACATCTCTACCACATCTCTATCATGCCTTCCAAGGCTCAAGGTCCAGTACAGAAGAGGTGGTGGAAAGAATGTAAGAGCCAAAGGAAGGGTAGGACTCCTTACAATGGACTCTTCCAGACACAGAATGGTCTGGATATCCATGACCTCACAGTGCCTGACACTACCTACACAAGACCATCATAATAGGAGGAAAAGGTGATGACATCAAAATAAAAGAGAGACTGATGGAGAGGAGGTGGTGAGATGATGGAGAGTGGAGTTGTGCAGGGGCAAGTGGAGGGGCGTTATTATGGTTTATTGTCTATAATTATGGAAGCTGTCAATAATAAGAAAAATAAAACTTAAAAAAATAGGGAAATGTCTGTTCTGGTCATCCACCCCCAAGAGGTCTGGGATATGGTTGTGTGGCCCATGGAGGGAAGTGGGCAGGGTGGACGGATGGCCTCTCTTGTGCTCATGGCCTCAGAGGCTTAAGGCATCAGGAGTCTGTGTCATGCAGGCCAGCTGGGAGCCTGGCCTGGGAGACCCCCAGTGCCTCCTAGGGCTTGGGCAGTTTCCTGATTCTGGGGTGGGGGGGGCATAACATTTCTGCATGTCTCTTCTGACCCCACGCCACCTCCAGCTTTCTTGCTTTCCCAAGTTCTTAGACATTAATTTTCACTGAGTCCTCACCCCAGCCCGGTGGCCATCAAGGTGCATAACATGTCCAGGTTTCTCAGGTGAGCTACAGTGATGCTCGAGGTGTAACAGGAACCCAAGGACTGGGTGGGCTGGGGAGCCCAGGCCCCTATCCATTGATGCCTCCCTTACAGCCCTGATAATAGCATTCTTCTCTGCTGTCCTCCTTGAGGCCATCATACCCCAAGGAGCTTACACTGAGACAGGTGACCTGTTCCAAGGGCCTGGGCAGGAGACCCAGGGTAGGGAGGCAGAGACTCAGCGCTGCCCCCAGCCTTCCTACTGGTCAGAGCTGTCTGCCCAGCTGTGGGACTCTGTCCTGTTGCCGGGGTTTGTCAAAAGGTGTTTGTATCAGTTGACAAGCTCAAAACTAGGTGTCTTCAATAGCAGAAACAAAACATGCTAATCTACTGCTGGGGATCCAGGCCCACCATCCTGCTGGCCTTCCTGGGCGAGGAACTGCCCACGTCCTTTGCTGAGGAAGCCACAGGTCATGTTGCTGCTCTCAAACACCAGGACAGGGTGGGCATTCTGGAAGGACTCCTCTGTAGTGTGGGACTCTGTGTCTCTCCACCCCACTCCTGCGGCGGGGAGCTCTGCTCACCACGGAGGTGCCAGCCAAAGTGCTGCAGGGCCTCCTTCAGCCCAGAGGTGATGCCAGCCTCACTGTGCCCACATGTGTGGGAGGGACGCCATGGTGTGAGCACCAGTGTGGGAGGGACGCCATGGTGTGAGCACCAGTGTGGGAGGGACGCCATGGTGTGAGCACCAGTGTGGGAGGGACGCCATGGTGTGAGCACCAGTGTGGGAGGGACGCCATGGTGTGAGCACCAGTGTGGGAGGGACGCCATGGTGTGAGCACCAGTGTGGGAGGGACGCCATGGTGTGAGCACCAGTGTGGGAGGGACGCCATGGTGTGAGCACCAGTGTGGGAGGGACGCCATGGTGTGAGCACCAGTGTGGGAGGGACGCCATGGTGTGAGCACCAGTGTGGGAGGGACGCCATGGTGTGAGCACCAGTGTGGGAGGGACGCCATGGTGTGAGCACCAGTGTGGGAGGGACGCCATGGTGTGAGCACCAGTGTGGGAGGGACGCCATGGTGTGAGCACCAGTGTGGGAGGGACGCCATGGTGTGAGCACCAGTGTGGGAGGGACGCCATGGTGTGAGCACCAGTGTGGATTTAGCTCATTGGGCCATTTTCTAAAATGGAATGTGAAGGCCTTTGCTGGCTCGCATGACCCTGGCTGACACAGGAGAAACTGCCTGAGTTTGGAGGCTGAGCCAGGGCCTGGGGCCACAGGGACATGCAAAGGCTTACAGGGAACTGTAGAGGCTTTCCCTGGAGGGCGGGCTCTCTGCACCTCTGAAGGACTGCCACTCGGGGAGTCCTCTCCTCTGGTGTTTTAGGACCAAGCCAAGGAATCCCCTGGGACCCACAAGGGACCACTCATACCTAGTGTCCTCTCTGGGGGCTCAGGGGCTAGAGTAACCTATGGCCATGCAAGAGTAGCTCAAACGCTTGCCACCTCAGAAGAATGGGCACCATCACCCTGAGGGGCAGGTGTCTGCTTGGTTCCTGTGTGGCGTCACCTCAGGCTCAAGGTCTCTCGTGCCTCTGTTGAAGCTGTCCTGAAGTTCCCTGGAGCTGAAGGATGCCTTGGTGTGAATACCAGTGTGGGAGGGACGCCATGGTGTGAGCACCAGTGTGGGAGGGACGCCATGGTGTGAGCACCAGTGTGGGAGGGACGCCATGGTGTGAGCACCAGTGTGGGAGGGACGCCATGGTGTGAGCACCAGTGTGGGAGGGACGCCATGGTGTGAGCACCAGTGTGGGAGGGACGCCATGGTGTGAGCACCAGTGTGGGAGGGACGCCATGGTGTGAGCACCAGTGTGGGAAGGATGCCTTGGTGTGAATACCAGTGTGGGAGGGACGCCATGGTGTGAGCACCAGTGTGGGAGGGACGCCATGGTGTGAGCACCAGTGTGGGAGGGACACCATAGTGTGAGCACCAGTGTGGGAGGGACACCATGGTGTGAGCACCAGTGTGGGAGGGACGCCATGGTGTGAGCACCAGTGTGGGAGGGACGCCATGGTGTGAGCACCAGTGTGGGAGGGATGCCATGGTGTGAGCACCAGTGTGGGAAGGATGCCTTGGTGTGAATACCAGTGTGGGAGGGACGCCATGGTGTGAGCACCAGTGTGGGAAGGATGCCTTGGTGTGAATACCAGTGTGGGGGGATGCCATGGTGTGAGCACCAGTGTGGGAGGGACGCCATGGTGTGAGCACCAGTGTGGGAGGGACGCCATGGTGTGAGCACCAGTGTGGGAGGGATGCCATGGTGTGAGCACCAGTGTGGGAAGGATGCCTTGGTGTGAATACCAGTGTGGGGGGGACGCCATGGTGTGAGCACCAGTGTGGGAGGGACGCCATGGTGTGAGCACCAGTGTGGGAAGGATGCCTTGGTGTGAGCACCAGTGTGGGAGGGACGCCATGGTGTGAGCACCAGTGTGGGAGGGACGCCATGGTGTGAGCACCAGTGTGGGAGGGACGCCATGGTGTGAGCACCAGTGTGGGAGGGACGCCATGGTGTGAGCACCAGTGTGGGAGGGACGCCATGGTGTGAGCACCAGTGTGGGAGGGACGCCATGTGTGGGAGGGACGCCATGGTGTGAGCACCAGTGTGGGAAGGATGCCTTGGTGTGAATACCAGTGTGGGGGGATGCCATGGTGTGAATACCAGTGTGGGAGGGACGCCATGGTGTGAGCACCAGTGTGGAAGGGACGCCATGGTGTGAGCACCAGTGTGGGAGGGACACCATGGGGGGGCACCACAGTGTGAGCACTGGAGAGATGTTAGGAAACTTCTTGAAGGCACAAGGCTGTCTGGCAAACCTGGGTGCAGAGGTTCAGGCTCAGTGGGTGGCCAGGCAGGCAGGCAGGGGAAACGCTCCAAACCCGGCTCGCTGGGGCAGCAGGCGGGTGCCTGTGCCAGGACGTGACACAGCCTGGCTGAGAAGGGCAGGACCCCAGCAGCATAGCTGGTGTAGGGGCCACACATGAGTATCATCGGGGCAGCTCCACGGGTGCCACGGAGCTTGGGGAGCACACAGCCGCTGAGACAGGCTGTGGCCTGCGGCCTTGAATAGCCTGGTCTTGGCTAGGCAGGCAGAGCAGCGGGCTGGGAGCCTCTCCGTCCGTCTGTACCGCCCCTCACCCGACAGACACTGGGCAGTCAGTGTACCTAGGACTCTTGGGCTTCAGGACTTGAGGCTCTTCAAGGGAGCCCCCTTTCTGGGTGGTGCATTGCCCATGCCACCGCAGCCTTGGCTTAAATGCTTCCTTCTCAGGGGCTCCCCGAACAGCATGCCGCCCCTCCTCATGTTTATCCCACTCTGCACATCTCATCTGGTGAAGCCAGTTCACCCAAATCTCCTGTGGGCTCACCCCTTCTCTCCCAGGCTCCCTGTAGGCTCTGGATTCTGGGGGCTGCTGTGCACCTACCATGGGATGCTTGACATGCCTGCCGGTGGCAGGAACAGCTGCTGTCAAGGACGCTGGGACTTCCCGAGTCTTCCCACAGGAGTCCCAGGAATCGCTCTTTGTATCCCAGACTGGGGACGACAGGATGGCGACAAGGGACGGCTGATGATGCAGGATTCATTCCTCCTCACAGCAGCCACCCCGCTGGGTTTGGAATCCCAGCTCCACAGTCAAGGAGACAGGCCCAAAGTCTCTAGATACTTTCGCCAAGTCCTGTCATCCAGAAGACAGAGAGCGAGCTGATCTCAGCAGAGGTCAGCTTTAGGCACCACTGGCTTACTATTTTTCAATTTGTTTTTCAAGGTAGTGTCTCACTCTAGCCCAGGCTGACCTGGCATTCGCTATGTAGTTTCAGGGTGGCCTCGAATTTACGGCAGTCTTCCTACCTCTGCCTCCCGAGTGCTGGGATTAAAGGTGTGTGCCACCACACCCAGCTCTATTTTTCAATTTTTAAATTATTTTGACAACTTCTATACTTACAGACAATAAACCATGGTATTTCCCTCCCCTCCCCAATTCTCCTTCACAACTCCGCTCTCCATCATATCCCTTCCCTCTCTGCATTGGTCTGTCTTTTATTTTGATGTCATCATTTTTTTCTCCTATTATGAGGTCTTGTGAAGGTATTATTAGGCACTGCAAGGTCATGGATATCGAGGCCAATTTCTGTCTGGACAGTTGCATTGTAAGGAGTGGTACCCTTCCTTTGGCTCTTACATTCTTTCCACCACCTCTTCTGCAATGGACCCTGAGCCTTGGAGGGTGTCATAGAGATGTTTCAGTGCTGGACACTCCTCCGTCACTTCTTCTCAACACTATGTTGCCCTTTGGGTCATCCCAGTGGTCACTCCCATCTGAAAAGAGAAGCTTCTCTAACCAAGAGTGAGATTAGCATTAATAAATGAATATGAACATTAAGTATAGTGCTTTCAGGGCAGTTTGGTGACAATAATATATGCATTTAGCCATAAAGAGCAGGCTTTATACCCCCAAGGCACATGACCTCCCCTGCCGTAGGCTTTTGATTAGGTTTTCAGTACCAGGCATGTATTTCCTCCCATAGAGTGGGCCTCCAGTCCAATTAGAGAGCAGTTGGTTTCCCACAGAGCAGACATGCCACTATTGTACGTATCCAGGCATTTGGCCTGTCTGGCCAAACTTGAGGCTTCCAGTGTCCACTGTTTCCACCACTGATGACTTCTGTCTCCCATAGGCCTGCATGCAGTGCAGCTTTTTCCAGCTTTCAGTTGGCTGGTCTACAGGGAGGAGGTTTTCAGCTCAGCACCAGCTTGTGTTTTCAGTGATCTTGCTGCCCACACATGTGAAGTTTTCAGCAATAGGGTCTTACAATCTGTTACTCATGGGAAACCAAGGGCTTTGGCAATAGCCTGTAATATTTTGGAGGCAACAGGGACCTCCCTGGCCAACAACTCACTGGAAGGTATCTCATCCCTGGCACTGAAAATTTTCTAATAATCTATGGCTTCTGGATGTGCCTTTATCCAAAGAAGTAGGCTTTCCTGTGTCTTATTCAGAATATCTTGAATTTTGATTGATCCTCTCCCACCCTTATCTTACTCAATCTCTTCCCCTAGCCTCGCTTAGGCCATTCCACTCCCTGTAATCTGTTCTTCTACTTACATATATACAATACCATCCCCTAAAGTCCTTCCTTCTCCTCCCTCCCTTATAGCCTTTTTCCAGCTTACTGGCCTCTGCTACCGAGTTTTTGGTTCCAGCTCACACACAAGTCTAAACACTTGTAGCTAGGATCCACATAGAGAGAGAACATGCAATATTTGGCTTTCTGGGCCTGGGTTACCTCACTTAGTATAATCCTTTCCAGATCCATCCATTTCTCTGAAAATTTCATTTTTCTTTATCACTGCATAGGACTCCATTGTGTAAATGTACATCTTTATTATCCATTCATCTATTGAGGGACATCTAGGCTGGTTCCATTTCCTAGCTATTGTGAATAGAGCAGCAATAAACATGGTTGTGCAAGTATCTCTAAAGTAGTGAGAAGAGTATTAGGATATATGCCTAGGAGTGGTATAGCTGAGTCACACGGTAAATCTATTTTTAGTATCTCAAGAACCTCCACACTGCTTTTCACAATGGCTGTACCAGATTACATTCCCACCAACAGTGTAGAAGGGTTCCCCTTTTACCACATCCTCGCCAGCATTTATTGTCAGTAGGCTTTGCAGGCAAGCGCCTTAATCTCTCCAGCCCCCTGACCTTAATTTATTCATGCACATACTCTCTCCTATGTTGAGTTTCCTTTTTCTCCCTCCCTCCCTTCCTTTCCTCCCTCCTTCCTTCTTCTTTCTTATTCTCCTTCTCTTCCTTTCTGTGCACTACTGGGGATTGAACCAGGGTCTTGTACGTGCTAGACAAGTGTTCTCCCACTGAGCTATATCTCCACCTCTTTTCTTTTTAAAGTTCCTCCTACTATGTGAAATTTCCAGCATTTTCACAACCCATGACTCTGTGCATTCCCTCTTTGCATCATTCTCAACACCAGAGGTGTAAATGGTGTCCATGTTTTTAGAAAATTCTAATTTCATGCATTTTTGCCAATCTGACGACGAAAGCACATTGTCAGATGGTTGATGGCATCCAAACATTGTGCTTGTAGAACACTGATACTCTCTCAGGAAGTGAAGGGATGTGCTTCTTGTAAGTGTGCATTTCTGGAGAGGACATCGTCAAGCCTTGTCTTTCTGGAACTGTTCGTGGAGAGACTCGTCTCTGTTCCGTCTGGTTCTCAAGAGATGGAGGCGGTCCCTCACGGCCTGTCAGATGCCTGAGGCTGTAAAGCTGGGTGCACGCCGCAGAACAGGGATGGGTTTATGCAGCCTTGTTTTCTTTGACCTGTGTCTCTTTTTAAAATTTTTATTTTATCTTTTAGAGATAGTGAGAAAGAGAGAAGAGAGAGAGAGAGAGAGAGAGAATTGGCACACCAGGGCCTCAGCCACTGCAGTGGAACTCCAGATGCTTGCGCCATCTAATGGACATGTGCAACCTTGAACTTGCCTCACCTTTGTGTGTCTGGCTTATGTAGCATCTGGAGAGTCAAACATGGGTCCTTTGGCTTTGCAGGCAAGCGTCTTAACAGCTAAGCCATCTCTCTAGCCCCCTATCTCTTTCTGAATGCAATTTCTCTGCTTATAACGGTGATACCTGGATGAAGTCATGTGTTTTAAATAAATAGCTGTGATGGTTTGAACCTGCAATGCCTCTCCCAGGCTTGAGTTTTGAATGTTCCTCAGCTGGTGGCTCTATTTTAGGAAGTTGTGGAAGCTTTGGGGTTGGGTGGGACCTATCTAGGGAAAGAAGATTACTAGAGGTGGGTCTTCATGGGAGTATTATCCCTGAATGCTTCCTGGTCAACCATAAAACAAACCGTTCTCTGTATCCAGCTACCAAGATGTTCTGCTCAAGGGCACGAGCCCTTGATTGCTTTCTTCCTTGAGTTGTTTCTGTCAGGTGTCAGGTCGCTGAGGCCCAACAGTTAGTAAGCTACCACTCTTGCGTTTGGTCAGAGAAGCTTCTTTTTGCAGCTGGCAATGACTACTTGGGGAGACCAAAGACCCATCAAACTTCTGGAAGTGAGGGACTGCTGGGTGCTTGCCCTGACGAGGCGTCTCTGCCACACTCTCCAAGGTTTAGGGAGCATGTCTGCAGGGAGGGGTGGAGAGAATGTAAGAGCCAGAGGATGGAGAGAGGGCTTCGAAGACTGAGGGCTTCGAAACTCTGTCTTCTAGGCATGAGGTGGCCGTTCCATTCAGAACCTCACAAAGACTCTTAGCCTGTATCAGACCTTCACACCATTGGGCTCATCAACATCCTGCCGTGCATGGTGGAGGAGGGAAATGCCCCTGGCCCTGTCAGAAAACAAAGCAGACGTCAGAGCAGAAGAGGGACTGGTTGGAAAGAGTGGGAGGGGTGGGGGAGGGGATTGTGATCAAAGTACACTATGCACATGCAGCTTGTGAACCCCCTCTCAGAAGTGCAAGTGTCTTTGTTTTTCAAGGTAGGGCTTCACTGTATCCCAAGCTGACCTGGGACTCACATTGTAGGCCCCGGCTGGCCTTGAACTCACAATGGTCCTCCTTGCTCTGCTTCCCAAGTGATGGGATTAAAAGCATGTGCTACCATGCCCAGCTGAATAAATGTTCTTTAAAGAATTTTAAACACTATTAGGCATGTGTGCATGCATGTGGGTGTGTGTGCATGTGTGTGTGGAGAGGCTAGAAGGCGAAGTTGGGTTGCCTTCCTTGACCACTCTTCACTCTGCTCTCTGGAGACGTCTGAGCCCAGGGCTTGCTGGTTCCGCCAGTGCAATTAGCCAGCTTGCTTCTTGAGTGCCGGGGCTACAGGAGGCCACCCTGACCACCTGGCATCCACACGGGGCGCTGAGGCTCCAAGATCAGGTCCTCACACTTTGTGCAGCAAAGACTTTACCACTGAGCCTTCTCCCAGCCCCCGACGTCGCTTTTGCCACAGTTGTACTCTTAGGATTCTGATTGTCTGAGATTTTAGACCTTTGAAGTTTTAGACCTCAGAGACTGATCCTTTGGGATTTTAACATCATCTTGTGGCATTTTCCCAGTTGTGTGTACCCAAAGCAGAGGGTCTCCCTGCACACCCTGAGCCATTATGACTTCTTGTCACCTTACCGTCCTTTAACTCCCGGCTAGCTCTGGTTTATTACTTCAAATCTCTGTCAGGTCCCAGAGTTCACAGGTGGACAGAACCGCATTTATCAAAGCATCTGATACCGGACAAGGGCAAGGTGGCTTCATCCTGCTTCTCAAACCCAAAGGGTCTTTCAGGCTTCTGTGGAAGACACTTGGTAAGGGGGCACCACGGTCGCTTGAGAACTGTGGGTAGGGACCCAGCTGGGCCTTGTGGAGCCTGGACTGGATTCAGGAGACACTTGGGCACCTCTCGTGTGTTGTGTGACTCCCCTACTCTAGCCTACAACAGCCGAGGCTCCCAGGAAAAGTAGATTGGAGTGAGGGCAAGGAGTCACAGCTAAGGGGTCTTAAGGCCAAGGCTGGCTTGGCTCCAGCCCCGAAAGCAAGGGCTGTTGGGACAATCCCTTCTCCCTCATTTTCTGTCTTTTTAGGACTGTCTTCAGTTCTGGTGGGTCTTGCGCTGTGAGTGGATTCTAAGAAGTGTGTTTCTTTCATCCTTTACCTTTCCAGCCTGTGAGGCAGAAATGCCCGGCAGCCATCACTTACATGCACCAGGGAGCCGTTCACAAGTTCTACCTTCGGTGTGTGCTGTGAGTCTGAAATGTGGGTCCTTATGGTTCCATCCTCTCAACCCTTAAAGGACGGAAGACCAGTAGGAAGCCCATTACTCGGACTGCACCATTAAAAAAAAAAACAAAAACTATTTTACTTATTTGTTTGCAAGGAGAGAGAGAGAGAGAGAGAGAGAGAGAGGATGAATAGGGTGTGCCAGGACCTCTTGCCCCTGCAAATGAACTCCAGATGCACGCACCACTTTGTGCTTCTGGCTTTGCATGGGCACTGGGGAATCAAACCCAGGCCATTGGGCTTTCAAGCAAGCGTCTTGAACGGCTGAACCATGTCTCCAGCCGCGTGACCACACCATTCTGATGCCCTGGGGGAGGTGCTGCTTCTCCTTGATGTCCTCACAAGTTTTCCTTCCCACCTATGATCACTGCCCTTCGCCCTCTGTGATCACAGCTAGGGTTTAATGAGGTCATGAAAACGGGGCCTTCTTAGTGGGATGCTACAGTGTACCCCCATCTCCCTCCGTGCAAGGACACAAGAGAGTAGCCCCGTGCAAGCCGGGAAGAAGGCACGCCCCAGGAGCTGGCTGCCATCTTGAGCTCAGAACTGCAAGGACCTGACGGCTGCTCTGTAAGCTGCCCGGTCTATGGCAGAGTGACGACTCCAGCAAGGGGATCGGGCAGAGGCCAGTCACGTCGAGTCTGAGGAAGGAAGTGAGCGTGCTACCAGCTGCGCCCCTGGCAGAGCCTGTGAGGCAGGCAGAGGATGGGGAAGCCTCTTGGTGGGAAAAGGAAGGCTCCAGGCCACCCTAGCGGAGGCTGCTGGCCCCGGAATAGGGAGGCAGCTCTTTAGAAGTGGAACGTCCCGTGAGGTCGGCTAGGGGTTTGTATCTGGATCTTCTACCTGGATCTAAGTTAGGGAGCCTGTCAGCTGCATCGACTGTGGGGCTGATGCTGCAGAGGCCGGGCTCGGCTTCCTGGTAGGTGCTGTAGACGTGGGTTGGAGTCGACATTGAATTATGGTCTGCCATTGTCTGTGTGCTTGTTTGGCTTCTCACCAGGCTCACTGGCGCTTTCTGTGACCACCTCGTGTGCTCACAGCGTGAGGACGAAGGGAGCCCCTGGCACTGTCCTCCAGGACTCTCATCACACCAGGTTTTTTGGTGCTATTTTAATCTCTGTGTGTATTTGTGTGTGACACTTTGTGCATCTGGCTATATGTGCATACTGGGGAATCATACCCAGGCAGACAGGCTCTGCAAGAAAGCACCTTCCAGTACTTGGCCATCTCCCCAGCCACACAACAGGATTTTTTTTTTTTAAAAAGAGTTATTTTATTTTTGACAGAGACACAAAGAGCGAGAACGAGAGAAAGAGAGAGGGAGAATTGGTGCCCTAAGGCCTTTTCAGCTGCTGTGAATGAACTCCAGACACGTGCGCCCCCTGTGTGCATGTGCAACATTGCATGCTTGTGTCACTGCCTCTGGCTACCTGGGACCTGGAGATTCAAACGTGTGTTCTTAGGCTTCGCAGGCAAGCACCTTAACCGCTAAGCCATCTCTCCAGCCCACGCCAGGGTTTTAAACAGGGGCTTCCTGATGAAAACCAGTCCCTTAATAAACTGATGTTCCTGGTGCCGTAGGTCAGGCAGGAGCGGGGGAGGGATGCGTTTTCAGCCTGAGGGTGCAGAGGTCCTGTGTGCATGCCTCCGGGCACACGATGGCCTGTGCCCTGAGCAGGACCATGAGGCACACCACGGGTAGGGGCTGCAGTCCGTGTCTTGGGTGCTGAGGGTTTTGAAAACGCTTCAGGAGTCCCATAGCTACACGGTTGGAAGTTATGATTAGAACTCACGTAGGCCAGGCTGACCTTGAACCGCTGGACCCTCCTGCCTCTGCCTTCCCAGTACCACTCCAGGTAGGCACCACCAGACCCGATTTTGCGGTGTTGGGAGTAGAGCTCAGGAGTCTGCACGCTACATAAGATGAGCAGCCGCACTCTATCCATCAGCCCTACTAGCACGTTCAAAACCTGTTTGCTTCTAGCTTGCACCTATCAAGAAAGGCCTACTAGACTTCACACCACTGGCAAGGAGACAGATGGCTGCTGGTTGGAGTGGTCTCTATAATGGTCTTCTAGAGCGGGGGCGGGGGGATGAGGTTCTTCTGAATGGGGATGGAGGTATCCTGGGAGTGGCCAGTGCCCACTCTCAGCTCTTTCTGTCATCCTATCCCTGGCGTGTGCCCCACTTGTAAAATGCCCCTTCCTGTGTGAACCTTTAGCGCCTGAGCACACACCAGGCTCTGCCCAGGGGGACACACCGGGTCAGGAAAGGTGGGACTAGAGCTAGCTTCCTTCTTGGTTGGGGCCGAGGGTGACAGGGACAGGGCAGCTCCCATGGTCTCCACGGCCTCGGCTTTTTAAAGATCTCCTTCGTCTTGATTATCAGAGGTGACCAGTGCAGCTGGCCCTGCGTGGGTGGTAGGACTCACCTTGGTCTTAGAGACAGAGGGTCTCAGTGATGGGGGTATTATGCCGTCAAGCCCTGGCTCTTGGGGTGGTGCCTCATTTACATCAGCTTATTGAACTCACAGAAAAAGCGAACGGGTGAGTTTCAGCAGAGTGCACTTTGTCTGAAGTTTTCTAGCTGGCAATGCTATGGCCACCGAGCCCGTGTTAGTTACTCTGTCTCCACCCTGCACTGACAGACCTATTTCTTCCACTGTGGACACAGCTGACTGGTGTTAACTTTCCAAAATACTCTGAAGGCACCTGCTACCTTACGGCTTTCCTTTACCTCCCGCTCCTCCTCCGCCTCCCCTTCTCCTCCCTCTTTCCTTTCTCCTCCTCCTCCTCCTATTCTCCTTCTCATTTAGTCCACGCTGGCCTCAAAATTACTGTGTAGCCCAAACTGACTTGAACTCCTGCTCCTCCAGCCTCCTCCCCCCACATGCTGGAATTACGGGTGGAGCCACCACACCCAGTCCCATGGTGGGTATTTTACCTGACATACATGGGGCTCTCCATACTTTGTTTGGGGAGTCCAGTGAGTGCTTTAAACATGTCCCAAAGCCATGCCCACTTTCTAAGGTGAGAGAGCAGAGCAGAAGCAAGAAAAGATGAATCCAAGTGGTAAAATAATGTTTTATTCATGGGTGACAAGCGCTACCATGCCACAGCCCCACAGCCTCTGACTAAGTCTTGCAGCCAGAGCTGGCTTCCCTTTTCAGACCTCCTTGTCTTTGCCATTGCCATTGCCAAGCCTGGTGAAGTAGCTAGACCACGATAGGGTGGCTGTCAGCTCACGGATCCCTTCACGGATGGTGATGCGTCACCTGTAAAATCCCGGGACAAAGATCTACCGGATCTACCAAGAACCAACGTTCAAAGTCGTGTGGATGAAACCAAAGCCCCCAAACACCAAAGAGCGACATGGACACATCTCCTCTGCAGACAGGGTATCGAGGACACCCCAGCAAGACTGGAAGCTGGAGAAATCAGTACTGACATTCAGGTTGTCAACAAGTCTGAAAGGAAATGACAATAATTGATATATTTCAAACTAGCACTTCTGGAGGGGCCAGACCAGCCAGAGAGGTGTCTGCATGCAAGCCCAGTACAAGGTTAGCGCTGGGGGCTGGCAGGGGGAGGGGAATGCACAAATGGCAGACACACATTCCTGGTTTTTTTTATATACAACGCAATGAAATATACACTGGCAACAGTGGCTGCACATCTGGTCAGCGTGTATCTTACAGCTAACAGGACCGCATCAACTCCGCTGCTGTCAAAGGAGGGAAGCACCACCTCCCAGGCTAGAGGGGACATGTGTGCCCCCCATGTCACCCCACACAATGCTGGAATCACCCAACTGACTGAGGGGTGGAACCAACACATCGTCTTACGATTTTGAACCAAATGCCACCTGAAAAGACAATTGATCCAGGAGAAAAGGGGTGGCTCCAGGACGCAGGTGCCCTTGCCCAGCTCAGTGGAGAGAGGTTTCCTGGGGGGGGGAGTTGGTGAGCTGCTGGGGACACCCTCACCCTCACCCTCAGGGTCTGACATGCCTCCACCACTTCGGACGGCGCTGGCCAGACAGCAGCTGCTCCCATTCAAAAGCACAGTGTGGAAAGCAAAGCAAAGAAAGAGATACCGAAAGGAGAGAGAAAACAGCAAAACAACCCCACGAGCAGACACAATGGAGCATCTGGTTAAAACCATAGAAAAATACAAAGAAAGTCTACGAGGTTAACCACTGGCAGCTACAGTCATACTGTGCACACAAAGGTTCTGGGGATACAGATGGGAAGTGTGGACTCTCCTAACCACAGAGGGAGCCAGCCGGGTGTGAACACGCACAGCCGAGACCACCGCGCTCGCTCGTCCCCACGGCACAGGACGCACGGCTGTGAGTGCGGCACGGTGAGCGAACACACGGGTGGGTCTCGGTGCTACGGAGAGAAAGCTTGAATTTAAGGGCTGGTTTTCTTGGGTTCCAAGTGGGCCCTCACTGCCATCTGTCTTTCACTTTGTCCCCTGGGGGAGGGACATGGAATGTGCCAGTCACTGGGGGCCAGGAGGAGGTGATGCTGCTGAGGCGGGGTTGTGCCAGGCTGCGTGGTCTCCACTGGGGAAGGAGCATGTCCCCCCACACCAGATGGCCTTCGGAACGGAGACCCACGCGGTGGAAGGTCAGCACCTCCGCCCCACCTGCCCGTGGAGGGAGAGAGTGGCGGGGAGATCCTCAGTTGCATATTGTTGTAGAAAGAGCCGCGTCTGTGCTTCGGGCTGCAATGTGGTTAGTCCTCCTCCTCCTCCTCTTTCGCTGTAGCTGTCGGTAGCTTGTCCTGAATCCTGAAACATTCCACGAAGAAGTTGATGATGGAGCGGTACAGGTGCTGTTTGAGGGCGGCACTGTGGAAGTAGTGACTTTCGTCTGGGTAGATCTGTGAGGAAGGCAGGGAGACGTGACTCACCCCCAGCTCACCCTCCCGAGGGGGTGACAACATGCGACAACCCAGGCCCCGTGCAGGTCTAAGTTCCAGCTGTCAGGCTGAACTTCCTAGCCATTGGAGCCTTAGGGTAAGTGATATGACCTTTGGGGAGCTCAGGTGGAGGGGCCCCTTATTCCTGAAACCCTAGGAGTCCTCAAAATCAGGCCAGTCTCCCAAGTGCCACTGCTGCTCCTGGATGTCTCTCCCTTGCTAAGGGCAGTGGACGCTCAGCAAGAATGGGCTGGGTAGGTCAGAAACACCTCATTTAGCAGACTTCTCTGTCTACATCTGCTTGTCTTATTTATTTTTAAAGATTTGGTTAATTAGTTTTTTAAAAATATTTTTATTTATGTATTTGAGAAAGAGATGGAGAGAGAGAGAGAAAGAGTCAGAGAGACAGAGAATGGGAATGCCAGAGCCTCTAGTCATTGTAGACAAACTCCAGACACATGCACTACCGTGTGCATCTGGCTTACGTGGGTCCTGGGGAATAGAACCTAGGTCCTTTGGCTTTGCAGGTGAGTGCCTTAACTGCTAAGCATCTCTCCAGCCCAGCTAATTAGTTTTTAAATTAAAAGTGTGCATGCACGCATGTGTGTGTGTGTGGGGGGGCATGTGCCAGTCTTGCATGTGGAGGTCAGAGGACAACCTCAGTGTGTTGGTTCTCTCCTTACATGTTGAGACAGCCCCCTTCCCTTTTAAAGCAGCTCAGGATGACGTGGAACTCACTCTGTAGCCCAGCCTGACCTGATCTCACAGTGACCTTCTTACCTCAGCCTCCTGAGTGCTGGGCTCATGGGTGCGAGTCACCACGCTTGGCTGGAGGCTTTCCTATGGTTGCTTTGGTGCCTGCGTGCCAGGGCAGGCGAGCTGGCCCATAAGCTTTGCGTTCTCTTGGCTCTGCCTTCCGTTGCTGTGGCCGTGCTGGGATCACGGACCTGAGCACCACTTTGTGCCTGGCTTTGTGTGGGTGCTGGGCACTGAGCCCTGGTCAGCAGGCTTGCAGGGCAGGTACCTTTAACGGCTGAGCCGTCCCCCCACCTGCAGCTTGTTTGACTGCAACCTGGACACAGGCTCAGCGGCTATGGACGCCACTAAACTAGAAACAAGAGACTTCTGGCTGTCATAGTGACCCTCGAGGGTGAGAAGGAACGCCAGGGGCTGCCTCCTGCCTCCGAGGGCCATGTGTCCTGCCCTGTTGCTCACTCACCTGTGCTCACTGGCTGGGCCTTCGACTCCAAATGTCAGGTGGAGATGAGAATAGAATAGAATGTGGCTCATAATTTTTTTTTGTGAGAATTAAATATTATAATACCCAAATGTGCTAGAATGAGGCCTGGGACCAGGGAGGCCTGGTGGGCAGGCTGGTCATGCTAGTGGGAACTTAAAGCCAAGGCTCATTCATTATTCTATAGCCAGTGCAATGATGTCTCATGTCCCCAGGGAGCACTGTGTTGATCCTGCACATGGGGGACTAAAGCCACCTCCCTCTGCCCATGATCCCTGACTGGCCCTCATTCTCAATCCTGTGGTCCCCTCATCCCTTTTTATTTCCTTATTTGGGTTTTTGAGGTAGGGTCTCACTCTAGCCCAGGCTGACATAGAATTTACTATGTAGTCTCAGGGTGGCCTCGAACTCACAGCCATCCTCCTACCTCTGTCTCCCAAGTGCTGGGACCAAAGGTGTACGCCACCACGCCCAGCCCCTCGTGCCTTTGAAGGTTGCTTTCATCTTTATTTCATTAATGATGTTATTAGGGTAGCAGTATATTAAACCAGTAAATCACACCAACAGCAGAGTAGGGTAGGCTGTCTCTCCTCTTCTTGTGTCTCCTGGGCTCTCAGCTACAGCTGGCCATGTTACACACTGTCTGAGTATCTGCGAGGATAGTGCTATGCGGCACGCATGGTCCCAGGTGGGTCCCTTCCACGGGCACAGGTGTGCAGCCGGCATTGCCTATGCTGTCAGCACTCAGTACACATCCGGGGCATGGCCTAGCAGCGTGTGGGAGCTGTCTCTTAATTGACCAGGGACTATCATGTGTGTGAAGTATATTTGACGGTGCTAGGGCAACTGTGAGTTTATTATGCTCTGAGCATTATTTCCATTAAAGCAGGGACATAATATAAACAGACCATCCCATTCATCAGCCCTCAGGCCCAAGCTTCCTGACCTGGTTCCCCCCCACCCCCACACCACACGTGGCCACCCACAGGCTACTGAATGCTGGAGACAGGCAGATGGCTGTCAGAGCCAGTTGGGCTCTCTCTGAGAGAGCCGGGTGACCACTGAGTCCCCATTTATCTAGACTTGAAAAGAGAATGAGGTAATGAGTGCTTTATCAAAGGAAGCAGAGGGCAACAAGGAAATAGAAGAAGCTTCCAGAATCATCCCTGTGCATTGCTGGGAAGTGAGCAGCCGGTGCCTGTGAGGACTGGCTGTGGATGTGGTTCACAGGCAGGGCAGTGCCCAGTCACAGCCACAGATGGTGATGGTATGTTAGCCACAGGTGCTGTTGTCAGCTAGCAAGAGAAGGTTCAGGACCCGGGGTGCCAGCTCTCCCCGCCCTCTCCACTCAGCACTGCCGGGGCCTCGCTCACAGCGCAGAGGTGGTGCAGTTCTTCAGGGTTTTAGCCATGGCCTGCGTGCAGAGCTGAGCTGCCACCAGACTGAGGAGGGCTTGTCTGAAGTACCTGGCTGCACAGACAGCCTGAGCGCTGGTGTGCACACTGCGCGGGGCTCGCTGGGCCCCCGCTCAGGTGCGTCTCCACGACAAAGGCCCTGCTTGCCCCGCATGCACTCCGCATACCTGTAGGCTGTAGTTGGCCTTCCCCTTAACGAGCTGGGTGATGAGCTCTGCTGTGTGCTGGAAATGAATTTTTTCTGTGGAGGAAAAGAGAGGCGGACGTCAAAACTGGGGCTGAGGAGACAGCTTACAGCAGAGGGCTTGTGGATTGGCTACAAGCCCTGGAACCCACATAGAACGCCAGGCGTGGGGGTGTGCGCCCCGGAGCCTGGTGTTGGGGAGGTGGCGACGGAGACTCGCTGCTGCTCCCTGGCCAGCTACTGTGGATCAACTGTTAAGCTCTAGGCCAAGGGAGACACTGAGAGGAAGGTGGAGAGCAGTCGGGGAAGACACCTAATGTTGGCCTCTGGCACAGACACACGTGCTTATGCCCACACACATAAGCGCGCACACCACACACATATGCCCATGCCCACACACATAAGCGCACACACCACACACATATGCCCATGCCCACACACATACAGGTGCATACACCAACACACGCAGATGCACACACACATACAGGGGCCTCAGCCAGTGGGAAGGGCATCTGCAGCACTCACCATCAGCTGTGGCGTGGATGATCAGGAACTGCTGGTCCTCCAGTGCAGACACTCGGTGCGCCACCTTGGTCATCTGCATGCATGGGGCAAGGGGACAGGGTTAGCCGCAGAGAGGGGAGCGGGTGGGGTGCGGAAAACCTGACAGAGAGGACGAGGGAAGTGGCGGGACACCAGGCCCCAGGAGAGCTAGGCTGGGCTGCTGATATCATGCACGAGGCGGCAAGCCTTGGCCACACTTCCCTTGCACACACTGGCACCTTTGGGAGTAAGGGGGTGAGGAGAGGGAGAAAGCAGGAGATTCTCCAGCTACATCTGGCCGCAGAAGGCCATCACGTCACCGGGTGGCACTGAAACCTGCTTAGTTTCTCTGGCCAAGCAGAAGTCTCAGCTTTGACAGCAGAGCTCTGCTTGACCACAGAGCACTGGCCTTCCACGTGTGCACACTGGCGACACGCTGTGTATGACATCCTCAGTCAACAGAATGGCTGGGATGGAGTCAGGACTACCTGAGCAGCTTCTTGTCCCCAGTCCCCAGGTCCCCTTCTCCAAAGGAATCCAGTCTCATGGTGGGGAGCAGGAGCTAGAGACAGCAGCTCCAAGGACAGACTCCCCAGGCCACAGCTTCTCAGCTCTCTCCCTCAGAAATCAAGCTCCAACATGGAAACAGACAGAACCAAGGACACTTCATTAACCACTTTTACAGTCTGGTGGGAGGAGGACCCCAAAGTTTTGGTGATGGAGGGGACTAGACCCTGGGAACGTGGGCATGGCTTGGAAGGACTAGAAGGGTGGGAATGAGGAAGGGGAAGAAGAATTTGACCCACCTCAACATGCTCCCTGATTTGTGACACCTACCTCATATGCTCTGTTGTCCAGTCCATGGAGGCCCAGGTACCTTTCCGAAAAGGCAGACGCTGGACAGAAGCAGAGAGAGGGGTCAGCTCTGGTCCTCTAGCCCCTGGAGGGTCAGAGTCCAGACAGAAAGGGATGGTTTGGAGCATTGGGTCCACCTTCTGCCCTGGCATAACAAGCACTGAGTTTTAAAAGACATCCCCCACATCTCCTTGGCTGTGGCCTGGTGTGATACTCAGTGTATCTCAGTCTTTGTGGATGGCTTTCCATCAGAACAGTGAATCCGGAATCCAGTCACCCAGGCAAGTGGAATCCCAAATAAACAGCTGACTTCTGGCTTCGCTTTAACTTACAGGAAAGGGGAGGCATCGGAAGAGAGGCAGCACACATCTGGGCTTACTTATTTTGTGTTGAGGGGGGAGATCAAGGCAGTTATGTAGTCGCTGCTTCTGCAAATGATCTGCTGGTATCCCACTCTACCAGGAGAGTCAGGGATGGGGAAATTTTGCCAGAGCTACAGGGCTTCTGTGGAATCCTTTGTGAGTGAGGAAGATGGAGGACGAGATTCCCTAACTGTGCTATGGAGTATTAATACAGAGGTGGGCTGGGGCTGTAGCTCAGTGCCTGGCATGCTTGAGGGCCTGGGTTCCACACTCAGTACCACAACAGAAGAAAAAGAAGAGGAGGAAGGATAGGGGGAGGAGGGCATTCATGGGAGACACAGGCTGGCCAATTTGTTTATGCTTGAACCCGGTAAATTTAGAATAGCATGATCAAGGAATTAAGAAAGTCTAACTGAATTTGAATGATCCAAATACAGCACACATCTTCCCATGGGAGAGTTAAGGCTGCCTCCTTTCTCATCAGCATCACACTTGGCTCACCCACCCTGCCCCTCCTCCCCGCATGGTGCCCCACACAGAGGCAGGGCACCCTGGCCACTGTGCCTTCATGCTACCCTTCTGCCTGTGCAGCTTTTCTGAATCCTCCCCCTATGAGCTGGCTGCCCGTGCTCATGCCTCCCTTAGAATTTGTGAGGCGATTGATGAGTATTAGTGGACTAACCACCTGCCCTCAAATGACTGAGGCTCTCTTCTTCCTGCCCCAGGGAGTCAGTGTGCACTGGGATGCCTGAAGTCAGGAGCACGGGTGCCAATGGGGGAGTCGGGGTCATGCTGTGGGGCTCAACCTTCACTCTTATCAAGGTCATTACCATAGAGTTTGAAGTCTGTTATTGGAGACAGCGCCAAGCCACAGGTGAAAGTCTGACCTTGGTTTTCAATCTTGGCTGGGAGAATGTAAGTGCTCAGGTACCCACCGTAGTCCTGGGGAGAAGCAAGAGAGAAAGAAAGGAAGCCCGGAGAGGTCAGCAGGACCATCCCCAGGCCAAGGGAGGCTGGACACTACAGTAAGCACGTGTATTCATGTTGTCTCTAATTTTAACTTTAAATTTCTTATAGGGTGCAAAGTAAATGCCTTTCCAGCTCCCTTTTGTGTGACACCATCTCCCATCATTTAAAAATATTTAAAAATGTTTTATTTATTTATTTATGAGAGTAAGCAAATGAATGAGAGAGAGGCAGTATACACACACACATATGGAGAGAGAGTGAGAGAGAGAGGGAGAAAATGGGCACACCAGGGCCTCCAGCCACTGCAAATGAACTCCAGACACATGCGTCCCTTTGTGCATCAGGTATACACAGGTCCTGGTGAGTTGAACCTGGGTCCTTTGGCTTTTTAGGAAACCACCTAGACTGCTGGGATCTCTCTCCAGCTCCTGTCTCCCATCTTTAAATGAGTGTGCAAAAGACATGAAAATTAGACCACTTCCTAGGTCACTGTGGGAGGAAGGCTGGCATGTGCTGTCTGGCCTGTGTGTCTGCAAAGCCTCCCTCCCACGACCTCCTCTGCAGGCAGAACCTGTCCCTTGGTGAGCTCTGAGGGAGGCCGGAGGGCGACCCTGAGCAGGAGAGAGCAGGCCTGCATGGTGTCTAGCTCGGGACTTCATGAGATGCTCAGTGTGCCCCACACGGAGCCCACTTGAGCATGCATTCCTAGCTCATCCCATCCTCTGTGGGGTACCTTCAGAGCTGCTCGGCTTAGTACTGCAGCCTGCCGAGAAGGGTCAAGGGTCACAGGACAGAGGTGATGCTCTGCTGAGCAAGGCTGGCAGAAGAGACACAAGGGCTCCAGAGAACCGGGGGATAAAGAGGGGCTGCAGAGGGGTGTGCCAGTGAGCCTGCTTTGAGTGTGAGGAGACGTGTACGTGTGCATGTACACGTGATGTGTGAGCATGCATGAGCCTGTGTACTGTGTGGGAACCTTGTGTGTATGTGCATATGTGACTGTGCATGTGACTGTATATGTGAGCATGTGCACATGACCACATGTGCATATATGTGTGAGCATGTGTCTGGCGACATGGATGTGTGCATGTGAATATATGTGTGTGAGCCCATATACTTGTGGGAAAATGTGAGGCTGTGCATGAGTATATGTGAATGTAAATGTATATGAGTGCATAAGTGTGCAGCAGCATCTGTTCCACATACACAGGGGACATATCTGTGAGCTGTGTCCTGTGTCCTCTGACCTGAACTACAGGTTGTTCCTGCAGAATGCTATTGGCCTTGCATTAAGTCCCTAAGACCTATTAGGAAAAATGTGTTTTAAACAAGAATGGAGCTTCCCCTTGAGTCTGTAAACCAAAATAAACCCCCTTTTCCCACAAGCTGCTCTTGGTTGGGTGATTTCTGCCAGAAATGCAAACCTGACTGCAATAGTAAAGTTTGTATGGAGAAGTGGGATAATTGCTGCTAGAAACCTGACTGTGTGGCTTTGGCCTTTTGGAGCTGATTTTCAAGAGGAATATGGAAGGATTTGAAACCTTGGCCTAAGAGATGCTTTGCAGTGCTGTAAGTACAGTTTGATGGACTATTCTGGTCAGAGTTGAAAGACCTGAATGCAGCAAGAACTATGGACTGTGAAGTTTGGCTTATGAGGGTGAGAAAGAGCTTTGCCTGGACTGGGCTAGAAGCAGTTTGTGTGAGAAGCTTGCTGTTATGCCCATGTCTTGACAACTTGTGCAGGGTTGCAGTGCATAGAAATAGACTAGTGTGAGCAGAGGGATATGGCACAGAAAAAATGAGATCTTCACGCTGAAACTTCTGCCCATTCAGCTGCAATTGTTTGAGAGATTACAACCATTGAGAATGGGCCGGCTGATCTGCATTGGGACAACAGGAAGAGTTACAGACACTTTGAAAGGGGCCTGAATGCTATAGGAGTATTCCATTCTTCAAAGTCTGCTTTATGCCTCCCTGGATTACTAAGTTGACACACCACCTGGTATTATGGAGTATAAAAAATTCAAGAAAGGGGATCATTGAATTTGCGACACAGTTTTGTATTTTGGAAACAGTCATGGGCAGTATGAAGCAGGCTTGTTGGATTATCTGCATGGAGGGCCAGTGGAGCCATGAGGATGAGCCATGGGTTGCAGTAGAGACCCAGTGGAGATGTCAGGACTTTGGGGTGGCTGCCAAGGAGAGCTGCTGCGGCACTGGTTAAAGTTTTCCGGGACTGTGAGTAGCCTAGCTGGAGGGCAGAATTGGAGCTCCAGAGACTTGTTGATGGTTAGAATTATCAGACTTTGAGACTTGTCACTGATTAGAGTTGTTGGACTCGGAGCTACAGAGTTTGATGTTTTCCCTGGTTGTTTTAAATCTTGTATTGGTTGAATATTTCTTTGCTAAACCCAATGCCATCTTTTGCAGCGTGAGTGTTTATTCTACACCATTATTATTATTTTTATTATGGCTCAGTTGGAAGACCTTGGACTATGGGGATGTTTGAACATCATTAGGATTGATAAAAACTATGGGGACTTTTAAAGTTGGACTGAATGCATTATATTTTATATCATATATGGTTATCAGTTTATGGGGGTCAGGGGAGGGTGGTTGTTTGATTCAGGTGTCTCCTGTAAACTTAGGTGTTCTGAATGCTAGGTTCCCAGCTGATGGAGATTTGGGAATTAACACCTCTGGAGGCAGTGTATTATTGGGGGTGGGCTTATGGGTATTATAGCCAGTTGCCTCTTGCCAGTGTTTGGCACACCCTCCTGTTGCTATTGTCCACCTGATGTTGGCCGGGGCGGGGGATGTCCACCCTCTGCTCATGCCATCCTTTCCCCCTGCCATCATGGAGCTTCCCCTCTGGTCTGTAGGCCAAAATAAACCCCTTTTTCTCACAAGCTGCTCTTGGTCGGGTGTTTTCTGCCAGCAATGCGGACCTGACTGCAACATCCGCTATTCCTGGAGCTCACTGATTTGGCTAGACTAGCTAACCATCAAGCCCCAGCAACTCCTATCTGTACCTCCTCAGCGCTAGGGTTACATATCTGTGCCATCACACCCTGGTTTTTCATGGCATGAGGATTCAAACTCAAGTCCTCACGCTTGCACAGTAAGTACTTTACCAACTTGAGCCATCTCTCCAGCCCCCCTTTGCTGGTTGACTCCCTTCCCCCCACAACAGATGATCTGTCTCAGTAGCTCAGAAGGTGGCTGGTGAGGATGGCACAGCTTCTGTACCCCAGGGCACCGGCCCGGGCAGGAGACTGCACAGACTCACCTTCCCGAACACAGCCACCCGCGTCCTGTCGATGTACTGCTCCTTCAGCATGGCCCTGCAAGGCAGAGCAGAGAGAGGACTGAGTGCCTGGGGGGGGGGGGTCTCCTTTGCCCCTCTTGGTCCGCAGCTGTCCCCACCGGCCACTGTGTGCATGAAACTCCCTATTACGCTTCTCTTTAGTGTGTATGTGTGTGCATGTGGTGTGACGGCGAGCCTCTTAAAACTTGACAGGATCAACTTGACAGGAATTAGAATCACCATGAAGACAAATCTCTGGGCATGTCTGTGAGGAATTGTCTAGATCTGGTTAGTTGAGGTGGATGGAAACACCTTAACTGTGGTGTTACCATTCCACGGGCTGGTGTCCCGCACTGTATAAAAAGGAGAAATGGGGCTGAATAGGCAACATTCCTCTCTCTTGGTTTCCTGCTCCTGCCCTGCTCTCCACACCGTGACAGACTCTACCCTCTGGAACTGTGAGTCAAAATAAACTCTTCCCTTCCCAAGCTGCTTCCGGTTGGGCATTTTGTCTCAGCAGTGAGAAAGTAACTGATACAGGTGGTGTGTGCATGTGTGTTTGGATGCATGTAGGTGTGCATGTGTGCTCATGGGTGCATGTGCTCACAGAGGCAGAGGGTGATGCTGGGTGTCTTCCTCCATCTTCCTTAGTTACTCACTTGATGAGGCTGGTCTAGCTAGCCCCTGCGACTTCCTATCCCTACCTCTGGAGTGCTGGGGCTACAGATGGGCTGCCATGCCCACCTGGCGCTTATGTGGGTACCGGGGACTTGAACTCTGATCCTTGTGCTTGGGCACTTGGGCAGCAAGCACTTTATCCACTGAGCCATCTCCCCATCCCTGAAAACCCTCTTCATATACAAAGAAGCTCTGGGGCTTGAAACATCGTTGATCATGGCTGCTATTATTTAGTCCCTGGGTGCTCACATTCAGAACGGGCAGAGCCTGGCACTACCTCTGGGGTACTGCCTGGCGCATCATGCTGCCCAAATGACAAATGTCTGCCTACAGCAGCAGGAGCACCTGAGAGACCCAGTCTCTTGAGGGGACATGGCCTCTTGGGGAGACCTAGCCCCTTAGGGAGACCCAGCCCCTTGGGGAGACCCAGTGCCTTGGGAAGACCTGGTCCCTTGGGGGGTCCCAACCCCTTGGGGAGACCTGGTCCCTTGAGGAGACCTGACCCCTTGGGAAGAGCTGGTCTGTTGGGGAGACCTAGCCCTTGGGGAGACCCAGCCCCTTGGGAAGACCTGGTCCCTTAAGGAAACCTGGTTCCTTGGGGATACCCAGCCCCCTGGGGAGACCCAGCCCCTTGGGGAGACCCAGCCCCTTGGGGAGACCTGGTCCCTTGGGCCTGCCCTCCTGCGTGGCTCCTTTGCTTTTGTAAGCACACTTCCCTGAGTGTTGTCCTCTGTTTACACAGGAAACTCAGGCCTGCCAGCGGTGATGGGCAGTGTGGCCTGGTAGGTTCCAGGACCAAATGCTCAGGTGCAGGAAGTGGGGAGGTAGTGTTGGGGACCACAGCGCTTTTGGAGCTTGTGTCATGGACTGGCCTTACCACAGGACTTCCCAGGAAAGCCAGCCTGCATTCTGAGGGCTCCAAGTCAGAACACGCACACTGGCACCCAACATCACCTGATGACTGTGCAGCACATCCCCTGTTTGGGAAGCCCCTCCCTGCCTCCCCACAGCGGCCCAGCCTGGCCAGTGTGTCTCACCGCACGGCCTCCATCTGGTCCTTCTCCTCCAGGGAGCCGAGCCGCCTTCGCACTTCGTGCAGGAGCTTGGTCCCTTGGAAGCCGCTACCTCGGCCGTCGCACTTGACCACCACTGCTCCGTGGCTGCTCACCAGCACCGTCTCCCAGGTCACCTCAAACTTCTCAGCCACGCTCTGGCTCCCTGGGGTGCCATCCCTGGAGTAGACAATAGGGACCTCGGCATGCTGTGGGGGTGGCCACAGCTGTTCCAGCAAACACGTCTGAGAGGTCCTCCCTTCACCCAGTGGCCCTGTGCCCTCGACAGCACTAGGCTCTGCTGCACAGGGAGGGCGAGCTGGGCATCACAGGACCCTGAGAACTCTTGTGCATCAGGGTCGTCTCCTATCACAGGCACTGTAAGGACACGTCTGCGGTGAGGGAAACTTCAAAAGATTCCCCAACCCTGTGTGTGTGTGTGCGCACGCATGTGCGTGCGCATGTGTGCAGAATCCAAGACACAACCTTGAGTGCCATTCTTCAGGCACCCACTGTTTGTTTGTTTGTTTGTTTGTTTGTTTGTTTATTTATTTATTTATTTAGGTTTTCTGAGGTAGAGTCTCCCTCTAACCCAGGCTGAACTGGAATTCACTATGTAGTCTCAGGGTGGTCTCAAATTCACGGCGATCCTCCTACCTCTGCCTCCCAAGTGCTGGGATTAAAGGCGATGCAGGGTTTCTCACTGGCCTGGACTCCCTGGACACCTTTACCTGGATGCTGAGGAGTTGAAGTAGGCTGGACTGGTTGGTCAGTAAGCCCCAGGGATCTGCCTCCCCAGTGCTGGCTGGGATCACAAGGGCGTGACACCACATTTTTTTTTTTTGAGGTATTGTCTTGCCCTTGCCCAGGCTGACCTGGAAACCTGGAATTCATTATGTAGTCTCAGTGTGGCCTTGAACTCATGGCGATCCTCCTACCTCTGCCTCCTGAGTGCTGGCATCACAAACATGTGCCACAACATCTGTTTTTTTTTTTTAATATATATATATATTTTTTTAAATTTCAACGTGGGTTCTAGGGTCCTGACGCCTGTGTGACACTTTTCTGGCTAAGCAGTCTCCCCAGACCTCTCCAACCTTCCTTCTGCTGTGTGCTTCTGACATGGTGAGGGCCCTTCCTAGGCCCTGGGTTCCAAACCTTATTCTGCCTCTCCGATTCTGTTGCATGGGCACCAAAGATGTGAAGTCTCCCCCAGTAACGTCCTGGTTTGGAAACCCTCTCGCAGTTAAGTTGGCAGAGCAGCACTGAGGCTGTCGTGACGGCCTTCCTCCTGTGTCCCTCTTGACATGGGGGCACCACTCCCTCCACTCGAAGCTGCCCTCGCAGGAGAGGGCGAGCAGAGCTCTACTCTTCATTTCCCATGTGGGGTCACCTCACTGTGACTTAGAAAGCATCTCAGTGGGAAATTTACACCATTGACAATGGCCTGTGCTATGGACTCTCCAAATACAAGGCACACTGGTGAGTTCTGGGGAGGCCCATCCTGCAAGTGCCTGCCTGAGCTTTCTGGATGCTTTGCCAGGCATCACTGGATGATCCTGGGCACCTGACTTGAGAAGCAGAGCCCTGGAGTAGGTGGGTAAGACACAGAGCTCCACGCCCCCTCACCTCTGGGGGTCTTCAGGAGTTACCCATAGACTTGCCCTTTCCTGACAGGCCAATCAGAGCTGAGTTTGAGCAGCATTTCTCTCCTGTTTATCTTTTCTTACTAATTTATTATTTATTTATTCGTGTGTGCATGGGCATGCCAAGGTCGCTTGCCTCTGTAAACAACTGCCAGATGCTTGTGCTACTTTTTGCGTCTGGCTCTACATGGGTGCTGGGGGAATCGAACCCAGGCCAGCAGGCTTTGCAAGCAAGCATCTTTAAGCACTGAGCCATCTCCCTAAACTCCTGCTTATCTTTTCTTCAGGGTTCAGTGTTCAGTTTTCTTGAGTTTTCTCTGGGTCCTAAGGCTTCCTAAGAAAGAGGCAGCGGTACTTACACCACCAGGAGCAAGGGGTAGTGGGTCGTGTCGGAGAACGTGGCTGGCTTCAGGATCTGTACTGGCAAGTCTGCAAAGAGACAGAACACACCAGGTCAGGGGCTGTGGGACCAGGAGGGGGCCAGCATGGACCCTGGTTCTGTGTCTGTGTTCCTGTGGGTGCTCTGTGCGGGGCAGGGGGCAGGGATGGGAAGTCCTCAGAGGGAGCTTCTCAGGCCTGCATCTTAGTGACTCTGTCTGTTGCAGTCCTTGGGCAAGTTACCAGCTTCCCTGAGGTGGTCCCTGGCCCGCCTCTCACGCGACAGTCCACTAACCTGCGGGTTAGAGGTCCCGTCGGTACTTATTGGTGGCAGAATTCTCCATAGGGCCCATCAGGCTGCTTACTGCAGGCAGTAACTGAGGGGTGGGCTGGCCATTTACTGGGGGTGGGTATTTGGGAGCAATGGTTTCAGGAAGAGAAGGGGACCGAGGGCTGGAGGCTGAGCTGGGGGCATGGTGAGAGCCCATAGGGCACCCCCCTGCCATGCCAGGTAGCCTTTCCCATTTGTGTCTACAGTTTCAAACTAGGCAGGTTTGACTTTGCTGGAGCCATGAGGAGGGGGTCATGGGGAGGGAGTTAGGACAACACTGCTATTCCTGCGGTCATCGGGTTTTGGTGTTGGAGACATGAGAGTGTTTGGGTGTGCATGTGTGCATGTGCATCTATGGGAGAGTAAAACTCAAGTCTTAGGAGGTTGCCCTCCCCCCCAAGGGTTTTGTGCACCTCACCCAGAGCAAGCCATCTTGTCCACATGAGAAATTGTTTACTGACATTAACTGCAACCCCGATTACCAAAGGCACAGCAATTAAATTGGAATTAGTGGTTTCCCGCGCAGCGCTGAACAGTCTCCCTCCAAGCCTGGGCAGCCTCCCTCTGACCCTGCTTCTCATTACTGATTGATAATGGCTTGTAAATTGGATCTGTGGCCCAGGGCCTGGCAGAGAGGCAGGCACTGGAGATTATCAGGGAAATATCCATAAAGCACGGTGGGGCTGCAGTCTGCTCCCAGTGCCCTACAGCAGACCTCCGGAAGCACTGCCTGGGGGAAGAGCTCTCTTCAGGGAGCCTTCCGGAAAACCATCCTGCCCACTGCCTACTTTCTCAGCAGACATCTAAACCAAAACGCACACAGGTCAGGGGTCAATCCCTGGGCTTTCTGCTCCCAGAGGGCTGGCTTCCCCATGTTAGTTCTGGGGCAGACTGCTGTACCCTCTCCTGCCACGGTGCCCAAGTTCCCTCAAATAGAGCAATGCTGGAGGCCCCTGGAGGCAGGGCTGGGAGGCTGGAGTTGCTCCTTCAGCCCTTCCCGCCTTTCCCGAAGCAAGGGAATGGCACCAGGTCTTCAGGACTCGGAGACCTTGTGCTCACAGCAGCGAGAAGAGCGGCGAGGAGGCGGGGGCTGGGGAGACCACGCAGAAGAGGACTTGCTGGGAGGGGAGCTGGCGTCCAGCCCCAGGGCCCCCGGGCAGAGGGCAGATACAGTGCAAAATAGACTCTCCCAGCCCTGGCTCTTGCTCTCCTTAATTCTTCCTCCTCCCTGAGAACTCTCCCTGCTCATTTCCTTCCTTGATCCCCTCGCCTCAGAGCTGCCACAGGAGGCAGCTCTGGACCGGTGATGGGGGAGAGGGACTTGAATCGCGGCACATCCTATTTCCAGGTGTCTCTGATTTGCAGAGATGGACAGAACGCCCTGTAGGACAGCAGGGACAACATGCATTTCCAGTGGGCTAGACAAGTTCCAACAGTGTAACATCGCTTGGCTCCACAGGGACCCCTGGTGTTTCGGTGAGTGGGCTGGAGATGGGCTACAGGGGCAGTGGTGACACACTGGTGGCATCTTGCCCAGGGTCCCCAGGTAGATAGTCCTCACAGCCACCTTGAAGGATGCTTCTTTTTTGCCTAAGTTTATGCTCTGATGGTTCCTATGACAACTGGAAGCTTACTGGGGTGGGGACCGTGTGTTCACCCTATGTTCCAGTCCAGAGACCCATGGCCTGTCCAGTGCCATGCTTCTTTTGTATACCCTGCCACTTGTGTCGCCTTCCAGTGTGTGCTGCGTGCGCCCTCTGCATCACCACAGGGCGGCCTTGCTTCCTTCCGTCAGAAGGGCTTAGTCTGCAAGTGGCCTCTTCTCCAAGATGATGAGCACAGGGGTTTCTGCTAATGCTCCAGGGCCATCAGCCTTGGTGACAAGCTCCTGTGCCCATCAATAGGGCAGGCAGACGGAAACCTTGCAGAGATGGCCGGGGAAGGTGTCTCTGAGGCATGGAGCCCTATTTGCCCCTTCAGCATAGTCTTGGAATCTTGCCCTGAGCATGGCTCCCCTCTGCACTCCAAGCAGAGCTTGGGCAGTGGCTTGAACCAGGCTGAGTTCTCCCAGGAGGGGTGGCATGCTGGTGACCTCAGAAATCCTGTCAGGGGGATGTGAATGAAGGATTCAGGGCAGCTTTGAGGTTTGGAGATCTAAGTACTTTGCATCAAGCAACCAGAAAAATGGTGCTATACACAGGTGCAGGAGAACCTGAATGAGACACTTGGGAAAAGGGAGTGGGCATTTGACACTGGGGTTCCCTTAGGTGAAGACCAGTGGACAGATTGGACTCCAGGGCTGGCAAGATTAAACCTGGAGCCACATACGTGGAGGTGGTGAGAGCTGCTCGCTGTAGCTGCAAGCTATTTCCACATAATAACGTGGGGTGTCAGAGGGGAATAAGCTCTTCTGAAACGTTCCCTGAACCTTGTAAGGCATGACAGAGATGTCTCATTTCGTGTTGAGCTCTCAACAGCCTCTTATTTACAGCTTGGATGAGTTTTGAGTCTCCTCAGTGTCTACCACCATCTCCAGAGATGCCTCTGGCTGGCATGAGCATTCTTTCTGCCACCTCCTACGCAATGTTCCCTGAGTCCTGGCAGGTGTAGTAGGTTGGAATACAATCAAATCACAATACATTCACGTACTAAAAGTCTCAGTTACAATATTTAACAAAACATGTGCATAGAGAATGAAGTTTGAGAGAAAGAGGGAAGACAGCAGTGACAGGTGTTACATGGGCCGTGGAAAGGTCTCACAATGCATTTCTCCAGTTGCAAGGATGACCCCTGTCAGCCCACGGCCAGCATCTGGAGGCTGAGCACAGAAGACATTGCAGGGTCTAGAGGGGTCTTCACAGGGGAAGGTGTTCCCAGGTCGTGTCAGGACATGTTCACCAGAGAAGAGACAGGAAGGCACTTGCATGGGACCAGACTCTCCTGCTCTCATGGTTGCTAGTGGTTTCATGGTGGTATCAGAGCAGATGCTATGCTATGCTTTCAAACATTTTTATTTATTCATTATATATATATATATGACATATATGATATATTGATATATATTTGATATATATACGTATATATATTTGGTAGAGAGAGAAAGAGGGAGAGAGAGAGAGAGAGAGAATGGGTACACCAGGGCCTCCAGCCACTACAAACAAACTCCAAATGCATGTGCCCCCTGTGTATCTGGCTTACTGTGGGTCCTGGGGAATCAAACAGGGGTCCTTTGGCTTTGCAGGCAAATGCCTAACCTCTAAGTCATCTTCTTTGGCCCTATTTTTTTCTTATTTCTTGTGTGTAGTATGTATGCATTGGTGTATATTGGTGTGTGTGTGTGTGTGTGTGCGTGCACGTGTGTGCATGTGGAGGCCAGAGGACGCTCTGAGGAGTCACCCTCAGGAACAGAAACACCACTTCCTTTTGAGACAGGGGCTCGTTGGCCTGGTGCGCACTGATTACGCTAGGCTGGCTCACCAGCAAGCTCCTGTCTCTACCCCCACATTGCTGGGATTACAGGGCTGTGCTGCCACCCTTGGCATTTTATGTGGGCACCAGTGATCGAACTCACGTCCTCGTGCTTGTGAGGCAAGCACTGTACCCACTGAGCTATCTCCCTAGCCTGCCGCTGGGCTTTCAAAGGGCAGAAGAGCAGCACTTACTGTAATCATCGACCTCGATTCTCCGGTACTCGATCTTAGGCATCTGCCGGTCACTGATGGCCTTCTGCACGTGCTCATTTGTTTCCACGTCAAAGATTTCTGTGGGAGAAACACAGACACGTTGGATTCTGTCACCGTTTACTGACACGTGTGAGGCGGCGGGTCTCCTGCACATCCCACACTGGTTCTCACATCAGTCCTGCGGGTGACCAGCGTTCCCCCCCCCCCATTGTGCAGAGTAAGAAGTTGAGACACCAAGTAGCTCACTCAAGATGCATGGCAGGGAGCCTTGCCTCAGACAGGGACGCAGGCTCCGTCCACCTGCCCTCCCCGTGCCCGGCTGTCCCCGGGGCGTTTCGCACGTGCGTGCACAGGTCTCGGCGTGACCCTTCCCCAGACTGCCGGTGTGAGGCCAGTGCTGCGTGACCCTGAGACGGGGGTTCTGTGCATTCTCCTGTCCTCCTGGCATCTAACAACACACACGTGCCCCGTCACGGGTCTCTCCTGTTTTCTTGACCTGGACATGGCCATCCTATGTTATTTCACCATCTCATATGGAATAAAGCTCATGAGATGTCCTTTTCCTTTCTCATGGTGCTGTCTTTATGTGTGTGTGGGGGGATGTGGGCACACACTTGCCATGGTGTGCACGCGGAGGTTAGAGGATAATGCGGATGTCAGTTCTCGCCTTTCATCCCGTTGGAGGCCAAGGCTCTAGTCGTTTGCAGTCGTGTGCAGCAGACTGGCTGGTTCACGTGCTTGGGGGACCCTCCTGTCTCTGCCCCCTCCCCTCACCGTACGTGTGCTGGGATCACAGATACTCACGCAACCCCCCCGGCTTTATGTGGGCTCTGGGGAGCCAACTCAGGTCGCCACACTTGTCCTTCCCAGCCAATCCTTTCTCACTTTAAGCCTGCGTGTGGGGTCGACTTATGATTTGGTAGAAGAGGAAATTCTGTCTTCCAGACACTCTCCCTGCAGCTTGTCCAGTTCCTTAGCAAGCTGGGTAATGTTTTAAAGAGTGAGCTAACATGGTGGTGTTATGACGACCTCTGTCCCACCATGGATCCCCCCCTTACAGCCCACAGGTGTGTTTCTCAAAGGCCCCACAGGTTAACTTATGCCTCATAACAAGGAGGCTGCTGTCACATGTGTTTTTATCTGTGGAGGGTGACAGCATCACATCACATGACTCCAGAAGTGACGTTCTTGTAGGGGGATGGGGGAGAGCAGCGGAATGAGCAGTAGACATGATCAGCAAGGACACTGTGAGCAGCTTTGACTCTGACCTGCACACAGTGCTAGGCCTTGGTTTCCACCTGAGTCTGTCCCCGTTCCTCACCTGGCTCTGGTGCTACTGCTCTCAGAACAGTTCAAAGAAACGAAACAGGACAGAGAGGCTCCAGGTGTTTCAGAAAGCCAACAATCTCGGAGGCCTCAGAGTTCAAGAGCCATGTGCCAATCTCTGTTCCACACGTAAGCCAACGACATAACCCATGGCAAAGTTCACTAACTTGATTGAAGGGTTTCTGGTGTTCGAGAGACTAGTGACACATATTAGTTACTATTCAGTGACTGTTGAGGTTATGAGCCAGTTCACTGATAACCCCAGACCCATGCTTAGTGTAGGAGACCAGGGCACAGACCATCGAAACCCTTGGCTCACTGGGGGTCGTCATGACTATAGGAAAGCCTGTCATTGTCACCACGCTGCCCGCCTGCATGATGGACCCAGATGGAGAGTAGGGATAGGACCTGGGTGTGCCAATGTGGGTCAGCTGCAAAATACAGGACCTCACAGAGATCAATGCCATCAACCAAATTACAGCAACGATGAGTGCACTGCTTTCCACGTGCTTTGGCCTCCTGGGGGTTATGGGGACTTCAGCTGGGGAGATGGGCAAGTGCCAGGGCCAATTTAGTTGGCTAGACTGCTCAGATCTCCTCACAGCAGCCGGTTCTGGTATCACGTAGCACCTCAGCTGCTGCCCGGGAAGGAGAGCTTTCACACTGAGTGTCAGGGCGATTTGCTGCCTACGGAACTAGGCTTGCCTAGAGCCAGTGTGGACACCCTTGCCGCCGAACGCCCGTCACCCACGCCTGGTCTGGGAATTCTGGCTTCAGGGGGGCGGGGGAAGAAGTTCTAATGGCTCACTGAGGGCACAGGCCGCCTTTGAAAAGCTCCCTCCTCTCTGTGGAAATCCCACCCTTCACAGAAGAGCACCAAAGCAACAGACTATTAAATTTAGTTAAATATTAGATTTCTCATTTAATGACTGCCCACACAGCCGGGTTTATCAGCAGAGAACTGGTGGTCTCACAGGGGAGTTGAGTTAAGCCCTTTTATTTGTTCCCCTAATTGCATTCAAAGAGGGCAGGAGCTCAGAGGAGGAATAAGAAAAGATCGGTGCGTTCCCAAAGGACTCTGCCTTTGACTTCAGGGCAGTGGGGACCTCCAGTCTGCAGCGCACACATGGCCACTCCTTAATTAAATGTGAGCCCCTCTAATATTTGGTGGAATTAGCTATTATCAGATCTGGACGCAGTGAGCCCACAGAGACGAATGCGGGCTCACAAGGTCGCTCCCCTGGCTGTGGCCAGCATCCTGTTCCCAAGCTTCCACATGGCCTTGGGGTTCTAGGCCATCAGTAGAAGCTAAGTTCTGGAAACCTGGTGGGCTGACAGCAATGGAAACAACAGGAAACCGAAGCACAGGGGACAGGGGCCGTCTGGTTTCTGTAGCTGGGCAGGGGTGTGTGGGAGCCTCTCCAGCATTTCTCTCTTGCATTGGGCCCTCCTGCCCAGGCAGTCTGGGCTTTTCTCCTGTGGCCTTTCCCACTACTTCCCCTCCTGTGCTCACTCATCACAGTGGAGCCTGTCTGCTCACCCAGCACTACATCCCTCAGGCTACCCAAAGACTGGACCCAGGCCCAAATAGCACAACTTTTAGACCTGCCCACCTCAGCTGGCCCTCCCTTTGCTCTGAACCCTCGTGGTAGTTTGAATGAATGCATGTCTGCATAGCCTGAGGTGGTTTTGATTAAGCTTGCCGCTTGAGTCTCCAGCAGGCAGTGACCTGCTGCAGGAGGAGTCACGGGGGTGGATCTTGAAGTCCAGCCCCAAGGTGTGCTCAGAACAGTTTGAGCTCCGGCGGTTCCTGCTTGCTGGCTGTGGTGTGTCTCTGTGCTATGTGGAAGTGAGGCAGCTTCTCCCACCAGTGATGGTGTTCCCCTGGATTCTCTAAGCCTGCGGTAAACCTTTTCTTCCCATGAGCTGCCTCTGGTCACGCGTGTGTCCATTGGTCTGAAGAACGTGAAGGTAATTGCAACCACCCTGTAGGTTTCGTTGTTGCAAGCAGTGTGACACTTTGTGACACTTTGTGACACTTTGTGGCAACTGCCCGTTGTGTCATATCCTCTCTCTTTGCTCCTCTCCGGGTTTTGATACTGAAGGCAGGATTTAAGTGGTACTGACGTGTAGTGTGTGTAGGGTCGTTCTGGGCACCTTTGTGGTGAGGCCCGATGAGTGTTTCTCACCCTAGGTCACTCTGGTCCAGTGGAGGGCAGTGCTATTGTGCCAACCTGCAGCTGCTCTGGGGACCCTGAGAATTACCTGCAGGAGGTGATACTCATGGCACTCCTCTGAGCCTCCCTGTAGATGTTCCTGGTGGAGTGGGCACCTAGTACCTGGCTTACTCTCCACTTGGCATCAGACACATGCCACCAAAGACACCATGCTGAGGCCTCAGAGCAGATGGTCAGCCCTCATAGAAGGTTGCCAGGTGTGTACTTGGGGGTCAGGCAGACCTCACAGCCACACGGATACATGGAGGGCTGAGTGGAGCTGGTCTCCAGGCCTCCGCTCCACGCGTGTCTGCTGGCAAGTGCTGGGCCTTGCCATGTGTGCCTTCCATATCCCTCCTGTCATGGCCCCACATGCACCTTGGCTGGGTCACGCCTTTGAGTCTCTCAGCTGTCCTTGAGGACCCTTGCCATCAGGTGGTCTCCTCATCAAGGACTTGGGACCACTGAGTCTGGGTTGACTGAGACAAGCCCTGGTGATGGGCAAGGACCCTTTGGAGACACCATGGGCTTGTGGTCTTCAGTCCCTCTTGGAGTCACCCTTGAAGGTGTATGGGTGAGCATTTTTTGGCACGTAGGCTAGAAGGGGTTCAGATGGCGGAGTTAACAGAAGAACTCGTTCCATTCGTTTATGTGAACGCCTGTGGTGGACACAGCAAACAGCACAGCCACCGCAGACACAAGGATAGGCACGTGGACTCTGACACGACTTAGTCTGCAAACTTTGATGTATGCCCGTTTGTACGTGAACAAGTGTCACTGAGATAAACCATCGCCTTTTACATGCCCAACAGCTATCCAAGTGTGTAGTGTATTCCAGATGTTTCAACGGGGCAACTGATAATTAAAGGAATGATGGCCTTCGGTCACAGGAATTGTAAAAACAACACTGAAAAGATTTTCCTGCATGCAGGACGTCAGGACAGAATTCTGAGGTTTGCAGTGGAATGTCAGTATCTGTTTAAGGAAGGGAAAGGTGAGAACTTTTTGTTCCAAAAATGTTTAGCAGAGTGAAATCGCCATGAGGCTTAGGTGCTGTGAGAGTTTTGTGCGCGGCACGAAGCCTCATCCTATGTGGCCTTCCCCTTCCTGAGGATGGCGCTGCTGGAATTCGTCCCACGCCCGGGTGGCTGGACTCCCCCGGCACCACGGGAGCAGGCTTTGGTCTCCATTATAATTACAGTCTTAGGGCCTGGAGAGGTGGCTTAGCGGTTAAGGCATTTGCCTGCAAAGCCAAAGGATCCCGGTTTGACTCTCCAGGACCCATGTAAGACAGATGCACCTGGAGTTCGTTTGTAGTGGCTGGAGGTCCTGGCACACCCATTCAATCTCTCTCTCAAATAAATAAATAAATACATAAATAAAATATATTGAATTACACTCCTAAGGAAACACCCTTTAAATAATTCAGTCACATCTGGGAACACCCCACCTGCTCTGTTTGTAGATAAAATCTTCTAAGGGGGGGGGAGATCAAGCACTCATTGTCAGGGGAGGTTTGTGGTTCCTGAGGATGGGGTGGGGAGAAACAACAGAGCACTCTGCAACAGTAAGTCCCACTTTCCCAGCTGGGCTGCAGTCAGAACGATGAGCCCCTTTGCCTGCCCGATGGCCTCTCTCACCTCTGCTGGTCCTGCAGCAGATCTAGGACGCCGGGTCCTGCTAGGCAAGGCCTCTCCATTCACTGAGAAAGCGCCCATCCCTGGGCTCACTAGCCCCCACCTCCGCTGCATTAGCCCAGCACAGCTCCGGGGAAGACACAGAGGTAGTGGCCCCCCCCACTCAGGAGCGCTGCACCCCCTGCCTCAGCACCGTGAGGCACAGACACCGCGAGGGCCCAGCGCTACCGCAGGGCATTGGAACAGGTGCATTGTGGCACTGGCTACGGAGACCGCTTCTGTGTCCTGGGTCCTGGGTCTTGGTGGCTCAACAGACAGAGCTGCAGGCTGAGTATTCCTCACTGAAATGCCAGGGATGAGAAGAACTTCCAAGTTATGGTTTCTTACGGAGTTTGGAATATTTTCATGTACCATGGGATATCATGGTACGGGGCCCAAGTCTGAGCACTGAATTCCTTCTTGCTTCATGGACTCCTCACACCTCAGCCTGAAGATAAGTTTTACTTTATTTATTTATTTGAGAATAACAGACAAAGAGGGAGGGAGGGAGAGAGAGAGAGAGAATGGGCACACCAGGTCCTCCAGCCACTGCAAATGAACTAACATGCATGTGCCCCCTTGTGCATCTGGCTTACGTGGGTCCTGGGGAATCAAGCCTCGAACCAGGGGTCCTTAGGCTTCACAGGCAAGCGCTTAACTGCTAAGCCATCTCTCCAGCCTAATTTTTTTTTTTTTTTTTAGGGAGGCTCAACAGACTGGCCTTTTTTACGTGACAGCGATAGAGAGTGAGAGAGAGAGAGAGAGTGAGAAAGAAAGAGAATGAGCATGCCAGGGCCTCCAGCCACTGCAACTGAACTCCAGACGTGTGCACCCCCTTATGAGCATGTGCAACCTTGTGCACTTGCATAACTGTGCATCTGGCTTATGTGAGATCCTGGAGAGTCAAACATGAGTCCTTAGGGTTCTCAGGCAAGCATCTTAACCACTAAGCCATCTCCCCAGCCCATAATTTTTTATTAAGAATATACTTTGTATAGACCCATCATGTGTTGCCACCATTATTTCCCTCCTCCCTGCCCCCATTCCACTAGTGCCCTCCTCAGTGGGATTGCTGCTATTCCCCATGGGTTGTGGGTTATGAGTTGTGAGAGCAGCAGGCAGTCATTGGTGGGGGCAATATCCCTGGGCATGCCCTCCCAACCTGTGGCTCTTACAATCTTGCTGGCCCCTCTTTCACAAAACTCCCTGAGCTGTGATGGGTGTGTTTAAAGTCTATTTCAGTGATAAACCCTCAGGGGCTTCTAGATTAGCCTGGAGATAATTTCAGACAATATTGTCAGAACTTCATTTTGACATGTAAGGTCAGGAGTGGAATTTTTCAAATGTTAACAGGTTGATGGTCAAAAAAAGTTTCAGATTTAAAAATTTTTTGGGGGGGGGTTGAGGTAGGGTCTTCTTCTAGGTCAGGCTGACCTGGAATTCTCTCTGTAGTCTCAGGGTGGCCTTGAACGCATGACAATCCTCCTACCACTGCCTCCCGAGCACTGGGATTAAAGGTGTGTGCCACCACACCCAGCTAAAGATTTTTAATTTTAATTTTAATTTTTTTTTTACTTAGGAGAGAGAGAGAGAGAGAGAGAGAGAGAGAGAATGGGCACGCCAGGCCCTTTAGCCACTGCCAATGAACTCTAGATGTGTGTGCTCCCTTGTGTGCCTGTGCAACATTATGCAATTGCATCATTGTGCGTCTGGCTTAAGTGAGACCTGGAGATTTGAACATGAGTTCTTAGGCTTCATAGGTAAGTGCCTTAACTGCTAAGCTGTCTCTTTAGCCCAAAAGTTTCAGATTTGGGATTTGGGATTTTTGGTTTTGAGGTGCTCAGCCTGTGGAGCTGGAGCCACACTGCTTGAGTTTGCAGACCCTCCCACTACTTGCATGCCTCCATTTTCCTAACCAACAAGTGGACCTAGTGACAGTCCCTGCCTCACGTTGTGCTGAGATGAGAAGTCCTAAAGCCATTCAAGTATTCCAGACAACCCTGCCCCCAGCCCAGCCCGTCACACTCACTCATAGCTGCTGGCTGCGCTACTGCTTCCCCCAGGATCGGGGCCTCTGGTGCCCCGTGTGAGCCAGATCCATGCAGACGTCTGCAGCTCGGGCACAGAGCATCTAACTGCCACGTGCGATGCTGCTGGCTTCTCTGCGGGCCTCTTGCTGCAGAGCCGAGAGGGGCGAGAGGAGTCTGTGGAGGTGGACTGTTCCCCTGCACACTTGTTTTTCACTAATGCGAACTTTCCCGCAGCCTTTTCAATCATGAAAGAGCACACTGAGGGTGGGGGGATAGGTCCTGAGTTGGGTCTCCAGAATCCATGTAAAACAACATCGGGCATGGTGGTGTGGACCACCTGTAGCCTACAACTCCAGTTCTGGGAAGGGATGTGGAGATAAGTAGATCCCTGGGGCTCACTAGTCAGCCAGTCTAGCCTAACTGGCAGTTTCTGGCCCAATGAGAGACCCTGTCTCAAAAAAAAAAAAAAAAAAAGGCGTGTGACACTTGAGGAATGACACTCAAGGCTGTCCCGACTTTCATATGCACACGCATACAAATGCACACAGGCACCCTGGGGTGCCACTGATCTGAACCCCACACAGGCCGGCATGCTGGCTCTGCCTCCCGCCTGAGGAGCACATCCTCTGCCTGCAGGGGACCTTCCGCCAGCACTGCCAGAGGCTTTCAGGAGGCTGTGACCGTGCCACAGACAAGACGCTGCTGCCCAGATCTGAGGTACAGGGGCGACGGGCACCTGCAGCCTCACCAGGGACTCAGGACTTTGACAGACGCAAACAGCATTGTGTTCAAGGCTGTCATGTCAGCTGGGGATTGGACGGCTATGGTGTATTGCTAGAGGTCAGCAGCCGCATCCCAGGTCACGCACACTGGAAGAAAGCCACAAGCTCCCACAGATGGCACAGTGTCGGTCCCAACATTCCACTAGGGCCTGCAGCGGGGCCTCCCTGCCAGGTCGACCAGAAGTCTGCTCTGGGAGGACTGGAGGCCACAAGTAGCTGCAGACTGCCGCAGGCTGGTGCCCGGGGCCCAGGGCTGTGGGATTCTGCTCAGGTAACGATCTGTAAGGCATCAGCATTCATGTGCTTTGAATGATGCTCTCCCGAGCCTGAGTGAACTCAGACGTCCACACACGTCGTGTTTGAGCGGTGCTGGCTCACCTGACTATCTGCTGGGGTTGGCTTCCTGCCACTTTCCCCAAGTCTGTCTTGCCGTCCCCCTTCTCTCCCACTCTTTTTAAAAAAGTTTTATTTTTATTTATTTATTTAAGAGAAAGAGAGGGAGAGAGAGAAAGAGAGTGAGCTAGGGCCTCCAGCCACTGCAAATAAACTCCAGATGCATGTTCCCCCTTGTGCATCAGGCTTATGTGGGTTGTGGGGAATCGAACCAAGGTCCTTTGGCTTTGCAGGCAAGTGCCTTAACCGCTAAGCTATCTCTCCAGCCCCCTCTCCCACTCTTTTTAAAAACTACTTTCCTACTTTCTCCTCCCATTGATGTTGGTAGCACTTGAACAGTCAGAATTCTGGGAGAAGTAACGTCCTAGCTGTCAGGATTATTACAAAGCAAGCCTTGCTTTCCTTGTCTGTGAAAGGCCGAGGACCTGCCCGCCCCGCCATTCCTGCCAGCTGCTGTGAGGAGGACAGCCAATTGTCAGGCATCATCTTGTATCTTAATTTTTTGTTTCCTTTTTGCCATGTGTATGTGTGTTCACATGTGTACAAGCACATGCATGTGTATGTACAATGCATGCATGTGTGTGCACATGTGCATGTATGTTTGGAGGCCAGAAGTCAATATCAAGATGCTTTCCTTAATCATTGTCCACTTTGTTTTCCAGACAGGGTCTCTTGCTGAACCTAGAGGTCACCAATTCAGCTTCCCCATTCCCACCTCCGCAGCGGTGGGGTGATGGGTGCACATCACCATACCCAGCATCTTATGAGGTTCCTGGGGATCTGAGTTCAGGTCCACATGCCTGCACAGTAAGGACTATACCGACTGAGCTATCTCCCCAGCTCCCCACCTTCAACATGTTTTTCACAAGGTCTTGTGATATTGTCCAGACTAGCTTTGAACTCCTGGTCTTCTTGCCTCTGCCTCACAAATGCTGGGATTATAGGTGTGCCACAATGCCAGGCTAGGGTCAATGGTCCTCACAAGTTTATTAAAATATAGGTTTGTCTGGGCATGGTGGACACTCCCTTAACCCCACACTGGAGAGACCGAGGTAGGAGGATTGCTGTGAGTTCAAGGTCGGCCTGAGACTCCATAGTGAATTCCAGGTCAGCCTGGGCTAGAGCTAGGCCAGCTCAAAAAAAAAAAAAAAAAAAAAAAAAAAGACAAAAATATAGGTTCACTGTCTCTGCTCCAAGGGTCTGTTCCTCAGCTGACACTACAGAGGGCAAACAGACCCCAGGAGACAGGGAGTGTAGACTGTGCTCATGGGGTCAAGCTCTCATCCCTAGTAACAACGTTTGTTCTTGGGATAGGGCCTTCCTATGGATTCCAGAATTGGCTGGAACTCAAGATCCCCCATCTTACCTTTCCAAGCGCTGGGAACACAGGCAGGCACTATTATGCACAGTCCCTCCTTTTAATGTCCTATACAGAATCTTAGCTTTTTAAATGCAGAGCCCAGGCCTCCAGACTTCCTATCCCTCACTAGGAACCCTCACTCCTGTGCACCTTGTGATACTGGGGCCTCTTGTCCCCTCTGGCCCTCTGGTCATTCCAGAGAAAGCCCATGTGGCGTGCACAAGGGAAGCACTGGGTGTTTGGCTCAGACCGAAGAGGCATGCGCAGAAGGGCCACTCCTGTCTGGGATGCAAGGCAGCCTGTGACCTCCTCTCCTCCCTCCCTTTTCTCACAGTGCTGGCAATGGCCGCCGGCCACTCACATCTGAGCTTCCTTCTTCCCAGACACTCAGCTAACCCTGTAGCCTGGAGCACTGACCAGTGAAAGTGAGGTAGGCGGTTTCTGGGTCTCCCTTCAAAGACATCTCATGTAGTCTTCCCACTGTCTTTCTTTCCTGCAGTTCTCAAGGGCAAAGGTGATGAGATGTCACGTCCAGAGGTGCCCAGGAGTGTGGGGAAAGGACTTAGTGTGCGCCAAACAGAAGCCACGTGTGTGAGTTATGTTTACAGAAGATGTTAAAGTTACAACTCTTGGTACCCATGAATGTGGCCTTCATCTTTACAGAGGACTGATGGTGTGGTGGTTAAGTTCTGATGTCAACTTGATCGGATTAGTAATCAAGAGACACACCTGGTGGGTAGGTCTGTGAGATTGTTTCCAGAAAGGAGTCACTGTGGGAGGAAGCCCTCTCTTCAGAGTGGCGGCTCTTCTGGCGGTGGACCATATATAAAGCGTTTTCACCTGGCTGCTGGTGAGTGCTTTTCACTGGCTGCCTCTGCTCTTCACTTGTGTGTGCATCTAACCCTGTTTCGGTTATCCTTCGTGGACACTGGAAGGAGTTTCCTCAGCTTTCCAATGTGGACTGAAGACCAGGGGCTCTCCAGGAATTTTCCCCAAGCCTTCAGTGCCAGATTGGGCCCACTGGGGAATTCAGCCTTGTGGACTGAGCAGCTGCCGTGTTCGGCAACACTTAGGCCTGCAGACAGCTATGGGTGGACGGCCCAACTCGCATCCTGTAAACTAATCCAATAAATCCTCTCTGTAGCACAAACTGGTTCTGTTCCTCTAGAGTCCCTTGACTAACACAGATTGGGCCACTAGAGTGAGTCTGAATCCAGTACCACAGTGTCTTTATGATAAGGGGAACTGGACAGAGACATACAGGGGGTGCCACACAGAGGTGGAGGGGGGAACGCAGGTGAGACGTCTGGAAGCCAAGGAGCACCAGGACCTCCAGAAACCTACAGCAGGGACACGAGGCCAATGACAAGTCTCCCTGGCTAAGGCAGGCAGTCACAGACATCCAGCCTCCGGAATGCCATTTAAGCCTCCTGCACAGCAGTGGTGGCAGCCTGGGAAGCGCACCTACCAATCTCCTGAGAGGCTGGTGACGATTCCAGGGCAAGCGAGTGGAAATGAAAGACATTTCTCAAAATTCTTTGCAGCTAAGTCTGAACCTAGGTCCCAGCTGTGTCGAATACAAAATGAATGGAAGCTTCTGGAGAGCTGTGGCAAGCCAGTACAGCAAGTGGGGGTTGTCTCAATGACAGAACACCTGGCCCTTTTCAGCCTGGTCTCTACAGGGAAGCCTACAGTGAAAGACACAGCCTGGGGAGACATACTGGTGATGACAGGGAGCCAATGTAGCCTCTGAAAATCACAAGACAAAAAGGGTCTCTAGGAAATAAAGTGACCATGAGCATCACTGGAAAGTGGAGTGACCGTGAGCGTCTAAGGACAGGGTGGTTGCAATGACTGTTTTCTGTTGTTAACATTCCTTTTCGTCAGGTGTCAGAGATCGTTTCCAGGATGAATTGCCGGAAGGAGAAATTCCTTCCTTTAGAGCGGTGGCCTTCTCAGGTTTGGGCTACTTGTAATGAAGCTCTGAGAGAAAATGTTCTGCCTGGCTGCCTGTCTGCTGGCTGGGGAGCCCCTTCCCTTGTATGTGCATGTCCTTCATCAGCACTGGAACCAAGTTTCCTCAGCCTTCCAACAGGCCCGGAAGACCAGCTGCTCTTCAGAAAGCCTTCAGTGCTGGACTGGGACTGCTGAGGCATCCAGCCCCACGGACTGTGTAGCTACTGTGTTCCTTGACTCTCAGGCCTTCAGACAGCTAATCTAATAAATTCCCTTTTACTACAATTCATGCTGTCTGCTCTACTCCTCTAGAGCGTCTCTTAGTAATGCAGAGGGCCTTTGGGAAGCGGCACGAGTAGCCACTGTCTCATCTTCTTTCAGCTCTGCCAGGTGTGGCTGACATCAGGGTCTCTGGGTTTTCAAAGGTCAATGACCCATGAGCATGAGCCCCACCCATAGGCACGAGTCCACAGGAGGATTTTGGCACTGCACAGGCAGGTGGGAAAAGCGAGTGTTCAGGAGGTCTTCTCCCACCCCCAAACTACAGGTCTGATATAAAAGTTTGTCAACAGGGGCTGGAGAGATGGCTTAGCAGTTAAGTGCTTGCCTGTGAAGCCTAAGGACCCCAGTTTGAGACTCAATTCCCCAGGACCCACGTAAGCTAGATGCACAAGGTGGCATATGCATCTGGAGTTCGTCTGCAGTGGCTGGAGGCCCTGGCATGCCCATTCTCTCTCTTTCTCTTTCTCTGCCTCTTTCTCTGTCACTCTCAAATAAATGAATAAAAATAAATTTTTTAAAAAAGTTTGTCAACAAGAAAAGACTCTTGGACTGGGGAGATGGCTTAGCCATTAAGGCACATGCCTGAGAAGCCAAAGACCCATATTCGACTCTCCAGATCCCACGTAAGCCAGACGCACAAAGGTGTGGCAAGTGCACCGTCGCACATGCCCACTAGGTGGTGCAATCATCTGGAGTTCGATTGCAGTGGCTGAGGGCCTGGCATGCCAATTCTCTCTCTCTCTCTGTCTTTCTGGTAAAATAAAATAAAAGACTCCTGTTCTCTTGGAGGATGACCATAACTAACACAGCCATTCCCTCTCCAGGCTAACATAGTGGTGTGGGTTGACATCATGAAAGAACCTTGAACCTTCTATTCACTGACCACAGGGTGTGCAAGGTCAAGGTGACATACTTCAAAGTTTGCAGAAGGAACACCAAGAGACCTTGACACACAACAGGTACATAAAGGAAATGTGCTCAAAGGAACGCTGCCTATATTGGGTCAACATTGTCCAGCTTTCTGCTAATAGAGCTTTGAAGACATGACGGGGCAGCCCCTTCATTGGCTCAGGGTGACCGCTAGCAAGGACTCTATCATTTCATCTGAGAACAGAGCACTGACATTTCCAGCCAACCTCAGCCTGTGTTCGGGAGACTGCATGTCTTCCACTTGTTCTCTCTGTGCCACGGAGTCACAGTCGCTGTGCTGGTAAATCTCCAGGCTGTCGAGATTTAGAATCACCAAGGAAACAAGTCTCTGGTTGTGTCTGTTGAGGGGTTTTCTGGATTCTATTAGTTTAGGTGGGAGGACCCTCTCTGCGGGCAGCGCTCTGTGATGGGTTCTTGGGCTGTCTACAAAGGAGAGAGCTGGCTGTGCACCAGCATCCATCACTCTGATTCCCCACTGTAGGACGCATGTGACCAGCTGCCTCGAGCTCCTGCCACCACGTCTTTCCTGCTCTGATGGACTGTAACCTGAGCTGTAAGCTGCAGTAAGCCCTTCCTCCCTTATATTCACTTTGGTCAGGTGTTCCGTTGTAGCAACAACAAGTTAACTGAGACAGTCACAAAAGGGACGGTCACACTGCCTCTAGTAACATGCTTCCCAGGGAATGCCATGCAGGACCTGGAGGATAAGGCAGGTCTCAAGTCTGCCCACAGCCATTGCCAACTGCACAGCCAGTCAGCCAGCAGGTGCAAAGAAGCGGTTGTTTATCCCCCCGCTTTAAATATCCACACCTGCGACTAACAAAGGCTGTGGGCGACACAGCGAGCTCCTCTGCTCCCCTGCAGCATGGCAGGCCCCTTGGGGCTCCAGGCACCCCTGGCACTATCCACGCTGCTGCTCAGATCTCTCCAGCCCACTGGCCAGGATGTATGCCCTCCAAAGCCTGGCTTGTGGCCACCTATGGTCACTGCCCACTGCTGATGCTGCTTGGGCTCCACGGCCAGTAACAGCTGCCGCGCTCGTGCCGAGTACCCTGCAGTCAATGTGCTCTACCGCCCAGGTCTCCCCACGGCTGGCCCTGGTCACTGGTCCATCAGGTTTCTCTTCTAGAAGTCCACCCTCCCATTGGTGGCCACAGTGTTGGAGTTCCCCAAGCATTTGGCAGGAGCCCCCAGACCTGCAGCAGTGTGGTCACTGGTGGCTGGGCTGCAGAAGCCAAGAAGCAGCAGACAGTCTTCCAAGCAATGCCTGGTCCCCATCCTGACCCGACCAGGCCCGGCACTCAAGGCGCCAGGCTGGAGCTCGGCCCACCCACCCCGCTTTTCAAACTAGACAGGCTGCAGCAAGCAACGGGCACCTGCAGGGGCTGGAGAGAGCTCCCTCCTCTGTCACCTAACCCTGTGATCATGCCTTATGCCAAGCAGAAAATAAACTCTAAATGGCCATCCCCCCCAAATATATATATATATCCAGAACATCTAGGGTATTTATGACTGCACTTTCTGGGGGCAGCTGGTCAGTCCTTGTGTGGACTTTCTTCCGAAGCTTTGACCCCTCTCATTTTCCCTAGGTGAAATGGATGAGATCATTCCTCAGTGACGTGCTGTATCACACATATCTAAGACACAGGCCTCGCCTCCTTTGGTGTCCTTGGAGCCAGGAGGCACTGTGGGAGCAGAGCGACCCCTGCGTTCCTAGAGAAGCGGTCACGAGGCGGAAGATTGTAAGAGCCATAGACTGGGCAGGAACACCCTGAGGCACAGTTCCCTGATATCCCATAGGGGAAGTGTGGGTTCTAAGTCAGCCTGACCTAGAGTGAGACCCTGCCTCAAAAAAAAAAAAGCTGGGCCGGTGGCGCACGCCTTTAATCCCAGCACTTGTCAGGAGGCAGAGGTACGAGGATCACCATGAGTTCGAGGCCACCCTAGACCACATAGTGAATTCCAGGTCAGCCTGAGCTAGAGTGAGACCCTACCTCAAAAAACTATATTGGTATGATTCAGGTGTCCCCCATAAACTCAGGTGTTCTGAATGCTAGGTTCCCAGCTTATGGAGATTTGGGAATTAATGCCCCCTGGAGGCACTGCATTGTTGGGGGCAGGCTTATGGGTGTTGTAGCCAGTGTTCCCTTGCCAGTGTTTGGCACACTCTCCTGTTGCTATTGTTCATTTGATGTTGACCAGGAGGTGATGTCTACCCTCTGCTCATGCCATCGTTTTCCCTGCCATCATGGAGCTTCCCCTCGAGCCTGTAAGCCAAAATAAACCATTTTCCCCCACAAGCTGCTCTTGGTCGGGTGATTTCCACCAGCAACGCGAACCTGACTGCAACAGTGACCACAGCGCCTACTTTGAGAGGATGTGCTTGACAGCCTTCTGCTGGCTGTGACCCTTTCTGCTTTTTACTTATTTTTATTTTAATTTCTCTCTCTCCACACACACACACTCGTTACACACTATTGTCTCCTCGTCCCAACTCCTGTTACTGAGGAGGCTCTCCTCGGTGGGGCCCTGGTAGTCACTGTGGGGTCTTGAAGGCCTCTAGCTCCTGATCCTCCTACCTCAGCCCCGTCAACAATTTCCATTCAGTCTGTGCCACCACAACTGGCATTCTTCGTGATTCTCTTAGTATTGAACAAATATTAAAAAGGAAGAGCACACATGTTCTTACATGGTAAGCACACTCGAGGTTCTGTCCAATCCAGCAGGGTGTACGACCAGCATGACTCAGAGAGAGCTGCCACTGGGATGTCACTGGGTGTCACTGGGGTGTCACTGGGTGTCACTGGGGTGTCGCTGGGGTGTCACTGGGGTGTCGCTGGGGTGTCGCTGGGGTGTCGCTGGGGGTGTCACTGGGGTATCACTGGGATGTCACTGGGTGTCACTGGGGTGTCACTGGGGTGTCACTGGGGTGTCGCTGGGGGTGTCACTGGGGTGTCACTGGGATGTCACTGGGTGTCACTGGGGTGTCACTGGGGTGTCGCTGGGGTGTCGCTGGGGGTGTCACTGGGGTATCACTGGGATGTCACTGGGTGTCACTGGGGTGTCACTGGGGTGTCACTGGGGTGTCGCTGGGGGTGTCACTGGGGTGTCGCTGGGGGTGTCGCTGGGGGTGTCACTGGGGTGTCACTGGGGTGTCACTGGGGTGTCACTGGGGTGTCGCTGGGGTATCACTGGGGTGTCTCTGGGGTATCACGGGTGTCACTGGGGTGTCACTGGGGTGTCGCTGGGGTATCACTGGGGTGTCACTGGGGTATCACTGGGGTGTCACTGGGGTATCACTGGGGTGTCACTGGGGTGTCACTGGGGTGTCGCTGGGGTGTCACTGGGGTGTCACTGGGGTGTCGCTGGGGGTGTCACTGGGGTGTCTCTGGGGTGTCACAGGGGTATCACTGGGGTGTCACTGGGGTGTCACTGGGGTGTCGCTGGGGGTATCACTGGGGTGTCTCTGGGGTGTCACTGGGGTATCACTGGGGTGTCTCTGGGGTGTCACTGGGGTATCACTGGGGTGTCACTGGGGTGTCGCTGGGGGTGTCACTGGGGTGTCGCTGGGGGTGTCACTGGGGGTGTCACTGGGTGTCGCTGGGGTGTCGCTGGGGTGTCGCTGGGGGTATCACTGGGGGTGTCACTGGGGGTGTCACTGGGGTGTCGCTGGGGGTATCACTGGGGTGTCACTGGGGTGTCACTGGGGTGTCGCTGGGGTGTCACTGGGGTATCACTGGGGTGTCACTGGGGTGTCACTGGGGTGTCGCTGGGGTGTCACTGGAGTGTCACTGGGGTGTCACTGGGGTGTCACTGGGGGTGTCACTGGGGTGTCGCTGGGGGTATCACTGGGGTGTCTCTGGGGGTATCACTGGGGTGTCACTGGGGGTGTCACTGGGGTGTCACTGGGGTGTCGCTGGGGGTGTCACTGGGGTGTCACTGGGGTGTCACTGGGGTGTCACTGGGGTATCACTGGGGTGTCTCTGGGGGTATCACTGGGGTGTCACTGGGGTGTCACTGGGGTGTCACTGGGGTGTCTCTGGGGGTATCACTGGGGTGTCACTGGGGTGTCACTGGGGTGTCACTGGGGTGTCACTGGGGTATCACTGGGGTGTCTCTGGGGTGTCACTGGGGGTATCACTGGGGTGTCACTGGGGGTGTCACTGGGGTGTCACTGGGGTGTCGCTGGGGGTGTCACTGGGGTGTCACTGGGGTGTCACTGGGGTGTCACTGGGGTATCACTGGGGTGTCTCTGGGGGTATCACTGGGGTGTCACTGGGGTGTCACTGGGGTGTCACTGGGGTGTCACTGGGGTGTCGCTGGGGGTGTCACTGGGGTGTCACTGGGGTGTCACTGGGGTATCACTGGGGTGTCTCTGGGGGTATCACTGGGGTGTCACTGGGGTGTCACTGGGGTGTCGCTGGGGTATCACTGGGGTGTCTCTGGGGTGTCACTGGGGGTATCACTGGGGTGTCACTGGGGTGTCGCTGGGGTATCACTGGGGTGTCTCTGGGGGTATCACTGGGGTGTCACTGGGGTGTCATGGGGGTATCACTGGGGTGTCTCTGCGGGTATCACTGGGGGTGTCACTGGGGTGTCACTGGGGTGTCACTGGGGGTATCACTGGGGTGTCACTGGGGTGTCACTGGGGGTGTCACTGGGGTGTCACTGGGGTGTCGCTGGGGTGTCACTGGGGTATCACTGGGGTGTCACTGGGGGTGTCACTGGGGTGTCACTGGGGGTGTCGCTGGGGTGTCACTGGGGTGTCGCTGGGGTGTCACTGGGGTATCACTGGGGTGTCACTGGGGGTGTCACTGGGGTGTCACTGGGGTGTCGCTGGGGTGTCACTGGGGTATCACTGGGGTGTCACTGGGTGTGTCACTGGGGTGTCACTGGGGTGTCACTGGGTGTGTCACTGGGGTGTCACTGGGGTGTCACTGGGGTGTTGATGGGGGTGTCACTGGGATGTCACTGGGGTGTCACTGGGGGTGTCACTGGGATATCACTGGGTTTGTCACTGGGGTGTTGATGGGGGTGTCACTGGGGTATCACTGGGGTATCACTGGGGTATCACTGGGGTGTCACTGGGGGTATCACTGGGGTGTCACTGGGGTGTCACTGGGGTGTTGATGGGGTGTCACTGGGATGTCACTGGGGTGTCGCTGGGGGTGTCACTGGGGTGTCACTGGGGTATCACTGGGGTGTCACTGGGGTGTCACTGGGTGTGTCACTGGGGTGTCGCTCGGGTGTCACTGGGGTATCACTGGGTGTGTCACTGGGGTGTTGATGGGGGTGTCACTGGGGTATCACTGGGGTATCACTGGGGTATCACTGGGGTGTCACTGGGGGTATCACTGAGGTGTCACTGGGGTGTCACTGGGGTGTCACTGGGGTATCACTGGGGTGTCACTGGGGTATCACTGGGGTGTTGATGGGGGTGTCACTGGGGTATCACTGGGGTGTCACTGGGGTGTCACTGGGGTGTTGATGGGGGTGAAACTGGGGTGTTGGGGGTGTCACTGGGGTATCACTGGGGTGTCACTGGGGTGTCACTGGGGTGTTGATGGGGGTATCACTGGGGTATCACTGGGGTGTCACTGGGGGTATCACTGGGGTGTCACTGGGGTGTCGCTGGGGGTATCACTGCGGGTGTCACTGGGGTATCACTGGGGTATCACTGGGGTATCACTGGGGTGTCACTGGGTGTGTCACTGGGGTGTCGCTGGGGTGTCACTGGGGTGTCACTGGGGTGTTGATGGGGGTGTCACTGGGGTATCACTGGGGTGTCAAACTGGGGTGTCACTGGGGTGTTGATGGGGGTGTCACTGGAGTGTCACTGGGGTGTCGCTGGGGTGTCACTGGGGTGTCACTGGGGTGTTGATGGGGGTGTCACTGGGGTATCACTGGGGTGTCACTGGGGTGTCACTGGGGTGTCACTGGGGTATCACTGCGGGTGTCACTGGGGTGTCACTGGGGTGTTGATGGGGGTGTCACTGGGGTATCACTGGGGGTGTCACTGGGGTGTCACTGGGGTATCAATGAGGGTGTCACTGGGGGTATCACTGGGGTGTCACGGGTGGGAGTTGTTGATCAGCTTTCTCCCAGCTGGCTGCTCACTGGAGTGTGCAGATGGCGGTGGTGGGGGAGGGTGTGCTGGAACACCCAGAAAGCTAGTGTTTCCAGAATTCTTAGGGGATACTGACCCATCCCCCTAACCTTCCAAGGTGAGATTGCAGATGAGGCCTGAGGGCAGGGGCACCTTCCCACCCCCCTCCCACCCCTGCCAGGCGTGGGCAGCAGAAACATCCTGTCACCACAGCAGAGCACCGTCTGGGCATCTGCCCTGGACCTCATGGCCACCCTCTGGCTCGCTCTCCCTTGCCTTAAACAATCCTATCATCGATTCATTTGTAACCTTATTATTACTAATGTGGGACTTCTGAATTTCTAAACATTAGTTCATGGCTGGTCAGACCACCATGATTCCAGGTGATCTAAATGCCATCAATTTAAGCACATCTGTTTTAACCACTTTCAGATTTTAACCACAAACTAGCCATAGGCTTGACTTTCTCCCAAGGGGAAGGGTTGCTGGCTGTGTCATCTCAGTGGGAGGACTGGGGGCACCAGGGCAGTGGATGGACAGGGCTTCCTGGGGTCTGGAGAGAGTGTAGGCCATGGGGAGGGGCCAAAGGTGACTTCCCTTTTCTTCTCAGTTCAGCCACCCTGCACACCCATCCTTTTCAATCCTTCCCATACACACACAGTGCATGTGGCAGCCTACACGGAGGTCCTGTCCAGTGAAGACGAAAGTGTCCTATGAGCTCTTTCAGGGACTCTTGGAAGCTCTGTCTCTTGGCGGAGACCCACTGGGTTAGACTCCTCGGAATCCCCTTTGACTGGACCTTGCTTGACCTCGGCCCCTGCCCTGTCTTACTAAATATCCCACTAGGCCAGGGTAGCAAGGACGTCCTGATCACCCCTGGCTTCTGATGAAGTCCTCTTCCCCACTCTTGAGGTCAGTGCTCGTGGCACGAGTCCATCAGGTCAACTTAGCAAGAATCCCCTGGGGCAGACGCCTCCTCTTAGTGATCGTCCCTCCACCCTTCGCTCCCCAGCTGACCTCGTTGCATTTGGCACTGAATGGCATCTTCCTCCCTGCATCACGGACTGGAAGCAAGCCTCCTCTACTCTTTCTGTGCCACCCTGCAGTTCCACGAATGCGAAGTCCCCACCCACCATGGACATAGCCCAGACCTACAGGCAGGCAGAGAACTTGGAGCCCTCAGGGAGGCTCCCCAGGGTGACCTTGGAGGAGGAGTCAAGAGCTGTACTGGCCAGTTGTCTAAGTCCAGCACTCACAAGGACACTGTGGACCTCAGCTTGGGCACCTGGCCCGTACTTCCTTGCTCTTTTGTACTGGCACTCTGATTAGCAGGGCGCGACTGGTGTCTGGGCCCTGGGTGGGGCACAGGGGCTGGATGGCCTCATAAACCGAGGGTCCTCTCTCCCGAGGCTCAGGGAGATTTCGGACAGTGGCAGCACTTACTTCTCTTATCCGTGGTGTTGTGCACCGTCACCGTGGGCACCCCAGGGCCTGGATGGGGAGAGCGGAGAGAAAGGATGAGAAACAGGCCATTAGTTTCGCTGAGAACAGAAGAAGAAAAGGTTCTTTCTCTACAACATGTAGTCTAGCTGGGTCCAGAGACCCACACAGCCAGGCCAGTTACCACGGACCCAACTCGCAAAGATGGCGGCTCTGCCCAAGGCAGTTGATGTCAGTGCCCGTGCAATCGCGAGGTGCGCTCTGTAGAAGCGGCACCTCTTCCGGATTGCTCTTGCCTTCTGATGCTTTTTGTGGTTGTTTGTTTGGTTTTTTGAGGTAGGGTCTCACTCTAGCTCAGGCTGACCTGGAATTCACTGTGTATTCTCAGGATGGCCTCGAACTCATGGCGGTCTTCCTACCTCTGCCTTAGTGCTGGGATTAAAGGCGTGTGCCACCACGCCTGGCCCTTCTGATGCTTTAAAAAAAAAAAAACTTTTAAAGAACATTTTAAAAATACTTTATTTATTTGAGAGACAGAGAAAGGAGAGAGAGAGTGAGAGAGAGAGAGAGAGAGAGAATGGGCATGCCAGGGCCTCCAGCCACTGTAAACAAACTCCAGACGCGTGCACCCCCTTGTGTATCTGGCTAACGTGGGTCCTGGGGAATCGAACCAGGGTCCTTTGGCTTTGTAGGCAAACGCCACAACCACTAAGCCATCTCTCCAGCCCCTTGATGCTTTCACTGTGCTGGAGGCAGAGACGAGCTCTTGTTAGGCAGAGAACTTAAGGTGCTTTCTAAAGTTTTTCTGCATGTGCATTTCGAGGAATCGAACCCGGGGCCTGCACGAGGCTCACGCCCTCCCACTGAGCAACATTCATCCCCAGCGCTTTATTTTAGTTCAGAGACAGACTCTTCCCATTAAGTTGCCCAGGCTGGCCTTGAACTTTAGATCCTCCTGCATGTAGTGCAGTTTTGACTTTCTGTTACCTTATTGGACCGGAACCCCGCACCCCACGGAGGAGGAGAAGCATTCATATGCATGCCTAGATCATTGTCATGGCACAACCCATCACTTTAACAAAGCATTGCGTTCAGGTCAGAACCCCATAACCTCATGTGCACTATCGAATACCATGACGTTTTCCTGGACTCTGGATAAATTACCCAGGCCTTGGACTTAAGTTTTGCCAGTGTTTGCCGGACCTCTGAAGGAAGGCACCCCAGGCTCTGCGTGACACTTCTGCGAACGCCCTAGCGGGAAGGGGATGTTTGCAGGAAGGAAGTTGTGCAGGCCTCCCCTCGGCCCTCTCAGCTTGGCGCCTTGCAGCGCTGCGGCCCCTGCTCAGCTGTTGCTGAAGGTTCATTTCTCTACTGCCATCACCAAAGGGGGGACCCAGGAAGCAGAAAGGACTTTTTCAATTATTTTATGTCTGTGCACACATCTTTAGGTGGTGATGTGAGCCTTTTTTTTTTTTTTTTGCGTGAGTGCATGTGTGTGTGATACGCATGTATGTTCATATGTGTGTGGGCATACATATGTAGGGGCAGGTGGCTGGTGAGGACATGGCAGGTGGCTGCCCCTGCCCACGTTTGGCTTCAGGTTGGGGACTCTGCGATGTGAGGATGGGACCTCAGAGCTGTACGACACGTATACTTGGGCATCACCATGGAGTTTCACGTTCCTGGGGTCATCACCAAACTCTCTGCATTCTCCCTGGGGCCCTGCGACAGAGGCTGAGCTACGAGCAGGGCCCTGCTGTGGAGCCCATCCTGGTTCACTGACCTCCTGCCAAGCTTCAGAGGAGACACCCTTGTCCAGGTCCAAAGAGCTTGCTGCGTGTCCACAAGCGAGAGGGGCAGACTCTGCCAGGGTGCCCTGGGAGGTCCTGGCTAGACCATGGACACAGGCTGTGGTCTTGTGAGAGCACGAAGTGAGCCCAGTGCACACTGAGGGTCCAGGAGTTCCTCCTTTCTCTATATTAATTATGCAAATAATGAGGTGCATTGTGACAATCTCACGCATGCATATAATGCTTCATCAGTCACTCCTCTCATTACCCTCTCTTATCTTTTTTGCTGTTGTTGTTGTTTTTTTCGAGGCAGAGTCTCACTCTCGCCCAGGCGGACCTGGAATTCACTATGTATTCTCAGGGTGGCCTTGAACTCACAGCAATTCTCCTACCTTTGCCTCCCAGTGCTGGGATTAAAGGTGGGCATTGCTACACTAGGTAATTTCTTTTTTTCTGAGGTAGGGTCTCACTCTAGCTCAGGCATACTTGGAATTCACTGTGTAGTCTCAGAGTGGCCTTGAACTCATGGCGATCCTCCTACCTGTACCTCTGCCTCCCGAATGCTGGGATTAAAGGTATGCACCAACACACCCATCTTTTTCTGCCTGATCTTTTTTTTGTTTATCATGCGTGTGGAGGCCAGAGGGAGACACTGGCCGTCCTCTATCACTCCTCTGCTCGATTTCCCAGAGACAGAGTTTCTCACTGGACCTCCCCATTATTTTGGTTTGACTGGCTAACCAGGGGCACCAGTGACCCTCCTGTCTCTGCCCTCTACCAGTGCTGGGATTATGGGTATGTGTATTATGGCTACATCTGGATTTCTGCGTGGATTCTATGGATTGAATTTGAGTCTTCATGCTTGCATAGCAAGCCCTCTTATACACTGAGCCATCTCCCCAGCCCCAAGTAGTACTTTCAGTTGCTAATTCCGATCTTCCCTACTCAGGGTGGAGTGGAATCTGCGTATGCGCCCCCTGAAGAGACAGTGCTTCCTGAAGGAGAGGTCAGCGCTGACTGTAGTGTTAAATTATTGAGGCAAGCTAAGCTTCCTGGTTCCGGGCTCCATTTCCCCTGGGAGCCCTTGTAGACGAGCAGAGCAGTTATTGAGAGATAAAGAGCTTACATCTACTTCCCACGTACATTTCAGGGTGAGCAAATTTGCAAACAGGGCATTCCTACACTCTTATTAATAATGTAAACAATTATTATTTATTTAGTGCCTACTATGTACAAGGCTCTCTGCTAGATGTTTCATATGAATAATTTCTAATCCAGCCTTCACAGCGGTTCTGCAAGGCAGAAGCTTCTGGTGGTATTTTACAGATGAGAAAACACAGGTTGTAAGAGCGTTACGCCTTTTGTCTGGCCCGTGCAGTGAGAGCTCTGTAGGATCTGAACTCGACCTTCTCACTTTCTAATTCAGGAACTTAATACGTGCTTCCAAAAACATTCAAATACTAAAGAAAGGGACTAAGTGACAGCCAGAAAACTAAAAGACCCATTTCGGGGGATGAAGGGATGGCTCAGCAGTTAAAAGCACTTGATTGCAAAGCCTGATGGTCTGGGTTCAATTCCCTAGGACCCATGTAAAGCCAGAGGCACAAAGTGGACCATGCATCTGGAGTTGATTTGCAGTGGCAAGAGGCCCTGGTGTGCCCATTCACTCTCTCTCTGTCTCTGTCTCTCTGCCTCTCAAATAAATAAATGAAAAGGACAAGATCTAATTACTGGTGAGGATGTGGAGAAAAGGGAGCCTTTGTACACTGCTGGTGAGACTGTAGCAACATGAAGGTTCCTTAACAAACTACAAGTAGAACTGTGACGTGACCCAGGCATCCCAGTCCTGGGTGTGTATCCAGAGGAAGTGGCACCCGACACTTCAGAAGTGTGCACTGCATGTTCACACAGCACCCTGCACAGAGCCAGGACACAGAAACCATGCAGCGCCCTTCCCTGAAGGAGCAGACCAAGAAGGTGTGGCACATACACAACTCAATGGTGTTCATCCCTCAGGTCCTTGGCATTTCTTTATGAATGCTCTGGGAGAACAGATCACTCAATGAAGCAGGCACAGCATGACCTCGCCTACGGATGCAGAAAAGTTGGATGTCTAGTTCCAAGGGGGCTGCGGGAGGAGGTCCAGGTCAAAGAATTAACACTTCCACTAGACAGACAGGAGGAATCTGTTCAAGAGACCTATTGCATGACATGGTGACTACATTAGTAGCAATGTATTGTGTTCTTGCAAATTGCTAAGTAAAGCCACCACCTACAGCATAACACAGCATGCCTGGAGGTAACATATTTGATACACTGTTGTTTAAAAAAATTTTTTTTTAGTTTACTTTTATTTATTTATTTGAGAGCAACATACAGAGAAAGAGGGAGGGAGAGAGAGAGAGAATGGGCATGCCAGGGCCTCTAGCCACTGCAAACGAATTCCAGATGCATGCACAACCTTCTGCATCTGGTTTATGTGGGTCCTGGGGAATCGAGCCTCGAACCGGGGTCCTTAGGCTTCACAGGCAGGCGCTTAACTGCTAAGCCATCTCTCCAGCCCCTGATACACTCTTAATAGCTATTCTTTCAGTATCTATTCTTGGTCCCATTTAAATTGTATTGTTGCCAATTTTTATGCCATTTAGGACATTAGCTCTTTACCACACTGCTATAGACTTTTCTCCTGCGTTCTCGAAAGTGCCACCAGACTGAAGCCCTTGGCCTTGGCTGTGTGCCCCGTCCCCTCTACCTGCCTCCTTATAGGGAGTGAGCATGGCCGGCCCAGTGCTTGCAGAACAGACTAATGGTTAATGGGCGGATGGCCTTCGAAGTATGTACTTGGCTATGGCATATCAAGGCAGCAATTTTAAATGAGGCTGAGGAGAGGTCTCCTGAGACCTGTTTTTGGTAATAATTCAGGTCACTGTGGCTCTGTGTCTCTGACATTCTAAATGCCAAATACTCTCTGATCTGAAGGGAGTTCTTCCTGGGAACCATGTGACAACTGAGCCACCGTCACTGTGGTTTTACCCTTCCTTCCTTCTTTCCTTCTTTCCTTCTTTCCTTCTTTCCTTCTTTCCTTCTTTCCTTCTTTCCTTCTTCCTTCTTCCTTCCTTCCTTCCTTCCTTCCTTCCTTCCTTCCTTCCTTCCTTCCTTCCTTTCTTCCTTCCTTCCTTCCTTCCTTCCTTCCTTTTGGAGACAGAGATTCATATAACACAGGCTGACTTCAAACTCACTACATAGCTGAGGATGACCTTCAACTTCCGGTCCTCCCAAGTGCTGGATTAGAGGTATGCTCCATGATGTCTGGGTTTATGCAGTGCTGGGGATGGAACCAGGGCTTCATATATGTAAGGCAAGCTTTCGACCAACTGAACTACACTCTCAGCTCCAGCATACTTCTTTTTTGAAGGCACGTGTATGCGTGCGTGCGTGCGTGCGTGTGTGCGTGTGTGTATGGAGGCCAGAGGGAAACCTTGGACATTATCCCCAGGAACGGCATTCACCTTCTTTGAAACAGGGTCTCTCACTGGCCTGGGCTTGCCAATTGGGTTAGACTGACTGGCCAGCAAGTCTTAGGAATCCTCCTATCTCTACCTCCCCAGCACTGGGATCACAGGTGCGCACCAAGGTGCCTGGCATTCTGCAAGAGTTGTAGAGACTGAACTCAGGTCCTGAGGCCTGTGTGATAAGCCTTTTACCCACTGAGCCATTCACCACACCACCCCCCTGCAGTGTAATTCTTTAGACCAGTCAGGATCATCACCAATAAAACTACCCAAGGAGGACAATGGGCAAGTGTGAAGGCCACCCTGAAGGAGCCTTCTGTGTCCTCTGGTTCCAGGTTCTGGAGTGTGTTCATCAGCTTTTGTTGTTGTGACAGAATTCCAAGGAAACAAGCCAGGGGAGGAAGGTTTACTGTGGGCCCCGGTCTCAACCATGGTCATTTGCTCTGTTGCTTTGGGTCGTGTTGAGGACGAATATCATGGTGTGGGCATGTGATGGAGGAGATCGGCTCACGTCATGGTGGGCACTTGTGTGCGAGACAGGAAGGAAGTGAATAGAGTTTGACAGAGGAAGAGGAGAGAAGAGAGAGACCAGGGATGGCTCTACCCTTCAGGCACATCCCCAGTGACTTGCTGCCTCTAAGTAGGTCCCCACCACCTCTTAGTGCACTTGGCTGTAACCCACCAGCAAGTTAATCTACTGATGAGAACATAGCCCCATGGTCCATTCGCTGCTCAGATGCTCATCAGCTGGAAACCAAGCCCTTAACACATGCACTTCTTATTGGTGGGGGCTACGACATGTGCAAACCATAACATGGTCCAAGATCAGTTCCCTTTAGAGGAGCCGCGTACCCTGGCTCTGGGGCCATTTGGGTCTCGGTGCCCAGTTCTCTGTTGTCTGTGTGAATGACAGCAACACCCACCTGCTTGTAGATTTCTGTGGTGGCTGGGCTGCTGAAATCAACAGACAATTTAGGAAAACACGTGATCAAAAATGAGTTTCCGGGATGGAGAGATGGCTTAGCGGTTAAGTGCTTGCCTGTGAAGCCTAAGGACCCTGGTTCGAGGCTCGATTCCCCAGGACCCACATTAGCCAGATGCACAAGAGGGCACACACGTCTGGAGTTTGTTTGCAGTGGCTGGAGGCCCTGGTGCGCCCACTATCTCACACTCACTCTCTCTGTCTGTCGCTCTCAAATAAATAAATAAAAATAAACAAAAAAATTAAAAAAATGAGTTTCCTCCCAAGAATAAAAACAAGCAGAAGAACCCTCGGCTGCAGACAGCGTTTGGGGCTTGGGGTCCCGTGGCCAGACCTGGCCTGGTATTTACCCAAGATTTCTTTAAGGGATGACGGGACAACTAAATAGCATGCATAACTTTGTGGGGAGTCAGTAACATATTTAGGGGAACACTCTAAACTATCTTTTTAACGGGTCACTGTTTATCTTACTATTTTGCTATAATTTTATAGGATTTTTTTTCTATTTTTTGAGGCAGAGTTTCTCCCTAGCCCATTATGACCTGGAATTCCCTATGTAGTCTCAGGGTGGCCTCAAACTCACAGGGAGCCTCCTACCTCTACCACCCAAGTGCTGGGATTAAAGGTGTACTCTACCATGCCTGGCTTGTGTAGGGTTTTATTTTAACATGTGTGTATGTTTGCGTGTGTATGGGTGCACATGTGTGTGGAGGCCAGAGGACAGCCCTGAGACAAGGTCTCTCACTGGCTTAAAGCTTGCCAATTAGGCTAGACTGGCTGACTAGGGAGCCCCAGGGAAACCTCCTGCCTCTGCCTCCTCAGGGCTGGGATTACTGGTGTGTACCCCCATTCCTGGCATTTTAGGTAGGTACTAGGGATCCTGGGTCCTCATGCTTGGGAGGCAAGTACTGTTGTAGTTACCCTCTCATTGCTGGAAAATTAAAACAACAACAACAACAACAACCTGACCAGAAGCAGCGTAGGGAGGAAAGGGTTTACTCAGGCTTCCACTTCCGGGGGAGCTTTATCACGGCCGAGGAAGCTGGCTCACATCATCACGTATCCACAGCACACACAGAGAACAGCTAGAGCTCAGGATGGCTCTGAACACCCAGGAGGCTACACTCTGGATCTGGCCTCAGTGACACACCACCTCCAGCAGGGCTCCGCCTGCTGGGGACTAAGTAGGAAGTTTAATCAAAACTACCTGAGACTATGGAGACATGCGTTTACTTTCAAACCACCACAAGTGCTTTGCTAACTGAGCAGTCCTTCCATCTCCTTAAACGTATCTTATTAAATAACTAGAATGCTGTCACTGGTGAGGCTTTAAGTGTTGGTGGTGAATGTCCCTCACGGTCTCTGGCTTTGAATGCTTGTTCCCCAGATGGTGAGGCTACTTCAGGAGGCTGCAGGTCCTTTACCTGGTAGAAGTAGAGTACTAGATGTGGGCCTTTGACAGTTATGTCTGGCGCTGGTTCTCTGTTTCCTGTTTGCATGTGTGAACAGTCTGCTACGCACTCCCACCGCCATGGGCCAAGCTGCTCTGCGCCTTACCAGCTGAGACGGTGTGAAACCCTCAGACACTGAGGGCCAAGACAAATCTTTCCTCCCTTAAGTTGTTTCTATCAGGTGTTTTGATCACAGTGATGTAAAAGTACATTAGGGGCTGGAGAGATGGCTTAGCGGGTAAGGTGCTTGCCTGTGAAGCCCAAGGACCCATGTTCAACTCTCCAGATCCCTCGTAAACCAGATGCACAAAAGTGAGGCAAGTGCAAGGTTTCACATGCCCACCAGGTGGTGCAGGCTTGTGGAGTTTGATTTCAGTGGCTGAGGCCCTGGCATGCCAATTCTCTCTCCTCCCTCCAAAATAAAAAATAAAAAAAAGTACATTAGATTTTTATCACCAAACTTTTAAATTAGTCTTTACTTTCCCCCTCTTTTCCTAAGTGGCACACCTAGCCAGAACCTTTGTTAAGGTAGGTTTCATATGAGAGGCCTTTGTTATTTTGCCATGTTGCCCATTTAGTCACTGTATTTCCTATGCACAGATTGCCATGGTTACAACTTGGACAACCTTTCTTCATCCTCAAAGGTGGTCAGAATCTGACAGGACTTCCCTTAACTACTGCTTTTCCCACAACCAATTTCCTCAGGTTATAAACATAGGCTTTCAGGGCTGGGCGACGGCTCAGAGGGTACGAACAATGCAATACAAGTATGCAGGTCTGAAAGGGCCTGGGCTTCATCCCCAGGACCCACAAAAACGTCAGGCATAGTCACACGTGCCTATCACTCCATTCCTGTGAGGAGTGGAGACAGGGGAATTGCTGGGGTTTGATGGTCAGTCACCCAGTCTGACTGAAAGCAGCAGCTCTAGGTTCAACGAGAGACTCCATATCGAGGAAGCCAAGTGGAACAGTGAGAGGGGACAGCTGATACCCTCCTCCGGCCTCTGCATGCATGCACCTTCATGGGGCGCACACATCTGCATATACACACGTGCACCCACTCTGGGAAGCAGGCATGCCCTGACCAGTGTCTGAGACTTCCACGGCCAGGACCTCCCTCTGGGATGCAAGCTGCCACTGGCATAGGGAAGCCGGGGCAGGCGGTGCTCCTGCGCTGAGAGGCTGCATTCTCAGCGGGGGGAAGGCAGGGACGGGGGAGCCAGGTGGAAACAGGATGTCAGCTCTGTCCTCTCTAAGCCCGCCCTTCCAGTGTTGTAAGTTTTAATCCGGTCTGAGGACGTGGGCTGGCAGAAAATTAAACTTCACTGTAAAGTCCTCTGCCAATCAGGCCAAATCCTCACTATCTGGTTCTACGTGTACACAGAGTTATGTGTGTATTACTAAGTTCATGTGAGCAAGCATGTGAACACACATGTGTAGATATGAGCGTGTGTCCTGTGAGGGCCTCGGTCCCACGCTCACAGTCCTCAAGTCTTCGATAAGTAAGCCTGTCTTGTGGTAGACGCAGCTTAGCTCAAGCAGGAAGCAGACACGTGGTAAAGCAGAAACAGGACTACCTACCAAGAGCACCAGGAGCCTCCCTCAGCCTCTGCTCTCACACACACAATTGCATTTGACCTTCAAAAACTTTAGTGACAGATCTTATTTTGACTCAGTGTTCAATACCTGACCTCCAAATTGATATCTTCCTGAAAGGGAGAATAAGCGAATAGATTTGTAACTGACAGGGAGTGGTAGCTTTTGTGGCTAATAGAAACCCCATGGACAGAGAGGGCCCAAGATTCAGGTTACGTTAAATGCAAGCCTTGAGTCACACAGCAGACTGGGAAGCAGAAGGTCTGTGTTTCTGGTTTACAGCATCGCTGGTTTGTACCTGCATGCCTGGGTGGAGGAATGCAGCAGTTATAGATGAAAAAGGGAGTGATTACAAAGACACAACCCATGAAAGAAAAAAGCCACCAGCATAAATAAATAAAAAGAGTTCATGGAGACGACGACGCTTGTCTTCCTCTCGTCTACATCCCCGGAGGATGCTGTGTGACAGATAATTTCCACTGCCGCTAACCTCCTCATATGTAAACAATGGGGACCCACACATCCCAGGCAACCCCACGCACGCTCCCAGTGCTGATGAATGGTTTCCAAGAGCAGCTGCACGCAGGCGAGGGAGGAAGGCTCTGGCCGGGCGAGATAATTGGCACAGGCCCCGCTGCGCATAGACTCCAATCTCTTTATTTGCCGGCTCATGAATTATGTATGTCTGATACATAAAGTGTATACATCCAGGTGATATTATCATACTAATAAACAGGGAGCTCGCCAGCGACCAGAACGACTGCGGATAATTAAAATATTTGTTCCAAAGACAGTATTTCCTAGTCAACACTGTAGACGTCTTTTGTTGCTGTCTGATTTTGAAACCTTGTTATCTCTGACATCAAACCTGGGATTTAGCTCCCCGCCTGTGCCCCACAGCATTCGGTTTTACTTCAATCCAATTTTCTGTCCAAGGAACTTGAAAGTGATTTGATTTCCCAGGCAGAGTGTGGACGGCTCTGCTCGGCGGGGGCTGCCGAGGCGGCGGGTCGTTTTACACGCTCACCAGCCACGGGAGGCAGCCCGACACTGCTCGGCCCAGCCACGTCTAGCCTCTCACTCCAGAAATTACTGGGACTCTTGAGGCACATGGCAGGCATTTTAGGAAGAGAAACCTTCCTGATGTCAACCCTAGTGAAGTTTTAATTTGTGTGTGTGCTCTTGTGTATAAGGGCAGGTGTGCACAAGCCACAGCACATGTGTGGAGGTCAGAGGGCAACCTCAGGAGTCAGTCCTCACCATCCAGCTCGCTTGAGGCAGGGTCTCTCCTTATCACTGACCCTGGCTGTAAGCTTCCAGGTGACTCTCCCGACTCGGTTTCCTGCTTGCTGTAGACAGACGCACTGGCACTGGGGGTGCCGGCCAGTGTCTGGCTTGTACGTGGGCTCTGGAGATCCAAACTCAGAGACCTACGCTTGCGCTGCAAGCCCTCTATCTACTGAGCAATTTCTCCAGCCAAAGTGTTAATTTTTTTAAGTAAATAGTTTTTATTTATGTATTTGCAAGCAGAGAGGGATAGAGAAACAGACAGAATGGGCACACTGAGGTCTTCAGCCACTGCAAATGAACTCCAGATGCATGTACCACTTTGTGCATCTGGTTTTATGTGGGTACTGGGGAACTGAACTTGGGTCCTTAGGCACGTAAACAAGTACCTTAACTGCTGAGTCATCTCTCCAGCCCCAACTTTTTTTTTTTTTATTAAGTAGAAAGTTGTACGGATATATCATAGGTTAGCACCATCATTTCCATCTTCCCTGTCCCCATTCTGCTGAGGACCCTCCTCAGTGGGATTGCTGGTATGAGAGCATCAGTCAGTCATCGTGGGGGTGGGGCAGTGCCTCTGGAAATTACCTTCCACTCTTTGGCTCTTACATTTAAAAAAAAATATATTTTTTATTTATTTGTTTCTTTGAGAGAAAAGATGGAGAGAATGGGCGCATCAGGGTCTCCAGTCACTGAAAATGAACTCCAGACACGTGTGCCCCCTTGTGCATCTGGCTTACATGGGTCCTGGGGAACTGAACTTGGGTCCTTGGGCTTTGCAAGCAAACACCTTAACTGCTAAGCCATTTCCCCATCCCCAGCTCTTACATTCTTTCTACCCCTTCTTCTGCAAAATTCCTGAGCTGTGGTGGGTGTGTTTTAAGCCTGCTTTAGCTGGGCTCTCAGCAGATTCTGGATTTCTGCTTTGGTGCATTTCAAGGGGCCTCTGCATCTATTTCCATGACCCTGGCACTGGCTGACAAGCTCCAGTTTTAATTAAAAAAAATCTATTTATTTACTTATGCATTTATTTACTGGAGTGAGAGGGGAGCATGGGTGCACAAGGGCCTCTAGCCACTGCAGACAAACTCTAGATGCATGCGCCACCTTGTGCATCTGGATTATGTGGGCCCTGAGGCCTCACAGGCAAGGCAAGGTTACGGCTTAGGCCTTAGCCCCTAAGCCATCTCTCCAGCCCAAATTTTAATTTTAATTAGTTATTTTTATTACTTGTGTGTGTTCGTGAAATTGTGAGCGTGCACATGCCACAGGATGCCTGAGGAGGTCCATGTCATCTGAGGCAGTGTTCCTCCCTATTGATTTTGGTCCTGTTGATCTTTTCTGCATTCACCATGGACTTCTGGAGACTCTGTCTCCACCTCCCCTCTGGCGGCTAGCATCCCCATGCTGGGTGACAGATTCCCTCTGCAGCCTCCAGCTTTTATGTGAGGAGTGAGGTCAGCTTTTAGGTGAGGTGTGAGGTCAGCTTTCATGTGAGGTGTGAGGTCAGCTTTCATGTGAGGTGTGGGGCCACCTTTCATGTGAGGTGTGAGGTCAGCTTTCATGTGAGGTGTGAGGTCAGCTTTCATGTGAGGTGTGGGGTCAGCTTTCATGTGAGGTGTGGGGTCAGCTTTCATGTGAGGTGTGAGGTCACCTTTCATGTGAGGTGTGAGGTCAGCTTTCATGTGAGGTGTGAGGTCAGCTTTCATGTGAGGTGTGAGGTCAGCTTTCATGTGAGGTGTGGGGTCAGCTTTCATGTGAGGTGTGGGGTCAGCTTTCATGTGAGGTGTGGGGTCAGTTTTCATGTGAGGTGTGAGGTCAGCTTTCATGTGAGGTGTGAGGTCACCTTTCATGTGAGGTGTGAGGTCAGCTTTCATGTGAGGTGTGAGGTCAGCTTTCATGTGAGGTGTGAGGTGTGAGGTGTGAGGTCAGCTTTCATGTGAGGTGTGAGGTCAGCTTTCATGTGAGGTGTGGGGTCAGCTTTCATGTGAGGTGTGGGGTCAGCTTTCATGTGAGGTGTGGGGTCAGTTTTCATGTGAGGTGTGAGGTCAGCTTTCATGTGAGGTGTGAGGTCACCTTTCATGTGAGGTGTGAGGTCAGCTTTCATGTGAGGTGTGAGGTCAGCTTTCATGTGAGGTGTGAGGTGTGAGCTTTCATGTGAGGTGGTCAGCTTTCATGTGAGGTGTGAGGTCAGCTTTCATGTGAGGTGTGGGGTCAGCTTTCATGTGAGGTGTGGGGTCAGCTTTTATGTGAGGTGTGGGGTCAGCTTTTATGTGAGGTGTGGGGTCAGCTTTCATGTGAGGTGTGGGGTCAGCTTTCATGTGAGGTGTGAGGTCAGCTTTCATGTGAGGTGTGAGGTCAGCTTTCATGTGAGGTGTGGGGTCAGCTTTCATGTGAGGTGTGGGGTCAGCTTTTATGTGAGGTGTCGGGTCAGCTTTCATGTGAGGTGTGAGGTCAGCTTTCATGTGAGGTGTGGGGTCAGCTTTCATGTGAGGTGTGAGGTCAGCTTTTATGTGAGGTGTCGGGTCAGCTTTCATGTGAGGTGTGGGGTCAGCTTTCATGTGAGGTGTGAGGTCAGCTTTCATGTGAGGTGTGAGGTCAGCTTTCATGTGAGGTGTGAGGTCAGCTTTCATGTGAGGTGTGAGATCAGCTTTCATGTGACGTGTGAGGTCAGCTTTCATGTTAGGTGTGAGGTCAGTTTTTATGTGAGGTGTGAGGTCAGCTTTCATGTGAGGTGTGAAGTCAGCTTTTATGTGAGATGTGAGGTGTGAGGTCAGCTTTTATGTGAGATGTGAGGTGTGAGGTCAGCTTTAATGTGAGGTGGGGGGTCAGTGTTTATGTGAGGTGTGGGGTTAGTTTTTATGTGGGGCGTGGGGTCATACTCCTTCACTGGATCTTGACTGGGAAATGCTTTGTCCATTAAGACATTGCCTTGCCATCATTTTTAATTTCTGATTTTCTTTTTGTTTCTTAGACAGTGTCTCATAAAGCTCAGGCTGTCCTTGAACTCAATTTGTTGCTGAAGATTAGCCTGAACTGTTTCTCCTGTCTCCACTTCTCAAGCACTGGGATTACCGAGGTACGTTCCAGTGACGTCAAATGCTTCTCACAGAATTCAAAGTTTGAATGGGGATACTTAGTTTTATTAGGAAAAGTCATGCAAGAGACACAAGATCTTTGGTGTGTTCCTGCAATGGTCCAGGTTGGAATCTAGACTCTTTTGGTACCTTTTCAAAGGCCAGTGGTGTCAGCCTGACTGTCACATGCTGAGAACACTGATCACCGTCTGCCACGCTGTGATCCCACAGACTGACTTGCAATTGTCAATCAAAGCAATTGAATTCTGAGTGATAAATATATTTATGTCCCATATTTCCAGCAACTCTTAGAATTTAGTAATCTCGTTTAACTTTCTCTTCCTTCCTTCCTTCCTTCCTTTCTTTCTTTCTTTTTGTTTTTTTTTTTTTTTTTTCGAGGTAGTGTCTCACTCTAGTCTAGGCTGAGCTGAGAATTCACTCTGTATTCTCAGGGTGGCCGCAAACTCATGGCAGTCCTCCTACCTCTGTCTTCTGAGTGCTGGGATTAAAGGTGTGCGCCACCATACCCGGGTTCTTTCTGTTTTTTGAGATGGTGCCTTATGCTATAGCGTATTGCTGACCTCACCATGTAGCCCAGGCTGGACTCAAGTTTACAGCGATCCTACCTCAGCCTTCTGCATGCTGGGATCACAGACACGAGGCATGAGATGTGATTCTTGTATAAGGCTACTGTATTTTCTAAAACTTGTATCCCATGAAGATGCATTGTGACTCAGCAGTAAGTCACTGATTGACAGTTGCTGGCTAAATGAAGGAGTACATGAGTCATGAAGATGTTCATTCCCCAGGAAATGGTGCGCCTGGCAAAGTCAGCTCCTGGCAAAGCTGGCTTGGAGGCTGTGAGAAGGGTCTCCATGAACTTTGTAGCTGCACATGTCCTGCTCAGTGGTCAGCTTCTTTTCTTTTCCCTTCCTTTTACTTTTCTTCTTTCCTTTCCTTTTCTTCTTTCCTTTCCCTTCCTTCCTTTCTCTTTCTTTTTTTCTTTCTTTCTCTCCCTCCTTCCCTCCTTCCCTTCCTTTCTTTCTTTTCCTCAGCACCTTTTGTAGGACTTTATTTATTACTTTTTTTAATTTGAGGGAGAGAGAGACAGAGAAAGAAAGAGAGGGAAAGAGCCAGATAGAGAGAGAGAATGGGCATGCCAGGGCCTCCACCCACTGCGAACGAACTCTAGAAGCATGTGCCATGTTGTGCTTCTGGCTTATGTGGATCCTGGGGAATTGAACTTGGGTCCTTAGGTTTCACAGGCAAGTGCCTTAACCACTAAGCAATTTCTCCAGCTCTTATTTTTGTTTTTTATTTTTATTTATTTTATTTTAATTTTTGGTTCCTCAAGGTAGGGTCTTATTCTAGTCCAGGCTGACCTGGAATTCACTATGTAGTCTCAGGGTGGCCTTGAACTCACGGTGATCCTCCTACCTCTGCCTCCCCAGTGCTGGGATTAAAGGTGTGCGCCGCCACACCTGGTTTGTTTTTTCTTTTTATAGTTATGAGCTTTCCTGCATGAGCATATTGTGTGTTGGTGAAGCGTGGAAGACCTGGTGAGTACCCTTGGTGCTGAGGTGTTGTAAGTCAGACATGAAGGTCACCTACCTCTGTCAAGCATGCTCCATGGCAAAGGGCTGTGTGTTCCTCCTGAGTCTGGACGTGATGATCACGTCAGAACTCTGGAACTTGTGAGCAATAGCCTCTGCGTGGAAAGGTGGGCTCGGCTCCCTGACAGGACACACTCATTTCCGTACACCAGCTTTGGTGAGTGAGGAAGTCAGGCTCTGAGGACTCACCAGTGGATGTTGGGAGACTTGGGAGTTCTTTGCTCTCAGGGCTGACCGGATGTTGACCTGGGGCTTCAGCAAGTGACAGAACCCAGGCCCATGGCGGCCAGTCAGGCTTGATGCTGCTTCCTCGGGGACCCCCGGCTGCAGCATTCATTTTGTGAGTCCCCGGCTTGCCCTCCTCCCCAGCAACTGCGTGCTGTCTGTTGGACAACTCCAGGCCTTCTCCTCGGAGTGTAGCTGGGATCCCGCCTGCCACCCACTCAGTGTGTGCAGAGGGTGGCTCACTCTCAGTGTTTCCAGGTGGGGACCCACCTACTTACAGTCCGCAGGGATGACTAGGTGGCCTGACTCCTGGGCTGTCCTGCACTAAGAGGCAACAACTTGAGATCCAAGTCCTTTTTCTTTTGCCCTCAAGGCAACAGAGCGAGACCAATGACATCACTATTAAAGCAGCCTGCACTCCCCTCTCTTCGCCCATGCTGGATGCCTTACGAAGTGTTCTCAGCTGTGCCTGCAGACAGTCTTCCGTCTCCATGGTTATACCCTTGCACTGCCACGTTTCTCCTGCTTGAGGGTTCCTACACGTTCTGACCATGGTCCTCTTCTGTTTAGGACGTGGGTCACGTTGCAGTCAGGTTCACATTGCTGGTAGAAAACACTTGACCAAGAGCAGCTTGTGGGGGAAAAAAGGGTTTATTTTGACTTACAGACTTGAGGAGAAGCTCCATAATGGCAGGGGAAAATGATGGCATGAGCAGAGGGTGGACATCACCCCGTGGCCAACATCAGATAGACAATATCAACAGGAGAGTGTGCCAAACACTGGCAAGAGGAAGCTGGCTACAACACCCATAAGCCCGCCCCAACAATACACTGCCTCCAGGAGGCGCTAATTCCCAAATTGCCATCAGCTGGGAACCTAGCATTGAGAACACCTAAGTTTATGGGAGACACCTGAATCAAACCACCACAGGTTGTTTTCAGGATTCATGGATAGGGTCAATGAACATGCCGGCATGAAACACGAGACCTTCTCAGCTCTAAGTCATGGCTGTGGCCCTCAGCCACATGGATCCACACTTCTGTGCAAGGCTTTACACACTTGCGCCTGCTCTTCCTCCCCACACTCCTGAAAACCCTTCCCAGTGCCTTCAACATCCAGTCCAAGGCCGCCTCTGTGAGGTTCCTCTGCGCCCTGCTTGGCCTGTGGTCACAAGGACAGCATCAACCATGATATGAGCACTGTGTGCTATGCATTCATTATTCATGCCCACTGCATGTAACACTCATGCTCACCGGGCGCCATGCATTGCTCATGCTTGTAGTGTTGTTCTGAGTGGTTTATATGCAGTAACTTCTGTGGTGTGACTGTGAAATTGTGCCCCGTTGGCTCATGTGCTTGAATGCCAGTTCCCCAGCTACTAGTGCTGTTTAGGAAGGATGTGGAGCCTTTAAGAGATGAAGCTTTGCTGGAGCAAGTTGGCCACTGGGAATAGGTCTTGAGGGTTTATAAGCCTGGTCTCACTTCCTGTTTGTTCTCTGCTTATTTATTTTATTTCATTATTTTTATTTTTTAGAGAGAGAGAGAGAGAATTGGCACACCAGAGCTTCAGCCACTGCAATCAAACTCCAGATGCTTGCGCCACCTAGTGGGCATGTGGGACCTTGCACTTGCCTCACCATGCTAAGCTGGGATCTGGAGGGTCGAACGTGGGTCCTTAGGCTTTGCAGGCAAGCGCCTTAACCGCTGAGCCATCTCTCTAGCCCTGTTCTCTGCTTTTGGACTGGGATGGAACGTGACCAGCCAACCTCCTGCTCCTGCCACCACGCCTTCCCTGCCCTCATCATATCTGCTGCAAGTAGAATCCAACGTCCTCACAGAGACATGGCAATACGCATACACAGTTTTCTTTTGGTTTTTCGAGGTAGTGTCTCACTCTAGCCCAGGCTGACCTGGAATTCACTATGTAGTCTCAGGGTGGCCTCGAACTCACAGCATCCTCCTACCTCTGCCTTCTAAGTGCTGGGATTCAAGGCATGAGTCACCACGCCCAGCCTACACACACACACACACACACATATATATATATATATAATAAATGAAACTGAGGAAACCTAAGGTATCTTGAGGGGAGTAGGGTTAGACAAGTTCTTCCTTTCTAGTCCTATGGAATGGGATGGTAGGAAAAGGGAAACCAATGCAGTTGCTGGGTCTTAGCTAATCACTGTTGTATTAGACCTCACCAAGACTGGGGTGGGGAGGGAAAGAAGTGAGCAGGAAGAGGAGTGTGTCCATGTGAGTGTGCAGGCATGTGCATACACGTGTGTGCTTACGGGCATGCCCACATGCATGCTTGTGCACAGATGTGCCTGCGCTGGTCCAGGGCTATTCTTTAAGTTTATCCTTCAGTTGTTTTCCCATTGTTAAGATCTCTACTTTACAATTCCCTACTCATTTCTGTCACATGAGTGAGCAATTAAGAATCATTTAAACAGAGCCAGTGATGTCTAACACCACAATGAGATATTTCATAACACACCCATGGATGCTCTGTGGAGAGGAAGGAGAAGCAGAATTTGAACAGCCACACAAGTGACAATTATAATTAATTTTCTCCTGCTTTAATAGCCATGTTGTTGGAGTGTGACAGAACAGATGTTCGCTCTCAAACGCCAGCCTCCCCACAGCCCCACACAATAGTCTGCTATGGAGAGGCTCAGCGCCCCATGTGGGCTGGGAGCGGGTGGGCCAGGCCTGTGTGCATCAGCGGGAGTTCCCTACGGAAAGTAGAGAAGAGGGGTCAGCCGATGGCAGAGCAAGGGGCACCAAAAAAAAAAAAAAAAAAAAAAATCCAGCAGGCCAGAGGTGCTCCCAATAGTGTTATCAAGACACTGGGCCCAGAGGGACTTTGTGCATTGTAATAAGGATGCCCAGGGGAACATTCCAGAAGGCTGCCTTGTGCCTGAGGTGATCGTGACACTGTCCTTTGCTGGGATGTAAATATCTTCATGGCCACAGGACTTCTGCCCACTTTCAGCTGCATTCATAGGCACATGGGGTGACAGGTGTTGACACCTTCAGCTGGCTGACTTAAACTGATGTTCCAGAGACCACAGAGCAGCTCTGATGTCTGGAAAGTTAAGTAGGAACACCACCCCTGAAAGCCAGGAGGTGGCACTTGGCGCCTCTCTCACACGCCATGCGACACCTTTCCTACATGGATGTGGGGAGGCCGAGAGGGTGGGCACTGCTGCCTCTGAGGGCTGGTGGCCAGGGCCTCCAGTTCTGTCTCTCTCACAGAGTCTGAAAGTGTATTTTGAGATTTGTTGTTTCATGTTTCTGGCTTAAAACAAGTGTCTTCAGAGCAAGCCTCTCATCAGAGAAGAGTTACAGATAGCTGAGGAGGGCTACGAGTGAGAAGGCTCCTGCGATGGCACCTGCTTCCAGACCCCCAGGCAGCATGACTCAAACCACAGAGACGTATTGGCTCACAGCCTGGGGACCAGAAGTTCAAGATGGTGGCCACTGCCCGCCACACTTCCTCTGACACTCGTGGACTTCTGTCTCTCTCCTGATGGTGGTCACTTTCCTTGACGGGCACGTGAAGCCCTTCCACCTCTGCCTTCATTGTCCTGCAGCATCTCTGTCCATGGATTACTGTCCCCACTTTAATTATGAGGAAACCAGTCATACCGTGGGATGAACCCACTTTACCCCAGGATGCTCTCGTGTCGTCACATCTGCAGCCACCCTGTCCCAAAGGGTCCTACTCTGAAGCCTTGGGGCTGCCTCTCCAGCAGGGTTTGGAGTTACAGTTCAACCCACACCTGAGCAGGTCTGCTTTGGTATCTCACCGGCTCTGGTGTATAAGCCATTTTGCACTGGAACACTGTCTTTTAAGTATGACATGGCCACTGGAGTCTTGAACTCTCAGCAGCTGTGATTATCCACATGAGATATGAGCAAGATTAGGTTCATTAATGTTCCATTATGGAGGAGGGATTCACGGGGCCCCACCCCTCCCTGAGGTTTCATAGACAGTTAAGAGTTGCTAGGGGAGAGGCTCACATGGGCCTTCCCCTCTTGAGGAGACGTGGTTAATGGTTGCTGGGAGACAGCCACCCATAAATTGCCCATACTTCTGTAAGGAATGCCAGCTAAACTCACTGGTTCATCAAGATACCCTTGGGTGGCAGTATTTCTTTGTTTCTTTTATTAGTGCCCTATCTGGGTGAGTAGAAGTTTGTTCATGTTTACTCAGAGAAAGTGCCCACAATACATTCCTATCCCAGTCCCTGAACCTTCCCAAACATATCTTGTTTTTTTAAAAAAAATTAAATTTATTTATTTGAGAGAGAGAGGGAGAGGGAGGAAGAGGGGAGGGAGGGAGGGAAGGAGAGGGAGGGAGGGGGGAGAGAGAGAGAGAGAGAGAGAGAGAGAGGGAAAGAGAGGGAAAGAGAGAGAGAGAAAATGGGCATGCCAGGGCCCCCAGCCACTGTAAACGAACTCCAGACGCGTGCACCACCTTGAGCATTTGGGGCATGGAACCAAGGTAATTTGACTTTCCAGGCAAATGCCTTAACTGCTAAGCCATCTCTCCAGCCTGACAATTTTCATGTTTATGTTTATACGTATTTATTAGTAGGAAATAAAGAATAAATCCGGATGATAATGGGCATTACCAGTGCCTTTTACCACTGTAAATGAATTCCAGATATATGTGCCACTTTGTACTGTGAAAATTGAGCCAGGCTGCTAAGCTTTGCAAGCAAACACCTTTAACCATTGAGACCTATCTCCAGCCAAGATTAATAATTTTCTTTTTTTATATTTATTTTATTAGAGAGAGAGAGAGAAAGAGGAAAATAGAGAATGGGTGTGCCAGGGTCTCTAGTCATTGCAAATGAACTTCAGATGCACGTGCCACTTTGTACATCTGGCCTGCATGGGTACTGGGGAACTGAACCTGGGTCCTTAGGCTTCGCAGGCAAGTGCCTTAACTACTAAGCCATCTCTCCAGTCCCCAATCATACCTTACTTAGGCTAAACTTTAGGATACACTCTGAGGCTAATGACATATAGCACGGCAGCCACCACCACCAGACCAGCCTGTCCCCGGTGCTCATGTCCCCGCCCACAAGACTCTCCTGAGACCGGAGAATGGCTCCAAGTGGTGTGAAGAAAGTCAAGCTCGAGCCCTAGGCCCGGAAGTCACGGTCACTTCTGTGATGGTGAGTGCAGCCTCACTTCTCAGCCCTCTACGTCACCCCACAGGGGCGGTTGGGCCATAAACCCCAGTGGGTAGTTCTTGGTTCTTCTCTTCACAAATGTGCAGCCTGGGGCTGGAGAGATGGCTTAGTGGTTAAGTGCTTGCCTGTGAAGCCTAAGGACCCCGGTTCGAGGCTCAATTCCCCAGGACCCACGTTAGCCAGATGCACAAGGGGGCGCATGTATCTGGAGTTCGTTTACAGAGGCTGGAAGCTCTGGCGCGCCCATTCTCTCTCTCTCTCTCTCTGCCTCCTTCTCTCCATCGCTCTCAAATAAATAAATAAACAAACAAACAAATTTAAAAAAAAATGTGCAGCCTGGTCTCTGAGCTTCGCCTCCTGGTGTATGAAGTGTGAACACTAGGGGTGGCTAGATGGAGCACACTTTCTTTGGAGCTCTTGCCAACGTAAGAGCAAGCCACTGGGAGGCGTTACCCATGGGGTGAAGCTTGCACCAGCGGAGGGGTCTGGGGAGATGAAGACTGACACAGTGCCTCAGGCCCAGGAGAGGCGGGGTCCGCCAGCCTCAAGTTTGCTGGAATAGCGAGTCTCCCAATATAGTTTTTTTGTTGTTGTTGTTTCTTTACAAGTACATTTTACATTTATTTATGTATACATGTATGTGTATGCATGTTCATATGTATAGGATGCATGTGTATATGTGTAAGCATGGAGGTCAGAGGTTGATGTCAGGTGAATTCCTCAATCACTTTTTCTTTTGTTTGTTTTTTCAAGGTAGGGTCTCACTCTAGCTCAGGCTGACCTGGAATTCACTATGTAGTCTCAGGGTGGCCTCGAACTCACGGCGATCCTACCTCTGCCTCCCGAGTACTGGGATTAAACGTGTGCACTATCACGCCCAGCTTTAAATCACTTTTTACTCTTTTTTTTTTTTATTTTTGAGGCAAGCCCAATAGACTGTCCTTTTTTGAAAGAGAGAGAGAGAGAGTGCGTCAGGCAGTGTGCAAGGGCCTCCAGTCACTGCAATTGAACTCCAGATGCCTATGCCCCCTTGTGTGCATGTGTGACACTGAGTGCTTGCTTCACTGTGTGCCTGGCTTACATGGGACCTGGAGAGTTGAATATGAGTCCTTAGGCTTCACAGGCAAGTGCCTTAACTGCTAAGCCATCTCTCCAGCCCTTTACTCTTATTTTTGAGGCAAGGTCTCTCACTGAACGCGTGACTCACCAATTCAGCTAGACTGGCTAGCCAGCAGGTCATGGGGACCTTCCTGTCTGCAATTCCCCAGTGCTGGGGTTAAAGGTCATCATCACTTTTATGTGGTGCTAGGGATCCGAAGCCAAGTCCTCATACTTGAGCAGTGAGGCTTTACCCTCGGAGCTGCCGCCTCAGACTCACGCCTCGGTTTTCTCCACGCTTGCTTCCATTTTGAACCCTGCTGACTCACTGGGAAGGGAGTGCTCTGAGGACACACATCCCACTGCTCGCAGCATGAACATGTGCCGTGTCCTACACTGCCATCCACACCCAGTTCCACTGACTGGAGAGGCCACTCACACAGGAAGTAAAAAGTCCTATGTCCACACAGACCTTCTCTGTCCATCAGAAACTTTGGTCATTTTACTCTGAAACATCATAGCCATGGTTAACTGATGGTTGAGGTTACTTAAGTTGCCGGTCATCAGAAATAAGGAATAAGCTTCCCCTTTTACTATAGGTCATAGGTAGAGCGACCTACGGTCACTTAGAGGCAGTAAGTCAGAGCTGGGAGTCCACAGGCCATAGTATCATCACCAAGTCACCTCATCATGTCACCACCACCCCCATCATCACCATCCTCGCCATTACTGCCATCACTATCACCACCATCACCATCACCATCACCACCATCACCATCACCCCCACCATCACCACCATCACCACCACCGTTATCACCATCACCACCACCACTGTTATCACCATCACCACTATCACCATCACCACCACCACCATCACCATAACCACCACCACCATCACCATCACCACCACCACCATTATCACCATCACCACCACCACTGTTATCACCATCACCACCATCACCACCACCACCGTCATCACCATCACCACCACCACTGTTATCACCACCATCACCACCATCACCACCATCACCACCACCATCACCACCACCACCATCACCACCACCACCATCATCACCATCACCACCACCACCATCATCACCATCACCACCACCACCATCACCACCACCACCACCACCATCATCACCATCACCACCACCACCATCACCACCATCACCATCACCACCACCACTGTTATCACCATCACCACCATCACCATCACCACCACCACCACCGTCATCACCATCACCATCACCACCATCACCACCACCACCATCACCACCACCACCACCATCACCATCACCACCATCACCACCATCACCATCACCACCACCACCGTCATCACCATCACCACCATCACCACCACCATCACCACCATCACCATCACCACCACCACCGTCATCACCATCACCACCACCACTGTTATCACCACCATCACCACCATCACCATCACCACCATCACCACCACCATTATCACCATCACCACTACCATCACCATCACCACTGTTATCACCATCACCACCATCACCACCATCACCACCACTGTTATCACCATCACCACCATCACCACCACCATTATCACCATCACCACCATTACCACCATCACCACCACCGTTATCACCATCACCACCATCACCATCACCACCATCACCACCACCACCACCACCACCACCGTTATCACCATCACCACCATTATCACCATCATCACCATTACCATTATCAAGAACAACAACATCAACATCAACACCAGCATCCTCATCACCATCAACATCATCAAAACACCACCACCAGGCTAGAGAGATGGCTTAGTGGTGAAGGTGTCTGCCTGCAAAGCCTAAGGACTCATGTTCTACTCTTCAGGTCCCACGTAAGCCAGATGCACAAGGTGATGCAAGTGTGCAAGGTTGCACATATGCACAAAATGGTGTATGCATCTGGAGTTCGACTGCAGTGGCTGGAGGCCCTGGTGTGCCAATTCTCTCTCTCTCATAAAAAATAAAACAAAATTAAAAAATCACCACCACTATCCTCACCATCAGCAGCATTACCAATGACAGGCCTTGCTGTAAGTCTGTAGGTCATAAACAATGTACACTTCATCACAACCCTCAAAACGGGTGATATTTATTCTTCCAGATTTATAGATGGGTCAGCGAAGGCATGAGGTGGCCACTTCCTCTTGTTTCCTTCTCCTCAGTGATGGGCCCACCTGCTCCTCTCTCTGCTTCTTGCCAATTACCAAACATGCTCTTCTGAGCCCTCTAGAGCTACTTACATAACTTTTCACACAATGCGTTACGTTCCATCTCTGCACGTTCCTGCTGGCTCCTCCTCACAAGTAAGTTCCCGGGGCCATGGCCCCTGTGCCCTTCACCCTTCTGAGCTGTTCATGGATCCTCAGAGCCAACGGCTGTATGCAGCCAGCATCCACCACGCACGTGAGACAGCCCATCCTGGGCAGAGGTTCTGGGGACACACTGGTGTCCAGTGTGGTCCTCTTCACTGGTACCTAGCTTTGCTCCTTCTTCTAGACCCTGGGCACCCCGACAAGATGCCCCTCTATGTCACTCATGTGTGACGAGCATCAACCCGGTGGTGTCTGCCAAACACTGGGCATCGCGAGAGGGCCTTCTCAAAGCCAGGCCTCGGTTCTCTGTGCACCTAGGAGCCAGACATCGTCCCGGGGCTGGGTGCAGACATGAGGAAGCCCTAGACACTGGGAAATCAGGAACTCTACAGACCCCAGTGTGTGTGTGTGTGTGTGTGTATAGAGGGTGGCTGGTGTCCTGAGAGGACCAATGTGCAGGGCTGCAGTGCCCTCTTGTGCCCAGGCTGCACTCAGCACCCTGGGGTGTGTGGGAGATTTTCACAAGGGTGTTTCCACAGTGTACACTAGGTAGCCCGTGGGTCCCTGCCATGTGCAAGGCTGGGAAGAGCCTGACTCTACAGCATGCTCTGACCTGCTAGCTGCGTGCACTGCTTCAGATGGCCTCATCTGTGACGTGGGAGTGGCTTGTCTCCTGGGGATTCACAAAGAAGTCCTGGGTACAGTTGCCAGGTCTCTGTATCTGTTGGGTCAGCCCTGTGGGTGTCTGTCCCAGCACTTACGCATGGGACGTCAGGTCTCTTGGGTGTCCCCTCCCATCCAAGCCCCTCCAAGGCAGTGTCTCCCCCTTTCTCCTACCTCAGCTCCCAGCTCACCGCCTGAGCAGCATGGATGGGCAAGGGGAGGGTCATGGTCAGCGTGGGGGAGAGTAGCTGGCAGCTGGCAGAGAGGCCTCTCCCTGGAAGTGTAGCCCTGCACTGAGCCGTACACCGGGCAGGACTTCACTTTTTCAGAAAGGTGGATTGCATTTTCCATGATAAATTATTTCATGTGAATTTAATTTGTGCTAATGAATACATGCTTTCAGCTTATTGAAAGAAATATCAGTATCTAAAACTAGCAGGCTATATGGCTGTCTTTAAAGGAGGGGACAGGAGCTCAGCTGATCACACATGGAACCATAGACCGGACGAGGCTCTGATCTACAGGGAAAACATGGTGGTGATCATGTGTTAAGAGGCTTTGTCATTCAAAGGAAAGCCTGATGAAGACAACAAAGTATTTCACTCACACTAAGCAGGAAAGACTCACCGAACTGTGGTAAGTCTTATTTAATAGACATTTTAGAAAAAGAAACAATGGCTTCAGCACTATCCACTGAAATTGCTTCCTGCTGAAAGGAAAGTCTCCATCCAGCTAAAGACTTTGGGATGGAGCTGTTGAGAAAGAGAACTGAGGGGGAGGAAAGGTGAAGAAGAAGAAATGGACGGGAAGAAAAGAGGGTACATGAGGGAAAGGGGAAAGGGAGGAAGGAAGGGGAACAGAGTGGAGGGGAGAGGAAATAAGAAAGAAAGAAGATAAGGACGAAGAAGGGCTGACTTTAAATTTTAACATGTGATGGACACCTTTAAGTGTGTCTGAGAGGGGATGGATTGTAGTGGGACTTTTAAAAAATTTATTTATTTATTTATTTGACAGAAAGAGGGAGAGAGAGAGAGAGAGAATGGGTGCGCCAGGGCCTCCAGCCATTGCAAATGAACTCCAGACACATGCGCCACCTTGTGCATCTGGCTAACGTGGGTCCTGGGGAATCAAACCTGGGTCCTTTGGCTTTGCAGGCAAATGCCTTTACCACTAAGCCATACCCCCAACCCAACAGTGTGGCTTTTATATCTCTATAATAGCTGATAAAAGTAGTATCCATTATCATTTCAGGGTTTTAAGAGATAGCTCAATTGGTAAAGTGTTTGCCTTGTAAGCATGAGGACCTGAGATCCTCCCAGAATCCACATGAAAAAGCCAGACAAGGCTGGGGAGATGGCTCGGTAACAACCTGGTTCAATTCCACAGTACCCCTATAAAGTCAGACGCACAAAGTGGCACATGAGTCTTGAGTTCGTTTGCAGTAGCTAGAGGCCCTGGCATGTCCATTCTCTCTCTCTTCTCTCTGTTTCTCTCTGCTTCCCAAAACAAACAAACAAACAAACAAACAAACAAATGTGCCAGGCATGGTGGCATGTGTTTGTAATGCCAGCACTGAGGAGATGGAGATAGGAGGATCCTTGGGGTTCACTGGCCACCCAGTCTAAGAGCTTCAGGCCAATGAGAGACCCTGTCCTAATAAAGGTGACTGGCAACTGAGGAATAGTATCTGAGTGTATCCTCTGTCCCCCACATGCATGCCCCCCCACAGGAATACCCACGACATATACATGTTACAGAAGTATACACCATCGTTCTGAATGGAACCAAGTAACACAAGCATTAAACTTCTTGTCCCCATGGTTATACCCACGTGGTGATGTCTAAAACAACGTCAGTGACTGGTGGTCGTGGGATCTTCCTATTACTATCCATTTGGCTCAGTGTGGACTTAGAGCTCTGAGCTATGAAGTGAATGGCTTTCAAAATGTACTTAGAGGGCTGGAGGATGGTTTAGAGATTAAGGCACTTGCCTGTGAAGCTTAAGAACCCATGTTCAGCTCCCCAGATCCCACATGAGCCAGACAAACAAGGTAACACATGCAATTGCAGCAGCTGGAGGCCCTGGCACACCAGTTCTCTCCCTCCCCCCACTTTCTTTCTCTCTCTGTCATAAAAAATGTACTTAGAGCTCTAGGTTGTCATTCAGCAGTTGCTGACACTTCCTTATGGGAGGAAAACACTTAGTGGGAGGGAAAGCAGCTGGCGTTTAACCAGACGCCCCTGCTGGGCTTGTCCGAACGTGAGCACATGGGGCACTCTGCCTCATGCCCGTTGGAGGAAAGCCGCTGTCCCGCAGGGGCCCTCTGCTGCAGAGAGTTGCTTCATAAGAGCTCCGGTCCTTCCCTAGTTCATTTTCTAAGCCTCTTCCCTCTCCTCTAGTTTCACTCTGTTCTTAGGGTGACTGTAGAATGTGACTATTCTGTACCTGATTTAAAAAAATATATTTATTTAATTAATTAATAGTTTATTTAAGAGAGAGGGAGAGAGACAGAAAGAGGCAGATAGAAAGAATGGGCACACCAGGGCCTCTGGCCACTGTAAACAAACTCCAGATGCATGCGCCACCTTGTGCATCTGGCTTACATGGGTGTTGGGGAATCGAACCTGGATCGCCTTTACTGCTAAGCCATCTCTGCAGCCCTATACTTGACTTTTCACATCATTGCACCGCACAAGCTTCAGCCTCATCCTTGAAAGGTGCTTAGAAAACCTCTGGGTGCTGATGAGGGATGGACACCCTCTTCCTTGTGAGACCCTGGAAGTCCCCGAAGTAATGACCCTGGAGCCCTGGCCCTTCATCAGTAATGAGCACAGAACACCAGCTCACCAAATAATCACACACAACCCTGACCCATCAAATAACGACTGAAGAACTCCACCTCTGTGACCAGATAATGGGAAGGTATCAAGAACATGGGTCCAGGGTGTTGGGATTGCCATGGCAAATTAGTATGCTTACCAGGAAGCACTTTTTAATGTGGGGCACTGAACAGAAAGACAGCTACTATAATTTCTAGAAGGGAAAACACGGGGATGTGAAGAAAGGTACTGTCTCTAGAGCTACATTCCTGCTGCCTAATTTCACCCTAGTGATTCACTATTTCAATATGAATCTCTCAATACTGATACAAGTGGTGGACATCACTCTACATTCCTCAGCATCCCGGGTGAGCTCAGGGTCCGTCGGAGTCACTCCCAGTTTTTACAGCTTTCTACCTGATGCCCATCAAACCAACAGATCTCTTGAATATAGAAGTGTGACCTTGATCTTAGTTTTCTGCCATTTCCTTAGAGAACCTCGGGCCAGCTTTTTGTGGTCCCTTCTTGTACTAGGTGCCAATGCACAGAATTTCAGTCATCAGCTACTGTACTGGCCAGAGATGAGCGAGCAGAATGATGTCACAGAGTGGTGGCCAGCCAGTGCACAGAGCAGGACATGGGTGGACAGCATGGTGTTACAGAACCCCTGCTCAGTGGTTGCGTCCTGACTCTACGTCGACTTTCTGTGCTCCTGGGACACGGCATTCAACGTTCTGTGCATCTCGAGTGGTGAGGCGGGGCCATGGTGTCACCCATCCCTATTGGCATGGCTCTCCTCCTCAGTGGACCAGTGACCAGGCTGGAGACTGTCTCGGAGGTTCCAGGTACACCAGTGAGAGGCAAAGAAGGGGTCCGTGGAGTGCTACAGGCACCGGGAAGCATTCGCGACTGCTGTAGCTTGGCTCGAGCTTCATGATCATTGAAGCTAATTGGTAAGAGGCTGTGACTTGGACCAACATCCCCCAATTCACAACTTATGCATTTTCTACTCATCAAGATGGTCTTAGCAAGTGTCGTACTTGTCTCAACACTCATGCCACGCCACCTTGATGCCTTGCCTGTAGAACACGGCTTCCCACTCCAGTTGATTGCTGGCCGTACCTGGCAACAGGGACAAGTGTAGACGGCCCTGACCACCAGCCTCAAGGGCTCTATGTCTTTCATTTCCTATCCCCCTCTTGCCTAGTATCTGCCATCAGCCCTGGATCTCGTGACAAAATCGATTGAAAACAGGGAAGAAGGATAAATGCTGAGAAAACGAAGTCATCTTTGGATGAGTAGATGGGAATGCCAGAGCGCAGGAAGCTTCCCAGATATGTTGTGCCCATCAAGTGGCCCTCTAAATATTTGCATACATGCCCATAGATTACTGATCCTCTCACTTTTGGTCAGAGATGCTGTTCTTTTGGAAATGATGGTGACTTCTGGGGAGATTCAAAACTCGTCAAAGTGAAAAGAAGTGGCAGTTGAGTGTTCAGCCCTAAGTGGGACATCTCTAGCACACCCTCCAAGGCTCAGGAAACATGGCAGAGGAGGTGGCGGAAAGAATATACGAGACACAGGATGGGAAGGAGTGCTCTGGAACACGGTCTTCTGGATACGAAGTGGCTGTTGCATTCATGACTTCACAGCAGGCGTTTACACAAGACCTGCATGGTACTGGGCCCATCAACATGCCATCACGGAGGATAGAAAAGGGCCAAAAAAGACATCAAAATAGAAGAGGGGCGAGTTGGAAAGAAGAGGGGGTTCAGTGGAAGAGCGATGGAGGACAAATGTACGTAACATAGGGGATCATGATCAAAATACATTGTGTATATGTATGAAAGTTGTCAATAAAAGACTTGTTTAAAAAAGAAGATGGGGGCTGAAGAGATGGCTTAGTGGTTAAGGGACTTTCCTGCAAAGCCAAAGGACCCTGGTTTGATTCCCCAGGACCCACGTAAGCCAGATGCACAAGGTGGAGTGTGCGTTCTGGAGTTTGTTTGCAGCTGCTAGAGGTCCTAGCACACCCATTCTCCCCCCCTCAAATAAAAACAAAATAAAATATTAAAAAATAAGATGGGAGCTGAGGAGATGGCTCAACGGTTAAGGCACTTGCCTACAAAGCCCAAGGACTGAGCTTCAATTCCTCAGTACCCACGTAAAGCCAGAGGCACTAGGTAGCACATGTGCCTGGAGTTCGTTTGCGGTGGCTGGCATACCCATTCTCTTTCTATATCTGCTTCTTTGTCTCCCAAATAAAATATTAAATAAATTAATTAAATAAAATATTACATTTAAATAAAATATTTAAAAAAGAAGACGGCTGAAAAAAATAGTTTTTCAGGGCCAGCCTCATTGAAGCAGGCATTGAGAAAGTCTTCCCAGGATCCTTCTGTGACTGCACATGGCCTTGTTTGTCACTGAGGTCGAATTTCCCTGTGACTTCTTCCATCTGTCCAGCTGCTACAGCAGAGCCCACAGATAGGTGGCACAAACCACAGATACTTATTTCCCAAGGTGCTGGAAGCAGGAGAGAGGCTGTCATCCTAGCTTCTCTCCTCCTCTGTGATACATGTGGCCAGGCTTCCTGTGGCAGGTGGCGGTGGGCTTCACACCACTTCTCCACGCGTGTCTCTTCTTGTGCTCCTGCATCTCACACGCATGAATGGCCCCTGGTACTCTCCTGTCCAGGAGGGTCCGGGATCACAGTGTCCAGATCCCTGCAGATGCTGACCCCAGGACCCTGGGGTGGAGATGGCAAGGGGCGTGGCTATCGCTCAGAGCTGTGGCCATCCGAGTGCAGCTTGCCCTGCTTTGATGGCTGTTCACCCTGAAAGCTCCATGGCCCGCCTCCTGACGGGGCACCGTGGGAGGTGACAGTCTGGGGAGCAGGCTGGGACTCACCACACCTTAACCGCGGAGCCCCACGGCCCACGTCAGCTCCGGCTCCCGGTCTCAGCTGCCCCTGCCCTGCCCAATGTTCCAGATCTCAAAGTTGTGAAAAATCACCACTTCTGTTCCTCACACACTTGACTTAGCCAAGTGTGCCACTAATGTCTGTCTTTGTTTTTCACCTTCTGTGTGATCACTCACATTTACTTTTCAAACTTCTTTGTGGTTCCTGACTGTTGCCTCCATCCCCAGTGGTCCAGTGGTACCGTGCACCTTTCATTTCCATATTTCTTCTACCATTCAGTGCCGGGGACGTCACTGTGCACAAAAGCACTTCAGGAAGCACAGTGTGGTCCATCCAACCAGGAGCACAGTCCAGCGGGGGTTTTCCAGGCAAAGTAACGAGGAACAGGAAGGCCCGTCTCACCCACCATAAGAGCAACAGGAACGAGAGGAATGGATGGTTCCTCAGACAGAAGGGCATCGCTTACTTCTCACGGACATTAGGCCGTGGCCTCTCATCTTGTGGAGGGAACACCATCACTACGTTCTGGGGCATCACACCAGCCTAGTGACGGGGATGGTGCCCAGCACAGGCGTGAGAAGTTCTTTGCCATGGAGGTGTTGTCTGACGAGCAGGGACCCCGCGGGTGCACGGCTGAGGCCTGGCCTTGCTTAGGAAGAGGCTGCCGTCTTCTGAAGCAGTCATGAAACTCCCGCCAGAGACGTCAGCCTGCCTCAGTGCCCCTCCCTGTCCTTGGTACACACAGCCTCCAAGGGAATGGCTCCGGATGTCGGAGAGAGTGAGCAGATGTTCACACAAGCACACTGGCAGTGCTCCAAGGAGCCTCAAGCCTGGTTTTAAACATCCTCTTGGACAAATCTAAACTTTAAAAGGGCAGCCAAGGTTAATGCCTCAGAAACTCAGTGTGAGAGCTCTCCAGAGGGTCAGGAGGCTCACGGAACCAAAGCATTCGGTTTAGAATTCACTGCCAGGAATGGAAGACACCCTGCGTGCTCAAAGCTGATGATACTTTTTGTCATGACAGAGGATATTTATTATTTTTCTAGGTCTAGGCACACTTACAGTTTATCATGAGTTACTAGAAGTAACTGGACGCAAGCAGTGTCTAGAAGTCCCACATTGGGTCAGGATTTAGACCCGTACTTTGTAAGTTCAGCCAAGATCCAGCCGTGGGCCTTCCAGGCCATTTCCTCCCCACTCTGAATGGATGGCTGGTTCAATGTCCGGGGCCCGGGACACACTTGGTCACCCGTGGGATGCTAACCTGCTAGCTTGTGCCTGAGACCCAGGGATTCTAGTGAGCTTGGTGAGGTCTGCGAATGCCCACTCACACCCAGGGGCCGTGCGCTTGGCTCACGCATGACACTGACCATCTCCAGCCACAGCCCCGACTATTGTATACTGAGTTGGTTGTTTTGTCACTGGTTACCAAAGTCCTGATGGTAGCTACCATCACAACTATGAAGACGCAGACATCCGGTGTTCCCTGTGTGATCACGATGTGTTAGACACACCGAGAACCCCTTCACATGCTTTATTACCATAACCCTCACAACAGCCTCCTGACAGGGGCACCACTAGACTCTGCCACCATCCTGGTATTCGTAATGGGGTCCTGAGCATTTAGGATGGTTAACCCCCATCACTGAGATAGTAAGTTTTGGAGCCCAGAGCTAAGCAGGTCTGTCCAGTGTATCCTCCTTAGCGCTCCGTTACTGTGACCCCGTCTCTCTCGAGTGTGATGGCAGCCTGGTGCCGGGGACACAGCCTCCCAGCGGTGGTTTGGTAATAGGAGAAACAGTAATCAGGATGGAGTCTTAAGCAGGGTAAGAACATGTTGTCTTAATTCAGCGTGAGAAAGCCTGTTTTAAAGTAACTGCTAGGTCTGTGGCCGAGCATGCTAAGTGGGCTTCCTCAGGCACAACCCGACACGGAGTGGTAGAGGGTGGAGGTCCCCAAGCACAGTGGGTCTGTCCACACCAGCTGTCCTTTCCTACCCAGAACAGGAAGTGAGAGCAAAAGTCCTACCCTTGGCTACAGGAGAAAAGTGCAATTTTGAAAACATAAATCAGTGTCATTATAAAACAGTGGGGGGTCCCATTTTCCCAGCGACATTCAGATATTCTTAGAGACAGGATTGGTTGAGTCCTTTGAGGACTGTGGAGGGAAATGAGTCATGTTCTTAGGATGCAGTTTAAAGAGAAAACACGAGATTCTGTAGACAGGCCATGGCCCTGTCACGACGTGCATCGGGTTCTGTAGTCTATCTTCCGGAGGTATCCCTCCCTTGACCTTAGTGACCTCCTGTGACACGTGTTCCCTCTCTGAGGTGATCCTTCCCTTGACCTCAGTGTCTCCTGTGATACATATTCACTTTGCAGTGATCTCAGAAGATCCAGATCTTTGAGACTTCTTTGGTTAAGACCATATTTATAACCCACCTTCTCATGGGTTCATACCTTATCTCTTCAATTAGGTAAAAATGCAAAAATTTTCATTGCAACCAACATGAGACCCACCCAACTCTCCTGTGCATTCTGATTGAAGTGAATAAAAAAATTTGTATGTTTGGGAGAAATTAATGATGTAGGTAACAGGTGCATGGGTTTGTTTTCTGCAACTCTGTATAAGCTCAATTCTTACTATGCAAGAAAAATTTTTGACCTTGGTGTTGTATTAGTTTTATAGACAGCCCAAGTTCATCCCCGTGTAAGAGAATTACCCCAAATAGCTCACAGATGCTATTCTGTCATGGACCGTGGAGGGTAACTGGCTTAGCAGGAGGAGACACCTCACGCTACGTAGACGGGGAGTGACTATGCTCCCGCCTCACGAGCAGTGGCCCTGGCTGCGCGTCTCACGGTCAGCTGCACGCCCAGCGTGCCGGCCCCGCCTGCAGGTGCCCCTGCCTGTGCACCTCAGCATACCGCAGTCCCGCGGGGTGACGGGGCTCACCTTCACACTGGAGGGTGAAGAAGTCCGAGTTGTGGCTGAAGGAAGCGCTGAAGTAGGTACAGTTCTCCACCAAGTCACAGGACAGGCACTGCCTGTTGAAGGTGCCCACCGTGTTGGCACTGTGAGAGCAAAGAGCACGACAGAGGAGAGGGTGCATGAGCAGAGGGCAGGTCCCTAACGCTCTGACGACTGGCACCCCTCCTGTGAAGCTGCCCGGTAGACCCCGGTACTAATCTCCCCTCTGTCTTCCCACAGCGATCCCGAACTCCAGTTCCCAGAAGCCCTCCGAACCTACGCTTCCCTCCCACTCTGGAGACCTCTTAGCCCTTCTGCTCCTGGATGGCGGCCGCCTGGCTATCTGTGGGGTGGCATGCAGGGCGAGACCAGGATGTGGTTGTAGGTGTTGGCCCCATCGTGTAGCCATGGGTGCTATGACCTTAGATGGTGGTGGATACTATTACCAACTGTGGATGTGGGTACCATTACCCAGTATGTCCTGGCACTATACCTGGGTTGGCCATGCTATTACTTAGAAGGGTCATGGGAATATCACCTAGTACAGCCACGGGTACTATGACTTAATATAATCATGGGTGCTATCACCTAGTACAGCCATGGGTACTATTAGTATAATCATGGGTGCTACCACCTAGTACAGCCATGGGTACTATTAGTATAATCATGGGTGCTACCACCTAGTACAGCCATGGGTACTATTACTTAGTATAATTGTGGGTGCTATCACCTAGTATAGCCATGGTCCTATTAATATAATCGTGGGTGCTATCACCTAGTGCAGCCATGGGTGCTATCACGTAGTATCACCCAGCATGGTAATGGACACCATATGTGTTTGTGGGCACCATCCCATAGTTCAATCATGACACTATCACTTGGCATGGTCACACTATTCCAATGTGTGCTCATGGGTGCTATCACCCAGTACTGCTGTGGTCATGGGTGACCCTAGATGTGGTCCCTCTCCAGGATTCAGAGCATGCCCCCCTATACTGCATCTTCTTTGAGATCATGGACTTATGCCACTGGGTGGCAAGTGCTCACCTGACCTCTTCTCCCCTCGGCTACTGTTTGATTCCCAAACTAGGTGACTCCCCAGTACTTGGATATATGAGCAAGGAAAGGCTGGTATGTCACCAAGAGGAGAAAATAAGTGCAGGGGATGGGGGATCCGTCTGACAAAAGTGGAGAAAGGACATGAGGCCGTTTTTTGGTGACCTCAGTACTTGGCAATTTCTCTCCAGGCAAGACAGTCTCTCAGCTTTCTCTGATGCCCCCCATCTAAGGACAGCAGTGGCTCTGCCAGGCCAGGAGGGCGCTGTGTGCAGGGCACCCAGGTTACCTGTAGAGCTGGCGTCTCCGCGGCAGGTCCTCCGTGCTCAGGAAGTAGCTGCCAGGAGAAAGCACACAGGGTTAGCGCGCCTCCGGGCACCCCTGCAGACCACCGCCAGTCCCGCTCTGCCCAGAGTCCTCAGGAACCGTCACTGCGCCAGGGGCTGCGCAGTAAACGAGCAGCACTCACGCTGGGCCCCTGCACCCGTGGCAAGAGCAGGGGAAGGCCAGACATGACGGGCAGCGGGGCACACCTGTGCACACACTTTGCTTGAGGTGTGTCCTGCACTGACCTTGGCCTCAGTGACCTTGGAGAGGATGGTGAGGAAGCCCAACTGTATTCGGGGGTGGGCACCAGATTTGTACCCATCTGGAGGACAGGGACCCTGGAAGACTGCTTACAAGCCCACGCATACAGCCCGGCCCGGGGAATGCGCGTCCACTGAGTTCCCCTGACAGCCAGTGCTGCTGTGGTCTGTGAGGCTGGGCCTCGCGGTGCTGTGCCGGCCTGACTCCCACGCCTGGAGGGTGCCCAGCTTCTTCTGTTACCTATGAGCAACTGGGAGGAAGCTTAACTTCCCTGTGTCTTGGCTTGACTTTTTTTCTTCTTTTTAAAAAATGTGTGTATCTGTGTGTGTGTGTGTGTGTGTGTGTGTTTGAGCATGTGTCTATGTGAGTTTGGGTGTGTGTATGTGAGTTTAGAGGTGTGTGTATATGTAAGTTTGTATGTGTGTGCATGTGCACATGTATGTGAGTTTAGGGGTGTGTGTATGAGTGTGTGTGTGAGTTTGGGTGTGTGTTTGTGAGTGTGTATGTGTATGTGAGTTTAGGGGCTGTGTGTGCGCATGTGTATGTGTATGTGAGTTTAGGGGGCTGTGTGTGTGCATGTGTATGTGAGTTTACAGGGCTGTGTATATGAGTGTGTATGTATGTGAGTTTGGGTGTGTGTGTGCACATGTGCATGTGTACGTGAGTTTAGGGGTGTGTGTGTTTGGGTGTGTGCACACATATGTGTGTTTAGGGGACTATGTATGTGTGTAAGTTTGGGCGTGTGTGTGTGTGAGCTTGTATGTGTGTGTGTGAGCTTGTATGTGTGTGTGTGTGAGTTTAGGCGTGTGTGTCTGTGTGCGAGTTTGGGCGTGTGTGTGTGTTTGGGGGTGTGTAAGTGAGTTTGGGGGTGTGTGCCATGGTGCATGTGTGGAGGTCAGAGGACAACCCTGGTGTCGCTCTTCACACCCCGCCTTGTGTGAAGCAGGGCTCTTTTCTGTTCATCGCTATCTGTTCGCCAGGCCAGCTGGCTGGTGAGCTTCCAGAATTCCCCTAGCTCCACCACCCACCTCGCCACCGGGAGAGCTGGAGCAGAGCGGCTGGCTACAGCATCCAGCTTTCACGTGGGTTCTGGGGACCCAAATCCACCGAACGCTCTAACCTGCTGAGCCATCTTCCCAGCCCTGTTTTTAGAATGGGAATGGTACCTGTCCCCACACAGAACCTTGTGTTCAGCGCGGTAATGCTGAGGACACCTTCAGCATGTGCCCAGGGCTGGCAGAGGTGGGTCCACAGTGCCCGCTCAGCAACGTGCCACCTCCCAGGCCCGGGCAAGCTTTGCTCCATCGCAGTGCCATGCGGCGTCGGGAGCAAGCGACACCGTCTACAGGGACAAGGAGGGCCCTGCCCTGTGTCCCTGGTCCACGAGCTAACGTGACTGCGAACAACGAGTGGGGCCTGCCGGGTGCCCCGGCTCTCACTCACATCTTATTCCGCTTCTCATCGTAGGACAGGATCTTGGTCACATCCCAGTCCCCGGAGGTGATGGATTGGATGTTGTCATTGCTGCTGTTGGGCTGAAATACAGACAAGCTGTGAGGAAGGAATGGCTGGGCTCGACCTCCCACTAGTCAGCCTTAAGCTGGTCACAGCAAGGTGGCGTCTGCGCACCGTCCGTCCCCCATCTTCTCCTGTGAGGCTGGGCTTCCACCCAGGGTCCCCTTCTCTGTGTGCGAGCAACAGAAGTGCCATGCGGCCCTGCACCCCATCTCAGCTCCTTTCAACAAGCACCCATGCGAAGAGCCTGGGCATGGGCATGACGGGGCTTTGATATCTGTGAATCCCACGAGTGGACTCTTCTGTCTAAGCGTCGAGAAGGGAGGAAAGAGCAAATGTGAGGAAAGAATGCAGGAAAGTAGCTGGGCTGGGAGATGTGTCGCGCCTGCCCTCTGTCATTCTCTCTAGTCCTCGCTGTCCTTGCTGGGACGGTTGGCAACGTGGTACCGACTACTGCTCTGTTCCCGCGCAATTGCCACGTCCCCCCAGAGCTGTAGCGTTGTTACAAGAACCAGTCATGGGAGAATAGGATCATGGGATCATGGCTGGTCACCCTTCTGGAGCCAAGCTGGGGTGCTGAGGTGGGACTGTTCTGGGCAGCAGGTGCCCTGCGGCCAGTGTGGAAGCAGATGGAGCTCAACACGTGGGACTGCAGACACGCGAGTGAGTGTGGGAGTCGACAGAAGACTGGCCGCGACTCTGCTTGGAGCCTCTGCCCTTGGACAGGTGCCACGCTGTCCCCACCCTGGGAACCCATCTGTGAGCATCTGCATCCTGGGTACTGTGGGCCCTGGGGAACGGTGGGCAGGCTCACACCCGGGGCCAGCACCCGCAGCACAACAGTGTCCGCGATGCTGGGGTTTACCTGGGACGATGACACTGTGATATGGTAGAACTTCCCTCGGCCCCCCTGCGGGATGGCTCTGACAAAGAAGAACTTCCGGCCATCCTCGGAGAACACGGGCTCTTCATTCTGCAGACAAAGTCAACAAAAAGCTGCAATAGGTTGTGAAGAGGGAGAAAGTGCACCCTTGGGTGCAGTTTCTATGTAATTTCTAATGAGAGAAGCAGTTGAGAAGGTGAGTACCATGGGTGTGTGTGGGAGGTCTGTTTTCCTTGGGGAATCACGAGTCACATGTTCAGTTTTCCGAAAGCCAAGGAAGAATGGAGCATCAAGGGCCTCAGTCTGGGCCCAGGCAAGAGCAAGGCAGCCCACGTGTGCAAAGAGCACTGAAAAGATGGACCCATGCACACACCGAACACACCCAAGAACGGGGAGAGCTCTGGACGTCAGGGGCCTCAGTCCGGGCAGAGGCAGGTAACAAGGTCACCCTCGGTGTGCAAAGTCCAGCAAAAAGACAAATTCTTGCACAAGCTTGAAGTACAGTGGCCCTCCGTGGCTGCCACAGAACCTCTATTCACCACGAAGCTGCCACGGTGGCCTTTGTCATAGACGCTAGGTGAAGCATGAGTCAGAATGCGGGCCCAGTTCTGTCTTCTTCAGATCCTGTCTTCATCCTTTTCTTCTAATAAAATCTATCTCACACCGAATAGCTCATCAAGGACACGTGGAGCTTGTCGGTCTGTTCTAAGAGGCAGGCCAGAGGAAAGACCCTGGCCAGGGCCCCACTCTCATCAGGGAGAAGCACTGCGCAGCCCACAGAGATGGTCACCTCTCCCTGGAGACAACGCCAGCGTTCTCAGGCTTCCCCAGGGCTCCAGGCAGGATTTAAAGTCGGGGGGGGGGGGGACTGTGGCCATCCTCTCTACTTGAGCCTCCCCCACAAGCTGGCCAGGCAGCCGGTCCCTGCAGGGCTGCCTGAGGGGCAGCAAGGGACTGATGTCATAGCATCTCCCACCCCTCTAAAGCTCAAACCTGGAACTTCCCATGTATGCACACAATTAGCTGGCTACAACATATATACATTTGTATGTGTATATATGTATGTATGAATATATATATATGTACACACACACACACACAGTCCTCTGGAGTGAGTTAGGGGCTCTTACTAACGTGCAGAGCTGAGAACCAGTGGTAAACAGACCCCAGCTGGTACACAGAGAACTCATTTCCCTTCAGGGAATGAGCGCAGGCAAATGCGATATGCCCAGAGAAATAAACTAACATGTGATTAAAATGACATTTAATCTTCATGAATATTTGCAATAAAATGAAACCTTTAATCTTCAAATATTGATTTTTCTATTTAGAGTTGAAGCGTGGTATTTAGAAGGACAGAGAGTGGAAAGACCAGGCGTTAATTTGGCTTTCTCGATGAACCTCTGTTTGCCCACCTGCAGGATGGACAAGGCGATGTTCTCCCAGTTTTCTGGGGGAAATGTTTGCACTTTGGACAGAGATTAAAAGCATTCTGATTAATTCTGGCCAGAAGCTCAGGGGTGATAATGAGGCGGCCTCAGCATCAGACCCCGCCTTTCCACTGTGCTCTGGGACCCTCCACGGGCACCAAGGAAGACACCCACAACTCTCCAAGCGTCTTGTAGATGCTCCTTTTCCACATAGTGAACAGACATTTTCAATGTTTATTATTATTAATAACATGTGTTGTACGGGTACATCATGTGTTGGTACCCTCTTTTCCCTCATCCCTCCAACGTAATGAACAGATTTCTAGTGACAAAACATGAGGCCTGTTGACTTGGGAACCAGGATTTGAATCCTGCCAATATGATACACACAGAGAAATAAACTAACATGTAAATAAAATGACACTTTATTTTGTTTGATTTCGGGGGAGACATTTCCAGTCTCCCTGATATGAGGCCTAGCTCATCCAGTGGCCTAGCTCCATGCATAGCAGGCCTGTGAGGACTGCTCCCTTTAGGTTAGTGAGATGTTCTGCTTGTCCTGCCCAGAACACTTCTGCCTCCCATAACTCCTGCACCTTCATCTTATCCAGTGTTCCAGCCCAAAGTTCGGAACCACAAAACCATCAGTCTGGTTTAAGAAGGAAGACAGCCAGAAACTGGCCCACTGGGCTGACCTCAAGCAAGCCATGGCTGTGGGTTCTATACCCAAGGGCCCCAGGGCTGGAGGACCAGTGTGGAAGCATGCCAGGAGTCTGCACTCAAGGTTCTATATCCAAAGGCACTGGGACCATAGGGCCCTCATGGAATGATGCCAGGATTCGTAACTCAAAATTCTATATCCAGAGGCTCTGGGGTGGAGGGCCCTCAGGGGTGCACACCACCCAACTTTCCAGGCCTGACATCGGCGATGGGTGTGGACAGCAGGGATTCACGATTTCTTTAGACTATTCCTAGAGGAGAGAGCTTTCGGTGGCAGCCCTTTCCCTATGGATCTTGGGGCACGTCTGTGGGGTTCAGACTGAGACCCTGGAAGAGATGGGGAGGGAGAGCAGGACGAGCCCCAGACGGGCAGACGGCAGCTCCCCGTGCTGCTGGCACCAGGCGGCAGAGAAACCAGTCAGTCAAAGCCGACAGGCTTCTCCGAGACCTGCAGGACTGCCCTGGGCCACGCGGATGAACGCTGCCGTGACACGGGAGGGCGGGCAGGCCCAAGGAATGCGCTTCAGTGCGTCTGTCTGGATGATGCCCACAGCCTCTCACGAGAATCACCCCTGGTCCTGAAAAGGCAGCCAGTGGCTTTCGAGCGGCCAGTGGCAGGCCCAGCTTTTTGTAAGCTTCTAAGTTGGCCTCTAAGGACATCATAGTATCTTGAGGGCTGCTGAAGGGCCACTGAGTTTGAAAGTAAGGTGCATTAATGCCTTTGGGGGGAAAAGGATGTCATCAGAAGCTGTTTGAAATTATATTTCTCTGGAGACCAGAGTCCCAGACCACTGTCTGCAGGTGGTCTGTCTCCTGGTGGCTTGTCACTGCAGTCTCCAGGAAGCGCATCTGTCCTGTGACACAGGAGGGGCTGGGGCAGCTGGGCAGCCTGGAGAAGCCGTAGGCCTGCTATGCAGTGTCCGAGGACATTTTGCTGGAAGACGCTGGTTTCGGTGTCCCGTGGAGGTTGTCCGTCCTGTGTCTGGGCTGGTGGTCCTCTCATGGTGGCAAGAGATACATTCAGAAAACATAGAAACATCAGCATATGTCTTTTCGTTTCTTCCGAGTTGCCACAGGACAGAATTGCTTCTTAAGGCTCTCATGGTCTGTGTCCTTCATTCCTTGATGGATAACCAGCTTGCTGTCTTGTCCAGGCTTCTGAGAGCAGTGCTTCAGGGACCATGGGTGTGCAGATGTCGCCACAGCCTTCTGCTTCCGTTTGGACACATGCCCAGTGCTGGGGCTGCGGGGTCACATGGTGTCTGTTTTCAGTTGTCTGAGGAACTGTCACGCTATTTCCATAATGACTGTGTTCCTATCAACTGCGCGAGAGGGCTTCCTCTTGTCTTCACACTTTCTCCAATGCACATCTTTTTTTTTGTATTTATTTATGAGAGAGAGAGAGATTGATTTGGTGTGCCAGGGCCTCTAGCCAATGCAACCAAACTCCAGATGTGCAACCTTGCACTTATCCAACATGTATCTTTTGTCTATTTAAATTTTTTCTTTTAGAGAGAGAGAGAGAGAGAGAGAGAGAGAATGGGTGCTCCAGGGTCTTTAGCTGTTGGGAATGATCTCCAGACATGTGTGCCCCCTTGTGTGTGTGTACAAAATTGCACGCTTTTGTCACTATGTGTCTGGCTTACATGGGACCTGGAGATTTGAACATTGAGTTCTTAGGCTTCACAGGCAAGTGCCTTAACCACTAAGCCATTTCTCCAGCCCTTTTTTGTATTTTTTTTTTTTTTTTTCTGAGGTAGGGTCTCACGCTGGCCCAGGCTGACCTGGAATTCACTATGTAGTCTCAGGGTGACCTTGAACTCATGGCGATCCTCCTACCTCTACCTCCCAAGTCCTGGGATTAAAGGCATGCACCACCATGCCTGGCTCCTCTTTTGTATTTTTAAAAATTTTTTTTTGTTCATTTTTTATTTATTTATTTGATAGTGACAGAGAGAGAGAGAGAGAGGCACAGAGAGAGAGAGAATGGGCAAGCCAGGGCTTCCAGCCACTGCAAACAAACTCCAGACGTGTGGCCCCCTTGTGCATCTGGCTAACATGGGTCCTGGGGAATCGAACCTTGAACCGGGGTCCTTAGGCTTCACAGGCAAGCGCTTAACTGCTAAGCCATCTCTCCAGCCCCTCTTTTGTATTTTTGATAGTGCTTTTTCTACCAGCTGTGAGGTGATATCTCACTGTGATCTCAGTTTGCATTTCTCTGATGATCTGTGACACTCAGAGCAGTTTTCAGATGTCTGTTGGCCATCTGAATATCTTCTTTTGAAAACTGTCTACTTAGACTTTCTGCTCATTATAAATAGTTGCATATTTTCTTAAAGTTGAGTTCTATGTTCCATACCTAGTTAGGTGTTAGTCTCATGTGAGCTCTGCAGATGCTCTTTTGATCTGTGGGCCGTCTCTTCACCCTGTGGCCGTTTCCTTGCCTCTGCAGCAGCTTTTATTTCATGCAAGGCCATTTATCTATTTTATTGCTTTTATTTTCAAGTTCATCTCCCAAAACAAAAATCACCACCAGGACTAACATCATAGAGCTTCCCCCAATGTTTTCTTCCAGTAGTTCTATAGTTTCAGGTCTTTTGTTTAAGTTTTGAGATGTTGTTTTGAAAGTGGCATGAGATAAGAATCATCCTTCTTGCATATGCATCTTCAATTATCTCAACACCAGCTTTTCAAGAGATTGTGCAAGTGTCCTTTTTGTTAGTGTGCTCCTGACACACTCACTACAGATCGATTTATTCTGGGCTTTCTCTCTGCTGAGCTGCTCCAGGAGTCTGTCCATGCATCACTACCATGCTGCCTTGATCCCGTGGCTTTGTAGTGCATCTGAAGACAGGACGCGTGACGCCTCCTGTTTGTTCTCTGTGTAGGACACAGCTTTGGCTAGTCAGGATCTTCTGTGCTTTCCTGGGCATTCTTAGTGTTTTTTCCTACCTCCGTGAAAAGTACCATCGGAATTTAGACAGGGATTGCATAGAATCTGTAGACTACCTTGGATAGTAGGGGCGTTTTAACAATACTGATTCTTCCAACCCATGAACACAAGACGTCTTTATATCTGTGTCTTCAGTTTCTTTCATCAGTATTTTATGGTTTTCAGTTAACACATCTTTCATCTCTCTGGTTAAATTCATTCCCAAGTATCTTAATTATTTTTGTAGCTTTGAAAATAAGATTTCCTTGATTCTTTTTGGATAACTTTTTTGCTGGTGCATAGAAATATTGATCTTTGTGTGTTGATTTTTTTTTTTTTTGCAATTTCTCTGACTTTATTTACTACCCTAGCAGTTTTGGTGGAGTCTTCAGAATTTACTATATATAAGTTCATCTGAAATCAGGAACAATTTAATTTCTTCCTTTCCAATTTGGATGCCTTTCATTTTTTTTTTCCTTTGCTTTGCTTGGCTAGGACTCCCAGTGCTATGTGGAACAAAAGCTGTGAGAATGGGTAAATCCATGTCTTGTGTCTCATGGTAGAGGGAAAGCGCTCCACGTTTTACAGTTTGTTATGGCATGCTATGGCATGTTAGAGCATGTTAGCTGTGGACTGACGTGTGGACATGACTGTGATAACTTTCAAAATTTAGAGAGTCTAGCATGCTTCCAGATATGATACTTAAATTGAGATTGAACACAGGAAATATGGGTAATGGATTTGAAGATGAGAATCTTGTAAGAGGAACATCAGAATGTCGCTTTTGGAACTGATGCTTACGTGCTGGTCCAGGTGATATGAAGAACTCTCACCATGCCCCTAACTCAGTGTGCCTGAGTTTTCACTCTTTCTTTTTTTTAAAAAAAAATATTGTTATTTTTATTTGTTTATTTATTTGACAGAGGGGGAGAGAGAGAGAGAGAGAGAGAATGGGCATGCAAGGGCCTCCAGCCACTGCAAATGAACTCCAGACATATGTGCCACCTTGTGCATCTGGCTAATGTGGGTCCTGGGGAATCAAACCTGGGTCTTTGGCTTTGCAGGCAAACACCTTAACTGCTAAGCCATCCCTCGAGCCCCTAGCTTTCACTCTTTCTTGATGACCTCTTGGCTTGGACCTGCCATGCATGCTTGAACGAAGGGAAACACAGCAGACCCCCCTTCCACCGAGCCATTCCCTTGGGGACAAACTTGCCATAAAGCAGAACAAGGCTATTCTTAAAGTTAACAGCGTGCGTGTGTGAGGCTAACACCCGGAGGTGAGCTCATTCCACAGATAAAGTCTGCATCGCTTTTAGGCTGCTAGAATGTTCTTGGAGGCCACTGGTTTGTTTTCCATAAGTAGAACCTGCCACATCAAAAAATATACCTGTGTCTCTCTGCCATAATCCTTTTTCTCTCTTACTGTGTTGGAGGTGGAACTTAGACCCTTGTGCATGCTAAGCAAGTGCACTACCTCTGAGCTATGGCCTGACCTGCAATACAGTAATTCTTGAGAACTAAATCTGGTTTAATTTTCCCTGTAAGATTCGAGGTAGTTTTTTTTTCCCCCTTGGGAGGAATGAGAAAGATGTAAGCTTCCTGAGCTTCACCTGTTTTGTTCTTTATACAAAAGAGTGAAATAAGACAAAAGAGTTGACAAGAAATATCAGTATTAAGAGTTTTTTTGTGCTAATGAAAACATGACTGTATAACAAGACATCTTGGCTAGGTTTCTCCTGGTTTCTTTTAATTGATTTTCTGCAGTGCTGGTAATTAAGCTGGAGCCCCATGCATGCTAGACAAGTGCTCTGCCACTGAGCTACACCCCACGCCCCCATCTCCTTTCAGCGTCCAGCCCCTAGGGCTGTTCTAACAAGTCTTTCTGTAACTGAGTTAAGGACGAGAAATTCCAGGGATGGTTCTGGATTCCACTGGATTCTGGATGCCACTTAGTGGCATCCACTTCAGAGGGTACAACTTTCAAACTCCTCCTGTGTGGGGCACCACCACATTTAAAACCACCCCTATATGGACACTTTCCTTTTCCTTTACCATTGTAGATACACCTAAGGTACCGAGATTGCTCCAGAGAACTTAGGTCTTTCCAAACACTGTCCCATGGAGCAGGGATTCCCAAATTCTCTTCCGAGGAACTCGGCCTCTGTGGAACTGCCTTGCGGGCTCCTGTGAGGATGTGGAAGAGACAGAGGCGCAACCCCTGCCCAATCACAACAGCCACACACACTCAAGTGACCCCAGGGCAATGCTGAATGCCTTTGCTGGCGAAGTCACAAAAACCCCAACACCCTCTTGCATTGTGGGTGAGCAGCGTATGAGGACTGGTGCGTGGACTTACCTGTCTGTGGAGCCAAGCCTCGCTTTCATCCTCGTGTTTCTGAAACAGAATCAGAGCATTAGATAAGGTGGGGCTTCTTCTTCACTGTGTAGAGAACAAGCTAACTTCGCCCACGCAGCAGCGGTGCACACAAAGGGCAGCCGTGGTGGCTCGCACAGAGCGCAAGTAACCTCTGCTCATCTCCTTGTCTCTTATTATGACCCTGTTGCAGTCAGGTTCACATTGCTGGCAGAAATCACCTGCCAAGAGCAGCTTGTGGGGGAAAAAAAGGGTTACTTAGGCTTATAGACTCGAGGGGACACTCCATGATGGCAAGGGAAAATAATGGCATGAGCAGAGGGTGGACATCACCTCCTGGCCAACATTAGATGGACAACATCAGCAGGAGAGTGTGCCAAACACTGGCATGGGGAAACTGGCTACAACACCCACAAGCTTGCCCCCAACAATACACCGCCCCCAGGAGGCATTAACTCACAAATCTCCATCAGCTGGGAACCTGGCATTCAGAACACCTGAGTTGATGGGGGATGCCTGAACCCAACCACCACAGACCCTGAGCTGAGCACAAGTGTCCTGAGCAAGAATGCTACCGTCCCTCACAAGGACACTCTATGGTGGGGAGTAGTGCAATCAACGCGTACCCACTTGTCAACCACAGGGGCTCGGTGTGTGTCTGCCAGGTGATCACCAGGGCACGCTTGTGACCCCTGAAAGGCAAGCCCCGGAGGCTGCACTGTCTCAGGACTGGTGCGTGCACATATGGGTCAGAATTTCAGTTTGTAACTCTAAGCAACGATTCTGGCGTCCAAATCTCTTTCAAAGGGGAAAGAAGGTATGCACGGAAGCAGGTCTCCAGAGCTGTGTGCAAAGGTACACAGACAAAGCAAAACCAGCTCCAAATACCTGGAGACAGCTGCCCACACGGACACTGCTGTCCAAGGCGCCAGGGCTCAGTGCTAGTGCTGGGTGGATGGTAGCCCTGGGGGAGGGGGGTGACTGCTTTTTAATTTGTGGTGGGCATGCACAAGGCATGATGTGGTTGGTGGTAAGCAGAGCCCAGCTGGCCAGTGAGTAGTCCTGCCTGTCTGCCTTCCTTCTCCGCCCCTCTTGACAAGCCTATCAGTCACCTGGATATGCTTCAAGTGAACTCAGAGTAAAAAACAACAACAGGGCTAGAGAGATGGCTTAGTGGTTAAGGCGCCTGCCTGTGAAGCCTAAGGACCCATGTTTGACTCTCCAGATCCCACGTAAGCCAGACACACAAAGGTGAGGCAAGCGCAAGGTCGCACATGCCCACTAAGTAGCACAAATATCTGGAGTTCAATTGCAGTGGCTGAGGCCCTGGTGAACCAATTATCTCTCTCTCTCTCTCTTCTAAAAACAAAAATAATAAAGAAAACAATGACAACAACAAAACCCTAACAAACTCAAGGAACTAGAAGGACCAGGTCCCTGTGACCTGCCTGAGGACATCAGTAGGACCAGCAGCTCTTTGTGGGCCGTATGGCCAGAGCTGCTGGGTACAGCCCACAATCTCAGTCAATGTGTCCAGGAAAGCCTTGTTCTTCTTGGTGGATAAATAGAAACTTTGGTAAAAAATGAGGTTCTGGAAGAGCTTCCTGAGGTGCTGATTGATTTTTAAAAGTTCAACATGAGGTGATCTGCTTCTTAGGCCTATGACCCGGAAATGTGAGGGCACGGCTGCAAGGTGGAGGGGTGAGCCTTCTGCTCTGGCAGGGAGGCAGGGGCACCCTGGGCTGCCCTTGTGCTCCTAGACACAATGCAGACATCTCTGGACCTGCCCTGCATGTGGTGGGAACGCCTGGCGTTGGGGCAGTGGAGGGAAGCTGCAGGAATGGGACATGCTGGGGGCAGCACCTGCCCCTCTAGAGCATCAGAGTATGAGGGCACCCTATCCAGCATGGCAGCAGCTGGGGTCAAGGGACACCAAAGGTGCAGGGGTCAGAGCTACAGGATTGACGCTGCCGCCCATGAAGGGTTCTCACGGCAGTACCTGATTTATCCACCAGGTGGCACCAACACCAGAGGCTGGACACTGTCAGTCACCAGCCGCAGCTAAGCAAGTGCTTTGTGTTTCCCCAAGTGCTTTGTGTTTTCAAGACTGGACGTCACTTCAGATGCTTACTGCCATCCATTTACCCCACGCCTGGCCCGTACCTTGGTGCAGACCCCTGTGGTAGCATCACAGAGGGTCAGGATGGACACGTTCTGTGCCCGGTTCAGCCAGGTGACAGCGACCTTTGTGCTGGTGGCCCACTTCACCATGGTGATGTAGTATTCCCTGAAAATAAAAATGACAGAGTCAGCAGGGCCAGTGGGCACCAGGAGGAGGTCACACCCGGTCCTGGACACGAGGCTGCAGCTGGCATGTGTCGGTGGCAAAGGACATCTTCAGGGCTCTGAAATGGTGTTCATTCAGAAAGCACGTGGGTGCAGAGTTGTCACGGGAAGCTGAGCATTTGCACACAGAAACCTGAGCCCTTTGGCTGTCACCGTCACCTGTCAGAATGAGGACCCCCCCAACCACATGCTCCACAAGGGGGCTGACAACTGGAGCTGCCCTATGGGTTTTGTGGTTACATGCCCTGGCCAGCGGAGTTCTATGGGCCTGAGCTTCACATCACAGTCCAAGCCAAATGCATAACTCCATGAAACCTGAGGCTGTGGGTGGTCAAAAGGGAAGGGCTAAGCAGGAAAGAGGGAGGAGGGCGCTGTGAGGGAGATGAGGGGCTGAGGCAGGGGTTCCCCAGAGAGCTGAAACGTGCAGAGTCTAAGGTTGGGGGCTTTTGTGGTTTGAATATAACATGTCCTCCGTGGATTAATAAGCTTGAAGACTTGGTTATCCCTAGTTGGTGGTGCTGTTTGGGAAGGTCATAGAACCTTTAAAAGGTGGAGTTGTGCTGGAAGAAGTGGGTCACTGTAGGTGAGCCTTGAGGGATTTTATAATCCAGGAGTCCCACTTCTGGTCTGTTCTCTGCTTCCTGGCTGTGGATGCGATGTGAGGAGCCAGTGTCTAGCTTCTGCTGCCATGCCCTCCCTGCCATGATGGTGCGCATCCTCCGGAACTGTAAGCCAGAGCAAACCCTTTCCTTCCTTAGGCTTATTTTTCTCAGGTGTAGACACAGGAGCAAGAAAAGTAAGGAATACAGGGGTATTGCATACTCGCTTATTTCCCTTTTCCTTAAGGACACAATAACCAGTGACCTCCTCCAGCCAATTAGGGAAATTAGCTCTGGCCCTGGACATCCTGTGAACCTGGTTGGGCCTCCTAAAAGTCCCATGTCTGATTTGGCTCAAACATAACAATACCACCATATTTTCAGCCACCAGGTATTAACATGAGGATGTTCGGAAGTCTGATGATTAAGTCTGTCGGCCAGAGCCTCCAGAAACTAGACTTCCCACTCTACCTTTAAGAAGAAGACTAAGAAGAGGAAAATGTCAAGAAAACAAGTGCCCCAAATAAGTATCTTCAGGCGCCTTCCCAGAATATTCTAGAAGCCAGTGAGCACACATTCAATCACCTACCCCATCTTTATCTATAATGAGATCTACTGTTTAGAGTGATTATGTTGTGGTCTTACAAGATCTTTCATCACTGAAGATTGTGGCACACTCATCAGATAATCCCTAGCAAGCTGTTCAGGGGCTCACTATGTCCAGCAATTGTTTTCCATAGAAAGGATTAAATGCCCTGGTCTATGAGCAAGGTCTCTAGTCATCAGAAAATTAAACTACTGCCTGTCTCCCACTCCCCACGTGTGCCTGTGAATCACATGTACCTGTGACTCACAAAAACGTGATCAACTGCATATAGCAAACAGGGTGAGCACACAGCTTCCAAGCCGACGGCCTCTGACCCTCACCTGGCGTGGCTGAGGGGGCACCAAGAGCTGCCTCGCAGTCCTGGGGAACACAGGGAGGACGGCTGGGGAGGTGTACCCTACATCTGTATGCAAAGAGGAGGAGCTTTCACACACAACCAGCTTTCATGATCTCAACCTTCTCTGTTCGGTGGCTGGGGAGCCACACAGCCACATGCTCCTGACACCAGCAACACAGCAAGTGTGTGAGTCAAGGGGACAAAGCAAGCACCTCGCTCTGTGGATGCGGCCCATTCTCCCCATCAACACCCCATCAACACCCTCGTGAAGGCCAAATACACACATTATCCTCAGCTTTTATGTTCCTGATTTAGTACATGAAATCTAATAATGGGAGATAAATGGACAAGTGCAACCTTGTCTTTCTGGTAACCAGCTCTTCCGTGGTACTGGAACAAACCACTGAGAAACGTCCTCTGGTGTGTACTACAGGATGTCATGGGCTGGGCTGGGCTGTGTGTGTGTGTGTGTGGAGCGGGGGCGGTGATAGCCCTTGTATGGCCCATGTAAACGTTTTATTGTTCACGTGTGCTAATAAAAAGAAAAATAGAACAGCCCCTGCTTCACGAAGCCTTTCTGAGGAAGATGTCCCCAGCAGGGTAATCAAAGAGCTCCAACTTCCTCCTGCAAAGAGGCTCTGTATGGGAAAGAACGGAGCATGTGGGTTAAAGGAATTTTGCATATCCCAGAGACCACAGCTCAAACATTCCACCAGAATGTGCTTAGGTGTTTGAGTTATGGTCTCTGGAACCCACATGTCCACTGTTTCTAATGCAAATTATGCAATAAAACTAGATAAAATGTGGGGCCCTGTTTTGTAGAATATAAACGTTTGCTAGACTTGAAAATGATGAAAAAGAAAAAGTAGCACATAACACCCGTGAGGACATGAAAACAATGATATCCGTCAATGAGGAATAGAAACCTAAGAGGCTTCTGCTCTAGGAGAATAAGCATGGCAAACTTCCCACTACTGCAATGTGGTCAGGAAGAACTGTCTTTACTTCATTGAGGCTTCATGAGGGCAGGGACCACACTGGAGTCCCTCACATCTATGGAGCATGATGCATAGTGCTTTAAATATGCTGAATACTCAATATTTGGTAAAAGAATGAACATAATTCTGTGACAAGGACCAATGAGCAATTTGGGGGGGACACATAATAAAATAATTTTAAGAAGAAATCTATAAAAATAGTCAAGACATTTTTTTAAAGGGACGAATAAGGGAATGGGATTTGTAGAAAAAGTTGCTAATAGTCTCACACCATCATAAAACCACATGTCTTTTTTTAAATTTATTTTTTAAAAATATTGGGCTGGAGAGATGGCTTAGTGGTTAAGCGCTTGCCTGTGAAGCCTAAGGACCCCGGTTCGAGGCTCGACTCCCCAGGACCCACGTTAGCCAGATGCACAGGGGGGCGCACGCGTCTGGAATTCGTTTGCAGTGGCTGGAGGCCCTGGCGTGCCCATTCTCTCTCCCTCTCTCTATCTGCCTCTTTCTCTGTCTGTCGCTCTCAAATAAAAAAAAAAAATTAAAAAAAATATTTTTGTTCATTTTTATTTATTTATTTGAGAGTAACACAGAGAGAGAAAGAGGCAGAGAGAGAGAGAGAGAGAGAGAGAGAGAGAGAGAGAATGGGCGCGCCAGGGCCTCCAGCCACTGCAAACGAACTCCAGACGCATGCGCTCCTTTGTGCATCTGGCTGATGTGGGTCCTGGGGAATTGAGCCTTGAACTGGGGTCCTTAGGCTTCACAGGCAAGCGCTTAACCACTAAGCCATCTCTCCAGCCCACCACATGTCTTTATACTGATGTAATGATCAGTAATTTGTTCACTGGTGGGTGTACAGGCTCCAAACACAATAGTTTATGTAAAAAAAAAGGCTCAAATAGGGATTCAGTATCTAATAATTCCAAGTTACGGGGAAAGGAAGACACAATAAATGGTGTTGGGAAATGACCTAATTACCTTAAAAATGGTATTTCCAGAAAAACAATACAAAGGAGAATTAATCAGTTGATCACAATAGTTTCTGTGTGTGTTGGGGGAGATGAGTGACTATTACTTTCTATACCTCACATGTTAATTTTTAAATAAGATAAGGATTATGAAGAATGCACCAGAGGATTCCAGTCTAAGTTGGTGTGTAGAACACATTCACTTTTCTCTCCAGACATAGAATTTTAATAGTACCCAAGGAATTAAACAGGTATATATCTACAATAATCAAGACAATAGCAGAAAGTCAGATTTCAATACATTCCTGCAATTCTGCAGGGGTTGAGAGCAAAGTGGGGTGAGTGTGGTAGGAGGCAGCGTCTTAAAACACCTTCAAAGCTGAAAACCACCAAGGGAATTCTGAATTCTGGGAGCCAGAAGCCTGAGTATCCTTTCAAAGTCTATGGCTGAGGTAGGTGGCAAATGAAAAGAAAACCCATGCTTAGGGGTTGAAGAGATGGCTTAGTGGTTAAGGCGTTTGCCTGCGAAGCCTAAGGACCCTGGTTTGATTCTCCAGGACCCACGTAAGCCAGATGCACAAGGGGGGACATGCATCTGGCGCTTGTTTGCAATGGCTGGAGGCCCTGGCGCACCCATTCTCTCTCTCTTTCTCTCTCTCTCCCTCTCTGTGTCTCCCTCTTTCTCTCAAATTGAAATAAATCAAATCAAATTTTTTAAAAAGGAAAGAAAACCCATGCTTAGATATACTGCTACAAAATCCTGAAAGTATCAGATGACATCAGCCTGTCAGTGAAAAATCCAAGGCCAGAGGCAGCACCATACCCCTAACCCTGAGAGATGGTAATTTTCAAACATCCTGTTGTAGTTGCCTTCTCACTGCTGGGACAAATACCCGACCAGAAGCGCTGATGGGAGGAAAGGGTTCATTTCAACTTCTGTGTTTCCAGGGAAGCTTCCTCATGGTGGAGGAAGAAGGCTCCCTACATCACACATCCATAACACAGAGACAGCAGCCAGCACCAGCAAGCATGAGCTGACTCTGAACGCGCAGGAGTGGAGTCAAGAGCCACGCCTAGCGACACACCTCCTCCAGCAGGGCTCCGCCTGCTGGAGACTAAGTAGGAAGCTTAATCAAAAATGCCTGAGGCTATGGAGCCATTCGCATTCAAATCACCACAAAGCCCATAAAGTCTACCTACAGCTAAAATTTTAAAACAAATAGAAGAAAAAGGAGACATGTTTATATTCAAGAGAGTTTCCTTCCTGCACTCCTTCCCTAGGAAAGCACCCTGAGGATGGGTGCTGGCTGGAAATGGGAGTCAATCAAGGGCAGGATGACATACGATCTGGGACACAGGTGTTTCAACTGAGAGTGGTGTGGGAAAGCCCCAGGATGGCCCTGGTGTGCATTCTGAGGAGTAACCAAGTGTAGGTGCAATAGGGCCCTGAGGGTACTCAGAGAGTAAAGCAACAGACTCTCTGGTATGATTTATGAGAGAGAGAGCGCATATGAATACAGCAAAATTAAACATCTCACATCAATACTGAAAACAGCCAGTGCAATGGCACACACCTGTAACCCTAGCACTCGGGTGATAGAGGCAGGAGCATCAGGAGTTCAGAGGTGTCCTCGGCTGCACAGTGAGTTTGGAGCTAGCCTGGCCTGGGGTATATGAAACCCTGTCTGCTTTATATTTTTTTAAACAAAATAAATAATTAAAATGAAAATGGAAACTCCATGGGATCCAAAAAGTGAAGCAAAGAATATAACATGGCACTGCTTAGGTCTAATATGAAAAATGATTACTAGTTACAATAAAATGAATGTTCCTTATTGATTTTAATCAGCCAGTAGGACGGTCATGAGGGTTAGGAGCGGTTACAGAACAGCATCAACACAGTCGGCCTCTGCCTGAGAGCAGACCCACAGCTGGCCTGCCCGCTCCCCCCAGATCCCATTCTCTGGAAAGGCTGCTGGGTGGTGGGAATGAGAAAGGACTTACCGATGGCTTAGGGGTTCACATACACATTTTAGAACTCAGGGAGGTAACAATTTCTGTGTACCCAACCAACCAGCTAGGCAAGATATGCCCAACTGGTGCAATAGTGGCACAACTGTTATAGGGATAACCCACTGTCCTCTGATGGTGTCTGAGGCCCACTTCACGGGAGGGAATTAATGCCTGGTATTGAAAACCTCATCTAATGCCAACAGCTGGGAAGTCTCAGGCCCCAGGAGGGAAGTTACTACTGCTGTTTGGCTAAATGGATATGTTGTGCCCCATCACATTGCCCTCTAGATATCTAGATATGGTCAGAGAAGCTTTTATTTTTATTTTTATTTTTGCATCACTGACTATTGGGGGGTGGGGACTCAAAACTCATCAGTGCTGAGAATAAGTGACTGCTGGGTGCTCAGTGCTACGTGAGACATCTCTATCACACCCTGCAGGACTCGGGAAACACTGTAGACGAGGGTGCAGAGAGGAGGTAAGAGCCAGGAGAGGAAAGGGGTGCCCCAGAGCGCTGTCCGGCAAACACAAAGTGGCCGCTACCCCATGACCTCAAGTGGCTGCTGCTGCCTCCACAAGGCCTGAACAACACCAAGCGCCCCAGCATTTCATCATGGATGATGGGGGGCAAAAGCCGTCAGAACAGAAGAGGACACCTGTGAAAAGCAAGGTGCTCAGTGGAACGAGGGACTTGAAAGTGAAGGCAAAGGCAGTAATGGGGGGGGGGTTCATCAAATCACATAACGTTCATGGTGAAAATTGTCAATAAAATGTCAACCAAACAAAACAAAATGGAAGAAAGAGAATTCCTGTGTATAGTTAATACAGCAGACAATGATGTGTGAGAACATTATAAAAGTAACCAATTGAGAAAACAAATCTATGAAGGATAGAGCAAACAGAGAAGTGAGCATATTGGATTCTTGAATGAAAGATAATAAAAGCCGATATTACGGATATGCATGCCATTTAGTGACATGACAGCACCTATGAAGAGATGGTGACAACGGCAAAAGGCTTCTCCCTCCTGGGGTGGGGGGTGTCTGAGAGGAGGGATTGAACCTTTCACTATACCCTCTCTGTATTGTTTTGTTTTTAAGTAGTATTTGATAAAAGTAAAATGTAAAGTTGAAATGAAAGGAAAATTAACGACAAAATCAAATACCTACACGGAGCTGCAGAGCCCTGCGGTGACTGGGCTGCGGCTGAGCTCTGTGGCAACCAGAAGAGCATCTGCCTTGGGGGCTCATGCTCTACGCTCTACCCATGCCGTGTGCTCCGGCCAGAGTGCGTTCCTGAAGCTCCCCAGAAACAGACTAATATAATAGTAACAGCAAAGGGGAAAGAGGGGGCATATAAGCCACAGAATACTTAAGAGTTAGCGATATTCAGCAGTCATTTTGAAAATCACCAAAGATCACCAAAGCAGGGAGATGCTCTGGCAGCAGCAGAGAGTGACGCTAAGCACACTTAAGTGTGCATCTCTGTATCCATCTCTGCCCGACTAAACACCCTGTGATGAGTAAACGTGTTGGTAGGCAGATAGAGTGTCTGAGAACAAGAGAAACTCAAGAGCAGTTTGAAGGGGTGGAGAACACAGGGCAGGACCCGGAATGACTGCCCAGGAAGTCAGAGTTGGAACCAGTGCTCAGCATTACAGCTAGATAGTGGACAGAGAGTAAGAAAGTGGTTACCACGTGCTGCGCTCTTACAAAAGCACGTTAGTGGCTGGCGAGACAGCCCCGTGGGTAAAGTGCTTGCGGCCTAAGCACGAGGGTCTTAAATTCGATCCCCACACTCAGGCAAAAAAAAAAGTGGGGCAGAGTAGTACACACCTGTAATCCCAGTACTAGGGAGATGGAGACAGGAGGACCCCTGGGGCTTACTGGCCACACAGTCTAGTGTATTTGGTGGGCGTCAGGCCTCTGAGAGAACTTATTTCAAAAATAAATAAATAAATAAATAAGTGGACAGCTCTTGAGGAATGACACCTAAAGTTGTCCTCTGGCCTCCATGCAGATGCAGGCATGTAGAGCTGTGCACACATGTGTGCCCCTGCATGAACGTGAACACACACACATGTGCACACACAGAAGAGAACACGGAACTAATATTAGTAGGAAACTGGTTCCTGGGAGCAAAGCTGCTGAGACTCTTTATGGCCCCTGACGATATCTGCGCAGACAGTGATGCGCTGGCGGCAGGAGGCGGGAGGAGGCAGGTGAGCCCGTTAACCTCAGTGCAGGGGAGGACTGCCCCGGGAAGGGAGCCGGCTCTGTCAGCGAGGGGTGGGGGAGCGCTGGTGAGAGCGCGGCTTGACAGGGGGGACACTTTAGCGCCCCTCCTGGCTCGCCAGCCGAAGGTGCCTTCAAGTCAGCACAGGGGCGCCTGCCGGTGAACAGCATATGAATTTTTTATCAACCCACTTGTTTGCCATAAAATATTAACGGAGCATTGTCTCTTTCACAGGGATTAATGTGCCATGTCACTTCTTGGTATTCTAGATTCTGGCAAAGGGTCTGACAGCCTTGTGACAATAAAGGGCTGAGGGAACAAAGCCTGTTTGTCGAGTGAAATGAAGAGCCTGCAATTAACTCTGGCATTCTTAAAGCAACGTGTACGCCATGGATCAAGCCGGGACAACGCACACTGCAAGAGGGAAGTGTCTGAAAGGCTACGCTAAAGCAGGGGGTTGCTCTGAGCGAACTGAAACGACACGCAGCGCGAGGCAGCCGTGATGAAGGCCTGGCCCGTCTGTGCCGCCTCTGCAGCGTCTTCAGGCAGAAGGCGCTGAAGGAGATGTGAAAGCGGTGGCTTTAAGACAGGTGACTTCACTTCAGCGAGGACCAGGAAAGGACCACCCACCTTCCCTTTCCTCCCAGCACAGCGGCTGACTTTGGTACACACACATCTTGGGGACGCTGGGATCAAATCAGTTCAGTCCTTTGATCATGAAAGGATCTACTGAAGAGCGGGAGTAGAGCTCATCTCACAGTGGCCCTTCTCTCTCTGCCCAGTTTAATGTATTCAGAATCTGTTTATTTGTGATTCAGACTGTCTGTCCATCCATCTATGTATTCCTTTACCTACTCACCTATCCATCACCCACTTATTACCATTCAGTATCCATTCATCCATATACTTGTCTCTCCTAATCCATTCATTACCTATCCTCTGTCCATCTTCCATCTGTCTTCCACGCATCCATCCATCCATACATCATCTATCCATGCATGCATGAATCCATCTTTCACTGGTTGTCCATGGTCATCCACCCACTCACCCACCCACCCATCCATTCCTCTCACCCATCCACCCACCCACCCATCCATCCATTCACCCATTCTTCTCACCCATCCACCCACCCACTCATCCATCCATCCATCCATCCATCCATCCACCCACCCACTCATCCATCCACCCACCCACTCATCCATCCATCCATCCATCCACTCCTCTCACCCATCTATCCTCCAGCTATCCACTTGGCCCCCATGTACTTGACCAATGCACTGTCTATGCAGCATGGGTTAGGCCTGTCCTGGATGAACTTCAGCATCATATGAATGTGTATCGGGCGCTTCCTGTGTGTCCTTGTAGGCCCCCTTCACTTGATCCACTCTGCTCTGTGCTGGGGATGGGAACCTCCTATGCAGATGGCATTAGGAAGCTCTGGCTGCCCCAAAGGGGCACTGGCAGGAGATTGAAGGGAGGGGAGAAAGTGGGTGGGTATTTATTTCTGGGGCTTCCCCTCATAGCCTTTATTAACTCAAGGTCTCAGTTCATTGGTGACTTGTCTACATGGCTCTGTCCTTGTGATCCAGTTACTCGGCCTTAACTCTTTAGGCCTAAGTTGACAGTAGGGACCCAGGTCCTGGGAACTGCAGTCTCCTAGGGAACTGCTGCCCAACTTACTTCTTTTTGTAAGCAGAACCTTTGTAAATATTATGGAATGAAACCAATTTGAGGGTTTATTTTTCCCTGCTGAATCCCGAGCTGATACACAGAGAGACTGAGAGATTACCTGGCCATGGCTGCCCCTTTCAACAGGAAGATTCACCCAAGGAGATATCATCTCTTGAAGGCAGGCACTCACAGCATTTTTTAAATGCCAGGTCAGTTCTGGGCCCTGTGGATTATGAGCCAGAACCCAGTCCCTCCTTTCACATTGAAGAACACAGTGTGTTGTGAGGCATGGGCAGCTCCCTGAGAGGGCCTCACTGATGCCCAGCCTGGCACCAACTCCATGGCACCAGCATACTGCAAAGGAAAGCATCCTGGTATGTTTGGCCACACTGAGCAAGGACTGGCATGTTTGGGGGAGGCAAGAGTGGTGGGTAGAAGGGTTGAATGACAGAGGGTTTGGCCATCATGGAAGTTTGTCTTTGCTTCTGAAAGTAGAGAAGCCACAGACATTGAACACGGGTTACTAGATCGTCTGTGGCTTACAGGTTACTACTCTAGCTGTTGTTTGAGGGTCAGGGGCCAGGGAGGTAGAAGAGCGGCAGCTGGGGTGGTGCTGCTGGGCCACGGTGGGGGGGTTTGTGGAGGAGCAGAGCCCTGAACAGGCACGGGGCCCCTTCCAGGAATGGCTGGCCAGCAGGGTGGATGTTAAAGTGGAAGGTGGAGTGCCCGGACTGTGATGTGAAAGGACTATGGGGCTGGGGGCAGGAAGGAGAGAGGACCCATTCTGAGTTGCTAGGACTGTCCAGTTTGAGATGCTATTTAGAAGTTGTCAGAGGCTCTGTTCAGATGTTGTGAGAGGCAGATGAGTCCTGAGAACATGGTTTTCTTCCTGCACTGTGCTTGGCTGGCTTACTCAACTCTGCTGGGATACCGCTCTACCATAGAGTCTGCTGGGTAGACCAGATGACCCCAGTGGGAGCCCAGCAAGCCCAGCCCCATGTCACTTTGCTGAACTGCCTATATACGCTCAGCATCTCAATTACCATCCAACTGGTTTGAACAACTGCCTGGCTCCCTTATCAAGTACAGAGTTCAAAGAAATCTTAGACTCATAGCCACTGTCTGGCCTAAGAATCATGATCTGACTGCTCAATTGACAAAACCTAATGAAGATGCAGGCCAGCCAGTCAGCTACGTGAACCCAAACTTCTGAAATAGGTCAGGAAGTCATGAATGTGAGAGTTGTGGCCTGCGGGGACTCTCACAGCCAGGAGACAGGATGACCGCATGAGCCAGGCCTGCCCCCTGCCTTACTTCCCTGTCTTCCACAGTCACCCACGAGAGTGCACACTTCTACTACTACCATCTGTCTCCATTCTACACGCAAGGAAACAAGCCATGTCGAAGACCACAGAAGCAGAATTAGAGCCCAGGCAGAAACTCTGCTCTATACCCGGGTTCACCATCCATCTGTGGAGACCTATCTGATTGCACAGCTGGGGTGGATGTGGAGGGCGCTACTGGCAGCTCACGGGCTGAGGGAAGAACCGGCCTTCTGTAACGCACAGGGACAGCCCATGGCTAGAGTCATCAGGCCCCAAACACCATCAGTGCTGAGACCGTACAACTCTGGCCTAAGTCATGACACTGTCTCCTCCAGGCAGGTGCCAACAATTGTTTATTTGCCTGTGATAATTTTATCAAGGTCTCCCCCTCTGCGTGGTAAACTCCATGTTTTATTCACCACTAAATCCTCAGTGACCAGCTGAACGTCAGGTAATGACCATCAAGTCTCTGAGCTCATCCCAGGAAAACCTGAAGGCCACGTGACTGAGAGGCAGCAGGAATTGCGCCACGTGTGTGTCACAGATTTGTACTTACGGAGCGTGGCGCCACATGTGGCTTAAGAAGTGCCTGCTCTCTCTCTCTCTCTCTCTCTCTCTTATCTGCCTCTTTCTCTCTCTTGATCTCGCTCTCTCTCTCAAATAAATAAATAAAATAAAAGGGCGGGGAGAGATGGCTTAGTGGTTAAGGCACTTGCCTGCGAAGCCAAAGGACCCAGGTTCGATTCCCCAGGACCCACATAAGCCAGATGCATAAGGTGGTGCATGCATCTGGAGTTCATTTGCAGTGGCTGGAAGCCTTGGAATGCTCATTCTCTCTCTCTCTCCCTCCCTCTTCTCCATCTATCTGCCTCTTTCTTTATCTCGATCTTTTTCTCTCTCAAATAAATAAATAAAATATTTTTAAAAAATAAAAAAGGAGAAGAGCAAGGAGAACCCCAGCGTTTGAGCCTTAAGTCCTGACTGCAGCTAATTCCTCATTGTCCTTGAAGCTAATCATGCCTGTGGAAACAGCACCACCAAATTGACTAAATGAGACTTTCAATTAGCTCAAACAGATGGCTGAGATTCTCCAGGTGACTTTCCATATTAACTCAGTGAGTGGGCTGGACGAGGCCCCAGGAGGCTTGGCGAGGATGGGCTGAGAGGGAAACAGCGGAACATGGGGATCTTCAGGAAAGAAGCTGAGGCAATGACCTGAACTGTGTTTTATCACAATAAAAATATCATCACCACATCCATTAGATGCTCTCAGCCAAGGCACAGTGAGGGTGGCCTTCCCACTAATGGCCATTAGGGTCCTGTTCTGGAAAGCTATACGGATTTGGGCTCATGAACCCCTGAGGAGGACTTTGTCCTGTGTGATGAGGGAGAAGACTCTTCCAGACAGGAAGACACAGGTGGAGGCCAGCCCTTTACAGAGCACTAGAATTCCAGTCCCCCCCCCCCCCACGGACCATGGCATCGGGGTCCACTGCAAGAAAGGGTTGGAAGACCCTTAGATTCCTGCAGGGGCCTTGGTTGCTTGGGGGTGTGGGATGCAGACAGCAGAGGAAGTCACCCTAGAGAGGACCCAAGCATCCCTCCCTGGACTGGACTCCAAGGGGAGCAAGAACAGATCAGCCCCAGCTTCTGCCCTCCTGGAAGCGTCTGATAATGTGGAGTTTTAGGACTGAACCATGAAGATCTAAGCTAGATGTATGAAAACATTTGGACTGGCTATTTACTGAGCATCCAAATGAGCAATTCTTTGCCTAAACATCTGTTTACAGAATCACGGGGTCTTGGGTGCATGGATCCTGGACTACTTTACTTCCCATCCCCAATACTGTCACCAGACAGGTACAGTGACCACGTGAGTTGACCGGAGTTGGAGTTATCGGTCTCCAGACCGCTTGAATTTAAGAGCAATGGTAAACTGGTGCTCAGCTCACTTCACTTAGATTTGTCAAAAGAAAAAAATCTGAGCAGGAGAGATGGCTTAGCAGTTAAGGTGCTTACCTGTGAAGTCTAAGGACCAAGGGTCAATTCCCCAGGACCCACGTAAGCCAGATGCACAAGGTGATGCATGCATCTGGAGTTTGTTTGTACTGGCTGGAGGCCCTGGCGCACCTATTCTCTCTATCTGCTTCTCTCTCTCTCTCTTTTTCTTTTTCTTCCTTCCTTCCTTCCTTCCTTCCTTCCTTCCTTTCTCTCACTCTTTCTTTTCCCAATAAATAAATAAATTTTTTTAATAAAAATCTACCAAAAGCAGACATTGAGACTAACATGTCAGTACCACTTTCCGTACATCCTACTAAATATATGGCTGCTGCCCACTGGGGAGCAGCGGTTCTTATAAGAGTAGGGTTCACCAGCAGCTGCTGGAGCTATCAGTTACAGAAATCGTCTACAGCCCTGCTCTAAACATGTGGCATCATGTACAGAAACCTGGCTCCAGGATATTCTTGGAAGGCCTGTGCCAGGTTGTTGTCACCTGGTACCTGCCGTGTAAGTAACCCTCCTGAGACAGAGGTTGACCCAGACATGCCTGTCGTGGAGGGATCCACCCTCCTGTTGGAGTCAGGTTATCTGCCCTGGATATAAGGGAAGCAACATTAGCACTCACTGTTGGTGTTGCCCCCACCCCACAACGCCGTATCACACAGCAGCAGGGAGCCCCGTACAGAGCACAGGGACTTCCTGGAGGTATGAGGTAGTACAAAAGCGACTGATCCTGGGGACCACGTGAACGACTTCCCTCTTACTTCTTTTCTAGGGAGAAACCCACCTCATGCGTGGGTCATCGGGCGGCATCATCTCCAGGTCATGGGTGGGTCCGTTCAGGCCGATGACATGTAGGGAAATGCTGGGGTTCTCACTGCCAGCCTGCAAAGAGATGCGGGCACAGTGAACACCCTGTACCAAGAGCCCACCTCAGCTGTGCAGAGCCTTCCCGGGCAGACTCACAGGTGGGGTGCTAGAAAACCCGGAACTCCACGCCAAAGAAAGGAATTTATGTTGGGGATGGATCAGTCGCACCTCCCCCTCTTTCTGACCTAGCAGGAGCCAGGGGGAGTGTGGCTGGCCTGAGTTCCCCCCTCTCTGCATGCCACATGACCCTTCAGCCCCACAGCAAGGCACAGGTCAGGGCTCAGAGCTCTGACTGCGTGGAGACGGGAAAGCAGCAAAAAGCCTCTAAGCTCTCTTGGCCAGACTTTGGGAGCACTGGTCCCTGAGTTCACTGCACGCTTAAGGGCCATTGCATCTAGGTGGTCAACTCCTACCGTAAGAGAACTCCCATCAGAAAGCACTCCACCTCTGGGTGGCCTGATGAAGGTCAGCCAGCCACCAGCTGCAGTGTATGCATGTGTGAAAAGTGATGTGTGTGTGTGTGTGTGTGTGTGTGTGTTGGTGGGGGCTGTGGAGGTGTCAGGAACTTGTTCTCAGTTCTGTATACTACGTTTAGCTGTTTCCAGCTGACCCTGGACTGTATGGAGACACAGTTAAATCCAATCAAGACTGGCTGGACAGAGTGAAGAGACTCCGTCAGTGACAGACCCATATGTGCTGACAGCTCAGAGGCCTCAAGAGAAAGGAGACGAGGTCTGTGGCCTCAGGGGACTCACTTATGCTCCTCCACTCTGGGACCCCCACAGACAATGGCTGCACTCTTCAAAGGCTGTCGAAAGGGATCTGTGCCAGGTTTTATGGACGGAACGTGTCACCTTAAATCCATATGCTGAAGCTCGAACCCTCAGTGGGATGGTATTTGGAAGTGAGTCCTTCGGGTGGAGGTCAGGGTTCGATGAGGCAATGTAGGAGGGGCTCTGTGATGGAGGTGTCAACGTAAGAGGAGACCAGAGCCCTCTTTCATTCCACTGTGTGAAGAAGTAACGACCGTGGGCTGGGAATGTCTCTGATGGGTGGAATGCTCACCTAGCATGCATGAAGCCCTGGATCCCACCCCGAGCACTACCTAACCCAGGTGTGGTAGTACAGTCCTATAATTCTAGCGTTAGGGAGGTCGAGGCAGGAGGGCCTGGAGTTCAAAACCATGCTGGGCTACACAGCAAGTTGTAAGCCAGCCTGGGTTACACGAGACCATGTCTAAAAAACAAGTGATGGCCGGAAGGCAGGCAGCCGTACACCATTCAGGAAGAGACTCCTCCCAGGGCCTGGAACTTGGCACTTTATGGAAGTATGTACCTCCTGCCTCAGAGCCAGGCTGGGCGAGAAAGCCTTGGCTCTCTAGTGCTCCCTGGCAGAAGCGGGAGTGAGGCCTAGCTACAAAGTGAGGCTGGCTGGCAGACTGTCACATCCACAGCCCACTGGCCTTGCAGCAGTCTGGCAATGACAGCAGGCAGCAAGAGCGCTCAGCTGGCTGTGCGCTTCAGGAGCGGCGTCCACGCGCCCGACACCAGCGCCGTCCAGTGCGCGGGTTGTGGGAGTCTCAGCATCAGGATCCCTCCCTGTGCTCAGAGGCCTGACGGAGGATCAAGGTTTGGAGGAACCCCATCCACTCCATTGTCTTTGCTATTCCATTCTCTCTCTCTCTCTTTTTTTTAAGGCAAGCTCACAGACAGGCCCTTCTTTTCTTATGTGAGAGAGTCAGAGCCAGAGACAGGGAGAGGATTGGCATGCCAGGGCCTCCAGCCACTGTAATAGAACTCTAGATGCATGTACCACCTTGTGCGCATGTGCGACCTTGTGAGCTTGTATAATCTTGTGTGTCTGGCTTACATTACGTGGGGCCTGGAGAGTCAAACATGGGTCCTTAGGTTTTGCAGGCAAGCGCCTTAACCGCTGAGCCCCCACTCGCTTTATGATCAGAACAAGTCCGTGTTCATCCGCTCTGGCTGCTGTAATAAAATGCTAGATGGTGGCTAATAAACACCAGGAATACAGATCGCACAGCTCTGGTTCTGGGCATCCAAATTCAAGGTGCTGGCGAGGGCTCGTGCCTATAAATGGAGCCTCCTCATGGTATCTTCACCTGGCACAGACTGGAGACGTCTTCACATGGTAGGCACCCCTCTCATGGCCTGATTGTCTTCCAAGGGCCCCTCTCTGAATGCCATCATCTTGGAGAGATGTCTCAACATAGGGATGTTGGGAGACACGAGCTTTCAGACCATAGCAATGACTACACATAGCATAGCTTTCCCCAGGTCCGGGACCAGGAAATCCGTAATCCTGATCTCCCAGAAGCCACATTCTATATATAGACAGGAACAGGCAGACAAGCATGGCAGTATCTGGGTTTTTGTCACCATGGGTAGAGACAATGTATTTAGTTTGCTTCCAGTGAACTTAGACAATTATTTAAAGTAAAGTAAACCTGCCAGCCAACGCGACTCAACAAAGATGGGACCTGAACGCAATGTAACGAGGAATAATTAATCTTCCCCGTGTTTACTGCACAGCTCATAAACGCATCTTCCCAGAGTCAGGGAGAGGCTCAGGAAGGGTTCGGCGCTTAGCGGAGCCGGCGCTTTGCCTACCTTGGGGTAGTGGTAGGGCTTCGCAGTGGGGTAGATGGAGCCCGTGTAGGTTGGGAGGTCCATGACGGGAACGCGAGAGTCGTTGATAGTGGCGTAGGCGAGCCTCGTGCCGTCCGGAGACCACCAGTGTGCTATGTGGGTCTTCAGAATCTCCTCTGTGAGAAAACAGAAGGGAAACTGTGAGCTGAAGTAGACAGAGGGATGGAGGAGACAGAGGGGGAAGAGGGGCCAGTGCTGTGTGGCACTTGTAGGCTGGCCAGGTATGAGTGACCCCCAGGTCCATGCTTCTGCTGCAACCTCTGAGCTCCTGGTGTCTCTGCTCCACCCCAGGCCTCAGCTATGCCCGGCACAGTAAAACCAAGATCAGCTGGACACAGGCTGACCACGTGCAAATGGGTTTTGAGCACAAATTTGAACACTGGACCTAAAGAATTCCTTTCTTGCATGCGTGTGCATGTGTGTGTGTGTGTGTGTGCAAGATTGTGGTGGTCAGAGGTCAATATTGAGTGTCTTCCTCAATCACTCTCAACCTTATTTTTAAAATATATTTTATTTATTTATTTATGAGAGAGACAGAGAGGGAGGAAGGGAGGGAGGGAGAGAGAGAGAGAGAGAGGGAGAGAGAGAGAATGGCGTGCCAGGGCCTCCAGCCACTGCAAATGAACTCCAGATGCGTGTGTCCCCTGGTGCATCTGGCTTACGTGGGTCCTGGGGAATGGAACCTTAACCGCTAAGCCATCCCTCCGGCCCCTCAACTTTATTTTTGAGATAGAATCTCTTTCTGAACCCAGAGCTCATGGATTCTATTAAACTCACTAGCCAGAAAGTCCTGGCAATCCTCCTGTCTCCACCTCCCCAGTGGTGGGATTACAGGAACATGCCACCATACCCACCTTTTTCTTCTTTCTTTCCTTTCCTTTCCTTTCCTTTCCTTTCCTTTCCTTTCCTTTCCTTTCCTTTCCTTTCCTTTCCTTTCCTTTCCTTTCCTTTCCTTTCCTTTCCTTTCTCTTTCTTTCTTTCTTTCTTTCTTTCTTTTCTTTTCCATGCCCAGCTTTCATATGTATACTGGGGATCAAACTCAGGTCTTTTTGCTTGCATGGCAAGCACTTCACCAGTTGAGCCATCTCCCCAGCTTACTTTTTTCAATTTTTTTAACCTGGTGATTATGACTCTAATTATCTCATTCAATTTCTTATATTTTTATTACAATATTGATATTTTTACCAAGCCCCCCCCTTTTTTTTGCTAATGAGTGCTTTTCAGTTGGAGTATTGTCCAGCTCTGGATTATCATTCAATAGGACTTCACAAATAGCGCCAGAGGGACCAGTTCTCACTGCAGCACGAACATGCAGACTGAGAAGTCTCTGGAAGGTTCAGCCCCAAAGAGTAGGGGTTCCTGCAGGGGAGGTGGGACCTGAACAAACCCACCCGCTCCTCCACCATAGAGGAGGAAGAAGGATGTGTTTATAGGCTCCTGCATGTGCCTCAGCCTTAAAAAGACCCAATTTCAGTGCGTGCCAGAAAAGCAAAGTGGGTCTGCCCTAGCAAGGACCGAGATGGGGGCAGGGGCGCACACTGCTCCTCAGAGCCCATGGGCATCTTGGTAGAGAGGAATAGTCACCTCTGTGTTTTTGATTTATTTATTTATTTATTTATTTTTGAGGTAGTCTCACTCTAGCCCTGACCTGGAATTCACGATGTAGTCTCAGGGTGGCCTCCAACTACTGGCGATCCTCCTACCTCTGTCTCCCGAGTGCTGGGATTAAAGGCGTGCACCACCACACTCGGCTATTGCTGTTTTGAGTCAAGGTTTCACTATGTAGCCCAGGCCAGCTTCAAACTTGTAACCTAGCTTTCCTGAGTGCCCAAATCACAAGTGTGTGTTAGCAATAAGGCACCATGTGGGTTTGGATTTTTGTTTTATTTTATTTTATTTTTATTTTTGGTTTTTGAAGGTAGAGTCTTTCTCTAGCCCAGGATGATCTAGATAGCCTCAAACTCCTACCTTGGCCTCCCAGGTGCTGGGATTAAAGTCATGAGCCACCATGCCTGGCTTATTTTGCTCTTTTTTTTTTTTTTTCAAGGTAGAGTCTCACTCTAGCCCAGGCTGACCTGGAATTCACTATGTCATCTCAGGGTGGCCTTGAACTCACGATGATCCTCCTACCTCTGCCTCCCAGAGTGCTGGGATTAAAGGTGTGCGCCACCACGCCTGGCTTTTTTTTTTTTTGAGACAGGGCTTTGCTGCTATGCGAGCCTCGAGCTGGAAAGCCTCTGCGGGAAGTTCCTTGCAGTGCTAACAACCCCCCCCCCTTTGGCTTTTACAGTAACCCCCCTATGACCCAGCAAGGCTGCTCAGCCGCTCAGCAGAGGCCAAGCCCCATAGTGCTCCCTGAGGGGCCGGAGGGCCCGTGGAGAAGGGAGAAGCACGGGTACACTCAGCAGGGAACACTGGAAGTTGAAATAGAGGTGGGAGTCACCATGTCAGCGGAAGGCATAATTAGTGCTGCCCTCTCCCTTGCTCAGAGAAGATTCTTTCTTGCAGATGGTGATGACTCAAAACTCATCAAAGTGCTGAGAATAACTTACTTTCAAGTGTTCGGCTCTAAGTGAAACAGCTCTAGCATGTCGTCTGAACCCCAAGGCTGGGGCACACTGGATCAGGGAAGAGGGGGTGGAAAGAATGTAAGAGCCAGAGGCTGGCAGGAGTGCTTTGGAAGGCCGTCTTCCGGACGTGAAGTGGCTGCCGTGTTCATGACCTCATAGAATCCACCACTGCCCGCATGAGACCTGTACAATACTGAGGCCAGCAAGGCTGGTGGGGGAGGGAAACAAGGCACGAAAGTACAAGGGGGACTAGTTAGAAAGAGGACGGGGTTCAGAGGAAGAGGGGTGGGAGGAAAAAAGAAAGTAACAGGAGGGGATTATGAGCAAACGACATTCTTTCCACGTAGGAAAATTGTCAGTAAGAGTTTTAAAAGTTGTAACAAGAAAGTGGACAGCTGGGAAGATGGCTCAGTGGTTAAAAGAGCTTACTGCTTAAGCACGAGGGCCTCTTGGACCTGAAACTGCCCAGTTTGACTCCTAGGGGCCTACAGAGGGAGCTGAGCAGGGCCACTCATCTCTGTAGCTCCAGTCCCTGGTGGAGGAGGAGGGGGTGGAGAGGAGAGACGCGGGCTCACTGACACACTGCAGCTCGGGCTGAGGGACAGACCTGTGAGCAACAAGACAGAGACACCCATCTTCTCTGGCCTCCCTACACACGTGCATGGGACATACGCATCTGTACACACATGCACACACACCACATATCACACACGCTATACCAAACACACTCTGCGCCCCTTCCACAAAACAAGGAGTCCTAAGACGATGCAGAGGGGAAGATGCAACAGGGAGACCCAGGGCTGGGCCAGCAGACGGCAGGGTGAACTTCACCTCGTCTGTGGTGGGCCCCCTGCCCTGATGGCATAGCAGTTCTTCCTTACACGCACTGCTCCCTGTCCTGAGGCTGGGGTCCCACTGGAGGAATTATGAACCGTGCTCACTGTTACTGTCTCACAATTCCTCCCTGTCCCCAGGGCACCTTCCAGTAGGCTTCTGAAGCGTGTTCAGACCCTGGCTGGCTGTGACAGACTTGACTACAGACCTTAGCACTCGACTGGACACTCGGAGAGTACATGTCCAGGTCCCCAGCCCAGCCCTAGGCATCTTAGGTGGGAGCACAGGGCCAGCAGAGGGGCCTCAAGGGCCCAGGAGTCCTGGGCTTAGGTCTGAACCTGCTGTTCATTCTTGACTCCCTTCTATGAAACCAGGAACCTTGGTGCAGAGCTGTGATCCCAGAGGTGCCTGCCCAGCTCCGTGGGGGGAACGTTTCTGCTTCCAGGGCTCGCGAGGCTCACAAGTCTCTGCCACGGTAAGCAGAGAGGAGGGCAGAGCGTGGGCCAAGCCGCAGGGCTTGTAATTTTCCAGTGTCTTCAGCAGCGGGGAAAGTGACTTTCAGGTTCAATTTGGAGTGAGGTGATTCAGAAGTGACTTGGTGCAGTCACACGATCTGTCGCTACTCACACAGCATGGTGCGTAGCACGCCCTGCGCCGCCTCCCCCCCCCCCCCCACCATGATCTGCTGGAAACGGAGGCACCGATTGAATGCGACTTAGAGAAATTCTGCTCAATCACTTTTACACTGCAGAGCCACAGGGAAGGATCCACGGGCAGTCGCTGCGGCCGAGCCAAGCAGAGCCTGCAGGGGGCAGCAGAGGGCCTCACAGCGCTTTCCCACGATAGCTATTCAGAGCCAGCCAGCCCAGACAGACCCAAAGAGGCTCCACAAAGGGGGCAGAGAAGACAGACAGAGACGAGCACAAACAGCAAGGCCCTAACGAGACAACGTATCTACTCCCCCCTGCAACCCAGAGCAACCTGCCAAGACCACAGGGAGGCAGGCTGCCAGGCCTCCTTCGTCCTCACCCCCACTGCCACTCACAGCTCTCTGGGAGCAGCTCACTTCTAGCCTGTCCCCCACGGGGCAGAGGCAGAAGGCGGGTGACTGGACGAAGCTGAGCTAAGAATGTCATATTTGCACCAAGTCCATCAGCAAGTGGCAGGACACGTCCAGGGAGCTCACGTCGCTACTCAGAGAATTCTGGTGTCATCAAACCACTCTTGCATAATGCAGAAGGTGGTGGCTGCGCCAAGCTGGAGCCCACTGAGTTCAGAGGTGACAAATGTCTGGGTGTACGTGTGTGCATGTGCGGGAACGGGCAGAGGTTAGTTCCTTTGAACTGCAGGATGAGAGGGAAGCATGGAGACACGTATTCTGCCACTCCAGAGGGCTGGCCCCACACAGCTAGGACTGCATTATTTATTTCCCCCAGGTCATTTAACATATGGCCCTTTGGTGTTTGCTTTTAAATATTTTATTTATGCATTTATTTGAGAGGAGAGAGACAGAGGTAGATAGATAGAGACCGAGAGAGAAAGACAGAGAGAGAGAATGGGCATGCCAGGGCCTCTAGGCAACTGCAAACAAACTCCAGACACATGTGCCACCTTGTGCATCTGGCTTTATGTGGGTACTGGGGAATCGAACCTGGGTCCTTTGGCATTGCTGGCAAGCACCTTAACTGCTAAGCCAACTCTACAGCCCTTAAAATTTTTTTTTCTGTATCCTTATTGCTCATTAAAGTGAAAATTAAATATAAGAAACTAAGGGAAAAGGCCAAGCAGATGAGACCCCGACATGGTAGCATCTTTATGAAGGTTGCCGTCCTGCAAACGGTATCCCCAGCACCCCTCGCCTAATGAGGCAGCTGCTTAAATGCCGCGCACCAAATGTGCTGTAGGAGCAGAGATTTGCAGGCAGAGGAAGAGGCTTGATTTCAGCAAATGGATTAATTACATGAACCCTTCGCTTAGAACAAAATGAATAGCTTGCCTTCCTGAGCAAGTATGACTAACTCAGGAAAACGGGAGGGCGTGTCTTTCCCTCACCTTCCCTCCTCTTGGGGACCGAAGGGAGGTACAATGTGGGGACACTCGTGAGAGAAGACTGCCTCTTTCTGGAGGACGCTCAAGGTGGACGTGCCGCTGGGCCCCACGAGGGTGGACTCACTGCCCTGCTGTGGTCAGCGCTTCTCGCCCGTGCAAACTGTCACAGGCGTGCAGCCAGTGGACGAGCCCCTCTTAGCTTAGGGCGATAAAGGCCAAAGCCACACAGGGCACTCCTCGCAAGGACACTCTTCCCACCTCCAGGCTGCTCAGCGGCCACCATATTCATGCCGCCGTGGTGTGCAGGCTGAGTTATAGGTGAGTACGTGGTTCAAATGCAGGCCCTGCTCCAGGCAGGGTGGTTCAGTGTGCTGTGCTTGGGGAGGACCGGGCTCCAGTGAAAGGTAGGGAAGGCGGAGTCACAGAAGCAGAGTCAGGGGTGGGGTGTGTGGCTAGTGGAAGTGACACGAGTGGGCCCAGGGCCTGAGTGTCAGTAGGTCAAGAGGAATAGTCACCAGTGTGCCTCTGGTTAGCAACACATTTTAGGTGTGTGTAGTCTGTGGGCTGCATGAAGCCCAGGACAGCTATGGATGCAGACGGCAATATCATGTTGCAAGGTCAAAAGCTTCAACATCCCTGGTACTTGAATACTGCTAAGAGAGATGAGATTTGAGATTTCTTTCTCCCCATAAAACACAGGTGAGGTGACACATACATGTTCAGGAACCCTACAGTGCAGACATACTTTACAAGAACATCTGGCGCACCATGAATACATACAAGCAATACATACGACCTTTGCTTGTGAATTAAAATACAACACACTCAGAAGCCGTAGATTATTACTAGAAAATTTCTAGTGCCAGGGATGGGATACCTTCCAGTGATTTGTTAGCCAGGAAGATCCCTGTTGCCCCCAAAACATTACAGGCCACTGCCAAGGGCCTTGGTTTCCCACCAGGAATAGATGGTAAGACCCTATTGCTGAAGACTCCACATACTTCAAGGCCACTGAGAAATCCTGCTGGAACTGAGCTGAAAACCTCCTCCATGCAGACCAGCTGACAGAAAGCTGGAAAAAGCCACGCTGCATGCAGTTCAATGGGAGAGAGAGAAATCACCAGTGAAGATACTCAACAGTGGACACTGTAAGCCTTATACTTGGCCAGCCAGGCCAAATGAGCCATCAGGCACAATAGTGGCCCATCTGTTATGGGGGAAACCAATTGTCCTCTAATTTAACTAGAGGCCCGCTCCATGGGAGGGAATACATCCCTGATACTGAAAACCTACGACAGGGTTAGTCATGAGCCCTAGGGCTGTAATGTCTGCTGGTGTCTGGCTAAAAGTATATACTATGCTCACGAAACTGCCCAGTAAGCACTTCTCTTAATGTTCATACCCATATATTAATGCTACTCTCACTTTTGGTTAGAGAACCTTCTCTTTTCAGATGGCAGTGATCTTGGGATGACCATCGTGCTCAGATGAAGTGACAGAGGAGTGCTCAGCACTGAAATATCTCTATCACACCTTCCAAGGCTCAGAGTCCATTGCGGAAGAGGTGGCACAAAGAATGTAAGAGCCAAAGGAAGGGTAGGACTCCTTACAATGTGCTCCCCGCAGACACAAAATGGCCTGAATATCCATGACCTCACAGTGCCTGACACTACCTACACAAGACCATCATAATAGGAAGAAAAGATGATGACATCAAAATAAAAGAGAGACTGATTGAGAGGGGGAGGGGATATGATGGAGAGTGGAGTTTCAAAGGGGAAAGTGGGGGGAGGGAATTACCACGGATATTGTTTACAATTATAGAAGTTATCAATAAAAAGCAAAAAAAAAGAAAAAAAACAACAACACAAGGACTGGAGCAATGGCCCAGTGGTTAAAGGCACTTGCTTGCAAGCCTGCTAGTCTGAGTTGGATCCCCTACTATCCATGTAAAGCCAGATGCAAAATGGAGCTTATGTCTATGACCCCAGCATGCCCTCAACAGTCCAGAAGCTGGCGAGCCAGCTAGACTAGAGCACACGAGACCCTGTCCCAAGCAGAGCGGAAGGAAGTTGTCCTCAGACCTCCACACATGTGTTATGGTATGCATGCATCCTCCACCCCTGTGCCACACTTCATGCACGTGCGCGTGCGCACACACACCACGAAACAACTTACCAGGAACATACATTCTATTTGATTGAGTAATCATGGATTTTGGGGTTTGGTACACCCACCCTCAGTACTGTACATAAAATATACTTTCAAATTTTATTCCGGAGGGGGGTGTACCTTCTTAAATAGAGAAATAATAAATAATAGGTTCTCCAGAACAGTTTTTTTTCCCCATGGGTTGAATTGTATCCTTTAAGAGAGATGTCTATACTCTTGCCTGTGTGTGACCTTTGGTGGAAACAGGGTCACTGCTGGGTCATTGGTAAGTCAGGATAAGCTCATGCTGGAGTGGGGTGGGTCCTGAGTCCAGTATGACCTGTGTTCTAGTGAGGAGAGGAGGGGCGACAGACACTCGTGGAGAATGTTGCCCGGCGACGGCAGAGGTTGGAGTGACATGACTGCAAGCCCATGTTAGCCTTACTGAACGAAGATTGAGTCCTCCACTCGTGCAGATCCCTGAGCTATGCTGTGGGCGGGGGAGGGGCGATGAGTTAGAAGTTACTAACAGGCAGCAGAAGGACCGCTGCTAAGGATCCTGACGCACAGTGGCCGGTGCGAGCACCTGTGGAAGCAGGGAAATCCCAGGGATGGGGGAAGGACGCCAGGAGGCTCTGAGAACAAGGTGGGATGGCCAAGCCTGGAAAGTGGCCCCCGCCACCTTCTTCTTCTGGAGGAAGACTCACTGAGATGGCGCCGAGGACACTGTCCCCAGAGCAAAGCCCCTTCCCAGTCCCTGCAAGGCTGGCATGGCCCCTGCTGAGTCCCGGGCCCTGCCTTTAGAGGGACAGGGTGTGACCGTCACTGCCTTTCTTTCCTGCTTCCTGCTGGTTGGAACAGAAACATTGGGGGATACCTTCTTGTCCTCACAGATGACAGCCACCCTGTGGCCTGGACCTTGGGAGCGCACAGGATGGAAAAGATCTGGAGGTCAGTCCTTCCATCTGGACAGAGTCAGCTCCTCCAGCCAGCATGAGCCAGGGTGGTCGGTGTCATTCCCAAGTGGAGGACAGAGCTGCCCACCAGGCCCAAACCAGGTCCACGGGGTTCCCCACTCGGGAGGAAGGGGTGTTTTCCATCTGCACAGCTCTGCAATTAGGAAGCTCACTACTGAGAGACAGCCAAGGCCACGTGTCTGGGAAAGGATTGAGAAGAGGAGCCAAGCCAACAGGCTCCAGGAAAGGTCCCCTCACAGCAACAAGGGTTAGGGAATCAGGACCTGCCTCGAATTCCCTGGGTGGCTGGGTACAAGGATTCCCAACCCGCAGACCAGGCCCAGCATTCAACTCTAGAGGAAGAAATCCCAATGGCAGCTCAAGGGAGGAACAGATGTGGGACCAAAAGGGAAGCAAGTAGTTTGGGGACTTGGTGACCTCCCGGGTTCCCTTCTCTGAGTAACCTGAAGATGGCCTCCCCATCCCTCACTGGCCTCAGTTTCTGGAGCGAGGCCATGTGAAGGTGGGAGACAGAGGCTCATCTTGATCGGGAGCAATTCCCAACTCGGGCCGTGCAGCCCATGGCTAAGCACTGCCCTGAGCCCCTGCATGCACACTTAGTCTGACCCGTGTGGGCTCAGGGGACACAGACGGTGGGTGTACATGCTTCCCCTTCCTTTCTCTGCACAGGAGCCATTTCTGAATGGCTGGCAGTCCTGCGGGCAGGTCTCCCGGAAGTCTCGCTCTGGCCTTCCAGATGCGCCAGTGGCTGTACAGGAGACCGGAGAGCTCTAACGGCAGGCTTCGTCCAACTCGCAGCGATCGCTGTCCCAGGTCATTTCACATTTCAGATCAGAGACCAGCCTTAAGTCTACAGCACATTTTAAGTAGAAAATGTCAAGGAAAGGTGACCCCTGAGCAGAAAGGCAGGTCCTGCCCGTGTTCCCCTCTCTGTGTAGCTTTTCTGACACTTCTCTCTTCATCCGTATTGTGGACACTTGAGAGAGCTTCCAGAGAGTAGAGTCCCTGAGTCGTTTCACAGGCCTCATGCCTGAATAGGTGAAGGGGTGTCCCACGGTTTCCTGTCTCTCACTCCCTTGTTAATGTGTGAGTCTGCTCATAAATTCATTCACTTGTGTGTCCCCCAATTCACCCTCAAACAAGTTTAACAGACACTAGCTGAGGAGACTGAGAAAACATTATTTGGCTGGACGTGGAGGAGAGTCAGATCCGAGAACTGGGTATGGTGGCCCATGCTTGTAATCCCAGCCCTCAGGCAGGAGAATCAAGAGTACAAGGTCATCCTTGGCTACGAAACAAATTTGAGACCAGAAAAACTGATTCAAACTTCGTTTTTTTTAAGAGAGAGAGAGAGAGAAAGGGGGGATTAGCGCACCAGGGCCTCAGCCACTAAAATTGAACTCCAGATGCTTGCGCCACCTAGTGGGCATGTGTGACCTTGTGGTTGCCTCATCTTTGTGCCCCCCCCCCCCGTTCCCTCCCCAGCTTAAGTGGTATCTGGGGAGTAGAACATAGGTCCTTAGGCTTCACAGGCAAGCGTCTTAACCGCTAAGCCATCTCTCCAGCCCTGCAGTTCTTTCTTTTAAAATGTGTATGTGTATGTGTGAAATATATGTAGGTGTGCTTGTGTCATTTGAGCGTGGGTGTGTGTGTGCACAGTGCCTGTGTGGAGGTCAGCACGTAGCCGTGGGCAGTGATCCTTGCCTTATTTGACGCAGAGTCTCTTGTTCTCCCACTGGCCTGTGAACTTCAGGGAGTCTCATATCTCTACCCTCCATCCCACCATGAGCACACCACGCCTGGCTTTATGTGGGCTTGGGGGATCTACTCAGACCTTCACACTTGCGTGACAATTGCATTCTGCAGTCACTCAGGGTATGAGCGAAGGACCATTAATGCACAAGTGGGTCCTCACCAGGGAAGATAATCAAGTGATAATGAAACATGTGAAGATTAGCGGAGGGAGGGGAGTCTGCAGGCTCCTGCAGAGAGGGAAGTAGGGCCTGTGGGCAGGCTGGGGGCAGGCGAGCTGGGGACAGGAGGGCAAGTTGGATCCCTCTGCTCATGGCCCCAGCTCAAAGTCATAACCCTTTATTCTTTTTCTAGAGAGTTTCCCACATTTTAAAAGCACCCCCTCCCCTCACAGCCAAAAGCAGAAATCTGTCTCTGTAGAGAGAAGAGTAACATTTGGAGCAAAAAATTCCATGAGAAAACCACTCTACTTAGATTAATGGCTCCTACCTGCTTCCCACAGAGGCTGAGTGCTGTCCAGAGGGGAGAGGGGCCTGGATGGGCTGAGAGTTGGGACTCCAGCTGTGTCCCCCGCTCCAGGCTTCTGGTCTTCAATGTGAAATGAGGGGTTGGTGTGGGCCACTCTTCTCAACCTCACAGAAAAATTTCATAGACTGCACTTTTGTGCAATTTCAAACACTCAATGGCTCTTTTAAGGCAATTTGTATTTAATTCATCACGGGGGAACCGCACTCATTTGTCAAGTATTAAGTGTAATGTGATCTACCAGTTATTTGGTTCCCTATACCGAGTGTGGCCATGGACCTGGAGACTGAATGTGGCTCCTCACTCGTCTCCTGACCTTGGCTTCTTGAGGTCCCTGACATCAAATGACTCCAGGATCTCCTTTTAGTCAGTGCTAGAATGCCTGCCCCTGACGGAACTCCATGCCTGTATCAGTTACTTTCTCACTGCAGGGAGAAAATACTGATTTCAGGAAAGGAAAGGGTTTATTTTGGCTTAGGGATTCAGGGGGAGTTCCATCCCAACAGGGAACGTATGGCAGGAGCAGCCAGTCAGCGCCCAGTCTCCACAGTGGCAGGCAGAGAAGAATGGAGCACGTGGCTGGGCCTGCCCCCAGTGCCACATTCCCTCGAGCAAGCCTCCACCTCCTAAAGGTTCGACAACCAGCGGCACCAACTGAGGATTAAATACTCAAGTGAAAATGTGCGGAGGACATGTTACATTCAAATCACCACAATATCATTTCCTGAGTTCTGGAATCAACCACCAACCACAGTGTCCCAGGATGGGGTCTCTCACGTCTGCAAGAGGCTCTGTTAGCAGGCAGAAGATGGTGGTGACCATGTCCTGTCTTAGGGGCAGGCGCAGGGGATACAGAGGGCAGAGCGTGGCCCGTGGTGGAGGACACACCACTCGGGCTCCTGCTCAGACACCTGCTCCTTGGCTGCTCTTGGAGCTCTGAGTCATTGTCTGCTCTGTGTCCCTCTGTCCCCCACAGGACGAAGGACAGAGGAAACAAGGCCTCTGGAAACCCACAAGGAGCGGGTCATCCCAGCACCAGAGGGAGTCATGATGAAAACGTTTGTCCTGCGCTCCCTGGACCTCTCATCACAGTGGCAGTGCCGCAACCACAACGCGGGCACGGGCTGCCCAGGCAGGGAGGTGTGTGCTCCAGAGGAGGGCACAGGCGTCGGCTGTGATGCTTAAGAAACGCCTGGGGCACCAGTGAGGGTACCGTTGGCGCTGTCTGTACAGGCGTTTCTAGAGGGGATGATAACTGATGGGCAGAAGGGGGAGACGCCCTGGATGTGGGTGACGCCGCCCCGTGTGTTGAGCTTCAGGACTGACTTAAAGGGGAAAAGGAGAAAGCGGACGACCGGCATTCTCTCCCGCCGCTTGCTGCTGCCGCTGCCAGGCCTCCCTCCACAATGGAACGCATCTCCTCAGACCCTGAGTCAAAATAAAACTCTCCTGGGCTGGAGAGATGGCTTAGTGGTTAAGCGCTTGCCTGTGAAGCCTAAGGACCCCAGTTCGAGGCTCGATTCCCCAGGACCCACGTTAGCCAGATGCACAAGGGGGCGCATGCGTTTGCAGTGGCTGGAGGCCCTGGCGCGCCCACTCTCCTCTCTCTCTCTCTCTGCCTCTTTCTCTCTCTGTCTGTCGCTCTCATATAAATGAATAAAAATAAACAAAAACTTTTTTTAAAAGGCTGTGGCCTTTAAAATATAGTAAAAAAATAAAATAAAAAATAAACCCCTCCTTCCGTACATTGCTATTGTCAAGCATTTCGTCACAGCAACGGAAAAAGACATTAATATAGAAAATTAGCCTCAGGCGTGAGGCCACTACAGCTATGGTGGAAGGGGCAGGATACATCTCAAGCTGGCAGCAGAAGTTGGCAGCAGCCACACGGTGATAGTGCAGGTGTGTAAAACCCCCGAGTTATGAGACCATGCAGGTGTGTAAAAAGGTTCTAGAAAACTCTGAGAGGCTTTGGCATGAGACTGTGAAGGTAGGGACCGTGCTGCCAGGAGACTGTGGGATGTTGGAGATGCTAGGGCATGGCATCCTGTTGAGGAAAGAGGCAGTTGTGGAGCGGAGCTAGCCCAGGAGCGGGCACATGTGCTGCAGGCGGCAGAGCTGCAGGGCGGGGCTGCCCAAGCCCCTGGCACCCAGAGGGTATAGGCCCCGGGTGCTGGACGTGGCGCTGCAAGATTTGGTGTTTGTGCTGGGGGGGGGTGTGTGTCTGCCTTGCTTGTTCCTCACTAGGTCCCCATTCCCGTCTTTTTGAGTGAGAATATCGACTCTGTGGCTCTGTATGTTGGAAGTCTGTAAGTTGTGCTTTGATTTTTAAAGGGACTCACAGTTAGGACATTTTCTTGAGTCTCTGAAGAGATTTTGGACTTTTGAGCAATGTTAAACTGTTAAGATTAGTTAACAGTATTTATTGATTTTTTTTTTTTTTTGAGGTAGGGACTCACTCTAGTCCAGACTGACCTGGAATTTGCTCTGTATTTTCAGGGTGGCCTCGAACTCACAGCAATCCTCCTACCTCTGCCTCCCGAATGCCACCACACCTGGCTGGTATTTATTTTTAATAGGTACTTCTCTATGAGCTGGGGTCCCAGATTGAGTGAAAGGGGACAAAAGGAGAAAATAAAATTAAGTATTAATACAAATATATAATAAATATTAATATTTATATAAGCATACAAATATTAAATATAAAAATATAAACTTATTTTATGTTTAAGGGAATTTTAAAAAGTATTAATTTATTTGCAAGGAGAGAGAGAGAGAGAGAGAGAGAAACAATGGCATGCCAGGGCCTATACCTACTGCCAACAAACTCCAGATGCATATGCCACTGTAGCAGACAGCTTCAGGTTCGCTGAGCTAAACTTCCACACCAGGCACAGTTATGGAGGAAGGGATTTATTGAAGCTTACAGATCCAGGGGGAGTTCCATAATGGCAGAAGAAGCTGGCCTGCCTTCACAGGTCCACGAAGAGAGAGAGAAGCACAAGCCAAAAGCCAAAAGCAAAACCACACAGCACACTTCAGGAACTCCAGATGGAACTGGGCATTTTGCATATCTTTAGATTGAAATCTCAAACCCACCACCACACCTTAAGATCCTCCCAGTGACACCTCCTCCAGCCAGGTGGCTGCAGATCCAAACTACAAACTAATAAAACATTGAATATATTGGGGGCCATCTATTCAAACTGCCACATTCTGCCCCTGAGCCCCAATAGATTTATAACCATCACACATTGTAAATTATGCTCAGTTCAATTTCAAAGGTCCCCACAATCTTAACCAATTTAAGATAGTGAGTCCTGTAAAATCAAACAAGTTAAATACTTCCAACACATAAAGGCACACAGTAAACATTTTCAACTGGCATAATGCATAGCAAGGAGAGACTAAAACAATTCAAACTCAATCACCATCAACTAATCATCAAACTTCTTCAGTTCAAGTTCAATATAACCAGAGACTGACAGTCTCCAGATTTCCTAATTCCACCCCTCCAGCTGGGCAGAGTAGCCAGGGAACACTTCTATCTTTGGCCAACAGTGCGCTCTATGGTATACCTTGTATAGTCCTGGTATATCCAAAACTTCTTCAGGTCTTCATGCAAACCACGGTCCATCTTCCAAAGGCTCTTTCAGCCTACCAGGGCATCATGCCCTGCCTCATGCCTCATCTCAACATGGCTCCTGGAACCGTGTGCAATTCACAACCATGCCTCTAATTTTTCATGCTCCTAAAACCAATACCAGATGCGCAGGACACAGCCAAATTCTTAATTCAGGGATAAAATAGCATAACATTGAAAAGCAGGTTCCTTCTCCAGTCAACTCCTTCCAAAAGAGTTTGCATTTCTATATTGTCTTTCCTCAGGCATCTTTACGTTGTTTTAATGTAAAGCAGTTGGGCCATCTTCCTTAATATTGCTAATGTGTTTGACAATAGCAGGTTCAGTAGCCTAAGACCAGTCTCAGTAGCTATAATTTTTAACTTGATTGAGGTTTTCCAGCTTAAAATCTTAAATCTCTCAGTCCAATATCTCTAGCCAAGCACATCAGTCCATTACAAATTTAACCTTGATCAAACTCTCTGGGCCTGGGCAGCAGGAGGCATCCAGCCCTTATGTCAGCAGCCCAGTTCCAACAAAGTCCTCTGCAGTCTTTCCTTCCCCTTAGAAAGTTCAGAAGCGAAGCGTTGAAGTTCAGTACTGTCTGCACTTAGCATTCTCAGACTCTCATCAGAATAGTTCATAAAACTTGGCTTACCACTCCAGAAGACATCTTCAGCTGCAAGCACCAAGTCCATGCCTATTCCTCCAAAACAAAGGTTCCACAAGATCAACATGCACATGGCCAGGTACATCTCAGCCCACTCCTCGGTACCAAGTTCTGTAGCAGACAGGTTCAGGTTCGCTGAGATGAACTTCCAGACCAGGCACAGTTATGGAGGAAGGGATATTTATTAAAGCCTACAGATCCAGGGGAAGTTCCATAACCGCAGAAAAAGCTGTCTGATTTCACAGGACCAAACATGGGGAGACAAGCCAAAAAGCCAAAAGCCACACAGCACAGCACACTTCAGGAACTCCAGCCAGGCACACTTTGCACATCTTTAGATTGAAATCTGAAACCCACCACCACACCTTAAGATCCTCCCAGTGACACCTCCTCCAGCCAGGTAGCTGCAGATGCAAACTACAAACTAATATAACACTGAATATATTGGGGGCCATCTATTCAAACTACCACAGCCACTTTCTGCATCTGGCTTTACATGGGTACTAGGGAATCGAACCGGGTCCTTAGGCTTTGCAGGCAAGCACCTTAGCACTGAGCCATCTTCCCAGTCCAAGAGTGGGGATTCTGAAGTTGGGTTGAATACATATTGCAGTTTGAGATGTCCATGAGCTTATGGGGGCTGGGGTGGAAAATTATAGTACTGTGCTTGGGGGGCTGGGGAGAAGGCTCCGTGGATAAAGTGCTCACTGCTCAAGCCTGAGCACCTGAGTTTGGTCCTCGGACCTCAGGCAGGCTCCTTTCAGAAAGCTTTCCAAGAAGGTGAGACTGGAGCTGGAGACAGGAGGATTTGCTGGACACTCTCAACTCATGCCACAGCGAAGAGATCAGCAGCAAAACAAGATCGAGAGAAGCTGTACCTCAGGTGTGGTGGAAATGATGAGGACAGACTGACATTGTCTTCTGACCTCCACACATGAGGTATGGAACATGCATGCCTCCATACACACGCATGCACGCATGCATGCATGTGCGCACACACACACACTCATTCACAAATTGATGTGCTTGCATGTCAAGCTGACAATGGGTGGCCTTATGATTGTTTTATTTATTTGTTTATTTAGAGAGAAGGAAAGAGGAGAGAGAGAGAGAGAGAGAGGATGGGCATGCCAGGGCCTCCAGCCACTGCAAACTAACTCCAGATGCATTCACCCCCTTGTACATCTGGCTAATTTGGGTCCTGGGGAATTGAGCCTCGAACCAAGGTTCTTAGGCTTCACAGGCAAGTGCTTAACCGCTAAGCCATCTCTCCAGCCTTGGGCCTTATGATTGTTAATTCCGACTGCTAACCTGGTTGGATTAAAACATCTCTAGTGAGTCACACCTTTGGGTGTATTTGTGAGGGTGTTTCCAAAGGGGATTAGCTGAGGGGATCAGACATGCTGTGAATGTGGGTGGCAATTCCCTATGAGCTGGAATCCCAACTGACTGAAAGGGACAAAAAGGGGGAAGCCAGCTGAGCACCAGCACCCACTCTGTTTCTTGACTCACGCTCCCGCCACCAGGCCCTCCTGGCCACAGTGGGCATGTCTGGGAAACCATGAGCCAGAATGAACCATTCCTTCATTCACTTTCTATTATCGAGGAGTTTGCCACAGCAGTGAGAAAGGTAACGAAGAGAGTAGGACATCGTCTTTGGCTAGGAGTAAGGAAAGAACCGCACTGTGGGCCAAAATACATGACACGAACCAAATGGCCTTCCACACAGTTGGTCTTGGCAGCCACTGTAAAAAGACCCATTTGTTGCATAAGATGTAGCATTCACTCAGGGCGGCAAGGAGGCTCTGCACTGCCTCTGGAGGAGGGAGGATGGTGGGAGGGAGGACTGTAGAGGCAGAGATTCACTTCACACCAAGGGGGCAGCAAAGAGCAGGCCTGCTCCTCGGGAAGCAGGGCCCACAGAGGCGGGGCATTTTTGAGTGTGTGTGTGTGTGTGTGTGTGTGTGTGTGTGTGTGTGTGGAGGGGCATGCCCCACTCCATTGTGTTCTGAGGAGGACCATGGTGCTAAGTCAGATGTCACCATGGCTACCAGTCAGGTGAAAGCCAGGAAGGAAAGTGGCCAGGGCTCATCCCAGATGGGAGAGGGACAGAGGACTGGAATGTCAGCCCGTGGTGTAGACGGGCCATCCTGTCCTAGAGAGACTAGCTGTGCCGTGTCCAGAAGCATGGCCTTGAGATTGAAGTGTGCCCACTGGCTGTGTGACCTTAATCAAGGGGCTTAGCCTGTTACTAACCCACTTTCTTCATCTGGAAAACAAGAACAACAACAGAGCCCCTCACTGGGATGCTCTCCTGAGAGGTCTTTTAGTCACTGTGCTTAGTCACTGTCAAATGGTTCTGCTGATGCCCCTTCTCAGATGCTGGGAACTTCTATTCCAATCAGGGCACAACATGCTGGCCTGGGGAATTGGGGGGAGACAGCTACGGCGCCACTGAGCACTGAGAGGAGCTGCAAGTGAACATGAGCTCAGGGCCCAGTAGGCGCATAGGCAGGGCATCCCTGTAGAGCCCTGACCAGGGCCCGCAGAGCCCAGCCTTTGATCACCACTGGGTGTCGCTGCAGAGCCCCTGGCTAGCTCATGCTGTCCGAGGAGGTGGAGGTGGAAGTTCACTGACCCTACCAGGTCACAGCATGAGCCAATGAGCTCTGTGGGTTTTTTTAAATTTATTTTTTTATTTACAACTTCTATACTTTCAGACAATAAACCATGATATTTCCCTCTCATCCCTCATTTTCCCTTTCACAACTCCACTCTCCATCATATCCCCTCCCTCTCTCCACTGGTCTCCCTTTTATTTTGATGTCATCATCTTTTTCTCTCTTATTATGAGGGTCTTGTGGAGGTATGGCTAGACACTGCAAGGTCATGGATATTGAAGCCAATTTCTCTCTGGGAAGTTGCATTGTAAGGAGTGGTACCCTTCCTTTGGCTCTTGCATTCTTTCCATCACCTCTTTTGCAATGGACCCTGAGCCTCGGTGGGTGTAGCACTGTGGTTCTGATGTTCACTTTAAAAAAAAAAAAAAAAACTTTAGAGAGAGAGAGAGAGACAGAGAAAGAGAGAATTGGCCTTGGCTACTGCAATCAAATTCCAGATGCTTGCACTACCTAGTGGGCATGTGTGACTTTGCGCTTGCCTCACCTTTGTGCGTTTGGCTTATGTAGGATCTGGAGAGTTGAACATGAGTCCTTAGGCTTTGCAGGCAAGCGCCCTAACCACTAAGCCATCTCTCCAGCCCTCGATGCTCACTTTTTATGTCCGCTGCAGAAGGCACATCTCCTGTGCAACAACACAGCCCCAGCACGACACCACAGCCCCGGTCCTCATGTTACATTTACTTTCTGCATGTTCACGTGTGGGTGATATGCTTGCATGTGGGAATGGATGTTTGTGTGTGTAGATGCACTTGTGTGGGGGGGCACATGACTATGGAGCCGTGTCGCATATCCTCCTTGGCAGCTCTCCACCTTATCTGAGACAGTCTCTCACTGGACACAGAGCTCACTGATTCTGCTGGTCTAGCTAGCTGAGGGTCCCCTGTCTCCAGTTCCCGAGAGCTGAGATTGCACGCTAGCCTGCTGACATTTACATGGACGCTGGGGGCCTGAACTCAAGTCCTCATGCTTGTGTGGCAAGCAATTTATCTGCTGGATCATCTCCCCAGCACCACATTAGCTCCCGACAATGCCGTCACTACCAACAATGACAGCTCAGAGAGGCCAGTGACGCGAGGCAGGCACGGCTGGCCGAGACCGAGGATGAAGAAAGCACAGGCAGCTCCTCCCAACATCCCCAGTCCCCAAGTGCATCGCCGCGGCCCTGCTTTCAACTTCGGCTAAAACCTCAGTTCTGAGACCACTGCTTCCTTTATTTCCTTCCTCTTATCAGAGTCTACGAATGACACATCCACATGCATGTGCCTGTGAGCGTGTGTAAGTTTTCCTACTGAATTCTCAGGAGACCTCACGAGTAGACAAACAGTGCCAGTAACAGCCACCTGGCAGCAGTGAGCGGCTGGCGAATACAGGCTGGCCTGTTGCCCAAGCAGGCGCACTCACTCATCCCCACACGGCCATTGTAGCATGCACTGCTGGGGTCTTCACTTTCTCCCATGAGGCAACAGGGGTCGAAGTGTCCAAGCAGCAGGCTGTGTGGCTCACTGGGCCAGGAAGTGATCTAATCCCACCCTGCGGGAAACCCTCAAGGGGGTGACAGCTGTCTCCTGACGTCCTGCCTCCTCAGATCTCTTTCTTCTCTCTACTGCCACTACACCCAGATTCGGTGCCTGCATAGCCCATGGGGACTTCTGGTCTCAACTCTCCTTCCAGGAAGCCCCTGCAAGGCCAGCCCTGGCGGCCAGGCAAGCGTGGAGGTAGCCACGCATGACTGTCCCAGGACTGACTGAAGCTTGTCTAAGTGCATCTCCTGAAAGGTGTTCAGGTGGCAGCAGAATGCTCCACCATGACAGTCTCACTTTAATGGCCTGCAGCAATCTCCCCGGTGACTGGTGTGGCGTCACTGTTGTGTGGTAAAATGGATTATCACCCTGGCATGATGTTTATGATCCTTATAGTTATATTTTCCTCTTGGCATTTTGACAAAGCTGATCGTTCTCTTAATATTCTCTAGAAAGTAAGACCCTGTTGCTGAAGACACCACATCCCTTAGTTGCAGAACATGGAGAAATCAAGTTGGAAATGAGCTAGAATCCCTTTCTCTGTGGGCCAGTTGTCAAAATTCTGGAAAGTACTTCATAGGCTGCTGGTGGAGAAATGTCACCAACTAGTCTTAACCAGCAATGGATCCTGCAAGATACAAAACTGGCCAGACAGGCAAGATGCATCAACTGGTGCAATAGTGGTATGTCAGTTACAGGGATAACCAACTGTCCTCTGACTGGATCTGAGGCCCATTACATGGGAGGGCATTCATGCCTGGCACTCGAGTCAAAAGCCTGTAGCATGGAAGGTCACAGACCCTACGGGGAAACTACCACTGTTCTTCAGCTAAATGGACCTGTTGTGCCCACTAAATCACCCTCTACACGGTCATGTCTGTGCCCAGGCAGTGCTGCTTCATTTATTTATTTTTTATTTATTTATGAGAGAGAGACAGAGAGAGAGAGAGAGAGAGAGGGAGAGAGAGAAGAAGAGAGAATGGACATGCCAGGGCCTCTAGCCACTGAAAACAAACTCCAGACACACGCACCACCTTGTGCACCTTGTTAATGTGGGTCCTGGGGAATCAAACCAGGGTCCTTAGGCTTCGTGGGCAAATGCCTTAACCGCTAAGCCAAACATTTCCCCAGCCCTGTCTCATTTTTGATTAGAGAAGCTTCCTAGCGGTGACCACTGGGGACTCTCAAGATTCCTCAGGGTGAAGAGGAGTGACGGCCGAATGCTGTGCGTTAGCTGGGACACCTCCGCATGCCCAGCAGCGCTCAGGGGACACTGTGGAGGAGCTGCTCACACTGCCGGCCAGAGAGCTTCTCTATGGAGATTGCAACAGATGCCCAAGAGACTCAAAACTCATCAAAGTGCTAAAAATATGTGGCTGCTCAGTGCTAAATGAGAAATCTCTGTCATGCTCTCCAAAACTTAGGGAGCACTGTGGGAGAGGGATGTAAAGAATAGAAGAGCCACAGGGTGGGGAGGGGTTCTGTCCCCGAGACAGGAACTGATCTGTACATGCAACCTCACAGTGGACGTCATCACCTTGACCAGGCCTGCGTAATGCTGTACCTGTCAACATTTTTTGTTGTTGTTGTTTGTTTTGTTTTTCGAGGTAGGGTGTTACTCTAGCCCAGGCTGACCTGGAATTCACTATGTAGCCTCAGGGTGGCCTTGAACTCACAGCGATCCTCCTACCTCTGCCTCCCGAGTGCTGGGGTTAAAGGCGTGCGCCACCATGCCCGGCTTCTTTTGTTTTTATCGAGGTAGGGTTAGGTTCTAGCCCAGGCTGACCTGGAATCCACTATCTAGTCTCAGGCTGGCCTTGAACTCACAGTGAGTGCTGGGATTAAATGCGTGTGCCATCACACCTGGCCTATCAACATTTCGACACAGAGGATGGTGGAGGACGAAAAGAACAAGACATCAAAGCAGAAGGGCTGCTTGGAGAGAGGAAGGGGCTGAGTGAAATGAGGCATGGGGGAACAAAAGACGGTCATGGGAGGGGTTACGATCAAATTACTGTCTGTCATGTATTAAAATTCTCAAATATATGTATCAGATTGTACAAAAAATATTCACCAGAAAGTTAAAAAAGATGCGACTCTCAAATTAGAACTTTAATTGTATAATGACTCAGCCACCAGCCAGCCCAGTAGTATTTCTGAGGGCTTCTTACAAGCACTGGCTTTATTTTTGTTCTCGTCTGTAAGTTAGAAGTGTTTGCCACAAAGCAAAATTACAGCTTTCGGAGGACATGTGACATTTCTTTATAGTTTGTCTTTAGTGCTAAAATTATCTGATGAGAGTAAGATTTCCTTTTGTGACACACTGCAGAAAAGCTTGTTAGGAAATATATTTTCAAAGAAAACCCTAACTGAGCAGAACTCACCTTTAATCAGGCAGAGATGCTCTGCATAATATCAGTGAACACTCCTTTAGCGTTATGGATATAAAAACAATGTGCATCAGACAGGAAATTGGGTTTCAAGACTTATTAAAAAGGAGGTTAATTAATTACAGACTGTCAACGCTCTCGGAGCAGCTCCTCTGCCAGTCTTGACAGTGGCTTCCGGTTTCTCTGGCCAAAGAATAAGAGTTGCTCTCTGACTCGGGCAGAGCCACGTCTGCGGGTTCCAGGTGAGTGAGATACTGCTCCTGCCACCGTACGCAACGGTCTTGGTGACACGGACAGCCACGGGGAGCTATCCCCACACTGTAGGATTCATGTGGAGAACTGGCACGGACGGAGACCAGCAGGGCCGGGCACATCCTGGGCTTGGCTAAGCCATTCCTGACAGCCCCATCCGCCCCTCTGCCCTGCCTGGAGTTGGCTGGGGTTGCTGCCCTAGCCCCGAATGGACGTCACTCTGTGGACAGCGCTTTATGCTCACGAGGACGAGGGCCTGGCTCCAGATGGGCATATTAGTGCAGACTGGGTCCCCAGGCTGGGGAGTCCTTGTCAAGTCAAGGACAGGCTGTGGACATGATGGCGAGGCTGACTGTGGGGTGACAGAGTCTTTTTGTGCCCCACCACTCCTTTGTCAATGACAACAGTGCCTGCTCCTCGGGCAGTCATTTGACAGTGAGAACAGACCACCCTGATGCAGGGATGACGCCTGTGGTAAGCCAACAGATGCCCACCTGGTCTTTATCCTATCCCCCAGTGCCCTCCGTAGTCATGAAGTGAACAGTGTAGCCGGGGCCCAGGTGCATGTCGATGTCCCAATCTGTGATATTAGAGGGCACTCACAAATGGCGTCCCACATGATACTCACTTATGGCCACATCTTTTTTTTTAATTTTTAAAAAATATATTTTATTTATTTGATACAGAGAAAGAGGCAGAGAGAGAGAGAGAGAGAGAGGGAGAGAATGGGCATGCCAGGGCCTTCAGCCACTGCAAACGTGCGTGCGCCCCCTTGTACATCTGGCTTACATGGGTCCTGGAGAATCGAACCGGGATCCTTTGGCTTTGCAGGCAAATGCTTTAACCTCTAAGCCATCTCCCCAGCCCTTCACAGCTGCATCTTAACGTTAACACCCCAACAGTGGAATTTCACAGAAGCTGTTTAGAAGACAGAATGACAAGTCTGGACAGGACTGGAGGAGGGGAGGGGAGTATTTGGCTGAGAAGGTGGAACCCAGCCACCTCCAGTGAGTGGCATTAGTATTGTGTAAAGTCACCTTCCAAGGAGGCAGGAGACAGACCCAAACCCAGCAGAGCTGGTGAGGGAGCTAGGGTCCTTCTAGGGAAGTGGCTGTGATGGTGTGCGCTCTGCAGAGGTGGTTGGGGGAAAAAAAATCACAGTACCCTGGGAAATCTGGGTCCTAGAAAACGGCAAAGGCCATAAATAACACGGCTGATAGATCTGCACTTGCGAATAAATGGCCTTGTTCTAAATACAGAGAATCTTATTTATTCCTGCTTGCATCTGCTGCCTCTTTCCTGCCACTAAATATGCTATCCAAGGTGCCGAGAGCAGAATTTAATGGGGTTAAAAAAGAAATCAGCGAACGTCAAGCCAGACGGCAAAGGGAGCTCTTACCTTGAAACTCGCAGCTCCCGCTAATCAGGGCTGTGCTGTTTGCATATTACACACTGCCAGCAATGCTCATTATCATCAGAGAGATCTGTGAATTCCCACAAATCAGCTCCCCGGGAGCCTGGCCATGGCGGTCTGCTCCCGCACAGGCAGGCGCCGGCCACGAGGTGGCAGTGCACATTCCTCTGGGCCACGCGTTTCCATCCCAGTAGCGCAGCTTCTCCAAGGACTCAGGCCTCGGATGCTCTTTCCTGTGAGTGGAGAACTTCAAGGTGCGACTTTCCCTGGAGCAGCTACTGTGGAGTGGTGTCACCACTGTGGAGGCCTGAATCAGTGCCTTTCTTATTGCCGGGACAAAATACCAACCCGGAAGGAGAGGGTTTACTTCGGCTCACAGTATCCAGGGGGAGCGGCAGGGCAGGGGCGGGGCTGCAGCATACACCTCAAGGTCCACCCCTAGTGGGTGGCTCCGCCTGCGAGAGGCTCTGCCAACTTCCTCAACGGCCCCACCAGCCTGGTGATCAAGTATTCAAATACATTCAAACAACCACAAGGTCCACAGTTTGGACGTGTCTTCTTAGACTTTTATTTGCTTGTTTGCGTCATGGTCTCATGTATTCCAGGCAGAGCTCCATCTCACTGCTGTAGCTGAGGGTGACCTTGAACTTCTAACCCACCTTCCTTCACTTCCCCAGTGCTGGAATTTTAGGTGTGTACCTGAAATTCAGCACCGGGGAAATGGAACCTAAGCTTTGTGTATGCCAGGCAAGCGCTCTACCAACTGAGGCACACCCCAGCACCAGTGCCATCTTCTCACACTTCTGTGTCACAAGGGAGAACCAAGAACCTGTGGACAGCTCACTGCAGACCCATCTGCTGTACAGGCAACTTGGCCCCATTCTATCTGGGGGATGGGGTCTCCTATGGGAGACAGTAATTCAAAAGGGCACCTTGCCCTTTGGGCTGCTGAACTTTTTGACAGAGCAGGTGTGGGAGCCCCTTAATAAAACCCACACCCCCCTTTCGGATGTCTGCTTTGAGACCTCTCAGTCACACAGGCACTCCAGTCCTGTGTCATGGGGACTGGAGGCAGCGTGGGCCTCACGCTGGCGCTGGGGAGTCACATCTAGCAGACAGAAAGTCCCCTTACATGGTCTCCAGTTTCCCTCCCGGCTTTCTTTGTTCCCTCCACGGTGTGGCTTTTCAGATTCAGTCGCACGCTACTACGAAGCAGAAGTAGGCACGGGAGAGGGCGAACTCACATTGCCAACCCTGCGGACGAGGTGGTGAGACCTGCGAGCAGTGAAGGGATGAGGGCTGCTGGAGGCCTCGGCTTCCACCTGCACTGCTGCCGCCGCAGCCACGGCGTGGGGACAGCCTCCCCTTCATCTCTGCCTCATGTCTGAACTGCACAGGCGCTGCTGCCGCCGCAGCCACGGCGTGGGGACAGCCTCCCCTTCATCTCTGCCTCATGTCTGAACTGCACAGGCGCTGCTGCCGCCGCAGCCACGGCGTGGGGACAGCCTCCCCTTCATCTCTGCCTCATGTCTGAACTGCACAGGCGCCCCTGGGCTCAGCTCCTGCAGCCTCAGTGCAAGCAAGCAAGCTGCCGTTTGTCTGAGGCCTGAGGAGCCGGTGGCAGGCCAGGTACTCCACTGGAGCACAGACAGACCGCGAGGCCCGCTCTGTTTCTGCGTGTGTCCCCGATCAGTGACGTCCTCCTTGCTTTAAGAAAATATTTTATTTTTATTCATTTGAGAGAGAGAGAGAGTTAAAGAGGCACATAGAGGAGAGAGAGACACACACACACAGAGAATGGGCACGCCAGGGTCTCCAGCCACTGCACACTAGCTCCAGATGCAAGTGCCCCCTTGTGCATCTGGCTTATGTAAGTCCTGGGGAATCGAGCCTGAGTCCTTTGGCTTTGCAGGCAAGTGCCTTAATTGCTAATCCACCTCTCTAGCCCTACATACCAGTTTCAGACATAGAGTTTCTTAGCCACATTTAAATTTTACAAAGAATAATTAAACATTGAAACTGATTCATTATAGATAACAAAGTAAGATAAAACCCATTAGTTGTATTTTGTATTTTAGGCCAAGGACATCTTTTGCAAATAATCAAGTTAATCCATAATATTCACCCATACCACAAAACAATATATACATAGTATTATTAGTAATTTTATTGCTAAACCACTTTTTCTGTCTTATATTGCATTGAAACAAAATGTATAGTAACAAAAACTATGTCCTCAGTATGTACATTTGTATGTATGTATGTACATATATATGCATGCATGTATGTATATATGCATTCAGAAACAATCTCATAGCCCTGGCTGGCTAGAACTCTGTATGTAGTCTAGGCTGATATTGAACTCTCTAACTTGTGACAATCCTCAGCCTCCCAAAGTACGGGGATTACGAGTGTGTTCTAATTCATTATAAAAGGGGTCTACTTTTTCCTGTAGACTCAAGCATCGTTGAACAGGGAGCCCTTAGTGGCTGGACTGGCTAGATGTGTCACTTTTTCAATTCCAAGACATCTAACAGTGTCTTGTCCATACTGGGTGACTGTTACATGGGAACCCTTATCTTCATATCTCACTAAATAAGAAAAGGCCTTGAGCTGGAGGTGGAGTTCTGTGTCAAGGGAAAGTGTCATCATGGGAGAGGAAGTTGCTCAGTCATCACACATCCACGGGGTGGGGGGGAGCATCTAGAGCTCAAGCTGGGTCTGAACACACGGAAGGCTGGACTCCTCAACCTCAAGGTCTGCCCCAGCAACGCACCTCCTCCAGCAAGGCTCCACCTCTCTAACACTGCACCAGCTGGGGGCTAAGTAGGAAGCTTAATTACAAACACTTGGGGCTATGGGAGGTAGTTATATTCAAACCACCACCGTCCCTACGTCCAGAGACCCTTAAGGTCCAATGCCAAGGCCTGGGAGGATTGGTGTCAGAGGCCAGAGCTGCTGAACGTCTGATCGGAGCTCTGGGCCCCTGTGGGAGGAGGCAAGCCTTGCTCAGCACAGCTATGAAGCCCCAGTGATGGGATTAATTGGGAACAATCAGTTTACCACACTCCCCCAGCCCTTCCATAAATCTCTAATTAGGAAAAGCTTGTATTAAGTCATAGACCTCAGATCGGAAGTTATATAATAAAAGATGGAAAATTTGAAAAATTTGTTTGGCTAATATCTTGCGATAATAAAATTTGGAACAATTTTTTTGAAGAATAGTCTTGAATCAACAGTGGCTTACTTTCTTACTTTCATTTCTGTCGCCTTGAGTCAGAGTACAGTATCTTGCCAAAAGTGTCTGAAGTGTTGGGGGTTCGCGCCCTGCAGCTCAGCCGTGAGGAGACTGTCTTGCCTCACGTGAACTTCAGGGCAGGCGCAGGTGTTGCCGCGTCACTGTCGCCCATGATGGCGATGAAACCAGCAGCGGAGACTTAGAGACGACGAATGACAGGCTCTTGCCTGAGCGATGGACAGAAGTTGCTGCCCATGGTTCATCCTGGCTTCCCAGCTGGCTGACTGCTCCTTATGGGAAGGGTCCATGTGTTCATTCCTTTCATCTCCTTTCTTCCCCTCTCTTCAGCAAAGTGTCCACCTCTTGTCCCCTTCTCGTGGTCTCCCATCTAGTATCACATCCTCTACCTGCTCTGCGGTTCTCTTATTGAAACACACATAAACATTAAGGGTTAGGATCTGCATATGAGAGGGAACATGGATTTTATCTTTCTGGGCCTAGGTTACCTCACTCAGTGTAATTTAGGAAGATTATTTAATGATGCGTGAGATGTGCATGAAATCAAATTTCATCCTCCATAAATAAGGCTTTATTTGAACATGGCGACACTATTTGTTGGCGTGTGCTTAGGGCTACCTCTCACTGTGGGACAGAACTGAGTGGCAACAAGGACCTTCTCACTCGCGAAACCTGAGCTCCATTTGCCCTGCCCTCCAGGAAACCACTGGCTCAACTAGACAGAGATCTAGCCCACCTTACGGCCAACCCGTCAGCCTGAGGTGGTGCCCTTTGAGGCGTGCTCAGATGGGTGGCATGTCAGTGACAGGGGACGCTGTGTGTGGCCCAGGAGGAGGGGCTGCTCTCCCCGTGAGCTCAGGAAGATGGGATGTGTCAGGATGGGTTGAAGCTCACGGAGCTATGGAATGAGAGACGCGAGCAGTGGTCATGGTGAGGGGGGGGGCTCTCATGGGACTGAGGGGCAGGAGAGGAGCCAGGGGCACAGGGCAACTGACCCGTGGCGAGGAGGACCTTGATGGTGCTGCATCTGGATGTGGCTGTCACATCCGGCACTGTGCTCTGAATATCTAACCCCTGCCTTAGTCTACTATGCGTATGCTGACCTGTGCAAAGACCTAGAAACATGAAGCCATGTTTCCCTGCCCCCGGATCAGAGAAAGCAGAAGAGTGAGCCTTCTCCGTTTCATCCCACTCCTGGTCTCTGTGTAGTGCGTCTCTACTGAACGACCCTCGGCTTCTTGTCTGTGCCTCCATGAGCTAAAGTTCCCCTCCTGTCACAGTGAGACCAGTGAAAACACTCTTCCACCTGTGCACTAAGCCCCCTGCTCAAACCATGGCTGATCCATTTCACCCATGCCCTGCTGCCTGGGCCCCCAGAGGGCCGAGAGCTTGCTGAGCACCGACTGCATTAGATCTTTCCATTGTTACTTTCACTTCCACACCCCCTGCAGATATCAGAGACGGAGCCGATATGCCCTGACAAGTACCCACTTTTTACCTGATCTGGAGGCATAGATTTTACTGAGTGAGTTACAGGAACTGTGGGCCCCAAAAGAGAGCAGCTATGGGGCGTTAGCCAAAGACAAGTCTGTGTGGAAGTCTGTGTGTTTAGCTGAGTGGGTACCAAGAAGGGACAGAGACTTGGAGAGAGTTCAACACCGTGACTTCAGTCTCTCTGGCTGGCCCAGTTCTCACGCACTTCTAAGACGTGGTATGGATCAGGGCTTATGAGTGAAGAGAGCCTGGCAGTTTCCAAAACTGACAGAAGGGATTATTAAAGACTCAGAATGTTCCTGACTCCTGACAATGCTAGGCAAAAAAGGTGAATAGATTCCTCCTATTTTATTCACGTGAGGAGAAGGCACCATGACCGTCATATGACCTGGGCTTGGCATTCACTGGGCAGCTTTGAGTGAGTCAGGCTGAGGATGTTTGAGCCCCAATTCAGAGCATTCTGCATTCCACTGAAGACCTAACTCTTTCTAGCTGCCACAGGTGGGGAAGAGAGCCTCTCTGGACAGACAACTACAGGCTCACCTCCTCCTCATGCCCTCCAGAAACCTTCAGGGGACACAGCAGCGTGAACACTGTGACCACGTGACCTCGCTCTGGCCACTGTTGGTCAGGAATCACCTGTTTGGTCTCAGGTCAAGCAGGGGAGCTGATGCTGGGAACCGCTGGTCAAGGGTCATGTTGAACACTCTTCCTTCTCCATCCACCTGGGTGACACTGCCCTGTCACACCGTGTCCCTGTCTGGCCCCATGTTCCAAGGGCCTTGTACTCCGGACTAGTTAAGGATCAAAGTCATCCCCTCAGTGTCATCCACACCAAACCTGACCTTAAATGGAGTGAACACCCTCCAGGTCTCTTCCTCAGCTCCCTGGCATCCCAGCTTTCCCAAGTTTCCAGGACGTGCTCTGTGAACAACTGTCGGGCACAGGTGGGGCCCCGGGTTAAGGCAAGCCTAAGCTGTCAGACACGACCAGGGCCCCAGGCTATGGAGGGCTCACAGCAGCCTGAACCAACAGTCAAATCTCTGGTCCCAGACCAGCAGGAAGGCTCCTCCTCCCATTCTCTGGGGGTTGCAGTGAGCCTGGACCCCTGGACAAATCTCAGGCCCCGAGATCTGCAAGAAGTAGGGCCACTCCCTCTCCCTCCCCCTACAGCTGGGGGTGTCTGGATGTCCTGATAAGATTTAGGCTTTGTCCATAACCCTGTGACCTTTGGCCAGCTGCCTGGGAAACTCCTTATATGGTATCAGCCAGCAGCCTTCACACAGCCCATCCCCCTGTGACCCATACCCCATACCTCTTCCCGCCACTGTGTAGATCACCTGACTCCCTATGTGCTGGAATGAATGCCCCTATATGCCAACCAGGCATTGGCAAACAATCTTTGTACCCACCAATCCTCTTAGGACCCTCTTCCTGCTCTCTCTCTCTCTCTCTCAACTGCTTATAAAAGCTCTTTCCCCTGACAAGTAAACGAGCTGTTCTCCGACACTGCCTCCCGGGTGTTTCTTCCCGTCGCACTCACGGTCACTCAAGACCCTGCTCCACAGTTGCCTGGACACCTCCAGGGAGCCGGTGTGCAATGCCCCCCTGAAGAACCAGGGGCCCACAAACAACTTCTCAAGTTCATAGTCCCCTGGCCCCTTCTCATCCTTCCGTACATGTTGGGATGTACAAGGGGAGAGAGGTTATGCTCAGGTGACTCAAGCCATCGTTCTTACAGGCTACGAGCCATGGCATGAGTGGGGCATGTCTCCAATCACCAGGCTGGGTTGGGATCCTGAATAGGGCTGTTCAGTGATAGAGGAGTGGGTGATTCACTATGTAGCTGGAATATTTAAGGATATCAAATCTTGTTTTTTAGAAAGCTCCAGGCAAAAGGTCTGTGATGGACCCCGATAGTGCATGTATATAAGGATGACAATGTGCTAACAGCATTTATCAGTAAAGAGCAGCAGGTGGACAACAGTACCAGTTCTGTCACAATGGCAACAAAATACAACCAGCTCTGTAATCATGGCAACAAAGTACCTTCATAAAAATTTGGAGAATTACAACACCATGTCCACATGCCCACATGTTGGTTGGGAGACTTGTGAAATTATTAAATCATTACATGGAGCAGGGATCCCTTCTAGAACCTCTTTCAGAGTCCTCAAGGCACTCTCGTGACATCTAATTTCAGTTTATGGATTACCAGTTTCAGTAAAACTTAATGTGCAAGACTCTATCAAGTTGTCTTTATTCTTTGATTAAACTGTTATTCATCCGTTCTCCTATAGAACTACATAATTGCCCAGAGGACTAAAGGTATGTATTGTGTGTTGTCAAAACTAGCCTCTGGCCCCCACAGGCCATGGGGTCTCTAGAGAGACACCAAGACAGATGGTATGGAACAGGCAGACAGCCCTGAACTCGGGGTGAGGGTGTGGGCCACTGGTTCCTCTGGGTTTCTCTAGGGTGGTCAGTGCTCACTGTGGGGCACCTCTGCTTAAAGGGTGGGGGTTCCCAGCAGCCCCTGTGGTCCCTCCCTCGCCTCTTCCTTTGTCTCCAGTACTCTGCAATGTTCAATATATCTGAGATACTTTTTGGGAAACAAAACAAATCAATATGACATTTTGCTGCCATGAGTCTGAAGCCTGACGTATCCATTTCCTACATACTATGGCTTAACCGCGCTCAGAACCAACACCTCCAGCGGTTTTTGGGTGTGTCCCCCCAACTCACCCCTGCCCTCTGTCAAGGAAGAGCCTGGATACAAAACAGTTAAGTCACCGATTACACAAAGACAATGTTCAAAATTTACTCTCCCTGTTATTAAAAAAAGGAATCAAGATTCCCCAGGGCTCCCAGGCTCCCAACTCCAGAAGTCCGAGCATCAGCACATAGAACCTTCCAGAGAAAAACACTAAGCTGATTAAGCCGCCCCGTCACTGAGATTGATTTAAAATATTTGGGGCTCTGTTAACGTATCTACACAATTTCTCCGTAAATGCCTTGAAGAAGAAAAGAATCCTTCCAATGGATTTGCTGAGGCAAAAGCTTAGCTTGAATGGCAGAGCAATGAATTTTTTATTTTATTAAGAAGATGCTGAAAAAGATGTTTTAAATCTCCTGGTTATGGATTTTTAAGGAGATTAGTGGCACAGAGAGCTGAGGCTCTGGCAGTCAGACCCGAGCTCTCCTCTGCCGGGTCCCTGGGGTACTTGGCTTGCACTGGCCTCCCGCGGAGCCCCAGGCCTGACAGTTTGTTTGTTCCGGAGCCCCTTGGCCACCTAGGAGACATGGCCTCGAGGCTGCTCCTCTGTCTTTTTTCTCTTAAACACCTTCTTTCCTTGCAATAAAAATAACAGTGACAAATAGTCACAGCAAGAGGTAGTAACCACGTTCACTCTTAATGTACCGGGTCTTCTTTCTTAGTCGAAACAAAGTCAGAACCCCAGGCGCTGTCCACACACATATCACTGTGTGCTAAACACATTCGCACACATTCAGGTCACAATCTCATGTTATCCTTGGAAAACACGGAGGCTCCGATGTATTATCACAGCATGTTGACTTCTTGGAGTGGAAAGTGCTTCTCAAGGTCATGACTCTGGTCTAGACCTACTGTCAGGGTCTCTGTGATCCCACAGTCTTCATGGCAACCCACCCACGCCCAGAATGTAGCACAAGCCACAGGGCACAAGGGGGCTTTTGGAGCTCGCACCAGGGACAAACAGGACTCGGTTGTTCTGGCAAAAGGCTCCTTGGGTCTCTCCAAGGGCAGCAGGCACAGGACTGTGGAGCCCTGCTCTCAGACATCAAGCTGGTTGTGGGATGGTTGGGCACAGCCACAGATTTCTCTGGAGGGCGTGGGGGAGACCTCGGGCTGCCGTCCAGGGCTGTTTCTGTGAGAACAAGCGAATCTTTAGTGTTCACACAGAGTGTGTTTCATCCCTCGGGCTCCCTCAGGCCGCGTCCAGTGCGACATGTGACCACAAAGGCTCAGGGTTGCTTCTCTTGGGGCGTGGAGGTCAGCTGGGACACCAGAGTCTTACAAGTGCTCTGAGCGCGGAGCAGTGCTGGGGTGAGGGACAACCGCACTAGGGTGTTTGTTAGAAGCCAGGACTGTGTTGATCAGGGTTGGGTGATTGGCTAGAAAGTGGCTCAGGAAGCTTTCTGGTGTGGTAGAAGTGCTGTACCCCCAGCTGCGGCTGTGTGGCACACACATCTGTCCAGGTGCATTTGCAATCTGCCTCTCATGACTGCAAGTTGCACCTCCATGGAACATCATGGGTAAATAGTACTCTACGCAGAGAGCTGACAGGTGCCAGGACTGCGCAACAGTACTCTACAGCTGACAGGTGCCAGGACTGTGCAACAGTACTCTACAGCTGACAGGTGCCAGGACTATGCTACAGTACTCTACAGCTGACAGAAAGGGTCAGTGTACAGGTAGGGCAGGAATTCCTCACCAGTCATGGCTCTGCCCTCTGGCGTGTGACTTGGCCTCCCATGCTCCACAGCTCTAGATGCAGGTTGCAGTGTTGGAGCCTCCCTAGCTGTGGTCCTTGGCTCCAGTGGCCCCAGGCAGGTGACAGGGTTGACATGGCAGATAGTGTACTTTGAGCCCTGCCTGGATCCTGGCACTTCTCCGGTGCTGGGATGAAGGTCGAATGAGCGTTCAGTGGATCATGAGCACTTTGTGAGACCTTCATGCTCAGTTTCCTGGCGCTGGGACAGAAGTCCAGTGAGCGCGCAGGCCAACCACGGGCTTTAGCACTCAGACTTCAGCGGCTTGCTGATGGAGACAGGAGCGTCTTCCAGGCGAGGAGGAAACCAGTGGTAGGGCACATCCAGCACAGCAGATGAGCTCCAAATACCAATCTCTCTGGCTTCTTGGGAAAGGCTTAGTTCTCTTTCCCAACTGCTCCTCCAGGTGAAGCCAGGCCCCAGGACTCTTGGTCGGGGGATGGAGGGTCACATGTGTGGCACCTGGCCTACTTCCTACTCAAGCACCTCCTGCCCTTGTGAGAAGTGCAGAACTCCGTTCCTGAACCCTGAGTCCCCAGACCACCTTCTCAGACCATCAAGAAACTGCAGTTCAGTTTAACATATAGTCAGAGCCAAAAAGAAGCCAGGAAGAAGCAGAAACCCAACCTAGCTGCACAGCAGTGAGCAGCAGAGCTCAGCAATCCAGGCTCCGCCTGGCTACACACACGCACACGCGCACACGCACGCACACTCACCCACACACCTTTCCAAACAAAGCCCTTAGAAACTTGGGCCCTCCACCTGCATGGAGCTGCATGCACACCCCACCCCAGACCACGCGCTGGCGACCCCTTGCTAATTCCCCTTTTGTGGTCAGTTTCCACTCACGTCCCTGAACATATCTAGCAACTGGAGGCCTTAGCTGGTTCAGCTAAGATGCATGTGCAATAATACACACTGTATCTTTTGAGTGAGCTTTTAGGGAGAAAGCCTCTGTTTACCCCCTTATGCCTATGCATGACTGGGTGCACAGATGATTAAAATTAGATGCATCATGGGAGACGACATGCTCAGTGAACAAGTCTCACACAAGCCAGGCCTGTCAATCAAAACAGAACCACTCATACCTTGCCTGTAGCAACCAGCTCTTCCTCCTGAATGTCATGGAAGGATGCCTGAACACTAACTGCTGCTCTGGGGCGCTGTAGCTCAAGTGCCCACTGCTCTTTTGCAGTGTCTCTTGTACTATCTCTTTTTTTTTTTGTATTTTATTTTTATTTATTTGACAGAGAGAAGAGAGAGAGAGAGAGAATGGGCTTGCCAGTGCCTCCAGCCACTGCAAACGAACTCCAGACACATGAGCCCCCTTGTGCATCCGGCTAACGTGGGTCCTGGGGAATTGAACCTGGGTCCTTTGGTTTTGCAGGCAAATGCCTTAACCGCTAAGCCATCCCTCCAGCCCTTGTACTATCTCTTTAAACACGAGGTCTTGCTACTTTGCTATTTGTTGGCACTCTCTGGATTGTTTGAATAAGACGCCAAGACCCTGGAATCTCCAGAGAAGGCCACCAGCACCAGCAGCGACACAAGCGCCCACGCCTCTCTGGCCCCTCCCTGGCCGGTCTCACCTTCGTACAGCCAGTCGCTGAGGCCGTTGTAAATCACACCCTCCTTCCCAGTAGAGACCACGCGGATCGCCTGCTTCCCGACGTGCGCACAGTAGTAGATGTTGTTCTCGAAGATAAATATCTAATTTGGAAAGAGGAAATAACAGTTTTAAGCAAGGAGGTGGGTTTAAATAGGGCGTTCTTAAATCACTGGAGGGTTTCCCTCCCCTCCTGCACTTCTCTGATTGAATGAAGGTGGCCACAGAACCCTGTGAGGCTGCCTCACCACAGCACCACCTGTTTATGGACTGATAGAGGCCCCAACTCTGCAAACATCTCCCGATGTTATCATTGCTTATCCCTTTAACATCTGTTGTGCTTTGATCGTGAAAGGTCCTCCACAGGCTTGGGTGTTTGGACACTTGCTCGCAGTGCAGTTTGGGAAGGACAGAACCTTTAGGAGGTGGGCCCTTGCTGGAGGAAGTATGTCAACTTCCTGACTCTGGATGCAGTGTGACCAGCCCACTTCCCAGCCCTGCAGCCACGCCTTTCCCACCATGACAAACTGTGACCCCTGTAACTGGAAGCCAGAACCAACTCTTCCTTCCTTAGACAGCTGCTTCTTGTCAGGTCCTTGGTCACAGCAACAAGTAGTCACTAATGCAACATCCAAAACTGTGATGTGGACAATTTGTGGTCTGACACTTCTGGGTGCTTGAACATTGAATTGGGTGGATATTTTAGCAACACATTTTCCCCGGTGATAAAATTGTGAGCTGCAAAGATGGAGATCTGGGTTTATTTCCTTAGCATTTACAGGGCGTGGAGGGGCAGAGTGACTGTCTATGCCAGTCATAGGTCTGGGTTGACAACTGGTGGGGCCATCATGAACTAATGCTGCCCACCATCTGGTGAGGAGGTCAGATTACTCCTGCGGTGGAGGTGTGTGGGGGTCTGAGAAGCTGAGGGTGGTCTGACTTAGGCCTTGGGAAAGTCAGGATTCCTCACAGAGGGAATGAAAAACAGATTATTAACCATCTTAAGAACTTTTAAATGTGTAGGTCGCTGTCACTAGGCACATCATTACACCATCATCCATAGAATGTTCCCTGGCTGAGATTCTGTTCCTGTGAAACATGACGGCTTGCACCCTCCCAAGCCCTGGCACCTAGCACTGCACCCTCTGTCTCTGAACTGTTCACTCAAGGGCCCTCCCCCAGATGGAGCCAAGCATCATCTGCCCTGTGCCAGACTTACTTCACGCAGCACAATGTCCTGAAGACTAACATTGTAGCACACGTCAGAAATTTCCAGAAGGTGGTTTCTAGCTGAGCCCTCAACAAGCTGGACCAAGAAGGGACTGGAAGCTGGCATGTGGGATGAGAACTCAGAGAACCAGGGGGAAGTAGAGGAAACGAGATCAAGGTCTCCTATGATTAGCGGGATGAAGGTCAGGTGAGGAGCCATTTTCTGAGGGTCTATGGGTGAGGAGTCCCAGTGGCCACAGGAAGCATCTGACAAAGGGTTGAGTAGGGGACAATAAGATCAGAGGGGGTCCTCCTGATGATGTGTCTAGTAGTATGATAGTTTGAATAGATGGCTCTCGATATATTCAGTGTTTTATTAGTTTGTAGTTTGCATCTGCAGCCACCTGGCTGGAGGAGGTGTCACTGGGCGAATCTTAAGGTGTGGTGGTGAGTTTGAGATTTCAGGGTAAAGATATGCACAGTGTGCCTAGCTGGAGATCCTGAAGTGTGCTGTGTGGCTTTTGGCTTGAGCTTCTCCTTCTGCTTGGACCTGTGAAGGCAGGCCAGCTTCTTCTGCCATTACAGAACTTCCCCTGGATCTGTAAGCTTCAATAAATCCCTCCCTCCATAACTGTGCCTGGAAGTTCATCTCAGCGAACCTGAAGCTGTCTGCAACACGCAGCTATGTGGCCAGGGAAGGGAGTGATAGTGGGTTGTGTGAGGGTGGGGTCCCTACAATCAGTGAGAGTCTTGACCACTCAGAGGCAGGGAGACCAGCAGGAGGGCAGGTGGTGCCCTTGGCCATGAGATTGATACGTGGATGGGGCAAGGTCATTTTCTGGGCATTCTCTGGAGCCCCTGGTGATAGTGAAAACTGGCAGAGGTGCAGTGCTGTGTTTGTTACCATTGCTGTGACAAACGCCTGACCAAAGGGCAACTTAGGGAGGAAGGGTTTATTCTGGCTTTTGGTTCAAGGTTTCAGTCCATCGTAGCAGGGAAGCCCTGGCGGCAGGGGCAGCGGGCAATACTGCACAGTCAGGAGGCAGAGGCAGGTGCTACTGCTCATTCAGTTCTCTCCTTTTTGTTCCGTAAAGACTCCAGCCCACGGGATGGTTCCACCCACACTTAGTGTGGGTCTTCCCACCTCGATCAATGCGATTTAGAAACCCCCTCACAGACAAGCCCAGGGCTTTGTCTCCTAGGTGGTTCTCGATCCTGTCAAGTTGATAGTCACCCAGCACAAGTGCAGAATACAGTCTGACCTTGGGCATATACTGCCTCTGTGTGGAGGGCACTGTCGGTCCAGGCCATGGTTATCGGATTTGATGCATAAAAGATGCCCTGGGAAATCCTGCAAATAAATCTGAGGGCTCAGTCCAGTTGTCCAACCCAATGCTCAGTCTTTGGAGTGGGACCCAGGCTCTGCTATTTTAGTCACCCCTGGTGTGTGACTGCAATGGACCTGTGGTCAGGGACTGGCCTGTATCTGTGGAGCGTCTCACAGCGTGACTTAGCCTATATATGGCGCCACTGAGTTCTGCCCCAAGCTTGTGACATCTGAAATTTCTACCTACCTTCTTCCAGTAGTATACAAGAACACACTGTCCAGAGAAAGAAAGTTATTCAGGCCAAGATCAGGAATAGAACCCATTTCTTTAAAAAAAAATTTTTTTTTAAAGAAAAATTACTACCAGTATCATTGTTGTAGCATTCCGAGCACATGAGTTTATGGGGGCCACCTAATTCAAAGTACTACAACCATTGGGTCTATTTTTTTTTTTTTTTGCACAATGCAGAAATGACATAAATATCAAAAGCTTTAAATGTTTTTTGTGGTACTGGGGATGGAGTTAACCTAGAGCCTTGCACATGCTAGGCAGGCACTTTACTGCTTCTTATTTTGTAACAAGATCTTACTAAGTTACTCCGGCTGACCTTTTTTTAAAAATATATTTATTTATTTATTTGCCAGGAGAGAGAGAGAGAATCACTAGGGCCTCCAGCTACCACAAAGTCTGGATGCATGCATCACTTTGTGCATCTGGCTTTACGTGGATACTGGGGAATTGAACCAGGTCATTAGGCTTTGCAGGCAAGCTACTTAACTACTAAGCAATCTTTCTAGTCCAGGCTGACCTTTTTAAAATATTTATTTATTTGAGAGAGAGAGAGAGAGAGAGAGACAGCAAGTGAGTATGGGTGCCTCCTGCCACTACAAATGAATTTTTGAAACATGTGCCACTTTCTGCATCTGGCTTTACATGGATACTGGAGAATCAAATGTAGTACATCAGGCTTTGCAAGCAAGTGACTTTAAACACTGAGCCATCTCTCCGGTCCATCAGGCTGACCTTGAACTCACTCTGCGGCACAGGCTGGTCTTATAGGCCTGCACCACCAGCCCCAGTGAATGTTTTATAATAAAAATAGGAAAAAACGGCTGTTTCCCCTGATCATTGTCCCAGAACTATGGCTCTGAAAGCCTCAACTATTAGCTTTCTGCTCAGGCTTCCTGCCTCTGAAAGTACTCGTTTCAACCAGAAATGAGCTGGAAACCTTCCAGAAGCAAGCATACACCCTAATTTAATTCCAGCAGCTGTTCTTATGGGTCTGCTGAAGGGTATGATGAACTCCTAAATTGGAGCTCCTTTTTATGCGTTCTAAGCCTTCACTGGCTTTTTAAACCAAATGAGGCTGTAACCAATTAATATTTTGCCTAAGTGCAATGAGAGATGGAGGTCCTTTTCCAGCTGGGATTTCTTTTCGATAGAATGAAAGAACACACTGTAGAGAGGCGTGTGTGGCCTGGAGGACGCCTCACATGGCCCACTCGGCACTGGGGTGACATGTCAGGTGGCGTGTCGAGTTTTGCCTGCGGGCCGGCGGTACTGGGCACTGGAGCAGGGAATGCTACAGTGCCTCAGCTGGGGCAGCAACCCCAGGGCCCGGGGCTGGCCTTGCCTTCCCCAGCTGGCAGAGAGCTCCGGCCCCTGTGTTCTCAGAGTCTGACGCCATCCCAGAAGGGGTCTCCAACACCTGGATGTAGGTACACACGTCTCTGTCTCTCTGTCTACCTCGGCTTCTCAGCCTTGGCCTGCTCTGCTCTTCATGCTGCCTGCCTTCTCCTGAAGCACCAGGCCTCCTAGGACCCAGGCCACCTGACAGACCCTGGCCATTCTTGTCTGGACCAAAGCTCCATCGTGTGCTGGTAAATCTTGCTCACTTTCGCCACCACTGAATCCAGTTTAACATCCTCATCTGGAACCCAAGGCCCTTCATCACCAAGGTCTGTCTGCAGTGCTGGCTCCTCCTTCCCGCAGACCTGACAAGGTGACAGCGGAGCCAGGCCTGCCACTGGCCTGCAGCAGCTCCCAGTCACAAATGACTGTCCAGTTCCTCCTGGCTCAGAGCACAGCGCTGGATGCCACATGGTAAGCGTGGGGTGTGCTGTGCCCTCTGCACGAGTGACTGGCTTTTGTGCCCCTCGGTTGGGTTCTTGATCTCTCAGTAGATGGCCCATTGCTGGTGGTACTATTTTCTTTGTACATTTTTTAAAATTGAGAACTTTAATACAGGAATTAATTTGATTGTTTTCCTGTCTCATTATCCTCTTTTGTACCCCCCCCCATTAAGGTCCCCACTCTTTCCAAGTAGTCCTTTCTCAGTTTTTTTTGTTTGTTTGTTTTGTTTTTGTTTTCAAAGTAGTGTCTCACTCTAGCTCAGGCTGACCCAGGAATTCACTATGTAGTCTCAGAGTAGCCTTGAACTCATGGCGAGCCTCCTACCTCTGTCTCCCTAGTGCTGGGATTAAAGGCGTGTACCACCACACCCGGCTCCTTTCTCAGTTCTGATGTCCCATTCTTTTTGGCTTTCTCTCTCCTCCATATATAAATGCTCATGGGCTCGTGACCCCACAGTGGTCCCCAGTATCTCCATATGACTTTCACTGGTGGTGCTATTTTGAGAGGTTTTGGAAACTTAAGGAGGTGGGATTTGGCTGGAGGAAATAGGTAGGTCCCTGGAGGCGATCTCAAAGCAGGTGTGAAGAGAGAGCTGACGAAAGAAAAAATGCGCAGCTCTGGCCTCATCACAGTGGGCTCTCCGTGGCTTGTCTTCTGCGGCTGCAGCTGCGGCTTTGCCAGGGAGCCCCTCTGCCCGGGGTGGTGAGCAGAGCTCCCGGGGGGGGGGGAGTGCCCTCCGGTGGGACCAAGGAGACTGATGCTTTTAATCCCTGTCAGGTTAAATTTACTGCCTCCTCCGCCTCTTCAGCTGCCTCCTCTCCTCCACTCTCTTCCTTCCCTTCCTTTTTCTCTCTTGTTCCTCCCCTTCCTCCCCCTCTTCTTCCTCTTCTCCTCATTTTCTGACAGTTACGGCTCGACTATGAACTGTCCCCCACACGCTCATGTGGTAAGCTTGCTCCCCAGCTGGTGATGCTATGTGGGAGGTTCTGGAAAATTAGGAGTTGGGGCTTGGCTAAAGAAACAGTTCCCCGGGGGCAGGTCTCTGGGGTGTCTCATCCTGTACCCCTCCTCTCTGCTCCTGTCTGAATGAGATGAGAAGTGTCACCACACACTTACACACTTGTACGCTCACACACCCACACGCTTGCACCCCACGATGTTCTGCTCACATGCACAGGGCCCAGTGACTGGAGACTGAAACCCCCAAGGCAAAGGACCAGAGCGAATCTTTCCTCCTTTAAGTTGACATTTGGTCACAGTGACCAATACAATGCCCTGTGCCTTTGGCGTCACAGATAAGAACCTACTGCCGAGCCCAGAGTCACAAACATTCGCCCTGAGCTCTCCTTTATTTTTATAGATATAATGCATTCTAATTTTATTTGTGCTGTCTGAGCACTTTAAAATGTTCTATAAGCATTCACTCTCACTTTTTAAGATAACTCTAGGGATAGGTACAACTGTATTTACTTTAATATATTTTTATTTGTTGATTTAAGAGAGAAAGACAGAGAGGCAGGGTGAAAGAGGCACTATGGGTGTGCCAGGGCCTCCTCTCACTGCAGGTGAACTCCAGACATGTGTGTCACTTTGTGCACTTTTGGCTTCATGTGGCTATTGGGGAATCGAACCTGTGCCAGCATGTGGAGGATCTGGATGCAGTTGGGCCCTTCCTTGCCCTTGTGTCTTGGTTTCTTTGAGTACGATCCCTTGTCACGACCCGGCTCTGGCGCCCCACGACGTTCTCACTCACACTGCCCCTGAGAACTCCCCACCTGCCAGAGCCTGTCACCCAGACTCCCGTTCGCAGCTCCTGGTGTCCGTTCTGGTTGAGGGCTGCCTGCCTGCTGCCAGGGTGGCCTGGGCCGGCGTCTGCTGATGGGCCGAAGCTTCTCATGGCTGCCACACCAGTGCCAAAGCAGGAGCCTTGCCAGAATGACCTGTCGCCACGGGAGCCATCTGCCATGCTCAGCCCAGGTGACCGCCTGCAACCCCCAGAGACCAGCAAGGCCTGCTTTGGAACCTGACCTTCCTTTGGCCTCCCAGAAAGCTCCCGGAAGTCTGTGCTCGGGTTTCCAGAGCCTACGCCCAGGTACCCAAAGGCCCAGACGTAATAGGAGAGTTTGCGCTGTGTCCTCATGTCCCAGAACCCACGAGTGAGTGTGGGAGGGGACACGGGCTTTCTCAGGGAGACAGAGGGCACTGCAGCCACAGCCTCTCTGTGGTTGTTTCCTGGGCTCCGGTCCGGAAGCCAGGCCCCTTGTTCCTCTGCCCCGAATGCTGGAGCGTTGGCCCCATCCGCTTCCTGTCATGAGCCAGAGCCCCGCTCAGCTCCTGACGCTCAGCTCCTGACGCACTCCTCGTCTCAGCACTGCATGCGGGATGGGGAGCTGGGGAGCTCTGCACCCTCTGAGCTGCAGCAGAAGTGACAAGTAACATGCACACAAAAACCAAGTGACGGGCTGGAGAGATGGCTTAGTGGTTAAGGCATTTGCCTGCAAAGCCAAAGGACCCAGGTTCGATTCCCCAGGACCCACATAAGCCAGATGCACAAGGTGGCACATGCATCTGTAGTTCGTTTGCAGTGGCTGAAGGCCCTGGGGTGCCTCATTCTCTCTCTCTCTCTCTCCTCCCTGTTTCTCTGTCAAATAAATAAATAAATAAGTAAAAATTTAAAAACCAAGTGAGGACTGTTTAGAGGTGACCACTATCAGTTCAGAGAAGATGTGGGCAGTCCATCTTCCCAAATCCGCCTAGATCCGGGCCAGCTGGTGGGTGGGGAGAGTCACCAGGGGAGGCAGGAAAGCCATGTGTCCAGGATGTCTATGGAGAGGTTTGTCCCTCTGTAAGTACTTGGCAGCTCTGAAATCCTGACTAATGTGGGAACTGCCCTGGCCATGACGGCTGTTTATATTATTCTCCTCTCTCTGCATACAAAATTAACATTTATTTGTTTGCCTTTCTTTGCAGTGCTGGGGAGTGAACTCAGGACCTCATGCATGCCAGGCAAGCGCACTACCACTGAGCCACGACACAGATCTACGTTCATTGTTAGAACTGTCAATGGGCACGGGGCGCTTAGGCATATTTGAGTCACGGGTGTGATCATTGGGTTCCATGTACGCAGCGCGCATCGTCCACTGTAGTTCTGCAGACAGGATGTGTCGGGTTGTTGTGAACTGCGCAGTCTACAATGCTGTACAAAGGGTGCTCCGCCTGTAGATATGGGGACGTTTGGGGCATACGCAAGTTGTTCCTGTAGGTCCGTTAGGTTTTCTCAACTAGCTTTCAGCTTTTATGAGCTCAGGGGCCACCTGTCACGTTTCTTCAGTATTTCAGTCCTTTTCCTCTAACCCTGACCCCATGACCTTTGTGTAGAATAAGACATACAGCTGACATTCTCTTAGTGTGCATGTGTGTGTTGGCACACGTGTGGGTTTATGTGCACATGTGTGTTGGCATGCATGTATGGGCTTATGTGCATGTGTGTGTTAGCACACATGTGTGGGTTTATGTGCACAGGTGTGTTGGCAAACGTGTGGGTTTATGTGCACAGGTGTGTTGGCACACGTGTGTGGGTTTATGTGCACATGTGCACACATACAGGTGTCTTCATCAGTGTCAAATACACATTGTTTTCTGAGGACTGGTCTCTCGTTGAACCTGGAGCTCATGAATTTGGCTAGACTAACTAGACGTGACGTCTCAGGATTCCTCCTAACCCCACCTCCCCCGTGCTGGGATTATAGGTGTGTGTCTGGCTCAGGTCCTTGTGCGTGTGATCTCTTACTTTCTCCACAGAGTCATGGCCCTAGCCTCAGACACATTAACATGCTTAACAAAGGACACTTTAATTAACCTCCGGAGACCATGAGGGATGGGAAGCTTCCTGGGATCCTGTCCCATACAACACATCTTGACGCCCCTCATTCCAACAGAAAATCATGCCTTTACAGATGGATGTGATGCAGATGGTCCTAAAAAATGAGATCCTGGACAGTCAACCCACAAGCTAACCATAATTGCTGTCCCTGTAGAAGACGATGATTGAGAAACAAACGGGAGGGAGACCTCAGCAGCCGGAGAAGTCACAGCTATTACTGCCTCATGCACACCAGAAAAAGACAAGTGTTGGAGAGTAAAATTATCTGGCATTTCTGAAAAAATCAGTGGGTCAAACCTAATAATGCCATCAAGGTTAGAATATAGGAGGCGACTTCAGAAGAGTGGGCGTCAGAGAAGAAAGAGGAAATCTTTGAGTACAGGGAGTCTGAAAGGCATGGGAGATCTTCTGCATGGCATTGAAATCGACAATGAGGATGATGGCATAAGGGGTGCGAGAGACAAGGAGGGGCCACCCAACACCAAAGTGTTCAGATTTTCTACTTAGTGTTAATTTAAGGGTTTTATTCAAAGTACTTTAAAAATTATATATGTGTGTATATATATATATATGTATATATATATATACACATATATATATACATATGTGTATATATATACATATATATATACACATACACACACATATAATTTTTATTTATTTATTTGAGAGAGAGAAAGGGAGAGAGAGAGAGAGAGAGAGAGAGAATGAATGAATATGGGCATGCCACAACCTCCAGCCACTGCAATAGAACTCCCGACACATATGCCCCCTTGTGCATCTGGCTTACATGGGTCCTAGGGAATTGAACCTGGGTCCTTTGGCTTTGCAGGCAAGTGCCTTATCTGCTAAGCTATCTCTCCATCCCCAAAGTACTCTTTTTAATTTTTTTCTAATTTATATTTATTTATTTATTATTAGAGACAGTGAGAGAGAGTGTGAATGGGCTCACCAGGGCCTCTAGCCACTGCAAAGGATCTCCATTTGGCTTACGTGGGACCTGAAGAGCCAAGCCTGGGTCCTTAAGCTCCGCAGGCAAATGCCTTAACCACTAAGCCATCTCTCCAGCTCCCCCAAATACTCTCGATATGAGCTCAACCATAGCATAATACAACTGGATGACCTTGAAAGCTAGCTTTGGCCACTGGGGAAAAGTAATACACTTTTGTCATTGAGTAACTCTGTGTATTTTGCACATGTATGTAGTGTGTATGCATGTGGCGCTCCCTCTCTCTCTCTGTATGTGTGTAGACCAGATGCTGACATCGGTGTCATCCTCCATTTCCTCTTCATTTCACGAGGCAGGGTCTTTCCCATCAGATGGACTTGAAACAACATGTTGAGGGAAGTGTGGCAGGGAAGGTGGAGGCCGTGAACACACTATCTTAGGTGCCCGCTGGAGTCACGGCACAGCGGGTGTCACCAGGAAGGAGGAGCAGGTTGAGAAGGTCTGGAGGGGGTCAGACTTGAACTCTGCTTGGCTGAAGGTGAGCTGCCCCTGAGACGCTCCGCAGGCGGGCGAGACACCTAGCGATACAGAGTCACCCTCCCTAGAAGAAAGCCGCAGCGAGGGGCTGAGGAGACGGCCCAGCAGGTAAGAGTGCAAGCATGAGGACCTGAGTTCAATTCCCGGCACCAATGCAAAAAAACCCTGGCACAGAAATTTATGGCTGTAACCCCGGTGCTTAGGAGGACAGAGGCAGGAGGATCACGAGGGTTCATGAGCCAGCCACTCTAACTGAAATAAACAGAAGAGGGAATCTGTCTCAAGGAAATAAGGCAGAAGGGCAAGAGAGGAGGACACTGGACATCATCTTCTGGCCTCTGCATGTGGACTACTGTCCATGCGCTCACAGGACAGGTGCAAACACAAAAGATTACACCCCCCATACACACACACTCACACTCACACACACACCTGAAAAACTGTGTTGCAAAGCAAAAGGTCCCCGAGGAACAACGAACTTCTTGAACAGAGCAAGGCTGAGGGCAAAACCCAGATGAGTGCCAATGTTTGTCTGGCAGGAGAAACATGGATGGCTTTGAGGCTTCATTTGATATGGTGCCCACACTGGCATTCCTCATAGCTGATCGGCGGCTACTTGGAGGAATATTGAGTCCAAAACTGTCTCCTAATTCAAGTACTTAAAATAGCCCGTCACGATCCCTCCTCATCTCCCTCACATCAGCAAATGCTCCGATGACAGGGCTGGGAAGCTGGGTGAGGGCACTGTTCTTCTCTGGTTCTGAAAGTTGTAGTACATTAACACGGGCTTCAAGGCATAGCAGCAGTCCCTTTAGGAAATGATATCGTGCAAGTGCTCATTTTGTAACCGCAAGTAAACATATCCACAGAGCTGTGCGTGGGACTCAAAGCCATCACTTAACTACCCCCAGTTATTTCCACCCCAAATTCCTCCTGGCCAGGCTCATGTCTTGCTGTTTCCTAAGTCAGTCTGCTCATCTCCCCATGGGCAAATGTTCACAATATGCCAGCCACCCTCCTCTCTGCCCTGCCATGCCCTGCACAAGGAGGGCAGGCATCTCTCCTCCGCTCTAAACTGAGTTAGCTTTGGCTGAGGCTCCGTGGTCTTTTCTGGAGCTTTCTACACTTCTAGCAGTTGCTGCATCTATGAGTGTCCTCCCCTTCCACACCTGTGTGGTGTGTCTTGTCTCTACTGTTCACACTGGATCCCAAGAGCAGGGTGTGTCTCCCCCTGCCACCTGGGTAGGAGTATGCAGGGGCAGTGCGCCATGGACAGGGAGAGGTATCCGTCTTCAAGCACAGTTAATTTACAGAAATCTCTTTCCTGTATATTTTCTTGGCATTGATTGTGATTTTTGCTCCCCTCACTGTCAGCTGTCTTAAGACTTTCCACTATCCTCACAGCAGATGCTGGGGAACATGCAGGGTTTCAGAAGTTTGAGCACATCCCTCTCTCCAAAATAAACACTGATGTTGAGCAGAGAATTTACAATTCACCAAACAAATGCATAGGAAATCAGGAATAGAGTACACTTGCTCTTTTTGTAAGGCTCAGAACATAGATGATGTCACTCTAAAAGACAAGATATAGCTGGGCGTGGTGGCGCAGGCCTTTAATCCCAATACTCGGGAGGCTGAGGTAGAAGGATCACCATGAGTTCGAGGCCAGCCTGAACTACACAGTGAGTTCCAGGTCAGCCTGGACCAGAATGAAATTCTGGCTCCACAAAGGAAAGACGAGTGGAGAGTCGCTCAGAAAGTCGTAACACCCACGGCAATGAGTCTCCTTCTGAAAGTCCTCTCCCGTGCTGCTTCGTGAGAATGACTAAAACCAGGTTCACACCCCAGCTGCCAGGGGCTCAGGCTGAGCAGTAAACTGAGACCAGCCTCTTGACTGCCAGGGACCCCCAGGGACGCCCTCCTAGTGCCCGACTCCGGGTGCCTCTGTGGCTCCTGGCAAACAGGCTGGGTTAGGTGACTTGGAACATTTCCCTCCTGTAAAAACTAGAAAAGGAATGAAACTCCCTTAGCTCTCCAGCAAACCCCAATTTCCCTTTTCTCTGGCTTTGCTGACCTCAACATGATCTTCTATGGCACACCAACCTGCTCCTGGGACCCCTGAGCCCCTCTCTCTCTGGCTGGGGGACCCCATCATGCTCTCTGTAGTAATGACTCTCCTAGTAAAGCTTCGCTTCTCAAAGGGCATGTCGCCACAGTGCCTCTTCTTGGACCACGTCGCTCTGCCTCTAACACCCATCAGTAAACACGTTTCCTTTCCGTTAGTCTGTTTTTAAGTAAATACTTCAGAGTGAATGTGGTTCACACACTCAGGGTGGGACTGGGCTCTGAGACAGTTCAATTACCTGGAATTCTCCAAGGGAATGGGAGCTCTCATTGAATTTTCTTGGTGGATTTTCAAATGAAGGAGGAAATTGCTTCAATTTCCGTCTCTATTAGGGAGACATTTCCATATTTTTATTCTCTTTGATCTATTGAATTGGATGGGGTACATGGTATGGAATTTCTTGCTAAAGTTATCGATGTAAATATATCTTTTTACTGTTCATAACTAATGGTGTAGTTTTGGGGAAGGGGTTTGGTTAAATCTGTGTCCATTTATGTACAGAAAAGCTAGCATGTGAGTTAGCTGGGTTTTAACCAATGGAAGCTTTGGTATTTTTTTTTTCCTGGGAATCTGAGAGTGAATACAACTTTCAGATAATTCAGTGAGTAAAAATCAATGTGTATGTGTGTGTGTATGCGTGTGTGTGTATGTGCACAAGTGTGCAAATGTTACACTGGTGAGGACACAGGACAACCTCAAGTGGTGGTCCTTGCCTTCCTCCTTGTTTTGGGGCAGGATCTGTGGTTGTAGCTGGCCTGCAAGCTTTGAGATTCTCCTGTTTCTGCCTCTCTCCTCTCTGTGGGTGCACTGGGGTGACAAATGCTTGCATCACATGTCTGACTTTCTATGGGTTCCGGGGATCCCAGCGTTGGTCACCAGTCATGCTCAGCAAGTTCTTTACCCACTGAACCAGCTCTGCCCTTAGTATTCCTTGTTCTAAACATCGTTATTATTTTTATTTGAGAGAGAGAGACAGAGAGAGAAAGAGAGAGAGAGAGAGAGAGAGAGAGAGAGAGAGAGAGAGAAAGAATGGGCACACCAGGGCCTCTAGGCACTACAAATGAATTCCAGATGCATGTACCCACGTTGTGCACCCGGCTTACATGGGTCCTGTAGAATTGAACCTCAGTCCTTTGGCCTTTGCAGGTAAGTGTCTTAATGGCTAAGCCATGTCTCCAGCCCTACCCTTAGCATTTCTAACACTGACAGAGTTGACTACAATAAAAGTACCTGCCACCTGTTCTGAGGCTGGTTATGGTATGCCTGAAGGAGACACACCCAGCCAAAGAGGGCGTTCACTGCAGCAGGAAGTAAGGAGGAGAAGATAATTACTGTCTCTGGGTGCCATGCGGCTTTCACTCTAGGAAAATCAGGCCCAGAGAGAAACACGCTGAGCAGCTCAGTGTCAGACAAGAGCGTGGTGGTGCAGCGAGGACGGGCTGGCGATGGAGGAAGAACACTGGGCGCGCTGGAGAAAACAATCGTGGTCCGAGGCTGCTGGCCACCCTGCCCTGCGCTACTCGCTCTTACGTTTCTTCTCTTCCGCTATAGAAGAGAGCATGGATGGACCACCTCTGAGGGGCGTCTCCCACCTACAACGTTATTGCATCAAAAAGTGCCAAGGGCCTCCGCCAGCCCGGCTTAGCTCTGCCTTCCCTTCTCTGCTTGGCCTATCTACCTCTCTTCATTCAGGCCACAAGGCTGCTCGTGAGCCCGGTCTTGGCATAAAACGGCTTCTGGGTTTGGATGGCTTCTCTGCTCGTCTCTGCTTTATAGTTGGGGTCACTTCTCTCTTTGATGACATGCATAGTTTTCCTCCACTTTCCAAATCTGTCCTGTGGTTCTTCCTAAGTTTCCCTACACAAGCTCCTAGATTCTCACTTCCCATGTGTTTATGACTCTATTCTAGCTTTTCTTCCTAGATCCCAATCCTTCTTAAATAAACACCATGACTTGTGATTTTCACCTCAATAAACTTAATCATTCATAATTTAAAAAAATATCCTAAGGATACTTAAACCAAGAAAAGACCTATAGCAAATTAATTAGTTATGCTATTACCAGATCAATTGAGATGGAGTGATTATAACAGCTCTTATCAGGGTGAAGACATATTCTCTGTAAACCAATTAAGAGCCTGGATAATCACACTTCCTGAGATTTCTTCAATATCCATTTTATAGTGACGTTCCTAGGCCCAGAAGTACCTCCAAGAGGCAGCGATGACCACACAAGTTGCCTCTGGCCCATTCTATGTGCTTTGGCACTGTCCCATTCGTCAATCAAGCACAATTTTACTGATGCTTCCTTAGTAGGTGAAGATTAAAGATTCCAGGACATGTCTTGAAACTATGCTTGTAGGGTGTGACGGGCCAGCTGGACAGGTATGGGAAGGGCTGTCACCCTTGGTTTGGTGTTCCTCAAGCAAACTGGGCAACCTGCACCCCGGGGCTGGCAACAAAACACAGCTGAGTCCTGTCACTGGAGCGCCACACACAAAGCACTGCCATCAGGACACTGGCACTCTGTCTCCAGTTCTTGCCCCAGCCAGCCTGTCTCGTACGGAGGCCAGGGAGGGAGAAAGCCAGCAGTGGTCAGTGGCCAGGAGATGGCCAGTGGTGGCTCCAGGTACATTCTGAGGAATGCTGGCCAGCTGGGGTATTTCAACAGTCTTGGTCTCTATGTACCTATGAAAACCATCTCTGGTCCCAGTGGTTTCATCAACAAGCCATGAAATGGCAAGTCAGAATTCCTAGCTGCAGGTCAAGCACAGAAAACCCTTCTAGATGCTAGTCTCCTGGGCATACTACTCGACATCTGGCTACTTCTCTTGTTCCCGTGTCCTGGAAAACTGGGAAGGGTCGAATGCCAGCTGTCCTGGAGGCAAGCACGATGTATGACACAGAGGGTCTGGATGCAGAGAACTGTGGGGCAGGCCACAGTGTGTGTGTCTGAGGCAGGACTACTGTCACATTACTAGGGAGGTTTCCATTATGCTAGTGTGTGTGGCTCTCTGGAAGTTGGTCCTCAGGTTCCTGAGACATAAGGCCGGCCCACTTCTATAAGCAGAGCACGGAAGCCTGTAGGAGAGGGACACTGGGTACCACTCTCTTGCAAACGGGCCCTGTGCTACAGTCCCCATCCAGCTGAGGCTGCATGTGGACTCACTTGGGTGTGTGAGTGTGAATGCTCACTGGCCCATACGAGACTTCTGTGAGGGCTTTGGGGTGTCCTTCTTCCATGGGTTCATGCCAGGGGAACCACGATGAAGGAGTCCGCTAGGGTAAACACACTACAGTGGTCAGCTTGCTAGAGGAACACACGGCCTGCGTATGGCCGTCATGGAGGAACCAGTCATTACACGAAGCAGTTGGTCCCCATGGTACCAAAGGAGAAGGAGGAAGGGCACACCGGATGCTTTGGGAAAGCAAACCGGCTGGCTTGAGATTGGGTGACCGGTCTTTCTGACTACGGAGGGGGAAAAGGATAGAAGCCTGGCAACTCTAACCAGAGATGTTTGCGAATGTGGAGTGAAAAGAACAAAGTAAAACTGTCAACATTCCACAAACCACACTCATATGAGATGACCTTTGAATAAACTGTTATGTTCGAGACCCTTCTAGATATGGGCAGGTGGATATAACTCCAGTTTTTAATTAACCAGGATCATACTGGTAGTTCATATTGGGAATTATCAGAAATGCTTTTCAATTTTGAGACAAGGTCTAGCTGTATGACATAGACTGGCCTTTACCTTGTGATTCTCCTGCCTCAATCTTCCAAGTTGGAACTATGCAGTGTGCCAACAGGTCTGGCTCACTAAATATTCTCTGAGCTATGCCCTGTAGGAATAATAACATAGTTTATTTAATTGCTTCTCTATTTTTGACTATATTCTGCCTGCGTTTTTTTTTAAACTACAATAAATGCCGTGCATGTCTTTATAGAGAAAGCTTTGCCTGTAACTTATCTCCCCCGGATAAATTTCTATAAATGGAAATCACAAATCACATTCATTGTGCTATAAAATTGTGGTTAAAGAACACGAGACAGCAGATCAAAGAATTACAGAGTGTTGAATGTGTGGATGTGCTTGTAGCCGTAACAGAAGGAACTCTTATTACCGTGTGACTATTTTGATTATGAGATTATCAAAGATTGAACAAAAACGCTGCCTGGTGCTGGTACACATGTAGTGTTCTCTCCTGAGGGAGCACAGGCAGGAGAAAGGCACGATTTAGAGCAGGAGACCTCCTTGCATGAATTATGGGAAGGAAGCTTGCTCAGGGCGAGGGGAGGAAAACTGGCTAGCGTACAAACTTACTGTGAGGTAGTAAGAAAGGGCCTTGGTGTTTTGCTGAGGTGAGCAGTGACTTCAAGTGAAGTTTTGAAGTTTCAAAACACTCAGAAATAAGATTTGTGTGTGTGGTGTGTGTGTACACACATGTTCCCATGCATTTGAGCCTGTGTGTGTGTGTGTGTGTGTGTGTGTGTGTGTGGAAGCCAGAGACTGACATTGGGTGCCCTTTACAATCATGCTCCTCTTCCTTATTGTGGCAAGGTCTCTTACTGAACCCAGAGTTTCATAATTTTGCCAGTCTAGTGAACCAACTTGCTCTGGGATCCCGTGTCTGACTCCTGAGAGCTGGGATTACAAGTGGGCTGCCATGACCCCGTCCCAGGCATTTATGTGGGTGCTGGGATCCAAACTTAAATCTACGTGCTTACATGACAAACACATTACTGACTGAATCACCTGCCCAGCTCCAGAGAGATTTCAATTGTTCTCGAAAGAAAGAAAGAAAGGAAGGAAGAAAGAAAGAAAGAAAGAAAGAAAAGGAAGAAAGAAAGAAGGAAAGAAAGAAAAAAAAATCCGAGGGTAATTATCCCAAATTCATCATTACAATGCATATTGTATAAATGTGCAGAAATATGATACACCCCATTAATATGTACACTTACACATAGCAATTAAAATTATGAAGAAAAAGTACTGCTGGAAGTCAAGTGTAATCACCCATCGAGGGCCACCTCACAAGAACAGAAAGGTTGGCTATCCAAGAACTAAGCGTGTGATAACGCATGTGTTCACATGCAAACAGTCACAGGCCTTAGCTGGGGAAGCCGTCCTCACATCCGGGAACCACTCAGTGTTCAATTTCAGGACCTGAGCACGCAGTCTGTAGATTATACAGACGCTTATCTCCCGTTGCCTGCACTATCACCACTTTACTGGCCAGACAGGCCAGCAGCCTTCGGTTGCTGGTTTGTAACACTGGTTGGAACAGCCAGTGTTGCTGGTGATGAGAGGTTTGAAGGCTTTGCGACTTTTTCTCCAAATTCAATGTGATCATTGTCAATGCCACCACCATCAAGTGACCATCTTCACAGGGGCTAGGACATGGGCTAAACTTGTGATGCCAGATGTCATCTGATTTCTGCAATGACTCAAGTTCTGGTCTATTCTCAGAATCAATAAGAATATGATTTCATTTCATTTGCTCATTATATATCATTACTTCATATTTCAATAATAATTTAATCTCCTATCTCCCACCATTCCATAGCTTGAAATGCAGAACAATTGGAACTTATTTTTGAGTCTTGCCCAGGCAGCTGCAGGATATGATTGCCTGCAATTTGATTTTCCCACCCATAAAATACAGATAAGCACACCGGCTACGCTTGCCTCGTGATGTTATGGGAGGAAAGGCGATGATTTGTGAAAGAAACACCTGAAGCTCACTACGCACATGTCAAGGTGACGCGGCGCCAGTGTCCCGGCATCTTCCGCCCATCCCCCACAGCGCTGACCTCAGCAGAGCGCTGGCCATTCCAGCTCCCCTTCCGTGCTTCCCTTAGTCACGTATGCACAACACCAGACTTCCATGCCAACAGCCCAGAAAGGGAAGGGCTTGAGATAGTCCAGTCACTCATGTGATCAGAGAACAGCCATCCCTCTCCTTCCACAGTGCCACCCACACAAGATGAAAAGCCCCAAAGCCACAACCAAGACTTTCTCACCAATATGGCTTTCACACCGGGAAGGAAAATCTTCCTATTCAAAATCACCTCTCAGAAAACTAAGCACCCTCCCCCCCTTGTTCAGCTCACATTTTGTTTTTAATTTCAGAGAGAGAGAGAATTGGCACTCCAGGGCCTCAGCCACTGAAATAGAAGTCCAGATGCTTGCCTCACCTTTGTGTGTCTGGCTTACATGGGATCTGGAGAGTTGAACATGGGTCCTTAGGCTCCACACGCAAGCTCCTTAACCACTAAGCCATCTCTCTAGCCCTCAGAGAATGTTTCATACTTGATGACCTATATGTAACACACACACTGCTCCCAGGAGAAGGCAGGTGGCCACAGCAGTGGTAACTGCCAGCCCTAGGCAGTGCCTTACTTTATATACTCCCTTTCTCACTGTGGATCTCTGAGACACAGGCACTGACCACTGAATGGCCTGGCCAGGCTCTGCATGTGTTGACAAAAATGCTGAGAAGAAACCTCCAAATGTTGTAAAGACAGGTGAGAGAACACCCCACCCACCTCACTTAGGGGACAGTAGGTGTGCTTAGAAAGTGGCACCTGAGCTGGGACCTGAATGTGGATGGGGAGAGCATCCTGAGAAAGGGCCACACTCACTGAGGCCCTGGGTCAGTCAGGGGACACTCATGCGATGCGAGGAAAGAAGGAGGCTGAGCGGCTGAGTCAAGACAGGAGTGTGGGCATGGGACTGGGAAGGTGCACGGTGGCTGACAGGGGTCCTGGAGCTGTCCTGATGACCCTGGGCCTTTGAGAACAGTGCGCAGCCCCTGAAGGACTGGGCGTGACCATGGCTGGTGGTAGTTCTAAGGGTGGGTGTGAGTTGTTTTCCATACTCACACTCACTGGGTGGAGGAGCAGAGGAGGCATGGATGAGGGGTACCAGTGGATGGCTCCCCGCTGCTTTGTGAGGTGCCCGGATGCAAAAGAGCATGCCCTTCCCCACCGACGGTCTTTTCTGTCCTTCTTTCCTTCCTTCCTTCTTTCTTTTTTTAAGGAAGGGTCTCTCTCTAGCCCAGGCTGACCTCAAACTCACAGCGATCCTCCTACCTCTGCCTCCTGAGATCTGGAATTAAAGGCTACTCTTTTGTTAGACACTAAAAGATGAATGGACCCCAAATGAAACAAGACAATTCATAAGAAAGATATCATGGGCATTTATAGAAAATAATTCACTTAAATACATGCAAATTTAATCAACTATGGGATATAACTAATTATATGCTGATTTAAGTAGTGATGGAATTGAATTATAATAGGAAAGATTTTTTTTTAAATTATAGAATTAGCAAGGTTTCTCTAGAATGAATTCATGCTCACCTGAGCTGGCGAGGGTGCAATCAGAGTGGATGATTAAACACAATTTGCAAATATACATTGAGAGACTTAAAAATGTTCATATTTTTTGACTCAGTAATTCTACTTGAGGAGCATTTTAGGAACACAGGTGGTCTGTAGCCTGTCTTATGACATGAGTCAATGGATACAGCTTAGCTGTCCATCAAGACACAGCAAATTAAGTGCGTGCTCATCCAGTCAGTCATATTGTGTGACGATTAACATGATGTATACAATAAGCATTTCGTTGTATAGAAGGCCGATTATATCATACTAGGCAACATGGTTGGGTGAGTTAATTGTAGTTATTGGAAGTATAACTAGCCTTCGAAGCAGGAGAGAACACAAGAAAACATTAGCAGCAGTGTACATACTGGGCCTGCCGGTGCTGCATGAAGTTTTTCTACGGTTTTTGGATTTTTTACCTTCTCTGTGTCATAGTGAATTTCCAAGGGGTAATGAAAACTGATAACATTTAATCAACTACCTAAAATGAGCCTGGCCTCTGCCTTGGGAGTTGTGTGAGTGACCCCACTGGCACCCTGAGCCCCGTGGTCTGTCAGCAGGATGGGAATGACCTGTACACAAGCCTTCCATGTTCTGTGGGTGCTGGCAGAGCTCCAGAAGGTTCTTTTTTTTTTCTCCAAGGTAGGGTCTCACTATAGTCCAGGCTGACCTGGAATTCACTCTGTAGTCTCAGGGTGGTCTTGAACTCACACCGATCCTACAACCTCTGTCTCCCGAGTGCTGGGATTAAAGGCGTGTGCCAGCATGCCCAGCTCCATTCCAGAAGGTTCTGACTTGGGTGTCCGAGGAGCAGGTGCTATTCTACCTTTGTTGATTCCTTTCTTCCATTTCACATTTGATGCTGTTCTCTTACCGCAGGCGCCCAACAGTCTCTAGGCCAACAGGTAATCTTTAGCGAAAGCATTAAGTAATATTCCAGGGAGGTACGGAGACAACGAACATGTTCAAGGCCCAGGGCTAGGGTGATTCCTCTCCTCCCATGAACATATGCCACCTCTCCCAAACAAACCTTCGGACGTCCCCACTTTAGTCCTCAGGAGACAACCTCGGCCAGCAGGACTGTTCTTTAATTCTCAGTCTGAAGTTGCAGGGACCAGGCGGGGGTCCTACGGGGCTGGGGCTGTGTCCCGCAGACTGACTTCTTTCTCTCCAAGTGCGTACAACATTACAGATATACTGGACTCAGCTCTAGACACACTGGGCTTGACGCTGGACGTGGGCCCAGGGCGCATTTGCAAGCACCTGACCAAGAGAAATAAGCTCAGTGGAGGGAGGGAAGAAGGGAGGCCTTCCATGGTCATAGCCACAGGGATTATTAAATCTCCTCGCAGCCAGGTGCCTGTGGAGCTAAGTGACCTAGATCCAAAGTCAGCTCCCCCACTGGCTTGACAAGGGTTTTAAGCGAGCCAAAAGCCTGAAGTCGACCTTCTGGTCCACTTGTCAACTTTGTGAGACTGGCGAGTGGCATCCTGTGCCCCTCCCCCTTTTATTTCTATACCAATGCATTATAAACCTACAAAGGCACCAGTAATTCAAACTTGCACTTTGTGACTGGAGGAGGACCCCAGAACTTTCTAGAACCTTTGCAGATGGCAGGGTGTGACGTGGCTGGTGTTCTCGGGCCTGCCTCAGTCTTCTGCCCTGTCTCCGCTTCCTCCTAAGTGAGGTTCACGCCTGTCTGTGGCTGCTGGGGAAGCCCTGGCTGTGAGCTGCAGTTTCCCGCACTGCCCTGGCTAGAGTAACACACAGCAAGTTAGCATCAACGCCCGCCGTGGGGCGTCCCGTGAGTTCCATGTAGGGGGCTAAAAGGCGCTGGAAAATTTGGTAGTTTTCCCAGCGAGACACACAGTGGGTGGGAGATCTGGTTTTTGGGGTCAGGTACCCAATTCCAGATCTGTGTCCTTAGGGCCAGCTGCTCCTCCAACTCCATATAATCAATTCACTTCAGGCATTGTGGCATGGAGAAATGTCCTAGCGGGACACCTCAGGAGTCAGGATAATCAGAGGGATTTATTCCTCACTTGTCAGTCACATGGGGGCACATCTGCACGTGAGAGGAAGCCTTCGGGGTACCTTCCAGGGCCAGCGGCTCGGCCCTGGCAGTGCCAGGCTGTGGTAAAGGAGTGCTTACTGTTCCCACCTCTCTTCCTGCTTCACTCCAAACCCTTCCTCGCCCGGTGCTGACGCTGCTTCTCAAGTCCCTGGGCCAGAGGTCTGCTGGGAGCCCTCTGCGTCCTCCGGGACCCATGCCGGCCCTGCAGACTCCTGTTTGCAGTGACGGCCAGGGGGTCTGCCTCCTCCCGACCCCGCTGGGGAAGGAGAGGACGGGTCGGGAGGTCACATGTCTGAGAGCGCTGCCCCGGGCATGGCGGTGTCAGGCCACTCCACTGGGGGCCCTCAACCTCCCACCCGCCCACCCACAGTGCCTGAGGGCTGTACACCCCTTTTCTTCACTGCTCATGCTGCCCTCCTCTGTATGTCCACATCAGCTCTGCCTCCTACTGAGCCTTCAGGAGGCACCCACGGGAAATGGCTGTCACCATGTGATGAGGCTTGCTCAACCCCTCTGATCGGTGGCATGACTGAGCTCTTGTCCTGCCTTCCCGGGGGAAGGGGAGAGTAAGGCCCCCAGCCCTTGGCCTTCTCACGTCTACGTGTCTGGTCCGTGGGCTTTTCTTCTTTTCTCCTTCGAGCCCCGTGTGTGCTCACAGCATTGTTCTCATTCATTCAGGTGGCGGGTCCCTGACCCTCAGCGCTCGCCAGCCCCCGCGATCTGTGGATGACTGAGTACCCCACTCAGACCCACCTCATCCCAGGAGGCCCTGAACCAGAGGGCGGCCTCCTGACCCCCCCCCCAAACTTCCCACATCTCCTCCCACTCGGTGCCGTCTGCTCTCACCCGTCCTCGGACATCGCTCAAATATGACGGACACAGGGCCTGACTTAATGCAAACAGAAGGCCTACCTTTCGAAGTGTTGTCAAACATGTCAGAGCTCACTTCTCACTGTTATTACTATTTGGTGTATGCACGTGTGTGTGGTGTATGTATGTGTGGTGTGCTCGTATGTGCATGCATGTCTGTGTGTGTATGGACGCATGTACTTGCATGTGAGTTTAGAAGCCACAGTTGATGTCATGTGTCCTCAGTCACTCTCCACCTGACCTGGTCATTCACTGAATCCTTACTAGCTAGAAAGTGAGCCCCAGGGGTCCTTCTGCCCCTGCCTCCTTCCCCAGTGCTGGGCATACAGGTTGGGCACCATCATATCTGGCACTTTATGTGGGTGCTAGGGGTCTGATCTTAGGTCCTCGTGCTTGGGTGGTCAGCATTGCGCCCACTGAGCCATCTCTCCAGTCTTGGTGGAACTCCCTTTATTGGCATGTTGGGAGCAGGTGAATGAATTTACTCAAGGTGAGACTTAGCAGGGATCACACGTGTGTGTGTGTGTGTGTGTGTGTGTGTGTGTGTGTGTCTGTGCACATGAGCCTGGAGCAAGGGAGGAGGGACCATCTCCCATGAGCTGGGATGCAAGGACAGGGAGGTGCTCCAAGTCCAGGGACTTGCCAGCAGGGTGAAGAGCTATGAGTCTGCCTAAACTGTTCTGGTGTTAGCAGAGCATCCTGGAAATGCCTCAGTTTCCCTGGGATGGCTGGCAACCCCTGGTGTATGTGCTCCGTGAAGGCTCAGCAGCCCACCCTCATTATTGAATTATGGGTGGAAAACCCAGACAATGCTGAAAATTATGATTCATTGCATGGTGGTAGGGACTGAATGAATGCGTCCTTTCCAAATCTGATCCCCAAGTTGACAGTGGCATGAGGCAAGGCCTCGGGGAGGTGATGAGGTCATACGGGCAGAGCCCTCATGAGTGAGTTGGTGATCTTCTGAAAAAGACTCAGAGAACTCTCTGGACTCTTCTGACACATGGGGACACGATGAGGAAGGGAAGACAGAAAACAGGTCCCTGGGCCACTTTCTATCTACCGAATCTACCAAGGCCGATTTGGACTTCCGGCCTGAGAACTTGTGCTCTGCATAAGCACCCGGTCTGTGGCGTTCTGTTACCGCAGCACGAACGGGCTCAGGCACAGGCCTGCACGTCGTGTCGGAATGCGCATGCTTGGTCATGTGACACCAGCGTGTTTCAAGGCACCGCCTGTGTTTGGCCTAAGTTCCTGAGAGCCTCTCCAGGACCTTCTAGACTCACGAGTCATGTGACCATGACATGCCGCAGGCTAGAGCTCTGGGCTAGGTTGTGAGGTAGGATGGGTAGCTAGGAGACACCCTGGGCTGTCACAGATTGGGGCTGGCAACCACGAACAAACTTCTCCTGCAGGGCTCAGTGCTCACGCGGCCAACAGATCACGCAGCCTTGGGGGGGGAGGGTAGCTGGGGTCAGCCCGCCCGCTTGCGACACTGCTGGGCTGAATGAGGACACCTCTGAGCTCAGCAGGGAACACGTGATGAAGTATTTTAATATGCAGCCAGCCTTCTGCTGTGAGCTTAGTAATTAGCACTTCTGGAAAATCAGCACACTCCAAAATCTAAGCAAAATGAAAATGCTAATTAATAAAGCAAAGTTTCAAACTCCTTCTAATAGCAGCAGACATTCAAGCTGATAATATCACTTGGCGTGGGGAAAACGTGGCTCGGAGGGGATTTAATGGAATCATTGAGAGAAGGGTCTTTCTTCAGGGCCACTTGAGCACTCGCGTTCCCTCATTAGAAAATAGAGCAATTTCAATCACGGCCCAATAGCTATGCTGTGATTCACATTTAATTAGAGGTTTTTGCCTTATAAAAATCCTTTTTAGGGAAGCCAAATTACCAACCTCTAATCCTTAAAAAGACTTCTACTGAGAGAGAACATCTTTGTCGGTGGGTAAGTGAAGAGGGAAGAGAGGCGTTCTCACAGGGAGAAAGGGCTCTCGGCAGGCTCCGCACTGTGTAAACAAGTCGGGCGTGTCTGGCTAGATCTGAACGGCACAAATCGTGAGCAGGAAGCCAAGCTCTCCACGATCCGGAGAAATGTCCTTCAGCGCCGTGCTGCTTCTTGACTGAGGGTTTGGTAGATGCAGTAGATCAACAGAGCGCTTGCAGGGCAAACCCGAGGGCCTGAGTTCAATCTCCAGGACCCATGTGAAACAGCCTGGGGTGGTGACGCCCTCCCACAGCCCCAGAGCTGGGGAGATGGAGACAGGTGGATCCCTGGGGGCTCACTGGCCAGCTGGTCCAGCCTCCCTGGCGATCTCAGGCCAGTGAGAGGCCCTGTCTCAAAAAGGTGCTCTTTATGTCTAAGGAGTTACATATCTGAGGCTGCCCTCTGGTCTTTACATGAACACACACATGTGCAGCACAAGAAACGCTTGTTCAAAGATTCCCTTCCAGACGCTGAGAAGTATTTCAGGACGCGAGGGTGTCGATTAAAAGAGAAGTTCGGCTCCCAGATGGGGACAGGAGGTCATGGTGGCTGTGGCAGTGTGATGTGTGACGGTCTTCCTGACACGATCACACTGCATTCTAATCACACACATTACCTCCCTGGACCCACCCGACAGGCAGGCAGCCTCCAGATGTTAATCACGGCTCATTTTTATGGATGAGGAGATGGACGCAGAAGGTTCAAAGTTCAAAAGGCTAATGGTCTTGCTCCAAAGTTCACGTTTCTTCATTTTGTAATTTTCTCATCACTCGCACAAGAAATCAATTGGTCTCTGGCACAGATTCAATATTAGATTTCTTCTCCATCACCAGCGGCCAGAGGAGGGAAAGAGCAGTTGCCAGGGTGGCTAACTGCTGACCACACTTTGTATCACGTAATTATGGCAGCCCTGGAAAGTTCTTTTTTTATTTATTTTTTTAACCCTACTTGGAAATGAGAAATGGAGGCCCCAGCGTTACACACGTCATCATTAAGACCTGTGAGTGGCAGGGCTCGGTTTCAGTTCATCTTGGCTAACTCTTCGCATGCAGAAGTACTTCCCGAAGCCTGGCTGCCACCAGCCGCCCTCACGATCTCCTGCAGAATCCGGTGCTGCCAGGGTTGTGATTCTCTCTATGTTTCCAACCAACCCCCCTCTCTATGCCAACGAGTTTCTCTTCTGGGGGAGTTTCTGTGTCACTGCTGAAGGGAGACCAGTGGCAAGTGTGCAATAAATACCAGGAAAAAGTACAAATCCCAAACGTCAATGATCACTAATTCTGCTGAAGCCTGCTTGAGGTTCTGAGCTCACGGGTTCTGAGGCCGCAGCTCACTGGCCCTCTGTCAGAACGGGATGTCAGCAACTGTGGGGCGATCCAGCAGCGTTCTCCTAGTCTGCAAGCCCAGGCTTGAGACAGCTGGAAATGGGACGATTTCCATCTCTGTGCCTTCGACTTCTGCAATTCTCTCCCACGTGACACCTAAAATCGTGTCCCTGACAGTTTGAATGTTGCCTCCTTTGTTATACAATAATCAGGAACCCCACCTGTGTAGCTTGGGGAGTGTCAGTCCCAGAGATGTGTAAACTGCATCAGAACAGAGACAGAGCACACCATCGGTGAGCCCAAGAAAGGTGTCTCTGCCTCAGAAAAAAAAAAGTGCCTTTGGAGAAAGAAATCCCGAGCAATTTGCTAAGTCACAACATCTTTGTGCTTAAACCATCTGAGGTAACCCCTGTCAGAGGTCACCATCACAGGACACTGGTGGCAAGCAGGTGGTCCTAGAGGCAGGGCTTACCTGGTGCCCAGGGGCACTTGGTACGGCTGGAGGAAGGGGGCTGAGCCCGTTGCCATGAGAGTGATGAGGGCAAAGCAAGTGAACCCGCTTTGCACAGCAGGAAGTTAAGACGTTAAGATGGGCGTAAAGGCAGGCAGCCTTCACGGGTGTGATGAGATGAGGGTCTTCCTGTGGGTGGGGACAAGTGACAGGAGAGGATGGTCATCCCCGTAGATGGCAACACACACCTCGTGGCATCCCAAACCCATTCAAAATAAAACGATGACAGGGACAAAACAGAGCCAAACAAAACTCATGATGCCCAAAATAGGAATGACCTTCCATAGACTGAGGGCATGAAAAAAGTGTGCAAAGACTTCACAGGAACTGCTGAGAACCCGAAGGCCTGTCTCTCACAGTCACGTGCAAGACCAGAGTGCCCCCTGCAGCGTTCTCTTTAGGGTATGACCTGACTTTACCAAGGTTACTGGATTCAAAATTAATATGGCACGTCAAGCATATTGCATTAGCTAGCACCCACAAAATATAAAAAAATACATATTTGAAAAATAAAGCTTATGTCATGCCACCAAAATTATCCAAGGAATATACTGCAGAATAAATTTAGGCCAAAAATTTAGAAACAATTTATGGAAAAATGAGTAAAATGTTTGTAAAAGACATTTCTAAAACAGTAAGCAAAGTGGAAACTGTGCCGTGTATTCAGGGGTGCATTAGTCAGAACGTACAAATTCTCCCTTTATACACTTATATATAAATGTAATGCAGTGCACACTGATTGCCTGTAGGTTTTTAAAAGAACTGAATGAATTTATTCTAAATCATGTGTGTGTACATGTATATGTCTGTGTGAACACATGTGTGCCTGCTCACATATAACACAGCCAAGACACTCTCAAGAACTACATGTTTAGGGGGCTAGCATTAGTAAGAACCACATTTATGATAAACTATTTTAATTAAGAATGTTTTTTATTTTTATATATTTGTTGTTTCCACCATAGGTAAAAGGTGCTCAGGGTGCTATACCAGCTACCCTCTCATTGCCCCAACAACACCTCCCCCCTCCAGAAGCAGTTTATGGAAGGAAAGGGTTTATCTCTGGCTCAACTGTTCTGAGGGGACGTTTCTACTATGGCATGGAAAGCTTGGCAGGGGCAGACAGCCAGGGCATCATGTCTTGCCACCCCAGCAGAGAGGAAGCAGCTAGCATGAGCTGCATGTGGCAAGTGGGGCTAGACTATCACATCCTAAGGCTTATCCCCAGTAATCCACTTCTTCCAGAAGGCTCCACCTCCCAAGGGCTCCACAACCTTCCCAAACAGCACCACCAACTGAGGATTAAGCACCCAAACACAGGAGGCTAAGGGGGACATGTGCATTCAAATCACCGCAGGCACAGTATCTCTGACCCCTGATCAACAGCAGAGCAGCCGTGTAGGTCAATAAAGGAAGCAAGACTTAAAAAGATGGTGTAGCACTTTCCTTTTCATTACTCCATCTCTCCCTGCATGAGTGTGTGTGCCGTGGTGTGTGTGTGGTCAGCGGACAACCCTGGGGTGCTGGTCTTCTCCCTCCACCTTGTTTGAGACAGGGTTTCTCTTGTTGTTTTGCCATGGCGGGGGGGGGGGGGGGAAACCAGGCTAGCATGTTCATGAGCTTTGGGATTTTCCTGACTCAGCTTCCCACTGCCGTAGTGCATGGAGATTACAGATATGCCCTCCACTGTGTGCCCAGGTTTACAGGGGTGCTGGAGATCCAAACTCTAGTTGGCAGGCTTGAGGAGCAAATGTCTTTAACCACTGAGCAATCTCCCGAGCCTGACTTTTTTAGTAAGTGGCTCAGAGACAACTGTTTATTCTTATGACAAAAGAATTGTAAATATACTTTACACCCAAAAGCCAAGTCAATTTCAGAAAGATTAAGAACATGACTGTGAAAAATGAAATTGCAAAACTGCTGGAAGATAATAGGGGAGGAATATCTTTAGACCCCCAGGGTAGAAAGGGATTTGTGTAGGAAGACGGAAAATGCAAACCATACGTGAACGCACTTCACTGAAATCAACATCTTTCAATAACAAAGTATATCCAAGTGAAAACGAGAGGGCAAGCTGTAACACGAGGAAATGGTACTAGAAAGGGACTTACTGAGGAAGAGCGAGGACCCAAATTTATAAGGCAATCATATGCACTCGTAGGAAAGTGACCAGCCTCCCCAAAGAGAGCTGTTCTGAGAGATGGGAGCAGTGGTTTGCAGATGCAACACGGATGGGAAACGTACCTGTGGAGACATGTCCTGTCTCATTAGCAATAAATCCGTGCAGCCCAAAGTCAGACACCACCACATGTACACGCTAGCAAAATGTCCCCAGCAACACCGCAAAGAGATTAAACAGCCCTGACCTACACGTCCACAGCTGGGAGAAACGCATCGTGACCCTTCTGGGCAACAGCGATGAGACTGGGCGCCGTAGCCCCGGAGCTCGCACGGCGGCTCAGTGCAGAAGTCAAGTAGCGGGAGTGTATATGCCATATGGTAACAGCTCTATCAAGTTGAAATGTGAATGCTAGAGCATTTGGGGATTCATAGATACACAGTAAAACTCTTTTCACAAAGCACCGGGGGAGTGCAGGTGGAGGAGACCAGAGTGGAGGACACTCAAGTACTTCAGGCTTAGGGCTGTTGTCCACCCACGCTGAGCACGGGGCAGATGAATGCTCATAGTTACCAATGTTTATCAAATAATTCGTTACGATATAAAAGTACACCTGAAAATTAAAAATAAAACATAAAGAAAACTGAAATGAAAATGCTGAGGTGACTCCTAGGGAAGGGAACATAGCAACTATCCTCTAGTGGGCTCCAAATGTCACCGTTAAGAGGACAAGTGAGTCAGCCTGCCCATCCAGTGACCCAGTCTTTCCAGTAAGAAAGACTTCATCCCATTTGGGGAACGGTGTCTGCCTGAAGTGTTTGCAGCTCATTTGTGGAACCTGCACAGATTCCGGGGGGGTTATGAGCCAGGTCCACGTTTCCTTTGCGTGTGGGAAGCCCCGCAGGACGTGTGCAGAGAGACGAGGGCATCGGATTAGTGACAGCGGAGGCCAGTCGGGAGGAGAGGACGATGGGGGACTTGAGCACAACATCATCACGTGTGCAGGACACGACTACCCCTAGACATGGACGCCCCTGGCTTTGAAAGAAGCCGCTCTGGACAATGGGCCCCTGGGAGAGGCCCGGGCAGCAGCACTCAGGTTCCAGGGCCAATAACCTCACTATGTGGCCTTGGGGATTTTTGTCCACTTTTCAAATATTTGCTTTATCTTTACTGGATGGAGAGTTTTTTTAAAAAATATTTTATTTATGATTTATTTGCAAGGATAGAGAGAGAATGGATGCAACAGGGCCTCTAACCATTGCAAATATATTCCAGGCTCATGCGCCACTTTGTGCATCTGGCTTTACATGGGCACTGGGGAATCAAACCCAGGCCATCAGGCTTTGCAAACAAGTGCCTTTAACCTCTGAGCCATCTCTCTAGCCTGGATGGTGCTTTTGTGTGCAAAAGAGACAATGTTTACACCATGCCCCACATGCTGACTGGGAGATCATAAGCCCCCAACACAGGGTCAGTGATACTAGCTTTTATGTTCCAACCTACCCAGCACACAGGGCCAGCTCGCTGTCTGAGATTTAGTGCTTCTACTGTATCGGGCTATCATACAGTGAATTTTGCCACACTTTATTGCTGACGGGGTTGAGGAGACAAAAACAGACCCAAATGACTGATTGCATAAAACATCTATCAGAATGGGCAATACCCAATACCTCTCACCTAGGCTTAGAAAAAATTAAAATAAAAAAGGAAACATAATCTTGGGACATCCCGATCTAAACATTGACCAATGCAGATAGTGTGAGAGGATGTATGTAAACTGCGACATGGTTGGTGGCCTCCTGGAAGTGCCTTTGGGTCTGAGGAATAAGACAGCAGCCTGTTGGAAACAGCATAGCAATCCTAACAGTGGGTGATTTCAACTACACCCTTGCTACAGGCTTGGGGACTCAGAGTGCCACCTCGCACAAGTTGTTACTCAGACACTTTGCTGCTCACTAAAGGTCGCCCAGCTCTGGTTCTGCGCAGGGAACTAAATCAGGGATGCTCAAGGTGACCTCAGGCCAGAAGCACACGGAGCCTGCGATTATGCTGATGTGCATGCCCGACCCTGGCCAAGTCAGGCAGACCTCTGGGCACTAGGCCAAAGGAAGGTTAGTTATGGAAGCTGCAATGAGCTGACTTAGCAAAGAGTTTAAACTGTCACTTGCCTTCATAAGCCTTTTGTTTCAGTAAGTGTGGACCTGGCCGTGAATCCCCTGGTCAGTAACATTTCAGCGTTATTGGAAGAAAGGATTTACAGATCCTGTCGCTTCACTAGGACGTTACAAATTTATCAGCGTGGTTCCTCATGCCACAGGAGGTGAGCAGAGGCTGAGCTGGTGCTGGCTGGGCTGGACCCACAGGTACAGACCCACTATTCAGCTGTGGCTCACTAGGGCGGGGGGTGATGCGAACGCCATGGCACAGCAAGGTCGTTCATTATTTTCATCAACCTAGGGGAGATAGCTGACTCTTCCACTCACTGACTGATTTATCCTCTTGTTCTCTGGAGCATTTAGGTAGGGCGAAGTTGGAGTCCATCAAGTTTTCAGTGCATGGGAAATTTAGAAGGTAGAACTCTCTGAGCCAGCCCTCTGTGAACCTTGCCTTGCGGTGCTTAGATGCAGAGGGAAAGAGAGGGCAATGGCTTTAGAGGACATTCTGATCACGCACTGCCATGAGAATCACATCTCCTGGCTAATTAAAAATATGAATTCACATGGCTCCGGAAAAATGAGCTGAATGAGATAAATACATGTATATGCAATTATATTTATAAATCGGCAGGATACTAGGATGTGGCTGAGCAATAATGACTCATTTTTACATAGATAAGGTTATGTATGTCACAAGTCATGGCTTAAGAGGGCAGGTCAGTTAACTTCCTCAAGAGATGAGAATGCATTTCACCTGGGGAAATATACTTCCACTGTCCTTGTTCAACCTTCAAATGGACAGTCATTGTTCAACCACTGTCAGTGCTCAGTAAGAGTTAACTTTGTTTTTCTGTGTATGCGTATGTTTGAGTGTGTGTGGATAAGTGGGAAAAGCATGCGAAAGCCCATGGAAGTGAAAAGACAACTTCAGGTAGGTGTTGATCCTCAGGAATGCCAGTCACTTTTTCCTGCTTATTTTATTTTATTTTATTTTTATTTTTTAGATGGAATCTCTCCTTAGCTTGGAACTTGACAGATTAGTCTGGCTGGCCAGCAAGCTCCAGGGGTCTGCCTGTCTCTGCCTTCCCAATGCTGGGATTTCAAGTGCATGCCACTGCACATTGCATTTTTATGTGGGTCCTAGGAATTGAACTCAGGTCTCTATGCTTGCAAGGCAAATCCATCCTTTACCAACCGAGCCATCTCCCCAGCCTTTAGCAGCCAACTTTGTACAAGGAGCAGAGAAGGCATTAGCAAGAAGAGAGTTGTTCTAGGAGCTTAGATCTGCTGAGGGAACAAAGAAGGCATGAGCAAGAAGGGAGCTATACTAGGAGCACAGCGTCTGCTGAGGAAAAAGAAAATAAGTGAGATAGATGGCAACAGCACTGTGTGGTAAGTGTGCTGACAATGACGATGGAACCACGATGGGCGAAGCAGCCACAGGGTCTGAGCCCTGCTACAGGCAGGATCAGGAATGGGAGCTGAGAGAAATAGCAGGTTCAAGAGCCTTGAGCTGAAAAAGTATGGCACATCTGGGGAACCACAAATTGTCAATTATGGTTGGTCCTCAGCTTGGGAGGGAGTCTGCTGGGGAGGAGCAGTGATTTGCATGTGAAATGTCCCCCACAGCGGCATGGGTTTGAATGCTTGATCCTCAGTTGGTGGTGCTAGTTGGGAAGGTGGTGGGGCCATCAGGAGGTGGAGCTTTGCTGGAGAAAGTGTGTGACCTGGGGCGGGCCTTGAGGGGTTACTTTCCAGCCCTGTTCAGTGCTCATGTGCTTCTCTGCTTCCTCCCCACAGATGTGAAGGTGTGGTGCGGGCTGTCTGCTGCTGCCGTACTTTCTCCACCACAATGGGCACTTCCCCTCACACTTGTAAGCAGAAACAAACTTGTTACTTCCACAAACTGCTCCTGGTTAGGGATTTTCTTCCAGCAGTTGAGGGTAACTGATACAGAAGATCCGACAGCAGCTGTGAGTCGTGACTGCAAAGCATGCTAAGATGTCACAGAGTCTCCACAATCAGGATTCCATTATGAAAGATCACTTGGTTATGCAGTGGAGAGCAACCTGGAGCAGGGGTAGATCAGGGTAGTTTTCAGGACTCTACGGGTGAGGTGGTAGTGGGAAGGAGGACGGGTGTCAGTCACGTCAAGACATAGAAATCAGTGCACTTGTTTTATCAACAAGCTGGGGTGAGGGAGGTATGGAAGCTTCTGGCCTGGGGCACTGAAGAGATGATGGTGCCTGCTTGAGTCGTGATTACTGATGGAAGAACTACAGAAGCTACAGTGGGCACAGTCATGATGTCAGAGCAGTAGCAATGCTTTCTTTTAAATATTTTTTATATATTTTTTATTTATTTGAGAGAGAGAGAGAGAGAGAGAGAGGGAGAGAAAGGGCACACCAGGGCCTCCAGCCACTGCAAATAACTCCAGATGCGTGCACCACCTTGTGCATCTGGCTAACGTGGGTCCTGGGGAATTGAACCTAGGCCTTTTGGCTTTGCAGGCAAACACCTTAACCGCTAAGCCATCTGTCCAGTCCCAGAGCAGTTGTAATTGTGACAGGTGCTCCTGAGAGGCCCAGGTGTAGAGGCATGGTACGAACCACACACTCAGGGACGGGCCTGGGAGAGACTGTGGTTGCAGGTGCAGACGCCTGGCTCAGCTTACCAGCGTACACAGTTCACTCTATTTAAATGAGGACTCTCCAGGGAAGATAAAACAGAATGCCAACTATTCATGGCCAGGGAAATCATTATCATAAAACCCCCAAGTGTTCACATACACGTTTAAGATTCTACCTCAAAGAACAAACAGAACTCAATGCATTCACTTGCTCACCGTTCTTTAGAATGGAAGATGAACCAAATTTTAGTCAAAAAACATATATTAGAAGAAATAAAACTTGTCCTGCCACTGAGGTTGTCTCATTGTTTGTTCTAGATGGATAAGATACCATGACCCCCATGAACCTTATGTCCCTGAGCACTGATGTCCCAGGGCATCAGTGTAAAGACAGGCCCTTCACAGAAGTGAGGCAATGTATACAGTAGACGCAATGACAGGGAAGGGCAGACAACCTGTCAGCGAGGAGCCCCGTGAAGCCCATGTCAAGAAAAAGGCGTGTAATTGACTTGGATGCTATAGAAATGTCTCCAAGAGTTCTTGCAGGTCTTGGAAGTGAGCCAAGCATCCCACATCCCATCCAGACCCGTCTTGTCTGTTGTTTAGTCATCCCAGAAGTAATGCCCAGGCCTCACGTCCAGACTGGTCAGGTTGGCGTCACTCTTGGTTCCAAAACGGAGCATAAGAGCAGCACACAGATTCGCCAAAGACGTTCTTGTCACGGTGGGGCTGAAATTCCCTTGGAAATGCAATGAGTTCTGACTTTTTTTTTTTTTTCGGTGCTGAGGACCGAACCCAGGGCCTTGCGCTTGCTAGGCAAGCGCTTATCCACTGAGCTAAATCCCCAACCCCCTGACTTATTTTGACTGCTAGGTTCAGCTGGCCTGGGAGTTTCCAGCTTCTTCTGGTCCTGACTCCCATTGCTGTAGATGTGTTGGGATTATAGACACACCCATCACTGCGTGTCCAGTGGTACACTGTGTGCTTGGGAGGGAACTGGAGTTGGCAGGCTTGAGGAGCAAGGCTTTCTCCCTGGCCCCCAAACTCACAACTTTGTTCTAAGATCTTTCATAACACAGTAAACACTTCAAGAAAAAAAAAAAAAATCCGGGTTGAGAATCCAGTATTCCTTCCTTGCTCACAATGTGAGCTGCTGAGTTAATTAACCATCAGACAAGTTGTTAAATCTTAAATCTTTTAGGTTATAACATCAAGCTTTTCCAATTTCCATGAATTTTGGAAGCCATGTCCATAAATTTGACATTTAATTTTACTTTCCCTACAGGATGTCATTTATTTAACAAGTATTTGTTGAAAACCTATATTCTGCTCAATATGGAGCAGTGGGCTGTGGAAGATAGAAATGTAATGGAAAACATTCTTTGTCCTTGAATGGCTTACATTTGATCTGGGAAATAAAGTTATTGAAAAGTGAAAGTTGGGTAATAAAACAAAGCAGTGTAAAGTGAGGCGCTCTGAGGAGTGTGGCTGGCTGGGTCTGGGCTGCTGAGGGAGAGAAAGGCCGGGTTACTCTACCTAGATGATATTTTCCTAATGTGAAACATTTTAGGAATTACTATGAGGTGGAGTTCCCTCCGCCCAAATGGGAGAATTCTTAAAAGTCACCTAAAAAGTCCATCATGTGCAGTTTAGAGAATTCTTAGCCGCACAGAGCAGATCTGCCTCCCACCCCAGTCACAGGAAGCATTTCCAAACTTCCAGAACCTTCTTCCTCCCTGGCTGCAGATGCCACCGAGGCCACATGCCCCCTGCAAATGTCTACAAAGGATATTTGAATTAATAACTGTCTTGTTCCATTATCTCAAGACTCCATCATTAAACACATGTTTCCTTAATGCAGAGCTCTGGTTCTGCTTATAAATTCTCTTTGATAGATGATCCTGAAATTCTCTAACCTAATATCGTAAGGCTGTTGTGGAGCTCCTGTCTAAATCTGATTCCTTAGTCAGTAATGCTGCCCTGGTTCAGCCACAATCACATTACTGACTCTCTGATGAGGATGAAAACATGGCTCCCTCTCTCAGACCAAGGTGAGCTGGGTTGGGTTCTGTGGAATGGGAACATGAGTCACTCACACAGAGGGAGGTAACCCAGGTTGGGTTCTGTCACCTCTGTTCTTGATTTGATTTTTCTTTGACTCAAATGTGAGCTCCATTACCCTAATCACTTCTTCTTCTCCTTCTTATTATGTGTGTGTGTGTGTGTGTGTGTGTGTGTGTGTACTTCTGTGGCCTTCCCTCTGCCTCTGCCTCTAGCCTCAGGTAAGCGCCATGCTACTCTCCACTACCTGCAAGCGAGAGCACCTGGGACCTGTCCTTCTGTGCCTGGCTTTGTTCACTTAACCTAATGTCTTTCTGTTGACACGAATGACAAGACCTCGTTCTTCTCCACGGCTGAGTAGTGCTCTATCATGCAGGCACACCATATTTTCTGTACCCAGTCATTCCCCCTGGACACCTAGGTTGGCAACCTTTCCTGGTGTGTTTAATGTTCAAATAAACATAAACTACAGATGCTTTGCAACATGCTGATTGCATTTCCATTAGCCATGTGCCAAGCAATGGGAGCTCTGGATCATGTGATAATTCTCTCTGATTTCTGAGGACTCTGCTGTTTCCCATGATGGTCATAATTTGCACTCCCACTAACTCCCCTTTCTCCACATGCTTACTTGTACTTGATTTCTTCTGTGTTTTTGATGATAGCCGTTTTTTTCTGGAATGAGGTGATATTTTGCTGTTTTTTTTTTTTTTGTGTGTGTGCATGTATGTAGCATATGTGGTGTGGTGTATGCACATGTATTTGCAGATAAATGTGCCCTGTGGTCGTGCATGTGGCAGCCAGAGGACATCAGATGTTCTCCCTCACTCAGCTGTGGGTTTCCTTGAGAAAGAGTTTCTCACTGAACCTGGAGCTAGCATTTTTTTTTTCTCTTTTTGGTCAAACTGGCTGACCAGTGTACTCAGGTCTCCCCTTCCCACAGAACTGGGGTTAAAGGCTTGTGCAGCCAGGCACAGCCTTTTACCTGGGTCCTGGGGAATCCCAGGCCTCTCAGCTCCTCACATGGTACGTGTGGTACTTTGAATGTGAACTGTCCCCTCAGCCTCAGTGTCTATGATTAAGTCTCAGACTCAGTCCCCAGCTGATGGACCCCTTGGGAGGCGGAGCCTTGCAGGAGGAGGTGGTTTATTAGCTTAGCCCCCCTGGGTGTTCAGCGCTGGCTCACTCAGACTGCTTGCTTCCTGCAGCTGCGACAAGACGTGGCACCCCGGACGGTTCTGACAGGGTTCTCCTGCCATTCTGAAAGCCCTACAGAACCCTTTCCTCCCACAGGCTGCTTCGGCAGGCGTGTCCCAACCATTAGAGGGAAGCACTACTCGCAGCCAGTGCCTTCTTCACCGAGCCTCTCCCCAGCCCGCAGCTCCGAGTCAGGACGGGCGCATGATGGATGCAGCTCTTGGGTCAGCCCTGAGGGCAGTCCCAGCTTTCAGAAGCCATCACTGTGGACAACATCGCCCCGCTGTGATTGTCTGTTCAGCACTGGGAGTCTGGAGGAAGGGTTTCTGAGCTAAGCATAGGAGCAATGTGTTGTGGGTATTTCTGCGTACGATGATCTGTTGTGTCATGAATGAGTTTTCTCTTAGGTCCTTCTCCAATACTCATATGGCACGGTGAAGGTAAAAAGTCTCCTCATGGTTTTCTGTTTATGTTTTTCTCTCCCTCTCTCGACACTCCTACATTAATTGTATGAAAAGAATGAAAGAGAAAGTAGGAATGTCTGTGATAGAAGAATTAGATTATTGGAGGAGTCTTAGTCGTAGAAGGACATCACCTCTCAACAGCAGACACTCTGGAAATGTGAGGTCTCCTCTGCCTAGCACTGGAGGAGAGGAGTGGCGGGGGGGGGGGGGGGGGGGGATGGGAGAATCATTAGCAAGTGTGAAGGCGGCGGGCTGTGGGCTTCTTTGAACTCCTGCAGCCAGATACCTGACTCCCCAGGTATTCAAGGAGGGGCGGGAGTAGTCTCCTTGGAGTCCCTAGTAGTAGTAACTCCTTCATTCATGAATTCTCCTTTACGTCTTGAAGGTTTTGCTCCTCAGAAAACTAGCTGGTAGAAGAAAGAGCGTCTGGAACCTTGTCCTAATTCTCTCAGTTCTTAAACTGTGACCGCTCGGAAGCTGTGAGTCTACCACATCCACTCAGGTTAATTGCCAAAACTCTGGCTTATTTACTTGAGTGCAAGTGGGTATTAAAGTGATTTAGCCCCACAGAGCAGCGAAGCACATCACATTGTGTTAAATTTGAAGGGTGCCCTCGGTGAAGCCTGTAAATCACTCGCAAGCCACCTCCATCATTATTTGAGGATACAGAAGGCGATTTCTATCCCCGCGATATTAATTTCTTGGCTACTGTCATGGACTTCAGTGCCCATGATAAATGTTTTTACAATGAATACCAAATTAACCCAAACTGATTAGCGTTTATAAGTTATTAATGGGATGTCACTTCAGTCTGGTCTTCACACACGCGACATTTCATTAAACACTCTCCTCTTGCTGGAAAGATCAATCTTGTTCCCCTTGCTGGATTTGTCAACTTCAGGAAGATGTTCCCTGCCCCTTGTTAGTGACTGGAGGCTCAACTGAGAGACAGTGTCCGGAAGGAACTGTGGCGTGGGTGGCGTTACTCCATGTCCTGGCTCTCACCTGCTGCCCAGGGTGGACACCTGGCCGGGAGAGGCTTTGGGGGGGCTGGGTAATGTGGCTCTGCGGGACTGGATGGTATGTCTTTCAGGGGCTTGGGAACATGGCTCCTGGAAGCTGTGACTTGGGTCTCGGGGACTGGGTGACATGGCTTGCGGGAGAGCAGAGCACAGCTCAGGGACACTGGCCCTCCAGGAGGAACACTCTCTCTCTCTCTGTCTCTCTCTCTCTCTCCCTCTAGGGGGGCCTCAAAACAGGACACTCATTGCCACCTGATAACATCTTTCCTCAAGGCACAAAACTTGCTGACTTACATGGAGCTGCGGGCTTCGGAGGAGCCCACACTGACTCACAGCCCTTCTCACTCAGGGCGGAAGGTGCTCAGGCCGGGATGGTGACCCACCGTCACACTGCTGTGGCACAGAGGCCCTCTGGACGCCCACCAAGGTGCTGGCCTGCTCTGCTGAGGCTCCTGCCTGTTCACAACAGCCGCCTCCCCCTGTCACGGACACTCAACTTCCAGTTGGTGGGACGCGTGTTTCTTCTCTTTACATCCGGCTAAAGAGAAAAAAGCCGCAACGGTGTGAAGCCATGACCGATTGGGTCCTCTTGATCCTACATTCCATGTCCATGCAGTGACCCCTTCAATGCAGGCTCTATCAGCCCCACTTTATGGATGAGGAAAGTGAGTCCTAGAGAGGTTTAGCTGTTACCTAAGTGGCAGAACCATGATCCAAGTCTGGTCCTTTGCACTCGAGACCTTTCCTGAGCATTAACGCCTGCCAAACAGGACCAAGACAGTATTTTCTTTTCCGGACTTGAGAAGGGTCCGTGCTGACATGCATAGGACTTTCTCTAAGTCTACAGAGGAGGCCTTGCAATGTTGCAGGCTGGCGAGGGGCTTGTGACAAGCCCACGGGGCTTCCCAGTGGGTCTTCTGGTTCCCGGTTCCTGCCGTCTTCCTCTGTGCTCAGTGGCAGAAGCAGCAGTTCTAGCCCCCTGGGCCCTTCTACTTCACTTAGCCATGCTACAGGAAGCCAGCACTGTCCCCAGGCCTGCCCGGCCCCAGGGGTGGAGGGCTGTCACCTCGAATGACCTGGTGCTTTGAGACCCACCTTGTGTTGTTGACACTGTGCACACGTGGACCTCAAGACTTTCATGGGCTACTGACAACGTCCTTAAGGCCGAGCCCTGAAGGCCACGCGGTGCCTGCCAGGTGGGTGGGCAAGCCTTCAGCTCCATCATCTGACTTCTTCACAGACCCAGGGAACAATGAGTCAGCTTGCCTTATGCGAGGAGGATGGGCCTGTGACACTAAAGGGAGGGGTACAGTGAGGCCCTCACTCCCTTCAGCTGCTGACAGGGCACGAGGAGAACAACCCCAGGAGGACTCAGTGGCCGGAGAGCCACCCTTCCTGGTCATGGCCTGAGGCAGTGTGCCTGTCACTGAGGCAGGGAGGCTGTGGCCTGGTTACAGGTGCTGGAAGAGCACCGGGGCTGAGGGCAGAGAGCAGGTGGGGACGGGGGCACTATCAGGCCATATACGTGAATAGGGGACAGGGCAAACCGTTGCTACAGGTGACCCAGTGGAAGTTACCCTCGTGGGGCAGTGGGGACTTGCTGCCGGGCTGAGCTGGCTCATGGCCGTTGGATCATGGGAGCGGCATGTGACTAAGAATGGCTTGTCCCAGGGCTGCGTTTTGGGTATCAAAGTTTCACTGAGACCCAAGGCTTCAAGGGCCTTGGCTGAAAATGAGAAAAGTCACATATACAGAGTCACCACCCATTTCCTAAAGCTGCCACTGTCGTGGAAGACTCTGCAGGGTGGATGGACATGGCTTTAGGGAAGGTTGGGACCCAGTTCTGGGGGACCATGAGAGAGATCAAGGTGACAGGTAGTGAGCATAGTGGCTGAGGACTCACAGGTTCATCAGCAAGTACGGCAGGTGTAAGAGGCCACTGAGCTCATCGGCAGTGAATCAGGGAACGGTCATTTTCTTGAGTTTCCAGAACTCAACAGGAACTTGGTTAAAAATGATTGAGTAAAAGCATGATGGAAAAAGTGGACACTGAAGAACGGGTCTTCCCTGCAGATCGCTGACCAACCACAGAAGCCACTGATTACAGCGTTCGTTCCAGAGAGCTTTGGGGTGTGGGAGAACACTTGGCGATCCATGCTAGACTGTCCCAACACCTTGTCAGTAGAGCTCTCATTTCAGCTCCTCATTTTACACACAAACTGCTATGAGTGAGGGTGATGTACTATTCTCCTGGTCCTCTCTACGTAGGGTCTGAAGAGCTGTATAGCCAAGGCCCTTCCTCGTGAAGTCGAGCTTAGTCCTCTGGGGTTGCTGAGCCGTCTTAACTGCATTCTTCTATTTCAAAACCGCCATCCGCTGGCGTCCCCAGCACGGCCTCTCAGGGCCTGGGCGGTCACTTCTCCCCTTGCCTCCTCCCTCCTTCCTGTGCTGTGCCCACCTGCTCCTTGGGGTGTGTAGTCTCAGAGGACAGCTCCTGCCAGTCCCAGCAGGCTGCCTCTTCATCCTTCACATCCTGGGCTGTTCAAGATTTCCCAGGGGACTTATTAAAAGCACTCATTTGTCACGATCATGCGAGCAAGCCAACCCAAGAGAGGCAGTCTCTTTGTTTCTGAGCACTCCTGCAGAGCCCAGCCCTGAATTCATAATGCTGTCTAACGCGGCGAGGCGGCCTCAGCAAAAATTTCCATAGTCCTTGCTTTCAAAGGAAAAAAATAGCCCTCAGCAATGTCATGCATGCTCCCCACGTGTGCACGCTGACCTGCCGAGGGGCCCAGAGCCACCCCGACTCCAGGTCTGTGCGCTAAGAGCAAGGGAGGCCACCTCTCTGCCCTCCAGGCCTGTTTGTTTACATTAAATCCTCCAGTGAAAACAGCATTGGGGGAAAGAGCGGTGGGTCGCAGGTGAGCGGAGACAAAACCTGGGTATGGAGGCAGGAGCGGGGCAAGGACACGAGGAGCCCCTCCTTCAGGCAGGCAGGGCTCAGAGGAGACACAGAGGGCCTGAGAAGCCGCCGCATGCTGGCCACTACTGATGGAGGAGAGGCGAGTGAGGGATGTGTAAGCAGTTCGCACACGGCTTCACTGTGAACCCTACTCAATTCCAAATTCCTTTTCTCACTGCTAGGCTCAGTAGATGGCATCACACTCTGAACCCTTGGCAAACATTTTGGAAAGTGTCTGTGAGCAAATGGAAGTGCTCCAGTGGGCAGAGCTCACGCCTGGGCGGGAAGGCTCTCCCTCTTGCATATGGGCTTGCCTCCTTCCTTCCTTCCTTCCTTCCTTCCTTCCTTCCTTCCTCCTCCTTCCTCCTCCTTCCCTCCTCCCTTCCTCCTTCCTTCCCTTCTCCTTCCTTCCTCCCTCCCTCCCTCCTTCCTTCCTTCATTTCCTTCCTTCCTCCCTCTCCTCGCTCCCTTCTTCTTTCCTTCCTCCTTCCTGCCTTCCCTCCTTCCTTCCCTCCCTCCCTCATTTTTTCCTTTTCCCCTTCCTTTCTCCCTCTTTCCTCCCTTCTTCCTTCCTTCCTCCCTCCCTCCTTCTTTCCTACCTACCGTCCTTCCCTCCCTCCTTCTTTCCTTCCTCTTTCCATCCTTTCACCCTCCCTTCATTCCTTTCTCCTTCCTTCCTTCCTTCCTTCCCTCCCTTTCTTTTTTCTTTCTTTCCTCCCTCCCTTATTCCATCCATGCTGCTTCCCTTTTTCCCTCCCTCCTCCTTCTTCTTTACTTTCCTTCCTTTCTTCCTTCCTCCTTCCTTCCTCCCTCCCTTCTGCCATCCCTCCTTTTCTTTCCTCCTCCCTCCCTGTCTCCTCTGCTTTTTGACAGTCTCCACTCATTATGTAGCCCAGGCTGGCCTCACACTCACCACCATCCTCTAGCCTCATCCTCTGAAATGCGGCTATCATAGGCACGAGCTACCCTGCCCGGCCAGCTGCTTGCTCTCCTCTGATGGGTCACAGGGACACTGGCCATGTGGGTGCATGTATTCCAGCTCTCTCCAAGGTGAGAGTTGTCCACTGCAAACTGCACAGATTGAAGGGAGAGGTCGCAAGAGTGGCTCCTCATGCAGCCTCCTGGGCTGGCAGGGCTCAGGGCTGCAGGCAAGGCTCAGCCAATCTGTATGGAAGGCCTTGCACACTTCTGGAATGTTCTAGAAGCTCCTCCACGCAGCAGACTGCAGCTGGGCTCGCTGCTCCCCAAGGGGAAGCAGTCGCTGCAGTGTGACTCATTATCATTAGAGGAGATTTACTTCAGGAGCAATATTTACTATAAAAATCAAATGGGCCAGGAGGGGTTTGTTTCTTGCTGTCACTTAATAGATTAGTGTTTGCAAGGCCTGCTAGGGGTTGCATCTTTCCTCTTCCAGGCCCATGGGCTGGGGGAGTGACTGTCACAGGGTTGGTGGCCCTCAAGTCAGGCTTCTACTAGGTGAGGACACGGTCACCTGACACAGGGGCCAGGCCAGTCCAGGTGGGTGCGTCAGATGCAGCCACAACAGTTTGTTTCTACCATGCCCACGGCTACAACAGTCTCTGTCAGTCGAAGGGAAGCAGCTGGGGCAGGGACCAGCATGGGCCACAAATCCCGAACAGTTGCCATCTGTCCCTTGCCAGAAAAAGTTTGCTGATCTGCTCCAACGTACAGCCACACTCTTCACTAGGAGTCAGAGCGAATACAAGGTCTAATAAATTCCCAGTGTTAATGTGAGAGAAAAGCTCAAACGTTCAACGAGTCTGTTAGCTCCTGGTACTAACCCCAAATGTTGGCAGTGAATCCTTAACTGGATCCCAGGTCCTTGCAGCAGAGAGGACGCCGCGTCTCCCTCACTGTTAGTGCTGTCCTAGCGTACGTCCCTAGGTTCTGGCTGGTTACCTCCCTCTGATGATTTTATGCTTTAACATTTAGGACTACTCAAATATGCTAATGAGCTAATTAAGCAATTCATTTATGCATTTTTTTCCTACCTCAACAAATACTTAGCACCGGGCAGTGTGCCAGGCTCTCTGGAGCACAAAGATGCAAAGGACTGCATGCTTGGACGAGGGGGTGTCCATGCAAGGAGAGGAACGTGCCTCCGCCCTACATGACAGTGCACTGCGAGATGTGGGACCCCTAGGAGGATATCTGACCAGGTGTGGGTTGGAGAGGAGTGTCACAAACAAGTGACACCACCTTCGTCTCTAAGAAATTAAACTTAACTTCTGTATCCCTCATCATTACCCCTGTGGCCAGGCATGACACGAGTATCACATCAGTGGTCCATGGGCAGCAGTGGCTTTGGGCAGAGAAGGGGCTGAGCAGACAAGGAGCTGGGACAGCGGCCGGCTCACAGCCCCGCGGCCCTCTGCACGCTGGGTGACTGCGCAGCATGGTGCTCAGTCTTCTCCAGGGTCCGCGGTCCGCCCAGCCTCCCTGTGAGGACGGCGGGGCACACTGCTAGAAGCTCACTGCTAACTACTACACGACAAGGAGGTGGTACATAAGGCACAAGGAGGTGACAGTACAGAGGTCGGACGATGACCACTCAGGAAGACTGCAGCTTCCTATCCTCCTTCCTTGGTGGTAGGTACAGCCTGGATGCCAAGCTGGGCGTCCCAGGCTGTTCACTAATCAATAGGGGTGTAGTGACAACTTCTACAGAGTGATGTGATGAGTGCTGGAAACTTCCTGACTAAACTAGCCAACTCTTAAGGTTTCAGTTGCATGAGTCTTGGACATTCTACATGCTTCCATGAGCAGTAGGTGTTCGGGGGGGGGGGGTTAACATGTGTGAGGAAAGATGGCTTTGATCTCCTGTGTATGTGTGTGTATGTGGGGGGGGGGGTAAGGCTCCTTCTCCAGAGTCAGCTCTCAGTTACTGCCCTTTATTTTGTTTGTGTATGTGTGTGGTGTGTATGCACAAGCACATGCATGTGTGTGTGTGTGTGTGTGTGTGTGTGTGTGTGCATGTGGAGGCCAGAGGTCAACGTGTGCTGTTTTCTTCAGCTGCAGTCTGTCGGGCACTGCCAGGCACAGGCTGGAGCCCTTAGGAGGGGGGCCTGAGCTTCCAGGCAAGGCTATGGACCCCCAGGCTACAGGAGGCCACTCCCTCTCCAATCCCAGCACACCTGAATTTAGGTTCTGCCCATAGCCCTGTGACCTTTGGCCAGTTGTTTAGGAAACTCCTTATCAGTCTTCACACAGCCCACCCTCCTGAGACCCTAGATCACCTGATATCCCCCCCCCATTGCCTATGTGCTAGAATGAATGTCCCCATATGCTAATTAGGTATCAGAAATGAACTTGGTACATCCAATTGCCTTAGGACCTTTCCCCCCACCCTCAAATGCTTATAAACCCATTTCACTGACAACAAACTGGGAGAGCTGCTCAACTTTCTCCCAGGAGTGTTTCTCTTGTCACAAGATCACCTACCCACCCCAGGTTGCCTGGATGCCTTCAGGGGGAACCTTGGCCGGCCCTCAGGGCAAGAATCCAGGAACCCACAGCAATCCAGCTTCTTGTTTGAGGCAGGCTCTCTTGCTGAATCCAGCGCTCACGGCTCCGCCAGTCTAGCCAGCCAGCTTGCCCGGGGTCCTCCTGCCAACTGCTGGGATTATAGACATTCGCCACCACTCCCGGATTTTTATGTGAGGTCTCGGGATTTGAACTCAAGTTCTCATGCTTGTGCAGCAAGCACTTTACCCACAGAGCCATCTCCCCAGTCTGACTTACTAACTTCCTCTTGCAACACTGATTTTGACCAGTTAGACGTATCCTTTGAAATCTTTAATTAGCAAGTTTATAGCATTAGGAGCCAATCAGGGTAATTGCTAAATACTTTTGTGTCCAATATTCTCCTGTTTCTTTGACTCAATCCAAGAAAATGGAACTAATGTGCAACTAAGAAAAGACAACTATGCTGTGGGGGGAAAGTAGTGGACAGCTAGCCAATACCACCCATGCAAGCGTTTCCCCTATAACTCCCTTCTGTGATATGTTAACAAAGGAGAACTTTAAGACGCAGTTTAATTACTCTGCATGAAGATGAAGAGAAAAAGTAACTCAGATGTGGCCACCAAGCATGTGATCTGACAACCAGGGGCTTCGTGTAGGGAGACCTCTGCCTCCTAAAACAAAGCTAAGCGGGACTCATGGAAATTATCTGGTCACGGGCTGTGACACCTATAATGTTGGAGGTCACACTAGCTACGCCCTTTCCTTAGTCAGGGAGTCAGCTCATCACAGACTCACAGCTATGAGCTGGCTACGGTGTGCGCCATGGGGACCCTTACCACAGAGCTGTTGACTGGGGGGCCTTGTGTCACACCATCCTTGCCATTCACAAGGTTTCAAATATCTCAGCTTTGCCAATTTGAATGGCAGTTCATGAAGACCTGTGATGTGAGATCATGAGGTTGGGCCAGCTGTGGGGATTCCGCACGCGGACACAGAGGGCACGGGCCTGGGTCCATAATGGTTAACAAGTCTACGCTTTCCGCAAGACCTCCAGGAAGGAGGGAGAGTTCTACAAGCAACGTGCAAGGACTTTGGGACACCCGTGACAGCACTCCACAGGCCTCGTCTTCTGAGTTCCCAGCAAATCTTGAGTCTCTGCCTGGCTACAGGTGGGTGCCACCACAAAGACACCAGGTACGGGGACCAGAGCACCTTAGTTATGTTTCAGATATGAAATTTCCCCCAAAGCTCCCATGTTGCGGGTTGGGTCAGGAAAATTCCCATGTCATCCCGGAATGATCCATTAGTGAATTCATAGCTGATGGGCTCTCAGGAGGGGGCGGCTGGCTGGAGGAGCGAGGCCATTGGGATCATGCCTTTGAAGGGCGAGGCTTGTTTCCGGCCCCCTTTTCTCTCTGCTTTCTGGCTGCCATGCTGGCCACGCCCTTCAGCCTCTCCACAAGCCCAGAGGCAATAGGCCAGCGACCATGGGCCGAAACCTCTTTAGCAGAGGGCCATTAAGCTGTTTTCTGAGGTGCTTTGTTACAGTGATGGAGAATTGATGAATGCAATAGAAAATTCCAATTCTTTGAGAGTTTTCTATGCAAAAAGACATGGCCATTTTACATGCTCAGATACCCTGGTGCACTTATCCAAACACACACACACACACACACACACACACACACACACATACACACGCACGCACACACACACCCCAGTGTATGCTGAGAAACATTCAGCACAGACAATAGAAATGAGTGAGAGGCAAGGTGCACCCCTGATTGAACCGGGCTCGCTTACCAGCTGCTGGCCTTTCGGGCCCCACCCTGCATACTGAAGTTTGGCATTGCTGACTTCTGGTGGGTCCAGACTCTGAGGGTCCCTGAGGAAACAGACAGACAGACAACAAAAACAAAGCAAAAGGTTGGGAATCAAGAACAGACAATACTTCCACTTTATCCTCCAGCTGCATCTTTCTCCTTTCAGAAGCCTGCCTCTTTGTTATTGAATAATATAGTCTCTGTCGGCCTCCACCAGATTTCGGCAGATGTGCATAATTTATGTGAAGCTGAAATAGGTCTATTGCTGCTTAACCCAAATGGTAAATATTCATCAAGAGAAAACTTGCAGAAAAGTCTATAGATCAGTTTTTTTTTCCAATCAATTTTTAAAATATCCAGGACAGTCTCAAAATTAAAAATTGAGATGCACAGCCATATAGCAACTCACTTTCATAATTGATGTCTTCATCATTGGCTCTCCTAGCAGACAATTTTTTTTTCTCAATATAATACCAGGTCATTCTGACCTTCTGAAACTAGTGGCCTTGGGACAGGTTGCATGCTTTGATGGATACAGAGGATGAGGAAGGGAGAGGGAGAGGGCAGAGAGGGAAGGGAAATGGTAGGAGAGAGAGAGAGAGAGAGAAAGAGAGAGAGAGGGAAAGGGAAGGATAACTGGAAAGAAGGAAGAGAGAACTTGAAAGATGTTTTTCCTATTAAATATCACTGATCGTTTTCATTCTTAATTTATGACTATATAAAATATCTTAACAAAATTCTGCCTATGTGCTTGAATGTGCTAATAAGTGATAGTTAAAAAAAATTAAACATAGAAACATCTGGAACACTGTTACAACACAAATAGTTTTGTATATTTTGTAGCTACTGTCATCTCCCTAGTGTAGAGGGTTTGACCTCACATTTCCTCTGGAGGCCGCCATTCCACAGGCAAGACAGCCCGTGCATGCTGAGCGGCAGGATGGGGGGGCACCCTGCCTTGATCCCTGCCCTGGTGCCTCAGACAGAGCTGTGGGGGTGCTCATTCATCAGTAAACGGAGAGTGGCTGAACAGACTTTGGGAAAGGAAGACGCCACCTTGCATGGGTTTCACAAACAAAGGAGAAGAGGAAGAAGGAAGCGAGGAAAATCAGGCGGTGACGTGCGTGGGGCTTGAACAGGCAGGATCCCTAAAGTAACACTGTGGAATACTACAGGAAATGGGGTGGGCAGGTCACGACCAGGGAGAGTGTGAGAGTGCACTAAGTCCCCAGTTGGTTAAGGTGAAATTCCTGGGTTTAGAGAAACCCAGGGATTTTGAGGACAGGAACAAGAGGAAGGAGTCAGCTGGGAAGACGTCCTGGAAGCTAGAAGACACGGGGGCGGGGGGAGGGGTCTTGACATACTACGTGACAGCTGGGTTCTTAGCAAAGCCCAGAACCATGGCTATTGTTATTAATAATGGAATGTGTTTTGCAAAACTGCTAAAAAAAAAAAACCAGTTTTTTTAAAGGAAACAGCCAGGCATGGTGGAGCATGTTTGTTTTTTAATTTTCTTTATTAATTAATTTGCAAGCAGAGAGAGAGAGAGAGAGAGAGAGAAGAGAGAGAGAAGAGAGAGGCAGAGAGATAATTGGCACACCAGGACCTCTAGCCACTGCAAACAAACTCCAGATGCCTGTACTCCTTGTGCATCTGGCTTATGTGGGTCCTGGGAATCGAACCTGAGTACTTTGACTTTGTAGGAAAATGCCTTAATTGCTAAGCCATCTCTCCAGCTTCCCAAAAGTAGATTTTTGTAAAAGAATCTGCATCACTATAAAAAAAAAGCCATGTGAGGTGATGGATATATTAATTAGCTCGACTAATCAGTCCATAATGTATTTAAAACAATATTCCTCGTGCATGTATATAATTATTATTTGTTAATTTAAGCCCTCCCTGAATCCAGTGGTACATTCACACAGTGAAGTACATCGAGGCTGTGAAAAAGAACAAGGTTGTCTATCACAAGGAGTGACTCACAGTGGAGTGAGCAACAGGAAGGTCCAAGGAGGATGTGTAGGGTGCTAGCAGTCATGTCATAAAGGATATAAGAAAACAGACACTCATCACGTCATCAGTGAAGACAGAGCATGGAGGGCTGAAGCCCCAAACCAGCTTGGTAGAGCTTGGCCAGCCACGGGGATGAAGGGGATGTGGATGGTGACACTTCTTGGAGTGAACTTCTTTGTGTAACTCCAAGTCCTAGACTACAATGGGATCTCATAGTCTCTTCACGTATGTCCCAAGTAAGGCAACTCAAACATCCAGTAGTGCCCAGGGAACCTGTAACCATGTAGGAACTGTAACACTCAGCAGCGTGGAGGGCAGGGGAGCAGTGAGCTGCATAGTTATGCCCCGGGAACACTAGCTTCCCTAAGACACCAACCAACCGCGAAGGGAAGACAGCAACTTGACAGTAGAGAGGTCAGCAGCGACATCAACATATGGTCAAGGACCAGATACACCAACCCAAGAGCCCTTTGGTACAGTGGCCACAGAGGGACACAGCATTACTTCCGTGGTATTTTATACTCTCCTCCACTCATGAGAAAACAATGGGAGGGCCCCATGCTGAGGGACACTTTACAACACTAGGGCCATTAGCTCCAAGACTTAACATGGTTCCAGGCAGTGAAAGAGCAATGAGGAATTCTGCAAATATTCAAATAAAGCCTGGAGTCGCAGTAATGATATTGCAGTGATGTCATTTTCTATGTTCTTCTGTTTTGCTTCTTTTGAGATAGGTTGGGTCTTACACCTGTATGGTCTAGCCTAGCCTTGAACTTGTGGTGATCCTCCTGCTTCAGCCATCTGAGTGCTGAGATATAGGTGTGAGCTACCATATCCAGCTAATTTCCTATTTTTTTTATTAAGTAGAAACTTTGTATGGACACATCATGTGTTGGTACCACCATTTCCCTCCTTCCTGCCCCCATTTCACTGAGGGCCCTCCTCAGTAGGATTGCTGGTATTCACCATGGGGTCCCGGGTTATGAGACGTGAGAGCACCTGTCAGTCACTGTGGGGGCAGGGCAATGCCCCTGGACATTCCCTCCCACCCTGTGGCTCTTACAATCTTTCTGCCCCTCTTCTGCAAAATCCCCAGAGCCTTGGTGAGTGTATTTTAAGTCTACTTTAGTATTGAGTTCGCAGAAACTTCTGGATTTATGGGCTGGAGAGACGACTTAGCAATTAAGGCACTTGCCTGCAAAGCTTAAGGACCCAGGTTCAACTCCCCAGATCCCATATAGATCTGATGCACAAGATGGTGCATGTGTCTGGAGTTTGTTTGCAGTGACTAGAGGCCCTGGCATGCCCATTCTCTCTCTCCCCCTACCCCAGTCCCTCTCTAACTCTCATAATGAAAATAAATATAAATAAAATGAAAAAAATATTAAAATTTCAGAAAGCTATAGACTCAATTCCAACTTTTACCACTAATGAGCAAAGAGCTTTAGGCAATACAGTAGCTGTCCAAGCTGTTTCCTCATGTATATATAATATGGGAATAATAGAGCTTTCCCAACAGGGCTGCATTCACTGATGTGCAAGATGGGCTGGGCACCACGGAGCTCATCCACACAGACCATAGCATGGCTGTTGGTAAACCAGCATGTGATTAGACCACACACTATAGTGTGTGTGTGTGTGTGTGTATGCATGCGTGTGTCCTTAGCCTTTCAATACTTACTTGGACTAATGTGTTGAGTACTGATAAAGTGCTATTACCATGAATATTATATTAAATTTGTTTAAAAGGTGAATCATTTATCATATGCAGGGACAACTTTACTCTCTTGAGACTCAGAGACAAAAGTCAATGGCTGTATCCCTGAGAGGGGTGGAAAACTGGATTCTGGGTCTCAACTCCGTCATCCACATTTGCTTTTGTGAAGTATTTATGCATTGGGGTTCAATGGTATCAGAATCTTTTGCTTTCTAGTTTGAAGGGGGCTTTAGGGTGACATTCCCAGCATCCCCCCACCACAGGGGTCCTTGCTCAGTGGGCATTCCACGGTCTTCATCCTTTCTTCAGTTTCCACCAGATGGTGCTTCTCACAAGATTCTTCTCCATCCAGAACAACTAAGAGCCAAGACAACAATCTTTCTTTCTTTCCTTATTTCTTCCTTTATCCTTCCTCCCTTCCTTCTTTCAACTATGGTTTATTGAGCACTCAACCTTTGCAATAACAAGTCTTTAAAAAATATTTATTTATTTATTTATTTGCAAGGAGAGAGAGGGAGAGAGAGAGAGAGAGAATGGGTGCACCAGGGCCTCCAGGCACTGCAAATTAACTCCAGATACATATGCCACTTTGTGCATCTGACTTTATGTAGGTACTGGGGAATTGAACCTGGCTCATTAGGCTTTGTAGGCAAGACCTTAACCACTGAGCAATCTCTTCAGCCTCTAACATGACTCTGTTAAACTCCTTTCCTCATAAACAAACTTAGGGAAACACGTCAAGAACAAGGAGAAAGAGGACTGGATAGAAACCGCGAGGCAGAATGAAGATGAACCAGCTGGTTAGAAAGTTATAACGACTCAGACTCTTCACTTCTACCTTGTTTTCCCTCCTGGATAAACACAGATGGCACGGGCAGCATTTTGAGCATGCTGAATTCTATTTATTTGATTTGATTTTTCAGTTAACACATTCATGGAATATATTAATGGGACCCAGTGCTATTCCCACACATGCCCGCAGCTGCACGGATCAGCTCCCTTCCTTTGCCCGTGGTGCTCCTTTCCCAGCATCTACTCATCGCTAGTCTACGTTCAGGTCATGCCTGCTTTCTTCTTCCTAGCTTCTTCATGGGACAGGACAGGCAGGACTTGTCTTTCAGTGTTCATCTGACTTAGTTCCCTTAACATGATGTCACTCAGTACCATCCATGCTCCTGCAGCAGATCCAGGCACAGGATCTCATAGCTGTTATGGTTGAATGATATCTTATTGCATATACAGGCATTTGCTCTATCCATCCCTTCATTGACAGACATCTCAGCTGTAGTGAGTAGTGCTACAAGAAACATGGGTACTCAGCCACCTCTCTGAGATGCTGAATTCAGTTCCTTTGGATCCATGCCCAGAAGTGTCCTCCACACTTCTTAAGTAACTAGCCCAACCCAGGGGCCATTCCTGACCTGCCACCATGTCCAGGGCCAGTGAGAACTGTGGGGCTGAGACGGCTTCCTAAAGGATTTGGCTTCTATTAGTGAGATGGCTGACTTTGGTCACCATGCCTTCCAGTCCCCCTCCACCCCTACACCAGGCCTTGTTATTTCCTTTTGTGGGATCTTCTTCCCAACAGCAATACTGGCTTTTCTTCCCCCTCACCCCCATCAACACACACTCAACAGTGGTTCCTGCACCCAGGAGCCAAGCCACGTTTTTAGCCCAGGGCCTTTCTTCCCAAGCGCGAGGGTGTCCAGGGCAGCACCGTGTTGGTCCTGTGACAGCAGGTATGACACTGAGCCCCTTGGTGTCTCCTGTGTCCCTGTCTCTGGTCGCAACACCATATTCAACCACACTCGTAAGGCAGATACCTGCTTCAGGCCTCTGAGATGAAACAGCCCAGCTGTGTACTGGGGATAAAATTGTTCCCCTCAGCCAGGGGCGGACAGTCCCTGCGAAGGTCCTGTCTTCCATCACAGGAGAGTCCTGGGTTATTCTGAAATTCTCTCTCTCTCTCTCTCTCTCTCTCTGTGTGTGTATGTGTGTGTGTGAGAGAGAGAGAGAGAGAGAGGGAGAGAGAGAGAGAGAATAAAGGCATGCAGTGACCTGCTGATCTATTTGGGGGCTGGTGGTGGCCCTTCCCTATTTTTCCTCCTTTCTTTTTATTTCTCCATTTATTCTAGAGAATGGTAGCAGGCTGTGTGATGAGCCATCTCAGGGTGGAGGTGGATTGGTTAAAAAAAATGATTAAGGAAGAATAAGATGATCTGGACTTAGTATAGCTCTAAATAATCACACAATCCATTCTGAGTTTGCTTATTTGAGCAATAAACAAAACAAGGCATAAATCATGTTGGATTCTGAAGAGTAGATTACTGCCTGGTGAAGTTTATTCATTTATCTTCCTCAGCTAGTTTGAAGGATTGAAACGCTTCCCACAACAACAGCGTTTAGGGGGGGCGGAGGTAAAAAATGAGTTGTTTTTCTGGCTCCAAACCTTATGACTAAAAATATTTTAAAAAGCCAGCATTTTCACTATCAAATAATGTGCATTTTCTGAGTCTTTTCATATGTGCAGCATGGTGGGTGACACAAAAAGTCAATATAAATTCCCAGTCATAGGACAGTGTCCTTCATACTAGAGGCCTGGTGAAGGTTAGAACCATTAATACCCTAAACCCATGCATAGCACCCAGGGAGCTGGACTACCTTTTTAAATCAATTTTATTTATTTATTTGAGAGAGCGAGATAGAAAGAGGGAGAAAGAGAGGGAGAAAGAGAGAATGGGCACACCAGGGCCTCCAGCCACTGCAAACAAACTCCAGACGCATATGCCTCCTTGTGCATCTGACTTACATGGTTCCTGGGGAATCAAACTTCGGTCCTTTAGCTTTGCAGACAAACGCCTTAACCACTAAGCCATCTCTCCAGCCCCTGGACTACCTTTATAATGCTTATCTTAAGGGATGCACTTAAGTTCCTGAGGTCAGGAATCACGTCACACCAGGGCTTCTCAGGGGGCCAGCAGCTGAGCACAGATCCCACCATTTGTTTACTTCCTTGCTTGTTTATTGAGTCAAGGTCTCATGTAGTTTAAATTGGGCACAAGCTCACTATGTAGCTAAGGATGGCTTTGAACTCCTGATCTTCCTGCTTCCACCTCTAAAGTGTTGGGATTACAGGCATACACTACCACGTCCAGTTTCACTTGTGCTGGTTGTGTGCATGTATGCAGGTTCGATGCATGTGTGCGCATGTAGGTTCACATGTATGTGGAAGTATGTGTATACATGTGTGTGCATGTATGCAGCAGGTTTATATGCATGTGTGTACATGTGTGTGTATGTGCATGTATGCAGGTAGTTAGCTATCAATTTCCAGGAAATCTGTCTCCCACTTTCTGGGCCTGGGATTACAGGGGCATGCTGCAATGCCCACCTTCTACAGGGGTCCTGGGGATCCATACTCAGGTTCTCACACTTGCGAAGCAATCGCTTCACCCCCGGAGACATTTTCCCAATTCCTTGCTCTAATGATTTAAAATGCTTCCCTATCTATTGTTCCAGACAGAGTTCCTTCACCATGCAGGATCTAGTCATAGATGCGAGGCCAGTTTGGCTCACTGACGCCCCTCTGAGAGACCTCACACAGCTCACAGACTCTGGCATAGCCCTGAGGCACCCCACACAGTGGAGACATTGACACACCATGAAGGACTCCACACACCTCACAGACACTGACCACAACATGAAAACTGACTGAAGTCATAGGGCTGTCTCCAGTAAGGGACTGTCTACAGTATCTGTCACTGTGTCACCGTGTCTCCAGGTCCAGTGCACCTCAATCCATCCTTGTTAAAGCAAAAAATGAGACAGGGGTGGAGATGGGCCTGGTGGGTTGGTTGAACAGTGGGAGGATTAATCTTGTTTGTCAATTTGACAGGATTTTGAATCACCATGGCAACAAGTCTGTGAGGGAGTTTCCTGATTAATTTATCTTAGGCAGGGGGACCCATCCTGAATGTGGGTGGTGCTGCCCCATGAGTGGGGTCCAGGGCTGCACAAGGAGAAATCGGGCTGAGAACCAGCCTGCTACTCTTTGCTACCTGACAGTAGACCAGATGTGATCGGGACAGCTGCTTTGTGCCCCTGTCTCCATGCTTCCCTATCATGAGTAAAAGCCCTCCAACTATAAGCAGAGTCAACCCTTCCTTCTCTAAATTGCTTTTGTCAGTGTATTTTGCTACAACAATGAGAAAACTAATACAAATGGTGAAGTATATTTTGAGGGCAAGAAAATGTTCTGAGATGGAATGAGGCAATGGTTGTACAACCCTGCAAATATTCTGTAAGTCACTGAGCTGCATAATCTAAATGGGTAAATGAAGGACATGAGAATTATATCTCAAAGAAGCTTGGAAGGGGAGGAGGGGAGGGAGCCTGGGTGGAAGAGAAGAGCAGCTTATAGTGGAGAGGAAGGTGCCCATCAAGCCCTTCCTATTCTTCATACCCTCCAAGTGACCTTGGGGCAACCTTCTGTGCTGAGAAAGCACTTTCTGAGCTGGGTGATCTGCTAGTGCCATTTAACAATCTGGCAGGAAACCATCTTAGGTGTCCAGCCTGAGGGGGCTGGGAGGACCCCATCTGTCCTCCTGAATGTCTGGAGCCTGCCTCCTCCTATTGCCGGGCTCATCCTGTTTGGCACCAAACCCCTGGATCAGTTGGGTCCTAAACACCTAGCTACTCTCCTCAAACCTTAGGCAAGAAGCCAGACCAGGGCAAAGTGAGCCACAAGTTCTGGTTGCCCCTGAGGTTGTCCAACAGCCCCTGCTAAAGTCACTCCCTTCAGCTCAGGCTCCTGGTCCCCCGGCAATGCTCAACCCTGGCCAGCATCGTGAGAGCCACAGCTTTGCACGCAGTGCCTTTGTCCTGCGTGGCAGCCCTTTCTCCGTGGTTCCCTTTCTCCCGGCCTTGCTTTCGGAGAGCAGACATCTGCTCAGCACGATAAGGAGCAGAACATCCTGTCACGGAGGATGCAGGAGCGCTCTGGGCCACTCTGCATTCGTCAGGCTTCTCTAGAGGAGCAGAAACCACAGGCTGCTTCTGCATCACAAAGCGGGTCTTAGTATACTGGCTTTCACAATGCTGGCTGGGCAGTCCAATAGTGTCTGTCTGTCTGTCTGCACTCTATAGCAGCCGAGAACCCTGCCTGCAGTTGCCCAGTCCCTGAGGCTGGACGCCCCAGCAATCCCAAAGTGTTGATGAAGGCCAGGAGGATTCCTAGGAAGAGCCACTGCCCTTCAGTCCAGGTTGGAAGGCCGAAGAAGCTGGGTTGTGACGTCCCCCAAGGATGGCAGCAACAGGGTAGATGTGCTCACCAGCAGGGCAGGCCAGCTGACAAGAGGCGCCGTCCTCTCCCCTCAGATGGCTTTCTATATGGGATGCCAGGGCTACCCAACCTGGAGTCCAGTCTTCCCTCCAGTTAATCCTTCAGGAAATGCCTGCACAGACTGGCCTTACAGGCAAGTCTCTTTTAGTTGATTACTGATTCGACCAACATAAACCATCACGCTGGATACTGGGGCCTTCGGATTTCCCCAGTGAGGGTCATGCAAACTGTGCAGCCCTGGGCTTCGCCTCTCTGAGCCGCCATCTTCTCCTATGTGAGGTGGGGCCGTCCCCCACTGGTGACTGTGAGGGCCGAAGGAGAGGTGGGCATGAACGCCCAGCCAGTGCCCAGATGCTGCAGCTGATGGAGAGCGGGGGAGAGCGCTCAGGATTGACAGTCACGGCCCCTCCCAAAGGGGTGGCAGGTCTTAGTTGGCCAGACACACCAACCTGCCATTACGTCAGGAACCAAGTGCCCTTTGGAAGGTGGAGGGACAGTGGCTGGATGGATTCGGAACCCGGACGGCTGCTCTGTGAGCTTGGGCCTTCTCCCATGGGGTGGGACCTACGGATTGATCTTCCTTCTTGGAGGCTGACCTCACACCCATGTAGGAGAAGCAAGTGTCCATCACTCCAAGGACTTCCTTGTCTGCCTCTGCATGATGTCACTGGGGAACAAGCCTGCTGGCACAGGCTTCTCTGAGTTGCACGTTGGGGGGAGACAGAGGTCTCTTCCCAGTGTAGGTCAGGAGCACAGAGTGCGTTCTAGAGACAGGCAGGGAGCAGGTCATTAGGAAGAACACTGCCAATGTTGCCCTTGTAAAAGGATTCCCAGGGGCTCCACTATTCCCCTGGGATCTCAGGGGAATGCTGTGGTAATGGGTGCTGGGTGCTGTCTGTGCTCATGATGAACACAGGGCTCAGCTCTGAGCTACAACTGACAACCTCTCTCCCTCCCTCCCTCTCTCTCTCTCCGTGTGTGTGTATGTGTGTGTGTGTGTGTGTGTGTGTATGCGCGCACGTGCACGTGTGCAGGGAGGTGGGGCTGAGCTCTACATGTCCCGCCATCAAGAGCTGCTACTTATGCTACATGAGGATATCAAGAAGGCCTTTTGAGGAATTGCCTTAAACCAGCTTAACAGTGTATATTGATTTGTTTAAAAAAAAAAACCACAGTGATAATGAATTGGTCAGGAAAAATACAGAGGTACTCTTTGCATAAAATCTCCCACAGCTCTGGTAGGAAACAGAACGTAATGAATTAGCAAGTGCAGCAGTGGTGGGCAGTCCAAGAGAAAAACACGTACCTGTGGAGCAAAACTACTATGACCACATGGCTAATCTGCAAACAGAGCCCAGGGAGGGTGCTGTCCGCATGGCTAGCCTCCACCCTCCCCAGCCTGGAGCTCTATCTAACTGCTGGCCAATGGGTTTGAAACCCGCTGGGGAGAAGCTGCTGGAAGATTTCTCCACCATTTCTGGGGACGGTACCTGCTCATTGCCTGCAGACCTTCCCCTTAGCCTTATGGCCGGTTCTTGTGATTTCTAAGACACAGCTGAGACCTCTCTTATAGATCTGACAGAATTTAAGGGCTTAATATCAGACAACAGCCTGAAACAACTGTGCTACTGAGAGGGTGTGTGAGGGGCCAGCAAAACCTTTCAGCACAGGGGAAAGTTGAGGAGCTTCCAGATGGAGCTGCAGAAGCCAAGGTGCCTTGATTTCCTCTGTGGCCCGAGGCCAGTCACGGCCCCCCACCCTTTGCCCTGGCTATCACTTGCCAAGGCTTAGAGCAGGGCCACGCTGAGGATGAAGAACTCCACCAGAGCAGTCTGAAGAGAAGGCTCCGTCCTTGCAGTGGGCAGTGCCTGGCTCATTGCGCATTCACCCCTTTTCTGGCTCCTGCCTCCAGGAGGGCCTCAGTCATTAGCTGCCTGCAGCTGCTCAGGGCTGAGCTGAGCCTGCAGCGGGCGAGGAGGGAAGCCTACTGTGGCAAGCAGAGAGCAGACTTCCTGCACGCGGCAGGTAGCGGGCCACAGATAGAAGTCAGAGCTATGTGACTCCAGGATCACTGCTATTCTGAGAGTCCAATGGGACGGGTCGTTTAATTCATTCTCTGGTGACTGGTTTCTCCCACTGTACAGGACGTTCCTTGAGAACTAGAAAGACTTCCTTCCTTTTCCCTTTGTACCCAGCACCTAGGCAGTTCTGATACACAGCGCAACATTTGTACCTAGCGCAGTACTGACTAGTACCTACTGAACAGGGAGATTTCCTTTCTTTCCCCATGGTACCCAGCACCTAGGAAGTACTGATACACAGTGCAGCGTTTGTACCTAGCACAGCACTGACTAGTACCTACTGCAGTGGTTCTACCCAGTGAAGTGCTGGTACCTAGTGTAATGTTGGTACTGCAGTACTGGTACCCAGCACAGAACTGGCACTTGGTATAGCATTAGCACAAGTGCAGCACAGGTACCCAGGAAGTTATGAGTGTGTGCTAACAGGGTCCTGAGAGCTCCTCCAAGCACCTTAAAGACCCCATAGAAATTTACTTCAGAGCAGTGGTGTGGAAACTAGGAATTCACACAGACATACAAAAGCTTGGCCTTCATGTTAGTACATGGGATCTTGACTGTTTAAATTTGTAAATTTGTGCTTCTGGAAATGGCTAACTCCAAAGAGTTCCGGTCCTTCCCAGGAAAGAAGCTGTGGCCAGAGTAAATTCTAGTCTGGACCTGGTGGCTCTTGGGCGTCTGCAGCCCCGCGGTACCCAGGGCTGAGAGGGCATCTTGGAGATGCAAAAAGCCGCAGCTGTCTGGCCACGATGTCATCTTCTGACTCCACGCTTTGGGGTTCTGTCCCTTGTGTTGGAACTGGGTCTTTTCAGTTGTTACTCTCACGGTTTAGCCCCGTGCACGCTGTGGATGGAATGTAGTACCAGAGATGCCTAAGGGCCAGACACAGGATGCGCCAGGGACTGTGCAGAACCCCCCGGGGAGCCTGGGGGTCTGCCTGTCTTTCGTCTCACAACGAGTGCATGGACAGCGAGGCAGGGAAGGCCCGCAGCGCTCTCCCAAGTAAAGCTCCTTTCTGCCTTTGCCCCACCCTGCCTGGAAACTCTGATGCCCAAAGATGGGCTTCTGCTGCCCAGCCATCTATGTGTGGCAGGTCTATGACCATCTTTAAGCTCAAAGCAGTAGCTAGTGGATGGCCAGACTGCGGGGTCACACATCCCTGGGTGCAAGGCTTTCTTTGAATATCCCTAGGAGGCTGGAGAGGGGCGATTCTTGAAAAAGAACATTTTCCTTAGCTATGTGGCCAAGAAATGAAGTGTCCATTCAGCACAGAGGGCCTGAGTTCTTCTTCCTCATGCTCGAGGCTTGGGAGGAAGTCCCATTCTGCTTCCAGATCCATTTCTCCTTTGGCCTCCCATTTTAAGGTCCATAGAGATCAGTTGAGGGGAGACAGGCAGCAGTTTTTGGCTCCTGCAGGTCAGACACTGTCACCCTGAGGCCCTAGGTGCCCATAGCGAAGGGAGGACCCACTGGAAGTACACATGCCAAGCCAGGGCTGTTCTCAAGCTGTGGGCAGAAGCATGCCAGGGGCACGGTGAAGTCCGACAGTACAGTGCCCATGTGGAGGGTGGGGAGGAGTTTCAGTCCCATGGGGTGACCATTATCAAAGAGTGTGCAGAGTTCTACAGGGCACAGCTGCATTGGATGACACCTGGTGATTCTTTGTCAAATTAACCACATGTTCACTAAGCAACCCGGACATTCTCCTTCCAGGGGTTTACCCAAGAGAAGGGAAGACATGCCCACGTGCCAACACTCTCAGCACGTTCATTCTAACAGCCCCAAACTGGAAACAGTCAAAGGTTAATCAGATGCTGCAGAAAGATATGTACAGTTGTCTGTGCAATGGGCCGCTCCTTAGCAGTGAGCCACAGAACCAGCTATCGCGTGGGACTCTTAGAGCAGTGACTCAACGGAAGGTGCCAACCACACATGACCACACTCCACACCCCCCACACGCTCCACAGAGACACAAGCTGAGCTGTGGCGGCTCAGGCCCGTGATCTCAGACCCTGAGGGACCGACACAGGAGGATTGCTGTTAGTTCAAGGTCAGCCTGGGCTACACAGCAAGTTCCAGGTCAGCTTCGGCTACAGAGTGATACTTTGTCTCAAAAAGCAAACTAACAAAAAAGCCAGGCTGGAGAGATTGTTAAAGGCCTGCAAAGCCTGACGGCCGGGGTTTGATTCCCCAATGTGGTAGAAAAGAAGCTAAAAATTAAACTGACCCACTGAGTTACTATAAGAGTTAACTGATGAGGTGCTAGACTTACATTTGTCAGCAGATGGAAAAATCCCAAACAGAAAACTCCAGAAAGGACCAAGAGGGATGATTAAAAAAAAATATACAGTTTAGGTTAAAACAATGTAAAATGGAATTTATTGTTGGGGTGGCCTGATGACAGAAATGATTAAATATACAAATTGTCATATCTTGTTTGTTCACTAAGCATTCCCTTTGGCTATAAAAGCTATAAAATAAAAATAAAATCTCAGCTCAAGGCCAGAGCTTCTTTAAAGAGTGATCTCAAGCTCTTTTGGCCACCGGGCAAATACACTCCTCTCCTTTCACTCATACTGGCATTAAAATGATCCTTCCAGAGAACTGCAACGCCGGCATCCACATAAAGCCAGACACACAAAAGGGCGCATGCATCTGGAGTTCGCTGGCATGGGCGGGAGGCTCTGGGACGGATTCTATCTCTCTCTGCTTGCAAATAAATAAATAAAATGAAAAAAAAAGACCACCCCAAACCAATAAAAGACAAAAGGGGAGGACAGAGGATGTGGTTGCTAGGGACAACCCTGAGGAGCAGAATGCGGGTGTGGCATTCTGGGGCAATGCAAGCGCTCTTGGTGGTGGGGGGGTTAGTAACGTTGTCTATAAGTCAGACTTACGGAACAATGCATCAGAAAGCGTGGACTTTATCATGGGGAATTGTGCCTACAATGGGGTGCCTGTAGTCTGCAGGTGCTCTTCCCTCCCTAGCTTTCCCACCCTGTCTTCTAGACAGAGCGCCCCTCCCACTATACTGCAGTACCTCCCTCTTGGGCCAGACGGCCCCCATGATTGTCCTTCAGCTGTGTCATCAGTATGGATAACACATGGGTGTGCGTGAGTGCGTGAGTGTATGCATGCGTGCGTGTAGCTGGTTCCCTGCTGGGGACAGTCCGAAGCACTAAGAAGAGAGGCAGGCAACTGTGATCAAAACAAAATACACCAGGGCCGGGCATGGTGGCGCACACCTTTAATCCCAGCACTGGGAGGCAGAGGTAGGAGGATCTCCATGAGTTCAAGGCCACCCTGAGACTACATAGTAAATTCCAGGTCAGCCTGGGCTAGAGTGAGACCCTACCTCGAAAAACAAAAACAAAAACAACAAAAAAACACCAGACAGCAAGCCGTGTGTGGCTGGCACTGCCCCGTCTCTAAAGCTGAACGACTTTAAACTGACCCCATGAGTCCTCACACAAGAAAACAACCAGCCAAGAGGAGAAAACAACAACCAAAGCTTCACAGCTTTAGGCAAAGTGACTTGTATCACGGTGTTGTCCACAGCACGGATCCCCAAAGGCAAGAATGCAAACCTCTATGTCTTTAAGGCGTCATCCCGCTAGAGGGAGCCCGAGGGAAAGGCCTTTCAGGGCAGTCCGGGAACAGGGTCACAATGACAGGCTGCAGTGAAGTAAGGCCACAGAAGTGCAGACTCGGGGCCACCTCCGCAGCACAGAGCTGGGTCTGCAGCGCCTGCGGAAGGTCGCTGGGGAAGCCCCAGAGTACGGCCCCTGGCACTGTTTCTGAGTCTGTTGAGAGGATCGGGAATGGGTGCTCTGGGGAGTTCTGGAGGCTTGGTTTCAGAGGCAGAAAGTCTAATTCTCAGCTCCTGCTGTGACTCTGGGTGTCACTTGACCACCCAGGGAGTGGTGTGTGTGTGGGGGGGGGTCAATGTGGTGACCCAGCCCTGCCCCGAAGCCGTGGGAGTAGCTAAGATGACTAACCCTCCTCAGCCGCCCCAGGGCAGCGGGTAGGGGGCTCAGCATAAACACCCTCATGCGTGCAGCTCAGTTGCTTAATTCGGCTCTTCCAGTGACCAACCCACCTATACGGCACCCCTCCATGCTGGGAAGGGGTGTGACAAGCAGCTTAGGAGGAGATCGATGAAATGGCAAATCGTGAGTGTTCACCTAATCTCTAAAGGATCTGATGCCACCTAGACATGCCAAGAACATCATGAGGACAGTGCCCGGCTCCACTGGAAAGGTGCCTGACGTTGGCTGGCTCTGCAGGTGGTGAAGGGTTTCTCCTGCAGAGTCTTCAGGTCTGTCACTCACGACGTGGACCGCGGGAAGGAGAGCACAACTTGCTGGAGAGAAGCCTTCTAGCCAAAGCCACCATGTTGGCTAGAGCCCTGGTACAGGAGGCGCAATCCAAGCCCTCTCTCACATCCACTGATGGGATATATCAGAGACAAATTCATATTGAAGTTAATTAATATAAATTCACATTGAAAGCATTCATTAATAGTTTTTTTAAGTTTCTTTTTATAAATTATTTATTTATTTAGTTTAGAGAGAGCAAGAGTGAGAGACAGAGTTGGTGCACCAGTCTCAGCCACTGCAAGTGAATGCCAGATGCTTGCGCCACCTAGTGGGCACATGTAGCCTTGTGCTTGCCTCACCTTTGTGCTTATATGGGATCTGGAGAGTAGAACATGGGTCCTTAGGCTTTGCAGGTAAGAGCCCTAACTGCTAAGTCATTTTCCCAGCCCCCCTTAATATTTCATTAGAAACTTAGCAGCAGATGGGATGGGAGAGGCCTCAATGGGAAAATGCTTACCACACAAGCATGAAGACCTGAGTTTGGACCACAACACCCATGTAAAATTCCAAGTATGGCGGGCATGCCTGTAATTCCAACACTAGGGAGGTGGAGACAGGTGTATCCATGGAGCTCAATGCTCAGCCAACCTAGCCCAATGGGTGTACTCCAGGCCGGTCAGAGACCCTGTTTCACAAATGGTAGATTAGTGTCCTGAGATACTAGAAGTTGTCTTCTGACCTCCACATGTAAATATGTGCACAAACACCTGCACACCATGTTCCCCACACAAACACACATATACATATGCATGTATACCACACCCAGAAAATAAATAAAAATGAAAATGGTCTCTATAAGAGATAAATGCCAATTTAACGCAAGAAGAGATGGCGGTGTGAAATGAGTAGCACTCTTCGTTTTCCAAGTTCAGGTGGTTACAGGAGGAGGGTTCCAAGTGGAGGCTTACAAGAATGAAAGGTTTTGGATACAAAGTGAAAGTGAGCGGGGCATTTGTGTTCTGTAGGGGGAGGAGCAGGGAGCCAGCAATGGTGTGAGCAGTGAAACATGCTCAGGGCTGGAGCCAGGCTGGCTACACTGCAGATATGGTGCACTGCCACACTGAGGATGTGGTGAACTGACCACACCGTGGATGTGGTGCACTGGCCACATCGTGGATGTGATGCACTGGCCACACCGGGGATGTGATGCACTGGCCACACCGGGGATGTGATGCACTGGCCACACCGAGGATGTGATGCACTGGCCACACTGCGGATGTGGTGAACTGACCACACCGAGGATGTGGTGAACTGGCCACACTGAGGATGTGATGCACTGGCCACACTGAGGATGTGGTGAACTGACCACACTGAGGATGTGATGCACTGGCCACACTGAGGATGTGGTGAACTGACCACACTGAGGATGTGGTGAACTGGCCACACCGTGGATGTGGTGAACTGACCACACCGAGGATGTGGTGAACTGACCACACTGAGGATGTGGTGCACTGACCACACTGAGGATGTGATGCACTGGCCACACTGCGGATGTGGTGAACTGACCACACCGTGGATGTGGTGAACTGACCACACCGTGGATGTGGTGAACTGACCACACTGAGGATGTGGTGAACTGACCACACTGCGGATGTGGTGAGCTGACCACACTGAGGATGTGGTGAACTGACCACACTGAGGATGTGGTGCACTGACCACACTGAGGATGTGGTGAACTGACCATACTGCGGATGTGGTGAACTGACCACACTGCGGATGTGGTGCACTGACCACACTGAGGATGTGGTGAACTGACCACACTGAGGATGTGATGCACTGGCCACACTGCGGATGTGGTGAACTGACCACACTGCGGATGTGGTGAGCTGACCACACTGAGGATGTGGTGAACTGACCACACTGAGGATGTGGTGCACTGACCACACTGAGGATGTGGTGAACTGACCACACTGCGGATGTGGTGAACTGACCACACTGAGGATGTGGTGAACTGACCACACTGCGGATGTGGTGCACTGACCACACTGCGGATGTAGTGAACTGACCACACTGCGGATGTGGTGAACTGACCACACTGAGGATGTGGTGAACTGACCACACTGCGGATGTGGTGAGCTGACCACACTGAGGATGTGGTGAACTGACCACACTGAGGATGTGGTGAACTGACCACACTGCGGATGTGGTGAACTGACCACACTGAGGATGTGGTGAACTGACCACACTGCGGATGTGGTGAGCTGACCACACTGAGGATGTGGTGAACTGACCACACTGAGGATGTGGTGAACTGACCACACTGCGGATGTGGTGAACTGACCACACTGAGGATGTGGTGAACTGACCACACTGCGGATGTGGTGAGCTGACCACACTGAGGATGTGGTGAACTGACCACACTGTTGGCAAGGCATCAGGATAGTCTTTCTGAGTCAGATACAAATGGGGAAACCCCAGCTAGGCCTAGGAAAAGGAAAAAAACAAAAAAGGAAATACAAAGGGAAAAAAAGGATAAAAGCTTACAAGATGAGCTTAGAGAAATGGGTGAAGTTTATGATTATGCCCTCATTGAGCTTTCTAAGGGAAAGGAAAGACTGCAGAGGACTTTGTTGGAACTGGGCTACTGGCATAAGGGCTGGCTGCGTCCTGCTGCCCAGGCCCAGAGTGTTTGATCAAGGTTAAATTTGTAATGGACTGATGTGCTTGGCTAGAGATATTGGACTGAGAGATTTAAGATTTTAAGCTGGAAAACCTCAAGCAAGTTAAAATTACAGGCACTGAGACTGGTTTTAGGTTACTGAACCTGCTATTGTCAAACACATTAGCAATCTTAAGGAAGATGTTCCAACTGCTTTACATTCAAACAATGGAAAGGATGCCTGAGGAAAGGCTATCATAGAAATGCAAACACTTTTGGAAAGAGTTGACTGGAGGAGGAACCTGCTTTTCAAGGCTATTGAACTTGAACTGCAGAAATTTGATGTTTGTTTGATGGTGGTTGAGTTTACATTGTTTTAGTCTCTCCTTGCTTTAATCCCAGAGGAATTCGCCCATTACAAATTTGACAGATGGATGTTACTCACGTCCCATCTTTTGGCAAATTACAATATTTACATGTTTCCATTGATACTTGTTCTGGAGTTATGTTTGCTTCCCCATTAACCGGGGAGAAAGCAGCCCATGTTATTCAACACTGCCTTGAGGCGTGGAGTGCCTGGGGGAAGCTCAAAATTCTTAAAACTGACAATGGACCAGCTTATACTTCTCAAAAATTTGGACAGTTCTGTCACCAGATGGGAGTGACCCATTTGACAGGTCTCCCGTATAATCCTCAAGGACAGGGTATTATAGAACGGGCTCATCGCACTCTAAAGTCTTATTTAATAAAACAAAAAGGGGGAGTCGAGGAGGCTCTGCCCTCAGTCCCACGAGTGACTATATCCATAGCACTCTTTACTCTTAATTTTTAAAATTTGGACAGTCAGGGCCATTCGGCGGCTGACCGTCATTGCTCAGAGCCTAACAGGCCACAGGAGATGGTTAAGTGGAAAGATGTTTTGACTGGTCAATGGAGAGGCCCGGATCCTATTTTAATAAGATCCAGGGGAGCTGTTTGTGTTTTTCCACAGGACCAAGAATCACCCCACTGGGTTCCTAGTCGGTTGGTGAAGACGGTCCGACCTTCTCTAGAGGACAGCTTGGAGAGCCAGGATGATCCTGAGAAACCAGAAAAACCAGATGTGGACGAGTCTGTGGATGCTGACCCTCCAGTGCTTGGCACTCAGTAGAGGAGAACAACGCTGGGGCATCTTGTCAGCCTTTCCTAAGCCCCTGCCGGTACATCATGCTGCAGCGGTCTTCCCTCGCTTCTTCACAACTCAGAAGGAGCTGGGTCTCCCCACTGTGATTGGGGATACCACGTATGTCAGCTTAGGGGAAGATCGGAATTTTAAGAAAATCGGAGCCCTTTGCTTCACAATTGATTCACCCCGTAATTTTTGTATAGGGCTGAGAAAACAGGCCTTTGGTTGGTTTAAGGATGATAGGATATGGGGAAAAATTTCCCAAGAGAGACGTAATTCCAGATTTGGTGCAGAAAATAGTACTTCTCAATATCTTTTGCAAATTATATGGACCGTCCTGGACGCGTCTTAATACTTCTGGGGGTATTGAGAAAGTCATATATACTTTTGGGAGGATGTGTGCTTTGCCTCTGGTTGGTTTGCCGCCTGCGAGCCCAGACCAGGCGGGACAAGGTGGTCATTTCTCAGGCACTTGCCGCTTTGGAGTGTGGGTCCTCCCCCCAGATTTGGCTGTCGGCCCTAAAGAGCACCTAGTTTCCCCTGGCCCTTGCACCCTTAGGGCCTGAAGTGCCCATTGCACAAGGATGGGCAGAGGGTTGGTGTTGGGAGCACGGCACTCATCACGCTCAGGATGCGAGACAAAGTACTGCACATGAGGTATGCTCTTAGCAGCCTCATGGAGGGCATGTTTGATTGCATATGGGTTGGTACCGACATCCCATCTCTGAGAAAAGGTACCGGACAGGTGAGGCACCAGCCTGGCTGGCCACCTGGCCTGGGGTCTTCACAATGTCCTTTTGTTTATCAGAGATCAAACCTCTACCTTCACCTGCTGCGCATTATAATAGAAAGGGGGAACTGCAGGGGGCCACATCTAGTTGCCAACACTAGATGGCGCTGGCACTGCAGGAAGCCACATCTAATCCGCCATTACAAGATGGCGCTAACCTCGTGGTGTTCAGCTTCTTTACGACAGTGCCTTGGCGCCAACCGTATTCAAGGTACGCGCATGCGCTTGACGCAACCTGTCCTGAGCCTATCCCGTGGCGCCTGGTGGTGGCAAGCTGGTAGCAACCAATCAGTGGGCGCCTCATTGCACTTCCCTCTATAAAAGTAGCTGCACATCCCGCCTCCTCGCCCCTCGCCATCAACCTTTCTGTTAACCAAGAGCTCTCCAATAAAAGTGTGATCAAGAAGGATCCTCGTCTTGTGGTCGTTCTTCCCTGCGGGTCAGGGGGCTCGCCGCAGTGAACTGACCACACTGCGGATGTGGTGCACTGGTGATGTTTATGCAATTCCATTGGTGTATTGGTAAGTGGAGGACTGTTTCTGGATCTATTTGATCTGAGAAAAAGAGAAGAAGATAGGATGGGGGTAAGTGGGAGGAAGAAACAGATATGCCAAGTGGAGGTCCTCCTGGTAGAGTGTGACCTGTCCATGGTCCTGAAAACCTGGGCATGTCAAACAGCTGTAGATGTCCCCTCTTCAGTGCCATTCTAAGAACATCTGGTTCTTCAGTTTGTTTTCATGCCAGCACAATAGGATAATCCAGTCATGCCCGCAACTGTGATGGCAGAGGCAGTGTCTGTGTGTATCAGGGGCCCTGGAGACCAGCTAGCGAGAGGAAAGGTTTGGAGAGGAAATGCATTCAGCAGCACAGAGCTGAGCTCAGTGCGAGAGTCCCCAATGCTGTCCTTTCTCCATAACTTGCTTCCCTGGGTGTTCACTATGCACCAGGCTTGAATGAGACTCTACTCAGCCCACCAAAGTTCAATGAGAGGGGATATAGGATATAAGCGCTCAAGTCAAGCCTTCGTTTTAGAAGAGACTGCCACTCACCGCCCTACAGTCACAGTCCACACAGCGTCCAGTCCACAAGGGCACGGCACCAATCCTGCTTCCAAACTGACTCACCGCCTTCCCTCTCCTCGTCACACTCCGTAGATAAACACTAGCACTGCCATTTCATCTTTCTTCTGGTCAAAGCGTCACCCATGTTAATGGTGCCTCAAGCACATCCCCAAACCTACCGAGCCCCACTGAGACCCACGTGGAGTCCCAAGTGCACAACCAGTTCAGCCTGGCCTGGAACGTCATACATTCCAACAAGCACTGGCTCACTGTGGAGGCCAAATTCACTGAGGGCTTTACCAGGACTCCAACACTCCTTCCTGCCTCCAATCCACTGATTAGAACAAGCTGACAGGAAACTGACTCAGCCACCCGGCTCAGCTCAGGCCAGACTTTCCTCTTGTGATGCCCACAGCACACACACACACACACTCTCTCTCGCTCTCTCTCTCTCTCTCTCTCCAGAGTTAAGAAGGAAGATCTGTTGCTTAGATTTAAACTACTCATGGAGGGCCTGGGTTACATGATCCTAGTCTGAGTGTTTACTCTTCAACAAGACTTTGAAGTTCTCAACAATGCTGGGTGTGGTGGTAGCACCTGCAACCAGCTCTTGAGAGGCTGCAGAAGAGCATGACAAGTTCATGGCCAGCCTGGGCTACACTGTGATACCCTGTGCCCCAAATGAAAAACAAAACACCCCCTTCCAAGTTGCAGTATCTCAGCAAATATTTGCTGAGATGACTATTTTCCTGTCCGTCCCCCCCCCCCCTCTGTGGAGGCAGACCACAGTGCCAAAAACCTCATTGCAGTAGGCCAGCAAGAGATGCTATCTAACTGAGCATTGAGAGCTGTGGCTACAGGCTCCTCTTTAAAGAGGGAAATTGAAGTCACCAAGCCTTACAATTGCTTAAGTATTAGGGAACAAACCTCAGATCAGAAAAATTATTAAAGAGGATTTCATTACTGAAGAGTTCTATTATGCCTCTGCTTGTAACAGAAAGGATTTGGGCTGGCTGGAAAGTAAAGTCTGATAACATTCAATCACAAGACTACAAACATATATTGGGTACATATTACAATATTAAGAATGAGACACTCAGAGGGTAGGGAGGTGGCTCAGTGGGTAAAGTGTTTGCCTCACAAGCATTAGGACCTGAGTTTGGATCCAGCACCACAGACAGCTGACTGTGTATGCTTTTATCAGCACCAGGGAAGCAGAGAGAAGCAGATCCTTAGGGACTGCTGACCAACTAGTCCAGATGAACCAGTGAGGTCTACGTTCAATGAGTGACCGGCTCAAAAAAGCAGATGAATCAAAACTGAGGAAAATATATGATATTGATCTCTGGTCTTCACACATACACTCACACACAGTCACTCACATGCATACAAACACGCACAAACACAGCAAGCACACCATACATGTACACAAATAAAGAGACAAAATCTCTGCCATGCATTGGCACCATAGATCTGCCAAGGATCTCACGAGGGTAGCATTGTTGCCATCACCTTTTAAAAAATGTGGAATCCAAGATGTGTAGGGGTTGAGCAATACTCTAGGTTACACAGTAGAAAGTCAGCGTTGTGAAGCTCAAACTCCAGGGCTCTGTGGCTGCAAAGCAGAAGCCCTCAATGCCTGCATCTGCTGCTAGGCAGGCTCTGGGGGAGCACTGGGTTCTCTCCAGGTACCTATATCCTAATAAACAAAGGCTGTCGAATCCCAGCCTATGAAGGGAGGAAAGTTCCCATCAGAAGGACCTACGACTCAGTTATGGCTCTCCAGGGATGCAGAAGGTGACTTAAACACTCACCCCATCCTAAAGCAATGTGAGTTTTGCCCAATTAAGCTTGGTGACTGAGCAAAGTTAGGGCAGCATTATCCACTTACTGTGTAGAGAGCCTGTGCACACCTCTCAGCCTCTCCTCTGTCACTGCTCCGAGCTGCTCAGATCCCAAATGCCAACACTACCTAACGAAGCGACATGTCCGATTTTCTTAAAATTGATTTCTGTTATATAGAAAGAGTTGATTTTCTTTACTTCGTGTAACTTTCACAATGGCCTTAATTGGAATTAGATTACATATAACACCCCCTGTTGTGCATACATTTCTAAAGGACTCAGACCAAATGAAAAATTAATTCAAGAAAAATGTCATGTCAGGAAAATGTTAAGGTAGATGATTCCACAAAAAAAAAATACAGAATCAATCTCTAATAAAGAACATTGGGGTAGTTTCCTTGGTGGAAGTTTGCCTTATTTGGTTGAAATCCTAAAATCAAAATGCGTTAGTGAAATGTTTTATGTCAAAAATAACCAGCTTTATTTCCATTTAAGGTAAACAATTTGTATAAAGGACACATGTCCCTTAGGAATATAATTCTTGAAAACAGGACATGTGAAAGTCAAACAAACCTACCCATAGGCATTAGACCCATGACTAAATGAAAGTTCAGCTCTTAGTTACCCCCTTGCTGTGGATTAAGAGGCCAAACCACATGAGCTAACTGCATGAAACAGAGGCATGCAAGAGAGCTTAGGTGGAGGGGCACATCCCCAAGTCTCTTCTGCCACTTTGCAAAACTGAAGGTGTGGAGGTTTCAATCAGAAGTCCCCCTGAACTCAATTGTTTGATTGCTTGGTTCCCAGCTGGTGGCCATTTGGGAGGAGGAGCCTTGCTGGAGGAGGCGTGCTGTGGGCGGGCTCACGGCTGTGACCGGCAGCTTCCCCCTGCCAGAGTCCGGCTCGCTTTGCTGTGGTTCACCTGCTGTGACAAAAGTGATGCCCAGTCTGCCATGCCATGCCTTCCAGTGCCATCACTAAACACCCCTTGAGACTGTCTGCCCAGTCTGCCATGCCATGCCTTCCAGTGCCATCACTAAACACCCCTTGAGACTGTCTGCTGAAATAAAAATAATTCCTCCCACCAGCTGATTTTGGTCAGATGTTTTATCCCAGCAATGAGAAGGAGACTACAACAGAAGGGTGACAGAAGAACATCAAATATAATTGACAGACACTTCCCTCTTGAAAATAGGATGGCCTTTGGCTCAAGTGCAGAGGAGGTAATGGGAGGAAAGGCAGGAAAGGGGACAGATTTGTGCCCACACAACTCTTTTTATTTTATAACTTTTTATTTATTTATTTGATTATTTTGATTTTTTCAAGGTAGGGTTATGCTCTAGCCCAGGCTGACCTGGAATTACACATTTCAGGGTGGTATTGAACTCATGGCATTCCTCCGACGTCTGTTTCCTCAACACTTGGGAGTGGACATAGGCAGAAGGATCAGGAGTTTGAAGCAGCCTCAGCTCCCATAGCAAGTTGAATCCAGCCTGGGCTACAAGGGATCCTGTCTCAGCGATGCCTCTTATTTACTTGCACGTAAACAGTGCAAATTTACTTATTTTCACAGCGAGATTGTGAGTTTTACAAGGCAAATGTGTTTTCTTGTCTATCACAACTCTCTCAGAGCATAAGCTGTTAGCCCCAGCTGTGTGACACACCTACTGGAGGAGGTTAAGGAGCCCTTCTGAAGGCTGCAGTTCTGTAGAAGCCCCAGGCTAAAGAGACACTCACTTCAGACCGCTGTGCCGTTAGCACAGATGAGGTTTTGACACCATTGGAACTTAGCTAACTGTTGAACATTCCATCGATGATCTAACGGCAAAGCTGAAGATTTGGGGAGGTGGGGAAGGGCCATTTTGTCCACACTGGGTGGCTGAAGTGGGGACAGGGTGGGCCACTGACTTCAGCATCCACTAGAGGCGGTGACTGGAATAAGCATTGTGCCACACCTTCCAGTCCTGGATCCTGGATCCTCAAGAGAAAGGAAGTGCTGCTCTCTGAGACCTGCCCTTCACAGCTGCCAGGTCCTACTGTTAAAGCTGATCTTGGTTTGAATGAATCCAAAGGGGGTGACCTCAGCAGCTGGGGCTTTGAAGCTAGGCAGTCCCACAGGGACTCCAGCTCTCCTGTGTGCTGGCTGGGAGGTGCTGGGAAATGACTTAACCTTTCTGGAATCTCATGTAAATGCTGGCAAGGGAGCTGGAGAAATAGCTCAGTGGGTAAGAGCCCTTCTTGTGTAATCATGAGGGTCATCTGAGTTTGAGTCCCCAACACCTCTGTAAATAGCTGGGCATAGCCACACATGTCTGTAACCCCAGTCCTGTGGGGGAGCAGAGGCCACAGAATTGCTGGGGCTCGTGAAAAAGGCAAGCTCTGGAATCAGTGAGAGACTCTTAGTCTCAACATGGGGATAAATGATGGCAGGGGTCACCAACCACACCTCAGACACCCGCACGCATGTGCATCGGGTGTACACATCTGCACACACACATGTACATGTTCACATACACCCACACATGCTATACACATGCGACATGTTTATCTTGAGTGGTTGTAGTATCAAGAACCAGCCCGAGCAGCTGTCAGTGTAAGCCTCGTCTATGAAGGGACGGCGGCGAGGCTGCAGGGGTCTCAGCACAGAACGCCCCAGACTCTCCAGGCCTTAGGGGCTCCAGTTTGTTTAACAAACTCTCATGCCAAGTTCTCAAATCTGTTTCTCCTAAATTATGAGTAATTTCCTTAAGTGTTGAAACAATATGTTAGCAATAAGCTGCTAATAGGGCTTTGGGTTCTACAAATTCACAGAAGATGGGTTGAGATATCCACCATCTCTCACATGTTCTGTTGCTCTCAGAAGGGAGATAAACCTCAAGGCAAAATACTCCTGCACTTTAAAGATGTCTATCTGCTGAAAACAAACAGGATAATTTCTCTTCCCTGAACAACATCTAAGTTCCCATCTCCAATACGCTTCGAATAAAAAAACCTTCCATGGATCTGGGTGTGGTGGCGCATGCTTTGAATCCCAGCACTCGGGAGGCAGATGTAGGAGGATCACTGTGAGTTCAAGGTCACTCTGAGACTACAGAGTGAGTTCCAGATCAGCCTGGGCTACCTCACAAAAACAGAAAACAAAAAGGCTCCTACAGAGACCCGGTTTTTACTCAGGCTGGTCACCTTCCATTTCACTGGTTTATTTCACGACTGTCCCAACATCCACTGTCAATCACACTTTGCTGTTTGTCTCCACACAAACACCTCTTTTTTGCATGAAAGGCAAATGAAATTATTTCCACCATGTTTGTTTTCTTAGGACATATCCACTGTGGTGGCTTGAATTAGATACTCTCCACAAACTCATGTGTGTTGAATGCTTGGTTCCCACCCAGTTGGTGGCAATTTTGGTGGTGCAGGCTTGCTGGAAGAGGGGTTGCTGCGACAGGCTGATGGGGTTCTAGCCAGAGCTCAGCCCACTCTCCTGCTGCTACTTCCCACCTGCTGTGGCAGAGGCATCTAACCTCCCAAAGTGTTGAGATGGACAGTATAGAGGGCATGCAAGAGCCAGGTGGAGCTGGGACAAGATGTCTAGGGAAAATGAAAAGAGAAGCAGTGACAGCAGGGGATGAGGTGGAGGGAGAAGCAGGATGAGTGGAGGAAGGAGAAAAGTGAAAAGGTCAAGACGCCATGCCTGCTGGACTTGGCTGACTCTGAACTGACTTTTTTCTTTTCTCTTTCTTCCTTTCCTTTCCTTTCCTTTCTTTCCTTTCCTTTCCTTTCCTTTCCTTTCCTTTCCTTTCCTTTCCTTTCCTTTCCTTTCCTTTCCTTTCCTTTCCTTTCCTTTCCTTTCCTTTCCTTTCCTTTCCTTTGTTTTTGAGGTAAGGTCTCACTCTAGCCCAGGCAGACCTGGAATTCACTCTCCAGTCTCAGGCTGGCCTCGAACTCACAGCGATCCTCCTACCTCTGCCTCCCAAGTGCTCGGATTAAAGGTGTGCGCCACCACGCCCGGTTCTGGAACTGATTTTTAGTCTTGTCTAAATCAAGGGCTTCAGCCAACTCCACCCCCCGTCATTACTGCCTGTGGAGTCCCAGGGCAGGGCTACTAGTAACGCAGTGAGATGTGGTTGGCTGTGTCTTTCTGGAGTTGAACACTTACAGGTCATGGCTGTCCATGTCTTTCCTCTAGACCATGTATTTTGAAAGACCACTTGGACTCTGTAGAATAACCCACGTTTTACAGCAGTACCTGACCTTCAGTGGGCGCTGAGACCTTACTCCCCAGAACACAGCTGCACCAGAAAAGAGCACAGAGCACAAGTATACACCTCCTATCCCCACCTTGGAGCTGCTGGGTGGAGCCAGATCCCAGCTCCTGACCAAAGCTGATTTGCTTACACTGACCCCTCTCCCAAGGCACTGTGACAGCAATGAATGTCCTGGCTTTCTTTTTGTGATGCCATGCGGGGCACTGTGGAAGACTTCCTTCCAGTTAGTATACAGACAGGAGTCTGCCTGGGGTGCTGGGGTCCACCTGTCATGCCCACGATAGGGCTGAGCTGAGGGTGGAGCACAGGTCTTATCCTAGATAGCCACCAGCATTCCAGGACCCACGGGAGGTGGGTGGGGCTGTTCTGGGGAAGAGACTTCTCAGATAGGCCAGCAGCTTGACTCTAACCCTGGGACCCTCGGAGCAGTTATCTGAGGTAAAGCCATAGGGCTCCTCTCACAAGGTGCCCGTTCCTGCCCCAGGTCTGGGCGACTCCCCGTGTCCCACACGTCGCTTTGCTCTGCAGCTTTCCAGTGGGCAGAAGATGAAAGAACCCATTTACTTACCCATGGGGAATTTTGCTCAGGACGTAGTATCCAGTGTAGGAGTGTTGGTATATCTGCAAGAGAAAAGGCAAGAAGAGAATGTTGAGACAAAGGCTATGACTGTTATTTTTCAAAACACTGAGTCCTGACAAATGATGGCTGGGCCGCCAAGAGTGTCATCTGGAGCCCCGGAGGCAGGGTATTCATTGGCTCCAGATGTGGATTTGCATATCTTGTTTGCTTTCTTTTCTTATTACTTGCCAAGGTTTACCAGGCAGCCAGAGCTTGAGGTCATCTCCATGGCACACGGTTTGTGATTAAGGTAGGAGCACAGTTTTCTGGCTGAACTCAACACAACACAGAGCTGATGAGGACATGTAGCAAGACCCGATGAGTCCTCTGGAGCGTGGCCAGGGGTTCCCCAGAGCCTCCACGCTGGGCCTTCAGTGACAATGAGCGGGCGGCACCCAGGAACCCATCACAGGACCTCAGCTGTGCCTCAGCCACACCTCTGAGAGCTGAGCCTGGGCTCTCTTGCTCTTCCATATGCTGCTGCTACACAGCTTCTCCAAGCTCTCCTCCCAAAGCCACCATGTCGTGTCACACTGTGCCCCTCGCTGCTCTGTAGGGAAATGTCGACCTCTATTTTTTAAGATAAGAAACCAAGGCACAACCAGAAGAGTCCCACTCCAATTTAGTCCACACAGGGCACCCAGGAAGCTCCCTGGAACTCCTCACATCCGTGACGTGGTCTTTGTTCCCAAGGCTGATCTCTCTCTCTCTCTCTCCTCTTAATGGGATAGAAGTAGCTACTTTCCTCCCCAGGCTGACCAGACCTCAGCCTGTCCCATCCATATCCGGATGAGTTTCAATCAACTCATGTCAAACACCTGTCTGTGTTTTAGCCAAGCCCTCTCCACTGTGGATCCTTGTAAACCCATAGAATGTAACTCATCATCATTTTAAAACATTTTCTGGGGCTGGGGAGCTGGCTCCACTGGTAAAGAGAATGCCAGGCAAGAATGAGGACCGGAATTTAGATCCTTAGAACCCATAGTTTTGCCTTTCTACATGGGTGGTTTCTCTCAAACTTTCATTCTGAAAACCAAACACATTGCTTTCCTCCTCAAGAATTCTCTCTTACGTCCTTCCATTTACCTGGTTTGAATTAGTGTCAGCCATTCCCATTTCCTCCCTGAACCATGGGTTACCACATCTCATTGAACAACATGTCTTTGTTCCATCTCCTGAACCATCTCTATCATGTCCTCCTCAGATGCCTGAGACTGCACACATTCTGGCTGGTCTGCCAGTAGTCCTCTCTCTCCCTTCTTCCCACACCAGTGCCATCCTGTCCTGACAGTCACCACGGTGGTGAAGGAGGTAGCTGGGAGCAGTATGGAGGGGGCACAGGTTCTCCCTCACAGCCACTGACTCACTGCTCCACAGTAGGACACGGGCTTGATTCTTGGCCTAGTCCTCACAAGGTAGGAGAGTAGGGCAGAGAACTTAACTTCTCAGAACCTCAGTTTCCCTCTTTGTAAGAAGGGGTAAAGGACTTAACTTCTCAGAACCTCAGTTTCCCTGTTTGTAAGAAGGGATGAAAGACTTAACTTCTCAGAGCCTCAGTTTCCCTCTTTGTAAGAAGGGGCAAAGGACTTAACTTCTCAGAGCCTCAGTTTCCCTCTTTGTAAGAGAGAGGTGAAGGATTTAACTTCTCAGAGCCTCAGTTTCCCTCTTTGTAAGAAGGGGCGAAGGACTTAACTTCTCAGAGCCTCAGTTTCACTCTTTGTAAGACGGGGTGAAGGACTTAGCTTGTCTGAGCTTCAGTTTCTCTATGTAAGAAGGAGTGAGGGCTGTGCACAGTTTCTGAGGAGACGTAAACTATGAGGAAGGACCTCATAATTTGGAGTGTCAGGAGGCTGTCTTCTGGGTACCAACACCAGAAGCCTCTCCTCTTCTGGGATCTGGAGGCAGGAATGCCGAGGTGAAGCTGCCCTCCCCCATCTGAGATGTGGTAGGAGTGATCAACATGGAGACCCCGGGCCCAGCACCTGGTCCGCTCCTACGCTCTGTTCACGGCAGCACCCCAGTGACAGCAGCGGTTAGAGGAGGGGTGGCCTGCAGTGGGGAGGACCCAGCTCTGAGGGTCTTCAAGCCATCACCGCAGGAGCCCCGATAGTGGGTGGCTCAGCTTTGTACACATCCTGCACAGAGACTGCTGGTGGGACCTCTGCCATCCCTCTCTCCTTTATTCTCATGGGAAGACTGTCAGAAAGTATAGATGACATAGCTTAAGGCTTTCCTGTGCCTGGCGAAAGAAATGATATGGTAACATACCATGAACAGAGTAACATAGGAAAAAGACAGATAAAACAGAGGAAAATGTAAGAGTTGGTTAACAAAAACAGAAAAAATGTCACATGCAGGAGATATCAGGGACTATGAGGGGAAAACTGAACTCAGAAGTAGGGCAATATAAACTCTAAAAAGAAGCTGGATTAACAAAAAAAGAAGCTGGATTAAAAAAAAGAAGCTGGACACCATTATTTTTCTTGGTTTTAAATGGAAAAAAAATGAAGTATTGCCTTGAAAAGTTCATCTTCTCACAATTCTGAAGTGTCCTGGTATCAGACAGAAATGAAATTCCATTCAGTGCTGGACGAGGTGGCTCATCCACTCTCATTTCTGCTGGGAACTAATCCAACAATCATTGTCCAAGAAGAAGGAAAGAAAGCAGTGCATACCAGGAGGTTTTGGTGACATTTCATGATGTCACACCCTGCCAACATGCTTTTTGTGCCTTTAAAACCAACTGGGAAGTCAGAGAAGGTCCAACAGGTGCATTCCATCTGCGGGGTTCCCTTCCTCTGATGAGAGGAGCGGTGGGTTTCCAGAATCACTGCCACAGAGGCCTGGCTCCGACACGTCCTTGCGAACAGTGTGCAGGCCCACGTTCTACAGCTAGTCATGGCCGCCACCCTCCAGCACACAGAGATGCTCCTCTGGGAGAGCTGCTCTGGGGAGCAGCTGATGACAGGTGATGCTCATGGAGGGAAGAGGGAGATGCTCCTGCTGATTCCTTCTGGAACCTTCTTAGAACAGTTACAGTAAACGAGCACACCTCTCACCCAGACCAGAGCTCACCAGTTCCCAAGGCCTCCGTGGGAAGAAATGTCCAGCCACTCTCTTGCTTCTCTCTGGTCCAGTGGGAAGTCCCACTTGAGCCTGAGACGATGACCCAGTTGGCTGGAGCATGGAAACTGGCCGCCAGAGGCAGCTGGGTCACTCAGAAGTGAAATGCAGATGACCCAGAGGCTGAGGCTGATGGGGCTGGAGGGCTTTGATACATGGTGGGATGAGTGTCTCCAGTAACTGTGGGAAGCCCAGCTCTCATTTGCCCCTGGGGAAAGAACAATGCTGGTGCACACATATGAGATGGGTCAGACCAAAGCTGCCCGACACTAAAACACTTTGACGGCTCCCATTACTGTAAGTAAGGACGCAGCTTGTTAATGTGGAAAACGCAGGGCAGGAGGGCCTGAGCCAGGACACCATTAACATCTCTTCTTGATCAGAGATGTGACAATTCCTCGAGTCCCCAGGCTGTGAGATATCGCCTGACACCCTCTCTCTTTAACCTCGCAGTTGGATGTACCTCGTGTCTAGCTGTTGGTGAGGTGGGCATCACTGCCTACACCTTGGACCAAGGCGTTCAAGCCTTTTCATGTCACATTGACAAGGTTCTGGCCGTGACAGGATTACCTACGTCCTCCCCACATGCAAAATCCCCACCTCTTCCTGTCAGGATGCTGTAGGAGTCAGTCTGCCCCATTTTCAGTCTCCCGTTCTACTCACGCCCTCCACTAACCCAATGACCAAGCATTTTGTCAGAACCCCTCACTCCATGGTTCCTGTCCCAACTCCATGGCCAGGGTCTAGAGAACAGTACAGCCTCCTGCTGCGCAAGCAGATGGTGGTGGGTGAGTTACTCCTTCCAGGAGTGCAGTGAGGGTGCATCTGAAGGAGGATCATGTGTTTCAGAGGAAACAGTCAAAATGTCCATTATGACCCCAGTGATGTTTCCATCTGTTGCCTTGAAGAACATCGTTGGTATCCAGAAATGTCTGAGGATGTTTAACTCATCTGTTCCAGTCTGCACTGGGACATTTCAATTCTAGTAGCTGTGTCATATGTCTTTGATTCTTCTAGAAATAAATGAAGTCAGTTAAAGTGTGGCTCAAACAAGTGCAATGGAAGTGATCCATGAGAAGTTCTCTCCTAACTTATTTTCCAGGACACTCATCAGTGTCTTTGGCCTGTCCTTGGGCAACCATTAGAAACAGGTTTTTTTTATTTATTTATTTATTTTTATTTTTTTTACTGAGCCTGGCAGCCGACTTCCTACCTCACTGCCTTTCTACTTTGTTGTTCTTCCAGAACTTTCTGCTGACTCATTCCTAATCTTCTCTGGGAAGACAACATTTTCTTCTGTCTTGCTTGACTGACTGTTTTACTTCTGTTCCCTGAATACACAGTCTGTAGAATAGATCTTGTACAGAGGCAAGTTAAAAATAAATGTAACTTCCTTACATTGTGTAAGTGTTCAGAACTCACGAAATACCTTACTGTATTCCTTAATTCCACCTTCACAACGCCCTTCTCATGGATTGCTTTTCCTGGCTTCATCTTTCAAGTGAAGAAGCTGAGGGTCAGAGATGCCAATCAGCTGGTATGGGTGATGTGATGTGCAAGGAGAGAAGCAGGGCTTTCATGTCTTTACACTGGCAATAAAGCTGTTCTCACAATACTGTGCTAGTGGGAGACAGCACCAAAGCTGGTCACACTGATTTTGGCAGAACTGAATTTCAAGGCACCATCCTTGAGGAAGAACAACTCAGAGGACATCTACACCAGTGCCACCACTAGACTATGGAGACGGGTCAGAGGAGGTCCACACCAGTGCCACCATTGGACTATGGAGACGGGTCAGAGGAGGTCCATACCAGTGCCACCACTAGACTATGGAGACAGATCAGAGGACATCCACACCAGTGCCACCACTGGACTATGGACACGGGTCAGAGGAGGTCCACACCAGTGCCACCACTAGACTATGGAGACGAGTCAGAGGAGGTCCACACCAGTGACACCACTAGACTATGGAGACGGGTCAGAGGAGGTCCACACCAGTGCCACCACTAGACTATGGAGACAGGTCAGAGGAGGTCCACACCAGTGCCACCACTAGACTATGGAGACAGGTCAGAGGAGGTCCACACCAGTGCCACCACTAGACTATGGAGACGAGTCAGAGGATGTCCACACCAGTGCCACCATTGGACTATGGAGATGGGTCAGAGGAGGTCCACACCAGTGCCACCACTAGACTATGGAGACAGGTCAGAGGACGTCCACACCAGTGACACCACTAGACTATGGAGATGGGTCAGAGGAGGTCCACACCAGTGCCACCACGAGACTATGGAGATGGGTCAGAGGAGGTCCACACCAGTGCCACCACGAGACTATGGAGACGAGTCAGAGGAGGTCCACACCAGTGCCACCACTAGACTATGGAGACTATGGAGACGGGTCAGAGGATGTCCACACCAGTGACACCACTAGACTATGGACATGGGTCAGAGGAGGTCCACACCAGTGCCACCACTAGACTATGGACACGGGTCAGAGGATGTCCACACTAGTGCCACCACTAGACTATGGAGATGGGTCAGAGGACGTCCACACCAGTGCCACCACTAGACTATGGAGATGGGTCAGAGGAGGTCCACACCAGTGCCACCACTAGACTATGGAGATGGGTCAGAGGAGGTCCACACCAGTGCCACCACTAGACTATGGAGACGGATCAGAGGACGTCCACACCATTGCCACCATTGGACTATGGTGATGGAAATCATACATCAGAGGGTTGACCAGATTCATGACGAGGTTCAGGGGACAGCTTAAGAAAGAGACAGGACCCAGGGAAGCATGATCCCTTGACTCAAAGACTGGGAAGGGAGTGTGTGTGTGTGTGCATGTGTGTGCATGTGTGCATGTGTGTGTGTGTGTGTCATTATAAAAAAAATGCAAAATGAGATTCCAAGCTTCCCTGGGTCCTGTCTCTTTCTTAAGCTGTCCCCTGAACCTCATTCACTGAAGATCGTTCGTGTTCACAGAGGGAAAAGCACACTGCCTCTACACCAGGAACTGTTCTTGAGCCCCTCGCCCGAATGCTGTGGTATTTTCCTGTCTACCTTAAGTCTCTCTTACATCTTCTAGTTTTGAAGAAACATCTGAGGAGCCCAGCATGTTTGGCCTTGGAGGTGAATTTTAAACCAGGGCTAGGGGCAAGGGAGGCATGCAACATTCAGGTGGCCCCTGTGGGGTTCCAATGGAGTTGTCATTGCAATGCTGTCAGTGATCGGGGTCCCCATGTTGTAGTCAGCTCCATGATTCTGCACAAACACCCTACCACAAGTGGTTTAGAGGAGGAAAGGGCTCCTTTTAGGCTTACATATTCCAGGGGAACATCGTCCATGGTGGAAGACGATGGCTCACCCCAGCGAACTTAGCAGGGGCTCCAGCTGCTCTCCACACATCTCAAAGCTGGACTCCGGATCTCCCTCAAGCACACCCTGGGGCTCCACTCAAGATCTGTCCCCACTGACATGGTACCTGTAGCAGGGATCTGCCTGCCAGGGGCTCAAGTTGCAAGCTCAATTTTAATATAACACCAGAGTCTATTGGGCCATCTATTCAAACTATCACATTCAAATGACCACACCCCACATAGTTATTGGCCCTTCATGAGCACTTAAGAAGAATCTTTATGGCTTATAAGACCCCACATATCCCAGAGTGGCTACTGGTGAGTAATAGTTGGGGTGGGTGAAAGAAGGGGAGTCATGTTATCTAGTAGTGTAGCTACCGGTAGGCTGTCCATATTCAAGTAAATAACCTCTAGTCATGTTCATGCATGCAAGCACCCTAATTTAACTGAGCAAGTGAAAACACTACTAGTGATTACAATAATAAACAAGGCAAGAAAGTAAAATGGGGATTAGTGGGGAAGAAAAGCTTTAGTGGAGAGAGAAGATAAAGGATAGTAATTGGAGAGGAAATAAGATAAAAATACATTATGTGCATACATGAAAGTGTTAAAAATTAAAAAAAAAAGAGAGAAAACAAAAAGGATCCTTCCTCAGCTGTGCTGGGATGGTGAATTCCTCTCAGTTCCTATTTAGCTAGCACTGGCCTTCAGCATGCGCAGGGGCCACGGGGCTCTGTGGGAGGGCAGTGCTATAGCTCAGCTCTCGTGGAAAGGTCTCTGGCCCCTGGCCCGTAGCAGAGTCGCTCTGAGTGTGCTGCACATGCCTTCTGCTCCTCCCAGACTTACTTGTCACTCTTGGGGGCTTTGACTCTGCATGTTGACACAGCTGGACAGGTACCAGCAAGCATCCCCAAGGGGCACAGCAATACTTCGGAGGACCTGGCCTGGGTACTGGGCTCTCCTCTCACCATCACCAGTGTGGATGTGGGCTCTCCTCTCACCATCACCAGCGTGGATGTGGGCTCTCCTCTCACCATCACCAGTGTGGATGTGGGCTCTCCTCTCACCATCACCAGTGTGGATGTGGGCTCTCCTCTCACCATCACCAGTGTGGATGTGGGCTCTCCTCTCACCATCACCAGTGTGGATGTGGACTCTCCTCTCACCATCACCAGCGTGGATGTGGACTCTCCTCTCACCATCACCAGCGTGGATGTGGGCTCTCCTCTCACCATCACCAGCGTGGATGTGGGCTCTCCTCTCACCATCACCAGCGTGGATGTGGGCTCTCCTCTCACCATCACCAGCGTGGATGTGGGCTCTCCTCTCACCATCACCAGCGTGGATGTGGACTCTCCTCTCACCATCACCAGCGTGGATGTGGACTCTCCTCTCACCATCACCAGCGTGGATGTGGACTCTCCTCTCACCATCACCAGCGTGGATGTGGGCTCTCCTCTCACCATCACCAGCATGGATGTGGGCTCTCCTCTCACCATCACCAGCGTGGATGTGGGCTCTCCTCTCACCATCACCAGCGTGGATGTGGGCTCTCCTCTCACCATCACCAGCGTGGATGTGGGCTCTCCTCTCACCATCACCAGCGTGGATGTGGACTCTCCTCTCACCATCACCAGCGTGGATGTGGACTCTCCTCTCACCATCACCAGTGTGGATGTGGGCTCTCCTCTCACCATCACCAGCGTGGATGTGGGTTCTCCTCTCACCATCACCAGTGTGGATGTGGGCTCTCCTCTCACCATCACCAGTGTGGATGTGGGCTCTCCTCTCACCATCACCAGTGTGGATGTGGGCTCTCCTCTCACCATCACCAGCGTGGATGTGGACTCTCCTCTCACCATCACCAGTGTGGATGTGGGCTCTCCTCTCACCATCACCAGCTGTGGATGTGGGCTCTCCTCTCACCATCACCAGCGTGGATGTGGACTCTCCTCTCACCATCACCAGCGTGGATGTGGGACTCTCCTCTCACCATCACCAGCGTGGATGTGGACTCTCCTCTCACCATCACCAGCGTGGATGTGGTCTCTCCTCTCACCATCACCAGCGTGGATGTGGCTCTCCTCTCACCATCACCAGCGTGGATGTGGGCTCTCCTCTCACCATCACCAGCGTGGATGTGGGCTCTCCTCTCACCATCACCAGGTGGATGTGGGCTCTCCTCTCACCATCACCAGCGTGGATGTGGCTCTCCTCTCACCATCACCAGCGTGGATGTGGGCTCTCCTCTCACCATCACCAGCGTGGAGGTGGGACTCTCCTCTCACCATCACCAGCGTGGATGTGGGCTTCTCCTCTCACCATCACCAGCGTGGATGTGGGTTCTCCTCTCACCATCACCAGCGTGGATGTGGACTCTCCTCTCACCATCACCAGCGTGGATGTGGGCTCTCCTCTCACCATCACCAGCGTGGATGTGGGTTCTCCTCTCACCATCACCAGCGTGGATGTGGGTTCTCCTCTCACCATCACCAGCGTGGATGTGGGTTCTCCTCTCACCATCACCAGTGTGGATGTGGACTCTCCTCTCACCATCACCAGCGTGGATGTGGACTCTCCTCTCACCATCACCAGCGTGGATGTGGGCTCTCCTCTCACCATCACCAGCGTGGATGTGGGCTCTCCTCTCACCATCACCAGCGTGGATGTGGACTCTCCTCTCACCATCACCAGCGTGGATGTGGGCTCTCCTCTCACCATCACCAGCGTGGATGTGGGCTCTCCTCTCACCATCACCAGCGTGGATGTGGGCTCTCCTCTCACCATCACCAGCGTGGATGTGGGCTCTCCTCTCACCATCACCAGCGTGGATGTGGGTTCTCCTCTCACCATCACCAGTGTGGATGTGGGTTCTCCTCTCACCATCACCAGTGTGGATGTGGGCTCTCCTCTCACCATCACCAGTGTGGATGTGGGCTCTCCTCTCACCATCACCAGCGTGGATGTGGACTCTCCTCTCACCATCACCAGCGTGGATGTGGGCTCTCCTCTCACCATCACCAGCGTGGATGTGGGCTCTCCTCTCACCATCACCAGCGTGGATGTGGGCTCTCCTCTCACCATCACCAGCGTGGATGTGGACTCTCCTCTCACCATCACCAGCGTGGATGTGGGCTCTCCTCTCACCATCACCAGTGTGGATGTGGACTCTCCTCTCACCATCACCAGTGTGGATGTGGACTCTCCTCTCACCATCACCAGTGTGGATGTGGGTTCTCCTCTCACCATCACCAGCGTGGATGTGGGTTCTCCTCTCACCATCACCAGCGTGGATGTGGACTCTCCTCTCACCATCACCAGCGTGGATGTGGACTCTCCTCTCACCATCACCAGCGTGGATGTGGACTCTCCTCTCACCATCACCAGCGTGGATGTGGGCTCTCCTCTCACCATCACCAGTGTGGATGTGGGCTCTCCTCTCACCATCACCAGCGTGGATGTGGGCTCTCCTCTCACCATCACCAGCGTGGATGTGGGCTCTCCTCTCACCATCACCAGTGTGGATGTGGACTCTCCTCTCACCATCACCAGCGTGGATGTGGGTTCTCCTCTCACCATCACCAGCGTGGATGTGGGCTCTCCTCTCACCATCACCAGTGTGGATGTGGACTCTCCTCTCACCATCACCAGTGTGGATGTGGGTTCTCCTCTCACCATCACCAGCGTGGATGTGGACTCTCCTCTCACCATCACCAGCGTGGATGTGGACTCTCCTCTCACCATCACCAGCGTGGATGTGGACTCTCCTCTCACCATCACCAGCGTGGATGTGGGCTCTCCTCTCACCATCACCAGTGTGGATGTGGGTTCTCCTCTCACCATCACCAGTGTGGATGTGGGTTCTCCTCTCACCATCACCAGCGTGGATGTGGACTCTCCTCTCACCATCACCAGCGTGGATGTGGACTCTCCTCTCACCATCACCAGCGTGGATGTGGGCTCTCCTCTCACCATCACCAGTGTGGATGTGGGTTCTCCTCTCACCATCACCAGCGTGGATGTGGACTCTCCTCTCACCATCACCAGCATGGATGTGGGCTCTCTTTTTCAGCTGGGCTGTTCCATGGCTGTGTAATCTTGGGCAAACATGCTTTGGGGTGCAGTTCCTTCTGTAAACTGGGGATGGTAATAGTGCTAAGTGTATGAGGATGAGTCGGGTTAGAATACAGTAAGCCAGAGGGAGCACTCATGAGACAGGTGTGAGCTAAGTTCTCCATGGGGTGGGAGCTGCCTCGTCAGGCAGGAGTGGGCAGAGATGGCAGCCCTGTTGTCAAAAGCACAATGCCTCTGAGCACATCACGGATGCTGGGGGTGTTGGTTTCCACATCATTAAGATAATGTTTTGTGTTTTCGAGGTAGGGTCTCACTCTAGCCCAGGCTGACCTGGAATTCACTATGTAGTCTCAGGGTGGCCTCAAACTCACGGCGACCATCCTACCTCTGCCTCCCCAGTGCTGGGGTTAAAGGCATCCGCCACCATGCTAAGCTCTAAAATAATATTTTTAATGATGGAAAAGTAGAATTTTTGTGATGTTCCTTTCTGTAGGAATCAGTGTCTGGAGGCAATGCTATTTGTGACAGTTAAACTTGTTAACTTGATGAGATTTGGAATCACCATGAAAACAAATCTCTATGCCTATCTGTGAAGGAGTTTCTGGATCAGCTTAATTGAAGATGTCCTAACTATAGGTAGCGTCACTCCAATGGCTAGGGTCCTGGACTGAATCAAAAGGAGAGAGCTAGCTGAGAACCAGCATTCATCACTCTCTGATTCCTGACTGTGGGTGCAGTGTGCCCCCCCTTCCTGGTGCCATGACTTCACAGCCACGATGGATTGCACCTTCTCAAACTATAAGCTGAAATAAACCCTTTCGCCTTGATTTTGTGAAGTATCTTGTCACAGCAATGTGAGGATGATGAATGCACTATAGGGACAGTGTGGACAGAATCAGTGGCTGCAGTTAGGAAGACGGTCCCCTGAGACTTCTGTCTACACAACTCCCTTCGGCTGCTCGAAGAGGCTGGTTCTCACCTCTGCATCTTGTTGAGCTTCCTGAGGGCTGGCGCTGGGATGCAGTCTGGGGAATCTCCTCAGGGGAACCCAGCACTGTGCCTTTTCCACCTGGGAGAAAGCTGGATGTGCTGACCCTCCACAAATCACTCTGGAATGATAAGAGCCTGACACCTCGTTCACACAGATGGGGAGAGCTGGGAAGGCGGGGCACCAGCCAGCCTGACACTTGCATGTGGAAAGATAGTTTCATGAGGGAAATGGAAAGGGCCCAGTCGTGTTCGTGCTGTGCGTACCCTGCGGCTGCAGCCTCTGTGGCCCAGTCCTGGGCTGGGTGGTTAGATGAGTCCTCTGGCTGGCTGTGGGCTGGTTGGGTAGGTAGGTATGTCCCCAAGCTCTGGGATGGTTACTTAGGTAGGCCTCAAACACTGGGCACTGGTCAGTTGGCAGGTCCCTTCTCCCTTCTTACTGAAGCCACTCTGGGTCAAATTTTCTTTCCTATGAAAAGAAATCAATGGGTATCTTCCCTCTTCTGCCAGTCAGTCGGTCTTCTGGCCTACTTACACTGTGAAGTTTCTCTTCATTTTTTCTCCCAAATATGGTTTGCTGTTTCTTGGGAGGAATTATGTGGTGGCAGGCAGCTGTTCTTTGTACTCATATACTAAAAAGTTAATGAAGTAACCAACAGTCTCTCATATTTACTAAGGTAGTTATCCACTGACCCATGCATCTGTCCATCCATCTTGCAGATGCCCGCTGAACTGTCCCAATAGGCAGGGACTATGGCAAGTTGGCAAGCGATGAGTTCCCAGAACCACGGGCTGCTAGGAATGAAATAGCCCCAGGACTGACTCCAGTTATGGTCAAGAACTCTCACTCAAGGCTTTGCTCCTGAGCATCTGGAACACATCTTCCCACAGTCAGGCTCTCCATGTGGGGGCTCTGGAGGTAACTCAGAAGATGGAGAGAGAGTAGAGTAGCAGACCTTGTAATTCAGTCCTCTCTTACACAAGCCTGCAATTCCCAACCATGTGCCTCTTATTCTCAAAGAAAAGGGTTCCACTTCCTGTGGGGTTCAGCGGTGTCCTCTGGCTCTGGATGGGTTGCATAGGTAGATCCCCTAGCTCTGAAATGGTTAGCTAGGCAAACCTCCAGCTCTGGTCAGCTGGCAGGCCCCTTCTTTTTTTTAAAAAAAAATTTATTCATTTATTTATTTATTTGAGAGAGAGAGAGAGAGAGAGAGAGAGAGAGGAAGAGGCAGAGAGGAAGAGAATGGGCGTGCCAGGGCCCCCAGCCACTGCAAACAAAGTCTAGACACGTGTGCCCCTTTGTGCATCTGGCTTACGTGGGTCCTGGGGAATCGAACCAGGGTCTTTAGGCTTTGTAGGCAAACGCCTTAACTGCTAAGCCATCTCTCCAAATCCTCCCGTCTCGCTTTTTTACTGAAGACACTCTGGGTCAAGTTTTCTTTCCCATGACAAGAATGAGGCTGGAGAGAGGGGTCAGACCTGCCTTCCTGGCGCTCCAGCCTCACAGTGGGGCTGCTGTGTTCTAAACAGAGCGCAGGCCTTCTGCACAAGCTCCAAGGCCTGGGGTGTGTGTGCTTTGGGGTTAAGCTGGGGAGCCTTCTTAGAAGCCAAACCATGCACAGTCTATCAGAGATGGCACTACTGCACACCAGAAGCTGATCAAAGCTCTGTGTTGGGCGCTGAGGGCCGAGTGCAGACACATCTGATAGCAGCAGCCACATGCAGTCATTCCAGTGACTCCCAACTTGAGCTCTGGTTTTTCTCTGCTAGAGGATATGGATTTCTAACTTGAAATAAATTTCTAAGAAGATAAATTATGGGACTTACACAGTTGCTTCCTTGGAGTGGGAAGGAATCCTTAACATTCCAGAATGTCACTTGGCTACCTCAAGTCTCCGCTGGTAAGGAGACGCCCAGTGTCATCTGCCTGTGCTCATCCCTCTCTTACGGGCACAGAATCTTTTCATTTAGTTACTAGAACCCAGTTCCAGTAAAATGACAGGCTTGTGTTTGTCACGTTTGCATGGAGGCATCCTCCTACAGCCTGGGGACCGGTAGGTACCCAAGAGTCAGACACAGGAGTATTTTCCACCCTGATTCTCACACGCCAGCCTCCTTCCTCCCAAACTCAAAACTCTCCTCTGATGCACTTTGGATCCTACCCTCTTCCTGTGCAGGAATAAAGGGGGTTTTAGAACCTCCGTTAGCCCCTAAGCCCACAGACGTGCACAGTTGTTTGCAGCACGGCAGAGCCCTTCGTACCTGCCGGTTCTGCACCCAGACTCCACTGGCTGCAGATAGAAAACATCCGACCACAGGCTGTGTGTCCTTCTCACTGTTCCATAAACAACACAGCATCACAACAAAACCTTTACGTCGCACTGAGCATCACAAGCAGCTTAGATATGACTTAAAGGTGTGTAGGAGGTCTTGCATACGTTATTTGAGAATCTTTCGCCATTTTATATTGAGGACTTCAGCTTCCTGGGATTTTGGTCTCCTGGGGATCCATAACTAATTCCCTGTTGACACCCAGGGACTGTTACATTCAATTCTGAAGAGACGCAGAGAGCTATGGAATCATTTCGGAAAAACAAAGCTTCTCGAGTCCTACTTGATGTTTGCTTTGGGTCTCTGGGGAAGAGCTGATAAATAACTTCCAAACAACAGCTGGGAGCTGGTGCAGGCTCATAAGCACTTGGAGCCAGGGAACTACGTGGGAACTCAGTGTGGACTGACTATCTGCAGAGGCACTTGACGAAGGCCTGAGGCCTCCAGGCGGGCTGATGCTGGTCACAGGAGGAGGCCCCTGTCCTGTGAAAGAAAGGCATGAGGCTCCCAAACCTAGGCCTCCAGGTGGATTGATGCTGACCATGGGAGGGGGTCCCTGTGTGTGACACTCGGGGCGGCCAGCTCTTCCATGAGTCTCTGGTAATACCAAATAGGGGCCTCTGGGTGGTCATACCCCGTGTCCCAGGGAACTGGCAGTCCATTACTTTTCACACATCTCCTTTGGAAGAAGCTGTCTTTACTACTGAAGCTGGGAGGTGCTGGGCGTTGATGGAAGAGATCTGGACTAGTTCTAAGGGCCGAGACAGGGGGAGTCACTGTCCAGTGACTGCCGAGTTCCCACTGGGGAAGGCGGAAACACTTTACTTATGGACAATGGTGGTGTTACCTGGCAGTGTGACTGTGCTTAATGCCACTGAATTGAACACTTACAGGTGGCCAAAAGGATAAATAACATGGATATATTTTCCCTGCAGAAAGTAGAGGGGAAACAGATTAGAAAATTTCTAAACTCAATATGTGATTAACAGTCATTTAGAAAAATTGAAATGCAGTCAGTCTATGATGGATGACAAATCCAAGAGGGAGGGAGCGTGTCAAGTGTGGAAGGAGGCAGAAGGAGGCAGGCATATCAGTGCAAATTAGTGGACTCCACATCTTCTTCTACTGTTAGTGATTGGTTTCACTGGCCACTCGCAGAATAGGTGTAAGTGTCACGGTCTGAGGACCACTAAGAATTAGTCGCCATTCTCCTCGTGTTGCCGGTGAAAGCAGCCTTTGGTCCTTATGTCTGGCCCTAAAACTGTTAGTGATAAAGGCAGGAACCTGGGCCTCCTGGTAGCTGACTCCATATGCCTGAGCACCAGATTCTCCCACGGAAGAACACTGAAAAGCCTCAGGAATTCATGTTTAAGTTCTGACGTGCCCTGTGCAAAGGAGCCACAGGAGACCCGAGTCTAAAGCAGGCTCTACTTCATGAATCCCTTTGTATTACATCCCTTTTCACTGTGACAAGTACCTGCCAAGATCAAGGTGAGGAAGGAAGTGTTATTTAAGTTCCCAGTTCAAGGGGCCTCAGTCCATCATGGTGGAAAAGGCATGAAGCCCTGGTCACACGGCACCCACGACCAGGAAGCAGAGAGCAATGAATGCTGGGAGTCAGCTCACTGTCTCCTTTTTGTACAGTTCAGGACTCCAGCCCAGGGAATGGTGCTTTCCATAGTCAGGGTGAGTCTTCCCACCTCAAGTGACCTAATGTAGACAGTCCCTCAAAGACAGGCCCAGAGATTTGTTTCCTGGCGAGTGAGAATCTGGTCGACAACCGGGATGAACCCACGCTCACCTAGAGGGCCCCACGTGCATCTGCCAAGCTGAGGTCACAGAAACATGGGGGGCAAACGGCTAGTTTGTGCTCTGGAGCCGGCATTGGAAGACAGCCACAAAGGACATGCATTGGCGCCTTTCAATCCTGGAGGGCCAGTCTCCCGTAAACATCCAGGAGAGTACTCTGGGTGCTAGGGCTCTCCCTCCTTCCTGCCACTTTGCTCTCTCATAAAAGCTCTCTGGGCACTTTGGATTAACATCCAAGGATGCTCAATTAAATCGAGCATTAACATTCCGCACTCACTCCCAGGGGATCGGCCTGCAGCCTCCAGTGACTGGTCAGCTGCTGACATTAATTTAAGCACAAGCAATAAAGGCCCCAGATTGGGAGGAACACAGATCCCAGGCAAAGGCAAGGACAACTCCACCAGAGAAAAGGAAGCAGCAATCAAACCCAGTAATCCATCCAGGATTACAAAGCTCAGGCGGCTGACTCACGCGGTATGCGCTTCCCTGGCACCTGCGCTCTGCCCGGAACATGACACTGACATGAATGTCAGAGAACACACATGCAGGATGGAAGACCTTCTCTCATCCTGCCATCCCAGGGGCAAAGCCTGCCACCAAGGGTTCAATTTCCTAGTATGTAAAGCCAGATGAACAAAACTTCACATGTGCCTGGAGCTCATTGCAGGAGGCCCTGGTGTTCCTATATTCCTCTTTCTCTGTCAAATAAATGAATAAATAAGTAAATAAATTTCAAAAGGCCCTGGGGAAGAACAGAGGTGGCTGTCTTCCACTGGCCCCAGCTTGGGCGGTATGGCTCTGGCCCTGCTGCCCTCACCGTCTCATCGTGGGGGAGAATGAGTGCTAGAATGAAGGCAAGCGGCTTGGAGAATGAGCTCCACAATCTACAGTTTTAGGAATAGCAGACTTGTCAGAAGCTTGACTGAATCAGGACCCCATAAACCCAAGAGAAGGACGAGGAGCCCCAGACAGAGTGCTGCCAAGGCTGACGCCACGCCTGTCAGCGGACTCTCCTTATGGCCATCAGACCATCTACAGAAGAAGACTGGCAGCCCTGTAATCCTTCACCCTTCACCCCTGATTTGCAGTTAGTACAAGTCACAGCAACAGGGCTGGAGGGATGGCTTAGTGGTTAAGGAGCTTGCCTGCAAAGCCTAAGGACCCAGGTTCAACTCTCCAGCCCCCACGTAAACCAGACACACAAAGGTGAAGCAAGCACAAAGGTTGCACATGCCCACTAGGTGGCGCAAGCATCCTGAGTTTGATTCAGTGGCTGAGGCCCTGGCACACCAATTCTCTCTCTCTCTTTCTCTTGCTCTCTGTAAAAATAAAGATTAAAAAATTTAAAAATCATAGCAACAATTTCCACTAAGAATCACTGAACTGTATACACCAAATGTTTGTGTTTCCCCCAAAGCCCCATGTTGAAATGTCTCCACCCTGCCTCTGCCCTATGGTGACATTATGAGGTGGCATCTTTGACAGGTGGTCAGGATGGTAAGAGATATAAAGGTAGAGAGCCCTCATGACTGACAGCAGTGCCCTTACTAGCGACACAAGACAGCTTGCTTCATCGTGACGTGCTCTACTGAGGAGGACTCACACGAAGCCGAGTCGGGCTTGGGAGACGGCTCCATCAGTCAAGCGCTTGCCAGGGCAAGTATGGGGACCTGAGATTGGACCCCAAGCACTCACAGAAAAGCCAGGCATGGTGCAGGGCACCTCTCATCTCAGAGCTAGGAAGTAGAGACAGGGGGATCTCTGGGGAAAGCTGGTGAGTTACTCTGGCTGTATCAGTGAGCTCTAGACTCAGCTAGAGACTGTCTCAAAAGATGAAGTGGAGTGATGGCGAGGTGGTTCAGCAGTTAAGGCGCTTGCCTGCATAACCTAATGACCCTGGTTCAGTTCCCCAGTACCCACATAAAGCCGGATATACAAAGTGGCACATGCATCTGGAGTTCATTTGCAGTGTTACCTGGAGTAACCCATGTTTTTCCTGTCCCTCTCTGCTTGTAAAAAAATTTAAATATATTTTTAAAAATGATGAAGTGGAGAGCGATTGAGGAAGATACCTGACCTCTTCTACACACACACACACAGACACACACACACACACGTGCAGGCACATGTGAACTCACACACATATGAAATGCATACACACACACACACACACACACACACACACACTTAACAAAGAAAAGAAGTTGACAGTCTGCAACACAAAACTGCCCATGCTGGCAGTTGACCTGGAATGCCCAGCCTCAGAAACTGTGAGTAATAAACTGCTGTTGACTCTAAGCCTTGCAGCCTCTGCACTGTTGTTATAGAAACCAGACAGACTAATGCAGCTCCCACCAGACAGCTAAAATGCCCAACAGTGACAACACTGAGAGCTGGGGGAATGCAGAGACGAGCCACGTCCGTGGGATGTGGACTGTGGAAAAGCAGGCTGTTTAAGAACTTCCATGTGATTGCCCTGTGATCCTGAAACTGAAATCCCAGACATCACCCCCAGAAATGGAAACTTACACTCTCATGAGAGCTGCCCATGAATGGTCACAAACGCCATTTGTGATAGCCCCAGATGGGAAACTACCCAGCTGCCCATCTACAGGCGAAGGCTCGGCGGTTACCCACAGGCCTGGCTGTTACTCAGCAATGTCAAATCAGGCATATATGCGAAAATTTAGGTGGGAAACGGGATTATGTAAATGGGAAAGGCCAATCAAAGGGCTACCTACACCGTGATCCTGTTCATGTAACATTCTTGAAATGGCAAAATCATAGCAATAGGGCAACAGGGATGTGGTGCCGGGATGAGGAGTGAGGGTAGGAGGTGGCTGTGGCTACAAAGGAATATTGATGACATTCCTCATGATGGCCATTAGGCCCGGGCACGGTTACCTCATGATTCCACAACCATTAGACCTCGGCATGATTAATGCATGAATTACTATCCATGGTCATTGGACCCTGGCAGGGTTACTCTGTGAGCCCAGCTAGAATGCAATAACGGATGTGATTTCATCCCAGGCAGGTGATCAGACCTACTGTAGCACAGAAAACAAACTTAATTTTCAGCCTGCTTAGGTTCAGATGGGTTTGAAAGACCTGAAGAAAAGACACTTCAGCATCAATTCATACAAAGGTCAGAGGTTGGGTGTTAGAAATCACAACTCAGTAAGAAAAATGTTACCAGATAAGCTCCTGAGATTCAAGCCAAGAAAGTGTGTGTCAGAGGGGTGAACAAGAATGAGAGGCCAGTGTAGCCCAGGAAATTAAACAAGCACTCAACCAATGGGATCTCATGAAGCTAAAAAGCTTTTGCACAGATAAACATACCATAAGTAGAGCCAATAGATTGCTGAATGGGAGAAAATCTTTTCTAGCTATAACACTGACAGAAATCTAATATCTAGAATCTACAAAGAACTCAAAAAACTAAACAATAAAAAACCAGACAACCCATTCCATAAGTGGGGCAGAGAACCACATAGGGAGTTCTCAGAGGAAGAATTACAAGTGGCTAACACATACTTAAGAAAATGTTCAACATCCCTAACCATTAAGGAAATGCAAATTAAAACAACTATGAGATTCCACCTTACCCCAGTAAGGATAGAAAGCATTAAAAATCAAATGAAAACAAATGTTGGTGAGGCTGTGGAGAAATAGGAACCCTCATTCACTGTTGGTGGGAATGTAAGCTGGTACAACCACTGTGGAAATCAATTTGGAGACTCCTGAAAAGGATGAATATAGAGTTACCAGCAGACCCTGTTATTCCCTTACTTGGCATTTACCATAAAAACTCCACATCTCAGTTCAGAAATATTTGCTCAACCATGTTATAGCTGCTCAAATCATAATAGCTAAAATCTGGAATTAACCCAGGTGCCCATCATTGGATGAATGGATAACCAAGATGTGGTATATCTACATGATGGAATTCTACTCAGCAGTAAGAAAAAAAAGACACATTGAAATTTGTAGAAAAGTGGTTGAACTTGGAACAGATCATTCTAAGTTAACTCACACAATCACAGAAACATAATCATCGTATGATCTCACTCATCTGCAGTTCTTAACCTGGATCAGCCCCAAGTTGCTGACATAACTGAATAGCATCTTGAGGCTTGGACAACAGGGAGGGTAGGGCTTGGGGGAAGGGAGAAGGCTGTGGGGGGGGGGACACAAAATCTGAACCCAAATTGAACTGGTACCATAGAATCCTACACCCTGGAAATCAGAATAAAAGGTGGAACCCTCAAGCAAATCTTAGAGGGAGCATCTAAATCAAAGGGACCTGGAGAGATTGAGACAAAGCCTAACTTCAAATTTCTCCTGTGTCTCTTCTTCTCTGTCTTTTTTTTCTCCCTTGGCACTGGCCTGTAATTCCCTGTACCAAGATGTGGTCTACATCCACAATGAGCTGTTGATCAGAGAGACCCCACTACATCTCCCAAAACAAACAAGACAGACTTCGGTAAGAGCACTTGATTACCCACCAGAAGTTAATGGTAAGACCCTACTGATGAAGACACCAATCACTGCTGGCTTGGACCATGGAGAGACCTGACTGGAATCCAGATGAGAGCCATTCCCCAGACAATTAGCCCATCTACTGCTAGAAAGTGCTATATGAGCTACCAGGGGAAAGTGGCCAACATCTGTCTAAGCAACTCAAAGTCTAAGCAACTCAGAAGCAAACAACCTGATGTGATGCTCACACAAGTGCAATAGTGGCACACAGCCATGGTGGGTAACCAACTGCTCTTGGATTGGCTAACATATCTGCTCAGTGGAAAGGAAGCCATATCTAGAACTGGGAAACAAGTCAGAATCATATCCAGATAATGATTCTGCTTTCCATTGTCAGGCACCCACTAACCTTACACTACAAAAGTGTCTAAACCCATATAATTCTCTAAATTAACAATGGTTATCCCATTTAACTGGTGCTGACTTCATTTTCCATTGGAGAATATGCTTCTCTTTTTCAGATGAGAAATGGACTTGAGGAGATAAACGACCCAGGGCACTCCACCCTGGCCCCAGCTGAAAGGGCAGAGGAATTGGGGAAATGAGCAAGAGTGCAGCTCTCTTAGTTAAGCTGATTTCAGCATAAGGGTGATGGAGAAAGATACTGAGGACACTCAATACCTATCAAACCAGACATCCAGATGCTCCTAAGTGCCCATTACTGATGCAGACTTAAAAGGCTCCCAGCATGGCTCAGGGAATCTTGCAGAAGAGGGGGTGGAAAGACTGTTAGAGCCACAAGTTGGGATATTTTGCACACAGACACTGCCTCTCCCCCATAACTGACTGCTGCCCCATAATGCATGACCCACAATCCCCATGGGGTTGACCTGCATCCCCAGTGAGGAAGGCCTCTTCATAAAAGAGGCAGGGAGGAGGGAAAGGATGGTACCAACATATGATGTATACATACAAAATATGTCCATATCTAATGATAAAAAATGAAAAAAAATAGAAAAGAAATATTTTTTTTTTGGTTTTTCGAGGTAGGGTCTCACTCTAGCCCAGGCTGACCTGGAATTCACTATGGAGTCTCAGGGTGGCCTTGAACTCACGGCGATCCTCCTACCTCTGCCTCCCGAGTGCTGGGATTAAAGGCATGCGCCACCACGCCTGGCGAAAAGAAATATTTTGGTAACTAAAACTTGAAATAAGCCATTGGCAGCAGATCAGAGCTACCATGTTGAAAGATGTTCTCCACATAAGCCCTATGTCGTGGCACACGTCTGCTATCCCAACATGCAGGAGGCTGAGGCAGGAGGATCACTTGAACCTGGGAGTTCGAGACCAGTCTGGGCAACACAGCAAGACTCTGTCTCTAAACAAACAAACAAATAAATAAGTAAGAAATTAAGAAAAGAAGTTCTTGAGGAGAAAAATTATATGTGGAAATTTATTTTCAGAAAAGGTTTAAAAATTAAGAAATGCGTGGGTACAAGAGGCTTTATGTCTTCTTTAAAGCTAGTTGATCTCCTACTTTAAAAATAACGTCAATACCCATTGCTGAGGACACTGCATGCTTACTCTGCAGTCTCTGAGGAATAAAGCTGGAGCTGAGCTGGAAGCCTCTTCCTGTCGACTAGCTGTCAGGGTGCCCACTGGGGGACATAAGTCACCAATTGTCTTAACCAGTAGCAGAACCTTCCAGTTTTACACCTTGGCATCCAGGGCAAATATACCAACAATGCAATGATGGCATGTCTGTTATGGGGGAAGCCAGCTGCTCTCTGATTGAACGTGAGGTCTTAAGGTCTGCTCACAGGAAGGAATTCCTGCCTGGTACTGAAACCTAATCAAAAGCCTATGGCTGTGGAAGCCATAAACCTTGGGGGGGGGACCTACTACAGATATCTGGCTGAATGGATATATTATGCCCACCAAACTGCCCTCTAAATACTTGCATTTATGCCCATATATTAAAGCTACTTTGGGTTAGAGAAGTTTCTTTTTTCAGATGGTGGTCATCACCAGGGTGACTCAAAAGTCACCATAGTGCAAAGAAAAAGTGACAGAGGAGTGTTCATTGCTAAATGAGACATCTCTATCACATGCTCCAAGACTCAGGGTCCATTGCAGAATAGGTGGTGAAAGAATATAGGAGCCATGGGAAGGGGAGGATTGCTTTTCAATACCGCCTTCCAGACAGTAAGGGGTTGTGGTATGCATGAGCTCACAGTGGCTGACACTACCTACACAAGACCTGCATGACAGGAGAGGAAAAGTGACAACATCAAAATATGAAAGAGATTACTTGGAATGAAGGGATTCAGTGAAAGGAGGAATCAGGGGGTGGGGGAAGCAAGGGGGTTTTGGAAGGGGGTTATGATAATGGTATATTGCCTTTATGTTGGAGGCTGTCAATAAAAAGTTTTAAAAAATGCCAACATATTACATGAACTAAGCATGTGTAGAAATGAAGTATGTGGTCAGATATCTGAAATGACAGGGACAGCACACACACTGATATAAGGCTTTTCTGCCTCATATTGAACATGAACTATGAGAAAGATACCTGTTATAAGTAGAAAGATCACTGAAAATCAGACAAAAGGCTTGCTAAGAATCCAACAGTGGAAGGAAAACAGAACACCAACAAAATCAAGCAATCAGAAGAAGACAGGAAAGACGGAACCAGAAGCCAGATGAGATGCAAGAGGACACTTGGAGAAAAGGGCAGGTCTAAACCAAATCCCGAAGGCTACACTTCCTGGGAAGGGACCCACCATCCAGGCCTGGAGGCTGCAGGCTATACTGCCTCTGGCTGTGCAAGAACAGCCTCGAAACAACACATGCCAAAGCCTTCAATGCTCTCCAGCAACATTTCATTACAGAAGCAGCCACTGAGCTGAAGCTGGCTCTGTAACCACCGATTGCAGATGCTTTGTCTGAATATCCTGTTTAAAAGCAGAGGCTGTTATTAAAAAAAAGAAACAACACGATTGAACAATGTGTTAACCACAAGAAGCATACTTCTTTTTTAATTTCTTTTTTATAAAAGAGAGAGAGAGACAATGAATTGGTGTGCTAGGGCATTAGCCACTGCAAACATACTCCAGATGCATGCATCACCTTGTGCATCTGGCTTGTGTGCGTTCTAGGGAGTCAAACCTGGGTTCTTAAGCTTTGACTTAACTGCTAAGCCATCTCTCCAGCCCCCTTCTTTTATTTCTTAAGTTTTAATTAACTTATTCACACGTGTGTGTGTGTGTGTGTGTGGACTTGCACATGCATGCATATGGGCATCCCAGGGTCTCTTGTCCACTACAAAGAAATACCTACCTGCCTTTGGTGGCTGAAGAATTGAATGTGGGCCAGCAGGCTTTTCAAACAAGCACCTTTAATGGCCGAGCCATCTCTAAACCCAGAAAAATACTGCCCGCCCCCCGTAGGGTCTCACTCTAGTCCAGGCTGACCTGGAATTCACTACGCAGTCTCAAGGTGGCCTCAAACTCACAGCGATCCTCCTACCTCTGCCTCTCAAGTGCTGGGATTAGAGGCGTGTGCCACCACGCCTGGCTTAGAAAAAGTACTTTAAATTTAAACATGAGGCAAGATTAAGAGGATGAAAAGTTACACTGTGAGAAGATTAGCAGAGAGTTGCAAAAGCTGGCTTGTCAAATCGCTGTGAGGCAAAGAGCGTTCACAGAGAGGGCACACTGCAGGGACGGCTCGTGACCGTGAGAGGCAGGACCGATTCATCGGAATCACAAGTGCCATGTGCAGATGCACGTGAGCTCCAACGGTTCCTGAGCAAATATGGACAGACTTGACAGCCAGCCAGCCAGCTATCCTACCACAGATGGGAACATTAATACTTCTCTATAGCTAATGGAAAAAAAACCACACAGAATACAGAAAACACATCATCAAGTATACAGGAGACATGAACAAAACGCCTCATGACATTCTGGCACCCGGCCGCATCAGAAGGCACACCCGTGGGACTCCCACACCACTCACCAGGGAGATCGCGTGTGTGAGGTCTGAGGGTTTTGAGTGATACTGTCTACACCGACACGGGGTCCCACACCTGTGACAGCCCCAGTACCAGGGAGGCCAAGGTGAGAGAATTGTGAGCTTGAGGCCAGCCTGGGTTATGTGGAGTCCCAGGCCAGCTGGGGCTACAAAGTGACAAAATAATAAATGATTGAATAAATAAATAAGTAAATAAATAAAGGCCTCAGCATTCTTTCATACATGTGAAATATTTCATGATTACACAATGAGATCCTTTAAAATAGGACATTTAGAGAAAACATCTGCAAACTGTGGCCACGGAGCCAAACACATCTCACTGTGTTTCTATAAATAAAATTTTATTTTTATTTATTTATTTATTTATTTATTTTGGTTTTTCGAGGTAGGGTTTCACTCTAGCCCAGGCTGACCTGGAATTCACTATGGAGTCTCAGGGTGGCCTCGAACTCACGGCGATCCTCCTACCTCTGCCTCCCAAGTGCTGGGATTAAAGGCGTGCGCCACCACGCCCGGCATAAATAAAATTTTATTGGAAAACATTATAAATTCTCTTAACTTAGGAAAAACCTCATAAACCTTGAAAATGGATGGATCTAGGTTTGAGCTCTGTCTTCCCTAGTTATCAGCTGAGTGACTTTGAGCATTCAATTGTACTTCTCTGAGCCTCGGATCTTCATCCTTAAAACTTAGATGAACTGTCAGCTTCCACGAAAGGCTCTTTGTGAGGATGAAACAAGGTGATACATGCGTTCATCGTGGTGCGGGGCTCTGTGTCACACCTACGTACAGTTCAATATGGTGCCGGGTATGTGTCACATGCTCAGATGCACAGTTATAATTTTATGAGCTTGTCTGCTGGACAGGATGGGTAACATAAAAGGAATGTAAGTCTGTAAAGCCCGAGTTTCCCAGCGCTGCTAGCGGGCAGGAGCGAGGCCTGTGCGCAGGTGGCCACGGTCAGGGCTGCCCCTCCCCGTCAGGACTGTTTCACACAGCAAGCCTTGACCTGTGGAGGCCGGGGAGGAAGAATCACAGCGACCCCAACCCGAGGAGCTGCTAAGAGTACACGCAGCCTGATCACCTTGCTGCGTGTGGCCACAGTGAAGGGAGTCTGGGGACAGCCACAGAGGCCACGGAGAAGGGAGAGGCCCTGTTGTGAGAGGAGACAGAGGTTCGAGGCTGCACTCTGCTCTCCAGGTTCACTCAGTTCCTAGGCTGCCTTCTATCCCTTATAAAATCAGTCTCCTGGTCCTCTCTTGTCAACTTTATGCAGTGATTTTGTGAAACTGAAGATGCACATGATAGGTGAGCACTTGAACATAGAGGATACACAGGGATAGATCTGACAACGTGGAGCCAGAGCCAGTCGTTCAGCTGGTGCGGCCCCCAGAAGCCGGAGGTGGGACCCCGGGCCACACAGACTCACAAGCTTCCATCCGCAGGACATTCACTTGCCCTGGACTGTGCGCCGTGGCAGGAGAGGGCAGAGATCCTTAACAGACATCAGCATCCTCTCTCGTTTCCTCTGTGTGGAGAAGCCAGTGACAGAAGACGCATGTGCACCAGGGGATTGCCTGAGTCTAGCTCTGCCCTTGGGGAGTGCATTGCGCTGGGACAGGGTCACCCGTAAGGGGATGCTCCCAGGGCATCTCTGCCACAAAACCCCTCTCCTTTCAGGGCTGACAGGAAAGGTTGGTCCTGAGCACTGCAGGTGCTGGCTTCCTGATAGGCTTCCTAACATGAGCACATGGAAGCTCCTGGAAGATGAATGGCATGCCATGAAGAAACAAAGCAACAGCCCCGCACACTTCTGGGGCTGGGGCGACACTGAGTGGTAGACCCTTGCCATGCAGGCATGAGGACCTGACTTCCACCCTCAGCACCCATGCAAAAGCTGGGTATGGTGGCGCTTGCGTCTAATGCCAGCCCTGAGGAGGCAGAGACAGAAGGATCAGTGGAGCTCATCAGCCAGCCAGTCTAGTTTAAATTGTGAGCGCCAGATTCAACAGATATGGTGTGAGTGATTAAGGAAGACATCCAATATTGATCTCTGACCTCCACATGCACACGCGTGCGCACACACACACGCCCCCCACACACGCATGCACACACACACATGAACATGCACACACACACACCTCCACACACACGGAGACGTAAGCAGAGACGCACGCGGCCATGCCAGCCTGCTGCCAGTCACTGGGCAGTGCAGCACGCGGGCTAGGAGGTCGGTGCGGTTGCTAGGCTCCCATCCTGCATCACCAAGAGCTATCTGGGGTGGTTTAGCTGCGAGGGTATCCGACTGTTCCGGGGGAAATGGCGGCCTTTTGTCCGTCAGAGTGGCTGGAAGTGTTTATGAGGGGGTTAATCCTGGGCGCCAGTGTCGTTCTGTGGGGATCAGGGGCACCTGCAAGTGCGGGCTGGCAGGCGAAAGCGAGCCCTGGCCTGTTGCCTGCCTTTCTGTGTTGTGTACCCACACAGTTCCTGATGCCAGCCGAAATGCCTGCATCCTTTGCTTCACAAACGCCAGTGTGGGACTGCTGCTATCAGAAAATGTCTAACACTTTCTGGAGTGGTTTTTACATGATACTCTATGGACTTGATTGTGTATGAAAATAAGGTCATGAAGTTTAAGCGTGCTTGTGGATTGTAAGTATATATTCATATATCAACAACCTGTTAATTTGGTCCCAATTTTGGTAAACAAACATCTCACAGCTGTTTTAACAGACATCCAGACAGCACTTACTGAATCTATTCTTTTGTTTTTCTCTTAACCTTTTTTTATTGTTTGTTTTTTGGTTTGGTTTTTTGAGGTAGGGTCTCGCTGTAGCTCAGGCTGGCCTGGGACTCACTATGTATTCTCAGTGTGGCCTCAAATTCACGGCAATCCTTCTACCTCTGCCTCCTGAGTATTGGGTTTAAAGGTGTGCACCACCCCACCCAGCCTCTTCACTATTTTCTATGAAAGGAATTCTGTCTTCCAAAAAAAGGGAGTTCTCGACCCCAGGACCTGTGCATGGAGACAAGTGGTGAGTCATGGGACAGGCCTGATCCAGTGTGGCTGGTGTCCTTGCACAAAGGGAAGATCTGAACCCAGAACCACCATGTGGGAACAACAGCAGAAGTCAGGTGACTACGCATGTGCCAAGGAATGTCAAGAACCACCAGCCACCACAGGAAGTCCCAGAGCAGGCTGGGACAAGTGCTCTATCAGGGCTCGGGAGCCCACTCTACTGATTCTGCATCTCTGACTTCTTGCCTCCACAGATGTCAGGTGAGCCTCTGGCTATTTAAGTCACTCAGAAGGTGGCCTTGGTCTCTCACTGTGGGGGTATCTTCATCTCCTCCCCCAAGTGTCAGTGTAGGAACACCTAGGTTCCTGGCCTGTGGCCCAGCCTCTTTTCCTGTCCTCCACTCTGCCCCAGGATACCAGAACCTGCTCTTTCTTCCCTGCTCAGAGAATCTACTGATCTCAGATAGTCACCTTGCAAAGATACTAGCCAATGACTCATCAATAACTTCATGAATGTTTTATTCACATCCTTCCTTCTATTTCATACTTCAAAATTTCCTAAAATAAAACAAATGGACCAATAAATACAATTACTGGTGCTCCCAGACTCCTGAGGAGATAAACTTCTTAACGTCTCAAACAGACCGGAAGCTGTTGTTTTCCTGGGGTGTTTAGACTTGCCTCACTCCCCTGTGGGTGAAAACCCACAGCTGGCACACAGACACTGATAATTATTGGCTCTCCTTATAAGACAGCTCTTCAGGGCCGGCACCTTTTCTCTTATTATTCACGCGCAAGAGGTGCTTCATTGTGACATTTTCACATGCATATATGATGCTTTGATGGTATTTACTCCCCCATTACTGGTGCTTATCTTCCACCTCCTCCCATCAGGCAAGTTTCTATTCCCGATTTCCATCTATCATTATCTCTATCTATCTATCTATCTATCTATCTATCTATCTATCTATCTATCATCAATCTATCTATCATCTATTCTCTCTAGATCCCATAAACTGAACAGTTTTCAAATAAATAGCTAAACATGGCCAATAAATACATAAAAATGTTCAACATCTTTAACAATCAAAGAAATTCACATTTTAGCTCAGGCCTGCAATTCCAGCTGCACAGGAGGCTAAGGAAGGAGGATTATAAATTCAAATCCTGCCTGGGTAACAGAGGTGAGCTCAAGGCCAGCTGGGCAAGTTAGTGAGACTGCCTCAAATCAGAAGTAAAAAGAAGGTTGAGGATGGAGCTCGGTGGCAGAGTGCTTGTCTAGAATATGCAAGGTCTTGGGCCTGATCCTGAGCACTACAATAGCAACAGTGAAAGACCCTACTCGGAGAATCCATCTTTCAGAATGGCCATTCCCGTGAAAGAAAACAAGAGATGGGGGAGAGGCAGGACGGGAAGCCAGTCCACGTCAAACAGAGCAGCGACGGCAACAGTACAGCGGGGTGAGGAACCACAGCGTCCATCAAGCACGAGTGCTCTGGCCTTACGCCTGATTCCTGCCCCTGCCCGGGACCCCTATCTGCCCAGCTCACAGGCTCCCAAGTCTCTCTCTACACATGCCTCATCCAGAAACAAGGACAAGGCCTGATGTCTACAGTGCAGTTCTGGTCTAGGTCACATGGTCACTCCCTGTGAGACCCACAGATCACCTCATCCAGTCCTGTGGTTTGAAAACTCACTCCAAGCTCCACACCTATAGCACCCTGTGCATTCAGTGCTGTGGGAGGTGCTATGGGCAAGGGAGCAGGGGACTGGCTGCAAAGCCAGGGAGGTACATTACTCTAGATGCTTGAAGCTGGACACCGGATGTGTTTACAAGGAAGTGAAGTACAGTGGATGTGGTTGAAGGTTAAAGAACCAATGTGGTCCAAACACTGTAGCTACATGTGCCACCAACAGCATCTTCCCATAGCTGGCCTGGAGGAAGGGAGACAATTATTGCTGCTGGTTATGGTGGACTATGGCTGGTTCCCCTGAATCTCTTACAGAAATTACATCACACTGTACTGTATTAAGAGATGGGATGGGACAGAACTCTAAGAGGCAAGTAGGGCTCTTCCTTCATGAACAGACTCATCCATTTATGCCATTAGTCAGTGAGCTCTACCCAGAATGGGTCTGCTATAAAAGCCAGTCTGCATAGGGCACCCCTATCTCCCCTGTCTATCACCAAGTGATGCTCTGTGCTGCCAAGAACTCTACCAGCAAGGTCATTGCCCGATGCATCCATTTAACTGTACACCAGAACCACAAGCCAGACTACCCTCTGTTATTTATAATAACCCAGAATGTGGTATTGTATCATTAATCACAGAAAATATCAAGACGCTATCTAAGGTATATAGACTAGTTTTTCATCCATCCATTATTTAGCTTACAAGGTGGGGCAAGAAATTGAAGGAGACATATTGTATGCCTTCAAGGAACCGGAGTTTAAGCCAAAGTATGTCTCCCCCATGATCTGTCACAGAGAGGAGGAGGGAATGGTTTTAGTGCATGGTGCCCTAAGGAAGCTGGCTTCTGCGGTCAGCCCTCACAATGGACGCACTTCCATTCATCACCACTTGGCTGTCCTTCCTGGTGCAGTCCACCCATGAGAGCCATCTAGACTAGGAACCCACGGGAGTATCATGACAAATCCTTTGGTTTAAAGAGAATTGAGATCGCTGCCTTGCAGGGGAATGGATTCATGATCACTTCCGGACCTGCTCCCAGCTGTTGGAATCAACGGCACAACTTCTCTTTGAGAAGACCTCCCGCAGGCTGCAGGCCACTTGCATCATGTGCCTGGGAAGCTGGTAAGTACTGGACTGCTCTCAAAGGTTTTATGCTGACTATGTAAGTATGGAAAAGTGGGAAAAATGCTGTCTGTCTCACTAGATGAGCCACTTGCATGTCTGGCTTAGGTCCAGGGTGAACAGCAGCGGGGTTTCCGTTTCGTCTGAGCTCTGAACTCCTTCCTTATGTGCAGAGCTGCCTTGTTCCTGTGGACTGGCTCCCAGCTACTACTTCTCCTCCAGGGCACATGAGGATGGGGCACAGGGGCAGAAGGCCATTCTTGGAGACACACGGTCATTTCCTTTAATTATACACACATCCCTGCCAAGCATCTGGGGTACATGGAGGACACGGGACTTTGGTTTGGTTTTCTTCCTGTGCACATCTGAAGTTCTGCATGACCAGCTTTCCAGGGGCGACACTGCTGGTCCAACAGCTCCGTGAGCCCCAAAGCACAATAATTAAACACCACTGCATTTATGAAAAGAGATCCCGCATGTATTTCTCTGTAGAGATTCATTCATGCCAAAGAAAGACTATGACCCTAAAATGGTAGCTTCATGCACCTACAATGATTGGCAAAGCAGAAGGCACCATTATTCAGCAAGATCTTCTGTTCTCTCCTGCTTGTGATCAGAGCCATGCCAGTGTGGAGCCATGGTCTCTGATTCTAGCAGTGATGAGTGGAAATGCAGTGCTGATGGAGGGATATGGTCAGAGCCTCGCTGACCTGCAGCCACGGTCTCTGATTCCAGCAGTGCTGTGTGGAAATGCAGTGCTGATGGAGGGATATGGTCAGAGCCTCGCTGACCTGCAGCCACGGTCTCTGATTCCAGCAGTGCTGTGTAGAAATGCAGTGCTGATGGAGGGATATGATCAGAGCCTCGCTGACCTGCAGCCACGGTCTCTGATTCCAGCAGTGCTGTGTGGAAATGCAGTGCTGATGGAGGGATATGGTCAGAGCCTCGCTGACCTGCAGCCATGGTCTCTGATTCCAGCAGTGCTGTGTGGAAATGCAGTGATGATGGAGAGATATGATCGGAGCCTCGCTGACCTGCAGCCACGGTCTCTGATTCCAGCAGTGCTGAGTGGAAATGCAGTGCTGATGGAGGGATATGATCAGAGCCTCGCTGACCTGCAGCCATGGTCTCTGATTCCAGCAGTGCTGAGTGGAAATGCAGTGCTGATGGAGGGATATGGTCAGAGCCTCGCTGACCTGCAGCCATGGTCTCTGATTCCAGCAGTGCTGAGTGGAAATGCAGTGCTGATGGAGGGATATGGTCAGAGCCTCGCTGACCTGCAGCCATGGTCTCTGATTCCAGCAGTGCTGTGTGGAAATGCAGTGCTGATGGAGGGATATGGTCAGAGCCTCGCTGACCTGCAGCCACGGTCTCTGATTCCAGCAGTGCTGAGTGGAAATGCAGTGCTGATGGAGGGATATGATCAGAGCCTCGCTGACCTGCAGCCACGGTCTCTGATTCTAGCAGTGATGAGTGGAAATGCAGTGCTGATGGAGGGATATGGTCAGAGCCTCGCTGACCTGCAGCCACGGTCTTGATTCCAGCAGTGCTGAGTGGAAATGCAGTGCTGATGGAGGGATATGATCAGAGCCTTGCTGACCTGCAGCCACGGTCTCTGATTCCAGCAGTGCTGTGTGGAAATGCAGTGCTGATGGAGGGATATGATCAGAGCCTCGCTGACCTGCAGCCACGGTCTCTGATTCCAGCAGTGCTGAGTGGAAATGCAGTGCTGATGGAGGGATATGGTCAGAGCCTCGCTGACCTGCAGCCATGGTCTCTGATTCCAGCAGTGCTGTGTGGAAATGCAGTGCTGATGGAGGGATATGATCAGAGCCTCGCTGACCTGCAGCCACGGTCTCTGATTCCAGCAGTGCTGTGTGGAAATGCAGTGCTGATGGAGGGATATGGTCAGAGCCTCGCTGACCTGCAGCCATGGTCTCTGATTCCAGCGGTGCTGTGTGGAAATGCAGTGATGATGGAGGGATATGATCGGAGCCTCGCTGACCTGCAGCCACGGTCTCTGATTCCAGCAGTGCTGTGTGGAAATGCAGTGATGATGGAGAGATATGATCAGAGCCTCGCTGACCTGCAGCCATGGTCTCTGATTCCAGCAGTGCTGAGTGGAAATGCAGCCCTGATGGAGAGGTACGGATGGATCTGCATGTGGCGACAGCTGCCAGATGCCCTCACAGGGCTTCCTGCCGTGCTCACAGCTTCATGGTCCGCACAGACAGGAGAAGGCAAACTGCACACCCAGCTCCTCCCCCTGTGCCAGTCTTGTGGTTTTCACCCATGGCTGCCTTTCACTCGGCTTGGTTCACTTGAGCCCATTCGAGAGGGGTGTTTTTTGTCCTTCCAGCACTTTTTTGTCAGCTCACCAACAGGGCTTCCTCAGGAAGGAACTGTGTTGCCCCCACTCTGTGAAGGGTTCCCCTCGGGTGCTCATTTGTGAAACTGGGCTCAGGGTAATTTGCGAGCAGAGTGAGGAATGACCATGACCCTGGCTGTGTGTGTCCCAGTGTCTGTTCTAAAGGAGCCCTCAGTGTCACCCTGGTTGGTGCTCTGGAGCATCCGCACTGCAGCCACTGGCTGGCTAGCTCCTTGATGGCCACTCAGTCCAGCACCAAAGATGGGCATCACTGTCCCTCCACCCAAAGCCCATACATTGCTCCCATCTCTGCTTCCTTGCAACTTCCTGGAAAGGCCACTCCTGCCCAGCCTCCCTCTGGTGGCCCTGCTTCATCTTGTTTTTCCTGCTACATCATCTTCCTGTAGGACACACGTATTACAAGCCATTCATTTACAGACAGTGTCTTCCTGGTAGGTTTGTGGTTTCTGAGGAGAGGGGCTTGGACTGTTTTGTCCACTGCAGCATTCCTTTTTTCCACAAGAGCGTTGAGCACACATCAGGACCAGGCTGACTGCCATGGGATACAAGGTGTGGACTGGTGGGGTCAGGAGTGAGGCAGCAGGCTGACACTGGCTTTCACTGCTAGTTACTTCTGACGAGGCTTTAAACCACCATTTCTCCTGTTGTCTCTGCCACCCTGTTCTCTGCCCAAGTCAACAAGGGATGTGTAGGGAGTAACATCTGTCCTGGTTCAGCCTTCCTATCACTGGCGGCTACACAGGGTACTGATCCTAGTCTCCATTGTCTAGGACTCCTGTGGGAACCAGCGATGTGCCATCAAGCCTGTGAGCTCTCTGCAAGTAGTGGTAGGGCTCAGTGCAGCATGGCAGTGCCATTTGGTGCAAATTCCAATCCATCTCTGCACCTGGACCTCCTGCCAAGCTCTGGTCTTGTTTGCTTGTTAAAATCAGAGTCTCTGTATGCTATCCAGCTGGCCTCGAACTCCGGATTCTCCTGCCTCAGCTTCCCACATGCTGAGATGACAGCTGTGGCCACTGTACTCAGTCTGTGATCTTACCATCAGCCCAGGACCCACGGTATTCAAATATGAGCTTCTCCAGACCCTCCCCCACCAAGTGTCCCCGTGACTCTCAGCACTGGGGGCCTGGCTAATGCTCCTTGAATAGCGCTCTGACCCAGGCATGGGCTGTGTGCAGTATGTCCCTGGCAGCAATGGCCTCTTCCCTGAGGACACGTAGCCAGAGCCTGCAGCTGCTGGTGGGTTTGCCAGCTGGGGCCTTCTCTGCTGGAGCCGGCCCAAGGCGGTTGTATTTAGATGGTAGAAATGCTACTGCAGGCCTGGAGGGACTGCATAGCCATTAAGGCACTCGACTGCAAAGCCAAAGGACTCAGTTTCCATTCCCCAGGACCCACATAAGCCAGATACACAAGGGGGTGCACCTGTCTGTAGCAGCTAGAGGCCCTGGCACACCCATTCTCTCCCTCCCTCTCTCTATCTTTATGTCTCTATCTGTCATCTAGCTATCATCCATCTGATCCACCTCTACGTACCTCTTTCATTCTCTCTCTCTCTCATAAATAAATAAATAAATATTAAGAAAAAAAAGTAATTCTACTTCAACAGCAACCCTTCTTCTTGGCGGAATCACTCCCAGCATGCAGTGGGGCAGATGCTAACATCCCCCAATCTGAGGAGCCCTGTGCCTTTTGTCCTCTTCCAGACTTCTAATTATTTCCAAGGAGAGGCTACAAAGAAACTATGCCAGTCGGTGGCACTCCTCTGACCACCGCCATCATCATCATCCCCACGGGTGCGCCAGCCAGGCCAGCATGGTGATGAGGGAGGGTGTCATGCTTGTGCTCACTACTGCTGATCTCACTATCATCCATCTGTCATCTAGCCGCCACCTCACCATTGCCAGCACTGCCAGCACCTGCCACAGTCAGGGCTAAATCTACCACTTGACTCAGCTTTTCTTTGTTGTGTGCACATGCGTGTTTGGAGTGTGCATGTGTGTGTGTACTCATACATGCAGAGGCCAGAGGGTGGTATCAGGTGTCTTCCTCACTCACTCTCCAGTGACAGGGTCTCCCTCTTAAATCCAAAGGTCACTGACCCAGCTAGTCTGGCCAGCCAGCTGGACCTAAGGATCCCCCCCCCCATCTCTCCTCCCTGAGTGCTGGGATTACAAGAGGGATGCCATACACTCCTGGCACTTTAAGTGGGTGCTGGCATCTGCACTTTCGTCCTAATCCTTGTTCAGCAAGCACTTTACCCACTGAGCCATCTGCCCAGTCCCTCAACTCAATTTTAAAATCTCTAGTAATAGCTCCTTTCTTGTGCCAAAACTTGCCTGAAATATAGTGTCAGCATACGAGTGGAGGGAACCCAGAGGGGAATGCTGCTGCCCTTCAGATTCTAGTCGTGGCCTCCAGACCCCTCCTCGGGGCTCTCTGAGGCGTGACATTTGAATCACTGGGATAACCTGACTGTTAACTGCAAAGTACCAAGATGCTTGAAGGAAGGCATGACTCATCACGTTTCCTAGTCTAAACTAAAGCTGCTTGAGGGGAGGCATGAGTCATCACGTTTCCTAGTCTAAACTCAAGCTGCTTGAGGGGAGGCATGACTCATCATGTTTCCTAGTCTAAATTCAAGCTGCTTGAGGGGAGGCATGACTCATCACGTTTCCTAGTCTAAACTCAAGATGCTTGAGGGGAGGCATGACTCATCACATTTCCTAGTCAAAACTTGTTTGCTCCTCTGCCACATCCCAGGGCCCAGTGTTGCTCTGTTTACATTCCTGGTTGTCCACTCTGGTCCCTGACCAAGTGTCCTACATCATTCTGGCCTGAGACATAGCAAGCAGTCAGTAAAGATATCTAAATGGAATCTTTATTTTTTATTAAAAAGGGTGATGCCTGTAGTATTGGTAGATAGAAGCGTGCTTGCCCAGCTTAGCTCTGGCTTTCCAAATGCAGGCACAATGCAGTGCACACCGTCTGCCTGGGGTAAGTGTGAGTGATGTGAGAGGAGGTGCTGCTGAGACACTGGGAATGACACCCAAATGTAAGAGATTAGTGACATGGACAGAGGCTTTGGGGAAGACAGGCAGGTGCCTTTTGGCTAATGAAAATAGGTTTGGGATGATGAGTTAGTTTTTCTGTGCTTTGGGGGAATCTGAAGTCCCAAGCCACTATCCCTATGATACAGCCTGCTCTCTCGTGCGAGTGATATCCCCTCTGCAGGACCATCACTATTGCCTTATATGTCTTTTTAAAAATCTTGTTATTTATTTATAAGCAGAGAGAGAGACAGAGAAGACAGACAGAGAGAGAGAGAGAAAGAGAGAGAGAGAGAACCAGGGCCTCCAGCCATTGCAAACGAACTCCAGATGCATGCAGTATCTTGGGCATCTGGCTTTATGTGAGTATTGGGGAATCAAACCTGGATTGTTTGACTTTGCAGGCAAACACCCTAACTGCTCAGCCATCTCTTCAGCCCTGCCTTATGTGTCTTATTTAATAAGACAATGACACCTGGGGAACCAAAGTGCCTCACTTTTCCCAGTCAGGTGGGGGGGATTTAGGAAACAAGACCCTCCCTGGCTCTCTTGACACAGCCTCCCTCATAGAGGTGAAATCCAAACTTCATTTCCTATGAGAATCCAAGAGCATTAGATCAGAGGAGGTGAGGGTCACACGTGACATGACCATGCATGCCCCACACACTGATTAACTCCGCTAATTACTTCAGTCATTAACTCAGATATTGCACAAGGTCATCCTAAGGTAAACCAGCAGCCGGGGTCCTGGGAGGTGAATCAGAACACTGCTGTGCTGCATAAAGGAAGGACCAGGGCCAATCGGACAGTGGTCCTCTCACATGCAATCCCCTGGGGAGCCATGTGGCAAGAATGCCTTTGGCCCTGTTCAGTGGCTGTGCCACCTATAGGGTGGTTACAAGTGGTTGTGTGAGTTCAAGTTAATTACAATCAAATAAAATGAGAAATCAAGCCCTAGTGGCATCAGCTGAATGCCAAGGGCTCCACAGCCCTGTGTGGGCACTGCCCACCATTCTCCACAGTGCAGTGAAGGACTTCCTTCTCAGGGAAAGTTCCCGGGGACACCGTGGTCTTACCGATGGGACAACACCCAGCACATGGGCAGTTTTACAAAGCAGAACTGAAAGAGTTAAAGAAGAGCTTGACGAAGCCGTGCTTGTGCGGCCTCAGGAGGTCAGGCTCAGCGAACGCGCGTCTGCCTGCAGCATGCAGTGCCTTCACGGCGCAGAGCTGCCAGTGCCGTGAGGCCAGCTGCGTGACGGGAGCCTGACGTGCGCTCTTCCTGCGAGGACAGTGACCTGAGCACCTGCAACTACCACCCCCAGGTTCTGAGCGTGTGACTCACAGAACGTGTTAGAGTCATCACATGGAAAAGCGCACATTCCCGACGAGAGGAGGGAAGAGAGGGAGAGTTTGCACATGTGTAGCAAGCAATACAATGACAAGATAAAACTCAGAGAGAACCAGCAAACTGATTATAGCACGCTGATCTGACAGTGAGGAGAAAGTTCATGCAGCAGGTTTCAATGGCCATATTGATTCTGGCTTTGTTGACAAATGACTTTGTAAGAATAGAGTGATCTATCACAGGTGAATAAGCCTCCTGCTCATTAATGGAGATGACATCTATCCACTGTGGAACCAGGTAACTGCACCTCAAAAGCCCACACAACAAACACAAGGGATGTTTCCTGGTATTAAACATAAAGACGTTTAAAACCATAGATTTTAATTTAATTTATAAAACCATGTCTTGCAGGCTAGAGAGATGGCTTAGTGGTTAAGGTGCCTGCCTGAGAAGGCTGAGGACCCATGTTCGACTCTCCAGATCCCATGTAAGCCAGACACACAAAGGTGAGGCTACCGCAAAGTCACACATGACCACTAGGTAGCACAAACATCTGGCGTTCCAATGAGGTGGCTGAGGCCTGGTGGGCCAATTCTCTCTCTCTCTCTCTCTCTCTGTCTCTGTCTTTCTCTGAAATAAAATAAAATAAAAAACATGTCTTGGGAACACAAACTGTTAGCTCAGGGAGGCTTATGGACACTTGGTTTCAAGAGAAAAGCCATCCTCCTGGTGCTGGGGGGATTCTCGGTAGACACAGTGCTCGCCACGCAAGCACAGGGACGGGTATGGATGCCAGCACTCATCAATGCGAGGTGGGGATGGGGGCCTCGGTGTCAGCCCAGACTCAGAAACAGGGATCCCTGGGACACGATGTGGAGCACTCTAGCTCCATCAGTGAGCCCTGGGGTCAAGTGAGAGACTCTGCTTCAGTGAATAAGGTGCAGAGAAAAAAAAAAAAGAAGAAGAAAAATATCCCAAGAGAAAAGTTCCTTTACGTAAGAGAAAATTATTAAAATTCTGAATCTGTAGCAGACACGTACAGAAAATTCTATAAGTCAGCCATAAACTAAGAAAGGCAAGAACAGCCTTCGTAATGACAAGAGTTACATTTTACTGAAGGGCTACAGCATTTCAGTCTGAGGGTATCAGATGTACAGTCGGTTCTGAAGCTAGCCTCCTTGCCATTGAGGGCCATGAAGGAGTTCAGAATGGTCTCCTTGTCAAGATGAACAACGGAAGCATCACAAGCGTCCACTGCCAGCCTCCCTCAGCAGCCCTGTGAGGGTCCCTCTGCCCCGGTGGCCACCGCTCTGTGGTGTCTACTGACGGCACAGTATGCAGAGAAACATTTTCCTCAGGCTCGGCAAGGGCATGTCCGGGCTCCAGCACGCGATGCCTGTACCACTGCGGGTTGCAAGCGCTGTGAGGACCGCTCTGCGGTTCTCTGGCCTGAGATGGCCTGTAAACAGCTCTGTTGTCATCTGGGTAAGTGAATGTCCCTGGATGGCCTACATGCCACGACCAAGCCCTGGTCTTGTTGTGGCTGCAGGTGAGCCTCGGCCCGCTGCAGGTGCATGTGGGACTGTGAAGAGCCTGAACCCTTGGCCACCCTACCTCGAGCCTCAGGCCACTTCCTCGTAGAGAGTTTGGCATTTCTATGTGATAAGTAGCGACCTTGTGTTGCACCTACTGGCCAATGACACAAGGCTGAGCCAAGCAGCAGGGAGAGAGGAGAGATGTCATGGAAGACAATGGCCCTGAGCAAAAAATGGGCTGTAATCTTGATCTTACTGGTAGGAAGACATGCCAACTTTAGCTTTTGGGGGCCATTTGTTTTTAATTTTTATTTATTTATCAGAGAGAGTGAATGGGCACACAAGGGCCTCTAGCCACTGCAAATGAACTCCAGACACATGTGGTACCTTGTGCTTCTGGTTTATGTGGGTCCTGGGGAATCAAATCTGGGTTCTTTAGCTTTGCAATCAAGTGCCTTTAATGCTAAGCCATCTCTCCAGCCCCACTCATTTGTTTTCACATAGTGATATTACTATGTGGCCCAGGGTGGCCTTAAAATCTGGGTTTCCCTGCCTCAGCCTCCCGAGCGGAGAGATTACAGACCGGCAGTCCCATGGCCAGCGACCCTGACTTTCCGGACCTGCCCTTCCTCATCTTAACAGTGGGAAGCGCATGTGAGAATGGTCCATATCTGTTCTGTGATGCTGTTTCCCTAAGGACACAGGAGGCTGGGGGCTGGCTAATGAAACCCAGCCTGCTCTCCATGGGGTAGTCCAAGTTCAAATCATGTCTTCAGAGCCCAGGAGTGCTGGCGCAAATTCAGGTGTGTGATTCTTAGAGCCGGTCCAAGCAGCACCACTACGACCCCTGACACTTTTAGGGTTGCACAGGAAAGGAAGCCACAGCCAGTCGGTGGACTTGCGGACCGGAACGACGTGAAGGGAAGGAAGAGAAGGGACTGTGCGCCAACTCCTGGACAGCCCACCACTGCGGCTGCATTCAGGGTCCTTGCAGGTGGGCACAGGGCACCTTGGTCAGACTAGATCGGTAAATGGTGCCCGTGGTTGACAATGAGAGCTCCAGCAGGCTGAACGCAGCCTGTGGCATGAAGGCATTCATGGCGGGGCTTGACTGGTAAACATGAACTCCACACGGGCCGCCTCCTCTCCCTTCCGACGGGATGAAGGCCACAGCGCTGCGGGACTTCTCCTCCCTGTCTCTCCCTTGCTCTCGCCTGTGGCGTTCACTTCTCATCTGCTCGCTCAGCATCTGTTTGGTGACTAAGGACAAAGAGAAATGGGGACAGCTTCTGGTCTTGAGAACCCCACATCTAGATGGACACTGAGCTTGACACTTGAACTTTGCCAAAAACCACTGACAAGGGCTGGAAGGATGGCTTAGTGGTTAAGGCGTTTGCCTGCAAAGCCAACTAACGACCCAGGCTCGTTTCCCCAGGACCCACGTTAGTCAGATGCACAAGGGGGCGCACGCGTCTGGAGTTCGTCTGCAGTGGCTGGAGGCCCTGGCACCGCCCATTCTCTCTCTCTCTCTCTCTGTCAAGTAAATAAATAAATATATATATAATAAAAATATTTTTAAAAAATACTGACAGAGGAATTAAGTTTCTCCCTGAGCAGCTGCACCGCTCCTCAGGCTGGGAAGGGGCCCAGGAGAAGGGCCCAGCCAGAGTCGGTCACGAGGGATGCGTGCCCTGACTTGTGCTCCTGGTTAGGAAGGCGCACAGAGCTCTTCAAGCTCACAGGCCTGCACAGACACAAGACTATCAGCATCAAAGGAAGAGGGCACCAGGAAGGTGGCTCAGCGGTTAAAACTCTTGTCTGCAGGGCCTGCCAGGTTCAATTCCAAAGCCATTCACATAAACCAGACGCAAAAAAAGTGCCACAAGTGTCTGGTGTTTGTTTATAGCAGCAGGAGGCCTTGGCATCGCTGTCCCCCGCTCCACCAAACACATAATAAATAAATAAACAATTTGTACAAAGAGGAGGAAGTAATTCAGTTTTGCACTGTGAGGTATAAAAACGTGCTTCTAATTTGAAAGCAAGGAAACTGTCCCAGTGGTGGGTGGCCATTCTAATGATGGCCTAGCAGCTGGCAGTCTGCTTTTGGATGCATATTGAGTTGCAGAACTTTCCAGATCACCTGCAAAGCATTCTCAGTCTCCATCACATTAAAGCCCTCCTTAGGGTGAACGGTGATGAAATTTAGTTCCATAGACCAGATCTCTCATCTTCATGGCATATCCAAGGGGAAGTGGAGACAGGATGGTTTCTAGGACTTAACTGGCTAGACCTTGCAGCTAAACTGGTGAGCTGCGGGTCCAGTGTGAAACCATTCACAAAAAAAAAAAAAAAAAAAAAACAATAAGGTGAAGAGTGACTAAGGAAGACACCTGACATGGGCCTCTGGCCTCCATACACATGTGCACACTCAGGTACCCACACATATGAACACACATATACACATGCACACCACACAAGCACACACATGAAACAAAAAGAAAAGGTAAGAGGAGGGGAAGGACAATGGAAGTCTTGTGACCTCAAAGCAGAAAGAGGAGTAATGGGGGGGGGGGGCAGGGAGACCAGGACAAAGGAGGGCAGGTGGGAGGACAAAGTATAATGGCACTTACATGTGAAAATGTCACAGTGAAGCCCATTGCTTAGCATGCTAACTTAAAAAATAATGTTAAAAATGAAATTAAAGATTTCTCTCTCTCTCTCTCTCTGGGAGCCTGTATGTCACAGCGCATGTGTGGAGGTCAGAGGATAACCTTGAGGTATGGATTCTTCCCTCTTACCATGCGACAGGGTGTCTCACTGCTTGCCACTGTGAAGGCCACACGAGCTTCAGGATTCTCCTGACTCCACTTCCCACTGCTATAGGCACGTTGGGATCACGGATGCTTGGGCTACTCGCATTTGGCTTTATGGGTTCTGGGGATATGAAGGCTGGTCACCAGGCTTGCCCAGCAACACTTTTAACCACATGGTCACCTCCCCAGGACCTGCTCGTCTTTTGATAAGTGACCAGTAGTTGCGGCAACAGGCCACAGTCTTCAGGACGTTCACAGCTGAGGGTAGCTAGGGGCAGTGCCAACATGGGCTATGAACTAATGCTTCTCCAGGGCTCTTTTCTCTTATTTTAATTTAATTTTATTTTTAATTTTTGAGAGAGAGGGAGACAGAGAGAGAGAGAAAGAGAGAGAGAGAGAGAGGATGGGCACAGCAGGGCCTGGAAACCACTGTGAACAAACTCCAGACACTTGCGCCCCCTTGTGTGCATGCGTGACATTGCGTTCTTGTGTCTCTGTACATCTGGCTTATGTGGGACCTGGAGATTCAAACATGCATTCTTAGGTTTTGTACGCAAGCTCATTAACCACTAAGCCATCTCTCCAGTACTCTTTTATTTTCTACATATTTTATTTTTTAATATATATAGAGAGAGACCTTTGCCTCTTGTCTCTTGCTGCCAGTGCACTCCAGATACATGTACCACTTTGTGTGGCCTGGCTTTACATGGGTAATGAGAATCAAACTGGGTCAGCAGAGTTTACAAGCAAGTGCCTTTCTCCGCTGAGCCATCCCCCCAGCTCCTCCTCAGTGTTTCCGCTGCACTCACCACACTCATTTGAAAGAATGACCATTTTCCGGTATATAATTCCTTAATTACACAGCAGCTGGCAGGGCTGTTGGAAGGGTAACTGAAAACTCCTCTCCACCCCCACCGCAGCGAGACACGACTGAGAAACTCGCTTTGCACATGTGTGCACATGTGTGTGTGCGTGCGTGCAAGGGAAGGCCTGACAAGGAAGACGATGCCTATCCAGTGGTACGCATGGGTTGTGCAGTCAAGGCGTCAAGAGGCCCAGGGGGACGCGTGACTTAGGGATTGCTCAAGCCGTTCGTCACCGTGCTCGTTCATTTCTGCAGATTCGGGAACCGCAGCAGCTGCGCCCGTCAGCCCGCTGAGCTGTATGTCCCGCACAGCCTGCCAGGATGCTGCCCAGGGCCCCGTCGCTCATGTCACAGTGCGTACTGCAATAAAGCTCCGGGACAAGCCGCCCTGTAAGGAGAAGCACGACTGCTGGGAACTGCAGGCTGACTGCGTCCTGAAGGCACCAGATGCCAGGCACTTCCCATACAGTGCTGGGAGGACCAGCGAGATGTCAAAACTACAGCTTCTTAGGCTGCAGGGAGATGGCTCAGTGGTTAAGGCTCTGGCCTGCAAAGCCTAAGACCCAGGTTTGATTCCCTAGTACCCACGTAAAACCAGATGCACAACGTGGTGCATGGATCTGGACTCCATTTGCAGTGGCTGGAGGCCCTGGTCTGCCCGTACTCTCTCTGTTTCTGTCTCTCTCTATCTCTCTGTGTGTATCTATATCTCTTCGCTTGCAAATCAATCAATATCTTAAAAAATACAGTTTCAGCTGGGCGTGGTGGCGCACGCCTTTAATCCCAGCACTCGGGAGGCAGAGGTAGGAGGATCACTGTGAGTTTGAGGCCACCCTGAGACTCCATAGTGAATTCCAGGTCAGCCTGGACTAGTGTGAGACCCTACCTTGAAAAACCAAAAAAAAAAAAAAAAAAAAAAGAAAGAAAGAAAGAAAGAAAGAAAAAAATAGTTTCATAATTTAGGAACCTGCCATGGACTAGTGGGCAACTCTGTAACTTCGTGGAAATCCATGTGCTGCTGTTACAGGCCTCGTTCTGGGTGTCTCGAGGAAAAGCAGGAGCGTGTGCCCGCCTGTTTCTGGAAGAAGACTCTAACGTCACCTGTGCCAAGCCGGCGACATGTGTGGTATGACATTGGTAATGCTGTAGAAGGTCCCTTTTGTGTGTGGGGGGGGAGGGGATGCATGTGTGTACACATGTTCACATGCCTTTTGTGTGTGCCGGTGTAAGTGCACTCATTTGAGCCAGAGAATGACGCGGGGTGTCGACCTCAACAGCTCTCCACCTCATTTTGCGACACAGAGTCTCTCACTGAATTGGGAGCAGCTTGAGCTAGACTGCCTGGCCAGCTGACCTCCCCTCTGCACCGCTGAGATGGTGGTGGATGCTGCGTGTGGCTTCGGCATGGGTGCTAGGGTGTGAACTCAGGGCCCTAGGTTTGCAAAGCAGGCACTTTACTGACTGAACCATCTCCCCAGCCCCAGAGGAAGGTACTTTAGCTTAATGTTCAACCATTTCCTTAAGGGGAAGGGAAGCGGTCTCCTAACTCACAATGACAAATTTTCATAGCTTTCAGGATTCTAAAACTGCACCTGCCACAAACTGGAAATAATGACCTATGGCACAAGGATCCAAACCAGTTCTGTTTTTTTTTATTTTATTTTTTTATTTTTTTTCCCCATAGCTTGATCTGTAGTAGTCAGCTTTGAGTCTCTGCACATAACTGGTGTTCACACCCTAGGCCCGCCACGGTCTCCCATAGGTCGTCTCTAGGAAGAGCCGCGACATGTGCTGTAGGTAAAGCATCACTTCTCTCAGTGGCCACTTCTCTCCCCATTTGTGTGTCTTCGTTTCTTTCAGTTCCAACTACCCCGACTCCCCGGGTAGGTCTGGGTGGTGCAGAGCCCCCCAGGAGCTGCTGCTCCTTAGGGACAATGATTCTTACATTTTCACAGCCGCAGCTTGGATGCAGGTGTGGCCACGCTGGCTGCGTCACCCCTGCTGTTGCCGGACCCGCCCGGGGGCCCCAGCGCCCCGTCCCTTCCCTGTCCCCTGCTTCACAAGCTCCGGCCCTCACGAGCGCTCCTCCGTGCCCAGCCTCTTCCGGGAACGCCCTTCCTCGGCGCTCTTTCTGCTGTCGTCTTCCACGTCCCAAAGAGCTTGAAGGTGAAATGGGGTTCTTCTTTACTGTCTGCCTGTGGATCCCAAGGTCTCTAAGTCTTCCCTCTCCCATAAAGCACCTCTGAGTGTTCCTCCGGCTATCCCACATACTCCTGGGACAGCTCGTCATCACTGCTAGCTCCTTGACCCCCTCTCCCAGGTATTTGGTCCACTGACAGCCACTAACCCGCTGATCACTACCCAGAGCCCCTCCTGGCTTTGCCACCCACACGGCAGGTGATTCTCTATGGTCTTCGGTGACACATACCCTCATCTCGTGGTTTTCGATTCACTTTCCTGGCCTGGGAGACAACATGTATGGTCTCTCCACGGGGAGGTGGGCAGCTCGAATGTGCGGCACAAGAAAGGCAGTGCACTCGTCTGGCTGGCCTTCTCTAGAAACTACCACTGTCCTGAAAACTGCCCAGCTTCCTCCTAGGAGACTGCTCTGTCATCAGAGGCCACTGTCCCCTTCTTTCTCGGACTGTTCTCTGGTACCCTGGGCTGCGTCTCCATTACCACCTCCAACCTGTGAACTCGTCTCAAAGTCAGTGAGAGAAATAAAACAACGTGTGGGAAGAAACAATGGCCTTCCATCCTTAAGCTTACAAAGAGGGACAGACAACCCCCCACACCCAGACATCTCCTCCTTCCTTTCTCCTACAAAGAGGAGGCCTCTTCTCCTCTCCTCTCCTCTCCTCTCCTCTCCTCTCCTCTCCTCTCCTCTCCTCTCCTCTCCTCTCCTCTTCTCTTCTTTCTCTTCTCCGTGGTCTAGGTGACCCTGGGGTGGCAGAGGCAGGGAGGAGAAAGGCCCCGAGGCCTGTGAGTCACACATGTGGACGCAGCAGGTGAGTGGAGAGCATGAGACACGGTGGCGGCAGGGACTGCCCAGTGCCCTTTCTTTCCATGTGAGGCCGAGCCAGCTTTGTTTACAAACACATTTAACCATCACCGAGGCCGCGCTGTGACAACCAGCTGGTCAGGGGCCTGAGGGGGACAGAGCCTGAGCAGACAGGGATGTGGTACTATGTCTGGGTTGCAGTGGTGGGGGAGGGGCTGCTGACCGTCCACAGATCACAGGGGCGGCGGGGCCATGCTGTGCTCCTGCCCACAGTCACCGTCACGTTCCTCTGCCTGGGCTCGGCCACCAGGCCGCTGGAGCAATCCCGGCCGCAGAACTAACTCGTCGGAGAAACTGTCTTCCAAACATAGATTCTCAAACGTCTTCATTCTCGGAATGTTTCACACAGGTAAAATCCTCTGAGCTGAGTATGGTGGCTCGTGCCTTTAAGCCTAGCACTTGGGATGCTAGGGTAGGAGGACTGCCATGAGTTCAAGGCCAGCCTGGGCTACAGAATGGATTCCATGTTATCCTCAGTGAGAGTAAGACTCTGTCTCAAAAAAATTTTTTTCCATAAAATCCTCTTTTCTTCCCTCTAGCCAGAATAACACACACACAGACATGCACACATGCAACTATCTTGATGCTTACACACTGTTGCAGGAATCTCTCTTATTGAGGTGACATGCTGCGCCTTCAAGGTACCTCCAAACCCTGAATAACAATATACATTTAAAACAAAATAGCAAAAGAAAAAAACTCCACCGTGTGCCAGTTTTGAACGAGGTTTGTGTTACAACAATGACAACCAACCCAAAATAACAAAACCTCTGCAGCCTATGCCTTCAAAACCAAACCGGGAACACACAGGCACCGCCGGTGACCTCACAGACCAGGAAGTGCTCACCTTTCCCGGTGCAGCCCTGATGCAGGAGCCCTGACCAGCCTCCCAAGTCCCTCACGTGCATCCGCTTTCCAATAATGCGGCCACAGTGCGTGATGTCTCAGTGTCGTGACGGCATGTGCACACTGCCTGGCTATGAGCTAAGTGGAAACACTCAAAATGTGCTGGGGAAATGCACATTAAAACGACTTCAAGATTCCATCTCACCCCAGAAAGCAAGTGACAATAAATGCCAGTGAGGATGTGAGGAAAGAGGAACCTTATTCACTGCAGGTGGGAATTGTGGGAGTCAGTGTGGAGGCGAAGGAGGAGAGGAGAAAGCTAGCTTTTCGTAGGCAATCTCAGTTAAGGATTGAGGCTCAAGGAGAACCAGGAGGTGCCAGCCCAATGGCCCTGTCACCAGAAAGTTGGCAAAAATGTCTGATTGAGACTGATCCACAGCGCCCCCTACTGTCCACAGTCTACTGCACTACCTGGGTGGGCTGACCCAACTGGGCTGACCATCCTCCAAATTTATCAGCCAATCAGGTACATATCTGAATTATATATCTGAATCTGATAAATGCTGTGGCTTTCCAACCCCTCCCTCACTCTGGAAGGACCCTCAGTCTGTCTGTCTGTCTGTCTGTCTGTCTGTCTGTCTCTCTCTCTCTCTCTCTCCCTCCCTCCAGGTCTTGCTCTGTGCAACGGAATGCACGTGAGTCTGGCCTCTACCCCCACCCAGGCTGGCTGGGTGGGTGTGAAGCAGGGTGGGAGAGCATTCCATTGTTTCTTTTCTTTTTTTTGGTTTTTCGAGGTAGGGTGTCACTCTAGCCCAGGCTGACCTGGAATTCACTATGGAGTCTCAGGGTGGCCTCGAACTCATGGCGATCCTCCTGCCTCTGCCTCCCGAGTGCTGGGATTAAAGGCGTGCGCCACCACGCCCGGCCCATTGTTTCTTGATGTAAACTTTTCCACTTGTCTCTGCTTCATAGTTTGGGGTAACCTCTCATTTTAATTACATGCATGATCTTTCTCTTATTTCCACATCTACCATGTTGGTGCACCTACCAACTCTAGACCTGCTACCCGTGTGCTTACTCTAAACTCAGGGTAGCTGTGAGTGTAACCCTTCCACCACCCATTTTTCTTGTGACTCTCCTAGTCTCTTCTGTGATATCTGCTCTCTCACTTATTTTTCCATTGAGCCTCACCATTTGTCCTCTTAACTCCCCTGGAAACACATGGTGGATGGCCTGTGGGTTCCTCCTAGGTCCCCACATAAGCTCCTAGATTTTGCTTTCTATGTGTTTGCAGCTTTACCCTAATTTCTCTCTAAAAAGCCTTGGTCTCTCTCAAGTTCATGTGTTTGCAGCTTTACCCTAGTTTCCCTCAAATTCACGTGCTTTCAGCTTTATTCCAGCTTTCCCCTAGAGACCCTCAATTCCTCTTCAGCTTTGATACTTTCCCTCTTCAATGAAGCACATGGCAGATGTCACGTGTGTTTTCTAAGCCTCTCTACATTCACATCGAGGTTCCTCTACCTTTATGTGTTTGCAGCTCTGTTCCAGTCCTTTTCTAAAGATTTCTCTTCAATGAACCTAATGAACTACACAATGCTTCCACATGAGAGCGTGCTTCCTACTTCCCACGTGTTTAGCCTCCCTTCCTAGACTCCAATCTCCCTTAAATAAACCCCACAATTTGTGATTTTCCCCTTAATAAACTTAATAATTCATAATTTTTCTTGAGTCTATATTTATTAATTCTTTATTAAAGGTAGGATAGAACCCCAAACTTGGGGTTCATAAATTCTGGGGGACTCCTCCTGAACCCCGAAATCTGACCTCAGAGAGGTTCCTCAAAAAAACCTGAAACTAGGACATCTACAGGACTCAGCTACAGCACTACCAGGTGTGTGCCTGAAGGACTCAGCTACAGCACTCCCGCGTGTGTGCCTGAAGGATTCGGCTACAGCACTCCCGTGTGTGTGCCTGAAGGACTCAGCTACAGCACTCCCGCGTGTGTGCCTGAAGGACTCAGCCACAGCACTCCCGCATGTGTGCCTGAAGGACTCGGCTACAGCACTCCCGCGTGTGTGCCTGAAGGACTCAGCTACAGCACTCCCGCGTGTGTGCCTGAAGGACTCAGCGTCCACATGGCACAGAGACACCTGTGCGTCCACGCTCACTGCTGCACTATCCACAACAGCCACGCACTGAACCAGCCTACATGTCCATGGACAGATTGATGCACAAAAAAAGCAATACAAATCCACCGTGCATTTTATTCAGCCAGAAAAACAAAACTAAACAAAACATGAAATCGTGGTATTTGCAGGAAAATGGATGGAACTGGCAATTATGTTAAGAAAAGTAAGCCAGGCAACAAGAACAAGTGCCACATTTTTATGCCTACGTATCTGTACCCATGGACCTGCTCATGGACACCTGCACTGTACAAAGCACACCGTGGCCCCAGGAGGGCACCAGGCAATACCTACACTCGGCCCTCCCGCACAGAAGCTGCGACAGGCAAGGGGTCCTTCAACTTCCTGCTCTGCCACCAGCATCTGTTTATCCCACTGCGAGCAAAACTAAGATGACAGGATGTCTGTGGATTGGCTGAACACCAGCACAGGAAATATTCTAAGTGCTGGAGATTCAATGAGAAAAAAAAAAAAGCCGTTTTCTGTATCTCTCAGAAGGACAAACGCCGGGGGCTGCCCAAGCCTCCCACCAATTTCTGGAGCTCCTGTGCCAATGGCCGCAGGCAGCGCCTGCTGGAGGTGACACTGGGTCTGCATCCCAATGTCACCTTACAAACTACCATCTGTGCCTACGCCAACAAAGGATTCTATGACCTCCGCAGCTGGCCAGTGGTGGCAACATCAGCTGCGAACGCAAAAACCGTGGAAGACAAAAAAGACATTATTAGAACAGCGTCACTTTAAAAGTCCTCCACGGCCACAGTCCAAGGCCAGGTGGGCAAACCCACGCCCTCTTCCATGCCTGGGCTGCCCAAACTGGGGGAACCTTGAATCATCACTGTGCACTCTCATCTGTGAGCCTTCCAGCCTCACCCAGCCCCCACCCTCCTCACAGCAGGAGCAGAACAGCCCCTCCCGTAGGAGGCCTTGAAGGGCCAGAAGGCGTCTTTGCCTGCACCTCCATTGTCTCCGTGGCTCCTAGCAATGCAGGCTGAGGACTGAGGAGTAGAACTTCGCTATTTCCCTGCAAACTTAGAAGAAACAAGAAGCTTTCTTAGTTCCTTGAATTTCTGGAGCCTGTCCCCCCACTGCTTTTTCTCTCTCTGGCTTCAGAGCGACCATGCCCAGCCTTGGCATGGACCTATAGCTCTCCCATAAAGTCTTAATTCCACAAGGGTGTGCCAGCTCAGTTGACTCCCAAGCCAGTCCGCTCTCCTGCTGCTCTTAGTGGCATCTGCCAATCCTCACCCTTGTTTTTGACACTTTCCGGTTTTTAGTACACAATGTAGAAAACTCCCTTAAGAAAATCAAAGTGAAGTCATCTACACAAGCTTATTACTAAATTTTAGATTTTATAAGTAATAAGTACACACTAAAATTGGTTTTTCACTTGGCTTCCCAAGAGAATCATGGTAATACTGTATGTCTGTTAGTTGATGTAGCATATTTATTCTACCAAGCTTGAATCTATAACTATAAGAAAGCAATATGAAGACCACTGTCCATTAAGATCTGGGCAAGAGCTTCTTACACTACTGGCTAAGGCATCTTCTTACACTGCTCATTTAATTTGCATGAAATCCCAGAAAATTGGTTGTCACACTGTACCCGCGTCACTAATGAACAACTCACTGTGTCCAGTTCTGTGATAACTGACCACACCCAGGTCATCCAGGCGCCCATGCTGGACTCACATCTCCTTGCCTCTCTGGCTCTTTGGAACTTTGGGGGCCGTGTCATGAAGAAGAGCTTCCCACGCTGTCCAGGTGGGCATGGTGCAGCCTTTCAGCAGACACACGTTAGGCGCTGGGAATGTGGAGGCACTGTGCGATTGTGGACAGGCTCCAGTGGGCAGGGTTAGCCTCTGCCCTGGCTTCAGTGACCCGTCCCTGGATTTCCAGCCCTGGGCAGTCCCTGCTCCTTATGACACACTGAGCCTGGCCACTAGTTTCTCATGGATGGACTGGATAAGACAAGAGTGTGTGGCCTGTGACAACAAGTCATGAACACTGATGTCCACTGCGTGGATGCTCTGTTGGGCCTTTTTTTTTTTTTTTTGATTTATAGATTTTTGTAGTGTATAAATTCAACAATTAAAAATGTTATAACAAATACAGGCATTACAAAGAGTGTAGGATTTTTAAAAGTAAATGCTTGTTTAGAATAAAATGCTACTTTTCTAAAATATAGAACTAGACCCTAATAAAACAATTTAATAAAATAAGGCACAATGTTTAATAAGGCAAAATTCACAGGGGGTTATAAGGTTGATACAAGATCACATTTTTTTTATGTCCCTGAGGGAGGAGGAAGGAACTTCTAGAACTAAAATAGCTTAAATACTGTTTTTTTTACATAAATTTTTAAAAGATTTATTTTAATTTATTTATTTATTAGAGAGAGAGAGAAGGAGAATGGGCATGCCAGGGCCTCTAGCCAATGCAAACGAACTCCAGACACATGTATCACCTTGTGTATCTGGCTTACGTGGGATCTGGAGAATCGAACCTGGGTCCTTAGGCTTTGCAGGCATGCGCCTTAACTGCTAAGTCATCTCTCCAGCCCTAAACAGTGTTTTTAAAACATTTGCCAACATAGTGTAATATGTAAATTTGATATAGTAAACTAGATTTTTTTCCAGAAAACAAACTTCGTTATTGAATCATATTTCAGAATTACATTTTTACCATTTTAAATTATGTGTATATCCATATAGATATTCCTAATTCTAAGGCTGAAAATATAGAATTTTAAGAAATTGGATCATAAAAAATTTGACCAAAGTAAAAGTAACATATATTTTCAGCATTCCTTGTTGCTACTTTGAAGTCCCCAACATTATAAAGTTAAAATGTTAGTTCTTTTAGAAGTTTCTCCCATACTTTTGTTTTTCATGAATATATCTGTTGGGGTTTTTGTTTGTTTGTTTGTTTGTTTGCTGCTTGGAGGGGAAAAAAATCTGTGCTAAGGGCCGTCCTGTGGGGAGGAACCAAGGATAGTCTCTGGCCAGTAGCCCATGGGGGACCCTGTGGCCCATGAGAAGCTGAGCCTGTGTAGTTGCTGATAAGCACATGAGGGAGTTTGGGGTGGAGGCTCAGGCTGTCCTTGAACTCATGTCATTCCTACTGTCTCAGCCTCCTGGGATTACAATAAAATGGCATGACCATAACTCTTGAGCCTTGTAAAGGACTCAGAGACAACAGATCCAGCTCTGCTTTCTAAACTGCAGAAACCATAGAATATAGCTGCTGTTTGCCTCAAGCTGATAAGTGTGAAGTGATTTATTGCATAGCAGCCAGGGAAACTAACCAGGTAGGTTGACAGGCATCAACCAATTCTCATGATGACTGACTGGGATTCCATTTACTTGGAACAGACACATACACTACCACGTGCATCTGGCTTACATGGGTACTGGGGAATTGAACCTGGATCTCTAGGCTTCATAGGCAAGTGCCTTAACTGCTAAGCCATCTCTCCAGCCCTAAGCATTTTATTTTTGAGATATTGTCTTACTATGTAACCCAGACTGGCTTCAAATTCATGATCCTCCTGCCTCAGCCTCCTGAGAACTGGTATTACTGGTATCTTGCACCATGCTTATTCGAGAACTTTGTACGAGTGTGGATTTTCTGATGGTGTGTAAGACGGGAATGGTGACAGAAGTCCTTACCACACACAGCACATTTGTATGGTGTTTTTCCAGTATGGACTCTCTTGTGAGCCTGAAGATGTGCCTCTGATTGACGCTCTTCCCACACTTCACATTTAAAGCTGACGAGTGTGAAGATGTGGCCTCCAACTGAAGCCCTCCCGCACTGCTGACGAACGTAAGGCTGCTCTCCCGTAGGGGATACTCAGTGCACTTCAAGGTTTGAACTGTACCGGAAGTCCTTACCACACACATCACACCTGCATGGCTTCTCTCCTGTCTGGACTCTCGGGTGGGTTTGAAGCTTTGAGGACTGACTGAAGCCCCTCCCACACGTTTCACATCTGAACTGTTATTATCCTGTTTACACACTGAAGTCAGTGTTGAACACTCACGGGCTATTTTCAGGAAACATTACCTAAGGAAAATATTTTCCAGATACAGTTTTTCTTTCCTTTTTGAAAGTTACATGGCATATTAATATTTTGAATCAATCTAAGATATTGCCATGTAATTACCGCCTCCTCCCAAAAGAGTTTTGGAAATGCCCAGCACTAGTCAGTCATTTCTCAGGATGAAGGAACACAGCTACCTAATTAAACACATTTGTTTTAAGGCAGTTTTTACATATTGGTAGTATGATTTTCAAACTAAGAATTAAAAGCAAATTACTATTCCCCCAACACTAGCTTAGTTCTGAGAGAACTCTCTAGAAAGTGTACATTAAGAAATGATATACAGTGCTATCTGTGAAACAAGACTAATGTAACAAACATCAGCTCTTTGGGACAGGAATGATCTTGTGGGAAGGAATGAGATGGTAGAAATAAATATACTTTAAAACTGGTGCCTCATGCATAGAAACAAGACACTGTTCAATATTTCTCACATCCCAAGTATACTGGTTACATATGCATAGATATTTTATGCCTGGAAAAATGGGAATCCACAACTGGCTTTATTCTTTCTCAAATCTATTTGATAACTGATATTTTAATACTTTATGATGATTTTCAAGACAGTCTCACGTAGCCCACACTGACCCTAAACTCACTGTGTGTACAGGAGGGACTAGCTCTGCCATGCCTACCTTTTAATACCCTTTAAGGGCACTTTTGGAGCTGCCAATAAAATACAGGGCTGACCTAATTAAAATGAACAAATTGGGGAATGTTGGAGGATACTACTCAAGCCATAGACTCGGTAATGTTAGAAGAGTTTGGTATGCTAATTAGCCCATCCCCACCCTTTGAGAACAGGCGTGGCTGGGCTGAGGGCTCTCCTTTGGACTGCAGAATGCGCACCTCTCTCTGGAGGAGTCCCAAGAACGAGGTGCTAAGAGCGTCAGGTAGACGATGTTGTCACAAACGTTTGTTTGGCACCAAATCGATACACATGTCCCCTGCTGGGACCTGAGAAGTGGGGTAGACAGAGAGAAAAAGGCCAGTTCCCCTTCTCACATGGACAGCAAACACGGGCAAATGAAACTAGCTTATTTCAAACAGTGGGAGGAGAATACCACACTGTGGCTGGCGTGAGTAAACGGAAGGAAGAGACACCCAGAAAATGTGACAGAAACTAAACCCGACATCTCCTTCATCTCTATCCATACTCTCTGCCACACACGCACCTGATTTAGGACTTTTTCCAGAGTTCTGCCCATTACCAACACTGCCTGCATGCCTGTGTGGTCGGTTCAAAGCTCCAAGACACACAGTAGAATTGCTCTCACACAAAGTAAGTCCTCCCTTCTTTTTTTTTTTTTTTTTTTTTAATAGGAGAATAAAAGGTGGTATCACCATGGAGTAGAATGTGCTTGAGATCATCCTGCGCACTGTCCCTGTACCCAAGCCTTGGAGAGGAATAGTAGAGAGAAAGAATAGTAGAGAGGCCGAGATACAGGCGGCATCCCCCAGGGACTGGGCCATGTTCAGGGCGCAGTGTCTTAGAAGCGTGATGACACGGAGCCTTCACACAGCGCAGCAAGATAGGCCCTAATCCTTTATCCAAGACGAGAGGCAAGCCGCAGAAAAACAGGCTGCAGACTCAAGTCCACACAGCTGTGAGCATCAGAACTCATACGTGAACCCAGGGCTATCGACTTCTCAGTTCTCTGTCTTGGGAGAGGCAGCAGGAGAAGTTGGTGGAAGGAGGGGGTTGTCCTCATATAACATGTGACATCTGGGTTTTTAAAATGGTGACCCAAGGTGCTGAAGTCTTATTGCAAATGAAACATTTACTCATGCAAATAAAAGGCATCCAGGGATTTGACAGGGGTTTGCACATGTTTATGACAAGAAAAAATTGGGTTGCTTCATATAAACAAGATACAGTACTTGCCTTTGTATACACAAATGAGATTAGCATAGATTTAAAGAGAAGATTCTAGCTTCCTTACAAATACATGGGAATTATATATTAAAATACACACTGTGGATCCCTTCATGGATATCATAAGCTTCAAGATATCCTGCAGTAAGGAAATATTGAGTTTTCTTATATTAGATTTCTCAGATCTATTTGAGCATGGGTATACTTTTATGTCTTTAGAAGAATACATATAGATAGCATAAGCACTATTAATGAATTAATATTACTAGAGAATTGTAATTTCAATGTCCATATACCCTCTTTATTTATTTATTGGTTTTTCGAGGTAGTCTCACTCTAGTCCAGGCTGACCTGGAATTCACTATGTGGTCTCAGGGTGGCCTTGAACTCACGGCGATCCTCCTACCTCTGCCTCCCAAGTGCTGGGATTAAAGGTGTACGCCACCACACCCGGCTGCACCCACTTTATTAAAAATTGCTAGCCATGGCTTAGAGAGAGTCTCAGTATGTTCCACTTACCACACATTTACAGATCTACACGTTTCCCTGGAAACCTGCTTTCTTTTCTAAAATCATTTACAACTTACATGGTTCTGCCTAACACTTCCTCCAGATGGGTGTGCCGAGTCCACACCCGTCCCCTGCTGTGTTTTCTGAAGAAGAGCCAATCCTGCCTACACGCCACGGAAGGTGACTGCTCAGCCCTGGAAACTGCTGGGGACGATTTCTGTGCCAGTTAGAAGGGTCGGCACCTATAGATTTTTCATTCCAAACACTTTAATCATTTTCATAGTTCTGTAAATCCATTCCAAATCTCCTGTACTTTTTTCTTTCACTGAGAAAACAAACCAATCTTGGTTGTACTCCAAAGTTCAAAAAAAAAAAAAAAAGCTGCAGAAGGCAAGGATTGTATGAAGGTCCTGTTTACAGGTAGTAATCTACCGGCCAAAGACCAGAGCTAGCAAAACGATCCCTATCAAAATGATCGCTGGCTGCTGTGGGATTCCTGTGGTGTCCTTTCAGAAGGAGCCCTGGGAAAGAGGAGTGAAGTCAGTGGACGACCCTCCCAGGCATAGACCGACCCACAGAACCCAAGGCAGGAGTGCTTCTCTTTCAACGCGCAGCCTAGACAGAACCTCTTCTAGAACATTATGAGGCTTCTAGGAGCAGGGTACCCAGTCCCTCACAGCATGCTGGATCTCACTGCGGGCTGCTCCAGGGTTCAACTCTCCTCTAGCAGGCCAGCCCAAACCCCAGTCCCCTGGAGCAACACCCTTCAGTCCTTTCAGTGCCTGTGGTCTCTGACTCGGCGTGGGGATGGCCTTGGGAGGCGGTGAGGAGCTGAGATGCGCATGGCCCCTGGACCACGCCTGGGGGCTGAAACTCAAGAGGCCCGTTTACGTCTGAGAACAGGAAATGAAGACAGTGCCAACGTAAAATGTCTCCATGTTTACCAGCTGCTCCTGATTGCATCACTACAGGTGCCCAAAGGTCCCGAGACATTTGGAGGGGAAAACTTTTAGATAACAGACATGCAAAGAAATAGACAAGTGGAAAACTGAACATAGAGTTTCAGAGGTCTGTACTTGGAAGAATAAGATTGAAAACTCCAACAGCCTTTCCTCAGACCAGACTCTCCACAGAGCCCACAGGGCTGAACTGTGAGGCTGGACACCTCTCTGAGTACCTCAGGAGAACTAGAGACCCGTGAACTGGCGCCCAGGGAACTGAAGGTGCCAAGCCTCAGGAGGTTTGCAGATCCTCAAACCTACTGTGAGATTTGTACTAAAAAATTTCAGCAAACTTTTATGAGTAGCTCAAAATAGATAAAGTGCTAAAATTTGGGAGGTATGGAATGAAAATAACAGCCCAGCCTTCACTAGGACACGAGTGTGACCAGGGAGTGACCAGGGGCTGTTTCAGTTGAGACGGGGTCTGGTGGCTGTGTTTTGTTCTTTGGCTAAAATTGAAAATTTGACTGAAAAAAAAATGGGAAAAATACATGGAAGGGTCAGACAAGACTTCATGGAGTTTCCATCTTCCAAGAGCATCCTGGGAAACATCTCTAACATGAAGGCTTGTTTTCCTGCCAAGGATGTTTTTATTCCAATCCTGTCTCCTAGGTGGCAGTATGTCACACAAGAGACCGTCCCTGACTTCTTCAGGACTCTGCCAGATCTGTGAGAATTAAGATTTCGGAAACACACAGAGGTATCAGAACAAAGAAACCCCTTCCTTTGTAGACAGAAGAGGGTTAACTCACCGGTTCCACGTTATAGGAGAAAAGTGCATATTCTTTATCTGGAGATATTTCATATCGGATGGCTCTTAAGGATTCCTGGAGGAAAAGGTGGGGGGAGGAAAGCCTGTTAAAATGGTATCTGTACCAACGCGGGGACCTGCGGCAAAGCTGCCCCAGCTGGGGAATTCTCACAGCCTGCTAAGTAAGTCAGCAGGCAGCAAGCCGGCTAACGCTAAATGTGGCTCTCTGCTGCCTGTCAGCTGACTGGTGCTTGGGCCATTGAGGCTTTCCAAAGTTTGGTTTGTGTTTCAAGTTTCAACAGACAATCCTGACTGTGTCTACCAAAGTAGTCAAATAAGAATAAAAGCAGAGCTGGAGACATGGCTTAGTGATTAAGGTGCTTGCTTGCAAAGCCAAAGGAACCAGGTTTGATTCCCCAGGATCCACGTAACCCAAATACACAGGGTGCTGCATGTGTCTGGAGTTTGTTTTCAGCCGGTGAAGGCCCTGGTGTGCCCATATTCTCTATCTCTATCTCTCTTTCTCTCTCTCTCTCAAATAAATAAAAATAAAATAATATTAAAAGAAAGACTAAAAACAATAACCTTTTCCTGTAAGTCTCCCAAACTGCCAATGTTTAAGTCCCTTTTCCCTTTCATTCTCATACTAGAAGCATGGAGCTGAGAGTCAAGTGAAATCACAATTACACATCATTCTAAAGCTTGTATTTTCACCGTCATGGGTATGCGTATCTGTCAGCATATGATGACTCACTTTTAGTTTTTGCTGTATTTCTTCATAGCACACCGGTCACTGTAGATGAGCAAATTCACCCACCATGACATGTCAGATACTGGGTCTCAGGGTTGTATAAACCAGTCTGTGGGCCGAGCAAAACATGCCAGCAAGCGATGCAGGCTGCCAGCTCGCCCTCTGACTGCCCACACAGTCCGGACTAGTCGCCCTTCTAGGAGTTCCCAGCCACTGTCAGAGCACCTGCTGGCTGCCACTGCTGCCCAGTCGGTCCATGGCACTTGGGTGTTTCCTACCTGGGGGACACCTGTCAGCGCTTTCTGTGCAACTGTACCCGGGCTCTGGGCCAGAAAGGGCAAGACGCCCTGGGCACAGTCTTTGTTCTCCACACCAACCTTGTCACTTCCAGGGGCAGAGAGCTTAACAGCCCATGATGTGCCAGGTGAAGACTAAGTAACGTGAGATGAGTGAAAACCGTGTGAATAAAGGTTAGCTGTCCACTGACGTTTATGCAACAAGTAAACATCAAAGAGGGACAATGTCAAAAGCTGAATTTCCACACGTCCTGGACAGCTGTGGGCTCCTGTTGCTCTTGACTTTGGAACATTTCTAATGACAGCTGTCACACTGTGCCCCTTTCTGTGACGAATCAAGATCAGTTCATTTGCAGAGACTGGGATAACATTCAAATTCTCTGTCTAATGACATAAAATCAAAGAGGGTTGTAAATTAGAGAAACAAAAAAAGCTTTTTTTATTTAAATGTTAATTTAGTGATTGAAATAAGTAATTAACATAAGTAAATTAGTAGCGAACACACAGACAGAGTGAGGAAAGAAGCAAGAGGAAAAAAGGGGGAAAAAGAAAAGAGAAGCAGCGAGGTAAGAGAAAGCGTTTGAGCTTGTTTTCCTAACCAAAGTTTCCAGGGATGTGCGCAGACTTCCAGATTCATCATAGGAGAACATCTCACCTCTCTGAATCATGAGGCTAAAGCCTTAGGAACCTGGTTAAAATGACTGAATAACAGCGGTGAACCAGTAGCTGTGGACAGCACACGGGACAGTAATACTGGAACTTGACCTCTGGTGAGATGAGCGGTTCTGATCACCCTGGTTTCCTTCCTGACCTCCTCAACGCACGTTGCGGACTGCAGCCTGCATACATCTCTGTAGTCACCCGCGGGTTTCACATCATGTTGTAAATATTTTTTGTGTACCTTCATGGTGGTATTTAATGGCTCCATCATATTTCATCGTTTTCATTATCTTCTTGGTTTCAGGCATCTTTGTCACTGTGGGCCACACTGCATCACCACACTCCTTAGATTGTTTACTAGTGAAAATTTCCCATGTGACCCAGAGTGCGTACACATTTCTATTGCTCTTAAAGTCTGTCATCATGCTGTCCCCTGCACACCTGGCACAATCAGAATGACACGTGAGTGAACGGCGGATCTGTCTTCCCACTTCTGGTTGCTACCGGTGTTGTCGGTGAAGAGGCCGATAAGCTGTGTGTGTGGCCCACGGTGTGTGTGGCCCATGGTGTGGCACAGCTGTCTCCTCTGACGCAGCGCGCACTGTGGGATCATCACGGTGGTTAGCGAGGTGGCCAGGGCTCTGTCTGTGGGCACTCTCAGACTCCTCACCCAGTGTGTCTCCCAGCTGTAGACATCCAAGTTTCAAGCAAAGGCCAATGACCTCAACCTTCTCAGACTGTTTGTTCTACCAGAACTGCAGGGAGGGTGATTTCCAGAGGAATTTCAGCCCCTTTGAAATATAGTTGATTAAATTCGGGAAAATGTGGAAGCCTATCTTAAGCGAACTTCTATTAGAAAAGAAGGGAGCAGGAAAGAAGGAAGGGAGAAGTCAGTCTGCTCCATAGAGAAAGCTGGATTCACAGACTGCCTAGGAAGTGGGTGGTTACTGGCTGAATATCCAGATGCCCCGCTGGGTCATGTGACTTGTTGATAGTGGCTCATTTTCCAGGGAGAAATACTGTATGATGCTACCAACGCCTTCCTATAATCTGCTCATTTTCACAGACTCAAATACAGACTCTTGAGGGGAAGCTTGGAAGTGTAGAGATATCGTGCACCACTTAAAAGTGTTTAGACAGGAATCGTTTCTGCCACTGGAGACTCGGTTAGGGATGACTTTTATTTGGAAGGCGCTATCTAGAAAAGGCCCGCCTGTGAGGGCAGCATTCAGCCCCAGTCTGGCATCGGCTCCCATTGCCAGCGACCTCAACTGCTTCTTGTTGGGGTGGCACGTCCTCCCACCTGTCCATCCTGGGAAAGAGCCAGTCACCACATGCCCAAGAAGAGGCCTGAGGCAAGGGCAACCGTCTCTATGAATGGACGCTTGTTACTGGCTGGGGAAAGAGCATGAGTTGGGGACATTTGGAGATTCTGCTGACCACAGAATTCAGCCTCTTTTTCATTCCTCCGCTTATTTCTGACTGCTCTGTAGAACAACTCAAAAGCACAGTTGGCCTCACAGGGGCCTCAGGGTGTCTCCATCATTTAGACAAGCTCAAATGTCTGTGATTCAGACGAGACGAGCCTCCATGACTGGTCACCTGTCATCAAATGGCCTTCGTAGGCTCATGTGTTTGAATGCTTGGTCACAGTTTGGGAAGGTTGTGGAGCCAGGTGGAGCCTTGTTAGAGAAAGTGTGTCACCGGGGCAGGTCTTAGGGCCCTGGACTCTGCTTCCTGTGGTCCACAGAAGTGAGAACAAACAGCTGTGGCCAGCTCCTGGCACCAGAGCCACCTCTGCCATGGCTTCGAATTGTGAACTGAAAAAAATGTGTTGTTTTTTTTTTTCTCCCTTAAGTTACTTTTTATCAGGTATTTGGTCGCAGCGATGAGAAAAGTAACGGCTGAAGATGGTGTCCCATGCTTCCTGTTCCCTGAGATCCCTGTCGCCCTGCAGATGGCAGATGATGGCACAGACTCCATCCTGCCTCATGCCCTCACACAGGGTGTACAGCTACAGTACCACTGGGGTTCACGGATGACCCACATTCTTCAACTGGGAGATGGAGAAGTCTCAGGACCAACATTTGAAAGGACTGAGGGCCACAGAGGAAACGAAACCCAGAGCTTTTCCAGCCTCTCTGTGACGAGCGTTGATGAGGCTTCCTTATGCTGTCTTCCTTAGTCGCTCTCCTTCTTACTTTTAAAAACTATTTTTATTTACTTGCTTATTTATTTGCAAGCAGAAAGAGAGAGGAGTGAGATAGAGGAAGTATGCACGTCAGAGCCTCCTGCCACTGCAAATGAACTCCAGATGCCGTTTTGTGCATCTGGCTTTATATGGGTGCCGGTGCCGGCGAGTTAACATCCTGGCCATCAGGCTTTGTAAGCAAGTGCCTTTAACCACCAAGTCGTATGTCCAGCCCCCATCACACTTTTTTGAGATCTGAACCTGAAACTCACTGATTCAGCTAGCCAGTAAGCCCCAGGGACCCTCTGTCTGCACCTCCTCAGAGCTGGGGTTACAGGCACGACCCCCCCCGACACACACAGCTGACTTTGTCCTGGGTGCTGGGGCATCATGGATCTGGGTCCTGCTTGGGCAGCAAGCACTTTGTCACTGAACCATCTCCCCAGCCAACATGCAGAGAGTAAAAACGAGGTTGAGCAAGTTCTCTGAAAATATTCTGTGGGCTTTATTACAATTGTTCTGTAAATGTGCCTTAGGACTGGCGCTCTCAATTACATGTGATATGCAACACTTGCTTCCAACACCTGCGGAGGACTTTCTGGGATGCTGAAAGAAAGTATGCTTCCATCTTATTAAATTAGCGTGGCTTAAATTTAGTATTATCCTCAGCTGCTCAGCGGGAGCATCACGCATTTACTGCTTCTTCTTGGCTATGTGGAAAGTTGAAACTTAAAAGTCATTTTCTGCTTTATTGACTTGCAGGGGAAAAAAAAAACCGAAATTACCTGGTCATTAAACAGAGTACTCACAATTTTCTTGCCTTCTATCAGCACTGTAGATTGATTTGTTTCAACGTTCCGCAGTATCACGTTCCCTTGCCGCTCCCTGTAGATGAATTCTTTATCTACAAGACAGCAAGCAGGAAAGAAACGAGCCGTCAGAAACTCACCGCAGCTTCTGATGGACGTGTGTGTGAAACAAATGGAATAGCTATGGGGCAAAGCTATGCAGCTTTTCAGCAAAGGGTCCTTTAAGTGCCACACACAGGATCAGCTCTGCTCCATGTGGCTTCCTACCATGGTCACCTGCGAGCTTTCATGGCTGGATGGGACGGAAAGCCCAACATGTATGTGCAGTCTGGGATGTGAGGGTCTTTCCTGGACAGGACACTTGGAATGGAGGTGCAGAGCGGATGAACTCAGCGACCACAGGGGAGGAAGGCCGTTGATAGTAAGGGACGGTCTCCCGGACGGGCAACTCTGCAGTGGTGTGTGGGAGCCCACACGGTGCCCGCAGTCGCCCCCTGTAGCCCAGCCTCCATTGTGCCCACAAGCACCTCTGTGACTCTTGGAGGGTTCCCTCTTCCCACTGCCATGAATATCTTTTGAATCTGTATATCAGCGGCCACCACTCTGGTGTATTTCATAAAACCAAACAGCATCCGGTTATCTCCTTGGAAAATCAGCAGTAAATCACACACTACGTAGCACACACGAGGGCGCAAGCCCATGTACGTGCTGTGGGTGAGCGGGCACCATTCCTGGGGCAGGGGCGTGGACGGAGTGGGGAGGCAGGGCACACCACGGACAGGAGGAAAGAAGTCCACGTTTCGAGTGAAGGTGTAAGAGGGAGCCAGTGTGATGGTAACGGAGTTTTATACTAGAGACTTGATCATACTGCAAAGCACTGGGCAGACTGGGTTAATCCAAAGGCTAGGTTACCATGATTCGAACCTGTGTAGATTTTGTGAGGAAAAAATACTGTTTATTCACAATTTTTTCATCATCTGTATAGTTTCCTATTAATCCACCCTATGTATTATATAAATTATACTTGGGAATTGAGTGCTAAGGTTTCTAGTTGATTCTCAGGCAAAATATTTTTCTTCACTGTCCCAACAATGCTTCAAGTAGGAATCAAGTGAGTCATACATTTGCGCTTTAGCAAACATGCCAAGAAACTGTTTGGGTGTCATCCCACCGGAGTGGCTCTTCCTTCCACAGCACATTCTCAGATCTCTGCTTTGTACGGTACTTAGTTTATCTGTTCCACATTAAAGTGGAAAGAAAAAAGGCTACCACTTAACTCTGTCCCACCTGATCTCCCTTCATTCTCTAGCTCTCACAGCGGGGGACAGTTGAGGGCCACACCTACCCACAGAGGATTAGATTTATTGCTGCAAACCCTGCTACTAAGTCCCAAGGCCCCTACTCCTACCTCAGCCCTTACGGTACCAACCATGCCAGATGTGATGAGTTTTGAAGACTGTGTAGTAGTTGATGTGCATGAGATATCTGCTCACATTACAAAGTAAAATCTGGGACCACTTGCGTAGCAGACAGCTTCAGGTTCACTGAGATGAACGTCCAGACCAGGCACAGTTATGGAGGAAGGGATATTTATTGAAGCTTACAGATCCAGGGGAAGTTCCATAATGGCAGAAGAAGCTGGCCTGCCTTCACAGGACCAAGCAGAGAGAGAAGTATAAGCCAAAAAGCCACACAGCACAGCACACTTCAGGAACTCCAGCCAGGCACACTTTGCATATCTTTAGATTGAAATCTGAAACCCACCACCACACCTTAAGATCCACCCAGTGACACTGCCTCCAGCCAGGTGGCTGCAGATGCAAACTACAAACAAATAAAAAACTGAATATATTGGGAGCCATCTATTCAAACCACCACAACTTGTGAGTGAAAACTCTGGGATTCTGTTTCACTCCCTCATAGGTTTGTTTTCTCCTCAGCACTCCTTGTCCAAGCTTTGCCAGCCTCATCTCTTTATAAAAACATGATTTATTTATTTATTTGAGAGAGAGAGAGAGAGAGAGAGAGAGAGAGAGCGAGAGAGAGAGCGCGTGCGCCAGGGCTTCTAGCCACTGCAAATGAACTCCAGATGAATGCGCCCCCTTGTGCATCTGGCTTATGTGGGTCCGGGAGAATTGAACAGGGATCCTTTGGCTTTGCAGGCAAACCCCTTAACCGCTAAGCCATCTCTCCAGCTTCATCTTTTGATGAACAGTTTTATCACATATTTCCTAAAGGACATGTTGTTTAGTTTTGCCTTTTTTCTTCAGTGTTGGGAATCAAAGCCAGGGACTCCCCACCCTCTACCAGTACGCTATTTCCTGTCCGATTCTGCCTGCACTGAAGCCTAGTAATACGATGCCTGAAGCAAGCAGTCCTCGGAGACTTCTGTCACATTCCTAAGATCCATGGCTATTGTCCTGAGCGCTGTCCTCACTGAGGTCCGTTATGATGATATCAGTCCTTGCTGGGTAGTCATTACACACACTCTACCTCGGAAGCTCTTCCTTACGTCACTGAGGATAAATGTGTAAGTGTTCTTCTCACGTGGGCGTGTAGGAATTGGAGGTGCTAAGTCCTAGTGTGCGAGGGTGATTAACAGACAAGTTATTTCTGAAGGTGGCATCAGAGGTGTGCAACCCTTTCCAACATTCACACCTCCCCGAAGTGGCTGCATCCCAGCGATGGTTAGCCCCAATACAGAGGGTGCCAAATGGAACCTTTCTGACTTTGATTGTTTTATACATCTCTATTTTAATTTCTTATTTTGTGAAATTTCTGGTTTATTAATTTTACTTATATTTTTCCATTGTACTGATTTTATCCTATTGGGTTTTTTCCCCCCACATGTACACACGTGTGTGGTATGTGTGCTGTGTGGATGTGCTCATGCATATTCATATGTGTTGGGGTATATACATGTACAGGTGCACATACACATGTGTTTGCACTTTTCCCAGCGAGCCATCTCTACAGCTCCTTAGCGACTTCTACATGCTAAATTAAATTTTTGTTAATTTTATGATGAAAATACATTTTCCTAGTTGAGCCTTTTCATTTCCTTATAGAACTTTTTGATGTGTAATTTTTAAAATATTTTACTTTTTGTCAAGTTTTTAAAGATTTATTTTTATTTTTTATTTATTAGAGACAGAGAGGGAGAGAGAGATAGTGAGAAAGGGCACACCAGGGCGTCTAGCCACTGTAAACAAACTCCTGACGCATGTGCCACCATGTGCATCTGGCTTACGTGGGACCTGGAGAATTGAGCCAGGATCCTTAGGCTTCACAGGCAAATGCCTTAACCACTAAGCAATCTCTCCAGCCCAGATTTTTTTAATCCAAAAATTTAGTCTCTCTTCCGGCACAAGGGTAAAGGTGATAAGACACTGAGGACACTCAACACCTCCCAAACCAGAGATCCAGAGGCTCCTAAGAGCCCATCACTGAAGTAGACTTAAAACACACCCAACATGGCTCAGGGAATTTTGTGGAAGAGGAGGCGGAAAGATTGTTAGAGCCACAAGTTGGGGTATTATGCACAGAGACGTTGCCTCTTCCCCATAACTAATGGCTACCCCCACAATGCATGACCCACAGTCCGCATGGGGATGACTTGCATACCCAACGAGGAGGGTCCCTTTGGAAAAGTCAGGGATGAGGGAAAGGATGGTACCAGTGTGTGTTGTTTACATACTAAGTATGTCCATAACTAATTAAAATAAATTTTAAAAAAATTCAAAAATTTAACTTTTATTGTTATTGGTATTCCATGCATGTTTTCTGAAACAGTTTTGTTTTCTTCTTTCAAAAATAAGATTAGTTTACTTGAAAATGGCTTGTGCATATGGCTGGAGGCTGGAATCTAACATTATTTGTTTAGACATGTATCTATCTGCTTCAGGACACTCTGGGAAGGTCACTATTCTCTTAGTCAGAAGCATTGTGACCCCAAAAGTTTCATCAATATCATTTGCACTCATGGAGTTTTGTAGATTTTTTTAAGGTAGGTGCTGATGAGATGCTGAGCACCACAATGGGAGTTTACACCTTTCTATAATGAACCTGGCTGCCCGGAGGGTTTTGGTATCTTACTTCCCCTCAACGCTTCTTGGAACTTTGGTGGTTTCTTGTCCGTGTTAGTTTCAGCCTAAGTTGGAAAGAATTCTGGGAAACAGATTGAGTTACATTAAAGGAAAAGGTCATTCTGGAGGAAATTTGACAGTTTTACAATACTGACTTTCTTCTGAGGGCTTGGTCTACATTTCTATTTACCTTACATATCTTGATATCTTTCTATGGATTTTTTTGTGTTTTTCTACTGATAGATACCATGGAAACAGAAGCTAGTAAGAATGTAACAGAAGATGGGCAGACCTGGCTTTCTTTCCTTTACAGTGTCTCATTCAGTTCCCCTGTGCCCCAGACAACAGCTGGTCAGCTTTCTCACTAGACACATAAAAAAAAAAAAAAAAAAAAAGAATCATATACTCTTGGTGTCCTGTGCTGACCTGGGCTGGCTACCCACGATGCTGTGTGCTGACGTCTCCCGGCAGTACAGACAGCCCCGGGCTTCCGTGCGTCACGCTCACACACTGGGGTCTCTCTGGCCCGCTGCGGGTTTGGCTATTATGAACAAGGCTGTGAACACCCATGTTCAAGTTTTTGTGTGGATGTGTGTTTTCACGTCTCTTGAGTAAATATTAGAGCTTGACACTGCTGGGTTTACATTCAGCTTTCTAGGAAACTGCCAAGCGCTTTGGCACACCAGAGCAGCTGTGCTCTTTTGCACTCCCCCCAGCAAGTGTGCAAGAGGTACATGCACTGGGCCCCCTTGCCTGGGGCTGAGCCGAGCTGTCTGCGGGGTGCATGATGCAGCTCTCGGAGGCTTCAGTGTTCACTTGGATGGCGTTTGGGAATTCCAAGTATATGAACTTTTTGTTGACAATTCTCACACATGTACCTGATGTATTTTGGCCATAATCCCTTCCCATCACCTTCTCATGAGCTCTCCCCATCCCCTTCCCCAGCAGCCCTTCTCTCTAGCAAGTCGTCTCTGGCTTTGGGGCCTTTTCCTTACCCTACTCCACCACCAAGACAGAGTGTTGACGGCCCCAGCGCTGCACACGGCTCGGCAGGGATGACCTCACAGTATACAGCCTTTGTTTTAAACACCACTCGCTGTATCATTTGCAAAACTTCCTCGCATTTTGTACTACTGTAAATGTCATTTAATTGCTACCTAATTATTGTTTCTACTGCATAAAAATAAAACTAATGCTGATTACTGCAGTTCGACTCCATGCACTTTTCAGCTCCAGTCCACTTTAAGAAGTGGCTCCCGAGAGGGCTTCAGTCACGGGACCATGGTGGGCCTGCTTCTTCCCGTCGGATCTGTTTCCATCTCCGCTTGGGTTTTAGCACGCGCAGATGATTGCGGAAGCACCGCGAGGAAGCCTGCTCTGGACAGTTGCATGTGCTGAAGGACACTGGAAAACAGGGCACCAAAAGCAGCAGTGGACGAGCAATGAGACTTAAGCAGGGAAGACCTCGTTTTCCTGTTTTAGCTGCAGGTGTTTGCATTGATTTCGTAGCAGTTGTCTTAGACGTTAAATACGTGTGTATGCCATTAAGACACCCCAGCTCACAAAGAGCTGTGACAAACCATTTCTCCTCGACAGAGCTCTGCCAGGCTTTCAGTTCTGTAGCCACTTCTGCAGCAGGCCCCGGATGTAGCTGTTAGGTATACCATATCAACAGCCTTCACCCGTCCCACACAACGGCACCGTCAGCTTTGTTAATTGCGCAGTGTAGTCTATGAAGAAGTTAAAGGGAACGGTCATGAAGGTAGAACTGCCTTGCACCTTTACTCTGTATTTGTCACTAACGAGGTTGTCTGCTCTTTCTGAGGGAAGGGTTCCCACTGAGTGCCATTTTCGTGCTTCTTGACAATTACTCAGAATGTCTGCTTGTGTCTCTCTGCTGCAACATGTTTGTTCCACTTTATCCTATCTGAATATCTTCACTGGACCTTTAGTTTTGAAGGATTATCTGGGTATAAATTTCCAGGTTGGTAGCTTTCTAGTTTCCCTTTTAGCATTTTGATATTTTGCTCTACTCCCTTCTGGCTAACATGGTCCCTAATGAGAAACAGACATTGATTGAGTAGTTATATGCTGGAGTTAATTGTCAGTTTCTTTAGCTGGTTTTCTGGTTTATCTGCCACCTCCAGTCTTCAAAAGACTTAACATAATAACCATCAGGCCAGGCTCCTGTGAGAGTGTTGTGTCTCATGGTCATTGAGCAGCTGGGGCTGCAAATGTCTATCTTTAATCCTATTCTAGCCACTGATTTGTCAACTATTTTGTTTCAATTCCTTTACCCAACTCCTCTCCTGGTATCCCAATCTTGCATATGTTGGTGCATTTGTTACCATCTCTCAGGGCTCTTCTGCTCTTTCAGTTCAAACAATTATTTTCTCTTCATTAACCTTGGATAATTTCTCCTGAACTGTCTGTCACCAAGTCAGCCCATTCTTTTGTCATGATCACCCAATGATCAATAGCATCACAGCCAAATCTTCAATGTTGAATCTTATAGTCTTCTATGCATCAATTCTCAGTTGGTTTCTCTATAACTTCTACGTTCTGCTTAGATATCCCATTCTCTGCCAGGATTTTCATTCATTGTTTATGTAAATTCATTCAAGACTATTATGTTTGTCAGTTCCTAAATCTGTTTCATTTCAGGTCAAAGTTGCTTAATCTTCTCTCATACTGGGGTGTGTTCCCTTTCCTCAGTGCCTGGTACATGGAATCTCTCTCTACATTTTGTCATGACTGTCCAGTGAGCCCGTTTCTTCTGCTAGGCTCAGCGGCAACTGTTTGCATGGTAGAAGACGCACCCCGTGGCTTAAAGTTTTGGTTCCATTCCTGTGTGCTCCAGAGTGTCAGGATTGTCCATTTGTGTGAACTCCATAGGGGTCAGGACTGTCCATTCCTGTGTCCTCCGTAGGGGTCAGGCATGTGTCCATTCCTATGTACTCTACAGAGGTCAGGCATGTCCACTCCTGTGTGCTACATAGAAGTCAGGTGTGCCCGTGACTGTGTGCTCCATAGGGTCAGCACTGTCCATTCCTGCGTTTTCAAGAGGGGTCAGGCACGTGGAGATCATGACTCGAGATCCTTCCTTGCAACTCTCATTTGCCTGCCCACGCTTCCTTTTGCGAACTCTTTAACCATTACTCCCTTGTAGGCCTTGTACTCCTGCTAGGCTCTCACACCATCCATGCTGGTTTTTCACAGTAGACAAAGCCATTGCTTCTTTAATTTCTTTTTAAAATTGTCTCTTTGGGAGAAATGAATTTGATCAAATTACTCATCCTGACATTCACTCAGAGTCCCTCCTATTCTTGCTGGGGGCTCTCTTCCGGTTTTAAAGTTATGACATTCCCCAGAAGCAGCCTGAACATGCCATGCCTTTCCTGCCTGTGGCCTTCCTCACACCCCGCCTCTGTTTGCATGTAATTCCACTCACTCACTTGCCTCACACTACCACAGCACACATGGTGCACACCCCACTCACCTGCCTCACACTCATTGAAGCATACCAGAGCTGTGTGTGTGTTTCAGCACCAAAGCACACAAGGCCACGCCTTATTGCTTCTCCAGCACCTGGCAAAGTGGGCAGAGTGACAGGTGTGTGAAATTGGCTGTTAAATTGATGCATGATGATTTGAACAAATCAGTACAGTCACAAATCTGATTCACCAAATATCCACCTTCCGTGTGAAAGGACCTGAAGAACAGCAGTGGGGAGCAACAGCTCGAGATGTAGGAGGTGTGTCGGAGGTGGAGTGGGAGGAAGCAGGGATGGATGTGGTGTTTTCCAAATTACACCTTTTGTGTCTCTTCATGGGATGCATTTACAGTATCTCAACCCTGTAATTGTGATGTGGGAAGATGATATGCATGGGAGCACATCTGAATGACATGGGGACAGGGAGATAAAGGGAAAAGCCATGCACTTGGGGGTCCCAAGAACAGACTCTGAGACTTTCAGGAAGACTGCCAAATAGAAGCTTAGGACACCAAAACTGCTGGCTACTTATCACAGCTCAACACTCGGTTCTCTGCCCTGAATGGAGATCTTTAATATAATGCAACTCTGCAAAGATAAAAAAATAATAACATTAAAGAAATCAAGATAAATGACATTGGTTGCTACTATAAGGAAGATTATTACTTCTCATTTTGTTTCCTCAAACTGTTGTATAAAAATATATATCAGGGCTGGAGGGATGGCTTAGCAGTTAAGGCGTTTACCTGCAAAGCCAAAGAACCCTGGTTGGATTCCCCAGGACCCACGTAAGCCAGATGCACAAGGTGGTCCATGTGTCTGGAGTTCATTTTCAGTGGATGGAGGCCCTGGTGTGCCCATTCTCCCTTCCTCTCTCTCTCTCTCTCTCTATCTCTGACTCTCTCAAATAAATTTTTAAAAAGCTTAAAAAATATATAGCCAATTATTTTTCTGTGTCTTCTTAGAAGAAGTAAGATTCTAGGGATTTACTCAGAAAAGAGCCATCAACTGGTTTCATATCCTTTACTCTGAATGCAGCCACATTCTGTCTTTAAGTGGCCGGCCCGGGGCTGTGACTGGTGGCAGTGGACAGCACAGCGCCTCCAGAGGTCAGCAGCATGGCTGAGCCTCCATGGCCAGGCATCGGTGCTTGGAGCGTCCGCGAGGAAACAGCTGTGAAGGACTCGAGCTCCACACTGTGTACACATCCCAAACTTGAACCGATATTCAAAAGACTTATTTATTTGGCCACAATTGGGGATGTGAATAAACTAGCACACAATTTCTGACCTGGTAGATAAAAGGGGAACTCACGCACAGTGAGTTCCTAAAGGAACCGCATCATAGAGCAACCAAATGTGGACAAGGGCGGCTTCAGCTACAGCAACGCCCTCGTTACGAGGAACCGTGGGTAGGGTTACACCACCGCCACTCCGTAGTCCTGAGCTCGAAGCCTGAGCAGCAGTGGCTGAAAACGACATGAAGTCACACTTAGTCTGCATGAAGTGTCACTCAAGGCGGAACGTAACACTGAACTATAACGCGGGCTGAGAAGAGGTGGCATTGCAAAAGTAAATAAACACAAATGTAACCAGCTTACTAGACCCAATTATTAGAAATTACAAGAATTACATAAGCCAGAGGAACATTTTAACCAACACACAAGAATGCAAACAGGAGACTTAGAAACAGCTAAGGAAATGAGCCGGTTTCTCCAATAATGATATTCATGTGACAGTTGGAAATCAAAACACTAATAGAATAATTAATGTTATCAAAAACTGTTTTTCAGTCGGGTGTGGTCATGCATGCCTTCAATCCCAGCGCTTGGGAGGCAGAGGTAGGAGGATCACCATGAGTTTGAGGCCACCCTGATGCTACATAGTGAATTCCAGATCAGCCTGAACTAGCGTGAGACTCTACCTCGAAAAAGAAAAAGAAAAACAAAAACAATAACAACAACAACAAAAAGCTGTTTAGCAAAGTAGTATGAGGGCTATGTCTTTTGTTAAAGAAGACATGTCTTTCTCTTTTATAAAGTTGAGTTGTCCCTCGTGACGTGTATATGGCTAACATGACATAATGTCTAGGATTTGCTCCAGACAACACGGGAGGTGGAGAAAAAGTCTCACATGCAGCCATAACAAGATTGCTGTTCAGAAACATACACTGAACTCAGTGACAGATACTTAGGGCTTTACTTAACATTCTTTCTGCATTTAAATTTAACCTCTCCTATTTTAATTTATTCATTTATTTATTTATTTTCTGAGATAGGGTTTCACTCTGGCCCAGGCTGACCTGGAATTCACTATGTAGTCTCAGGCTGAACTCAAACTCATGGCAATCCTCCTACCTCTGCCTCCCAAGTGCCGGGATTACAGGCGTGCACCACCATGCCCTGCTTAACCTCCCCCTTTTATTGATAATTTTCAAACATGTATATAATGTGTTTTGGTTCATTGTCCCTTATCAATACATGTGGTTGTCTTCCCGCTCTGGCCCTTTCCCTGGAGCATCTCTCTCTTCGTGATTAACCCACCTTTTATGTTGAGATCTTTTTAAAACTTTTGTCACTGCTCCACTGTCCAAGTTGAAATATAAAGTTTAAAACTGAAAACTGATTTTCAAGTTCAATAGGGTTTAATGTTTTGCTTGTGTATGCATGTGTATTGTGTGTATATGTATGTGGGTGTGTATGTGGGTGTGAGGTGTGTTTATACGTATATGTGTGTAGTGTGTGTGTGTGTGTGTGTGTGTGTGTGTGCAGGTGCATGTGCACATGTGTGTATGTGGAGGCCAGAGGGCATTGTCAGGTGCCTTTCTCTATTGCTTCTCTACTTTACTTAATGACACAGGGACTCTCATGTGAACCCAAAGACTTTCAATTTGGCTAGTCCAGGCAGCCCACTTGCCCTGGGAATCTCCTGTCTCTGCCTCCTGGGAGCAGGCTGGCCTCCACACCCACTCAGCATCCACATGGGGGCTGGTCGTCTAAAGTCAGGTACTCAAGCTTGCAGTGCAAGTTCTCTACTCACTGAGGCATCTCCCTAGCCCCATGTTTTTATAATAAACCATAAAGCTGGATTGGAAATAAACCCATGTGGCTTTATCCTCTCATTTTATCTCATGTTGAATGTCTGGCCAGCAGTTTGCCTTACATTTTAGTTGTAAGAATTGGTGACCATATTTTTATCATAAGCCCCCTGTGATGACTGGGTAACAGTCTCCTGTGATGGCTGGGTAACACAGTCTCTTATGATCACTGCCTAGCAGTCCCTGGTGCTGACTGAGTAACAGTCCCCTGTCATGACTGGGTAACCAACTTAAATTCCTTCCAGAGTCAGAGCTGGAGCTATGGACTTGGAGGTAGCACTGGCAGTGTTTGATCCACACGAAACCACATTGCCTACAGCATGTTCAGCATGTTCCTAAACAGAAAGCCTTGCAGGATGGGCCACCTGTGAGTCACCAATGATATGACGAGTGGAGAACAGTGACAATACAGTTCCTAGTGTTCTCAGGAGGCTCGTGTCACAGGAAGGCTGTGTCTGTAGGACCCGGCACCACCGTAACCCAAAGATCAACACGACCACAGTCTTCTATTTCACTGTTCCTAGTAAGACTGATTTTTCACCTAAACAAGGACGCTTGACAAGGGTCCCGATGCTCTCATTATGACAGCAGGATGAGGGGTCCACCAGACAGGAGTGACCCAGCCCCTGACCGGAATTGGCCAAAACACACCCTCACTTATGTTTCCAAAGTTGTCGAAACCCAAGGGCTGGACTTAACCTCATGCACCTAAATTTTACTTAAATGTATTTTCAGCACCATCAACACAATAATTATATCCCATGCATGCCATTGACAAAGGTTCTAACTTCGGAAGCAACAGAGCAACCTTCAGGGAAGAGGAGGTGGACGTGCACACAAAGAAGCCTAGAAGCCGTGGGTAACGCCATCACTAACGCAGGGAGGGGCATCTCAGGTGTCCTGTGGTGAAAGGTCTGTGCTCACAACGAAGCAGCATTCACGTCAGGTCACACACCTCGCTCACAGCAGCACGGCTCTGCGGTCAGTGACGAGCCCTGTCCTCACGCTGATGGATGGCAATGCCAGCTTCAGGCACGGCTGACACTGGAGCGGGGGCAGGTCATCTTCAACTTGTGCGCTGCGCTGCCTTGTTTTGTGTCTGCTTTTGCAACAACACTGCCATGAGTTCGTGTGTATTCTATTACTGCATCAGGCAGGAATAGCACACAATCTGGGTGTGCCTGTGAGGGTGTTTCCAGATCTCCTAGGAAACCCATCCATGGGGGTGTCTCTGAGGGGGTCTTCCAGAGAGATCTGAGGAGGAAAGACCAAGCTTGCATGTGGGCAGCACCACCCATGTGCTGAGGTCCTGGGCTAAAGAAGATGAAAGCTGAGCAACAGCATCCATTCTCTGTCTGCTGCCTGACTGGGGACACAACGTGACCAGCACCCCACACTCCTGCCACCAGGCCTTCCCCACCAGGGTGGGTGGGTGCATCCTCGAACAGTGAGGCAAAACAAACACGTCCTTCCTGAAGGCACATTTGTCAGGCATTTTGTCACAGCAATGAGAAAGTAAACTAATGCAGAACAAACACAGCATCCTTTAAACTGCTCTTTAACACACACACACACACACACACGCACACACACGTGTGCCCGGGGCCCCTTTGTTCACCAGGGATGGAGGAAATAGTCATTTCTGGGACAGGATCATCTACAGCCCATGCAGATTCCACTGAGGTTCAGAAAGAAAGTAGCACCGGGTCAGAGCCTTCCTCCGTATCTTGGTGAGCCAAGTGAAGATAATCGCATTTGCAACTCCATACAAGGTGAGGAAGATTCGCGAAGCCCGCGGCTTGCTGGGCGCCGAGACTGCAGGAAAAATGGCGGCTCCCACCACTCCTCACTGGGCCTTGCTGAGCGTTCCAGCCCCTCAGAACCCGGGAGCTGCGGATGCCTGGTACTGGTGTGGGCATAGCAGAATACTGTGTTCCTGAACTGTTTCAACATGCTGATAATTCCACCGGGGTCATTTCTAGGGCAATATTACCAAGTAATGTTTGAGTAAATAAACTTTATTTGAACACATAAAAGCTGTTCATGATACAATGGTGAGGGTTTATAAAAATGGAATATTTTGTGTGTCCCCCATTAAGATCCTTCAGTTTACAACACACTTTACAAAACTTACCTGTGTTATATAGCTCCATATAGCTTAGAGTTCTGCCAAAATAATACCAGACTCCAAGATTATACTTTTTTTAGACAATTAATAAAACAACTTCCCTCTTTCTAGACTTTCAGCTCCTCTCTCATTTGCCTTGGGAGTTATCTGCAGTAGCTCTGAAGTTTGTTGTCAAACCAGCTCATGTGAGTTAGAACCGGAGTGTTTTACTACTCAGGACAATGTCATTAGCACAAACACCCTGGGCTCCACCACAGCAGCAAACTCACAGACCCCTGGGTGGCCTCCAGGGATGGGGAAGGGCTGTAGGCTGCCTTGCTGACTATAACCTACTGAGCATGAGGTAGATGAATAAGAGCTACCTCCCCCTTCAACTGATGAAGAGTGTCAACAAGTATCAGACGGAGGGCTGGAGACATGGCTCAGCACTTACGGCACACGCTGCAAAGCCTAACAACCCTGCTTCCATTCCCCAGGATCCATGTAAAACCAGATGCACCAAGTGGCACATGCATCTAGAGTTCATTTGCAGCGGCTGGAGGCCCTGGTGTGCCCATTCTCTCTGTCTCTCTTCTCTCTGTCTCTCCCTACTTTCAAATGAATAAATAGAAATATTTTTTGAGGCAAGCCCAACATACTGACCTTTTTATGCAGGAGAGAGAAAGAGAAAGAATTGGCGTGCCAGGGCCTCCAGCCACTGCAATTGAACTCCAGACAAGTGCACCCCCTTGTGTGCATGTGCAACATTGCAGACTTGCATCACTGCATCTGGCTTACATGGGACCTGGAGAATTGAACATGGGTTCTTGGCTTCTCAGGCAAGCACCTTAACTACTAATCCATCTCTCCAGCCCAATAAAAGTATTTTTAAAAATAATCAGACAGATTCTGTGTTGTATCACAAGAAATGGTTACATCTGAGAGTAGAAAATCCCAGAGACACGTTCCAGTGTGGTATAAAGAACAATCTATTAATGGCCATGGGTGGCCATGGGTCCTCACTGCAAGCGCTGAATGCCCCTGTGATCGGTGTGTGAAGTTGTAGATGGGTCAACACTAAGCCCTGGCCTATACAGGTTTCTGAATGGGAGGGTGACCAGTGAGATGACATCAAACACTTGCAGATTCACTTCTGCTTCTCTAGGAGGATTCATTTGCCCACACCTCACAGCCTTGGTTCAGAATGTCTAAAGACCCTTTAGAATTCATGCCCACAAATTCCTTTAAAACCTGATTTTAAGAATCATCTGGGGGATGGGGAAATGGCTTAGTGGTTATGGCATTTGCCTGCGAAGCCTAAAGACCCAGGTTCAATTCCCCAGGACCCACGTAAGCCAGATGCACAAGGGGGCACATGTGTCTGGAGTTCGTATGCAGTGGCTAGAGGCCCTGGTGTGCCCATTCTCTTTCTCTCTATCTGTTTCTTTCTCTGTCATAAATAAATAAATAAAATATATTTTTTTGTTTGTTTATTTATTTATTTGACAGCGACAGAGAGAAGGAGGTAGAGAGAGAGAGAGAGAGAATGGGCGCGCCAGAGCTTCCAGCCTCTGCAAAAGAACTCCAGATGCATGCGCCCCCTTGTGCATCTGGCTAACGTGGGTCCTGGGGAATTGAGCCTCGAACCGGGGTCCTTAGGCTTCACAGGCAAGCGCTTAACTGCTAAGCCATCTCTCCAGCCCATAAAATATTTTTTAAAAATCATCTGTACAAAGTCTTTGATCACTAAACTGTCTCTGTACACTCCACTTTGTTTAAAGCTTAACTGTATTATAGGTTTCTAAACCTCTTTATTTGAAGATGCTGTGTCAATGTTCTCTAGCTGTACCAAGGGTCTATCATTTTTACACCTCTCTGTCCTTCCATTAGTTCAAGAGCCTTCAATCACTCAACTTACAGCAGTGGCTATGAGGGAGAGTATAGAATGCCTCTTGCCATCTGAGTGACCGTTAAAGCACAAAGCCTTGCAAGGCTGGCTAATAAATTCGTTCACTTGGAAACTAATTTCTATATCAGCCGGGGATGCTAGCAAACCTAGACTTGCCCATGGCTGGAAAAGTAAAATCTGAGATTTCTGACCACTCTGAGAACTTTCTAGGGAAGCCAGGCCCATTCCTGTGACTCTATTACAGTTGGAAGAAGGAACATGAACTGCACGTCCGCTGTCTTAACCGACAGAACAATCCTGATTCTACTGTACGGTTCTCTCCTGATAACATGGGGCTGTCTCCTGGGTCCCCGTTCTGTCCTAAATGCAAACCTTCATTTCAAGAGAGAAGGAAATGTCACTGTTTTCTCTTTCACATTTTATGTGTCACCTCTTCTACTTTTAGCATCTTACACAGAAAAGAATGGAGAGGAATTGCTCTTCCATTGTAGATTATTTAGAGGGATTTAGTCAAATGCTCATTATAACACTGACCTGAGACATTAGACAAAGAGAAAAAGATGCACATGTTTGTTCCCCAGGGAACGTGGCTTCTCCTGGCAGCATGAACAGCTCAATGAGACGCTCCTTCAGGTACCTGTAGTTATGAAGTAGATTACTAAACTATACGTATCTTCAAAAGATAAGACTTCCTACATATTTAAAATTCACCTTCAAACACACTGCTCCTAGAGGCACAGAAACTTGTGAAAGTAAAATGTTCTATGAAACCGTGTCAAAGCGTAGGCTGTGTCAGTGTTGTGGGAAGAAATGCAGGGGACAGACCACCTGCAGAATGACAGAGAGAAGCCTTTAATGTCACCACATCTTCTTCCAGATGGAGATGACAGCTCGGTGCACTGGAAAGTTGTCAAAGTAGGTTGGAGAGGTGGCTTAGCAGTTAAGGCGCTTGCCTGTGAAGTCTAAGGACCCAGGTTCGATTCCCCAGAACCCACATAAGCCACATCCACAAGGTGATGCATGCACAAGGTCATGCCAGTGCACAAGGTGGTGCACATGTCTGGAGTTCAATTGCAGTGGCCAAGGGCCCTGGTGCACCAATTCTCTCTCTCTTGCTCACTCTTGTTCTCTCTCTCTCTCTGTCTCATAAAAAATTGTTAAAGTGCTGAGAAGTGATTTTTTGAGTCCTCACAACTAAATGAGGCATCCTTATCACACCTGCGAGGTCAGGGAACATTGCTGACAAGGTGGCAGAGAATGTAAGGGTCAGAGGACGGGGAGCCGCGCTTTGGAATCCTGTCTTCCGTCATTCACAACCTCACAATAGCTGTGGTTACTGCACACTACTGGGCCCGTAAACATGTTCACGATGGATAATGAAAGAAGACATAAGAGGCAAGAGTTCAAAGAAGGGGTCCAGAGGAAACGAGGTGGGGGAGGGGAGGCAAAAGAAAGTAATGTGAAGGGATTATTATCAATATGCATTACATATGTGTGAAAATTTTCAGTAGAAAGGTTTTTTTTAGTAAAATGAGATTGCAAAAGCTGTCAGAATATCAACTTTTCTAAACTTGGCAATTAAACAGTGATTTTTTTCCAGCAATCCAAGGAACTCATATCCCAAATAGTAAAAGTAATAGAAGTAAGCTTTTAGCATTTAAAATTTTTTATTTATTTTATTATTTTCATTTTTATTTTCTTTTATTGTTTATTTTATTTTAATTTATTTTTTTAAATTTTTGTAGTCAGTGAATACATTCAAGTTGGTAGCATTGTTAGCCTCCTCCCTATCCCCCTTCCTCCACCGGGACCCTCCTTGTTGGGGTATATGGGTCGTGCATTGTGGGGTTAGCCTTTAGTTTCAGGTAGGAGGAAATGTCTCTGAGTGTCATGACCCAATGTGTGGCTCTCACATTCTTTCTGCCCCCCCCTTCAGCAAATTTCCCTGAGCCATGTTGGGTTCATATTAGGTCTGTTTCTGTGTTGAGATCCTGGGTACCTTTGTGTTTTGTTTTTTGAGGTAGGGTCTCGCTCTAGCCCAGGATGACCTGGAATTCACTATGTAGTCTCAGGGTGCCCTTGAACTTACAGCTATCCTCCTACCTCAGCCTCCCAAGTGCTGGGATTAAAGGCGTGCACCACCACGCCTGGCTTTATTTTGTTTTTTCAAGGCAGGGTTTCACTCTGGCCCAGGCTGACCTGGAATTCACTATGTAATCTCAGGGTGGCCTCTAACTCATGGCAATCCACCTATCTCTGCCTCCTTAGTGCTGGGATTAAAGGTATGCACCACCATGCCTAGATTTTATTTTACTTTATTATTTATTTGAGAGATATATAGAAAGAGGGAGAGAGAGAAAGTGAGACAGAGAGAGAGAGAGAGAGAGAGAGAGAACACATGCCAGTACCTTCAGCCACTGCAAATGAACTCCAGATGCATGCGCCCCCTTGTGTGCATGTGTAACATTGTATGCTTGTGTCACTGTGCATCTGGCTTATGTGGGACCTGGAGATTCAAACTTGAGTTCTTAGGGCAAGTGCCTTAACCGCTAAGCCATCTCTCCAGCCAAGCTTTTGGCATTTTAAATTGTATTACTTCCATCTGCTTCTCCTTGGCTCCATGGAAGGTTTGAAACTCAAAGTCTCCCAAATGCAGTTATAAGAAACATCACTAGTCTAGAAGCTACTAAAGGGGGAACAGCAGCCTGACTGCTCCACAAAGCCCTGGGACTGGATGATGGTCACTGCATGACCTCCACGCTGCTCCTCACAGAGCATCTTTGTTTGGGCTGACTCACTGCATGTAGCCTTCCCTAGGAAGCTCGCTGAAAATAGCCAGTGACATGAGAAATAACATGGGAATTTCTGAGAGTGATGATAGCAGCAGAAGTAACAAGGTGTTTCAAAATATACCAAGAAGGGAGACTCAGGGAATGACAGACCTGTGAGAGCTTGGAGAACACTGAACACATTACAATGGATCTCAAAGGCCAGTTGACATGCACAGGGCTGTGTCTGTGTCCAAGAAAGGTCCACAAGGTGCCTTCACCATTGGATGAGTTGGAGACTGAGAAAACAGGAAAGAAGTGCTACTGTAGAGTTGTAAACTGCATGTTCCAACACGAATGCAGCACTTGGAAAAACCTGGGAGACTATGCATGTGTGCATATATGCATGCGTGTGGTGTACACTCGTGTGTAGGTGCACACACAGAAGGAGGTCAGAGGATAATGCCAGGTGGCTTCCTCTAGCTCTCCTCTGCATGCTTTCTTGAGAGACAGTCTCTCTCTGAACCCAGGGCTGCAGTTTTTACAAGCCTCGGGAATTTTCCAGTCTCTGCTTCCCAAACTGGAGTTAAAGGCCTGTGTGGCCATGCCCAACTGTTTAGGTCGTGCTGGGGAATTGAACTCAAATTAGCTCAGACCCTCTCAAACTTGCATGAGTACTTTAAGCAACAGATCCATTAATCTAATCTGAGTCAAAGTATTTAAAGACACTTCTGACTAATTATTATATGGTCACTAAGCTAAAATATGTGACTTGTGTAAAGAAGAAAAGTATGGCAAAAATCAAAGAATAAATTGCAGCTAATAAACTGCTGTGTATATCTTTGAATAATAAAAAAAAATGAAGAAGCATAGACATTGGGCATACCAGAAAAAAAAAAAACCTTTACATTAGCTTTTATAAATGTCAAAAGACCTAGAAGCACTGTTGAAATATATGAGACCTATGCCTGATCAAATAAATTATCAATAAAGATATACAGATCATTGTTTAAAAAGCCAAATAGAAATTCTGGTGTTGAAAATTATAGCAAATGACACCTGACCTAGCAAAAGAAAGAAGCACTGGGCTTAATAATGTGGTGGGATTATTCAGTCTACGAAACAAAGCAAAGAATCAAAGCTTCAGAGGTCTGTGGAGCCTGATCAAGTGTGTCAACATCCGCATGACAGGAGTCCCCTAGGGGAAATGAGATAGGCAAGAGGGGATGAAATACCTGAAGAAGTAAAGGCTAAGAACTTCCAAAATTTGTTGGAAAACAGAGAACTACCCAATGAAGAAACTCAACAAATTCTGAGTACAATAAGTTAAAAGAGATCATGCACATTGTGATCAAACTGTCAAAGAAAGTATGAACCTTGGAAGCTGTGAGGAAGACCTGAATGTGACAGGGACACAGGAGTCTTGATACCACACACTGCAGATTTCTCATCACAGACCATGGAGCTCTTCTGATGTTGGGGTTGGCATTTAAAATGCCAAGAAAGATTATTAACCAGGAATTAGATCTGGCCAAGCGATCCTTCATAAAAGTAGGGCACCGTCACGTAAAAACTGAATTCATTGTTGGAAGCCGGTCCCAGTATGAAATAACGGAACAGGCTGTGGAGATTCCTCCACAGTTAAAGCGCTTGCTGAGCAGGCGACAGTACCTGGTTTGGATGCTCAGGCCCTGTAAGCGACACATGCTGCTGGCTTCCGTAACCTCAGTGACGAGAGAAATCTCCAGACCCTGCTTCAAACAAAGTGGAAGGTGACCTCCACATTATCCATTGATCTCTACATGCATGTCATGCCATATCATGCCTGCACACACACACATGTACACATGATCTCCACATGCATGTTATGCCATGTCATGTGTACACTCACACACATGATCATTCACATACATGCACATATGATCTCCACATGCATGCTGTGTCATGTCATGTCTGCACTCACACACATGAACATTCACACACATATGCACACATGATCTCCATATGCATGTTGTTCCATGTCATGTGTACACTCACACACATGATCATTCACATACATGTACATCTGATCTCCACATGCATGCTTTTCCATGTCATGTCCGCACTCACACACATGATCATTCACACACATATATACACATCATACACACACACACACACTAAAATAAATAAATAGGAAGGTAGATACACAAAAGAAATAATATTGGCATCAAAAGAAAACCATAGGCCAATCTGTCTCATGAGAACAGCTACAAAAAAAACCCTATATAGCATTAATAAATCAAACCCATAAGCCTAAAGAAATTTAGGCACCATAACCAAGTAGAATTTATCCCCAAAGTACAAGGTTGGCTTAACACAGGAAATCAGTCAGTGTGATGCATTGTATTACAGAATGCGTGAGAAGGTGTTATAGGAAGAGCAGTCTAAGGAGGCACCAGGTCTAAAGGCAACTGGGTGTCCTGGGGGCTCATGAGCAGCACAGGTAAAAATTAAAGAAGTCTGTATAAAGCACAGACTTGTGTGTGTATGTGTGTGTGTGCGTTGTGACAAACACACACGCACTCTTGTGAAGGTGGACGTGGAGGAGCTAGTGTGGCATGTGTGAGCGCTGTCACCCCCGGGGTTTCCTGTAATACACATCTACTCTCAGATAGAACATTTACTTAGAACGCCTCACAGGACGGATGCGAGCAATGGATCATCAGGGGGTGGCAGGCCCGGGGATGGCCACAGAGAGCCTTCCAGCTCCGGGGTCCCGTGGCCTGAGGGGCAGACTCTGAGGAGAGCAGGACAGAGACAAGGACAGGTGCCCACAGCGAAGAGACAGGCTGGAGCTCCAGCTCCTCGGTTACAACTGTGAAGAGCTCTTTGTGCAATTCTCCCAATACCCCCGAGGCGCTTACTCTTCCAAAGGACAGTCTCTCAATACGTCCCCTGGCCACCCTGGCAAGGTGCCCGCGTGCTCTGTAACACATCACTGACCACAAACTACAAGTTCAAAAGCATCCAATTTTAATAGAGCTTCATGACAAAATGAGAAAAGACAAAAAAATCTGTATTTTCCACTTTCTCTACTCTTACCTTTTTTTTTTTTTTTGTAACTAAAAGTTACCTAATTTGTTATTTTTAGTTAAGGAAGGCTATTTTGAGAGTTAGTATTAATTTGCACTTTGAGAACTGTGGTCCCTAGCTTTGGGGCTGTAATGATCTGCTGGACAAAAAAAGAAGTATGAGACAAGAGTAATTTTTCACCAAAATTAGGTTCTATCTGTTGATTCCTGACTTACCTCTCTGTGCATGCATGTCTCTCTCCAGTCACACCTAAGTACATTTTTGAAAATAATTATCGAAGCTCTCAGCTTTGGCAGAAGTCAGAGTTCTTGCTTAAATGATGATGTCTCACATTAATGTTATTATAAATGACAGGCTGCTAAATTTATACCCAGGGCCACATTATATATTAATAAGTGATTTAATAGATCAGTGACCCAGAAATCATATGCAAAGTTGATAAGCCAGACAGTATCTGTCTTAATGATTGTTTGCTCAACATATACAATCTATACATCTTCAGCAAGGTCATAAATCTATTTAAATGCGGGTCTTTTAATCAATCCCCCAGCCAGTCTAAAAATAGCAAATGTTGTCACCTACAAGTGTCTCCTTGGCCACAAGAGGGCACTGCCTCACAAAATGCTCCAGGGCCCCCTGATGGTGTTGAGAAACACATTTCTGAATTTATCAACCTAATAAGCAGAGATGGTTTAGCCAAAATAATATCTTATTATCTATGTTGTTTATTAAAATAAGCAGAACACGTGGAGACTGATACTTCACGACAATTACATGCACAAGTACATGATTTTCATCTTAAATGCTGTGCCTATCGAAGGCCAGAAGGACTCTGGGAGCGCCCCTGTCGGATACATTCTTGCTTCCGGTTTGAACAGACACTTAGCGCCTCCAGAGTTCAAAGTCAAACCTGTGTTCTCTGGGGACGGACCTCAGTGGCCAAGGGTGTGTGTCCCCCAGGTGCTTCCTGCCCGGGGGTAGCATCTCAGTTTGTACCACTGCATGATGGGAAGTGCACTGTGTATGAAGAGACTGATGTCTGGGGTCAGGTGTGGTGGCACAGGCCTGTAACCCCAGCTACCCAGAAGGCTGAGGCAGGAAGACCAAGGGTTCAAGAACAGCCTGAGCTAAAGTGTAAATTCAAGGTCAGCATGGACATTGTAGTAAGACTCTGTAGCAAAGAAGGTTAGAGATATAGCTCAATGGTAGGGTGCTTGCCTAACATGGTCAAGACCCTGGGTTAAATAAGAAAAGAAAGAAAGGAAGGGAGAGAGAAAAGAAGAAAGGAAGGAAAGGGAGAGAGGGAGGGAAGAAGAAAGCAATGAAGGTAGAGAGGGAGTGAGGAAGGGAGGAAGGAAGAGAGGGATGGAGGGAGGATGGGAGGCAGTGCTGAGACAGCAAGTCCCGGACCAGGAGTCCTGTGAGCTGTCCACAGAGCACGCGCCCTTTCTGCTCCCTTCTGACCACCTGATCTGCGTCTAGAAGACGCTCAGTGCATAGCTGTTAAATAGACAATACTGGGTGTAAGGACATAGTTACATCAGAAATCCCTGCTGCGCCCTTTGGCTGACAGACCACAGTCCCATAAACCTAGGCTGGACATGAAGTCAAGGTTGGCTTCAGCCTGCTGTTCTCAATATCATCCTTGCTAGAGAGGAATCGGGGGAAGGGGTGATCACAGGGACCCCAGAGTCACACACAGAATCTCTGGTATGGCCTGCTAACCACACAGAGGCCTCAAAAGCCAACTGTCAGGTTCCTGGTTGTGAGCACCAAAACCCAAATGGCTCTCGAACTGCAAGACAATGTCCCAAAGGCCTGCCACAGGGCTCGCCTGCATGCGCTGTGAGTCTCTCTCCCAGCTGCTACTGATGCTTCTGTCATTGAAGGGACAACTGGTACAATGCACAACTTTTCCATGGATAGACTGACCCCCACCCAAGAGCTCTGACAAAACTCCCCTACACATGGAAATTACATATATATATATATATATATATATATATATATATATATATATATATATATATATAAAGAGAGAGAGGGAGAGGGAGAGGGAGAGGGAGAGGGAGAGAGGGAGCGCATGAGCTCCTCAATTCCTCCTAGGCTTGCTGGCTTGCTGGCTTGCTGGGGGAGGGCTCATAGACTCGATGCTCAGACACACCCACAGCTATGCCTCATGACAGTGAGAGCATCAGGCCAAGCTGTGGAAGGGCAGAAGCACGCAGGGAGGCAGGAGCAGAAGGAACCCATGGCCTCTTCACGGAGTCACACAGGATGCGCTTAAGCCCCAATGCGTTATACAACACAGGTAAATACTGCCTCCCAGACTTACTGCCCATGTTTTCTTTGTAAGCTGGTCACAGCAGGCATGTAGCCTTGCACCCAGCACGTGCCCAAGTGCTGCTAGACTGCGGGAAGGCAGGTGTCTGTGTACACCACATGCAGTGTAGACAGACAGCCGCTGATCGATTAGCAGGGGAATGGCCTGCAGTCAGACATGGGTGAGGCTCGCACAGCTGTGGGAACAGTCTAAAAACACCGAATCACACACTTCAAAACAGGCAACAAAGTGACATTTGTCATGTGATTTTTTAAACTATTTTATTTTTATTTATTTATTTATTTATTTGAGAAAGAGAGAGAGAGAGAGAGAATGGGTGTGCCAGGGCCTGCAGCCACTGCAAATGAACTCCAGACATGTGAGCCCCCTTGTGCATCTGGCTAATGTGGGTCCTGGGGAATCGAACCTGGGTCCTTTGGCTTTTCAGACAAATGCCTTAACCGCTAAGCCATCCCTCCAGCCCTGTTATGTGCTTTTTTGAGTGTATATGTGATGTGTGTGTGTGTGATGTGTATATGTATATATTCGGATGCACACATCAGTGTGTGTGCACTGAGGCCCAAGGAGGTAGCTGGGTTGCCTTACTCACCAGTCTTCCACCTTACTTCTCTGAGATAGGTTCTCTCACTGAGCCAGGAGCGCTCTGTTTTTCAACTAGACTGGCTGACCAGAGCTCCAGGGGCCCTCCTGTCAGCACCCCCCCTGAGGTTACAGGTGTGCATGGCCACAGCCAACTTTCACATGAGCGCTGGAGGTCACAAGCACTCTTCCCCGCGGCCCCTCCCCTGCCCAGTGTGAGTGAAGTGAAAACAGTGCATCTACGGGAAGGAACTGGGACAGGGAAAGCTTATGGGTTGACTAGGCACCAAATCGTATGCCAGGGAAGTCATAGGAAGATTTTATATGTTCTCTGAGTGGAATGTGGGTTAAATGCTAAAAGCACCCACATACTTTAGAGATGACCAATGTATGTTTTCATTGTCAAAGTGACATCAAAGAAGCCTTTGGTTCTGTTCCCCAGGGCAGTTTGGACTGGTAACAGGTGGGCACTGGACCCTGTGGGTCCTCCTGGACAGTAAGGACAGTGCAGGGGTCCACAGCTGTGGACCGGCCTTTCCTTTTCTAAATCACAGTGGGACGGAGGACTTCAGTGCTCAGTGAGCCTGACCTCCCTGTTGGGTCTGCCCCCAGTGCTCAGGGGAGGAGACTGCCATAGAGCTGCCCTCCCAGAAAAGTGCAAAACTCAGCCAGGGCACACACATATGCTCTTTCACCACATGGTAATACTCACGTAGTAAAATTAAGCCCTTGGGCTCACACAGCCCTCTTTTGGGCCATGCTAGTCACATTAAGTGAACCTTAATAGCTTTCATGTTCATAACATCCTCAACCTGCTTTTCAAAATTAATTCATTTCTTTTAGACAAGGAATTCGCAGGCTCAGATTTTGAGGGGAAAGGTTCTATTTAGAACATTTAAAAGGCTACATTTCAACTGGGCATAATGGCACACACCTTTAATTCTAACATGCAGGAGGCTGAGGCAGGTGGATCACTGTTACTTTGAGGCCAGCCTAAGACTACATAGTGAATTCCAGGTTAGCTTAAGCTAGAGTGAGATCCCACCTCAGAAAAAATTAAAAAGAAAGGACCCATTTACCTTTGTATTTTTCCTGAAATAAATTAAGTCTGTCAGCGTTTATTCCACAGAGAGGGAAAAAATCTTAACAGATCATGGGTATCTCATTAAAAAATTAAGATATATAATGTTTCTGAAATTGCCAACTCTTAAGAGAACCTTTTCCTTGAAATCTGAGATGATGCCTGCAGATTGCTTGTTACAGTGTGTGCTCTGAGCTGGGCTCCTGAGTCAGGGCTCTTTCTCCTGCAGCAGGTGTGTTTCCAATGCTAATCAGCCAGGCCCCCAAGCACAGCTCCTGGGAGTTCTGCTCCCCTGGATGCTGTGGAACACTGACTCATTTCTTTGTTTTGTCCTACTTTCTGCACCAAGCTTTTCTTATACAGACCTCAGCATCCCGGCTGGAGTCCTAGCATACTGGAGGGGCCACCTTGCATAAGTCATTCTATTTGTCCTACTGAGTTCTCAGAGAAATCTGCCAAGAGGAAGCAGGTGGTGGAGACATTAGCACATGCCCTTTCCCAGACTGACATTAGCACATGCCCTTTCCCAGATTGACATTAGCACATGCCCTTTTCCAGCCTGTATTAGTCACTTTCTCATTGCTGTGAACAAATACCTGACAAGAAGCAACGCGAGGGAGGCAGGATTTACTCTCGTTCACACTTCAGGCATGGTGGGGGAGGCACACCTCAAGAGTGTGAGGCAGCTGGTCACACTTCATCCACAGTCAGGAATCAGCACTTAGGAAGTAGGGCTGATCTGTCAATCCTCAAGGGCCACCCCCCAGTGACTCACCCTCAATTCCTCCAGCAAGACTCCACCTAAAGGTTCCACAACCTTCCAGAAATGACACCACAAAGCACCACACAGAGCTGATCTACAGTGTACCACCCTGACCACTCACAGAAAAGAAGACCCATCTCACCACTCAGAAGCCAGAGTGGCCCTGCTTCAAGGAGGAGCTGTCCCCAAGGAGCAAGGGACTTGTGGTCTGACTCCCTCCTGTGATGAGGCCCAGTCTTCTCGTTTTCTGCAAGTTCCAACCATCAGCCAAATCAACGACCAGTTTCTGATAAAGCCACAACTTTCTAATCCCATCACCGATTCCCCCTGGCAAAGTACTACTTAAGTAAGTTCAGACACAAATGTCAACCACGGGACTCTCTGAGCTCCCCTTCTTTGCCCTCTCACTCCACGGCCTCGAGGCGTCTGTGTGGCTCCCTGCGATACTATGCATCCGAACTTCTCCCCAGCCGGCAGTGCCTAGGGAAGGACTGTGTCTTATCCTCGTGTCCTCCTTCCAAGGAGTTACGGGGAGAACGTGTGTGGGGATGACCAGTGAAGCTCACTGACTAGGGAGAGGTAGGAGGAAGAAGAGGGAGAGCTCAGCTCCGTGAGGCAAATGGTCTCTTCTCTCTGAGAAAGCGTCTTGTTGGAAAGAAGTCAGCACAATCTACCCTGCGGCCTTTGGAATCACAAGACATAATTTGCTTGACTCAGGATAGTGAGGAAGTGTAGGCTATCTAAAGAGAAGAGACGCCCCCTCTCGGATGCTGAGATTCTGGGGAGCCAGCTCACTACATCCTATGACTCTGCAACTTGGTTGTTAGTACTGAGCTCTTCAAGTTGATGAATGGCGTATCTTTGTGCTTGTAAAAAACGTGCTGCGAATTTATTGACATAGTGAGGAAGGCCAAAAATGCAAGAATGAAGATATTATGTCGTGAATTCATTAATGTAATAAAGAGTGAACAGCTATATTAACACCTGATAAAACAGATTTTGATAAATCTAGTAAAATTTTAAAACTTAAAAAAAATCTACTGGAGTCAAACACAAGTATTATTTATGATATCAGAATTATACCCTAGGAACATATAACATTACTCAATATGGATGTACGAAACAATAGAGCCTCAATCTCCATGGCAAAATAAAATGACAGAAATGAAAACAGAAATTGTGAAATCTTTGATATATTCAATTATATTTGCATAATTTAGCTAAAAAACCTAGAAAGTGAGTATACATGTATATATATATATATGTATATACATATACATATATATATATATACACATATGTAATCTAAATAGTGAGTAAATATTTACACACACACACACACACACACATATACTAAATAACACAACTGTAGATTATATATGCGTATAATCTGGAATTGAACAAATGTATATAAAAGATAAAATATATGAGCAGATAAAGAGGTACTACTACTGATTACTTATCAAGTAACAAACAGTATCTCTTTTCTTTTAATTTTTTGTTTATTTTTATTATTTATTTGAGAGCGACAGACAGAGAATGGGTGTGCCAGGGCTTCCAGCCATTGCAAACAAACTCCAGATGCGTGCTCCCCCTTGTGCATCTGGCTAACGTGGGTCCTGGGGAATCGAGCCTCGAACCGGGGTCTTTAGGCTTCACAGGCAAGCGCTTAACCACTAAGCCATCTCTCCAGCCCACAAACAGTATCTCTTTTAATGAAGATCCAGTAAGAATTTTCGCCCCAGATTTCACGGTCTCATCTTCCATGGTGAGGATTGGGCAGGACTCTGTTAGATGCCCCTCCTGGTTCCTCGCTATCCCACCTTCTGCTGTTCTGAGGACAAGTCTAGCAGCTCCACACTGGACAAGATCCACCAGGCAGATCCACAGTGCACACAGACAGGAGCAGAGCTCCCTGTGTGCACCTGTGCACTGGGGTTTAGGAACCACAACCTAGGGGTTGGAAAGATGGCTCAGCAGTCAAAGATGCTTGCTGACAAGGATTCAATTCCCCAGAATCCACACAAAGCTGGACACAAAGTGACACATATGTCTGGCACTCATTTGTAGTGGCAAGAGACACTGGCATCACTCACCCATTACACGCACACACACACGCACACACACACACAGCCTGATTCATATGTGATTCTAAAAGTGTTTTTTTTTTATGAAAAAAATTAATAAAACCCATTACATAGGGGCTGGGGAGATTGTTCAGTGGGTAAAGGGGTTACCACATAAAAATGAGGGCCTGAGTTCAACCACCACAAGCCACATGCCAATGGCGGGGACGGTGGCTCATCCTTATAATCCCAGCACTGGCGAGGCAGTGGCAGTAGGAACCTTGGGGTTCACCAGCCAACCAGTCTATTCTACCTGGTGAGCTCCAGACCAATGAGATGAGAGATCCTGCCTCAAAAAAGTGTGCGGTGTTTCTGAAGATAACACCGGAGTTGTCCTCTGCTCTCTCCGCACACACACACACGCCCCTGCACACACATGAACATGCACCTGCACATACACACATACGTAAAAACTTAAAGAAACATATTGCACAGTTCAAGAAAAGGCCAAATAAACAGGCAAATTAGTATAAATGAACGATTCCAGGTATCTCAGAATAGTGTTTTCTATCATGTCAACTATTTTATCTCCTAGCATTCAAGGTAAACATAAAGGCAATTCTATTTCAGAGTAAAATCTGAATGTTTCACTTCTGTGAGTTACATATTTAAAGTAAACTATGGGCCATTAATCTCCAATTGCTCACATCAATTTAAGTACAATTTCCTCAGAAGCCTTTCCTGGGCACATGTGCCAGGGCCCCCAGGATCACTGAGCTCTGGGAAGATGCTGGTCTGTTTACAGATGGCACCATGGCCCCCAGGGAGTCTCAACTTCACGTCAGCCTTTGCCCCCGTGTGTGATCCTCATCCAGCACAGCTCCTGCCCTGGAGTCAAGCTTGACACGTGAGCACCAAGAGGCCCTGGCTGGCTGGAGGAGGGAGCTCCAGAACTCAGCTTGGCTTCCTGCCTGGTTCCTGCCACTGACGGGGTCCTCACCCTCAGGGAATGAATTTTTTGACTGATCCTGTACTAAATTGTGCTTTCTTTGTTTATTTACCCACATAGAAGACATGATCTGCTGATGAAATCTTGGATTTAGCATGAGATGGAGACACGGAGTCTTTGTTAGGAAAATGGGTATGGAGGCTCCAGGGATGTGACTTTCCAGGTCTTTACTCTGGGTCACATCACAGTGGGTCAAACTTAAATCTCAACCTTTTAGCACGACTGCACAGAGGGAGAGGGACAAGAGGAGTTCTGTTCTGAATCAAGGCGCCACCTCCTTGTGGCATGTGTGGGGTCCGCATCAGTTTCAAAGGCAGATGCATCTGAAGTCACATCTCAGTTACTAAACTGCCCATGAGCCCTGGCAACATTCACTGACCTTGAGTTTCAGCTTCCTCGTGTGTAGTATGGAGAAACTGACACCTATGAAGAACCAGTTCACGTATGTGAAATAGCTGGCATGGTATCTTGCCAGAACTGGGAGCAGGAGGAAGGAGAGGAGGCGGAGAGCCCATGTGGGGACAGGGAGGATGACACTTGTGAGGCGAAGAGCACAAAGCCTCCCTCGGATGGTCCAAACCGTCTAGGACTGTCATTTCCCTAAAATTCCTATTGAATCAGCATACATCTTGGGCAGGATGCCTCCTCCCTCTCTTTCTCTTCCTTCTTTTCTTCCCCTTCCTTCTGTCCCTTCCTCATTCCCTCCCTCCTTCTCTTTCTCCTCCCTCCCTTCCAATATTTATGAAGCAAATGAAAGGCACTTAAAATATCACTTTAGCTATTTACAATGTTTTATGCAACTAGACCGATGGATAATTTTGTCTCTGTTGGCACCACTATGGAATCTTTGAATGCTGGGATTGGAAACAAGACACGTAGAGATAAAGTTACTACCCCAGAAAGAAAATGGTGAGGGCATACACTAGTAGATTTTAAGGGCTACGAGCAAGTGAGAAAAGGAGCTTGCTGAAATCTGTTTAGAAGTCCCAAGTTACAGCCCTCTTTCTTATGCCAGGGTCGTCCCATCCCGCCCCATCTAGAGTAAGGTCACATCATCAGTCAGCAGTGCTTGCATAGACCTGAGTAAGTCCATAAAACTTCGACAGGGCCTTGTTTTCCTGCCCCAGCCTTTCATTCAATTCGTCACGTATTGACGTCAGGTGGATGGGAATGTTGGTAGAGTTATAATCCTTTTAAGTTATGCACAGTTTTGGCCCAAAACTTGCCAGAACTGGGAGCTTTTGGCTGAAGACTAGACAGACCTGAGACCCGAGCAGCAGAGGAAGATGGAAGTCAGAGGGTAATGGATTTGCTTGAAACTCAAAATGCAATGGAAACGACCTTTCAGCTCTGGCTGTGTTGTGTCTTTTCTTAAGCATTTCATGACTTCTTCTAGACCCGTCTTGGGACCTGAGCAGTCATGAAGAAAGGCTTGCAATAGCTTCAAAGAGGGTTCCAGGGGACACCAATGTGGCCATTGTTCCTGATGTCCATTGGCCAGTAAAATTAGCGGTTCTCATTGTATTTTCTATCTGCTTGCTTTTTTGTTTACCCTGAATTATATTAGGAGCGTTTAAGCTCACATTAAGTTTTTGAAACCCATAATTTTGCTCAAGGATAAACATTAGCACTTTGTGTTCAGTGAAATGTGTGAAGTCATTGAGAAGAAAGGTGGACGCAAAGCATGCCATGAACACTGGTACTTTTCTACTACAGTGGTGACCTTCTTGTTACTGGGACAAAACACCAGACCTGAAGCAGCTTACGGAAGGAAAGGGGTTTATTTAAGGCTTATGATTTCAATGGAAGTTCTCATCATGGTGAGAAAAGCATGGCAGGCCTGAGCAGGCAGCCTGGGCCACATCTGCACATCGCAGGAAGGAAGTAGTCTGAGTCCTAGGCTTGGAGTTAGGTTCGACTTCCCCAAAGCCCACCCTCAATGACACCTCCTATAGCAAGGCTCCACCCCTCAAAGGCTCTATCCCTCTCCTAATTGTCACCATCTAGGGACCAAGTATTCAAAACACAGGAGCCTGGGGGGGCATTTCAGTTAAGCCACCACAGTTGGCTTCAACTTACCCTCCCTCTGACTGCAGCTCTAAGGGTGCACCTGCCAGAGGTGCATACCCTGACCACCACACTCCACGGTGTCCACTGCTGCCCATATCACAGGCACGTTATTGAGACTGACGGCATCATCAGGAATGGGCCTCTTCCCAGTTGAGTTCTGAGGCTTCATTCCTACTCCCTGTAATCACCTGTAGTCCTTCCTGGGGCGAGAATGAAGCAGTAAAGGGTGGCACACATAAACTTGCCAGTCACAATTCCCGACTTAGAACCCATGGGCTGCAGAGCTACTATAGATGCACAGAACACATATAGCAAAGTGTTAGATTCTAAACAAAGGCAAACTCACCCATGTCATCCAAAAAAAAAAAAAAATTATTGGGCAAGTGTTCTGTTCAGCACGCACTGCTCCCTAGGGGTTTGCTCTGCAGACCACAACTGCATTCGTGACAGCATTCGGTGCTCAGAGGGGTTTGGGCAGGGGACCAGAAGCTAACATAAAAACAGTCAACTAGCAGAAAGAAGTAAATCACGTGTAGTGTAGAAAGCAAAGCCTATATTCCACCGGACTGTTTTTGAGGCTTCAGGAGACCATGGGGGACTGCTGACACACATATCCCTTATTTTTGGCACTTCTGTTGTGACCTTCAGTATGCCAGCCTTGGAAAAAACCAGCAAAAAGCCAGAAGACAGAGTTCCTTGGACTAGGCCAGTTTATACTGAGGAAAAGGCTGATGAGAAGGAAGGAGAGAAGGAGAAGCACCAAGCGTGTGTGCTGTGGAGGGCATGCGTCCTTCACAGACACTTCCGGATTCCCACTGCCCAACGCACCTCCCAAGCACCCTTGTCTGTACTTAGTCAAGCAAGCTCTCCAGTGAGCTTCGGGCCAGACTCCAGAGTTCAGGAGGCCTTTGCAGAGTTAGTCAGACAGAACGGTCATAAACAGTATGTGTTCACCAGCTTTCCATCACTGTGACAGATACTCGGATTGATCAGGCATAAATAGGTTTATTTTGGCCCATTGTGTCAGAGGTTTTAGTGCATGACTTTAGGCTTCCAGAGGTGGGGTTCAGGGTGGGCGCAGTATAGCAGGGTGGAAAGGTGTGGCAGAGAAAAACTGGTCACCTCATGGCCAGAACATGACAAGAAAGAATAAGGGAGGGACTGAAGTCCCACTTTCCCCTTCAGAGGCATGTCCACCAGGGACAAGGAGATGTCCATGGGTCCCATCTCTTAAGGGTTTGACAACCTCCCAGTAGCACTAGCCTTCAACAAATGGGCCTTTGGGGGACATATATCCAAACCAAGGCAGATGAGCTCTGCCATTCACTAGCTGTGTGGCCCAGGATAAGTTCCTTAACCTCTCTGAGTCTGTGTATTCTGAGCCACGCGATAGGGTTAACCGGAAGCACACCGCCACTTTCAGCCTCTGAGGTGGTTTCTACTTGCTCACCATGTCCAACAACATAGCTGAGAGAAGTTATGTGAAATACCTCACTTGCTATTCCTTTGCGCAAAGGGAAGTGATCAGAGATATGGGTCTCCGGGTAAATGACTTCACTTGCCTTTTCTGTGTTTCCATGCTAGAATGAGAACCAGGGCTTCCCTCATGCTGGGCCAGGGCTCTACCACCGGGCTATACTCATAGCCCTTGTTATTCAGAGACCTGCTTTGCAGACAAGCTATACAGCCCTGACTGGCCTCCAACTCGTGCTCCTCCTGCCTCCACCTCCTACGTGCTGAGACTCGAAGTGTGCCATCACGCTGGCGCGCTCAGCAGACACGGGAAGCCGCACTTAAGACAGGGTGCAGACAAGCCATTCGTAGGCTTCTTTACGCTCCTATATGAAGCACGGAAATAGGGGCTCATATGCGTCATTGCAAATGCACAAAGAGTGGTTGGGGAGGAGGCTCCATGGGCAAGACCACTTTCTGGGCAAGCATGGTAACCTGATTTCGATTCCCAGTGCCCATGCAAAAAGCTGAGCATGGCCCTACGTGTGTGGAGCCTCAGTACTAAAGGAGCAGAGGACGACTGGGACGACCTGGCCAACCAGTCTAATCCAACCAACCAACCAAACAGGAGCTTCAGAGCCAGCGAAGTGAGGTAGAAGAGTGATTCAGCATGACACCAGCGTGTTCCTCTGGCCTCCGCCCCCGTGTGCATGGGGTGCACACAGCTACACATACATGTACACACCATATACTCAGCCCATACAGCAATTAGAAACAGAAGAAATGTGCAGAGAATCTCTTAAGGTGCCAAGAGTTATAAGGACTCAAGAGGTTGGCACTGAATTGGCCTGAGGCATCTTCCATGGAGACGGGCCCACCTTGCTTGCTGACTCAGTCTTTCAGCAAAGCGTATAGAGATTTCATTACTGACCAGAAAACCTGGCCTATGAGTGAAATATAATTAGGATGATGCATTTAAGACTCCCAGGAAGATACTGTCAAAAGCAAGACAGGGCTGGAGACAGATGCCTGACCTGGAAGGCAGGTGAACTTCAGGTAGAAGCCTGATGGCCCCAGGGCGCTGTGCTCAATTACGGAGGGACCACGTGACTTTCTTATTAATTAAGGAGGTGATCCACAGTTGTAGAGATGTCAATGATAATTAATTGGGCTCCAGCAGGCTGCTGTTGTTAAGAACCACGTGGGATAATTTAATTGAGACAATAAATGGTAACAGTGAGGGTCACCACGTGAAGGATGTGAGTCCCTAATTAATGGGTTTTCCTGGTGTACTTTTCAAGGACCACTCTAGAAAGAAGACCCAGTGGCATCTCATGTTTGGGTAAAATAGTTGCAGGATATTGAGGTTCGCCTGAGTTCTCAGATGCTTAATTTGGGGGAAACTAAAATCCGGTGGCACTGCGTGTCTGTGGGCTGCAGGTAAGGTGATGCTTCTGTAGGGCGGAAGGCCCCCTGCCCTGCATGCAGACGCTGCCTTGCACAGTGATGGGTATCCCCACATTTCCTGTCTATGGGCAAATCTTGTTCAGCTCTTTCACTGAGTAGGAAAATTCCAGGGTCATGGGTATGGGTGGGGTGCTCAGGAAATCCCTACAGACCCTCAGTGCTCTCAAGCTAACCATTTGATGCCCTGAGAAATGTTTCTACCTCGCGGGAGGAGAGAAATGACACCCAAATTTCACTTGAGACACCTTCTCAAGGAAAAATACATGTACTTATGCATGCATGACTATATATACATATACATATACATATACATATACACACACACAAACATATGCACATGCTTATTTTCCTACATCAAAAAATCTTTTGTAATGTAAATTTAAAAAAAGTTAGCTGTGGGGCTGAGGAGATAACCCGGTGGGCTACAGCACTTGCTATACAAGCATGAGGACCACAGTGTAATCCCCAGCACCCATGTAAATGCTGAGCGTGGCTGTGCACGCCTATAACAACAGTCCTGGGTAGAATGGGGACAGGAGGATTGCTAGGGCTCCCTGGTCAGCCAATCTAGCTGAAAAATGGTGAGCTCCAGGTTCAGTGAGAGATTGTGTCTCAGGGAAATGGGTACAAGGACGACACAGGGCACCCTATGTCTTCCTCTGGGCTTCACATGCACGTGTGCACACAGGATAAACAGATACACACACACGCGCACACACATACCCCTCCATATGCTCAAACACACATAAAACACATACTACACAGACACATGAAAAAAAAACAATGTCAGCTAGCTGGGTGTGGTGGCACATGTCTTTAATCCAAGCAGAGGTAGGAAAATCACTGAGATTGAGACCAACCTGGGACTGCAGAGTGAGCGCCAGGTTAGCCTGGGCCGAGTGAGACCCTACCTCGGAAAAAATCATGTCAGCCAGAGATGACGGTATTCGAGACAGAAGTTGTATTTAAATTTCTCATAGGAGCCACACATGCTAAGGATAAAGTAAGTCAGGCCATGTGTCTCTGCCGGCAGAAAGTCGGCCCAGGTGGGTCAGCAGAGTGCCTGCATCCATTAAGCCGCGCTGTGGTGCACGGTGTGGACCCTCAGGCAGGAGACCGTAAGCACCCCTGGGAAAGGACGGAGTGATGTGGACGAGCTCAGCTGGCCATTTCCATGCTGAGATGCCCTCTAGCTGTCACTGCAGGGACGGAGTACACAGGCTGCTGACCCGAGATCCTCCCAGGCTGCAGATGACAAGAAGTTTAAAGTCACGGAGGCCCAAGCAATTGTTTCTGGTCTGGGGAGTCCAAATATGCACTGTGGATCATAAAGGAAAATGAGGGCCTGGGTGTAGCTCAGTTGGTAAAGGGCTTGCCTAGTACGCACAGAGCTCCTGGGTTCCATCCCTAGCACCACATAAACCAGGCGTGGTAGCTCATGTTTGTAATCTCAGCACTTGGGAGGTGGACAGAAGTAGGGAGTTTAAGACCAGCCTGGGTTAGAAACCCTCTCTCAAAAAGAATAAAAACTGAATGGTAATGTCTGGCCAGAGAAGTGCCGATTCCAAGTATTTTCAGAAAAAGATAAAGTAGTGCTGAAGGGCTGCTCAGTGGATAAGCAACTCGCTACAGAAGCATGAGGACCGGGACTGGATCTGAACCCACAGAAATGCAGGTGGGTGTGGCAGCCGGTCTGAAATCTCAGCACCCAGGTGGTGCAGACCGGGAATGCCCAGTGCAAGCTGGCCTGCGAGACTAGCAGAGTTGGTGAGCTCCAGGCTCAAGGGCGAGACCGTGCCTCCGTAGACACGATGGAGTTGTGATCAAGAAAGGCTCCTGCACAGGAGCCTTCCCTCTCACACACATGTGCATGCACCCACATACACATGTACCTGCAACCCATACAATCACATGCAAACCATTCATACATACATATGCAAAAAAGACAGAGGGAACAGAGGTAGTAGATCCAGCAGCTAGCAAAGAGTCTTGGTGGCCAGGGGTGAGCTGGCAGGGGTCATGGAGCGGAAAGGAAGCAGGAGGTGATGAGGGAAGGAAACCTGGGGGGTTACACTGAGGCAGGAGCACCCTGCAGTCCCTAAAGCTCGCTGGGTAACTTTGAAAAAGTGATTCGATTTCCAGTGTCTAAAGACACACACTCCCACCTTCCTGCAGTAGTGAGGACCGACATGCAGCCGCGAGGCAGCCAAGCAGCGCTAAGATTATCTCCACTACCGTAGCTGTTTGCGCCGCCGCTGGCACAAACCTTAGTGTCTTTTGCATTTTCCCTGTAGGAATCTGTGGAAAACTTCCACAGGAAGCTTTGGAGGAGGCCGTGCAGGGGTGTTAGCTCACATAGGAGAAGTGTCAAAGTCGCATTAGGGATGAGCTAAAACAATACAGACGGCCTGTATGTGAGCACCTGGGAGCTCTGGTGTGCACAGGTGTAACTGCATCCGACAGTGGGAGACACAATTCACCTCCCGAGGTTCTCTTTCCTGGAGGAAAGGTGAGATCTTGAAGATGAGAGGAAATAAATAAATTTGTGGCTTTCTCCATCTTGGCCTCAACTATAAGCGCACTTCAGGGGCATTGTAAACACGAATGGGGGGGGGGTGATCTTTTGTTTGCCTGTTGGCGCAAGGGGCCATGATGAACACAAGGTCCCTTGGAACCTGTCCTTCCTGGGCCCTTCCCTGAGGTCACTGTGCCCTGGACAAGGCTGTCGCAGTGAGTGACATCTAGGGAACTCCTTCATTTTCTCTCATTCTGAAGCCTTGTAGCTCTGATTGAAGACTGGTCTCAATGGGAAAATGGGAAAATCCCGAGCCATTATAAACTCGAGTTTCCCCTTTGTCTGAACCCCACAAGCTTTATTTTAAAACCCGTCTGGTTTCTCACAATAACAAGGAAGGCAAGGACACAGCGCATTTGGAGATGAAATTACTTTGAGCCCTCTGCACCAACGTCAATTTTATCTTCTCAGGCACACTTTTCTAGTACCAGCCAGCCAGCTGATATTTTCCTACATTCAAAGGAAGCAATTTCCTTCAATTTTACAGTCTCTCCAAGCCTGTATCCTGTGATGTAGAGGGCCCCTGTCGACAAGTGGTGGGGTTCCTGGGAATGAGTGTGGATACACACAATTATTTAAAAAGAATGCTGGGCGTGGTGGCACACGCCTTTAATTCCAGCGCTTGGGAGGCAGAGGTAGGAGGATCGCCATGAGTTCAAGGCCACTCTGAGATTACATAGTGAATTCCAGGTCAGCCTGGGCTAGAGTGAGACCTTAGACCTTGAAAAATAAATAAATAAATAAATAAATAAATAAATAAATAAATAAATAAAGATTAAAAAATAAAATAAAAAGAATGGAAGTAGAGAAGGGAGGAGGCAGGTTCTTTGTAAATGTTTCTACCCTCTTTCTGGAATTAGGTTTTCCCATCCTGAGCCAGGGTTAGTAAGAGACTATTAGCCATATAGATAGTCAGGTTAGTGGAGCTAAAGGTAACAAAAACAATAGAATTTACTATCAGTTGACATCAGGGAACTGCAGATAGCACACTTTTTTTTTTCCTTTTCTCTTCTCATGATTTTGGGTTTGGATGGTGTCAAGAATTCAGACTTGGAGGTACATAGTTACATGTATAAGGATGACGGGACATTGGGAGGCTTGGGGAAAGGTCGGGTCTGGTATATGCACTTAACGGGGGAACACTGAATATCCAAGGACTGCAAGTATGAATGGAGGGCACAGCCTGGGACTGGGGCCACCGTGAGCAGAGATGGGGAGAGGGGCCACCAGCGTCCACAGGCAGAGGCCACTGGGAACGTGTGGCCAGAGATGCAGCAATCACTTCTGGCACAAGCCACTGTCAGAAAACTGAGAGATGACCCTTGCATTGAGCAACCTTGAGGTTACCTGTGGCTCTGGCAAGAGGATGCTCGGGAGCTTGGGGCAGAAGCCTTATCAGGGTGGTTCAGAGGAAAGGAGGCAGAGTCCTGATGACATTGCAGATGGATAGCTGCTCCAAGCTGACAAGGGGCCAGAGAGACCAGAGGACCCGGTGTGCTGTAGACTTGGTAAGGTGTAGGGGCAGGTGTTGAAAGGGAGGGGAATGATGGCACATTTGCGTCAAGATCAGAATAATCGGAGACACAGAAAAGGATTCAGGGGAGAAAGAATTTCACTGCAGTTCTTCCCCACACGAGTGCAGGGCTTTCCCCTGTGCTTTCTCTGGGAGGTGTGCAGACCAGAGGCAGATCAGCGGTGGCCACAAGTGGGGGCAGACAGGGGGCAGGAGCAGTGTTTCTCCTCTCTCCTAGTCAGTCTAATTGAGAAGGATGCAGGAGATGCGGAAGGTGAGGAAAGAGGGTGAGGTTTGAAAGTGCCCATCTCCTAGGATTGGGGGACAGTGAGCACGCCAGAGTGATGGGTCCCCAGAAATGAGCAGCAATCATTCCACCAATTTATATCATAGAACCCCAGTTTGATACAGAATGGGGTCCCAAGGGCTGAGTGGGTAAGTGTGGTTATTGTAACGGGTTTAAGAAGTCATTGAATGAAGCAAGTGCAGCGAGGGACCACACTGCAGCCAGCTCATACACCACACACACACACGCTTGTACACACACACACACACACACACACACACACACACGCACACGACACTAAGGCTGCCTCAGTGCCCGAGGTGAAGCTCACTTCCAGGTGGGCAGGAAGGGCTCCACTTGGCCTCTGTTCAGGCGTCCTTGGGCCTCCGCACACGCGCAGCACCCCGCTCTCGTTTCTCCTCGGGTTTCACTCACCGCTTTTCTCCCGATACCTATCTCCTGCTTTCCTTTGTAAATAAACTAATCTCGGGGTCAGAAATTGATACTGCAGTCAAGGTAGAGGACAAAATAAGTGACCGCCCTGAGGAGGAGATAAAAAGACTCACTGCTATTGATTTTTTTGAGGGTTTGGGAAGCATGGAAAGCATCGCAGAGACAGTCTGACAACAGAAGTCCTGAGGGTACTGTCACAATGGGACGAGCAGCACGGGTGGCCGGGGCTGCTGCTGAGCCACCTCATGCCGCTGGCCAGCTCTGCACTGGACCCCCTGAACAGTACCAGCCTTCACCGGGAAGGTTGTCTGACCTAATGGTTCATTTTCTAGTGCGTTCCACTGAAGTGCAGACTTAAGGGAGGGCACACCGCAGATGCAGCCAGAGGGCTGGGCGAGCAGACATTGACACCTTGCTCCCAGGAAGGTGCTCTTGGGATTTCAGACCCTCTTAGAGGAAAGTCACTATAGAGGGGGAACCAAAAGAGTATGAATGTGTCACCATCTGCATCCAACTCGATTTTGTTTTGTTCTTTAAGATAGCTCCCAAACTAGAACATTACGTTAGGTCCAATTTATACCTGAAAGGGAAGGTGAATTTCCCCGAATCTGCATACCAGCTCTCTGTATTCGACAGTGACCAAGGGAAGGGACCTGGGTCCAGGGAAGATGTGGACCACGGAGAAGGCAGTTTGGCTCAGCTGCAAAGGGCCCTGTTGCTTAGCAACATGTCTCACCTCCCCATGAGGACTAATGTCTTGAGGGAGGTGACATGACCTCAGTAGACTCACTTCCCAGGAAGTTGAGGCACGGTCACACACAGTAAGGGCCGGGTTCACCAGATGCTCCTGTTCCTACAGGTGACAGCCAGCCAGAGCTCCATGTGTCTGCAGAGCCTCACAGCCACCAAGACAACGAGAGGACAAACTACCACACCCAGACCAGGGAGAAGGGGCAGGAGAGCAGACGGCTTTCCAAGCTCCCCAAGGACCGTGGACTCACCACTTATCCACTTCGCCTCGGGGTCATGGATCTTGAAGTCTTCACTGAAAAGATCTTCCACGCTCACCTTCTTCTTCTGAGACAGACTTGTATCTTCCGCTGGATAAAAAGGAGCAAAAACAGTTCAATGTATGCTGCCTGGATAAGAGACCACAAGACACACTGTTCGACAGTCAGAAATAGCATATAGGGTGAAACATGGTCTCTAGAAATTATGAATGGTGAATGAAAGAAATCCAGTCTCATTTCTGTTTTCCAATTATCAGATTTATGGAAAAGGAGATCCGGATTCAGTACAATAGTCCCATTCCCTCCTCACACACACTTGTAATGCACAAATGTTCTTCTCTCTTAGACACAAAAGTGAATAACTGTTGCACTTGGTTTATGAAGAATGTGGGAATGATCGAGAAACTGGGCACTTCTGCCACAGCTGGGCCCCATGGCACTGTACCCGAAAGCATTCATTAGGCAGTCCTCAAATACCAGTAACTCTGGGCAGTATGCAGGGTCCTGGGAGTTAGTTCAAGGGCATATGAAAAGTCATCCCTTATTTATCCTGCACAAGTGACAACGCTGCATATTCTCTGGCTGTCTTTGGGTTGAGGATTGGCTCTTATTCAGAAAGGATGATACACCCCCAAACTGTCAGTGCTCAGACAGGCAGCCTGGCCCTGCCCCATCCTGACTTCCATGTCTGGAAGCACCCTACAGATGCTCAGGTGGGCACTGGACTGACACCCATCCTGAGAGAGTATTCAGCCAATGGCCACACTGAGGGAAGCTTGAAAGTCTGCTGGCTTTTATCCTATTCCAGAGGCTAAAGCACCTGGGTTTTCAGCTCTCTCTCTCTCTCTCTCTCTCTCCTCTCTCTCTCTCTCTCTCTCAGAAGAAGCAGTCTCCATTAGAGACGAAAAATCCACTTAGCTGCTTTGGAGAGACACAGGGTGCTCCGGGGGAGCACACAGGCCAGCCATTGAATCAACCTCCGGGAAAGTATCTGAAACTGACCATTTCTGGTGTATCATCTACCTAGTCCTTCTGCTCTTAAGTCGCAAATGACAAAAGCCATCACATTTCCTTGAAGACGTGGGTCCTCCTCTCACCAGCTGGCATTGTGCCGCGAGGCAGGGCGATCTCAGTGCGGTCCGAGGCCTTATGGCTGTGGATGCCTGCTTGGTAGGTTGTTTGTGGTGGGAAGCCAGGGTGGCGCCTGGCAGCCAAGCTCTACCATGGAGCCCCTCAGATCACTGTGTGAGACTGCTTCTTACGTCTAGTCTAGCGTCCTGTCTCTTCAGTGTGCGGCTGTTGAAGCCGCTCTGGGCCATGGGGTGCTTGTGCTCTGCCGCTCCATTAGCCTCTTTTAGCTTTCTGTTGCCAAGTGTGTGGTGGGTTTAGGACATAGCAAGAACCTTTGCAGGGACTGCGTGATGAGGAGAGGAATAATCTCTGAGCAAAGCCCTCAAGGTTTCTTTGAGATTTCAGTCCAGCCACAGATTTTTATCCCCCCAGTGATGAGCTCTCGTCCAGCTGCTCCAGGTTACGGAGATCACTGAGAAAACCCTCGTCCCTTTGGCCTTCACACTGGCCTGTCCATGCAACCATCCACCCCTGTTTTATTATACTAATACGACACTCTGGCCCTTTCTCATCTCTGTCAGGATTTGTGCATTGGCTGGGTTCTTGAGTGCTGAATGGGATTAATATGCATGGAAGTCTTTTATATTTTTTGAGTTATTTGCAGAGAGATAGAAGAGAGACAGAAAGGGATAATGGGTACACCAGGGTCTCTAGCCACTGCAAACAAACTCCAGGTGCATGTGCCACTTTGTGCATTGGCTTTACATGGGTACTGGGGAATTGAACCTGGGTCCTTAGGCTTTGCAGGCATGCGCCTTCACCACTGAGCCATCTCTTCAGCCCTCATTCTGCAATTTTAAAAGACGTGTAGGAACTGAAGAGATGGCTCAGTGGTGAAGGCACTTGCCTGCAAAGCCTAAGGACCCAGGTTCAATTCTCCAGGTCCCACATAAGCCACATGCACATGGTGGTGCATGCATCTGGAGTTCGTTTGCAGTGGCTAGAGGGCCCGGCATGCCCATTCTCACTCTTTCTCTCCACCTCTCTCTGTCTCTGATAAATACATAAATAAAAATAAAATCTTTAAAATTGCAGAATGGGATGATTCGGGGTGACCTTACAGTGAGACCTGACCTTATTTGGAGCAATTCCAGGCACTGAACACAGGTCAACCCAACCACACCCTGCCCTCTAATTGCTCTCTATCTGTCGCTCAAAGAAACCTGGAAAAAGACACAGCCTCCCCCATGATGCATTCTGTGTAAAAAGCAGATGATAAATAAGAATTTTAAACATCGCCAGACACTGACCTAATGTAGTTATTTGACATTCTTATGTCTAATACTGTTAGGCTGAGACTTGCTACTTAGGAAGTACAAAGCTTTCTACAATGCTCAGCAGCATAAGGCTAGAAAAAAAAAATCATGTTAAACTTAAATTTCACCGGATTAACCCTCACATCGTAAGGATGATTCCAGCTCCTGATTAACCCTCACTGTGTAAGGATGATTTTAACTCTGCATTTTGAATTGCTCACATGCCGAATAAGAAAAGAATATAAGATCCACACTTAAAGAAACCACGGAAATGAAAGAGGGAATGGCAGTTGATCAAGTTGATTTTTTTTTCACTTCCTAAATGTGTTTTATTTGAAAGATATTGTGAGTTTATTTGATTTTTAATGACATTTTTAAACATTTATTTATTTATTTATTTATTTAAATGTGCAGCCCAGGCTGGCCTCGAACTCCTGATCCTCCTGCCTCCGCCTCTTCAGCAATATCCTACCGGCATGTGCCACCACAAACGGCAAAAGTGCTCTTATTTTTTGACAACTTTATACATGTACATAATGTCTTTATCATATTAACCCCTATCCTCTCTTGTCCTCTTCCCAGTCCTGCTGAACCCCTTATTGTTCCTAACAAATCCCTCTCCCTCTTCTCTTTTCATGTCTTTTTTGTGACATTCTGAGTTTAATTAGGGCTGTTTACACAAGCATGGGTGGGAGTCATTTAGGTGGCATGAGCAACTTAACCAGTGACAGCACCGCTAAAGGAAATGACTCACCTCCCCCAGAAACCATTAACTGCCCTTAGCTCCTCAGAACAGCTGAACTCTCGTGAATTCCTCTCCATCCAAGATAGAGTGTAGTCAGGCCCAATCCTGGCTCAGTAACGTGTGGCCTCATGAATGCACTGGCCACGCCAAGTCTGGAAGGCAGAATCCCACAGCACTGCTCCCCATCCCACAGAGCTTACATTCTTTCTCTCCCTCTCCTGCCATGGCCCCCGAGCCGTGGAGGGCAGTACATGTTCTGTCGAAGGCTGAGCGCTCAACAGTCAGCATTTTGACCCGTGATGAGGTCAGTATTTGCCCACAGCCACAAGAAGCCTCAGAGACCAACGCTGGGAGCAACATTCATCTAGAAGGTTTGGATATAGTGACTGTCTGAGGTAGAACTATTGTGAGAGATCCACACACACACACACAACATAAAATTTTCCATTGGAGGTCTTAAAAAAGTCAAGTTCCACTTTGTGAGGAAGTAGCTCCGCCCCCTGCAGACACTCCCTGCTTCCTCTTTGGACCTCGATGACTCTCTGACAAAGCTGTCGAATCCAGTAACTTATAGATTGATTTGCTGCCCACATTGTTCAAGGTGATGATGGACACGAGTGACTGACGTGTCCCATGAACCATGCTAAGCCAGGTTGAAAGGCCTTCCAAACAGTAGGTAGCTCATAAACCCGTGAGAACCAAAGTCAGTGAATGGGCAGAGTACAATGGCAATGGTGTAAGAGAGCACACACGGCCTTCTTGTCCTTACACTTACGGAGACCATGGAATAGGAACAAGGGATGAATTCTTGGGAGGCTTTCTTAAGGCCAAAAAAAAAAAAAAAAATCTGCAGCCGAGATAAAGGGGATAAAAGAACACCCAGGCTAGGAAGGAATGCAGGGGTGAGATGTTGCTCATGGATGCAGTGTTCTTGGGAAATTGTATTTCGGCACTGGCGAGGCAGGCAGCATGAGCAGAAAAATAGCTGGAGGTAAAGGGAGATGCTTTCATATTTAATATGTTGAAATTTGGCTAGGAAATGGTCACTTGTGGGCCCCTTTCAAACCTGGTGTACGGTCACGCGTATCTAAGATTTAATAGCTCTCCTCGTCAGAGCTGTTGCCAATGACTACCATTCAGTGCTGCCCTCCATCTGCCCTCCTCCTCTCTGCTTTTGGAATCCTACTTGGCTGTGCAGCCACCTCCCTCCCCCGCGGTCTCCCAGCCCTCGCCTTTGCATCCACGTTTCCACCTGTGTGTCCTGAGGGGGGGGGGCACCAGTCTGAAGCAGGGGTGCCAGCCTGGTTGGACCAGTAAGTGCTCTGCATCGGTGCTGTTGGCACCATTGTTTCAGCATTTCTGACCTGCCTTTTCATCCTGTTCTTGACTTTAAAGTGAGTATATTTGGGCTGGAGAGATGGCTTAGCAGTTAAGCGCTTGCCTGTGAAGCCCAAGGACCCCGGTTCGAGGCTCGATTTCCCCAGGACCCACGTTAGCCAGATGCACAAGGGGGCGCACGCGTCTGGAGTTCGTTTGCAGTGGCTGGAGGCCCTGGCGCACCCATTCTCTCTCCATATCTGCCTCTTTCTCGCTCTGTCTGTCGCTCTCAAATAAATAAACTAACAAATTTTAAAAAATAAATAAATAAAAATAAAGTAAGTATATTTGAATGTGGTAGTTTGTGTCATTGCAAAAGATACAGCTCTCACCTCAAAGGAGTAAGAGATAGTTTACTCTGGAGCCAAATATGAGTGACCATGGCCTGGGAACACAGATTTAGGTGACCCCAATTCCATATCCCAATATGTTAACAATTTCATGAAGGTTTTACAGTTACAGAACAAAAGAAAGTCATAAATGAAGGCACTTTTCAAGTACATTGGCTGACCATCAGACAGGTGGGTTAGAGAGAAGCAGGCAATCTCCACCATGGGCCTCAGATGCGGTCTGGTGATATTCTCAGCCCTTGGGTTGCTGGAAGCTGGTGGTGTGTCAGTACATCCCAAAATGGTCGCACCTAGTCAACTGACAGTCACATGGGGAGGTCAGACACAGAGGTGGGCAATAATGGCTATTGAGGGGCTATTGGTAGCCCAAGGTAGCTTGGCTCTGACTTGTAACGCTCCACCTGTCTGTGATCACGGAGTTTTAACAGCCTGTTTACCCTTGCTGGGAGCAGGTTCAGCAGACGCAGCCCTTTTCTGGGAGCTTTACTTCACATTTGGATGTTTGTCCCCCAATAGACTCAGGTGTTTTCTTACAGCTTATAACTGGGATTTCTAGCTGCCTGGCTGGAGGTGTTGCTGGAGGCAGACCTGATTTCTAGTCCAAAGGTATGCGAAGAGGTCCGAGCTCTGCCCGGCCCTGCTGTTCGTGCTGCCCATCTGTGCTTGCATTTGTGAACGGGACCCAGCTTCTTCCACCACCACGAAGCTTCCCCTGCATCTGTAAGCCCAAAACACATCTCATTCCTGCTATGAACTATGTCTGTTTGGAAGTTCATCCCGGCAACATGGAACTGTTTACAACATTGAATTTCTAAAATTCCTAAGTAGCGTTTTCAACATCATCTACTCTGCTTTTATATATTCAGGCTTCTTTATCACAACAGTTCTTTTTTAATTCTTTAGTTTTTTTAAAAAAATATTTAAAAAATTCTTTAAGGGGCTGGAGAGATGGCTTAGCAGTTAATGTGCTTGCCTTCAAAGCCTAAGAACCCAGGTTCAATTTCCCAGTACCCGTGTAAACCAGATGCATATGGTGGTGCATGCATGTGGTGTTTGTTTGCAGTGGCCTGAGGTCCTGGCACACTCATCCTCTCCCTACCTCCCTCTCTCTATCTTAAGTAAATAACTGGAAAAAAAAAAACTTTAAAAAATTCTTTTAAAACAACACCTAAGATGGGGGACTGGGGAGATGGGTCAGTCAGTAAAGTGCTTGTTGTGCAAACATGAGGACCTGAGTTCAGATCCCAGCACTCATGGAAAAGGCAGGCACGGCCGTGAGTCCCTGTGCTGGGGAAGTGGAGAGAGGGGATCTCTGGGGCTCGTGGAAATAGGTAGTCTAGCCAATTCAGTGAGCTCAAGGGTGCATACACACACATAGAAAGGAGGAACAGAAGAAGGTTTTTCTAAGCCCTCTAGTTTGCTTTAACTTGAATAACCACACAGCATACCCAGTCCAGGGCCGATCTCGTTAGCTCGCTGCGTGTTGGGCCTGAGGCCGTCTACCAAGCAAGGAGGTGCTTCTACGTAGGTCAGTGATAAGGGGAGTTGCTCAGGTACCATCCCTTTCTTAGGATGTCTGGTGAACATTTAAATGGTTGTTAAGTAGTAAAATAATTGAAAAACATTTTGGTACATCTTCTCTAGTGATTTTAAAATTAGAAATAGGGCTGGAGAGATGGCTCAGCGGTTAAAGTGTTTGTCTGCAAAGCCTAAAGACCCTTGTTCATTTCCCTCGTACTCACATAAAGCCAGATGCACGAGGTGGCACATGTGTCTAGAGTTGGTTCGTTGCAGTACCTGGCACACCCTTTCTTTCTCTCTCTACCTGCCTCTTTCTCTCTCTGTGTCAAATAAATAAATCTGCTTCTCTTTTTCAGATAGATATAGATCCTAAGGAGAGAGCCACCCCATCATACCTCAAAAGGGCCCCGGCTGAAACTAAGAAAACTTGGCGAAACAAGCAAGGATGCTGTTTTCCTGATGAACCAGATACCAGCAGAAGGGGGAAGGAGATCAACACAGAGAAAAATCAACTTCTACCAAATCAGAGAGCCAGAGCCTCAGAGGCCCCCAACACCTCATCACTGAAGCAGACCAAAAATGAACCCAACATGGCTCAGGGAAATTTTGCAGAAGAGGGGGTGGAAAGAATGTCAGAGCCACATGTTGGGTCATGATATGCAGAGACATTTAGCTTACCCATAACTGTGGGCTAACTCCACAATGCATGACCCGTATACCTCAACAAGGAGTGGCCAAGGGGAGGGGGTAGGTCACGGATGAGCCTAATAATGGTACCAAACTGACTGTATTTGCTGAATACAAAACTAACTAATAAAGAAAAAAAAAATAAAATATGAATAAACAAACAAACAACAAGCACTAGAAATAAACCCCAGGACAGGCTGTATCAGTGTCTGTGGCATGGGGCCCCGGGGGCCTCATCTCTGCTGACAGTCCAGGGTGAGACAAGCTGCCTAGACCGGCGAGGGGCCTGAGAGGTTCTGCTTTAACTGCTGCAGAGTCTTCAGGGAACAGTGAACCTGTCCCTCTTCTAATCCTCATGGAGTATGGTGGCAGGAGTGCCACTTCCAGGAAGAAACACCCGAGGGACTGGGGGTGAAATGATCTCTCCAAAGATGTGCAGCACACGCTAAGGACTTCCGTTTCCAAAGCACAACGGAGACCAAACTTCTGATGGGCTGGGGATACACAGCATCCTGGAGGACACCGACTCCTATACTGACACTCAGCATAGAAACTGCCCTGATTCAGAACAAGGCTTCATGCTATTTCTACACAAGTTGATAGAAATTTTTGGCTCCCTTACGGACACTTGGGAAGAGCAAGGGGGCGAGACGTGGTGGTGCACACTGGTCATCCCCCCACTGAGAAGGTGGATCTGAGTGCAGGGCCCGCTCCACAGTGAGACTCTATGTCGGAGAGCACTCAGAAGAGGAAGGAAGAGGATAACCAAGGAGGATGAGTAGGAAAGGCACAAGGAGGAAGAACAGCATCTGGAGGAAGAGGAATGAACAAGAGAAAGAGGAAGAAGAAAAGGAGGAGCAGAAGGGAAGGAGGAGGAGGAAGAGGATGGAGAGAGGAGAAGTGTTACAGGGTGTTGCTGAAGCTTAGGAATAGAGTCCTTGAACCTCAGACCCTGGGTTTGTGTTTGTATTTAACCTAAGAATTGGACAAATCAAACAGAAGGGTAATTATTAGATTATTTTATTTATTTATGGAATTATAAAACCAAGGTAACAAAAATGGAAACACCCATGTGGTCTGACAGTACACGTGGTGGGCCTGGAAGAAAGGTGAAAAGAGATCTAGAGAGAAGAAAAAAAAAAAAGAAAAGAAAGTACGCAGCTGGGGAAATGGCTTAGCAGTTAAAGTATTTGCCTGCAAAGCCTAAGGACCCCTGTTCAATTCCCCAGGACCCATGTAAGCCAGATACACAAGGAGGCACATGCGTCTGAAGTTTTTTCCGTGGCTGGAGACCCTGGCGCCCATTCTCTCTGCCCCTTCCTTTCTATCTCTCTCAAATAAATAAATAAATAAAATATTCTTTAAGAAGAAAAGAAAGTACAGAGAGCCCCTGCCGTGGAGGGCAGGAGGAGGTACAGAGGGGTCAAGGGGGTGCCCCCCTCCTTTCATCCCAGAACCTGGGGGTTCAGGACAAATGGACAGCCAAAAAGAGAGCCTTGCCCCTGGTAAGGATCTATTTACAGCCTTATTGTGGGGAGCTTCACCTTGCGGCTCAGGTGAGCCAGAGTGAGGGCTGATGGGTCTGGGCTAGGGGAGGCTCAGGAAGGCCAGCCATGATGCAACTGACCACAACTCAGGATCAGATTTCAATTCTGGGAAAGGGGACTCCCTCCCAGGGAGAGGCTCAGGTTGTTCATGGAAAAACACAGGTGCAGGGAACTCCTTTCAGCAAGAGATAAGAAGTTAGCTCTTTTTTAAAAATCTCTAGTAAAGTGGAGATTGGGAGGACATTCCTACCTTCATTTTGGGGTCCAGTCACCCTAAACTACCTAACAAATCTACCGGACTCCCTCTGAGAAGGAGGAGGAGGAGAAGCAGGAGGAGCAATAGTGAGTCAAAGAGCCGCTCCATTTGCAACACCTGCACAAGGCATCATTCAACAGGCAAGCACAGCCCGTTACATTAAGGATGGGATGACAGGGTTCTGTGAGCACCCGGAGCATCATGTCTCCGCCAAGCAGTGCGCGCTGACTAGGTGCTGGACAGGCACCGCTGGCCCTCACTAGACTTCTATTTCAAGTACCAGAAGGGCAGCCGGCAATGCTTCTGTGGGTGCTGCTCCTATTTCCTCAGAAAGAAGTTTGCTACATGCCATAGCATCCATGCAGCAGAAGCCATGAGATATGAATCAAGGTGACAGGGACTCTGGGGATTTCTGACCTAGATCTGAGTGAGGCTGTCTAGCCGCAGCAGGCTATGCACTGATGGAGGCTTTTCTGGGGACTAAGAAGCAGAGTCACCCAGAGACAGCAGCAGAGGAGCAGCTTTCCTTTTATCCAGTGAGGTCTACCCCGAGATACATCAGCATCTATTCCTCTGGAGAATGGCTCTGGAATATCCCAATGACTAAATAAATATAAATGGGACAAGAATGAAACTAAACCACTGTATTTGAGAATAGTAGAGAAGCTGAAAAAACAAAACAAACAAAAATCCTCTGTCTCTGATGTAGTTCTGACTCATTCACCACTGACCATGACTTCTGTTCTCCCATTTGCCTCCAAGTCTGCTCCACACAGGGTTGGCTTTTTCCTTTTCCTTTTGAGAGAGGAACGGTGACTTGATCTGCACCCTTCTTGTTTTAAGGAAGGAATTGTGACTTCATCTTTCCAGAGTCTGACACACAGGAGATGTTCCGCTGATTTCTTTGGAGTGAAGAAAGCATTTGTCTTTACAACCTGCCCTTTGCCTTCATTTTTGCTCATCTTTCTGCAACAGACTTTCAGCGTTGCTGACCTCTGTGGTTTAAAGTCATGTCCAAAGTGACAATAACTCCTACAGGTACTGGTTTACCCTACAAGCTTTTTCTCTTGAAGTTCACATCTTCAAAACCACCTCGAAAATTAATAGTACAATATCCGAGTTGGTCGCACTGTGCTTCTCTCCTGAGATGCTGGCAGCCATCCATCAGCCTGGTTTCACATGTTCTATCAAACAAGAACATCTGGTCTGGGTCTGTCCAGATTTCGGAATCCAGGACATCAGATGAATTCAGCCCCTAGCCACGTCCTCCGCTCTGCGCCTCTAGGAAAAGGTTGGAATTTCAGTGCGCCCGCCTCACTCTGTGTCCTTTAGTGAGTCACCGCCACGGAGCACCCACAAATTTGCCCTGTGATCTGCGCACACTACAGGTTGATCTAGTCCCTGCCCAGCCTTCCCACAAATTTGCCCTGTGATCTGCGCACACTACAGGTTGATCTAGTCCCTGCCCAGCCTTCCCACAATTTGCCCTGTGGTCTGCGCACACTACAGGTTGATCTAGTCCCTGCCCAGCCTTCCCACAAATTTGCCCTGTGGTCTGCGCACACTACAGGTTGAGCTAGTCCCTGCCCAGCCTTCCCACAATTTGCCCTGTGGTCTGCGCACACTACAGGTTGAGCTAGTCCCTGCCCAGCCTTCCCACAATTTGCCCTGTGGTCTGCACACACTACAGGTTGAGCTAGTCCCTGCCCAGCCTTCCCACAATTTGCCCTGTGGTCTGCGCACACTACAGGTTGAGCTAGTCCCTGCCCAGCCTTCCCACAATTTGCCCTGTGGTCTGCACACACTACAGGTTGATCTAGTCCCTGCCCAGCCTTCCCACAATTTGCCCTGTGATCTGCACACACTACAGGTTGATCTAGTCCCTGCCCAGCCTTCCCACAATTTGCCCTGTGATCTGCGCACACTACAGGTTGAGCTAGTCCCTGCCCAGCCTTCCCACAATTTGCCCTGTGGTCTGCGCACACTACAGGTTGATCTATTCCCTGCCCAGCCTTCCCACAATTTGCCCTGTGATCTGCGCACACTACAGGTTGATCTAGTCCCTGCCCAGCCTTCCCACAATTTGCCCTGTGATCTGCGCACACTACAGGTTGATCTAGTCCCTGCCCAGCCTTCCCACAATTTGCCCTGTGATCTGCACACACTACAGGTTGATCTAGTCCCTGCCCAGCCTTCCCACAATTTGCCCTGTGATCTGCACACACTACAGGTTGAGCTAGTCCCTGCCCAGCCTTCCCACAATTTGCCCTGTGGTCTGCGCACACTACAGGTTGATCTAGTCCCTGCCCAGCCTTCCCCTTCGGAAGAAGCTTATCAAGATGAGCCACCCTTCCAAAGGGCACAGGAATTTTAGCGCAGTCACCGAGTTGTGCAGCCTCTTCTGACAAAAGCTTAGAACACTCCACCTCCAAAACAAGGCCTAATAATCATTAACAGTCAGTCCCCATTCCCACCATTCTCCCTTAGCCCCAGAAAACACCTGCAGTGTGAGTCTGTACACATGCTTGTTCTAGATGGTTCATAGACATGGGATCAGGCACGGCTGGGGAGACAAAGACTGACTCCAGTTCCCAGAAACCCTGCAGCATGCTGGGCGCGTGGTACATGCCTGCTATCCCAGCACTGGGGAGCAAAAACAAGAGGAAGCCTGGGGGGCTCGTGGGCCAGACAGCCTAATTGGTTAGCTCCAGACCAATGGATGGCCTTCCTAAGAATGAGCCCAAAGCCTCTGCATGCATACATACACACATGCACCTTCATGCACACACACACATGCATATACACATAGACACACATCCACCTTTATACACACATGCCACACACCACATGCACCTTCATACACACATGCTCACGCACACACACGTGCACTCACACATACACCTTCACACACACGTGCCCCCACCCCGCACACCACACAGGCAAAATAGAAATAGCATCAGGCAGTGTGTGCTCTTTGGTGGTTGAGCCATTCCAACTCGGCCTCATGCTTCCAAGCGTGTCTGCTGTAGTGTGCACAGCTGTACTAGCAGCTTGTTCCTCCTCCTTCTCCTCCTCCTCGTTTGCCTTCCCCTTCTCCCTTACGCACGTGTGCAGTGGGTGTGGTGTGGTGCAGGCACGCGAGTGTAGCCGCACGTGCATCCTGTGCACAGAGAAGACGTCGGTGTCCCCTCCATCGCTCACCCGCGTGCTTCCTGGGGGTGAGCTCTTGCTAGTTACTGAGCTGGCAGCCTTTGTGAGCCTGAGATTCTTCCATCTTTGCTCCCCACGGGCCGGGGGTAACAGGTGTGTGCGTTCATGGGGTGCTGGGGATCCATCGGAGGCCCTCAGGATTGTGTGAGAAGCACTCACCTTGAGCCACCCTCCAGTCCCAGCTTTGCTCCTTCTGTCCAGAGCTAATGGCGCTGACAACTCGGGATGAGCTTGCTGGCCACGTTCCACCCTCCATCTTCATGGATGGGTTTTGAATTTGAGTGGACGTTGTGATGGGCTGAGACCATGAGCCTTGGGATGCAGTGAGTGTGCTCTATAGGTAGGACGGGTGTCAATCTTCAGGGGAAAGAAGGCAGTCTAGATCAGTGCCCAAGGCCACCATAGATGCCCATGGGCATTGCTTTTATGGAATGGGGGTCCCATCCACAACTTACACATTGGAACCCTCAACCCCAAGGAGACTATATTTGGAGATATGGCTTTTCAGGAAGAAATTATAGCCAGACCTTCCCTCTTTGCCTTTCTGTGTGCAAGTACTTGCACACACAGAGTGACACGTGAAGACACACCCAGTGAGAAGGCACTGTCTGCAAGTCAAGAGGCCCCACTAGAAGACAAGCCTGTGTCCTCGACCTTGGACCCGCAGCCTCTGGACCTGGAGGAAATGAAGTTGTGTCATCTAAACCACCCTCCTGTGTTTTGTGGCTAGTGCACAGAGGCAAACTATCTATAAATACAAGCTTTGTTTTGCAACCTTCCTAACTTATTTTCGTGATCCGTTAGCATATCCTACACAAGCATTCATCTTGTCTATAATAGACAGTTCCTCTTCTTCGTGTCAAGTAAGAACAACCCTACAGAGGCATCTCTTGATGGGTTTAAGAAATTAAACCTGTTCACCAAGTGAACACTTGAAGATGAATCATTCAGTGACACATTCAGTGACAATCCTCTGTATTGCTTCATGCACACCTCCAACTTCTACAACAGAAGTATTTAAGTATAAAATTGTGCATGGTATTTATGTTTTGCATTTAACAAGGTGAGAGAAGAGACTTCAGGCACTTTTCCACAGCTGAGAGAAAGACAGGGGGTGGGGTGTGGATGGTGGGGGGCACATTTTTGGCATGTCAATTTACCAAGTGGCAAGAGATACATTTAAGATCAAAGGAACTAGGAATTTATACATAAAAACACTTGTACTTATTGTTATGAAATCAATTTGCAGAGGACCTAAAATAACATCAGGCAGTTTACAACTCAGGGTGAAGAGAGGGAAGGAGATGTGAATGAGGCACATGTTCATGTTCAAGGTTGGCCATCTGTGGACTCTGACCAGTAAAGACGATACTAAGAAATTCAGGAATGAATCCTGGAAGAACAGAAATCGGACATGGTGAGAAGTGATGAAATCTAGGAACTGGGGTCTGGAAGTGGCACTAGGACAAATGGATTGCTATTCTGAATTTTGTTAGTTAACACAACGTATTTTCTACTGATTTTCCTATCCACACATACCGCTTAAACCGTGAATGCTAATACAGTCACAGTATGACCATAAACATATATGTGTACTCAAACTTAGAGCCTGAGCCAGAGTATGGCTGAGTGGCATACGAAAGCAGGCTGGCTGGACTTCCTGAGGACTGTGTGGGTGCCAGGTGCCCTGACTTAAGAGATGTACAGAACTCCTGATAGAGAGGAGGGTGGGTATTAACCCCACATACCAGTGCCAGGCAGAAAATTCCACACACACATCGAAGGGTGCCTTAGTTCTGCAAATAGTCATCTGTCCTATGAAATTCATATTTCAAATCTGGATTTTGCTGGCGTCATTAATTCATCTCTATTTAATTTGCCTATCACTGCTACTTGAGTACAGACAACATGGAACTCATTATCTGCTGAGCATGTATCAATAAAATAGTAATAAAAAATAACTTGGGGGTTGGAGAGATGGATTAGCAGTTAAGGTGTTCGCCTGCAAAGCCAAAGGACCTTGATTTGATTCCCCATGGACCCAGGTAAGCCAGATACACAAGGTGGTGCATGGGTCCGGAGTTCATTTGCAGTGGCAGGAGGCCCTAGAGCACCCATTCTCTCTCTCTCTCTCCCCCCTCCTTCTTTGTCTCTGCTTCTTTCTTTCTTTATCTCTCTCTCAAATAAATAAATAAAAACAAAACAAAACAACTTGGCCAGTGCTGTTGGTAGTGGCTGCCTTTCCCTCTCAAATTTGAGAGACAATCAAAATTCACACTAAGGTGACTACATTGCCTTTGTTTTCTCAGTGGCAAAGATGAGTGAGAACCACGGTTCCCAGGCAAGAGGTTCCCCGGAGACCGAGGAAGGAAGCCAGCATGTGACTACTAAAGTGGGGTGGAGGAAGAGCAGAAAGACAGGCTCAGGTAGGTGGGCTCCTGTTCCTGCCCCAAGCCAGCCTCTCTGTAGCCCAGGCCTTCCCCCAGCCCACAAGTCTGACTGCTTGCAGGACAGGACCCCTAGTGTGGCCTCAGGGACCTGCTTTCTCTTGTGTTGGTGTCCTACTATGTGCTCACAGAGCAGCACAGTGTGGGTCTCAATGGACCACAGCACTGTGCCCTTGGGGTCCTCATTGCTTCTCATGTCTTCCAAGGCTGCCAGTGATTGCTGGCTTGAGGTGGCATCACTCATGCCCCTGCTTCCTGGGCCATTTCCTCTTCTGTCTAAGTGAAATCTCGCTTTGTCAAGGCATTTAAGAGCCTGCCAGATAATTCTGGGTAACCTCTATCTCAGGATGTCCCATGTGACCACAAAACACATGTCCCCTTTGCCGTTGGAAGCCCTTTACCATGGGTGCCAGGGATCTGATCACGGGAATCTTTGGTGGGACATTGTTTATCCTGCCATAGCTACTCTTCCAAGACTTCCTTCCACTTTCAACCAGCCACCGCTTTCAGAGTCATGTCTGAGTACACAACACTCATTCAGTAACTGAGTGAGAAAAAGAGACATGAAGAGTCTGAGAGAAAAGCAGATGAGAAAGACCCTAGGCCCACCGTCTTCTGATGATCACTTGGGCAATTTCTGGCGACTCTAATTCCTTACTTAAAAATTCAGAACACAGGATTCATTTGGAGAGTACTAAGACTGAAAGAATGTGCAGCAGATGGACTGCAAGTGCACTGTGTTCACACAGATGCAGTGGCCACTGGTTTAAGGAGGGCTGCGGTGAGTCTGCCTCCAAAGGAAGTTGAGCCCACTTGAGCCTGGAGCCTTCTCCTGGTTCATCTGGACCGTCTTTCTCCAGTTCTCTGACTTCATGTACAATAGGTCTCTATGTCACTGTTCCTGTCCCCGACCTTCTTCTGGTGACAACTTACACTTCTTTTTAATTTTTTTCTGGTTTATTTTTATTTATTTATTTATTTATTTATTTATTTATTTATTTACTTATTTATTAGAGAGAGAGTGAGTGAGAATGGGCAAGCCAGGACCTCTAGCCACTGCAAATGAACTCCAGAAGCATGTGCCACCATGTGAATCTGGCTTATGTGGGAGTTGGAGAATCAAACCTGGGTCCTTAGGCTTCACAGGCAAGCACCTTAACTGCTAAGCCTTCTCCCCAGCCCCACAACTTACACTTCTGAGCGGTTGTCTTTTGTTCCTGACCCACCAGGCTATTCACTGCAATAGCAGCTTGTGTCTACCTCGGGGGCCTTGGACCACTTTGTCCTGAACATTCTCAATACGTGTTTGAGACCTGCCAAGAGGCTGTCTTCTAAATGATGCAATAGACCACAGAGAAACCAGGGTGCTTGGAAGATGTACTCTCTTTCATGAGTCATGTATACAATTGTACCTTTAACATGGGATGGATAATGGAGCAATGCCCACAAAGTGCCTTTTACAGATATACATGAAGCTGCCTCCACTTATCATCTCACTGCACCCCTGAATAAGAAGCCTCTAGCATCATCTTGTAGGAAAACAGCCCTTTAGCACACGGAATCCTTAAGTGAGCAAGATGCACATAACAGTCCTTCTGGAATTAACGAGAAGTCAAAACACTTAGGCTAAGATTCTTCCAGGGACCCACTGCTACTGAAGCATGCAATTCTCTTTAAGGACAGTCGTAGCTGGATCAACCAGTCTTCTTTTCAAATTTGCTTCAGCTGAAAGAAGGATCCGAACTCACTGTTCACGTTCAAGGATCGTAGGCCACACGCCTTGCTGGCGTGGCAGACATTGAGGGCTACCTCCTTTGCTCTCATCCCTCTGACCTCTAACAGCCTTTCCAGCTAGTTCCCAGGAGTTGTAGGCATAGCAAATGAGCTCTCCTGGCTCGTTCCAGGGACACCTCTTCCTCTGTGATGGAGCAAGATGTGCCAGGCAAGTGTTACCATACTGTTCTGATACCTGCCCTGGCTGCTGACCCCAGGCTTCCTGTGTCTGGCAAGCACGCTCTCGATGGCCCGGGACGACCGACACCCCTCTGGGGCTTCCTCCTGTGTCCGCTGGCTCTCTCAGCATCGTCAGTTGCTCCTTGCTCCACGAAGACCTTCATGAATGGGTCACATCTTCCCGAGTCTCTCCCAGCATCTGGACTGCCTGTAACACTCACAGCACTGGGTCCCGTGACCACCAAAGAGTGCGCTGCAGGCAGAACAAGGTGAAGAGCAGAGCAGAGGGAGCTCCTATCCATCAGCGTCCCATGAGCAGGGTAAGTGCCCCTGGCCGTGTCGGAACCACCACTCTCCCCGAGACTGCGCTGAGCACCTCAAGTCACAAACGTTTACTGTGGCAAAGCCAAAGAACGTACGCCGGGGCCAGTTTGGGATGCAGCGCCTCGTTCTCCCAGGCCAGTGAGGAGTTCGTTCTTGCAGCTGCGGGTCACAAAGCCCTGCTGGCCAACTTACTCCTCAGTGAACATCTGATTTGCCTCAAAACAACATAGCAAGTAGTCTTGTGGGAAAATAACTTATGCTAAGCTAACAGCTAAGAATTAATGAGCCTTTACAAGCCGAAGGAAGAGCGCACCAGTAGGCCAAAGCCTGGGGCTTCTGTCCTCTGAGACAGCGCCCCCTGGCTCCCCCACTTTCAAATTAGCCAAAGTGTCTAGTGTGTTTAGTTAAACCAAGCCATCCTGCTGCAGGACCTTTGGACCCTGCTGTTCAGGTAACAGCTGTGAAGAGAGATCATGGGATCCAGCGACACAGCCACAGATGCTCAGGCGCAAAGGACCAACACCAGAGGCCCAGGTGAGCACACCGCTTACAGAACACACTGAACCAAGAAACCAGACATCCATACTTACATACTATACATGTGCATACATAGTGTATGACTAAATATTTACTATGTAAATGCAGGAAGCATAAACACGTAACATCTATTCTGTAAGGAACTGGGTTACCCTTGAAGAGACTTGTGCTGAGAAAGGACCCCTGGGCATCCTTTGGGGTGCTGGCTACATGTTTTTTTTTTTTAATGTGAATGCCAATCATAGGATCATCTTCAGTTTGAAAGTCCATCCAGCAATGTAATTTTCTTCCATAGTTATGTAAATATTTTATATAATTTGGACGTTGTATATACAAGTTATTCTTCAATTAAAAGTTCTAATATAATTTATCCCAGAGTTTTAAAAGACAACCTGGGGCTTAGGTTCAGATGTTATACTTAGAACAGTGAGAACATAGAATCGACTCAGATATTACATTCCTGTATAAAACACTAGTGGGTCTTCAACTCTGATAAGCTGTGTGTGGCCTGGCCCTGAAGTCGGCCTGCGGGAGGACATTCAGGTGTCCCTGGCTTTTAGTCACCATATAGGTGTGCTCGGTGATTTCTCTACAAGCCACTGCCCATCTTTGGTGCTGAAGTCCATCCCCGGCAATGGTCAAGGGCGTTCTAATGCCAGTACCATCCTGAAGGCCTTCAGTCCCCTCAGCATGGTCAGTTTCATCCCAATGCAAGAAGTGCAGCTGCCCAAAACAGCCCCACCGTGCATGACAGATTCCAGACACGTGTTTAATACCAGGCAATGAAAATGGCAAAACTGGAAAAGACACATTTTCATTTGGGACGCCTCTGTAGCTGAGTGCCTTAAATGCCTTTAATTTGATTTCTAAGATATAAACTGTATATAACTGGTGACAATCAGACTAGATTACATAACAAAGAACCTTGAGGTGGAAAACTGATGTCAACCTCTAGCTTCCACAAACATGTGCACATACACATATGCACACCCCATACATGTTTATCCACATACGTACATACAACCAGCATGCACACACATCCAAAAAATATTTTTATCAAAATGGACGTGATGTGGGAGGAAGCCTGATGCCTAAGGAATGTGCCTAAGACCCCTTCTTTATGTCACCTTTTCCCTTTTCATGGGCCCCTTTATCGTTTCATGACATCTACTAAAACTCACTGTACGTAAGTATGCATATAGAAAATGAGCTGCAAGGGTCTGCATATGAGAAAGAACAGGCACTGTCTGTCTCTTCAGCCTGGGTCACCTCATGTAACATATGTTCTAGTTCCATCCATTTTCTTGAAAATTTCACAATTACATTTTCCTTTATGGCCGAGTAAAACTCCCTTGTGTATATGAACTGCCTTTTCATTATCTACTGATTTCCGGTTAGACATCTCAGCTTATTCCGTTCCCTTGCCATTATGCATAGAGCAACAACAAATGGGGGTACAAGTATTTCTCTGCTAGGACATGCAGTTCTTTGGGTATATGATCATGAATGGCAGAGCTGGGCCATGTGGTGGTTTCATTTTCAAGGTTTTGAGAAACCTCCACACTGATTTCTACAGCAGCTGCACCAATTCACACTGCAACCAACAGTGAATAAGGGTTCCTCTTGGTTAATTGGCCTTTGATTAATTGGCAGGTTATTTTGAGAGAGCGTTTAGTTTTTGCAGGTTTTTATATATTCTAAATACTAACGTCCTACCCAATGTATAACTGGCAAAGATTTTCTCCATTCTTTGGGCAACTGTTCACTCCGGTGACCGTTTCCTTTGCTGTGCAGAAACTTCTTTAACTTCACGTGATCCCATGTGTTCATTCTTATGCCTATTTCTTGTGCTATTGGGTTTCTAATCTAGAAGCTCTTACCTGCACCAATCCTAAAGCATTTACTCTGCTTTCCTCAAGAAGTTCCAGTGCTTCAGTTTTAAAATTAAGGTCTTTATTCCACCTTGAATTGATTTTTCTGCTGGAGCTAATAACATTCTTCTGCAGATGTATATCTAGTTTCGTGAGCACCATTTATTGCACAGGCTGTCTTTTACACTATAATATATATATATATATATATCCCATATATATATATCCCATATATATATATATCCCATATATATATATATATATATATCCCGTATATATATATATATATATGGGTTCCTGGGTCCTCTGGGTCTGTCCATGGTTCCCCTGAAGGCACCCAGGCAACCATGGTGAGCGCGAAGACAAAAGACTTCACTTTCCAGAGACAGTCTCTGTGAACAGCTTGGTTTAATCAATAGGGAAATGGGTTAATAAGCAGTTGAGGGTCCTAAGGGGATTGGATGTACAAGGTTGCTTGCTGATGCCTGATTAGCACATGGGGACATTCATTCCAGCACGCAGGCAATGGTAAAGGGAAGGTATAGGGCACAGGGGGATGGGCTGTGCAAAGGTGCTGGCTGATACCATGTAAGGAGTTTCCTAGGCAACTGGCCAAATGCCACAGGGTTATGGGCAAAGCCTATGTCTTATCTGAATGTCCAGGTATCCCATAGTTGGAGAGGGAGTGGCCTTACTTCCTGCCAATCTTGGGGTCCGAGATTTTGTCTGGGGGTCCAGGTTCACTGTGACCACCAAGAATGGGGGGAGGATCCTGGCTCACTGCAACCCCCGAGAATGGGGGGAGGCGCTCCCCTGCTTGTCTGGTCCCTGAGATAGGATCAGAGGTTCAGGCTGCTGCGACCTCTCCATAGCCCGGGGCCTTCGTGTCAGACAGCTTAGGTTTGATTTAACCCAGGACCCTGCCTATGTCCAACACACACACACACACACACACACACACACACACACACATATATGTTGTTTTTTACTTTATTTTATTTTTATTTATTTGAGAGGGGGGTGGAGAATGGGTGTGCCAGGGCCTCTAGCCACTGCAAATGAACTCCAGATGTGTGCACTACCTTGTGCATCTGGCTTACATGAGTCCTGGGGAATCAAACCGAAGTCTTTTGGCTTTGCAGGCAAACACTTTAACTGCTGAGCCACCTCTCCAGCCCCCTGTGTATGTTTTTTACAAAGGCATATATAGCGAAGTGGGCTCACTTCTGGGTCTCCCATCATGCTCTGTTAGTCTACACATCTGTTTTGGTGTCACAGCCATGCTGTCTGGCTTTGCAGCATCTTGTGAGGTAAAGTATCATGATACCTCTGGCAGTGCTCTTTCTGCACAGGTTTGCTCTGGCTATCTGGATTTTTGTAGTTCCATATGAATTTTAGAGTTGTTTTTTATAGTTGTGTGATGAATCTCATTAGAACATTTTGTTGTTGTTGTTTTTTCAATGTAGGGTCTTACTCTAGCCCAGGCTGACCTGGAATTCACTGTGGAGTCTCAGGGTGGCCTCGAACTCACAGTGATCCTCCTACCTCTGCCTCCCGAGTGCTGGGATTAAAGGCGTGCGCCACCATGCCTGGCTCAGAACTTTTTAAATACTTCATTTTTATTTATTTATTTGGGAGAGAAATACATAAATAGGTAGAGAGAGAGAGAGAGAGAGAAGGAGAATGGGCATGCCAGGGCGTCCAGCCACTGCAAATGAACTCCAGATGCATGCACCCCTTGTTACTTGGGTCTTGGGGAGTTGAACCTGGGTGTCCTTTGGCTTTACAGGCAAGTGCCTTAACCGTTAAGTCATCTCTCCAGCCCTCATTAGGATTTTAATAGGGATTACATTGAATCTGCAGATTATTTTGGGTAGTACAGTCATTTAGACAAGAATATTTTTCTAATCCAGAAACATAGATCTTTCCATCATCTAGTGATTTTAGCAATTTATTTTCTCATTATCTTAAAAGTTTCAGTACAGAATTTTTCAACTTAATGAGGTTTATCCCTAGATATTTTAATTCTTTGAAACAATTTTGAATGAATCAGATCCTTGTCCTAATTACCTCATCAGCAAATTTATTATTGATGTGTGTGTTTGTGTATATATAATGATTTTAAATATATTTAAAATATTTAATATATTTAAATATCCCATTATATATTGATGTAAAAATTATTATTACTTTTATTTATTTGAGAGAGAAAGAGGCAGACAGAGGGCAGGAAGAGAGAATAGGTGTTCTAGGGCCTCCAGCCACTGCAAACAAACTCCAGACACATGTACCACCTTGTGCATCTGGCTTACATGGGTCCTGGGGAATTGAACTTTTGATACACATAAGGCTTTAAATTTAATGGATCTCATTTACCTATGTTTTCCTTTGGTTATCTTTATTCTTGGGTGTCACATCTAAGAAACTGTTGCCTAATCTAAATCACAAAGTTTACTCCCATGTGCTCTGCTAAGGAGCTTTAGGTCTTACATTACATACTTAATCCACAATGACTAAGTTTCAGATGGTGTAAGGTAAGGATCTAACCTCATTCTTCTCTCTGTCAGTATCAAGTGTGTGTCAGGACCATTTGTGTTTCCACAATGTGTCCTGTGCAGAGTCTCGGCATAAAACACATCAAAACACAGTGACTGTGGATTTCTGGGAGTACTTCAGAACACTCAGTTCTAATCCATTAACCTGCATGTCTATAGATGTGCCAGTACCACACTGTGCTACTTTCTGTAGCTTTATAATGCATTTATTTTTTATTTTTTTGAGGTATGGTTTCATTCTAGTCCAGGCTGACCTGGAATTCACTAGGTAGTCTCAGGGTGGCCTCAAACTCATGGTGATCCTCCTACCTCTGCCTCCTGAGTGCTGGGATTAAAGGAATGTGGCACCATGCCTAGCTCTTATAATGCATTTTTAAATCACCAGGTCTATGTCTTCTAATTGTTTTTTTTTTTTCTTTCTCTCAAAACTGCTTTGGCTGTTCTGATCCCTTTGTATTGCTGCTGTAAAAATTTCAAAACCAGCTTATAATTTCTTAAATAAAGGCGGCTGGAATTGAAGTGAATCTTTATATCAGTTTGAAAAATATTGTCATGTTAACAATATTATGTCTTCCAACTCATTTACATGAGTTTCCTTCTATGAACTTGGGTGTTCAATTATTTCAGTTATATAAATGTCAGTGTACCAGACTTATATTTCTTTTGTTAAATTTATTCTTAAACATCCTGCTATTATTCTTTTATAATTATTGCAGGTAGAATCATTTTCATAATTTGAGGTTTGGACTTCTGTATATTGGTCTTCCATCTTTCATCCTGCTGGACTCATTTAATGCTTTTAAGAATTTCTGTGGATTCCTCATGATTATATATACATAACACACACATGTAATTTATGAGTTATGCTTTCTATGAATGGAGACAGTTTTATGCCTCTCTTATCTATTTGTTCCTGCTCTTACCTAACTGGCCTGTATAAAGCTCCAACATCATGTTCAAAGAGACACAGCGAGAGTGAACATCATGCCATGAGCCTGGTCTTAGAGGCAGTGATTTGTTATCTTTGTGATTAATATTTATTTTTATTTATTTATTTATTTGACAGAGAAAGATGGGAAGAGGGAGGGAGGAAGAGAGGGAGAGAGAGAGAGAATGGGTGCGCTAGGGCTTCTAGCCACTGCAAACGAACTCCAGACACGTGTGCCCCTTTATGCATCTGGCTAATGTGGGTCCTGGGGAATAAAACCTGGGTCCTTTGGCTTTGTAGGCAAACACCTTAACCACTAAGCCATCCCTCCAGCCCTGATTTGTTATCTTACCATTAGTTAAGTGTGATGCTGGCCATGGAAGTCTGCAGAGATGCTCGCTGTATTTTTTTAAATATTTTTTTATTTTTATTTATTTATTTGAGAAAGAGATACAGAAATAGGCAGGGAGAGAGAGAGAGAGAGAGAGAGAGAGAGAGAGAATGAGTGCTCCAGGGCCTCCAGCCACTGCAAATGAACTCCAGATGCGTGAGCCCCCTTGAGCCCCCTTGTGCATCTGGGTTACATGGGTCCTGGGGAGTCGAACCTGGATCCTTTGGCTTTGCAGGCAAGTGCCTTAACCACTAAGCCATCTCTCCAGTCTTTTTTAAAAAATATTTTTAGTTTTATTTATTTATTTGAGAGAGAGATATACAGAAATAGGCAGGTACAGAGAGAGAGAGAGAGAGAATGGGGATGCTCGCTCTTTACTTGGTTTGGTGTTTCTAGCTTATGAGTGGTTTATCATGAAAAGACTCTTGGATTTTGCTAAATACCCAGTCTGTGTCCTGGGATAAATCCCACTGGTCACACTATATAATATTTTTTATATATGTCTAGTTTCAGTTTACTGCTATTTTATAGAGAATTTTGGGATCTATATTGCTCTATGTCTTTCTTTCTTTCTTTTTTTGGTAGTATCTACCACACTAAATAAACATACCATATTTTCCCTTAAATCTTGGGCTAATGGTTTAAGTGTGCATTATAAGTTGTCTGCCTACTGTATCTATCGATTTCTTTTCTTTCACTATCTGACTTTTCCATCTTAACATCCATTACTGTGCAGTCTGTTTAGTAAGGACTGGAACTTTGCTATTTTGCCCACATATATGGGCATCTAAAGTAATTGTGACAGTGGATGAACCAGGCACATACTGCTCTCTGTGGCGCTGGTGCTGTCCTAGGGTATCTTCCACATGACTGTCCTAAAGACAAAGGCTCCCTGTGGGATCACTAGTCCCCTCCATGCCATGAGGCTGTGACATCCCACCGTATCCATGCGTTTCCTCATCAAGGACCGCCCTGTCCTCTAAGCTCTCAAGGACCGTAGCTTGAGCCACTCCACTCAACATGTAGGTGGCAGAATTTGCTGCAGGGTTCTGTTGCAGATTCCAGAGATCCCCTGAGAGGTTTCTGACATGAGTTTATATTTCATCAGTATTACCTGATGAGTATCTTGCCCTTAGCTCTCACTCAGTATACATTTCTATAATAGTTTCACTCATTCTTCATGTAATACCCAGAAATAATCTGAGGTATATAATAGTATAATATCACCATCTTTAAACTTATTGAGCATGAACATGCAATTATTAATTTAATGTATGCCAACCAGTTATGAGTAGTCAACAAGTACATCAAGAACAATTAACTTGTTTTTTCCACTGAATGTATATTGTATAACTTCTTAAGGCACAATGAGAATCAGAACCTGCCAAGAACAAGTTATAGAATCAGTAGTTACTTAGGTAAAACTACACTCTTTCTACTGTTAGCAACTGGCTTACCTGGTGTCAGCAGGATGACCGAGGTGACAATCAGGGAGCAGATGACCAGAATGACCAGCAGAGCAATCGCGATTCCCTTCCAGTTTCTCTGCGGAGGATTACTCCCCACCAGCTCCTGAGATCAACCAGACAAAGAGGAGCCCGGTGAGTGAGACAGGAAAAATAGCAAGAAGCCAGTAGTGGTCACTGAAAGCAAGCACCGCGCAGCGGCAGAGGCTGCCCCCGCTCTTGGGACTGCCACCAGGTCTTTTCTGAGCCTTTCTCCAGCAGTGCCCAAAGACCCACACTGTGTCCCTCTCCCCATGCCAGGGAGATACTCTGAGTCCACAACGCATCTGGTATGATGCCATGTATCTAGCTCTGTGTAAAGCAGTGTTGGCCCTCCCAGTAAACTAGACTTCGGCCTAGGGTGACCATGGAACTTTCTTTGTCATAAGTGCTTTTCATCCCTACAAGGTCCCCACAGAATCAAACAGAGGATGATGAAATTGTCCAGCCCAAAGTCTTTTCTTTTCTTTTTAAAATATTTTATTATTTATTTATTTGACAGAAAAGAGGGAGGGAGAGAGAGAGAAGGAGATAGAGAGAGAGAGAGAGAGGGGAAAGAGAGAGAGAATGGGCATGCCAGGGCATCCAGCCACTGCAAACGAACTCCAGACGTGTGCGCCCCCTTGCACATCTGGCTAGCATGGGTCCTGGGGAATCTAACCTGGGTCCATTGGCTTTGCAAGCAAATGCCTTAACCACTAAGCCCTCCCTCCAGCTTCCAAAGTCTTTTCTTTCCTTCTTTCTTGACATCTGTTTTGCTGAGTTTCATCACAAACTGCCAGGTTTAAGTACTTAGCAAATATGTGCCAATGTCTACCAACTTCAGTGAGCGACTTCTCATGACCCCTACAGCTCCACGAACGAGCTTTCATGATTCCCAAGGACTCTTTCCTGGGTAGCTCACCTGCCCATCTCTCATGTAGGAGATGCAGAAGGAACGGTAAATCTGGAAGCATCACTGAAGGATGCTAGGAATTTAATCAGGTTTATGGGGTCCTGGAGGCCAAAATTTCAATTTCTTTTAAATTAGGGTGATTATATACTTCATTGTCCCCACTGGGATTCTTGGAGCGGCAAAAGGGGCAGTACTAAAAATGAATATAAGTAGTGCATATAATAGTTACATATTCTTCGCAGGACTAGTTGTCCTTTGGCAAAAACATCTAGGAAAATTTATTAATGAGAATGAGTTTATGATACCATAATTTTGTACAGTATAACAAGGGTGAATGTGGGGGACTCAGAATGTATCCTTTCAACTGACTAAATAGATAGCAAGCTATGTTTAACAATTTGTTTAACTTAAAATTAGTATTATTAATTCTATAAGAGAAAACCTGGTCAGAATAGATCTGAGAATGTTGTTACATATAATGCCTGCTATTACGCTTCACATTAACCAAACCAAACTGAGATAGATTACAGCGGTCTCCAAAGTAGATATGGAATATTTAATTCATTCACAATGGGATGCACTTGGAAAGTATTGGATTGTGAAAGTAATATTCTGTTAATCAAGGGCCATGCTTGGCCCAAATACACCCACAGTATGATATACAGGTTACGGCTAAATGTAGGCATAGCTAATGATACACAGTTTGTCTAGAGCGATGTCAGATGATGAAGGAGTCTGTAGATTATGTCACGTGAGGTGAGGCTGAAGGAAGTGTCTATGTCCTGTGAGGTGAAGTTGAAGGGAGTGTTTATGTCACAGTGTGAGGTGAGGCTGAAGGAAGTGACTATGTTGTGTGTGGTGAGACTGAAGGAAGTGTCTTATGTCCTGTGAGGCGAAGTTGAAAGGAGTGTTTATGTCACAGTGTGAGGTGAGGCTGAAGGGAGTGACCATGTTGTTGGTGGTGAGGCTGAAGGAAGTGTCTACGTCATGTGAGGTGTTTATGTCACAGTGTGAGGCGAGACTGAAGGGAGTGACCATGTTGTTGGTGGTGAGGCTGAAGGAAGTGTCTCGTCATGTGAGGTGTTTATGTCACAGTGTGAGGTGAGACTGAAGGGAGTGACCATGTTGTAGGTGGTGAGGCTGAAGGAAGTGTCTACGTCATGTGAGGTGTTTATGTCACAGTATGAGGTGAGGCTGAAGGGAGTGACCATGTTGTGGGTGGTGAGGCTGAAGGAAGTGTCTGTCATGTGAGGTGGAGTTGAAGGGAGTATCTATTTTGGAGAGGTGAGGCTGAAGAAAGTGATCAATTTTTTTTGAGGTAGGGCTTTACTCTAGCCCAGGCTGACCTGGAATTCACTCTGTAGTCTTGGGGTGGCCTCGAACTCCACTGTGATCCTCCCACCTCTGTCTCCCAAGTGCTGAGATGAAAGGCATGCACCATTAAGCCCTGGAAGTGATTATTTTACCAAAGCCATAGAGCTTCCAACTAGTGAAGACCAGTCATGTGATGGATGGAGCTCAGTTCAGTGCACCTTTAGACAACAGAGTGAGACCCCGGTGGGAATCCACAGAGGCAGAATAACATGCCAGTAAAACATCAGACCGTTAACACTGCCCAACAGTGGATGGACTCTTCCTTAGGAAACTGACAGGATGGAATACAGGGTGAGGGATGCAGCTTTTCAGGTATGAGTGGAAATGGATGACCTTAAATTTGCTAACACAGATAGATGGTGGAAGAAAGGATGCATGACCGGAGGTTTCTACTGGAGATGGAGAAATGCGATCCAGGACACTTCATTTCTCTATAACCGATGACCCAGAAAAAGATTCTGTGCTGAAACCAATTCAGTACGTGTGACTGAATGGAAGCATGAGCAATGAGATAACCCATGTCACCCTCAAGTGAAGTGGTTCCAGGTCATGTGCACCATTGCTTGAGTACAGATGGATCACACCATATTCCTCTGTGCATTCTTGAATTTTAAAAGTAGGGTAATTTTATGACAAGATGAAGACATTCTTTATGAAATCACATTTTCATTTTCCAAGTTTCATTTTCAGACCTGAGGTAATTTTATTTTACTCCACCTAACACTATAGCAATAATAGTGGGAAACAGATTGAAAAGAGAAAAATGAGAAACAATCTTGTTAATCTAACAAATGAAAAATGTTCACCTTTTCTGTGTTTCTCTGTATTGTTGGTATATATATTTGTTTTTTTACATGGGCATAACTAAAATATAGATATGGCTTTTATGTTAGAGCAATGATTAATATTTGCTCTTCTAAACAGATCCTTAAGTTCAGAATTTTTTTTCTTTTGCAGCACTTCAGCTGTTAAAAGATTTGTACAAAACTCCCCAGACTTCCCATGGAGGGTGAAGCGAGTCAGTAGATCATCCCCCGACACACTGACTTTTGATGGCACATTTCTCAGTTGTCAGAATGGTAAAAATGGGGCTACAATATACCCCCTGTTTTGCCTTTAACTACTGCATGCTTTTTGAAGAATACATTTTGAACCCATACCTCCATTCATTCATCCATCCACTACGTATTTTTCTAGGACTTACTCTCTGTGAGCCCTAGATACAGCACTGAATAATGCAGATAGTGACATGTTATTAACCCTAACTGAATGACTTTCATTTTCCAACCTTCCTCTCTTGGGGTTACAAATAATAAGCAGAGAGACCTACTAAAATAAGATGCTGAGAACAGAAGGTCAGAGCAATGAACTTCTTACCTAAAGCAAGGTGGGAGTGACCCCAGCCAGTGACCTTGGAGCATAATTGAAGGAAGCGTGCAGGCTGACAACAGAGAGACAACCATGTAGTGTTGAGAGCAGAGGGTCACTCAGTCAGTGAGGATGCATGCACTTTAGTGTGGAGGTTGGCAAGAAGCCAGAGTGGAGAATTGTGAGGGTGAGGTGACTGAGCCCAGAGAGCCAGGGTGAGACCTCTGGCTGGAATTTTATGTGCAGCAGTGGGAATCTGTCTCCCACTCAGAAAGATCAGCAGGAGAGCTTCTGCCTGGAGAACTACTAAGAAAGCCAGGGCAAGGCAAGGAGAGGGTGAGGGGGAACATCCCAGGCAGCACAGTACAGGGGCTGAGAAGTTGACTTCTGGCCTTGTAAGAAAGTTAGTCAACAGTGTGACTCCAGATGGATCTAGTGTCAGGACACATTTGTGAGTCACTTTTGTCTTTAAAGTCTTCTCTGAAGCTCTTGACCTCATCTCAAGAAAAAAATACCCTGCACATGTTACATGACAACTGTCCTTCTCTGTCTGCACGCCAAAGCTAAGCTCATCCTGTGTTCTGCTCCATTTCACTGCTCCCGGAGCAAGCCACTGCCTCCAGCCAGCCTTGCCTCACCATCCCACAACCTCTTTCTGGAAATCTACTTCACGCTCATCTCGCCAGGCAGCCCAGCCTGCGTCTGCAGTAGCTGATGTTTTAGGACACCCTGTTTGCTGTCACATGCATTATTCTTTCATCCGTGCACAGTGAATAGGCTACCGATGCTCTGCCGTGGCATGACTGCATTATTAAATCACACACTTAACACTTGTATCATCACCAGACTGGCAGCTTCTTAGGGACCCAGTTGTGGTCAAGGTCCCAAGGTCTGATGCAGAGGTTGGGACGTCACAATGTACAAAACCTATGTGCTAAACAGAGAAATGAATGGGTGAAATCTGCATAAGAAGCAACTTTTTCTAGGTTGGTATGTTTGGCAGGGAAACAACTGAATATAGCACAGAATGCCAAGGGGTAATTCAAACCCAGCTGCGTTAGTTCACACTATGTAGAACTAGCATAAGTTCCTAAGTAGCAATCATCCTAAAATGTGGAATGCAAACTTCAGAAATGGAGACCCCTGGCCCCTGTGGCATCACCATTGCTTACATGTGTGTGTGTGTGTGTGTGTGTGTGTGTGTGTGTGTGTGTGTGCATGTGAAGGCCAGAGGACAATCTTCTTGAGTGTCATTCCTCAGTGTGTGTGTGTGTGTGTGTGTGTGTGTGAAGGCCAGAGGACAATCTTCTTGGGTGTCATTCCTCAGGAACCCATCTCTCATTGGCCTGCAGCTTGCTAATTAGAGCTTCCCAGCACTAGATACAAGTATGCACCACCATGCCCAGCATTTTTGGGAGTTTTTATGTGGGTTCTGGGGATTAAGTTCGGGTCGTCATGTTTGCAAGGCCAGCACTTTACCCAGCTGTGCTTATTTTTAATTTTAACTCAGGCAATAACAAAAACAACATCAAACTCTACCTCTTCCTAAATGGCTGGACTATTCTAAGAATAGAATTCAACTTCACAGAATAGCTTGGTATTTCATGGAAGAAGCACAGATTAAAATAACAATTAAGGACTCCACAGGGCGCCGGGAGCTGATTCAGTTCTCCCAGGGACACCACGTGTTCACAGCAGGGAACACATCTGCGCTTCCTCTGTTAAAGTCTGACCTATGCCTCCTGGTCAGACTCTTACCAGTTCTCTACGCCCTCCTCTTCCAATGCTTTCCCTCTGAGGAGGACTACAGATTCGATGGACACTGAAACGTGGAGAAGCTCTTCAAGCTTGGGGAAATGGAAGCTGTGAGAGTGGATCCTCGAAGGAGCCAGCAGCTTGGGGAGTTTGGGGCTGAGCAGGAAATGGATTTAAGAGCGCACTGTAATGCATGAACAAGAAAAACAACAGCTATGGCCTTGCTATCACAGCCAAGTAATGGTTCAGTAACATCTGATCCATAACAGAGAAAGAACTCAGAAGTGCACTACATCTCCTAGGCTGTGTAAAGAAAGTGAAGGCAGTAGAATTACCCCGTTGCTTTTGGTTACTTCATGCTGCACTCTGGTCTCTAAATGGAAAAGTCAGGGTTGTAACTTTTGCAGGGTCCCTAGAGGGAGGGTGGGCAGATACCGCCTCCTAAGTCATAAGTCCACACTAAAATGATATATTCTGCTAGGAGCAGAAACAACATGCATGTTCCAGGTACATATATATGACATACATGTGGCCCAGAATGACCACATAGCCTCACACAGCTAAAAGGACAGCAGGGGCAACGGCTGGCAGAGCAGAAGGAAGTACTCGCAGCATCTCTGCAGCAGAGAACCTCAGCTGAGGGGCCTGTAGGGAGGGAGGTGGCAGGTGGCAGGTGCACTGCAGGGACTTCAGCGCTGGCATGGGGAGGGCCTTGCTGCTCACGACTGGACAGCTGGTGGTTCCAAGCTTTATCTCCCATAGCTGAAGGCATAGAGGTCAACCAGATGGCCCTCTCACCAGGGAAGCAGTGAATTCATGTACCTCTTTTTCTCACAATAATCTGTCTTTCCACCAACCTTCCCATCCTATCAGGCAGATTTTGGAAGCATGTGAGGACCACAAGACTTCCTGGATCCCCAAATGGAAAAAGGTGAGGTGGGGAGGCTTTCTAGGATATAGATAGCCCCAAGTTTAGTCAATTGATACTTTAAAACTTTTTTTTCAGAGGCAGCTAGCTGGGCTGCATAGGGAGGTTACAATGGGAAGACATTTCCCATATTGGTGGAGGGCAGATCCTCACATAATTCAACATGTCAGTAGAAGTCTCCTTCTTCCAAGATCCTCCCCTCCCATAACTGTCACTTTGAGTTGTGTGGGTACTTTTATTAGTTGTGAGTGTGAAGAATGGTGAGGGACGAGGCCATGAGAGACCAGGACATGGCAATGGGTGGGCTAAGCAGCCATCAGTGAGAGACTGATGTGTGAGTTGGGGGATGGGGTCCTGTCCTCAGACAAAGCCCCTGTTGATCCATCAGGAGTTCATTTGGGGTTGAGCAGCTCAACTTTGGAGGGTTGGCAGTTCATCTCAAAGAAAGAAGAGAAGTGGATACTCCCCAGGACCCTCAAGGAGCTGCCCCCTCTCCTGACCACACTCCTCCTTCTTCTGTGGTCATAATGGATGTCCCACACCCGGGTTGCCCAGGGCTCTCCACCACTCATCCTATGCATGCCTTATGGACTGACTGGTCTCAGCCTTTCTCATATAAATTTGGAAACTTCTAAAATTGCCTGGTTTATATAGCATGACTTCTCATGACTGCCTGAGGGCAGAGACCTGACAATATCTGTCCTCATTACTAAGGCGGCTGCCTATCCCCACTCAGTGCCTGGCCTGTGGCCCAGCAACACTATGGTCAGAGAACAAGCTCTGGCTCTACCAACCCTTCTACAGAAAAACAAAAATTAAAGCTGGCAGATTACTGCCTCCAACAACTCTCAAAATTTCATCTTGAGTATTTTTCACCTACATATACAAACACCAGGCTCAAGTTATTTTGGGCTGCAAGCATAATTGGCTGTGCCTGGCAGGTTCTCTTATGAACGGATTCCAGAAGTAAGTTATTCTTCCCTCCAGAATGTAATCTAATTAGGACCTCTTTTTATGAGTGCGTGTGTGTGTGTGCAGGTGCATAAGCATGTGTGTGCAGGTGTACATTCATATTCACACATGTGCGGGTGCCTCTGTGTGTGTGTGTGTGTGTGTTTATGTGTGGTAGTCAGAGGTCAACCTTGGGCGTCATTCTTCAGAAATGCTGTCCACCATTTTTTCTGTGGCAGTGTCTCTCACTGGCCATGAGTTCACCAAAAATTCAGCTAGATTGGCTGGCCAGAGAACTCCAGGGACCTGCCAGGGTCTCCCCAGTGCTGAGATGACAAGTGTGTGCCATTCTACTTGGCATTTTCACATGGGTTCTGGGGCTCGAACTCAGGTCCTCATGCTTACAGGCAAACACTGTCCTGGCTGAGCTAGTCCCTGCTCCTCCTTGGGTCTATTTTGATACAAGGTTGAAAGGTGTCAGGCTGTTCCTTGTCTATCCTAAAGACAGATCATCTCAGAAGTTTCACATGGTATCAAACCCAAGAGACGCCCCCCTGCCCCCCACTGTAAAAGAACGGCTCCAGAAGTCACTGGAAAAGTTTACAGTTGAGCAAGAGTGTCTTTCCCACTCTTGGGGGTGTTAATTGTGTCTCAACCTTTCCACAATGGCCGTCTTCTCCATGAACACCAAAATCCACAGGTGATTTAAGATGAATTCCTACAGTGGGCATTTTTGATAAAGTTAACATGTCAGTTCCCAATGTCCAAAATTCTAACAGACTCCCAGTAAGCACCAAATTATTGACAACTGACAATCAATGGCAAGAAACACTAGCAATTCAACGGCAGACCAAAATCACTGAGGCTCAACTTCAGGATAGGAAGTGGGAACTGGAAGCAAGGATGGCAGTGATGCCCCCTGCCTTCCTAGGCGATTTTTTTCCCCTTGTGTATGCCCATTCATACCTGTCACTTTCTGGAAAGCTCTTACTTAAGCCAGCTGGAATTGATTTTGAGTTGAGAACAGAGAAGAGAACTCTATGAGTAAGACCAGCAACTGCCGGGTGGTGCTGGTTCCACCTTGAAGTGGATTCTGTGCCCACTGAGCACACGCTCTCCTACAGGCAGGCTCTCACCAACCCTGCCTTAGATACCTCGTGGGGAACACAATAGTCTGCTTGACTTGTAATTTTAAAACAATTGATTTACCAAATTATTTATTTATTTTATGAGAGAGAGGGAGGAGAGAATTGGTATGCAAGGGCTTCCACCCACTGCACTTGAACTCCAGACACATGCACCATCTTGTGCACTTGTGGGACTTTGCACTCTTGTGTCACCTTTCTGGCTAATGTGGGATCTGGAGAGTAGAACATGGTCCTTAGGTTTCACAGGCAAGCATCTTAACAGCTAAGCCATCTCTCTGGCCCTAATTTACCATTTCCTGCTGAAAGATTAGCTGTTCTAGGCTTATAAGTCATTTTTCTAAGGAAACAATGGGTAGAGTTTAGCAAACTACCATAGATCCTCAAGAGTCCCACTGTCCCATCCACCCCCGTTGTGACAAGCTCTTTCCTCCACTGTTACATGGAGGAAGCCAATCCAAGCAGAAGCAAAGGGTAGCCCCAGCCCAGCTCAGCAGCACACTGAGGCAATCCAGCAGTTCTCAGCACACTGAGGAGATCCAGTGGCTCTCAGCACACTGAGGAGATCCAGCGGTTCTCAGCACACTGAGGAGATCCAGTGGCTCTCAGAACACTGAAGAGATCTGGCAGTTCTCAGAACACTGAGGAGATCCAGCGGTTCTCAGAACACTGAAGAGATCCAGCAGTTCTCAGCACACTGAGGAGATCCAGCGGCTCTCAGAACACTGAAGAGATCCGGCGGTTCTCAGAACACTGAGGAGATCCAGCGGTTCTCAGAACACTGAGGAGATCCAGCGGTTCTCAGCACACTGAGGAGATCCAGTAGTTCTCAGAACACTGAGGAGATCCAGTGGTTCTCAGGACGCTGAGGAGAATTATTTATACATCTAAATGCCATCTCCGATGTTAGTCCTGTCTTTCTGTGCAGCCTATCACAGTCCCAGGTTCCCCAGTCCCCGGTTCTGGGGTTCAGAGATCCTGGTGGGGCTGTGCTAGGGTTCAGTGGCTTTGTCACCACGGTGGTACATTCCACAGTTGAAATGCCATGCAACAGTGACAGACCCATGCACAGTGTGGTGGGTCTAGCATGACATGCATGGTGTGGGCAAGCCACACAAGCAGAAGAACTTCAAGTGGACTGGGTCAGACACTACAGAACACACCATGAATTGGTCCATTTACATCAAGTCCCCACACGGACAAGCTATACTCCAAGTAGGGCTTCCCACTGGAGTTGGTGAAGACATGGAGAAATGCTCTTCACAAACCCAGGATGCTATGCGTGCATGATGCAGGGTGAGGGAAATGCCACAGGAAAGGGGACGTCTCAGTTCAGCAGTTCAGGGACACCCCACTGCCTCTCTCCTGCTCCTTCACTGGCTAGAGTGGTAATGAACTGCAGTTATCCACAGAAGATAAGCTCAGTGCTTACCCGTCCCGTGGCTCTATGCTGTACTGGTTCCCTAATAGCAAAGCTTAACCTTGTGAAGTGTATTCCAGGGTGTGAGATCATGTATTGACCACGCTGTGAATTACAGAGACACTTCCTACCCAGTGACCAGGAGCAGGAGGATTCACGAGTCATCTGAATGCGCTGGTGAGGAGACAGTGGGCAACAATCTCGAGCTGCGTGGGAGGTGAAAATATGGAGGTGCTCATTTTTACCTGGGACAGGCAAGGGCTCATGAAGGAAGTAAAATTTAGCTACGTGAGCTGGGGTCGGTTTCCCACGCAAATGATAAGCAGTGTCGTGGAAAAGCCTGGTGCTGGCTGTGACTGGACACAGTGCTCATCCAGGTGAAGTGTCGGAGATGGAGCCTGGAAAACAGGCATAGACAGTTTTGCCGTCAATGTCACATGAGTTATATTTCATCCAAAATCCAATGGGAAACCAGCAAAGAGTCAGGAAGCCTTCCTCAAAAAGTCTAGGACTCGGGCATCACTTATTTATTCACGGTATTTATTGACATCAGAAATCTGCACAGAAAATGCCGGAGCTTTTCCTACTGTGCTATAAAGTGTGTGCCACGGTGAACTCGAAGTCTTAAAATTCAAAATGTTCACACAGCAACTATAAAAATTATTGGGAGAAAATAAATGGCAGAAACCAGGCCACAGGATCTCCCATTACACAGCTCCATTCTATTCTATTCTATTGTCTTGATGCCGTTTCTTTCTAATATTTATTCTCTGGGAAAAGCTCGGACATAAATTTCTTTTATGTATCATGGACCATTTACTGTAAGTAGAAGGTAGCAACAAATTACAAAATCAATGGCTCGTCCATCTCGGGTGGTAAAATGGTCTAATCATTGTGTTTCCATATTCTGGAGGACAACAGATGATTGTAAGATGGCAAGAACATGTTTTAGGTAACATTCGTAACTGACACATGTCCACCACTAATCACACAGGGAACCTGTTGAACCCACACGTCCCTATTTCTCTTTTACTGGCTCATTGACTCTATCTGCATCATCAGTGGCTCTTATCCTGACTGGTACTAAGAGCACAAGATAATATTTAGGTGTAGGAAAGACTTAGGCACACAGGATGTCACCTCATGGGTGACAAAGAGGTTGTGTGGGGACTGATCTCCTGAGGGAAACTGGAGGACCAGCCTGGGCAGCAATATGCAGGAACATGCAAGCTCTTTCTGCCAATCACACTCACCTGTCTTTTTCTTTCTCCTCTGCTTCCCTGTCTCTGTTTCTCTCAACACCTATCTGCCATTCTTTCTCTCACCCAGCATCAATTCTCAGGATCTCATGATCTTCCAAATGGACTTCCCCTCCTGGCTCAGTTGTCACCGTGGTGAAAGAACAATAAACAAGCCCCTTCCAGAAACAGTCAAGAGACCCAAGCATTCAGAGTCATTGTTCCTATCATTTATGGGACAGGCCCCTCTGCAGGTCAGAAGACAAGAGCACTTTGCGTAGAAAATGCAGGTGATCTACTGAGTGTGCCACAAGGGTTCAGGCCAGCAGCTAAGTACAGAAGAGGAAGGGATGAAGTCAGAGGTAGGGTGAAACTCAACAGGCACTGAGAGAAAATGAAAGGGAACGATGACACTTAATAGGTGGTCAACTTGGCAGGATCTGGAATCACCTAGGAGACAAACCTCTGGACACACCTGTGATGGATTTTCTGGACTGGGTTAGTTGAGGTGGGAAGACCCACCCTAACCATGGGTAGCACAATTCTAGAGCTGGACTTAATAAAAAAGCGAAAATGAGCAACAGTCTTTATCACTTTTTGTTTCCTGACCATAGAATGAATGTGACCAGCTGCCCACGTTCCTGCCACCATGCCCTTCCCAGCCATGAGGGTCTGTAATCTTGAGCTGTCACTTGAAATAAACCCTTCCTCCCTTGGTTTCTTATATTTTGTTGTAGCAATTAGGAAAGTAACTCATATAGGATATTAGACACAGGGCAGACCCACACCCATAGAAGAGAAGGAAGAGGTGGAGATGGGGAGAGACAGAATGGAAGAACTAGGGATCCAGAGAGGAGGAAAGGAAGAGGTGGGAAATTCTCCCATCTTGGCCTCTCATCTTGCTGGATTCCAGCTTTTTATGTGGCATCTGAGACTCAAACTTGAGCCTGGCAACCCGTGCCAGGGAGATGGCAGTAGACCCTGAGGACACTCAAAACATATCAAAGCAGAAATCCAGAAGTTGATGAGAGCTTAACACTACAGTAGACTTATAACACACCTGCCAAGGCTCAGGGAACATTGTGGAAGAGGGGACATGAAGATTGTTAAGAGCCACAGAGTGGGAAGGAGTATTCAGATGCATTGCCCCCCAGTGACTGCTATTCTTATAACTCATAACCCATAATTCCATGGTGAATACCAGTAACCCTACTGAGGAGAGCCCTCAGTGTAATAAGGGCTGAAGAGGAGGGGAATGGGACCAACACGTGATTTGTCCATACAACAAAGTTTCTAATTAATAGAAATTGAAACAAAAACAAAACTAAATAACAACAACAAAATCTTGGGTCTTGGGCTTGAGTGGGAGCACTTTTCCACTAAGCCACCTCCCCAGATCTGTGGTGACCTTGTAATAGTAGATATCTGTGTGATGCCTTCCACTTGATTTCTACTGGATGAGGAAAGTGTATTCTGCAGGTCAAGAGGAAAAAGGTGAGTTACTGGGACCTGCACAACCACATGGAGATGGTATTTTGAACAGGAAATTCACAAGGGTCCTCTTTTCCTTCCATTTTATGAGTCCATTCTAAGCCATTGTATGATCCAATGTCCTACCTCAGTTTTAACAAGCTTATAAGGACACCTTTCTTGTTGTGTGTAAATGGCTTTGCTTTATTTATTTATTTATTTATTTGTTTGTTTGTTTATTTATTTATGTATTTATGAGAGAGAGAGAGAGAGAGTGAGCTCCAGGCTTCCTGACACTATAAATATACTATAAATATACTCCAGATGCAGGAGCCACTTTGTGCATCAGGCTTTACCTGGGAACTGGGGAACTGAATCTAGGCCTCCAGGCAAACAGGCCTTGTAGGCAAGCACCATTGAATGCTGAGCCATCCCTCTAATCATGGCTTTGTTTTAAAAAAAACTAAAAAAAAACAGGGCCTGGCGGGATGACTTAGCTATTAAGGCATTTGCCTGCAAAGCCAAAGGACCCAGGTTCAATTCCCCAGGACCCATGTAAGCCAGATGCACAAGGGGGCACACACATCTGGAGTTTGTTTACAGTGGCTGGAGGCCCTGGCACACCCATTCTCTCTCTCCCTCCCTCTTTCTCTGTCAAATAAATAAATAAATAAAAATAAAATATTAAAGAAAATAAACACAAAATAGTTTATGGTACTTTAAGGAAACCTGACAGCAAACAGCATGTACATCGCAAAAGGAAAGCAGACATGTCTTTGACCTCAGACCCTATAAGAGCTGAAAGAACTCAAAGGAGCCTCAAGTCAGACAGTGATTACTTTATTGGAGCCTTGGACCTATAAAGAAAGAATGAGGTAATCAGTGTACTTATCTGGAGGAAAAAAATGGGCCAGAGCAGAGCATAACTAATGACTTCATGTATAATGCTTTCATAATAAAGGGTTTTGGACAAAAGAAGTGAGAATCAGATATCAGACATTCCCTAGCATGGAAGGAAAAGAAATACAAATATTACATGTTCTCTCTTATATGTAGAATCTATCTATCTATCTATCTATCTATCTATCTATCTATCTATCTATCTACACACACATGCACAGACATATGTGTGTGTGTATATATATATATGCATATATATATATGTTTATATACACTTATGTATGACATGAATGGAGAATGGGGACTACTTGGGGGAGGGAGGCCATCAGTGAGAGTGTGGTGGCCATATGAGTAAAATACAATGACATACATGTATGAAAATGTCATAAAGAAACTTATTTCGTACACTTAGTAAATTAATTCTTTAATCACAGAAAAATGAAACAGCAGTGTTATATGAGCTGTCTTCAAGGGAGTGAATCATGGAGCAGAATTTGTTAATACACAAGCCAGCTCAGTCCATGAACTTCACTGGCATTCAGTGCTTAGGCTAGCCTAACTTAACACCATCGCTGACTAGCCCAGAAGACAGTATACTACTATTGTTCTGGCTCTCCATCTCTTGGAATGGCAGACTAACTTACTCAGGACACAGTCTCATGACTCTCATATTCCTTCAAGGGAAGAGGAAGGTGAGAGGCTAAGAACCAGTCCAAGCAGGAGCTGGTTTCCAGCCTGAGCTGGGAACGAGGCCAGGTGCAGATGGGCCTGACTAGGCGCTGCAGGCACTGAGCAGGGGCAGCGGGAGACCATCCCGGGTAGTTGCCAGACACCAGAGAGAGGACTTAAGTATCACCCCAAGGCAGTGAGTGACAGACAAAGACAATGGAGCCTGGCATTTGTTCTGATAACAGAGGCTCTCTGACAATGAGCACTGCGGCTGGCCAACTTGGCATGTTCCTCAGTAGTCCCCTTGGGGCAGGGGCAGGGGCACTGGCCCAAGGTGGGTAGGAGTAGGAGGAAGGTGGGCAGGGTTAGGTTTACTGCATGGCCCTGAGTGGAAGTTACCTGTGCTGAGGTTAGGTGACTCACACAGCAAGAAGCCCCTGAGCAGGTATGCCGGCTGACGACCCACGGCTCTCGTCAGGCACCTCAGCAGCTGCCCTCAGGACACCTTGTAGGCACAGATTGTGGTCTTTTCCCTCCTCTAACCTTCTTACCTCTACATGAACAAATCATGCCTGCCCCTCACAGCTCGTGCCAAGTATTCCTGGCACTGCCCAGCCAACCAGCATCCCGGGCTGAAGTGATTCGCACTAGGATTTACCATCCTTTCCCTGGTGCCGCATTGTTTGTGCATCTGCAACACAGTCACTGCTGCCTCTCCACTCTCCCGAGTGTGCCACGCAAGCCAGCCAGCACACGAGTGTGGGCACCACTGCTACCCAGCTTCACGGTGCCACCAGTGCCTTGTGACCCGTCACACATTTGCTGTGTGATGCTTGTTGCCTGAGCGAGAGAGATTTCGCTCGACTTGAAGAAAGCTACTATCAGGTAAGCGCAGGGCAGAGAGCCACATCCCTGCGCTGGTCTCGCCCACTGGCTGCTGATGACTGTGCATTAAGCTAGCTGACACCTAGGTTTCTTAACCTTTACCTGGGGATGGCCCCCTGCAAGGCTGAACAGAACATAAGAAAGTATCTAGAACAATACAAGGCACAGTCAGCAGGTTGGGGCTATTGGAACATTACCATAGGAAACAACAGCAGCGGGTGCACAAGTGCTGCCCTGGTGTGGAAGCCTTGTACTCTGACTGTCTGTGTCTGGCTTCAGTTGCACATGGAGACCCTGGCAGGCAGGCAGTGGTGGAAGGGGGTGGGGTGCTGAGGGAGATGACAAGGGCGAACCCCTATAAGCAGGAACGATCCCTTCTAAGGAGAAATGAGAGTGGGCTTCTGTCGGTTCCCCTGTGGGAACAGAGCAAACAACCACCTACAGGTCTGGAGGGGCACCTCTGCCTGGCCCCACCCCGGTTCCCAGCATCCGGCTGTGAGGACTCAAGGTCTGCGGGAGGAGCTGCGTGGGGTGCAGACTTCTGCTCTTGCGGCCAGCCTGCCTGAGGTGTGACGTTAATGTGAACGTGAACACAGGCATTCTGCTCAGAGCCTCCCCGTGGGCCCATGCCAGTAAGTTCATCCAGTGACACCGTGTGGCCCACTCCCGGGCAAAGCACAGAACTGAGACAAAGACACTAATGGCCCTAATGGATTTACAGTCCCTAATGGCCCAGGGCTGAAAGAGACAGAAGCAGTTTAGGTTCTGTAAGATGGACAGACCTCAGCTCCAGGACAACAGCTGGTACTCTGAGGCCTGGGGCTGGGAAGGGGAAGGAGCCACCATCTAACCTGGTGACATGACAGGTTCGTGTGGCTCCATTTCAGAATGTCAGGAGGGGCACAGGTGGTCCAGCAAACGCAGAGCCCATTATGCCATCTAATACCATGTCTGAGGACATGACCTGTAGTACTGTCAGGATGGTCCATAGCACCGCCCACATTTGCTGCTGGGTTTCTGCGTCTCTCCCAAGTTATCCCTATAATGTACATTCCTGTCACAGCACAGAGTGATGAGTTTGCCTCCATGTCCCACTAGGATTCTTTTTAAAAATATTTTATTTTTATTAATTTTGAGAGAGAGAGAGAGAGAGAGAGAGAGAGAGAGAGCACGAGCATGCCAGGGCCTCCAGCCATTGCAGACAAACTCCAGATGCATGTTCCCCCTTGTGCATCTGGCTAACGTGGGTCCTGGGGAATCAAACCTGGGTCCTTTGGCTTTGCAGGCAAATGCCTTAACAGCTAAGCCCTCCCTCCACCCCCACTAGGTTTCTTGATGTAGTGCTGTACAGCTTTCCTCTAAGGAAGGACCATGCTCTGTAGAATACGTAGGCCAGGGTTGGACAACCACATCATTTAAGAAAGAAAGGCCATGGCCGAGTGTCTCTGTAGACACCTGTGCTTCCTTCCATGAAGAGTTAGCATGAGAGGCTGGGCATCAGGCATCAGAAGACAAGGATCCAGGCCAGTCTCCCCTCCCTGGCTGCCTGGCTCCATTGCCTGGGAAGTGGCTGTAACTGCTGCTTCTGGCCAGCTCAAAAGGAACACAGAACTCAGTTCATCAGAGTGAAACAAGGGTTAGATGGATTATACTGATTTTCCAGTTGGAGAAACTGAAGCTCAGAGAAGTTAAGGATTGCCCCAAGACAACACCGATGGAAAGAGCACACAGGGTCCTGGGGTCCTACGCTGGTGCCTTCCCAGCTGCATCATCTGGAGAAGCAGACATTTCAGAACATTCCTTCTCAATGTGAACAGACATGGTTCCTCTGAATTCCTCCCGCACTCTCTGTAAAGTACAAGGTTCTTGCTCAGTGCTCAACACTAGGGGTTGACTTTCAGAATAAGTAACAACTGAGGCTGACTTTCCCTCCTTTAGAAGCCAGTGGTTCACAGAGAGCTCTGAAGGATCCGTGTATCTCGTTTCCAGCGCAATCCTTGCCCAGACGCTGCCTGTCAGGCGCATCTCACCTCATCCACACGGGGAGCACAGCTGTCACAGCTTCCTTCATTGGCCACAATGTTAATATGAGGTCCAAATTGCTGACAATTTAGATGAAAACATACAGCAACTGACTTGGAACTTCCACACCACTCTTGCCAAAGGACAGATTTATAATATAATTTGCTGGTTGGGCAACATGATGCAACTCAGCTCTTTAGGAGTTAGTTTTAGAGTTGGCTCTTCCTGGCTGGCCCAGGTGCTCACATTGTGAGTGGGTGCCTGCTACCCAAAGGCCACTATGACGTCACTGTGGTCACAGGGGTTACTAGAAAGGGGTCTCTTTCCTGGAACAGCTGATGACTAAAGATCAAGCCTTTCAGTTTATTTTTGGTTGGTATATATTCATTGCACATAGCACTGAGCTTTTAAAACGCTAAACAAGAATGCACTTCTTTCTAACATTTTTCCATGAGTGACGGAGACAATGATTCTTGTGTCTACCTCAACATCATGCACTTAGGTAAGGGAAGTAGAGAAAGTGTGATTATCCCATAACATTTCTGATGCCATTAAAATATTGGTGATCTTCTTTAACCCTTTACATGAACGAAGGCCCTGATCAGTTTGTTTTTCTTCCTAAAATAAACCATTTGACACTGAACTGTGAGTAAAGAACACCACTAGAGGAAGCGGTCATTTTGACAATAGAAAATCATGTTATTCTCTGAACAAACACACAAATTTCCTGTTTAGGAATCAAATAATACCCTTGGAGTTTCAAGTTCCATGATCCATTCAAATTCACTTTTCTGAATATTTATGGCTTGGTTTTACTGAAGAACACCAAATTACTCATTAAATGATGTTTTTGCAAAGTCACCATCTCTGTGTTTTATGCCATTCGCACATGTGGCTTCAACCATGACCAGGCAGAGCAACAAGTCCTTAACTCTGCAACATCACTCAGGTGCTTGGGCGATACAGTCAAGGCTGGTCCTTCCCATCAGACCAAGCACCACATGCCGCCACGACCTCTGAACCATCACCCCTGGAGCTGTGTCACCCCTAACAGGTAAGTATGGAATAAAATGAATGTGGGACTTTGTACATACCTCCTCCATCACACAGCTGCAAACCCTCTGAAATCCAGTCCCATCACACTGTCTCTATCACAGAACAGCAAACCCTCTGATGAACAATCCCATCACACTGTCTCTATCACAGAACAGCAAACCCCTCTGAAATCCACTCCCATCACACTGTCTCTATCACAGAACAGCAAACCCCTCTGAAGTCCAGTCCCATCACACTGTCTCTATCACAGAACAGCAAACCCCTCTGATGTCCAGTGCCATCACACTGTCTCTATCACAGAACAGCAAACACCTCTGAAATCCAGTCCCATCACACTGTCTCTATCACAGAACAGCAAACCCCTCTGAAGTCCAGTCCCATCACACTGTCTCTATCACAGAACAGCAAACCCCTCTGATGTCCAGTCCCGTCACACTGTCTCTATCACAGAACAGCAAACCCCTCTGATGTCCAGTCCCATCACACTGTCTCTATCACAGAACAGCAAACCCCTCTGATGTCCAGTCCCATCACACTGTCTCTATCACAGAACAGCAAACCCTCTGATGTCCAGTCCCATCACACTGTCTCTATCACAGAAGAGCAAACCCTCTGAAATCCAGTCCTATCACACTGTCTCTATCACAGAACAGCAAAACCTCTGATGTCCAGTCCCATCACACTGTCTCTATCGCAGAACAGCAAACCCTCTGAAATCCAGTCCTATCACACTGTCTCTATCACAGAACAGCAAAACCTCTGATCCAGTCCATCACACTGTCTCTATCCAGAACAGCAAAACCTCTGATGTCCAGTCCCATCACACTGTCTCTATCGCAGAACAGCAAACCCCTCTGATGTCCAGTCCCATCACACTGTCTCTATCACAGAACAGCAAACCCTCTGATGTCCAGTCCCATCACACTGTCTCTATCACAGAACAGCAAACCCTCTGAAGTCCAGTCCCATCACACTGTCTCTATCACAGAACAGCAAACCCCTCTGATGTCCAGTCCCATCACACTGTCTCTATCACAGAACAGCAAACCCCTCTGATGTCCAGTCCCATCACACTGTCTCTATCACAGAACAGCAAACCCCTCTGATGTCCAGTCCCATCACACTGTCTCTATCACAGAACAGCAAACCCCTCTGAAATCCAGTCCCATCACACTGTCTCTATCACAGAACAGCAAACCCCTCTGATGTCCAGTCCCATCACACTGTCTCTATCACAGAACAGCAAACCCTCTGATGTCCAGTCCCATCACACTGTCTCTATCACAGAACAGCAAACCCTCTGAAATCCAGTCCCATCACACTGTCTCTATCACAGAACAGCAAACCCCTCTGAAGTCCAGTCCCATCACACTGTCTCTATCACAGACAGCAAACCCTCTGAAATCCTGTCCCATCACACTGTCTCTATCACAGACGAGAGGCTAAGAACCAGTCCAAGCAGGAGCTGGTTTCCAGCCTGAGCTGGGAACGAGGCCAGGTGCAGATGGGCCTGACTAGGCGCTGCAGGCACTGAGCAGGGCAGCGGGAGACCATCCGGGTAGTTGCCAGACACCAGAGAGAGGACTTAAGTATCACCCCAAGGCAGTGAGTGACAGACAAAGACAATGGAGCCTGGCATTTGTTCTGATAACAGAGGCTCTCTGACAATGACACTGCGGCTGCCAACTTGGCATGTTCCTCAGTAGTCCCCTTGGGGCAGGGGCAGGGGCACTGGCCCAAGGTGGGTAGGAGTAGGAGGAAGGTGGGCAGGGTTAGGTTTACTGCATGGCCCTGAGTGGAAGTTACCTGTGCTGAGGTTAGGTGACTCACACAGCAAGAAGCCCCTGAGCAGGTATGCCGGCTGACGACCCACGGCTCTCGTCAGGCACCTCAGCAGCTGCCCTCAGGACACCTTGTAGGCACAGATTGTGGTCTTTTCCCTCCTCTAACCTTCTTACCTCTACATGAACAAATCATATGCCTGCCCCTCACAGCTCGTGCCAAGTATTCCTGGCACTGCCCAGCCAACCTGATTCCCGGGCTGAAGTGATTCGCACTAGGATTTACCATTTTCCCTGGTGCCGCATTGTTTGTGCATCTGCAACACAGTCACTGCTGCCTCTCCACTCTCCCGAGTGTGCCACGCAAGCCAGCAGCACACGAGTGTGGGCACCACTGCTACCCAGCTTCACGGTGCCACAGTGCATTTGTGACCCGTCACACATTTGCTGTGTGATGCTTGTTGCCTGAGCGAGAGAGATTTCGCTCGACTTGAAGAAAGCTACTATCAGGTAAGCGCAGGGCAGAGAGCCACATCCCTGCGCTGGTCTCGCCCACTGGCTGCTGATGAACTGTGCATTAAGCTAGCTGACACCTAGGTTTCTTAACCTTTACCTGGGGATGGCCCCCTGCAAGGCTGAACAGAACATAAGAAAGTATCTAGAACAATACAAGGCACAGTCAGCAGGTTGGGGCTATTGGAACATTACCATAGGAAACAACAGCAGCGGGTGCACAAGTGCTGCCCTGGTGGGTGGAAGCCTTGTACTCTGACTGTCTGTGTCTGGCTTCAGTTGCACATGGAGACCCTGGCAGGCAGGCAGTGGTGGAAGGGGGTGGGGTGCTGAGGGAGATGACAAGGGCGAACCCCTATAAGCAGGAACGATCCCTTCTAAGGAGAAATGAGAGTGGCTTCTGTCGGTTCCCTGTGGGAACAGAGCAAACAACCACCTACAGGTCTGGAGGGGCACCTCTGCCTGGCCCCACCCCGGTTCCCAGCATCCGGCTGTGAGGACTCAAGGTCTGCGGGAGGAGCTGCGTGGGGTGCAGACTTCTGCTCTTGCGGCCAGCCTGCCTGAGGTGTGACGTTAATGTGAACGTGAACACAGGCATTCTGCTCAGAGCCTCCCCGTGGGCCCATGCCAGTAAGTTCATCCAGGCTGGGCTAGAGTGAGAGCCTACCTCGAAAAACCAACCAATCAATTAAATAAGTAAATAAACAAATGAATATATAACTAACAAGGAAGGAGCCATTCGTTAAGGACTGTGGGTAGCAGTGGAAGCTGGGAAAACAAGAGAAAAGCAAATGAGCCCTGGACACCTTGACTCCAGCCAAGGAAAGCCCACCTCAGACCTGTGAGCTTCAAAGTGTAGGAAAATGAAGTGGGCTGTTTTTTTTTTTTTTTTTTTTTTTTTGTAAGGGCACCCAGGAATACAAAATGAATATGTCACTTATCCAGCTTCCTGTGGACAGCTTCCCCTGTCACTGGAGCACAGCCCTCGCCTGTTCAGACCTGAAAGTGGGAGATGGTCTCTACGCTCTGTCAGTGTGGAGCGTCCTGGACTGCACACACCTGAGCCCCGTCTTTCCACAGTGTCTTGGGATGCAGCAGAGCAAGCGCCGCACATTACTTTCACAGTCTTTGGAGGAGTCATGGAAAATCTTCATATATGGGCTACACAGACAGGAAAAGCAGTGATTATATTTTTTCCTATGGAGAGAACACCAAGTAGAAACTCACAAAAGTAACTCGGTGCCCAGAAGTTCAGGCCCTGCGGAAGAGACCATTGCTGTTTCTTCACCCTGTTCACGGCCGGTTCTAGCTCTCATTTTTTCCACTACAGGAAGTATTTGTATGCAGCCTAGAAAATTTGGAAAATTTGATCAGTATCTGTGAATGACCAGGATGGTTTTTAAAAAGTATTTTTTATATTTTACTTATTTATTTGAGAGAGAAAGAGGTAGAGAGTGGGAGAGAGAGAGAGAATGGGCACACCAGGGCCTCCAGCCACTGCAAACGAACTCCAGATGCATGCATCCCCTTGTGCATCTGGCTTATGTGGGTACTGGAGAATTGAACCAGGATCCTTTGGCTTTGCAGGCAAACACCCTAACTGCTAAGCAACCTCTCCAGCCCTTATACTTGATTTTTGAAGAAAAAGGAACTCACCCTCAACAACTTGTCCTTTATTTTTTTTTTTCAAACTTGGCTTTAAAACAATGGATCTGAAATCCTTAGCCATGCTAGAAGAAAATGAATTTGTAAAAGGGATTAAGGGAGGTATCTCTATTTTTCAATCACTAGTCTGCAGACATGGCTCTTGCTAATAAAACTGATCTCTGACAGCATAGTTTGTTGTATTACATTTTTCTATATTCTGTTTTCTGAGATGGCAAAATTACTCACTGACAAGGAATGGCACGTGACAATGGCTGACAATGACACTGGCTCCGGCCTCCTCAGAGCTCTGCCGTTGTCACCACAATGACAAGAGACTGTGGACAACGCTGAATGAAGGATTCTTTTACGAAGGTTACTACTAAATCTTTGGACTATTTTATGTTTTTTGTTTCTGGGGGAGTGGGGTCCCTGACACACCTCATAAGTACTTAATCAGTGCCAGCCACTGACATGATTTTCATTAACCCACAGCATTTTAGCAAAACTCTGGGTTCGGTTCTGACCCAGCATATCTGAAAGCTGCAGCCCTCCTACTTCCTGAGCTCAAACACAAGACACCCCTTTTCTAGACGGGGCCACAGTGCCAAGGGAATGACTTTATGGTCAATCTCATATTCCTTAGGAAATTGTCTTTTGAGGATCAAGCTAATCACAGATTTCAGGAAGATAACATTAAAGGTAGAATTTCTTGTGAGGTCTGTTATCTGTGCAGCTCCCTCAGGAACTCTCAGGCAAAGCCTTATTTTATTTCAGAGGCATCGGACACCACTGTCCCAGCCTTCCTTCCCCTCTCCTCTCATTTATTATCTTGCTGTATGGTGTCCCTTAAACACTGTCACTTTCCTTTCACAAAATCTACTACTTTCCAGAAAAGAATTCCTAAAGTCCAACTCTAAGTTGGCAAGTGGATCAAAAATTGATGAAAAATCTATTGTAAACAATTTGTTTTTATGGACACAGATTAATAAAACATAGCTTTTGCCATTCAAGTTCTTTAGTCGTCCAAAATGAACTTCAATGAGCAATATCAACAGAGCAAACAGATTCAATGCAGGAGAGGTGGGGGCGTGTACTGCGGATCCTTCCCCGTGAAAGAAGCCAGGCATATCACCATGATGGCCTCAGCCGGCAGCCAGCAGTGACTAACCATGGAGGAGCCTTCAGCCCTGCCCAGGCTTCAGAGGATCAGGCCCCGATGACATCAGACTGCCACCTCCCACGAGACACACATCAAAGCTGACAGCTGTCATTAGTGTAGGCTCCAAGGAAGAGCGCTGGGTATGACTTGTCATGTAACACAGTCACATGGACCAGAACACTTGCACAGGGAGCAGAGGAGGTGACACAGAGATTGTGATGGAAGAAAGCCTGACTTCCAGCGCTCTGCATGTCAAGGTCATGCTTCTGATTCCACCACACTGGAAACGGGCACCCCGAAGACTAATCAAGGAAAGCAAGCAAAGGGGGGCGTCTGTGAAGGGATGTTGACAAGCTTATAGGTGAATAATGTGCTCTTGTGTGTGTGTGTGTGTGTGTGTTCATGTGTGAGGGTGTGTGTGGAAATGTGTTAAGACCAGAGGTTGACATCTTCTTCAGTCACTCGCCATCTTAATTTGAGACAAATCCTCACACTGAACCCAGAGCTCACTGACTCCGTGAGACTAGGTCGCTAGAAAGCCCCAGGGAACTTTCTGTCTCTGTCTCCCAAGTGCTGGGATTAAAAGCACACATTGCTATGCCTGGCATTTTATGTGGGTGCTGGGGCTTTGAACTTAGGTTCTCATAGTTTGTGACAAGCATTTTCCTCATTGAGCCATTGGCCCAGCCACACGAATTCGTCTTCTCATGGGAAGGCCCCTCTCATCCCAGAGCACCTGAGTAGCATTAGCTTGTGTCATGACATTCATAAGCTACACTCATATTAGCCTGCGTTCTCTACTGGGAACAATGGAAGCCAATATTCTAGGGAGGGACCCAAAGGGCAAGGTTATCAAGTGGGCTCTGGTGGGAAGTTATTGCAGCATGGAGGGTGGCGGGCGGGGGTGCCAAGCAGAGGTATTAGCATTTTCTTCTCCATAAACGTGACAGGCATGAGAGGCTCACATTTCATTTATGTTCAATGACATCTTGTCTCAGGCTTCCATAGTAACAAAACTGTGAAGGAATGTGCTTTAAAAGCACACTGGGATTGTTGACATGATCGTGAGTGACTCTCCATGAGGACACGGGCTGCTCAAACTTGATTCACTGCAGGCATTGCAGGTGGGAGGGGGCACCTGCATATCCCCCACCTGCCCCGAGACTTGTCATTCTCATTTGTGGTTTTTCAATTAAAGAATCAGCTACTGAACATTAAAAAACTATTATTTTTTTTTATTTGAGACTGAGAGAGAAAGAGGGAGAGAGAGAGAGAAAGAGAATGGGCATGCCAGGGCCTCCAGCCACTGCCAACAAACTCCAGATGCATGTGCCCCTTGTGTATGTGTATCTGGTTTACATGGGTCCTGGGGAATTGAACTGAGGTTCTTTGGCTTTGCAGGCAAATTCCTTCACCACTAAGCCACCTCTCCAGCCCTTATTTATTATTATTATTTTTTTTTATAAAAGGTTGTGTACTCTTAGGACCTCTCCCCTGCCCACTTCTGCTGAGGGTCTTCTTCAGTGTGAGAACCAAGAGGCTGAGGCTAACTGAATGTTTTTTTGAGACATAGTCTCACTCTGTATTCCAGACTGGCTTGGGACTCAGTGTGGCTTCAAACTCACATCAATCCTCCTGCCTCAGCTCCTGAGTGCTGGGAAATAGACATGAGACACCATGTCTGGCTTATTCAAACTTTTTCCTCAGAGTTTTGAGACAGGGACTTGCTTTGTAGTCCAGGTCGGTCTTGAAATTACAGCCACCCTCCTCCTCAGTGTCCTGAGCGCTGGGATTACAGTCATGCACCCCTAGCCTGGCGATGTGTGTAAGTGTTGCACACTTGTGTGTAGGCACACTTCTATGTGCGTGGGTGCATGTGTGGGGGGATATATATTTGTCTGTGGAAGTAAAAGGTCAACACCAGGGGTCTTCCTCCAATTTCTCTCCTCTTTATGAATTTTGAGACAGGCTCTCCCATTGAGCCTGGAACTCACTAATTGGAGGAGACTAGCCAGCAAGCCTCAGGAATTCTCCTGCCTCCACTCTCTTGGCACTGGGATTACAAGGACAGATCATTATGCCCAGAACTTTTATGCAGGTATTGCAGATTCAACTTCAAGTTCTCAGGCTTGCATGGCAAGCACTTGACCCATGGAGCCATCTCCCCAGCCTGTGCCTGGATTATTTATTTAACTTTAAAGTCCAATGATAAATGAAGAAAAGGTTTCCAGCAAGGGCTGGCCCACTGTTTAGAGCTCTTACTTATAAAACCTTTTGTGGTTTTAATATAAAAACAAATGTCCCAAATTTGGCTTGCAGCAAATGGATTCAAATGCTATTCATAATTTCACATCAGGACATAAAAATAAATAAAATAAAAATTAAAAGCATTGAACAAACATGACCATTGAACACCTGTGACATATCAGCTACACTGTACCTCAGGATTAGGGGTTCAGTGTGGGTTACCTTGTAATCAAAGACCCCCTGCATCAGGCATCAGGCTCCCTACAACTTGCTGGTGACCCCTGAGCTGCTGCACGAAAGGCTGTGGAAGCAGGTGGGAAGCTGGAGGGAAATGAGCCTCTTGAGCAGCGTAACCAGTTCATTCACACAGAGTAGACAAGACAATGGGCCAGGGGCGGGGGGGGGGGGGAGGCAGAAAAACTGACCATGAAGCAATGGCTGGGACACTACACGTGGACTGTTCCAGCATCCAGATTCTCCATCTTTGTAGACATGGGGATCAGGTAGGTGTCTCATAAAATATGTGTTCTGGTGCAAAAGGTCAGGGAAAAGGATGAGAGCTTGTCTGAATTCCTCATAAGCTCCCAGGTGACTCCAGCATTTCTCAGACTATCTATCTATCTATCTATCTATCTATCTATCTATCTATCTATCTATTATGAGAGAAAGAAAGAGAGGCAGATATAAAGAGAAAGTGAGGAGAGAGAGAGACAGAGGCAGAGAGAGACAGAGAGAGAGAGAATGGGTGCACCAGGGCCTCTAGCCATTGCAAATGAACCACCTTGTGCATCTGGCTTTATGTGGGCCCTGGGGAAATGAATCCTGGTCCTTAGGCCTTGCAGACCAGCACTTTCACTGCTGAGCAATATCTCCAGCTCAGACTATACATTTTAATACACATGTGTATGCCTGGTCATGTGTGTGGGGGTGTGTGCATGTGCGTGTGTGTGTGTGTGTAAGCCAGAGGACAATCTTAGGTGTCATCCTCACAAATGAAATCTACATTTTCTTTTTTTCAGACAGGGTCTCAGTGGCCTACATGTCACCATTCAGCTGGACTGACAAGCAAGTAAGCCCTACGGAGCCTCTTTCTCTACCTTCCAAGCACCGGGGTCTTAAGTGTGTGTCCTCCATGCTTGCTGATTTCTGGTAATCAAACCCAGGTCCTCATGCTTCTGAGGTAAGCATTTTGCCCAAGGAGCCACCCTCAGCTCTGCAAACTACACTTTGAGTATTCAAATGTGGCTACCTGCAGGAGTTCATACTGAAAAGAACTTGTGGGCTGGAGAGATGGCTTAGTGGTTAAGTGCTTGCCTGTGAAGCCTAAGGACCCCAGTTCGAGGCTCGACTCCCCAGGACCCACGTTAGCCAGATGCACAAGGGGGCACATGCGTCTGGAGTTTGTTTGCAGTGGCTGGGGGCCCTGGTGTGCCCATTCTCTCTCTCTACCTGCCTCTTTCTCTCTCTCTCTGTCACTCTCAAATAAATAAATAAAAATAACAAAAAAAATTGAAGAAAAAAAAAAAGAACTTGTAAGACACCAGCCATATTGCACAAGGTTTTAAGGCACAAGTATTCCAGAACACCAAGTGTGTATGCACACACACTCACACACACATACAATGGCACCCATCTGCCCGGACCTGCATTGTGTTTAGGTGGAGCTGAGGAACTAAGAGTAGAATGGCAATATCCAAAGAGTCCTTATGTTAAGAACTGAATCAAGTCGCCACTCCTCCCACGCCTATGTTGAGGCCCTAGTCCCCAAGAGAAAGCCAAGACAGCCAATTCAAAAGAAGTGATATCATGCGGGTGGGGCCCTGATCCAACAGGACTGAGGCATTATAAGGAGAGGTTCAGAAGTTAAGAGTGCTTTCCATTTAATTATGAGGAACTGGGAGGGCCTCCTATGGCCACATAATCCATCACGGATGGAGACCAGAAAATTGCTGGGGCTCACTGACTAAACAATGGCAGCTTCGGGTTGAAGGGGAAACCCAGTCTCAAGGACATATACAGGTGAACTTAGAGAAGAGAACACAAAGTTCTCCCGTGGTCTCTGCATGCATGTGCACAGCACACACATAGTACCTCACACCACGGGCGCTCGATGAATGCGTGCCCACACACAAAGGAGGGAAGAGGAGACCCGGGAGAGTGTGAGCCCATACAGAATCTTTGGGGCTCGCCGGCCGGCTGAGCTGATGAGCAGCTCTGGGTTCAGCAAGAGTCCCTGTCTCAAAGAAGAAGGTGGAGAGTGGTAGAAAAACAAGCCCAGCATCAGGCCTCTGCACACACGCACACACACACGTGCATATACAACCACACATACACACACACTCACACACAAATCAACACACACTGCACATAAGCCAGAAGAAGTCTTTATGGACTCCCGACCCTTTCCCCTTTGTGCAGACAGTGACAAAGGGCCTCCCATGCGGCCGCGGAGGACAGACACCGGGCCCTTGGCAGACACTGCATCTACCTTGACTTTTGAATTCTGGGCTCCATAATGGAGATAATAAAGACCTGAGGGTTAGAAGCCTTCCTGTGGGTGTGATTCGTTAGCAAAACAAAGACACTAAGGCAATCTGAGCACAAGAACTCACCAAGCTTTCCTGAAAGAGAAGAGAAAGTCTTCAGACTATACCAAACTGAACACCAAGGGCCTCATTTGACCTCAGAAGCTAAGCATGACTGGGTTTAGCTAGGATCTGGAGTGGGGGAGAAGGAGAGCTGGCTCTGTGCTCAAGCTCAACGTTCCAGGAGTTTATGGACCACCCACCCTAAAGCCATGGAGGTACAGTTGTCCCACACAAGTAATGGACTGGGCACCCCAACATGGAGAATGACCTGCAATCAACACTGGGTAACACATCGGGAAGCCCGTTTCAGCCAAAGGAAGCGGCACTCACAGATGTCTTCGCGTGTACATCTGGCTTTGGGCTTTGTGGTGGACTTTCTGGGTGGAGTGCGTACCCCACACCCAGGAAGCCCCTCCACCAACACCCGGCAGGGATGTAAGGTCTGACCCCTGACAGGGAGGGCAGGAGCAGTGAGACTTGTCAAAGCTGGACAGGCATTAAGTGTGCTACCACAGGGCCCCCGTGACATCTCAGCTAAACTCCAAGATGCTTTCCTTTAAAAAGTCACTTGTGTCTTAATGAGAAAGGTAGCGAGGAATGTCCTCTGTGACCTTGAAGGGAATACCCAGTCCTGGAAGTCTCGAATTTGATGGGGATTTTGCACAAAGTTGGGCTGGGGACATCCTTAGATCAAAACTCCTGCCGGCAAGCCCTGTAGACGTCTCAATACCTAACTCAGCCTCAAACCTTGCTGCCTGCACACATTTATTTCTTTATAAAGAGAAGGAATGGTAACAATCAGCATGTTTTCCCATGGGTGAAACGGTGCTTCTAATGCCCTTGAATCTAGCAAATGAGTCAGGATCTCAGGGAAAACACCAAACTTAATCTTTTTTTTTTTTTCTTTTAAAGAAAAGAAACAAAATCGCACTCTCTAGGACCTTAATGCTTATTAGTAATAGAATTAAAAATCTATCACATTAGTAATGTGGGATCCATTTGGCTTCTTAGTATCCATTGATTAAAGATACTTAAGTGAAAATAAATGTTTGGTTATTTAGTTATAATCAGCCCCGTCTTTTCTACCTGCCAACACAGATCTCCACGCTACCAGGAAGATATAAGGAGAGAGTAGCACATTCCAACGTCCATTACCTAAGGACAGCATACTGTTGAATACATCTGCACAGAGCCAAAAATCATACCGGAAATCGCATCCACTTTGTGGATGAAAAGTATGTCTAACCAAATACTGGATCTGAAGTAGTTTCTTCTTAAGCAGGTGTTGAGGCCAGCTTGCCCTTGCTTGTTAGCAGAACCCAATGAGAATTCCACTGGTGTCCTTCCTGCTTCCTCCTCAGTTCCAGGATGCACGCTTCTACCCTGTCCCCTTCAGCCGCTCTCCAACTGTCATAAAGAGGATGAGGCAAACCGTGCTGTCTGTCCACACTAACACTCAGGACAAGGTCCTGTCATGGGTTCTTTCCATACAGGCTGTTGTCCCCTTCGCAGGGTAGATTTGCAAAGACACAGGATATCAAGGTACTAGATGTCTGAATCGCTTTCACTGGGTGAGATGCAGCCTTTCTTTGCTCGCCTGGTGAGTGGGAACAGAACAGGAGACCTCAGTTGGGCTGACATGTGATCGTCTCATATACTCTCCCTGGTGTGAGGGAGACAAAGCCTTGCACAGTGAGAACCTTGGAGCGCAACCCAGGCCCACCAACTTGGACTTCTCAGGGAGGAGTTCAACTTCCCAGCTGGCATCCTCCCAGAGCCTTGGTGTGTTGTTCACAGTACGAGCAAAGGCGCCACTGAGCTTGGTTTGTACACATCACTCTCAGATAAGGGAGCCAGCACGCTCTGCAGAAACAGAAGACTCTAGGCTCCAGCACAGAACACAGCTTTGTGCATCTTGTGTACCAGATGTGAAGTAGTGGGGTCATGTCCAAGAAGACCCAGGAACAACCCAAAAGTGCACCCCATGACCAAAACTCTGTGTGTATACTATGAACCTTCATGTTATATCTCACAAGATCACTGATAGACTAAAGCAAAACATTCTTATGGTGCATTCTGGAATGGTGTGTGGTGAACAGGGCTCTGCACAGCCTTTGTTTCACCCATGCGGAGCTGCCCATCTCCAGCTGTGGTCCCGTCCTTCATTCCCCCGGTGCCCCAGGCTCTGTGGGCCAGTGCTCCATCACCTGGAGCCCGCAGAACCCAGGAGGGCGCAGCCTCCCCCGACTCCATCTTCCTCACCTTCGCCATCTGCATTCTCATACATTCTCTTTCCAGTCCTCCCAGAAAACACTGCTGTTTTGAAAGTGATGACAAGTAAGTGGACAGGGGCTCCTGAGGAATATGTAACAGTCTTCTAGTGACAAAAATAATGTCTTTATTCTCATTTGTAGCTAGAAGGAGGAACAAGCAAAAAAAAAAAAAACATACATGCATGCCACAAACTGTTATTTAAACTGAACATCTTCACCTCGTATTAGATCATATCTATGCAAAAGCAAACCTTGGGGCCTCCACTTAATATCTTTTCTTTTTTCCTCAGATCCTGGCTAGAGTACCTGCAGCGAGCACCCTGAGCCTCAAGGGGTGCAGGACTGTGGTGAGTGACAGTTTACTTATCTGTGTACTATGGTAATGGCAGGGCTGGCTTTGAAAATTAAATGAAGCCGGGCGTGGTGGTGCACGCCTTTAATGCCAGCACTCGGGAGGCAGAGGTAGGAGAATTGCCATGAGTTCAAGACCACCCAGAGACTACAGAGTGATTTCAAGGTCAGCCTGAGCTAGAGTGAGGCCCTACCTCGAAAAAGAAAAAAAAAAACTAGAAAAGAAAAATCAAATGAAAGATGCATATACACACGTGTGGGAATGCCAACGAGAAGCCCTTACCTGACAGGGTTGGGATCAGATGTGTTTGGGATTTTGGACACTTGATTTTAGAATAGTTGCCTACATATCACAAGATAACTTAGGGGTTAGACCCATTGTATAATGACAAAATTCATTTTTTTTATATAGATGGAGAGTGAAGGCAATTTCATACAATATATTTAGTGTGCCTACAACCTGTTTTCACATTAGGATAGTTGTGGGGTTTTTCCATTTGTGGTATTGTTTGAGTGCTGACAAAGTTTCCCATGTTAAAATAGTTTGGACTATGGATTCTTGGATTAGGGATGTGCAATCTGTGTTTACATATATGCACAAATATGGATGTGCACATATGTGTGCACACATAGGACCACATGTGCTTGGCACATGGGTACAAAATACACATTTGTTATTAAACCTAAACTGAGGGATTACCTTCACTAGATACCAACAATACCATAGTTCTACTGGTGCAGAACTTGGGGTATCAGGTCTATACAAAATATCATTTACTTAGGATGAGCCTCTAGAAGCAGGTTTCGGGGTACTCCTATGAGGGAAGGTCAGGCCCTCTCCCAACGCTCAATGACATCCTGGTCAAGCACTGAGTGAGATAAAACATCCATTGATTCAATAAGCAAAATATATCCTTTTGGTCTCAATTCAAATTCCCTGGATTGCTGGGCAGCTGAGCACTTTGATGTCTGGGGCCATCTACATTTCCCCTCTCATCTCTTTGTATCTGGGACTTTCACGAATTTGGTCTTTGTAATTTTCTTCTCATCGATTGATGTGAGCACTGGGGTAGCTCAAAGACAGTAATCCTTTCTCCTGCTTGCTGTAAACATTTTCCCCTGGCTCTTTTATTAATTTGTATTTTTTGATTTTTCCATTTGGTATTTTAACGAGTCCATATTTTTTTTTCTTTCTGTCTCCTTTAGCGATCTTTCCTTGTGGCCACTTTTATTGCTTTTCAGCACAGAGTCTTTCTCAGCGTGCTTGGCCTCTGACCATCATTCTTGTGACTTAGTGATTTTTTTTTCCTGTGTGGCAGTTGCTATCCCTTGCAGAGGGGAGGGATGGGAAATTAGACAGTGGCTTTAATCATTTCCCACCTGAAGCTGAGCAAGAGGAGCCATGCGTCAGCTGCAGTCAAGAGCCCAGCCCTGTGTGCCATCCCAACCCCTTCAAGAAACCCACGATAGGCTCACTTCAGGGGCACGCATGTAAAGAAGGACTGCAGCACTCTCGGAGCAAATTCTCCTGCTGTGCTTTGATTGGCACGTGTATAGTATGCATGGTGTTGTGTGTGGTGTGTGTGTATGTGTGTGTAGATGTGCATGCTATGTGCACACACATGGAGGGTAGAGGAGAGTGTCAGGTGTCCTTCTCCCTGGCTTCTCTCTCTTATTTCCTTGATGGAGTCACTCACTGAACCTGAAGTGGCCGTTTTCAGTCAGATTGGCCCACCATTCAGTCCTAGCCACTCTCAGGTCTCCAACCACCACAAGACTGGGCTCACAGGCATGCTTAGCCACACTTGGCTTTTCCCGTTGTGCTTTGAGAAATAAGATGGACTTCTTCTAAGCAAGAGGCAACGGTGACTGTGAGTGTCCTGAGCCAGCGGCTCTGTGAGGAAGGCAGCCCCAGATGACAAAGAACTTCCTATGAAGAGCAGGGGGCTGCAGAGCTACAGCCAGATAAAGCTCAGTCCTTACTGGTCTACAGGACAAAGAACCAAAGTACTAGTGAGGTAGGAGGCACTGGGGCCTGGGTGCTGCGTGCTGCGTGCTCTCCACTTGGCTGGTGGCCCTGCGCCCTGGGCACAGACTGTCCTCACAGAGGCCCCTGCTCTGCAGCCCCCTCGCAGCCCAGCCCCTTTCGCGTGCCTCAGGCATGTTCAGTGGTGGCCTTCCCTTGTCACCTCCTGAAGGTAACGCTGAAAAGTATCACAGGACCGCTCTGGCTTAGTAAGCCTGGTTTTCCTGGACACGCTGTGTGTGACCTTCTGCAGCCCATGGGAGCAGGGCAGGGTCAGGGCAGGGGAGGAGAGCCACGCCGCGCCGCTCCTTCCTCCTCAGTCCTTCCAGTTTTCCTCTCCACTCTGCCGCGAAAGCCCTCCATCCTCACGTCTCACGAGGCACCTACTGCAGCGCCAGCCTCCTGAGTTCCTTTCCTCTGACCTTCTCCAGGGCTCCGCCTGGCCTCTGAGAATTGGATTTGGTCCTCTGGGCAGCTGGGGGTACCCTCTCCTTGGGACGTCTGTGGGAGTGGTGGCTCATGGTGTGCGTCCTCCTTCAACTGTGAGTGAGGGGGTGCCCATGCCACAGGCCCTCAGCAGAGCCCTGGTGCCGGGCTGGGCATCACTGCAGCACGTGCTGGAAGACTGAGATCCACACGGAGTGTCGGCGTTAGCCAAGGCACCAGGGCAGGATGGGAGTTTCCGAGTGTGTACGGCAGGCAATCCTGTAAAGGCCCCCGTGACCAGCCAGCAGCACGTGGGCCTTACACTAGGTGACCAAGACCAGCAATGCTGCAGCCATGGACAGATGTCCCTCCTGAGCTCATCTGAATAAGATTCAGGTGACTCTGTGGTGTCTGCCCTTTTCACTCATGTCCCATCCAAATCTTCCCGACTACTGGAGAATCTTTCTTCTCATTCAGCTACATTCCCTTACCAACAATGCTGTTAAAATCCCATCACTGGGGCTGGAGAGATGGCTTAGTGGTTAAGCACTTGCCTGTGAAGCCTAAGGACCCTGGTTCGAGGTTCGATTCCCCAGGACCCATGTTAGCCAGATGCACAAGGGGGCGCACGTGTCTGGAGTTTGTTTGCAGTGGCTGGAGGCACTGGCACGCCCATTCTCTCTCTCTCTCTTTCTCTATCTGCCTCTTTCTCTATCTCTGTCACTCTCAAATAAATAAATAGCATAACAAAAAAATTAAAAAAACCATCACTGGGTGGGTCAGTGGCTACCCCTCTTCCATCTCCAAGCTTTGCACCCCACCTGGCTCTGGCACCCACAATTTTGCTCAGTATCAAGGCTTCCTGAGGAGCTCTGGGATGCTGGGGAAAAGATTCTGGCTTTAGTTTCCAAAATTGCATTATTTAAAATTGTCTCCATCTTCTTTCTGGTATCTTTGACTGTTCTCTTTTGACAAGAGGCTCAGTACAACCTGAACACTGTTTCCAAGAGGGCTGGCCAGCACCATTCTTTGGAATGGTGTGCAATCATCTCACACAGTATTTAATGCTTGATAAATGTTTTCACTAGGAATTAAGGGAGAAGATAGGAAAAAGGCAATTGAGTAACATTGAGTAATTCATAGTCCTTTCCAGTTTTAATGACTGACTGCATCATGAAGAATTACCATTTTTACATAGCATAGTTATATTTTCAAAATAATCACCTGTAAACTCATCTCTTTAAAGACGCACTGTGTGTAAGCACATGCATGTGTGTTTGTGTGTGGATCCTTGTTCACCTATTTGTGACAGATTTTATTCTACAGCACACCCATGCACATACTGAAGGAAGATTTTTGGCTGGATAGCATGCTTCTCAGAGAGCTCCAAAGAGACAGTAGAATATGGTCAGCCACAGGTGTGGCAGTTGTCACCACCTGACCTTCATAGCCTGTGTTTCTCCTATCCCACCTGCCTTGTGACAAACAGGACACACTATAAAAAACACCATGGCTTCTCTCTCCCTAGTCACCCTCAGTCTTGGGCCCCTCGCTCGGGAGAAGGCAGCTGTCATGTTGTAGAAGGTAGCTGTCATGTTGTAGAAGGTGACCACACAGTGACAAGCTGAAGTCAGGGCCCACCCATGGCTTTGTGGGAGACCCTGAGCCTGACACAGGTCTTCCAGTGGGAAACACGCTGCCCAGTGAACACTTGACTTTGATCCTATAAGGGGCCCAAGCTCTGGGCAATTCCTGGCCCACAGAGAAGGCAAGACAGCACCCAATTTTTTCCCATGGCTGTGCTGAGACAATATGCGGGATGGCAACAGGCAAATATATGGGGGAAAATGCTTTCAGAATTAGGCCAAATAAAGCCTTCAGTTTAGGATTTCCTCTAGGAAAACAGTAGCTGTTAGACATCAAGTCATAAGCCAAAGGCAGGATGGCTGGGGTTGAGGGAAGTCCTCCAAGTGTGACATCCATACTGCATCCTGACCTGCACTGGCTGCTGAGAATCTCTGATTGCAGGTCAGTTCTTGGGTTTTAGAAAGTGGGCAGCTCTTAGAATAGCAGATATCTCAGCCACATTTGAGCTCAGTCCTCCCTGGTACACACCCACCAGAAGAGCTACTGGCCCTGGTACACACCCACCAGGAAGTGCTACTGGTCCCGGTGCACACCCACCAGGAAGAGTCACTAGCTGTTTCACAGGGCCCTTGGCTGCTGGTAGGAGGTTACAATGAAACATAAAATAAGATCTGAAACTGAACTGGGAGCTGCCAGGCTCAGTGAGCAATGGCTCGATCCTCCTCACTCCCTCTGTGGCTAGCTCAGTGCCCTCAAGCTAGCGCATGATGTCCAGGGGACTGGAGACACAGGACCGGCTATGATTTCACATCTGAGATAACTTCCTTAACGTGGAAATGAACCCAGGACTCAGGGGACCCAGCAGCCTCTCAATCTAGAAGTCTGTTTAGTTTTTATGTGTGCATGCTCATGTGTGTGTAGGGTCCAGTTATGTAATTATGTGTGTGCATGTGTATGCACATGTGGAGGCTGGTATGCAGTCTTGAGGGCTGTTCCTCAGGTACAGTCTATTCTTCTTTTCTTTCCTTTCTCCTTTCTCTCCCTTTCTTTCTTCCCTTCCTTCCCTCCCTCTCTCCCATTCCATTCCATTCCATTCCCTCCCACCCTTCCTTCCTCCTTCCCTCACTCTCCTCCTTCCTTCCTTCCTTCCTTCCTTCCTTCCTTCCTTCCTTCCTTCCTTCCTCTCTCTCTCTTCTTTCTTTCTTTCTTTCTTTCTTTCTTTCTTTCTTTCTTTCTTTCTTTCTTTCTTTCTTTGAGATAGAGTCTTTCTCAATGGCCTGGAGCTCATTAAGTAGGCTAGGTTGACTGGTCAGCATTTGTCAGGGATCTGCCTGTCTCTGTCCACCCATCTCCAGGGCTGAGATTATAGGTTCATGTTGCCATGCCTGGCAAGTCTTTCAGCATGAGTTCTGGGGATCAAATTTAGCTCCCCCTGCTTTCAAGGCAAGCACTCTATCCACTGAGCTGTCTCCTAACCCTAGATATGTGTTTTCTCCAGGTGCTGGGACTGAAAGCATATGCCCTCTCTGGATCTGGTTGAGGGAGGGACTCTGAGAAATGGGCTCTCTGACAACCCACAGACCATCCAGCACAGAGCACTCCTAGAGAAGCTGCCTTTTCTACCCAGTTCCTTGCAAAACACAGACAGCCTAACAGGAGACAAGGTGAGTCCTTGTGCAAATCAACACACACCGGAAAGAAAGTGATGTCTCTACTTTCACTTTTATACAAGTTCTCCTTTCACTTATACGAGTGGACAAGGCGTGCTCGGTTCCCCGGGGAGCACCCTCGTCACCCCTGCATGGAGGACTGGAGCCTCGCCCAGCAGCAGCAGTCAGCTGCAGACACAACACAGATGCACAATGGAAGCTCTGGTCCCCGTCACTCTTACCCAATCCTGGAGCACAGGACACTGGGTACCCAGTAGAGCTCCGTCCCTGTGGGGGAGCCCCAAGATCACAGACCCTTTGCCTGAGAGATGCTCTGGGTGTCTAGGAAAAGATCCACATGGGCAAATGAAAGAAAAGTCAACCTAAGACGTGTGGGGTCTTCTCTTGTTGCCAAAGCATCTCAACTGAACAGGCCAGAGGCAGTAAATGGCAGTAGGAAGGAGCTGGTCCATGCTAGTCACTTCCTCCTCCCATCCCGGGCTCTTCTCCCCCACACAAGAAACCATCGCTCTTCCCAGGCCACTTCTGTGCAAAGAAAGATGCACTTTTCACGGCAACACAAACTGTTCTTTACCTAGAGCATAACCTCGGCCTTTATAAATTGCTTGAGATAATGACTGCATTTGAGGTCGGCAGTGAGAGTATAAATAAACCAACACCTGGCTTCCGAGTTTGGGCCTGCCCCAGTCCTAGTGTGTGGCCCGCCCCGCTGCATCTCTCCAGCAATGTGTGAAGCCAGCAGGAACACCCGGCTGTCCTCATAAAAGTGGTGGTGGAGTCGGAAAAATTGCATGCGTTAATCAGTGTAACCGGAGCGGTGCAGGGAAGTTCACAGGGGCCAGCAGATGTCTGCATTGTGGAGCTGCTTTGCCATGTGCTCGTATGGGAGTGTGAAGACCACGGTTAAAGTGAATGACTAACACAAGCAGCGCCACGGGGCTACTGGATAGCTGGGAGCACTATCTCCTCGCGGAGAGCATCCTTTCACCTCTTTCAAAGTGCAGAGGTGGCGAAACACTGGAAACAGCAGAGCTTTTCCCAAGGTTCCACCCCTGAAAACTGTTCTGTTTAAAATACTGGTTGAGAAGCTGGAAGACCTAGAGCTACGTGGAGACCCCAGGGGAGACGAGGACTGTTCGGCACAGCGGAGGCTATGGCTGCTCCCCGCGGGCCACACAGCACACACCGCCGCTGCTGGTCCCTTCTCCATCTCCCCGGGTTTAAAAGTAAACACATACATGGGGATTCCTCTGAAACCCTGTCACTTCCACACTTTTGCCAGGATTTGAGCAGTTCTCCCTCAGAAGAGAATGAATCTTGGTATTAACAGCCTGCGGTGGTGGCATCTGAATTATTATGGGCCATTCACTTGTAATTTCTTCCTCTGAAATCTCATCATATATATATGGGGAATATTTTATTCTATAATGCAGATGCTACTTCATAGCAAGGATATTAGTTTGGGAGGAATTATTCTCTAACATGTGATGATTCTAGAATTCTCTCTCCTTTTCTAATGAAGTTTATGGATGAGAAATTAAAACCGAAACTTGATTCTTAAGTTCTTTTCTCAATTAGATTGTCCTTTTCATTACTGTAAGAAGCAGAGCAAATTCTAACATCATGCAAATTTTTCACAATTCTATGCTGTTATTTTGGTACTCATTGCTAAATAGTCATCAAAAAGCCATCAGAAGTGAGAAGCTGAGGCAGGAAGATGGAAAGTCTGAGGCTAGTCTGAGATACAGAGTAAGATCCTATCTCATAAAACCAAGGGCTACATTGTAAGCTTAATGGCAGAGTACTTGCTTAACATGCACAATGCCCTGGTTTGATTCCCAATATGTTAAAAAAAAAAAAAAAAACTCCAAAGTGCTGTACTTACATTTTTTAAAACTTGGATGATCTTGGGTTAGGTAGGGAGCTCAAACACTAAGTTGTTGTGTGAACAACAGGACCTGAGTGCAATCGCTAGCGACCATGGACAAAGGTGGGGTGTGGTAAATGAACCTGTAATCCCAGCCCTGGGGAGGCAGAGGCAGGAGGATTCCTAGGACCTGCAGGCCACCCAATCTAGCTTAATTGGTGAACTCCAGGCCAATGAGAGACCTGTCTCAAAGAAAGTGGGTGGTATCCTGAAAAATGACACCTGAGGTTGCCCTCTGGCTTCCACATTGTAGGTGTACATATGTGTTCATGTCCATACAGTCACACAAACATATATATACAAAAGCAGATGATACAAAAGGTAAGAGCCATTTTCTTCCTATTTCATATACAGTCATTTGTTATTATTATTTGCCTCTACAAAAAAAGAACATCGTGTGTGTGTGTGTGTGTGTGTGTGTGTGTGTGTTATAGTAAGACCTGGAAACTCTTTGTCATGAGAAAAGTTAAGGAAATGAAGGTGACGTTGCAGGCACATTTCAATGTGAGCAGAGGACATTTTTCTGGCTCAGGAGGGCAGCTGCTGGTCAATTACTCTCTGAAGTCGCAGCAAATTGGAGCGTTTTTCCTCCCCCTTGTTCCCTTCCTTCATGCCACCCTGTCAGAATAAGGGCCCCTTCCACATGGGCTTAGCATTCACTGAGCAGACTCGGGTTGGACAGAACACCTCTGAGTCTCGTCCTCATCAGCACCGGTGACGCAATGTCTGCCTCGCCACCTACTGCTGAGGGTACAGTGAATGCATTATGTCGGTCACGGCACTGTGCATCTTGAGAGCACACCTGAGAGCTACTTTTTTATTTGTAAGCAGAGAAAGAGTGAAGAGAGACAGGCAGAGAAAGAATGGCTGCCCCAGTGCCTCCAGCCCCAGCAAAGGAACCCCAGATGCCTGTGCCACTCTGGCTCTACATGGGCATGGGGGGATCGAACCAGGGTCATGATGCTTTGCAGACAAGTGTCCTAACCACTGAGAAATCTCTCCAGCCAAGAACTATCATTTTTAAATGTGCTGCTATGTCAGTGACTGGAGGGTAAATGAAGTCAACTCAAAAACACCAATTCGTAAGTATATCCACAGTCAAAGTTATATGAAACTTCTGAAAGACAATCACTGTAATAATCTCAATTGATGTGGAGAAAGAATTTGACATAATTCAGCATGCTTTCATGATAAAAGCTTTCAACAAAATAGAACTAGAAGGAAACCTCTTCAAAGAAAAAAAAAATCCATATGTGAAAAGCCCACAGTGACCATCTTTCTCAAGGGTGAAAGACGAAAATCTCTTCCCTTCAGATCAAAAGCAAGCAGGACGCCCGCCTTCTCCACATCTCTATTCAACACAGGCCTAATGTTCCAGACAGAGAAATTAGATGAAGGCATAATTTTCCTTTGCAAAGGCCTCCACTCTGGAGAGAAAAAGTAAAATTATTTCCGTCTATACATGATATAACCTTAAATGGAGAAAACTGTAAAGACACCACTAAAAATAAAACCTGTCAGCACAAGTAGGAGACTTCAGGCAGAGCCACTGCACTTCAATTGGCTCATGATGATTGGCCTGAAAAGTCAATGACACACACAACCACATTCTCCAGAGAATCAAAAAGAATAAAACACAGGAATCCGCCACAGTGGTAAAAGGCCGATGAAATGAAAACAATAAGTGATGCCCACAGGAATCAAAGAAGAGACAAGCAAATGGTGACACAGCCCATGTTCATGGATTAGACTTGCGAAGATCTCAATGCATCCCTCCAAGGTTCCCACGTGGAAACCTACTCCACAACACGATGGTATTAAGAGACAGGGCCTTTGAAACAACTAGAACATCAGTAAGATCATGAATAAGTCCTTTTTTTTTTTTTTTTTTGGTTTTTTGAGGTAGGGTCTCAGTCTGGCCCAGGCTGACCTGGAATTCACTATGGAGTCTCAGGGTGGCCTCAAACTCATAGCAATCCTCCTACCTCTGCCTCTTGAGTGCTGGGATTAAAGGCGTGCGCCACCACACCCTGCTTGAGTAAGTCCTTTTTTAAAAGAAAAAAAAAATTATTTGAAGCTGGGCGTTGTAGTGTACGCCTTTACTTCCAGTACTAGGGAGGCAGAAGTGGGTGGACTGCTGTGAGTTCAAGGCCATCCTGAGAGTACATAGTGAATTTCAGGTCATCCTGGGTTAGATAGCAAGACCCTATCTGAAAAACCAACCCCCCCAAATTATGTGTGTGTGTGTGTGTGTGTGTGTGTGTGTGCACATACACAGGGCCACTGCATATGAACTCCTAGTACATGTGCCACTGTTTGCATCGGGCTTTACATGGGCACTGGGGAATTGAACCTGAGCTTGTAGGCTTCGCAAGCAAATTTAACCACTGAGACATCTCCCCAGCTTCCATGTTCTTCTTTTAAAAAGTACATTATTTTTATTTATTTATTTGAGAGAGGGAAAGAGGGAGAGGAAGAGGGAGAGGGAGGCAGAGAGAGAGACAGAGAGAGAGAGAGAGAGAGAGAGAGAATGGGCACACCAGGGCCTCCAGCCACTGCAAATGAACTAAGATACTAAGATGCATGCGCCCCTTTGTGCATCTGGCTTTACGTGGGTCCTGGGGAATCGAGCCTCGAACCAGGGTCCTTAGGCTTCATAGGCAAGCGCTTAACTGCTAAACCATCTCTCCAGACCTTTTTCTTTTTTTTAGGGAGGCTCAAGGCTCAACAGACCAGCCTTCTTTATGTTGGTCCTGGAAAATTGAACGGAGGTCCTTTAGCTTCACAGGCAAGTGCCTTAACCGCTAAGCCATCTCTCCAGCCCTATTTTGTCTTTTTGAGACAGGATCTCATGTAGCCCAGACTGACCTTAAACTCTGTGCCTGAGCATGTCCTTTCTTTTTAAATATATTTTATTTATTTATTTATGAGACAGAGAGAAACAGGCAGACGGAGAGAGAGAGAGAGAGATAGGGAGAGAGTGAAAATGGGTGCGCCAGGACCTCTAGCCACTGCATACAAACTCCAGATGCATGCGCCACCTTGTGCATCTGGCTTTACGTGGGTCCTAGAGAATAGAACCCGGGTCCTTTGGCTGTGCCAGCAAACACTATAGCCACTAAGCCATTTCCCCAACCCTGATATTTCCTTTTTAATGAATTAATTTGTACATGTGTGCACACCAGGGCCTCTTGCCACTGCAAACAAATGCTTGTGTCCTGACATGGATGGCTCAGGAATTGAACCTAGCAATGCAGGCTTTGCAGGCAAGTGCTTTTAACCACGGAACCATCTTCCTAGTCTTGTGTTTTCAGGACATGAGAGAGGCTCATGGGAGTTAATTTCGCCCCAGCCATCATGTGAGGACACAGGAAGAGGGCATCATCTGTACAGTGCCCTCTGCTCTCTGGTATTGTGTTTGCCTTGGGTTTCAAGCCTCCAGAATAGCTACTGAGAAGTCCCTGCTGTTTAGAAACCCTCCTCCCTATTCCAGCCATCTGCCTGGGGCAGGACCCTTCTCAAAGTGATCATAAGACCCAATGCAAGCCTCATCAGAATGCCAAGCATGTCTTCTGCTGAAACAGAAAAGCCCATCCTTACATTCATATGGGCCTCAAGGGGCCCTGAGTAGCTCAATTTTTTAAAAAGAAGAAGAAGAATGGGGACTCACACTTCCCAATTTTAAAACTTGCTAAAAAGCTTCGGCAGCAAAACACTGGCCAAAGTATAATGACAGACATTTGGAAGAATGGGATAGAACAGACAGGCCAGACATAAGCCCTCATAGTAACGTCCATGAGAGCTTAGAAGACACCACGACACGACCTTTCCATGTGGAAAGGTCAGTCTTTAAAAAAAAAAAAAAGTGTGCTGAGGAAACTAGATTTCCATATATGCAAAAGATGAAGCTGGAATCTTACCTTACACAGAATACAAAATATTTGCCCAAAATACAACAAAGACCTAAATGAAAGATCTCTGACTCGAAGACTGTTGGAGGAAAACAGGTAGAAGTTCACAGCATTTGCTTTGACAGCTGTGCCTTGGATAGAGACAGCACAAAGAAACAGAAGGAAAACAGACAAATTGCACTTCATAAAATACGTCAATTTCTAGTTAAAGGCATTAACAGCAGAGTAAAGGGGCCATGCATTGGGGAACTCTGAGCAAATAATATATGATGGTGGGCTAGCACTCAAAATACATCAGGAGATACAATTCTACAGCAAAAACACACAGCCCGGTTCAAAAACTGGGAAAAGAACGTGAACCACCATCTGTCCTAGGGAGACACAGAGCCCCATAAACAGACAACTGGGTGTTCACGATCACCATCCACTGAGGAGACACATAGCCAAACACAATGAGAGCTTTGCCCATGATGGTGGCCATTGAAAAGCAAACCAGAACAGGCACGGTTAGGTATGGTGGCTTCTCACAAAGTAAACATAGAAGTACGATATGATTCAGCCCTGGAAGCGGGGACTTGAGGGGACACTGGTGCACCCATACTCACAGGCAGCATGATGGACAAGAACGTAAACATGGCTGCCAACCCAGCAGCCATCTTGGGATGAATGGGTAAGGAAAATGTGACTTCATACGTAAGGGGATATGTTCAGATTTAAGATGGAAGGAAATCCTGACCCATGCTGCCACACAGATGAGCCCTGAAGGTATCAAGCCACAGCCAATGAGCTAGTCCAAAAAGACAGAGCTGTCTTACTCCATCTCCACCAGATATTTAGAGAAGTCAGAAGCACAGACAGAAAAAGGAAGGTGAGGGCTTGGGGAAGGAGTGCATGGGACTGACTGTTTAGTGGGCATAGTTTTTCTGCCTAAAACTATGAAGAATGGCACAGAGGTGATGTCTACACAGCACTGTGAATGCATTTGAACCTATGAATAGCATCATTTAAATCGGAAGTGATTATAGATTTTATGTTATGTATTTTATCACAATAAAAAATCACAATAAACAAGACCTGGGGAAATGGCTCAGCAATTAAAGGTACTTGCTTGTAAAGCCTGCTGGCCTGAGTCTGATTCCCGAGTACCTACACAAAGGCAGATGGACGAGGTGCTGCACACATCTAGAGTTCATTTGCAGTGGCAAGAGGCCCTGTTGTGCTTATACTCTTTCTTGCTTTCTCTCAAATAAATAAATAAAAATATTTTTAAAAATTAAAATGGTTAAAAAAGTAATTAAGGGCTTGACATGGTGGTGAACGCCTTTTATCCCAGCACTTGGGAGGCAGAGGTAGGAGGATCACCCTGAACTCGAGTTTGCCCTGAGACTACACAGTGAATTCCAGGTCACCCTGAGCTAGAGTGAAACCTTACCTTGAAAAACAAAAAACAACAACAACAAAAAAGTAGTTAAAGTAACCCAAAGTTCTTAGGTATGAAAGGAGAAATCCAAAATGTGAGTTTCCTGTAGGTGGGACACTGCCCTGTCACCTGCTCTCTCCTCCAGTCTCAAGTTCTAGAACATCAGGGCTGACGATTATTAACCAACTGTTTTACTAAATACTGCCTGGGTAACCCATCCATCGGGGGTTAGGCTGTTTGCTTTTGTTTTCCTCACACAGATAATACAGTCTACATGTCTTTATCAGTTTGTACTCGAATCTTCCACAGCTGTCTCCACAGAAATGGAACTATTAGATTATAATTATGTTCTCTTTGGGGCAGTTAAAGCTTATTTTTTTTCTTAAATCGATCAAGTCTGATTAAATCTAGCCATTGAGACTTTTGGCCTGTGCTTAATTTCTAATTGTCAACAAGATTTAGAGTCACAATGGAAACAAACTTTTAGGAATAACTTTGAGGGAATTTCTAGACTGGGTTAATTAAGGGGAGAAGACCCACCCTAAGTGTGGGTGGCACCATCGTATGGGCTGGAGTCTTGGGCTGTGTAAAAAAGGAGAAAGCAAGCTGAGTACCTGCATTTATCTTTTTTTTTTTTTTTTTTTGTGATGTGACAGGCTGCTTTGTGCTCCTGCCAACATGCCCACCCCACCACGAAGGACTGTACCCTCCAACTAAGCCAAAACAGACCTGCCGTCCTTCAGTTGCTTTTGTCAGGTGTTTGGTCACAGCATCAAGAAAGTAATTAACACAGTCTCTAAGGACTCTACATGATCCTCTGCAATGCTCTTCCCTAAACTGGTCAATCCAAACGTGTGGAAACTAGAAAATGGCAGATATATCAGGGGAAGAAAGATTTTATGATTTTAAATGCAAATTCAATGCATTAGCTACTCTTATCCATATATATATGGATATATATATGTATATATACATACATATATATGGATATATATATATATCCATATATATATATACTAATATTACATATGTGTGTGTGTGTGTACTGCAGGTCTATTTTCTTCTGCTACACAGTGGAGAGCTTACTTTCATCTCTTCGGTTCTCAGGATCCACTGTGGGGGCCCAGCCCCTGGCCACCTGCATTCTCACAAAACCAATGCCTTGGCCATGGAATTCTGGGAGGCCCTCTGCCTTGGAACTCTGCAAATTATCTGCAATTCCTTCTTCCTCAGATTCTTTAATTCTGCGCAGTTACAACCTTGGGCCTCCCGGGGCTTCTCTAATCCAAATACAGTGAGACATCAATTAACCAGAATGCTCTGGGAATGAATACTGTGGTTAATTTAATTTTCTAATTAACTGAGGACTCACCACAAATACTGCTTAGCTCAACTCTGCTGAAAGTCTCTCTTCAACACATGAACTCATCACACGAGGCCTCACTTCACTCATCACACGAGGCCTCACCACACTCAACACACGAGGCCTCACCTCACTCATCACACGAGGCCTCACCACACTCAACACACGAGGCCTCACCTCACTCATCAACGAGGCCTCACCTCACTCAACACACGAGGCCTCACCTCACTCAACACACGAGGCCTCACTTCAAGCATCACACGAGGCCTCACCTCACTCACCACACGAGGCCTCACCTCACTCAACACACGAGGCCTCACCTCACTCAACACACGAGGCCTCACCTCACTCATCACACGAGGCCTCATCTCACTCAACACACGAGGCCTCACCACACTCATCACACGAGGCCTCACCACACTCAACACACGAGGCCTCATCTCACTCATCACACGAGGCCTCACCACACTCATCACACGAGGCATCACCACACTCATCACACGAGGCCTCACCACAGCTCATCACACGAGGCCTCATCTCACTCATCACACGAGGACCTCACCTCACTCATCACACGAGGCCGTCACTCACTCATCACACGAGGCCTCATCCTCACTCATCACACGAGGCCTCACCTCACTCATCACACGATGCCTCATCTCACTCATCACTACGCAGGCCTCACCTCACTCATACTTGAGGCCTCATCTCACTCATCACACGAGGCCTCATCTCACTCATCACACAGGCCTCACCTCACTCATCACAGAGGCCTCACCTCACTCAACACACCACGATGCCTCACACTCACTCATCACATGAGGCCTCATCTCACCATCACACGAGGCTCACCATCATCACACGAGGCCTCACCAACTCATCAACGAGGCCTACCTCATCATAAACAGAGCTCACCTCACTCACACACGAGGCATCATCCTTTTCGAACACACGAGGCCTCACCACTATCACGAGGCCTCTTGACTCACACAAGCTCACCTCACTAACTCGAGGGCTCACACACTCATGCACAAGGCCATCTTTCACCAGAGGGCCTCACAACTCAGAACGAGCTCATCTCACTATTCACTTTGAGGCCTCACCTCATCAACACATTGAAAATCACCACACCACCGAGCTCTACACATTCTGATAACACTGAGGCCTAACACTCATCAAAACAGCTCATCACAACTCGCTCACAGGCCTCACCACACCATCAACGAGGCCTCATTCAAATACACACGGTAGGCCACCTCATAACAAGAGGCCTCACCTCATCATCACACGTGGCTCACCTTCCGCCATACACAGAGATCAGCTCATTCTAACACGAGGCCATCACCTCAACTATCTCAACGAGGACTCACCAAATCACTGGGCCTCACTCACTCTCACGGGCTCACATCATCACACGAGGCTCACCTTCACTCAACACGAGGCTACTCACTCATCCACGAGGCTCTCTCTCAAACGAGGCCTCACCCTCATCACACGGGCCTCCACATAACCGGCTCACTCCTCATCAGAGCCTCACCTCATCCCACGAGGACCTCATCTCCTCTCCACGAGCTCCCCCATCATCACAGCATGGCCCACCACACTCAACATACAGGGCCTACTCACTCATCACACGATGGCACAACTCACCCACGAGGCTCACCACACTCAACCCAGTCTCATCTAAATTCATTCATCCGAAGGCCTCGTCTGAACTAACACACGAGGCTCACCTCATCAGCAAGAGGCCACCAGCTCATCACACGAGGCCCTTATCTCAACGAGCTCACTCAGCTCACACAGAGGCCCACACACCATCTACGACGGCCTCCACTAACACACGAGGCCTCACCCACTTATCACACGGGCTCTCGATCCTCAATCAACAGAGCACACTCCTACAATCATCGAGGCCTCACCACACTCAAAAATCTGAGGCCTCAGGCTCAGCTCACACTTGAGGCCTCACACACCACACACGATGGCTATCCATCACCACACGAGGCCTCCCAACCAGCTTCACACAGAGGCTCATCTCACTCATCCTGAAGGCCACCTCACTCAATCACACGAGGCTCACCACACTCATCACACGAGGCCTCACCACACTCATCACACGAGGCCTCACCTCACTCAACACACGAGGCCTCACCACACTCATCACACGAGGCCTCACCACACTCATCACACGAGGCCTCATCTCACTCATCACACGAGGCCTCACCTCACTCAACACACGAGGCCTCACCTCACTCATCACACGAGGCCTCACCTCGCTCAACACACGAGGCCTCACCTCACTCATCACACGAGGCCTCACCTCACTCATCACACGAGGCCTTACCTCACTCATCACACGAGGCCTCACCTCACTCATCACACGAGGCCTCACCTCGCTCAACACACGAGGCCTCACCTCACTCATCACACGAGGCCTCACCACACTCATCACACGAGGCCTCACACACTCATCACACGAGGCCTCACCTCACTCATCACCGAGGCCTCACCTCACTCATCACACGAGGCCTCATCTCACTCATCACACGAGGCCTCACCACACTCATCACACGAGGCCTCACCACACTCATCACACGAGGCCTCACCACACTCATCACACGATGCCTCACCTCACTCATCACATGAGGCCTCATCTCACTCATCACACGAGGCCTCACCTCACTCATCACACGAGGCCTCATCTCACTCATCACACGAGGCCTCACCTCACTCATCACACGATGCCTCATCTCACTCATCACATGAGGCCTCACCACACTCATCACACGAGGCCTCACCTCACTCATCACACGAGGCCTCACCACACTCATCACACGAGGCCTCACCTCACTCATCACACGAGGCCTCACCTCACTCATCACACGAGGCCTCATCTCACTCATCACACGAGGCCTCACCACACTCATCACACGAGGCCTCACCTCACTCATCACACGAGGCCTCACCTCACTCATCACACGAGGCCTCATCTCACTCATCACACGAGGCCTCACCACACTCATCACACGAGGCCTCACCTCACTCATCACACGATGCCTCACCTCACTCATCACATGAGGCCTCATCTCACTCATCACACGAGGCCTCACCTCACTCATCACACGAGGCCTCATCTCACTCATCACACGAGGCCTCACCTCACTCATCACACGATGCCTCATCTCACTCATCACACGAGGCCTCACCACACTCAACACACGAGGCCTCACCTCACTCATCACACGAGGCCTCACCTCACTCAACACACGAGGCCTCATCTCACTCATCACACGAGGCCTCACCTCACTCATCACACGAGGCCTCACCACACTCAACACACGAGGCCTCACCTCACTCATCACACGAGGCCTCATCTCACTCAACACACGAGGCCTCACCACACTCATCACACGAGGCCTCACCACACTCAACACACGAGGCCTCACCTCACTCATCACACGAGGCCTCACCTCACTCAACACACGAGGCCTCATCTCACTCATCACACGAGGCCTCACCTCACTCATCACACGAGGCCTCACCACACTCAACACACGAGGCCTCACCTCACTCATCACACGAGGCCTCACCTCACTCAACACACGAGGCCTCACCTCACTCAACACACGAGGCCTCACCTCACTCATCACACGAGGCCTCATCTCACTCAACACACGAGGCCTCACCTCACTCAACACACGAGGCCTCACCACACTCATCACACGAGGCCTCATCTCATTCAACACACGAGGCCTCACCACACTCATCACACGAGGCCTCATCTCACTCATCACATGAGGCCTCACCTCACTCAACACACGAGGCCTCACCTCACTCATCACACGAGGCCTCACCACACTCATCACACGAGGCCTCACCACACTCATCACACGAGGCCTCACCACACTCATCACACGAGGCCTCACCACACTCATCACACGAGGCCTCACCACACTCATCACACGAGGCCCCACCTCACTCATCACACGAGGCCTCACCACACTCATCACACGAGGCCTCACCTCACTCATCACACGAGGCCTCACCACACTCATCACACGAGGCCTCACCTCACTCAACACACGAGGCCTCACCTCACTCATCACACGAGGCCTCATCTCATTCAACACACGAGGCCTCACCACACTCATCACACGAGGCCTCACCACACTCAACACACGAGGCCTCACCTCACTCATCACACGAGGCCTCACCTCACTCAACACACGAGGCCTCATCTCACTCATCACACGAGGCCTCACCTCACTCATCACACGAGGCCTCACCACACTCAACACACGAGGCCTCACCTCACTCATCACACGAGGCCTCACCTCACTCAACACACGAGGCCTCACCTCACTCAACACACGAGGCCTCACCTCACTCATCACACGAGGCCTCATCTCACTCAACACACGAGGCCTCACCTCACTCAACACACGAGGCCTCACCACACTCATCACACGAGGCCTCATCTCACTCATCACACGAGGCCTCACCTCACTCATCACACGAGGCCTCACCACACTCATCATACGAGGCCTCACCACACTCAACACACGAGGCCTCACCACACTTATCACACGAGGCCTCACCTCACTCAACACACGAGGCCTCACCACACTCATCACACGAGGCCTCACCACACTCAACACACGAGGCCTCACCTCACTCATCACACGAGGCCTCACCACACTCACCACACGAGGCCTCACCACACTCAACACACGAGGCCTCACCACACTCATCACACGAGGCCTCATCTCACTCATCACATGAGGCCTCACCTCACTCAACACACGAGGCCTCACCACACTCATCACACGAGGCCTCACCACACTCATCACACGAGGCCTCACCTCACTCAACACACGAGGCCTCACCACACTCATCACACGAGGCCTCACCACACTCATCACATGAGGCCTCATCTCACTCATCACACGAGGCCTCACCTCACTCAACACACGAGGCCTCACCTCACTCATCACACGAGGCCTCACCTCGCTCAACACACGAGGCCTCACCTCACTCATCACACGAGGCCTCACCTCACTCATCACACGAGGCCTTACCTCACTCATCACACGAGGCCTCACCTCACTCATCACACGAGGCCTCACCTCGCTCAACACACGAGGCCTCACCTCACTCATCACACGAGGCCTCACCACACTCATCACACGAGGCCTCACCACACTCATCACACGAGGCCTCACCTCACTCATCACACGAGGCCTCACCTCACTCATCACACGAGGCCTCATCTCACTCATCACACGAGGCCTCACCACACTCATCACACGAGGCCTCACCACACTCATCACACGAGGCCTCACCACACTCATCACACGATGCCTCACCTCACTCATCACATGAGGCCTCATCTCACTCATCACACGAGGCCTCACCTCACTCATCACACGAGGCCTCATCTCACTCATCACACGAGGCCTCACCTCACTCATCACACGATGCCTCATCTCACTCATCACATGAGGCCTCACCACACTCATCACACGAGGCCTCACCTCACTCATCACACGAGGCCTCACCACACTCATCACACGAGGCCTCACCTCACTCATCACACGAGGCCTCACCTCACTCATCACACGAGGCCTCATCTCACTCATCACACGAGGCCTCACCACACTCATCACACGAGGCCTCACCTCACTCATCACACGAGGCCTCACCTCACTCATCACACGAGGCCTCATCTCACTCATCACACGAGGCCTCACCACACTCATCACACGAGGCCTCACCACACTCATCACACGAGGCCTCACCTCACTCATCACACGATGCCTCACCTCACTCATCACATGAGGCCTCATCTCACTCATCACACGAGGCCTCACCTCACTCATCACACGAGGCCTCATCTCACTCATCACACGAGGCCTCACCTCACTCATCACACGATGCCTCATCTCACTCATCACATGAGGCCTCATCTCACTCATCACACGAGGCCTCACCACACTCAACACACGAGGCCTCACCACACTCATCACACGAGGCCTCACCACACTCAACAAAAGCTCTTCTTACGTTGTTGATTACAATGCCACTGTGTAAAAATGAGGTCAAACTGCGTCAATGTGGCTTTTGAAATAACTGCCCTTCCTACTTCAAAGTTTAGGCATGTAATCCTTTTGGAAAGAATTGGATTGCCACACACGAAAGTGATCATGTGAGTTTTGATTAAATTGATTTATATGAGAATAAACTTGCCAAGTGCATTTTTGGGGATGTCAAAATGCAAGGAAAATCAGTCTGTACTATTGTCTGTCTTTGAGATGTTATCTACCTCATAAATTTGAAAATAAAACCCCATTCTTAAATTTCTGAATATTTAGGCACTGAAGTAAAGAACCATAAAAATCTCTAAAATATATTACTGCTTGGCACAAGTTCCAAGCCATAAAAGCCTAATTTTCCAAAACAAAGAGATAGGACAATAGTCAAAGTTTACTTCATGCAATTATCTGAATGCAGAGTTTGTTTGTTTGTTTGTTTTCCGCCATAAAAGAGAATTTAAGGCAAAGTTTCTTGGAATCATGAGCACATGTCAACCTGGCAAAATCATCTTATTTTTATTATTTTGGAGTGAGGCAGGAATATGTGTGTGAGTTCACGTGAGGAGCTACAGGTTGCCGCCAAGGGTCTTCCTCAGTTGGTCTCTAGCAGATTGCTTGTGCTAGGGACTACTGCCGATCCAGGGGCTCACTGACTCGGCTGGTCTCGAGAGCCAGCTTGCCCTGGGAGTTCTCTCTCTGCTTCCCAAGCTCCAGGATCACAGGCATGTGCCACCACACCAAGCATTTTACATGGGCACTGGGATCCAGTCTCAGGTCATGCCCGCATGGCAAGTCCTTTACCCACTGAGCCACCACCTCAGCCCCTTTTATTCATTTTTAACTTTCTATTTGTATCCTGAAGTGAAACCCGTCTGAACAAGGCACAAGGAACCTTGCAAGAGGCGACACCGGCCATAAACGCCCTTATCTAACAGCCGTGCGGTCCCCAGGCAGGGCAGCAGGCCGCCAGGTCACGCCGTGTGACTTTCAGAGTGCCCCCTCTTTCCCCGGCTGCTCTTGAGTTGCTGATATCAGCAGGAGCACACTCCTAAATCATTGATTGGCATCTCCACACAAATTAGATCTGTGAGGTGAGGGTGGCGTGAACTTTGTGGGGGCTGAACACCCAGCACAGGGATGGTGATCCATCACCGTGAACGACAGTTTCCCAAACCAGCTTAAGCCACAGCAGGTTTACTGCTTGGAAGGATTTCAAGTGCTCAAGGGACAGAAATGGGCTTTCGGAATGTCATTTGCAGTACAGAGTATATTCGAGCAGGAAATAAATCACCAAGAAATAAGACATACCCTTTGACAAATGGAATACTGTATTAGATTACCTTGGTCCTCCAATTTTAACGTCACTTAAATGGCAACAGATAGATGTTTTCTTCACCTGGAGTCAGTTTTCCATCACCGATACCAATCGCAACCTGTCCCCTTGGAGCCTGGCCCACACTCCTCCCAAGACCCCCTGGCTCTACCATGTTAAGTGACAGTGTCCCATCGCAGACCCTGTTCTAGGCGCATGGATGACACACGCTGGGTGTAGTGGGCTGTCTTGAGGGTCTTCAGAGAGTACCTGGTAGAATAAATGACACCTCTTCTACCCCCACCCTGTACTTTCTCCAGAACAATGTGGGGGGGCTGGTTTCATGGGCTTCGCCTTGACAAGGCTTGAGTCCCAGGGTCTCTGGAGACAGATGCCCAGGAAGCTTCTGTTTTATGTGCATCAGGTATGTTTGATGATCACCTACATTTGGGAACAAGTGGAGAGGATAACTCCTAAAGCCATTCCAGAAAACCACCACCTTCAGACACGATGAGACAAAGCTTAGGGAACAGCTCAGCTTGTCAACTCATTCATTCGACAAATGTGTTGAGTGCCACCTTCATGCTACACACACTTCTAGGTGGCCAGCATGACACTGGACCACAGGAGAGAGTGGCATTCCCACCGCGAGGCGCTAAGCTCTGAGGGTGAGTGTGGCCTCCAAACATCAGTAGGTGGCGACAGGAAGGATGTGACAGCCGGGAGGCAGATGCGGTGCAGAAAGCCGCACGCTCGCTCCTGGGCTTCTGCCCACAGTGGGAAAGCACGTGAAGAAAGCTTATGCGGAATGGCCAGCATTATGGGGGTGTCCTTGGGGTGGGCACTGTGGAGCTGGCCTGAGATGTTTGAGTGTTTCTGAAGGAGTTGTGTACGATAAGGTGGGGCTGACCCAGGGCATGATCCTGGTCCCTATAACAAAATTTATAGCAGGGATGCATGACAGTAAAAGCAAGCCGCACCGAAAGGGGGGTGAGGTGACTATACGCCCTCCCTAGAAGGTAGGGGCGCTCCCCCTTACCCACATACTGTTCTCCAGCCTTGGCTGGCTGCTCTCTTGCAGGACTCTGTCCTCACCAATCGCAAGGCTGCAAGGTGTTCTTCTGGGTTCTCCGAGCGTCCTTCCTCACCCTTCGCCTACTGGGATGCAACTTAAGAACCAGGTGGACTGGTTTCCTCCCTTCCTGGGCTTTTAGCTTCCTTGGGGCAAAGAGTGTGGGCAACTCTGGAACCCAGCACCTAAGACACAGGCCACTGAGGCTGGCCGGGACGAGCCGTGCCTTCTCTTGCCTGGTCATGAAGGTGAGTTCAAAGAGCAAGACTGGCCTGTTTCTAGAATAATGCTGCTGCTGCTGGAGCCTGTCCCAAGCCCCTCTCTGCCCTCCTCCATATGTTGCTTGTGCTCCCAGGACCCTCTTCCAGGTCTCAGGCTGCCCCACCCCACTGGTGTTTCTGTCCTCTCACCCCACAGTGGCTCCCGTGTCCTTGCTGACTCTGCTCAGAAACCCTCCCCACCTGGGCCTTCACTTGACCTCTGCTATGTCCTTCACTGTGGCCCGGCTCCGTGCACTGTCACTTCTGGGCTCACTCACAGAGGGTTCTGTCTAGGCAGCTACAGTTACAATACAGGAGTTCCATGGAGACCAAGCTATAGCCACTGACACTGTCTCTCCTCTGCCTGTATGTCTTATCCCGAACTAACCTACCTCTGTGTGTTACAGTAATCCAACCAAAACCCTGGGTCCTTTTAGTTGTGGAAGGTAACCTGCCCTTTTGGTTGGCTTGAAGGGCCATGGCACTCCTACTCTTAGCTACACAAAGTTGCAAGGCCCAAGTCAGGCCATCATTGCTACGTTGGCCCAGTATCCGCCCCATGGGTAAGAAAGATGACTAGCATAGGGAACAGGGCTTGTGCCATTCCTAGTTGGCAGGGGCACTGGAGACCCCAGGGCATCACAAATTATTGAAATGAGGGAAGGTCACACACACACACACACACACATCCAGTTAGTACTGGATGGATTTGGTTTCTAAGGGGACATGGGCTGTCCTCAACTATTTCAGACTTGGCCTGGAACCCAGAAATACCACAAGCACGTCACACAAAACACACATGTACACTGTCATGACATCCACGTTACAGTTTAGGGAAGTGGCGTGGTCTTTCCTGTCACACCAGGAAAGGGAGTAGATGTGAACAGTCAACCTAACATCAGTGAGCCAGGCCCCTCATCCTCGAGACCATGTGACAGCCACAGAGGCTGACAAAGGGACACTGGCCTGACAGCATGTGCCATGGACACACCTTGAGTTTCTTCAAGCAAGGACCGGCTGTGTGGGAGAATGACACTGCATGGGCACCACCACCAGGGATAGTGACAGGAGGTTTGGGATTCTTCCTGCATCCTCCTTACCATTGCCCCCAAAGGCCTGGAGAGCTGCAGAACCCACTCACCCTCCCCCCATGAGCTCTGCTTCTGAGCCGTACACCAGGGCACCACATAGCAGGTTTCTCGATTTCTCTCTGGATGCTCCCTGGCACCAGAATAGGTGTTACCTGCATCTGATTCCCCACACTCCCACGAATACAGCTGCACACAAGTTCCACCCCTAGGTGCAAGGTAATGCCCCAGCTTGGTGGAGCGGGGCAGTGAGGGTGCTGGCATGCAGCCTGTGGCAGCTGGTTCACCTGACCTTCACAGCAGCCCACCTGGAGGGTCTTCTCCGTCACTCGGATTAAAGGACTTTCTCAAACGTGCGGCCACGGGGTGGCAAGCCTGTCTTAACAGCTCTGCCTCCTCTCCCCATAGCCTGATGAGTCTCCCCTACAGCAGTGCTGTGTATGATTATGTGTATGATTATGGTGGAGTGCGGTCTTCACAATGGAAGGCATGTAGCTGGGTGTTCAATGAAAATAAAAAAATAACAGCCTGGAAATAGGAGCCAAAGCATTGCATAGAAATTCTGCCACAGTTTTCTGTTTCTTGGCAAGAAGCCTCAATTAACTCACTCCTGTGGTTCTGTGTTTTTTGCTAGAAGATGGATGATAATTCAGAGCCAGGGAGGGAGTTCCTGCGGAGAAGGACTGAGATGGCTCCCATGGGCTCCGGGAGCTGATCTCTTCATCTCCCATGATGTGCCTGTCTTCTTCTCTCCTCTGTCCCACTGTCCCCCAGAGAATCCACTCCCAGCCCTCCCTCTCTTCCTCCAGAGTCTTTCTAACCCTCCAGCGCCTGCCAGGTCAGCATCCTTCAGCCAGTTCCCTTCTGAGAGCTCAGGCCTCAAGAGGCCAGGCTGGCTCTTTGTGCCATCTGATCTTAAGTTCTTGAAGATCCTCTAGGATTCAGGCCTTTACGTCCTATTTCGGGAAGTAAACGACACCCTTCCTGAGGGGCAGGGAAGCCATGCTTTGTCATCTGAGGGCACGTACTGCTTTACCAAGACCCGAATTTGAGCCAGGTGTGGTGGTACACGCCTTTAATCTCAGCCGAGGTAGGAGGATCACTAGGAGTTCGAGGGCCAGCCTGACACTACAAAGTGAATTCCAAGTCAGCCTGGGCTACAGCCAGACCTACCTCGGAAAGCCAAGCTAAAAGAATTTTTAAAAGTACAAAGACCTGAATTTGAATCCTGCCTTCGCGTACCCGTGCCCTCATGCAGCTCTGTGGCCTTGACTGTGACAACGGTGCCCCTGTCAGAGAGGACACAGGGAGGTTGGATGGCTGAGCTAAGACACAGTGCCTCCGGAAGCTGGAGTGACAGTCCCCCTTATCTCCTGCGGTCTGGGGCCTAAGGCAGAAGTCAGACAGTATTCATGGAAGCCCTTCCGTGATCTCAGAGAAGGGCATTACTTTGAGTAATTCACTTACATACTTTCACACTGCTGAGTCATAAATCAGTTAGAGGGAAGCCAGCCCTGCCATATCTTTTCATGTAATTATTGGTGGTGCACACTTACCTCTTAATATTAAAATTGACTAAAAGTCATTATGTTTTACGCACAGGAATAATGAACATGTCCTGTACGGTGACGCACAGCAGATGTTTCACTCTTAAATAATGTGCTAACAAGAGACCTGAACAAAAATGCAAGTCTCGCCATTAACTGGGGAGCTAAAGAAAGCTGCTGTGGTGGGTGTAGGTTGCGAGATGGGGGTGGAGAAGAAAAGCTCTTTGTGATGCAAGGCTCGGCTCAGAGAGCAAGTGGCCAGCGCGGGAGCTGACCCAGTGTTCGCTTGCTTACCTAGCCTGCGTCAGCCAGAGCCAGAGCTGAACATTTCCGAATTGCTTAGAGTCCCATGTTAGTCACAGCTGGCGTCAGAGTCACCCTGTCACCAAGTTCACGTTGATGTATTGAGTCAGACAAGCTTAAGTCATTCTCCCTGCTACAATTTAGCAAGTTAACTTTGGGTTCCGATGCGTGTGGGTGCACGTGGAGCAGAGGTTGACATCTGGATCTTTCTTCCCACCCACCCCAAGGACAGAAAGCTAGGAGAGAATGTGAATTCCAGGAAACTCATGGCGAGTTTGCCCAAAAGCTGGCGAAGCAGAAATGGAACGTGGCGATGACCCAGGCTCACAAAGAAGTAACCGCTCCTAGCCGCCATCCCCACTCCCACCGGCTCCAACACGGAAGTCCACCCGTGCCATGCTTCCTGCCTTGTGACTCTGCCAAGAGGAGAAGAGGAAAAGTCCAAGTATTCACTCCTGCTCACACTGCAAAAGAGCAATGGTGCATACCCATCGCAAAGGAAAGGGGGCTGGAGAGACATGTACAGGTCCCAGGACCTGGCTGGCCAGCCACCTTTCATACTCACGTCACCCAGCGGTCTCTCCTGTCCCACACTGCTGCTTGGAAGAACAGCAGAGCACCGGAGAAGCAGATGGACATGACAAAGACAACCTGATGGCATGGCCACTCATCAGCACTTTATACTCATGTCCTCACCCTCTAGATATACATATGCACATACATGCAAACACGCACACTCCTCTTCGTTTGCATGTGTATGTTGTGTGGTGTGTGAGCGTGGGTTTATATGTGTGTGGGTATGCATGGAGACCAGAGGCTGACATCAGTTTCTTCTCCTTCTTCTTCTTCTACTCCGTCTCCTTCTTCTCTTATTATTATTTTAGAGAGAGAGAGAATTGTCGCACCAGGGCCTCAGCCACTGCAGTCGAACTACAGATGCTTGCACCACCTGGTAGGCATGTGTGACCTTGCATTTGCCTCACCTTTGTGCATCTGGCTTAGGTGGGATCTGGAGAGTCAGACATGGGTCCTCAGGTTTTGCAGGCAAGTGCCTTAACTGCTAAGCCATCTCTCCAGCCCCGGTGTCTTTTCTGATCACCCTCTGCCTTAACTGACACAGGATCTCCACTTGAACCTGGGCTGGCTGATTCAGTTAGTGTAAATCCAGTCATGAGGAAGGAATCAAATCAAGCCAGACCATAGCCCTTTACCCACGGGATGGCCTAGAGTCTTAAAACAGAAAACAATGTCATGTATGAAAATATAAACCAAATAGGAAGTGGCAAGGTTGAGAGAATAATAAACTAGCCAGTTTGTCTAGGGCATCTCTATCTCTACCACCCTTTTGCTGGGGTGACAGGTAGGGCACCACACCCACCCAGCATTCACATGGATACCATGCCAGGGATTCAAGCTCAGGTACTCACACCAGCAAGGGAAGCATTTGATCCACCTTCTCAGCCCCTACTCTTTTGTCAAAAAAGTGCTCTGCCCAGATATCTCAGTATATATTCTCCCCCCATGACCTCCTTCTCTGTCACCCCTTAACCTCATCCCCATGTGTCATATCTCATCTGACTCAGTTCACAGGGCCAAGAGCCCTAGCCCACATTTCCCCATTTTCCTCTACTAGATACAGACACAGTTAATCTACATAGGTCTCTATCTGTTTCAAATCAAGGAATCAATCAAGGTTGATGTTTGGCATGGCAATATGTCTACATTATATCTTGGATTAAATTTATTCTCTGGGGGCTAGAGGGAAAGCTCAGCAGTTAAGGTGCTTGTCTATGAAGCCAAAGAACCCAGGTTTGATTCCCCAGAACCCACATAAGCCAGATGCACAAGGGGGTGCATGCATCTGGAGTTTGTTTGCAGTAGCTAGAGGCCCTGGCGTGCCCATTCTTTCTCTCCCTCTTTTTCTCCCTCTTTCTCTCTGTCAAATAAATAAATAAACATATTTAAAAATAAAATTATTCTCTCAACTTACCACTTCTGACCTAGTTTACCTTTACATATATGACATTGTTTTGTGTTTTAAGGATCTAGGCCAGCTCCTAGGTAAAGGTCTATGGTCTGGCTTGATCCGATTCCTTCCTCATGACTGGATTTAAACATTTCTGGAGCAACGCTGACATACGTGGCGGCGTGCATTGCCGGTGGCCTCTTGCTGAGATATGGATATTCTGTCCCAGTGTTGGCAATGCTGAAGTTGACCATCTGGTTCATTTGTGGCCACTTGGGTGTTCTATCAGAAAGAAAAATTTCCTTTTCTTAATTAATAAGAAAATGTGAAATGAGAAGACACTGTGGTTATTGTCTCTAAACTCCCTGTCAGTGGTTTCTGAGTACACTGGGAAGTTTGGGTTGGGTGACCTATGGAATTGCAAAATCCCAGTTTTCTAACAGCATCGTCTTTTTGGTCCACAGGGAATCAAACCCTGTGTTAAGGAAAGTTTCCCTCTACACACCTCACAACCTGCGGAACCACTGCCAGCTCCAAGATGCCCACTTTCCTACCACCAGTCACAAGCCTGAGGTCTGTTGGTTGATCTGGATGTCCATGCAGGTGCTCATGTCTGATCCACAAATAAGAACCACGTGTTTAGGAGTTACACGGAAGAGAAGGAAGAGCCCAGGCAGTGTGTTTGGTTGTTACCTCATGCGAGTTACTACCTGAAAGAAAATCACCCTTGGAAAATGCGGCTGAGACACCCTTCCTCAGCACCGTGAGGAGAGTCAGCCACGGGAGGAAACCACACAGAGCTTGAAGCACAACACACGCTTTTTGTTGTTACTTATGTTATTGTCATTAATTTGTTCTCCTTGACACTAAAATCATTTGCTGTACAACCCTCCTGAAACAACAGAAGGGGTCCCTTCTGAGGTAACACATCCAATATCACTGCCATTTTTTCAGCAGGAAAAGGCTGGAACCTGACCGTTTCCACTGTACCACACAAAGGGAAAAACCCTCCAGTTAGAGCCAAATTACAGCATGGACACTAATACAGAGGATTATGGCCAGCTGCACGGATTCTTTGACTTAATGAGACCCAAGCTGCACACTATTAACCAGAGAGATTAGCTTTACACACCAGTGAGTAGACAGACCTGCTCCAGGGAGAGCCTATGCTCATATCCCAGACTACCACTGCCAGGAGGGGTCACTGTGTGTGAGGAGATTAATGCAATTTCTTCTACAGGGCTGGTTGAATGCTTTCCGTGTTCAGCTTACATATTCATGGACACTGTTATATGCGTTTTTAGCAGGGACGTGAACTTTTAAAATCCCTTAAGACCCTGGTCTTGATCCATTGAGAAAAATAACCTTCTTCTCATTTTTGCCCACATGGTAATTACTGAGAGACTGTGTGTCTAAATATTAGAAATAACTGTTGAAACACAGTGGAGGGAATCAGGTTTGGAGGCTGGTGTTTTACTTGTTAGTTTGCCCTCATGTTACAGAATTCCTATGAAAAGTACTTTTAAAATAGGAACTGTTTAGAGCTATCACCAGTGGGCTGCACCTTCACGGCACACTTAAGTTTGGTCAGTTGTTAGTGCCAGTAATGGCCACATCTGCACGGGCCCATGGTTCACTGGCCTCTCACTGCTGAGCATCATCTCCCCATGTCCAGCTAACTGCCCATTGCTTCTGGATTCTTGAAGGTGCCCAGAGAGCTAAAAAGCTGCTTAGGCAGCTGCAGAGATGGCTCAGCGGGTAAAGTGCTTGCTGCATAAGCATAACCCACCTAAAAGCCAGGCATGGTGGTGCGCACGCACTTGTAATCCCAGTGATGGGGAGGTGGAAGTAGGAGGATCCCTAGGGCAAGATGCCTTTCTAGTCTAACCAAATCAGCAAGGGCCAGGTTCAGTGAGAAACACTGTCTCAAAAGTAAGGTGGAGGGGCTGGAGAGATGGCTCAGCGGTTAACGCACTTGCCTGCAAAGCCAAAGGATCCCGGTTCAACTCCAGGACCCATGTAAGCCAGATGCATAAGGGGGTGCATGCCTCTGGGGCTTGTTTGCAGTGGCTGGAGGTCCTGGTGCACCCATTCTCTCTCTCTCTCTCTCAAATAAATAAATAAAATATATTTAAAAATAAGGTGGAGAGCAACTAAAGAAAACACCTGATGTTGACCTTTGGTCTCCTCATGCATACACACACATTCATGACACCATCCACATATGCATGCATTTGAACATTCATACATATACACACACACATGTAAATACATAAATAAGTCAACCAGTGTATAGTCTATGGCTGAGTACAAATATCCACAGTTCTACAGTTCGTGGAAAGGCTGGAGGCCCAGGGAATTAGACCTGCACCAACCCAGCCACCCCTGGGACTGATCTGCCTGGCTCCTTAAGGTGTTTAGGCTGAGAATATCTTCGTTTTGAGTGTGAAGGTACTTGGCCTTTCTCACTCTCACTCTCCGTTGATCAGAAGCAAGATATGTTGTAAATGTTGGCAGAAGTCACAGAGAAGGTGAGGGCCTGGAGAAGTGGCCAGAGTCACTTGAGAATAAAGGGTCTTAGTCTTCTCAGGTTGCCAGAGCAAAACTCCAATGACCAAGTGCCTCAAACAGCAGTAAGTTTGTCAAGATCAAAGTTCTGGCAGATTCTAGTCTATGAGGGTCCCTGTTGCTGTGGATGGCCACTTTATCAACAGATCATCATACTTCAGAGAGAGAGAGAGAGGCAGGTCTCTGCTATCTCATCTTAAAAGAACACCATTAGCACCATACAGTGGCTTTATCTAACCCTAGTCACCTCCCTAAAGACCCACTTCCAAACACTCACATTGGGCTAGGCCTTCAGAAAGCTAGGGCTCACAAACATCTAACCCAGGAAAAGACTCATACAGAAGTGAGGTGAATCCAGGTCAAGTGATAAAGGACATGACTTCATGTCTTTCCATGTCTCACCCATTTTTATTTCCATGCCCTCTGCTCTGTTCACATTGCGGCACTGTAGCCTTCACACCATTGCTGTGTGCTGTTCATTCAATGGCACTGTGCTGTTCACACTGTAGCAATGTACTATTCACACCATAGCACTGTGCTGCTCACACCATGGCACTGTACTATTCACACCGTGGCACCGCACAGTTCACACCATAGCACTGTACCATTCACACCGTGACACTGTACTATTCATACTGTGGCACTGGGCCATTCACACTGTGGCAGTGTACTGTCTCCCCCAGGCATGTGCCAGGTTTACTGTCATTTGGGGGAACCAGAATTCACTCCTCCTCTGATGGAATCTCCCAGCACTCTCCAGAACTCACTCTATCATTTCACGCCAGTTCTCACTCAATGCCTCCTCCTCAGAGAGGCTTCTCTCCAGAACTGTGCATCCTCTCCTCCCAACATTCTTGCTACTGGTTGATTTTTTTTTTTCAGAGCCCCCTCACAGAGCCTGAACATGGGTCTCTTGTTTACAAGTGCATTTGCTTTCTACACCCACCCAGGAACAAGTCTGCAAGGGCCAATAATGTGCCCCAGTATCCGGTATTAAGTTTGAATAGACACTTGTGGAGAGAATTAGTTCAAACTACAATGTCAGCTTCTTCTCTGAAGTCAGAAAGGGGGAGACGAGAGGCCACGATAGCTGTATAGAGCAAGGGCTGAGGCATCCTGCATGACAGGCCCGTCCATGGAGTCACATGGTGATGGCCACAGGAAAGGTGACAGGAAAACTTGTTATCTAAAATGGCTCAAAAACAACACTGACAACGACAGCTACTCTAGGCAGCTTTAGCGAGCAAGCCCCTACCACTCACAAACTAGATCCTTTGTTCCACAGGGCAATACTACTGGCATTTACTATAATTGTCTGAATTTCATAAGCATTACACTAAAGAGGTCAAGTTAACCTCCCCAAGGTAACCCAGCTGGTAGTCATAAAACTAGTGGCCAACTGGCATCTGTTTGATCTATGGTTTCTTTTGGTGCCTCAAGAGGAACTCGCAGGGTCAGTCATGTTTCTGAAAGCACAGAGTCCCCTGAGCAAAGATGGGCTGGTTTCCAGAATGTTTGTGCATAAGCCAATCAGTTAAAAGTCACCACTTTCAGCCTAAAGAAGAGAGGAAATCATGACACAGACTGCAACATGGGTGAACCTTGGGGACACTGTGCTGTGTGAACGAAGCCAGACACTAAAGAACAGAAACTATAGGATTCTACTTACACGAGGCCAAGACTGCAACATGGGTGAACCTTGGGGACACTGTGCTGTGTGAACGAAGCCAGACACTAAAGAACAGACTCTGCCGGATTCCACTTACACAAAGCCAAGTACGCAGAGGCAAAAGCCAGATGCTAGGTGCTAGGGCTGGGGAGGGAGGTGGTGAACCCCTGTTTACTGGGGATGGAGTAACATTTTAGGGTGGCAGGGAGATTCTGGGGCACATGTTTTGACAACTGCAGCACACTGTGAAGATGTTCAGTGCCCGGAACTGCACATCTACAAACAGCCATCATGATAGATTTTATATTAAATGTGTTTACCATGATCAAAATTATTTAATTGAGCACATGCAAAAATTATGGAAACAATTTATGATTTTTCCTAAAAATCCTATACGGGTACAGATTTAATGGAAATTGTGTTTATTTATAATGACAGGAAGTTGTGTGGGGGGAGACATCACTGGCATGTGTGATGTGTGCATGGTGTGCCAGATGCCCACTTGCCCTGTGATGGTACCCTCAACATAACCTTCCAAAGTTAATGGATGGTCTCTCCTTACATGATGCAATGCAGTTCTGTACTAATAAGTAATTTAATCAAGCCAGTGAAATCAGGTTAAAGGGTTATTTTTACATGTTCCGGAAGGCTGGTCTTCACAGAAAGATGAAGCTTAGTAGGAAGAGGAGGGGCACAGGCTCTGCTCCTTGATATGCGAACTCGCTCCCTTTACATGCACAACTTTGACTAGAGCCAAGTTTATCCGTCATATCAAAATCACTTTTTTTGTGCTCATATTTAGAATAAAGAAAAAGAGAAGAATGAGAATGTGAAATAAAATGAAGTAAACAGATGGTTTAGTGAAAGAGGGTGAAGGGAGAAGATTGGAGATGAGTATGCTGGGGAAATTGTCAACTGTATTGTGAGTGTTAAACATAGACAGGAAAGGTTGAGGAGGTGTGAACTCTATCTTTAAGATCAGCCTCAGAGACCCTTCAAGTGAGGAAAAGAGAACTCCACCTCCAGGTCCAGTCCTAGCTGATCCTTAAGATGAAGAGAAGGGAATACCACCCCAGGTGGCCCTTACAATCCATCCAACTTGGTTCTATCTGGAAGGGTTCAGCAGGGGAAGAGGGCAGGTGGTATGTAAGCACATATTACTGAGTGACACTCCTTGGCGGTGACCTGGGGCTCAGGTACACTTGGCTGCGCCTCATGAACAGAACAAGCCCAGCCAGAGCACCTCCTCAGAGCTCTTGTCTTCTAGCTCCAGTGGTTTCCCTTCTAGCTTTAGCTGTCCCGCTTGGCTTCTGCTTGCAAATTAAATTCTGACCACATCAACTAATGTGTTAATAGCAATTCTTTTATATTCCCCTAGAAGTAACGTTTTAAAAGTATCTGTACACATTTATAGCATCTTGGTTCCACCTCTCAAGAATTCAAGCAACAAGAGACATCCATCTGATCATCCACAGAGTGGGAGAGTCGGGAAATGAAGCCTCGTCTCTCCTGAGCATTCAGGTCAGACTGACACGATCATTTCTGGAGAGCAGGAATGGCTGACCTTCTTCTGCCTTCCTTTCAGAAGTCTGATGCTGCATAATAAGTCCATTTTAAAGCATTGAGGCAGATGCTCAAATTGCTTTGAAGATGCTCTCACATGGGTCCATAGTTAGGGAGCAGACAGTCTTCAAAATCTAGGAAACTTGAAATGATTTCTGCCTAAAGAATCTGACCTGACAACTTGAGAGCAGCCCAGCCTCTGCTGGGAAGGGCCCGAGCACATCGCGAACCGGTTGCTTTGATTCTGACTTGCCACCGTCTCTTCTGTTCAGATCTCCTTATGCCTCATGGGCGCTCTCCATGCATTTGGGGCTCCTGTTCATATAGGAGTGTGCTTGTCCTTCTCTTGGACCCATGCTCTGTCCATTTAAAGCCTGCCTGGAAAAGGGCTCACACTTCATCCACACAACATGCAGGGAGGGGATGTGTCATCACCCTGAGCCACTGCAGAATGGACTGCCCCACATTTTTAAGACACGAGGGATACCAGAGTAGTGTGAACTTAGAAAAGGCAAATTTAAGTTGATAAAGTATTTGAAGAGCAGAATAGTAAGCTTTGCCTGCTGGTGCAAGCCTGTCATCCTATCTACTCTATTTGGAAGCTAACGTAGGAGGATTGGAAATTCCAGGCTACATAGCAAGTTCAATGTCAGCCTGGGAAGACCCAGTTTCCAAAACAAAAACAAACAAACAAAAAACCTAAAAATTTAAAAAAAATACAAAAGGCTACAGCTGTAGCTCTGTGGTAGACCACTTATCTAGTGCAGGGGAGGTGTGGGTTCAGTCCCCACTATTGCTATAAAAAAGACCAAAGAAGTGCCATGCCATTTACCAATGGCTCATTGGCTGGCTACTGGCTTTATCTGGCCCCCAAATCCAATCTGGGTAGTGTGGGGAAGAAGAAAATTGTTATCTGGGTTGGCTGGCAAACAAGGGACTCCATCTGCTTAGTTGGGAGATTTTTGATAACTTCTTGTATCTCAATATTTGTCATAGATATATTTAAGTGGTCAACCTCATCTTGATTTAATTTCAGCAGGTCATATAAATCAAGGAAATCATCAAAATCAAGGAAATCATCCATTTCTTTCAGATTTTCAATCTCAGTGGAATATATGTTCTTATAGTATGTTCCTATGATTTTTTAAATTTCTCTGGTATCTGTTGTGATGGTGCCTTTTTCATCTATAATTTTATTAATTTGTGTCTCTTCTCTCTTTCTTTTGGTAAGATTTATCAATCTTGGTTTATCACTCTTGGTTATCCTTTCAAATAACCAACTCTTTGTTTCATTGGTTCTTTGGATTTTTTTTGCTTCTATTTTGTTAATTTCTACCCTAATCTTTAATATTTCTTCCCATCTACTGATTTTCAGTTTGCCTTGTTCTTCTTTTTCCAAGGCTTTAAGGTAAAGCATTAAGTTGTTTACTTGAAACCTTTCTAATTTATTAATATATGCACTTCAAGATATAAGTTTCCCTCTTAGGACTGCCTTCATTGTGTCCCAAAGGTTTTGGTATGTTGTGTTCTCATTATCATTTGACTACTTAAATTTTTTGATTTCCTTCTTGATTTCTTCATTGACCCATTCATCATTTCATAGTGTATTGTTTAGTTTACATGATATTGTGTATGCTCTATAGCTTTTCTTCTATTGATTTGTAGTTTGATTCCATTGTGATCAGATAGAGTGCAAAGAATTATTTCAATTTTCCTGTATTTGTTAAGATTTGTTTTGTGTCCTAATATATGGTCTATTTTAGAGAATGCTGCATGTGCTGCTGAAAAGAATGTGTATTCTGCAGCATTTGGATGAAATGTCCTATATATATATATATATATATATATATATATATATATATATATATATGTTAGGTCCATTTGTTATATGACCTCCTTTAATCCAGATGCATCTCTTATCTTTTCCCGGCATGACCTGTCAATTGATGAGAGTGGGGTGTTGAAGTCACCCACTACATGACAAGTTCATGTTTTCAAATAAGTATAAAGATCTAAGCACAAAAGCCTGTTTTCAGAGTCAGTGACAACACTTGAAATAAGAGAATTATTTTTTTTTCAATTTGGCTAGTTGCACACTCCAAAATTACATTAACTCTACACCTGATGTGTTTTTTTTTTTTTCTTCCCATCATGGCATGGCTCAGTGTCAATGTCAACAAAGATGAGAATAGCTACCTGTGGCCCATGAGGGGACTGTGAAATGTGATGGGTACTAAGTTAGGGGACTTCCAGGAACCTGCTCTCACACCTTTACTGGCCTGTCACCTCGAAGCAGTCCCTGACAAGCATCACTGTTAAAGCACTGATTGTGTGAGTTCTCATCTCAGCTTCTCCCGCAGACCCGAGACACCCACATGGCACCTATGCCCTGGAAGGACAAAAAAAGAAACGTCTCTGGTGCAGCAGCGACAATCTTGACAACACATTTTCTTCTGCTGAGTACAAGAGTGTCTCCAAGACAAAACAACACAACTAGAGAATTTTCCACATATGTTCACCTTCCTTGTCATCTGACAGTCACACTGCGATTCTGTTACTAAGCACTTGGTAGGTGAATTCTCAAGGAATTTTTAGTTCTTCGTGCACAAGCGCACGTGAAGATGTAGGCTGGCTCAGCGTGGTGGTGCAGGCCTGTCACCACAGTTCTTGGGAGGATGACCTGTGGTCCATTCAGAATGGACTCTGGCAGCTCCATGGCCTTCCACTGGGGTCAAGTTTGAAGGAGTTGTATGGATTCTTTTGGAATGGGAGATGAAGGTTGAACTATGTTTCCACAATGAGGCCCAAGTGTGGCTTGTGCTGTGAGTATGCTTAGCATGTGTATATCTATCCTAAGAGACAGTGAGACTGAGTATGGGGATGGGGACACAGTGACAAGAGCCCAAGGGACTTCTAAAGATGTGCTGGAACTTGTTGTGACAACAAACCTTATTTGCTGATGCTATGATGAGTGTGATCTGTTTGTTTTATGTCAAGTGACAGGTCTGCATTTACCAACTGGGCTTTTAAGGAAGAAAGTGACTCTATAGAGAGAACAACGCCTGAAGCACACAGACTCTGGTTTTCAAGCCAAGGGTGGAGCTACCCCAGACACATTCCCTCCTGCTACAGCTTCCAGGGCACCAGCAGTTAAAGCTGAACTGGTTTTTGTTTCTTTTTTAAGATTTATTTTATTTGAGAGAGAAGCATAAAGAGAGAGAGAGAAAGAGAGAGAGAGAGAGAGAGAGAGAGAGAGAGAGAGAGAGAGAGAGAGCACCAGGACCTTCAGCCACTGCATACGAAATCCAGATGCATGTGCCACCATGTGCATCTGGCTTACGTGAGTCCTGGGGAATCAAACCTTGCTCCTTTGGCTTGGTAGGCTTAACCACTAAACGATTTCTCCAGCCCCAGAACTGGCTTTTGAAAGGCAAGTAAATAAACACCTGGTAACATTAAAGAATAGCAGCACCAAGTCTCCAAAGGCAGATCAGACACAAGAATGCTACAAAGTAAAAACTGCACTGAACACACTGAAATCAACATGAGACGGGAATTTCCAGGAATGCCACTATGAAGCAGATTAAATTACAATAAGAGAGGGAGATGGCACAGTGAGTAAAGTGCCTGCATGTACACATAAAGATCTCCAGCACCTCATGAAAACCAGGCACGGTGGGGCCTGCTTGTCATCCCAGCCCTGGGGAGCTGGAACAGGCCGATCACTAGAGTGTGCAGCCAAACGTGTGAGCACTTGGTTCAGTACGTGAACCTCTGGCCTCCAGTGTGCACGTGCACATGCCTACACACTTAAGTGCACCCACATGCACACGAAGGGTGACACCTATCCCTAGCCACTCTTTTTATTTTATTTTATTTTATTTTATTTATTTCTTTATTTTTTAAATTTTTTGTTTATTTTTATTTATTTGAGAGCAACAGACAGAGAGAGAGAGAAGCAGATACAGAGAGAGAGAATGGGCGCGCCAGGGCCTCCAGCCTCTGCAAACGAACTCCAGATGTGTGCGCCCCCTTGTGCATCTGGCTAACGTGGGTCCTGGAGAATCAAGCCTCGAACCGGGGTCCTCAGGCTTCACAGGCAAGCGCTTAACCGCTAAGCCATCTCTCCAGCCCCCTAGCCACTCTTACCTTGTTGCTTGAGCTCAGCCACCCCACACACATTCTATCACGTAAACAGAGGACCCTGGATTCACAGCGTAACCGTTCACCTCACCCTGGCCTTCAGAAGAGAGATGAGGAGCGAATGCGCGGCCCTTGGTATCCTGAAGCAGAGGAGGTGGGGATGAGGCATCACTTGGCACGCCATCGCTACGAAAGCAGGCGTTAGAACTTGCAGGGGCAACTTGCACTCCACCAGACAACGCTACCTGGCGGCACACTCGAACCCCCCACCCACGGAGTGGGTACTTAGACCTTATCACATGCACGCTCACAAGCTGAGGAATCCTGGGCACCACAACGGCAGATCCAGAGAGCCCTGGACGATGATGAGTGCCCAGCAGGGGAGGGCCCTTCCGGTGTTCTGAAGCCCCACCCTAACTGGCATCTTATCATCCAGGGTTTGTTCTTCCTGAGATATCATCATCAAATCACATGTGGGTCTTTCAGGAAACAGCTCGTCACTACATGTAGTCAACTTAAAACAAGACATTCATTCTCTCGTGCACTTTTGGGTCCTTCATAAAGAACAGAGTCCACAAATATATAATTTTTAAAAAATGGCTGAAAAGCACTGAATTGAAGGGTTCTCAGAGGTATAATACGTCAACATATCATATCCACCATTCTGACCAAATCTCTTCTGGGGCATTCTTTTCTGATTTTGTGAATCTTCTCTATTTCTTTTCCAAGTGCATGTTCACTTGTATGAGCGTGGCTCTGTGTGTGCCTGTGTGAGCATGCCTCTCTGTGTGTGTGTGTGTGCACACACGCGTGAGCCGTGGCACATGTGTACAGGTCAGAAGACAGCCTTTCAGGTCGATCCTGAGGCAGGGTTTCACACTCTGGATCTGCTCTCTGTTGTTCTTTGCTCAGCACACTCTGAGCTTCCAGAAACTTCTGTCTCCACCTCCCATCTCACTGTCAGCATCAGCTTAGAGTACTGGAATTACAGAAACCCACCACAGCTTCTGGATTTTTCCATGGGCACTGGAGACGTAACTCAGGTACACCAGCTGAGCAAGCAGTGCTTTATCCGCTGAGCCATCTCTCCAGCCAGTAGACTGTCTCTTTCTGAAAGAGCCATCACCTTATTCTGGCTTGGCTTCAGGCCGGCCCCTACTGGGGAATACATTGTTCTGCACCTGCTGAAGACAAGAACCTAAGGGAAGTCACATAAGAGTCCAAACGACTTATGGGATCAAAAGTAAAAAAAAAAAAAAAAAAAAAGTGGGAACCTTGAGAACTTAAGGCAGACTTACAGTCAACAGGTGCCTGCATTTCCAGACAAGCAGGAGGGCAGTTGTCCCAGGATAAAAGGTCACAAAGGGCACCCTGGGCACCTGGGTGATGCTACATGAATAAGCGAGATAACTTAGCAAAGGATTCCTACTGTCAAATGGCGGCTTGTAAAGAGATGCATGACAGCTGAAGTTTCTGAAGACTGAGCAGCTCATCACAGGCATGGTAGGATGTGCTGAGATGTGCCCAGATGTGTGAATCTTACATACCAAAAGCCACACATCACTCAGAAAAACAAGCTCACGTTTCCTCTGTAGGCGGCTCATCCATGGCCAGCATCAATATTACCTGCCTGGGCAAAGCACGTGGCCTCTGGCCTGCCCACGTCTCTAACGTCCCCAGGTTCCATGCACAGATCCCCGCTCTCCAAGAAGGCACCTCTGAGCAACCACAATTCAGCCACCACAGCACTGCCTTATTTGAGCACAGGCGCCCACCAATGACAAGGTTAGGAATGTAGGATCAGCAGCAGGGTTTCCTAGGGCCAAGCATGGGATCTGGTGGCATTTAATACGCTCAGGCTCATTTTTCCAGAAAACAGTTCCTAAAAGCCAGCGCTCAACAAATGTTACCTCAATTAATGAGATTGATAGCTACAGTGGAAGAGCTTATGCATGAGCAATTTTGGTTGTTTCCAAGAAATAGTGTTTTGGTGTAAGCCAGATACGCACATGGTGGTCCACGCATCTGGAGTTTGTTTGCAGTGACTAGAGGCCCTGGTGCACCCATTCTCTCTCTCTCTCTCTCTCTCTCTCTCTCTCTCTCTCTCATAAATAAATCAATAAAGAAGAAATAATGTTTTGGTATATTTGAGTGCAAGATGCACTCATGCCCTTGGTAATGAAATTAGTATTTGCCTGTGCCACATCTTATTCTGAGTGGCTGCTACCATTTTAGGAGACTCTCTGATTTCACCCTGTCCTCCTCCACAGCCTGAATGCTTAATCAAGTACTATTCTGACTTTGCAACACCGAGTTCTGCTCATTTGTCCTATTCCTACTTTGAACTTCCAGTGCGCATGTATCCATCCATTCTCTCCACCAATGCTTCTGAAAGGTTCTCATGCCGGGCATTGTTCTGAGAGCTTGAACTGCCTCGATGGAAATAAATAAATGACAGAACAGCAATGTCCTGTTCACCCCAGAAAGCCTGTTAGTGGGGGAGATAGACACTTCATGGTAAGTCCAAGGGCACGGGTTCTAGCAAGACTGAGGTAGGAGGATGGAGAGATGGTTCATTTGGTAATGTGAGCAAAATGTCAGGTGTGTGGTATGTGTCTATAATCCCAGAACTGGGGGAATCCCGGGCTTCACTGGCTAGCCAGTCCAGCTTAATTGGTAACTTCCAGACCAATGTAAACCTAAACTCAAAGGAGATGGATGGCACTCCTAAAGATCACACCCTGCTGTCCCCTGGCCTTCACACAAATGCACAAATGCACACATGCACATTTGCACACACATAAACGCACAATACACAAGTGCATAAAGAATAAAATTAAGAATGGAAAGATGGCTCCTCAGTTAAGAGCACTTCCCATGCAAGGATGAAAACCCGAGGAGGCTGGAAAGGCCACTTGAGTTTGATCCCCCAGAGCCACATAAAGAGCTAGGTGTGGCCACACACATCAATGACTTCAGCCCTGAGATGAGCAGAGACCAGAGAGACAACAGAGCTCGCAACGAATCAGCAAACTCCAGGGTCAGTAAAAGACTCTGGCTCAGGGCTGGAGAGATGGCTTAGTGGTTAAGGGGCTTGCCTGCGAAACCTAAGCACCCATGTTTGACTCTCAAGGTTCCACATAAGCAAGATGCACAAAGTGATGCAAGTGTGCAAGGTCACACATGCATAAAAGATGGCTCATGCATCTGGAGTTCAACTGCACTGGCTACAGACCCTGTCATGCCAATTCTCTCTCCCTCTTTCTCTCTCTCATGAAAAAGAGATTCTGGCTCAAGTAAGAACAGGTGTAAGAGTGACTGAGAGGGACACCCAACATTCCCCTCTAGACACCTCAAGCAAGCACACCCCACTGCAGGCAAACTCATGGGGCACATATGTACGTACACCACAGTCCCCACCACATTACACACACATGCGCATGTGCGCACGCAGACAATGACAACAAAACCCTAGTATTTAAAGAAGCACAAGACAGGGAGGGGGCTCTGGAGAGTGTGTATGGGGAGCAGGTTGTTAGAAAAGATGTTACAAAGGAGACACCCCACTCCCTAAGCTTCTCTTCGCTGCCATTCTCATCAGGCGGCCAGCCCCACGTGCCCCAGGGTGGGGAAGAGGGCTTTCTGCACACCTCCAAGCCCCGCCCAGCAGCCACAGCTCACTTCCGGCATGGACCGCTCACTGAAGACGTGCCTTGATGAGGCTTCACAGCAGTCACGCATGCTGAAGCAGACGCTGGACTGCCCTACAGACACAAGTGCCCTGTGGCCTCCCTGTCTCCCTCTGAACCTTTCGTCTCTCCAGTGATGTCTACTGGGGTGAGCAGTGTACTCCCTGAGATTAGGAGCTGCAGGAAATATCTCTGACGAGTTCTCTGCTAAAACAGGTGCTGCTGTAGCACTGTGGAATTAATATCCTTAGTCGTGTGCCAAGCACACTCAGTGGGAAATGTGACTTTCCACAGGTACAAAACAATCGAGTCTGTGCAGCTCCTCCAGCAGTTGACCACCATCTCCACACTGCTGGTGTCACCCCAGTCACAACCAGCGGCTGGCTTTCCCATCTGCATCTTTCCTTGTTGCTCCCTGGCTTCCTTGTCAACACATAACATGCACCTCCATTATTATAGCACACATACGTGCACACACACATAACACACACCTATATGCACATAGGCACACATGCACACATGTGACACCGATATAGTTAAGACGAGTCTTCTTGACATACAGAGGATCAAGCCCTGGGACACATGTGAGTTCTGCAGCGTTACAGGGACGCATCAAAGTCATAATTCCCCGTGGAGACAGGTATCTTGTCCCTTGTTGCATGGTCCCAACATACACCTGCACCACTCTAGCCAGCCAGCTAAAATCCTCATGAGGGCTGGAGAGATGGCTCAGCCATTAAAGGAACTAGCAAAGTCTATAGGCCCATGTTCAATTCCCCAGTACCCATCTAAGGCTAGATGCACAAAGTGGCCCATGGAATTTGTTTTCAGAGGCAGGAGGCCCTGGCCTATCAATATTAATAATAAAAAAGAACCCACAAGAATGAACTGACTTCCAACCAAATACTGGTAGGAGCAAGGGAAATTAAGGGGGAACAGAAGATTTGCTGTGGTCTGATGGTCATAAAAGTTAAGTCCACATCCATAATTAACCCACCCAGAGCTGTTCAGGAGACACAGGTCCAGGTGTCGGAGATGCACTTGGGCCCTCAGAAACAGCTCCACCAGAGCCATTACTGAAGGACAACAAGGGAGCACTTAGGATAAAGGTGTCTTTTCCAAAACTGCATGGCAATTCCAGTCCCTCCTACAATTCTCTGGAAATGGAATATTTTCAGAGCAGGTAATGTGAATCTAATGGCTCTGCTCCCAATGGCCCTAAGCCTGAATGCCCGACAGAGAAAAGACGTTTATTTTTTGCCACTTCCAAGAGAGGATATTAAAAAAAAAAACAGCATTTATTGACCTTACCAAAGCCTTTGATGCAATTAACAGCAATTTGGCTAGAATAAAACTGCATGCAATTGACCTTACTTCATTAGTTTGAAGATTATTTTACAAATGGAGAGAAAAGTGCTGTAATTTAACAGATGAACTACAAGAGCTGATTAAATGAATCTTATTTCATTTCCGACAAACGCAGAGTACTGTCTAAAGATAATGCATTAATGGAAGAGGCAATATACATGTTTGGTTTGAGATCAAAGAGACCAATTTGTGGTTTTACATTTTAATTTTAGATGAATTTCTTTTGTAACCTTTTGTCTTATATCCTAAGTTCAGATATTGGTCATCCCTATTCACCTGAAATATTTGAAGAGAATGCCAAAACACAGTAACGGACCTCTTTCATTTTAATACTGATTCATCTATTAAATGATAACTTTGGGTTAAATCTTTCCAATAAAGTTTTTGTTTCTTCAAATAGCTACAGTATAATGTAAAATTGTCTAGAAAGTAAGATGCCATTTGTTACAAAGTTCAAACTACTAATGTCACTATTTCAAATCTCAACAAAGTTTGCTAATTATCTTCCAATGTTACTTTACTCCCTTGTTGCTCTTTTGTTCATTTTATTATCACATGTGTTCTGAATTTTACACTAATTCAGCGACCCTCAGTGGAATGTACACTAGAACAGAAATGTTTGCAGGGAGATGTCCCACCCAGCTTGAGAAGAGGGTCCCTGCTCTCAACTGTGGAAACACCTGTGTGCATGCATTTATGTGTGGGGAAAGGGCACGTGTGAACATCCTAGGACCACCTCAGCTATCAGTCCTCGCCTCCTCCTTGCTCGGGCAGCGTGTCTCGTGTACCATTGTGTTCACCAGCCAAGATGGCCTGTAGGCTTCCAGAGATTCTCCTCTTTCCGCCTCCCATCTTGCTGTAGGTGTGCTTAGGATTACAACCCAGGCTACCGTGTCTGGATTTACATGCGTTTTGGGGACACAAATTTAGGTTGTTACACTTGCACAGCAAGCGCTTTTACCTACTGAGCCATCTCCCCATCCCATGGTTCTCTTCAACTCCCTAGACTCACACGGAAGTGGCTAATCCTCAAAGCATCAGTTTACTAAGCCAGAGCTGTTAGAGCAGCTCAGCAGAAACTCCAGGTCCTCACGCACATTGACCCACAGACAGACAAGTTTCTGAGTGTTGGGCTCACATGGGACTAAGTACTGTGAGGGCAGGGAAAACATCCACATTTTATTTTTACATTTTAACAAAAAGTGAGTTTACAAAACCCATTCAAGAACACGGTTTCAAGAATGGACTAACAAAATGTGAAGTCAATTTTATTTTCAAGTTTGTGTCTCCATCAAACTAACATAAAAATAGAAAATGAATAGGAACAATGTGGAAAAAAGTGATCAACCTCCCAAATACTTCAGAATCAACCTCCAAAAAGATGGTCAAGAACTCTCCCCATGCAGAGAAATTAAGACCTCTCTCCATTCAGGGAAATTAAAGACCCAAATAAATGAGGAGTGTGTCGCAATAATGGTGTGCAAATTTGTTGTAAACTTGTAAATTCTTCCCAATATCTTAGTTCCTAAGCTTTGTGTTAATGACACACATCCAATTCTATCTTCTACAGTGGAGAGATAGCTTTATGTGCTATCTCTGTGTATATGTATGTGGTTTGGAAAGATGAATCTGGAATTCTTATGAAAATCTAAGGTCAAGTAAAGGCAATCTTGAAGATAAGATGTAAAGCAGCCCACAAGACATGAAGGGCCAGTCATGTAAATTGTGACTTCAGTCTGGTATAAACAAATCACCCAGGAAGCATATATGGTCAAATGCAGGGCCATCTCTTGCCGACTTCTCACTAAGTTGCCCAAGGAGTATATTCTGATGCATGAGGCTAAAATAAATAAATCATAACTGCTACCTCACACTGTGCTCAAAAATACATCAGATTCATCATACATCTAAATCCTGAAGGTAAAATAACAAAGATCACAGAAAATAACAAAGAAAAATATTTTCCCGACCTTGAGTAAGTATTTCACCAAAGGCTAACGAACAGAAAATACGAAACAAAAGCAAAGATTAACAAATTAAACATCATTCATATTTGAAAGTTCCTGTGATGAAAAGACATTGTGAAGAATTTTGGGGAAGAGATTAGCTACAAAGAAGATATGTGCAATCATATTTCTGACAAAGGTCTCATATCAAGCATGGATAAATAACTTTCACAGATCAAAGAGCGTGGGGCAGGGAAAACCACCTAGTATCATTTTTAAAAAAAAAGGAAAATAAACGTGAGTAGAGTCTTATCTGAATGAGCACCTGAAGGGTTCCTTATCTCATTAGCCACCAGATCACTACAAGTGGCAATGGCCAGATTCTGCACACATGTCCAGAATGGCTTAACACCACCACCAACCAAACCTCCTGAACTGTTGCACTGGGCGTGCTGGCGAGGAGAGTATGTGGAGACAGTGGCACTCTCCTCCATGGCTGGTGGGAACGCACATTAGAACAGCTGCAGTCAGCCTCCTGTCTCTGGATCCTTGGGCTCAGCCATCTGCACACGGAAATTACTCCCCACAGTTGAACCTATGATGGGCCATCTACCCTAAACACTGCACGAGCAAGTGTGCTCCTTCCACAGGCTTGGGCTTGGCACAAGTTCTCTGCACAGAGCCAGGGTTCCACATACACAAGCACTGTGGCTTGCTACTGCCTTTGGGCCCCAGTGTCCAGCCCAGTGCTAAACACATAGCAAGTCAATGATGGACTGGATGAGCTCCACTCTCCCAGACTACAGCAGAAATTCTCCTCAGACCTTGAAGGGCAGACTCAGTGGGAAAGAAAACTTGATGTCAGAATGCATTTTCTGCTAATTAAAAAAAAAAAAAAGATTTTCCTTGAGATGGCCTGGTGGCAACTGGATATGTGTCCCATGAGCCAGGCACCTGTCTGTCATTTCATAAGCATGAGCCATGCCCCAGTGGAACCTGACCTCAGGCTTCTCAGCCTTGATCAGCATTAGCACCAATACTTTCTCCCAGTACAGGAGGCCTACAGTGGTTTGAAGCAGGAAACCAGTGTTCATTCAGTTAGAGGACAATTCTAGTAGGTTAGATGCCAGCTATGAAAGATCATGATAGTCGGATCAGACCCGGAGCTCATCAAAGTCCTGTCCACTCCATGGGATAAATACAGAGGAAACTTTCTCAATTCCTCCTTCTTTCCCTGAACTGCCAGGGATTGTCCCCAATGAGGAGAGAGTAGCGGGTTCCGCAACACTGAAATCAAGCTGTGTGCTCCCCTCTCCCAAGGCCTGGGGTTGATACTCAGTTCCCATGCACTGACTACCTCACTTGGGTGCAGGGAATCTTTCCTCCTATTCCAACTTAACAAATTCAAAGTCAAGGGGAACATCTTGTTACAAGAAAATAAAAGCAACTCCGTAAGGAAGGGAAAAGAACTTCATGAATTGCTTCCCCCAGCAGATTAGCAGACAAGTCTCTGTGCTGCTCCTATCAGGTGCTTTTAACCAGTGGACTGCGGGTCACCTCCAGCTCAGGACAGCTATGAATATGGCTGTGTTAGCTACATGTCTCCTTGCTGTGACAAAATACCTGACAAAAGTAACTTAATGAAGGAAAGTTTATTTTGGTTTAAAAGGGTTCTTGTGCATGTGACATGGGAAGATCTATACTGCGGGTGGGTATCCTCCCACCTCAATTAACCTAATCTAGAAAATCTCTCATAGACATGTCCAGAGATTTGTTTCCATGGTGACTCTAAATCTTGTCAAATTGACAACCAAGATGAACTGTCACAGTGGCTCAACATAACATTAAAAAAAAAAAAAAAAACAGTAACTTAATTACAAGGTTCTAAATGTGGACTTTGTTGATGACAACGGATCATGTCACAATATCAACAAGCTGGACACACCTGAGTACTTCCCCTTCTCACACAAGGACCCTGAAGCTGAGCTCTGAAGTTCCTGGTAATGCTGGCACCCCCATGACCAAGGTCACAGGGCATGCTGGGAGCTTCTCATTGCTCGACAATATATTGTTTATGTCTGACATAGGAATGAGTAGAAAGCTGCTCAGTCCTCTGGTCTATAAAGCAAAGAGTACCTACAAACAACCAAGTTAAAGCTCCTCTGTAATGAATCCCCAAATCAGTCCATACTCATTGAAACTTCAAAGGACAGAGGCAGGCAGCTCAGGGAGCTGCACTGTGGATGTGTGCCTCTCTAGCCCTGGAATTCTGCCCCCGTCAGCCTGTGAGATCAGACCCATATGTGAGGAGGGCAGCCCCTGGACCACAGTGCCCAAGAACAGGTAGGTCATGGGGTGGACTGGGGAGCAGGCTAATTGGAGGCTTCTGTCCACACCACCACTCTCACCTTCAGCAGGTCTAGGCCTAGAGCTCCAGACTGGGCCTCCCTCTAGACCCCAGCAAGGTGAGGGTATATGTGGCACTCGCTGCTTGCCAAGTGTGACAGGCCAGGTGTCACTGCAGTGTAGCTAGCTTACCCTGGGGACTAGGCACACAGGCTCTGGATCCCTTCTGAGCTAGACTCCCAGGATGGAACTCATGACTGTGTAAAACCCTGACTAGCCTTCTCCTTTCTGATTTTTCCTGTCCTTAGCGTGGCCTTGTATCTGTGGTTGCCTAGTAGGTGGGGGGAGAGCCAAGATGGCTTCTGTCTTATAGGCAAAGTGGCAAAGCTCAAGCACAGGTGAGGGTGGAGAAATTTTCAAGGGACCTGAGAGTAGGAGGTGTTCTTCCTTTCCTGGAACAGGAGCAACCTGAGACCGTTATCCAGGTCACTTCATGTGCTACCTGGGTGGAGGAGTCAGTCTGGTCTAACAGGAACCTACCTGCTGGAAACTGTGCTTGTCTGGGGAGCCAAGTCATGCACCGTGGCTTGCACAGCTGTGTAACTAAATGGCAACCGTATTATGGAGAACTCAGGGAAGGGGCACTGTGGTCCAGTAGAGGCAACCGGAGTGGAAGCTGGGGATCTAACCCAGGTTAGTGGGATGTAATTCAAAGTGGTGGGGTTTCCTGACCCATAGTTCAGGAGTGTACTCTGAACAGATTACACTCTGTGGCACATTTGGCTACATTGAGGGGAATCCCTTACCAATGTCTGACTCAACTGGGTTCTCCCTCTCACAGAACTGGTAACAAAAGCAAGAACTCATTATGACATGAAGCAGAGTTTAATATTTGGTGAGAGGAAATGGAGAAGCCAAGAGAATAACTCATAGATCAGTTCCCCATCCACGTGTGTGCACACATACGCACACACGTGTGGAGGCCAGAGGACAACCTCTGGTGCCAGTTTCTCAGGCGCTGTCCACCTTTTTGAGGCAAGGTCTTTCCCTCACCTGGAACTTACCAAGTAGGCTAGAGTGACCAGGTCAACCAGCCCCAGAGAACCCACCACCTGTCTCCACACTCCCTGGCACTGGAGTTACAAATGCGCACAGGCACACCCAGCTTTTCTTAAACATGTGTCCTTGGAACTGAACTCAGGTCTTCATGCTTTCAAGGCAAGAACTTAACAGCCTGAGCTATCTCCTCAGCCCTCAGGCTGAGAGTCCTTTTAAATATAAGGGGAGAAAGGGACAGCCCATGGTCATGAAGTAAGGTACGGGACAGTCAGATGTATCCCAGGAGGACATAACCAGCCTGGACTGCCGGTGGCAAAGAGACCCCAGAGGAGACACTGGCCTAAAACAACATGGAGGGTACGTGACCAAGGGGCTGACAGAAATGTGACCTGGATCAAGAATGTGCAGTGAAAACAAATTTTAAGGGGGAAATAAGGCAGGAAAGTAGGAGACATCCTCTCCTCTCTTTATATGTCCCCTCACCTTACATCTTCTGAGAATATTCCTTCTGCTCAATATATCTGCTTGTCAAGAGCGGAATGCAATTCTTAGATCTCTGACTCAAAACAAAATTGTCCATATTAAAAAAAAAAAACAGGAATAAGTCTCAGTCCTTGTTTTATTCCATGCTTCCAGAATGTAACAGAAATTCTGACTGTGACGTTGACTGACACAGGTTTTGCCCAGCACTTGGGTTTTGGGGAGGAAGGTGTAGAGAGGTCTGCTGGAGCATGTAGCCATATAAGGCATCGCTGGGCTGAACGCGTTGGCTCTGCGATTCCAGCTGCAAGTCACACATGGCTGGACATGTCATCAGAAGGTCACTACTTTCCAAAAACTGTATCTTTCCTAACAATCTCCTGGAGACATGCCATGAACATAATTCCACCTCTCCACAGTGCTGGCAGCACACAGCCAAGCATTCCAAACCCACAGTAAGGCAGCCGTGTCTGTGGAGCACACGTGTGCCTTTGGCTGAAAACCCTGGTGTTCCACTCAGAAACAAAATGTCAACAGCATAAAAGCCCCAGGCCACCTTCTGCCCTTGACCTTGGTCCCGTGGTGGTTGTTGGCCAGGATGCCACTGAGTATTGCTCAGAGTCTCCCATGCCCTCTCTCTCTGCCAAGGTAGAAGATGGCACCATGGGGCATTTTCTCCTACACTGAGCTGAAGACCTGACAGAGTCAGGTCATGCTCAACATCTGTTTACCAAATGATAGCTCCAAACAACCTAAGAAGAAGAAGAGGATAAGAAAGAGGACGAGGAAGGAGAAGGTGGAGCAGGAGAAGGCAAAGAAGAAGGAGGAAGAGGAGGAGGAGAAAGGGAAGGAAGCAAGAACACAGGTCCTGAATCACCCACGATCTCGTGAGGACTAACTAACCATATGCCTTAAACTTGCCTCAGCGCCTCTGTGTAACCCCAAGTCATTCAGTCACGTGGCAGAAGAAGCTGGGAAGAGGGTTCTAGAAATGAGAAAGTAAGTGTTAAAGAAGGAGGAAGCTAGGGGAGCGGGCAAAAGGCAATGATTCCAGAAGCTTCTACCTTCATGTTTATCAGATGATGAAGTGCATTGCTGCCCTCTTGACTCTCCACTCCGCAGCCTTAGAAGTACTGCTGGAAGTCAGTACTTTGGAGAGACTCCCATTCTTCCAGATCCTGACACCACTCAAGAGAATAAAGACAACAAACGGACATGGGTCCCGACCCGAAAGTCTTCATGGGATGAAGATGTGAAGCAAGACTCTCACCCCCCACAGTCCACAAGACCCGAGTGATTTCCATGAGCTCTGGGTTGGTCTGCCACCCTGTCCTCTAACTAATTAGCTATTTCAGGAGGTACATTTCGCCGGGCTCAGAGAGCAAGTCTGGTGAGAGTGGAAGATAGTATGCACAAGCTCAGGTATGGGAAGTAGAGTTTCTGATTGAATTAAGACTTTCATGTCTTCATGGGTTTTGATTAAAACCTGCAATGCCTTTTAAAAGCAATATTTCAGTCCAATTATTTATAAGCATATTGAACTATGGGTAGGTCTGACATTTAAGTAAGAAAAATCTCCTGGTTTCAAAAATAGCATCCTGTGACTTTCATGTTACTTAAAAATTTAATACAAGCTTCTTTGACTCCCAGAGGCTTGGAAAGGGCGATGACTGCACTGGAGGCTCTGGATATGTCGCCCGGGTCTCCTTTTGCAATCAGATGTCCTGGGAGAAGGTGTTCTTGGAGGCTCAGACAATCTCAGACTCCTCTCATCCACGGCCTTCTCCAAAACTGGACAAGGCAACTAGCTAGCACTCCTCCTACCTAACAAACAGCTCTGTGTTTCCAAAGTAACCACCCAGTCCATCCAACCACTTTTCCCCGGGGGCTTGATTTCATGCAGATTTGCCCACCATGGTGCCAGGACATATTGGGAGGAGGGTTGCTTCACTCCAAGGGATGGTTGCCAGTTAGAGGCGGAGCCGTGGGGAAACAGAACACTGCTTGGTCATGCACAGCCCACTCTTGTTAACATGCTTCCCCTTCTAACAGGCTCATGGTCTACTGACACCTGTTACCACTGTCAGTCAAGCGCTCATTCTTCCAGCATTGTCCTGGGTTTGGCAGCATTTGAATGGGACTAAATGAAAATGGTAATTTATTTCTAGCAGTGTTCTAGCAGAAGAACAGATAGGCATGTTTATATGTATACAGAGTCAACACCAAAACACTAATTAGGTAAATTCAGTTCTCCCTTTAATCAGACTTCCAGGTAATTAGCTGTCAGCTAAGATAAATTATAGTTTATTCCATTTTTATACCATGCTTTGGTCAAATAAAGATTATGCTTTAATGGCCAGATTGCGTTGCTAATTTTTTATACATCTGAAAGGATTTGCAAACGTTATCACTGGAATCTTTTAATGTTCTGAAAACTAATTTCTGTCTAAGACATCATTCTTTATACAAACAGTAGCATCCAAGACCAGGAAATATTGGTTTGAGCTTTTCCACTGACTACACGACCACTCAGACCCTAAAACCCAAAATCCAAAGTTCCCGGTCTGTATGGTGCGCATTCAAGTCACCAATTCTAGTAGGATAATGTGGAACTCAAACAAACACATCTCTGTCCTTTGTGGGACTGAGGCTGGGACTGGGACAGGAGCAATGTGGCCAAGGTCATTGGGTTTAAGCAATGGAAACAGTCCGATATGCAAGGATAATGTATGAGTGAGAAAGTGTGCATGGGCAAGGCACACAGGTGTAATTGGGGTTTGCTGGAGTGGGAGGTGGTTCTTGCATGATCTTGGGCACATCAATTTGTGGAGGAAAGAGGCACAGCAGGGAAACAAGCAGGAGGGATTTTACTAGAGGTGAAAGTTTACTGAGATTAGTCTATATACAGTGACTTCTAACCCAAGAGTCAATATAAAATGTACTGTGGCCTTTACACGTGGCCTGGAGTCATTTGTTATTTTGCACTCAAACAAATGACCACGCAAGGCACAGTAATGCATTAAAAGCCTTAAAAAGTGACTCTTGGGGCAAAGGAGATGACTCAGGCAAGAGCACTCACCCCACAAGCATGATGAGAGGGCTTGTAACCACCCACGTTTTATTCCCCAGCACTCTTGTAAAAACCTGAGCGTAGGCATGTGCACAAGCCCAGTCCTCAGAGGGAAGTAGAAACAGGAGAATCACTGGGGCTTGCTGACAAAAAACAGCAGCTGCTGGTTGTATGGGAGACTGTCTCAAGGGAGGGATGTGGAGGAGCACTCGAGGAAACCACCGGGCATGTCCTCTTGCCTCTGCATGTGCATGCACAGGGTGCACACATCTGCACATCACACACGCGTTACCTCACCTGCCACACCATACACACTACACGCACTGAGAAGAGAAAGTGACTTTCCAGCAAACATGGGTATTAACGGGAACTCGGTGCTCTGGGCAACATAACTAATGACTACCTAAGACACGCAAACAGCGGCCCCTTGCCTTATCTCCAGTTACGCTGTGCGCAAAGACCCAGGTGCTGTGTGCTGTGCCCTGTGGACCTGGCCCCTTCAGAAGGACGGGGATGGGCTCTACTTAGAGATGCCCTCACCGTCAGGAAACATAGAGGGGCTTGCAAGCAAGACATGATGTCATGCATATGCTTATCCAGTGTGCTAGGCGCAGCCTGAAGGACAACAAGGCTGAACGGGATAATGACAGCATGTCCCAGGAAGTGACAATCTTCTCAGCCACTCCTAAAGCACAAGCTTGAGAGAGTCACCTCTACCGGCATAGCCGAGGATCTTGCAGAGCGCACACTACCCCCTGAATATGTGTGGTGGATTCGGGGGGGGGGGATAGTAAGGGCGGGGCTTCCTGAGGTCGTCAGAGCCCTTCCTTGCCAGATACCACATCTGCTAGCACCCTGCCCTTGACGCCCTGCATCTAGAGCTATGAGAGGTTCGTTTCTGCTGTTGCAGTGCCCATTCCACAGTACCTCCTACGTACACCAGACTGTCCAAGGATGGCAGTACACATGTCGGACAGGATGTTTTCTCACTTTTGTTTCTTAGGTGAATGAAATTAAGTACTTTAGACATGTTCCTGCATTCAGCCCCATAGCCATTTGGGCTACCAGTCCCCTTGTACAAATGAAGACAAGGTGATGAAGTAGGGTGTAGCAAGTAGCCCAAGCTCCCGCAGCTACTGGATCCAGACGCTGGGGCTGCGGCTCAGACTGTCACCAGCACGTGCACTGTCAGCTGGAAGTGAGATTCATTTCCACACGTTTCCCTCACAGGGGAACTAACCCCCGGGGTCTCCGTGTATCATTCTCACTGGCAGAAGGGGGATAACGGGCATGTGTGTGTGTGCGTGCGCAGGGTGGAGGCAGGGCGTGTGGCGGTTAGAACACAAGTGCAGGCATGGCAGGGCGTGGCATGTTAATGCACATGATGGCACGAAGGGAGAGGAAGGCTGTGCAGAGAACAGAGCAGTGCACTCCTGCAGACGTTTCACTAGTCTGTCTCTGCCACGTCATGGTGGGGCAGAGGTGGAGCATGGTAACATGTCTATGAAACCTCCCCTGCAGGGGACAGGTTTCCTGACGCATGTGACGATAACCATGCCTGTGGAATGATGGGACTTCAGGCTTGGGGTCGAGGTGAGATGTGCCTCAGCTCAAGGAACTCAACGCTGAAGGAGACCTACAACCCAGCCTTCAAGGCTCGGGAACACTGCAGAAGAGAGAGCAAAAATGGAATGGAAGAGTCTAACCCTATGGGAACATGACCGATTTGCAATATGCTGTAGGTCAGAGTTCTCAATCAAAAAAGTCAACAGTGATCGGCTATCATCAGCACTGCAGAGGTGACCCTTGCACTTGTAGCGATGCAGAGAGAGGCGCACATGCCTTGAGACACATCTTAATTTGGAACTGCTCATGAGCTGTTTGACGGGGACAGGCCTACCCCTCCTGAGCCTTGGTTCTGCAGAATGGGATGTTACCATGATTAAAAGAGGCCCTGCCTAACCGCGCTGCACGGCACACCTCCTTCTTCCCGCAGCATCCAAACTTGTTTCCGTTTAGCAATTTGAAGACACACGTGATGTCCTCAGCAGAGCTCAACAATCCAGCTACGTCCCATTTACAAAGTGGTGTAAACTAGATGCTCCAAACAACAGAACCTATACCAATGCCAATACAGGCCCTTGATGGCCTCCTGTCAGCTTAGCTCCTTTAGGAAACAAGTGGTTGGTCTCCTGTGATAAACACAGAGGTCAATTCAGGGTCCAGCTCCCCCAGCCCAGAGTCCAGCCCTGCTGCTCTGCTCTCAGCCCCAGCAGCAGCACTGCGTTCTTCACTTCTAAGGAGTGGACACGACAGTGCTGTCACTCAGCCCTCATACAGAGAAGGGACAACTTGACCAGGATCACTTATAGCTCCCCTAAATCACAATATTCACCCCGAAGTTCTGCGGGGAGGAACGGTACCCATGGGCGTCAGATGTTCCCATCAATATCTGGAGAAGAAATACTGACTGCTATGTCCACTCAGCAGATGGACAGTGTTGCCCCCAGGAGTCATGGCAGTGAAGAATCTTCCCGCTACTCCAGAGCCTCCTGATGTGAGGCGACTGAGGTCAGAGCCCCCACAGCTCGCCTTCTGCTCTCCCATCTGGGGCATCCACCCTTCCTTCATCAGCTCCACCAACCGACCATCAACTACACCCCTTTCTAGAAGCAAGCTGTGCCAACTTGCTCTCCCCTTTATGTCAAGAACCCTGATGGTTCCTTTCTGAGAAGAGCCATCCCCAAAGGTCCCAGCACACCTACCTATCAAGTTGTCAACATGTGTGAATGACGGGCCACTCACTCCCGCCCAGAGCTTCACTCCTCCAGCGCCCCCAGCCAAGAGGATGCCACTCTGGGCATGGAAACGCTCCTTTCGAGATGCCTGGGGACAGGGTTTTCTGGGCGAGGTGCTTGCTGTGCGAGCATGGGGATCAAATTCATCTGAATCTGCAGCATTATGTAAAGGCAGGGTGCAGTGGAGGTCCTGTAACCCCGGTGCTGGAGAGGGGGAGGCAGGAGGACTCCTGGGCTTCCTGACCCAGTGAGTTCCAGGTTCCATGAGGCACTGTCTCGAAGGGCAAGGTGAGAAGCCATCAAGGAAGACACTCGGTGTTTACCTCCGGCCTCCACCCACATGTATGTGCATGCACACCACACTCACACACATACAGAGAGAAAACGCTCCTTACCCGGTCCTGCCTATATCACCTTCTCAAATCAACACCTGCTCTCACCTAGCCGTATTGTAAGGCCAGGCAACCAAACAATTGTAAATTTATGGAAGGTCTGCAAGGCCTCCAGTATGGAAAACTTTTCTCCCTTTTCATTTTATATTAGCACATACTAATACTATAAAATAACTATTATCTTAAGTGTCATCAAGAAAAGTCTCTCTCTTGCACGCTCTCTCTCTCTCTCTCTCTCACATACACAACTAACATTCTATATGAGGATTTGAATAACAACATGCTGTCTACTCTGCTGTGAACACGCTTCTTCCCCTTCCAGGAAAGAATTAAGACTTCCCACTCACACGGTTTTGTTTGTTTTTTTTTTTTTTTGGTGGAAGATGTTAAGGAATGAAGTGGGGGGGGTCCCTCCCTACCCCACCTGTCTCTGTCTTTTCTCATCAGACTTATGGGTTCTGACTATAGGCGTCATCTCCAGCCCTCAATGAAAGAGTACAGAGACTAACTCTCCGCGTGGACACAGGCAGGGGAGAAGGCGGGAGCAGGGAGCGCCGCTTCCTATGGTTGACAGCCCCAGGGGAAAGAGAAGACACCCGAGGTCACACTGAGACACCTTCACTTTTAATCCCACTGTCTGGAAACTCCAGTTTGCATCATTTATATGTATTTTTAGTGTTTTTTGAAATGCTTAAAGGTGGTGAGAGCGACTTACTAAACTTTGGGCAGTGTAATACTATTTAAGTGTGATGCATGGCAGTAAGAAACTGGCTTCAGAAACAAGTTTCTGTAATGACAGCCTTGAAGTCAGTCATTGGATTTATAGGCTGATATCACAGAAATGCAATTTACTTGTCTTACATGTTGAAAGAAGTCCAAACATCATGAGGAAAGGAGGTCTCAAGGAATACATTTTATAACCGTGTCCACAGCCTCTCAGAGCAGAGCCACGCTTCCCCACAGTGACCTCAAGCCGGTGGCTTAAACCACCCCAGCCTCCCAGCTCTTGAGTGGTAAAGTTGGAGAACAGGCAGACCACAGTGGGAATAACGTATGCAAAACACAGCTTGAGAAAATTGGGGTAGACCGCATGATAAATACCTGTCAGCAAGTGTTATGATCACTAACAAGTTAGTATCCAATTCCTACAACACTAATGGGAGTATTTCTTAAATATAATTCTAGGGCAAAAGACCATCAAGAAATACCACTGGGGTCTCCAATTTTTCAAAGCAATCCAACATGGAGCTGGGAAGATGTTTCCATCACTAAATCACTTGCCTTATATAAATGTAAGGGCCTGAGTTCAATCCTCACTACCCTGTACAATGCCAGGCATGGTAACAGGGACATCTCAGTTCCAGCCAATGAGAGGTGGAGGGCGCTCCTGTGGGTGACTACCAAGATTGTGCTGGCCTTCTCACACAAACACATTCATACCTGCACGCACAGGCTGCCCCTCCACACACATGCATGCACACACCTATGCAGAAATAAATCACACTAACATAGGACTGCATTAAAATCAGAGGGATGGATAGCCATCATCGCCTGTGAACCAGAACACCTGAATGCAGGTCAAGAGATTTGAGGCCTTTCTGCAAGATGGCTACCTGGCAAGTCAGAAACCGAGAGAAAGAGAAGAGACACCACGGAACTGCTCATCTCCGACTGTCCCGTGCTGGCTCATGGCAGTAGTTCTCACAGCAGGACAGTGGGGCAGCACAGAGCGAGCATCACTGAGCCTTTTGCACCTCTCTACTTAAAACAGATCAGTTAAAAGCTGCAGCACGTCCTGTTATAACTGCAGGCTTCCCGTTCGACCTTTGGCATTTCAAACTTGACCAACAAAGATGGCCCTAAAGGACAGCCCTGGTTCATGGTCCCAGAGCCACATCCGGAGCCCTGAAATCTACCGACCACATCCCAGCAGGGCAGTCAGAACAGGTGTGTCCTAAGGAACAACATGCTACTTTTACACCACAGCCAGCCTCCTCTTCTAACTCACCAGCCGGAGTTCCTGACGCACTGTGATGAGAAAGCTGAGAAATGTGAGCTGAATTAACCATTCACCAGATGGGGACTGGGCGTCAGATGACTGATTTGCATAAGACAGTACAAATCGTCATCCAGTTCCAATGGGCTTTCACAGAGCATGCCTGTGTGTGTGTGTGTGTGTGAGTGTGTATGGGGGAAGGGGCTTCCTGTTTTGTGTGCCTTTTGGGAAAGACCACTTAGCAAACATTAAGTCCACCAAGTGGGCTGCAAATTCCCTCCTTGTGGGGACAGGCAGGCAGCCACAGCCTCCCCCACGCCACTGTATTGAAAACAAAACACCATGAACCCCTGCGTCTCTCCACTTTCACTCCTTTCTCCATAAATTCTGAACGAGCTGCGTTTGAGATGTGGGGCACGTGCGGCCTCGTACGCCTGAAGGAAGCACGAGCAGTCACGTGTTTCATTCAATCCCATTTTTCCACAGGCCGTGCCTGGTTATTATGTGCAGGGCTGCTGAGGACCGGCCCCACGCAACCCAAAAGCTAAGCGCCCTATTTAAAAGGAAACAAAGACTCTGGCCTGCTCCCAGCCAGTCTAGTGCAAGTTAGGAATCTGGGGGCTTAGTAACTTCAGGCAGACAAGTGGCTTTGGGAGGAAGAGAGAGGGTGCCAAAAGGGAGAAGGATGGATGCTGGGCCTGGCTGCAGCCGTGGACGCCTGCCATTGGCTTGCAGGTCATGTTCAGAGGAGACAGAAGGACATGCATAGAGGTGCTAAATTCCTGAGTAAGTGTTAAAGAGGATGCTGTGGGAAGGGGTTATCTGGCTAGAGTCAATGGTGGGTCTGTCCCTGAAATAGCCCCAAGGCAGGACTGCTACCAGCACCTTTCTGATGCTGACAGGAAACAGACCAAGGAATGCAAGCACTCTCACGGGGGCACCCCGAGAGACAGGTGCAGACAGCACTGCCCAAAGGAAGGGGCAGGATGCCCCCCCCCCCCCCGGCTGCACTGCGCTTCCCATGTTCCCTTCCTGTGTGTTTCATATTCTTAATCCTTCACCATCAGTTACGAGCTAGGTTGGGGTTTTTCTCCCCTCTCTCTCTTTCATTTTTACAAGGTTCTAATATGTCTCAAGTATTCACTCTCCTATTAGGGTGTTCTCAGACAACACTCCTGCCCCATTCAAGAAAGGCTTCTTTGTGTCAGATGCTACGTGGGGGTTAGCCAGGGTCTCAGAGAGCTACGCCTGGCTGGACACAGCTTCGACTTGTGGAAGGACAATTCTACCTGAGCCAGACTGTGCTCGTGGAGCCCATCGAAATACAATAAGCTGCTACGAGATTTGTCACTCGCCATTGTACCATCTTAACAAGAATTCCTGTCTCAGAAGGAAGTCACCCACACCAGGGCTGAGCTTCAGCACCGCCTCATGTGGAAAAGGTCTCCAGACGCAAGAGAAGTCCACGCAGAGGAGACACCGTCTGTGGGGAGCCTCCCGGCGGCACCCTCTAAGGTGGGTCCACTGTACAACAGGTTAAGCTACGTGTGACACAGTCTTGGGGACAACATAGTGCAGTCCTCAAGCAGCGGGTCCTCCAGGGGCACCTTGGGAAGCCCACAAGCTGGGCCCCTCTTAGTTGCTTCCTGGCTGGTATTGGTCTCTTTCACTGCACCAGGGTGGACGCCTCACCTGTTACTCAGAAATGGTTCCATGCTACCCCAAAGTACAGGGTGATGAGACTTGCCTGGGGGTAGGAAAGGGGGTCCCCGCTGTCTGTGCGGGTCAAGAGATACACAGAGGGTGCCGCGGCTCTGCCAGGACTCGGAAGTGACAAAAGCATCCACCCACGTCCCAGTTGGCCAGAGTGTGGTGGGGACATATTTACTGTGTGGACCACGTTGAGCCAGTTGTGCTGAATTTGAAAATAAGCTTTCTAAAACTTCAGATTCTGGGCACACACCTCTCTCCTTATGGAATTGGTATATTTTTCCACCTACTACAATATGAAAAGTAATCAATGTTTTGCTTTTAAAGCCTTTATTTGGATGATATTGCCTGTTTTTATTTGTTTTGAGACAGTGTCTCCCTCCATAGACCAGGCTGGTTTCAAACTTGTTATCCTTCTGCCTCTGCCTCCTAGTGCTGGAATTATAGGCGTGTGCCACGAAACGCAGCTATTAACTATTGTTTATAATTAGCATATACTCATTGTACACAGTCCTGGATTTCATGAGGAGATTTTCACATAAGTATATAATATATTGGTCATGTTTCCCTAATGCCCTGCTAGACTCCCTTTTCCTCTCCCTCTCCCATTAACCCCCCTATTCTCCTAGAGCCAATTTTGCCCCTAATCACATATTATACATACAAACATGATTTTATGTACCCACGTAAATTCTAGGGTCCAAAAATAAGTGAAAACGTGACATTTGTGTTTCTGAGTTTCACTTAATTCTCTTAATATTATTGTCTCCAGTTGTATCTGTATCTTGCAAAATATTATTATCTTGCTGCATAAAATTTTACCAAGGAGATGTAAACAAATATGTACTCGCTCCAGATAGGGCACAAAGGACAGACCATAGTAAAGATTCCACCAAAGGGCTGGAGATATGGCTTAGCAGTTAAGGTGTTGGCCTGCAAAGCCAAAGGTCCGTGGTTCGATTCCCCAGGACCCACATGAGCCAGATACAGAAGGTGGCACATGCCCCTGGAGTTCATTTGCAGTGGCTAGAGGCCCTGGCACGCCCAGTCTCTTCCTCTCTCTCTCTCTCTCTTTCTCTCTCTTTGCCTCTTACTCTCTCACTGTCTCAAATAATTTTTTTAAAAAGATTACACCAAAGTAGTAGGCTTCCTTGCAGAAGTTTGGGTGAACCCCCAAAACTGTATCAATGAAAAGTCTCACCCCAGAATAGACACAGACCTTCCTACAGCTGTACAGATATAGTCCCCCCCTTCAGTTAACCTTCTGCCTCAATGTACTGGGCACCTCCTGAGACCACACACACTAAGGCAGAATGACAGGCTTGGATGCATGGGAGGGAGTGGGTGGGATCACAGGTGAGGGTCTAACGACCCTCCCCACGCCCACCTATGAGGGACCATCAAAAGGCTGATCTTGAGGCTCTCTTGTGAGTCGTCATAGCTGCTGTGAAGAAAATCATGATGGTTATTATGCTCAGAGGACAGCATTCCACAACATTCGCTCTTCTTTATGGGGAACAAAATCCCACTGTGTATATATACACATTGCACTTTCTTTATCAATTCCTGTGTTGACAGACACCTAGGCTGATTCCATAACTTAGCTACCTTGTATAGTGCCACCGTCAACACTGGCCTGCAGGTCTCTGAGATATGTTGACTTAGAGCCTTTCAGGTAAATATCCAGGAGTGGGCTAGCTTATTTGGGTTTATTTTGACTTGATGTTTTCTGGAAGAATGGAACTGCCTGGGGAGAGGCTAGAGGCAGTCTCATGCAGATGTGTGACTTCCCCCTAGCCGGGTGGTGGCTTGTGTAAAGAAGGGTCCTGTCCATGGGAGGGAACAGGACCAGACCTCCAGGGCACACTTAAATCCCTCTCCCCGATTTGCAACCCTGCAACAGTTAGCTTAGCTTCACAACTCAGGGATCAAAGATCAGGAGCGACCCTGGCAAACCTGGGATACTGTGAAGGGGGAATGTGTCCCTGCATGCTCCATCGCACAGCCCACCCACACAAAAGTGAGGATTTGTCCCTTGCAGCCCACAGGTACCACCTCTTGCTGCACAGGAGCCTTTTCTGCTGCCTGATGGGGAGGTGGGTAGGACAAGGACACACCCTGTTCCACAGAGCACCAGACCAATGACCCATACCACCACGAACGTGACATCTGATTGATATGTCTACAGGTGAGTTTCCACAAACAGCTGTGAGAATCCAAGACAGAAGTTAAGGCATGAGCACCTCCAGGAAGCCTCCTTTGTCGCCAAAGCATCTGTGACCTTCAGGAAGCAGTGTGGGTGCCAGCTATGTGGTGGCCACAATGTCAGCACACTGCCCTTGGCCTGGGGTGTCCAGTTCTGATTTACTGTCCCACCCCCCAGAGTGATTCTGTGTTGTCCATCCACTACAGTGACTGTTTATTAAGATGTGAAACCTTTCCCTCTGTGGCATGGTTTGGATTTTGAGTGTCATAGTTTATGGCCGATATTTGAACATTGTTTATAAGCTAATAGCGTGTAGGATGTCCAACAAATCATCTTAATGGTCCCTTACAACCAGTAAGTGACAAAAATATCAATATCTGTTAGGTGAAATGATAAGTACTCAGTTCAAGTGTGGCATGGCCGTTTTGATCTCTGTTAAAGAACGCTTACTTGACATGCCAAGAAGGGGGTCCCTGTTCCTTGCACCTTGCACTCATGAGGACAAGCCATCATGAGAGGCTGACAATATCTACAGCTTTTATGAAGGGCACCGATGGTCGATGTTGAATAGCCAAGGCATGGTTTATCTGTGCCACCACCTGTCCACAGGCTCTCACCCTGCCTTTACGCATGGCCTCACAGACCCGCACTTGCATGGGCTCTGTGGTAGTTTATATTGATTGTCAACTTGACAGTGCCCAGAACCACAGGTGAGGGAGTATGTTGATTAGGATAATTAAGGTGAGAAGATCTTCCATAGCTGTGGCCTGCACTACGCCATGGGCTGGGGTCCTGCACTGTACACAAAGGAGGGCGCCGGCCGGTCAGCAGCGTTCACCTCTGTCGGCTTCCGCACTGCGCTGAATGTGACCAGCTGCCTCAGGCTCTGGCTGCCACGCCTTCCGCCCATGGATGTAACCTGGGGCTGTAGGCGAAAATAAACACTCCTCCCTTAAGCTGAAACCTGCCAAGGTGCTTTCCCCCAGTCACCAGAAGCTGACTAGTACAGATTCTACATGCAAGTATCACAAACCGTGAAAAAACAATCTACTGCGGCTGCCTTCTCCTTACCAGGCAAAGCACTCAACTAAGAACAGCGCATGAGAGCGAAGTTCGTACTTCGGCTCACAGTCCCGAGGGGAAGCTTCATGATGGCAGGGGCAGCATGGCACGAGCTGCGGCTGGGGGCACAACCTGCCACAGCAGGTGGAAAATAGCAGCAGGAGAGAGACCGACCCCGGTTCTCGTTAAGGGGTAGCTGGCTCTGAGACCCCTAAGCCTGCCTCCAAGAACACACCTCCTCCAGCAAGGCTCTATTTTCCAAACTGCCATCCGCTGGGGACCAAGCCTCAGCACACGTGAGTTTGTGGGGCCATCTGTTTCAAACCACCACACAGTCACTTCAGTTTTAGAGACAAGCAAACATGGGCAGAAATAAAGCCGGAAGAAACCTCAGCATGACTGGAGGGGCTCTGGGACACCGGCGAGCTCAGCACAGTGACATGGCCCTCGGTGACAATGCTGCCGACGGGTCTCACCTTGGCGGCTGTCCTCCTCTCGTGTTGACTGAGAAGCCACTACGTTTCAGGTCTCACACGGTGAGGACAGCGTAGTCTTTTCCTCTAGTCAGTGAGTAGCTGCGCTGGGATTCAATTCACGGCCAGAATCCACTCTCTTACAACCTGTCATTACACACACTTTACTAAAGAAGCCTATGCTGCAGACAACAGGGTCAAGATTTTTACCCAAGATCCAGGGGTCTGGACTAGTTCTGTTGAAGAAACCACCACCACATAGGCAACTTTACTGCACCCTGACCTTAATGTAAGCTGTTCTCAGGCTCTCAAACATTGCACCTCTCCTCAAAAATTTACTTTAAAAAAGTGGCAGAGAACTGACGATGCTTCTGTTTTCACTCACTGCCTTCTCTGTCCCCCACACCGTGCCACACGCAAATGAAATGCTGTTGACCTGCTGATATCTATTACAGAGCCTCACTCACTCCTCTGTCATTCATGGTGATAGGCACTCCTATGTGTCTGTTTCTGAGTGGGGCTCAGTGATCTGCCCCTCCTTCCATCGTGAGCATACACATGAAGGAGCTGAGGAAACAGGACAGTAGCAGAAGGAGGTGTGTATGAGGACACAGACACGGTCAAAGGGCTTGCTCACCTGAGCTACCTGTGGAAGGATGGATGCCTCCCAAGAAGGTCACAGAGTACCTGGTCCTGACACGCTGCCCTGCTGATTGAGTAGTACTGCTGTACAGACATGGGCGAGGAGTTCAAGCTGTCAGCAAACTTCCTTAGATACCCACCTTCAGTACGAGGAGACCGCCAGCCTCAGGCTGGGGCTGGGCTATAGAAGCAACACTGCCCCCCAAGGTGCAGTGAGTGAGCCTTCTCACTCTGAGAATGGCCATACACCATACACAGAGCAGGGACTGGTTCCCAAGGTCCTAGGGGTCCAAGAAGGTATGAGGAACATCTAGCACCATCTTTGCCCATCATTTGCTTATTTTCCATAGTTCTATGTTTCCACTGAGGTGGAACAGAAAGCCAGCCACAGTTCAAGGAGGTGCTCAAGGCTGGCAAAGGTAAACTGAGGCTCTGTAATGAACGGAAAGGCTGCAGATATCCTATCCAAGTGTAGAACCAACTCACGGTCTGAAGGAAAGACAGCAGCTGTAAGTCTAAATACCATGTCCCCAAAATGTGCTTACTGCCCATCCCCCCAAGTCATCATGACACATTAGAAAAGGATGTTTGACTCCCCATCCCCCATATCAAAATGCTGAGTCACTATGAACATTTGAATAGGATGCTTGACTGCCCACCCCCCCACATCAAAACGCTGAGTCACTGTGACATATTTGGGTAAAATGTGAAATGGACAAAGGGGGGGAAATGTCATCTATTGACAACTAGAGACAATCTGGCAAAAAATGGACTTATCTCCTCAGTCTTTCCTCTGGGTGTTGACACATTTTTGTCTCTTTAGTTACCCAACTGTTAATGGAGACCACCTTGCCCATTAGGACTTGAAATAAAGCTAGAGTTTGCTTCCTGGCCCAGCAGCTGTAGAAAGAAAGCCTGACCCTCCTTCTGGCACTTGGAAGATGGACTGGCTTCAGGGCCAGAGGGTTGCTTATGTGGACACAGCTCTGTGGTGTCCACTCCCCCCAGCAGGGGTGCTCTACCAGCCCGCTGACTACCCTCCACCAACACCTGGGGGTAGAATCTCTGTGCGCCTCCAGTGGGAATTCCTTTGTCCCTCCCACAACTGACTCATTCTTCCTCACCAATCCCCCCTGCCCTGCCCCAGTAGTGTTTGCACAGCTCACTGTGAACTTGCCAGTAACATTACTGTGCACACTGTGGACAGAAATCGGCTTCCAACCCACCCAACCCCAAGCCCAGGCCTGAGTCACCTTTGAGTCTCAGGGTAAGCCTGTAAAGGGACCATGCCCTTGCAACTCTAGATGACCCTCAAGGAGTGGGTGCAGGACTGGTCCTTTCTTGGCCTTGTCCTGCTAAGGTCCTCCTGAGGGGTCTAATCTAATTAACCACCACTGAGAGCACAGGGTCCCCTGAGTCCCTGAGTTCTTTGAGGTCTTTACCATAGTCAGTCTGAGGGTGGTCTTGGGATTCCTGAACTTGCTGCCAGTGAAGAACTGAGAATAGTCTTGGAAACTTCCCAACATTGTCATCAGACATTGGGATACTGGGAGCAGAGACAGCTGTTACCATGGGTACTGACACTGTAGTCAGACATTGGGGTACTGGGAGCAGAGAGAGCTGTTACCATGGGTACTGACACTGTAGTCAGACACTGGGGTACTGGGAGCAGAGACAGCTGTTACCATGGGTACTGAAATTGTAGTCAGACACTGGGGTACTGGGAGCAGAGACAGCTGTTACCATGGGTACTGACACTGAAGTCAGACACTAGGGTACTGGGAGCAGAGACAGCTGTTAGCATGGGTACTGACATTGTAGTCAGACACTGGGGTACTGGGAGCAGAGACAGCTGTTAGCATGGGTACTGACATTGTAGTCAGACACTGGGGTACTGGGAGCAGGGACAGCTGTTACGATGGGTACTGACACTGAAGTCAGACACTGGGGTACTGGGAGCAGAGACAGCTGTTACCATGGGTACTGACACTGTAGTCAGACACTGGGGTACTGGGAGCAGAGACAGCTGTTACCATGGGTACTGACATTGTAGTCAGACACTGGGGTACTGGGAGCAGGGACAGCTGTTACGATGGGTACTGACACTGAAGTCAGACACTGGGGTACTGGGAGCAGAGACAGCTGTTACCATGGGTACTGATATTGTAGTCAGACATTGGGGTACTGGGATCAGGGACAACTGTTACCATGGGTACTGACATTGTAGTCAGACATTGGGGTACTGGAAGCAGGGGCATCTGTTACGATGGGTACTGACATTGTAGTCAGCCATTGAGGTGCTATCTCATTTTAGAAAATGTGCTATGGTTGGTTAAATTTCTCCCAGGCCCATGTGCACAGGCTTTGTACTGTCAGGCAGTGTACTGTCAGACACCTTTAAGAAGTGTGTCTTACTAACAAAAAGCTAGGTCACTTGGGGTATGACCTGGAAGGAGACTGTGGGGTCCTGGCTCCTCCCTCCCTTCCTCGTCCCGGCTTCCTGGAAGCCATGAGGTGAGCAGTTTGGACAATGCCTCAAGCGTTCTGAGTCTCCATTGCCACTGCTGGGGCATTCAACAAAGCCCACTGTCTCTCCCAGGCCTGGGCCTGTTTTATCTGGGACAGCACCAAGCTAAGTCACTCCTGCCCAGGGGGGAAAGACACCCATTGAGGCCATCTGTCAGGTGCACCTGGCTGGGCCTTGTGCAGCCTTCTCTCTCAGGCACTTCCACAGTGAAGTAAAGCCATCACCACAGGCAGAAAGCAAAAGGCCAAGTGACCATGTGTTGAAGCCTCCAAAAGAATGAGCCAAAATAAACCTTTCCTCCATTTAAAGTCTATTGTCTGGAGCATTTTGTTACAGTAACTGAAAGCTGAGCTGTGGGAAGCATCCCTGGAGCAGTCATTGGGAGACACATGACTCTGGATACTAACACCAAAAGAGAATCTTGGTAATTTTTTTTAACCATTTTCTGCTAGTGTTCATAAAAGTAACAAACAGCACTTGGTTAGTCCATATTTACAATTCTTTTGGAAGATAAGGCTTTGAAAATATAACCATGACCAGACAATTTAAAAAAGCATAGCTCATAGTAGAATGACAAGCTGAAACCAACATCCTTACCTCACAGCATTTGCTCTACTGAGTTTTAAAAATGGTATTAGGAGGCTGGAGAGATGGTTTAGCAGTTAAGGCATTTGCCTGCAAAGCCAAAAGATCCCAGTTTGATTCTCCGGGACCCACGTAAGCCAGATTCACAAGGGGGCACATGCATGTGGAGTTCGTTTGCAGTGGCTGGAGACCCTGGCATGCCCATTCTTGCTCTCTCTCTCTTTCTCTCTCTCAAATAAATAAATAAATAAATAAATAAAATAAAAAATGGCATTAGGATGCACTGTGGAAATAGTTAACCCAAATGTAATTTCCAATTATACCACACCACATTAAGGAATATGAATTTGGCTAACTTCTGTTTCTGCTCCAGTATTTTCCCCAGGCCTGAGGATTCCCAAAGGGCTTGCCCAGAATTCTTCATAAGCAGTGTACTCATGAGGATGGACCTTCATAATTAACATTATATCGAGTTAGATATTACATTAATTGCCAAGTACCAGGCTGAATGTTGGTTTAGAGCCCAGATTCTTGAGTTTAATGAGGAAGGTCTGTTTTTCTGTTTTTCTTTGTGAAAATTCCAATTTTCACAAAGATCTAGAACAATCTTCATATCCCCAGTTCATCTTCCAACAAAGAGAAACTGTCGATTTCACCAATACTCTTGTACAGCAAACAACATATGTACCGTAGAGATTTACCAACCTTCTCTCCCATTTTTTGGCAGCCAATATCTTCAGAGTTGTCAGAGAGAGAAATCAATGCCTTAAACCATCTAAATACAGCCTGGGACTTGGGCTTTGAGGCTGTCTGAAGCACTAATCTATAGCACTAGCTGCTCATGATTTAAGCACAGAATTATAGGAGAGCAACTGTCAGTACATTGCTATATTGGCAAGACCAGTCTAGAGGTAATAAAATGGGGAACTTTTTCTAGGAATTGATGGGAAATGAATGTTCTTGCCTTTCACATTAAAGACTGCTTGGAAATCAAGCATCAATGTCCAATAACATTCAATTAAACAGAAACAGGAATGTGTGTAATTCCTCAGAGTCGAACTTGTCATCTTTCTACAAACTAAGTTTGTTAAATAAAATTAAATAGCTCTTCTGTAAAGACACCAGCAAATAAGGAAAAACAAACAAGCTTGAGGTAGAAATGCTTACAGAGCCAACGGGAAGCAGCTGCAATGATTCTGTGGAGGCACAGAGCGCGAGTCACTGAGGCGACAGGGTGGCTGTAATGGCATGTCACATCAGACATTCCTCCTGCAGCAAGGAGCAGCTGTCCCTGGGGCCCAGGCCATGTCCACCCAGGCCTGCAATTCCACAATGCCCAAGACTTAGTTACACATCTCCCTTCCCAGGCAAGAATTTCCTGTCTTTCCAATTATAGAACTGCTTAAGTCAGCCAGGGACACCAGAAGGGTGGCACATGTGGAAAAGTGCCAACACACACTCTTAAAAACATATTTGAGACAAATTATTCATGGAACTTGACAATGAAAGACTTCATTTTGTTTTGTTCACTGTCAATTTGACATGATTTACAATCACCATGGAAACAAATCTCTGGGCATGCCTGCGAGGGATTCTCTAGATTGTGTTAAATGAAATGGGAAGACCCATCCTAAACGTGAGTGACATCGTTCTGTGGGTTGGAGTCCTGGGCTGAATAAAAGAGAGAGAGCTCCTGAGCACTGGCGTTTGTCACCGTTTCTTAACTGTGCACTGAGTGTGAGCAGCTGCCTCAATCTCGTGCTGCCATGCCTTCACCGCCGTGACGGATTGCAATTTCCAACTGTGAGCCTAAATACAGCCCTTCCTCCTTAAGCTGCTTTTGTCACATTAAGGCATTTTGTCACAGCAACAAGAAAATTCTCCAGAATCCACAGCAACACATCTTTCCTTCCCAGCCCTCACGTGGTCTAGAGCTTCAGTCTAAGTACTCGGGCAGCCACTTGGACAAATCGTCATGGAAGATTCACATGCGACATGCGTAGACACACAAGAGTCCCCAAGCTCTGCCAGCCACAGGAGACATGTGGGTCAGCAGCACCCGCCCCACGTGGGTACTGGCTAGAAGCAGAGCAACTCACAACTCTCCGAAAAATCTTCATCTCCACACCATCTCCAGCTAGTGGTCTGAAAGCAGTAGGTCGAGACACACTAAGAACACATTTTTGATTCCTTCCTGGGGTTCTTTCTGTGATTGTGGCCACAGACTCTAGCAATAGTGAAAAGTTGAAAGGGTAGTGCAATTATTCCCTTACCATGTGTGGGCAAGCAAATTGGCATACTGTAATTTAAAAACCTAGGCTTTGCTAGGCACAGACATAGCAGGGGAATCTGGGGAATCTCAAAGAGCATATTTTTAAGGACTCTGACAAAGTGGTCCCTTAATCCCCAGCTGTTAGTTCCACACTCAACTATATTTAACTCACCAGCTGTGCTAATGACCATATGGCATGTGACACTGTCCACCTTGAGATGACAGGCACAGAGTACCCTGGGTCTTCTGCAGATTGTTGAGACCCAAACGCATGTCAGCCTGATGGATTTTCCCCTGTGGATGGCTTCCAGAGCTGGGTTTTCATGGTCCAGCAGCAACCCTCTCCAGTTCCATTTCCCATAAAATTAGCTTCCTCAAATTGAGTAGCACCCTCCTGGATGAAGTGAGGATTCAAGGGCTAAGAAAATCAAAGGGCTGAGAGGCTCAGGAACAAATGTGAGTTCTTCCTTTGCTCTACATCCTCCTGGTCTACCAGTTGTCCATCTTCCCATTTGCGTAATTCCAGGAAGATTCCTAAGGCTTTCTAAAGACCTCTGATCTTTTGCAAGCAGGTGGGGCATGGAGAAATATCAGCTTCACAATCCTTTCCCAGAAGCCCCACAGAGGCTCTGTGTGCAAAGTCTATATCCAGTGAGTGGATGAGAGAGAGATGACACTTCAAAATCAACCCTGTACCTGCCCTCTCCACATACTATTCAGTCCTTAGATAGACAACTTGGTATAGGTTTTCATTGGTTAGGGTGGAGAGGGGGGGGTACTAAGAAACATGAAAGGGGAGAAAAATACTGCAGAAATCGCATAGGCACTCAAAATTGGAAATGGCCATGGTATATAGGGGCAATGCCACCAGCATCAAGTGGGGTGACTTTGTGGTACCATCCAGGATGCCCAGGTCTGGTGTCACTCAATGGTAAGTACACTAACAATATTTGTAAGGTCTTGAGGGAAGGCCACAGTGCGGCTACTGGTAATCACTAAGGCCAGCGTGGGAAGAAATTGCACAGCCACTCTGTCTTCCTGCAGGCTTTCAGCCACAGCTTCCATTTCCAAAGAGGATACTGAAGTTCAGCGAGTACATTGATTTGTCCAAGGTCACCTAGCATATTCTGGTAGAACAAGGGCTACTAACATGGCAGAACGGTGACCCCAGGATCCCTCCTGCTCTCCAGGACAGAGACTGAGAAGTAAATCAACCCATCGTTCCTAAGAGCTTCACTTTTTCACATTTCAGAGTAAACTCATGGTCTCCACGTCTCATTCCTACTTTAATATTTTATGATTCCTTGATACTGATCTGAAATCGATAGGATTCCCTGGCTTCCCCTGCTGTTTTACATTGTGCCAAGCAGATCAGCGAAGTGTGTTCTCAGACCTGCATCTACACCAGATTAATTGTTTCCCATCTCCACTGCTCCCTATTTTCTATTGAGCTTTCATACTTGAGATGTCCCACTAGTTGGACAAGAATTCCTCCCACATCCTTCTTTACAAGAGAGTTCACAGCTCCACCTGTGGGATTTCACCTTGTGACATCATCACAAGTATTTTTCTGCTTGTTCTTGTTTCTATCACCTTGTGAGATGGGCCATTTTCTGGGAGGTAACAGCGCTAAAGCAAGGTCAGCTCCCACTAATGCTGGCCCCACGTGATGCTGAGACAGAACACTGAGACAGAGTGGAGGCAGGTGGAGAGGGGACATAACCAGTTCTTCCTCTTCTTTAGTCTCTGGCAACTGTCATGCCAGGGATTTCAGGCTTGGTCCATCTAAACTCACCATTGTGGTGAGCATGGCTGTCACCTCTGTCAGAGGATTCTAGGAAGCCAGGCCCTAGCAGAATCTTCCCTAAAGTCATCAGTGTCAGGAATTGCCCATGGTGATAGGGATTTCCGCGGATGGCAATGAAGAAATGCAATAGTCTAGGCTAACAACATTCCTTATGCAAGTTATCCAGGCTTAGAATAGATGCATTTTTACTTTGCTCTCTTGGCCATCCAAACCACATTGCCAGCACAAAACAGTTTCTTCTGTTTCTTTCCTGTCCCACTACACAGGGACATGGTGGCAGAATGGCAATCACATTTTTCATTTGTGAAAGAGTTTTACAAGAGTTTGAGTGAAGTTTTGTTATTTTCTACTAAGGAGTAAAGTCAACACTCCTCAAGAGATAAATGGAAATCTATACAGATTTCAAATTACAGTACACTAAGATTTCATCTTAATCTTCTATCCTGTGGCTATTTTAAGATAGTAGTTCTTCATTAATATAAATCTCAAGTCAGGACAATTGTCACAAACTAAGACTACCCTAAACAAATTGGTATGCATGGCCACTCTACCTATAAAATACTTGGCACTGGTTTTTGCCCACAGCATCCTAGTACTTTTCTTTCATCTTTCATCCCAAGCCTTTTCTCCCTTTGTTTTTCTTGAGACAGTGTCTCACTATGCAGCCTTGGTGGGTCTGGGACTCCTTATGTAAAGCAGACTGGCCTTGAACTTGTATCAATCCTCCTGCTTCTGCTAAGATTACAGGTGTGTGTCAACATATCCTGCTTCTAAACATTGATGCACATGTGGCGGGGAAGGTATGGATGCACATGTAGTGTAGGTGTAAGTGCACGTGTGTGTGCATGCTTGTGGAGGCCAGAGGTTGACATTGTGTATCATTCTCTATGTTTCCACCTTATTCTTCAAGACATCATCTCACAGTGAACCTAGTTCTCAGGGGTTGGCTAGACTAGCTGACCAGCCATCCCCAGGGATCCACCTATCTCTGCCTTCCCAGCAGATTACAGGCACATGCTCCCACACCTGGCATTTTTACATGGCTTCTGGGGAGCCAAACTCAGGTCTTCATGCTTGTACGGCAAACTCGCCCATCCCTGCTTTTATCATTAATTCTCAACATTGCCTGGAAGTCTAAATACACTTTATTTTCAGAGACATCCACCTTCATAGACACCAATAATTATCCACGTAATTGCAATCCGACACTAAGCAAAGTGTTCAGACTGTCCCACAGAGAAGCAGACACCAGTTTGTGCGCTCTCTCACTCTCTCTCTCTGTTAGTCTTTCTACACCCTCTGTCTCCCATGATGCTGTGAACTTCTTGGAAGCAGGAATGCCAGAACATGCAATTTTGTATTTTCAATGATGTCCACATGCCTTTGACATGCCAAATACTGTCTACAGGGCAAGAGAAAGAGAGGCCAGACACCTTCCTTCCTCGTGCCTCTCCTGTAGGAACTCCAGAACATTGAATTTTCCACATGCCATAGGAAATAAATATATGAATTAATGCTGAACAACAACATACTCCCTAGGGGGAAAAATGATGGAAAAACGATGCTTGTGGAAAAAAAAGTGATGGTGTTACTTCTTTGCAGCAGCTGCAAACAACATGGGAACTACAGTAGTAGCCTGCAAAGGTTCAGCAGCATCTCTCTGTTTACTGGCCAAAGTGCCAGTGGTATGCTGTGAATATGTCCCCAGAGGCCCCGCGTTGGAAACTCAATCTTCAGTGTAGTGGTATAGGCAGAGCAGGTTGGACCTTTAAAAGGTCATGGACACGCTTAAGGTGGGAGGTCCGCAAGGGGGTGGGATTCCTGACGGAAGTTGCATTGGTTGTCCCCCTTGTCCATCTTGCCCTTCCACCTCCCACCAAGGGAAGGAACCCCAAGACTAAGGCTGTCATTTCAGGGGCTGACACACTCAAGAGCTACTGGAAACAAATCTATCTCCTTTACAAATCACCTGGTCTTGGGCATTCTGTTATAGAAGCATTAATAGACTGAATGGAGCAGGCAGAATTCATGTTTGTTGTTGTTATTTGTTTGTTTCTTGAGACAGGGTCTAATATAGCCTAGGCAGGCTATGAATTCACTATGTATCAGAGAATGGCTTTGAACGTCTGATTCTCCTGCCTCCATCACTCGAGTGCTAGGATAACGAGACAATGTGTACCGCCACACCTGGTTTGTGTGGTGCTGGGATCAAATCCCCAGCTCAGTGTGTCCTAGGCAAGCATACTACCAGTCAAGCTACATCCCAGTCAGTTCCAGGATTCATTCACATTCTTGACAAATACAAACACTGTGCAAACATGAGCCTTTGGGGATCCAGATGGGGTCTCTCCTGACAGCAACAGAAAGTAGCTCATATGCTGGTGTCTGCTGGAGTTCTCAGGTCTCTCACGATGTCTTCTGAGGTGATGGGCTTGATTCTACCACAATTATATCTGTACCTCTGCTTGCAAAGTATCAAAATGTGAGCTTGGACTTTCATCTTCCAGGGATAAATTAATGCCATGGTGGACAGAGCATGACGGTATGGTGCATGCCAGCCACCCTGGCTGCTGGGAGCTGAGGCCGGAGGATCACATATGGATACTAGAAAAACCGACACAGCTAATACCCTCCAGAGACAGGGCCACATCACATCTCTGGATAGGGACTTGGTCCATGGATGGTAACTTCACCATGATCAGTGGCTGCGAAGTGGGTGTCCCAGGCTGCAGGCACAAGGTCACACATACATCACAGCTTTCAGTTTCTTTCGCTCCCTACAGTCGTTTCATTAGCGGTCTTTAGAGAGTTAGTTGATAAATTTTTGTGAAATCTCAAGGATATGAGATAGTTTGGCTCTATTTTTCCTTGAGGCATGGGAGGAAGGTCACACACGTCGGAGGCAGTCTTCATGAGTAAAATGCAGGCTTATATAAGAAAAATAACTTCAAATCTATTCTTTTCAATAAAAGTGTCAGGCTTAAGGTTCAATTAAAATGATGCATGCCTGTTACTTGGCAGTTGATAACAATAAAAGCTCCAAATAGGTAAGACAGTGAAGTAAGAGAGAGGCACGATTTTTATTTGTTATTTGAATCTATTAAAAACATGCCCTTGGTACACACATCCAAGAATGTGTGTGACAGGAGACAGAACTGTCTTTCCTCTGATTATTAGTCATGCTTATTGAACACTGACAGTCTTGGCGTAGTATTCAATGGATCATGAGAATATCACCAAATCTTTAGTTTCTGGTTAGAATAAAGCAAACACAAGTAACCACTTCACTCTCTGAATCATTAACGCCAACACCTGATCAAGACATATGGCTCTGTCTCCTTAGGACAGGGTTTCCATCACACAAATGAGACTCCAGGTAAGCTCCGGTGATTTAATATGATTTTTCTGATCATGTGTAGAAACCTAGTGCAGCGAAGATGAGCAAGAGCCCCATTTCTGTTTCTAACAAAGGCATAAAAGGAATTCATGTGGGAATCAGAGGCTCAAGATGATGGGCATGTTGAAGAGCTCTCTGAATGCTCTTACCAGGCCCTGAACCCCTCCTGGGCAAAACGGCTGTTGTCTTGGTTACTCTGTTGTTGCTTGGTCATATACCTGGCAAGAAGCAGCTTAGGAGAGAAAGGGCGTATTTTGGCTTACAGTTCGGGGGGCCCAGCCCATCACGTAGCTAGAACATTGTACCCATGGTCAGGAAACAGAGAGTAAACAGAAAGTGGGGTGGGCAAATAAGCTGTGCTGCTACACCCCAAAGCCCAGGCCACCTATTGACTCTCACTTCCTCCAGCAAGGCTCCACCTCTTAAAGGTCCTGCAATAACAGTGACACCATCTGGGGACTAAGTGTTGGAACCCATGAGCCCATGGATGACATTGCATGTTCAAACCCCAAGGACCAGGATACAACTGGGAGCCGGTGGCCGGTGGTAGGAATGAAGTCAATAAATCTATTGGAGCCCTGATGCCACTGTTCAAAGGCCACTCGGATCCTGGCAGGCTTTCACTCTGGGCTCCCCCTCTCATGGCAACGGAGGTGATGGACCCCACCTCAAGTGTGTGTGAGGGCCAGATGATTTCCTGGCTGTGTCCTGGCCTGTGGAGCTGTGTGTCTGGCCAGCTGGCAACCATGCTTCCCACGTCGCCCTAAAGTCTAGGACATTCATAAGAAGCATCATCTGCCTCAGTGAAAGAAATGCCCATCAGGGCTCAGTGGTTAAGACACTTGCCTGCGAAGTCTAAGGACCCCAGTCAAGTTCCCAGAACCTAGTTAAGCCCGATGCACAAGATGGCGTGTGAACCTGGAGTTCGTTTATAGTGTGTGCCCAGTGAACGGTGTGCCTATTCTGTACCCCACCTCTCATTAATAAATAAATAAATAAATACATATAAAATATTCAAAGAGATCAACTTGAACATATCCCACTGGTTCAGTCTTCCAGAAATAGTCTCTGTTGTAACTCGTTTTCTGAATGTCACGTTCATACGCTTTAAAAAAAAGAAAAAAAGGAGAAATGCCCATCTATCAGACCAGAAGATACCCATGGAACTGATATGGAGTCTAGCAGGTTGTGATGGGCAAAAGGTGGTCCAGATAAATAAAGCAGAAGGGGGATAGGGGTGACACCTGAAAGAATCTTGGGGGAAAGTCATGTCCCTGGGGTAAGAGGACAGGAGAGAGGTGAGACCTTGTTCTGACATGGGACATGAGAAGTGAAGAAGGAGCCAGGCCCACAACAGTGGCACTACACTTGTCTGTGCTGAAGGACACATGTGCAGAGAGAACAGTTCATAGAAGAGCCCGTGAGAAAACACAACGGTTGGCATGTTGTGTGGAGCGAGGTCAGGCTGGTGCGCTGGAGAGGGGAGGGTTTCTATGAGCAGAGAGTTCTTCCCAAGCACCTCAGTGCACCCGGGGATGGCTGAGGACGGGAGAGCTGGGCACAAGTCCTCACGGCAAGTAGAGCTGAACCAGGAAGATGTCTCTAAATGGGAAACATGTGTGCTGCGTCTTCTGGGGACTCCCCCAACTCTACCCTCTATTCATGATTCTGTCTCACTGAATCAATAGTCCAAGTGCTAAGTTTCCCCTCTGTCCTCACTCCTAGCTGTAAATGGAAAATGTACAAGAGCCAGGCGTGGTGGCACACGACTTCAATCCTAGCACTTGGGAGGCTGACGTAGGAGGCTTGCTGTGAGTTTGAGACCAGCTTGGGCTACAAAGTGAGTTACAGGTCAGCCTGGGCTACAGTGAGCACCTGCCTTGAAGAAAACTTAAAAAACGTCACACTAATTAAATAATTACACCAAATTATGCACACTATTCTATTAGGGCTGAGAGATGGCTCAGCACTTGAGGGTGAATGCTTGGAAAATATGTGTGTGTGTGTGTGTGTGTGTGTGAGAGAGAGAGAGAGAGAGAGAGAGAGAGAGAGAGAGAGGCTGGTATATGCCTGTATTATCACACTGGTACATCTTGTCCAACTACATCCATACCAAACATAACAGACCTTTGTGTGATAACATCAAATTGCTTTTGCCATTTCAAAGTTTGACCAGCTCAGATTACAAATAATATACATACCAAAAACTTAAAGGTATGAGAAGAAACAGCCTTAGAAATATTAACAAAATACTACAGGACTAGAGACAGCAAGCCCAACCCTCTTCCCAGGGTCCCAATGTCAGAAGAGGACAGAAAGGAGCCGGCCTGAGTGCTGAGAACGCATCAGGCCCAGGCTGCTCACAGCAAGCGTGAGGCTACTTTTGGAACTCTCCAGCAGGAAAGACACTTCCACTGGCATGCAGGAGAGATGGCACATGGGCGGACGTGACTTCATGGCCTGGGCCTGAAAAGCCAGCACGCCATAAGAGTGAGATGCTGGTGGAAATGAACACACACATTCCATGTGGCCTCATGAAGTCATCTGTCAACAAACCTGCAGCTCACTCCAAAATGGAGCCCAGTGCCCAGTGGGGTAGACCTCACACCTGCACACACTTGCTTTCGATGCAGCCCTCAGTGCCCACAGCCTTTGTGCAAACGAGCTTTTCTTCCTTTCTTTAGTATCTACCTCAGAATTTTAGCTTTAGGGAAACTGTGCTCATTTAGAGAACTCAAACTCCAAAGAGTCCCATTAAAGTCACATTGAAAAGGCAAATCTTGGATAGGAAGCTGTTATCTTCACAGTGTTATCACAGAGCTTACAACACCCTGCATGGCTACACCACACCAGACTTCTCAAGACGTGCGTGGAACGAGGCTCTTGTGGACTGAATTTTCTTCATTACTGCGTTCGTTTTTCCCGAGAAGGGCTTATGGTCCCATTCCTCTCTGCAAGCAGGCTGCTCTGCCGTGAGCCCGACAGGAGAAGGTACAGGCAGCTGAGCCACCCCCGCGTGCACATTACTCCAGCTCAGACACAACCTCCACACGGTATCTGAGGTGAGTGTTGCACATTGCTTTCAAGAACTTGCCGACCACAGTCATGGGCACAAATACATGCCCGTGACGTATGCCCACTCAACTAACGTGAGTGTGGTTTAGGTTTCAAACATCTCAAAGACAAAGACTAGTGGGTTTCCTATCTGTGAAGCCATCTTGTATACAACACTTCTAAGATCAGATGAATCAGCTCTGGAGTGCTCTGCCAATGAAGAGGCCTGCTTGGATGGAGGAACTTCTCCCTCCACGCCATGCTGCCGTGGCTCTAGGAAGCTGGTCCAAACTTCCCCTCCACAGAGCTCGTTCCCTGAGGTGGAGCTCAGGTCTCGAGCCGCTTGGGCTTTTCGGTATTGCTGAACACGGCAGGAGATGGATGATGAAGTGTGATTCTCTTCATGGCACAGAGGATCACCAGGTATAAAGTTTAGAACCCAGGAAAGGGTCCTCCTGCTATCACTGAGCCTTCTGCAGACACTGAACCAACACAGAGCTCACCAGGAGGAGTAAGAACCGAGGGAGACACACCCTCCGGCTTCCCTACACTTCCCATGGAGAGCCTCCCACAAGTATATACTTGAGCTGCCCTGTACTAGTCCTCATAGAATGGGTGCCATCGCATCTCCTTCCTAAGACCATCTCCCATTCTGATCTCCACTACTGCCCAGTGAGCATGAGGAGGGGCCACAGTGGTTCCCAGGCCTCCCTGGCCTCCTCCCTTCCATCCGGGCTATGCTCCTCTCAGGGAGCGGATGAAGTTAGGAGGGCTTTAGGATGCAAGGAGAGAAATGTCCAGTCGTGGGTGGAAGCTAATCCAGGAACAAGTGCAAATTCCATCAATGCAGAGATGCCAGGCACACGGCCAAAGCTGCCTCGACATTAATATCCTATTTTCCACAGGGTTCTTTGTGCCTAGATGCCTGCTGCACACCTGGGAGAGTTCTGATGTTAAGGAAGACTACCATTCGCTCGGGAAGTGTTCAGTGAATATTTAGAAATGAAAAATGATATTACCTTTCCTGAAACTCTAGAAAATGACTACATTGACCAAGGCAAGTCTCAGGAGTAACACAACCAGCTAATTTCTCTCTCCATTAGATGAACTTTAAATACAATTTCTGCTTCCTGAAGCAGCCTCCTTCATTAAGCTGTAGAACTGAGGATACTGGAAGGGCGAGATGCCAACCATGGTACAGAAACTTCAGCAGAAATCTAGACGTGAGCCATGCACGGACACTGGACACCTGAATTACATTCAGTCTGAACTGAAAACACCTACGGCATAAAACACATTCAGGCTTTCAAAAAACGCAGCATGAAAAAAATGTAAAATTCTTCATCAAGAATTTTTATGTGGGCTAGACAGATAGCTTAGAGGTTAAGCTGACTGCCTGCAAAGCCTAAGGATCCATGTTCTACTCTCCAGATCCCACGTAAGCCAGACACACAAGGGTGAGGCAAATGCAAGGCCGCATATGCCCACTAGGTGGTGCAAACATCTGGCTTTCAATTTCAGTGGCTGAGGCCCTGGCCAATTTTCTCTCTCTCTCTCTCATAAAAGAATTTTTATGCCAGAATAAGACTTTTTTGTTTTGTTTTTTGTTTTTCAAGATAGAGTTTTACTCTAGGCCAGGCTGACCTAGAATTCACTATATAGTTTCAGGCCGGCCTCAAACTCACAGCCATCCTCCTACCTCTGCCGTCTGAGTGCTGGGGTTAAAGATGTGCAACACTACACCTGGCTCTAAGATTTCTTTATATATTGGATTAAATAAATCATATCAGAAAACTAAGTCCATTTGTCTATTTTTAATTTTTAATATAGTAACTAACATTTTGTAGCAAAGCAGTAGCTTGTGTTGCATGTACTTGTGTTAGCATATGTTTATGTGACACTGGGATCTTACAATCTAAAGCAATATTGTCACTCAACTGAAAATGTAAAATTATAATGAAAGGGGCTGGGGAGATGTCAGTCATGAGCACAAGACCCTGAGTCTGGAATCCCAGCTCCTGAATAAACCTGGGTATGATGTTGCACACCTCACCAGGGCTGAAAAGACAGAGGCAGAAAGATCCCCAGGGCTTTCTGGCTAACTTGTCTAACCAAACCTATGAGCTCTGTGTTCAATGACAGAGCCTGACATGAAGAGTAAGGTGGAGAGTGATAGAAGGCGACACTGATGCTGTCCGACCTTCACGCACATGCTCCTACGTGTTCACAAACATGAATACACACCCGCACACAGACCACACACAAATAAGGAAAAATAAACTCTGGAGCGAAAAAATATAGTTCTTAAAAACTATTGTATTTATGTATTTGAGACAGAGAAGAAGAAAGAGAGAAAGAGAGAGAGAGAGAGAGAATGAGCATGCCAGGGCCTCTTGCCACTGCAAATGAACTCCAAACACACGTGCCACATTGTCCATTGGGTTTTATGTGGGTACTGGGGACCAAACCCAGGCTGGCAGGCTTTGCAAACAAGTGCCTTTAACCACTGAGCCATATCCCCAGTCCAAAAATTAGAAGTTTTAACCTTTACTTTAGAAATAAAACTTTTACCAGCTTCAGAGAAAATGATTTGAGGGAGGAAACGGTATTTTGTTTTAATACCAACATAGTCTACATGTGCATGTGAAATAGATAATCACTGGGTAAAATTGTTGCTTTATCAAATCAGTCCAGCTGTTGGGAGAAAGTCAGGATGTGTGGACTCCAGGGACTGCAGGCAGGTGTCCCACCATCGCTGTCCCCACCTGGGACGTCTCCTCTGCCACTGTGGGCCGCAGGACCCTCACAGCACATCTCCACACTGACCAATAACCAAACCAGGTCTGGGGAGGCTGGGGGTCCCAGGGGCATGCACATCAACCCTCGTCGGCCACTCTCCTGCCGCACCAATGGCAAAAACACTTCTGCATAGTCAGACACACCAGCCTATTTCTCTTCTAACAAGCAACGAACGTGTCTATGACCAGGGAGAAAAGGCATTGTATGGTTACCGTAATCTACTTACTGAGCCCAATGACACATCTAAAGTAGCAGAAATCTGTCTCTCTGTTCCCACCTTGCTAGCAAAACGTCCCCTGTCAGCCATCTCTGGACTGTAGTATCTTCAATGCTGGATAAATATCAGCCAAGGGACTTATCTTTCCAAGAAATGTTCTGAGTACAAAGTGTTTTCTAAGGACCTCGGGGGTGTGATGTTGGTGTCCTTGATAGTGGTGGGCTGATGGGACATGGTGGGAACCAGGCGCCATGGGCTGATGGAGAAGCAATTGATTTGTGGCATGTTTTTGTCCCAAGATTGCTCTCATTATCTTTAAATTGGTTAACTCTCTTTATGGGATAACACAAGAAAATTGTTGGCATTCTAATCCATGAAAAGGGGTGAGCTAGAAAGAGACAAACCGTGAATCCACACTGCTAACAACTCTCTCACATTTCTAACAGGAATTCACCGTCTGGAAATCGTTTCAGTGCCATCAAACAAACGACTGTGGCCAGAAGCACGGGTTTCCCCAAAGGACAAGGCGTCTGGACATTTTTAAATCCGAAGTTTATCGAAATTCTCTATAGTCTCTGAAAATTCAAGTCATTGGACCCCAAAGCTACTAAGGAATTAAAAGGTATTTTAGGTTTCTTTCATGAAACGGGGTTTTGAGTGGAAAACACGCACTTGTATTGCCATGCCTCAGCATTCAATTTCTGAGGACATTTACTGCACAACGTGGTGGATTCACAAATGCAGAACCAGCTTCCTGTGCCCTGTGAACTTTGTTTTCTATAGTGTTCTTATTTTTTTTATTTTTATCTTTTTATTTTTTTGTTTATTTTTATTTATTTGAGTGTGACAGACAGAGAAAGAGGCAGAGAAAGAGAATGGGCAGGCCAGGGCCTCCAGCCACTGCGAACGAACTCCAGACGTGTGCAAACCCTTGTGCATCTGGCTAACGTGGGTCCTGGGAAATCGAGCCTCAAACTGGGGTCCTTAGGCTTCACAGGCAAGCACTTAACCACTTAACCGCTAAGCCATCTCTCCAGCCCATGATGTTTTTATTTTTAAATAAACATGTTTGTTTATTTATTTGAGAGGGTGAAATAGAGAGATTAAGTATGGGCACAACAGGGCCTCCAGCCACTGTAAACAAACTCCAGATGCACCAGCCACTTTGTTCATGGCTTTGTGCAGTACTGAGGAATCAAATCGGGACCAGCAGGCTTTGCAAGCAAGTGCATTTAACCGATGAGCCACCACACTGGCCTGCTTTAGTGCTTTTCTTAAACTCAACCACTATTTGTCACTTTGATTATAACTTATCCATTCAAGCAAAGACAACACAATTACATAAGTTACATAATTCAGAATTTCTCTGTGGAGATATTTCTGAATAAAAATTAACTAGTACACAGTTCTGATCGGGGTGCTGGAGATATGGCTCTACAGATATACTGCTGGCCTCTGATTAAGTACAGCCCTGAGTACCTGAGTTCTGATCCCCAGATCCCATGTAAACAGAAGCTGTGGAGGTAGAGAGGATTTCCTGGAGGCTTGCTAATGGAGTGGAAAGACCCTGCCTCAAGTGAAGTTAAAAAGGACCCAGACATTGTCCTCTGACCTCTACCCACTTGCTGTGGTACACGCGCATTCCTCCACACACATCCATAAAACGCATTAGATAAGTGATTCCTTTAACAAAGTTTTAATCATATGTCCATTCATTGCAGCTGCCAGAATTCTTCAGGATTTAAACTTGGCAACATGGCCCTATTATGAGCCTTTACTACGCGTGAAGCAAGAACTCTGTCCTGCATCCAAGGCTGTCTTTCCCTGCTTCTCTACTTCCAGATCCCAGCACATGGCACAGAGCTAAGGGGAGCAAGCATCTCAAATGCAAACACATTTCTGACGCCCAGTACTCCACAACTGAGCTTCAACGAAGTACCCTGACATGGCCAGCCAGCTGCACACTTGCATGGAGTTGAGTCAACGGCTACTGACTTCGTTTCTCCAGCCGAAGCTGATTGCTTGTCTGATGTCAAGCACAACAGCAGAGAAGAAAAAGCAGACACACCGTCCAGGAAGTGGACTTTGTTTCCAGACAGCAGCCTCCCCTGCAGGGACACTGCGCTGTGGCCCAGCTCAGTCATGGCGTACGGCCTTCTGCTTTTCCGCACACCGTCACGTCACAGTGACCATGTTGTAACACCACTGGAGTCTAACCTCAGACCTGAGTGACTCTCAAGCTGGATTCAGCTGGATGCCCAGCCCACTGCTGAGGCTCACAAGCCAACTTTCACTCATTCCTTTATTTCTTTGTAAGGAAGCGTATCATTGCCACTCACAATCCTCCTTGAAACTGCCTCCCCTTGTTAAAAAAAAATACAAGGCTCCCCAAATGAGCTTACATAGAGAACAACTGGGGAAATGGTCCCAGAACGCTTCATCCTCTGACCCTGGGCCTGCTTGAGTTCTCGCTTACTTATTGACACGTCTTCCCCACCTAGGGTTCGAAGACCAGCCCCAGAAGTTCACATCTGCATCTTTCACCATCAGAGGAGATGGTAAAATGGCTCCTGTCTACCAACTAAATCACTTCATGAAGACTCATGGCTATGTTCTGCATCAACTAGGAATCCACAGATATTCCTCACAAGTAAGTCTCTGAGGTTGCTTTCAAAAAGGATTAACTAAAGGAGAAAGTCCTTACTCCAGGGTGAGCCATTTTCCCAGAGAGGGCAGCACCTCTCAGAAGAAAGGATCCCCTCCTCCCACCTGGCTACAGGTGCTGCTTGCTGCTTTCTAGCATGGACTGAAGAGCAGTGTGGACTGAAGAGCAGCGTGGACTGAAGAGCAGTGTGGACTGAAGAGCAGTGTGGACTGAAGAGCAGCGTGGACTGAAGAGCAGCATGGACTGAAGAGCAGCATGGACTGAAGAACAGCGGCTCTCCAGGATGCCTCCAGGCCTTCAGTGCCAGATTGGGACTGCCGAGGCATCCAACCTCGTGTGGACTGAGCAGCTACCAGGTGCCTTAACTCTCAGGCCTACAAACTGCTATTGTTAGACTGATATAAGCTAATGCAATAAATTACCTTTTAAAACAATTCTTTTTATTGGTTCTATTCCTCTAGAGAAGCCTGGCTAATCCAGACTGTGGTGCTAGAGGTGCACCTTGCTTTAGAGTGACCACCGAGGGCTTTGCTGAGGGACAGTGTTCATTCTGGCGGGTCTCCGTTCACCTTCAGGTCACGTCCTGGCTCATCTGCACGCCTGTCACCTGAGAGGATGGTCACAGTACCACGGAATATACATGGCTTGGTGTCGTGGAAGAGTAGCCGATGCTTCAGCAGTAGAGAGGTTTTTTGGGTGCAAGGAATATGGGCTGTGGTGGTTCGAATGTAAAATGTCCTTCATGGCCTCAGGTGTCCACGGTTGAGCTTCCCACTTGGTCCCCAGCGGATGTAGCCTTTGGGAGGTGGAGCCTTGCTGGAGAAGGCAAGTTGTTGGGGGCGGGCCTCGGGGTTGACAGTCCAGCCCTCCTGGGTGTTGGGAGCTAGCTCTGAGTGGAGACTTGACTCCTCGGCTGCCTGCCCTGCCAGGCTCTCACCACCATGATGAAACAAACCCTTTTCCTCCCGTGAGCTGCTCTGAGTTGAGTGTGTTGTCCAGACATCTGCCCGGCTTGTTTATTGCTGCAGCAGCTGAATATGTGGTCAGAGCCCCGGGACCCTTCACCGCCGAGGTTAGAGAGGAAGATGCCACATGCCCACCCATGGGCTCACCACGCACACCTGGGAGGGCGAGGCTGGTGTGCGCTCCATGCTTGGTGAGGGTGGCACGGTGAGGAACGGGGCCCAGAATTCTGGGTCCTCCGGGGGCTCCCAGCTGGGTCAGAAGTGGTACAGAGGTACTATGGGAAATTCTGGGAATCTTCGAAGCAGAGCTCTTCCTCGGACTCCTCTTGCTGGGGGAGATCACAGGCTGACGGCAGATGCTTCTTCTTGCCTGGTTAGGAAGGCCCCGTCTGCCCCCACCCCCACCCTGCCAGCCTAAGCTGCAGCCACACAGGGACGCAAACGCACAGGGCCCGAATTTTGCCTCTCAATGAGCCCAGGAAATAGAAAATAAAAGGTTTATCTCGGGACTGGGGACATGCCCAGTCTGTTAAGTGTTTACCTTTTCAGCACGAGGACCTGAGTTTGATCCCCCAGAACCCACATAAAAATGCCAGGCATGGCAACATGGGCCTATAATCCCAGCACTGGGGAGGAAGAGACAGGAGGATCCCTGGGGCTGGCTGGCCAGCCAGTCCAGGCTGATTGGCCAGCTCCTGACCAATGAGAGACCCTGTCTTTAAAAGAAAAGGTGGATGGTGTTTCTATGGAATGATACCTGAGGGTGTTCTTTGGTATCTGTATGCACACACGTACCCACAAATATGTGTATTCACACGCACACAAGCACATACACACATTAAAAAATAAACAACCTCACCTCTTAGCCTGATTACATTAACCACCCTCACGATGCACTGAAGGCATCACCATAACTTTCCTTCTTCCTCTTAGCTAAGTTGCATCCCTTTAACTTTTTGTCACCAAGCATAATGCATAGATCCCTATCTACTGCTTTTGGGGTCTCCTACCTATTTCTTCATGGCCATTTTTTCCAGCCTCACCCCATCCCTCCATGTGCTGTACTGCTGGTCCTAGCACAGCACCCAGAGGTGATGGCTGCCTGGTTACGACCTTCCAGAGGTGTGGCTCTGAGGACAGTTCTTCTGCTGTGGCTTACGGCTGTGCTGTCTTCAGGACAAGGGCATGGAGACAACAGGACATGCAGCCTGGCATTTGCACACAGAGAGGAGGGATGGAAAGACGACAGGGATGCTTCTGGGGAACAGGTCAGTGGCTTCTCTCAGGTCCTCAAGAGGGACCTGCAGCCCACTGATTCATAGCCTGTCTACTTTTGGTTCTGTTTAAGCTTGCAAGCAACCCAAGTACTAAGGTGTTTAAACACCTGAACCCCTGCTGTGCCAGTCCAGGACTGGAGCTCCTCTTCCTTTCTCTACATCCCCACCTTCTCACACCTGTGTTATACCTGCTACCTGAGAGGTCTCTCAAGAGGAAGGAGATTGAAAATACCCCCAAAGCAAGCCTAGCCTGTCAGTGGCTCCTTACCTTAGAATAAGGGGAGGAAAGCCGTCATTCCATATCCCTGCTCTCTTTGTTTCCCAAGCAGCTCATTATAGCAGTAATTAACTGACTATGAGATGTGGTCATGCATCCCCCCATGCACTCAGGGCTGGGGCCATGAGGGAAAATAGCTGTGCCTACCCAGGAGCTGTGGAGACCAAGCCGTGCAGCGCCCTGCTGGAGCGCACACCTGTTCCTCGATGCTGACGAGATGGGCGTGCTGTGCGTGTGGAGCTGCAGGCGAACCCGGGGTCTCGCCCATGCTAGCCAAGCACCTGTCACAGCTACGCCCCAGACCCAGGGCGGGGCTTGCTCGGCCAGTGGTGCTGCTGAATCCCTTTATTTCCTTTGCGGTTCACAGTCGATACTGTGTGACTTTCCTAACCCACTCAACCTCGCTAAGCGTTACTTCCTCCTGCGTGAATTACACAGCTGGGTCAGATTTGCCGCCCGTGAGCTGTACGCATCCCGGGACGCCAGGGAAGGGCTCTCCTCTCCTTCTCTGACAGACTTGGTTCGTTTCCTTTGCAGAAAGGGTTTCTGTTACTAAGTCAAAGATCCAGAGTCTCTGGGCCAGATGGTACTGAAGACGTTTCAATGTGTATCTTATCGGACACTCCACGTCAGAGTGGACCTGTGAGCACTTGCCTGATACTCAACACTAGAAGACCCACCCAGATAACACCCACCATGTCTGTCAACACGTGTAACACACACTTGCACAAGGGCAATGAACCCTCCAGGCCAACTTGAGCCACATCTATTCTGTTCCCTGGTGCAAAGCACTACCATTTTTAGGACCTATCAGACCAGAGTCTTGCAAGGCCTTCGGAGTGGGTGGGAGAGCTATGGTCAGCAGTCAGGCATGCCCACACCACACACAGGCATTGCCTCTCCTTCCCTAAAGAGAGCTGTGGGCAAGGCAAAGTCAAAAGCACCTCCCTCCCAGCCCATGTCACAAGGACAGGTGAAATTAATGAAGCACAGGAAGGGGACTTGAGAAATGCAGGCTTCTCTCATGATTCCTAATGATAAAGTAGTCTTTTTCTCCACCTGCCACAGACTGTCTGATGCGGTATTAGAGAAATGCATTGTTTGTTTATCAAAGCCAGAGTCAGAAATCCTAATTGCCATGACTTTTCCTAAAGACATCTTTCTCACATTATTTCAAGAAATATTAAATGCACATATGCACACAAACATAGAAATACACATACATGTCATAATGCCCTAACATACCTTGTTCCCTCTAAGTTTACGTGAATTTCTGAAACCACGAACCTTTTCAGAGACTGACAGGGTGTGGCTTACATGGGCACTTCCAACGATGAAGAGGCTGAGGCAAGAGGATTACTGTGAGTCTCAGGGCAGCCTGGGCTACAGAGTGAGACTCTGTCTCAATATAAACAACAACTCTAGAAACTTCCAGTGCTTTTTCATCCACGACACACTTGATGAGATAACCAAGCTTACAAATGACATCTCCACGTCCAAGTCCAAGTCACTCCTACAGATCCATGTATCCCAAGATTCTATTCTCAGTCAGGATCAGCCATGTCAACCTCAGTTCTGTCCCATCCACACTTCTAGAACTCGGCCGGTCTCTGCTATTCTCCCTGGCACTTGTCACGTGACACATTGGCCGAGACCCTCCCGCCTCACTCCTACTTCCCATTTCCCCAAACTCCTTCCTTCCTGCCACCCTGCTCAAGATCCCAGGGACAAAAGCAGTGTTATTCTTTGTCAGTAAAGGATGGCGGCCATACATACACAACCTCCACTCACCACATCTCCTAGCTAGGATAAAAGCAGTCAGAGATGTCTAGAGGCATGTTGGGAATCCTCTCTCCCCACAAGCTATGTTCTCTTCCTCAACCTGTGGACCTTGGGTCAGCAGACTCCCTTACTCAAGGAGGGAAGGTGAATGGCATTTCCCACATCCGCTGGAGCAGATCTACACAGAGGCATGGTGAACACCCTCAGAGCAGTGCCACATTCGCCGTGAGTCAGAAACGAGGAGACAGCTCGTGACTGTAGATAATCAGCATCCGGCTGTTTCCACGTGGGCTAGAGGTCAATAAAAAGCCAGGGTGTCCATGTGGCACTTGACAGTCCAGGCCAAGCCTCTCCTACCAATGACATGTTGGAAATGAGGTATGGGGTTGAGACTGTGGAATATCAATATAATACAAAAGTAACCCACATTCAGCACAGAAGAACATTTTCAGAAAAGGATGCCGCTCTCAACTGCTTTGGATTTGGGCTCTTTCAAAGTAGCCATCTGGGCATCTTTTGTACCCCACCTGCCCTCACATTGGGCATTTACTTAGTGTTCTCAGTGGGCATGTTCAACAGACCATGTGATGTGGACCTAAGGAGATTTAGAACTATCTAGAACAGCCTAGTGCCCAGTTCTGTGAGGCTCTGAGCCTGTTGTCAACTTCCTCATCACGTCGCTGTACCTTGTGATGAGAAGAAATGTCTTCCTGTGAGGGCAGCACAGGCTAGCCAGCATCCTTCTTCCCCACAGCTCCCGACACTCATCACAGGGGTTCTTGGCACAATGCTTTGCTGCTGAGTCCGCACACACATGCTCATGATGATGTTTGCTTTCTCCCCTGAAAGCCTCTCACACCCTGGTGCCTCCCTCTTCCTCCTTGCTTTAGAACTCACAGGTCCTAGAAGCTCCTCCCCAGTTCCTTCTTATCCAGAGCCTTATCTGGTATACATCCTACACAGGATGTAATTTAGTTTCTATGAGCGTGGCCACTGCAGTCCCCGAGGCCACAGGTACTTTGTGAATTCTGAAGGTCCTCCTCTTGTATTTTGACTCCACCACAAGTCCATATGCCCTGTTCATACAGAACTGTGTTTCTCTGAATGTTTGGAAACCTCCTTTTCATCCTAATTCCCTCTAAATGTGGATTCCTCATACTGCCTTTTCAATTAACGTGGTTACACAAAATGTTTAACTCTCTGGGCACTGGAGAGATGGCTTAGCAGTTAAGGGACTTGCCTGTGAAGCCTACAAACCCAGGTTCGACTCCCCAGAACCCACGTAAGCCACTTGCACAAAGTGATGCATGTGCACAAGGTCACACATGTGCATAAAGTGGCACACATGTCTGGAGTTAGACTTCAGTGGCTAGAGGCCCTGGTGTGCCAATTCTCTCTCTCTCTCTCTCTCTCACTCTCATAATTTTTTTTTTAAAGTTTAACTCTCATGGTAGCCAAAGCCAGATCACCTCTTGTTACCGAATCATGCCAGTCTAAAAAGAAACAAGATGAAGTATGACAATCTCAGAGCAGGAACATCAGAGGTGACCCCCCTCTGTGTACTGCTGTGAGGTACCCAACTCCCTCAGAAGGCCAAGCTTTATTCCCTTAAGTGTTCATTCTAGCCATTGTGTTGTTTCTAAACTTCTGTCAATTTCCAAAAGACCTTAGTATTGACATTATTAAAAATGTTTAGATAAATAATTTAATATCAGTCAATGCCAGGTTCTGAAGACCAACACATTAGTAAGCCAAAAGTCACTCCAGGGCTATCGGGGCTTGATTGCTTCCAGAAAGTAAAAGCCACAACAAAAAAAGCAAGAATGAACACATCACATAAACATGACCAGAAGATCTCTGGCCACAAGGAAGTTAATGCTTCGTTATGTCTCAACATACAGCAAAATATCCAAACTGTCAACCGAATGGCCAGTGTGGTGGTTTGATTCAGGTGTCCCCCATAAACTTAGGTGTTCTGAATGCTGGGTTCCCAGCTGATGGAAAGTTGAGAATTAATACCTTCTGGAGGCAGTGTATTGTTGGGGGCAGGCTTTTGGGTATTATTAACAGCTTCCCCTTGTTAGTGTTTGGCACAGCCTCCTGTTTCTATTGTCCACCTTATGTTGGCCAGGGGGTGATGTCCACCCTCTGCTCATGCCACCATTTCCCCCTTCCATCGTGGAGCTTCTCCTCAAGCCTGTAAGCCAAAATAAACCTCTTTTTCCCACAAGCTGCCCTTGGTTGGGTGATTTCTACCAGCAATGCGAATCTGACTGCAACAGTAAAGTGGTACCAGGAGTGGGGTTGCTGCTAGACACCTGACTATGTGGCTTTGGCCTTTTGGAGCTGATTTTCAAGAGGAATGTGGAGAGGAATGTGGAAGGATTTGAAACATTGGACTAAGAGACGCCTTGCAGTTCTGTGATCTACTATTCTGGTCAGAGCTACAAGACCTGAATGCAGTAAGAACTATGAACTGTGAGGTTTAGCTTATGAGGGTTGGAAAGAGCTTTGCTTGGACTGGGCTAGCAGTTTGTGTGAGAAGCTTGCTGTTATGCCCGTGTCCTGACAAGTTGTGCAGGGTTGATTTGCATAGAAATGAATTGGTGTGAGCAGGGGTATGTGGCACAGAAAAATAAAATAAAATCTTTGGGCCTAAACTGCTGCCCCTTCACCTTTAAATTGTTTGAGAAATTACAACCATTGATATTTGGCTAGTTGACCTGCACTGGAAAACAGGAAGAATGTAGACTCTTTAGAAGGGGCCTGAGTGCTGAAGTAGTGTCCTGTTCTTCAGTTTGCTTTATTCCCCCATGGATTAACATATTGGCACCCTACCTGGTATTGTGGAGTATAAGAAATGTAGAAAAGAGAGGGTCCTTGAGTTTGCAACACAGTCTTGTGTTTTGGGAATGGCCACGGGCAGTGTGAAGCAGGTTTGCTGGATGCCTGCATGGAGACCCTGTGGGGCCATGAGGATGAACCCTGGATTGCAGTGAAAACCCAGTGGAGATGCAGGGACCATGAGATGGCTGCCAAGGAGAGCTGCCAGCCCAGATGAAGTTTTCTAGGACTGTGAGTAGCCTAGCTGGAGGGGCAGAATTGGAATGCCAGAGGTTTGTTGCTGGTTAGAATTATCGGACTTGGAGATTTGTCACTGGGTAGAGTAGTTGGATTTGAAGCTACAGAGTTTGATGTTTGCCTTGTTTTAAATCTTGTATTGGCTGAATATTTCTTTGCTATGCCCAATGCCATCTTTTGCAGTGTGAATGTTTATTCTGTGCCATTATGGGTTTTTTGAGATTATTTTTTGGTATTATGGCTGAGTTAAAAGATCTTGGACTATGAGGATGTATGACTATCATTAGGATTGATAAAAACTATGGGGACATTTAAAGTTGGATGAATGCATTGCATTTTACATCATGCATAGTTATCAGTTTACTGGGGCCAGGGACAGAGTGTGGTGGTTTGATTCAGGTGTTCCCCATAAACTTAGGTGTTCTGAATGCTAGATTCCCAGCTGAGAATTAACGCCTTCTGGAGGGAGTGTATTGTTGGGGGTGGGCTTATGGTTATTATAAACAGTTTCCCCATGCCAGTGTTTGGCACACTCTCCTGTTGCTATTGTCCACCTTATGTTGGCCAGGGAGTGATGTCCACCCACTGCTCATGACATCATTTTCCCTGCCATTGTGGCACTTTCCCTCAAGCCTAGAAGCCAAAATAAACCTCTTTTTCCCTCAAGGTGCTCTTGGTTGGGTGATTTCTACCAGAAATGTGAACCTGACCGCAACAGCATGTTCCACAGAAGAGGCCATGTGACAATCTTTCCAGGGAAGCTATATGCATATGCTCCAAGACTCTTGAGCACGAGGAGGGAGCTGAAGTATGGAGCACACCTATGAGAGCTCTAGGACTGTGGACTGTGACACCTAAAGGCCATGTGTGTGTGTGCATGTGTGTGTTCTGCATGAGTCTGTTTCTGCGTGCACATGTGTGTATGTGCACACCCTCACACAAGTCCATGCATTGCTCATTTGCTACACTATGACCCCTGTGCGATAGCTGAGAAAAGATAATGTAAGGCTCATTGGAAAGTTCCAGAACGAATCTTTCTGTTTCTCATCTTCAATAGTTTTGGTGATTAGTATTTTCCAATTTTAAGTCATTTGAAATGAAGATAGCATATGTTAAAAGGAATCTGTTCTTTTTAAACTTTAAGTGGAAAAATCCTTTAATTTAGTTCTCTAAGGCAGATTTTAGTCTTCTTGTGAGAACACACTAAATTTGAACCAAACTACCCTCAGCCTTTCCTGTCTCCTCCACTCAGCCTCCCTCTGTTAAAGGAGAAGACAATGTGGAGCCAGTTCTTACCATGAGGTCTTGGCCCTTCCTAAGAGCCTCTCAGACAGGGTGAAATCAACCCACTTGTGTTAACACACACGCTGCGTCCAAACACGTGTGGGCTGATGACACTTTTAAAAAGAGATTATTAAAGGCTGGGACAATGGCTCAGTGGGTAAAATGCTTGCTATGCAAGCATGATGACCTGAGTTCTGATCCCCAGCCCCCACGTAAAAGCCAGGTGTGATGGTGCACTGGGGAGGCAGACATAGGAGTGTCCTCAAGACTCAATGACCAAGTAGTCTAGCCAAATTTGTGAACCCCAGATTCAGTGAGAGACTTCATCTCAAAAACATGTGTGAAACTTGTCAGTAAACAGTTCAAAAAAAAAAAAAAAAAAAAGCTGGGTGTGGTGGCGCACGCCTTTAATCCCAGCACTCAGGAGGCAGTGGTAGGAGGATCACCGTGAGTTTGAGACCACCCTGAGACTACATAGTGAATTCCAGGTCAGCCTGGGCTAGAGTGAGACCCTGCCTCGAAAAAAAAAATAAATAACACATTATGAAAGAGTGATGGAGGAAGACACCTGATGGACACACATGCACCCACACACATGTGCAACCATACACATGAATGTGCATATACACACATGCCTATCACACACACGTACACACAGCAACACGACTTAAGTATCTCCAAAGAGAAAGAGCAATATTGCTCTAAGCGGCACTTCTCCCTTTTATTCAACATATTCACACAGAATCTTTTGAAAGACGAAACAAAACTCTAATCAACTCTTTCCATGTATCCATTTATTTTAAAAGCTTTTAGCAAATTAGAGAAACGTCAATCACTATTTTAAAATACGGAAACTAATTGGACATACCCTTCCTCCCCCTTTTATTATTTGGTGATAATTCTTAGCAAAGTATTTCTCCCCGTCCCCACCTCAGCCAACATGCCTGGCTCCCAAGGGCCAAGGCAGGAGGAGTGGCAGACCCACGCGTGGGGACTAACTTGCCACACTGGGAAGGGTTCCCGGCTGCAGTGAGCACCACACACTTTCTGCGCAAGCTGGAAGCCTGCTTCAGGCTGTCCTAAGCTAAGACATCACATTCATGACACCCCGTGTGAGTGTGCGAGGTCACTGCCCCTAAAATTTGGTGACTACTCCCAAACAGCCCCCAAGGCATACCAGCAGCCAGGACACAAACAGGACCAGCCCTCTCGCAGGCAAACAGAACAGACTTCTCTCCACGTTCCCATGGGTCTCCACCGACCCATCCCATACAAGGAAACAAAGCTGAAGGGAGTCGCTGGGGAACCCAGAGATCTTTGCAGTCTCAGAGCATGGGGCAGGGCTAATACTTCTAGAAAACCATACAGACTGCAGGGACAAGCAGAGTTAGCATCCCTGACGTCCTACTATTGGGCCAGTCAAGACTGCTATCAACCTTCTTTGAAGAAGCATGCATGTGTGTGCATGCATATGTGTGTGCACATGCATGTCTATGTGAGTGTGTGTGTGTACATGTATGATGAGAGACCTTTGTCCTCCATCCATTGTGCTTTCCTTCTCCTCACCCACGCCTGACATATCCTCTGTGAACTTTATGGGGTGAGTTCTGTGGCTTTTCTTTGGGTCAAGAAGATGCCACTTGAGATTGGAAGAAAGAACTTCCCACTTGCATGGGACAAAGACAGTGGTCCCTACAGCCAAGGATGCCTCTGGTGTCAGTTCACACCAGTGTTCGTCTTCCACGACACAAGTTACCAGGATGAAAGGTTGAAACAAACAAGCTAATTGCTTATGCACCCTCCACACCCCACACCCCGATGAGCCATCACTCCCCTTCCAAAAACCGCACAGAAGCCAGGCAAGCTCTGCATAATGTAGGTTGGACTTTCAGCACCTGATCCCTGGGTTAGAGCTATGAATAGCAATGTGTTCTCTGTATAATCATGACCTCCACCCAGAAAGGCTTCCCGACCCCTATCTTGAGTCATAAGCCCAGTAAGCATTTATGTTATGCCTAGTGGGGAGATGGTAAAAGAATGAGTTAGTTCTCAGATGCTAATTTTTCGGTTGGAAATATTTCTCTATCGAGCAGATATTCTGTGGAAGTTTTCTGAAGAAAGAGGGCTTGCCTGCTCTGAGCCTGTCAAGCTGTGCTGAACATTAGCCCTTACCGAAATGCTCACACTGAATAAGAATTTTTCAGACTTCCAGATTCACAAGATCTTCTTCCCAGAAGGAACAAACCCATGTTTGAGTTCTCTAGAAGATAATAATCATAATAAGATGGTCTCAATAGAAAAATGAGCTTTGGGGAGATGGTTCTCCCAAATGGAGCTCACTAAATGCAGATTCAAAGTTGTCTCCATGTGTTCTGAGAATAGTTGAAGGGATTCTGTCACAAGGTCCGAGGTCATTGGCTTACCTGAACTCTGGAGAGGTCTCCTTCCTTTGCCCTCACCCTACCAAGAGCAACCTAAGGGCAATGGTGGGGGGGGGGGGAGGGAGAGGGCAGCTTGTGCTGTTGATTTAGGGACTCAGCGCCAACTGCCGAGCCAACCTGGCAGCACCCCCCAGGGTCGGTCTGCCTCAGACATCTGAGGTCAATGGAGCAGCCATGGGCAGACCTGACCGACCCTGTACGCGGGGAGCTACTGTGTCCACAAGAGGGAAGGAAGCATTCCTGTCACTTCTCCTCCATTCCCCAGCAAGCCAGCGTGTGGGCCTTCCTGGATGGGCCAGCCCCTCTTCTGTTGGGACTGGAGGCAGGCCTAGCCATCCTCCAAGCCCTGCGGCACCAGCCTCTCAGCCAGCTCACCTGCCTCCTAGCAGTACATCTTTTCCGAGTAGTTTGCTCTCCCTGGCCCCAGGGCTCACAGCCTATCCCTGCCTCCAGACGCTTCCTCCAGGGATGAGGAGGACTGGGGCCAGGGGCCATGGCAAGCAAGGTCCTTCGCCATGCTTACTTGCTTGGGACTTGTCAGAGTCACAGCTAAGTCCTCTTGAAGGGTGAGAATCAGAACCCATCCCGTGTTACTCATTTCCTTTTGCGCTATGCCCTTCCTCCTCCAAATTACAAAGTAGTCCAAAGCTTTGCAACTAACACGGGTTAAATGAGGCAGCGAGCGAGAGGGGGGGGAGGAGTAGGGGCCTTTACCCAAAGGTGAAGTGCACCTTGCTAGGGTCTCTATGGCTCTGGGTTATTAATAAAGCCAGGGTACCCTTTAAAAAAGAGAAAGAGCTGCCCCCCACCATACACAGCCAAGCATTGAGAGAGCCAGTTTTATTCTCTCTGTGTGTCTCTTTCCCTCCCTCTCCTGCCAGTCTCCTCTCCCTTGCACACCCATGCACACGCGGGCACCCCTGGCAGCATTACCTGGTCCTGCTGCTGCACGGCTTTGCCCGAGGCGCTGGGCTCCTTGGCGGTGGTCATGGTGTGTCCGGGGCACTCACCCCGTCCGGGGCGGGGGGCGGTTGGGGTCTGAGGGTGAGTTTGGAGCCACGAGAGTCTGGAGGGTGGTGAGGAGGAAGAGTGCAATTCTAGTCCATACTTCCGAAACCGCCAGGCTCGGGGGCCGGGGCGGGGCGGGGGAGGGAATGGAAGAGCAAGGCCAGTTGGCTGTTTGCATGCAAAGGCAGGGAGAGGGAAGACGCTGCTGCTCGGCGGGGCTTCTCCAATTAGCAGCAGCCTCTGCAATCGCCACAGAAACAATAACTGCTTAGCAACCGGCAACTGGCGGCTGGGTGCAGGAAGGGGCCCGAGAGATGCGCGCTGCTTCCCCGCCGCCTCCCGGCCGCCCGCGCACGGCGCATGCTCGGGCCGCGCTCAGCCCGGCTGGGGCTGGGGCCGGGGCCGGGGCCGCCGGGGACGCTCGCCACGCACCGCGCACTTGTCTGTCGCCGCGTCCGCCACGCGTCCTGTCCCGGCCACCGCGTACCCGTGCCCCAGCCAGCACCCCGCAGCAGTGCTGGCTAGACAGCTCCACCTGGGCACGGGGCACAGGAGGGGCGCACAGTCTGGAGATATGCTTATTTATTTATTTATTTATTTATCTTTCCAGCTGCAAAGCGCAGGATGCATTTGAGAGGCAGGGGTCTGTGGGGCAGCCCAGAGGCAGGCATCCTTTCCGTTTGCCCACCAGCACGTTTTGCAGGAATGTGCACTAGAGGAACCTTGACCTTTGTTTTCCTTACAAAAGGGTTCCACCTTTAGAGTGGAAGGATCTATTTTATCACCAGGACGTGGGGCGGGGAGAGAGTGAGAGAAGCAGGAGAGCCCGGCTGTGTGATTCCCTCAGTGGCTGCCTAATGCATCCTGAAACCCAGAAGAAATCCAGGCAGGAGATGATGTCCTGGGACCCAGCCAGATGCGGGGTCCTTTGTGCTGCACCCGCCAGATGTTCCTGCTGACGGGCCGTACTTGCAGCAAATGAGGACTCCACTGGTGCATAAAGGAAAATGCATGGGACTCCCAGGGTGGCAGGATGACCCGGAAGTTTGCAGGCGGGAATGGCTCAGGGCCTTACAGGACCATGCCAGAAGCTTCCACTGCAGGTGGCCCTGCTCCTGTGGCTAACTCTCTGTGAGTCCTTCTCCAGCTCCTGGTCTCTACTTCTCTCTCCACCCACCCAGCTCCTGGCCACAGGGAGTCACCAGCAGGAGAGAGCTCAGCCATCTGAACACCAGCATTAATGCTCACTGATAACTATTATCAGCAATCAGTCCAGGGCTGAGATTGATTGTTCTGGTCTTGGCAGAGTTTCTTTCCAATTAACAGATGTTCCTTCCAGAGTTCAGGCCCTTTCCCAAGGTCCCCAAGCCCAGTCACTTTGCAGAAATGAGCAACCTGACAAACCCAAGCCATTGGTCCCTCTTTGGATGTGATGGGTGAACCCCAGTCCTAGCTGAGGACCTGCTCAACCTGCCCACAGCTTGCATTGCATTCTGCCGCCCCAGCTGTTTCCTCCTAGTTCCCACTGGGTCCATGAACTCTGGTGCAGAGCTGCTAGCTTGCACAGCGTGGCCAAGAGGACAAGAGAGAAAAGGCTTGGAAAACTTGCTACCTGGGGAAGGTTTTCCTTTGTAATCGTTTGGTTCAGTGTCCCTGCAGGGGAACAGAACTGGCTGTCCTGTCCTTCAGGAGTGGCTACCGGCAGTGTGTAAATCGTCCATCGTCATCGTCCTGCCCACCAAGGTGCTTGGACCCTAAGTCATGACTGGTGTTGGTAAAGGGAGACGCCAAGCCCTGTGTCCAGGGCAAACTCTCAGGGGCTTCACCATACAGTCGTGTGCTCAGTGCCAAGTGGAAACCTGTCATTGAGGTCCAATAGCAAAGCAGATAGAGCCCAGGAAAGGAAGGGCAGGGAGAGGGAATGGTCACTGTGCCCTCACACTTCAGAAACACAGGTGCTCCCTGAGGACCTCAGTCACCAGGCGAATCCGCTGCCTCTGCATCAAACCTCAAAACTGCTCTCACCACGGAGGGAGATTTCTCCCCAATCTAAGCGCTCAGCACGGGCCAATCCCGAGCCTCCAGACCATCCTCTCACAAAGGGCTCACTGCTACCACCTGAGGCTGTGAGCTGGTGTGCAAGCATGAGGATAGCAGTGGAGCAATGGGTGCATGCATGACAGCCGAGGTCTGCCCACTGTCCCCAGAGGGTGGTCTCCGGATGCCCGCCCACGCACCACGCACGGCAGGGTAGTATAGGAAACCTTTCAGTCACTTCCCGTTTTACTTCTTAGTAAAGAGCTCTAAATATCATTTTTACATCTGAATCAAATACAGACATAATACACAATTTGCAGACATTTGTAAGGTTACATAAGACACTTCAAAGGAATGTCGTGCTGGCCCCAGACCCCATGTAAGCTGGCCAGGCCCCGCCCCCGGGCTCCCTACACTCTCATCCATCAGCTCTGACATCAAGATCCCTTCGGCGGAAAAGTGTGGGGGTGACTAGTGGGGGCCGGGATGCTCAGAACTTTTCTGTGGGATTTTCTGGCACTAGGTCCCCAACTTCTCTGCACTTGACTCTTAACTGGTGAAAGTGCGAGAAATCCTGCAGTACGGGATGCCGTGGGCTAAGCTTAGGCCAAACACAGGGCAGTTATTGCCCCTATAGAAGAGTTCTAAATAGCTTTAAGGAAGCCAAGGGCAGAGTGGCGGTTGGCAGAGGGTGGGTAAGGGGACTGGAGAGCTGCTAATTAGCAGGCATAATGACTCAATTTGGCAAGATGAATAAGTTCTGAGATTTGTTGTACAACACGGAGCCTAGAGATGACAATGCTGTACCATGCAGTTAAAAACATATTAGCAGGGTAGATCCCCTAAGTGTTCTTGCCACGGTGAAATGAAAAGGTTTGCCTTTTATTCACATCTCAGAATTATCAGTATCTCTTTGAAGGACGTGCACTGTGCTTAAGTTTATCCTCTGGAGCTCACGGTGTTTGCAGTTGACTGTCAGTGCAGAGATGACCTTGGCCAGAGGCCAGAGCTACATGGCCCTGTGCTTCATGACCACTGTCACCTAAAGGTCCTCCTCCAGAGATGTTAACTGGAAAATAGAAGGTGTGCCCAGTCCTGTGCAGACCAAAGAGAAAGAAAGAAAAGGACTCAAAGAACTTATCATGTGCCTAGTAGTGAATGGAAGCATTGACATATCCAATTAGTTGATTAGTATCCTACACACACACACACACACACACACACACACACTACACACAATCTCTCTCTCTTTCTGTTTTTTTTTTTTTTTTTTCCCTAGGTAGGGTTTCGTTCTAGTGCAGGCGGACCTGGAATTCACTATGTAGTCTCAGGGTGGCCTTGAACTCAAGGTGATCCTCCTACCTCTGCCTCCCGTGTGCTGGGATTAAAGGTGTGTGCCAACACACCTGGCACTATTTCTCTCTTTTAAATGTTTTATTTTATTATACTTGAGAGAAAGAGAGAAACGGGCAAGAGAGAGAGAGAGAGAGAGAGAGAGAGAGAGAGAGCGGGCATGGGTGTGGCAGGGCCTTTAGCCATTGTAACCAAACTCCAGGTGAACGTGCCACCTTATGTATGTCGGTTACATGGGTCCTGGGTAATCGAACCTAGGTCCTTTGGCTTTGCAGACAAACACTTTAACCAGTAAGCAATCTCTCTAGTCTGTCCCCACCCCCCTGCCCCATACACACACTCATGTTAGGTCTTTTAAAGCACTGCTCATGTGTCTGGACATGAGTCTGGCTCCAGATTTGTCAAAGGAGAGTAAGGCTCCTTGGCCAAGACTGAGCCCCCCAGCTCTGCTAAGAGGCAGGCAGCTGAAGGTCTTGCAAAGACTGGATCCCCAGGTGTGTCCCTCTCTGGATGTCAGGGAGGCCCAGTGTAACGTGGCACAGGCCCTTCTAGGCAAAAGTCGTGCTGGGCTTAACCCACCCCTGTGAGTCTGACCACTTTCTATTCTGCAAGGAAAACCTACAGAAGCTAGTAAACACATTTAGCAAGGTCTGAGCAGGCTGTACACAGCGCTCTCTGGGCATGGGTGCCAGGCTGTACACGGTGAGCTCTGGGCATGGGCACCAGAGCCAGCATGGCCATCTTACTCACTCCCCACCCCTATGGGCATGTTTTTTTTTTGTTGTTGTTGTTTGTTTGAGATGCCTACAGCCAGCCTTCCTGATGAGATTCACAGAGGCACAGTGAATGAGGCTTGTTCATGGAGCCGCAGGCTGGGATCCCTCGGAAGCTTGTTCACCTTCCCCCAGAGCCACGCCGCTATGAGAACTGCCTGGAGCTTCACTTCAGCAGGAAGTGTTTACTGTGCACTCGCTGGGTGCAGATGGCAAAACCCCCACAAGGAGGCTGGCCGCTGGCTTACCGCACTGAGGTAGCAATCCAGATGTGCTTAGTGTGGGATCTGTGAAGATTTTCAGATTTTAATAATTACCATTTGCAAAAAAAAAAAAAAGCTACTTCAAATGTGCAGTTTCCTGAAAATGAAAATGACCGAGGAGTGGCAAGTTATAATTACATCAGCAGTCCTGATAGGGTATGACAAAGAAGTGGAGTGCTGGAGGGATGATTTAGCAGCTAAGGCACTTTCCCGAAAAGCCAAGGGACCCAGGTTCAGTTCCCCAGTACCCACATAAAGCCAGATGCACAAAGTGGCACATTCATCTGAAGTTCATTTGCAGTGGCTGGAGGTCCTGGTGGACCATTCGTTCTGTCTGTCTTCCCTCTATCTCTCTCTCTGCTTGCAAATCTATCTATCTATCTATCTATCTATCTATCTATATATATATATTTTAGTAGGGTCTTTCTAGACCAGGCTGACCTGGAATTCACAATGTAGTCTCAGGGTGGCATCAAACTCATGGTGATCCTCCTACCTCTGCCTCCCAAGCGCTGGCATTGAAGGCGTGTGCCACCATGCCCAGCTAATAAAAGTATTCTTCAAAAAAGAAGTTAAAACACTTCCCTATCATACACATACTCTATAAACACTGAAAGTTCCTGAGAGGATTGTAGTTAAATTTCCTTCCCCTCCCCTAGCCCCATGTGCCCTCAGGTGACCTATTTGGACATCCTCTGGGACAACCTCTGCGAGCGGCACTTCCCTGCACGTGGAGGCTGCCCTGGCTTGGTTTGGGTTTTACCTGGAGAGCCTTCCTTCATTAAATGCAAGATCTCTGGGAATTGCTTCATCTCTGCACATGTGGATGAGGAGGAGCCACGGGCAGTCCAGACAGAAGCAGCATTAGAGGGTGAAGGTGTGGGCAGGCAGAGGGTGAGGAGGGAAATAGACAGTGGCAACAAACTGGCCCAGCCAGCCAGTCACGAGACCCCTGCCTGGAGGAGGAAGGAAGTCTCTTTGAGTCCGAGTGAGCAAGGAGTCTGGAAATCTTTTGAGACTTGTGTAGCGCACGTCTCCTGCATCCACTACTCTGAGCTCTGAGCTCAGTCAAGAGCGCCTCAGAGCAAAGCCCCAGCCAGGCAGCAGGTGCTGAGCACAAAGGTTATGTGATGAGACCCAGGAAATGAAAGCACAGGGCAAGGATGAGCCAGGGCCTCACTTTCAACCATAGGTGCGGGTTAGCACAGGCAAGGCTCTCTCTCTGGCCACCTCCTGCTCTGTCTTTGAGCTTCCTACTTAGAGGACCAATCACCACACGCCATGGATCTTCCCTGTGTCCAGTATGCATCCCCAGAGAAGGCTGGTATGGAGTTTCCAGACATCCAGCCCAAATCACCCTCCTTGCCCAAGCTCTGGTCACTGTTTGCTAGAGGAAAGGATATGATATTTCTTCTCTACTTTAGAACCTTTCCAGTTCATATAGTCTGAATGAGAAATGTATCCTCCTAGGCTCATGTGTTTGAGCACTTACTCCTCAGCTGGTGGTGTTTGGGAAGGCTGTGAAACCACCTGGAGGTGGAGGCTTGCTAGGGGAAGTGGTTCACCGGGAGTAGGAGCCCCATTTGCTGTTTGCTCTCTGCTTCCTGACTGTGGATGCAATGTGACCAACTGGGCTCCTGACCCTGCTATAATGCCTTGATGGACTGTATCCCAAGGAACGTAAACTGCAAGAAAATCGCTTGTGGTAGTTTGAATAGATGCCCCCCAATATATTAAGTGTTTTATTAGCTTGTAGTTTGCATCTGCAGCCACCTGGCTGGAGGAGGTATCATTGCGTGGATCTTAGGGTCCAGCCCTAAGGTGTGGTGGTGGGTTTTAAATTCTAATCTAAAGATATGCAAAGTGCCCGAGTTCCTTCTGGAGTTCCTGAAGTGTGCTGTGTGGCTTTTTGGCTTTGGAGCTTATGGCTTCTCTCTCTCTCCTTGGACCTGTGAAAGCAGGCCAGCTTCTTCTGCCATTATGGAACTTCCCCTGAATCTGTAAATTTCAATAAATCCCTTCCTCCATAACTGTGCCTGGTCTGGAAGTTCATCTCAATGACATGAAGGTGTCTGCTACAGAAATCAGTACTAGGAGTGGGGTGAGATGAGCTGACCATGTGGATGTTGGTCTTTTGGAACTTTTGTTTTGGAGAAATGAGCATGGACTTGGTGCTTGCAACTGGAGAAGTCAGCCAAGTTTTATGGACTATTCTAATGAGATTTTGAGAATGCTAAGTTCAGCAATTTTGTACTTGGAGGCTTGGCTTATGTGCTTTCTAAGCGGAAGGAAAGACTTCAGAGGACTTTATTGGAACTGGGCTACTGGCATAAGGGCTGGCTGCATCCTGCTGCTCAGGCCCAGTGAGGTTGATCAAGGTAAAATTTGTCATGGACTGATGCGCTTGGCTAAAGATATTGGACTTAAAGTTTTAAGATTTTAAGTTGGAAAACATCAGGCAAGTTAAAATAATAGGCACTGAGATAGGTTTTAGGTTACTGAAGCTGCTATTGTCAACACATTAGTAAATCTGAGGAAGATGGCCCAACTGCTTTACATTGAAACAATGTAGAGGATGCCTGAGGAAAAACTATGATAGTAGTGCAAACTCTATTAGGAAAGAGTTGAGTGGAGAAGGAACCTGCTTTCCAAAGTTACGATTTATTTCATCACTGAATTATGAATATGGTTGTGTCCTGCACACCTGATATTTGTTTTGGAACCATAGAAAATGCATAGAGTGGTCATGAATTACATATGGTTCCAGGAGCCACTGTTGTGTTGTAGCATGAGCCAGGTCCTGATGCCCTGATAGGCTAAAAGGGCCTTTGGAAGATGGACCATGGTTCACATGGAGATCTGAAAACGTTTTCAATATACCAGGACTATGCAAGGGCTACCATGGAGCACACTGTTGGACTGGGATGGAAATGTTCCCTGGCTACATTGCCAGGCTGGAGGGACAGAACTGGAAAATCTGGAGACTGCCAGTCTCTGGTTATACCAAACTTGAACTGCAGAAGTTTGATGTTTGCTTGATGGTGGTTGAGTTTGCATTGTTTCCATCTCTCCTTGCTATGCTTTATGCCAGTTGAAAATGTTTACTCTGTGCCTTTATATGTTGGAAGTATTTAACTTGTTTGATTTTACAGGACTCACAGTTAAGAGATGATCTTAAATCTCAGGTGAATCTTGGGACTTTGGAACAATCTTAAGTTGGTCAAGACTATGGGAAACTTTGAAATTGGACTGAATGCAATTTACAATGTGCAATGGTTTTGAATCTATTGGGCACCAGGGGCAGAATGTGGTAGCTTGGATAGATGGCCCTCAATATATTCAGTGTTTTATGAGTCTGTACTTTGCATCTGTAGCGACCTGGCTAGAGGAAGTATCACTGGGTGGATCTTAGGTTCCAGCCCAAAGGTGTGGTAGTGGGTTTGAAATTCCAATCTAAAGATATGCAAAGTGCCTGAGTTCCTTCTGGAGTTACTGATGTGTGATGTGTGGCTTTTGGCTTTTAGGCCTGTGGCTTCTCTCTCTCTGTGTTTGGACCTGTGAAAGCAGGCCAGCTTCTTCTGCCATTATGGAACTTCCCCTGGATCTGTAAGCTTCAATAAATCCCTTCCTCCATAACTGTGCCTGGTCTGGAAGTTCATCTCAGTGACCTGAAGCTGCCAGCTATAGCCTCCCTTCTTCAAAATGCTTCTTGTCAGGTATTTGGGAGCAGCAATGAGAAAGTAACTAATGAACTGGTACACCTCTTGAAATAGAAGTGGGACAAGGTCATCTGTATGGTGCTTCATTTTCAAATCAGTCCTCTATATTTTGTATGTATGTGTGCATACCACATATACACATATTTCACATATGTCTCAGCAGCCCATCTGTGCAGACTTCGTGTTCTCCTTGGCATCCACACTATTGCTTCCCCACAACAGACACCAAACTCACCTTGCTTCCTGTCAAGCAGGAGTAGCCAGCTCTTGGGGCAAGGATGAAAGGGAAAGAGAGGAAAGAAGAAGGGGTCGCTCTTGCTTAGGCCACTGAAGGTTATGTGCTCTGAACCCCACATCTCCAAATCAAAGTTTCCTGCCCTGGAGATGAGGGCAGAGAAAGTCAAAACAAAATGCAGTCTTCCTTCAATAGCCAGCATGATCTACCACTTGTCCTGTCCTCTCTAGACCCCACATAGCCCTTGGAAGGTGCCACTTTAATTCTTAATTTGCAGATAAGATAGGCTGTAGAGGGAATGGGTAGTCTGCCAGAGCTCCCCCGATAGTAGTTTGATAGAGACCTTCGTGCATCCCATCTCTACACCCTGCTCTCTGTGCCAGCACTTCACTCTTCAGATTAAGTGTTCCCAAAATTACACGCAGCTCAAAAACTCTATTGTGGGTCTAGGCAGATAACCGAAGGTTCATCAGTTTTCCTTCCATGTGCTTCTGTCCAACTACGAGAGAAGACCAGCTGTAGCAAGAATGATGCGATACTTGGAAAACCTCCTTTTACAATTCTCGTGTTTCAGCCTGAGTTCATGCATGTTCTTCTGCTTTTCCCGCTTGGCCTTAAACGAGCTCGCCCCTTTGAATACACTACTGGGCAAGGGCGCACTGGCTCCCAGGCGGGGCTGCACACAGTGTCAGTCAGAAGTGCTGTTCCTTTTCGGGTACCTCATGCTGCTGGATGACCTTGGTAATGGCAGCATAGCAGATGCCTTGCTTACAATTTTAATGACTTCGGTTGAAATTTCTGGGGCTCTTCAATCAACACTGGCTTGGGGCCAGCTGTGGAACAAGCTATCACACTGTTTAGGAGGACACAGGCCAGACCATGGGGGTGGCTCAGCTGTCTCTACTGCCATACTGGGCTTAATGACATTTCAAAAAAGATGTCCCCAAGATGCCTTGGGACACATCCTACAGATTGATCCCTCCTCTCCTGGTTTTGCAGATGCTCTTCTCAGCTGCAAGATCTTGGATGACCCCTGGAGTTCGGCACTAGGAAAGGGGTTGGTAAGACTGTGTGCGCCCCGCGTAAAAGTACATCTTAGGTAAAACATGGTAAATTTGTTTTCAAATTTCAAGTGTGTAATTTTATAATAAAACACATTAATAATCATGAACAAATAAAAAAATTCTCAAAGAAGGACGAGTCAACACAGTTCTAATTGTGCAACTATGCCAAATACATCTGACTTGGTTTTGGGATTGGTAAAAGTGAAAAGTATAAATGATACTCACTTGAGCAAAAACAAACAAAGAAAAAAACCTGGAGACACATGAGTGTGTAGACTTAACATTTCTTCAGGAAGGTAGGGCCAAAGCAGAAGAAATCATGTCTTCACATCTTCCCACCAGCTCCACACCCAAGCCCCGCCCTCTGGTGAAGCTCCTGCCCATCCTCCAGTGGCCCCTTTGAATACCACCTTCCACCCTCAGCCACTGAAGGTCTGTTCATGTGCCTCACTGTTTCCCATCATGCAATTCACATTCCCTGCGGTGTCACTGTTCACCACACTGCCTGGAATTCCTGACCTCATTTGGAATTCCTCCTTCACAGGGCGTGGTAAGGAGACTACAGTAGGCCAGTTGAAGGGAAGAGTGTTGATGTTGGAGTGATTCCTCACTGCAAATCCCAGGTTCCCTCACCTACTGGCTGTGGGAAAGCTCCGGAGCCCAGGCTTCTGCTGCTGGGAGGGCAGAGCAGTGGGCAGCTCAGAGAATGCCATGGGGGTAAGAGGAGATGAATGACGTCAACCCCTGACAGAGCAGAGCCCCAGGAGATGTCCAAGTGGATGTCAGTCACCAGGACTCAGCAATAGGAAACAACCAGAATCATGGGTGTCCCAGGGGGCAGGCATCTGTAAAGGATTTCACCTGGCCTCAGGTCTAGAGACATGAGTATCATGACATGAAGCACCGGGAGAGGTCATACCAGTGTCTGCATCTGGGGACTCCTGTTCGGCAGAGAAAGCCTGAGGGAATTGCAAGGCAGAGTCCTCACAAGACCTCGTGGGGGTCCATGAGGGCACAATTTACAGGTGACAGAGAGAAAGGAGAGAGAGAGAAATTGGAACTGGATGTCATTGGCTTGGCTGCTCCTGGAGAGGGGACAGGAAGTCAGCAGTAAGAAAATGGAGGCCGGAATGGCCAGGCCAGATGTTTGCACGCTGTGCCGGAGAAGCCTTCTCTCATGCTGTTGACAGGAAGGGGCAGCTGTGTGAGAACGAGGCCTCCAGCCCTCAGCCCAGGTGCCTCCACTCTTACCTCCTCTACACGAGTCCTCGATCATTAGAACCAAGGGCTCCGGAGCTTCAACCACCAGGGAGTCACCACGCCCCACACTACAGACCACCACTTCTGAAAGGCGAAAGGCTGGGGAGGGCGTAGCAGTGATCACAGAGGGAAGAAAACGCCTTACATGTTGGACATCAAAGTTTGAATCTATGAGGAAGCTACGTTTCATCACTTTGCACAGCAAGCATATAAGTTAAATATGCCAGGACTTTTCACCACCTCTCTTGCTGAAAATCAGGCCTTAGTGAAAGGCTTCACAAATGAGAGCCCAGCTTTTCCAATTAAAAAATGACTGTGTCCTGGGATGGAGGGATTGCTTAATGGTTAACACGTTTGCCTGCAAAGCCAAAGGACCTAGGTTTGATTCCCCAGGACCCATGTTACCCAGATGCACAAAAGGGCACAGGCATCTGGAGATCGTTTGCAGTGGCTGGAGGTCTGGTGTGCCCATTCTCTCTCTCTCTCTCCTCCTCTTTCTCTGTCAAATAAATAAATACAATATTTAAAATGGGGCTGGAGAGATGGCTTAATGGTTAAGCGCTTGCCTGTGAAGCCTAAGGACCCCGGTTCAAGGCTTGATTCTCCAGGACCCACGTTAGCCAGATGCACAAGGGGGCACACACGTCTGGAGTTTGTTTGCAGTGGCCGGAGGCCCTGGCGCACCCATTCTCTCTCTATATATATATCTGCTTCTCTCTCTCTCTCTCTCTCTGTGTGTGTGTGTGTCCATCGCTTTCAAATAAATAAAAATAAAAACAAAAAAATAAAAAAATATTTAAAATGGACTATATCCTAATGGAGTGACAGATGTTATATGAAATGGGTAGTGCACCAGTCAGCTTTCTCTTACTGTGACAAAGTACTCAAGATAACCAACTCACAAAGGGTAAATAAAGGCTTATTTGGCTCATGGCTTGGAGGTTTCAATTACAAGTCATTGGCCCCATTGCTTTTGGGATTCTGGGAACACAGCATGGTGGAGACATGTGGTAGAGTTCATCTCAGGACCAGGAATGAGAGGCAGGGAGGAAGAGAAGGGTTAAGATCTTCTTCAAGGGCTCATCGCCAATGACTCAAGACCCCATCTCTTACGGGTTCTACAACCTCCCAGTTACCCAAGCTGGAGACAGGTCATTAGCATACAGGACTTTTGGGGACATTTGAGACCCAAGCTATGTACCTGATACGGGTTGGCTTGGATGATGAAGGAGCTTGCTCACAAAGGGGCACACATCTTCTCTGCATATAATTGAAAACTGCTAGCCGTAAAATCTCACAAGCAGAACTGCCATTTGGAAATGGCCCATCTCAAAGTGTGGAAAACAGACGGAGGAAGAGAGCCCAGTTTGAGCAGTTTGGGGAGCAGTCCAAGCAAGAAGTAACAAGCAAACTGGTAGGGACGAAGAAAAAGAAGACACTATGAATGGCATCAGCAAATGACCAAGAGGGTGTCTGTCCAATTTCTTGGGACAGATTTCACTGAAGCAACTGATATTACTCTTGAAAGTCCTGCACAAGGTCTGCCAATATTAGAAACATTTGTCACTCATTTTCACCTTTTCTGTGTGCTTCCTTCTGGTCCCACACTGTGCCCACGTGAGACAGAAGAAGCAGTTTTGTCACCACGGGACTGCACAGCAGTGACCACAGCTCATTTATTTTTCAAGCCCCATCTGGCCATCACCCCAGCACTGTGCTTTCTTCTGCCACTGTCTCTCACCCCAAGGGCTCCTAGATATTTTATTTAAATTCCTAGTCAGCCTAACTTGAGTAGTGATCCTGAGTCAGAAGTCATACATTAAGATTTGGTGTTCACATTCATATCATCTGGCCCCAGGGCAGGCTATGGGGCACTGGCAAATACGGATAGAAATTACAATTTTGCTCTCTGGAGATGTGCATCCAAGATGGCCCAGCCTGGGTGTGACTGTGCACTCTGCCTGGATGTGACTGAGGACCTGGAGGGACTGAGCTGTCGCAGGTGCCCTGCAAGCCATAGGTAAATGCTGGGCTCAGGTAGGAAGGACTCTTCATAATTAACTGGGTCCCCTGGAACCTATGATGGCCCAGAATCCCACCCTGGGGATCTGTTCATCCCCAGCTAAGAAGTGTGGCCTGTTTGCATGGCATACTGCTTTGAGGATTATTTTTCTACTGCGTTTGTCCTCCACTGGGGCCGTGATTTCTGAAGTCTGCCCTCCTTCCAGCCCACCCTGGGGTCCTGCTCCACTCGGCATTCTCCCCTTTGTTCCCCAGCTCCTGCTTTTTTTTCCCTTATCCTCCCTGAAACGCCTCTGTCTGCCTCTCTGCCAGCGTCCCTCACCATGGTCTGCACTCCCAACACCTTCCATTCTTTGAACTTAACTGGGACAAAGGACACTTAGTCCATTTCAGAGTGACTGAGCCTGGCAACGTGCTCTTGTTTTTAAAATAGACCATTCCAGAGGTTGGCATTTGTGTCATTTGCTTGCCCGCGATTGTCCTGCTCTATGTGTAACTGTCCCTGTCATTACATCCTATCTTTGCGCAACCAGATCTCTTGAAATTTCAAGATATGCCAACTGAACAAGCACAAGAATCCGTGTCTGCTTTGTGTCTGGCATGCAATGGTTTCTCACTAAATATCAGTGGTGTGCACTGTCCTGGAGCCTTGAGTTCCTGACACTGGAAACAAGTAATACTGGGAGGAAAATCATACAGATAAGATTTCCCTGCACGAACCGCAGTGCCCCGTGTAGATGACAGCTTACAAAGGGCTTTACATGAGATGGCTGTTCAAAGCTGCCTGAATAAGCGACAAGGCATAAGTCATCTCTCCTCCCCTCAGGAAGGATTGTTGAATGTGGCAGGCGTTACAGAGAGGCTGTGCTTCTGGCCTAAGGTCACACAGTGACTAGCAGAACAAGGACTTTGAGTTTTGCCCAGAGTCCTCTGGACACTGCTGCCCTCCTACCAGTAGGAGGCTTTGGTGGCCTCTGCCTCTCCCACACACCAGTGAGGATCACGACAGGGGGACCCACTTCTCTTAGCGGGGGGAGGGGGGTGTAGCCACAGCTTCACATTGCAGGTCCAGCATCCAGATCTTTTCACTTGGCCCTGACTGTAAGTCTGCCCTCTGAGGCCTCGTCCTCTGCTGCGGGCACCCCCGTCTTTGGGTCACACAGCAGAAGCAGAGCTCGTGTGCACTAAAAGTGAAGGAGGAAGGAATTCCCGCATCACTACAGTAGACACTGTCCCAGAAGCAAATTCTAGAAGCCAGAGCCACGGAGCTGAGTTCAAGGAGCTCCATGGACTTGGAGGAGAACTGGGTCTCCTCAGCCCTGCCTGGTGGCTGGCCTCACTCCTCAGGGTCTCTAGGTAAAGATGCACCACTCTCCTCTGAGCAAGAGAAGCTTCTGCCCTCTTCGACCACACCCGTTTTCTTGTAGAAGAAAGCCTTTTCTGTGGCGGTGCCGAGGTTGTGGACACGTCTGCAGGCACCTTCGCAGTGGGTCCTGCCCGGCAACTTCATTCTGCTCTGTCAGAGACACAGACCCCAGAAGGTCACGTGATACTGACGTCCCTGCAGGACGCAGACCTCGCCCTCCTCCCGGCTCCTGGCCTGCTTTTCCCATCCTGCCAGTTACTCTTGTTTAACCGGGGAAGCTAGGAAGTGACGTGTTCCCATCTGGTGGACTCAGGGCAGGTGGAGGTAGCTCACCCACGACCAGAGACAAATGTCGTTGCGACTTGTCCCTCCCCTGCTCAAGTACCCACCCATCCCTCAGCACTGTGTTTGTTCTCCTTATCACTGAGATGGAAACTAGATGCCAATGCAGAGGATGGGGGTCCCGGCATGAGATTTGTCCAGCTGCACAACGATGTGGTATTTACTTAAATCTGTGACACCAAATGCTCACAAATTCTGCTCTAGCAAGAACCCACCAACTCAGGAAAAACCAATGTATGTTTAAAGATATATGCTGAAGCAGGACTATCTACTGAGGCAAGATCGCCAACCCAGGCAGGACCATCGTCTGCCATCGACCATCTACCAGGCAGGATCTTTGCCTGGAAGCTCGAACCAAGACAGTCAGTGGCCCCCTGAGTTCGTTTCCTTTCCTTCTGTGATCATTTCCCATATTGTCTCACAGTCACACGGGCAAAGGAAATGCACCACACAGTCCCTCCTTCCAGCTGACACCATGTGAAGCTTCAGGCTTCCTCAGAAGACAAATGCTGTCCGTTTGCGTTCATGACTAGAAGTGAGGAAACCCGAGGAGCAGAGCTCAGCTGGGGTCCAGCTGACTTACAGCCTCAGAAGTCCAGCCAGAATGGGGGTAGAGCTGGCCAGACCCCATGGCCTCAGTGAAGAGCAGTTGCCTGGGTAGGGTTCCAGGGCCTGGACTTAGGGTCAGCTGTCCACACACTCAGTCACTGAGGAACCTTGCCTGGAAACCCAGTCCTTTGCTAGTTGAAGGCCCGTTCCTCACCAGGACATATCATGGACAACGGGGCCTGCTGGAGAGCCGCCGGCTGCATTCTGTAACAGCCTGCTATGGCCTGCGGCACTTGTGGCTGAGTCCCCAGGCTCTATGTCCATCCTGAGTGTGAGACAGCACAGCCCATGAATTAAGCATCACAAAACTATTCCCCAGACGATGATGCTGAGCCTCACGGAGATGACGCGACTGCCTGTGGCTGTGGGAGGAGCTGAGGCCGACTCCAGACCAAATACGTCTCTCTTGGTGAGCCCCCTTCCCACTTTGTTAGCTGTAATTGCTCTCCTCAGCTCACTAGCTTGGGAAATGGGCCCTATCCTCTCGTTGCATGTTCTAGTTGCATGTTCTATGTCATAGTCTGAATGTGAAATGTCCCTCGCAGGCTCATGGGTTTAAACACGTGACTTGATCCCTGAAGGTGCCACTGTGTGAGGAGGTTGTGGAATCTTTAGATCACGGGACCTGGTTGGAGGAAGTGGATCATTTCAATGGGGACTTCGGAGTTTCTAGTCAGTCTTATTTCTTGTCTTCACTTTGTTTCCTGATCTATGGAGGTGTGAGTAAGCAGCTTCACACTTCTCCTGCCACCAGGCCTTCCCTGCCATAAGGGGTTGATTGTACCTCAAACCATGAACCCAAATAAATCCTTTCTTCCATAAGTTGTTTTGGTCAGGCATTCAGTTATAGCAAGGAGGAAAGGGTGGAATACCATTTATAAGCTAGGAAACACCATACTGGCAAAATGCATATGTACTAAAAAAGAAAAAAGGAAAAAAAAACAGTGTTGAGGAATTTGTTCTATTTCCTTAGAGTTGTACTTTAGTATGACAGGGAATAACAGATGATAAATGGTTCTGAGAAGGTAAGGATAAACCTGTTTATAGACATGGTCCCTCATCCCTCTTATCACCAGTCAATTTTTCAGGTTTAAGAACAAGCCACGGTTTTCCTGCACAAGACTACAGCATCACCTCTCTACAGATGCCCCTGTCTGTATCCCAAATACTGTGACTTCACATGCACTTGACACATCCACAGCGGTGCAAAGCCATTTTGAAATTAAAACAGGATCACCTCGTCATGGTGACGTCTATAATCTTTTTTTCTCAAAAAAAAAAAAAAACACAAAACCCTATCACGAATCTCTCAATTTATAATACTCTGTATGTTCTCTGTTTAAAAAATAATTATTTCCCCACGGAAACAAAAACTATAGCTCTGGTTTTGTGATCTAATAAAATCTGCTGTGTTAGTGAACATTTGGTGGCAGTGAGTGTATTCCTATCACTGCGCAGCCATCACCCGGATACTCAGAACGTTCCCATCACCCCAAACACGTTCATCTCCCCCTGGTTCCTGATGACTTCTAATCTCCCTTTGGTCTCTAGAAATCTGCTGATTCTAGGTATTTCCTACAACTGGAGTCATGCAATATGGATCCTTTCCTTTTGGGAGTTTTTCATTCAGCACAGTGTCTTCAAGGCCCATGCATGGTGTAACACGTGTCAGAACTGCCTTTTGTTTTTATGGCTTAATGATATTCTCTTTGATGGACATACCACAACACTTGGATTTTCCACCTCTTGCCGTTTGGTAAGAGTGCTCCAATGAACATCACTTGTTACTAACACAGCTTGTTCTCAAGTCTTTTGGGTTCTTGAACATCTACAAGTTGTTTCATAATTCTGGAAGTATCTAGGGACCTTTATGGTATTGGGTATATAAATCAGCAAACATCCACCTCACAGTCGGTTGGTATTTATTTATTGCTCAGTATGTGTGTGTATTTGTGCATGTATCACTGTGCTCATGTGGAGATTGGAGGACAACTTCTGAGTCAGTTTTCCCTTCCCCCTTCATTTGAGGCAGGGCCTCTCATCATTCACTGCTCCTCCCTTGGTGAACTTTTGAAAAATTTTCCTGTCTCCACCTCTCTTCTCACCATATAGGCACAATGGAATTACAGATGACCATCACAGCTTCTGGCTTTATGTAGGGTCTGGGGATGTGAACTTGGGCCTCGGTTGTGAAGCAATTGCTGTACCCACTGAACCATCTCTCCAGCCTCTTTCTTGCAGTCCTTGGGACTAAGAGTTGGTCCAGAAAGCTGAAGACCCAACAGGTTCCTCCTGCTCTGTCGTGACCAAGGTCATTGCTCTGCACCATCATCTATCCAGCAGGGAAGTAATTCCTGCTGGGCTCACCTGGTCTGCATGGCAGGAAGTGAGACAGCATCTGGAAAACAGCCCAAGAAGACAGAGACAACAACTTTGGAACTATTTCCGCCCTGCGTCTTCAAAGAGGATGACCATGATGAGGAATGAAATAGGGGCAGGTGTGCTCTGGGTCACATACATGCACCTGTACACGTGTGAACCCACACAAAAATCACGCAGCCTCCCCAAGGCCAGGGTTCTGGGCGGGTGCCCAGCTGCAGCTTAGCGCCCTCCCGGCAGTGATCCAGGCAAGACGGTGGGGAGCGTACTGAACAGACTGGGTCACCAGGACCAATGGGCAGCAGACAAAAAATGGCAGTGGCCCCAGTCCAGAGAAGGCTTCCTCTGGCAATCAGTCATGGGGCATTATTCCAAGGTGCAGGGGGAACTGGAGTCAGGGTGGCAAGTGTCCCGGTCGTGCAGATAGGTAGGGGCACATACTGCTCCGCAGACAGGCGTGAGAATCCGTGTATGTTCTGAGTTTGGGCTGATCTGATTCCTGCCCTGGGGTGTTCCAGGACCTTCTGGATGTGGCTACTAACTGTCAGTCTCTCTGTCATTGGAAACCTTGGTCTCAATCAATCATTCCTTGGCAATGACTTTTAAACCCTCTTGCAGACCACTCCATATTGATCTGGCCAGGCACACACAAGACTTTTCTCGTTGCTTTCCTTTCACAGTGAGAGGCTGGGTGAAGCACCAACTTCTGACTCATTTGAAAACCCCTTTCAAATAATCCACATGTTGGTAACTGGAAGGAAACCAGTGCAGGCAGGAGGCACGGTCCCCTCCACTCCCAGTCTGCAGCAAGAGCTGCTCCCCAGGCAAGGGGCGCTTCCCACCACACACGCAGCTCCCCAGAGGGCTGCAGACAACAGTGGCAAAGAAAGACCCGACAAGGAGGAATCGGGGTCCTGAAACTTCCCATGGGAGGAGGCAACTCAACGTGAGGTATAGTTACCCCTGAGCCGCTACCCTCACGTGCCACTTAGGGAAGTCCCCACGCAGACCACCAAGGAGGCGCACATGGCAGACAGCCTCAGGAGGGCCTCAGAGAGAGTGACTGTTGGGCTGGACAACCAAGGGACAGTCACCTGCCACCACCGTGGAATGCTGCCCTCTTTATGGGGCCACACATAGATGGGGCCGAGACAACATGTCATACCATGGGCTGAGCACTTGGCTCAGTGGATATAGCACACGTTGCCCAAGCCTGAATGGCTGAATCCCATCTCTACTCCCCACAGGCTTCTGTAATCCCAGCGTGTTGCTGGCCAGATGGGACGGGAGGTGGGGACTGGAGGCTCTCCGGGAAGCACAACACAGCACAGAGCACGGCACAGAGCTGCAAAGTGGTCCTGTGACCTCCACACGCACACTGTGGCACACGCGTGCCTGAACTCACACACACGCGCATGAGCAGATAAAAGAAGGCCATGTTGTAAGTGTTTATAACACGCCAGGCCTGCCCCAGCTCTGCAGCACATCATCACATCACCCCTCGATTGTCTGTTTAGTGTGGTGTGCGTGTGGCAGGGCACCCTCCTTATTTACCAGCTAAGGAGGGTGAAGGTGGAGCAAGGAAGCCACGGAGATAAAGTGTTACACAGTGTCTCCAATTAAGTGGCCCCTCCTACTGCCCTTCCGCCTTGCCTTCCCCAGGCTGGACGCTAAGCGTGACAAGCAACTCTTCAGGTGGGGACAAGGATGCCTTGTGCTTTCTCACCACGTGCCAGGCGGCATTGGCTATGCCAGAAAAGGTTCCAAGTCCTAAATCAGTGACAAGATACGAAAAAGAGGCCGTGGGTGTAAGTAAGTGCCAAGGCCAAATCCACGTGGGTGGCCCACTTGCAAGCAGGTCTGGCCACATCAGTGCATGATTGTAGAGCCCACACGCTGAGACACAAGGTGCGTGGGGATGCCACTTAGCATGATAGCCCAAGATATCTTTACACACATCTTTACACGCCATCCTTGTGGGTGAGTCTGTAGACATGATTTCTAATTATTTTGTCAAAGGTTAGGGAATTTTACAATGAGATGTTGCTGTTAAACTGTGCACTAGCTTTGGGTCTTTACACCAATGGTGACAAGGAAGATAAGAAATAGGAATATGGCTCGTAAGAGTGCTGGGATTAGCTGGGCGTGGTGGCACATGCATTTAATTTCAGCACTCAGGAGGCCTGAGGTAGGAGAATCTCTCTGAGTTCAAGGTCAGCCTGAGACTACATGGTGAATTCCAGGTCAGCCTGGGCTAGAGCAAGAAGAGCCCACAGAGAGACCACAACAATGAAGGAATAAGAAAAGAAAGAGCTGGTGTACAAGGCCTTGAGTCTTTCCTCATGTAGCTGTCATCAAGAAGCAGAAAAACTTAATATTGCACCTGGGTAACTCATGCCTTTTTCACATTAGCTTTAGTCAAGTTTCTTCATCTGCCTCTATTCCTTGTTGGCAAAATTGTACTCACCTCTGGGTGTCTGTGAGGGCGACAGATACTAACACGGATGGCCCTGGACTTCAGATGGAACTATGTCCCAGTAAACTCACCACCAGCTAAGAATATCATCAGCTAAAACATGCAGTGCACTGCACTGAACCTCCTGGCGTGAGCTGCACAGTGCTTATGGACCAGGAGCTGCCTGTCTTCGTGATCGGGGCTGCCTGGGAGCCGCGGCTGCCGTGGTGTCCGACTTCAGAGAGAGCCTGCCTGTAATGCTTCCTCGGGAAAGTTCCACATGCACAATCCAGAGGGTGGTTTCTGCTGAGTGCTGGCCGTCTAGGCTCAGTGGTGAAGCAGGAGATACCTATGCTGGGCCATCGGCTTCGGGGACCACGTACACTTGTTAGGTGCTTAGGATGGGGTCCCGTGCGAGTCAGTGTCAACCCTGACATTGCACCACTGCAATGGACTCGATGATGTAAGGGACAGAACAACGCAGATACCGTGGGTTTTCCCAGGAACGATGTTTTAGTCTGAAAATATGTTTTCAGAGTGAAAATGAACACACTCACTATGAATGTTAATTAAATCCCAACGTAAATGGAATTAGCTGCTAATTAACTATTAATAGTCACAGTTGCAGCCGTCATCTATAAATAGCTACAATGAGACCAAGTTCTGTGCTGGAAATGCTGCACCATCCCAGCAACAAATCAGAATATCCCCAGTGTTTTCTGACTTAAAACAACAACAACAAACAAACAAGCAACAACAACAAACAGTACACAAGGGGGAGGAAGGCTTACATAATGACAGGTCTGGTTCACAGAATCGCCCCTTGAGACTGCATTGTCTGAATGCAGTCTGAGGGATAAAAACTTGTTTAATGCTTATCTTTATTAAATGTTAAGTTTTCACTGAAAAGGGGCCTTGATGGTTACTCTCTACACTTATCGGGAGTTAGGTAATGTCCTAAGCTCTGGGTAGGATGTAAACATTATAATTCAAAAATAGCCACAAATGATGCTCATCTCAGTGGGGAAAGACATGGTGTGCTGCAGGCTTGGGGACAGCTTCCTGCCAGCATTGGCCCTCGGCAGTTCCAGGATGTGGCTTCGTATCTAAGGCTATGTCCAGTGAGAACGAAATGACCCGAAAGTTAGATCAAATCACAGGCATGCCGCATAATCTTTATGCAGGCAACATGTTAGCACAGTGCGGTGCCAAGCCACAGCCCATGCAGCCCTTCCTGTCTCAGGGGCATGCCAGCTTCATTTCCCAGGAGTTAAAGTCGCATTCAAACACCAAACTACTGAGGCTGGGATCCAGAGGCAATTATGCTGAGTAGCCTGGGAAGAAAGGCCCTCCAAACATCATGCTAGATAGTCGCATGCTCGCTGGACCCCTCATACTTATAGTTGTGCCAGGAAGAGACACACTCCTGAGCCGTGGCCTGGGAAGGCCAAGTTCTTTTTCCCTTGACGCTGCCATGGAAGGCAACTTAAGTGTATGCTGGGCCAAAGTTCCCTCGGATCACACAACTAATCACAGAATTCTATGAACACATACACACCTCTCATGTTTTGAACACTACCCCAATTCACCATGACATTCACCATACCTGCCTTCATTTGACTTGGAGTTTATGCACTCTACTCCCTCACTCACGTGTATGCAAGAAACACACATATACACACGTATGACATAGGTGCACACGACACACACACAGGCATCATATATACTTGTTTCCTTATAAAAGCTGATTTAACATGGCTGAACATGTTCAGCAGCACAATGGATGCATTCAAACACATCCTGGCACGTTACCAGAGGCAGTATTAGTCAAACCAGAACACTTTGTAGGTAAAGCTTTTGAAAGTGAAAACATACATTGGGATATGTTCTGGAATGACTGCTAAGAAGTCATATTCCTTTATAGAGAAAGGATCTTATTTGCACGTGAGGCATAGGCTGTGTGCCGTATTCATGCTAACAGCGGCCCACTGACATCTGGGTGATACCGGGTTACAACAGTGAACAGAGCGCCACCCCCACCCCCTGCCACCACAGCCCCTGTTCCTGCCTCAGTTTCTGTCAGGCTGCTTGCGGAAACAAAGTGATAAGCAAAGTCAAAAATAAATAAATGAAGAAAGAAAGGAAGAAGGTGCCGGATCTTGCAGCAGCAAAGGAAAGCCACTTAGGACGTTTTGAAGTGTGAAGCGCCCTGAGTTGGACATTCTCGCTGAGTCAGCATGCTGACAAGTGGTCCCGAGAGCTCAAAGCGCACATCGTGTGGCACGGTCAGGCTCCTGGTCGTGCTGCTAGCCAGCCCTGCACAGTCTCCCCCTTCTGTGTATCCAGGATGGACCGTGAGCCTATCCACCTCCTTCAGGGACTCCAGTAGTTGCCGGATTCAGCCGCCTGGGGTCTGGCCTGTGTTTACCAACGGTTGAGCCACAGCTCAGCGAGAAAGTCACACTGACCTTGCACACTCCTGCCCAGCCACTCAGCCTGGGTCAGACGACGCATGGTGGAGCACTTACAGGACAGTGTCCCGGCACTGTGTCTGGCAAGGCTGGTGCCCACTTGCACAGGCATGGACACTCTGAAGTTGCACCAGAGCTGAGCCTGAGTTGCCTAAGCACACAAGTGATGTAGAAACCTTTTAAAAAACTTCACTTCCCAAACTAAAACAAAACTGAGCTTCCCGAGCTCATGCCACCTTCTGCTTGAGTGTGAATGACTGTGACCCTGAGCCCTGTGGGGTGGGCATTTGCTGGCAGATGCAGGGTCTTCATGACTCCCGGAGCCCACACCTGAGTGTCTGCTGACTCACTGCAATGCATCTGTAACGTGGTGCCAATGCTCAGGTAGTCCTGACGCCACTCACAGAGATGCACCAGGTGGAAAACGTTTGTCCCTGGTACTTATGTCCTCGCTGAGGACAATTCAGGTGACACTCTGCTTTCCTGGGCCATCTCCACTGGAAACAAGTGTCCTTTCCATGGTATGCTTAGGACCACATTTTTCTCATTTTGTGCTTTCTGTGGTATGACGCTGTTGAAAATGGCCCCTGAATCCTTACTCTCTGTTGATGGGAGTGCAAACTGGACATTACAGAAATCGGTGTGGATGTTGCTCAGAAAGCTGAAAATCAAACTGCTGCACGACCCGGCTATGCCACTCCTGGGCATATACCCAAAGGACTCTGAATCCTACCACTGGGAGACTTTCTCATCCCTATTCATTGCTGCTCTAGTCACATCTAGGAAATGAAATCAATCTAGATGTCCATCCACTGAAGAATGGATAATGGAAACATATTTCATATACACAAAGGAGCTGTAAAGAAAAATGAAGTCATGAAATTTGCAGGAAAATGGGTGGAATTGGAAAAAATAAACTAAGTGACATAACTGAAGCCCAGAAAGACAAACATCTCATGCCTTCTCTCATATGTGGGCCCTGGCTTTTACTGTTTATATATGTGACGAAGGGGATGTGAGACTGCGTATGGGCTATGGTTGTAGATAGGAGACCATAAGAGAGGGGGGAACAAGAGATGGTGAGGTGGGAAAGAAAAAAAGGGAACATGGATCACAAAAGCAGGAAGGAGGCTATGTTGGAGGGGACACAATGGGGAAAGGAAATAAAAATTCTCTCTGAAAATGAAACTTAATTCTTTGTATACGCAATACAAAAGCAAATCTAAAAAATGAATGCAAAAGCCACAGGGAGGGGAGGAGTGCTCTGCAGTACTGTCTTCCAGACACAAAATAGCCATGGTATTATGACCTCACAGCGGCTGGCACTACCTACCCAAGACCTGTATAATAGGAGGATGAAATGATGGCATCAAATCAAAAGGGAGACTAGTTGGAAAGAAGGAAGGATTTGGTGGGTAGAGGTTCAGGAGGGGGAAATGAAGGGCGTGGAAGGGGGTTATGGTCATTTAACTGTCTGTGTGTATGGATGTTGTCAATACAAAGTTAAAATAAAGTTAAAATGCATCTGTAAAAACAAAAGAAAAAAGAAAACAGCCCCTGAGCTGTGCTAAAGTGTGATCTGGGGATCTTCAGCACAGAAAAACCCTGGCATGAGCCACAAGGAGTGTGAACTTCTGATATACCCAGCGTGTGCTGTGGTGTTGTTGGCTGTGGGTGCGACACTAACGAATAAACTGCAAAACATCAGAAAAGTCTCTTTACACAGAAGCACACGTTTGCAAAGGTTGCCTATTGATCTGTTGATAAAAATGGTGTGGTAGAGATCTTAGAGAACCTAGTGGTGTCTTTCTCTAGGAGCAATGGCGTAGTGAACATTCAGTAGTTCATCATTCCTGGAAGCTACGTGCAGTTGAACCGCTGAGAGTGGCAGAAATCCTTGTACTTCCACAGCTGCCTACCCCTCTGTCCTCCCCTCAAAGGGTAATGGAGGCTTTATTGTACCAGTGCTCTTCATTCAGGCATTGGGGCAACACTCGCCAAGTTTGATTGTTGAACTCTCCACCCCTATTCTGTCCTCCTTCCTCCTTCCCTTCCTTCCTTCCTTCCTTCCTCCCTTCCTCCTTCCCTTCCTTCCTTCCTCCCTTCCTCCTTCCCTTCCTTCCTTCCTTCCTTCCTCCTTCCCTTCCTTCCTTCCTTCCTTTCTTCCTTCCTCCTTCCCTTCCTTCCTCCTTCCCTTCCTTCCTTCTTTCCTTCCTTCCTTCCTTCTCTTCCTCCTTCTCTTCATCCTTCCTTTATGCCTTCTTTTCTTCTTTTCATGGCATGTAAGCATGCATTATGTGTGTTGTATATACATGTGTGAGTACACATGTGTTTGCCACATGGACAAGCGTGTGGAGGCCAGAGGCAGAAGCCGGGGATCCTTCTCTGTCACTTTTCTGCCTTACTTCCCTGAGGCAGTGTCTCCCAGGGAACCTGGAACTCTCCATTCTTTAGCTGGACTGGCTGACTAGGGAGCCCCAGAGATCCTCTGTCTCTTCCCTCCTCAGCACAGGGGTTACAGGCATGCCCAGTCATCTCTGGCATTTTATGTGGGTACTGGGGACAGACTCAGGAGGGTGGCTGAAGAGGACATACAACATTAACCTCTGGCCTCCACTTGCATGTCCACATATGTATGAACACACGTGCACGCATGCACGCACACACATGCCCTGCCTCAAATATGGTCAAATCCACTGATGAACTTAAAGCTATGACCGTGATGAGGGTGAGCGTTGCCTGCGTCCTGTTGCAGAGGGTGGGTAGTTTGCTGGGAGAGCAGCTGTGACACACTGGGTTTCGGTTATTCACTCCCACCACCGTCCAGGTATCCCGCCCCGATCTTCCCTGATCCTGGTCCTCAGTCTAAAGTTCTTTGCCTTGTCTCGGGAGCTCTCCCTTCTCTCGTGCTCTTCTGTAAAATAAATTGTTGGACTTCATGCAGCTAGTCTGGGAGGAGCCTAGACAAAGATGCGTAGAGTCACATTACTGGGAGGCTCCATTGCATTGGGCTCAAATCCGTACAAATGAGAAGACGCTGGGGACAGTGGCAGGGGAGGGAGGGCAGCAGCGCGTGTTTGTGACAGAGGGCTGTGCGCAGAGCAGTAACATTCTGCTACATTCTGAAAGGTGGGTGCACCTGTGAGGGAAATGGCAAGAGACTATGGGGAGAGAAAAATGAGATGGTGAGTTTGCTGCAGTACTTGTGAGCTGCCCAAAGTCCGGGACTTGGACAGTGGATATCCTGTGACCTTCGTGTAGCAGGACCCTCCCCACTCCTGAGCGCAGAATGGATTTCTGGACTCAGTGAGGGGGAGGAGACCTGTGCTGAGTGGGTTGTAGGTAGCCTGTGGCTATTTCTCTGTGACCAATGGTGGCCTAAGGACCAGTCCTTGCCCTCAACATTTCCTCAGAATCAGAGCGCTGTCCCTAGATCCTCAGGACTCTCCTGTCCTAATGGCTTTAAATTCTCATGCATGTTTCCCCTCAACACTCTTTTGGTTGCACAAGATCCCCACACTGCCCACTTACTTGGGTTTGTTCTAACAGACACTGAATAGGATGTTTACTATAACTTCGTTCTATCTTTCTTTTCTTTTCTTTCCTTTTTTTTTTTTCTGAGGTAGGGTCTCACTCTGGCCCAGGCTGACCTGGGATTAACTATGTAGTCTCAGGTTGGCCTCGAACTCACGGCAATCCTCCTACCTGCTGCCTCCCCAGTGCTGGGATTAAAGGCGTGTGCCACCATGCCCAGCTCTCTATCGTTATTTTCAATAGAAGTACCTAAAGCAGTTTCAATCTCTGTGCTTATTATTCCACCCAGAGAACATGAGAAACTATATTATATATAATATGTTGTGATAAATTATTTTGTCTTCCTTCTCTGTTTATGTTTGGACCAGCACATTATATATTCATAATCTGCTGTTTACATGTCTACCACTTCATACACTTATTATTTCTTGATGGTGAGGACATGTAAAATCTTCCTGTAGCTATTTTGAAACATTCAGTGCAATACTGTTAATAAGTCCTCTCACCTCACAGTAAGACACTAAGACACACTCCTCTACAAATTCTAACTTGGCACTCTAATGACCTTACTCTCTTCCCCAAACTCTTCTGAGCCCCTGGAGATGATCTTTCTACTCCTAACTTCTATGTCAAAGCCCCTGGAGACCACCTTTCTACTCCTAACTCTTACATCAGCTTTCTCTGTGAGTGTTCTCTTGTAGCATTTGTGTGTGTGTGTGTGTGTGTGTGTGTGTGTGTGTGTGTGTGCCTAGCTAATTTTGAGATAGATGAGAAAGCTCCACCTTGCTCTAGGAGCAGAGATGGGCACTACTAGAGCACAATTTATGCTCTGCACACCATCACTGTTAATGACCAATGTCTTTTGTCAGCAGCTCTTTCCATGTTATCTTTTTCTTCAGATAAACTGAGGCACTGGAGCTGGAGTGGTCCGGCTCCTTGGCAATCATTGGTCTTGGTCCTGGTGCCCTGGCTGTCTTGAGAAAAGGACTGTCAGGCAAACAGCCTCCCTTCTGTCAGCACTGGCTGTTTTGACTCTCCATGGACACCTTGAGGAAACTATACAACTACCACAGCTACTTGCTGCTGAGGCACAACTCGGGCTTCTGAATGTACTCATAACAGTTTCTAACAGCTTGAGTCAGATGTTTTGCCATTACAAGCCGTGGTGAGTCTAAATGACTCTCCATGGTTTTCCACCCACAAGAGTGGCCCAGCAAGAGGACCCATGAGGGAGCCAAACACCAGCCTTCATGCTCAAGGTGGGGGCTGCTGTGATTGGTCCAAGTGCAGCTCCTCATTTGCATGAAAGACTGTGCCGTGATGGGTGTAAACTCATTCTCATTTGCATGAAGGTCTGCTCTGATGGGCACAAAGAGTGGTTTCTGGTTACATAAGAAGGCAGCTGCTGAGTTCATTAGGGGAACTGGGTAGGAGGAGCCCTGTGCTGCTCGCCCTGGTGTCGCAACATCAGGCCCAGTAAAAATGTTCCCGTCACCTTCATCATTAGTAGAGCATCTGAGCTGGTAAGACGGAGATGAGGACAACGACAAAGGCGGCAGCAGGGATGGCGACAGCTGAATAGTTCCAGACAGTGGCTGAGAAGAAATGCTGGGGGTCTGAGGAGAAGGCTGTGAAGTGAGGCTGTAAAAAGGTGATGCTGAGGGACTGGGGAGATAAAGTGGATAAAGCACTTGCCACCCAAGTGTGAGGACCTCAGTTTGGATGCCCCAGCCCACAGAAAGCCAGATGCTGTTGCATGAGCACAGGTCGTCCCAGCCTGCCTATGGCGAGATGGGAGGTGGACACGGGAGAATCCTGGAAGCTCATGGATCAGCTACACTGAAAAGCAGAGCCGTGAGTGAGAGATGCTTCCTCAGACAAGGTGGAAGGTGAGGCATGGCGCCAGAAGTTGTCCTCTGATTCCCACATGTGCCGTCACACACACACACACACACACACACACGAGGTTGAATCTACTGTGGGGCATGGTCATTGGAAGAGTGTCAGATGACAAGCCTTGGGGCCTTGGATCCTGACACCTCCAGCCTGAGAGCCATGACCCTTGTTGCTTCAGGGCTAAGTGTCCTGGCATGAGAGGCCTGGATGAGCACAAGGATCACGACAGTTTCCACCTACTGCTGCTTCCTGCTGGTAGCTGCTCCGGTCACTGTCACCAGAAGCTGAGATCACAGGAGCCTCAAGTGACAGTGCTGCTGATGGTGAAGGCCTGGAGCGCCGAGCCACCAGCCTGAAAGCGTAAGCCCACAAGTCTCTGGCTTCCAAAGTGTTTGGAGCTGGATGTCTGTGGGTTTCCCAGTCCAGCCCCTTGGCCTTGGGCACTCGACTGGGGTTGCCAGCATCAGACCAGTTTCTCTTTGCCTACCCATGGTTCCTATCCAGGTAGAGCTACATGACACAGACAGGCTGATGGGTAACAATTTGACTCAACATAATGTCCTCCAGGTTAATCCAAGTTGCTGCAGATGACACAATTCATTCTCTTTATGGCTCTTAAAAAATGATTTTCCCTCAGCATCTTGACATCACCAAATACTGAAAAGCACATTCCAAATTGGACGAGGGAAACATATGGGCCCAGTATCCCTCCCTGACCCTCTACGGGACACTCAGGCGGTCAGTGCAGCACTGATGAAGCCATCTTCATGTGCTATCTGCCCTGCAGTGGGCAGAACGCTTCCCTTTGGATTAATGTCATTCTCAATTGCACTAATAAACCCCATGAAATTGAACTCACAGCCGTCCCCAAAGGGCCGTACGAGGTGACAGAGGTGTGCCCTCCTCATCTGCTGTAATGCACTAGGCAGGCATGCTTCACACTTTGATGGCTTTTCCATCTTGTTAAGAGTGCCCATCAGGAGGCCGTCCTGCCAAGAACAGGGCAGAATTGTGCGACACCTGCTTCCACAGGGGACACAAGCACTCGTGCAGCTTAGCCGGTCCATAGTGCCACGTGAGCACTGGAGAGTCACTAAATCAGGTACAAGGTCCATTCTCTCTCTGTCACTTTACCCACTTCTGTGATCAAAAGCCTGACGGGAAGCCGCATAAGGAAGGAAAGGGTTTGTTCTTGTTTGTAGTGTCAAGAAGATACATCCTGTCCTGGCCAGGAAGGCAGCGACACAGGGAATAGAGGTGGGCTGGTCACACTGCATCCACAGTCAGGAAGCAGAGAGAGAACAGGAAGTGGAGCTAGCCTATAAAACCACAAGGCCCACCCTCAGTGATCCACTTCCTCCAGCAAAGTTCCACCTCCTACAGGTTTCCAAACTGCACGGCCAGCTGGGGACCAAGTGTTCAAAGACATGAGCCAATGGGGGACCTTTAGTAGTCAATTTACACCACCATCTAACCACCAAGGGACAGAAACAAATTGTTCCAGGAAACTGGGAGAGTTTTTTTTTTTTTTTTTTTTTTTACTGCAAAACAACAGTAGGCTGCTTAACTTAGCTTTGGCTAGACAAGACTAGATCCAAGCATTATTATTGTGAGTCCATCTTCACTCAGGCGGGAAACCCTGGAGCTGCAGACACTTCCGGGGCAATGGAAACCTACTCTCTTCCCTCCTTTATTTCTTTTTCCTTCATGGACACCGACTTCACCTTTAGATCCAACATTATCAGGAAGACTTTTGTCTCACTGCATGTAAGTAGCAGCCTGACTCCCCAGGTCAGCCTTGATTTTTGGTTTTCTCTATGACACTCACACGAGTGTAGGGGAAGGCATGTGCAACAGCTAATCTTGTCAATTTGCCAGAATTTAGGATCACTACAGAAACAGACATCTGGGCATGTCTCTGAAGGAGTTTCTAGATTAAGCTCATTGAAGTGGGGAGATCAGCTCTAACGGGGGGTGGCACAATTTCATGGGCTGGGGTCCTAGTCTAGATAAAAATAAGAGAGGGGACTGAATATCAGCATCCATCTATCATTCTTCACTCTGTGTTTGGACTGCAGACACAGGTGACCAGCTGGTTCATTCTCCCACCATACCTTCCCCCCATGATGGAGTGCAATTTCCAACTGTGAGCCAAATTAAACCTTTCCTTCCTTAAGTTACTACTCTTGTCAGGTATTTTGTCACAGCAATGAGAAAGTAATGGACACAGAATGAAGGTTCTGTCTTAGGAGGCTCATGGGTCCCCCTGAGCCGATGCTCTCCTTGCCAATAGACAATTCCATCTTCAAGGACAAGATTAATGCACCTTTTTCACTGGGCACATGACAAGGGTCTCTCATCCATGGCAAGGTCCTCTCAGCCTTTCTGACCCAACACTGGCTGCTGTGGTAAAGGTAGTTCTGCAGCCTGACAGGACGAGTCTCCTTGGCTCTCTACCCCTGACCACACCTAGTGTCAACACAGTTCCCTACTTACAGCAACTCAATTGCTTGTACCAGAAGATGAACTCTTGGTTTTGCCTCCTCCCAATTTTTCCACCTGAGGAAGAAGCAGCTCTCAAACCACCTATATGATCTGACTGACACTTAGATGAGGTATCAAGGAATCCTCAGATGCCATAGAAACAGACTATAGGGATACAAGCCCCTTCCCAGAGATGACTCCTTGAGCTTGTAAGTTGGAACTCCCTCCCCCTGAATAATGAACATGCACAGGATTCTCAGGTAGAATAACACAGACAGCTGTGGGCCCAGATTCTTCCAGATAAACAGCAGCCCATGTGCAGTGGCTTTGATCACAGCTATCATTGCTCCAGTATGTCATTGTTTTTACATAATTTAACAGCCCCCTTTTCATTTTGGACAGAAAGTTTTTCAATGAAAGGCAAGTTGGCCCTCACGAGACCAGATCTTCTGTGGGTACTAAAGGTGGCTTTCATCAGGGCTGTGGGATTGAACACCTTGGCCTTGGAATTAGGATAAGATTCTGTCTGGAATGCAGTTCCCCATCAGGGACACCTGGAGTGCAGACACTTATGGTCTCATTTACCCATAGCAAAAGCAACCACCTGCTCTTCAGAAACACTCCTGTCCTGTCTCCCCTCTGGGCTCAGAGCAAGCCTTGTCCTTGAAGGCTGGGGCTTAGTGTCTACTCTCAGAGAAAGCCACCCTGAGCTACTGGACGCAAACAGATCTCCCATTTCAGCCATTCAGATATCTCATCTGAGCTCCAGCAGTCCTGTGTGGGCCACTTCATTTCATGTCTTCAGCCAGCTGGAGATGACGGATCCTCACACTGCGGACTGCTCTGGATACTGTACTGCTGCGGCATTGTTACCTGCATCCTACATAGATTCTGCTTTGGTTTTCTTCAGATAAGTGTTTTGTTTTTTTTTTCTCCTGTGCATTCAAAATTGTTTCCCTATGAAATCAGTTCATAAATAGTCAAATCCAAATTTTCCAAATTAATGCAAGAATTTTCTCCTGCCCGGAAACCTGCTACAATCAGATTGATAATCCTTACCCATGGTGAAAATTGGATGGCAACATTTGTTTTTAGACTTGATAACAACATGATTAAGTACACAGATGGCTGCATACCATAGTAAACGCTGAACACTAACAGAGTGAGAGCCTGACCACATCCTTCTCAACATGCTAAACTTAATCTTCCTCCTTTAATTTGAAGAAAAATGAGCAAAAGCTAATCAGAAAAAGAAGCATAAAATGAAGGTTTTTGTGATTGGCCTAGAGTTTAAACATGTCCAAATAATGGCCGTGGGAATCATCATTCTTCCCACTTGCTTATTGGATGTTTCCTTTGTATTAGTCTCCTTATATATGTGGACAAGAGCAGAAAGAGTCATTTTGTGTGTGTATGTATGAACATGACATATATGAGCATGTTGCCTCTCATTACTTACACTTTTTTTGCTACCTATTAATATCATGTATGGTAAAATGATGATTAATACTATGTTTGAATAAATTAACTAAAAGTTACAACATAATTGTCCACAACTATACTTCAAAACCTTGAACATTGTGAGGAAAATTACATGATACATTTCAATAAGCTATTCTAATTTAATTAACTTATTAGAGGAAAAAAGAGAGAGAGATTAAGCATGCCAGGGCCTTCAGACACTGCAAACTAACTCCAGATACATGTGCCACCTTGTGCATCTGGCTTTCATGGGTCCTGGGTAAACAAACCTGACCCCCTAGGCTTTGCAGGCCAGTGCCTTAGCTACTAAGCCATCTCTCTAGCTCCCAATAAAATGCTCTAAACTAGCTTCTATTTCTTATTATATGGCACACAAAGGAATCAAATGGCACAAACCAAGTTGTGATGTGTCCTGTGAAGACTTTTTGCCAGTTAACTGAGAAGGTAATGCCACTTTTCATGTCTAGAGACTTTGTTCAAGTTGTTATCATTACTGTCACCCATCATAAGTTTTCCTACATCATCATTGCCATTTTCATCCTATTGACTCTACCATCATCATCATTGCCATCATTCTTATCCTCATCTGTAGACACATTATCACCATCATCCTAACCACTATAACCTATCACCATGTCCATCCTTATTCTAACCATCATCTCCAAAAGCCATGTCCATACTCACCCTAACCACCATCTCCATCACCATGTCCATCCTCACCCTAACCACTATCACCATCACCATGTCCATCCTCATCCTAACCACCATCACCATGTCCATCCTCATCCCAACCACCATTTCCATCACCATGTCTGTCTTCATCCTAACCACTATCACCATCACCATGTGTGTCTTCATCCTAACCACCATCACCATCACCATGTCCATCCTCACCCTAACCACCATCTCCATCACCATGTCCGTCCTCATCCTAACCACCATCTCCATCACCATGTCCGTCCTCATCCTAACCACCATCACCATCACCATGTCCGTCCTCATCCTAACCACCATCACCATCACCATGTCCATCCTCACCCTAACCACCATCTCCATCACCATGTCCATCCTCACCCTAACCACCATCACCATCACCATGTCCGTCCTCACCCTAATCACCATCACCATCACCATGTCCATCCTCACCCTAACCACCATCTCCATCACCATGTCCATCCTCACCCTAACCACCATCACCATCACCATGTCCATCCTCACCCTAACCACCATCTCCATCACCATGTCCATCCTCACCCTAACCACCATCACCATCACCATGTCCGTCCTCATCCTAACCACCATCACCATCACCATGTCCGTCCTCATCCTAACCACCATCACCATCACCATGTCCATCCTCACCCTAACCACCATCACCATCACCATGTCCATCCTCACCCTAACCACCATCTCCATCACCATGTCCATCCTCACCCTAACCACCATCTCCATCACCATGTCCATCCTCACCCTAACCACCATCTCCATCACCATGTCCATCCTCACCCTAACCACCATCACCATCACCATGTCCATCCTCACCCTAACCACCATCTCCATCACCATGTCCATCCTCACCCTAACCACCATCACCATCACCATGTCCGTCCTCATCCTAACCACCATCACCATCACCATGTCCGTCCTCACCCTAACCACCATCACCATGTCCGTCCTCACCCTAACCACCATCTCCATCACCATGTCCATCCTCACCCTAACCACCATCACCATCACCATGTCCGTCCTCATCCTAACCACCATCACCATCACCATGTCCATCCTCACCCTAACCACCATCACCATCACCATGTCCTTCTTCATCATCGTCCCCATTCTCCTCACCACTATCATAATCACCACCATCATAATCATAATCACCCTCATGTCTGCCATCTCCTTCCTTGAAATAGTCTGTATCATCCTCATTACCACCATCACTACCATCATGACATCATCAGCATCATTATCATTTTGTCATCATATATTGCCACCACCATCACAGTCAGTGCCAACACCACTGTCACCATTACCATCATCATCTTCACCACTGAACATCATCACAATTGCTATCACTGTCATTGTATTACCATCATCTTCATCACAGCTACCAATGTAGGCCTTCCTCACTCTATACCAAATACTAGCCTAAACTTTTCACAAATATAAGTTCAATCTTCACAATAACTCTGCCAGACAGATTTTATTATTTCCCAACTTTCAAGAGGCTGAGAGAAATAGATTACTTGTCCTAAGGAACATATGCTTAATGGTAAGCAAGTATTACATCCACATGTCTTTGTGACTAAAGCTGATGTTCTCATCTCCAAGGGGACAGAAGCAGTTGTATGTGCTTCTTTGTCTCTCCACAGAGTATGTCAGAGTCTGAAACTTTGCTGTGAGTTTTGCACCTGTCATATTTTGGTTTGGACATCCTAGGGTCTTTCATTAGTAGATGCATCATGCATAATGAGATACTTGAACTCCACATAAATGTATGTAAATAAAATGCACATTTCATGCTCCTTGGAGAGGCTACTTTGTCACACAACATATCCTCAGAGTTCTGCATCAAAGAGCCGGGACATGGAGAACCATACATAGCTATGCATGTTGTTTGCTTTAAAGTGTACCACTTCCATACAAGTATCTACAGATAAAGTATACCACTTCCATACAAGTATCTGCAGATAAAGTATACCACAGAGCTTGGTTGAGTCAAATGCAAGCTGAGAGGCATTATAGAAACAAATGTCAACAGCGGTGTGTGGGGCTAAGGATAGGGCCCAGTGTGAGAGTGCTCGTCCGGCAGGCGTGGATTCCATTCTCCTGTCTGCAAAGAAGAAAGAGAAGAAGCAGGGAAAGGAAAAGGAAGCAACACCGACAGCTTAAAGATGTGATGGCAGGATGAATGACGCACCTGCCTTTCATGCAAACCTCTTGGTGGACATGTTGTGGGTCTCCCGTCTCAGTGTCTATTTCCTTCCATCCAATAAGCTAACACTGCAAGCTTGTGGGAGGTTGATCTCACACCTGCTGTTTAGGCACTGATTATCAAGCCCCCTAAACAGCTACAGAATTAAAAATCACTCATGCATAAACAGAACCTAATCTGTTCTAATCACCTTTCTAATCTTGTTCTGAAAGGTGAAGAATTCGCCCTGGGAAGAACAAACATCCCAGTTTACTCCTGGGCGGTTCTTTGTCCCTTTCAGTACATCATGCCTTTCACATTGCAGTTTCTGCAGAATCCCTCCCCTTTGTCCTCCCAATCTCTTCTCTCCTGTGCCTTCTAGAAAGAAGAGAGGTGGTCTTCTTATGCTGCTCACTATTAGTGTCATGATTATTCTTAAACAACCTTCTTTGCCTAGCTGACCCTTTCCCATTGAGATTAGAGATTTCTCTCTCTCTCTCTCTCTGTGGTATATATGGTATAGTGGGTGCAGACCAGAGGAGAATGCTGTTTATCTTCCCTCTTCCCTCTACCATTCACCCACGTGTTTTTCTGAGGTGGAGTTTTCATTCACTGATTCTGAAGCCTGCTATTGTCTTGAACCCCAGTGATTCTCCAGTCTCTGTTTCCCTCATAGGCCTGGGGTTTACAGAGGCATGTGTTCATGCCCAGCCATTTATGTGAGTGTTGGGAAGTCTGAATTCAGAGGGTCTCAGGCTACCTCAAGCCCTTGTGCTTGTGTCAGAAACACTTTCCCTGCTGAGCCACCTTTTAGCTGGAGAACTGAGACTTTTACAGATCTGAAAGTATCACCGTATCAGTAATGTTGTTACTCCAGGCTACATCCCTCCAAATCAGTGAGCGGAGCCTCGGACTACACTAAGAAGAGATTTTCCCCACACTGGATACTTAGTCAAACAGCAACTTTCATAAGCCACTGTTTCTCCCTGCAGCACTGACTGATAGCCAAGCTCAGTGGGTGAAGCCCACAGGTAAACCAGAGGGCTGTCTGGAAAAGTGGCTGCACCCCAAGGACTCACTGAAGGAGCTGTGTCGCAAGTAAGGAAAGCCACTTCCCCTGTGCAGACAGAACCTTGTCCCTGTGTTGCCTCTGGCAGGTTTCGTGTCAGCCTAGCCTACAGTCTTCCCAACCGTTTCAGGGACATTTCAAACAGAGCTCTTGTTTCTTCCTCTCAGGTGTCAAATCCACTTGTGCTCCTTTGCTAGGGTCACCATACGTGGGCCACAGATTGGGTGGTTTACATGACAGAAGTCTGTTTCTCCACAGCCCTGGAGGCTACAGTCCAAGATCAAGGTCCGTGGGGCACTGGCTCCCTCTGAGCCCCTGGCTAGTAGATGGTGCTTTCTGTGTGCTCACGTGGTCATCACTCTGCGAAGGACATTCCTGGTGCCTCATTGTGTGTCCAAATTTATGCTTCTTATCAGGTCACCAGCCACGTTGGATGTGGCCCATGCTAACCGCCTCACTGTAACCTGATTACCTCCTTAAAGCCCAATTAGCGGTCTGTTCAGACTTTGACACATAGTTGGGGGTGGGGGCACACACTTACCTCAGTGGTCCACAGTAGTGGCTTGGCTCCTTGTAGCTTCTGAAGGAGTGAGGCTTAAGCTAACCTCAGTTTCCATTTTCTTTCACATACCACACCCAATCTGTTAGCAAGTTCTGAACTTTAAAACACCAGATAGCTCTTCTCTCTCTTCCTGTCTTATTCCCTCCCCCTTCTCCTCCATCTCCCCTTCCTCAGCCACGTTCATATCTTGTACCCGGCCTGGTCCCAGCTCCACCACCTCCCACATAGCTGGTCTTGGTGACTTCCCTTTAAAGTTGCAGAGTCTGTCTATACAGAACTGAAGTGAAGTTTTCCAGCATGTCAGCCAGATGATGCCCCGCGCCTGCTCAGTGGCCCCTGGTGCTTATGTCTGTTGGGTATCGCCTCATAGCATTCTTCCATCCTCCTCTCCACCACATATACTTGGGGTCACCTGTAGACTCTCACCACCTTGTTTTGTGTGCACGCACTTGCGTGCATGTGTGGAAGCATCTGTCACAGTGTGTGTTTAGTGGTCACAGGACAACCCTTGGCCCTGGTCCATGACTTCCATCTTGTTTGAGACAGGATTTCTCTTGTTCGCCTTGAAGAATGTCAGGCTAGCTGGCCCATGAGCACCAGGATTCTCTCGAATCCACCTGCCGCCGCTGTAGGTGCCCTGGCATTACAGACACACAGGGCACCACGTCCAGTTTTGGGTGGGTGCCGAGGATCTGAGCTCCGGTGGGCAGGCTTGAGCATCAAGGATCTGTAACCGTGGGAGCCACGACCTCAGTTCACACTACTACCACTGTCCGTGTGTGATGACTTCTGTGTTTGGGAACAGCTTTTCTGGACATGTCCCGCTCCTTGGCCTCCTCAGCCTCCAAATGTTGATTGTTTAGAAAAGACTTTCCTGGCCACTTTCCGAAATGACCGTCATCTCCCAGGAATTCATCCTTCCCTCTCCCCTCCATCGCCTAGCTTGACCGCTGAGTCCTTGTTGTTCTGGAAACCGACGTGTGTCTGTGTCCTTGCTTTGTTATCCATCGTCTGTCTTTCTAGGCTGTGAGTCCCCAGGGCAGATGTGGGTGGGAACTCTGGGGGGACACACAAACAGAACCTGAAGAATATCCCTGCACAAGAACCCCCAGCCTGACTGCAGGCCGCTTGCCGAGTGCGGGCGGGGTCTTTGGCCAGTTTCACCCTCAGTCTGTGCTGCAAACTTACCTGAGGCCCAAACCATGCAGCCGGCCTCCGCCGTGTCCCTGCTCACCGCACGGGCAGCCACACTGGCTCCCGCTCCCACCAGCTTCTCGCTGTCCTGAGCAGGCGTCCTCTCCTTCCTGCCACTCTTGTTCTCCTCACACTTATCTGCAGATCTCAGATTTTGCAATTCCTCCAGAATTGCCTCCTTTTAGAAAATGTTTGACTGCCCTACTGACTCAAATCTCTCATCCCCAAACACCTTGGCAGTTCGCCATTTCTTCTTTGCTACATTTTAAGCTTTTTTTTTTTTAAATTTATATGTGTATATGTGTGCGTGAGAGAGATTGAGACAGAGAGAGAGAAGGAATTGGCACGCCAGGGCTTAGCTGCTGCGAACAAACTCCAAATGTGTGCACCACCTGTGCGCATGTGCCACCTTGTGCATCTGGCTTACGTTCGGGCAAGTCCAAGCTGGGTCGTTAGGCTTTGCAGGCAAGTGCCTCAAAAGCTAAGCCATCTCTCCAGCCCTGCCTGCATTTCACTCTGAACCGACTGTGAGCTTTGCCGGAGGAGGACTGTGGTGCCTCAGATCCACTCAGATGCTGGCAATGAAGGCACAGCTTTGTTTCAAGACTATGGGTGAGTTAGAGAACAGTTTGAGCCAAGTTTTAATTTTATATTTACTTTATGTGTAATTTTGTCTGGTAGAGATGCTGAGTGAATTTAGAAAATGGCACCCATCAGCAGGCAGGACTGGAGGGATGCATCAGGTATGTTTGCATGCATGTGCACGTACCCACACCATCAAGCACCGCCAGCCCCCTAGGTTAGGTCACGCTCTCCCACATGGGCTCCCTGCTGACCCCGATTTCAGATCTCAGCCATCACCACTTACACTCCCAAGCTACAACTCCAGCCCCAAGTAGACTCCGTCTTCTGTCAGCTACCACAGTGTTCATGTATTTCCTAACCATTTAGCATGTGTGACACTTTGTGAGTGTCCTTACCCAGGTGCCTGCTGTTCTCTTATCGGTCACTGACGAAACATTTCACTGTTTTGTTGGAGCTTCATGTCCCTAGACACACTGCAGTTTCCTTTGTGTGTGTTCGTGCCATGTGATGAGTTTTGAGGCTCACACATGTTTCAACAAGACTGTGTTCCTGTCCCAGGTGCTTCCAAGGAACTGGCAACTTCCGGCACTGCTTCATCATGATATCCTCATGGGGGCTGAACTTCAATATGACTGCCTTCATGGGCACTGTCCATTCCTACACATGTGCTGCTTTTGTGTTTCTTGTGGAACATGAACACAGAAGCAAAGCCACCTGAAGCAGCAGGTAAGGAATAGGCATTCCTGTAACACAGACCAGCTCCTTCCCCTGGCTCTCTGGCACTGCTCAAGTTTGATCAGGAACCGGCTTTGTGACTGGGTAGGGAGCAGCAGCCTTGCCAAGTGTCCTGCTTCAGATGGATACACAGAAACCGGGTTGTTTTGAGAATGAAACACAGTACACAACAAAGCAACGCAACATCCGACTAGTGTAATGAATTCCACTAAAACCCTGTCTGAGCTTACTTGGAAGTCAGTGGCTATTTGAATTGTGGAAGAGTGGGACAGCTCCTGACTGCTCCCTTCCTTCTCGCCCCTTTCTTACCCACCCATGTTCTAGGCTCCATCTGCTTCCCGATAATGTCTGTAATTTCCAGTGATACCTTTGGCTTCCCAGCCTTCTGAGTGCTGCATCAGGCCATGGCAACCAGAAATGATGTCAAGTGGTTTGCCCTTTGATATTTGTTCTCGGAGCAGAGGAGAGGAAATGCTAAGACTCAGGCAAACAGACAGGCCGAGTTGTAGACCTCTTCCAGCCAAGGGCAGCCAAACAAGGTCACTGTGGCTCTGACATTTCCTCTGACAAATTACACAAAGCACAGCATTGGCCCACATGTGCCCCTCTTCCTCAAATGTTAAAAATCACTGCCATGTAGCTTACTCGGCAGCCTTCTCCATTTGTCTGGACATTGATTTTCAGCGTTCTACGCAGGAGATCCATGTTCAGAGGAAAGACGGATGCCCACAAGAAGCCAGTGGTCAGAGGATAAGGTGAGTGGAGGTCTCAGTGCAATAGACAAGACATTGCCCAGGTGCATCCTGCTAAGACCCAAGCGGAAGGGTTCATTCTCTTGCCCTCAAGCCACACATTTCCTCCGTCCACTTGGCCTCCCTGAAGAGAGTCTGAGAGGTTCTGGTAATTCCAGGCTGAAACGCTCCCTGACACCTCCACAGACTTCAGGCTGACACTTGACATAGACAAGTGCAGAAATGACCCCTATGTGAAATGAGCTACTTGACTTTAACACGTGTCAGTCAAAATAACCTACTGACAATCTGTTCTTCCTACAGGCATGGCTGTAAAAGATGCCTGACCACAAATCACCAGCAGAGCATGGGGTCTCTTCTTTCTCTCTCTCTCTCTCTGTCTATCTCTCTCTCTCTCTTTCTCTGTGCATGTATGCAAGGGGGAAGCTTCATAATGACACCCTCAAGCCTGCCTCCAACAACATACCTCCTTCAGCCAGATTCTACTTCCCAAACTGCCATCAGCTGGGGACCAAACATTCAAAACACATGAGATTATGGGAGATATCTAACTCAAACCACCACACTGTGTGTGTGTGTGTGTGTGTGTGTGTGTGTGTGTGTGTGTGTGTGCATGTGTGTGGATATGGAGGTCAAAGGACAACCTCAGGTGTTGTTCCTCAGGTATTGTCCACTCTTTTTGAGACAAGGTCTCTCATTGACCTGGAGCACACCAATTAAGCTGGACTGGTTGGCCAGTGGGCCCCAGGGATCCACCTGTCTCCCCAGCACTGGGATTATAAGTATGCGTCACCATACCTGGATTTTATTTTTTAAATGTGGGTTCTGGGGAGCAAATCGAGGTCCTCGTGCTTCCAAGGCAAGCACTTTAACAATTGAGCATCTCTCCAGCACTGGGTGGGTTTCTTTCATTGGGACGTGGCCTGAGATAGTAGCAAAAGAATTTAAGAGCCCGACAAGAAAGAGCCTGAGAAAGAAAACCCAAGCTCCAGACAGATACCGCTTACAGTGGGGGACACATGGTCATGTGGGTGAGCTCTCATTCAAAAGTCATTCAAGGGCTGCAGAGATGGCTCAGAGGTTAAGGCATTTGCCTACAAAGCTCAATGACCCAGGTTCAATCCCCAAATTCCCACATAAAGCCAGATATATAAAGGGGTGCCTGCATCTGGAGTTCATTTGTAGCTGCTGAAGGCCCCAGCAACCCATTCCCTGCCCCCTCTTTACTTGCGAATAAATAAATAAACATATTTAAAGAAATCATTCAAGACCTCCAGCCCAAGTTTCATACAGATATAGCTCACAATGTGGAAGCAGTGGTCGTGTGGATGATCTCTCATTCAAAAGCCATTTCAAACCTTCAGAGTAAATGTGTTTCCAAAGATCCTGCCTCCTTTCTCTCTTCTTTTTCATTAAGTAGAAGCTTTGTATGGACTTATCATATGTTGGTGTCATCATTTCCCTCCTCCCTGTCCCCACCCCGCTGAGGCCCTCCTTAGTGGGACTGCTGGAGTTCACCATGGAGTTGTGGGTCACAAGTTGTGAGAGTGGCAGTCAGTCACTGTGGGGCGAGGGCAACGTCTCTGGGTATTCCCTCCCACCCCGAGGCTCTTACATCCTTTCTGCCCCTCTTCCACAAAACCCCTTGAGCCCTGGTTTCTGTACGATCACAGGGGCGAATGGTTTTCTACCGTGACCTCCAGCTCTGGTCTGTTCTCGGATGTGAGGAAAGCAGCGCTGGCCCAGGAGCAAGGGGGTGTCTGGCTCACGCAGGGGCCCTGCACTGTGTGCTTAGGAAGTGGATCGATACTTCGCACAGCACAGTTCATGAAACCTTTCTACTAATCAAGATAAATTATAACCACTGTTGGACTTTTTAAAAACCTAGTCCAATAATTTATTCCAGAAATTGGGTGCCATAATTCATCAGGAAACAATTTCTCTTCTGGTAGTCAGAATTTAATCATGCCATGTTAGCGTCCACGGCAGAATATATCTTTTCTTTGTCAATTCTCAGATTCCAGACCAGTAACAGTTTCTCTTGACCCTTAAACAATACTATAGATTCTGCAGCCTTTCATGCTTTTGAACATATGTGTGCATCCCCAACAAGGAGGGCCTCTTCAGAAAAGAGGCAAGGAGGAGGGAAAGGATGATACCAACATGTGTTGTTTACATACACAATATATCCATATCTAATAAAAATGTTTCTTAAATTTTTTAAAAAGTGTGTGTGTGTGTATGTGTGTGTGTGTATGGGCATGGGTGTGCCACACTGTACATTTGGAGGTAGAGAACAACCTTGGGAACTTGATTTCTCCTTCCACCTTGTTTGAGATGGTCTCTTATATTCACCACCAGGAAGCCCAGACTAGCTGGCCCATAATCTATGGGGTTTTCTTGCTCCTGCCTCCCATTTATATAGACATGTTGGGATTACAGACATGGGTGCCACTTTGCATTTAGCTTTGCGTGGGTTCTGAAGGTCCAAATGCCAGTCGACAGGCTTGTGGGGCATGCACCTTTAACCACTGAGCTATCTGCCCCAGTCCTCAACTTTCATGTTTCTCGCAGTAAAAATGCATGTATTTATCTTGTGAAATCTGCTAAAGGGTAGATAACACTAGCTGTCCTTAGCTTACATGTACTGCAGATGCGAGGTTCAGAGGTGTGAATGAAATTAACACAGCAAGAATCACTGGGTGGGAGACAGGTCTTCAGTCTCATTTCACAGTCATTGTCATGTGAGGTGTTTGCTATGCAAGGTTGTCTGTGAGGGTCAGGCACTGCAAAACCAAAGATCATTCGGAGGGCACTGGCATTCTGGAAGCATCTAGGTTCTGTCCTAGGATGGGACTGACCAGCCAAGTACGACTCAGGGATGGCAGCTGAAGATTAAAAAAAATAAAAAAGAGGAAAGAGACAAGGCACTGTTCTCAGAAGGTGGAGATAATGAGAGATGATAAGTTGAGGCCCTATGGCCCTACACAGACCAGCCTGGTGCCCAGAGCAGGTGCCCACTCCCTCCCGGCTGTCTTTTGCAGGAGGTCTGCCCCCAGCACTCGCACTGAGAGCTGCCCCCTCTGCAGTGCCACGGTGGGGATTCGCTCTCTCCATCTCACGTTTCACTGACTTGGCTCACCCTACTTCTGGGGCATAATTCATCTAAGCCTTCTGCCTTGACAACCCTCAGAGAGTGCTAATTGTCGGAGTATCTGCTCTGGCATAATCATAAAACCTTTTACCATTGCACAGTGCTCCTAGGAAAATGGATTTCCGTTTCTAGAATGTGACCTTCAGCTCTTCTTGCCTGGCATGCAAGCCACACGGCCTCAGCACACCTCATCCATCACCGCTGCCCACCGTGTCCCTCTGCGCCTGGCAGCGAGCTGCCCCGAGCGAGCTCCTCCTGCAGGTCTTTGCTCCTTTGTCAGTTTCCTGCCTTACCTTTTCTTTGTCCGCATGGCTATCTTAACCACTCTCGTCTACCTTAGACTTGCAATTACCTGTTTTCCTCAATCAAATATTCCTCGGGCCTGCACCTCCCTCATTAGCTTTTAGCATCCTGGTGCCTCTCCCTTTGGATCTTTCTACAGAACCTCACCACACACTCTCTCCAGCTCAGGCTCATTAAAACGTGATGTCTGTTCTTCCACTCGACAAAGCTTTTAGTTTCAATGCATTGGAAATGTGACTATTTTCCTTTCTCTTCCTGCTCTTGACTTGAGTCTTTGGACCAGGCTTCACCACTAATGCACACCATTTGGGGCCCTGGCTCCATCCTTGGTAGAATCCTCATTAGGTCTCCTCCCTTACACACCCAAGGTGCATGTGTACTTTTGCATTTCTTGGGAGCTCAGATATTTCTACAAAATTCAGAAAGGGCTGTGACAACTGACATTACTTATGGGATTAGAAATCACAAATCAAACTTATTAAGCCCACCTTTAATTATACCTACAATATATATGGTTGCAATGAGATTCTTCGGGGTTTAAAAAAATATTTAGACTCTCCTCCATCCCACTGCCCTAACACCACTAGCACTTCCCACCCCCAGTATTCTATCTCTCTACTTATATGTGGACTTATTTTTGTAGTGGTAAAATGTAGACAGCAATCTGAAAGAAATCTTCAAGATAAGTTGGAGCAAAGATATGACCAATCAGAGTCATATCTTCAGTGGGTGATATCTGGGGACACTAAACATAGCCCAAGGCAAAGATAGTCATCTTGTCCTCTTATTCTCTCTAACCCACAACTTCATCATCTACAGCAAGAGGCTAATGATAGCAACTATGAAGTGAGTAACAGTAATGAGGGGCTGGAGAAATGGCTTAGCAGTTAAGTGCTTGCCTATGAAGCCTAAGGACCTAGGTTTGAGGCTCGATTCCCCAGGACCCATGTAAACAAGATGCACAAGGGGGCGCATGCATCTGGAGTTCATTAGCAGTGGCTGGAGGCCCTAATGTGCCCATTTTCTCTCTCTCGTTCTCTGTCTGTATGTCACTCTCAAATAAATTAAAATAAACAAAAAAATACAAAACAGTAATGAATACATGTGATGATATGTTAAAATACCAGGAACATTGTCCCTCTTTCTAGAAGCGTGCATTTATCATCATCACTGACATCACCATTTCTGTTTTGCTGCTACAGTATACTCATTTATTCATATATACTTCTATAACATTGAAATGTCTTCTTTAAAAATTGTGATGCCTGAAATAATCCCTGAGGAAATCCCTCCTAACTTTCAGATGCTATGTGAAGGCCAGACTTGAAGGAGTACTTCCCTGTGAGGTCAGTAAGCATCATCCTAGCTGTGGTCCAGCTGCAATGGACTTCGGGCTCCTGCCCACTGCACCTGTGAAGCTCACTTGTGCTAGGAGTGGACCACTAGTCACCAATTAGCATGGAAGTATGAAGGGGCTCATGACACCCACTCCTGATTGACCCTCTCCGTGGAAGCTGACCTGCCGGCTTCTTTTCATAACCATCTCATTGGAAAAGAAGTTTGAAGTGATTCCCATTGTCTTGACAGAGAACGATGACTCAGAAACCAGTGTCCAGAGCTCTCTGTTGTTCCTATACATGTCATGCATCTTAAATGTGGATGCATTTGCAAACTGCTAAGGTCATTAAAAAATATATTTAATTTAATTTATTTATTTGAGAGAGAGAAATGGGAAGATAGAGAGAGAGAGAGAAATGGACATGCCAGGGCCTCCAGCTGATGTAAATGAACTCCAGACACATGCGCCCCCTTGTGCATCTGGCTTACATGGGTCCTGGAGATCAAAACTGGGTCTGTTGGCTTTGCAGGCAAATGCCTTAACCACTAAGCCATCCCTCCAGCCCTGATAAGGTCATTTCAATAATGTCTCCAGACAGCTCTTCACCCCAGGTTCTACTACTTTTCTCTCTGCTTTCTTCTAATCTGTCTTCTTGGTAGAGATCTAAGATACTTTTATTCCAATGTACGTTTAATTTTAATTTTAGCTTCTAATGGCCTTCTTGAACTAACAGTAAGCTTCTAAGTTACTCTGTTGCCTGTCCCGTGGGTTAAGGGTTTTACGTCATGCTGGGGACAAAGCATCCCCATAGCAGTTACCACAGCAGTGTCGGCTATCAGCTGACTGAGCTGAGGGAGAAATCCCCTTTGGCTTGAGGCCTGTGAGTGTCACTTTTGAAGCTACTTTAGGCATTCTCCAGGCGCACATCTACATGTTCCTTGCAATTTTTAAACTCTGTCATAATCCATAAAAGCTAATGTATGTCATAATTTCACAACACAGTAGCAGCTGGTCAGACAGCCCCAGTGACATTTTTTCATATGTTTTGGTAGGAACAGTGTGTATATATGGAGGGGGTGGTTAGATGGCAATGCTTGGGACCAGTCTGCTCAGGGGCAGGAAATAAGATGCTACATTGGAGTTGGACGGATGGCTTAGCAGTCAAGGTGCTTGCCTGCAAAACCTAAGGACTAAGTTTGACTCCCCAGATCCCATGTAAGCCAGACACACAAGGTGATGCAAGTGCAAGGTCGCACATGCACACGAGGTGGGGCACGCGTCTGGAGTTTAATGGCAGCGGCCTGGAGGCCCTGGCCCGACAATTCTCTTTCTCTCTCACTCTTGCTCTCATAAAAAATGAAAAGGCTAGTCTGTTGGTGTTCCCTCAAAAAAAATACAATATATTGTCTTCAGAGAGCTTAAAACAATAATAGATGTGCCAAAGAGTCAGTGCTTTGTGTTGACACCATACTCTGCAATACTAAACGACGTGATTGTTGTGCTTCCCTCCTGGGCAGCATCCATCCCAGTCTTGGTTCACCCGTTACCTGACGGGATTATACCAAAGATTAGCTTTATCTTAACTGTGCCACGGCCCTTTCTAACACATGCAACAATGTGGAGCCCTGACCCTAACAGAGGCTACCGCCCGTAGGATCTAGTAAGTAGGCATCTTCATTTCTACCCAAGAATATGCCCCCAGCCCTTGCCAGGCTAAGGCAAGGGCAGAAAGTAAATGGCTCTGGGATGTGTCCACCTGCCCCCTCGGTGGTGCCAAACCCCTTCTGATGACTCCCCTTCCCACCTCGGCCACCATAGATTCCCGCTGATAAGCAACAGCACTGTGGAGTAGGTCAGGCTCCTTCCTTACTCAACAATACACCCTGTGTGAAGGGTTCCATGTGCAAATTAAGAAAATGAGGCACAGACAGGTCATACAATTTCTGTCAGGCCACTGCTTGGAGAGGCTTGTCTGTAGATAGGAAACGCATCACCTCCCATATTGTATCTCAAACCTTCAATGTCCAGTTAGCTAATTAGCTAAATTAGTTATTATTTTGAAACAAGGTTTCGCTCTGTAGCCCAGGCTGGCCTGCAGCTCACTAGACAGCTCAAGTTAGCCTCCGATTCACAAAGATCCTCCTGCCTCAGCTTCACAAGTGCTTGGGCCACCATGCTTAGTTTTTAATGCTGTTTTTTAAATTATTTTTCAAAATTTACTTATTTCAGTGAGAGAGAGAGAGAAAGAGAGAGAAAGAGTTAGAGAGAAATAAAGAATGGACATGCTGGGGCCTCCAGCCACTGCCAATGAACTCCAGATGCACGTGCCACCTTGTGCATCTGGCTTACATGGGTCCTGGGGAATCAAATTTGGGTCCTTTGGCTTTGCAGGCAAGTGCCTTAACCACTAAGCCACCTCTGCAGCCCCCTGTGCTGTTTTCTAACTGCCCATGTTTTGAAGCTGTAGAAGTGATGGGCAAGCGGGCATGTTTCCAGGCACTGTCTCCCCTCGGCCTCTGCACACGACTCTGCAGTCTGCCTCTGGCACTTTTTCTCCTCTACCATCTCTCTAGCAGCTTCCTTTGTCCTGAAAGACTTCTTTCAGGTAAGAGACTAATTCTTCTTCTTGCCTTGTAAAAGCCACCAGGGAAGGCTGCATTTAGAGATAGACATGCTGTTTTTTTTTCTATTAAATAAAGCTGCCTAAATTCATCTTTGGGAAAGGCATTTCTTTCTAACCAGGTAAAAGCACCTTTTTCATAGCTCCCACACAAGATCAGAAAAAGGAAGGAAATCCATCTGCCTACTCCATGAAGTCACAGGCAGAACACACGCACCCCCAGATCCCCTTTCACAGGCTTGTGACATTGACTCCTCCACCTCCGCAGGCCGTCAGTGGCTTGCATAGGCACACCTACCATCTCCCAGGGCAGCAGGGCAGGAGGCAGCACCTGGGTGGCTGGGCAGCCTGTGTGGCCATCAGAGGAAATGGGAACTGAGAGCTAAGGTCTGATGTAGGGAACCAGGCCAGAGGTCTGAGATGGAGCTCTAGCATTCACAAACCTTTGGAAGTCTCTAGCAAAGCTCAGTGCATTTGTGTGTGATAATGAGCAAATGTGCCCTGGACAGTCTGCAGTGCTAAGACCACTGAGATCCAGGGCAGCAGACCAATCCCTGGATCCTGAGCTGAGCTCTCCTTCCTGCCTCCGAGATATACACAAACAAAACCTTGAAACCCCAAAGTGTGGTCCCGGAGGAGGAGTGACATTTCATATTTGATGTGTTGGAGGAGAAGGAAGACTGTCCTTGCAGTGTCCCCAGCTGTGACTAATGCTCAGTCCACCATTGCCAGGTTGGCCTTCAAGAGCTTTTGCATTATCCCAAGGCTCACAGTTTCTCTGTGACTACTAGGGTAAAGCCTGACCCTGAAGTGGCAAACTAGCACATGCTGCCTGTACCGTGTACCAAGAGAGGAAGTGGCATGTTCCCCCTCCCCTGTGCTGCTTCCTTACCCTTTATTTCTGATTATTTTTTTATGTCACAGATTGTGATCACAATCAGCTTGACTGTGAGTGGTCAACACTTGCTGCTCCCTAGATTCCTGTGAGTCTTACGCAGCCTAATTCATAGCTACACTCCAAGAGCTGGGCAGCCCAGGCTTACAGACCATAGGCAGAAAAAAAAAAAAAGCACACTAACACATGTCCCCTTCCCCTCTCTCCTTCCCTGTTCTGTGTGGCTGTCTGCTTCCTGGTCTGTGGTCATGTGACCAGGTTCCACCACATCCACCTGCCACTGAGTGGCCCTCCCTGCCATGTGGACTGAAGTCCTCTGAAACTGTGAGCCAAAACAGATTGTAGCTGCCTTAAGCAGGTGAGGCACAACTAAAATAATTTAAGATAGAAATGAATTTCAGAAGAACCAATTCTTATGTTGAATCTTCTCATTTGGACAATTTTTCTGAATTTTTTGGCAGGGTTTTAAATTTTTCTTTAGTATTTCCTTCCCTAGAGTTACCTGGGGTCATTTACATGTTTGTCTAACTTCTTGAAGAAGAAATCCATCTCACTGAGTTTTATTTTATTTTATCTTCCCACTGTATAAATGTTGAGATCTGCACAACTCTCTCCAGGCATCAGTCTCTCTACCTCCCCAAAGCTACAGTGTTGTCTGTCATTTAACAGCTGATCCTTCTGTCTCAGGCTCCAAGTGCTTAGATTATAGACATGAGCCACTGAGACAGTTTAAGCGTGACAAGGCTCAGAAAGTGAAAGAAAGGAGTGTCCTTGACACTGTGTAGAAAGACTGCTTTTGTTTTTCCTTATCTCTTCTCCACTAAACTTTCTCTAGAGGAGAACGAGTGCCTCTGGCTTGTCTCTTCCTTCATTACAAGAAAAAAGAATGTCAAGGAATTACTCCCTTCCCAAGACCTACTGACATCTAGACATCTGGCATCAGGACTGAAGTGAGCAGTCATTCCCTCGTCAGTAGACTACCTTAAAGCCCCCAGTCTGGATCTCTAGGTATGCTTTCCCATTTCTGAAATCCCCACCCTCCACCGTTGTAGACAGGAGTGCTGTATTATTTCCTCCTCTTACACTCTACCTCTGTAATATCTATTATAAAATCTTACTAAAATCTATAAAGCTTTCTCTGCTATGTGGGTTTCATTCATCGAAATTCATAAGACAAGAACTCAGAAAGCCACAGAGTTAGTGGAAGTAGTGCATGACCATTACTCTACAGCACCTTAACTCCTGAGGTACTGCCCACCCTAAAGCTGAGAAGGGCTCCAAGGCTCTCAAAGACACCCCCAGACTCCCATGTTACCACAACACTTGAGATAGAGAAAATATGTTCACTTGTTGGGCTTGAGTTGTATATGGGTCACTCAGGTCAGGGTGACAGGTCATACACCTCTATCTTTCCTGGGATCATGCTTAACTTCCCAGCTGCTTGCTGAGGGAGTGCTGTGAGTGTCTCCAGTTACTGAGGGCGGGTTGTGAGTGTCTGTAGTTACAGAGATGTGAGCATCTCCAGCTACAGAAGGAGGGCTGTGAGCATCTATCTGCAGTTACTGAGGGAGGGCTGTGAGCATCTATCTGCAGTTACTGAGGAGGGCTGTGAGCATCTATCTGCAGTTACTGAGGAGGGCTGTGAGCATCTATCTGCAGTTACTGAGGAGGGCTGTGAGCATCTATCTGCAGTTACTAAGGGTGCGATGCAAGCACCTCCAGCTTCTTGTACCTTAGTTCTGCCAGGTTTGTGTCATGTACTTAAAAGCCCTGAAACTGTATGTTTATGTAATATTTTTCTATGTTTATAATAGACTGGGTACTTTATTAATGTCGAACATCTGGATTTTATTTACTTTTTAATGTGTATGTGGTGATCACATGCATGTATCTGTGTAGATGCATATGTGTTTTAATTCACCTAGTCTAGCCACCCATGTTGCCTTAGGGGTCTGCCTCCATAGTACTACCTCATTTACACAGCAGTTACACGGGCGCTAGGGATCCAAACGCTGGCCCTCATGCTTGCATGGCCAGTCCTGTACTGGTGACCCATAACTCCAGCCCCAACATCTAAACTTCTGGAAGCATTTTTTATTTGATGTCTGCCACGTCTGATGTTCATTCAGCAATAGCTACTTTCTGTAGGTTGCTGCTTTCATACAGTCTTTTCTTTTTCCAGTCTTTTCTTTCCATTCTACCTGGGTCCATATACCTATAGTGAACTCCTTGTAGAGAAATGTACAGTCTGGGGTCCATCACATGCCATTATGGGTGGTGAAGGAGTTCTTCATAGTTTTAATTCCATCTGATCATTCAGCTCTGTTAAACCTTAGTGTATACTGGGACGTGGAGTATAAGAGGGAAGACCCAAATTACTCCTTTCTTTGGCTTTGGCATAGATGTTTCCACTCAGCAGAAAATTTGTTTTTTGCAAACTCAGAACTGAAAACCTGAGGTCATTTCCATATGTGTTTCCATTCTGTGAATATCAAGTTCCAGGTCATGTGAAAGTCATGTAGCTTTGGAAGAACAAGTCTATTGCTGTGAGGACACCTGACAGTGCTTTCCCAGAGAAGGACGTAGTGCAGCTGAATCTATAAGACTGAGGATGACTATGATACATAAGACAAGACAGGAAGGCTTGCTTGTATAGGAAGAAATAAGTATGCCATCTTTCCAAGTGGGTAAAAGCCAATTCATTTTCACAAGTTCATTGAATTTCCTCCAGTTTACACTGTCCACACCACACTATCTAGAGACCCACTCAGCTTAGCTATTTGAAAATATGTTTATCTTTGAACCCCACAAGTATTGCATGATGTTGATGTGCTTTATTATAATGGGGAGATTTGATTAAAATGTTTTTCAGTGATACAATGTTGCAAGATGAAATGAAGTGACGACAGAGTGAGCTGCCTTAGGGTCCCAATGTTGAGCTCTTTAACATCACACCCCTCAACCCAAAGGTTTATTTGTTCTTAGCCTTGGGAGTTCCCAAAACTTGATGTGTCTTCAAGACCTAAAAGCCGTTCTCTCTTTATTTTCATGTGCATGTGCATATGACACATGTGTGGTGTAGAGTGTACATGGGGAGGCCAGAGGTTGGTGCTGGGTCTCTTCCACAGTTACTCTCCACCTTATTTATCTATTGTTTTGAGATAAGCTCTCTCATTGAACTTAGAGCTCACCAATTCAGCTAGATGAGCTAGCTAGCCAGTCTGCCCTAGGGACCCTTCTGCCTCCCCAGATCTGGGATTACAGGTGTGCACGAACACACCTGGCACCCTCTACGTGGGTTCTGAAGGTTGGCCTCTGTTCCTCATGTTTGTGCAGCAAGCACTTTGCCCACTGAGACATCACCCTAGCCCCCAGTGCTGTCCATTTCTACTGAATCAAATGGTCAGACCTCACTGCAGTCATGCGTCACACGTAAACACAGCAGTTGGACAGCTGACACTATGTCCTAGGAGAACACCGGAAGGGCACCTGTAGTCCTAGAAGAGCCTCAGAAGCTTCATTTTAGCCACTGGCTGTTGATGAGATGGAGTTGAGTTGGACCCTTTGGCTATGCGGGTTGGGCTGTGTCCTCAAACTATAAATATGACAGAATATTTATAGGCACCCCTGTCAGCCAGTAACCGTCAAACACCTCTACCACGTGTGACAGTGTTAGGGTGTGGCAGGAGATGGGCCTTTTCCAACATGCTAGTGTCTCACCCTCTGCCACCACCCATGGCATGGCACGGAAGCCTGAGGGCTCAGGGTCATTCTACCCTCCTGCTCCTACCGCAAGGACATGCGCTCAGAAGGCAAAGCGCCGTGTTCCGCACTCAGCTGCAAGCAGCATGCTCTCTCAGGCCGAGCTGAGCGAGCGAGGAAAGAGGATGTTGTCCTCACTGCCCAGTGAGTCTGGCTAAGCACCCTCTCAGCGGGGGGCTCATAGGCAGCCCTGAGTATCCCCACAGTGGCTAGAGTTACACCATCATTACATATAGACAACTGCAACAGAAACTAAAATACCAAACAGCGAGTCCATTCTTTATAACATCCACAACAAAATGAACACTCAATGGGACTCTGAGACATTTCTACCACAGCAAAATGTGCATGTAAAAGGTAAAATTCAACATTCTGACTCTAGAAAGATGGGTTTGGGGGCAGCACTGTTTGTTTGTTTTTTTTCTGGAAAACACAGAGCCTCGTCATATGAGACATGAGATGCCCTCTAACAGGCAGGCCTCCAGGAAGTAACATCATGCCCAGTCCCAGGCAAGAATGGGTAAGAGCCCATTTAAAATCAGTTTCCTGAGCCTGAGGGGAGAAGTCAGGCTAGCACTCCAGCTTATCTCCGCGCCAGTCTGACACCCACCGAGAGGCTCAGCTTATCTTCCAGACAGGACAGCTCTCTTCAGTGGCCACAGTGACTGAGGTGGCCATGGCTTTGCGCTGCGCGAATTAAAGAGGTGAATCCGAGTCGCTTGGTTTCTGGTTCACTCCTGGCACTGGAGATGGGCGTGGGGTTCCAGTCTCAGCTCTGCTCCTTACCAGTCATGTGACAGCGAGCTCATGCCTTGATTTGGTTTCCCATTGAGTCACAGCAATGAGCGCAGTGACATCTTACCAGGCTGCCTTGAGGACTGAAGAGCACACTCCGGCTTGGCTCGCGTCAGGACTGACCTAATGAGTGCTCGCCAGGATCAGCAAGGACACTGGCAGCTTCTTCTGGGTTCTGCCGCATGGTAACGAAGAGAAACTTTATATTCTTTCTGAGTCACGGAGGTTTCATCGTAAGTCTATCTCTTCAGTATGTCTCAATATTACTTCAGGATCCTGAGTTCGGGCCTTAGGAAAAGTGTAGATCTTCATATTTGATAAGAAAATGATATTCTTAGGCTCAGCTGTCAAACACAGCTTGAATATGATAACGGAGCAAATGAAATGCTATTTATAATCCCAAATATCAAAATGTTCCCCAGAGAGACAAGATCAATATTGCAACTCCGATCTTCTCCCTCTCTGGCAGATGGTGCTATTAAAAATACCAGATAATGCGCAGCGTCTCTGGTGAGGAAAAGGGCGCTCAGACGTCTATGCTGTCTTGGTGAGATCCGGGGTTTCCTCTGCTGGGGGACAGGCAGTGTGGGGACGATTCGGGTTCTTTGTCAGCCCTGAGCTCCGGCAGGTGGACGCTCAGACACCCCTTCTCCTGTACTTCCGGTCAGCTGCCCTCTCTGACAGGAACCTATAGCCTGGACCATCCTAATCTGGACACTGCCATCTCCTCCTAACCAAGTACCAGCTCTGCACATAGGTGGGCTCCTCACTGTGGGCCCCACACTGCCATTCCTCGTAGAGTGACTGAGACGGGAATTGAGTGTCGGAGCACTTAAGAGCATAACAGACCCTAGAGAGGTTGACTGGGCCAAGGGGACACTGATGTCTGCTTCAGTAGTTGAAAGGAAGGAAGGAAGGAAAGAAGGAAAGAGAGAAAAGAAGAGGAGAAAAGAGAAAGGAAGGTAAAGGAAAAGAGAAAAATAGAAAAGAAAGAAGATAGGAGACAAAGAAAATGAGAAGAAGGGAGGGGAGAGCAAAGGAGAAAAGAGGAAAAGTAAAGAGGGGAGTCTCAGGATAAGAGGGTCTGGGGGAGGGGCTAAGTAAGCATGGAAGCCCAGGAGATGAGGCCAGGTGAGCAGTTACCTGGCTGCAGCTCTACTCATCACTAACGTGCCCTTTTCCAGGCCCAGAGGAGCCCAGAAACACCTGGAACATGCTGTAAAATCCAATGCTGCATGAAACGGATTGCCTTAGGTCAAGATGAGGCACCTCGTCTTTTAGAATTTGTTTCTCCTGTCAGGTGTTTCATCAACCACTAAACTGTGAGCAGTGGCTCTCTTAAGGAACAGTTTTATAAATGTTATGTATTTGCAAGGAGAGAGAGAGAGTGAGAGTGAGAAAGAAGAGGGAGAGGAGGGAAACATGGACATGCCAGAGCCTCTTGCCACTGCAAATGAACTCCAGACACATATGCCCCTTTGTGCATCTGGCTTTATGTGGGTACTGGGGAATGGAACCCAAATGGCAGGTTTTGGTAGCAAAAGCCTTCAGCCCCTGAGCCTTTTCCCGAGCCCAGCAGTTGCTCTCTTGAAGTGGTATAGTTCACTCTCTCAGGAGCTCTACTCCACTAACTTGTGCCATCACTCACACCAAGATACCAAGGAAGCTTTTTGTTTGTTTGTTTGTTTTGTTTTTCGAGGTAGGGTCTCACTCTAGCCCAGGCTGACCTGGAATTCACTATGGATTCTCAGGGTGGCCTCGAACTCACAGCAATCCTACTACCTCTGCCTCCCAAATGCTGGGATTAAAGGTGTGCGCCACCACGCCCAGCTTTTCCAAGGAAGCTTCTAAGAGGTCCTTGACAGCCATTATACCTGGTGTCTCAAGTGCAGGGCAGGCTTGAAAGTTACAGGGGGCGGCCCTCCCCCACTTCCGGCTGCTGTCTGAAGTTCTGCCACCAGTCTCAGATTGGGTCTACGGAACTGTCTCCTCCCTCCCTCCTACGTGTGATATTTTAAATCATTAGCTGTCATTTATCCATCAGTGGAGAAGAAGCAGAGCGTTATCAGCGCAGTGTACAGAGGGAGAACAGGAGACTGCTAGGTATTGGGGGAGGGGTGCAACACAGGCAGGTAAGCTCTGTGCAGGGGCTGAGGGACTCCCCATGTACCTGTTACCTTCCGTCCTCACCTGTCTTCCCACGGTCCTTCCACCTGCTCTGCCACGGGCCTTTTTGTGAGTACACGAAAGGGACCAAAGAGTAGAAACGCAGGAATCTGTGATGTGAACCCTGCGGGGTGGTGTCCGGCAAGCCCAGGCCGTGGCTGTGGCTCTCCTCTGGTTACAGCGGACGTTTCCCAGCAATCGTCTTGAACGACAGAGCAGCGGAGCTGGGCAGGCAGCGAGCCCCGGCGCACTGGTGAGGTACAGGCGTACCAGAAGTGACTGCCGCAGCTGCCCAGCAGATCACTCAGCAAGAGACAGCGAATCTCTCACGAGGGCTAAGAAGCAGCCATAGGGATTAAAGCACTTTGGGGTCACTGGTATAAATCCCAAATTTTGCTGCACAAGTGAATAGGAGAACTAAATGGTTTACATGTATTTTTGGATTCACAAAACATAGACGTATTCAAATGAGGGGTGAGGTTCTCTAACTTGAATGCTGATATAACATGACATGACATGTTTATGTTAAGAACAGAAGGTGATATATGATGTTCAATTTTTTTGGTGGGACATTGAGGTAGGGTCTCACTGTAGCTCAGGCTGACCTGGAATTCACTATGTAGTCTCAGGGTGGTCTCGAACTCATGGCGATCCTCCTACCTCTGTCTCCCGGGTGCTAGGACTAAAGGCGTGCACCACCATACCCAGCTTATGATGTTCAACTTTTAAGGGTGCCAGAAGCAGTTTCTGGTGACCCCGGGTCCACCACAGGACGGTAATGCACAGCAATACGCTCTGGGCTAGCTGTCATGTCAATCCCATCTCCAGAGAACTGAGGTGGGGTGAGCTGGTGGCTTCCCAAGTCACAGGCTAGGACACAGCCTGACAAACCCCACTGGGCTCCCCGGCCCTACAGCCGACCACGGAGGGGCCTCTGTGCAAGTGGGAGAGGAAGAGTGTCCTAGCCTTTCAGCCTGGACATTGGGCAGTCCCAGTGCAGAGAAGCGTCATGGTGAAAGGAGCCTACGTGGAAAGGGCCTGTGTTCACCGGCCTTTTAAGTGGGCAGTTTTCATAAATGTACACACTGCACTTTGGTGTAAATCCCACCTGTTGCCGTCTCTTGTCCCCCTCTCCTCCCCCTTCTACCGAACCCCATCTTCTTTCCACCTGGTCCCTTTTCTAACTGCTGTCCTTTTCCCTCCTCCACCACTCATGACAGGACATCGACGGAGCCAGTATGGTGCAGGTCTGATGCAGGCAATGACGGGCCATGAGTCCAACGGCCACTTCATGACCACAAGAAGGCAGTCCTCCTGTGGGGAGGCACTCCTCCCGGACCTCTGGCTCTTGCATTCTTTCTGCCAACTCTTTTGCAACACTTGAAAGGGGCTTTTTAATGTGGACTATAAGAAGGTAAGGCTTTTTCATGTTTGGGAATATAAAAGGTAAGACATCTCACTCATGCTACAGCACAGATGAGCCCTCAAAGCAGACACTCAGTGAAGACGGCAGACAGAGAGCTAGCGACATTCTCTATGCTCCCGTCTCTGAAACGGCCTGTCAGCAGTGGCTAGAACCTGGGCAGGGATTGCACAGGGGCTTCCAACCAGTCCAGTATCTTTTGGGAGTGAGGAAAATGTTTTTAAATGGACTGTTGTGATGGCTGCATCAGTCTGTGAATATGAAAGAAGGAAGGAGGGAAGGAAGAAAGGAAGGAAGGTAGGAAGGAAGGAAGGGAGGGAGGGAGGGAGGAAAGAAGGATGGAAGGAAGGGAAGAAGGAAGGAAGGAGAGAAAGGAAAGAAGGAAGGAAGGAAAGAAGGAAGGGAGGGAGGAAGGAGGGAAGGAAGGAAAGAAGGAAGGAAGGAAGGAAGGAAGGAAGGAGGAAGGAAAGGAAAGGTGGTGGGTAGAATAGAGGTCCAAGTGATTGGCCCTCAGGCATGTGAGGGCAGATCATACAACCCATTGCACTCATTTCTGTGAAGGATGACCACACTGTCCACTGTGCTCACCCTGTGAGGGATGGACCACACCACCCACTGCATTCATCCTGTGTGTTGGCATGAGACCAGCTCACCCCAAGCATCCAATCCTCAGAGCAGATCCAGAGACACTTAGTCATAAACAGGGACACGGGATGCAGGTACAGGATGGTCCTACGGTCCATCGGAGGGCTCAGGTGACAGAACTTCAGCCTACGTGTGTATGAGTTATGTGAGTCACAGCCTGTCCAGTTCTGTTCTTCTTCCCCACAGGCCCTGACCAGGGATGTCTGTCTGTGGGGACCCCAGGCTTCTAATAAATCATAAGTAGAGCAAAGAATTGTTTTAAAATAAATTTCTTGGGCTGGACAGATGGATTAGTGGTTAAGGCACTTGATTTCAAAGCCTAAGGACCCAGGTTCGATTCCCCAATACCCATGTAAGCCAGTGTAAGGTGGCGCATGCATCTGGATTTTATTTGCAGTGGCTAGTGTCCCTGACATGCCCATTCCCTCTCTCTTCCTCTTTCTTTCTGTCTCTCAATCAAATAAATAAACAAATAATTTTTAAAAAGAATTTCCTTATGACTTATTATCAGTAACTGTTTATTTGTACACCTATGTTATTAAATATATACTATTTATGTATCATAATTTATTATTTATATTAATATTATTCATACTATATATCATATACTACATACTACTTTATATATCTTATGTGCTTACTATTATATTCTGGGGTTGCATAAGTAGAAAAGTTTAAGGAATGCTGCCTTCATATACACATGCTGTTTTCCTCTGGGCATGTGTCTGTATCTGAACTCCCTCTTTTCATGTGCATATGTATGTGTGTGGGTTAACAGCATGTGTGTGTTCATGTATGTGGAGGCCACAGAACCACTTCAGGTATCATTCCTTGGCTGCCATCCATCTTTGTGGAGGCAGGGTCTCATGGTCTGGTGCTCACCAATTGGGTTGACTGGTTGAGCAGTGAGCCCTGGGAACACTCCCGTCTCCGTTGCCCTGGCACTGGGGTTGCAGAGGTGAGTTACCATGCCTGGCATTCTATGCAGGTTCGTGGGATAAAACTCGGGCATCATGTTTGCAAGGTGAGCGCTCTCCCTACTGAGCACCTCCCTGCCCTGAATTTCCTTTTTATAAGGACGGATCCATAGGGATTGGGCCTCCACTATACAAGCATGACTGCTGAGCTGGCTACAAATCCCTGTCCACGACCGTCCCCCAGCACTGAGGACCTCACCATGTACACAGCCCCACTCATGCCAGCCTGCTAAGTGCTTGGTTCTCAAGTGCATAAATTCCATGGCTACCAGTGCTTTGGCTTCCAAACTTTACCACTGCAGAGATGGATATGTTATCACTGCATGAGCAAGCAAATGGATGCTTCCAGAAGCCGCCTCCCTTCCAGCTGCCCATGATTATAACTGCATCTTAGCCCCAAACTTGCCAGCAAAAGTGCCACTCTCTCTGTTCTGCTTTTTCTCAAACAATAATTTCTGAATTTGACTCTTTCAGGCAGCCTCTCCCCAGCTGGTCAGACCTACTATCTGTACAGATCCTCTTTCTCCAGACTCATTCCAAGTGAGATAATTTTAACCTCATTTCTCTCTTCAAAACAGAGCAACTGGCAAGGATTTATTTTCGTCACCAGTAGCAGAGTTAGTAGCCTGTAATATAAATAGTGAGAGGGGCTTGAGAGCTTCCTGGCAGCTTTAGAATTCTGCGCTCTCCGCTGCCTCTCTTTGGCCTTTCCTTGCCATTCCAGGTCCTTCTGCGCTGCATGTGACGGCTCTCAGCTCTTGGCCGCTGACTCCTGCCTGCCTTCCTTGGGGTGGGCAGCAGCAAGATCCCAACAGAGACACGGACAGAGGAGCAGGTGTAAATATCCCCACGTGGGCTGGGCAGGTGTGACATGCGAAGCTGCTACAGGGCACGAAGGACATGTTAACATGTCTTTGCTGCAAAGGGTACTGACACCAGAAAGTTCAGCCCTTTGTTTTCTCTCTTTCTCTCTGTGTGTGTGTGTGTTGCATGGGTGTACGTATTCACATGTCTGTGGATACAAATATATGAGTGTGCACATGGAAGCCAGAGGTTGGTGTTAGCTATATTCCTTAATGACCGTTTACCTTACTGAGGCACAGTCTCTCACCCGAGCCCAGAGCTGTTTCAGCTGGTCTAGCCAGCCAGCTTTCCCCAGAGACCTCACCCCTGTTTCTGCCTCTCAAGCACTGGGGCTCCGCCAGCGTCTATGTGGTGCTGCAGATCTGAGCTCCGGCCCTCACACTCGCACGGCAAGTGTTTTACCCACTGACCCCTCCCCAGCCCCACTCCCCCTTTAATGGAGGCACACGTGTCCCCCAGCTCTCCCTCCGTAACTCACACGCAGCGCACAGGAGATGGGACCCACCCAGGCAGGGGTGACTATCAAGCCACTCCCGAGCCTGGAGCGGCGTAGCAAGTATGCTTTCATCAGGACGGTAGCTGCGTGCTCTGCAGGGATGAGGGGCCAGCCTCAAGCCCCAATGTATGCCTGCCTTGGAGTCTGTTTCTGGCTCTGGCATTTGCTTGAATGCTCCGAGCTGTGAGCCCTCAGCCTGGGTTCTTTGGACTCTCCATGACAGCACAGCACGCCGGCCAATGAGGAGCAAGCGCTGTCCATTGGGTCACGACTTGCTCAGCATCTGCCCACCGACTTCACCTCTCCATGTTTATCCCGTCATCCTCCCGTCTTGGTTTCTTTCCACTGGTCCTGAGGTTAGTGTCTGTGAGTCGCGACATGCATGGAGTCTAAACCACATGCTGGGATGGTGGTGGGTCCCACCAGAGGGCCATCCTGCAGCTTTGTGATGGGGTTGTGGGAGCACCAGGGACAGCCTCCCCATCCCACCCAGCCTCTTGATTAGAGCATTTCACATTCCTCAGTGAGCTGTGAACAAGAGAGCCAGGGCTATCCCCACACTGACACACTGGTGAGAGCACCTCCGAATAAAACAACTCTGTCACAGAAGGCTCCGTGGAATGTTTGCGTCACAATCTTGCCGCAAACCTTTCCGCAGTCCTGTGCTGTCCATGGAGCTGGTCTGTGCTTGCAGGGACCCGCTGCTCAGGTCCCTGGCTTCTGAATGGGCCCATCTGGACCTCAGCGACACAGGACCCAGGGCTGGAGCTGTCCTCTGGCCTCAGTCCCATGTCTCCATGACTACGGGTCTGGCTTGGCCTCCTGTTCCACAGGGTAACTGGCTGTAGAGCTTGGTTCTCCTGATGTGAGGTCCTGTGTGGTAATCTGATGTCCACTCAGCTTTGAGCTGAACTCTGCTCGGATAACACCTGCCCATCCTGTTCCTAGCTCTGGGGCACTGCTCACGTGCCTACTTTGGAGTGTTACTGTCTTCTGTCTTCCTGGGTAGGAGCCATGCTATGCTGCCGCCCCTGACAGGCCATCACTCCCCATTGGTGCCCTGGTGTTCATCCTCCTAGACAGCCTCCTGTCTGCTCTTTCACACACACAGACACCCAAGCCCGACTGTTCTGACACATGCACCATGGTTCTAAACTTCCAGGCTGATGTCCCGAGGGGAGAACATGTCACACTCTGGCCACCCTGATGTGCTCACACACAGTTCCAAGTGCGCCCAAGCTGTGCAGCTCCAGGCCTGATCTTGTGTAACCCTCCCTCACTGCCCAGTGTCCTGGACCATCTCTTATGTCAGTGGAAGGGCAGAGACAATAGCCTGGGGTATGACAGGCTGCCTCTTTCTGAGCCAAAGATACTGCTCCCTAGATAGGATTCTCTGCAACTTGCGCAAACCTCAGAGACTAATACATGACTCCATTAGGAGCAGGGAGGAGGGAGACACCAATGCTTCAAGTTCAACGAAAGTAAAGAATAGTGAAACGGTCTGCTGTGCAGGAAGACTCAGTTATGAGGAACAGTATTCTAATCCTGCCTCTTAAGATGTCCACAAAGTTGGCATCAATTACAGGAAATTGTCAGTGACTGCTGGGGAGGTGGCTCTAGGTCAAAGCTCTTGCCACAGAAGCACAAGTTCTAGAGTTAGGATCCCCAGCACTCATGTGCACCTGGTGGGCATGGCGCCCCTTTGGTAATCTCAGCATTCAGTAGGCAGAGACAAGGGATTTTCATGGCAAGCTGTGGCTGTGGTTCAAGCGTGAGGCCCTGTGTCAGGAAACGAGGTGGAGAGCAATTGACCCAAATGTCAACCTCTGGCCTCTATGATACCTGCACACAGGTTCACACGCACCAGTTTATATGGTGTTTTTTCTTCCCAGACATAACATGATGCCATCATTGCATCATGCAACAGAACGCTCTGGCCTGCTAGCCACGGAAACTTTGAAAAGAAAAGGAATGATACAAAGACAGCCACATCTGGGCCATGGTAATGTAGCTCGTCCCATTCCCTAATAGATAGAGGAGGAAAGGTCCCAAGATCCTTACCTGGGATTCCAGCTGTTATCCTTCATGCCCTCCCCCAAGCTGTAAGTCTATGGAGATGCTAAATCATACAGGAAGTACAATGTTAACCGGAAGGGGAAGTCTATGATGCAAATTCCATGAGCCAGTCATCTAGGATGGGGTGGGACTTTGTGGTGACGCTGCTGTCTTTGAATAACCCATACTTGTATGAGTAGCCCCTCACCCGTACTCTATAAATAACCCTTACTCGTTGTTTTACTATTATACTTTGATAGAACGGTGCTTTTGTCTGTCCCCCAAGCCCTATATAGGGTGTATAGATGTATGTTTGCATCTCCCTAGGGAAAAAAGTTCCATGCAACAACCACACACACAAATGCACCCATACATGTGAATAGGCATGCATAGATGCATGCATACAGCGCGTGCGTCCACACACACACACACACACACACACTCACACACATTGGCAATGGTCCTGTTTGAACTGAAGGGCAACACAGAGTATTTCCTACCTGGTAGTGTGAAAATGCACATCATTTTATGCACACTGAGGCACAGTGTGGACTGGTGTGACTCAGAGCTAACCCATGTTTGTTCCTGCTCCGTAGGAATTGGTCTGCAGGTTAGTAGAGCCTGGCTCTCAGCACCCACTCAGTAAATGTTCTCAAATGGCAAAATGACATGAACGAGGCAATTTTCACCTTATTCATGGACTGTCTTCCAGTGAGGAGGCTAGAGAGGCACCTGGGACTGAGTGGGGGATGCGGAGGGACAGCCTTCACTGCTCCTGGCCACTACTTCAGAGAGGGAGGCTGGGCAGCCCCTCCACCAGTGTGAGGCTCCAGCTCCCAATCGTGATCTGTGATGGTTAGATCCCAAGGCCCAGGAACCAGGTAGGAATCACATTATATAGGTTCCTGTCAAGGTAAGTCCTAGCCATGGGGAGAGAGAAGGCCTAGAAACCCACCTCATGAGGGGCTAGCGCCCTTACCTCTGAGCAAGACAACTGCATCTTCTCCACCTGGGTAAGAGGCAAGACAGCTTTCTGGTGGGCAGTCTTTGCAAAGCAAACCTGCTTCTCGAGAAAGGGGTCAGACCAAGCAAGCTCCTCTTGCTTCCTCATAGGACTTTGACCATCATGAAAGAGGATACCAGACCAACACAGATGGATTTGGATGTGGGGTGGGATCAGAGCAGGGGAGGGTGGATAAGACCAGCTGGTTTTTACATTCCATGCTTAGTTCTCAGACTAGCAAGCTGTATTGTTTAATGTATCAGCTAAGGCACTTTTAGACTATACACAGCATGATTCAAATGTAGTGTCTTATTATTAAAATCATGGTTAATGTCAATCCCAGATCTTCTTCTGCCCTGAATTGTGAACTGGGTACAGTCTCATGAGGATCCTACCACATGGCGGAGTGCACATGTGCCTAGCTCTGGCCTCCAGTCTTCCTTGCAAGCAACCCCATCTGCACTAGACAAGAATCTCTAATATTTACCATTCAGACTAAACAGTGACTTACTTGAAACTACTTTTATTCCTATTTGATAATGAAACACTGGTCTACTTTAGATAGTAACCAAGTTAAAACTGATTAATTAAAGCAAGGCATTTGGTAGCCGGGAGTGCTAAGAGAAGATGGAGGCCACATCTGCAGGGTGTGGTCTCGGCTTGGCATCTTTCATAGGCGACAGAAGTCACTCTATAAAATGAGCTTAAGATTCAGCTTGGAGTACACATTGGGAATTACTGGGCTCCAAAAACCAATCTGAGAATTATTGATCTGAGGATTCCATTGGATTATTAGTTCCATTAGGCTTGGGCTGTGGAGTTTATGATGATAGCTTTTAAATCTGCTGTCCCTAGTGGGATCAGAAAAAAGTAATCCCTGTCGGTAATTCTGAAGGGGCAATGGCTCAGTATTATGATTTAGCATTCACTGACTTTTCTCCTGAAATTTCTAGGCAGGTTAAATAAACCACAACTGTGGCGAATGGGAGTTCTGAAACCTGTGATCAAAGGTGGCTTAGAGCTGCCCCGGGCCCTGCTGCCTTTGCCTGATGGCGCAGGGCAGCCAACAGCGTGTGCGGCAGCACCTGCTCACCGTACACAGAGCGGCCCAGGACCCTCTCCAGTCCGTAGCATCCCACCTCACCCACCTCACCTACTCTGCACCCTGAGCATCACCAGTCAAAAATACACTGAGAAATTTAGGCTGATGACCAGGAGGAGGGCTGAAGGGAAGAGGACACACAGCATCCTAAGCTGCAAGGTGGTCGGAACAGGTAACGTGAGCTCTGCTCTCCCAACACATACTTCAACGCATGGCCTTGATATGTGTATTGTTGTGTAACAGTTCTCTGGGTATTCCTCTAAACACCCCATGCTGCCTGGATATCAGCTCCTTCCTCCCCCGTCCCAGTCCCCGCTCACTCGTCTTCTGAGTAATCCTTGTGCTTCAAGCATATATGACCAGGCAGTACTTGTCTGTGGGCCTGACGCCAGCTCAGCGCAGCGCCCCCAGTTTCATGTGTGCTGTAACACAGGCCAGCTCCTCCTTGTTAAAGACTGAGTAGTATTCCATTGCCTCCACAGCATAGGGAGCGTCTACATCCGGGCTGTGTGAGCAGTGGGTTAGTGTGAACACACGTGAACACAGCAGTATTCCATTCCATCATCCACAGCACGGAATGCTTCCACAGCTCAGCTGCCACGGTAGTGTGAATGCATGGAACACAGCTGTATCTTTGAGGTCCTGATTCATGTCCTTCGGATACACACCCAGAAGTGGAATTGCTGGGTCATGTGGTAGTTCCTGTCTTAAGTATTTTAGGAAACTGCACAAAACAGGTATGTGGGGGTCTATATCTACATCTAACCATTTTTTGTGGGGGGAGGGAGTTGGGATGGAGCCCAAGGCTTCTTGCTTGTAGCCAAGTGTTCTACCACCGAGCCATGCCCCAGACCTTATACCCCTGTCTGTATACCAAGTCCTCGGAAAATAAACACTATTGCAATTTTAAAATGTTCTTCAAGTTATCCTTACAAGACATCTGAATACATTTTTTTAAATTAAAAATTATTCATTTTCATGCACACACGTGTGTGTGCATGCATGCCTGTCACAAAGTGTGTAGAGGCCAGAGAACAACTCTGAGGTTCCTCCTTCTTCTTCAAGACAGGCTCTCTTGCCTCTGGGAACTGAACCGTCGAGCTGGCCCGTGAACTTGACATTCTCCTGGCTCTCCCTCCCACCCTCACTGGCCCATTGGAATCACAGATGTACGTGCCACTGTGCTTCTGGCTTTATCTGGGTGTTGGATAACTGGATTTGGGCAAGCAGGCTCTGCAAGCAAGCACCCGTTTAACCACTGAGCCATCTCCCCAGTCCCTATTTTTTTCTTAAAAGCAAGAGATGAAAGATGTGAGGGAACTTCATGCCTAGCAAACCATACGAGAGATTCCCTGTTGCATGTGTATTGTTTTAGACCCATCCCTTGATGCCCATCAGTTCTGATGCCAAGGTGGGTAAGGCGAGTGCCTACAAGGCAGATAAAGGAACACTGGGAGCAATGTTTCTGCTGGGGTGGGGCGAGCATATCGAGCCATGCACATGTGTTACAAGACCTGTGGCTCATTTCTTTTACCCCAGCTCCACTGGCTGCATGTGCCTGGTGGGGTTAGAGAGAACGCGTAAGTCTTGGAAATTTGGGTTGTGCTTTGGAAAAGGCACTCGGCTGGGCTGGCTGGGAGGATGAAAGATGACAGCAGGAGAAAAGTTTAGAGATCAAAACGTGTGTGAACACGTGGTGGATTGTGGGAAGAGTAGGTGAAAAAACAAAGGTAGCGTGCTGGGCAGGAGCCACACCTCAGACTGTCCCGCCAGCCCCGCTGTCTCCATCATCATTGAATCAAGCAGAGTAATGACTCTTCACTTTTCCCTTAACTAACCTAGGGAAAATTAAATTAGGTTCTCAGTTAACCATGAATTAATATACCTTTTTAAATAATGCAAATATGTTATATTTAAGCTAGGGAGGCTATAATGTGACCATTATCTCTGAAAAGGGCTGGGCTCACTTCCAATATGGCTCACCTGCTCCATTTCTGATTCGGTGGATTTCAGTGACAATTCTCAGATGCCTGCCCGTGGCCGGCTTTGCAGGGGTGCAGAGGAGACCCTAAACCTAGGAGGACAATGAAGCCGTTATCACAGCCATCGTAATAAGGTTTTCAATCATTAATCCACCTTCTACTGAGATAGTTTATGAGAAATTCTAAGCCACTGAGTCATAGGATTGAAAAGGTCATAGTATAAGCTGTACTTGACAAAAGTAATAAAGGCAGAAAGTGACTGTGGTGGGGGAGGGCAGGCCATGCCTCTGCTGTGGGCTGAAACGGGACCCAAAATCCTTGCGGAACTTTAATTACCAGTGTGACAATATTAAGAGATAAGGTCTTTATTTATTTTAAAACTCTTTTAAAATTTTTATTTGAGAAAGAGAGGAGACAGAGAAAGGAAGAGCATGGGCATGCCAGGGCCTCCTGTCTCTGCAAACGAACTCCATATGCGTGGGTCATTTTGTAGCTTGACCTGGGTACTGGGGATTTGAACCTGGGCCATCAGGCTTTACAAACAAACACCATTAACCTCTAAGCCATCTCTCTAGCCAGAGAGACAAGTACTCTGCAACCTTATAAATGTTCCAGAGGGAACGGGGGTCCCTCCACTACTGTGGCTGTAACAACAAGACACCGTTTAGGAACCACAGGGCATTCATCACCAGAATCAGCTGGATCTTGGATGTCTAGCCTCCAGAACTAGAAAACTAACATTATATCCTTCATCTAGACTCAACTATTTTATTGTAGTAGCTTACATAGACCAAGATAAGCAGGGGCCACATCCCCACGTGCATCACCTGTCAAATGCTTTTCAAGTTTGGGTTGCATTGGAGACCCTTTGACCTATCTACTAACAATCTGGAGTTCATTTGCTTAGGACTAAGCATGAGGCGGCAGAAGGAAGTAGTGTCCCAAATCTGTCCCAGACCTTCCAAACCGCTACTGCCAATCTCGCTCCTTCTGGCTTCTCTGTAGGGTGTGTCAGCTGTACATTCTGAAGGACTTGTGAACAACTAGTAGTTCCAGGTTCCTTAGTCCATTTTGTGGTACCATAACAAAATACCTGAAACTGGGAACTATATCAAGAACAGAAATCCTTGTTTCCTCAAAGTTCTTGGGGAAGGATCAAGATCAAGACTCCAGTGGGTTCACTCTCTGTTGACAGCTGTGGTCTGTCTCTTAGCTGGAACATTCTCACTGTGTCCTCACATGGTGGAGAGTGGAAGGGGAGAGAGGGACAGGGAAGTTCCCAGGGCAGAGACTACAAGACTTAACCACAGCCCAAAGATGCCACCTCATAGTACTATGACATTGGGGTTGACATTTCTATCTGTGGATTTTGGAGAGACACGTTCATTCAAACTATCACACAAGTCTAGGTTGTGGGGATCTAGCTCTTGAATACTGATGGGCAGAAGCCTTGACCATGGACAGTCGTAACTGTTCCCAGCAGAATTAAAGAATGGCACAAGATTGGGCTGGAGAGAAGGCAGTGGCTAGAAGCCCTGGCACACCCATTATTTCTATCTGCTTCTCTTTCTCAATAAATAAATAAATAAATACTTTTTAAAAATTAAAAAAAAAGAATGCACAAGATGGTTAGGCATCCCTTGCTAAAAAAAAAAAAAAAAAAAAAAAAAAAAAAAAAAAGGCAAGTAGACCATCAAAGGTTAGAAAGATTCCACAGGGGCACTGTGATTCTAAATAAAACACTCTCAATGAGTCACATTCAATGATCAGGGATGTCCTTCCTCAGTGACCAGGAAGTCCTGCCTTCCTTCCTCAGGAAGGCTGGGTAAGTAGAGTTCATGCTCATCTGTGAACAAGAATCTTTCTAGAGTCACAGTTAATGAAGAGATAGGGCAGAGAACCAAGGGGCTGTCTATTTGTTGAAAACATCTTCACTTCTCCACTGCCTGAGCAGATAGGTTTGGTAGTGGAGTTTTACCTTTGTGTGCACTGAGCCTGGGACCTCACACTCAGACCAAGTGGCTTCACCTCTGGGCCTGGGATGAAGGTTGGGAAGGTGACGGACAAAGGATTCCATAATTTCCACTGTCAGCTGGACTGGACTTGGAATCACCCAGGAGGCACAGCTGTGGGTGTGTCTACGGGGGGGGGGGGCTCTAGACATGTTTAATCGAGGCAGGAAGACCCACTCTGAATGTAGACAGCAACATTCTATGGTCTGGGGTGCAAAACTGAATAAAAAGGGACAAATGAAAATGAAAACTGACCACCACCTTCCTATGGAGACAGTGTGAACAGCCACCTCACACTTCACACTCTCACCACCTTGCCTTCCCACTGGGCCTCCCACCACGATGGACTGTATCTTCTCAAACAGTGAGCCAAAATAACTTCCTTTTTTCAGGTATGATGTCACACCAAGACAGCCACTACCAGAATTTTACATTGAACTATCAGAACTTCAACAAGCTTTTTTCTTCTTTAATTTTTCATTGTTCAACTTTGTCTTAGCACTTTGCATGAAGAAATAAATTTTAGGAAGCAACTACTTGTAATTGTTAAAATTTAGTGCCACAAAGGTTCTTTAAAATATACTATTCCCTACATAGGCCCATTCTGAGAGGTATATTGATGTGCCTCTCTTCAATATGCATTGAAATGCCAGTTCCCGTTGTCCCTTTAGTCAAATCACTCATTCATGAAATTCCAACACTTGTGTTTTTTTTTATAATTCTTTAATTTTGCTTTATCTGTTGAGAATTAGAGATGACCCCATATATTTGAGGTACATACGCTTACATTTTTAGCCCTGCTGTTTAATAGAAAAGTGATTTATAATTCTGGGCTGGCAGAGAGATTGTGTGGTACGCATGGAGCACTTCCAGATGAGCTGAAATGTGGCTTCAGAGCATGAGTTATATGCCCACATGTAAACAGGAAGACGGGGACAATGATGAATCATCTCCTACCATCTCTTAGTACAAAACTGCAGACTATATAATTTAAAACTTACTTTACTGCCAGCAATACGCATATAATGCGATCATACACAAGAGCCCATCAAATACATTAGGAAACAAAAGCTATATTAAGGATTCTTGCAACACCGAGAAAGCCCATGAATTATTCACACACCCAAGCATTAGGCCAACCTAAAGGTGAGCATGCACACAGTGTACTTAATCCCGAAGAAAACTGATGAATTGACTGAATAATTTGATTTAATATCCGCATGATATTTCAGTTCCTTTGGAGGATAAAGTTCCTCTCTCACATCTCCAAAGGAAATCTGTAAGCCTGCACAATTTAGGGTGACAGTAATTACTATGAGACCGTGGGGAGCACCCAGGGTGGGAATGGGGAACCAGGAGTTTGGCCATCTTGTCTTCTGTCTTTGATAGGCAGGTGGCCACTGACTGAGCATCCAGCTGGCTCTGCACTCACTCAGCATCATTTGCAAACCCATCTTGGGCCATGGGCAGCTGACAGTACAGGGGCATACTGGATGAAACGCAAGGCTGAGGTGCTTTGCCATTTCTTGATTTATTTGGCTTCTTTGTCAAATATTAATTACATGTAGGATGTAGAGAGAAATAAACCCAGCCCCCAGTGGGCTGCAGCAGAGTGAGAGCGCATAATGAATGAGCTGGAGGTGCCCACCACACTGTGCCCCAGGATGGACCACCTCGGTGCCTGCGTGTACCTGCGGGCCCCAGACCGCAGCGTTGCTTCTTCCTCTGCGGTCACAGTGAGGCTCCTTGGCTTTCTTACGGATGAACTGGGCAGAAAGAAATGAATGGGGGGGGGGGCTTCAGTGGTACTCTGCAGGGTAGAGCAGGGCTGAGGAGGGGCCCCAGGCTCTTGCCAGGTTGACAGACAACTGCATATGAATAAGGGAGAGCAGGCAGTCAATGTATTCTTTTAAAAAAAAATAGAGGCCACGGAGATGACTCAGTAAAGGAAGCATTTGCCCTGCAGGCGTAGAACACCTGCACATGGATCCCCAACACCGACATGAAGCTGGGCGCGGTCGAGGGCGTCTGTCATCTCAGCAGGTCCATGGTAAGAAGGAAGAGGAGACGGAGCCCACAGACTAGCCAGCCTGGCAAACTGAGTGGCAAATAAGAAGAACCCTGCCTCAAACAAGCTGGAAGGCAATGACCAACACCCAAGGCTGTCCTCTGACCTCCGCGTGTGTGCGATGGCACACACTCACGCACACATATGCATCACACGTACAAGTAAAGAAATACAATTTAATACAAAAGCAAAACAATATGCCTATTTGTAGCTCTTTGGCTTCAACTTTATCTTATTTTTCATTAGAAAATCTAATTTGGTAAGAACACCTCGCAGCTTTTGAATAACTGGAAATGATTATCATGTTTGCACATGAAGTCCTCTCACCCAGTACACAGTGACATCTCAGAGACGCAGCGTTTGTAGTTGACAAAGCTCCTAGTTCTCCAAGGTTGAGCTTCTGCTCTACCCTTCCATCTTTAGGCCGTGTGTGTGAAGTACGTCACGTGTGGTCAATCCGTGCAGACCAGCCCTGCAGAGTCTCATGACCCATGACTGCTCAACGCACTTGCGAGCTCAGGCTGGGAGAAGATTAAGCTTAAGGAGGTAAAGCTCTTGTTAAAGGGTCTGTGCCCACTGGGTGACCACTCCCCTGCCACCTGCTCACCTTGGTGTCTTTGCCAAGAGGAATGTTTATGGAAAACTTAAGGTTTTTAAAATTTTAAGTGCCATTTCCTTAATGTTGGGAGGTGGTTAAATGTGTTGAGCTTGTTTAAAGCTTGGCAAGTTTAGTGTTTCACTCAGGTTTTGCCAGAAGTAGAAAGGCCTGTGTGTGGCATGTCCAGTTCTCATCAGCAGGGTCTCAGGGTATCACAGGTCCAGCAGATGCCTGGGCCCTTCCCCTTCTTTCTCACGTACAGGCTTTGGTATAATGGCCACATTAGCAGCTGAAGTGCAAGGCTCTGAGCTTGGAGGGTTCTGGAACTTGGAGACAACATCAACCATCTGAACTCTACCAAACAACAACAAAGCCTTGAAGCCCGCTTTCATGGCTCTCATGGCAGTGGATAGACATTCCCTCAGGGGGCTTAGCGCCCGAGATCTCAGTATTTGGAGGTCTCTGCACCTCAGGTCTTAGCACCTGAGGTCTCAGTATTTGGAGGTCTCTACACCTCAGGTCTTAGCGCCTGAGGTCTCAGTATTTGGGGGCCTTTGCACCTCGGGTCTTAGCACCTGAGGTCTCATTATTTGCGGGGGAGGTCTCTGCACCTGGAGGTGTCTGAATTCAGCATCCCAGCACCTTGTGGAAAGCTGGTACCCACTCCCTGAGTAGCAAGCAGAGGGCTAAACTACCTGCTGCTCTAGACCTTGAACATGGAATCCAACTCCCTTTCAGGGCCCCATGTCCTTCAGCACAGATTCCTCTCTTCTGCCCCAGCGCGGTGAGCCTCTGCAGGCTCTGCCCAGTCCTTAGGTCCACAGAAAACCTGGCCCCCTCTTCCTCATACCCTGTCCTTCCCAGACCTGATTTGGGATTTTGCCCAGCACCAGTCTTGAATCTGGACTCTGAAACACAGATCTGTGCACACTGCTTCTCCAGAGGCCTCTGTAGGAGACACAGACCAGCGGCTGCCCAAAGCCGTGGGCAGAGAGGATCGTTGGCAGAGGATGCATTGCAGGAGGACCTTCCTGTCCCTGTTTCCACGCTTTAACTTTCATGTCCTCCTCCTCCTCTGAATTGGCTGGGGACCTTCTGGCTCCTGTTCGTTGGTGCCAGGAAGCTTGGGCTTCTCCTGCCAGTCAAGCACCCAGAGAGAACCTGACTGGGGCTTGTCCTCATATAACCTAAAACCTGTGGTTCGTGGCAGAGCAAGGGAACAAGAGTACCAGGACACACAGCCATGGACCGGCCCAGGTCTGTTCCCGCGGCTGCCTCCTAAAAGATAGCAGGTCCCTGAAATGGGCCAGCTGACCGTGTATGCTGACTGGTTGAAGAATTCTACTTCATGCTCAGAGAATTCCCACCACCAGGGCCCTCCCTGGCCTCACTTGGCCGGGGAGACTTAGTAGCCAGCCAGGGAGCACAGTTACCCAGACACCCGTAAGGCTACAGGGCAGGGTCCTTGTGTGAGGTGCAGATGAACCCTGAAGCTCTCATTCGTGTCCATGCAGATTCTGTCTGCATGACAGGAAGAAAGCAGGGCTTCCAAAGGCTTCTGGGACACTCCGGGATGTAGTCCACAGACCATTTCACTGAGGAGCAAGGCTATGAGTTCAAAGAGGAAAGGCCAGTCTCTCTAGTCGTTATCAAGCACAAGTCTGCATCCTCCTTTTGCTTCAGAGCTCCAAGTGTCACCAACCCTCAGGGGCTTCGTGTTTCCTAAGACCTGTCACTCGCAGGCTCATCCTAATCACTGGAGAAGGATCGGGAGCCACCAAAGACCCTCTTACAGCTCGCTCCCCTTCGTGTTCCTGCTGAAAGGGGACCCTTCAGTCTGCAACCTCAGGGCGCTGCCGGGAAAGCCTCTGCCTTCCCCCAGGAGCCCCATCTTCAGCCGTATCCTGCGTCCTTCCTTCACGCGAAGAAATTACACTGCTTTCCTCCGAGTGGGTGAAGGAGCCCAGCAGCCAACACGTGAGGCTTCAGATTGGAGTGGGGCACATGTCAGTCATTGGGGAGTTTTGTATCCTAATTCCTGAAAGTGCCACATGCCAAGCCCAGCTGTGGAGATAGACACAAATGTCGCCTATAGATGGACAGGGCTAACTTCAGGTCTGGACAGTTGCCTCTGTGTGGGGAGGCTGGTGTCATGTTTCTCTGCTGTCTAGCCCCCCACACAGATGTGGTGTAGAGCTAAGGAAGGGTGTTTTTTTTGGGGGGGGTGATGCTTTTCTGTCACATTTGAACACATATGAGTTAGAGGGATCAAAAGAACAGGCCTGAGATGTCCATTTGGGATCTGCAGGCGTGGCTTCTCGTCTGTACAATTTCAAGGGTCACCAATGGAGCCAAGCACGGGGTTCTCTGTGTTCGCAGTGCACTCTGGACACTCGCTTCCCACAAGAGCTCCTCACGGGACCCTCACTGTGGTAGCGGGGGATCTAAAGAGGCCGCGACGGCTTGGGAACATGTGCTTTCACTCAAAGATAGGAACAGTGACACGCAGCCCCCATCCAACGGACGCGCCCATGGGAACCTATCGTGTGGTTTCTGATTATATATGCCTATTTCCACTCAGCCATTCTAGAGTAAAAGTATCACATTCCTACTTGCAAAGTCTATTTCCCTGATACACAACATCCTGATCCTTATCAAAGTGCCTGGAGTCAGGCTTCGCAGCACTGAGGGCGCTGGTAGGGCCCGTCTTGACATTGCGACAGCTCTCCCCTCTCACCATGGTAACAAATCACTCTCAGAAAGCAACCGGGTTCTGACTGACGCTTGGTCTTGCCCTGCTTGTTCCCCCGGCAGCCTGTTCTCACGCCTCGCTCAGCATGAGCTTTGCAGAGCGGCTTCTCGAGTCTTCTTGTCCCGGGCCTGGACTGGTCCTTGGACATCAGCTCAGAGATGTGTCCTGCACGAGGTCCCTCAACATCACGCTCCTGGGCCACCAGCCTCCCACCTCATGTTCTGTCCCTGTATCACAGTTCTAGCCATCTTGTGTGACAGCAGCTGCCACCAGTCCCCTTCCTAGTTGGCTAGGACCTTCAAGGACAAGGAATTTTCCTTGTGACACCATAGTAGGTCCTTAATAAATAATCTTTCCTCTGAGTCAATGAACAGAACATTCACTTCTATTCTGTTCTCCCCACAGGAGCTCAGGAAACACGTGTTGCTTGACTGACCTCCCAGGGGGTGGCGCCGCATCTCCTTGCTGTCTAGGCTGCGGCCCTACGATGGGGTCACGGGGTCACGGGGCACCGGAGCGACCGGCTCACGCCCCGCGTTGCTCTTATGATGGAGGCCGAGTTGCTCAAGATGGCGTCCCCAGCATCAGCTATTTTAAGCAAACAGAATTCCTGTTTTGTAAATCTCGAAATCTTATTTGTTTTCCATTGACCCTCCCCCAAGAATCCCTACAAGCCGGATGTCTGTACATTCTTGCAGAATATTTCAATGTTATGGGCAATGCAGTAAGCATTTTTCCCTGAGGTCTAAGAAGTAGGAAAGGGGCTAAAGAGATGGCTCAGCAACTAAGGTACTTGCCTGCACAGCCTAAGACCTGGGTTTGATTCCCCGGTAGCCACATAAAGCCAGATGCACAAGGTGGCGTATGTGTCTAGGGTCTGCTAGAGACCCTGGTGTACCCATCCTCTGTCTTTCTATCTTCCATTTTCTCTTTCATTCTCAAATAAATAAAAAATGGTTTTTTTTAAGAAGTAGAAAAAAATGAGAAATGAAAATGCCTAGGGAGACTGTGTGAAAATTGGAAAGTCAGTGTCTTCTGGAGCGTGTGGCTGTGGGAATACAGTAAGGCTCATTAAAACTCTCTGACTGAAGTTGTCTCCCTGGAGAAGAGGCAGTTGCTGAAGCAGGGGTGATTTCATTCTTGGATATTCACCGCTTGCTGGCCATATGTCATAGCCATGTTACCAGGCTGCCTGCCTTCGTCATATGGAAGGCAGGGAGAAAAGACCCGGTCGCCCCAGATTCCCCTTGTGGAGGAACTGATAATGTGCCAAGCCCACCTGAGGAACTCAGTGCATGGTATTCCTTCTTAGCAGTTCCATGTAAATTCCTAAACAGAGGGTGTTTGATTCCGCATAAAGGGTGTTAGGATGAGCCAACCTCAGTCCTCTAGCAGGGACCTTGAGGGAGTGGGTGAGAAGACTCAGGAGTTTTTGACTCCATGACAGACAGAGACTGGTGTCTATGGAAGGTGGCCACAGCCAACAGAGAGCCACAATGGTCATTAGAGAGAGCCAGGGCCCCTGACTAGAAGGTGGAAGTTGCCTAGCCTCTCCTCCGCTTAGGAGGTGGGAAGAGGATAAAATGGGGCCCTTGGAGCTACCTGCTTCAGAGAAGAGAAGAGAAGAGAAGAGAAGAGAAGAGAAGAGAAGAGAAGAGAAGAGAAGAGAAGGAGGAAGAGAGGAGGAGGAGAGAAGAGGAGAAGAGAGGAGAGGAGGAGAGAGGAGAGGAGGAGGCAGGAGACTCATGGCTCCCAGCAGATGTATGCAGTTGATGGGGAGACCTAGTACAGCTGTCCCTCCTGACATGTGGAGCTCACTGTGCCCAGGTAGGACCATTCTCCGTCCCCAACCATGACGCACTGGCCACGTTGCTGCATGCTATCAGCTCTATTCTAGGGAATGCTAAGCTTGGGATGGCTCTGGAAGAAAAGGGGCCAGGCTTCTGCACGATCCTGCTTCTCCAAGACCACCTACACTGAATGAGAAAAGGCGCCAACAGGAGGATCTGGGGTCATTCTGAGTGCTGAGTCCCTACAGGTCACTGGCTTGTGACAGGCTGAACACAAATGGATCCTGGTGTGGGCAATGGGTTAGATCCCACCCGTGGTTTACTAGCTGCAGGGCCTGTTTCATCATGTGCAAAATGAGAGTATACATATCATGAAAGATCAATTTAGGTTCAAATTGGATAAACTGGCAGCAGTACCCATGATCCCTAATGACTGTGGCCAATGTGTTTGGCACAGTTGCCATTATAATGGCTTCTGGTCTCTCGTAGATGATTGGCTTAAAAAAAGAAAAGAAACTAAATTCAGGGTAGCCATCTGTCTCCTGGATGATTGCAGCCTCCCCCTCCCCCAGCCCACCTCTCAGGTCTCCGTCCTCCCTTTCCTCCTCTAATGCCTCTGCTCACTTGCTCAGGGACAGTCCTGGGGCCTGAAGAGTCCTCAACTGTTCCATGTGGCCTGGGTTTCTCTGACTGTCTTTTCCAGTGATCAGAAAACAGCTTGAGTATTGTGAAAATAACTTCACTGCACAAAATACAATTTGGGCCTTTTCTTTTTTGAGGCAAGCTTAATAGACTGGCCTTTCTTTGTGTGTGTGTGTGTGTGTGTGTGTGTGAGAGAGAGAGAGAGAGAGAGAGAATTGGTGCACCAGGGCCTCCAGCCACTGCAATCGAACTCCAGATGCATGCTGCCACCTTGTGCACTTGTGTCACTTTGTACATCTGGTTTACATGGGACCTGGAGAGTCTAGCATGAGTCCTTAGGCTTTGCAGGCATGCGCCTGAACTGTCAAGCCATCCCTCCAGCCCTTGGGCTTTATTTTGAGTACGTCACAGACGTTCAGCTGAGGGAATCCTCCAACACCAGCACAGTGGCACCATTTTTGCGCATGTGCACGCATGCTCATATGTGTGCTGGCACACACGTGTGTGAAAGCAGATACACGTGTGCATATGTGTGCAGGGAAGAGGACAGCCTTGGCTTCATTCCTCAGGAGCACCATCCATCCACCTTCTTTGAGGCAGGGTCTCTTTGGCCTGGGGCTTATTCTTGACTGACTGGCCAGAGAGCCCCAGGGATTCACCTGTCTCTGCACCCTCACCCAGCTTTAGGATTACAAGTATGTGCCACCACGCAGAGCTTTAATGTGGGGTCTGGGCATTCAAACTCAGGTCCTCATGCTTGCAAGGCAAACACTTTGCCAAGCGGGCCATCTCCTCAGCCCTGTCAGTCCTCGGGTTATGAAGCAGTGAAGCCAGCGTTTTCTACAACAGCCTTCTCTCCTCTGGCCCAGTGTCCTATGAGGGAACACTGGCCACCGTGTCAACCACCTGGAGAGACGGGTTTCCTCACGGGACAGAACATGAAAACATTCCTATCCTGGAAGCTGCTCGGGTCATGGCATCCACCGGAGCTACCTGTGCAAGCTGAACTGGGTGGCGAGGTAGGCTTCTGGAAGCAGTTAGAGAGCCCGCGTGTGACCTCCCCAGACTAGGGCCAGAAGGGAGTGTCTAGGACTGGTGCTTCCCAAGACTGATTTCCAGACAGTTTCTTTGGACAAATACCCGCTCCTCGCTGTCTTTTTGGCTTACAGTTGGGAATAGTGTTTCTATTAAGTGAAAGCAGAGACATTGACGTTGGACGCTGGAGGGACATCCAGGCATCTTGCCCTCTCTTATTAGAGCCTCTTCTTAGGAGTCATGCTGCATTAGACATGTGCCCACTGGGGTCCAGCGCACCTCTGCTGGTGTTTTCTATTTGTGGCCAGGAGTCAAGGCCATCTGACCACCTCATCCATCCCTTGGCAAGAGAGAAACGAGCAGTGGTATCCTAACAGTCCTGTCCTAGAAGCCAAGGCGGCCGGGAGCCGGGCTGGGATGACCCGCGCACGCTGCCCATTCTCGACCTCGCCTTCGGCAGGCCATAAAGAAGCAAAAAGCTCTCTGAACCCATTGTGGGGAAAGCGGATCATAGCTCACGCTGGTCTGCAGCTGGGCTTCCCCATCTGAATAGATTGCTTTATGAGACGGAAACCAAGCACAGCTGCTCCCACTGAGTCCTTTCTGTCGGCTCTGAGCATGGGCTTCCTTTTCAACCTCACAGGCTCACAGGGGTCCGAGAACTACTGGTGTTGTCGTGCTGGGGATCCAACCAAGGGCACACAGGCAAGTGCTCTTCCTCAGAGCTCAGCCCCATGTAGGAGTTTTTAACCTCCTAGAAATCACCACCCACTTACTAAACTCACTGGCTAAAGAGATGGAAACAAAGAGAGCATAGACCCAAGGCTGAGTTTTGCAAATCAAAATGGCCTTAACATAAGCCCCTTGGAGGGCCTTTTGTAAATAGGGGACCTCATGGGGCAGAAAGAGGAGAAAACAGTATGTTCTCACAGGCTTGGGGTCCACTGGACACACTGACAAGTGTTTTCCATGGCTGAGACACTTTTTAGTTTGTTTGTTTTTGGGGTAGAATTGCACACTAGCCCAGGCTTACCTGGAACTTACTCTGTAGTTACAGGCTGCCCTCAAACTCATGGTGATCCTCCTATCTCTGCCTCCGAGTGCTGGGATGAAAGGCCTGTGCCATCGCACCCAGCTTGAGACAACTCTTGCATGAAGCAGATCATGCCTCTGAAGTCTACTGGGTCTCTTTGGGGGCCACATGCACCTCTGCCCTCACAGCCTGTGTCAGGGCAATTTCCAGGAGTCAGGTGAAGGAGAGGACATTTATTTACATGGTGGACTGATGCCTGGATCTTTCTGTTATGGGGTCAGCACCAAACTCAAGTTTGGTAGGGATTTCATAGCATAAGCAAGCATGGATTGCAATAGTACATGACATTTGAGTGAGCCGGTTCTAAAAATTTACAAGAAATATAACAGCTTGGCAAACAAAAATTACAATGGGGTGTAAGTGGCAATTAAAGTTAAACCTGCAATAAATTGCAAAAATGTGGTGAGGGTGGCCTCTCTAGTCACCCCTCATTATTTTCGCATCATATCTTTGGGGCTTTCCATTGTTCAAGCTTTTCTTGGCATATTTCTGCAGCCACTACATTACCTACCACAAGACATCCACCCTGCCCCGTGTCCTCACTGGGGCAGGTAGGACGTTTCATTTAGTTCCCATGGATCAGAGGGAATCTCCCAATTTTCACCCCTACCAGGCACTTTCCTAAATACTTTTGGAAAAAAAAAAATCACTGCTGTAGAATGTTCTTATTCAGCCCCAAATTAATTTTATTTTACTGTTAGGTTTCCACATCCTTCATGTTAAATGGTGAGTACCCAGAACCTCCTTGATGGCGGACGGACATGCATATGCTGCTCCGATATTTAACAGTCTGCTGGGCTTGGATGAATTATTTAGGCAAGGAACGGAACTAGAAAGTCTACATATTTAATGCATTCTAAATTCTAAGCTGAAGGGAGCAAGTGGGAGGGAGAAAATGACATTTTGGTGAGACAGAAATTTAGACTCAGGCTGCCCCATTTCTTCTTCTGTTCCAGGAGTTGACTTTTTAATGGCCCCAAATGAAAACTTATTTCCCCAACCGTGTCATCTGATGTGTCCCCTCAAACTGTGATCATTTCACAGTGGGCTCCTGATGCACAATCGCCAATTAAACTGAGCAGTTAACCTTTGCACAAAGCACTCTGTATTATTTTGTTGGGGAATCAAGCTTTTAAATTCAGCCATTTAATTCTTCCAATTACGTAAGTACCTAGCACTTGCTTAATATTTATAATGGCAGGCAGAGTTGGGTATGACTGGAGTTGTGATAAATAGCACATGGCACGATCTGGGTGTGGTGAATCATCTGGGCTATGAGGAGGCTGGAAGGGTTATCTGGGGCTCTCCAAACACTGAAGGGACTCAACATGCCAAACAATGCAGCCAATAGGTCTTTGTAGACGTCAGCTCCATTTTACAGCCAAGGAAATGCTTTAATGCTGCATTTTCTTCTTTTCTTTCAAGGGCAGTAGTATGTGGGTGGTGTATGAGTGTGTGTATTACAGATGCTGTGTGCCTCATGCAAATGTGCATGGAGTCCTGTTTATGTGGGTGCTGGGGAATCAAACTGTGGGTGAATCAGGCCCTCTCAGTCCCCCATGCTTGCATGGCTAACCCCCTTACCTGCTGAACCATCACCCTGCACCCAGCTTCATTTTTCCTAGCCAACTCTTACATAATAATAATTTTGAAGGTCTCATTTCTGGGTCTGTAAATGTTGTGAGGATTCCCACACTCAAAAGAGAGACTGACTGAGAGGGGGAGGGGATATGATGGAGAGTGAGTTTCAAAGGGGAAAGTCGGGGGAGGGAGGGAATTACCATGGGATATTGTTTATAATCATGGAAGTTGTTAATAAAAAATTATTTATAAAACAAACAAAAAAAAGTTTCTGATAGATATTATAGGCTCATAAGACCAGGGTTTCTTTACTCCCTGTGTGACTGCCAGGAATGAGGATTGCTTTGGCATGCTAACAAATATTTATAAAAAGTTAATGGTATATTCTTATTTTCTTTTGTAAATAATGAAGAGCAATAACCAATGCTCTTTTCTGGGCCATGCCATGGAATAAGAAATAAAGGTGACTTGTAGGAAATATTCATTTACATGTAAAAACTAACAACATATGTTCTTAAAAGTTAGACACTACTTTTAAAAAGGATTTTTTTTCTTAAAATTCTCATACAAAAAAAAAAAAAAGATCATCAAGGTTCTATTTCTTCTTTTCTAAACTGAGAGAATGTGTATCTGAACAACTATTCTGGCTCTAACTTCATGCAGGCTCATGTAGGTTCATGTAAAACAAGTGTTTGTGCTTGAATGCTATTGTAACTCCTTCAGCTCAGCACAGTTTATTATCAACTACAGAGTACCGCCCCTGGTGCTGGGAGATGCCTTAGTGCATAAAGCGCTTGCTTGCAAGCCTCAGGACCAGACTTCAGCTACCCAGCCCCCACACAAATGCCAGGCAGGTGTTCTGCCTGGTTCTTAATCCCAGCAGTAGTTGGGAAGCAGATATAGGGGATCTCTGAGCCAAACCAGCTGGCTAGACTGGCTGATGCATGAGCTCTGGGTTCCGTAAGAGCCCAGGTTCAAAAAATAAGGTGGAGGGTGATTGAGGATGATGCCCAACATCAACATCTGCCTTACACACACACACACACACAGGTGTACACATCCCTGTGCACATGCGCACACACCTGCACACAACTTATAAAGCCTGATGACTGGGTTTGATTCCCAGTACCCATATAAAGTCAGATGCCGAAAGTGGTGCATGCATCTGGAGTTGTTTGGCAGTGGCTGGAGGCCCTGGTGCACCCATTCTCTCTCTCTGCTTGCAAACAAACAAATATTTCTATAAAATGGAAAAGTAAATGGGTGTTATTCTGAAGAATCATGGCATAAGCACTTGGAGGTACATAATGTCCCAGTTAGTGAAGGATCAGGAGCTGTGCCTCAGTGGCCTTGGGGAATGGTGCTTATGAAAGTGTGAAGAGTGAAGTGGGCCCTGGGCAAAGGCATCATCCAACACTGTGAGACAGAGGATGGAGCTGGACACAGGCGAGGGCGGCCCTATACCTTCAGCACGTGACTCAGCATATGTTGTAAGTAATGTGTGTGTGTGTGTATATATATATACACACACATATATATGTATATATATGATAAACAAACCCCCAAGGCCACAGAGCTGGTTAGTAACCCAGCTCAATCCAAATTCCTTGTTCAGCTGCTGCTTCCAGACACAGTATGGACTCTCCTACAGAATAGGCAATGGCAAGGAAGAAAACATGTCCTCCAGTCCACCTTGACCTGGAGCTAACGCGAGAATGCCGACGACCACTCAGAACTTCATCTGCCCGTGCAAAGCTGTGCTGGCATGTCTGGTGGTGCCCCTTCCAAGGAGCCACCTCAGGGTTTCTCCTTTGCTCACACCAGGAGGGCTGTGTTAATGATGGGAGGTAACTCTCCTTACATTAAGAAACCCCTAAGAGGGGTTGGAGAGATGGTTTAGTGATTAAGGGCTTGCCTGTGAAGCCTAAGGACCCCGGTTTTAGGTTTAATTCCCAGTACCGACATAAGCCAGATGCACAAGTTGACGCATGCATCTGGAGTTCATTTGCAGTGGCTAGAGGCCCTGGTGCACCCATTCTCTCTCTCTCCCTCTTTCTCTCTCTGTCTCTCTCAAATAAATGAATTTAAAAAATAAAGAAAGAAACTCCTTAGAGCTGAGGTAGGAGGATTGCCAAAAGTTTGAGACTAGCCTGGTTTACATAATGAGTTTCAGATCAGCTTGGGTCTGTCCCACAAAGCAAATGAGGGGCTGTAGATGTACCTCAGTTGGTAAACTGCTTGCCTGATATGCACAAAAAGTCCTAGATTTAATCCCCATCACCACATGAAACCACACACGGTGCACACCTATAATCCTAGCACTGGGGCAGTAGAGGCAGGAGGATCAGCAGTCCAAGGGCCTTTGGAGCTACAGTGTGAGACCCTGTCTCAAAAACCAAACAAAAGGAAGCTGAGCATGGTGGCGCACGCCTTTAACCTCAGCCCTTGGGAGGCAGAGGTAAGAGGATTGCTGTGAGTTTGAGGCCAACCTGGGACTACATAGTGAATTCCAGGTCAGTCTGAGCTACAGTGAGACCCTACCCCGCAAAACCAAAACCAAAACAAACAAAAACCAGAAAAACAAAAAGGAATCCCCCATATTTCACTGTATTATCAACCCTATTCAACTTCACTTCGGCACACATAGACAGCTCCCATTGTGATACGGGCTGGAAAATGGGCCAGGATCCCACGTGCACACTATAGTTGTGCGGAGGAGACGATACCCCGCGACTCCATGCCACAGTGTCAGCCGCAGGAACCCTCCGGTGGGAAGCAGCTCAGTGTGTGGCTGGTGCATGTTTGATTGCTTCAGCTTTCTGGGCCGTGTCACCCATGGGGGAGAAGACACTGTGGTGAGGGTGTCTGGCTGTTCATGTCTGACAATGACAATGTGCTGCTTTTCCAGGGCTTCTCCCACAACTGTCCCCATGTCAGGGCCTGGGGGTGGGGGATGGCTGTGCAGGCCAGCGCGGGTAAGAGAAAGGCAGCTGTGTGGCCCAGGGAAAGTCATAGGATGGGTGTGTGTGGAGAATGCACACATTCTCCAGGCTCCAGAAGGGAAGCCACCCACTGAATATCTTCCAAACTTGGGTCACAAGGCCAGAAGACAGCAATGTTCACATGACAGGGGCTTCTGAGGAGGGTTCGGAGGCGGACAAAGGACCCGTGATGACAAGGCCATAGCCTCTACCTTCATTCACCATCAACGCTGCCCCAAGGGTAAAAGTGCTGCATGTTTGGAGCCCATTCCTCCCACCTCAGGACCATGAGCAGCTGCTTTTCTACTGGGATTTGGTGACAGCAGTGAGTCGAGTAACACACAAAGCACAGCCCCTGTCCCCAGAGGCTGCAGTCAGCTATGGATAGCATGTGCACAAATGCACTGCTGAGAAAGAGAGCAGGCAGAGCAGAAATCACAAAGCAGGAGCAGTGAGGGACTCAGGGGATGCAGGAACACAGCAGGACAGACTGGGGTGTGGCGACAGGGCCCAGCAGTCACAGGCATGAGGCCATGCCATCCCTGATGCTTTGTCATGGTGACTGGTGATCGCAACCTTGCCTCCCAAAATTCATTCTCACTCAATCTCTTGTTGTTTCCCCAACCACATGTGACACCCCACAGGTGATACTCACACTTGCGGAGTCCTTTAAACATACGCGAAGTGCGCTGGGGAGACAGCTCAGTCAGGAAAGTTCTTGCTGGTCAAGCATGGGGACCCAAGTTGAATCCCCAGAACCCATGTTAAAAACAAAACAAAACAGGCATGGTGGTGTGTGCTTATAGTCCTAATGCTGACACACTGGGGAGGAGGAGACAGGCGGATCCCCGGAGCTCACTGACCAGTCTAGACTGCTAGACAAGTTCCAAGCCAGTGTACTAAAAAGTCTCAATATAAAGTAGTGGCTGCAGAACAACACCTGAGCACCCGAGACAGTCCTCTGGACACCACACGCACGCACACACGCGTGCACATGCACGCACGCACACACACACAATTGAAAAGAAAACAGAGAACATGAGAACTGAAAATCCCAGCAGAGGCCAATTTGCTCTTCCACCACGCATGAAGACTATAGCGTGGCATGTGTGTCACAGGGCAGCAAAGCCACCCCACCTGCATGCCAGGCAAAGAGCTCAATGAGGAAAACACCACAGAGCAGACACACAAAGGCTCATCCATGCTATGCGGGACTTTGGACCAGGACCAGGACAGGCAGGAGCCTGAGCCTCTGCAGGTCTCTGGCCCAGGTCCCCGGCGAGAGCAGCAACTACTGGAGACATTCCAAATGTAAGAGTGATTGAGGAAGACAGCCGATGTCAACTTCCCTCCACGTGTACACATGCATATACATGTGCATGTACGACCCCCCTCGCACACATACACAGACCAAAAATGAATTTTCTCTCCTCCCAGAGGTCCATGACGCCATCAGACAGTGTGACTTCTGACAGCTGCCTTTGGGGAGGGAGGCCATCACCAGTCCTGCTGGTAGAATGAGACCCCAGGTTCCTCAGGAGGCAGGTGATCTGTGTCTCTGCCCTCTTCCCTCCTAATGGTGGGGCCTCTAGGTGAATATAGTTAGGCTCAATTAGGTCAGAATATGAACTCCAAAGCAATGACGTTCTAAATTAACTGCTTAGTGACATAATCCATATTAATTGAACATTATTGATTCTTATTTTGAACAAATGGACATCTTGGCATGGAAATATAGATATGCCAAAGGTCTTCATTACAGTACCTCATTGTCAATGGATAAAGCTGACTGAATTGGGTCAGCAGGTGCTGCTCACCACTGTTCTTGCTCATGAAATCCAAGAGCCGGGAGAAGAACATAGGTGAATTTCCAAGCTTTTGCTTGCAAAAGCACTGATTGGAAATGTTCTGTGATGATCAGATAGTGTGGGGGAAGGAAAATCACTGAGCGCGCGCAAGAGAGGGGGCCACAAGCCGTTCCCAGTGTTTCTGCAGCTCTGTGTTTGGTCTTGGAAACACTGTAGAGCACTGGGTTACAGAAATGCATGCAACCTAGCCAGTCCATCAAGTTCAAGAGCATAAAGAAGTTAGATGTCAAGTCCACAAACCTGAAGTTCAGAAAGGAAGACAATATGGAGGGCCTGAAACCAAGCATGGCCTTACTCCATCTGCCGCTGCTATGACTGAATACCTGAGACAGGGCAGTTCACAAAGCAAAGTGGGGGGGGGGGTATCTTGACTCGTGATTCGGGAAGGCTGAGAGCATGGGGCCAGCTGCTGGTGAAGGTCCACTGGTCCACTATGGAAAGAGGAAGAGGAACAGGAAGAGGTAGCTCTGAGCTCAAGGGTCTGGCTGGTCTTCACCTTCAACCTGACCGGCTTTGGAATCACCTCAGAGATTAGTAAACCACACCTTTGCCCAAGGCTCTGAGAAGGATAGCAGGGGAACAATCCACTCTAAACAGGGAAGCTACCATGCCTTGGGCTGCAGCCCCCCGCCCTGGACTAAAGGGAGGGAGGAGAAAGCCACTCGCAGGAGCCGAGCCAGCATTGCCCCTCTGCTTCCTGTGAGACAGCAGGTGAAAGGTTTCATCTACCACCTTCTCTCACTGTCATGCTGTTCTGCCCAAGTGTCTAGGAGCTAATGGCCATGGGCTAAACCATCTGAAGCTATGATCCAAAATGTCTCTCCTCCTTTAGGTCGCTAGTGTCAGACATTTTGTCACAGTAATGCAAAGGTAATTAACATGGTAAGCGTGATGTAGGGCGGCCCACTGACTGGAAATGAATCCAGTCCTGTAACCAGGAGACTCATGCCTTTGGTAAGGCACAGGGAGGGCTCTGCCTCCACTATGGACAGGACCCCCTCTAGGTCCCTCTGTCCACACTGCCACCAGCAAGAATTTAGCTTCAACAGGATGTCCTGGGGACAAGTCCCATCCAAGGCAAAACAAAGTCCCAAACATAGGCAGTTAGAGATCAAAGACAGGAACACTGTGCTGGCATCTGAGGGAGTGTCCAGACTGAAGGCTAGGCAGGTGGAGAGACAAGGGATGAGTTGAGAGATAGCCAGATTTATGTAAGCAGTGTGTTTCGTGGGGATGGTGGGTACGAACGGAACAGGACGGATGAACCCCAGATGAAATCCTTGAATAGCCATCCTCAGGAACTCTGCGAACAGACACTTTACTACTCCTCCAGAGAGTGGGGGTGTCCTGGAGGCAGAGGGAGACCGGCACTCTCTGAAAAGAGGCTGGGAGGTACTTCCCATGGCTGAAACGTAGTCATCTTCATAATGACAACACTCAGTATGGCTTGAAAGACACTCCACGAGATTCAGGTGAGCAGGAATAAACAGAAACTCACTCAGTGCATACACACTCATTACTGAGTTCTTGAGTGCTCTCGTTCTAAGCAGGTGCTCTCCTCACAGCAGATCCAGGCTCCTGCTCTGGCAATGCTCCATCTCCACCTTGCTGGGACTGGAACCAGGGAGGACACTGCGCTGGCCCCACCCAGTGGTGGACATGACGTTCAGGACAGAAATTATCAGTGCCGCAAAGACAGGGGCTGCTGAGAATACCCGAGATACTTTCCTGCCGGAGGTTAGCACGCATGCGCTGACCAGAGAGACAGGAAGCCAGGCTGGGGGAGGCACATCCTTGCACACTGTGGGAAAGACTGTGGCATGTGAAGGAATGAGGTGGGGGAGAGGAGCCTAGGGACCTGCTGAGAAGCAAGGGGTGGGGCACAGAGATGGCTGGCATCATCTAGGATTGGAGGACCTGATGGAGACTTCTGATAACGAAAACAGGAGTGACATCGTAGAATCGTCTTTAAGTAACATCATCTAGCAATGATATGGGCGATGAACCTGTGTTAGGTAGAGCTGGAGGGATCATTTAAATTATAACTACAGCCTGGAGGAAAGTCCTCTGGTCTCTTTTCCGGTATCTGGCATTAGTGTCCTCCACATCCAGTAGTGTATAGTTCTTTTAATGTGTGTGTGTGTGTGTGTGAAGGATGGGTGTGGAGTGCATTAGGGCCTCTTGCTGCGGCAAAACTGCAGGTGCATGTGCCACTTTTTCCATCCGGCTTTACATGGGCAATGGGAAATTGAACCCAGATTGTCAGGCTTTGCAAACAAGTGCCATTAACCAGAGTCATCTCTCCAGTCTCTTGTATTTATTTTTGGGGAGACAAAGAGAGAGAGCGAGAGTGAGTGTGTGTGTGTGTGTGTATGGGTAAGCCAGGGGCCCTTGCCACTGCAAACGAACTCCAGGTACATGAGCTGCTTTGTGCATCTGGCTTTATGTGGGTCCTGGGGAGCCAAACGTGAGCCAGCAGCCTTTGAAAGCAAGCCCCTTTAACCACTGAGCAATGTCCCCAGCCCCAGCAGTAGTGATTTTAGACAGACTTCCCAACTTGGACATTGACTTCTAAAAGTGAGAGGCCAGCATGGCTGATGCAATGGCAAAGTACGTGGAGCCCACGTTGTCCACGCCATGGCCTGCAGGCTGGTGTGGTGGCACACATTCCTGCAATCTGGCTTACAAAGCGCCCTGGAATTGGATATTGCAGTGTGAACTTGGGAGCTACTTACATGGAGTATGCTATCAATACAGACATGTGTTGTGGAGAAAATGAAATCTTTTCAAGGCAGGATTTTGGAACAATCAGATACGCATATACAAAAAGTGAATTTCATACAATATACAGAAATTATTGCATAATGCACTTAAAGTCATGAAAGTTCTAGAAGAATGAATAGGAGGAAAAGTTCATGACCATTTGCAAGGCAAGGACTTATTAGATGTGTTGCAAAAAGCATGGTGTGTAAGGAAACCTCCCGGTGAGGTAGGTGTCAACACAATGAACAGCAGCGTCAGGATAGAAAGCTACAGTCTGTGGCAGAGAGCGCCCACTCGTCTATTCACCACAGGATTTGTCACCACAATATACAAAGAACGTCCAAGATTCAACTCTACAAAATGAACCATCAGTCAAAACACAAACAAGACCTAACCAGACACTTCAGCAAAGAAGCAACAGGGGAGATAAGTATGTCTATCACAAGATTTCTAACAGAGCTCCTCATTAGGGAAAAGCAGAGAACCACAGCAAAGTATGGCTTCTCGCCCAGGAGAAGGAAGCTAGCAGTAAGCCATGCATTCCACGCGATCTCACATACCGAATGTTCTAGGAGCTATTCAACAACACGAAAGGCAGAAGGAGAGCTCTAGGGCCGGCGGAAGTGCCTGGAGCAGGTGCCTCTGTTCAGTGCCTGCCTTGTGCATTGGTTTCTGGATGCCAACGCTCATCAGCTTGTACCCTTTATGACATAAGCAGTTTATTTGGTGCCAGTTATCTCTCAACACAGCTGTCCACAGGAAAAGTACCCTGCACAGGGGCCATAGCAGTGCCATTCTGATTCTCATGATGATGCCCTTTGTTTTACATGCTGGCGTCTAGGATATTGTGTCTCTTTGCCTGGTTGCTATAATAGACATCTACATGCTGATGTTGTTCTAAAAAAATGGTGTGTTTGATTTTTCAAGCCATACCAACAGTAATAGCACCAGGACTAGAGGGGAAAAAAAGGAACTTAGATATACTAGAGCTATGCGTAGTTTTTCTCAGAGGTTTAGCAGCCACTTGGGGATGAACTTCTTCTAGACTTCATCACAGCCAATTCAAACTGGGCACAATGGCTTTCTTTAGAACAAAAGTTTCCATTTTTAATGGGTTGTGTTTATTATCAATTTGACAGGCCTTAGAAGCCCCTTGGAATGGAGTCTCTGGGCAAGCCTGGGAGAGATTCTCTAGGTTAGGGCAGCCTTGGGGGAGGCCTGGGAGGAATTATCTTAGTTAGTTTCCCTGAGGGGAGTAAACACATGGTCGCTGTGGGTGACACCATCCCGTGAGCTTGGGTCCTGGACTGGGTAGTGAGGAGAGAGCTGGCGGAGAGCAGCACTCTTTTGCCCTCTCTTCCTGACTCTGGCTGCAATGTGACCAGCCAGCCTTCTTCTCCTGCTGCCATCTGTTTCCCACCACAGTGTAATGTATCCTGTGAAAATTGTAAGGCAGAACAAACCCCTTTCTTCCTTAAGCTGCATCCTTACTTCCTTATGTCACACAGCAAGGAGTCAAATAACCAGCACACTATTTGTGTGTGTGTGACAAGTACTCTTAGGATGTCAGAAAACTTACAGGTCTACTTTGCACCAGAGGCCTGCCTACGCCTCAGAGGTAACATAGAGCAAGGGACATTAGGATGCTGAGATCCTCATCAATCCTTTGACCAGGGATAAATAATGTTGCTTGACTCTTGATTTCATATTGGTGCATGATCTTGAGCTTGTTACTATAGTAACACACCTCTGTCTTCTTCCTTCACAGAGCTTGTCACTGTGGCTTTCACACACGGGGAGATGTCATTTGTGTGAGACCGCCAAAGAAAAGAAAAAAGAGCCTGAAGTTGTCCTATATTCAAACTCCAACTAAACCTTCTCAACATGTAGCATGTGGGTTCTGGGGAACCCAAAGCCATTCTGGACACAGCTGTGCTGCCTGAGCACTTCAGGCTCTCTGCTTGCTTCCTTCAGTGGAGATTCTGTTTATCAAGTTGTTATTCACTTGTAAATACTACAGCCCCTAAACTTGGCCTTTCCATGTAAACAAATACCAAAGTCTTACTTCTCAAAAAAAAAAAAAATGTCAGCACAATTACAAAAGGAGAAAATATGATGGAGAGAATGTAAGCTCAGATGAGGAGCACGTGGAGCAGATGAGGAGCAGATGGGGACAAGGTGGAGCAGATGAAGAGAAGATGGAGCAGGTGAGGAGAAGGTGGAGCAGAGGAGGAGAAGGTGGAGCAGATGAAGAGCAGGTGGAGCAGAGGAGGAGAAGGTGGAGCAGATGAAGAGCAGGTGGAGCAGAGGAGGAGCAGGTGGAGCATATGAGGAGAAGGTGGAGCAGAGGAGAGAAGGTGGAGCAGAGGAGGAGAAGGTGGAGCAGAGGAGGAGAAGGTGGAGCAGAGGAGGAGAAGGTGGAGCAGAGGAAGAGAAGATAGAGCAGAGGAGGAGAAGGTGGAGCAGATGAGGAGCAGGTGGAGCAGAGGAGGAGAAGGTGGAGCAGAGGAAGAGAAGATAGAGCAGAGGAGGAGAAGGTGGAGCAGAGGAGGAGAAGGTGGAGCAGAGGAGGAGAAGGTGGAGCAGAGGAAGAGAAGAGGGAGCAGATGAGGAGAAGGTGGAGCTGATGGGGAGAAGGTGGAGCAGATCGGGAGAAGATGAAGAACAGCATACAAAACATGACATCTGTTGTGCTCATGAACCCTATCTTCTTCTTTTTCTTAAACCACCTCTAAAATTTCTTGCATGCACGTGGGTTATGCACACACAGGTAATGCTCATGAACAGATGACAGACAACAGAGGCCTCTTATGTAACCTCCCTCCATGATCTCAACCTGCTATTGAAACATGCGCATAAGTAGCCAGGAAGGAAGTCTGTGGTGGAGAAGGCAAGGCACACTGGATTCCTTCACAGAAATTCATGGAAGAATCTTGGAGCTTCCTGGATGAATATGCCTGTATAAGAAAATTGATGCTGAACTGTTACTGAATAAATCTTTGCACCTATATTTACTGTTTGAAAATATCCATGTGCCCAGTTCACCAGCCCTCAGTTTCTCCTGGCTATGGAGGGATCCCTTCCCACCTGACCTAGGTCGCCTCCTGCCCCACATCCCTATCTCATACTTCAAAAGCCCCTTCCCTAGATGCAAGGGTGTTGTTTTTGTCTGCATGATTCTACAATATTCCTTATCTTCTTTCCATGAGCCCCACTATCCACTATTTGTTTAATCCATGTGGAGAATTCAAACTCATTGTTTAATGATCTAACTCAAACATCTTGTCTACGACCATAGTACCCCAAGTGTGCCTGATCTCATTGGAAATATCTCATCTTTGTGGCATTCCTCAGTTCTGTCTTCCAAGAAAAAATAATCACTCTGCTTGGATATTTTAAGAGGACCTACCATCCCTATTTCTTCCTGATGCTTTTCATCTCTTAGCTAGTTGTTTTTTTTTAATATCTTATTTTTATTTATTTATTTATTTGACAGAGAAGAGAGAGAGAGAGAGAGAATGGGCCCTCCAGGGCCTCCAGACACTGCAAACAAACCCCAGACACGTGTGCCCCCTTGTGTACCTGGCTAATGTGCGTCCTAGGGAATTGAATCTGGGTCCTTTGGCTTTGCAGGCAGGTGCCTTAACCACTATGCCATCCCTCCAGCCCCCTTTTGTTTTAAATGCTGACAGCCTGTGTCTGGCTATAAGTATCATGAGTATCTATCTATCGATTATGTAGCTTTCTATCTATATTCCTCCAATTATCTATCTACCTATGTCATTTATCATCTATTATCGATTTATCAATTCTTCATCCACCATCTGTGATGGTGAATCTTCACCGTCAGCTTGAGTGGATTTAGTGGACAAACCTCTGGGTGTGTCTACCAGGGTGTAGCCACAGAGGGATGACGCACTCTGAATGTTGACGGCACCACCTCAGAGGCTGCAGACCCAGACTGAATAACAAGAATAGAAAGCGGGCTGAGCAGCAGCTTTCATCTCTCTGCTTCTTGACTGCACAAGAAACGTAACCAGCGTCTCACACACCTACACCATGCCTTTCCTACCATGATGGCCACAAGCCGTGAGTCCAGACAAACTCTTCTGTCTGTAGTTTCCTTCTGTCTAGAATTTTATTACAGCAGTGACACAGTAGTTAATTATCCACCTAGCAAACATCAACCCATCAATCTATCTATTATCTATGGTCTATCTACCTATCATCTATCATATGTCATTTTTCTGTGGCTCTATCCAAATTCCTAGTGCAGGGCCGATTCAAACCTGGCATCTTTAACTAGTTAAAGAACTCAAATGTGTGTTATATGAAGCAGTGACTAGCATTAGTAAATGTCTGCAGGAGTGAATCGGGGGATTTTAGGGGTGGAACACATTTATTATACATAGGTGGTCTCATCAAGTAGAAAAACCTATATTTTCATGAGAAATCAACATTGCTTCCAGGAGAAAACTCGTTTGTAAATGAAATTATGTGATCATTGCTCAGCTGTATTCTGTTTCAACTTTAAAATCTTTGTCCACACAAGGCACCCTGCACCGTGAGGCTCCTTTAGACCAGCCTTGCCTCACTCTTGGGGAAGACAGGGAGAAGCCATGCGCCCACTAAGACAGACTCCAGCAACAGTGGTCCCTGACAGGATGAGGTTAAAAACACTTTTCTGTTTTTAATCCTTTTTCCCTAGTGGATGAATTACAAAGTAGAAATGTTCTATCTTTCTAGGTCAAAGAGCATCTTAAATTCAAGGATGGATAACCGAGCCCATGTAATGCCCATGTGCACTGGCGAGTATCCAGGACTACCTGAGGTTAAACTCCCCAGGGGAGCAGGGCAGAGCGGGACATCAACATGGGGAAAGGGTCTTTGTTCTGATGCTTCGGATGTTCTCAGCTAGTGACGTCATGTTACTGTCAGTGACCAGGAAGACCAGCTGCGGCCGGATTTACTACATCTTTACCTGATTCAAGATTCAATAATAAATGTTAATGTAGACACTTGGGTATAAGCTAGCTTCATTCATTCATTCATTCATTCATCCACCCATGCACTCTTCCACTCAACAGGGATCTACTGAGCATATCCCCCTCCACTCATACGCGTCAGCTGAAGACTGAATGTGGCTCAGCGCCCACAGGAGAAGAGAAGCGACAGTAATGTTTGTGGAGGCTGTATGTGTGATCACATTTTTTCCCCACAAAATCTCATGGGCTAAGCCATCACCACTATTTTATAGATAGGGCACTAAGACAGCAATTGACAACGACCCACGATGACAAGTAAGTCTGCCAGCCTTCAGAAGCAGGCTCTGGCTCACGGGAAAGGGTAAGCGTCAGTCATTCTCACTAAGGTTTCAAAAACCATGCTTCTAAAATTGTTTTTTTTTTTAATTGTTGTTTATTTTTGTATATGTATTTGAGAGTGACAGGCAGAGAGAGAGAGAAAGGGCAGAGAGAGAGAGAGTGTAATTTTCTTTTAATGTGGGCCCTGGGGATCAAACTCAGGCCCTCATGCTTGCAAGGGAAGCACTTTAGCGACTGAGCCATCTCCTCAGACATCACATACCTTTCTAACTAGTGACTAGTCTCTGGTAGCCTTCACAGAGGATGATCAGTGATGAAAGTCTTAGACTCTCAATTTATTCAATTTCTCCCCTATCAATGGAAAAGCTACACAACCCCCAAGTCCCAAGTTTGTTCTTGGAGCTCTGCCATTAATAGATTTTTGGTTACTGGCTATCAAGAAAACCATCAGAAAGTGTATATGTCATGTAGTAATTTCCCCCTATGAAATATTTATAATGTTTTCTTTAAAATTGTCTGATAATAGGCTGTTCTATTTTCTTACATGGAATCTCAGGAAGGCAAGTGAAACATCTAAAAAGATAAAAGATTCTGTTGGTTAGAAATAGTTCCCATGATAAACCTAGGCCATAACTGCATTTTCTTTAAGAAGTAACTGCTTTGGCCAGAGTACAGGGTAGATATTTGGGTGTTTTCTAGACCTCTTGGAAAAAAATAGTTTTTTTTTTTTCTTTAACTTGGGTATTTCTTTTTGGCCATTAGAGAGGCTCATTCATCTATGCAATCAATAGCAACCCGAAGACTGACTGGTTCACAGGGGAAGAAAAACTCTTTAAGGCAAACCACATTGCCACTGAGTTCCCGAACATACTTACAGGGGGAAAAAAAAAAAAAAAGACAGAGCATGCAGTAAATGTGTGTGGAAGAACTCTGACTGGCACAAAGTCTTGCTGCTCATCATTCCCAGAGGACATCTGACTTTCAAAGACACTTCCGGGAGCTACTGTGCCCTTCTCTGCAGTCCCGACACAGTTGGCAGAGCCTGGGTGTTATTGTAAACTCTCTTGCCACCTGCAGATCCAGGCACCCTGGTTTCCAGTGACAGGGAGAGGGGAGTGGAGCGGAGCATTGTGACTCACCTGGGGTCCCCTGCAGCACCACAGAGACTTTCTGGCAAGCCCATCTTGTCAGCTATACCTGTGACAGGTCAGTGGAAGCCCATTCCACATAGATTTTTTTTAATCTGGAAAGAAGAGGGCTCCTCCCTGCCCTCAGTTCTCCATCTCTCAACATTAGCCCAACACTAGAGCCGTTAGAGGCATGAAAGATTTATTAACCTGCAGCTCCTAATGTGCACGGATAAAGAGGCAAATTAATACTTTTCAAGTGTTGGTTAAAAAGAAACTCAGAACTTTCTCCAAAGGGGTAGTGCTCAAGGCCAGTTAATGAGCTGATTACCAGACATCAACACAACTGTCTTCAATGGGTTGAGTCACAGAGATTTCAAGACATAAAACTGTTGGAATGACCCACATTTTGCTGCTTTTATTCTTCGTTCAGAGCTGAAAGCGGTTGATTTGGTTTGTCTGAAAAGACACACACTGGGATAAAAGCCAGACTACAAAGGAGAGATTCAAGTACAAAGATCACTGTACTAGCGCCCACCGGACAGCTGGTGGCAGAAGGGGGCAGGGAACACCTAAGCTATGGTATCATTCCCTCCATTGCCTTGGCAGGCAGACTACAGGTGGTCGTGTTTCCTTCTTTACAGGGTATTACTGCCAGCTCCAAGCTGCCAGTCCAAAGCAGAATCTGCACCGGGCAGAGACGCTGCCCCCTGAGCTGACCAGCGAGCTGCGTGGGGCAGTATTACCAGTGAGACACCTACTGTGTGCCAGTTGTGCTCCTAGCTGCTGCAGAGATGTTGCCAATGCCCTATCTTCACCCAGAATGTTCTGTGGCAGTATTCCAACTTCCATTCACACAGCAAGACCATTGGGTTCAGACAGAGTGAACAGGTTCCAATTCTAATTTGTTACAGTGTTGATTCATTTTTCTACCAGATTACACAAGTAAATTGGCAGTCTGGGAAGAGATTTTAGTCCCTTCTCAGATTAACATGCTTAAAATGGGTTTCCCTATCTCTCAACTACCTGAAGGAAAAGCCAGGGGACACAGGGAGGTTTAGAGAAAGCTAGTTTAAAGCAGTGAAAAAGATTCTCTAGCCTGATCAATTAGAACTCTATGATTGTGGAGAGCTGCAATGTCACAGTTCCACAGTGAAATTGTCTTGAGTTTTCTTTAGCCCCGTCAATAGCCATTCATTGCCCACCTCTGTAAAAACATCTGTCCTTGTGATTGCCAGGCAAACCCCTTTGGGGTGTACAAAGGGGCAACCAGCTTGCACCCACATAGAAGGCAAAGAATGACATCAGACAGCATCTGAGGCCTAGAGCAGTCTCCACTGGAGCACATTAAACGTGCCTTCTCTTATGACGTTCTTTGCTCTGTTCCTGGAAAAAACTCAATAAAACCATAATCACATGGCATTTGAGGCAACCTGAATCTGTGTTCCTGGACCGTGGTCACTCATATTGGGCTCCAGAATAAACTATTTCCTTTGAGCTGCACAAATGTCCATCAGGCCACAGGGAAGGGGATGGAGGTTCTCGGAGAGGAAGCAACTTCCCCTCTTTCCCCAGCCACTGGGAGGCAAAGGAGCAACTGGTGCCCGTGACTAAGACTAAGTTTCCTCCCTCTCCCTGTTGAAGTCTCCATGGAAGCCTTTGCACACGAGGTGAACCCGGGCCAAGGAGAACTGACAATTTTGTTATGGGAGCTGCATCCAGCTACCTAGGGTAAGTGTCAGGTTGGCAAGTGTTTTCAATAGATTTTAACTGTTGTGCCATTACTGTGTCTAGTTTGTTTGTGGCAATGTGTAAATGTGTTTGCATATTCAAAGGCACAGATACATGCTGAACTTCCTTGTCAACACTTGGTGCTCTCAGTCAGGCGTGGGAGGGTATGCACTTAGCAGATAACCTCAAGCTCCCTCAAGAAGTGTAAGCATCATGTGGTGGTTTGAATGTAAAATGCTCTCCTTAGGCTTGCCTCTCTGAATCCTCCATCCCCAGCTGGTGGTGCTATTTGGGAAGGTTGTGGAACCTGTAGGAGGTGGAGCCTTGCTGGAGAAAGCAAGTCACTGAGGGTGGCCTTTTATGTTTGATTCTCCAGCCCCACTTACTGTTCTCTCTGCTTCCTCTGCCAACATGACTGTGGCTTCCTGATCTGGTCTGCCATGCCTTACCTGCCATGACTGACCCTCTCCCCACTGAAACATTAACCCAGAAATACACTCCTGCCTTCCCTCAGCTGCTCTGTCAGACATTTGTTCGCAGCAATGATAAAGCAACTAATATCCATAAGGGAAAAATCCTGACTGCCTTTTTTTTTTTTTTTTTTTTTTTGGTTTTTCAAGGTAGGGTCTCACTCTAGCCCAGGCTGACCTGGAATTCACTATGGAGTCTCAGGATGGCCTTGAACTCATGGCGATCCTCCTACCTCTGCCTCCCGAGTGCTGGGATTAAAGGCATGCACCACCACGCCTGGCTCTGATTGCCTTTTAAGTGAGCACTTGGGGGATTTAGATCCTCCAATTGTGAAATTATGAGGCATATTCTAAAGCCTAGAAAAGTGTGTACCCCAGGAATATCAGTCTTAGATATCCCTGAAATATACAATTACTACTCATATACCTCTCACCCCCTACAACACTGTAAATTCAGTAAATGTAAGGATTATGGGCCGGAGAGATGGTTCAATGAGTAAAGTGCTTGCCACAATCCCCAGCACCCATGTAAAAGCTGAGAGTGGCAGTACATGCCCCTAATCGCATTGCTAGGGACTGAAGGTAGGAGGATCCTTGGGCTCACAAGCTATACAGTCTAACCTATGTGGTGAGTTCCAGACCATCAAGAGACCCTATATCAAAATATAAGGTGGAGGGCTAGTGAGATGTCTCAGTGGCTAATCAGTGACTAAGAAAGTTGCTGTGAAAGCTTGATGGTCGGAGGGGCCCTGAGACCACCTGAGTTTATTTCCCTAGCACTCACTAACATAAATAGCTGGGCATGGCCAGGTGCATGTGTAACTCCAGTCCTGAACGAGGCAGAAATTGGAAAATGACTAGGGCTAACTACTGAAAGAAACGTGAAAACAGTATGTCTCTGGTTTGAGTGAGAGACTCAGTTTCAAGGGAATAGGCTGATGAACAAAAACAGAAGGATGCTTGATGTTCTCCTCTGGTCTCCACACATGTACACAGAGTACACACATCAACACACACACACACACACACACACACATCACATATCAGACCACACATACCCTACACACACTCACATATGTGCATGTGTGTCTCCAAATATATATGTAAGGTGGAGAGTGATTGAGGGAGACACCTGACCTAAACCTAGATCTCTGGTACACACACAGTACATGTTCACATGCATAAAAATGTGCACCCCCCACACATAAACATGCATACACGTGCACTTGTCACACACACTCACACACAATAAGGACTATCCATACTTAGGATCTGGGTGGATCTAGGATGAACATATTTGGGGGAAAGTATCATTTTCACTTGCTTTATCCCTTCGAAACTGCACTTGGGAAGGAAAATGCCACACGAGGGAACAGACTCTTCAGGTGGCCACTGAATGCTTAGTCCATATGGCAGATACTCAAGGCCTTTAGCTTGGCAGGTCTCCTTGGGAGTTAAATTGTTTCTGTTATCATCCCATCATCATCTGAGGTCGCCAAAGGAAGTGCCCCAGCTGCATCCTGTTTGGTGTAGTGCTTTGATGTTGGGAAATAAGCATTAGAACCTTAGTAGGGAGGGATGGAGCCAGGCGATCCCTTCAGATGGCAAAGCTACCCTTCACTCTGGCTGCCCATAAGAATGGCAAGGGTAGCATTAGGCTATAGACAAGGAGTTCTGAAGCTCTTCCCATTGTACTTTGATTTAAATGACATGGGGAAGAGCTTGAGCATCAAAAGTTAGGGATAAATGGTTTCTTGGAGACCATATTAACCTAACCGCATGCAGAGTCATGCTGATTTGATCTACACACTCTCCTTTCCCATGAGAAAACTGAAGCACAGGGAAGTAAACTGACTATTTCAGACAAAGCCATGGGCAAGATGGGATTGAAATAAGATTTCCTGCCTCCCGTGAACTGCCTGCCATAGCACACTACCTTTTATGGTTGGCACCACTGTGTAATGTCCAAGTTTAGGCCATCACATATCATCACACATGATAGTAGGCACACTCTAACACTGGATCCACTCTCCCAGCATGTAGATATCTACTGTCTAGTATGTGCTGAGTCAAATAGCCTCATGTCACATCTAATAACTGGCTTTACAGGTTTTCTAGTGAAACCAAGTCGTTATTTTGCTCTTGTACTTGCAGTCTAAACAGCACAGCCACTAAAACAGAGATTCTAAAATATTCTTATTTTTAGCTATTGCAGGTAGTAGAAGAGTCCTGAGCTTGTCTAAACCACCTTCCTCTTGCTCTTATTCACTGCCAATAAAAGTTAGGCCTGACATAGACCTATAATCTCAGTTCTTGGGAATCTGAGATAGGAGGATTATGAGTATCAGGCCAAGCCAGCCCCAACTACATAGCAAGTCCCTGTCTGAAAACAACAACAAAAACACTAAAATGTACAAAAAAGAAAAAAATGTGAGCAAATATAAGCGACTAAAATCATGGGATGTCTGCCACTGTTTTATTTTCTTGCTTGTTTGTATGTGTGTGGGTGCACATATGTGTGGGTGCATGTAAACATGTGTGCATGTGGAAGCCAAAGGACAACCTTGGATGTTATCCTCAGGTGGGCTGTCTACTTCCTTTGAAAGAGGCTCTCTCATTTCCAGTGGGCAAGTCACAGCAATGAAAGCTCCATTCAGCCCAAACCCAGGGTAGGAACTGGCTCAGAGAGAGACAGACAGACGGAGGGAACCAGGGGAGGCTGCTTCTGCTTTGGTGAGTGAGTAAGGTGTACCCTTGCCAATCCACCATTAAGATGTTTCCGCCTCCTTTCTTTGGCATTGCTTTCTAATCTATCTCTAATTTCTTTCAAAAGTTATTCATACTAGCCTGGAGTTGTTATCATAAAACTGCCATTGAAAAGGGAATGAATAGTGTAGAGCTGAGACAACAGAGTAATTATATTACCCATCTACATTTCCTAAATAATCAAGGAATTCCTCAGACTCTGTGGAATGTGCTCCACTACCTGGACTGGATTGTTGGCTGATGAAACCCTGGGCCTCGTTCTAGAGCCACCCTGAGTTTCCTTTGTTGGGGACAGGCCAGACCTGCTCAAGGTTAGTTTATAGTTCTAGACTAGTGACCTTGGCATGCTGTGTCACTGTGCACCAGGAAGGGCATCCCTCCCAGGGGACGTGGGGGCTGGGGTCTCCTTCTCAAACTCAGCTAACGGGAAGGTCTCAGTGTGGGTGTAAAGGTGTTTCCAGAGGGTTTCCATAGGCTCATGTGAAAATTGACATTAAGCCTGTGAGGGAGGAGATATAAAGAAAGCCAGCCCATCGTTCACCAGCATGGCTGGAGCGCCCGCTCCATCCCACGTCCCACCTGTGCCACTGGGGAAAAAGCTTAGAGTCCAGAGGCAGGTCTGAGCACGCAAGCATCCTCTAACAGCTAGCAAGTGTGGCTAAAGAAATTTAATCACTGTCTGGACAGATGTCTGGCGAATTTAGAGCAGAGATTAATCTGTTTTCTATGTTGTCCGGATTAAATCTCAGAGCTGGGTGGGAACCCCCCACCCCAACTTTATGCATAGGAAATAAGGGCACAAAACAACTGCTGATATCCGGAGACGAACACTGTGCTCCATGCAATGATGTCATCCATCCGCGGCCCAGAGCTGTGCAGGCTTCTTGTAGAAATTCTGAAGTTGTATCCATTGCTTAACTGTAACATCTTCCTAGCATCCCGGGAGGAAACCACTCATGCACCCCACATACACATGCTCTAACTTAAGAAGAAGATCTCTGCTTACGAAGTAATTTGAAGATTACTGGCAGTCACATCATCATCACGACGAGTCGAAATATCATGGCTTAAAATGCAATTAACGAAGCACACCTGGACCTCTGGGCCCTTCAACACACCTGAACTTCCAGGCCCCTTTGTGAATACCCCACACCCTCCTAGACAACTGGGAAGACTGAGCAGAAAGGGAAGCAATTCGCTTGCTGTAAGAAGGTGCCTGACACACTCACTGCTTGCCATTGATTCACTACTAAAGCGGTTGTTCCCGAGCAGGGCGCCAATGCTGACATCAAAAACCATCACAGAATCATAACACATTCCCAGGAGATGAAAGCGTCCCTTCACAATGAGTCCAGAGTCACCCTTTCCTTCCCATCCCCCTGAACACTCACGGAACCTGATCTGGCATTGACATTGGCATGGAGTACCCGGTCTCGACTCAGGAAAGAACTCTTTACTTGAGTTTCCAAGTCGTGCCTCTGACAATGGAAAATGAGGGGTGATTTCTAGTACAGTGTTGCCATTCTATGAGGAGAGGTGAGATTCCAGAGGTTGCCTGCCTCTGGGGGGCTTGCTGCTGATCACACAGGACTGTGAAGTGGTCTCTGGTGCCCATTCCACATGTGCAAGGTGTGTGATGGCAGTTACCGTAGTACCTCCTAACGCTTTCTACGTTCTCAGCTTCCTTCTGGTCAGACAGGGCTCCGTGTCTGAGAATGCACCTGTTCAGTTCATGCTCAGGACGCCGTCTCTTCGCCCTCGCATACACCAGACACTGACAGCTGTTCCCAGAGGCCAGGTTCATTACATGCTGCCCAGGGGAAAAGGATACCTGGGGAGGGGGAAGGAAATATGGCAATCCAGTACTCTGTGGCTCACAGGCTAATAATGCCTTTCCCAGAAAACTTTTGCTCTGAGTAAATATCACAGCTGAGCCAGCCGCTGATTGCATCTGCCACAGATTAGTTAAAATTAAATCCTAACCCCTTGGAAAAGCATCGGATAGAACGGGCTCAGTCTCCCAGTGGGAGTTTTGTCTGCTAATGCAACACCTCACATCACTTCTCACCATGCAGGTTAGCCCTCTCCCCCTAGAAATTCAACTTTTTTTTTTCTAATAAATTGATTCGTGTCCTATTACTCACCCTCCAAAATTGTTTTAATCTGCTCACTCCGGGCAGTCTGGAAGTGTTCATCCCTGCCGGTCGCAGGTGAGGCGTGCCCTGCAGCTTCCACCACGTCCAGTCTAGAGTGAGCAGGAGATGGATGCCCAGGGCTCTCACAGCAGGGACACTCCCTGGCTTCTACTGCTGCTTACCAACAGCCACAGAGTTCCTTTGCAGCGAGCACAAGGCAGCCAATAGCGGAACAGGACAGTGCCAGCCTCTGGGGACCACAGGAAGCGGAGATGCCCTACTGCAGGCTGAGTCTCTGACCTACACAGCGGGATCTGACTCTGGGGACCGGGGAATTCCTAAGTGCTCCTGCCTTCTTCCTGAAGATCACATTCTGCTCCAAGGAAGACAAGACACCAGAACGTGCCTCAGCTCAAAACAGCCCAGTGGTCCCCGCAGCTTTGGGTTGACCCTGCTTCTTTTGGGGGTCCCACCACGGGTAGGTATGTGTCTGGCATTCCAAGGGACAGGACTTTCTGTCCATGTTTTCTGAGAAAGACTGACTGATGACTACTAAATTTGGCTGCTCATATAAATAAGGACTTCAGCACTATGCGCTTATACAGAAAAGGGACAGGTGTTTCTGAGAGAATGAGCAGCATTCAGGACACTGGGGAGCAAGTGAACACGCACACCTCCTCCAAGAGCTCCGTGCGTGTCAAAGACAAGTAGCTCTGCCGCAGAACCCGCCTGCAGCTCCTCACACCCCCGTCTGTGACCGTCCCAAGCTCACTGCCCCATGGAGTTTGAACCCCAACTTCATGCCAGTCACTGTAGTAGATTCTGAATGTACACAAGAGCCAGGAGGAAGCCAGTTCTGCATCCTGTGATGTCACAGTCCTATGTTGTGGTGACTTGATCCTTTGCTGTCCCTTCCATGGGCCTGTGAGATCCTCAAGGTCAGAGATCACGATGGTCTTCCTAGTCCTGACTCAGAAACTCAGAATCTGGTCTGTGTGGGAGCCACACAGGTGTTCAGCAGTTCAGGAAGGCGGGGGAGGGGAAGAAGCAACAGACAGATAGTGAATGCTGGTCTATCTGTGTGCACCTCCTCAGGCGGGAGGAAGAGCTCCCCTGGGGTGTGTCTGACGTTACACAGGGCTCAGGAAGCAGAAGACAGGGTGGCGATTGGCTCACACGGAAGACCAGGACCCTCACCTGCGCTGGCATACGTCAGGGCATGTAGGTGCCGAGGAATACTCCTGTGGTTCACACGGAAGAAGTGCGTGGACACCTCTTGTTTTAGGGCTTTCTCATTACAGACTTGCCAGTGCAGTGAAAGCCATGTGCGAATGCATGAGTTTGAGTCCAGAACCCATGTTACAAAGTCAGTGTATTTGTGTTTGGGTTGCAGGCTTTTGCCATTGAAAAGCTAAGGATGCAAAGGCGAGAGGATCTCTGGGGCTGTCTGGCCAGCCACTGGAGCCTATTTGGTGAGCTCTAGGCTTGCGAGAGAGCTTATCTCAAAGAAAGGAAGATAAAGGCTGGGAAGATTGCTCAGTGATTAAAGGCACTGGCTTGAAAAACCTACTGGCCTAGGTTCAATTCCTCAAAACCCACATAAAAACCAGACCACAAAGTGGTACACACACCTGGAGTTCATTTGCAGTGACAAGAGGTCCTGGCATACCTCCTTTCTCTCTCTCTCTCTCTCTCTCTCTATTGTAAATAAATAAATATTTTTTAAAAGAAATTTATTTAAAAGGTGACTAGGGAGATGGCTCAACAGTTAAAAGTGCTTTCCTCCAAAGCAGCCAGCCCAGGTTAATTTTCCAGTATTTATGTAAAGCCAGATGGACAAAATGGCACATGCATCTGGAGTTTGTTTAAAAAAACAAGAAAACAGTGGATGGTACTTGAGGAAGAAGGAAGGGAGGAAGGAAAGAAGGAAGGAAGGAAGGACAAAGGGAAGAAATGAAACAGAAGTGAGGAGTGACAGACCCAGAGAGCCAGGAGGCTGGGCACTCAGGTGCACAGATGGCAACATGCTTATGCAAACGCCAACAGACTGCTCTTGGGCTGGGACTTCACCTGCCTTTTAGTCAGTCTCTTGGGCCTTGGGAAGAGAAAGCACGGGGAAAAGCGCGTCTTCAAGCTCCAGGACGCCAGCGCAAGCAGCACAGGCAGCCACCGGCAGGGAAGCAGGACGCCCAGGAGAAAAGCATGACAGCCAAGTAACTGCTCCTGAGAACACTGTCCGACAAGAGCCACACCCCCGCTGGCCCTGAGCGCGTGGCTACAAATGTCCTCATGTAAAGGCGTGCACTGGGCTGCAGGGGCCCGAGGGACACAGGGTAGCCATCTCCAACCGGACTGGAGACGCCTCACCTCGGGAAGCGGGGGGCAGCTGGCTGGTCTCTCCCCTGGAGACCCTGCCACTGTCATTTTGGGGTGCGAATTCTGCTGAGCACACACACCTCCCGTGGGCATGTGTTACTTTCTCATTCTGGGCCAACTGGGTGGGACTGTGTGGCCGAGTCCTCGTGCTGGGGAAAGTGTCAGACCACCATTGTGACGTGCCTTGAGCTCTTGCCCTGAAGCTGTGAAGTGGTGCAGAGTGGAGTGCCTGCAAATCAAGATGACCGAGAGGACGCACAGATGCGCCTTTCTTCTTTGTGCCTGTGCAGTCTTGGAGTTATCTCACCCCTTCATGAAGTCATTTCCCTGCCTAAGCCATAAGTCATGAGTGACTAGCCCCCGAATGAGTTACAGTGTGCAATGGTAGTTTGAAATGTCCTAAGGAGAAAATGGCATGTTCATCTGAATACAAGTTCAAGGCCACGGAGAGAATGGGGTTCATATGAGCTTATCACTCATGCTACACCCATTTCTACAGGAAGCAAACTCACCATGGAAGCCGACACTTTCCATCACGAGTACAAAGGAGCAGCTTGGGCTCTGTGAACTCAGCTGACTGAAGACCACAGGAGACAAGATCTCCATTCAAGGCCATCACGGTCACTACCTGATTGGCTCTCTGCAATTAGGCCTGTCATTCTGAAAATAGGGATGTCTGATGTAAGTCCACAGAGCTCTGGGAAGCTTCTGGCTCCCAACCAGGCCCTGGAAGGAGGTGCAATTTGGATGGCGTGGCGTGAGGTGGGGTGGGTATACTTTTTAGTGCTTCTCCAATTATGCTGTGACTGGACAGCTGCAGGCCCTTCTTATCTTGAAGACAGAGCATTAGTTCAGATGACGAGAAAACCAAGATAAAGAAATGGTCATAATCTTATGAGCCTGAAGCTTTCCTGGAACTCAAAGGCACTCATAGCAGCTTTCAGGGACTGGGCCCTCATGGTTGGGAACTGACGTCCATGTCTCTATTGCCTATTGATCATGGTAATACGGCAACGAGTGAGAGCAGACTCTGGGGCCCTTGGCTCCCACTTAAGAGAATTGCAAGTTAAGCAACACGAGGATGTACAGAAGTCAGGACTGCGGGCCAGATTATGCCCAGCCGAGGGATTTGGACTGGAAGCTTTCTAGCCCTTCCCCATAAACTCTTGTAACTAAAACCTATGGGTGAGGACCAAGAAAAACTGATGAATAGTTAATGGTGGCTGATAAAAACAATGTGAACTAGGATTTATATGTGGGGAAGGAGGTATAGTGGATTTACAACCCCAGAAACAGAACACAGAAAAACTGGGCATCAAAAGAAAGTTAGTCACTGGAAATGTGGGTAACAAAATGTAAATTCCTGATACTTCATCATGTAAAACTTTTTCTTTAAAAAGCAGATTCTTTTTTTATGCTTTGGTTTTTACTAACCATGCCACTTAAAACAGCGGGATATTCATCAATACAAGGGAAGGAGAATGCTTTTAAAATCTTAAAACATTAACATGACCTCAAAAAGTCTATTAACTAGCCATATTTTTTAATGTAGGTTCTTTCCAATATATTAATCCAAAGCATCCTTGTGAAATTTCATACTGTTTTAGGAGATTGCTGACAACAAAGACTTATAATACCATCTACTGTTTACATTGCATAAAATAACATTATGATTTATCGATTCTTAACTGAATGCCAGGATTTCTGCCTTACTTCAATGGGATAAGGTGTTTTTGCTCCAAGTGATCACCGAGTGGTGTGAGATGCCACAGGGAGGGAGATCGCACTACAAAGTCACAAGCCTGGATGTCCTGTCAGACGCTGATGAGGGACGTGACAGGAAGTCAGAGCAGCTTCCCCCAACCCCGTGTTAGTGGCTCTTGGGCTGACACAGGCCTGGAGTGAGCTTGATGCCCAGCCGTGCTTGAGGGCGGTGGAGGGGAGTGGCCCCTCCTGCTGCTGGCCTGTGCGCATTTCAGGGAGAACATCAGTGCGGTCACGGTCGTCTGGTGTGCACAAAGACTGAGTCTGAGGCTTAGCTCGAGACAATCGATATCCAGCCCTCGGGTTTCTGAAATACGCAAGCTCCTAGGCCCCGTGCTTTCAGGTGACTCCACGGGCCGCTTATGATACTCCTCACATCAACGTAGCCTTTACACACACACGCAGCAATGCCATTTGGACCCATACCCTTTCCTATGTCCTGCATGTAACTCAGGGATGCATAAAATACCATCATATTTCCTTGTTTTTATCAGGGCAATGGAAATGTGAGCCCAGTGCTCAATTTTGGCCAATTGACAGGAAGCCTGACTTCATGCCATCGGGCACCCCAGGCCTGCTGAGGTGCCACAGGTCCAGTACTCAGAGTAGGGCTTCTCACCACTTGGCATGGATGCAATAGTCCTTTCGGTCTGCATCTCTCCTTCAGGGGTGTTAGCCCTGCTTTCCCTGGGTCACCCTGGCGTACAGAACTCTTTGGAGGGCCCAAACCCCAAACTCCGGAACCGCTCAACTATCCCCTGGTCCTGGAAGGCGTGCCAGCTTCTCCCCTTTGCTCTGTCGGGTGATGAGTTCCTTTTTATGCTTCCAAAGACTCCCTTCCCCCACCCTTGTCCCCACAACACCTCTGATATAAACTGCAGACATGTGTCCCAGAATCAGGACGTTTACCCAAGGAACAAGACTTACTCAGATTATTAAACCCAGTGTTAACTTAGGCTGTCATTCCAGGATCCTCCCACAGTCGTGACTGCCTTCAATGGGCTGCGTCTATCAGTGTCTACCCGCTGACTACTCACGTTTCTCTTTCAGATTACTAACAGGTCCTCGACTAAAACTAGTGTCTGGCAGGGTTTCCTTTCCCATGACTTACCAAAGCAATAATGTGATTGCAAGTGAAGGGTAAAAAAAGCCTTTTTTTTTTTTTCCTGACGTCCTGTGGTTTTGTCTCTGTGGGCTGAAAACAGGAGCCAAAACACGGCACTCGAACAGCGTGTGGTGGTCCTGAGGCCTCGGCTGCTTCAGAGTTTGTCCCACAACGACCTCTTTGCTTCCTGAGCAAATGGCGATGCTGAGCTCTTGCTAGTAATTGCAGGATGTTGTCTATATAAAGGTTTGTCTTTAAGTTAGCAGTGACCTTGTGTTCTTCAGAGCTCACTGAGCAGAGATGTGCAAATCCTACTTTCTGCAGGGACAGCACATCAAGGTAGTCGCCAAGGATCTGGACCCAAGTTTTTTTTTTTAATTTTTTTGTTATTTTTATTTATTTATTTGAGAGTGACATACAGACAGAGAAAGAGGCAGATAGAGAGAGAGAGAGAATGGGCGTGCCAGGGCTTCCAGACACTGCAAACGAACTCCAGATGTGTGTGCCCCCTTGTGCACCTGGCTAACGTGGGTCCTGGGGAATCAAGCCTCGAACTGGGGTCCTTAGGCTTCACAGGCAAGCGCTTAACCGCTAAGCCACCTCTCCAGCCCTGGACCCAAGTTTGATTGGTCTGTTCTGCTCTCTAGGTTGGTGGAATCACATGCACTGCTCCGTGACAGGAAAGCTGGATTCATGAACAGGGCTCTGGCCTGGGACTCAGGGGCCATGTGGTCCTGTCTTGGCTGTGACAGTGAGTGTGGGTTAGGGCATGCTCACCTCTCCTCTCTTGCCTCATTCTTCTATCCCATCAAGTGCAGGGGTGACCATGATTTCTACAGTGTCCATGGGGCATAATGAGCCCACCATGAACCTGCTGCACATGACTCCTACTGCCTCAGTTAGGCATCCTTCTTTCCCTGGAATACCTGACTTCCAGTGGGATTCCATCATTGCCTGGCATCTTAAAGTTGGGTAAGATGAGGGGTCTTTCCCCCCCAAACCCTCCTAGATTGTTCATCTCAGAGAGGACTCTTGATGAGTGTAGAAAGGAACAACACCCGTTTCCGGGGTACACTATCAGCATTACCTATTCCAGGGTCCCCTCAGGCTTACCCAGGTACACAGTCCTTGATTGGGTCTCAGGCACCCCTGCCACCACCACCAGCTCCACACCCTCCCATGCTTTCGGCCTCTTCCTGGCCACTTCCTCACTGTAAATCACACCTGCAATTTTGCTGTCATCACTCCTGTCTCCAAGACTTGCTCTTGAAGAGCACACATCCGCCCACCTTTGTTATCTGCATCTTGTCGGGAAGGCTTGTTTGATAGGGTTTCCTTACCTGTGGCCTCGCTGCCCTCCTAAGCGTCCCTCCATCCCATCACGTACCCATCCTGAGCCACGCGTCGCTACCTTCCCTTTCTTCACGTGTACTCCTCTCTGGAAAACACTGTGGAAACACTCTGAAAATGTTCGTCCTTCTGGAACAGAAAAAGACTTCCACTGGCCTACTTGAAGGGTCCTAAATGGATGAAATGTATGTCTGGAAGGCTCAGATCGGTTTCATCTGCAAGGTTCTTTATTATTATTATTATTATTCTTTCTTTCTTTTTAAATTTCTTTTTTTTTTTTGACAACTTCCATGATTGTAAACAATATCCCATGGTATTTCCCTCCCTTCCCCCACTTTCCCCTTTGAAACTCCATTCTCCACCATATCCCCTCCCCCTCAATCAGTCTCTCTTTTATTTTGATGTCATGATGTTTTCCTCCTATTATGATGGTCTTGTGTAGGGAGTGTCAGGCACTGTGAGGTCATGGATATCCAGGTCAATTTTGTGTCTGGAGGAGCACGTTGTAAGGAGTCCTACCCTTCCTTTGGTTCTTACATTCTTTCCGCCACCTCTTCCGCAATGGACCCTGAGCCTTGGAAGGTGTGATAGAGATATCTCAGTGCTGAGCACTCATCTGCAAGGTTCTTAAAGGGCAGCAAGGCATACCAGAGACACTAGAATGTCAGGAGAGTTCCACAGCCAGGCAAGCATGGAGGCTGTGGGAGGGAATTGGGAGTTCCTCCCAGCCCGCCAGGCAGGGAAGCTGGAGAGAGTATTGTCTTGTGAGATCCTCTGCTTTGGGATGTTCCAGACAAAGGTTGGAGATTTGCAGCATCCCATCCTTGTGGTGCTTCTCAAATATTCCTGACCATTTGTATGGTCACTATGAGTATACATGAGTTCAAAGACACACAGAGACCCAGACGTACATGCAGACACGTAGCTATACAGACACACAAGCTCACCCATGCACTCTGAATAAATGCCACAATCACAGACAAGTGTCCCCTTTGCACGGCACCTGATGAGGTTTGTCTTCTCAAAGCTGGCCTGACCACACCGAGGTCAGGATCCGCTGGGTCTCACACTGCTGTGTAAAAGCGCTGGGGCACAGCACTGGCGTGCAAGGGTTGATCTCTAGAAATGCCAGGCATTTGCCAACAAATCATATCCCTACCCATCCCTGCAGCATGGGACTCAGGGCCTGTGGGTGGCCTGCAGTCCTCCACGCCTGAAATCTACTTCCCAGAGGCTTAAATCCTTCCCAAACAACCCTTTTTCCGAGCACTGAATTCAAGTTCATATTTTCATTTTATTCCCTTGGCAAGGCTTCTCAGAAGAACCTAGTCACTTATTTCTGGAAAGACAGTACACTTCATCCTATTCCAGGGACACAGACAAAGGCTACCATGCCTGGGTACCCTGCATGTGACAGTGCTGCTCAGAAAAGGATCTGCACACATATGCCCTTAGGCCAGTGAACAGTGGACGCAGTGGTTTCGTATTCGCACAGCAAAGTGACACATCTGGTGGATCAAGACAATCTGCACTTATTAAAGCTCAGAGTTGCCTGACTGCAGCAGAAGGGGACGGACCTCTTCTCAGGGTTTCATGTCTTTCAGCAGGATCTGCGGAAGAACCTACTTTTACTCATCCTGCTTGGCTGGAGGCAGAACTTTCTGGGGTCTTCTTACATCAAGGTGAGACTTTTCCCGTCAGCTCACAGGTACTGCTAGCCATGCCCACCTATAGCAGTCTCTCTCTCTCTCTCTCTCTCCCTTCAGAAAGGAAAAACTCATTCAAGACCTAACACCCTTGTCTTCTGTCACTGCTGTGAGCCAGAGCCTAGCCCTTGTTGCCAGGGACCTCCAAGGCCACTTGAATTATGGCTTTGGGTGCTATCTAGTGCCTTTCTGACTCCTAGGACCTAGGCTAAGTTATGCAGCATGCCCCTCCTTAAGAAATCTGCAAAAGTAGAAATTCCCTTTGTTCCCTGGGATTAACGGCTGGATCTCCATGGATAGGATTTGCGAAGTCCCTTCAGCAGTGCTTATATAGACTCACAGGTCTGATGCCCAGGGACAAAGGCCTCAGGAGCTAAAATTCTGCTACTACAGTGGGTCAGTGACACCATTTTTGTGTGATGGGCAGTGCTAACTATTAAAAATAATTCAACCACAAACCATTTTAACTGGAAAGTGACTCTATGTTATATGATATTAAAAATAAATAAAAATTAAATTAATGAGGTTTTGCCCTGTTGAGCATTGGTTCATCAGAGAGACTTCCCACAGGCCAAGACATAGTGTTTAGTTATAATTTTAGAGGTCAGGAGTCTGAATGAGCCCTCTGAAACTTTCTAAATAATTCATCTCCATGCTTGTTTTGGCCATCAGGAAGTGCAAAGATGTCAGTATGTGGATGAAAACACTCCGGGGGTACAACCGCCAGTGTCTGTCCTCCTCAGCCCCCCACTGCAGTGCTACCTGCCTCATTCCTGCTTCTGAGGATCAAGCCCTACTCATTTTCAATTGGGTCACCCCCAACTTTGGCCTCACTGAATTGAATATGAAGCAGTGGACTGGAGAATGGATTCCGGAGCTGTTGGTAGAGCACTTGCCTGGCATGCCCAAGGCCTTAGGTTAATTTTCCCAGTGCCACCAAAAAATAGAAATAGAATGGATTATACAAGAGAGGAGCAGAGACAGGAAAGAGAAGAATACTCGGGAGGAATCACGGTGAGATGACGAGAGAGGGAGGGCCAGGGAGATGCTCGGGGCTAAAGTGCTTGCCTCACAAGTATGAGGACATGAGCTTACCCTCAGACCTCATGTAAGAACACTGGGCATCACAGTGCACACGGGTCATCCCAGCCTGGGGAGGTGGAGCCAGGACCATCCCCGGGGCTTGCTGGCCATGTTCAGTGAGAGACCCTGTCTCAAAGAAAGGTGGACTGTGTTCCTGATGATGGACACTTCAGGATGATTTCTGGTCTCCATATACACGTGTACACAGGTATACCCCGACACACAAACATAAACATATATAGAAAATTTTAAAAAAGAGGGAAGGGGCTAGAGAGATGGCTTAGTGGTCAATGTGCTTGCCTATGAAACCTAAGGACCAGGGTCAATTCCCAAGTACCCATGTCACACAGATGAACAAGGTGGTGCATACATGTGGAGTTTGTTTGCAGTGACCAGAGGCCCTGGGGATGCCCATTCTCTTTCTCTTTCTCTCTCTCATAAATAAATAAATAAATAAATAATTTTTTAAAGAAATTGAATGCATCCTGCACTGTAAACAGATCAGTGGGTTTGCTTCTCCCAACCACGTCAAGTTAGTGTCCTTACTGCTTCCATTTCCATGGGAGAAATGAAACCTCAGGAAAGTAAGAAACTTACCCAGACACCAGCTGTTTTGTATTATCCAAAGCAGCACGATTTAAACACAAATCATAAGTGCTTTGTATCTTCTCACCCAGCAAAAATATCAACAGAAAAGGGAAATTGATGCAACTTTTTAATTCATGTATGACCAGAGAGATGGTTGAGGGGCACGTATGAGAAAGCTGGCACCTTAAATAGCAAACCCATGTCCCTAAGAAAAGCCACAGAGATCCTCAGGAAGCACCTGTGGGCAGAGCCTAAGCAGTTAGATGTGTGTGTGTGTGTGTGTGTGTGCATGTGTATGTATGTATGTGTATATATGTGTGTGAATGCGTGTGTGTGCATGTGTGTGTGTGTGTTCTGCAGGACACCTGTCTACCATGACCATGGGCAGCAGGACCATAACCATGGACGCAGCCCCAACTACATGCCAAACCTGAACAGATAGGGCATTTGCACAGGCAATGCTGAACCTTAGGAAGACATGCTCCTTTCACTGGGTGGCCATTCCTGGGCGGGGTGGGGAGGAGCCCAGAGGACAGCTGAGTGCGTTTGGCTCACAAGAATTCTTCTCTGAGGCTGGGGAAATTGCTTAGTGGTTAAGGCATTAGCCTGCAAAGCCTAAGGACCCCGGTTCGATTCCCCAGGACCCATGTAAGCCAGATGCACAAGGGGGCGCATGCATTAGGAGTTCATTGCAGTGGCTGGAAGCCCTGGCATACTAATTGTCTCTTTCTCTCTGCCTCTTCCCCTCTTCCTCTCTCTCTCTCTTTCTCTCTCTCTCAAATAAATAAATAAATAAAGTACTTTTTTTAGAAAAAGAAGTCTGTACTGTCTCTATGTGGATTTGGACTCCCAGCTAAAGGTGGGAAGCTTAGAAAGCCAGGCATTAACTTAGAGTCACACAGCTGGTCAGTGGTACAAAGAAACATAAGGGATATAAAAAATGGAAAACAGAGCATAAAAGGGCGTAGGAGGTGCCCAAGACGATGAAGGTGGAGACAGCGATGGGGAGGAAGGACAAAGCCAGTGCAAGAGGATCAGGCAGCTCAGCACAGAGGGCACCACACAGACACGAGGAGGATGCTGAAGAACAAGCTTCCTGTGAGCCACCGCTGACCTGTGAGGCAGGCCTGCACAGGGAGTAGCCTGGTAACGCAGGACCCCCCCCTTGGTTTGGGCATGAGCACACCTCTTTCTTGACAATGCACCTAAGCAACCTGTTGGTGATCTGGCTCCCCCCACATACATCAGATCGCAGCTGTTCCTAATTTAAACAATGAAACTGTCTCCCCGTGGTGGTGTGCGTGTGAGGTGTTCCACCATAGCCTCGTGTGTTTGTGATTCAGCCTCATACTCACTCCTCAGCTGGTGAAGTCTTTGGGAGGTGGAGCCTTGCTGGAGGAGATGTGTCACTAGGGGGCAGACCTTGAGGTTTATTAGTCAGGCCTATGGGGGGTTCAGAGCTTGCTCGCTCCTGATGCCTCCTCCCAGCTGCTGTGACAAGATGTGACACCCAGCCGCGGCTCTGCCAGGTTTTGCCTTCGTGGTGAAACTTCCTCTGGAGACTGCAAGCGGAAATAAGCCCTTTTCTTCCGTAAGCCGCTCTGGCCAGGTGCTTTGTCCCAGCAACGAGACAGTAACTGCGGCACTCCCCTGGACAACTCCTTGGCAATGCTGCTTCTATTTGAGCATCTTTCAGGATATATCCAGAATCAGGAGAAGGGGAGATGCACTGGCCAGACTGGTTCTGAGTGCATGTGCAACAGGGAAGACTGGGTCAGTTCTCTTGAGTGAACGTTGAGGGTGAATCCCAACTTGACAGTCTTATGCCTCTTCACGTAGATGTGAAAACGAGAGGCATCAAGAGAAGAGACATGCTCAGTAGAGAAAAGCTATCATGACCCAAGCCTGTCAATCAAAACAGGTAAGCACCCAAACCGCGTCCCTTGTTAGCTGGCTTCCCTTCCCCTAGACCCAGGAAGAAGAGCAATAACTGCGGCCTTGCGTACTTTCTCATCGAGGGGCCCACTGTTCCTCTTGGCAGTTTATCCAAACTTGCATTTTTGCTTTGCTGTTAATAAAAGTTCTTTTTTTTTTTCTGTGTGTGTGTATGTGTTCATCTTTCTCAATTCTTTCAATAAAATGCCAAAAAAAAAAAAAACCACCTAGAAATACCCAGACACCAGGGCCAACACCTGGTCCTGTTCAAGTGGCTTCCAACCCTTGTAGAGGAGCCAGGGCCGACAACAAACGCTTCCCTTGTTGCCTTTATGATAAGTAGCAAAGAGCCTCACACAGGCCCTGATCTCTAAATCTCCACTCCTTAAAGTCAGAGATGATGCTTCATGTCACTGCCACCCACCCAGCCAGAAACTATTTGTGTTTATACAAATACTCATAGGCTATGGGTGCTGGGACACATTAACTAACACTTCAATGAGGCCCCGAAACACTCTATTTGACAGAACTCCTCAGAAGGAAATTAACGTAACTGTAATTTAACCCACCAGGAAACCCACTTGCCCCCACCATTAAATAATGAGGAAAGGTGATGACACATTGTTTCTTTGCCACACTGCCTTTCATGCCATGGATTTTCACTGAACACGACAGATTTCTTGGTGAAGTCACACGGGTAAATAATGTTTCTTAGTACAGTTTCTTGCCAGGGGTCTCAGAATATGGAGGGAAAACCGATCCCATAGGCATGCACTGATACCCTAGGGTGGATGGAGTGCTGCCTTCATTCAGTGGAAGAGATGCATTTTGTGTATTTTTGAAGCAAGGTCTTACTAGGTAGCCGATGTTGGCCTGGATCTCACTTTTGTAGCCCTGACTGGACTCTCTCAGAAGTTGTCATACCAGCTCAGGGGGAAGTTTGCGTGCAGGAAGAGGACACATTTCTGCCTTAGGCCAAGGACTACAGTCCCCTGGGTGGAGACATGTGATGTCGTTGGCCATGCTGTGATGACAAGGGAAGCTCAGCTCTTATCCTCTGCAGCAGAAGCCCGTTGTGGATGGAGCATGAAGACATGTATCCTCATAGAGGCCACCTTCTCCACCTCTGACCCAGCAGCACCTTAGCGAGGAAGGGTGTGTTTTGGCTGATAGCCTGAGGGGCAAATTCTATCATGCCGTGGAGGGAAAGGAATGCTGGCAGGACTAGGAGGTGGCTGATCACTTCACAGCCACACCAGGAAGCAGAGAAAGAAGAGGAAGTGAGGCCGGGCTCTGTCATCTCCAGGAACATTCCAGCAAAGCTCTACCTCTCAAAGGTTCCCCAACCTTCCCCAACCAGGGCCACCCGGCTAGGGACCAAGTGTCCAGACACATGAGCTTGTGGGGGACACTTCACATTCGGACACAAGCCGATTAGTAGCCCTGCTTTACAGTTAAGGACACTGGCATGCAGAGAAAGGAAGGCCACACAGTTGGCAGGTACACACATGGGGGCCTGAGCGCGGGGGTCCTGAATCAGACTAGAGGTAACCCGGTCCTGTGTCAGTGGAACTGGAGGCCAACAAGCCTGCCGTACCGTTGCTGCACTCACAGGAAGGCGTGGCTGCCCCTGCCTGCGCCTGCCGTGATGGCGCCCGCCTCACTCACTTCCAGACACTGGGTGGCCCAGTGGCTCAGGGCTCTCTGGCCACCCTCCTCCTCCAGATGCCAAGACAGCATGGGGAGGTGGGCATGAGCATCTCCGCAAGCCAATCACATTCTCACAGTTGGCTGGGCTGAAGGAGAGAACTCATCTCCTTTGGTACTCAGACTTGGAGGACATGGCTCTCGAACAGTGAGTGGCCCTCTCCTTTCTCTGAGAGGAGGAGCCGTCAGAGGGAGTAATGGACAGGAGGGGTGGGCCTCAGCTGCACCCCAGGCCCTGCTCAGTGATTCTTAGTAACAATCTCTCCCTGGCCTCCTTCTCTTATTTATTTATTTATTTATTGAAAGAGAGAATATTGGGCTGGAGAGATGGCTTAGCGGTTAAGCGCTTGCCTGTGAAGCCTAAGAACCCCGGTTCGAGGCTCGATTCCCCAGGACCCACGTTAGCCAGATGCACAAGGGGGCGCGGCGTCTGGAGTTCGTTTGCAGTGGCTGGAGGCCCTGGCGTGCCCATTCTCTCTCTCTCTCTATCTGCCTCTTTCTCTGTCTGTTGCTCTCAAATAAATAAAAATGAACAAAAAACATTAAAAAAAAAAAGAAAGAGAGAATATTGACATGCTAGGGTCTCCAGCCACTGCTACTGAACTCCAGACACATGTGCCACCGTGTGTGCACGCGTGACCTTGTGCGTCTGGCTTATGTGGCTTTTGGGGGGTCCTTAGGTTTTGCAGACAAGTGCCTTAACCACTAAGCCATCTCTCCAGCCCTGCTTCTCTCTTTTCTTCGCCTTCTGCATCTTTTGGCTAAAGTCACCTCTGGTTTAACATCCTCACATGCTGCATGCACGTGGCTGATGAACAACCATTTCATCATCTGAATGTGGGAACAATCACATTTATTTCACCAGAAAGTAGTGATTTTTTTTTTTTTTAAGTAGGACATACTATACTTGCAAGGTGTCTAGCGTAAGTAATGACCACTGCTGGCGGCATTGTTGAGAAATGGGGGTCTGGAGAGATGGCTCAGAGTCTAAAGCATATGATGTATAAGCACGAGAACTGGGGTTCAGACTCTCAGCACCCACGTGAAATGACGGGTGTGGTGATGTGGGCCTTTAATCCCAGCGCTGGGGAGGCTGAGACCGGATATTCCGGGGATCACTGGTAGTTAGTCTGGATGAACTGGTGACATCTGAGTTCAGTGAGAAATCATGTCTTGGAGAACAAGATGGAGGCTGACTGATAGAGACATCTGATCTCTGGCCATCACACATATGTGTACACATTTGCACACACATAAAAACACACACACATAACATATGTAAAATAGAAAGAGATGTCTTTCCCATTGTTCTGATGAGTCATTATAAGTGCCCTCACCTGGCCAGTCCTTATGTCACCGGATGCAATGAGATGAAGTTAGATTAGATTTATGAGATATAAGAAGAGGATGATGGACCATTTTCAATACAGATAAGCACCCCACATAATTGAGTTCATAGGATTTACAAGCAAGGGGCACTGAGTACACACCTGGTTACTCTAGGGTCTCTGGCTATCAAGGCCCTAAGTTAGAAATAAACTCCCTCATGTCTTCGGAATACAGACACGGAACCAAGGTCAGCAAACAAAACAACTCAGGGTAGGGATCACATTAGGACTTCAGAAAGATGGCACCTCGACAAGTACCCAGCCAATGGGGAAGAGAAAGAGGACACACCAGTTCAGGCAGTATCAAAGTTACTGCTTTGTGTGCTCATGTGGCACGCAACGCCATCTTTTCCCCCTGGGCTGTGTCTAACCTTGAAGATCAAAAATAAACTGCCTCACATTTGCCCTGTAGAGTCTCTGGGTCTCTTTATTAAGAGAGGGGGGATCTGTTCACAAGCTCAGTCAGTAAGAGATGTCAAAGACCCTCAGAGGGCCATGGCAAGCTTGCTGTTGGGTGACCCATGCCCAGTCCTGCTAGGAAGCCTGTGTTTTTCTGGGAACACGTGGCTTATTACTGCTTCTGCGCACGTTTGGAAAGCCAGGCTGCAACTGTCCCTCCTCAGGGAAAGGTGACCTGTGGTCAGAACTGCACACGGCGCACTTCCTCCGCCTTCTCCCCAGCATCGCTGAGGTGGATCAATGAGGGCTGTGTCTGTCTGTCTCTACACTGTGGATCAGGACATCTGGCTGGGAGGAAACGACTCGTTTACTTTATTGATCCCAAGCATCTTCCTAGGGCTGGAATGATAATAAGGCCCCCGGGCTCTTCCCTCTCCACTCTACCTGGGCTCCTGGGGTCTCAGGCGCAGGACCCTCATCTCCTTTTCTGTTGATTCCATGGCATCTGGAGCAGGGGAAAGCTGAAATTGCAGTGGTAGCTCCTCGCATGCAGGCTGGCCTCCCTGGTGTCATCATCAGCCACCTGCCAGCCCCGGCGTCTGCCTCCACCTAGCCCGACTCTAATACAGAGAAACACATTTGCTCGCTGTTGGAGGCTCCAGATGAGCCCAGGAAGCCCCTGGCAGCAGGGGCAGGAGACAAGCTGCCCGACAGGCGCAAGACAGGCCTTCTGTTGTGGGTGAGGCTCAAGTGGCATGTGCCGTGGGTAGACTGCACCTGCCTGCAGCCCAGGGAGCCAGCCCAGGCTTCACCCAGCAGCCAGCCTGGTCTTAGTCCAAACTTGTATGTTTAAAGCCTCTCTCACCTCCAGCCACACATCTAATCCCATGAGGGCCTCAGTTTCCACTTCTAACCCTAGGCAGCAAAATAAGTATGTAGCAGGCACTTAGTAGGGATCAGAGAAAATTATGCCTAGTGGTCTACAGGATTTAAGATGATGACCAAGTCACCCTATGAACTGGAAATCTAGATTCTTCTAGTCAAATATACACACAATTGACGTTGAAGGGTCTGCATGGAGAGGGGTGGCTCAGAGGTCTCTTGAAGACAATCACGAAGCCCCTGTGGGTCCCAACACTCAACAGCCCACATCTGTACTGCACACAGCTGATCCCCCAGAAGGCACCTGGCAGGAGAAGCCAGTGGGACCCTTGTGGGGGGAGGGGGCAGTCACATTAGGAGGCGGAAGAATTCCCACACATTGGGTGGGTTCCTCAAGTCTCAAGATAGGGTTTAAAATATGAAAGCACATTCAACTATCATGCCTTAGGCAAGATGCATTGACTTGGCAAAGAAGCTTAGAAATGGAAATGCCAACTTAACACATTGTGTGCATAGCTCTGCTCAAAACCCATGGGGCACCCATAGCCCTGTGTTTAGCTGAGCATGAATTTGAGCTGTGTTCTAGAAAATACCCCTTGGTGTGCCACTTGCCAGTTTTACTCTGCAGCTCATGTCTGAAGTCCAGAAGGGTCTCTTTAAAATACTGGATTCTCACTCACCTGTCACTCCTGTGTTACATATATATATATATATATATATATATATATATATATATATATATATCAGGCCTGCTGCCATGGGGTCTCTACCTGTCTATCACCCGGCAAAGCCAAGTGAGGGTGAGAGCATGGGCTCCTGAGCACTGGTTCTCCTGAAGCTCCACAGTGAGGACTGGAGGTGCAAGGACAAAGCTTCCCTCACCAGCCAAAACACACACCCCTAAAACTTAGCTATGAAGTTTTGTGCACACCCCCAGATCACCAGCAGATTTGAACAGATTCTCTTTTTTAAATTATTCATTTGAAAGTATGTGTGTGTGGGGGGGGGGCTATGCCAGGGCCTTTAGCCACTGCAAGTGAACTCCAGACACGTGTGCCCCTTGTGCCCCTTGTGCCACACTGCCCACTTGCGTCATTGTGTGTGGGTTATGGGGGTCTTGGAGATTTGAACATGAGTTCTTAGGCTTTGCAGGCAAGTGCCTTAACCGCTAAGCCATCTCTCCAGCCCTTGAACAGATTTATTTATTTATTTATTTATTTATTTATTTCAGAGTGACGGACAGAGAGAGGAAGAGGCAGAGAGAGAGAGAGAATGGGCGCACCAGGGCCTCTAGCCACTGCAAACGAACTCCAGACGCCTGCGCCCCCTTGTGCATCTGGCTAACGTGGGTCCTGGGGAATCCAGCCTTGAACCGGGGTCCTTAGGCTTCACAGGCAAGCGCTTAACCGTTAAGCCATCTCTCCAGCCCCCTTGAACAGATTCTTAATAGATGCTGGTTAGTGTGAGGAAGGGCCAGGTTCCCAACAGAAAAGCAGGAGAGATGCTGACTTTCTACTAGTCAGTAAGACACTTCTATCTCGTGTGAGTGTGGGAAGAGGAGAGTGGGAAACACATGCTTGCGGATGCATCCAGGCCCTGCTTGTGGGCCCCAGGGGACATCACAGGCTCTGTGAGGGGACGGTACCTCTCCTGGGCTGGTGGCACACTTTCTTCTCCTGGGCCAGTGGGTTGGAACCTCTGGCAGACAGTCTGCTGTTTTTCCAGGCTCCACGAGAGATCATAGATGGGTGCAGGGGAATAAGTCATGCTGAGAAGGTATGCCATGAATTCTGATACAGGAGTCGGGGTTCTCTGCCAACACATTGATAAAATATAGGAATGTGACTGCATTGTGAGCCAAGAGTTAGAGTGCCCGACTGTCAGGGTCACGCAAATCTACCACTGAGTCAGTGCCCTCCAGGATCTTATCTTAGGAAGTCAAAGAGCTGAAATTCACAGACCAGAGGGTGAGGCTTATTAGATTACACATAGAACTGAAAGCACGCAAGAGAAGGAGAGAGGAGAGAGTACAGAGAGCTCCTTCCCAGGAGAAGGCAGGCGTGGGTAAAGCTCACCCAGAGACCCAGACTGGAAGTTGTTTGGTTCTGAATGTGGGCTGAGCTAACCAGCTACAACGCCAGGTTCAGGCTTAATCCTTCCAGGAATCTTAATTCTAGGAAAGGTGAACTCCTTTCTAGAAAGGGACTCAGGCTGAGTTTATGGAGAAACAGATCTAGGGAACTCCTCTGGGAGCAAAAGATATGGAGAAGCCAGATTCTTTGACCTCTAGCAAATTGGAGACTGCACGGACAGACTCAGGGAATTTCCTGCTCCTATTTCAGGGGTGGGCTATTCCTGCTAAACTACCTCAGTTCCCTTTGCTGAGACTTGGAATCACTTGACTACTTGGGGGACCAAGGACACGCGGTGCCTGTGGATATCAGCCAGACTCCTTTCTCTCCACACATCGTAATACATGGATTATCCTGTGGTTATATCTTTGCTGTTGAAATCATCCATTACCACTACCACCCAAATCATCATGAGAAACACTCAAAGGATTGAAGAAGAGAGGGGAGGAGAGGCACACAGGATCGACGTTGGAGTTACCATACTGAAAGAACAAGATGGGTTGACGGGCCAGGCGGGACGCATGAAAGTTAAAGGTGTGACCAAAAAGGCAGAAGAGACAAGGTGTGGGAAACCCCTGCCCACTATCCTACTATGAAGTGTCCTGGGAGGTCAAGAGGATCTTCCACCCATTCCCACAATGCTCCTTGTTGTAACAGGGAGCACTTGGACACACTCCATCCAGCCCTCACTGCACGCTGTGAGCCAGACGAGGCCAGCGTCACCTGTGTGAGAACAGCAAGACAAAGATGAGCGAAGGCCGCAGGAGGTGCTGAGACGGGGTTCTTTTTAGGGGAAAGGTCTGATGTTGGGGAGGGAGTTAGCATCACACGGAAGAGCACAGCAGGGCTCGGGAACTGAGACTTTGGAGCCAAAGAACATGGGAGTGAAATCCTTACTGTTGTGGAATTTAGGAAAGGAGGAAGTTCCACAGCACACACCCAGCCTGCATGCCAGGAGCCTCGGAGGAAGGCTCTAGATAGGGCACAAGGCTGTAACTCAAGTGGCTTTGAGGACCTCAGTAACAAGGGGGCTCATCTTGCCTTTTTCCTTGGCGTATCAGACAGCTTCCAGGTCACTGAGATGAACTTCCAGACCAGGCACAGTCATGGAGGAAGGGATTTATTGAAGCTTACAGATCCCGGGGAAGTTCTGTAATGGCAGAAGAAGCGGGCCTGCCTTCACAGGTTCAAGTAGAGAGAGAAACCCCAAGCAATAGGCCCCAAAAGCCACACCACACAGCACACTTAGGAATTCTAGGTGGAACTGAGGCACTTTGCATATCTTTAGATTGGAATTCCAAATCCACTATCACACCTTAGGGATGGATCCTAAGATTTTCCCAGTGACACCTCCTCCAGCCAGGTGGCTGGAAATCCAAGAAGTTCTAATAAAATCCTGAATCTATTGGGGGGCACCTATTCAAACTACCACCCTTAGCTTTGAGATTGTTACAGGTGGGCATGGTTAACTGCTGATAGAGGGTCTGCATCTGGTCTACAGTTGGATACGGTTAACTCCTGATGGAGAGTATGCATCTGGTCTACAGGTGGGCATAGTTAACTACTGATGGGGGGGTCGGCACGTGGTCTACAGGTGGGCATAGTTAACTACTGATGGGGGAGTCGGCACGTGGTCTACAGGTGGGCATAGTTAACTACTGATGGGGGGTAAGCATGTGGTCTATAGGTGGGCATGGTTAACTCCTGATGGAGAGGCTGCATCTGGTCTACAGGTGGGCATGGTTAATGCCTGATGGAGGGTCCACATCTGGCCTACAGGTGGGCATGGTTAACTCCTGATGGAGGGTCCACATCTGGTCTCCTAAGGTGGTAGCACCTATGGTCTATCAGACTGGCCCTGGACAGTGCCTGCTGATGTGTTCTGGCTCCATATATGCTGGTCTAGTGAGGAAATGGCCGGATGAAATAGACAAGAAGTGGAAAGACACAGAAGAAATAGGACGGCATGCAGGGCCTTCCCGAGGGAGAATAGCTGCAGGTGCCAGCCCAGATGTGGGACGTCTGGACCTCTGTCCTGACCTTGCTGCTCCTCCTCCGGGAACGATGCCTCCCCATTCTCATAGCTGCGCCTGTGCTGGGACGTGCTCTGACCCCTCAGGACCAGGTTCTGCAGGATGGCAGGAACTGACCGCTAACGTCCATTCTCTTTTGGTGAGAACAGTGTCCTTTGTGCTGCAGCCTGGTGGGGCAGTTACTCCTCTGAGACAGCACAGTCTGAGCCCTTCTCACTCTCCAGATGAGATGCTTGCTTCCTACCCACACGGATCAGATGCAGATTATTTCCAATTGCACACCGAATGCTCCACTGGGCAGTTCCAGATGAGCTAGGTGTCGAGCACGTGCTGGATCTGCACCCTGATGCTAGTTCACAGGCGGAGGGCTTCTGCAGCCCTTCCTCAGCACCAGAACTACCTCGTGTCACCTTGGCTTTTCCCATGTGCCCCTCCTCCTGCAGCCCTCCTCCCCTCCCAGCATGCTCTGCTCTACCCTAGGCTTCAGTCTGCAGCCTCATTCGGATACAGCTCTGACTTCCAGGCACCCAGGGGGTGTTGCTATGTGAAGCCCTTTTGATTGACAAGCTTAAAACCTAGAATGAAAGAAGTGTCAGTCTGGGGGAGTTTAACAATGCCGCCTACTCGAGCTGTAATTAGGGGAAGAGGAAGCTGGATCCCAGTCAGGAGGTGAAGCTTCTTCAAGTCCTGCTGAGTTTATTGTGCGGGAGATGCATCTGCAGGAGAGACAGTAATAAAACAGCAGCCGAATTCTGACCAGAGAAGCTGCTGGAGAGCTAAGAGTTCTCTGCCTGGATGACAGGACTAGTTTCCAGATGCAATTATGATTAGAAGTACAAGTGTCCCCTTTCTGAGAAATCAAATACCAAACTTCATTAAAATTATCACAAAAGGCCAATTAAAAGTATTCTAAATCTAATGGTTATATGCACGTAGAACTGCACACATGACACTTCTTAGCAGCTCCTGTCATGAATATACATAGACCCCAAAGTGGGAACCGTCCAAATGTCTATCACTATCACACATGAGTGAAAAAGCAACATGCTGGGGCTCTACCGTGGAGCCTCCTTAGTCACACAGAGCAACAGAGTCCGTGAGTCACTTCCATGCCATGGCCGGACAGGGCAAGAGACACACGGAGAGAAGCCAGTGAAAAGATGGCGGAGGCAAGGGGGAGGGGCTGTGGCTGGCTGCAGGACTTCCGTGCGCGGTGGTCATGTTGGAAGAGTGCTTTGCGTGGATGTTCCCACAACTTGGAATAAAGTGAAATCCACGGGAGCTGGGGAGACGGCTCAGCAGGTAAGAGCACGGGCCATGTAAGCACGGGAGCCTGAGACCTCCTGAGTCTGACCCACAGCACTGACGTGTACAGGTGGGAATGGCCATGCCTGCCTGTGATCCCCGCCCCAGGCCGGTGGGAAACAGAGTCAGTAGGCTCCCTGGGACCCACTGACTGGCCAGCAAACCTGCCTGAAAATCGCACCTCCGGGTTCCCAGAGAGATTCCATCTCAAGGAAACACTTCAGAAGAGTCTTGCCCCTCTGAAGACACCTTGAGAATCAGAGGGGGCAAGGAGGGGCGTGCCTTCCTTGTTGAACTACATCCACAGAGGCTTTGACACGGGCACGTGGGCTGCATCGGCCATGAGCATCCCGAGGGCTGGGACTGTCCATAAGTGGGCAGGACCACCATGGAGGATGTGATCTGAAAAGGTGTTTCCAACAAAACTCTCAGCTGGCCCCTAATATCCAAAACAGCACCTTCCTTTGGTAGGCACTGTGGTGTTTACGGTGCACAGGCCGTCAGAGGAAACAGCCCAGAAGGTCTGATGGACTGTGTGCCTTTGGAGCCAAGTGTGGGCAAAGCAGAAGAGCCGCGGGTGGAGTTCTGGGAGCCACTCGTGTCACCAGACTCACCGCCCTACCTTCTTCCTGGGCTCAAACTACCGGATGTCTTCCCTGGAGGCCTGCCACTCCTCTGAGATGCCCTGAATGCGGACATGAACTGGCTCCCAAGTCACCTCCCAGGATGACACTCCTCTCTTCGGTTTCCCTTGCAGAATATTCTGCCAGTCAAAGCCTTGTCTCACCAATCCCTCGAGATTGGTCCCAGATAGGTACGGGACTAGGGAGCCCACTGTATTTTCAGGGTGGATTTCTCATATCCCGCCTCCTTCATGGTGCCCTCTGCAAGCCAAGACAGTCAATGAGGTAGCTCTGGAAAATTGGAGGGGATATGATGGAGAATGGAATTTCAAAGGGGAAAGTCGGGGGGGGGGAGGAAGGGTATTACCATGGGAAAATGTTAATAAAAATTGAGAAAAAAATAAAATAAAAAATATTAATAAAAAGAAAATTCTATTTAGTCTTTGCTTGTGGAGGAAATATTTCTAAAAGAAAAGTCCCAGGCTGAAGGTAAAATGTACAAAACCACAGTGAACACATTTCTACTTAGTGCCAGACTGGAAGCAGACCTCCCTGTGGGTAGTCATGTCACCATAACACCTCAGAATCCCACAGACACAACTTCTCAGGCAATTGCTTCGCAGATTCAATTTCAAAGGTTTACTGGCTCCATTTTGCTAATAATAATAACAAACATCAAACGAACAATAACTATTATAATAACAAGGCTTGTTAAAATGTTTTCATGTGGGAAGCAGGTGTAGTTGGTCCAGTGTGTGAGGAGCTAATTACAGACCCCCTTTCCAAATATTAGCTCCTCTTCATCACAGAACTTCCCCAATAACACTTGCGATTAATATCCCTGCAGCTTTGAAAAATGGTTTCCTCCTCTCTGTAATCTTTTCTGCATTTTCTCCACCCCATCCTCTTCCAAATAACCAAAGTGTGGTCAAGACTTGAACACAGGGCTGGAGAGATTGCCCAGTGGTTAAGGTACTTGCCTGAAAAGCCTAAGGATCTGGGTTCAATTCCTCATAACCCATGTAAAGCCAGATGCACAAAGTGACACATGCATTTTAAGTATGTTTGCACCAGGAAGAGCCCCTGGTGTACCCATATACCTGTTCACTCAGGCTCTCTCTCTCTCTCCCTCCCCCTCTCTCTCTCTCTCTCTCTCTCTCTCTCTGCTTAGAAGTAAATAAATAAAATTATAAAAGGAGTTGAATACAACTTTTGTATAACTGTGTCACTTTTCCTGCAGAGACGTGAATCAACATCTATTCAGCCCAGGTAGGACACCAATGACAGATCAAAGAAATGGTGCCACCTGCGTCTCCTTTAGTGGACCAGTAAATTTTACTTCCAGACCCACAGATGAATCAAAGGCAGCTGCATCACCCAGAAGCCCACCCCAGGACAAGTGACCACTCAAAAGCTGCATTCCTTGAGCTCCTTCCCTAACGTACGGTCAGCTCAGCTGGCTGGAGAGCCTGTTCTGCCAGAAAATTATTACTGCTTGTAGAACTCTGAAGAGGGGCTTTGTGAATCTTGTTAGTTTCAGAGCTCCTTGACACTTGCAGTTTTGTTTACTTCCTGAGCCTTGTAACCCTGCCATGTGTGGGGGCAGTGAGCCTCTCCCTGGTGAGCAGCTGGAACCCTCAGAGCGGTGTGAGACTTACAGTCTTGTTTGCACACAGGCCAGCCTCCCCAGCATCCCCCGGGTTTCACTCCTCACCCCACACTGGTCCAGCTCAGGCTGTTTCAGCAGATGGAGCTGCACAGGGAGGGAAGGCAGCTCACTGTCATTCCCACTCCAGTAGCCATAAGGCAGGGGAGGGTCTGGGTCAGTGAGCCTGGTGCCAAGCGTCCTGGCCAGTCCCTGCCATGTGGTAGGGGCCTTCGGAGAGTCCTGCTGCGAGCTGCACTGGCCGAGCTGGAGGGAGAGCAGGCCTCCGAGCATGCAGTGTCGAGACAGAACGGAGGGCTAGAGGTCAAGGAATCTGGTTATTAAGGTTTTGCACCTATTTCTGCTTGTGCAATGCTGCCGTCCCTGAGGACCGTGGGCTGTGAGGCAATGTCCAGCCAAGGAAGAGGCCATAAGCCTGTCTTTGGACAGGGCTGATGTCTTTACTGCTCCACGTTTCACTGCTGCCTGCTTCTCAGAGCAGGAACCCCGTGCGTGTGGACCTTATAAAAGCCACAGAGGCTATTGTGGGCTTGCAGTAAGGGATGATGGGGGAAGTGTTTTGGAAACATTTTAAATTTCTGCCCTAAAAATAACACATGCCCTTTAATGACATTTGAGAGATTTTGAAATAAATTAAATACCATTGCCTCAAAAACTTAGGGCCCACGTAGTAATTCACGTCTGCCGTCACCTGAGGCCAGGCAGCACCCAGCGCAGCACCTGCCTGGGAAGGGTACTGCCCACAACACGCTGGTAATTTCTGAGATATCTAACAACATCACTCGATTTCAAGAGGATGAGTGTGACATGAGAGTGTTTTAGGAGCACAGCCTGGCCCCACACACCTGACTTTCCCTCAAAGGATGCTGCTGACTCCGCCGGTTCAGGCCTGGGGCTGGAGCACAAGTTGTGTACACAGGGGGATGAAGAGTCCTTCGGTCCGTCTGTCATGAGGCCATTTGCTGGACCCAGACATGGACAGGCCTGGCTGGCATGAGAAAACTAGGCAGGAGACCTTCCACGTCACTAGTTTGCCCAACACTCATCTGAAAGAGAGGCCCCTGCCAAGCTCCCTTGGCCTGAGTGTCCATCACGAAGGCCTGTGTGCAAATGTGGCACCACTCCCAGATGCGCTGGCCTCAGGCAGAACCCACACAGGAAAGGTGTGATCAGGTGTGTCCGGGATACAGTTAGACTTAGTTTATTTAGATAGCCTACTCTTGGGCTGGAGAGATGGCTTAGCAGTTAAGGCACTTGCCTGTAAAGCCAAAGGACCCAGGTTCAATTCCCCAGGATGCACATAAGCCAGATGCACAAGGTGACGCATGTGTCTGGAGTTCGTTTGCAATGACTGGAGGTCCCTGCACATCCATTCTCTTTCTCTCTATCTGCCTCTTTCTCTCTCTCTCAAATATATAAGCCAAAATATTTTAATAGAGTTGGTAATTTTTTAAAGAAGAAAGAAAATTAAAAAAAGAAAGCGTGCGCTTGAGCTGCACAGTCTGTTTCTGTCTTCATTGTTGGAAGTGGAAATGCATTTCATGTGTCTGAAACACGAAATGCAGAAGTGAATAAAGGAAAAAGCAACACCTCACCCAGTCTACACATTAGGAACTAGGGACTCACAGTTTGCCTGTTAAGCATTTCCCTCCCTTCCCATGCTTGTGCACGATGAGCTTCTTACAGACACACAGAGAGGAGGAGGAAGGACAGTAGGAGAGATCGAGAGACAGACAGACGTGAGATGGTTACTCTCTGGTCGTCAACTTGACAGGATTTGGAATCACCATGGAAGAAAAACTCTTGTCATGTCTGTTAGGGATTTCTCTAGGTCAATTAATTGATGGATTAATCAACTGAGGTGGCCAGACCTATCCTGAGGTGGTGTGGGTTCTTGAAGGAAGCTGGCTGAGCAGCAGCAGCAGCACCGCTCAGCGTCCTCAGCTCTGGGCTCGGGGTGGCTGGCTTGGCTCCTGCCACCACGCCTTCCCTCCACGGTGGACTGAAAACTGGAACTCTAAGCTCAAATAAACCCTTCCTCCCTTAAGCTGACTTTTGCCAACTACTTAACTTAGCAGCAAGACAGTAACTGATACACAGAGACAGTAGACACACGGACAGAAACAGAGAGAGATGGGGAAAGAGAGAAGAGGAGGAGGAGGAGGAGGAGGGGGAAGAGACAAAGAAGTGAAGAAAAAGAGAGCTCGAGATATTAACATGCAGAGGATCCCGTGAGCCAAGTGTGAAGGGCAGAGAGCCTGAGACGGCTCGTGTTGATCCACAGCCTCAGTAAAAGGTCTGTAACCTTCATCCTGTTTGCATTATAGTAGAGACAGGAGAATCACTGGGGCTTGCTGGTGATCCAGTCTGAACAAAAATGACAGGTACAGGTTCAATGACACAGTGGAAGAGTGATACCACAGGATTCCAGATGTTCTCCTCTGGCCTCTGCATGTGCACAGGCAGAGTGTGCATACCCCACACTGCACATACTACACCACATATGCCACACATGCATGCAAAATAAAGATAGCATAGCACTGCGGGGCAATTAGAACACTTTCTTATGCGGCCGGTGAGAACATAAATTGTTACGACCTTTCTAAAACAGTTTCCCAACACACATCAATGCATTAAAAAATATATAGCTCTGACTTAGCAATTCTATTTCAGAAAATCTTACCCTAAGGAAATTACTGATGAGTGTGGGAAGCTGAGCACAGAAGGACAGTTCTAGAACTGTGGTAACTGCAGACAAGCTGGGGATTAGCTCTATCACAGCAGAGCCTGAGATGGGAAGGGCAGGACGGCATTCAGAAGACCAACCTACAGTTAGTGATGTGCAAACATGCCCCATGAGATTCACGTCTTTTCAAAGCAGCAGGCGACAGAACAAAGTACTGTCATTTTCAAAGAAAAAAAAAAAAAGCTTTGCCTGAATAAACAGATACAATGTAGATAAATGTTGATCTGAAGATACCAGAGACCTGGAACATCCCAGAAAGAAAACTGAGCACAGTATTAACAGCAATCATCCTTCCGTGTTTACGTTACAGGTCGCTTGTTTTTCTTTTGTTGTTTGTTTCAATTCACTTGCTAATTGGAAGTATTCTATTTGTCTTCATGAAACATCTATCACTTACTTAAAAACAAAACGTTAAGTAGCTTCAAAGCCACAGAGGATTTGGGGAAATGAGCAAGACTGCTGCTGTCTTAGTTAAGCTGACATCAGCACAAGGGTGAAGGAGAAAGATACTGAGGACACTTAACACCTACCACACCAGACATCCAGATGCTCCTAAGAGCCCATCACTGAAGCAGACTTAAAAGGCTCTCAGCATGGCTCAGGGAATTTTGCAGAAGAGGGGGTAGAAAGATTGTTGGAGCCACAAGTTGGGACATTTTGCACAGAGACATTGCCCTCTCCCCCATAACTGACTGCTGCCCCATAATGCACGACCCACAGTCCCCATGGGGTTGACCTGCATCCCCAGCGAGGAAGGCCTCTTCAGAAGAGGGGCAGGGAGGAGGGAAAGGATGGTACCAACATGTGATGTTTACATACAGAATATGTCCATCTCTAATAATAAAAAATAAAGAAATGTAAATTTAAAAAATTTACAAAACTTAACTGAGTAGTAAGTTTATTTCCCCCCCTCCCCCCAGTTCCTTCCATTGCACATGCCGAACACGACTCCCTCAAAGATAGGGCCAAGAGCTCTCTGTGCATTCATGGCCATGGCCAACACCTACCATGAACAACCTAAAGGGAAAGGATTTATTGTGGCTCACAGTTCCAGTCCATCACGGTGGGGAGGGCATGTTGGGGCAGGGCTGCTCACATCACGGTGATGAGGAAGCAGAGCAACTGTGGCCTGTTTGCTGGCATCCTCTATTTTCTTCCATCCGGGCCCCAGCCTATGGGATGGCGTCTCCCTCACTTAGGACAATCCTGTCTGCAAATGCCTTCACAGGCACCCCAAGAGCTGTGTCTCATGAATCTCTTGGGCCCTTCTCAACCCAATCATGGTTAACCGCCACACCCTGTATAAAAACTCTTAGAACTGTGACCAGCCAGTCAGCGAATCCAGGAGCGCAGTGCTCCGCGCTGCTTGCTTCTGAGCTCCGGACACAGCCAAGTCTTCCCATCGCCTCGGGCTGCACACAGGAGCACTAGTTAGAGTGACGTAATATACAGAGGCTGCACCAGAGCTGATCCCCACATCCTAGACAACATGCCAGAGCTTCCAAGGGCTCTCTCACATCTGATTGCTACTTAGGGTAAGACACTAAGCAGAGATAGGCGTGGGGAGGTTCATTTGACTTAATGGCATGGGAAGGACTGTTGCAGCAGGCCGTGTTCGTAGCCGTCAAGCAATGGAAGCTGTGAGGTGGGAATGCGAACAGAGACCACATAAGCTCTAGCTTTTCCTGCAATACGTAAGCGTGCATGTGATTATCTTCTGTTTCCACACCTTGCTCAATTCTTTTGTAAAAGTAGAAAAACAAAAGTAGTGCCTTGAAAGATAAAGGACTCCCTCCATCCTGACTAAATTCCCACGGTTTTATCATTTGCCTAGGAACGTGAGGTGTGTCAAGATTCACAGTACACAGAAGTCACCTGGACACTGTCCAGGCTGGGGAGAGAGCAAAAGTAAACAAATGTGGAAACACAAGCACACTGGCAAGTATCGTCTTTGAAAGTGGGAGGTAACAGGGGCATGCTGAACATTCCCTGAGCTTCCAGAAGCCCACAGCCAACTCTTAACACAGGAAGCTAGTGTCTATGGCCTTTTATTCCATTTCTGCATATGTTTGGGGAAACAGGTTATTTATTTATGTCAGTGTTCATTGTATACCTGCACATTGGATGATGTTTTCAGTTTTCAAAGCCAAATCTCAAACCAAATAAATTATCCAACGGCAGCCAATCTCCAGTTTCTTATTTGATACTGAGGACTTGTGCTGATCTCAGTTAAATTCAAACACCCTCCACCGGTAACATGTATTTAAACTACCTCCTCTAGCGCTTACTTAAGCCACTTAACAAAGTATGTATGTGACGAATGAAGGATGAAGTCATTAACCATTTATAGTGTGGCGATCTTGGCTGCTGTCCTGGGAACTGAGGACCTATCTGAAGCCACAAATGAGACAGGGATTGTGGACAGGAGATGGACGGCTTGTTGACTGTATGAATGTGAGCACGTCTCCTTTGCCATCTCTTTCTGGGGCTTTGAGTTGATCTTCTCTCCATAGTTCCTGCCACAACCAAAGAGTAGGTGCTCGCCACAGGGCACTAAGGGATCCCGCGTACCCGCAGCGTGGGCCTGTGGTAAAGCGCGCTCACACGCTCACCGACGGCTCGGCCTCTTTCTTCTCTCCGCCACGCTTTCTTCAGTTCCTCAGAGTACTGAACTCAAAGCTGCCAAGACCTTGGGTCCTTACCTTTGCTGGGGACACTGAGCAATAACCTATTGAGGAGCTATTTTCATGACAAGAGCATGTGCCATTTGCTTTGAGTGGATTTCGACAAAAACCCGTACTAGGTGTAAATGAGAACATCTCTCTAGGTGTCCAGGGGTGATGTCTACAATGGAGCCCACGGAGGTCCCGCAAGAGCTGCAGAAGAGAGGGATGCGCTGAAAAGCGCACTCAAGGGTGGAAGGAATGTGGAAGCCAGCACCTCGGTGTGTCTGCGTGAGCAGGGATGAGTCCATACAATCCACAGTATCCGCTCTCAGCTGCACGACGCACGCTATGCTAGGCGATGGGTCCACAGTGAGCAACCAAAGCTGACGTTTGCAGAAGCTCAGAGTAAGCAGGCAGAGGCCTCACTGTCTCCCCCGTCAAATGACAGGACTCATCCTGAGGAGGCACAAGGACAGTCACAAAGCACATGTGGTGTTTTACAGAAAGCTGCCCTTTCTCCACAGCAAGGGTTAGGGAGATCCTAATTTGCCAGAGGGCAACAAGCTGACTTCACCAGTGGGGCAAAAATAAATAAATAAATAAATAAATGAAAATCAACTCCATCATGGCTCTCTGAAATCGAGTATCTTTCCATGCCGGTGCTCAGTCAGTGGTGGCCCAAAAATCTGGCTCTCCCCAGAACGTCAGGTGCGTCTCTGGATGACCCCAGACTTTTCATCTCAGATGTGACACACTTGTGTGGCTCGCTGGACTCGGCAGGTGTGTGCGTTCAATTGTTCACAGAGACCGGCAGCAAAGACCCGGCGCGGGAGCAGCTCTGGGATGAACAGAACAGTTATAGACATCTGCCCTAAAAGGACTCTTAGATCTATTTATGGGGTCAGTACTGAATTTGCCACACAGAAGCCCAAGGAACATCATAAACAAGCATTTTAGCTAAGGATGAACTGATTACTCTGCCTACTTCAAAACGTCTTTGAAGTAATTCTCCAATCACTGTGGGGAGTCGAGTGTCATGACAAGAAGTGAGTATGTTTGTTTTTCTTTACATTTTGAGTGATTCTAAAATGCTATGGATTCCAATCATGCTGGGTAAACTGTTCAGGTTATGATCACATGCTGGTGTTTTAAAAGAAACACAAAATGAACTCTTGTGTTGTTTCAAAGGATCCTCAAGATGGCTACTTTGGTTTGACCAGGGCCTAGCATAACACAGCGAAGGGCTGCCAGTGCTTACTCTTCAGAGAAGGTGCGCGGTGAATAAGTTAGTGACTGTGTGTGTGTGCAGTATGTGTGTGCAGGTGCACGTGTGCCACAGCCTGTGTGTAGAGGTCACAGGACGAGCTTGGGGTCTCAGTACTTGTATTATGGCTTGTTGGAGACAGGCCTCTTTTGTTTGCCATTGCAAATGTCAGATGAACTTCCAGATTCTTCTGCCTCTGCCTCCCATTGCTGTGGGAAGTTAGGGTTACAAACAAATCTGCCGCATCCCCTGGCTCTGAGGGGGTTCTGGGGGTCTGAATTCTGGTGGTGAAGTGTGAACACCTTTTAACCATCAGGCCATCTCCTGAGCCCTGGTGCCTTTTTAAAATATGTGGATTAGTGTTGGCAAACAAAATCATGGCTGTTTAATCACATGTGGTTATTTTCTTAATAATGAATACAAATGAGATTTTTGGTTGGGGTAATTTAATATAGACACGGGTTTAGACCAGGTGTGAGTTCAGATGTAAGACACTGAGGGACGGGGTGGGTGCAGGGTTAGAAGCCCAAGTCCTCCGGATCCAGCCCACACATTTGGGAAGCTGGTGGACATCTCCCCATGGGCTGCTCCTTGATGCTTTGCACTTCGCTGGGCTCTGTGTCACTGCTAAAATAAAAGGGGGTATCACGGGGCCTGTAGACAGGAAAGACAAGCTGGACTGAAGAGGAGCTTGGATGTGGCTTGGCGTGAGCATTGCCAGTGAACCTGGTCTGCTCCTCGAGGCAGGACATGGGCTCAGGGTGGTGTGAATGAGGACAGCTGGGGGCAGTGCAGCCCGTCCTCTCCCGAGAACAATGGCAGTGACCACTGCACAGAGCACCAGGATGGGTGGCTGGAGGGAAGGAAGGAAGCGGTGGAGACCTCTCGGTGCTGCGGACGACGTTGCAGGGATCGGGAAAGCACAGGTATAAGGTGGGTGCTGTCCACAGGGCTGGGAACTGTGCCTAGCCAGATGGGGCTGGGCTGCTGAGACTAAGAGGGGTCCTAGAGACCACTCAATACCCTTCCTCCCCCAGGAGGCAGATATTTCATCCCTTTCCTGCTGCCCAGATAGCTGGTGAAGGGTGACTTCTGGGTGTGTCTGTGAAGGTTTCGGGAAGAAATGAAGAGATCCGTGGACTGAGTGAGGAAGATCTGTCTTCAGTCAGCATGAGGACACCATCCAATAAGCTGGGGGGAGGGTACAAGAAAAGAAAAGACCACCAAAGGAAAGTTACTGATCATATGAGGTCAAAGTGTCAGCAGAGAGGACCCAGTGTTCCAGAGGGTCACCCATTGGGCTTACAATTGGTAAGGTAACCTCAATGCAAGAAGGAAGGATATATTTGCTGCAAATCAAGTTAATAGTCTGGTTTCAGATTTTCAGAAAATATCTGGGAAAGGAATGAGGCTCTACCCAAGGGCTGTAAGCCTGGCTCATTGCTGGTTGAATAGAAAACATCTATTTCCAAAAGCGGTATTATTTTATGTCAACAACCTTCACAACAAATGCTAACTGTGTTGCAATTCTTCCTACTCAGAGAACTTTTGTCTCTCACCAAAAAGGCTCAAGACTCAAGACTCCCAGGTTAAGGCTCCCTTTCCTTCCCTTCCCATGTCCCCATGATTTCCTCTGCCTTTCTAACCTGCCTCAGAGGTCCAGGTTGTGGAGGCGCCAGGTCGCGGCTGGTCCAGTATGTGACCATTGCCCAGAGGCTCGGTGTGAAGTCTCTTGGCCCAGGAACTCACTTGACATTTTGGCGCATCACCGTCAGGTTCAAAGATTGGGTCGCCCCTGTCTGCAGAGCTGAACTTTCCAGCTGAACTCTACTTGAGGAACATTAGTCTCGACACAAATCTATGTCAGAGTTACCTGCCCAACCCCGACATCCCTCAGCTTTGAGCACCTGGAGCTCTTCCAAGAGAACAACTCTGCCTCAATGCCATCGTCAAGCCTTCTCTCCAGTCTTCTATTTCCATCCAGTTGGATTAAGTGTCTACTTTACATAAGTAGGTCGGATTCTTTCTGGAGAAGTGTGTTTATCGGCACCACGCGCTTGAAACATTTTGGCTCTGTCTCATAAAAATGCCTTGATTGGTGTGTCTGTAGGTTTTTAATGAACTTCTAGCAAGGAGGCAAAGGAGACAGTCCATTTATTTTTTGTTCATATAATTCTTCCCATGCAAAGATGAGGAACCTACTGGGAGCAGAAGCCAGGCTGGAAGTGTGGACTACTGCTCCCCCTTCTCTCTGAGAGACCCGGGGCTCAGACACGCAGACCCCGTTACATCTGCCGTCACTGCTGCGCAACACCAGAGCCTCCGGGCGTGCCTGTAAAGTGACGCCAGGGCGGCTGGACGCTTTGCCCGCACTGATTGTATGTCCCGGCTGATCACAGTGATTTCTAATTTACTTTTTAATTATTATTTATTTGCAAGCAGAGGGGGGGGAGGGAGGTGTCAGGGTCTCTTGCCACTGCATATGAACTCTAGCTGCATGTGCCACTTTGCGACTTTCACATGGGTACTGGGGAATCGAACCCAGGCCACCAGGCTTTATAACGAAGCACCTAGTCATCTGTCCAGCCCTCAGATTTAAATCACTAACTTTGTTCCACGTGACACAGTTGGGTTGTTGTCTCGTGAGATAAGAAGCAGTGCTCGTGGCAGCTGGTGGTCCCAAGCGCTCCCCTTCCACAGTGAGGTGTGTGCTGATCCAGGGCTTGGGCCCTTTCCAACTTGGGTAATTACTTTCCATTCAATCACCACCCCTGCTGCCTCGTCTTCCGCACTGCTCTCCTGTGTCAGATGCCCTGCACAGACCCTTGGCAATGCCCCTCACACCAGCAGCCGGCTCTCTGTGGTCGTCTTCGATCTGTGTATTTCTCGCTGTGCCCGCACCTTTGCAGATTTCAGTCCTACACAGAAATGCCCCCTTTCATCCCCAGAAAACCTATTGCTCACATTCAGTGTTTGAGGGCAGAAGTCTCCCCAGATCCCTGGTTCCCGCCTCCCTCTCCAGCCTTTCTGCTTTATATGAGACGTCGAAGGTCCAGGCTGTGTGTGGAGAGCCACTTTCACTGATGGCACAACATGCCACGGCCGGGGCGTGTGGAAGGCAGCACCGAGACTCCTCAGTGTAGGATTGTCCACCGCTATGATAATGGGGCGCTGGCACTGAAACCCTGCAGCAGAAGATGCGAGAACTTCGATGATTTGAAAATGGACGGCAGGTACTGTGCAAGCAGTGGAGGCAGGGAAGGAGGATTCAGGCTAAGAGAGGAACAACTTCCACAAGAGGTGTCATGCACGAAGGAATTGTGCAGAAGGATGGGAAGAGGTCACCCCAAACCAGACAGGTCACAGGCAGATCAACCGAGCACAAAGGATCGGCATAAAAGAACCTGACAGCCCTTGAAGCATGGGGACAGCTTTCCAGTCATCTCTCCGCTCTGGTAGACAATGAGAGGAACTATCAAGGTCTAGACAGAGACTTGAGGTCCATGAGAATGTCTCCCTAAGATTCTCTTCTAAGGTCCTGCAGTGTCTTATGTTCACCTGGGACAAGCAGGGTCCGATGACCACATCTGCCCACAGGTATGTGGCATATCCATTGAACACACACTTCTGGGAGTGGACTACATGACGATATTTAGGGATGGATTTTTATAGACCCCACTCACCTTGGAATAACCTTATATTTGTATCCATTTTTAAAGTCTTCTACCATTAGACATGTTTGTTAACTGATATTTTCCAGAACCTTCCACTTATAAATGGTTGAACTGACATAAATGCTTTATTTAAAAAAAAGAAAATTATTTATTACACACACACACAGAGAGAGAGAGAGAGAGAGAGGCACATAGAAAGGGAGACACTGGGCATACCAGGGCCTCTGCCCACTGCAAATGAACTCCAGGTGCCTGCGCCACCTTGTGCATCTAGCTTTATGGGAGTACTGGGGAATTGAACCTTGGTCCTTTGGATTTGCCTGCAAGTGCCTTAGCTGCTAAGCCATCTCTGCAGTTCATAAATCCTTTTTATTAATAAGGCCCTACATTTCTGGTATTAGCATTCTAGTGATACCTTATTCAAGAAAACTGTGTTTGAGGAGGTATGACCAAGTTTTACAGAGGCAGGGTGCTGGGTCTGACATGTCTGAGTCACAAGGAAGAGTGACATGTTTAAGGGCTCATGAGAGCATTTTGAAAGGATTTTAGGAGAATTCACAAGCAAGAAAATGTACTGGCATCAGAGTAGCACACTACGGCTTCCCCTCTCCACAGCCTGAGTGCCTCTGCAAAGCTCTGGGGTACTCCGTAACACACTGGCTTTGAGCACAGTGCTGGGTTAGAGAAATCACTAGGCCTGCTGTGCTTACACAATGTTCTCTTATAAAAATGCATATTGAAAACACCCAAGGCCATCATGAAATTTAATTACATCTCCTAAGGAGAACGCCCGCCCTGTAATTCATCCATTCAGTTGGGGCACAGCAGTGAGCACCACAGAAGGCCGACCCCGGCGACAGCACAAGTACAAGCTCACCTGGTTCTGCCATCCGAGCACCCGCCATCTACCATGGGAACATCAACTGCCGTCAAATAGCCATGTTTTCAGATAAGTGCCACAGGGGGAGAAGCGGGTCTTCAAGAAAGCACAACACAGGCAGGGACCTGGAGGAGGACTTGGCCTCATGGGAATACAGGAGAAACCAAATCTCAGCACGCAGGGCCCTCAAGTTCTTGGGAGGTGAAGAATCCAGTGTCTCAAGAATATGAGTGACTGTGCAGGTGACATGGTACACAGTGCAGGTGACATGGTACACAAGTGCAGGTGACATGGTACACAGTGCAGGTGACATGGTACACAAGTGCAGGTGACATGGTACACAGTGCAGGTGACATGGTACACAAGCAGTGCAGGTGACATGGTACACAAGTGCAGGTGACATGGTACACAGTGCAGGTGACATGGTACACAAGTGCAGGTGACATGGTACACAAGTGCAGGTGACATGGTACACAGTGCAGGTGACATGGTACACAGTGCAGGTGACATGGTACACAAGCAGTGCAGGCACACGGGAAATGGGCGCTCCGGGCAGACGCCTTGGAGGAAGTGGGGACCTAAAGGAAGTGCATAGTTTTAGGAAGCGTGGGCTCACGGGAAGTGCAGGCTCACAGGAAATGTGTGCCTCGAGGCAGAGGGGCTCTGAGGAAGGGAGGGCCCACAGGAGGTGTGGGCTCACTGCAAGTGTGGGTTCACAGGAAGTGCATATTTAGAGGCAGTGTGGGCTCACAGTAAGTGTATCCTTATAGGAAGTATGGGCTGACAGGAATTGTGTTCTAATAGGAAGTGTGTACACACAGGAAGTGTGGACTCACAGGCAGTGTGTACTCTCGGGAAGTGTGTGTTCACAGACTCACACAAGAGGAAGGCCAAAGAGACCTTGCAGGGTCCAGAGCAGGCAAGACTTGAAGAAGAGATCAGATATACACCGCTCTGGGGAGCCCGGATGTGAGCTAGAACTGATCAGAATTCAGCCACACTAGATCCTCACTGACACAAGAGAGCGCAGAGTCAGCCTGTTTCCTCTGCATCTCCTCCCTCCCTGATACCTGCTCACTGCCTCCCTAGGCAAGTATTTGTCTGTGAACAAATGTGATAGCACTACAATAAAAAAAGAAAAAAGAAAAAACCTGGCCAGGAGCCATGAACACAAGATCATACTTCTGGAAAATTGTAGCCTAAAATTCTGACTCTTCCATGTAATGTCCAAGTTTCAAAGGCAGATCTCAGCCCAGAGAGGGAAACGATGCCCAGTGGACCAGTGGAGAAGGAAGTGTCAGCTTAGCTTGTGTACACATCATTGTTGTTCCCCAAGGGACAGGTAAACCTTGTCACATCAAGTCACAGGTGATCCGTCTACTGAAAGAGAAAATGTTTCAAAATTCAAAAGTGCACCAGGTGGCCATGTAAAATGGAATCTGCCTTTTTGAACTCACAGGCGTGGCTTCCCCTAGGCTGGCTTGGGAGCTCCTGTGAGTCTAATCACAGGAGCAGACTGAGCAGAGGTGTGGAGCTAATTAGCAGTGGCCACGGGAGGCGGGTGGAGCACAGGAAGAGGCCTATGGTCCCGCGTCTAGCTTTGTGCTGCCTCCCGCACTCCCTACCTGGGATCACGCCAAGTCTGCCGCGGGAGAATGAGTCACCAGGCTGATGTAGTGAAAGATCAAGAATGCCCCGCAGGGCCAAAAGACCTGCTGAAAATAACTGACTCTTCTGGATACAGTGGGCACCTGCCCTCCATTTCTCCTATGGAACGCACAATTTCTCTTTTCATCTGGCCTTTGACAAACTCCAAATTGTTCAACAACTATGGAGCCATGAAGGTGCAGGAGAAAAGGCTCCTGTGTTCTCAAGGTGGAAAGGCACCTTTTGCCAGACTGTTGTCTCCCTGTGTCCATCAAAGGAGCTTCTCACATCTCCCTGGCTGGTGGCCTTGGAGGAAGGGCCTCCTGTCCTGCATCCAGCTTCCTTGAAGTGCCTTTACATCTAACAGGGCTGCTTACGGAAGAGCCCTTCAGAGGCCACTGAGCCACTGTGTGCACGGTCTCATTCCAGGGATGCCGCACGGGGGTGATCTGGGAAGGGTGGCGACGGGACAGCAGCAGGAAGGGGCACAGAGTCATATGGCTACTCGCAGTTGATGACCTTCGGGATTGTATCTGACCTCACTGAACCCTTGTTTCTATGAGGCAGGACAAAATGGCTCTTTTTCAAGAGTAGATAAAATTCCATTTTAAGATGGTAAAAGGGTTATTCACTTTCTACTTCCTCTTCCCTCCCTAAGTGAATTTTCCAATCTGTGGGCTCCCTTGGTGAGCTTCTTGGGACGTATGCAGTCCTGGGCCTGCCCAGTGCCTTCAGCCTTAAGTTAACCCATCATGAATTCCCAGTGAGAGGGTTTCCCTCATTCAGTAATAGCTCAGCTCCTACGGGGACCATGGGCCCTCCAGTTCTGCAACTCCCTCCTTCATGTGCAGTCTGTGTTCTCTCTGCTTTCTGTACTTTTCCCTTAAAATAAACTTTTCTCAGGCTGGGGAGATGGCTTAGTGGATAAGGCACGTGTCTACAAAGCCAAAGGACCTACGTTCAATTCCCCAGGACCCATGTAAGCCAGATGAGTATGGTGGTGCATGCATCTGGAGTTCGTTTGCAGTGGCTGGAGGCCCTAGAGTGCCCATTCTGTCTGTTTGTCTGTCTCTCTCTGCTTCTTTCTCTCAGTCTCAAATAAATAAATAAAAATAAAATATTTTTAAAATAAAATAAACTTTTCTCTTTAAAAAATATTCCATTTTAAAGGCAATAGTTATACAATCCTGTCCTGAGTTAACTTTTGAACACATATGTCTGTTTGTTATGTATCTGACTACTATTATGATTATTCTTTCTCACCCTTTCCTTCATTTCCTGTTTATCTCCCAGGATTTTATAGACCAAGGAAAGGCAGACACTTGAAGACCATACAGAGGGTACCAGCAGCACAGGGTGGGTAGAGAGGAGGGAGCATTACTTGCACAGGAGGGTGGCACCAAGCCAGTGGGAGTTAGCTAGGAGTGTCAGCTCTGGCCTGGCAGAGAATTATGAGAAAGGAATTCTGGGAAGAGTGAATAACAGAGCCGGAGGGCCAAGGCTGTCTACCAGGAGCGGTAGCTGCAGCTCACCTGTGAGCGTGCTGAGGAAGCTGGATGGCTGGGCCCCATGGTGCAGGGTTCTCTGTTCCCATGGCTGTCACTGCACAGACAGCGGAACACAGTGAGGACGTGAGAGGGCTCTGCAGCAGAGTTCCAGATGTGCCAGAAGGAAGAAGGGGAGGTGAGCTGTGACAGGACTCTTGTGACGGATGGAAATAAGGCTGAAGCAGGAGAGCGTCCGCAGGCCCAGGGGAGGAAGACGGCAAGGAGGAGGGAGACAGCGCATTGGCGACGGGAGCGCAGAACCGATCCGCGGAAGGGGAGGCCGGGCAGGAAGGGCAGCCGCGGCTTGCAGCCCGAGCTGGGAGGAAGGTATCCCAGCTCTGGTGATGCAGCCAAGCCGAGTACTAGGCCCTGTGCAATCACCACAGCGAGCTACTCGTTTCCTTTTAAGACATCAAAAACCTCACTTGATTTCTACAGCCTATATTTAACAAGCCGAGGGGAATGCTCAGCCAGATCGATACTAAGCCTGCAGTAAACCCAGTGGATCAATCAGCTGTCGAGCCACAATTTCTGTGGAACAGGGGCTGATGGAGGTCTGAATGTGGTGATTTCTGTCTCAGCACAACTGCAGCCAGCTAGAGTACATGAAGACCCAGCTCTCTCCTAGGGCAGATATAGGGAGAAGTGAATAAGGCCCGACTATAAGCTGCACTACTTGGCCCCATCTTCCATCAAGAAGTTTACACTTTGTTAGGAGAAAAAAAAAAAAGAAATGTGTGAATATAAAATCATGTAAATGAAAGATCCAATTTTCTTTCATATGTTCAGGTTAGTGTTTAACTTTTCAGAGGAACCCACAATTTATGAACTGAACTCGTTTCTATTATAATTAGAATTTATATGAAGTTTTGTGTTTACCCATTTCTCCTTGCATTATCCATGTATAAGCCAGAGTCCATAGGGCACCTTTCAAGATGTTTTTATCTTTATACTGCCTTCATTTACATAAGAAACAGCTTCATATTTCAGCCCTGTAGACAATATTAGCTCTTGAAGCTATAATTAGTAAGAGAAAAGACCCTTACTATCTAATTATTGATCTAATCAAACATCCTGCTAATTTCATATTCTCCAAATAAGAGTCTGGTCATTTTCTGGTATGCATTATAACTGCAGGTGCAAGGGCAGGTCACAGCTGAGGGAGGTGATCTGCTGCCAATGGAGCCTTCCTGCTTTGGCAGCAAGGACCCCAGACGTGAAAGCCGTGTGGCCTCCCTGAGTAGTTCCAGCCATACCTGTCCCAAGCATAGACCTTTGAGATGGGCCAGTCCAGTTTTCCCCATAGGTTCCAGCACATGGTCAGGCAGCATGGATACTCCTTGGACGTCAGATGTCATAACCATGTATGTGTCATGTCACCCCCCCTCTGAGGACTTTGGGGGTGCTCACATCAGCTTAAAACAGGCTCTGAGTCTTACAGTACATTGCTGAATTTAAATGTGTCGAATCCAGATTTCCACAAACTTATGCCATCATTTTCCTCCGCTTGATAGCTTTGCACATCCTGTGGAAGTGGTGGGAAGCAGAGTCCTCATCCTGAGTCCCCCCTACACGTACCAGTGAGACACAGGAAGCTGAGATATCATCAGAGTGCTCACATTAGGACCCTGGCTCCCAACTCTCGCTTTGCCACTCATTCGTTTATTTATCATAACCCACTGCCTTGACTGTATTCACTCTGACTCACTACCAGTGATACAAAATTATTTTTCTTAACAGAGCTGGGGAGATGGCACATTAGGTAATACTAATACTTTCTGCACCAGCAAGAAAACCTGAGTTCAGATCCCCAGCACCCTTATAAAAAGCCTGGGGTAGTGGCGCTTGTCTGTAATCCCAACACTGGAGGAGGCAGAGACAGGAGTATCCCTAGGGATTGCCAGTCAGCTAGTCAAGCTGAACTGGTGACCGCGAGGTTCAAGAAGGGATCCTGGATCAGAACGATAAGGTAGAGGTGACCTCTGGCATCATGTACATGCACATGCAAGTGCATGCATACCTGCGCCCACACACATATGAACCTGCATGCTACATGTGCACACATACAAAAACATTCAGACACGTTCTAAAGGGAACTGAAGCCCCCAACCAAGGCCTTTCCTATGATCCGTCTGATCTCCTTGTCGCCCTTGCACAGCCTCTGCTTGTTTCCCTCCACCATGCTGTGAGGCGGCAGACTCCAGTGTGATGCTCCTATTGGCCACTACCACCATGACCGGAGAGAGAGGTTCTTTCTGTTTTCTCCCCAGACGCTTCATCTACCCGCTGCCCCATGTGAGATTTGAGAGACACAGCCGTGAGAGCCGAGATTGGCTCTCAGGTAAAACACAGGGAATGAAAGTCACTTGGGCTTCAAATATACAATAAGAGAAAATAAGGTGCTCTGGGATTCTCCCCAAGGCATTCAGATCTCCTGTGTCGCAGGATAGGTCTACTGTTGAGAAAACGACGCACAGTGTAATAGAAGGTCCCCAATGTTTATGGGTACTACCAGACAACCAGACTTTGCTCCCATAAATGTCCTATGAAGTCCAGGCCCTCTGGATTGAAGAAACATGCCGTGGCCCCAGGAAGAACTAACTCTGTCACGCTTTCCCTGACATATCTCCCACCATTAGCTCTTCCCCCAACTCAGCTCTGAGGAGAGCCATGGAGAAGAAAGCTGGGCCACCTCTCCTTGTCAGTTCAAGTCTCGTCTTCAAACATGAGCCCTTCCCTGAGCTGAGCCTCTGACCACGCCCGGCTCAGGACCACCATTGAGGGCAGCCCCGTGAGCAGTGGAAGCCCAGCTACACCTCTGGCCCCGAGAGCTGGCCATTGATCTGATTCCAGTCACTTGTTGACGCTGGTGACGAATCCCAGGGGACAGATGGAAGCGCGTGTTCTGTGAGGCCCGCCAGCTCCATAACCTTTCCGTGCCCGACATGCTCTGGCAGTGATGACCTTCACGACCCAGCGGGACAATGTGGTGATGTGTGGGGCGGAAAGAATTGCCCAGGAGGTTGTAGGGGTGGTGCTGGATTCACAATGAAGGTACGATGTCCTCAACAAGCAAGAGAAGGGACGACAATCACCTGTCACCGCTGGTCTCCACTCCTGCTCGGGACAGGAGAGTCCTGCTTTCTACAGCAGGAGTTGTGAAACCGAATCCAGGCACAGTGGCCGGTCGTGTGTTGGCAAAGTACCTCACACTGTGTCTACAGCTCTGTAGCTGCAAGTTCTGGGCTCAGCGAGACCAAGTCCCGACAGTCTGGTTTGGGTCCCTGATAAGTGGCCTTCACCTCAGGGTCCCAAGGCATGGCTGCCATCAGATGGGTCTAGTGGATATCCAAGGCCTACAGGGCCCCAGGTGAGTCCAGAGACTCTTGTAGAGGAAAGTCATGCATTTGAGTAAACTTCAGGGATGCGGCCAATCTCCAGGAAGTCAGGGGCGTCAGCTCCGCTGGGGGGACGTGAAGGTGACAGTGTGCCAGGCCTGTGCTGCTGTGGTCCCTCTGTGGCACAATCCCAGGGCTTCCTTACTGCTCTCTCCTCTACTGTGTTCTCCCCTACTCCCCCCAACCCCCACCTTTGAGCCTCTTCTCTTTGGCAGGAGTGAAGCCATCTGCTTCCGCCTAGCAGACAGCGTCCCTCGCGCTGAGAGTCAGATTGTGGCGCAGCCGCATTTGAACCGAACCTGGAAGCATCCGACCGCCCAGCAGGGCGGCAAAGAACAGCTGCAGGCAGTGGGTCTTGGTTTTGCTCTTGAGCAGAAGTGGATCACAATCTCACCCACGCGGGGCAACTCAGCCTACCCAAGCCGACAAGAGCATGTGCCGCTGGCTTGTGCCCGCTGCCACCGTCTGCCCTTGTGGCACAACCTGGACGCAGAAGCTGTGCCAACAGGAGTCCTCACAAAGAGCCTGACTGGGTGTGGGGGGTGACAGGAGTTTACACCTAGTGCACACAGAGGCCTGCTTCCCCGACCTGAGTAAAACCCGTCCACTGGGTGAGTATGTCCACATGGAAGGGCTGTTTGTGGTCCTGAGCACGGAACCCTTGGTTTCATGTGTGCCAGGCAAGGCAAGAACCGGCAATGAGCTCCACCCCCATCCCTCTATTTATTTTTCCTGCATCTGACATAAATGTGGTCTCTTGGCAGGAGAAAATCATGTCAATTTTTTAAAAAAATATTTATTTTTATTTATTTATTTGAGAGCGACAGACAGACAAAGAGGTAGATAGATAGAGAATGGGCACGCCAGGGCCTCCAGCCACTGCAAACGAACTCCAGACTCATGCAATGCACCCCCTGGTGTATCTGGCTTACGTGGGACCTGGGGAATCGAGCCTTGAACTGGGGTCCTCAGGCTTCACAGGCAAGCGCTTAACCACTAAGCCATCTCTCCAGCCCTCGTGCCATATTTTGATATCCCTTTCCTCCTGGCAAGTGTTTTCTTAAAATGTCCACAGTAATCATTGGAATTAGTTTGTGTTTGATTTCAAGATGCTAATCTAATTATTTTAAAGCAATATAACTTAGTTCCAAGAGCCCAAATTCTATCAGTTGGAGTTGATATAATTATAAAAGGAAGGCTCACCGTATCAAAGGCATTAGGAAGAGGTTAGTGGGATTTCCACAGCAAGTAAGAAGGGATGCGACCAACTAAAGTAATCACTTCTGACACGACCCCGGTCTTGGAATCCCCCTGAAGCTGCAGAGGGATTTAGAAAGAATCGCTCCAGGCAGCCTGGGGTTTGGAAGTGATGAAAACCAAGAGGAGTAGAAAATGGGGGTGTGTTTATTCAGGTGACAGCATCGTTCAGGGGAACACAACTAGTGCATGGGGAGCAATCCGGGCTTGGCCTCCCAGTGACTAAGACGTGTGCTCACGGTTACTCACCCTGTGAGTGGCAGGTACATTGGTCACTCGCTCTCTTAGGAGCCCAGGCTTATTTTCTATAACAGACAAAAAGCATATGTAGGGTCATTTCAGGATCACATGGTGAGTTGTGGGTCTCCTCTTCCTTCATTGATTGTAAACTGGTTCTTCTTCTAGCCTGTGTTTCGTCAGCTCCAGATCTAAGGACCTGGGACTCTGCAGTCAAGGCACACTGCCCCCCCGCCCCCCGTCCTCGCTGCATTGATTAGTGCAAAGCAAAGAGATGCATGTGCACTTGGGACACCAGGGACAACACACCAGAGTGATTTGTGATGGGAATAATCATTCCTAAGCATTTTCTTAAAGCTGTTTGCTCCCGTAGGTAATCACCTTCCAACCACCATCCTCAAGGAGCCCAAGAGAAGGGAGCCCTGTGTATGAAACTGTGTCCTTCCATCCTTAGCTTGATGTGCCCACTTCTAAATGGTATCGAATGGGAAATAAGAGAAGTGATATTTTAGTCAAAGAGCATAGTCTCGCGTGTACATTTGCAGTAATTGCAGGAATTGTGAGAATGGCAATCAGGTGCATGGTCTCTGAGATGGCAGGGTGTTTTGGGATAAAATGTGCTTACATTCGAGTTGAGAATCCATGATTAGGCATCAGGGCAGACAATGTGAGTTGAATTTTTGTGTCAGTGTGGACACAGCCCAGCCAGAACACCTACACTAGATACTCGTGTTTTGTGAATTTTTACGGACTCCCTCACAGGCCCCCACTGACAGAACAGACGTCCCCTTCAGTGCTCACAGAACTGTCCCCAGGAGGGACCACGTCTTCAACCACAAAACAATATTAATAAACTTAGAAAGACTGAAATCTGTTCAAAAACTGTATCACTTTTGATCACTGTCGAGTGAATCCAGAAATCAATAGTGGATTGCAAACTGAAAAGTACATAGATATCTGGAAATCAGGCAATGCCTTCATAAATAACCAAAGAATTGAAGAGAAAATCATGAGAGAAGTAAAAAAAAAATGCTTTATGCTGAATGAGAACAAAAACGTACTACACCAAAACTTAGGGGATTCTGTGAGGCAGTCCTTGGAGGGAAAACTATAGCCGTCTTATATTAAGAATGAAGATCTCCAATCAGTGACGTGTCATCCACCATAATAAACCAGCAAAAGGAGAGCAAACCCACCCCAAAGCTAGCTAGAGAGCAGGAAACAATAACTGGCGTGGAGCGAAGTAAAAGAGTGTATTGACAGTCAGCAACATTGGCAAGCCCTTGTCCTGCCAGCCTTTAGCGATTGCTCCGGATGGGCATTCAATTTCAGGATGCTTCCCACCAACTTCCCCCTCACAGAACAACAACAACAAAAAAAATAGCAACACTGTTCTTTTTAAATGTTATTTATTTTGAGACAAGGTCTCATGTAGGCAACGTTGGCCTTGACCTTGACCTTGCTATGTAGCTCAGGATAACTTTGAACTTCTTGTCCTCCTGCCTACTCCTCCCAAGTGGTGGCATCACGAGTGTATACCGCCACACTGGTTTGTACCCAGTTCTGGGATTAGACCCACGTTTTTTGTGCGTGGTAGGCAAGCACACAACTAACTGAGCTACATACCCATCCTTGAATCCACTGTTGTTTTCTCACAGTGCTTACAATCAGCTGTGTATTGGGGTTCAAGAGCTCTTTTGCTACTCTTGTAAATAAACCTTTTATTGATGATGATTTTCCAGTGTTATATTCCAATGGTTCATTGGGCAGGAAGGAGAAGTCAGAACATAGAAAAGCAATGTCATAAAGAGTTTCGCTCAAATCTTTGTGTGGTATAAAACCAGCATCTCTCTCCTGGTAATACGCCATAGTTCAAATCTAGGACTAAGACTATACTATCCCTAAGTATAACCCACCACAGGGGTTGAGGTTCCTCACTTGCAGGAGACACTGGGAGGTCAGAGGGATATGTGTGGGCAGGGAGGTAAGGGTGCATCCAGAGAGGATTAACTGAGGGAGGAAAACTCACCCTCACAGTGGGTGGCCCAGATATGAAGATGTCCTAGAAAAAGCAGTGTCACCTGCCTGCCTTCCTTTCTTCCTGAGTGGGTGTCCCCACTGCTGCTGTGAATGCCAGACTCCTGCTTCTTTGGCCTTCCAACATGGGCTCCATAGGAGATTCTCTCTAGATATCTCCCGGGCCTTCAGTGCCGGATTGGGACTGCTGAGGCATCCAGCGATGTGCACAGAGCCGCAACTTGGTGCCCAGCTTCTCCAGCTTGTAGATGCCATTGTTGAACTACCCAGCCCCTATCATGTCAGCAACCTATAAACTCGTTTTAATTATAGATGTACATATTATTCCATATGATTACACATATATCATATACATTCCATTGGTTCTGTTCCCATCGTGGAGGGGAAACCCTCCATACAGGCCTTGGGCTTCCTGTGCACTCTAGAAAGAACCCTATCCTGAAAAGGATAAAGCAAGACCCAGGCTTTACCTCCAGCCTCACACTTCAGCGTGCGGTGAGCGGAGAGCCAGCAGCCGAGGCTGGTGGGTAATGCTGCCTCTCGTTCCCCGCCCAGTGCTGAGTTGGCATGTATGAACACGCTAGGCTCAGATCCCACAGCAGTGCCCAGCATGTAGCTCACACTGAACACCCAGACGCTGTGGACAGTCAGGACAACTGGGCAGTCTCTGGCAGCCACGCAGACCGTGGCAGCCGTCCAGGCACAGATGGAAACATTTCTCCTCTGAGAAGCCGCTAGCTGTGGTGCTGACACAGGCGGAGGGGCCCTGACTTTCCACTGCTGCTGGGGCCTAGAAGCCCATCAGTGGCATGGCTGTGCCTCAGGCCTCTAATATCCTCACTGAGTGAGAAGCAGAGACAATGTATTTAAGGTCCTCCTTCGTAGTAAGACACCACTCCTCGTGAACTTGGACAGTTCACTGGGGAATAAACTCTGGGCATCCGTGTCGTCCTTCTTCCTGCTTCTTCTATCTCAGCATCTGAATAAAGCTTGGCTTCTATGAGTGTGCAGGACGATAGACTTAGATAAGCCACTTTCAGGGTCTTACACAGTCTTTTGTCATAATCCGGTGGTACAAATAGTGTGTTCTCTATCATGCAGATAACAAAAGCAAGAGTCAGGGAGTTTGTGCCGGTTACTGGAGGAAACTCTGCTGGTACCCGCACAAGGTGCTCCATAAAGGCCGAATTAACCAAGGGTAAGTGAGATTCTGCCATGGAACTAGAATGCCCCTGGGGTTTATTGAGCACTTGTCTGCTCAAGACTTGGCTAAGCCAGGTTCTGTGTACAGCACTTTGCTCTCACCTGAGAAAAATGGTCTGAGCTTTTCTTTTAGGAACTGGACTCATGTAGGCTATCTGTGGCAATAGGAACATTTCAGTTTTCTACATATGATGCCCTGTCACCTGAAAACACAGAAACTTCTCCATGTATCAGGGTGTGTGTGTGTGTGTGTGTGTGTGTGTGTGTGTGTGTGTGTTTTGCTTCTTTCTTTTGAATAAATGTTCTGGTGAGGACTTGTGGTACTTGGTAAGAGTGAAAGCCATTGTGCTGTTCCTAATATTTCAAATTTTTAGGTAAATAATGAGTGGTGTTGAGAATACACAACAGAAAGAGGACAGCCTCTCACACCATGTGGAAGAATGAACCCAACTTGGATGTTACGGCTTACATCAGAGTAGAGAAGGAAGACACACCTAGCGCTTGAAATTGTGAACCTGTTAGAAGAATGCACAGCGGAATGGCTTGGGACATTGGCATGGTCAATGATTTCTTGGATTCAGCACTAAAATCATGGGCAAGCATTCACCAGTGGGACTGTATTAAACTAACAAGCTTCTGTATGGTGAAGGAAATGGTCAACAGAATAGAGAGAGAGAAACACACACACACACACACACACACACACACACTGACTGAGAGAAGATGTATGTAAATATTGGATCTGATAGGGGTTAATATCCAGAAATCATAAGAAATGGCCACAACTGAACAGCCAAGGAACAACTTGTGCAGTTGAACAATGGCCAAAGGCTTCAACAAGTTTGTCTCCAAAGATCTACAAGTGGCCAAAAAGTGACAATTAAGATCACAGCGAGGTAGCGCCTTACACCAGTTGGCATAGTTATTACATACAAGAAATGGTAACAGAAGTTGGCAAAGATGTGGAAGAGAGCCCCTCTGGGTTGCTGGTGGGGTGTTGCATGGGGGCCCCGGCTGAGGGAAGTGTGGAGGCTCCTCGCACACTGCACAACAGACCCAGTACTCACACGTGCCAGCCAGCACAACTATAAGCGAAATGTTGACGCACAAGTACCAAAGTTTAAGACCTCAAGAAAACATCTGTCCTCATGACCATGGCAGCCAATACGTGGCAGCAACCTCATGTCAATCAACAGAGGAGCAAACGAAGAGAAGGTGGAATATGCGTACCACATCATGACGTTCAGTCTTAAGAGGGAAAGAACTCCTGCCATACACGAGAAGACGAATGAGCCTCGAGGGCTTGGGCCAAGTGAGGTGAGCCAGTCCCAGAAGAACACATAGCACGTGATTCCACTTGCACGAGGCCACCCAGATAGTCAACCTCACAACCACGGACACTAGAATGGCGGTTCCAGGGGCCTGGGGATGAAAAGGGTTGCTATCTGGTGGCGTCAAGCTGCAGTCATTCCAGATGACTGAGCTCTGTAGAAAGGCTCCACCGCACTGGGCTTGGAGTGAACGAGACTATGGTGGCCATTCAGACACGTGTGAAGAAGAAAGACCTATGCTCAATCTTCTGCCACAAAATAAAGAAGGAAGGAAGGAAGACATGAGGAAGGAAAGAAGGAAGGAAAGAAATAAAGAAGGAAAGCACAGTACCACGTTTCCCATCTCAATACCTGTGGAGAGCTTCCTTTGATCTACTGTAGATTTTTAGTTGAAGGGCACCCTGGACTTCATTCTCCCATGATTGATGATGTAATAGATGACGTAAACACAGCAAGTATTTTGACCTCTCTCTCTCTCTCTCTGACAGAAAGTCCTCATGGTGCTTGATTGGAATTGTGATATAAATGTTGATGACAATTTCTCCAGGGCTCCTGATATCACGTCCCATGTGCAGTGAACATGACCTGATGCTGAATTCCCTTGACTTCAAACTTGCTGGACACTTTAATCACCCCATCTCTGTGGCCTTCCAAGTCTCTGTGATGTATTACAGCCAATAAGCTAAGAGGAGCTTCTGGAATTCAAGGAGAAATTAGAAAGTGTGAGTCCACTACCAAGTCCCCGAATTTTGGCTATAATAAGATACAGATTTCTATCCAAATTTGAAAAGTTAAACATATATGTGTTCCACTATTTTTCTGTTGAAAAGAATCAGGCCTTATGTGTAAACATATTTTGACTATGTGAAACAGTATCCTTAATTACTGAGCCTGCCTGCACAAAAACACAGCATGAACCCGCCACTTAGTGAGCTGTCCATCAAGACCCTGCACGCGGACCCCTTCTGTTCATTACATGGGACTGTATACCCCAGTCTGAAGAGAGAAAACAGCCATGAAGAGACATCTAATTCCATCAACCTACACCATGCCTGCACACAAAGGGGGGGAAATCCCTGCCTGTTTATATTTTATTATCCCCTCTAACACTACCCAGACAAGAAAATAACTGAAATAAACATTTTCCATTAGCCAGTGGCATAAATCATGATTCTTTCTGACAGGCCCCTCAACAAGACACACACCTGTGACAATCCCGGTGGCTGTGGCCATTAAGTGCCTATTGATCGCTTGGCATGTTTAGAAGTGTTGCCATGGCTCTTTTCATGTGATTGTTATGACCTCCTTAGAAGGCAGACACAACTATTATCCTGTGTTGTAGCTGAGGAGAGTGGGGGAGGTCAGAGTCAAGGGGAGGAGCCAATCATGGCCCAGTCCTCTCAAACAGGTTCATTCTCCGGTGCAGTCAGGTGCGAGAGCCCAGCTCAAAACTGACGCTCTCCATCAGCAGTGACCGCGCTAGAGGTGACAACGGAAGTGACTGGAACTGGGGAGGCGACCAGTGAGCGAAAGGCTTGCCGCTCAAACATGAGCACCTGGGTGACCGCCAGAGCCCACCACACAGTGCTGCCCACAGGGTGGTGCACTTGCAGTAGCGGCACTGGGGACGCAGAGACGGGGGGTCTCTGGGGCCCACTGGCTAGACAGTCCGGCCTACTTGGTGGGGTCCAGGACAATCATAAACTCTGTCTCAATGGAGGTGGGCAGCATACCTGACGATAACATGCAACATTTTCTCTTGGCATACACACACATGTACACATACATGCATGCACAATCTCCCCACATATGCACCCACTCACCCATGAACACACACCACACACATACACACACACGAACATATTTTTTAAAAAGGAAAAAAAAAACCTTAACAGGAAGTCTGTCCCTCCAGCCAAGCACAGCACGGGCACACATGCAAACACTATTTTGCTCACTGAGACATGTCTCTTTCCGTACTTGAACTCTGAGCCCCTGTTCTGATGGGCTAGGCCTCCTTCTGTCCTTGGCTCACTGCAAATCTGTTTTTCATGTTTTCCTGCCTCAAATGCATCCTCCTCTCACCCTCCCCCCATCCTCTATTCTTTATCCCCAAACTTTCCAGCCCACACCGAGTCCTCTCTTCCTCTCTTCTCCCGCACCCAGTGTGGCAGCCCACACTGTGCAGAGGTCTACCTTTGAGCAGAACAGTACTTTCCAGATCCTGTCCTGAAGGCTTGATCCGTCTGTTCTGTGATCTTCACACCATGGAGAACCCCTGGCCTTTCCCTATCCCTGCTTTCTCTTCTCCCTGCCCCTTGGGGGATGAAGCGACAAGCCACTGAACAACCGCACCCCTCATACAGCCAGTTAAAATCAAGCCGTGGTCAATAATGAAGCAAAGTATTAAGTATTAAGAGCTGCGCTCTGGACATAAGATGTGTCCTACCTCGCACCCCATCAGGGGTTCATTCAGTCTGTCCTACCTTCTCCCCATGTTGGTCCCAAGGTGTCTGCGGTCACTGGCCTGTGTATCTGTCCTTTACCATGAAGACACTGAGCTCTGCAGGCTCCATACAGTTCTCCATGCCGTCAGAGTGTACCCCATCGGGGCCTCCTTCTTTGAGCCTCTAGACCGTCACCTAGACAGGTGATGGCAGGTGGCCAGTAACTTTAGGGCTGGAGATCTGGCTTAATGGTTAAGGCGCTTCCGCTGTGAAACCTAAAGACCCAGGTTTGATTCCCTAGGACCCATGGAAGCCAGATGCACAGGTGGCATGTGGGTCTGGAGTTTGTTTGCAGTGGCTGGAGACCCTGATACACCCATTCTCTGTCTGCCTCTCGTCTGCCTCTCTCTCTCTCTCTGTCTCTCTCAAATAAATAAATAAAAATAATTTTTTTAAAAAATTACTTTAAACTGTCATGAAAAGTAGATGACATTGAATACAAGTAATTTTGACTTATTCATTCAGATTTTGATAATCATTACTCACTTTCTCATATTTACAATTTAAAACATTTCAAGCAAATGCAAAAAGACACTTTGTCTCTAAACAGTTCAATATGCACCTTAAAAAGCAAATGTGGGTGGTGGGTGACTGTAGGATAGAGACTCCAAGTTCTAGTTATTTTTCTATGCAATTACTTATGACAATTTTAACACATTTTGCATCATTTCCTAGTTACTGAAAATAGCTGCATGTTCATTTGTACGAACGAAGGCTGAACTGAGCCCACATGCTACCCTTAGTACTGACACGTGTCACCTTGGAATGTTCCACCTACCAGCTCCGAAGCTCAACACACCCTTCTTTACACAAACACTTCTGACGTCTTGACCCACCTGTCAGGAGGTGAAGGGTGGAGTATAATTCCATTTTCTACTGAATGATCATCCTACATATTGGTGTGAGTGAGTTAGTGAGTGTGTGTGTGTGTGTGTGTGTTCATGGCAGGAGTGGCATGGTGTATACAAGTGTGTTCATATATGTATACTGTGAGCAGGCACGTGGAGGTCAGAAGAGAACACTGGGTGTACTCTTCTATTGATCTTTTATTTATTTTTATTTATTTATTTGAGAAAGAGGCAGAGAAAAACAGAGAGAGAGAGAAAGAATATGGGTGTGTCAGGGCCTCTAGCCACTGCAAACGAACTCAGACGCATGTGCTGCGATGCGTATCTGGCTTACGTGGGTCCTGGAGAATTGAACCTGGGTCCTTTGGCTTTGCAGGAAAGTGCCTTAACTGCTAAACCATCTTTCCAGCATCTCTTCTATTGCTTTTACACCTTATTTCCCTGAGACGGAGTCTCTCACTGAACCTGGTGTTCCCCATTTTTCAATTAATTTGACTGACCAGTGAGCCCTAGCAACTGCCTGTTTCCAGTCTCCTCAACACTGGGAAGTACAGGCATATGTGGTCATTTCCAGATTTTTTTACGGATCCTGGGGATTAGCCTCACTTCCTCATGCCTGCACAGCCAGCATGCTCGCCACCCACATTCTTACCTGCTGAGACATCTCCCTAGCCCCGTCACCCCAATCCTTGGTGTGGGGTTCTGAATGAACTAGCCATAGGCTCAGAGCATCGTCATGCAAAACCCCAATCTCCAGGACCTCTGAGAAACCTCTGTATGTGTCCCATGTCCCAGGGTGCCCAACGCGTTCATGGCTGACCATGGGTAGCAGTCCGAAATAGCTCTGAAGTATGAAGAGAGCCTTCATCCCCATCAGCGCACACACCCGTGTGCGGAAGCAAGGGCCGCCGTGGCACAGCACCTGACAGTGACGAAGTTCTGTGGGGAGAGCGCATCAGCCCTCTCAGCCAAGCATCATGTGCATCCAATTTTCTATCCACTGACAAATGAGTTTCATCAAATATGACTAAATTGTCCAAGAAGCAAAATTTCTCAAGATCTGGACAAAAAAAAAAAAAAAAAGTGTCCCGAAGCTTCACCCCTTCCCCTCCGGACAAGGTGCTATTCCTAAGTATCCTTCATATACAAGTGATGTGTCTCCGTGCCGAAGGGGACGTCCAGGTGGCTGAGACAAGCGGTTGTGTCTCCGTGCCAAGGGTGGGCGCAGGTGTGTGAGGCATGGTGCGGTGATGGGCAGATGGCGCGGGAGCGACGGGGCAGGGATGTGATGGTGAACAGAGCAGCGAGCACCCGGGGGGGAAACCTGTGCAGAAACCCCTGAGCTCAGGAGGGTGGCGCATGACGTCTGAACCCGGGTACTCTGGCTGTGCGCGCCCTTCCTTTGAGAACCCCAGCATCTTAATTCGCTGTGGGGTGTTAATTCTGCGAGGATGGTGGGTGTGACAGAGTCATTTCCTGTGATGACAGGACTATGGCAGAAGGAGGTAAGGAGGGAGGACTGATGAATAGACTGCACCCCTGTCAGGGGACACTGGCCCGAGGCCAGCAGGTGGAACCTCCACTCTGTCATCCTCACTCAGTCTCTGCCAGGTCCTGAGCTGCCCACTTGGGGGCAGAAGTTAAAAGTCTAACTGAAGAACTCATGCCCTGGGAGGCTGATGGGTGAGGAAGCGGGTGCTACGGGGCTGGCCTCTTTGGGTCAGGTGGAGCACACTAAGCCGAGTACACACTGGACCCTAATGCCAGCTCACCTCGCCTCCCATGAACGTCTGCGGACGGCTCACACGGTGTGGCAAACGTGAGAGGGAAACAATGATTGAAATGCTAGGAAAAGGGAAGTACGTGGGAAGGTGAGGAGAGATTTACCTGATGTGGAAGGGAGGAGGAGGGTTAGAGCCTCCCGGTAGTAGTCGCTCGCTGTGTTTCCATACTGTTAATGTGCACGCATAGAAGATCTCTCCTAAGACAGACACTAAAATGGAGTGGGATGTTTCTCACACTCCCACCAAGGAGACAACACGAGGGCAGGTAAACATACATACATGGAGAAAATTAAGTGACCATCAGACAGGTGAATCTGTGGCTAGATGAGAGGTTTCCATGGAAACAAAGTCAGGTGCAGAGGGAGAGCTTTGTGGAAACCGAGCTCTGTGTGAGGGACCCAAAGTGTGGGAGTCTCAGATCCCTGACAATCTGTGACTCTGGGAATAACTTCCCCTTGGAGGTCTAAGTGGGAAGAAAGACACCAATGGGGGGGGGGGCAGGAAACAGGAAGCCAGTGTTCACCGAGGGAAGGAGTGTGTGAGTAAGACGAGTGGGAGCAGAAGACATTAGGTTCCCTTCATACAGCTCCCCAGTCCTGCTGTGCCATTCAAGAGGGTTCTTTTTTCTTCGTGCGTGCATATATGTGTGGTGCTTGTGCGTGTGTGCCCACACGTGTGTGCACATGCATGTGGAGACCTTAGGCTGATGTCAGGCTTCTTATTCTTTGACACAGACAGGGTCTCTCGCTGAACCTAGAGCTCACCAATTTGTCTAGATTAGCCAGGGAGCCTCAGCAATCCTCCTGTGTCCATCTGGCCACTGCTGGAATTACAGGTAGATGCCCCAAAATGCATGCAACATTTAATGTGGGTTTCTTGGGGTCTGAACCCCCAAGAATCGTGCTTGAGCAGTAAGCTTCTTACCCACTGAGCCATCTCTCTATCCTGTAGACGTATTCTTGATGGCACGTTTCTTGGTCTTGTTGCAGAGTTAGACACAGTAAGCCCCTCTGCCACCTGGCATACCATCCATCCGTCTGCAGTCTCCACCCTAAAGGCCTGGCTTTGCTTAGCTCTTCTCATTGCTTGGAGTTGGACGGAGGAAGGAAAGATGTCAGAGGGACAGAGGTGGGGAGGGAAGAGAATATAGATAATAATGAAACTGTGAGTATTGTCTGAGCTCCTGCTAGGTGGGAACATGGTCCGGCAGGCCATCACCGCAGGTCTCTGGGCTGCAGGGAAAATGGTGCAGATGATGTTAAATGTTAAATGTTAAATGCAGGGCTGTGTGTGGGTGACACTGGATGTAGGCTAAACACTTCACTTGAATTTGAATGCTCTGGGGTAGGTGTGGCATCGCCTCCTTGAGACAGCAGGGGTGGGCTGCAGGTGCTCTCAACTAAGCAGCTGGGAGGAAGAGGCCTAAAGATGAAAGGCAGAAGGCAGAGAGACCAGCATTGGGTGAGGGATGGGCCAAGTAGGGTGAGTCAGTTACTTTCTGTCTAGGATCAGAATCAGCTTGAGGGGGAATTAGTCAGGAGAGGGCCCGCAAGACGGGGTGAAGAAGATGTGACACCACCGGCCTTCTCCAGTAGAACCAGAATCCAGCGTTGGATCCAGCCTCATCCAATCAGCTCTCTGTCACCCCCATCCAGCTGCTTCTTAACCCTTCCTGAGCCCAGACCAATCAGCTCTCTCTCAGGCTCACCTTGGCCTGGGGATAAAGCCCACCACCACGAGATTATAACTAGATCCTGACCAGGTGAGCAAGGCCTCCTGTGGGCTTTTCTCCTGAACTTCCAGGTCTCTGTTCTGGTAAGCCCCCTTCATCTAGGCCCTGCTGAGGGCAACCCTGACCCCTACTCCCATGTAGCCTCCCTACCTCTTTCTGGCTTCCACGTGGCAGGAGCTCTCTGTATTTTCACCTCTTTCCATTTCTTAATGTAATGAAGTCTCTCTAAGTTGTACCCTCTGGTCTATGGATTTAATTCTTTAAATTCATAGGACAAGGACCCAGTACCATAATCTTATTGACTCATTGGCATTTGGCAGGAGCCCCCAAACTCCCATAACAAGCTTACAGAATGAAAAAGATTGAATTAGCCTTACAGTTCCAGAAAATGTGGTCATTCCTGGCGGGGAAAGCAAGGCAGGAAGAGGAAGCCCATGTCACCATGCCTTCACATCAGCAGGGAAGCAGAGAGAGAGGAAGACCAACAACACTTGACTAGAAACCTCAAGGTCCACCCCAGTAACATACTTTCTCCAGCAAGACGCTACCTCCTAAAGGTTCCATAACCTTTCAAAACAGTGGTGCCAGTCCCATAGATTCATGTATTAAAACACATGAGTCTATGGGAAACATTGGCATTCCAAACACCACAGAGGGGCAATGCAGGAAAGACAGTATACCCTAGCACAAGGCCATGCTACCACAGGGCTAGGATTCTGTAGAGTCAGTGAAGGGGGCACCCCGTGGGTCTGGAGGAAGCCTGGGTGTTATAGTATGGGCGTGACTTGGACGTGCTCTGAAAATCCCAAAAGTTCTTTCATTTCTTCCAGGCAGGTGGGTGAACATCCACACAGACAAAAAGGACTCTTACTGCACTGCTGGTAAGTGCAATGAGGCTGGGGAGTGACTCTGAGGCAGGCTGAGCATGATCAGGACGCCTGCCCAGGAGGGAAGGGGACCACTCTTGAGGGGTCAGATCCACCCAGGGGCAGAGAAGTTAGTCCTGGGTGGAGGACTTCATGGGAAGGTGGGAGGAAAGCCAGCCCAGAGGAAGAGGGTGGGGCAGGCTGGGAGCGCCTGAGCCTACCTCAGGGGAGGAGGAGGTCTCACTGACCTGTGGATCTCCCGCAGGTCCTATAGTCATCACCCGGGAGCGATACTGGGGATGGGAATTTGGACAAATACTGTAATTTTTCTTTCCAAATCCAGAGGCTAGTTTAGAAGATGAGAACAGGAAACAGGTAGATGCAGAAGGCCCTGAATTCCATGTGATGGCGCGCTGATTCAGAGTTAATAACTGGAGCTGTGTATGACTAGTCTTCTAAGGGAGCTTCAACTTACTTAAAAAAAAAACTAACAAATCTGGTTTTTAAAAAGTTCCAATTCTTCTCTGAAAATTTGTTTTTCCTTTATTCTCCTCAAGTTTAGTTTAAAGCTCAATTCCAGACTTGAACATTTGCCTCCCCCTCCCCCAGAATGCCCAAAGGTATCTCGGGCCCCAGGCCAGCGTCACCCCGAGCCTACCCTGACAGCACTCCCATCTAAAACACAGGGTTCTTCCCTTCGAGGGCAACCAGCCCAAATCTCGGCTCTTGCCACCTCACCCCCACCTCTGGTCTGTCAGTCCTGGAGCATCTCCACACCATACCTCCCCAGCTAGTCCACCACATCTTAGCTACACAACTGCAACAATGCTTCAGCCGTCGACAGATGTCTTCACAGCGCTGTCCTGGCTGCGTGCCTCTTCCCGGAGCCCTCCAGTAGACATCTAACTCACTTTGGGGAATACTCAAGTCCTCAACTATTAGGGGCCCCTAGATCCCCTGTCTTTTCTGGCCAATGTGGACTGATGATTTCGTGCATACCTGCCCAAAGCCTTTTCACTGCTTTTGTATTTTTGGAATTGTCTTTCCCCAGATAGCTCATGGTCTACTCCTTTGTCTCATTTAGTTAATTTGTGCAAATAAATACTCCTCAATGTGACTTTTAAGAGGCATTTTCCCTAGGCCCTGTATATCCATTTCTTGTTTTCCCCGTTATCACCATCTATCATACAATAAGTTTCCATTTTTCTTCTGAGACAGGTTCTCATGTAATTCAAGCCATCCTTGAGCTGACTATGTGTGATGTTAACCTTCCAATCCTCCTGCCTGTGTACCACTACGTCCAGTTTACACAGTGCTGGGGACCAAACCTAGGGCTTGTGCATGCTAGGCCAACACATGACCAAGAGAGCTATGCCCCCAGGCCCTGCATGTAATAATTTAATAATTTTTACTGATTTATTTTCAGTCACTGTGATTCTAATGCAGGATAGATGAAGGCAAGGATTTTGCTCCATACCCAGAGTTCTCTAAATAGCACCTGCCACCTGGAAGGGATGTTACACTCAGTCAGTACTTACTCATGAACAAGTGGTTTATGAAGAACACCCTTGGTCTACATCTGGTACAAGCGTGTCATTGAACTTTATGTACAAAGCAGAGTAACGCAGAGACTAGCGCCCACTCTCCCCTGAGTTGAATGAGCTGTGTTCCACAACTGAATCAAACCTCCAGAGTTGGGCACAGGGCCACTGAGGGTTAAAGTGGGCCTGAGCTGCCAGGCACAGCTAAGGGCCCCAGGCCACAGGAAGTTGCAGCTGGCCTTGACCCCCATAACTTCGGGTCCCGAGGCTGGCAGGAGTGAGGTCGCTCCATCCCCCAGGCTGGGGCACCTGGACGTCCTGATATGACTCAGGTTTCGCTTTCCCCAGAGCCCTGTGACCTCTTGCCACTTGCTGGGCATGTCCCTATGTCAATGAGGTATCAGCCAGCAGCCTTCTGACAGCCAATCCCCCTGCGACCCATACCCCATACCTTCTCCTGCCACTACTTAGGCCAGGTGACCCTTCCCCACTCACCCATGATGTCACTACATGCTCATTAGGCATCAGCAAGACCTTTGTATTAGCCAATCCCCTTATGACCCGTACCTCTTCCCACTCATTCACAAATGCTTATCAACCCATTCCCCTGACAAATAAATGAGCTTTTCTTCGATGCTGTCTCCTGGGTGTTTTTTTTTCCCCCATCGCACTCCCGTCCACTCAAGACCCTGCTCCACAGTTGCCTGGGTGTCCCCGGGGCGCCCGTGTACAACGGCCCCCTAAGGAACCAGGGACCCACACTCCACTGATTTGTTTCACAAGATTTACAGTGTTTGCTCTGTGCAAATCTGGGCTCCTGTGTCGTCCCTCTGTCAAGTGTGTCATCCTGTCAGAACAAGCGTGGAGTGACTGCAAAGCAACCCAGAGCCAACACAGCTCTGGCTCCTGCCAGACCATCGCGAGTCATCCCGAGAGGGCAGGAGCATCTCCCCAGTTTGCACAGAGATGTGGAAGTGGGTGCTTCCTCTGCCACCGTCATCAAAGGTGGAGGACTTTGCATACCTGCTGGAGCTCAGGGGCAGGCTGGCATGGAGCTCTGGGTGCTGGGGAGCCACAGGCTCTCAGAAGGAGCAGTTCACACTGACTGGCAGGGCCAGCACAAAGTGTCTGATGAGGCGGGACCAGCTGTCAGGAATGAAGGAGCCCTCCCTAGATGGCACAGTGCCTGCCCGAGCTTCGACCTTGCCTCAGCCTCGCTCTCCCAACCCCTTGTTCTCAGGCGGCTCCCTCCAGGGAGCTATGGTACTTGATTCCAGCAGAAACCGCCGACAGATGCTGAAGCTAGTAGGTGAAAACTGGTGGTGCAAAAGACTTCCTCGGCCGGGAACGGGCAGGCAAGTGCACTCACCCAAACTAGGTGACAAATGGCAGAAAACAAGCCTCAGTGAAAGCCTTACACCAGGACCAAGATAGGTGATGTCCTGGTTTCTGGACCAAGATTTCATGTGGAGGTCACAAGGATTTCCAGGTTTCTGTACATGGAGTGAGAGGGTTCCAGAGAGCCCGCTAAGTGTAGCCCTGTTTCCCTCCTCCCCACAGGCCGGGCTCAGCTCTTCCAGGCACCCAGGGGCTTTCCAATAACCACGACTGGACCGCACACAATTGAATTTTGGCTAGTCACTCAGACTGGATAAGGCTCCCCACTAATGTGGAAAAGACTTGGGATTGCAATTTAAGTGAAAGATGAATGAAAGCCAAGGATTGGGTTGTGTTTGCTCTGCCCATCTGTCGGAGGATCCAGCAGCCTCGGCAGCTCACTTTGTCCCTTTGCTTCTCTTTTTAAATTTGTATCTCTGTGTGTGTCTGTACATGCTTGTGTGTGATGTGTGTACATTCTATGCATCTGTGTGCTCATATGCAGATCGGCATATTTAGAGGGGGGATGGGCATGTATGCGTGTACTAGAGGCCAACACTCTCGATCTCTTTCCACCTTATTCTCCGCTGATTTGGATAGACTAGCAGTAAGACCCAGGTAGTCCCTCCTTCCTCCCCAGCACTGGGGTTACAGACATGTGTCACCACACCTAGCTTTGATATTAGTGCTCTCGATGCCAGTGCAGGTCCTTGTGCTCACAGGGCAAGTACTTTACCCCAGAAGGCACCGCCCAGCCCTGAGAAGACCCTTAAGGGAGTTCAGTTGAGCAAATCCACGTGATTAGAAAATGACAGAATCAAGATTTGGGCTAATTACGCCCGCTTCTCCGCATGGGCCCGCCCTGCCTGTCTGGACAGAATCTTCGCCGTGGCATCTGTGGCTTTGGTAATCCGTCTATCTGAACACCGAGAAGCAAAGTCACAACTCCCGCACATCACATTCCACTCTTTCAGCAGTCTGGCAGAAACGTTAGCTTCCCAGGGAGCCACAGCCCACTCTTCACATCCCTTCGGTCCAAGCTCAGCTCTCGGGAGCCCTGCTTGAGAAACGCGGGCCTGTTTCCTGAGCTGCTGGAGGGCATTTGCTCATGATGAACAGCCCTAGTCTTTCAGCCACCGCTCACGCTCACTCCCAGTGGCTTTCAGCACGGTGACCGGCCCAGCTGCACACTGTCTGAGTCCAGGGCTCTGCAGGGGCAGGGATGCTCTGCTCCTTGTGGCCAGCCCTGCACTCAGGGACCACGAATAGTCCTTGGACACTGGGATGTGGTTGGTGCCTGAGGAACACCACCAAACCTTACATTCAATTGCATGGAATTTAAATATCCATGAGTGGTGGCTGGCTCTTGTCACACAGACCTGGACCTCCCCAGAAAGGCTGTAGGTTCTGTACTTGCCCGTATCAAAGTGAGTACTGTGAATGTTTTCACTCACGTGTGCACCGTGGTCCTGAGCCCAGCAAAGCTGTAGGTTCTGTACTGAAGGGATCCTCCATCCTCTGGTCACTTCCCTCCACATTTACTCCCAACCCTGCTCCCTCTCACCAGCCTCTCTCCCACTCTGCTCCTTCTCACCAGCCTCTCTCTAACCCTGTGGTAGCAAGCATTCTCCACTGTGGGAAGCCACAGGTTCAATCTCTCTATGTAAAATTGCAGTCTCTCTCACTGATTACCCGTTTACACTCTGAAGAATCATCCTGTGACTCAGAATAAGGCAAGCACACTCTGGAGTTCAGTGCTGACACCTTTCTCAGGGACACAGATGTGACACAAACCTATATGTAATCCCTGATGCTCAAGTCCATCCCAGGAAGGATCCCTTCCAGTAGCAGGTTTGCACTGGCCTCTATATTGATGAAATCACTTAACAGGTACTTAGCTGTATCAAAGTGAGTACCATGAATGTTTTCACTCATGCGTGCTCCATGGCTCTGAGCCCAGCAAGGCAGGAGGCTCTGTATTCACAGGCTGAACCAAACATACAATCATGTATTAATTTTTTAAAATTAATTCTGCAGCCAAGCATGATGGCTCACACCTATAATCCTAGCATTCTGGAGGCGGAGGCAGGAGGATCAAGAGTTTAGTGTCCTGAGGTATATGACCTGTTGTAGGACAGCTAAGCCTATGGGAGACCCAGTGTCAAAAAACAAAACAAGCAAGCAAAATAAAGTCTGTGCTGAAAAAGAAAAAGAATATATATATTTTTTTTCACATTTTCCCCTTGTGATATCTCTGAGCATTCTTATTATAGCTAATGTTTACATAGCATTTCTACTGTATTAGGTACTATAAGTAATTAAGAGATGATTAAAAATACACCAGAGGATGTGTATAAGTCATATGAAAATACTTATTTTATATAAAGGACTTGGGCATCTGAGACACCTGGTACCCATTGGTCCCAGAGCTAGTGTCCTGGGATATGGACACCAGTACATGATTGTCTCATGTATTTGATGAAAAAGAGATGCTGCAAAGGAGCGTAAAGTCCTTACCATCTAGTTGGCAGGATGTCAGAAGGCATAAGGGCCAACAGAGAGCTGCGAGAAGGGAGAGAGGGGAGGGGAGGGCAGAGAGGAGAGGGGAGGGAGGGTAAGGAAGGAAAGGGAAAGAGAGGGAAAGGAAAGGAGTTGTAACCAGGAATCAACCTGGGATGGACCAGCCATGATCCATCATACTTCGTGCTTTTTTTTGTTTATTTTATTTTATTATTTATTTGACAGCAACAAACAGAGAGAGAAAGAGGCAGAGAGAGAGAATGGGTGCGCCAGGGCCTCCAGCCACTGCAAATGAACTCCAAATGTGTGTGCCCCCTTGTGCATCCGGCTAATGTGGGTCCTGGGAATCGAGCCTTGAACCAAGGTCTTTAGGCTTCACAGGCAAGCGCTTAACTGCTAAGCCATCTCTCCAGCCCTACTTTGGGCTTTTCTCTCCTGTTGCTGTGATCCTCATGTCCTAGCTCTGAAGAGATGCAAGGCCAGCAGAGAGATACTTAAAGGAATGCTCAGAGCGCATCGGTGTGGGTGGGTGGGCTATTTCTTTCTTCTTTAAGGAGAGTGGACATGGCCCTGACCTTTAGAGAAGGAGAGACTCAGGTTGCCACAGCAGCCTGGGATCCCAGAGAGATGGGCAAACAGGTGCCCACCCTCACCTATTCAGACTAGCCAGTGACCATGCATACACTGCAGCATCCCACAAGGGTGGGAGCTCGTCTCCTACGCTCTGCTAACGTCTGAGGAAACCAGCAGACCAGCGCTCGTGAGGGGCGTCTTCTCATGGCCACGGGAAGGGCCCTAGTAAGCTTGAGATCAGCCCTGAACGTGAGCCGACCTGACAGCAGGTCCTGAGGGCCCGGGTGGGTGAGGGCTGGCAGGAAGTCCAGTGGTACAAGGAGAATGGCAGCTCACAGTGGGCCCCGCGTGTAGACCTGACACTGCACGCCGTATGCGGTGGCCTCGGTGACCGTGTGATTGGATTAACATGGCTTCCTGGAAGCTGGCCTAGAACCCCTGCCACGTGACCCCAGAGCCTTGATTTTCTCTCTGTCACGTACACTCAGCTGGACACACTGTTTTAACTCTCCACTCACGGAGTCTCTCTACCAACTCTGGCTATGGAAGAACATCACGTCTTCCTTGCAACGGAACTGCTGTGCGGTCCAGTGATGAGGAGACAGGTAAGGATGCTATGCAGAGCACTGCAACTCAAGCAGGTGCAGTCCACTCATTACTAACCCATCACTAATGTTTATTAAGGCTGCTGCTGATGGGCTTTCATGTGATCATCTCCCACGTGCATATAGTGCATACAGATCATCCTGCCTCCCAGTCCCCTTCTCAGCATCCAGCAATCACTATTTCTCACTCAAGTCAGCATTTAAAAAAAAAATTCCACAAGTGAGGACATCTGGTACCTGCCATTCTGTGTCCAGCGTCTCTCCTTTAACACAATGCACAGAGTCCTTTGGTTTTGTTCCCCTTGCAGCAAATGGCAGGATTTCATTCTTCTGCATGTACCAATAATACTGCGATACACGCATATGTCACATTTTCCTTATCCATTGGTGGCGCCTGTGCTAACTCCGTATCTTGGCTCTTGCTGCAATAAACATGGACATGCAGGTATCTCATTATGCTGATTTCACTTTCTTGGCTACATACTGACTAGCGCAGTAGATCTATTTTTAGTTTTTCAAGGCAGCTGTTCTCCATAACAGCTATAATAATACTAATTTACACAATGCATAAGAGTTCCTTTTTCTCCACATACTCACTAGCATTTGTTACTTTTTCTTTTCTTTACACATATTGTCTTTTTAAATTTTTTATTTATTTGAGAAAGAGAAACAGTGGGAGAGAGAGAGAGAGAATGGGCACATCAGGGCCTCCAGCCACTGCAAATGAACTCCAGACGCATGTGCCACCATGTGCATCTGGCTTACATGGGTCGTGGGGAATTGAGTCTGGATCCTTTGGTTTTGCAGGCAAATGCCTTCACTAGTAGGCAATCCATCTACCCCTTTTTACTTTTTTTTACTCTTGCTAATAGCCATTTAAACTGGGATTTAGAGGCTATCTCATTGTAGTTTTTCCCTCCCTCTCCCTGATGGCTAGTGATACTGAATGCTTTATAATCATGTTGTTCCTTATGTATTCATTCAGCAATGGTCAAAGCAGGCCTAGGCAACTCTTTAGGAGGCATGATTCTCACTTCTGCCCTCTCTCTAGAAGGGGAAGTCCACTACTCACTGAGATGTTGTTTACATGCACTAAGTAAGTGTGTATATATGGAAAGGTCCTAAGATGACTGTCGTTCTCCAAGCAGACCCCACAGTCCAAAAGTCTCTGGTGTTTTCCAGGGAAAGGTCATGAGTGCATTTCTAATGTGAAGCTATAATGAGATGGCCCCATGAGAGCTTCCTTTAAAAATGACCTAAGACCATTCTGTATGCAAACCTCCCCAGGGCATATAGTATACACCTTATTAGCTAACATCAGGAGCCATTGCTTTCTGTATGGAACCAGAAGACAAAGAAACATGGTCCTTCTGTATTGCAAGGAAAATTCAAAGCATCAGGCATGTGTCTAAGGAAAGAATCTAGCACATGTTTGTTGCAGACAATGTGACATCATCGCTTGGTTCCTGACCTATCCTGATTTTCGCTCCTGTGCCAACTAGTGCCAGCACAGACCATGAGCCAGGGCACACCTCTGCTGGAAGCCTTAGCTGCCTGCTCCACTCTGCCCTGCTGAGTGATCTCTCCATTGTCTGCTGATGGCGCAGGTGGCGGGAAGGGGGACAAACATATCAGTGACCACAGGAGCAGCATAGCTTATGCCTGTTGACTTGATACCCTCATGTATAGCTTAGCCATTATCAACAGTGTTCCAGAACCCAGGGCAATAATTAGACGGTGTCATGGCTTGAGTCTGAAAATGTCCCACCTTGATTCATGTGTTTGAACACTTAGTCTCCATCTGGTGACGTTATTTTGTGGAAGCTAGGTTTTGAAAGTAAGTTACTGGGGTGGGGGGGGGTGACCTTTGAAGGTGTTAACCCAGCCCTGTTTTCCATCCCATCCCTCTACTCCCTGAGTCACCAAGATGTGAGGAGCTCTTAACCACGGACCTACTCCCGCTACCATGCCGTCCCTGCCCCGATGGATGGAAGCATGGGCGGGAACCAATCCTCCCTCCTTAAGTCACTTTTGTGAGGTATTTTGTCACAGCCATGAGAAAGATAAAGAACCCACATGGATGCTGTGGGCAGCACGCCAGGCACTGACCAGGGCAGAATCACAGGTTCCTGAGGTTGCTGAAGACACATTCTCCCTTGCCACATGGGCCTCAGGAGATGGGACTCACTCTTGCCCACTGATATCTATCCTACCCCTCCACAGTCTGGACTTGAGTAGTCAAGCAAGGTCTTTGCAATGCTCAATGGCCTCAGCCTCCACACGCAGACCACCACCATCCTCTCCGATCCTCCTCTTTCATTGTGCAATGCACAAGCCCAGCTACTAATTGTGAGCGCCACTTATCTTCAGCGTTTGTAAGACCTCAGCATGGAGGGGCACCTCATGAACAGCTCTGGAGATGCAGCTTCAGAAGTTTAAATGAGGGAAGGAAAGAAGATACAAGCCCCACCATTCCTCCCTGTAGAAGTCCACGGTCACTTTCTGCTAATCACAGTAGGTCTCATGCTGCCGCCCTATTCACCTGGCAACTGGCTCCAACTGACTGGCCAGTTAGCGTCATGCCTCAGCTCTGGCTCAGGTGCTTATTTCCATCATGCTTCTCAACTAACAACACTTCACTGGACGCCGCAAAGTGGAAGAAGAAATGCCTTACACACAGGCATGCTCACCTGACCCTTGGACACATGGCTACATTTAGTAGGCGGCTGGGAGCAAGACCCGTGTGACAGGGGATCGTTCCACTTCTCCTCGTGGTGACTGCATCCCACCTTCACTCCTCGGCACCAAGAACTTGCTCCTTTCTTTAGGTGGCAGCTCCCTTTCCGGTCCCACCCATCTGCAGGATCCTGTGGCTTCAGATCCCTGACTCCAAACTTGTTGGTGCCTTTGTAAACCTTCCATGGAACAGTGCTGACTTAGGGTGCATTTTGTCCACGTCCCGGGGCTCTGACGGCTGGTCAGTGCCCACCTGCAGCTTCCCTCAGGACTTGTGACTGCAACACAGTTGCTAGTTCAGGGACCAATCATGTGACCGCGTGGTGTGCTGGGCTGCAAGGGCAGGTCAGAGAGGTGGAACAGCCATCCAGGGAACCCTGAAAGCTGGTCAGGGGGTCAGGAAGCCTGTCCACAGGGTGGGGACTTGGACTCGGGCTTTAGGAGAACCCTTGTCTCGTGATCCTGGGCCCATGTGACTGGCTTCTGGTCACACATCCCTGCATTTTGCCAGCAGCTCCCCACCCACTTAGCAGAACGTTTGCCACCCAGACAGGGCATACTCCTCCTTCACCCCCTCTCGCCCTTGAGCACTGCGGACACCCGCTTCTGCTGCCTCTCCTCTCCTGGCAGGGAAAAGGGCAGGCCCCACCTGCCAGGCCGCTGTGCTGAGCCACGCTGGGTGACTCAAGCCTGACTTCACACTGACGGCTCTGGCTCTTCATTTGTGCAGCATTCAATTTTCCTCAAGGGCTCCCAGGGTTCAACACTTGGGAGCAGAGGGCGCACGTAGCGGGAAACAGGTATTCAGCTTCAAATTGTCAAACACCAGCATGGAAACAGCTCCTCACAACCCCTCACCCTGCTCCGAGGAGTGCCCTATGCCAGGGGCAGGGCACTTTTATGGGCAAGGAGCCCCAGTGGTGTGAATTCCAAAACAGAAAACCTTTTAAAAAATCAACAATCCTTTGGAAGAAAAATAAAAGGCAGTCTCTTCTATAAATCATTTAGGGTACATTTCTTTCTCCCAAATTAAATTCTGAACCAGGTGGCTCTCTCCGATTCCAAACCTTTCTGAGCACTTCCCTGTGTCATGTGAACACACGGTTACCATGGCAACCACTCATTATTTTTCAGGAGTTGGTTACATATTTTAACAACAAAAAAGTCTCCAAATCTTTTCTAGCCTCCAGATAGTCTCCATTTACATCTTAAAGAACCTTCTAATTTTCCAGCACTTTGACCCGGCAGTCCACAGACACCTAACAACCTCACCTTCGTAACTAAATGTGCTCTGGGGACTAATTCAATGGCTTGACATTCCGTTCGCGTGGCTTATCATCTCTAAGGGACTTTGCAGTTTTGCTCTGTTCTCAGGTGTAAAAATGGGGTCTGTGAGTGTGGGGTGTGCGCATGTGTGCCACAGTTTAAATAAATTATTCATTCTATCATTCTGTTTTTAAACACTTTTTCCTTATGCACTTATCACCTGCTGGGCAATGCGCAAGACTTCCCGAAAGAGTCACATGAACAGATGACAATATCTCCTGCCTTCAGTGCACGTCATGTCTTTGCGCAAACAATGGGTTGAATTAGAGGCCACAGAAAAGAGAAGGTATATGCAGGTCACAGAACAGAGAGGGGATATGCAGGTCACAGAACAGAGAGGGGATATGCAGGTCACAGAACAGAGAGGGGATATGCAGGTCACAGTACAGAGAGTGGATATGCAGGTCCCAGTACAGAGAGGGGATATGCAGGTCACAGTACACAGAGGGGATATGCAGGTCACAGAACAGAGAGGGGATATGCAGGTCACAGTACAGAGAGGGGATATGCAGGTCACAGAACAGAGAGGGGATATGCAGGTCCCAGTACAGAGAGCGGATATGCAGGTCACAGTACAGAGAGTGGATATGCAGGTCCCAGTACAGAGAGGGGATATGCAGGTCACAGTACACAGAGGGGATATGCAGGTCACAGAACAGAGAGGGGATATGCAGGTCACAGTACAGAGAGGGGATATGCAGGTCACAGTACACAGAGGGGATATGCAGGTCACAGAACAGAGAGTGGATATGCAGGTCCCAGTACAGAGAGGGGATATGCAGGTCACAGTACACAGAGGGATATGCAGGTCACAGAACAGAGAGGGGATATGCAGGTCACAGTACAGAGAGCGGATATGCAGGTCACAGCACAGAGAGCGGATATGCAGGTCACAGTACAGAGAGGGGATATGCAGGGTCACAGTACAGAGAGCGGATATGCAGGTCACAGTACAGAGAGGGGATATGCAGGTCACAGAACAGAGAGGGGATATGCAGGTCCCAGTACAGAGAGCGGATATGCAGGTCCCAGTACAGAGAGGGGATATGCAGGTCACAGTACAGAGAGCGGATATGCAGGTCACAGTACAGAGAGCGGATATGCAGGTCACAGAACAGAGAGGGGATATGCAGGTCACAGTACAGAGAGGGGATATGCAGGTCACAGTACAGAGAGGGGATATGCAGGTCACAGTACAGAGAGGGGATATGCAGGTCACAGTACAGAGAGCGGATATGCAGGTCATACAGAGAGGAATAGGCAGGTCCCAGGACAGGAGCGGATATGCAGGTCACAGTACAGAGAGGGGATATGCAGGTCACAGTACAGAGAGCGGATATGCAGGTCACAGTACAGAGAGGGGATATGCAGGTCACAGTACAGAGAGGGGATATGCAGGTCACAGAACAAAGAGGGGATATGCAGGTCCCAGTACAGAGAGGGGATATGCAGGTCACAGTACAGAGAGCGGATATGCAGGTCACAGTACAGAGAGCGGATATGTAGGTCACAGAACAGAGAGGGGACATGCAGGTCACAGTACAGAGAGGGGATATGCAGGTCACAGTACAGAGAGCGGATATGCAGGTCACAGTACAGAGAGGGGATATGCAGGTCCCAGTACAGAGAGCGGATATGCAGGTCCCAGTACAGAGAGCGGATATGCAGGTCCCAGTACAGAGAGGGGATATGCAGGTCCCAGTACAGAGAGGGGATATGCAGGTCACAGAACAGAGAGGGGATATGCAGGTCCCAGTACAGAGAGCGGATATGCAGGTCACAGTACAGAGAGGGGATATGCAGGTCACAGTACAGAGAGCGGATATGCAAGTCACAGAACAGAGAGGGGATATGCAGGTTATAAAACAGAGAGAGGATATGCAGGTCATAGAACAGAGAGCGGATATGCAGGTCCCAGTACAGAGAGCGGATATGCAGGTCACAGTACAGAGAGGGGATATGCAGGTCATAGAACAGAGAGAGGATATGCAGGTCACAGAACAGAGAGGGGATATGCAGGTCCCAGTACATAGAGGGGATATGCAGGTCACAGAACAGAGAGGGGATATGCAGGTCCCAGTACAGAGAACAGATATGCAGGTCCCAGTACAGAGAGCGGATATGCAGGTCACAGTACAGAGAGGGGATATGCAGGTCACAGTACAGAGAGCAGATATGCAAGTCACAGAACAGAGAGGGGATATGCAGGTTATAAAACAGAGAGAGGATATGCAGGTCATAGAACAGAGAGCGGATATGCAGGTCCCAGTACAGAGAGCGGATATGCAGGTCACAGTACAGAGAGGGGATATGCAGGTCATAGAACAGAGAGAGGATATGCAGGTCACAGAACAGAGAGGGGATATGCAGGTCACAGTACAGAGAGCGGATATGCAAGTCACAGAACAGAGAGGGGATATGCAGGTCATAGAACAGAGAGAGGATATGCAGGTCACAGAACAGAGAGGGGATATGCAGGTCACAGTACAGAGAGCGGATATGCAGGTCCCAGTACAGAGAGGGGATATGCAGGTCACAGTACAGAGAGGGGATATGCAGGTCACAGAACAGAGAGGGGATATGCAGGTCACAGTACAGAGAGGGGATATGCAGGTCACAGTACAGAGAGCGGATATGCAGGTCACAGTACAGAGAGGGGATATGCAGGTCACAGAACAGAGAGGGGATATGCAGGTCCCAGTACAGAGAGCGGATATGCAGGTCCCAGTACAGAGAGGGGATATGCAGGTCACAGTACAGAGAGCGGATATGCAGGTCACAGCACAGAGAGCGGATATGCAGGTCACAGTACAGAGAGGGGATATGCAGGTCACAGTACAGAGAGCGGATATGCAGGTCACAGTACAGAGAGGGGATATGCAGGTCACAGAACAGAGAGGGGATATGCAGGTCCCAGTACAGAGAGCGGATATGCAGGTCACAGTACAGAGAGCGGATATGCAGGTCACAGTACAGAGAGCGGATATGCAGGTCACAGTACAGAGAGCGGATATGCAGGTCACAGTACAGAGAGGGGATATGCAGGTCCCATTACAGAGAGCGGATATGCAGGTCACAGTACAAAGAGCGGATATGCAGGTCCCAGTACAGAGAGGGGATATGCAGGTCACAGTGCAGAGAGCGGATATGCAGGTCACAGCACAGAGAGCGGATATGCAGGTCACAGTACAGAGAGGGGATATGCAGGTCACAGTACAGAGAGCGGATATGCAGGTCACAGTACAGAGAGGGGATATGCAGGTCACAGTACAGAGAGGGGATATGCAGGTCACAGAACAGAGAGGGGATATGCAGGTCCCAGTACAGAGAGGGGATATGCAGGTCACAGTACAGAGAGCGGATATGCAGGTCACAGTACAGAGAGCGGATATGTAGGTCACAGAACAGAGAGGGGATATGCAGGTCACAGTACAGAGAGGGGATATGCAGGTCACAGTACAGAGAGCGGATATGCAGGTCACAGTACAGAGAGGGGATATGCAGGTCCCAGTACAGAGAGCGGATATGCAGGTCCCAGTACAGAGAGGGGATATGCAGGTCGCAGTACAGAGAGGGGATATGCAGGTCACAGAACAGAGAGCGGATATGCAGGTCCCAGTACAGAGAGCGGATATGCAGGTCACAGTACAGAGAGGGGATATGCAGGTCACAGTACAGAGAGCGGATATGCAAGTCACAGAACAGAGAGGGGATATGCAGGTTATAAAACAGAGAGAGGATATGCAGGTCATAGAACAGAGAGCGGATATGCAGGTCCCAGTACAGAGAGCGGATATGCAGGTCACAGTACAGAGAGGGGATATGCAGGTCATAGAACAGAGAGAGGATATGCAGGTCACAGAACAGAGAGGGGATATGCAGGTCCCAGTACATAGAGGGGATATGCAGGTCACAGAACAGAGAGGGGATATGCAGGTCCCAGTACAGAGAACAGATATGCAGGTCCCAGTACAGAGAGCGGATATGCAGGTCACAGTACAGAGAGGGGATATGCAGGTCACAGTACAGAGAGCAGATATGCAAGTCACAGAACAGAGAGGGGATATGCAGGTTATAAAACAGAGAGAGGATATGCAGGTCATAGAACAGAGAGCGGATATGCAGGTCCCAGTACAGAGAGCGGATATGCAGGTCACAGTACAGAGAGGGGATATGCAGGTCATAGAACAGAGAGAGGATATGCAGGTCACAGAACAGAGAGGGGATATGCAGGTCACAGTACAGAGAGCGGATATGCAAGTCACAGAACAGAGAGGGGATATGCAGGTTATAAAACAGAGAGAGGATATGCAGGTCATAGAACAGAGAGCGGATATGCAGGTCCCAGTACAGAGAGCGGATATGCAGGTCACAGTACAGAGAGGGGATATGCAGGTCATAGAACAGAGAGAGGATATGCAGGTCACAGAACAGAGAGGGGATATGCAGGTCACAGTACAGAGAGGGGATATGCAGGACCCAATACAGACAGGGTATATGCTGGTCACAGTACAGAAAGGGGATATGCAGGTCACAGCACAGAGAGGGGATATGCAGGTGACATTACAGAGAGGGGATATGCAGGTCACAGTACAGTGAGGGGATATGCATGTCCCTTGCATGGCTCTTTCACAGGGGCCTTCTTGAGAGGTTAGGTAAAGTAGGATGAAGTGGTCACCGCTGAAGGCTCTTGAACCCAGGAGGAGCTTGTGCGCTGGTGGATGGAACTCCAGCATAGAGCACTGTGGTTTTCATTCTATATCTTCACCGTGGTGTGCTTCAAAGGAAGACTTTTCTGTTTGTTACAGTGAGTAAGGCTCTGCTGGCATTCAGGGACACTGATCATTGTTTGATGGGAGAGCAGTTTCTGAGGGGCCCTGGGCAGCCTCCAACCTCTGTTGGCTTGCTGGAACAAAGCCACACCATGATAAGCTACTGCTACTGTGCCACATAACAATGTAGGAGTTACAAGATGATCCAGGGACCCAGGCACCGAGTGTCTTGGGACACAGGCCTTCCAGATACCAGGGCTCTGGAACATTGCAGCCTCTAGTCTCAGGGCCTCCAGACAACGGAGCCATCTGAACCAGGAACTCCTATCATTTCTTTTCTGCCTGGCACATTCTGTCAACTACTCGAGGGACACTTCCGGAGCCCAGTGCTGCCACAACATTCTTTCTCTTCTCCTGATGTTTCAAAGGCTTTATTCTTCATTCCCTAAGGTAAGCAAAAGGAAGCTAATTTTCTACTCCTTCCATCTAGGTGGGTAAGTGTCTGCTGATTTATGATAAACCTTAACCTTAGGCCAATTTCCCAGATAAAAGTTGGCATTTTAAGTGATTTAACCTTTCTTTCTCTACTTTTCCTAGAGCTTTCAGTGGGTGCTATAAATACTATCCACCAGTGGGGAGAGGATACTGGACAGTGCTGGGGCAGGGTGTGGCTCTAGCAGGAGCCCAGTCCACTGGTCTGCATAGTCCGTCTCTGCTCAGGACAGGTTGCCGAAATCAACATCACCAAAGCCTCAGAATGCGTGTGATCTCTGGGTAGACGCACTTCCTCACAGCTATCTTGGTTAGTCGTGGTCTGTTACACTTGCGGGGTGTTCACCCTTACCTTAACTATGTAATTAACACTTGTGGGGGTGCACCCCCCATGGTACAGATCATATCAGACACCCTCATCTTCCCACCAGAGGACCCCTCAGTTGTGCACCTGTTGGAATGTGGCCTCTGCTTCCTCCAATGCGTTGTTAGATGGGCACTTGGAGGCATTTTGTAAACACTCCCAGCATCTCATTTTCTGGAACCTACTACATTTATTTAGGATCAGTTTAAGTTATGTAGGGAAAAAAAAATCTACTGGATTTATTTTGGAGAGGCCATGACCGTGGGATGTCATGTATTTGGCATGGAGGACAGTGCAGGGAGCAATGACCTGACAATGGCTGTGCATGAATGTTCACGGCTGGGAAACCCACACCTTCCATGCCCACATCCAGGGGTCTTGTCACTAATAGGGTCCCCCAACACGAGTGGCAGAGACCAGAACATTCAGTCAGCAGGGCCAGGACGGCCGGGCCTCTGCCCGGGGCTTTTGTTGGTGATAACATCAAGGAGGAGGTGGTTCCATCCCCAAGTGCGCCCCAGCACAACCTTGGGATGAGCTTCCAATCGGAACGGGACCCCCCGGGGCCGCACGTTGCTGGAAGCCCTTCCCCCTGTGCCCTCTACCTACACGGAAGTCATTTTTCCAAATGAGGCACTTTCGCAGGGCCCAGCAAACAATCTCGGCAGTAAACTCTGCCCTCTGCTGGCCACGCTCGCAAAGCGCACAATTGGCTCCCCGCTCGCATGTGAGCATGGACCAGGCAGGCAGGCTGATGGACACTGCCCGCTACCGTAGAGACAATGCTTTTGGGCTTTAGACCACCGATTTTTCTGTTTTCAAAGAGGGATGGGGTTCTATAGCTTATTTTTCCAACTTCATTTTTCTTTTAAGAAAACCCAGGGGAGTTGGAAAAAAAGGAAAAGCTTTTGCGTCAATAATTTTGCTTTAGTCAATGATATAGTATGCTCTTCTGTGCTTACTTGAAGCGACATTAGGCTGTAGACTGGGGCTCAGTAAAACGTGCGGACAGTCAGGAACCAGGCCAGACAGAAAGCGTAAGGAAATATTCCAACGGAAATGAAATGAAATACGTCTTACCAACTACCTAGGTGGCCAAGGGCGTCATGGCTCACGGCATATCCCCAGCACTTTCCTGTATGCCTGAAAGTTTCCACAAAGTAGCTCCTGCCTGTTTCAGGCCTGTGAAGGCTGAGCAGCTGCAGATGAAAAACCAGGAGGAGACTATGATGTGGGAATGGGTGGACAGAAAGAATCACACCGGAACCTGGAGTGTTGGGACACTCGGCCTGCTTCTCTTCTGCTTTGGGGTCTTCCTGTATCATCTCCCAGCCTGCTGCTCTGCTTGTAAAATGAAAACAATAGAACTCCCAAATAGCACTATCACGGGTCTAAAGAAAGACAGGGGGTCACGATGAGAGGTCGAGGACACATCTTTGCTCCGTCCTCTAACCTGTAGACACATCCCAAAGGTCAGAATTACAACTGGTTCCCCTCACCCCTAAATATATCCCAATATGACTGGTTCTTGTTACCATGAGTTATATCCCACTGGTCAAAAATACAAGCAGTTAAGGCGCATGCCTGCAAAGTCTAAGAACCCCGGTTTGATTCTCCAGGTCCCACGTAAGCCAGATGCACATGGTGGCACATGCGTCTGGAGTTCGTTTGCAGTGGCTAGAGGCCCTGGCGTGCCCATTCTCACTCTCTTTCTCTCTCTCTCTCTCTCTCTGCCTGTCTTAAATAAATAAATAAATAAATAAAATCTTTAAAAAGAACTTAAAAAATAAAAATTAAAAAAAGATATGAGCAGTATAAGCGACCTGTTCATGTTGCAAACCTTATCTGAGATAGACAGCTTGATTTCAGCCTCTCAAGGCGAAGTGTGCAGTAATTGATGACATGCACATGGTGTAAGTCATTGGTTCGCACTCCGCCATGCCTAACTGGATGTCCAGTAAAGACTGTGTGTTCATGGCCACTGGGCACCCTAGGATCTATGGTGCCAAGAGGAAAGCCCAAACTCAGTGGAAAAGAGTGACTATTAACACCATGCCACTTTTCCAAAATAAAGTGCCTCCACCAAATTTGTTCAATCCATGTATAACTTATGTGCCAGAAATGTTCTGAACGCTGGTTCTTCCCATGCCTTCAATGACCTAATATTTGCAGAATTCCCTGCATTTGTAACTTTAACTTACTTTTTAGCTAAGGGTGACATGGAGAGCTATCCTTGTTTAAATAGATTTTATTGGGAAGGGTTGATTTGGCTATTTTCTTTGAGACTTTTGGATTCAATTTGACATGCATTCAATATGCCATCCATGAAAAGAAACTCAGTTGTCAGAGTTATAGCTGAAGATTCCATGGTGTGAATGCCAGGTCCAGGAATCTACTTACTGGCCTGTCATAGGCACGTCAAAATTCTCCAGGACCTTTTCTTTTTGAGTGTGTGTGTGTGTGTGTGTGTGTGTGCGCGCACGCGTGTGCATGCGCGTGTATGCACATGAGCCAGGGAGACCAAATTGTATTGCTATTTCTGTTGCAGGTGGCCTGAGTAACTAAATTTTCACAAGCCACACCTGACCAGGGCTAGCCTCTGAACCACTCTGTGGACTCTGTGGCCAGCTCATGTTGTTTGGTGACATGTTCCATCCAACTTTTACTATTTGTTTGTTTGTTTATTTATTTATTTTTGTTCTTTTGAGGTAGGGTCTCGCTCTAGCCCAGGCTGACCTGGAATTCACTATGTAGTCTCATGGTGGCCTCAAACTCTCAGTGATCCTCCTACCTCTGCCTCCCAGGTACTGGGATTAAAGGTGTGTGTGACCACGCTCCACCTCAACTTCTTTCCTACTCTTGCACCCCATATGTGTGGCCCCCAGCCAAGGGGTGCTGCTTCTGTTCTGGGGCCCATCAGGACTCTCAAGAAGGTTACTCTCTGTTCTACTATTTAGTTGCCCATGCATTGGGTTCTCAAGAAATCTTTTCAATTTTCAGCCGGTGATTCCTCCTCACACCTGCCATGAAGCCACAGCTAGTAATGTCTGTGCTCCCATTGGGGACACCTTGGCTGCCAACACTGACTGCCCTCAAAGGTCACATGAAGGGGCACTGGCTGCTTTGACTTTGCCTGTCAGGCATGGACCCCATACCAACCCTTGGAGCGCATGGAAGCATCTTTCCTCACAGGCTTTCCTCGTTGTCGGAAGCTTTAAAAACAGGCTGCTCCTGAGAGTTCCCAGATATCTTCTCATAGTTAATACTGCCAGGGAATAATGATATCAAAACACAATGCCAAGCTGGGCGTGGTGGCACACACCTTTAATCCCAGCACTCAGGAGGCAGAGATAGGAGGATCACCGTGATTTTGAGGCCACCCTGAGACTACATAGTGAATTCCAGGTCAGCCTGAGCTAGAATGAGACCCTACCTCAGAAAACCAAAAAATAAAAAAATAAATAAACAAAATAAGAAACTGCAATGCCTGTATCACCAAGCTCACTATAGGCACCTGAATTCTATGATGGTCCTTCTCTAGTACACCCTGACAGCTCCCCTACGATGGTCCTTCTCTAGTACACCCTGACAGTTCTCCTATGATGGTCCTTCTCTGGTACACCTTGACAGCTTCCCTACAATGGTCATTCTCTGGTACACCCTGACAGCTCCTCTATGATGGTCCTTCTCTGGTACCCCCTGACAGCTCCCCTACGATGGTCATTCTCTGGTACACCCTGACAGCTCCTCTATGATGGTCCTTCTCTGGTATACCCTGACAGCTCCTCTATGATGGTCCTTCTCTGGTACCCCCTGACAGCTCCCCTACGATGGTCATTCTCTGGTACACCCTGACAGCTCCCCTACGATGGTCAATCTCTGGTACAGCCTGACAGCTCCCCTATTATGGTCCTTCTCTGGTAGCCCCTGACAGCTCCCCTATTATGGTCCTTCTCTGGTATACCCTGACAGCTCCCCTACGATGGTCCTTCTCTGGTATACCCTGACAGCTCCCCTAAGATGGCCCTTCCCTGGTACACCCTGACAGCTCCTCTATGATGGTCCATCTTTGGTACACCTTGACAGCTCCTCTATGATGGTCCCTCTCTAGTACACCCTGATAGCTCCTCTATAATGGTCCTTCTCTGGTACACCCTGACAGCTCCTCTATGATAGTCCATCTTTGGTACACCATGACAGCTCCTCTATGATGGTCCATCTCTAGTACACCCTGATAGCACCCCTCAGTGCTTCCAGAAGGCTCTAATTCTATGTCCACTAACCCAACACTACTGAGTTTCACTCAGCCTTCAGAAAACCCCTCACACTCACTCCTTCTCTCAGAACTCAGGAGAATGGAGCTGAGAAACAGAACCCACCCAGAGGGAAGTGGCTTTGAATGAGAATTTTCTCTTCTGTTGGCTACTTTTGTTAAGAGGGATACAGAACCCTCCAGCAAGATCTTTAGTCTTTCTCTCCTGATTGTCACCCTCCACCCAGCCAAATACTGTGCTCTGCTCTCCAGGAGGAAATCAGATGACTAAAACAAAGAAGATGGACAGAAATGCTACAGAGTCCTTTGCACATGTCTCTCATGTCTGCTCCAATTGCTCCTATGACTTCCTCTCACCTTGAAAAAAATTTCCTCCACTGATTTGTGGAGCCCTTGCAACAGCCGAGGGCCGTTCTCAGCACTCCATGTACATGCACTGTGCTCTGCACTCACTGAGCGCTCTGAGCTGCCTCTGAAGGGGCTGTAGCCCCAACTGTTGGTTAATCCCTTCCTCCTATGGCTACCTACTCCTTCATGAGGCACTCAGGCTCTCAGAGAACTCTCCCTGCCACCTTGAGGTAGAACTGAGTTCCTCTTCTCTGCTCACAGGAGGCCCTTTGCACATGATCAGGGAAAGGCAGGATAAGGCAGTGTGCTCAACTTGAAGCAATTACATGTGTAAGTACCACAGCAACCCCCCAGCAACCACCCAGAGATGTATACATGACTGCTTTCATGCCAAATGGATGTGTCAGCATGTCTTATATGACGGTGAAATGTTAATTTCCCATCTTGATGCTCCAACCCCACAGCATCCAGTATGGGAGTGACTGGACACACGTGATGCATGTTTAAAATGGATACAGCACAACTTACAATTTCAGTTCCACATTTTAAGCGTTCATCAGACATATGTGGCCAGTGGTGACCAAACTGAACACTGCAAACTAGAACACTTTTATCATAAAAGAAAGTTCTACTGAAGCCGGGTGTGGTGCACGCCTTTAATCCCAGCACCTGAGAGGCAGAGGTAGGAGGATGGCCATGAGTTTGAGGCCACCCTGAGACTGCATAGTGAATTCCAGGTCAGCCTGGGCTAGAATGAGACCCTATCTTGAAAAACTAAAGAAATAAAATAAAATAAGAAATAAAAATAAAAAATAACAAAGCTCTACTGGACTGGCCATTCTAGAATTCTGGACCCCACCCGCAACAGACCCAGCACCATGGCTGACTACAGTGAAGTGCTTGGGAGTGTCTGCATCCCCAGACAGCAGTGCTCTTCTTAGTGAGAGTTTCTGGTACGACCAGGAGGCAATGCACCCTGTGGATCCACACTGTAGGAGGCAGGAGAGGCAGCAGCCATGATGGGGGCCATTGGAGTGACAACGTTGGCCCCTGCCCCTGCCATCACCACACAACTCTATCTACTTCATCACATAGTTCAAAGGGAATGCACTCAGGCTCGGCTGTGGAGGAGGTACTGAGAAAAATGGTTGGGGAGCTTGAGACGTGGGTCTGGCCCTGCAGAAGGCAGGTAGCCATCAACGGATTGAAGGACCCAGTGGTCATCACATTGCCGATGTCCTACCTCAGCAGAACCTTACATGACTTCATGGAGAAACATGGTGTGAAGGAGCAAGACATACTCGGGTGTTTGGAAACCATGTGCAGTTACCAACATGGCAGAGTGGCCCAGCCTGACCCAGGAATGGCCAGCCAAGTCGAGTTGTTTGTCTTTACAGAGATTTTAATGAAACCAAGTGGGAGCACTTTAGGCTCATTACATGAAGAGGCTGGAAAAGTGCCTTATTAGAGCTGTATTAATAGGCCCTGGTGAAAACAGAGCCCCAAATGGGAAATCCTCTCTGTGTCTCTTAAAGTTGATGCCTTATTTCTGGGATGGGACTGGAAGAAAGACACGCTATTCCCCCCCCCCCCGAGCTCAAGCGCACAGAGCTGCACACCCTTCCCATGGCGCCTCCCCTCACCATGCAGCTCTGGCCACCACTTCTCCATGGGTCCTACCGATTCTCAGGTCTGCCTTCCTAGACAGAGCCCCTCTTCCCCAGATTGCATGACCTCAGATGTTTCTAGTGTCTCTGGGACCCGTGAGCTCTGGTGTCCACCCTGAAGCCTTCCGTAAACTTGCCATTTAGCATTAGCACTCACTGTTATGATTTTCTTTCCCCACCTTCTTGGTTAGTGTCCTACACTGACTTCCTTCTCATGGGCTCTCAGACTAGATGGCAACTTCCTGAAGCTGCCCAGCAGATCACCACATGGCTGGCCTCCGGCTACGGTATATCTACCATGAAAGACTTCTCCAGTGTGCAAGGCCAACTGGCCCCTGGCTACCCAGCCACCGTGAGACGCGTAAACGTCCCTGGGTCACCAGCTCCGAGTCAGGAGCCACTCCAGCCTTCTGCACTTGTCCACCGCTGCTCAGGCCGTCGCGCTCGCCATTGGCCAACGGGACACTCGGCCCACACTCCTGCTGGTGGCCGTCTTCAGTTCTCAGGCCTCTCACCTCACTGCGGCTGCATCCGGCCTGATCCTCTCTTCATAAAGCACCACCAGTTGGGACACAGCCGTGCCCACTTGTCTCTGGCTCTTTTGCAGCACAGAGCAGAGACTTGGTCCATGACTTTCTTCCTGGATCTTTCCAGGAAGAGTACACGAGTCCTCAGACCAGACTGGTCTGCAAGTCCGTCACTGCCAGCACTACTACTTTTTAGTTGTTTTGTTTTGTTTCATACATGTACACGAATACATGCACACAATGCATTCTGACGCCCCCACTCACCATTTCTCTTCCCTTTTCTCCTCCAACTAAACCCTTCTTCCCATTCGATTCCCCTCCTACGTCCATGTTTGTGTATATTTGGACACACTGGTTTAAAAGAAAAGCACACGCATAACCTCGGATGGAAGATTTCCTCCTGGAGAATGGGCAGTCCTCAGCGGAACATAAGGGGCACAACTCCCCCTCCCAGGAATCATCTTTCTACTTTTCTCTCTGGGAGGGGGCTTTCTCGTCTATGTGGAGATATTGGTAGGCTCAGTCACACACAGAAATCCCCACCTGCTGCTACCACTATGGTTTTTATTGAAGACAGCTTGTTTGTGGTGGTTTGAATCAGATGCCCCAAATAAACTCATGGGGCCTGAATGTAGCTGGTGGCAGCTTGGGAGGTGGAGCCTTGCTGCAGGTGTGTCACCGGGGGGGGGGGGGACCTTGGGGTGGAGCAGCCCCTACCTCGCCAGGGTTCTTTGGCTCACCCTCCTGCTGCTGTTTTCCACCTGCTGTGGCAGAGGGGACGTCCAGCCTCTGCTCATGCCATGCTGCATCCTGCCCTCACGGAGATCTCCCTGAGACTGGAAGCCAGAATGAAGCCTTTCCTCTCATCAGCTGCTTTTGGTTGGGTGCTTTGTCCCAGCAACGAGAAGAGACCTACAACGCTGCTTCATGAAGGACACGATGGAGGCACATTTAAATAATCCAGGAAATGTTTGTTTTCGCCAACGATGTGTACACCTTAAACATGTTGACACATTTCTGTCTCCAGCTGGGGGATGCTGGGTGAGGAAAGGGAAGTTTCAGGGAGCACGCTCTTGTGCGGATTCACTGCTTGGCACAGAGCGCTAGGAGCAGTGACGGCGGCTGTCCCATGCTCCCCTACCTCGAAGAGAAGGTGACCTTGAAGCCAAGTCGTCTTGGAGAATGACTAGACATGTTCCAGGAACGGAAAGGCACAGAGGGCCCATGGGCGTGCTAGAAAAGTCAAGGCGGGGAGACAGGAAGAGCCTGGCATGCTGGCGGGAGGTGCAGGAAGGGAGAGGCCACAGCCAGAGGCTGGACTGCTGGGCCTTGTTGCCCCATGCCTGCCGCGTAGCCCAGCGGAGTGCAGAAGTGGGTCACTTTGGAAAGCAAACGTGTGACAGCAACATATCCCTCGGGGTGCTCACTTAGCCACCTGACAGGCTGGACAAACAGAGCAGGGAGGGTAATGTTACTTTTAATGGCTTGTGACATTTTACATTTTTTTTCCTCTTTCCCAATGAAATTTCCCTCTCATTGCTTGTCCCTAAACACGATTTCATCCACTATCTAGGAAGGAACCGGCAGCCCCGAGAGACTAGGCTGCCGCTCTGTGAAAGGACAAACTTAAAAATAGCCTCCTTTCTATTAAACTGGACCCAGCATGAAATGAAGCATCTGGGGAGGAAACACTGAATAATGGAGAAATGTCAGCGGCCTGGGGGTGCCCTGTGAGGAAGCCTGGCAGCGCTTCCTGCTTCGTCTTCCACAGGTGCAGATCTGGATGAATTATTCATGCTGCCATTCCCTATTCCGGACTGCTTGTGGCGTGAACTGGTGACCGAATGCAGGGGTGGGAGGCAGACACAGGCGCTAGGTCACACGGAGACCCCTGAGGGCCAGCACAGCCCTGCCCTCGTGGGCACAGACTGGTGAAGAGGAAGAAGAGGACCAAGTCTGTGCCCTCTGAGGCGGGATCAGCCCTTCCTTAGCAATGCACGTGGGCACTGGGAGTGTGTCAGGGACGCTTGAAGCTTAGACTGCGGGATGACAGTGACTTCAGTGACTTGCAGGAATAAGGACCACAAAAGTGCTTCCCTGCCCTGAAAGTTTCCAGCAAAATGGGGGGGTTTGCTGCGAGGGAAACGACATAGTGTTTCTCCACAAAGACGTTTCACAGCCATGTATCAACAATGAAGCGTGAAAGGACACGTAGCTGAGTGAGAACACACGGTGCTGTCCTCCTGGGCCGGGCTTATGTCACTTAGCACGTTCACAAGCTCCCCACATTGCTGCAAATGGAAGGATTTTCTTCTTTCGTGAATGATAAATCGTTCCCGATATACTCCCTTGTCCACTCACTCATGGATACCATGTCTTAGCTGCTCTTAACGGTGTTGCAAGCAATTTGGAGTGCAGGTGACTCTTTGACAAAGTGGATGTCAAAGAAATCCAGAAGAGCTGGTGAAATGTCCTAGTGCGTAAGGCGTTTGCCTGCGAAGCCTAAAGATCCCGGTTGGATTCCCCAGGACCCACGTAAGCCAGATACATAAGGGGGTGCATGCATCTGGAATCTGTTTGCAGCGGCTAAAGGCCCTGGCTCACCCATTCTCTCTTTTCTCTCTCTCTCTCTTGCAAATAAATAAATAAAATATATAAAAAAAGAAATCCAGGAGAATGTAGATCCCTAGAGCTAGCCCACACCTGTCCCTCAGGTCATGACCTTATTTGGAAAGAGAACCCTCTGACAAGTGCAGAGGTCATCTGGCAGTAGGGGGAAGGGGACACCAGTCTGAAGTGATTGAGCGCTTACAGGAAGAAGGGATGAAGCCCAGAGGGTGAAGACAGCCAGAAGGGAACAAGAATAAAGGCTTGGAAGATGCTGACAAAGGCCTGGGTGCCTAGGAACACCAGAAGCTTGAAGTGACAGGGTCAACAGACCCTGTTCACACATTGGTTTTGAACTTTCAGCCTCTCAAACTGTGAGACAAATCTGAGTTCTTTTCAGTCAATGAGCTTTGAAGTTTAGTTTCAGGAGCCCTAGAAATATATCCAGGTAGGGAGCTAGAAAAGATTGTCATCACTCAAACTCACACAGATATGTGAGAATTCTTGCCATAAATAAATCAGCTCAGTGTCCTGATATGCACTGTGAAACTCACTTAAAGCCATTAAGACAAACTTGAAGAAATTACTGCTTCACAAACCTTTTGACCAGGAAATCCTTTCTGTAAAAGTACAGATTGTCAAAGGACATCTTGGAAAATGACCTGTCATTTCCCCTAAGCTCTGTGTTAACAAGGACCCAATCTCATTTTGAAGGAACTATAAAGCTGACAGTTAAGTATATATACACATTACTACTGACCATGAATTAGAGAGAATTGGGCTCTTCATAATTGTATTTTTAAGTGAAATCTTATATTGCACTCATCAGCGTGGTTTATTTGAACCTTGTGATGTGCGCACAGGCCGGGGCTGGAGCCATCAAGACTAGGAAGAATGCCAGTCGTTGATGACTAAGCCAGTCAGATGTGCTCCGACTCCTCAATGGGTCCAGCGGTGAGTGTGGGAAGTGCGCATGTCTAAGGGAAGGTGCTGAGAGCCATGCGAGCTTCTCCACAAAGGGACAGGTTTTCCTGACTCTGGCTTGCTGCTCTGGAAACTCAAAACTTGCTTGGTGGTTGCGCTGGGCCAGTTAGAGGAGCTTTCCTCATCCTCCCTGACCGTTCCTCTGCCCTGAAACGGATGTCCCTCTTCCTAAGAGCTGGTGACCATGGTGTCGCCGGGCCATCCCAGGGTGCAGTTCCCCTGCCGTGCCACTGCACACCAGCTCCAGGGAGGTGTGTGGTCACAGGTCAGCTGAGAACCTGTGGCGTCCCCACTTCAGGCGGCAGATGCGGACTGCAGGAATGCACAGCCTCCGATGCCATCCAGCAAGGCTCCCTTCCAGAGCAGTTTGCACCATGATGACGTATGGTTATTTGTTTTGTTTTGTTTTGTTTTGTTTTTGAGGCAAACCCAACAGACAGGACTTTTTTATGTGCATGCATGAGAGACAAGAGAGAGAGAGAGAGAGAGAGAGAGAGAAGGAAACAGAGAGAGAATCGGCAAGCCAGGGCCTCCAGCCATTGCAATCAAACTGCAGATGTATGTGCCACCTTGTGCGCATGTGCCACCTTGCATCACCTTGTGCTTCTAGCTTTAATGAGAGTCGAACATGGATCCTTAGGCTTCGCAGGCAAGCGTCTTAACTGCTAAGCCATCTCACCAGTCCCCTGATGACTTTTGAGACAGTAGAAAACGTTCAGCAAGGGCATCCCAGCTCAGGAGAGGCAGAGACAGGAGGATCCTTAGGACTCTCTGCTCAGCCAATCTTACCCTACTGGTGAGCTGCAGGCCAGTGAGAGACTCTGTCTCAAAAAATATGAATGTCATTCTTGAAGGATGACACCTGAGGTTGCTTTCAGGCCTCTACATGCATGTGCATACATACACACACGCGCACACACACACACATGCACACATACATTATCATTATCATTATTTATTTTAGAGAGACAGAGAGGGAGAGAGAGAGAATTGACACACCAGGGCCTCAGCCACAGAAATCGAACTCCAGATTCTTGCACCACCTAGTGGGCATGTGTGACCTTGTGCTTGCCTCACCTTTGTGTATCTGGCTTACATAGGATCTGGATAGTCGAGCATGGGTCCTTAGGCTTTGCAGGCAAACGCCTTAACCACTAAGCCATCTCTCCAGTCCCACTTTTTTTTTTTTGTTTTTTCGAAGTAGGGTCTCACTCTAGCCCAGGCTGACCTGGAATTCACTATGTTGTCTCAGGGTGGTCTCAAACTCATGGTGATCCCCTACCTCTGCCTCCCGAGTGCTGGGATTAAAGGCGTGCGCCACCACACCCTGTCCCAGTCCCATTTTTTTAAAGGAAATATTCAAAAGTCTCAATCAACACAATTTTTTTTTCCTTTGAGGACAGCTTATGCTGGTCCATTTTGTTCTTGTCTTCTCTGACACATTGCCTGAAGAGCAAGCCTAAGGCCCAGTGACAGAGGATACCACAGCACAGGTCCTGGCTGCCTGCACCGCAGTGCTGTGCCCTGGCCTTGGGAAAGCAACTGGGCTGCACCCTCTGTTAGGGCACCAGCATGAGGCAAAGGAGGGGGCCCTCCTCATCTCTGAGGACTGAGGAGTGGAGGCTGGGTGAGTGCCAGGGACTTGGGGGCTGACAAACCACAGAATTCGATTTCCCACGGTTCTGGAGTCTGGGTGCTGAGGTTAGGGACAGCGTGGCCTGGCTCCTCGGACAGCCATCTTCCAGGGTGCAGACTGCTAGCTTTCAGATATATCCTACAAGGTGGATAAAAATCCTGCAAGACCTTCTAGGTCTTTTATAAGCATATTGCCCCCATGTACAAAGGCTCCGTCCTTAGAGCCTAATTATCTTCCAAATACTCTATACAATACTGAGGGCTATGATATCAACATATGAAAACAGAGGAGAAGGTCTGGGGAGATGGTTAAGTGGTTAAGGCATTTGCCTGAGAAGCCTAAGGACCCACGTTCAATTTACCAGAACCCACATGATCCAGATGCACAAGGTGATGCATGTGCACAAGGTGGCACATGTGTCTGCAGTTTGTTTGCAGTGGTTAAGGCCCTGGCATGCCAATTCATTCTCTCTCTCTCTCATTCTCTCTCTCTCTCTCTCTCTCTCTTTCTCTCTCTCATAAAAAAATAAAAAGAAAAGAAAATAGAGGAGGAAAGAACATTCAGTCTACTGGGGTCTCCATAGCCCCTGGATGAGGCCTAAAAGGAATGGTGTTGGGTACAAAGCTATGCCCAGTAAACCTGGACTGGAGGTCATTTTGGGGTCCACAAGCCACTAGTTGTCTGTCTCATAACCAAGCCACTCAATTAACTTATGTATGTGTAGCAGACAGTTTCACATTCTCTGAGATGAACTTTCAGACCAGACAGTTATGGAGGAAGGGATTTATTGGAGCTTACAGAGCCAGGAGAAGTTCCGTAATGGCATAAGAAGCTGGCCTGCCTTCATAGGACCAAGCAGAGAGAGAGAAGCCACATTCCAAAAGCCACACCACATAGAACACTTCAGGAACTCCAGGCACTTTGCTTATTTTTAGATTGGAATTTCAAACCCATCACCATACCTTAGGGCTGGACCCTAACATCCACCCAGTAACACTGCCTCCAGCCAGGTGGCTGCAGATGCAAACTACAAAATAATAAAACACTGAATATACTGGGACCATCTATTTAAACTACCACTGTATGGAATTATGTCAATATGTAGGACAGTTAAATCATCATGCATGCCCACAGGGGCCTGTGGCATTGTTAGCCCCAAGCCAAGCATAACCAAGCAGCCACACCATGCTCTGCCCTCCTAGCAACAACTGAGTCTGATCAAAGGGATGGTAAGATAGGACTGTATCAGTCTGTGACATGCCAAGTACATCCTTAGTGCCTTATACTCTTCAACTCAACCTTCACAATAAACTAGGGAGAATGCTACCGTAACTACTTCCCAGTTGATATGTATGAAAGCTGAGGTCTTTAGACGGTTAAGCCACACTTTATACTTGTGAACGCTGAGGTCCTCATACAGTTAAGCCACACTTTATACTTGTGAACGCTGAGATCCTCAGACAGTTAAGCCACACTTTATACTTGTGAACGCTGAGGTCCTCAAACAGTTAAGTCACACTTTATACTTGTGAACGCTGAGGTCCTCAGACAGTTAAGTCACACGTTATACTTTTGAACGCTGAGGTCCTCAGACAGTTAAGTCACACTTTATACTTGTGAACGCTGAGGTCCTCAGACAGTTAAGTCACATGTTATACTTTTGAACGCTGAGGTCCTCAGACAGTTAAGTCACACTTTATACTTGTGAACGCTGAGGTCCTCAGACAGTTAAGCCACACTTTATACTTGTGAACGCTGAGGTCCTCAGACAGTTAAGTCACACTTTATACTTGTGAACGCTGAGGTCCTCAGACAGTTAAGTCACACTTTATACTCGTGAACGCTGAGGTCCTCAGACAGTTAAGTCACATGTTATACTTGTGAACGCTGAGATCCTCAGACAGTTAAGTCACACGTTATACTTGTGAACGCTGAGGTCCTCAGACAGTTAAGTCACACGTTATACTTGTGAACGCTGAGGTCCTCATACAGTTAAGCCACACTTTATACTTGTGAACGCTGAGATCCTCAGACAGTTAAGCCACACTTTATACTTGTGAACGCTGAGGTCCTCAAACAGTTAAGTCACACTTTATACTTGTGAACGCTGAGGTCCTCAGACAGTTAAGTCACACGTTATACTTTTGAACGCTGAGGTCCTCAGACAGTTAAGTCACACTTTATACTTGTGAACGCTGAGATCCTCAGACAGTTAAGCCACACTTTATACTTGTGAACGCTGAGGTCCTCAGACAGTTAAGCCACACTTTATACTTGTGAACGCTGAGATCCTCAGACAGTTAAGTCACACTTTATACTTGTGAACGCTGAGGTCCTCAGACAGTTAAGTCACACTTTATACTTGTGAACGCTGAGGTCCTCAGACAGTTAAGTCACACTTTATACTCGTGAACGCTGAGGTCCTCAGACAGTTAAGTCACATGTTATACTTTTGAACGCTGAGGTCCTCAGACAGTTAAGTCACACTTTATACTTGTGAACGCTGAGGTCCTCAGACAGTTAAGCCACACTTTATACTTGTGAACGCTGAGGTCCTCAGACAGTTAAGTCACACTTTATACTTGTGAACGCTGAGATCCTCAGACAGTTAAGCCACACTTTATACTTGTGAACGCTGAGATCCTCAGACAGTTAAGCCACACTTTATACTTGTGAACGCTGAGGTCCTCAGACAGTTAAGTCACACTTTATACTTGTGAACGCTGAGGTCCTCAGACAGTTAAGTCACACTTTATACTTGTGAACGCTGAGGTCCTCAGACAGTTAAGTCACACTTTATACTTGTGAACGCTGAGATCCTCAGACAGTTAAGTCACACGTTATACTTGTGAACGCTGAGGTCCTCAGACAGTTAAGTCACACGTTATACTTGTGAACGCTGAGGTCCTCAGACAGTTAAGCCACACTTTATACTTGTGAACGCTGAGATCCTCAGACAGTTAAGCCACACTTTATACTTGTGAACGCTGAGGTCCTCAGACAGTTAAGCCACACTTTATACTTGTGAACGCTGAGGTCCTCATACAGTTAAGCCACACTTTATACTTGTGAACGCTGAGGTCCTCAGACAGTTAAGCCACACTTTATACTTGTGAACGCTGAGGTCCTCAGACAGTTAAGTCACACTTTATACTTGTGAACGCTGAGGTCCTCAGACAGTTAAGTCACACTTTATACTTGTGAACGCTGAGGTCCTCAGACAGTTAAGCCACACTTTATACTTGTGAACGCTGAGGTCCTCAGACAGTTAAGCCACACTTTATACTTGTGAACGCTGAGGTCCTCAGACAGTTAAGCCACACTTTATACTTGTGAACGCTGAGGTCCTCAGACAGTTAAGCCACACTTTATACTTGTGAACGCTGAGGTCCTCAGACAGTTAAGCCACACTTTATACTTGTGAACGCTGAGGTCCTCAGACAGTTAAGCCACACTTTATACTTGTGAACGCTGAGATCCTCAGACAGTTAAGCCACACTTTATACTTGTGAACGCTGAGGTCCTCAGACAGTTAAGTCACACTTTATACTTGTGAACGCTGAGATCCTCAGACAGTTAAGTCACACTTTATACTCGTGAACGCTGAGATCCTCAGACAGTTAAGCCACACTTTATACTTGTGAACACTGAAATCCTCAGAGAGTTAAGCCACACCTTATACTTGTGAACGCTGAGGTCCTCAGACAGTTAAGCTGAGATGGAAATTGAGGTAAGGAAATTTCGAAGCCCCCTGTCCCAAGGTCACGCCCTGTACTGCAATAGACTTTTGTACTGGTTACGTCCTGTATCACACAGACTTTTGTGCTGGTTAAGCCTAACACTGTAGTCTTTTCAGTTTCAAAGCCTTGATCTGCACTGCATCCCCCTCCTGTACTGTAGATCATCCTGTGCTTCTTTTTATCCCCATAGCACAGCTGCAGGCAGCTGTCTGCTAACTAACCTTTCTCCTGTTTCTGTAAAACTTGCCTATCACATACTCAAGGTCTCTCGCAAGGCCAGGGCACTGAGCTCTGAGAATGAACGGCAACAATAATAATAGTAGTCCAAGGCAGGGTTTATAAACTCTGAACCACACCAATAAGCAGGGTCCAGGCTTTGTAAGAGATTCTCCTGGGCCCACAAGGATGTGAAAAATAAACACCCTGATTCTCCCCTCAGCCTCTGTTGCAGGTTCTGTGTGCCTTAGTTTCCTGTAACAAAGACACATTTTAAGATCAAACAACCAGTAAGTGGTAGAGAGTGAAATGTGAGCTCAGGTGCCCGAGCCTGGCCCAGGCACCATTGTGTTGTCCTGTCTCCCCATGTAGATGGAGATGCTTCCAAGGACCTTTGTGAGTCAGCCAAAAACAATGTCCAGTCCTGCATGCTATAATGATGGTATTAGGCACAGGACTGATTGAATCCCACATACAATTCTTTTATACAGCGTAACAAGAGCATCTCATTACACAGCCCTTACTGAATAACGTGGCTGTTACTCCGACAGAGCTCATTTAATACTCAATCCTTTCTTCATTTGCAATTGCGTGTTCAAGTAAAATACTTCAAAAGCACAACCTTTGTTTAAAGCTAAGGGGGGCTGACTTTCTGTGAGCACTACTCCCTCTTTCCTTCTCTGGTAGCTCCCATCACGAGCTCAGGACTCACAGTATTTATTTTAAAAGTTTAGGACTGTAAGTCTTAGCCTGGGCCTGGCTATTGGGTGCTGGTTTAAGCAGTCATGACCAGTTTCTTTGGCACTGAAAGAACCTGTTCTCACAAAGACAGAGCTTGCTTCTCTCTCTGCCAAGGAAGTTTAGTGTCAGATTCTACTGGTTGCACAGGTCATCTGTGAGCTGAGACCAGCCATCCATTCCCCCTGAGGCTCTCCTCTACACCCCACCTGAGGTGCTTACTGTCTTTCTCCCTCCTTGTCTTCCAGCCCACCCGACCTCCCTGCAGTTTACTGGTCTAGCCCACCCTGGATGTGCCGGTGACCCACAGAGGTGACAGAATTAACACCTCGCGCAGAACTTCAACTGCAGGTCCTTGCTGAGCTCCTCGGGGACATAAGGAAGGGACAGCGGAGGCTCAGCTCTGCTGATGGCCTGCAGCTCAGTAGCTATGCAAGGGCTTCCAGGTGCTTGCAGCCCAGGGTCTACTCAGAATGCCTGTCAGTGGTGCCCAGTGGCTTTTCTGGTGTCCTGTGACACTCATCTTCCCTGCGCTGGAACTGGCGGGCGGACTTTGGCTCAGAGGCTCACTCTCGGTCCTGACACAGTACGCGCACGAAGTGTGCTCACGGGAGGCTGTAGGACAAAGACCACCTTTAGTCTCTCCCGCGGCTGACAGAACGGCTGTAAGACTGCAAGTGTGAGGACACTTCTTCACACAAATGCAGAAGCACGATTAAGGCTGTTGCAGAAACTTGGAAATTCTGTCCTAATTCCAATTCAAAACTCAATGAATGATTTTTTTTTTTAATGAGACTCAAGTCAGCACGTCAAACAAACAAAAAATAAATAAATAAAATCAAAGATTCTATCACAATACCAGCAAAAGATACACTACCTTGGGACTTCTATGCTGAAGAATAATGATGGTAGAAAAATATGAAAACCTTTTGTTGTCCATATTTTTTTTTTTTGCTTTTGTCCATATATATATTTTTTTTTTTTTGAGGTCAGGTCTCGCTCTAACTCAGGCTGACCTGGAATTCAATATGTAGTCTCAGGGTGGCCTTGAACTCATGGAGATCCTCCTACCTCTGCCCCCGCAGTGCTAGGATTAAAGGTGTACGCCACCATACCCGGCTTTGTCCATAATTTTTTATAAGAGCAGACAACTTTGTGTCCATAGTTTAAAACAAAACACTACACTTCATAGAGTATAGTAGTGTGGGATTGGAGCCCCGGTGTTTCAGCTGCGTTTGTTAGCTTTGCCTGGCAAGAGGACATGAGTGGTACAAATTGAACACGTGGTGTGATCAGGCCCACGGCCACAGTGACATCACCTCATGCCACACAGGAGAATGCTGCCCGAAACCCCTCAATTGCCCGCACATTCCATCCTGAATAAACATCTGATGTTTGTGCACTCAGAAACCACTTGTTATTGCTGTATTTTTCACTCTACATGGGGTTGCAACCCACAGCTTAAGAATCTGAGCCCTGGAGCACACACCCTTAACAGCTCCAGAGCTACTCACGCTTCTCAGAGCGTCTTCAGAGAGGACACACAGCGTGTCCGCAAGGCTCCAGTTACTGGCTCAGCACACAGCAGAAATTTCCTGAATTCATACTCCAGCTGTTAAAATGTCCCGGTGCAGCGAGATATGAATACAGAAACACCTACACCCTGACCAGCACTCCAGCCGTATCCAGAAACAGCAGACCAAGCTGCAAACCTGTACTTTGCAGATTTCATTACTGTGGTTGGACACTGCCCAGGGGGATTCGTCCATTATTCTGCAGAGGTGAGGCAGAGATCTGAGCTCCTGTTCCCTCCTACCTGCCAGACAGCTCTGAGTGCATTATCACAGAAATGCAGGCTACAGACAGCTAGAGCGCCTCGGGCAGTTCCTGATACATTATAGAATCCAGGAACTTTTTTTTTTTTTTTTCTGGCAGAAACTCTGCATTTTGATCTGGGAATTTTAGTTTCGTTCTAATGAAACAAGGTTCAGAAATACTGTGATTTGACTATCTACCTTCAAGATAAAGAAATGATCCCAGAATCACAGAAAAAGAAGCTGCGATATTTCTTTCAATCAAAATGAGAGGTAGGTACTACAACAGTCCAAAAAGCAAACCGTGCACTGCTGCTTACAGGAACCTATCAGAGATTGACAATTTCCTCTACCTATGTCGTGCATCCTACAACTTCCTCTCTGTGTGTACTAATCCTGCAATTTCCTCTATGTGTGTCCTGCATCCTGCAACTTCCTCTCTGCGTGTACCAATCCTGCAATTTCCTCTATATATGTCCTGCGTCCTACAACTCCCTCTCTGCATGTACTAATCCTGCAATTTCCTCTATGTATGTCCTGCGTCCTACAACTTCCTCTCTGCGTGTACTAATCCTGCAATTTCCTCTATGTGTGTCCTGTGTCCTACAACTTCCTCTCTGCGTGTACTAATCCTGCAATTTCCTCTATGTATGTCCTGCGTCCTGCAACTTCCTCTCTGCGTGTACTAATCCTGCAATTTCCTCTATGTATGTCCTGCGTCCTACAACTCCCTCTCTGCATGTACTAATCCTGCAATTTCCTCTATGTATGTCCTGCGTCCTACAACTTCCTCTGTGCATGTACTAATCCTGCAATTTCCTCTATGTATGTCCTGCATCCTACAACTTCCTCTCTGCGTGTACTAATCCTGCAATTTCCTCTATGTATGTCCTGCGTCCTACAACTCCCTCTCTGCATGTACTAATCCTGCAATTTCCTCTATGTATGTCCTGCGTCCTACAACTTCCTCTCTGCGTGTACTAATCCTGCAATTTCCTCTATGTATGCCCTGCGTCCTACAACTCCTTCTCTGCATGTACTAATCCTGCAATTTCCTCTATGTATGTCCTGCGTCCTACAACTCCTTCTCTGCATGTACTAATCCTGCAATTTCCTCTATGTATGTCCTGTGTCCTACAACTTCCTCTCTGCATGTACTAATCCTGCAATTTCCTCTATGTATGTCCTGCGTCCTACAACTTCCTCTCTGCATGTACTAATCCTGCAATTTCCTCTATGAATGTCCTGTGTCCTACAACTCCTTCTCTGCATGTACTAATCCTGCAATTTCCTCTATGAATGTCCTGTGTCCTACAACTTCCTCTCTGCATGTACTAATCCTGCAATTTCCTCTATGAATGTCCTGCGTCCTGCAACTTCCTGTCTGCAGGTACTAATCCTGCAATTTCCTCTATGTATGTCCTGCGTCCTCCAACTTCCTGTCTGCAGGTACTAATCCTGCAATTTCCTCTATGAATGTCCTGTGTCCTACAACTCCTTCTCTGCATGTACTAATCCTGCAATTTCCTCTATGGATGTCCTGTGTCCTACAACTTCCTCTGCGTGTACCAATCCTGCAATTTCCTCTATGGATGTCCTGCATCCTACAACTTCCTCTCTGCTTGTACCAATCCTGCAATTTCCTCTATGGATGTCCTGTGTCCTACAACTTCCTCTGCGTGTACCAATCCTGCAATTTCCTCTATGGATGTCCTGTGTCCTACAACTCCTTCTCTGCATGTACTAATCCTGCAATTTCCTCTATGGATGTCCTGTGTCCTACAACTTCCTCTGCGTGTACCAATCCTGCAATTTCCTCTATGGATGTCCTGCATCCTACAACTTCCTCTCTGCTTGTACCAATCCTGCAATTTCCTCTATGGATGTCCTGTGTCCTACAACTTCCTCTGCGTGTACCAATCCTGCAATTTCCTCTATGAATGTCCTGTGTCCTACAACTCCTTCTCTGCATGTACTAATCCTGCAATTTCCTCTATGGATGTCCTGTGTCCTACAACTTCCTCTGCGTGTACCAATCCTGCAATTTCCTCTATGGATGTCCTGCATCCTACAACTTCCTCTCTGCTTGTACCAATCCTGCAATTTCCTCTATGGATGTCCTGTGTCCTACAACTTCCTCTGCGTGTACCAATCCTGCAATTTCCTCTATGGATGTCCTGCATCCTACAACTTCCTCTCTGCGTGTACCAATCCTGCAATTTCCTCTATGGATGTCCTGTGTCCTACAACTTCCTCTCTGCATATACCAATCCTGCAATTTCCTCTATGGATGTCCTGTGTCCTACAACTTCCTCTCTGCGTGTACCAATCCTGCAATTTCCTCTATGTATGTCCTGCATCCTACAACTCCCTCTCTGCGTGTACCAATCCTGCAATTTCCTCTATGGATGTCCTGCGTCCTACAACTTCCTCTCTGCGTGTACCAATCCTGCAATTTCCTCTATGGATGTCCTGCGTCCTACAACTTCCTCTCTGCGTGTACCAATCCTGCAATTTCCTCTATGTATGTCCTGTGTCCTACAACTTCCGCTGGTGTACCAATCCTGAATTTCCTATGATGTCCTGCTCCTACAACTTCTCTGCGTGTACCAATCCCGCAATTTCCTCTATGGATGTCCTGTGTCCTACAACTTTCTCTATGTATGTCCTGTGCCCTGAAACTTCCTTTATGCCCCACATCCTGCAACTTCTTCTATGTCCTATGTTCTCTCTGTCCTAACGACAGAAAATTCAACAAAATAATCATACACAGAGTATTTAATTGTGTTCATATTTTAAGTTCATTAAGCCAATAAAATGTAACTATTGCACATTGTGAACTGATGGTACACAAATCAGTACTGTTGTTTTCCTGTGACTTCTTTTTAAAAAATATTTTATTTTTATTTATTTATTGATGACAGAGAAAGAGGGAGAGAGAAAGAAAGAGAGAGAATGGGTGCACCAGGGCCTTCAGCCATTGCAAAAAAAAAAAAAAAAAAAAAAAAAAAAAAAAAAAAAAAAAAACTCCAGACGCATGTGACACCTTGTGCATCTGCTAATGTGGGTCCTGGGGAACTGAACCTGGGTCCTTTGGCTTTGCAGGCAAGTGCCTTACCCGCTAAGCCATCCCTTCAGCCCTCCTGTGACTTCTTGGTGTGCTCAGCTTGGTGCTGTTCACTTGGGTGTGGGAGAGAGTGGGTGATCCTGAGGAAAAGCACCTGCAGCTGCAGACAAAGTTCAAAGTCTTCACTTGCTATTCCAACAGCTAAGGCAAACACAGCACAGCTCAGAGGTAGAGCACCAGCCTAGCTTGGTAGCCTGAGACTTGGGGTTCAATCCCCACCACAGAGTAAATAAAACACACCCTCAAACAACAATGACATCCTTGGAAAACAGGGCTAAGAGCTGTTGGGATTATTCAGCTAGAAGTGACCAGAGATGTGTTATTTATGGTTCCATCGATTACGCATTCATTCTGTGAACACTGACTGAGCACTGTCGAAGACTCGGACGCTGTGCGGTAACCAAACAGCCGATGCTTCTTGATTCACCAATATTCTGACAGAGGAAGCAACAAATGAAAGCAGGCGTGAGAGATCACTCGGTAATGTGTTGGGGGGTGAAAACTGTGGTAAGAAAGAAAGCAAGGAAAGCAGGGCAAAGCACTGGGAGTGACCAGAAGGATGAACTGCTCGTGTCACTAGGGCACTGGGGTAGAACGTGCACACAGAAAGTGACCTCGGAGGAAAACTCAAGTCACAGGGGATACAGCTGTGTGTAGACATGGTGGACGACCTGATACCACTGGTCTCTGTGTGTTTCTGGGTCCTTGGTGCTTTACTCAAAGTACTGGAAAAGACCCCCACAGAAACGTAAAGTGGCAGGGAACTTCCTTAAGAGCAAAGGGACAGTGCACTGCCCAGAGGGGCAGAGGCTCATATGAGTGGGAAAATATTCAAGGGCAGGGGGCTGTTGCCCCAGGTCTCTTATTTATTTATTTTTGGTGCATGTGTGTAGAGTGTGTGGTGTGTGGATGTATTGTGTGTGTGTGTATGTGTGTGTGTGTAGATGTACATGCACTCTGAGTCTAGAAGAGAACATGGGGTGTCCCATTCTGTCACTTCTGCACTGTTTCCCTGAGGTGAAATGCTCTCTGAACCCAGCGCTGCCAGTTTTGGTCAGACATACTGACCACCCAGCCCCAGAGATTCTCATCTCCACTCCTGGCAGGACTGGGTTCACAGGCATGCATGGCTGGGCCCAGCTTTGTAAGTAGGTGCTTGGAGTTGAATTCAAGCCCCCTCAGGTTCTCATGCTTGTGCAGCGAGTGCTTTCACCTGCTCAGCCTTCTCCAGACCCCTGAGGCTTCTTTGTAAAGAGCCCACAAGATGGAAGGGTCAGTTGCTAGGGTGTAGTTTGGGTGGCGCTCTGGATTGAGTGACAAGTTCTGATTATATAAGCTTCCCATGATGTGTCTAATTTTAATCCCATGTATGACTAGTTATGCATAAGCACACGATGGTAAGTTGGGGGGTGTCTCCCTAAAACTCACTTGGAGGACATAGCTTGCTTTGCTGTACATGCACCCAAAACCAGTCCAGGCTGGACAGCCCCCTGCTGTTCAGATCCTGGATATATCCGAGAATTAATTAATTAATTACTTTAGCATGCTAGGGCCTCTAGCCACTGCAAACGAACTCCAGATACATGCACCACCTTGTACAGCTGGCTTATGTGGGTATTGGGGAATCCAACCTGGGTCCTTAGGTTTTGCAGGCAAGTGTCTTACCACTAAGCCATCTCTCCAGCCCAAGAACATATTTAAATAGATGGACATTGATCACAAATAATGGTATGTGCAGAGGAGGAGAAAACTAGCTCGTTGTTAGGAATGGGTTTATATCAGATGATGCAGGTGGGCTCCCGGGCTCCCAACAGGTTTCTAGGTACATTGTTTAGGAGACAAGTGTGACTTTCCAAGCCAAGTGGGGTCCTGGACAGCTCCTGCCTCAGAGTTGATGGAAATGTGCTGATGGGAGAGAGTTCTGCAAAGACTATTGTGTTCAGGGGGCAAGACACATCAGGCCTTTAGGTTTCTAGAGGAACTCCACCCTCTTCCCCGAGTGCAGAGAGGTGGCCTTGCAGGTGACAGGTGGACTTGCTCAGCATGGGGACTCCCGAAGAGCAAGCGTCTGCAGGAAACAGACTTTGGACTAGACTTGGACAAGGAAAATGCATGTCCTGGACAAAGAAGGGAAAATATTTTCCCTACTCGAGCAGGAAAATGCTTGTCAGGAAGGGGACTGTGGGAGGTTCCTTCACAGAGGGCTGCAAATGGTACTTGAGGCTTCTGCTACTGCCAGGAGTCTGGGATCAGCCCCTGCAGTGTACAGTCGTGGGAAGTAAGCTCTTGCTTCTCCTGAGCAGAGCAGCACGGTGATGAGAGAGGTCACCCAGGATGCCACTGTCCATGTCTGGACTCTGCTCAGGCACAGTCTGTGGACACAAAAGCCTCTCTGACTGACACCATCTCACCGGAGCCAGGAGACGGCGAGGCAGAGGCCTGGATGATTCGGCATTCAGTGAGGCCAGCCGCCCAGCACCAAAGCCAGGGACCCTGCAGCCCAGCCGCTCAGTTTCTATAGAAACAGCGCCCCAGGCTTCCGCACCATTCCCGCTCTCCTTTAATAGATAAGTGGTCAGAAGCAAAATTGAGGCTGAATTTCCTATTCACTGGACAATCCAAAATTCTGGAAGGAAAGAAATGAAATCCAGGCCACCTCTTCCCTCTGCAGAACGGACATTAAAGGTCGGCAGGCACGACACTCAGCCGAGAAGAGGGCCCAGCCGAAGGGAAGCGCTCCTCTGGCGCTGCCTGTTTAACGAAGCCTCGGCTTCCGACCCTCGGCTGCTGAGCTGCCCCCAGCCTTGGCCGGAGCCCGTGCCCCATGCAGGCACGCAGGAGAACTTGATTTCCACCACACCAGGAGCCTTCAGCCTCGGGAGCCTCGCTGAGGCCTTCTGGCTCCAGGCCTTGGCTCAAGACCCTGAGGCCACATTCCCACCATGTCCCCTACAGACATCCCACAGGCGTCCATGCTGCCTCCTCCTCACGACTGACCACCCGAATGCCTGCTCCCCCTCCTGCCACGTGCCCAGTTCCAGGGCCCAGCCATCGAGCCTCTGCTGCCCTCCCAGGCAGCTCAGTGTCTTGGTGAACTGCAAAGAATGACTGAGACGCAAGGGAGATGTCTCCCCAAAAGCTCAGAGAAGCTTGACTCAATGTCTACCCCCCCCCCCATGGGGAGCGTGTACCGGCAGAGTGAGCTCCGCTCAGCGCTTCCCTGTTAGTCACTGTGCAGCGAGAGGTCGGGGGGAAGTCCCCAATTCCCACGGCATGCACTGAGGCCTCTTGCAGCTCAGCCTGAACACCCTAGATAATGGCTTCAGTTCCCACACACATATCTTAGGGGGACAAGGGAGAGTGATGAGGGGCTCTTCCCAGAGTCTGTCCAGCCTGGAGACTAGCAAGGGGAGAGTGGTCAGGGGCTCTGGAGACTGGGAGGGGCAGACACAGGACACCACGGCGGCACCGGTTTCAGGGCTGGAAAGGCAGCTCCTTCTCGGAAGCCAGGAGAGCAACGACCCAGGACAGAAGCTATGGGACAGGACATCTCACATCTGATGTCCTGGGTGAGACCACCAGGAGGCAACTCTGAAAGTTGACAGAGAGGAAACACCCCACTAAGAATTTTTAAAGGGGTTTCTTGTTTCTGTTGATGGACTGTTATAAATATTAATGGGATTTTGGATTGCATATGAAGGGTTTGAAGGCACTTTGGAAAAATGGGTATTTGGAAGGAAATGCTTACTGAGACTGGGAGCCATTGATTTCCTCTTGTGTTCCTTCACCTGTGATCTGTGCTTGGGCCTCGAGCCTCCCCCTCGCCAGGTCTCTGACTCCTCATCACTGCCTTCCTCCATGCCTGCTCTGACGTCATCTCAAGTTTATTAGTGCATATATTACACAGATAATATAAAGTGAATATATGAAGTTAGACACACACATATATCATAAAATGCACATATGAGGGTAGATGCACACATGACATACATAACATAGAGTGGATATGAGGTTGCGTACATATATTATGTACATAACATAGAATAGATATGAATTTAGATCCATATGTTATATAGATATATAAAATGAATATATGAGGTCAAACATACATGTGTTTAATATAGGGAGGTTATATAAGGTTAGATGTCTATGCTGTGTATATAATACAGATTGGATATGAGATTACTTGCATACAATGTACATGTAACATACAGTGGATGTAAGAGGAGACTATACCGAGGAGGACATTGCTACATGAAGTTACTGTGTTAGTCTCCTAAGCTGTTTGTTTCTATAAACTTTTCCGCAGTCGTAAAGGGCATGAGACAGGATAAAAACTAGTCTGCTTTCTATTTTTTTTGAGGCCAGTGGCTACATCCTTTATCCCACTTTTGTAAATCATAATCATGATATTAAAATTGACCTAAACTTACCTAAGATAAAAGCTGATGCTGACATAAAATCTGACCACTACCGAAGATTAAAAATTGATTTTTGGAGTGACTTTGATGATCTGGAAAGCCCTAAGGTTTCATGTGGATGAAAATAAATGTGTATGTATGTGTGTGCATTTTGTTTGTATCCACTGGACTTATAGCTAGAATGACTCTCTTGCCTTCCGAAGGTCGGCAGGTTGTAAACATGCAGGGCTGACAGAAATCAGTTTCTATTCATTCACTGACAGGTAAATGCTGCTTCCGGACCTACGGAGCTTCCGATTTGTAGACACAGGATTTCTGCACTTTCGCATGTTGCTATGGTGCCTTTTTCACTGCTGTCCTTCCCCGAGGCCTGCTGCCTGTTCTGTCCACCACGACAAAGGTCATGGCCCCTCTGGAAAGTAGAAGGACCCTCCAGCCACCACACATGGAGAGCCACACCCTGCACATGAGGCCGTGGGCATTTCTGGTTTCTCTGTAATGGTTGTGAGTGTCACTTCATAGTCATCATGCAGGTAGAAGTGAACATTTACCACTCTTGAGGTGAATGAATACTGATGGTACTAGAAAATGTCGAGCCATTTATATTGGGAAAAAGAAAAACTACTACAGAAACAGAAGAAAACCTTATCTTAGAATGGCAAAACTGCAGGCTTGCTTCTCCCCCTTTGGAAAATATAATATCCAGAACCAAAATATTTAGACCACGTTTTATAACACCCATACACTTCCAACTCACTGACACGATTAGCTGCCAATTTGATTACAGTACAGCAGAGCACACTGAAAACAAGAGTGAGAAAAGTCCGGAAAGCCACATGGTTTGTCTGATGTCATCGATGCAATTGTTCAGTAGTCTGCTCATTTGTAAAATCAGAGGCCATCAGTCTTGAATTTTTCCTACTCAGACAATGTTCAAAATGCTCCATCACTTTCAAGATAAATGTTTCAAAAGTCATTAATGAGGAAGGATAAGTAGGTTTCATATGTCTATAAAGCAAAGGCACTGTGTTTGAAATGGGAGAACATCATGTGGTGACATGTGGGTCCTCTGCATCCTTAACATTCAATTTATTAACCAGAATTTAATTTTCAAAGGATTGAGGTGATTATTCTTTTTATGAGCAACGCTATGTGAAAGGATCGATACCACATGTTGAGGGAAGCACCTCTCCTGCACTTGATGAATGCATTGTTATTGAAAGATAATTAAAAGGAGCAGCTCGTATACAATCACCATGCACATCTTACTCAGCAACTGCTGCCAGTTGCTTTCAAAAATTAAACTCATTAATCACTATGACTCTAAAGAATAAGAAGCTTTAGGTAAGAAATTTAAAAGTTCTAATTTTTTATTTTATTGATTTATTTACAAGAGAGAGAGAGAGAGAGAGAGTGCATACCATAGGATTTTTATTTGTATTTTATTTTTTGCCACTGCAAATGAACACCGGGTCCCTGCGCCACTTTGTGCATCTGGCTTTACATGGGTGCTGGGAAATGGAATCTGCGCCATCAGGCTTTGCAAGCAGGTGCCTTTAACCATGAGCCATTTCCTCAGCCCTAAAAGTTCTTTATTTGTATTTATTTTAGAGGGTCAGGTAGAGACAGAGAGAGTATAGGTGTGCCAGGACCTCTAGCCACTGCAAACGAACTCCAGATGTATGCACCACCATGTGGGTACTGGGAATAGAACCTGGGTCCTTAAGTGTTGCAGGCAAGTGCCTTCACTGCTAAGCCATCTCTCCAGCCCAAAGTTCTGTTTTTATTTTTTATTTTAAAGACAAAAATATACCCAGAGTCAACATTTAGAAATTCTTGTGGAGAAATGAACTAATTCCATTCTCACAAATATAGTATGTTATTCTAATTCTCCAGACTGCTTGCCATCTGAGGCTAACATATATGTTTTGGAAATGCATGCCCTAACGGCAATAAAAAAGTAACATACCATGTAAATTTAGTTTTCATGCATACTTCAAAGTCCCTTTTTGCCAAGACACAGCTCAGGTCCACTGGGAAGGCACACAGTCCTGTGTCACAAACACATCTTTTTGGCTGGCTTTACAGGGTAATGTTAACATGTTGAAATTTGCTTGCTGCAGTTTACAGTTGACAACTGACCCACCTAGTAACCAGCCAATTCAGCTTGTCCTTACCGGTTTTTCAAGGTGCAAATTGCTTCTCTGCTATGGTTTTCCTCCCTGCTCAAGGGCGCTCTGGAGGAGAACTGAGAGTCCCACAGCACAGCGGGAAAAGCCCCAGGAGCAGCGCCGAGCTGGGGCGTCTCTCGGGCTGCTCGGGCTTCAGGCGTCACTCAGCGGCTGCTGCTGCCTCCCCTGGACCTAACCGCGTCACTTTCTTGTCAGAAGGTAAGGGGAACTTGGAGTAGTCGTGTTATAAATATAGCATGACTTCAGGAAATCTTCACTGACATAGAATTAGATCAAAAAGTTAATTGATTATCCACTGTACCCCAGCATTCACTCTGAGACATTTTTCTAATATATTTTATTTATTTATTTGACAGAGAGACTGAGAGAGAGAGGTAGATACAGAGAGAAGATGGGTGCACCAGGGCCTCTAGCCACTGCAAATGAACTCCAGATGCAGGCACCACTTTGTGCATTTGGCTTTACATGGGTCCTAAGGAACTGAACTCACGTCCTTAGGCTTTGCAGGCAAGTACCTTAACCACTGAGCCATCTCTCCAGCCCCTCACTCTGAGACTTTCTTAGGTAGCAAACACTTTGTGTGTGCTAAATACATTCTGAAGTTAAAAAGCTTCACTTCTCAGATAATGAGCTTTTGTGTTTAGCTGTGAGCTATGAGGCAGCATTGTTGAGAAATCAACTCATCTGGTGAAAGATTTCGAGTTACAAGGAAGAAACCAGGATGGGGATGTGATCTGTGTCTGCTCGTGCTAAGTTCCAGATGAAGCCACGGACATATTCATGTGGACATTTGTCACACTTACAAAAACTATCTAGTGGGCAGTTGACATCTGCTACCAAAGCTTGGAAAAGCAATCAAGACGGTTATCCCCAAAGTCCCTGCAATTCAGAATTACCCCATTCTGCAAAATGTGGAGCAAATTATCTTCGGGAGCAATGCACAGAGAAGCACAGCACGGGGAACAGCTGTCTCTTACACTGAGCCCCTTTGTCAAAGGCAGACAATTTGCCTTCAAAAGGAAGCTGGAAGAGAAAGCAAGGAATACCGGAGGTCTGAACCTGAAATGGCAGGAGAATGGAATGTTTCACCAAAGGACTCAAAGGCCGAGTCCAGAGAGGAAAAGAGGAAGGAAAAGGGTGAGGGGAAGGAGAGGAACTTAAATTCATACAGTATCATAAACGGCATGAGGTAGAAAATCCAAGGAGCACAGTGGTGTCACCAAGAACAAAGCTTTGATGACAACAGAGGGGGACTCAGACAGGACATTCTATCAGGTGACTGACAGGACACTGGTGACATCCTGTGTGGCATGTCTGTACTGAGAACAGCACACGATGAAAATCTACATTCAAGTTAGATGAGGAAAAGAGGGTTCATGGTAATAGAGTGGGCCTCGTAGTGGCCCCTGGCATAACACAGTCAGCATGGCTGGGTGGTGGGTGGACCCCTGAGGCCTCACAGTCTACAGGGCCGGCTGTGCAGGCGCTGCTGGTGCAGAGAACAAGGGACGTTGAAACTCCATGCCGCCTTGGCCAAAGCCACAAATGACCCCGTGACGTCTCTTATCCATTCTGGGGTGACTTTTTTTAGGCATCATCCAAATACGCGTTCTGAGAGCAAAAAGGTAGCTGAAAAGTCGGGGAGAGGGCTCCGTTAGTGAAGTGTTTGCCTCACAAGCATAAGGACTCAAGTTCAGTTACTAGTACCCATATCAAATGATGGGTTACAGAATGTGGGGTGTAGCAGGGCATGACTACAATCCAGTTCTAGGGAGACAGGAGGATCCATGCAGCTCATTACTAGCTAGTCTACCTGAACTGGTGAGCTCCAAGGCCAGTGAGACATCTTGTCTCAGAAACCCAGTGGACAGTGACTGAGGAGGAATCTGATGTCACCCTCTGGCCTCCGTGTGCATCTACACACATGTGCCCCCACGCGCAAACATTCAGACGTGCAAGCACGCCACACACATATATACATATGCCAGTAGAAACAAGGAGAGAGTGGAGGGGTGCTGGGGGTGACCAGGACAATGAGCTGCACATGTCACTAGGGCACAGGGATAAAGTGTGTGCACAGAAAACGTGACCTCAGAGGAAGACTTGAGTCCCATGGGTGGGGCAGTAAGGATAGGAAAAAAAAATGTGAAATTAAATTTTAAAGATCACTAAGGGGGGCTGGAGAGATGGCTTAGTGGTTAAGCGCTTGCCTGTGAAGCCTAAGGACCCCGGTTCGAGGCTCAATTCCCCAGGACCCACGTTAGCCAGATGCACAAGGGGCGCACGCGTCTGGAGTTCGTTTGCAGTGGCCGGAGGCCCTGGCGCGCCTATTCTCTCTCTCTCCCCTCTCAGCCTCTTTCTCGCTCTGTCTGTTGCTCTCAAATAAATAAACTAACAAAATTAAAAAAAAAATAAAAATAAAAAAATATTTAAAAAAAATCACTAAGGGCTGGAGAAATAGCTCAGCAGTTAAGGCGCTTGCTTGCAAAGCCTAAAGAGCCAGGTTTGATTCCCCAGTACCCACATAACGCCTGATGCACGAGATGGCACATGCATCTGGAGTTCATTTGTAGCAAGCAGCTAGAGGCCCTGGTGTGCCCATTCACACACTCTCTCTCTCACACACACACATACACACACACACACACACACACACCACACTTGGTCGGTCACATAAATAAAATATATTTGAAAAATCACTTAAATTGGAGTAAAAAAAAAAAAGTAATAGAGTATATGGACACCGTTGTGGAGACAAACTATTTAAGAAACCCATAATAAAAATTCACATGTCCCAAGGACACATTAACAGGATGTTTATATGGTGCCACTGAGCGATCAAGGTAGAGGAAAAGAAGGTGGGATGGAGGCTAAAATCATACACCGTGAGGGACTCAGACCCACTGGGATGATTGACATCAGGGGAAGTAACTTGTCTCTCAACCCCTGCTTTAGTCAATGTGCTATTTTAAAATCCTACTGTAACCAAATTTGTGCTGTTAGGAAATCACATGTCAACACAAATGCAGGAAACAGAAAAGCGCTGTTAAACACACCCTTAACACAAGGACCACAATGGCAGTACACGAACCCTCCAACGCTGGCAAGAAACTGGCAAGAAATGTTCAAGGAGAGACACGACCAAGGTCAACAGCTTAAAGTGGCCCACAGTTAATTCCAATTGGAACTTACTAAATTCCATTAAAAGTCACTTCAGCAACATTTTCTTTCATAGTCAACTTATTTTCAAATCTACACGATGAATTTTAAACAAAAATGGCTATTGATTCCTCATAGGAGTTGACCGAGTAATTGAGTTTATGTTTAAATAAATCTGAAAATGTATGAGGAAACTGATTTAAAAACACAAGTGCCTCAGGCTTTGTTTCTACTTCAAAGTCAGACTCTGTGGATTAGAAGAGCCCCACCCATAGGGGCTCTTTGGTGGTCACAGGGTCAGAGTCCATGGTTACAAATACAGTGTCTGAACTGGGCAATGTGTTAAGAGTTCAACCTAAGTTTCATTTTTTCTGTGTAGGCTTTGTTCGACTGTATCTGGGTGAATCTTAATAGATCGCCTTACATTTTATATCCTTTCTGGTCACACACAGGCATGCGTATTTATGCTCAGATACTGACTCCGTGAATCACACCTTATTTCTCCTTTACTGGTCCCAAGGACGAGATGCCCTGTAGCCTAGTGTGTTCTGAAGGCATGTCCCCCACCATCATCTTGGTGCCCAGGACAGAGAGCCCAGTCTCTGAGTTCACTCCTTGGCTGACAGGCCACAGAGGAGCAATGTAGTCACCAGTCTTGCATCGAGACTGCCCAAGCAAGAGTGATGGAGAGTCCCTGGAGGCCACTCACACAGGCTTGTCTAACCTGCAGCCCAGCAATGAAGTGGGCCCAGAAAGCTATGCATGCAGCCCAATACAAAACTGTGAACATACTCAAAACTTTGTAAGATAGCTAGTGACTTCTTAAAGCTCACTGCGCTTTGTAGATGACAGTGCTCCTGAATGGAGAGAGAGCTTCAGCATGCGGGGCTGCTCCCACTACCCCCCAACCCCGCGCTTCCCAAGGACCCAGTAGAAAGGGAACTTTCAATTTTTGCTCCAAAATTTCTCAGCAGTGCAGTGTAGGTGACCCTAAAACTCACACATTTTCAGCTTTGCATGTGGTTATCAATATGGTTACTGGGGGGCTGGAGAGATAGCTTAGCAGTTAAGGTGCTTGCCTACGAAGCCTAAGGATCCAGGTTCAATTCCCCAGAACCCACATAAGCCAGATGCACAAGGTGACACATGCATCCAGAGTTCAGTTGCAGTGGCTAAAGACCCTGGTGCGCTCTTTCTCTCTATATCTCTCTCTCTCTCACTCTCTCTCATAAATAAATAAATATTAAAAAATAAATATTTTAAGAGGTGGCTACTGGAGATCACAAAGCCTGATAAAACCTGAGGTCTAAAAGTGTAGTTTTCAAATTCATTGCCTTTACCAGGTACCTCTTCACTTTAAATGGAAAGAAATGGCCTGTTAAATGTGTATATCTACCTCTGGGTAAAGTTTTGGACATCCTTTTGCCAATTTTGAATAAATTTTCTAAGAAAAGTGGTTTTAAAAAAATCAAGGCTACATTTAGCCCGTACCATTGGTTTAGCTATTTTACACTTAGATAACCTTTACTGCGCATCTGAGGTCTCAGCCGGTGTTACGGGATACAACAGATGTGGCCGCTGTGTGAACGACGTGGCCACCTCGTCACTCTGCTGTCCTGTGGTAAGAACAGCCACCACCTACAAAGTTAGCATGAATCCCACACACAACATAGTCTCATCACCTACAATCCTCGTAATATACCCCCCTGGCTTCTTCACCCTATCACTCTTCTACCTTACAGAAAATATGTAGGATATGTTTTTGCAAGTGTACACCTATTATGACCAGATAAAGTACACAAAATATGCATCTATACAATATGTACACACACTAGAGCAACACCTGCACACATGTGTGTGCACAAGTGCATGCACGCACCCACACCCACCACGCACACACTTCTCTGTATTTTTCAGAAAGCAAACGTTGATCTCAGGAGCCAGTGCCTGCTGGAGACGCCGCTGGGTGCTCTGCCAGTGGAATTCACACTGTGGATACACCACGCTGTGCGCTCAGCTGCGTACCTTTGCTTATCTGAAAAGCAATTCTAGACTCCTGTCAAATTGAAAAGAAGAAAATGCACGCTCCAAGCCAAGACTTAAAAAACAAAATCAACATAAAATACAAAGAAAAAAAAAAAGAGAAAGAAAGCAAGCAGCAACACAAATGGGTGGAGACTGGCGCTGTCCAGCCCTGCCTGCCCTTTCGGCTAGCGACACCTAGAGCCCATCGGGAAGAGAAGGCTCACTCTGAAACCTCAGCTTCAAGGCTTCAAGTCAGATTTCAGGCAAAGGGGGGACAAAGTGCAGCTTTTCTGTCTGCATTGCAGCTCGGATGTCTCCCCCAAGACCCTTCATAACAGAATTCACCAGAATTCTTCACAAAGAAACTTTCCCTAAAAACTTCCAGTTTCTCCTAGCAGATGTCTGAAGAACCCATCCTTTCCTTCAGACTGGGCCCCTGGAGTTGCAGGAGCAGGGTGTGCACATCTTTGGTGTCTGCGTCTGACCAGGGGAGTGTGGGGTGATGCCAGAGGAAAAGAGAGCCTGGTGGGAGGCCTGGCGGGTTCTGTGATTCAGGGCTGTGCACCCGTGAGCCACTCGGACAGTTCTCACCTCTGTGAAACAAGCCTCACCATCAACAACACAGCTGGTCACCACCACGGCCCGCCTCGCTGTCTTTGGAAGAGCTGACAGTTGACAGCCATCCCAGAGAAGCCACTTCACCTGCGCACACACGCCTCTTGCTCCAAAGAAACAGCAACCTACAAAGTAGTGTGTTCCAATTGCCCACGGGTCTCGTGGCCACGCCTCCTGTTCAGTTCAAGGAGAGGCACTGCCGGGAGGCTGAGAGGCCGTGCAAGGACTTGGGTGATGGCAGAACTCTGCTCCAAAGGGACCCAGGAAGCTCCTCAACCCCACACACCTGCTGCTCCCTAAAGGCTGCACCAGCCCAGCCACACCTGGCTGCCTGGGATCCCACAGGGGTAGTCTTTCTTCCCCCATCCCCAGCCAAGAACAGAAGGTTTTAGAGAAAAGCGACACTCCCCTCCCTTGAAGTCCTAAAAATGAACCCCAGTGAAGAGCTGCACTAGTGAAGTGATGGTTCAGTCCACCCGTGTCTGCAGCCGCTGGTACCCCGCGGGAGTCTTGGGTTACTAGGGAGATATGCAGATCCAGCATATCTCTTTGGATGCTAGACTTGCAGCCAGAGGGGTGGGCATCTTTCAGGGAGAACTTCCAGGGAGCAGGCAAGAGTCAAGGTGGAGAGGCTGGCCCAGGGATCTCTGGTAACACTGGCTGCTAGCGCCTCTCAGGGCAAACTGCTGGGCCTAGGCCTGGGGCAAGGGGCAGGGCTCCAAAGCTGGGACTTCTAACTTTAGACTGAAAACCAAACTAAACAAAACATTACAACCACAAACACTGAAGGTGGGGGGGGGCGAGCCTGGAGACAGCAAAAAGGTATTTTCGTCACGGGGCACAGTGAGGAGGCTAGGAGCGAGAGCTTGGGCGCATCCCAGTGACAGGTGGATGGAGGAGAACCTGGACTGGCTCTTCCCTGAGCTTTAAGCCGTACAATAAATAAATATAAACCGCGATCAACTCGTAAGCACGGAAGGTCTAAATCCGTCCTTGGGAGCCACAGCAGGCTGCGGATACAGGCAGACGTCCACGCATCTCGTTAAGCCCGAGCCGACTGCACAACCCAGCAGCGCAGCCCTCCCGAGCCCCGTTCGCTCCAGACACACCAACTCCCGGCCGCCGCCACCAGAGACCCGCTCGGGACGGCGGTGACCGAGATCCCGGGGCCCAGGAGAGTGTTTGTGGGCGCCGGGGAGGAGGGGAGGGGAGGAGCAGGGCACCCGGGGCCCGCGGCTCGGCCGAAGCCCCCCACCCACGCCCACGATGCTCTTACGTCCTCGTCGTCACCGTCGCTCCGCGCCTGGTACTGGAACCGGGGCCGGCCGCCCGCGCCACCGCCGCCGCCGCGCTCCCGGGGCGCCGCCGCCTGCGCCCTCGGCCCGAGGGTCTTGGCGCCGCCGTCTTCCTCGGGCCCCTGGCCACCCAGGAGGCGGCTGGCCTCCGGGGGCGCCGGGAAGGAGCGCGAGGTGTTGATCTTGCCCGTGAACCTCTGGTACAGCGAAGCCATCGGCCGCCGCGCGCGCTCTCGCCAGCCAGCTCGGGTGCTCCTTTAATCTCTCTCTCTCTCCCTCTCTCTCTCCCTCTCTCCTGCTCTCGGCTTCCCGCGCCCCTCCCCCTCCAGATGGAAAGAAAAAGAGAAGGAGAAAGGAGGCGGTGGGAAGACAGGCGAGCCCGCGGCGGCTCCTCCGCGCGCCACTCGCAAGTCGCCGCTGGGCGACTCCGCCGGGCTCAGCCTCCTCCGCCCCCTCCCCGCGGCCGAGCGGGGCTCCGAGGGTGCGCTCGCCTTCTCGGCCTGCTCGCTCTCTCTCTCTCTCTATTTCTTTCTTTCTTTCTTGTTAAATTCCTTGCCACGGCCACGTTTAGTCTTAAGGAAGAGATGGAAGGAAGGGAAAGAACCAAACACACATCAAGAGAGGGATGCGCTTAGGCCCCAGAATTTGGCAACGCCTAGAGATGGGCGCACATCCAGGCGAACCCCCAGGTCTCCGCCGCGGCCCCCCGCGGGCTCCTCCTTCACTTTTCCGGCGAGGCTGGGGCTCCCGGCCTGGGGGGGGGGGACGACAGGTGGCGTCTGGGGAGGGGCTGGGGCGCGTGCAGGGTGCCCCTCGGGTCGTGGGTGCAGGACACGGTTGGGGGCGCTCCTGGTCCCGCGGGAGACGCGACGAGAGCGAGGAGCCCCCCACGGCGGAGGAGGAACCGAGGGGTACACCGTGTGTGGCTGATCTGTGCGCCTACGCCTCCCAGGGTCTCCCCTTGGGTTTTTCTTCTTCCCGCTTTGCCTAACTTGAAACAGCACCCGAAGACACCTGGGAGCCTCCGGTGCGAATGGGGCTGCGGGGCACAGGAGGCGCTGGGTGTGTGTGTGTCAGGGGCCGGGGGTCGAGGCTGGTCTGTACGCAGGGGGACTCGGGAGGGAGACGTGGGCTTCTGGTGGGCACACCTCCCGAGGTTCGCAAACATCTTCAGGATCACCGCCCGTCCCGGCAAGGACGGGAGCGCCAGCGGCCCGAGCTGGGCTGGAGGAGGCCCAGAGCCGGCCTGTGTGCGCACTCCCAACTCCAGCCTCCTCCTCCGTGGGCACCAGCGCAGGCTGAGGCGCCTGGGATGCCAGCAACTTTCTCAAACCTTGCGCCGCCCCGAGCCCCCCACGGAGAGGTAGTGAGAGGGGCGCGTGACCCCCAACGAGGCGCGCCTTTCCCGGCTGGCGGAGACTCTGTGCGGCGCAGTCAGGCGTGCTCCGGCGCCCCTGCGTGGAAGGACGCGCGCACTGCGCCTGCCTGCGCGGCTGGGCCCGAGCCTGGTTCTTTCCCTCCCTCTCTGCCTTCAGAAGCCTTGTCTTCCTTGAGCCTCTGGCCGCACCTGGTCTTGGCTTTCCCTACTGTCCATTCCTCGTGGGGACCGTTCGCCTTCTGCTCCAGTCCTCTTTGAATAGGATGTGCCATCTCATCGTGAACGCCAGTGCGCAAGACCTGAAACTGGAACATGTGGGGACATACACCTGTCCCCTTCCAACCTTGAGGCCTGGAAGGCCCAGTGGCTCTCCCTGTGCCTCTTCCGGTTCCCTGTCTGTTAACATTAAAGGATTTCAGACTCCTAGACCAGGCGGAGGGCACCACCCCCTTCCTTAGTCCTCTGGGCATCTCCGGGCATGCTGATCTAAGACCCAGAACGAGTCCTGCTGGGACCTCAGCTGCACCGAGGACCAGGAAGGAGACCCGCGGAGCTGAGAACTGATGATCATCACTTCCGCCTCCCCCTCCCAAGCCCTCCTAGCAGAAGCCAGCTTTCATCTCATCTAAATTATGCCAGGCCAGGTCCACCCTCTGTTCCTCAGCCATTTCCCTCCACGAAGAAACTATCATGAAAGTGCTCTGAAAACATCCACCCCTCGGCTGGGCAGATTGGTCAGTGGTTAAAGGCGATTGCATGCAAAGCTTGATGAATTGGGTTCAAATCCCCAGTACCCATGTAAAGCCAGATGCACAAAGTGACACATGCACCTGGATTTCATATGCAGCGGCAGGATACACCCACTCATATTCTATCTATCTATCTATCTATCTATCTATCTATCTATCTATCTATCTATCTCCAGAAGGCATCATGGTGCTGGAAAGAAGTGACAGGAGTGCTCAGCACTGAAACATCTCTATCCTTCCAAGGCTTAGGGTCCATTGTGGAAGAGGTGGTGGAAAGAATGTAAGAGCCAAAGGACTCCTTACAACGTGCTCCCGCCCCCCGCCCCCCCCCCCCCGACACAAAATGGCCTGGATATCCATGACCTCACAGTGCCTGACACTACCTACACAAGACCGTAGTCATAGGAGGAAAAGATCACGACATCAAAATAAAAGAGAGACTGATTGAGAGGGGGAGGGGATATGATGGAGAATAGAGTTTCAAAGGGGAAAGTGGGGGGAGGGAGGGCATTACCATGGGATATTGTTTACAATCATGGAAGTTGTTAATTAAAAAAAATTGAAAACAAAAAAATATTTTTAAAACTCTCCCCTTACACAAATTAAACCATCATTCCTATAGCTCCATGGCTCACTGAACGAGAGACACAGCCCAGAGAGCTTCACGCATCCTGTGGCACTCTCAAGATCCAGGAACAATTCTAAGGGCACAGAACTAAATTAAGAGCCTTCTCGGGTTAGATAAACAGCCCGTTGACCCCAGCTGTGCTTGGAAGGAAGACACTCTTGCCTAGTAGCCTTGAAAGCAAAGGCCTCGTGTTCACATTTCCTGAGCTGGACATCCTGCCATCTCTGGATGCTGTTTGGGTCTTGATTAGTACACCTGAAACATAGATGAATATTTTATACAATAAGATTTGTCACCACCATCTGAAAGCGGAAGCTTCTCTAATCAAAAGTGAGTGCAGCATTAATGTATGGGCATAAGCATAGGTATGGTGGGCATAATAAACCCATGTAGCTAAACCACAGAAATAGATTCTTCCCAAGGGCTTATGCCCTTCCCAGCCATAGGTTTTCAGTATGGGGCATGAGCTCCCCCCCAGGGAGAATTCCCTCCCATGGAGCCGGCCTCAAATCTAACGGAAAGCACTACAGACACGCCATCACTGCACTGGTGGACACATCTTGCCTGGCTGGTCACTTGTGCTTTGTAGGGTTCACGTTTCAACTCCAGCAGTGCGTGGCACCTTCCAGCAGTATGGCCTCTTTTCAGATGGCAGTGGCTGCCGGGGTGGGGGGAACGCAAAACTTGTCAAAGCCCCGTGAAGAAGTGACAGTTGAGTGGTCAGCACTAAATGAGATATCTCTATCACACCCTCCAATGGCTCAGGGACTCCAGGTGGAAAGAACGTACGAGCCCAAGGATGGGGGAGAGCTTTGGAATGCTGTCTTCCAGACACAAAGGGCCATTGCATTCATGACCTCACGGTGGTTTTGGTTACCTACGCAAGACCTGCACAATATTGGGCAAATCAATAAGTTGTTGTGGATGATGAAGGAGGGCAAATAAAATAAAATAAAATAAAATAAAATAAAATAAAATAAAATAAAAGTGGTAATAGTAGGAAGGAAGAGGGTTCAGTGGAGTGGGCAAGGAAGGGTGGCAGGATGGGATTATATGAATTCTTAAATAAAATTTTAACTTTAATTATAAAATAAGATTCCATACAATACTAATACATGTGACACAAATGTAGCAATTCTATAGATTCTACTACACAATGCCTCACAGAAAACTCACTTTCTCGAGTGAGCCTGTAGGTATTCAAGTTATAATATCAAAGTTTACAGTTCTGGCTAAATTGCTCTGAATTTGTATGTCATTTCCATTTTAAATTTATTTGTAAAGTCAAAAACTATAAATCTCAAACTATCAGGGAAAGAGTTACAGTAAAAAAAAAAAAAAAAGGCTAGCTGGGGGTAGTGGCGCGCGCCTTTAATCCCAGCACTTGGGAGGCGGAGGTAGGAGGATCGCTGTGAGATCGAGGCCAGCCTGAGACTACATAGTAAATTCCACGCCAGACTGGGCTAGAGCCAGACCCTACCTCTAAAAACCAAAATAAATAAATAACAATTCTCTAGAGGGGCAAATCTGAAAGTGAAGCAGGACAGATGGAGGGAGGGGAGGAAGGAAGGAAAGAGCCAGAGCCAGAGCCCAGCAGGGTGGGGTCAGGTGTGAAAGGAAATAGAAGGTCGAGGACCAGAGTGGGAGCAGCCTATGTAAAAGATGTGCCTCGGCACATTCTGAGTAGAGACTACGAACTAAGTTACAAACTTAGCTGGCTGGGAAGATGGCTCAGTGGTTAAACATACTTGCTTGCAAAGCCTGCCAGCCGGGGTTCAATTTCAAAATCACCCCATAAACTGTACACACAACGTAGTGCAAGTGCCTGGTGTTTGTGTGCAGCGGCAAGAGGTGCGCCTGCACACACACACACACACACACACACGCACACATACACACACACACACGCACACATACACACATAAATAAAAATTTGGCTACTTTCTTTCCCACTTTGCACAATAAACAAAATGTTCCCAGGATGTTTATTTTTATATGTGTGTGCTTATGTTTCGGTAGGCGCACATGTGTGAAAGATACATGTTGTATGCATGTGTGAGTGTGCGGGCCAGAGGACAAGCGTGGCACTCATTCCTCAGGAACATGGTCCATGTTTTTTTTTTTGTTTTTTTTTTTTTTTAAGACGAGGGTCTCTCATTGGCTTGGACTTCGACAGTGAGGCTACACTGGCTGGTCAGTAAGCACCAAGGAGCCTTCTGTCTGCATGTCCCCGGCACTGGGTTCCAGGCACCCTCCACCGTGCCTGGCGTTCTCGCGTGGGTCCTGAGGGTCAAATTCGGGTTCCCATGGCTGATAGGCAAGCACCTCTCCTGACTGGGTATCTCCCCAAGCCACTACAGGATACCGTAAGGGGTGTTTGAGACGGTGAAGATGGGCACATTTCTGAAGTCCGCCGAGACAGAGTAAGCAGCTGGCTAGCTATGGTGCTCACCATACGTGATTAACTAAACTCTTGCCTCTAAAACCCCCACCAAGGAAGGAAGAAGATGTCCTGAGGAGCAATAAAAGACAAAGGTGAGTGTGTCAGACAGAAAGGCCAGCGCTACCCTGCACTCTACTTGGCCTCAAACATCTTATTTGGGGAAAAGAAAAAAAAAAAAACTTTTACAACCCAGGAAAAAATTGAGGTAAAACTTTTTGGCTAGAAGGATAAGCCTGAAGATTGAACTATATTGGGATAGGTGGAGAAAGTAAGTTTGAGAATACTTGGTGGACTATTTCACATCAAGATGCTGATTCCTGAAGATGACTAAAAAAAAAAAAAAACAATGTCCACCGGCCCATTTTTCTTTCTAGTTCCTCACGATTGCTTCTCCTTCTATATGAAGGAACGATGCTGTGTGCTCCCCCTGGAAGTAGTTTACTAACACATGTGGTGAGTCACTGAATCCAGCAGCTGCTGCACGATATGGTGGTGTCATTTTCAAACTGACAATAAGCGGGGCTTCGTGGTCCATGAGCAAGCTGATTATTTTAACTTAGTACCAAGACCTTCAAAGTCAAGAGCTACGCTTTAATCTCCCAGTCACAGTCGGCTCTGCACTCTAGCACTGACATCGTTAAACTGCCCTAAAGACTGTGTGTTTTTCACACACAGTTCAAAGCACATACACAACCCACTGCCCTAGAGTCACAGACATGTGGGAAACTGGCACAAGTGTTCAAATCTGTTGCTGGGTAAGATTAACAGCCATTGATTCAACCAAACGCTGGTGTCAACATTGCCCAGATGGTTTCCCCTCGGCCCCATGAAGGGCTGTCACCACCTCCGCATATTCCCCCTCAGTCCTCAGTCGTCACCTCTCCCCTCTGTGGTCCACCATAACCCACTTCCTCTTTTTATCCCAAGTTTCCTTTCTTTACTTTCTTTCTTCTCTCTCTTGCCCCTTCCTATGTATACATGCATACATACATATAATTTCACTATATCTACATATACATATTCTCTAAAAAATTCATATTGCCTGAATAGCTATAAAATTTCTATTTTCTTATAATATCAATGCCTCAGAAATCAACCAGGTAATGGCTTCTCCTAGAAAAGGATTCACTTCTGTGGTTGCATATTTCTGTTTACGTGGCAATGCAGTGCTTTCTAAGACTTGGGAGTTTGAGAGTGTGCAGTGTGGCAGAGTCTGAGGCTGTTCTCTCCCTGGAGATCATCCAAACACATCCATGGGGTCTCTGAACCATCCCTTCACAGATCTCTCCAGGTTAGATTTGACTGGCTCTGAGTTCTGCTATTGAAGTGCCCTAAGCTCCCTGCACCTCAGACCACACACTTCCTGGGCCCCTGAGAATGAGTTAAATCTGTTTCCTTTAGTTTCAAAGAGACATGAAGGGGCCTCTGCACTTCGGTGCTTTGAGTTTTCCCTCAGGGGAGGCAATGGCAGTGACATGGAGGAGAGCAGGCTCCCGCATGTCCTCTCTGGGGTCCTCTCTAGGGTCCACTGACAGCATCCCAAAGGTCTACATCCTGGAGTCCTGGTTGAGTGTGGCTAGCTGTAGGATGGTGGGTGACTTGGGTATTAGCATAGGTTCATAGACTGTCTGCATCAGGCCTCTCCAGGATTCTCAGGCTTTGGTGTGGACAGGAGGAAGGAGAGCTGAGCAGACTCATAAGACCCCACCATGCATGCCACACTCTGCGACGGGCTGAAGGGATGTTATATAGCGTGGACCAACCTCACTTCACTGAATTGACTGTGGCCTCAAGGAAAGGAAGCGAGGCCTGCTGCATGCCAAGCAGGGGCTGTAGGACTAGGGCCAGGGAGGGCTAAGGGGGAGCGGATGCCACCTTCCCTGAGAAGGCAAAGCTGGTCTGCCACAGACAGACAAGGTCAGCCCAGCAAGGTGGCCTCAGTCCAAGCCCTGCCCCAGGGCGTCCTCAGACCTCTTCTTCAACAACACATGGCTCAAGGAGGACACAGGGAGGCTGGGTTTCCCTAATCAGTCAAGAGACAGGCTGAGAGGCTACGAGGACACAGCCAGATGCCACATCTGTATGGACCAGGGTGCAATATATGCAGGCTGCTTCTGGGGCAGCCACTTGACCAAATTTGAAAAGGTCTTCTAAGAATGTCCCAGTCACAGGTGGTGGCACAGGCCTGCGTTACCAGCACTTGGGAAGTAGAAGCAACATCTTGAGTTTAAGGTTATCCTGGGAGATCTCTTTCTCTCTCAAGACTTTGTTTCACAATAATAATAGTTACCTTTCCCTTTTTAACCTGTGTAAAAACTGTCCCAAGCAAGGTAATTCCTTGGAGTTGGGTACTGTCTGTGAAAAACATCATTGTAAATAATCAGCCAATGGCCAAGGCCCGAGTAGAAAGCAAGCAGGCACGCATGGGCAGAAGCGCACTGGCCATGTCCCAAAGTCAGAAGTCCCAGGCATGTGAGCAGCTGAGCTTCCGAGACCACAGTACAGTTGAACGCACATGCCCTCACCACAAGGGCCCTGTGATTCATCTTAGGTGTAAGCTGTAACTTCCCTATTCAAGGCCATGACAGTTTGGCTCACTCCTCACTAGCATCAAGGACACATCCCTTGCCTGACCCACTGACTTTCAGCTCGACCCCATGCCTGACATCAGCCAGTGGAGATGGATGGGTACGATGCAGGCAGAACCTTGGCGGGTACGTGCATCTCCAGCTGGCTTCTGCACTCTGGCAATCTGCCCTCAGGAAATATGCCCTAGCTAGCCGCTGCCACTTTGGCCTGAACCCAGTGTAGACCCGCTAAGCCACAGTTCATCAGTGGGAATCTGGGTCTTTGGAGACATGGTTGTTGTATTGACCATAGCATTTGGAGGTGATTTGTTATAAAGCATGCTAGATCATTAGGCAGTGGAAGCAAACGCAGGCCCACACGTTAATCAGGGTGGAGCCTCACCGCGTCTCACTTCCTTGTTCAGCGGCCTGCCTGATGGCCTGCTGTGTCCACGTTGTCCTGGGTTCTACGGAAGGAAGGACAAGTTGGAATGCCCCTACACCGGCACACATTCTAGCCACAGCCCCAGGCGAGTCGCTGCCGCTGCGGGTGGTCAGGCGGCTGACGGTGACCTCTGGTGAAGAGATGCGGTGTTTTCCACTTCTAGCTCATTTTAGTGCATTTGCTGCTCTGCTAGTTTTATCAGACAAGGCCTGCTGGCAACCGCCGGAGCCTGCCGTGCCCGCACAAGGCCTGGCTTGTTACCGCAGGAGCACAGGGCATTGAGTTGAGCTCCTCCTGGACCAGCAGGGTAAGGTTTCTCTGGGGACAGGTGAGGAAGAGGAATTCTGTCTGACCTATGGAAACTGAGCCCTGGGGCGAGGAGCCAGAAACCTGAGCAATAACCAGCTCTCTGTGTGAGGTGTGCACACTTAAGGCCTAGAGACACAGTGCATTGAGGCCACCAAGGCCCCTTGAAAGACTCCTCTAATGCCTCCCTTTCCTAGTGCATGGCTTATTCTTTCAGGGCACTGACAAGGGTTTTCCCAGAGGGAATGGGGTTTTAAGAATGCAAAAAGAAAGCCCCTTCCTGACTGGAATGAGGCTTATCTTAGCAGTTTCTTCAGAGTCACAGCACAGTGGAGGACACATCTGGATGATGCTCCCCCCCCCCCCTTTGGCCAATGGCTAATGCCCAGCTCAGGAAGAAGGCCATGGCCACAGAGCTGGAGAGGTGGCTTAGCGGTTAAGTGCTTGCCTGTGAAGCCTAAGGACCCCGGTTCAAGGCTCGATTCCCCAGGACCGACGTTGGCCAGATGCACAAGGGGATGCACGAGTCTGGAGTTCGTTTGCAGTGGCTGGAGGCCCTGGCACACCCATTCATTCTCTCTCTCTCTTTCTATCTGTGTCTCTCTCTGTCTGTCATTCTCAAATAAATAAATAAAATAAACAATCTTTTTTTGAAAAAAAGAAGGCCATGGCCAAAAGGAGAATTGTCCACTATGGTGCAAGGTCAGACAGCAGGGCTCAGAGACACTCTGACATCGTACCTTAGCAAAGAGCTTCTCTGGTCTTGACAGAATATATGCAATTTGGCAGCAGAACTCTGTGGACCAAGTAGGTGGGGGAACTGACTTTTAGAAACCAATTCCATTAAAATCCCTCAGTGCCTCTGCCTTGGACTCATTGCTTATTTAATGCAATAAAAATACCTGTCCTTAATTAAAAATCAATAAAGTTAATAAACATTTAAGTTGAAAACTGACTTTTATGAACTTAATTTTCCTGAACCTACTCCTTTAAAGCACATTAAAATGTTCATTATAAAATCCATTTTATTTTATTTTTTACCATCACTTAAGATTTCCTCCAAATCCCCATGGAATATCTGGACAGAGTAGAAAATGGGTTGGATGGCTCAGGGAAGTTTGCAGAAGAGGAGGCAGAAAGATTGTTAGAGCCACAAGTTCGGACGTTTTGCACAGAGACATTGCCCTCTCCCCCATAACTGACTGCTGCCCCATAATGCACGACCCACAATCCCCATGGGGTTGACCTGTGTCCCCAGTGAGGAAGGCCTCTTCAGAAAAGGGGCAGGGAGGAGGGAAAGGATGGTGCCAACATGTGTTGTTTACATACTAAATATGTCCATATCTAATAAAATAAATTTTAAAAATGGGTTGGTATCATTTGGCTTCCCTTGATTTTGAACACATTGTGTGTCCCACACACGTGGCCACCATTAAAAGGTAAAAACATCCACGTGCACTAGACAGAGTCAAAGGAGAGCGCCAGGTGCAGCCCTGGTCACCCGCGTGTGTCCTCAGCCTCAGGGACAAGCACAAGAGATGTCCATCCAGAGCCCGACTCTGGACTGTACATGGGTGTGTCTCACAGATGAGACAGTGGACTCTCGTTAATGAAAACAGATCACATTAAGAGCCATAAAACTGTAATGAGCCTGCCCATTTGCTTCTTGTGGGTAATTCAATTCCTGCAGACTGTAAGCCCATCAACTCCACTCTACTCAGTGCTGAATGATTTTCTTTGTGTAAAGGTTAAAATAGGTTTGTCTATACAACTAATTGCATTTCAAATCATAGTAATCTGGAACTCAGAAAAATAATTCCCCTTACAATTACTTATATTTATATTTTGCTTGACAGGTAAACAGAAATTGCCTGTTGGCTAAATAAATCCATTAGTTCTATAAGCCTGCAATTTGAACAGCTCTTTGCCTCGTTCAACAACACAAGCTTTGACTCTCAGCTACAATAGGGTAAGGTGGGCCCCATGTGTTTCCTAGGTTGTGCTTGAGTCCCTGATAGGCCCCATTACCTCAGCCCTCTGCAATGCACCCACAATCACTGCCATTACATCTCTTTATAGCCCAATAATACCCGAATTGCATCACTTATACAGAGCTTTTTCCATCTCCACAGGGAAAGTTGGATAAATTAATGCTTTCAAAGGACTTTGAAGGATGTCTCAGCCTCTCTGAAGCAGAAGAGGAAGTTGAATAAGGCTTCAGTTACACCCGCCTTTCAGAATTCTTTCTTTCCTTTCTCTCTTTCAGGGCTGAGATACCATCCACAGTCAAGTTCAACTCCAAATGAGATGGAAATGGCTGGTTGTGACCTCCACGAATGCTGGGTTTCCCAATTGAGACAGTCAAATCCGTAAGTCTCTTTCTTGAGTAGGCAATTTCCTCGAATAACATAAAATTATCAAATCCAAAATATGCAGTGAGAGAGAGTACAGAAATCAAGGGTTTTCTAAGATGAAGCATAGGACTTTGAAATACTGCCTAGTTATGGCCCAGGCCTTCAGGTGGCACACGCCCACAACTATGGGCCCTGTCATGGGAAGCTGCAGCAGACACTGGCCTAACATTTTAGCCACTGACTCCACCTCTATTATATTAAGCCAACCAAAAAACAATGTGAACATGAGGTTCTGACGTCACAGGCAGCTACTGGTTCTTGGGATGGCAGCCTGCTTGGATTTCTCCTGGTGATGAAAATCTGCCAATCAGGACAATGGCACTCAACTGCAGAACATCCTGTGGGTAGGCCACACCCTGCCTGCCGTTTCTATTCTGACTTGAGTGGAAAGATCCAGTCTCCTAAGCCAATTAAGCTACAGGAGGAGACAGGGAGAAAGTGACTCACAGTCTTCTCTCTGCCACTGATGTCCTCGATCTTTGAGAAAATAAATCCATCGCCAAGTTCAATGCAATCCTAGCTCTCGGATCCTCCTGGGGAAAACCTTTATGTTGGAGCCTTCGCCAGTCACTGATTTGTAACTTCTGGTTCACAGAGAGCATCCTGTGACCACTTTCCTCCTTGGAATTGGTCAGACTTAACGTTTTAAGGCTTGGCAGTGAGTTCTATCAAGACCCCTCCTCTTATTTTTCCTCCACTGAGCAGTAATGCTGGGTGCATAGCGCACTGGTGCTCAGGAAAAGCACTTTATACATTTATAGCTGTATAGCCCCGTGGCCCTAAAATGGTTCCTAAGAGGTCACCTTTGACCTGGTGTCAGGAAAGCTGGTTAGAACTCAGGCCATCCGTGCCACTGTGGGTCAAGCTGCAAAGCGACAGCATTGAAATGTGGGGCCAGCGAGCAGCAGGCCAGACACTTGCAATCAGGATGAGGACCAAGAGAATGGAAGAGCCTCCGGCCCAGATAAATACATGTGGAATTTTCCACTCAGCATATCTGAGAAGAAACCAATTTTGCAGCATGCACATACACTTGTACTATTTCACAAAGAAGTTGTATTTTGGAATTCCATATGAGAGACACAACACTGTTTGACACTTAAGGCCTTTACCTTGGATGTGGATTTTGTCCCATTGTGACGGTCCAGTTCTGCTGTCGATTGGATCAGATCAGAAGTCAAGTTAGACTCAAGTAAGAAAGACTCAAGGTATGTCTGTGAGCGTTCCCAAGGAGGATGCATCTGAGCATAGGCCTTTCTAGTGGTGGACTATATACAACCAAGAAGCTCCAGGGGGACGCTGACCTTTTTGCCTGGCTGCCTAAGTTACTCCCTGGTGCAGGCATCCCCCTGTGGCTGCTACCCTTTGTGGGCATGGGAACCCAGCTTCCTCGGCCTTCCAATGTGCACTGAAGACCAGCAGCTCTGCAGGCCTTCAGTGCCAGACTGGGTCTGCTCAGGCCTCCAGCCATGTGGACTGAGCTGCCAGGTTCTTCAACGCTCCAGCCTGCAGGCAGCTGTTCTTTGGACTGCCCAGTAGCGATTATATCAGATAATCCAGTAACTCCCTTAATACTAATATTCATCCTACTGATTCTGTTTCTCCAGAGGTCTCTGACTAAAGCACACGCTGTTCATATTTGCTGTCCCTGTGTGCTGGAAAGGGGCAGCCACGAGGCAGATTCAATGACCACACAGTGTGTTTCGGTGACCCCCCGGTGTGGGACAAGGCAAGCCCATGGGATGGGCTCCCTGTGTCCTGAAGGCCATCTTGGTGGTTTGGACTCCTGTTCTCTGCTGTAGGCTTTCGCCCAGAGGAAGAAAGCAAGGTGGGGAAGAGCGGCAAACCCCCCTCACCTCCCCTGGGTTTCTCACTCCTTTCTTCCGGTGCTTTTCTTCCCACCTTACCCACCAACAACCTCCCGTGAGAACTGGCAGCTGCGGGCCCCTCTCCCCTTTTCATGTGGACATGGACGACCCTTGGATAAATCCAGTCAACTGCATACACAAAAGGAGCAAGAAGAATACACGACAGAGGCAAAAAACAAGTTTTGTAAAAGGGTTCTCCCTTGAGGAGCACCATGTGGGCTGGATGTGGCCACCTGAGGGCGCTGTGGGAGTTCAGAAAGGCAAGCTCGCTCAGACTTAGAGCCCCAACTGCCCTTCATTCTGTCAGCCCATGCTGTGTCCAATTCATCGCATGGACAATCAGAAGGCAGTGAGAAGACTTCTTTTTCCTGTGAAAAGAAAGACTACTGGCCCACAAGTGTTTGCCATGCTCTCAGAAATACTAAATTCAAGTCACGAAATGAGCCTCAATTTGCTTTCTTGCTTACTGAAGAGTCAAATGTTCCAAGAGGAGGGGGAAGACCAATTGCCTTAATTGGCCCTCATCATGAGTATCATATAATTGGGCACAAGTGCAAAGAACGTGTGGATCAGAGGGGTTCAAGGTCACTTTTGATCTTGTTTCATCCTCTGGGCCATGGGTGGGTGGATTGTAGGAAGCCCAGGGAAACGAGGTGGCCACAGGATATGGCGGTGGACCTGGTTTAAAACAGGCCCTACTGAGCCTGGACTGGATTATGACCCCATCACTTCCTTCTTACAGAACTAAAAAAAGCAAATCCTGGGCTGGAGATATGGTTAAGGAGCTTGCATGTGAAGCCTAAGGGCCCAGGTTCAATTCCCCAGCACCCACGTAAGCCAGATGCACAAGGTGGCGCAGACATCTGGAGTTCACGTGCAGTGCCTGGAAACCCTGGTACATACACTCTCTCTTTCTGTCTGCCTCTCCCTCTCTGTTTAGCCCTCTCTCCCCAATAAATAAAAAGCAAATCCCAAGGGAAGAGATTGGCCCCTGAGAGCTGACAGAGCGTTGACTTCCTGAGACAAGGGAAGCTGTGTTCAGGACCTGGGAGAGCGGCCGTGCTGCCCATGTTAAGAAGGTGTCAGAGACTTGGGCTCCTACCCAAGTCTTTCTGAGTGCAATCCCGTGCTGCAAAACCCCTAGGAGTCTCCCTTGAGCTTGTCTGTCATTGCGATGAGTCATTCCCTAGCACAAGCCAGAAAGCTGTGAGACTGAATTTCCAAGTGGCACAATCACTATCCTAGTCCTATTTCAAAGCTCAGCTCAAAAATGGATTTGAGGGCTGAGGAATTGGCTCTGTGGATAAGTGCACTTGTTGTGAAAGCTTGAGAGCCTGAGACCACCTGTTGTTCAAAGCACAAGGGTCCCCACACCACCTGTTGTGCAAGCACAAGGGTCCCCACACCACCTGTTGTGCCAGCATGAAGGTCTGACACCACCTGAGTCCCATCCCACATAAAACAGCTGGGCATGTCCACACACATCTGTATCTCTAGTTCTGTAGTCATGGGCATCAAAGAATCAACTGGGAGGAGAATCTCTGGGGCTTGTTGACAAAAAAAGGAAAATAAACATCAGCTCTGGGTTGAGTGAGAAACTCACCTCAAGGAAACAGGAGGATTAGTACAAAGAGAAGGACAGTCAGCATTGTCCTCTGTTCTCCAGTATGTGCACACACCTGCACACTCACGTGCATTCACTACACACCCCTCACATCACACACCACACCCACACACATCACACACAGTACACACAACACACACACGCGTGTCAAAATGACTCTGAGAAGTCTTCTAAGATATCCGTTTTAGTCTTAAGAATTCAGTGAATCCCGCTGCCTCTTGCTCCATCTCTGTTATACAGCACTTGCTCATTTAGTCACTCAGCACATATTCCTGCCCACTTCCACGGCCATTCATATCCTATAGTTTTCTAAGAAGAACCATGATTAGCTAAAGGTCAGACCAGGAACCCAAAAGAGAAGAGGCTTCATTAGAGACGTGCTTAAGTATCTCCTGACATCTCTCACTGAGGGGATGAGGTAAATAGCACGCTCTGGAGCCCACATGGGCCCGAGACAGCAGCTAGAGGAAAAGGCTGCTCCTCCCATAGCAGTGCCCTAGGGTGCTGGCCACAAAATCATTATATCATCCGAGAGCCAGGCTCCCTGGGAAGAAGATAGCTGCTGGCCCCATACTGTTCCTGACCAGTGACTGTCACAGGGCATGGGACTCTACAGCTGAGCTCATCAATACTGGTTAAATGACTTTTGAAATCTGCACCAACCCCAGCCAAGCCATGGAGGTGAGCCTGCACTCACCTCCTACGAAAGAGCTGCTGAAGCCAGTTGGATCGTCTCTGAACACACCCTTGACCCTCAATTTGAATGCAAAGACAGACATCTTTCAGATCAGTGTGTGTTACCACGTGGGATTTGCCAGAGGGCTCTGAGCCACCAAGGAAAGGTACCAAAAGCTCATGCTGGGGGGACACAGATGCCCCGTGCATCCCAGCAGCCTGCATGAATGAATAGGCCCTCTGTCCAGAGCACACTTCATGGAATGAACAGAGAGAGGGCTTTCATCTGGGGTTTAAAAAGATATTTTACTGGTAAGGCCATTTGTCTCTAAGAGGCCAATAAAAATGTATCTTACAGAAACTAGCATTGAGCGATGTTGTTATTACAGAAAGTCCCTCCTGTGGTTTATCTTTCCAGAACAGATTAATGTGTCAATAGAAAGGCAGAAAAGTATGTTTTCCACATTTTGGAATTATTTTGTATAAGTGTATAAATACATAAACATATACAACCAGGGGGCATATTTGTTATGAAATTAGTATGTTATTTTTAAAACTACCTGGAGCCTCTGTCATACTGTCTTGTGTGTGCTCTTCTCATGCATGGGAGGTTGGCCTGAGGCTGCCTCCCGGGAACGAGGCATTGAATGTTACATTATTTATTCATTCATTTTTCGTCTACAAAGCTATCTTAATGACTAAGAGTTGTTTTCGCTCCACATCAGCAGGTCCTTAAATCACACTATAAACTTTTGCTCCACGCACTCTCCGTGAGCCCCAGGGAAGACACGTTCCTGTCGTCCAGGAGCGCCAGGTCAGCCTGCAGGTGGTTCTGGCAGACTTTCCTGCTGCTTCTGCTGTGCCACCAGAGGTCCCATGACTGCTGGAAGACAGTGGCAGAGAGAGCCAATCCACAGACTATTACACAGGCTGCAACCTGCCCCCAGTGTTCCTTCCATGCCAGACTCAGCTGCCTCCTCTCCGCTTTCTGAGAAGGCTCTCTTCGTCACCAAGCCCAGAGCTGCTCTTGTCTGGATTTTTGCAATTTGCATGGTTTTTCATTGAATGAAGGATTTTCCAATGTCTGCCTCAAGATTCATGTATTTCAAATCAACCTTGAGCTGGAAAGACGACTAAGAAAGATTCACATATAAGCTGAGTCTTGATATCCTTCAGCCTTTAGTGCAATTTCTCCTGGGGCTGCAGACGTCTGGGCACTCCCACCACAATGCGCCAGTCAGGGTCTGGACCCACAGACTCTCAGCCTCTCCCTGGAATGTACACCATGGATGAACGCTGCAACATAACGTGTGACACTCTTCTGTCACCCTGCTCTCTCACTACACACACCTCATCTTCCCTGCACACAGAAGTACTGTCCTTGACCACGGATAGAACAGATTGCTCAGAAATCCTTTATCTGAGGGGGAACCATTGTGCTTGAGCAGTAAAACATTTTGGGGGTATGAGGGCTACTGGCTGTCTGTTTCTAGTCTTTTATCTCGAAGAAAAAACAAATGATGCTGGTGACGTGATGTGCAGATACATCATCCAAGCCTGGGCTCCTGCTACATCTCAGTTGTCACCAGACCCGGTCACCACATGTGCTCACCAAGGACAGAATACAAACCCCAATGCAGATCCTCAAAACTGTGTCGAGCAAGACATCTGTAGTCCAAGCCCTTTAGCTTTTACCACTGGATCAAACAGAGATTTCACAAACTTTGAAAGATGGTCAACATGATGTTCATTTTCACACACATACAGAGAGAGTGGGGGAGAGAGAGAAAGAGAGAGATCTGCTATTCACCCGTCTCTTGGAGTCATGCCATCACAGTCCTATCTCGAAATGTGGCCAGTGAGTTCATGCTTACACAGAAGTCGATGTCTTCCTTAAATACTTTGGGTTCAACAAGGTCTCTAACAGCAGAAGCACTGCCCTCCTGTTGTTGTCAATAGAGTCAATACACAATTGCACTGGGGTCACAAGCCCTGGCCCTGTGGAAATGATCAATAGATGTAATCTTAGGGTGAGTTGAGATTTTACAACTTCCAGTCTGTTGCCTTTGCTAAAATGTTGACTTCTCTGACACTTTCTTGTCTCTCCTGTAGCCTTTCTAGATGTGTTTAAGTGGATAAGTGTCTTTCTGGATGAAAGCTTGGTATGAGATGATTTAATCAGTACACACAGATGGAATTCCCACACAGGAAACTGGATGTCTTACTCTTCTGGTCTACCACCAATACGAGTAATCCTGATAGAAAAAAGAAAAAAAAAAAAAAACAGAAGATTTTCGGTACTCTGGTGTGGGACAGAAAAAAAACAAACTGAGTTGGTGTAATGGGAAGACACACATCCGGTTTGTTCATTTTCTGAAAGGAATGAGAGCGATCACGTGGTTTAGCATGAAAAGCCTATGTCATATCATACTGTAGTATTATTGCTACCCACGGAAGGTGATGGATTTTGGAGTGTGGCTCACTCGCATTCACTGACTCTCAAGACTACAAGGGTATGTGCTTCATGACCACACTGTCACTGTCTTCTAGTGGGGGCCTTTGCCATGTCCATCAGAGCTAATGACCAGCTTGGGATCCGCTTCTCCCCACAGGAAGAGCAAAGACATCTAAGAAAAGAGACATCTGAAAAAGCCTTTAAGGTTGAAAACCCTTAGGGCACAAGGCGGATTCTAAGGTCAGGGGTGTTCAGGACTGGGTGGTAGATGCTATGGTGAGAGCCAGACGCTGGCCACTCTGGAAGTCCAGTCTTCTCACCTTGAACCTGGACGGACATGAGATGACGAGTTCAATGACAAGAATGGGTCAAATAAGGGGATGAGTTAGCTCATTTAATTTTTGTTATCAGTTGGATTTTTATGAGGAAAAAACAAAACAAAAAGAAACCGCGATGACCCCTAGAGAAAGTCAAGGGCAGAAGGGAACAGAGAGAAACGGAAATACTGGTGACATGAACGACGTGGCGTGCCAGCGTGCAGTGTGCCAGCGTGCAGTGTGCCAGCATGCAGTGTGCCAGCGTGCAGCGTGCCAGCGTGCAGTGTGCCAGCGTGTAGTGTGCCAGCGTGCAGTGAGGGCCGGTGCAGTGAGCAGCACACGGGCGATGTGTCCTTCGCTGCTCCCACAGTTCCAGGTCCCTTCAGTAGGTCATTCTGTCATGCACATGGGTGAGCAATCCACAGACATAGCAAGGGAGAGGAGGTTAAGGTGGTGAGTGCATGTCGTGTCTCCTGTACCGCAAATAGCAGCAGTTAAAGCAGGGAGGCGCTGCACATGTAAAGTCTCAAAGCCACGCATCCTGACTCGGGTCAAAAGGTAGCTGAGGGGCTGGGAAGATGACTCAGCAGTTAATGGCACTTGTTTGAAAAGTTTGCTGACTGGCGTTTAATTCCCAAGCCATCCACACAAGCCAGACACAAAAAGTGGTGTATGCATCTAGCATTTGTTTGCAGTGGCAAGAAACCCTGATGTGTACACACACACACACACACACACACACAGACACAAATTAATAATTTTTTTAAGTTGGCTGTTGAATCACTGATCTCAACAGAAACACACCTATGTAGGCTTGCACGCACAGACCCACGCGGGAAGGAAGCGAGGCAGCATGAATTTGCTCAGAACCCCAGAACTGCAGGGAAGGAGCATTGCTAACTGGAGTGGAGAGTGGTATAAAATCATAGTGAAGGTGGCATGAACCCCACTTTCCCCACCTGTGTGACCTTGAACAAGCTCTCACATTCCTGCGACTTGAGTCCCCTCAGCTATCAATCCAGCATGTTGGGACAATTGAACACTTGAGGGTCATGCTCATGGCCTTGAGAAATATGCCATCAGGGGCACGGTACCTCTTTTCTGAGAAAGGATCTGACCAGGTGTCTATCAATCTTTAGATAAAAATAATGGACGGTACAGTTTGGATGAAGGAAACCATTCAGTTTAGCAGTAGCTATGGGATGAACATCTGCATGAAACAGCTGTTTTGTGCACCATAATTTGATATAGACACACATAACATGACTACAATTGTAGAGTCCCATTACCCATCTCACACCAACCATCTTCAAGAACTTTCCACCCATGTCACCATGATGATGTCATACTCTTGACTCTCCAAACGTGACAGCTTTGGTGGTTTGATTCAGGTGTCCCCCATAAACTTAAGAGTTCTGAATGCTAGGTCCCCAGCTGATGCAGATTTGAGAATTAATGCCTCCTGGAGGCAGTGTATTGTTAGGGGTGGGCTTATGGGTGTTAAAGCCAGCTTCCTCTTGCCAGTGTGTAGCACACTCTCCTGTTGCTGTTGTTCATCTGATGTTGACCTGGAGGTGATGTCCACCCTCTGCTTATGCCATCATTTTCCCTGCCATCATGGAGCTTATCCTTGAGCCTGTAAGCCAAAATAAACCCCCTTTTCCCACAAGCTGCTCTTGGTTGGGTGTTTTCTGCCTGCAATGTGAACCTGACTGCAACAATACCTATAAATTCATTCATCAATTCCAATCATAATTCAGTGGGACAAGCCCAGAAGCCAGACCATATGAGAATGAGGTAGACAGGTGGTTGTTTGTTAGAAATATCGTTCGTTCTTTTTTGCACAGGATGGGTGTCAAGCAAGAAGTAAGAAGTATGGATCTTGTCAGTACTTCAGACAATGGATTTTAAAATTTTTAGTTATTTATTTGCAGGGAGAGAGAGAGACAGAATGGATATACAAGGGCCTCCAGGTGCTGCAAATGAATTCCAGATGCATGTGGCACTTTGTGTATCTGGCTTTACATGGGTACCAGGGAATCAAACTCAGGTCATTAGACTTTGCAGGCAGGTGCTTTAACCACTGAGCCATCTCTGCAGTCCCTGCTGCTGGGTTTTGTTCATGCACGAACCCTTTATTTTCCAGGAAACAAACCAACCAAGGACCACGAGCCACTGCTGGCAAAACATGTGAAATAATTCAAGGTGGCAAACAAGGGTTCTGAGGCCCACAGAGCTAGAGGGGCTAGAGGTCACCTGTTCATGGGGAATCTGACTGTGAGGTGGAGACAAAGGATGATCAGCCCTCAGCCAGGTTACGAGGCCCTTACAGGCAGGAGTCCTTTCTTACAGTGAATTTCAATAAGAATATTGATGAGGCAACAGGCCTTGGAGATGATTTGCCTCAACCCTCTTCACACAGAGACAAGGACACAGTGTCAGAAGGTAAGAGGTTTCACTCCAATTGAATCCCAAGGCAGAGGGACAAAACATAGAAAAAAAGAATGGCAGAAAGGTAGACAGAAAGTACTTTTTACAAAAAGAAGAAGAAGAAGTGCAGCTGCATGTGCATTCTGGAGGCAGAAAGAAGAATGACAGACTCCGGGTATTCATATAAAAAGACTTCATAAGAGCTGCAGAGATAGTTCGGTGGTGAAAGCACTCACCTGCAAAGCCTAATGACCCTGGTTCGATTCCGCAGTACCCATGTAAAGCCAGATGCATAAAGTGGCATACAGATCTGGAGTTCATTTTCAGTGACTACAGGCCTTGGCATTAATATGCTTTCTCTCTCTCTCTCTCTTTCCAAATAAATGAATAAAAAAAATATTTTAAAAGACTTCATGAGGGATCTCAGATGCAACACAGCAATCTCCATGGCAGGCTTAGCGCCCTTCAGGCCCAAACCCTCCTCTAGAGTCCATGACCATTGTTTTTGGGTTCTCTGGACAAAACACTTAACAAGTCCATTAAATAACAGAGGGGAACCCTCACCACACAGGAACTGTTGAAGTTGACTCTGGTTGTCTTATTGGTCCCTGGCTTGGGAAGGCTCTGGGGACACAGGACTACATGAGGCTTTAAAGAACAAAGCATTGAATTATCTCACACTGCAGTGTAAGTGGTTGGCGGGGGTGGTGGGGGTGGGGGGGGGAGAGACAATTTTGAAGAGAAAGGGGGAGATAGAAACCAAGTTAAACATTTCTTTAGAGCAAGGGATTCAGAGCCTTATTTTTTGTTCTATTTAGACAAAAATGAGAGAAAAACGAACACCTCGAATAATCTGTTGAAGCCGATAATTCCTTTTCTCAGAATCGTCTATTTAAATGTATGAAATAAGATATATCATATAACCAAGTAAATGTATTAGTTTGAAACATAGTCACAAATCCACAAAATAAGATAGCTACATTGCTTCATTAATAATTCATAAAGTCATATATAAAACCTAGGCAAGTTAAAGTAATTTTTAAGTATCAATACACTGTCTGTTTTGTTCAGATGAGGTAATGATATTTCACTGTGGGGCTGTCTGACCAGGAAATGTGCTGTCGCGATGCACACAGCAGGTACCTTCTCACTGCTGGGACAAAACACCCCATCAAAAGCAGCTCATGGAAGGCGTACGGTTCTGGGCGCGTGTGTCGTCAAGGCAGGATAAAGCGTTGCACCAGCAGGAAAAATGCCAAGTCTGTGGCAAGTAGTCCCCAGTGCTGGGCTGGAAGCTGGGCTAACGAGCCTCAGGGACCATCTGCAGTAACACACCTCCCCAGCAAGGCTCCACCTCCCAACTTACCACCATTTGGGGACCAAATTCACAAACACCCAAGGCTGGCTAAATGTATATACTATGCTTATCAAACTGCCCAGTAAGCACTTCTCTTAATGTTCATACCCTTATATTAATGCTACTCTTACTTTTGGTTAGAGAATCTTCTCTTTTCAGATGGCAGTGACCTTGGGATGACTCAGAAGGCATCATGGTGCTGGAAAGAAGAGACCAGAGTGCTCAGTACTGCAATATCTCTATCACACCTTCCAAGGCTCAGGGTCCATTGCAGAAGAGGTGGCGGAAAGAATGTAAGAGCCAAAGGAAGGGTAGGACTCCTAAGAATGTGCTCCCCCAGACACAAAATGGCCTGGATATCCATGACCTCACAGAACCTGACACTACCTACACAAGACCATCATAATAAGAGGAAAAAATCATGACATCAAAATAAGAGAGGCTGATTGAGAGGGGGAGGGGATATGATGGAGAATGGAGTTTCAAAGGGGAAAGTGGGGGGAGGGAGGGTATTACCATGGGATATTTTTTATAACCATGGACGTTGTTAATAATAAAAAAATGTTGAAGAAAAAATATATAAAAAATAAAAAGTAAAAAATACAAAATACAAAATAATTTTTAAAAAACACCCAAGGCTAAGGGGGACATCTCGTACAAAACTTCACAACAGATACCTGATTCTGATATTTTCTTTTTGTGGCTTTAACAACAGGAAAGCAAAAGCAATGCAGATTTGTGGTGTGTGCTTTATAAGGAAGAGATAGTCTGGTCTACAGAAATAGTTCTCCCTCCCAAGGCTCTGGGCTGAATCCCAGTGGCGGCTCATGCTACTTACAGCAATGTGCTGGGTGACTGTTGGGCATGGGACTTTCATGGGCCATCCCAGTGATCTCAATGTCTACCTACCCTCCAGAAGCCTTGAAGCAAGTATGAAGCTAACAGTGCTAAGATTTCGAGCCCATAGTGAGGATAAGCTGTATTTCAAGTCCTCCACAATTGTCACTGTGACATGAAGATTCCCATGACTTCTATTGGTCACAAGTGTTGTCAACGCTACTGTTGTTTTTGCCCACAGACATGTGGAGGGAGAGCTACATTTAGACATCTGTGAAGATAATTATGCTTTTCCCTTTAATCAGGGTTATAAACCCATGATCGATGCTACATGAGATGAGAAAAGGCAACAGTCTATGTTGGCGGATGGGCCTCACTGGATGGTACGACGGGAGTGAAGGGCAGTATCCAAGTTTTGGATTCTCATGAGCTATCGGATAAACCCCATTGCACACATACATACAGTGTCTTTGTGAACGGAGCCCTGGGATGGGAGGAAGTAACAGCATTGCTCGTGGGGCAGGATGGACAGGAGAAGGGCACTGGCAAACACAAAGCCACGAGGCCACGATGGTTGGGCTGCTGGCTAAGGCTGAGGGCAGCAGAGAGCAGATGGATGCCCCCACACATTGTCCTTACAGACAACAGGCAGGCCATGGAAGGGCTTGAGTGATTTTGTTTGAAGGTCCACCAGCTTGGGGACATTCAGGCCAGGTGGGTGGTGGCTTGAATGGTCTTTCATTAAATTGACCTTGTCAGCTTCAGTCCCAGCAGGCAGACTCCTCTGTGTCACTGGGGTGGATCTGCATCCCAGTGCAAAGGTATGCAGACAGAAATGAGCTCTGGACGGGGTGTGCCTGCTGCTTTGTGGGGTTTGCCGGCCGCTGGTGGTCTCTCTCTGCTTGGATCTGTGAAAGGGGGCCAGCTTCCTCTGCCATTCATAGAACTTCCCCTGGATCTGTAAGCTTGAAATAAATCCCTTCCTCCCATAAAAGCGCTTGGTTGGATGCTCCTCCCAGCAGTGTGGAGCTGTCCACTGCGAGGCAGGGTGATGGAAGAGTGAAGCGATGCACGCATGAACTTCAATGTCCATGTGAGGAGTGAGGGGCAAGGTCACAGGATGACACAGAGCCTTTCCAATGAGAAGAAGGGGCATCAGGATAGAAATTTAACTGGGTTTCAGGAATCAGTGAAGCTTTGAGAATGCTTAAAAAGTGAGCTCTGGGCTCAAGTCATCAGCTTAGGGTCTGTTGGGAAGCAGGATTGTGACGCGTTTACTTTAGATTCACAGGCACGTGCACTGTGTCCACACAAGCACGTACACCTGACAAACTTTGTGCCCAGGACAAATAGCTTGTGACTGTGAAGAGAAAGGCACTGTCTCTTCTGATATGCTGTGGTAAGAGCTGAAATTAATTGATCAATGTCGGAAGAAATCGGCACAATGGGAGAAGCAGAAAGACCCTGGTGGGATGAAGAACAGTGTGACAGTTAAAATGAAAGTCACAGCCTTTAAGGAGGGCAAAAGCCCACGGTTGTGTCCCGAGGGCGCTCCCCACACCCAGGGCTCACCACTGCTTCTCTGTGGACTCTCACAGCTACTCCACTGGGTGCAGGAGTCGGCCAGCACTGACCACGCAGCCCCTGCCTCCTGCTTCAGCTCCACCGACCTTCCACGCAGAGCCCAGGGTTCGTCAAATGCAGAAGACAAGAGGGGGAGGAAGAGTCGTTTTCACCTCGCTGCTATAATAAGTAAGACCCAGAGAACTAGGAAGCTGATAATATGCCAAAATATCCAGAAACAATATAAGTGACACAAAAATGCAGAAACAATTATTAGTTAAATAAGGGTTTTCAAAAATTCTTTCCCTACCTCCTGATGGTAGAAAGCATGAAACAGTGGTATAGGAAGAATTCTTCGCCAATATTCCCTATTGAACTTGCATGTTTAAAAAGGACTAATGCCATGTTTAATTTCCTTTAGAGCCCCCTCATCATAATTAAATTTTGAAGCTTTTATGACTAATCTCCTTTGTATTATTTCTCCAAGCCACACAAAGAAACCGCACTAACCCTGCTGTGAAGACAGAGGCTGGATGCTGGACCCACTGAGCTGTCCTTGTGTTTCTGGGATTCTGATTTTACATTGACTTTGCTCACATGGACTCCATAGAGGCAGACCATTTGTTTATAATATGTCACAATTAAAAGAAATCTAAAAAATGAAATATCGCTAAATACATTAATCAGCAGATGGAATAATAACAACATCAGGCAGGCTCAAGGGTTTGTTTTTTGTGAAGTTCTCGGTATATAATCGTGTGCCGCCCAAGGGTTCGTGTGTGAGGAGCTAGGTCCTTGGAGTGGTGCTGCGAGAGGTAGTGGGACTTTTAGGGGGCAGAGCCTGGGGGAAGGCTACTGCCCTCGGGAGGGACACATGGAGTATCTTGGGAGCTTGGTTGATGCTCACAGGACTGGCACTGTTACAAAAGATGCTCTTTCCTTTCTCATCTCTCCATGGGACCTCTGTCTCACACACCAACCCACCACTCTGCTACCCTCTTCCAGAAGGTCTTCTCCAGAGCCAAGCAGATAGGTGCCACACCCTGAGCCTCCCAGAACCCTGACCCAAGTAAACCTCTTATCCTTATAAACCTCGAGTACTTCATGATAGCAATGGGATAGACTATTACGGTTATCATGAGCCATGCTCACGCAATTCCCTGATGATATGGAGAAAGGATTAAAATACCTAGTTTCCTTTGCTCACACCCAGATAAAATAAACCCGCCAACAGCACTTGAACAAGTGATGTCTAAGGATCACCACTGTCGCAAATATAGGGAAGCATGATATGGATCATGTGGCCATAAAAGGGCTCATTCTGTGGAGACCCCCAGGCTCAAATTTGTGTCTGTGTCCAGCAGGCTTGCTTCTCCCTCCAGGTCTTTGTTCCAGTCTTGGCACCGTCGCCAAGGTCCTAAAACACCCTATGTCTCAGATTCATTAGTCCTTTTAGGGGCCTGTAAAGCTTTCTTTCCCAAGCTGTCTTTATACCTGTGATACCTTACAGCACACAAATACAGCTTGAAATCAGAAACAGGATGTATATGAGGCAGATCTAGGAGAGCCAGGGTGAGCTTCCTGGCTCCCTTTCCAGTGAATTCCCATGGAAAAATTAACTCTCCCCAAGCCACAGAAGCTCACCAGATCCTTGGTGCCCAGCACTGCCACTGAGTTTGGCTAGGTAGGTACGCACGTGGGCTTACATGGCTGACTTCTTTCACTCCACAGTCCCAGAACCAGTCATTCAACATAGATCGCACCTTTAGGGTAAACGAAGGTAGCACAAGGTGTCAGGCAGACAAAAAAGGAAAACTAAATGCCGTTATTGGGTAGAATATTCCAACTGAGAGATAATTCCCGTATTTCAGCCAAGGGTTGGTCAGGAACACAGGCCTTTCATAGTAAAGGGTAGGATTCGAGCAACACATCCTGGTGACTCAGCTGTTTGGTGTTCAGCATCCATTTCCTTTCCATGGTTCGAGGCTTTCAAACTCTTGTGACTACATTCTGCTATAAGAAATGTAATTTATATAGCAACCACTAAACACATAACACACACACCCCACATGACAAGCCACTGAAATATAAACGTTCATTCTACAAGCTACTATCCACTGGGTGCAGTTTTTCTTAAATTTTATTTTCTTAAGCTAAACATGACCTGAGAAATTAATTCCATGACCTTCTAATGTGTCACAGCCTACATTATGAAAAACAGCTATGTAAGGAAGTTAAAACATTTAAAGTGCTAAGCAGCTTTAAGCTCTTATTTTCAGAAAGGGCAGACACAGTCATGACTACGTGGGACGTGGGATTGTTCATCGTGACTTCTGACAAGAGAACATTGCACCGATAATAAATGACAGGGCGATTGCTGAGTGTCTCTAAGCCATGCAAACACAGCCTACAGCGGGCCAATTTTAGTGAAGGGCAACATTTTTCTCCCACTTCCTCCAAGGTCTTCCTCAGTGCTCTGCAGCCTTCCTGGCTGCCTTCTGGGTCTCGCTCCTCACATGAACAGACTCACTCCTCAGGCCCTCTCCCCCCAGGGCAATTTCTTGGGTGCTCAGCTTACTCCAAACCTCAAGGCTCAGGTGCTCATGTCCCTTCCCAGAAACAGTTAAGAGAACTACGGGACTGAGACCAGTGGATCCAGTGCCTGGTTCACAAGTGTGAGGACTACAGCAGCATGCACATGCTGGGTGGGCGTGGTGGCCCTCCGGCAGTCCCAGCATGGGGTGGGGGGAGGCTGAAATAAAGGATCTCTTTGACAAGCTGGATAGCTAAACTACCTGAATCAGTGAGCTCTGGGCTCAACCGAGAAACCTTGCCTGAATTAATGAAGTGGGGAGAGATCAAGGAAAATACCTGAGGTCAACCTCTGGCTTCCACATACGTAAGAATGCCACACTCCCTGCATATATATGTTCCCGCACACACATGCATGCATACCACACATACACATGCAAAGGAGAAATGAGAAAGGAATAGTCAGACAATGTAGTTTACAGTGTCAAGTTCTGGGAAGTCATCAGTCATTGCCCAGAAGTATTAAGGTCCAATGCATCTGTGATGGCTAATCTCCGGCATTGTGACTGGATTTAGACTCCCATGGAGGACTCCCCTGGGCACGGCTGGGAGGTTGTTTCTGGAGTGGTTTAACGGAAGAGGGAAGGCATACCCTGAATGGGGGCAGCACCTTCCCATGGACTGGGGCTCCAGACTGAATAAAGGGACAAAGGAGAAAGCCAACTATGGTTCTGCACTCCTCACTCTGTGTCTTCAGGATGCAATATGACCAGCTGCCTCCTTCCTTGCACCGAGAGGGACTGTACCGTGAAACTGAGAGCCAAAATACAGCCTGCCGACATGTCAAGGCTCTTATGAATAAACTCTTTTGTACTATTTCACCAAGCCACAACACAGCACAGAAGAACAGTGTCCGGTGAATAAGAAACTGCATCTGCTGAGCTGGCCTGAGGCTCCTGCACTGGCTTTGCTAGCTGTCTTGTCACAGGACCGATGAAATCACAAAGACAGCATCATGGAATCAAGGCTGCACCAAGACCCTCCTCCTTCCCTAGCATACTGCCCTGTGGAGATCAGCGAGCCTTCGGTGACAGAGATCTGGAAAATATGGAGTCTCTGGTTCCTCAAGCCTTCCTGCCCTCTTCTGTGGAGTGCTCTTGCTGGATGGTGTGACCCCAAAGGACTCCAGGTCATGGCCTGTAAATAGTGGTTGAAGACCCTGGTATGACAAAATACGGGCCCGGAGCTCCTAACAATGTCTGCTAAGGAACGAACATGAGGACCGTCCTTCCCAGGAAAAAGAACCATCTCCACTGAGGAGATGGAAATCACACAGGGCAGTCAGCTCACACTCCCAACACCAGAGCTGCTCTGTGAAATCCTGAGGAGCCCAGTCCCGGGGTTCCCTCAGGCAGGGAGGCCATCGCAGAGTCTATGCAGGGAAGCCCCCTCCACGATTCCATGAAGACAGCACATCATGCAGAGAGCCACGTTTACACATCCCAAGGAGGCTGTTATCTTTTGTTTGGAAGGAAGTGTGTCCAGAGCACAGGCATGAAGGAAAAAAAAATGAAATTGATCAACTAATAAATCTGTTACGTTTCCAACAAGCCAGGCTTAAAGTACGCATGGCAATTTATTCAATTACCATCAATCTTCTTGCAATGATTTGTGGGTGACAAGAAAAGTAATACACATGAAAGTGGTGTTGATGCCTATGACACTCGGTATAAAGACGTCTACTCTCCAAACTGAATCTGGCTGCTAACACTGCCTGTGGATTGATAGCTGGTCTATGTGCCTGGCTTGGTCTTTTAATTCAAATGATAAACATCACATTTGCTCTCATAATTCCTTCTCACTCCCACTTTTTTAAGAGATATTTTACTACTGAGAAGGGAATGAGGCTGTCTCCAGGCATAACATCTTCCCTTGGCAGCTTCATGAGCAGAAGTTCCAGAAGCTTCCACAACATAAGAGCATCAAAGGTCACAGGTAAGTATTCACAAGTAGAACTCAACTCTCAGTAGCTGCAGGTTAAGAGGTCTTGATAGCCCCGGCTTCCAATAACGCAGATAGAAAGAAAGGGAAGAATGGGTGCACCAGGGCCACCAGTCACTGCAAACGATTGCAGACACATACATCACCTCATACATCTGGCTTATGTGGGTCCTGGAGAATCAATCGAGCCTGGGTCCTTAGGCTGCACAGGCAAGTGCCATAAACACTAAGGTATCTCTTCAGCCTCCAAATTTATTTTTTATCAGAGATAAATCTTTTGACGTTACTTTCTGTTCTTTTGAGTTATTAAAAAGGACAATTATAAATATTCTGGAGGAGAGTAGGATTTCATATTTCCACAATCTGTTATTAATAACCTACAAGCTGGGTTGGAGAGATGGTTCAGTGGTTAAGGCACTTGCCTGCACAGCTAAGGACTGGGGTTCAATCCCCCAGTACACATGTGAAGCCAGATGCATAAAATAGAGTTTGTTTGCAGCAGCTAGAGGTCTTGGCACATGCCCCTTCATTCTCTCTTTCTTACACGCACACACACACACACACACACACACACACACACAGAGAGAGAGAGAGAGAGAGAGAGAGAGAGAGAGAGAGAGAGAAGGTATTAGTGTACAGGGATAGCATTATAATACAAGGATGGAAGCTCATGATTGGAAGCATGAAAGCATGACATTCATTTTTCTTTTCTTTTTTTTCAAGGTAGGGTTTCACTGTAGCCCAGGCTGACCTGGCTCTCAGTTTGTAATCCCTCCCACTTCTGCCTCCCCAGTGCTGGGATTAGGGGTGAGCACCACCAAGCCTGGCTTGCATTCCTCTTTTCAAAGATAAAGTCTCTGTTTCCACCTCATCACATTTTCTCTTTGCCTTCGCTTGTTTGTTCTGCATGGTGATCCTGTTTCCCCACCTCTCCCTTTCTTCCTATTGGTTCATCTCTCCTTCCATTCCACACCTCCGTCTCTGCCCCTCCACTTTCCAAGGAAGCACAGTGCTAGCCATCTCCACATTGCTTGGGTTTTCAGCATCTCATTTTCCACATCCAAGCATCTTTTTCAAAATTATTTTTCTAAAGAAGGAACATTCTCCTGTTAAGAAAAGAAGTGGAATCAGAGCTGGAGGGATGGCTTAGCCGTTAAGGTGTTTGCCTGCAAGGCCAAAGGACCCAGGTTCAATTCCCCAGGACCCACGTTAGCCAGATGCTCAAGGGGGGCATATGTGTTTGGAGTTTGTCTGCAGTGGCTGGAGGCCCTGGCAGGCCCATTCTCTCACTCTCTACCTCTTTCTCTGTCAAATAAATCAATAAATAAAAAAAATTGAAGTAGAATCAGTGTCATCATGGAGTTCCGTGGGCTGTCACCCCTCACCTTCTACAGCCATGCTGAAAGCTCATTCTTGATTATTCCCCCTGTAAAAATTCTTTCAGAAGACTTAAGTAGCTCTAGAATTCCTCTTACAGAGCCTAATTCCCATCCTCTTAGATCTGAGCCCTTAATGACCTTTAGATTTAATTGGATGCCCAGATCTCTGACTATGCCTGCATGGCTGTCTCTGGAAGAAGGTTGACATTTGAATTGACCAGCAAGGAAAAAGACCACCCTTGTGGAGGAGCACCATCTTGCTGGGTAGTGCTCTCCAATGCCTTGAAACATGGGGTGGAGATGCTCAGGGATGGGAGGTTTAGGACAGCAGAAGCTACGGAGATGAGTTTCCACATCATGCAAGAGTAATATACATTGTCAATTGAATATGGGATCATCTAGGGCAGACACTTCCGGGGGTGTTTGTGAATGTGCTTACAGAGAGCTTTACCTGAGGAGGGAAGACTCCCTATGTTCCTCCGTGTGAGATGTTATTCTCTTCCAGGCTGTCTCTCCTCTTCAGTGTCTGGGGCATTCTCACAAACCCGAGGTATGTTCTGATTGGACTGTGAGTCCCTGCAGAAGGACTCTGAGCAGTTTCCATCATGCATCACCTCAGTGGGAGGGAGTAACCTAACCTACCATGGGCCTGTGTCTTTAGTTCTTGGTGGAATCTTGTCTTCCTCCATAGCTATGTCTCTGCCTTCTACCACGTGTACCCCTTTCTTAGAGCATTGTCTCTCATCTCCTACCACTCTCCTTAGACATTCCCCAGAACCCACATGCTCCTCTATCTGTCTGCTGCCTGAGGCATCTCCACTGTGAGCATCTCGCCCACTGCAAGGCGATGAGAGAGGACAAGTAACTTCTCTTGCAATGCTCTGAATCTTGGCCATGCAGGGAAAAACAGCATCGAGAGGACACTCCCCAAAAGATCAGAATACAATGAGGGAAGCGAGGATAAGAAGAGCCTGTGAGTCACACCTGGAGGACCTGGCTCTGCCCTGACTGGCCATGGCCCCGGCTTCTCTTTTCCTGTCTGCAACTGCCGTGTGAAGGGCTAGCAGGGCTCCGTCATGGGCTGGCTTCTCTACTGCCTCTGTTCTCCCTTTCTCCCCTTATTCTTCCCCTTCCTTCTCCTCATCTGCCCCCACCCCATTCCACATTCAGAACATCAGCTCTCCACGAACAATCCCAACAAAGTTTGTATCTGGAGAGAAAACTGAAAATGTGCAGACACAGAATTCAGAACACAAGCAGATCAAACCACAATTAGCCCCGCACCTTGACATCTTAGGTAGCGGAGCTGCTGCATGAGTGTCGTGTGTGTGTGCGTGCGTGCGTGCTTAGCTCTGAAACCTGGAGTGTCACTTTCACAAGCGCTACAGGGATGGGGATGGGCCCTGCAGGCACCCATGCGCCGCTGGTGTGAGACTCACGGGGCACCCGGCACCACAGTGAGAGGGGCTCCTGCAGGAGGTGGTGAGAGAAGGCTGCGGAGACCCTTATTTTGAACTCACACCAAAGCCTTCATGTGCCCAAGAGGAAGGATGAATTTAGTTGAGTATCAGCCATTGTTGCCATGAACTTGACAGAGTATCAATATAGCCAACGCCACCCCGGTCATGGCATGCGACAAAGTTTCCGTGAGGGGAAACCAGGACTGAGGAGAACGGCCTGGTCACTATTTGTGAGTCACTACATCAGTAGCACCATCTCCTCAGAGCTTGAGGCAGCCACATGCACGAGTATTTCCTCGTCATACGTTCTTCAATGCTTGTGTCACTGTGGAGGGAACTGGGAAAGCAATTCCAGAGCTTGGCATGTGCTCCGTGCCTCACGGCAAAACCTCTCTGGAGACACGGTGATCAGGAACTGGAGCCCGTGACACGGCTTCCACCAGGAAGTCTGGTGAGGCACAAGGTGGGCGGAGGAAACGGCTGAGGCAGTATTAAACGTTTGATGGAGGCTGGGGACAGCAGCGAGGGGAGCCGGGCTGTAGACAGGTTATTTGTTTTCCTTTCAGAGACATTAATTAATTTTTCACAAAATTAAATTCAGGAAAGATAATGAACTCTTAATAAGATGGGGCAGGTTAGGAATGGACGGCCGCAGAAGATTTGCAGGCAGAACACACCAAGCTTGTTAAAAAATGGTGACACTTTTTTCTTTGCCGATGATTAATATTAAATGGCTGCATCACAGATAACAAACACGGGGGAGGCTTGCATTATTCATCTGGGTGTGGAATCTTTTAAAATTGTTTTCTGTACATACTCTATTTGTTTTTCATTTTTCTATACTTCCTCCTTCGAACCCACTTCAAGGGCTGAGCTTGAAGCTTTGAAGACAAGGGGAAATGTGAAAATGGAGAAGTTATGCCATGGTAGTGGAAATGCCATTATGAACTCTCTGCCATCCCGCAGGATCCCTCTTAATTAAGAACAAACAGGATGGGGAGGAGGAGCTCTGGGTCTGAGCTGCAGGAAGGCCCAATCCACTGTCTGCTCATGCAAACGAGCTCATTGCTCTGCTTCTAATGAGTCAAGTTCACCTTGATTTCCTTGGAGCAACAAACATGCACCCTTTAATACCTCTGTCACCCTATGCCCCTAGCATGGGACTAGCGTAGAAGGTTCCCCTGAGCAATGTCATGGCAACCGCAGTTTTGAAAGCCCAGACAAGCTGGGTCGTGAGCTTAGAAAGCTCTTTGTCTTTCCAGCACAGGGCCAGAGCCCATCAGTTCCTAGGCTCCAGGCAGGGCTGGCTTGCCTCATTCAGGAGAACAATACAGCTAGAGTCTAGGGGAAATTGCAGAGTGAGTGAAACTCTGCTAAGGAGAAGCAGTCCTTGACCCTCTGCAACATTCCTTCTCAGTACTTGCTTTTCATGTAACGTCAGAGGCCATTCCTCATGCCCCTACGGAGTGTGGAATCACTGAGCGTCTGCAAGGAGACAGGCACCAGGCTGCACTGAGATGCGCTGCAGTGAACTAGGTAGTGTTCACAGCCAAGGCCAAATGGAAGCCATCTCTAAAGGGACACTTGAATCAGCTCACCACAGCTGGAAGAGAAGTTCCAAGAGGAAGGCTCATGTGGTCACTAGCAAGACTGGGCATGGAGGCCACTTCCAGGGACAAGGCAGGGGGTGTGAGATGGGAATCATCACCATGGGGACAGGACAGAGCTGAGAAAGGAAAGCAGATGTGAGTGCAATGTTCTTGTCACTCAGAGGCGGGGGACAGGGAGACCGAGCGGTCGAGGGAGTGGGCTGGGAGTGGCGAGGGCACAAGGACAGCCCAGCAGGATGGAGCCGGCCATGTCACGCACGTTGCTGGGAAGTGAGGCGAGATGAGGACAGGGGTGGATTGAGGGGAAAGACCACTATCGGGCAGTTCTTACTCCCACGTTCCACTAGGACAAGCTTGCCCCTGGAGAACAGTTTCTGATGTGCTTCAGGTGTCTCAATGAAGAATTAGAGTGCTGTGGACACGTGATCCAGGCCCCACAGTGACCTGAAGGGAGGTTTCTGGTCTTACTACACAGAGGTTGAAAAGCAGGGTATGAAGAACTGGAAAATACAAGCAGCAGAGCTGGGGCTTAGGCTGTCTTCTCAGAACAGTGAGGTAGGGAAATAGCATAGGTACAGCTAAAGGAAATGTTGGACTAGAGCTAGCATAAATTATAGAAATTGGTGAGATGACTTGCTGCTCTGGCGTCTAGTGTTTCGTGCTAGATTAAAAACTCCACCTGGGGCTGAGGAGATGGCTTAGCCAGTAAAAGTGCTTACTGTGTAAGTGTACATTCAGATCCCCAGTACCCACCTAAATGCCAGGAAGAGGTAGTAGCCTGTCATAATGCCTGTGCTTGGGGGGGTAGAGAAAGGAAATCCCCAGGTAAGCAGACTAGACGTGCTGATAGGTGTGCTCTGGACGCAAGTGAGAGACTGTCCTAACAAGTAAGATGTAGAGCAGCGGTAAAGGGACCTTAGCAGGGGACAGCCAGTGGGTGGCCTTCACCGTCTCCTCGCAGTCAGATTCAGATAAGATCAAGTCTCAGCTTTCCTTATTTAAGGCCAAAAGTTAGAGGATGTATTTGAAAGGGACTGGAAGACAGCTTACATGTTGAACCTTTTGTAGTCCCAGTGAATTTCTTAAGTGAATGGAGGCCCGAGGAAGACAGGGCAGGGTGGGGGGTGGAAATTACGCTGATCCAGACAGGACAGCAAGATCAGGACACGGAGCAGTGACGCAGCAGCGAGAAGGCGAAGACAGAAGAGGGGATGGCTCTACGTCACCTCTCTGGGAGATCCTGTTCCCCAGACGCCGGCCTCTGCTTACACGCACACAGTGTCGATGTTAGTGTGTTTCTAACCTTCACCTCCTGACCTGGAAGTATGTGCGAGGCTCATTCCACTTCCTGCTTTAACCAGATTGGAGTATTTTATAATGAGATCTATCTGTCTGTCTGTCTGTCTGTCCACCTATCTATCTATCTTTAAACTAGGAGGAAGACTTAAAGTTGTTGAAGCCTAAGGGTTCTGCAGCTAATAAACACTAAAGTTTGGTTCTGTGGGTTGGGAAGATGGCTCAGTAAAGGCATTGTTTGCACAGCCTGCTGACCTGGGTTCAATTCCCAAACCATCCACCTAAGCCAGGTGCAAATAGTGACACAGCACCCACACCTATACCTCCTTGCTGGTCCTCTGACACTAGAAATGTTTGCTTCCATGACCTCATTTTTCTTGCTATGAAACCAGAACAAGATAGACCTCAGGCTCTCCAGCACAGGTTGGACCTCAGGCTCTCTCCAGCACAGGTTGGACCTCAGGCTCTCTCCAGCACAGGTTGGACCTCAGGCTCTCTCCAGCACAGGTTGGACCTCAGGCTCTCTCCAGCACAGGTTGGACCTCAGGCTCTCTCCAGCACAGGTTAGACCTCAGGGTCTCTCCAGCACTGACATTCTATTATTTATCTCATGAAAGCACTTAACAAGTTGTTTACATTGACTTGATGGGAAAAAAATTTATTTAAAAACTTGCTTTTTTGTTTGATGGCTTAGTTACCAGCCCCAACTACTGCTTCCAAACAGGTATCTGTTTTAAGTGAGAAAAGTTGATACCTAAATCATCTGTCTCACCTTTGGATAACACTCAGTAAAAGGGTAAATAAATTTTGACCATTTCTGAGCTTTTAAAGTTCATGAACTGAGACTTATTTTCTTAGGCTTCACAGCCCACCTAAAAAATGAGTCTTTTTTTTATTTTTATGCCTTATTGAGATACGCTTAGGTTTTAGCCACCTACTGCAGTAGGAATGATGTGGAGGCAGAGCTCCGTGCTGGTCCTCAACACCACACATCAAGCAGTGGGACACCCCGTGGGGACAGCAGCAAGGAGGCCGGATTTCGTCGCAATGTGAAGCTTGAGTATGCACTTTCCACTGCTAGACAGCAGAGCCAGCATCTACCGCACAAGACTCCATGAGGCAACAGTACAAGCCCACAGGGGGACAGGCACAGCCAAGGTGAGGTGTCAGAGCTCCCTTGCTTTTAAGGGGTTAGATGGAGTTCTGTTCGTAGCCCCAGGAAGCATGCCAGATGAGCTCTGTCAAGGACACAGACGTGATATCCCCATTCACCCTGAACCCCACAGCCTCCTCCACGGCACACTGAAACCTGGGACCCTGCACCACACAGCACTTTTCCTGGCACACGGGGACCTGGTGTTGTCACTTGTACTGCACTTTGTGCCACTGCCGTCCCCACTTCAGGGCTCACCGGCTCTGACTGGGACAGGAGCCAGATGAACCAGCATTTGAAATGCCAAATAAACAAACTCGAGTGCAATTCTTCAAGGATTCTTGCCAGGAAGCAAATGGAACTGGGCACAAGCCTGGCGTGCAAACCTGTTCTTAGCAGGATTCCAACCCAGTCACACAGTTGGATTTCATAAAAATTTCCAAACTCTGGGCCACTTCAGTGACCTCAGTGTAAATTTCCCCAAGCCCAGCATCCTTCACTCATCACTGATAGAAATAAAACCCTGTTCTAGAAAAATAAATTTAAGGCCCTTTCTGTAGTTCAGTGTATAGTTCCGATTGGAGCGCATACAGTAGAAAAGTAGACACTGACTGAGACCTTCAGACCCCACGATGAATACCAATAACAGCAGAACAGTCAATAATAATAATAATAATAAAGGGGACCCTCAGTGAAATGAGGATGGGAGCCAGGGAATAAAAGAGTATAACCTTTAAAAAAAAATTTAAGAAAGAAAGAAAAGTAGACGTTGGAAAGAAAATCTAATTCCAGGTTTTATCTTCTGCTCTCAACTAGAACAAAATATATATATTTGGTTTTTCGAGGTGGGGTCTCACTCTAGCTCAGGCTGACCTGGAATTCACTATGGAGTCTCAGGGTGGCCTCGAACTCACAGCAATCCTCCTACCTCTGCCTCCCGAGTGCTGGGATTAAAGGCGTGCGCCACCACCCCCGGCTAGAACAAAATATTGATATGCAGGTAACAGGGCTCATTAATTCCCACGGAATCATACGATGCAGCAGGCAGTGGACATAATGATAAATAAATGATTCTAGTTTCGTTAATGAATTTGGCTCTGACCTCTGTTATTTCAGATGTGCCTAAGCAGCAACAAGGGGCAGGGTGTCTCCTGGATTGTGTGGATCTTGCAGTGAGCCAGGACCTGCCAGACTTCAGCTGTCTTCTCTACCTATAAACTGCCTGGCTAATGTCGCAGATGAAAGTCTCATGTCCATGTTTGCTGGGGTGGGGTCCCTGAAATCTGTTTCGGAAGTGTACGAAGCCCACACAGGCCTTGGAGGAGAAGCTAAGCTGATATGAATTCTTATTTGGAGGTTTTAGACGGGATACTAAATAAATAAATAAACAAACAGCATTTCTTCAGTTGAGCTGCATCTGCCTCCTCAGAGGCAGGTGCGTCTCCAGCAGGAAAAGTGAAGTACCGAGCAAGTGTGAGAAGGAAAATACACGGTTCTTCTCCAGTTGCTCCTCTAGCCTGGGCATTGCAGCCCAGCAGCTTCCTGAATTAAACTGCATGGAGCCTCCTAAGGTGACTTCAGGCAGGTGAGGTTGGCTGTCAATTTCCTTACGTAAGGTAGATAAGTTGGATGAGATGCTTAATCATAAAATTCTAAGCCAGGCATGGTGGCACACGCCTTTAATCCCAGCCCTTGGAAGGCATAAGTAGGGGGATCGCTGTGAGTTTGAGGCCACCCTTAGACTACGTAGTGAATTACAGGTTAGCCTGAGCTAGAGTGAGACCCTACCTCAAAAAAACAAATAAAATAAAAATAAAAATAAATCTAGCTTTCTTTTTCGGCATGTGCATGTGTGGGTGGTGTGTTATGAGTGAGTGCTTGCACATGTTGGGCACACACATGAGCATGGGCAACTGTATGCATGCGTGTGGAGCTCAGAGGTTAATGCTGAGCGTCATCCTCCCTCCACTGTCCGCTTATTTACTAAGACAGCGCCTACTGTCTTACCCATTCAGCTCGTCTGCATAGCCAGTTTGCCCCAGGGATGTTCTGTCTCTGTCTTCTGAGCACTAGGATTACAGGGTGGGGGTAGGGGCTTCCATGCCCACCCAGCGTTTGCATGGGTGCTGAATATTCAGACTCTGGTCCCCACACTTGTGTGGCAAGTGCTTCACCGAACCAGCCCTCCCACCAGCCCCAGGCTGTGGCATTCTACAAGTGTCTGCGTAGCTGGTTTCATAAGATCAGGTGTCTCCATGCTTGGGTGGGGCTGCTTTGCATTGGTGGGCTCCGGGCCCAGCAGAACAGTCAAGTGAAGAGTTCTCTTCCCTCTGGGAGGACAGCAGGAAGCCTTGAGCCGGGGCTGGGTCATCTGGGAGGAACCTCGGCATTCTCAGGCTGGGGTTGGGATCCTGTCTTTTATCTTATCAGCAAGAGACTGGCCAGATAGGGCTCAAGATTGCTTCCCACATACCCGAGAGAAGGGTCAGGAATGACCACATGGGCCTGGATGCCCACTTCATCCTCTGGGAGTCTCGCTTGGCGAAGGTCACCAGGCCAAGGTCGGTGCTGGCTTAGTCCGCTTGTCTTCCAAGGGGCAGAGCTCACAGTGGGAAGCCTCAGCTGCTGGTCCAGCGAGAGCCACGAGATGCCCTCCTGCCATATGGTCTTGACAGGTGGTGGCTCTCTGGGCATGCTGGGGGCTCTGGACTCCCAGGGGAACTGACCTCCGCTGAGCTCAACTGAACAAACATACCAGTACAGAGAGGAAGTTAGCGGGAGAATAAATGCAGGGCCTTAGACTTCCTCTTCCCAGGTCCTTGGCTTCGCATATACTTCTCATCCACGTGGTAAAGGCAGGGAAAACTTGCTCCAAAATTAGAAGGTATATGTTGAGGAGGAAATCACAGGAGGGGCTCTCTCCACCTGGAGGTGGAGAGTAGCTAACAGTCAGAGGTCCTCCTGTGTATTATACAAGATATCTTAAGAAAAGCTATAGCTGGGCTGGAGAGATGGCTTAGCGGTTAAGGCACATGCCTGTGAAGCCTAAGCACCCAGGTTCGCTTCTCCAGGTCCCACAGAAGCCAGACGCACAATGGTGGCACATGCGTCTGGAGTTGGTGTGCAGTGGCTAGAGGCCCTGGCACACCCATTCTCTCTCTTATTTTTCTCTCTCTCTCTCCTTCTCTCTGTCTCAAGTAAATAAATACATAAAAATAAAATCTTTAGAAAAGCTATAGCTACTGGCTTGAGAATGATGGGGTCTCTCTCTCTCTCATACACACATACACACACACACACACACACACAGAGAGAGAGAGAGAGAGAGAGAGAGAGAGAGAGAGATTGGGATTCTAAGATGTGTGATAATGGACGCAAGGGCAGGAACACGGAAAGATCCAGAGACACCTTCAGATAGGTGCCCAGGGATCCACCAGCTAACATGCCACTAGTCTTGAAGGAGCACACATGTCTGAGTTCAGCTATTGAGATCCCGGAAGTGCTAGCTAAGGCAACAAGCTGCAGGCTCCCCGAGTAACACACCAAGAAACAGCGTGACCTCCAGCAAGTGTGAACTTCAATACAGGTTTCCTCATCTGTTCACCAAAGACGAGGCCCACCGAGTTCTCTCGCAGGTTTTCATAAGACAGGACAGGACAGGACAGGACAAGAGAAGCAACAGGAGGTTCTTGCCATACCTGTTCATCTGTCAAAGTTTAGATGCTGGAGCCTGAGCCCTCCTGGAAGCCCTGGGCAATCTCCAGGGCTGGGACCTAGTGCACACATTTCAAAGATGTCGGTTTTGAGCACAGCAGGCTTTGTGCACCATTACCACATATCTTAAATCACTCTCCAAAGAGCAAGGCACTCAGATGAGAATATGAGAGGACCTCACAAGAAGCCCCCACACACATCAATCTGAGGGCAGCGGCTTAGAGGCATAGCCGAATGGGAAATGCTATTCCCCCTGGAGACTCCACCACAGCAACAAGGGGCCCCACACAGTCAGTCTCAGGGTACCCACACAATGGTATTGAGGCTGGGGCAGGCAGTGGCCCAGCACGTGCAGGACACAGGGAATGAGAAGGGTCTGCAGTCACTTCCAAAACCTCCAGGAACTTGGGAAGCACTGACCTCTCTCCAGTAAGCATCTGGAATGAGACTGAAGCCCAGCCCCCAACGGGGCAGAGGCCACACTCTGAGCAAGGCCAGGCCGTCCAACCTCTGATACCAGAATGAAATATCCTCAAAGCCAACAGGTAACTGGTTGTATTTGGGGTGATGCCTCAGAATGGTTATAAGAAAGATGACCTTTCACAGCCTCAGCAATAGGTCACTACTTAGGATGGCTTGTACAGTTTCTCTCTGAAAGAGAGACTGAGAGTGAGAGAAAGAGGGAGAGAGCGAGCGCAATTCCATATCCACAGATTAGAAATACTGAGAAAAACTGTGTCTGTGACAAACATGTACAGAGTTTAGTCTTGTCATCATTCCATAAACAACACAGCATAAGAACTGTTAACAGCGAATTCCTATATTGCATTAGGTATTATAAATAATCAAGACATGGTGTCAAACATGTGAGGAAATCAGTAGGTTACATGCAACTACGATGCTATTTTGTAGGAGGGTGTATTAGTTACTTTTCTTGTGGCTGTGACAAAATACTAGACAAAAGCAGCTTAAGGAAGTAAGGATTTGTTTGGGGGTGCCGTGGCAGCAGGAGCGTGACACACATTACATGTACAGTCAGGAAGCAGAATGAGATGACTGCTGGGGCTTAGCTCACCTGCTTCTTATAGAGCCCATGAAATGGTGCTGCCCACAGCCAGGGTGGGCCTTCCCTCCTCAATGAACTCTATCTAGAAATTCCCTCACAGACATGGTTAGAGATTTGTGTCCATGGTGATTCTAAATCCCATCAAACTGACAAGATTAACCTTCATAGTATCTGGGGGTCCCGGATCCAATTGCTCACAGCTCCCAAAGGATGACAACCTCACACAATCCTCATACCACCCCAGGCTGTAAGCACAGTCAGAACCCCAGATTTCTGGTGAGGAATTGGGGCACAGAGAGGTTAAATAATGTAGGCACCATCTCAGCATAGCCGGGGGGAGGGGGCCTGGGACTCACCGCTGCCATGAGCCACCAGAGCCTGCCCCCGGGTCTGCAGGCTGGTTACGCAAGCCTTGCTTTGTCACTGGAAGGGACCGTGACTTGTTGACCCTCTTTGAGATTTCAAAGGTGGCTGGATTTAGCACATGAGCTCACTTATGGACACATAGAAAGAATTCAGAATGGTCCATGGAGAGCAGAACCCAGAGTGAAGCCTACTTTGGCTTCCAGTCCCTTCATTTCTGCTCCAGCTCCAGTGGGAGCTGTCCTGAGTCCTGGGGACAGGGTGATTCTGCCTGACACCTTGGTGAGGTAGCTGTCAGCTACTGCTCACTGGTTCTTACCAACCAGTGCAGGTGCAGGTAAGGCCTCAGCCAGAGCTTCTACCCAGGTACTTCTACCACGTGCCACACACCTGCCAGCACCCTGGGAGCTGACCCTCAGCACCACACACCTGTCGGGACCCTGGGAGCTGACCCTCAGCCTCACACACCTGTCGGGACCCTGGGAGCTGACCCTCAGCACCACACACCTGTCAGGACCCTGTGAGCTGATCCTCGGGCCTCACACACCTGTCAGGACCCTGTGAGCTCACCCTGAGCTCCACACACCTGTCGGGACCCTGGGAGCTGATTCTCAGGCCTCACACACCTGTCAGGACTCTGTGAGCTCACCCTGAGCTCCACACACCTGTGGGGACCCCGGGAGCTGACCCTCAGCCTCCTCTCCCACTAGCAGGTGCTCCCCAAGGTCTGGCTCCCTGTTGCCTTGCAGTTACTAGTGGCTCATCTATGAGCAGCCCCCACCCCACCTCAGCCCTGGCACATGTCCTCCACACCCCACTGGGACCAAGTGGGTGGGAGTTCAGTCTTTTGCTGGGCAAGCGAGGTACTGGGTGAGTTTCCCGCCACGCTTCTGCCCTGGCCCCCATTCCTCAGAAGCACATGTACCCAGGTGAGCAATAAGAAGACAAGGGGGTCCAAAGACAGTTTCATCCGCTTCTCTCCTTCAAGCCAGGGCTGGCGCACAGGGCCCCAGGCCACCCCTCCTCAGTAGGGTGTTAGCTCTTGCACCACCTGCTCCGCTGTCTTCCTGCTGTGCCCCTCCAGCCTCCTCCTGAGCTCTTTCCTTCCACCTCTCTAGCCTCCCCCATCCCCAAAGTCTATTCCTGATGAACTATTAAGGCTAATGATTTCCTATATGCTCTTCCTCCCATGGCAACCTCTTTTCATGTTCTTGATAGTGGGTTGCTGGGATTTAACCTTAAGGACTAATCTGCCTTTTGTCTGTCACAACCCACCAGAGCTAATGGAATCAGTGGAGGCAGGCTCCCTGGTGAGGCCAGGCGCGTGAGTGCTCAGAGCCGCCCCTGAGGAGAGCCAGTCTACTTCTCAGCCAGCCCACTGAAGTGACAGTCTGACCACACTGTCTTTAAATTACTTCCTTTCCTGTGGTAGGAAGTGAGATGAAAAATCTCACCTTCATAATCCCAGCTCTGGAAGGCTAAGGGAGGAGGTTCGCTGTGAGTTGCAGGTCAGCCTGAGCTTCAGAATGAGTTCCAGTGCAAACTGGGCTAGAGTAAGACCCTGTGTCAAAAAATAAAATAAATTAAAACCCAAAGCCGAGACCTGAAAAAGAGGTCTTTCCTGTCAATTCCAGAGTCTCCCAATTCCCCACCAGTGGATACACTTGGGGAATGAGAACTTGCCTGTGTTTAACACTGCTTTTAATAGGCCATGAAATAAAGTTCTTTTTTTTTTTATAGCCCTGATTGTACCTTCATCCTCCAAGGCATGAGCACACAGAAAAAGCAGAAGGCAGTGGCATCTTGGAACAAAACAGACGATGCTGAGCCTCTCTGAGGCCATTAGCAACTATTACCGGAGACAGACGTGCGTGGCTCGTGGATGAAGGGAAATGCGCCTCGTGTACACACTGGCTGTACGTGTGTTTCTAACATGCAGCACAGTGGCAGCCTTCTGCTCTGGTGATATCTGCACAAAGTTCTCCTGTAAGCGACCATCACATGAGCCCTCTAGACCTGCTAGGCGAGACTGAAAACCTCAGAGAGGCAAGAAGGCATGGCCTCTACTTGGTGGGGCGTTGAGCAGTGTAGACAGATACTCTATTTAAGAGTAATCTGCAGTGGAGGAGAACAGTTTATCATTGTTTCCTTGGATCAAAGTTCAGCCAGGCCACCACCACAGAAAACTCACGGGCAGAGACTCTCTTCTGCCCTCAAGCCCAATTCTCTGCTCTTGGGCTGTGGGTCTGAACTAACAAAGAAGCCAGCAGCTTCTCCCAACACAGTGACTGCCCATTTGATTGTGGTTACAAGTTTCTTCGCACAGTCACTGATACGACTCCGCGTCCTGTGTCCCCAGGAGCCAGCAGGTACTGCTAAGTGAAGTGTGCAATGAAGGTGCGATGGCTTATATTACAGGATGTTAGCAAAGCATTCCCACACTGAGGGCTGGGAGCTGGCTCTGTCGGTAAAATACTTACCATGCAAGCACGAGGACCTATGATCAGACACTCATACCCACGTGGCTGCTGGGCAGGAGCAGCAAGCAACCTGTCTATAGTCCCAGTGATGTGGAGGCAGAGACGGGGCCCTTAGTGCAAGCTGGCTAGGGAGACGAGCCGAACCAGCAAGCTGTGGGCTCAAGTGAGAGACCCCGCCCTGATAAATGGAAGAGGCCCACCTCAAGTAGCTGGCTTACATATGAACACGTGCACATGTGTGTGTGCACACACACATACACACATATATACACACACAGGTTCCAAAAATGAAAGCTCTTTACCCATCCAGCAATCTTAACTTCAGCGAGTCTGAGAAAGCCCACAATGACAGTGAGCAAAGCCAGTCACGATGTTCCACACATACCTCCCCTGCAGCCACCAAACTGATGGCCTGCTGGTCATATTCAGGGACCAGGGAGTCTGTTAAGAGTGTCATTGAGAGCCCTAGTGCAGTCCGAGTGTGGCAATTGTCAGTCATGTCTCAGAATTTCAATCTGACATTCCCTTTGGCCACAGTCTACCAGGGAATTTTGTGGTGGTCTGAATCCAATGTCCCCCTTCCCCTCATGTGTCCTGAATGCTTGCTCCCCAGGTGCTGACAATTTGGGATGTGGAGCCTTGATGGAGAACATGGGTCACTGGTGGCAGACCGTGAAGTTTCTTAGCTTCCAGTCTGTCAGTGCTAGCTTGGCTCGCGCTCCTGCTGCATTTCCACCTGCCGAGTCACGGAGGTGATGTCTAGCCTCTGCTCATGCCACGCTGTCCCCTGACATCGTGGAGCAGCTGCCCCTTGAGGCTGTAAGCCAAGCTAAGTCCTTCCCTTCCATCAGCTGCTTCTGGTCTGGTGTTTGTCCCAGCAACAAGGACGTAACTACAACAAATGTACTTTCTTCCATATGGGGATATTTCTGTGCCATTAGCAAGCGTTCATAAGCTCTCAGCAGTCATCTGGACGATACCCATGCCACTGGGCTGCTTGGTTAGGAGTCGTCTAACACCATGGAGCTCACTGCTCACCACCGGGTTGTTCCACAAGGGGTAGGATGACTGTCATTGGTGGCTTATTGATTAACTCATGTGAAGACCTTGGCATTCACACCTCATTCACACCTCCTATGAGGTTGAAGAAGACATTCTCTATGAAGGAGACAGTGTTCTCCTGTGTTCTCAAATTTTCACCAAGGAGTCTCCAAGATGAAGGGAAAAATGCTCCAGAGCTCCCCTGATGGCTTATAAGATATCCGGCCCATTGGCAAAGCTGTGGGAATGGAGAGGAAGGCAGAGTGGGAGTGAAGGGCAAATTCTCAGGGCCCCGGGGGCACAATGAGGTCAGCAGAGGTGCCCCACCCTCTGACCCATCCACCCTCTCCTTGCTGGGCCTCTTCTTTGAGTTGGCTGTCTTACTGAGCCTGACATGCTAGGCGACGTATGGGCATAGCATAGTCGGATCTTGGAGCCTAATATCACGGGTGATACGGCAATGTGGTTCAGCCCCAGCCACCCAATCTAGCCTGCTCATTGCAAGACGTGGGGCAAGCCACTCAAATGTAGCCTCTAGCTGTAGGGCTCTCATTTGGATTGCAGGCGTGACCCCCTGCAGAAGATGATCTCTCACAAATACGAAAATATTCATTGTGACTCCTCGTCCTCTTTGCCAAACTCTTCCTATTACAGATAACGTCATGGAAACTCAAATACCTCCTTGTGGTAGTCTAGATGTAAAGTATCCCCATAGCCTCCCGTGCTTGTGAGTATGCCTCATACTGAATGCCCATACTGGGAGGTGGAGCCGTGCTGGAGGAGAGGAAGACCTTGAAGTGTGTTAGCCTGGCTTGCCAGTGCTGGCTGGCTCACTTTTGCTACTACCTTCCAGCTGCTGTGACAGGACCTAACGCCCGGCTCTGCTCTGCCACGCCATGACAAAACATCCCCTCGAAACTGTGGGCCAAAACAAACTTTTTCTTGCTATGCGCTGCTTTCGGTCAGGTGTTTTGTCTCAGCAACTAGAAGGTAAGTGCAATACTCCTGGGTCATTTTCCAGGCCCTTGTGAGGTCAGGATTGGAGCCTGTGTTCTCCAGCTGGCTGGGCTAGAGTCAAGGGCCAGGGCCCCGGGGTATCTGTAGGAGTGACCGCTCACCTACTAGGAGCAGGTAGGAAGGTTCTCGGGCTGCTCTCTGGGACATCTCTGCACCAGGGAGATCAGCTGAAGGGCCTCTTAGACACTGACTCCTTGGCTTCCACAGCCGGTAGGGAGGCATGGCTTTTCTATGCAGACGGCTCACGATCTGCACAGGCTCTGCCTACTTGCTGGCTTTGGCTCACAGTTTCCTTTACTTGGGGGGAAAAAAAACAGTCCTGCAGCTCATTATTTGAAATGAAAGTGTCAAAATATTTTGTGTCTCTGGCACCGAGCTGAGATTCTCTAGTAATTTTCCTCACTGGCTCTGACAAGCATAAACTATATTTGTACTCAAAGGAAATGTTCTCTCACCCAGAACCTCCCCATTTCCCCATCCACTTAAGTCTCAAAGGCTAAATGCGTAATGGAAACAGTACAAGGCAAGTTCCTTGGTCTTTCTCTCCCAGTTACCTTCCGGACATGTTCTACTACTGAGCAGTTTGGGTTTGTTTAATGTCCATCAATCTCATTTTTCCAGCCAAACAGAAATTAAGGGAAAACAATGGTGGAATAGAACCAAACTATACAAATGTCCCTGCCTCCAAGGGGCCATTCTTCATCACGGCCCTGCACTCCACAAACGCTCTCTTAAACACGCCACGGATTTCAACAGATGTTTTACCAGCACACAAAAGCAAGCAGCCAATGGGCCCCCAAGCTTCAGCACAGCCCGTAGGCATGGCAAGGAAAGGCGTGGTAAGACAGTGGGAAGACGTTTCATAGAGCGGCCAGCACTGCAGGGAACCAGGCTCCTACCTATGGTGACTGCAGGGGCAGACTCAGTGAGCTCAGGGAATTAATTCTGTATCTACTGATTTGTCCAAAGTCAGCCAACACCTCTCTTAAAATAAAAATGCTGATCCCATTTGAGAAAGTCACTGCACACCACAGAACTGTGCAGCTTGGGCCCAGGGATCATATGACACATGGTGCCCTAGGCTCACGGCAAGGTAGGTCACACTGCTTGCCCTGCACTGCAGGACATGTGGACTCCCACCACAGCTCCAGGGCGTGCATGCCTGAGCTCTTCACAGCGAGGCTGAGTCATCACACACATGCAGTAACTTGGGAGTCGCATGGAGGCTCCTCAGTGCCCACCCTGACAGCTCCCCGAAAGTTTCTAAGTGAATGAGCGAAAGATAATGCCTGCTCTTTCTTTCAGAGGCACAACTGACTGTGGAAGGGATTCTATTTATTTAAAAACTACTACAAGCTTGATGCAGGGGTGCTGGCGTGTCATGGAAAGTAAGTTAAGTGAAGCCAAAGCTTTGCGGGTAACAGGAAGAGAAAGGACGACTCACCAGACAAGCGTCACTGTAACGACAGCTTTCGGGGAGACTGGGCAGTGGGACGCCCCCTCCTAGGTGGGGGTGGAGGTGGCCTTTCCAGTATAAACTAGTGCTTAGGAAAGACGACAACTGCTTCCATCACAGCGTAAGAGAACAAACTTATTAGAGGTTGTGACATGATTTCTCTCACCTTTCTTTTATAAATTAAAAAAATTTTATTTATTTGAGAGAGAGAGAAAATGGGTGCACCAGGGCCTCGAGCCACAGTAAATGAACTCCAGACGCATGTGCCACCACGTACATCTGGTTTACGTGGGTCCTGGGGAATCGAACCCTGTAAGTTCCTCGCAGGTAAGTGCCTTAACTGCTAAACCATCTCTCCAGCCCCTCCCACCTTTCTTGGATCTAGGATCACAGCTTGCCACAAGCTCCCTGGTTACTAAGGTCTAGACTAGAATGAAGGGTACAAGCACACAGCCATCTGTTAGTCAGAGTGTTGGTACCAGGGCATCACTGCATTGGAGGGTTTGGAACGGTGGCTCCTCTCCCGACTTTCGCCATCTAATGATCTGACGTGGACCAACTTTACCAAATGGCGCCTGGTCCTGGAAACAGCAAGTGCTTCACACACGGTTGCAACTGCACAGTATGAAAGTACGTAAACCACACTTGATAGATCACTCAAGCACGCAACTTCCAGCTAGCTCTTGCGCATTTGGTTAAATATTTTGGCGACTTGTCCATACAGTCAAATGTAATGTGTTCTCCCTTTCCCTTCCCCTCCAAGCTTACAATGGCCTTTGTGTAGCGGAACTGAGACCTGTAACTGCATCTTGGTCTCACGTTGCTCAACTGGCTCTGTTGCTCCTTCTACCTCTCACCTTGTGCAGCTCTGGGGGAGGGGCCCATGCCCAGCATGCTGCTCTCTCCTCCGAGATGTCACCGCATGCAGCCCTTCCTCCCTCAGCTCGGCTGGCCTTTAGAGTGGCCACTGTGGTCTCATATTCTCTTTATGCTTTTTTTTTTGTTTGGAATTATGCCAGTGAGATACGCACACACACACACACACACACACACACACACACACACACGTGTATATAATTTATTTATTTGAGAGACAGAGAGAGAGAATGGGCACACCAGGGCCTCCTGCCACTGCAAATGAACTCCAGATGCATGCGTCCCCTTGTGCATCTGGCTTACATGGGTCCTGGCGAGTTGAACCAGGATCCTTTGGCTTTGCAAGCAAACGCCTCAACCTCAAAGCCATCCCTCCAGCCCTGGTCTCCTATTCTCTATAAGCACTCCCCACCACTGCCTGTCCCTTCCTTTATTTTTCTCCTTAGCACTCATCCCTCCCTGACAGGCTCTTACTTGTATTCTCTCTTATCCTATCAGCATGTAAGTGCTGAGGGGCACCCCAGCGACACTGAGCCAGTGAAGGCCTAGGCGCTGCCGCTGCTGCTGCTGCTGCTGCTGCTGCAGGAGTGAGAAACGTTCTCGCTTTAGCTGCTGGTCAGCCGCCTGGTTTCTGTGATGCCTAAGATAAGGAGAAAGCTGCACGTGAGCAAGACCAGCTCGTTAGAATACAAAATAGGTGTGCGAGCCTCGCTTCCTCGAATAAAAAGGCCTTTGTTCTAGGGAAGCAAGCTGGGAGCAGGAAAGCGAACCTGATGTGATTTCCAGGCGAATACGAGCTTTGGTGAGGTGCTCACTAAACACGCGCTCAGTGAAACTGTCTGATATAAGCGATACCCTTAATTACGTACTTTATTGTACGAACAGGTTGCATGTTGGTCCCACTGCCCTCGTGCTGTCTTCTTCCCCTTCCCCTGGTGACTTCAGTGAAGGCTAGTCTGTCATGCACAGGCTTCCCTTCTGTCCATCCACACAGGACAAGCCCTGAGCCCAGCCCTGGGCAGCTCTCCACAGCCACGCAGGGGCAGTGTGTAAGGAGGTATGGCGTTCCGACACCCTGACATGGTCCTCGGGGTGACCAATGGACAGCCTGGCATGATGACAGGCATGAGGGAACAGGCTTTCACACTCTTTGCCAATCCAAAGAGAACACTGCTCTCCCCAAAGGCTGCCTTGATCATTTATTTCATCCACCTGCCATGGTTGAGTGCCCCCCAACACACCCCAAAACTCAGTGGTCATAAACTGTACAGAGGGAATCAGTGCCTTCGTTTTTATTTAGGACAACTGTTTTTCTGGAAGTGACATCATATTAGAATATTGTCCATTTTGAACATCTGCTTTATATTTGTGGCACTGAGTCACCTTGTGTTGTTTGTAATTTGCAAACATTATATGTCGCCGGCTACTGAGAACGGTGACACCACAAAAATCATTCCAAAGTCTCCAAAGACGTGGCCTGAGAAGACTGCCAAAAGAAGCAAGTCTGGAGGAGCCACCACTGGGGACACAGAAGTGCAGGGTGTGCTTTTCCAGCCGTCCTCTCCCCACAAACCATTTCTCCTGCTTTGTGGTGGTGAGGCATTCACTTTGGGTGACTGAGGAGGGCCGTGGCTGTGGGCTGCCTTTGGGTGACTGAGGATGCCCGTGACTGCCGGGTTGGAACGTAGAAGAAAGCATACCTGAGGCAGGCTCCATACCCACTGTGCTAAGATGGGGGACTGGCCAAGAAGAACATTTGAGCAATAGCAATTTCGCAAACATAGTACTTTTTTCCATCCTAAGTAAATTAATTATTTTTGAGCCAATAATGCTAAATGAAATAGAAACAGACACTTGCTTCTTTCCAGTAGGAAAGAGTCTCCCCTCTTCATGAATTGTGGTCACCAACAGGGAGTCCTTTGAACCTTGACCTGACAGGTCCAATACTCCATGCCACATGGCCTAGGGCTAAATGTGAACCTACCCATAGCAACAGATGCCAGAGCCTCAGGGGTGCCAAGAAATGCAGTCGACATTGGTTCACTGTAGCATGTGGCACAAGCCCAGCCTTGGTGCCATGTTGCCTGGGAGACGAGCTCAGGCCTCTGCCACACTCTGTGGTGTTAAGTGACGGGCGAGTCAGCGAGCGCCCTGGAGGACAGCATCGGCCATGCTTGCCTAAGCGTGTGCTGGCCAAAGCCTCCCGGAGAAAACGGTCCACCTGGGCTCCAAATGGAAGCAGGAGACTGCGAAGAGTGACTGCCATGCCTCTCTTGTTGTGCTTGCAATGACCTGGGGTCACATTTAATTACTGCGGTCAGCACATACTGTATGAAGCTTTTTAAAGGGCATGCTCCTGGGCACAGCTTCCACTAACTGGCTGTTTCCCACCGTATTTGATATCTTCATTGTTTTTTCTTTGAAGAACCCAGGAGAGGAGCTGTTCTGCCTAACTTCACCAGGTGATGCCATGAGCGCTTCTCCAGGGCTTTCCCTCCTCCTGACACGGCTTTCTGGAGGCTTTGAGGTCAAACCGTGGCTCCCTTCCAGCACGGCCCTGATCCCAGTCCTGCGCTGTGTGTGTCCACCCTGAGAAAGGTTTTCAGATTCTGGTGTTCCCTTCCGGCCAATCCCCTCCACTACTCATGTATATATTTCAAGAAGGCATTCTTGAAGCTTCTGAAAATGTGTGGGAAAGAAACTTGAAATAAACAGAGAGAAGTAATGCTGGGTTATATTTTGCCCGAGGGGTACCAAGTGCTAACTGGGGTGCCAAGAGCTGGTGAGAATAAATTAAACTCCAAAATGTTTGAAAACCAGTGAAGTGGAACCTGTCTATGGGAATATTTTGTGAACAGGACAGTTTCAGTTTTCCATAGGCACTAAAAGACGTAAATCAATTTCAGATTTCTATCAGTGTTCCTTTCCACTTCTTTCCATTAGAAAGAAAATGACCTCCTGACTAATCAGAATGTTCAACAAATTCAAATTTTAGAAGAAACTTTTAAATGTTATTTATTTACTTGAAAGCTGAGAGAGGAGGGGAGAGAGATATAATTGATGAGCCAGGGCCTCTTGCCACTGCAAGCCAATTCCAGATGCATGTGCCACATTATATTATGGGAGTACTGGAGAATTGAACCTGGGATGATAGGCTTTGCAAACAGGTGCTTTTAACTGCTGAGCCATCTCCCCAGCCCGGAATTTTTAATATGAAGAAACAAAACACCAGAAGGATAAGTTTAAATCTCTGACTTAAAACAAACCTCCTGGTTGGTGTTCAGAAATCATTACAGGTGCAGCCAAATCCCTCAAGCTGTGCGTTTCTCACAAGCCCGACCTGCTCCTGCTGCTAGAATGGAAGGTTCTCTCCAGACTCCACTCATCAGGACACAGAAGTTACCTCAGCAATACTGGAAATAGCCAACAAACTTAATGATGCCCATGAAAATGAGTTTCAAACTCCCTTGGAAACTTCAGACCAATCCAATACCACATACTCTATTATTCCTTGACTTTTACAGCTGCAATTCTACTGAAAAAATGACAGGACTAGCCTCATGGCAGTGTGTTGATGTTACATGAGGTAGTTTAAGAGAGGAACCACCTTCTTAAAAATACAAACGCCACAGCTTGGTGTGGTGGTGCACACCGTTAATCCCAGCACTCAGGAGGCAGTGGTGGGAGGATCACCATGAGTTTGAGGCCACCCTGAGACTACATAGAGAATTCCAGGTCAGCCTGAGCTAAAGTGAGACCCTACCTCGAAAAAAAAATACAAACACCACTTTTATTCCCTCACTGTGACTTTGTTCCTTTGAGTGTTTAGAGACACAATGTACTATAATGATATACACAAACTGGGAACCAGCGGCCTGGATTAGAACTCAAATCGCTCAGCCCAAAGAGGTCATTTTAAGTCACTTACTAAAGCCAAGTGTGGGGGTAATTATCTCTAAGGCCTTCCAAATCTTACACTACAGCAGTGTGCACCATCCATGAGTTTGCCCCCCAGTGCTTTAGTTATCATGCTCAGCCATGGACATAAAATTGTAAATGGAAAATTCCAGAAACAAACAGTGCATGGGTTTCATTAATTTTTGTTAGTTTGGATTTTTGAGACAAAGCCTCATGTGTAGCTCAGGTTGGCCTTGAAATTATTATGTAGATGAGAATGACCTTGAGATGTTGATCCTCCTGCCTGCACATTCCAAGTGATGCGGTTGCAGGCATGGACCGCCGTGCTCTGCATTCATAGGCTTTGAATAACCTTCACTACAGTAGACTGCTGTAATTATAAGTTATTATTAATTATTGTTAGTCCCTTATATACTGAACTTTACCATACATGCACATGTAAATGAATGAATATACATGTAAGCAACTTCAGTAGTATCTATGGTTTCACCGTGTATCTTGGATTTCCTCCCAGGGATAAAGAGACCTTGTTTACAGTACAATTCCGCAACATTGACCCAATAGTTCTGATGCCAGTCTCTTCAGATTGGAAGAAAGTGTTCCTGACTAGGCATTTCATTTAGCCAACAGTTACCACACGAGTCACAATCAATGCCTTAGTAAAGACTGGACCCAACTAGGGTATACAGGGACTTCCTACCTAGACGTATTGGGTGACTACAAGACATGGGCTACTAACTCACCAAGGTGGCTTAGAAACACTCCAAGGGATTGCTGTGGTTTGAACATGAAATGCCTCCAGAGACCCGTATTTTGAATCCTTGGTCCTCAACTGGTACCACTATTTTCAGCAGCTGTGGAAACCATTGCAGAAGGGGCCTGACTGAGGAAATAAGTTACCAAGAATGTGACTGAAGATTAAACCTGCTCCCCAGTATGTTAACCCTCTCTCTGCTTCCTGTCTGAATTGATAAAAAGCATTTCCTGCACCACACGCTCCTGCTGCCATGATACCCTGCCCAAGTACATGGCACCAAGAAACTAGAGACTGAGCCAGAACAAATGCTCCATGTCTGTCTGCGCCAGGGAACTGGTAACAGTGACAGAAGCAACTAGTACAGAAATCTCGGGAAGATAAGACACTGATCAACCTTACTTAAGTACGGTAGAAGGCAAAGGTAATATGAGGACTGGAACGCATATGGAGTTTCCTCTTCAGCCTCCGTCGCCTGTCACGTCAAACACACACATGACACGGGGTGCAAGGAACACGAAGAGGGAAGCGTGCTCACTCTTCAGCATCATCACCGGGAGCTAGACAGTGACCTGCTGTGGTCTGTCGGGACCTGCCGTGATGGCTGCATCCCAAAATATATCTTAGGGAGTCATGAGTACAACTGTAACTGGGAGGTAGAACTTTCTAAGGCTGGCTGGGCTCTGGACAGATCACTTCCACATGATAGAGGACTTTTCTTTCTCTTTCTTTCCTTCTTTCTTTCTTTTTTTTTTTTTTTTTTTTATCCCAAAGACAAAGTTTAAAGGAAGAGGTCAAAGTCAGTCTAATGAAGTGTTTGCTAGGATGAAGGAACAGTCTTACTGCTGGAGGCATTATCTCAGTAGACACTTACTAATCCCCTCAGTAAATTAACAATTCTGGAACCCTACTATGTTACAAGCCCTGTTTTATGCACTGCCTTAGAAATAGCACCAACAAAGGCAAATCTAGCATGTTTTAAAACCCTGTGGCTATGTGCATAAAACAGAAGCAGGTTCTATTTATGACATTTCAAATTCAAGAAAGGGATAAGAGAAATGTTTCATATACATGTATGTATGTATGTGTAAATGAAATTAAGCAGCAGAATTTTTTTTAAAAAATCATACAACATGATCAAGTTTAGTTCATTCCAGGAATGCAAGTATGATTCAACATACGCAAAGCAATGACTTTATTATGTCATATAAATGGATTCAGGGGTAGAAGTCATAAATTTCGTCAATATATGCAGAAACGTCTTTGACAAAATTCAATCTTATCATAGGATAAAAGCCTTTAATAAACTAGGAAAAAAAGAAGTATAGCTTAACTTTATAAAGACTATATGTGACAGACTATATAGGCAACAATATACTAAGTGGGTAAAAATGAGAGCATTTTTCTCTGAAAACAGGAGCAAGCCAAAGCCATCCGTTCCCTTCACTTTTTTTCAGTATAATGTTTGAAAACTGACAGCAATAAAGCAAACTAACTAACTAACTAAATAGGATACAAGTAAGAAAGGAAGCAGTCCAATTATCCATAGTTTTAGATAATGTCATCTTATACCTATAGGACTTTGCAACTCCACTTATGGAAAAGTAGTAAGATATAAAATCAACATTCAAAAACCAATAGATTTTCTGTATTTCAGCAACACATTTGCTGAGAAAAAAAATAGTAAATCAATTCCATTTATGATAGCCTCAAACATATCTAGGAATAAGCCTAACTTAAAATGTGGAAAAAAGAACCCATATAATCAAAATTTTAAAAACACTGAAAAAAGAAAATGAAGAAAACCTTAGAAGGTGGACAGACATTCCATGCTCATCGAACAGCTGAATTTAAAGACTGCAAGACTGGAGAGACGGTTTAGCACTTAAGGCACTTGCCTGTAAAGCAAAAGGACCAGGTTCGATTCCCCAGGACTCATGTAAGCCAGATGCACAAGCTGGCACAGGTGTCTAGAGTTTGTTTACAGTGGCTAAAGACCCTGGTATGCTCATTCTCTCTCTCTCCTTCCCTCTTTCCCTCTCTCTCTCTGAAATAAATATATAGAAAAAAAGATATTTTTAAAAAGACATGTTAAAAGACTTTGAAATACCCAAAGTAACCCTGAGCAAAAGGTACCATTGGAATCATCACAATACCAGATTTTAAAATTATACTATAGAGCCATGGTAACAAAAATAGCACCAGGTACAAAACAGACATGCTGACCAGTGGAACAGAATAGAAAACCCAGAAATAAACCCATACAGCTACAACCATATGATTTTCATTAAAGGTGCCAAACACATGGAAAAAAGACAGTCTTCTTAAAAAGTGTTGATAGGAAAACTGTATATCCACATGCGGAAGATTGAAACTTAGTCCTGCCTCTCACCATGTACAAATATCAAAGCAAAGTGGATCAACAACCTTCATCTAAGACATGAAATTATGAAACTATTAGAGTTAAACATGGAGGAAACACTTTAAGATCTGGGGATAGGCAAGAACTTACTGAATAAGGATCCATAGTTCAGGAAATGGTAACAAGAATTGACAAATAAAATCACTTAAATTACAAAGCTTTTGTAAAAATACAAAGCTTTTGTACAAAAAAATTATAAAGTAAATGAGAGAAAATCTTTGCAGCTATTCATCTGAACAGGAATTATATTTACAATAGAAAAAGCCAAATAAAATTAAACACCTAAGAGCAAATAATTCAATCAATAAATGGACAAATGAACTCTACAGACATTGTTCAAATGCAGGCATACAAATGACTAATAAACACATAAAGAAGTGTCCAACTTCTTTACCAGCATGGAAATGAAAATAAAAAGCTACACTGAGAGGGCTGGAGAGATGGTTAAGCAGTTAAGGCAATTGCCTGCAAAGCCTAACAACCTAGGTTCAATTCCCCAGTACCTATAAAAAGGCAGTTGCACAAAGTGGCACATGCATGTGGAGCTCATTTACTGGGGCTAGATGCCCTGGCATGGCCATTCTCCCTCTCTCTTTGTCTCTCTTCTGTCTCTGTCTCTGTCTCTCTCTCTGCTTGCAAAAAAAGGGAGAAAGAAAGGAGGGAGGGGAGGGAGGGAGGGAGGGAGGAAGGGAGGGAGGGAGGGAGGGAGGGAGGGAGGGAGGGAGGAAGGAGGAAGGAAGGAAGGAAGGAAGGAAGGAAGGAAGGAAGGAAGGAAGGAAGACTTTTTAAAGCTAGACTGAGACTCCAGCTCAGCCCAGTTGGGATTGTTATCATCAATAAAACCAAAAAGACTTGAAAGGATACATAGGGAGGAACCCTTATGTATTACTGCTGGGAATATTAATTAGTATAGTCAGTATGGAAATCAGTATAGAGCTTCCCCCCACAAATAAACTAAAAAGAGAACTATGGTACAATCCAGTTATATAGCCCTGGGTGTATATCCAAAGGAATCAAAGACTGCTACAGAGATATCTGCTCATCTATAGTTTTGGAGACACTAGTCACAACGACAATGATGAAATACATGTCCATTGACAGCAAATGGGTAAAGATAATATGGCCTATATAAATGAGGCAATGTTTATTAATTGATGTTAATTAAGAAGAACAGAATAATGTTTATCACAGTTAATCAATAATCTAGATTCAGAAAGACACGAATCACATGCTTCCTCGTGTGTAGAATCTGTAAAAACATCATGAAAGTAGAGGGAAATAGAAAGAGGACCAGTAGGAGAAAGAGGGGTGAGCACAGGAAACAGGGAAAATAAATACCATTTCACACCTTATACACATGTACAGAAATCATAACTAAAACCACTGTTTTGTAAAAATTTATACATATTAACAAAAAGTGTCAAAGACAGACAACTGAAAATATAGAGAACTTTTTACTAAAAATCCAATGTTGAGATAGTCACTAACCCACACACACTTCACTTTTAAACCACAAAAATATTATAACATAATGTAATATTGTGTCATTAACATTACTAAAAGCTTATGGAGAAATCCTTACTTTCTTCTAAGAATGGAAGCCATTTGATTCAGGAAAATGAAAATAGGAAATGAAGAGATTTCCCCCAACTTTCCGTTGTATGAAGGTAGCACCATGTCAAGTGATCACTCCAGAGTAAATATACATATTTTAAAAGTCACTGATCCCATAATGAAACAGGCAGGAAAGAGACACTGCAATATTCCTTACCAAAAAAAAAAAAAAAGTCTGTCAGCCATATTCTTGCCCAAACCAGGATAATCCCTTTTCTTCCTGTGCCACCATCCATTCATTCTGCCACCAACCACAGTGAGCTGCTCGCAGGACTGCCTCCCTCCCTCCTCCCCTTGTCCCCGTCCCCTCTCTTCCTCCTGCCCTTACTCCTTCCCTCCCTCTACGTTTTTCTTCCTGGTTTTATTCGGTTTTTGAAACAGGGGCTGGGTTATATAGACCTGGCATTCTCTAACTCATGCCTCACCCTCTCTGGTACCGGGATGCCGCCCTGCGTCACTGTGCTCGGCCTGCATCCAGCATCTGGCTTTTTCTCGGGCATTGGTATCCTAACCCCTTGACCTTCCTTCTCCATCTCCCTAGGGAACCTGGTGTCCTCACACCACAAGGACTAGGGGTGCCCTTGCGCACTGCCAGTGGCTTTGTATCCTCATACCAACAGTTCAACAAGTCAGAGAGGAAATACCTTTGGATCATTTCTGCAAGCGAAGGTGCTATGGTGTGAATGTGAAATGTTCCTGACTGGCTCATAGCTTTGAACAGTGGTCCTGCAGCTGGTAATGCTGTGTGGAAACATCATTGGACCTTTTGGATGTGGGAACTAGTAGTCAGAGTGAGACCCACAGGAGCCGGTCCCTCTATCATGCTTTCCCTGCCACGAAACTAGGATTCAAAATAAATCCTTCCTCCCCTAAGTTTCTTTCTTTCTTTTTTTTTTTTTTTTTTTTTTTTTTTTGGTTTTTCGAGGTAGGGTCTCACTCTAGCCCAGGCTGACCTGGAATTCACTATGGAGTCTCAGGGTGACCTCAAACTCATGGCGATCCTCCTACCTCTGCCTCCCGAGTGCTGGGATTAAAGGCGTGTGCCACCACGCCCGGCCCTAAGTTTCTTTTTATATTTGGTCTTGAGAGTAGTAATTAAGGGAGAGACCCCCAAACAGGAATCTACCTTTGTGTTTTCAAGGCTGCTACGTTTTGCCGTCTCTCCTCACAAGCTTTTCTTCACTGTGCTCTTGTGCTGGGACTGGGCAGGGACCCCCCCCTCCCAGGGGCCCCAGGCAGTGCCACCAGAGGCATCAGCGAGAGGGGGGCTTCTATGCCCCTGCGGACAGCACCTCATGAGGCTGTGGGGAAGCCTGCCTCTCAGAGCATGTGGGTGGCTCAAAGGCAGGTGAGGAGGGCAGCTATTCTTGGAAGCCACCCCGCATTTTCTAAGCAATAACATCTGGTACTAAAAGCAAAAGCTACTTCCTAGCGCACATCCCCACACCAATCACCTCCCATTTTATGAAGTACATTTTGGAAGTGATCACAACTCTCTGGGCAAAGAAAAAAAAATGATGAAAGAAAGTGCCCTTTTTAGCACTTAAGATGTTCTCTCTGAACAAAAGGTTGGCTTCTTTTGAGTGGTCACCCCAGGTGTACTGGGGTCATGGCCACATTGGGCAACACAATGAGAAGCATACAGGGGAAAGAAATGAAGCTAAGGTTGGGATTGCACGAAGCTGGGATTTGCTGGGTGTGAGGCTGTCCCTGGCTATGTGGCACCGCTCTGCATGGGTGTCGAGAGACTCTACAGTTGTGATCTGGGGTCCAATACTGTTGTCCCCAGTCTATCCCCCCATCAACAACTCAAGGGAAAACCTCAAATCCCCTGGCATCCCACAGTATTTGTATTTGCTACCATTGCACAAGTGTCTCCAATGGCCACTAACCATGTTTTCATCATCTCACCCTGAGGGTTCCTCCTGTGGTGACCCCTTACTGTGAGCTGCACTTTCACCTTGGCAAGACAAAGTTAAGCACAGTCCCGTCCACTGGTTCTGGAGGGGCAGCCAAGCCAGGAGGACCTCTCTGACTTCTATATTTCTATATACTAAATCTTTCCATATATATCTTTGTAGATAAATCCTATCTATCTATCTATCTATCTATCTATCTATCTATCTATCTATCATCTATCTATCTATCTATCTATCTATCTATCATCTATCTATCTGCCATGTATCAATGGACCTATCAATCTATCTCTCACCCTCACACTGAACCATGAGTTACGCTGTCCCATAACTCACACTCCCAGCTCTCCCTCTACTTACACACATTGGCACACTCCTTCTCCCAAACACTCACACATTCCACTTGGAGGTATTCTCTTACCTGAGCAGTGCCCTCCTTGCCCCTTGCCTGGAGGTCATTTGTACCCCATCTATTGCCTTTCTCCCCAGTAGGCCCTCTCTGGAAGGGCAAAGGAAGGGCACACTCAAAATACACACCAGTTACCTCCCACAGAATGCTGAGTTTAGTTTTCTGCGCCAAGAAATCTCTGTTTAATGAATTGAGTGATTCATCTCCCACCACTCACCACTCGCACCACCCGCCTCTCCTCCCCGCATCACACCCTGCACCTTCCGCTGACTCCTGGCTTGTAGGTCTTGGGAAAGCAGTGCAATCTCTAGAGTAATTTGGAGTTCGTGGGAACTGTGTTCCCGGAATTCAGTTACTCCTTGGACTCCGTGCTGGAGTCTTCATAATTCCTCCTTCTCCCCCAAGGTCCTCCATGCATGTTGGGGAGCTCTTGCTCCTCCAGGCTGCCCACCCTGATGTGCCAGTGAGGACAGAGCTGTAGCTAGCCCATCTCCCACTCTCTGCTGCTGAGAGCACCCAGTGCCTTCCTTGCCAGCGGGGCTGGGAGACACCAGCTCTCCCCACCTGCTCAGCTCCCTGGATAGGATTCACCTTCGAGAGAAAAGAGTGGGTGAGGTCAGAACTCTGAAGATCAACAAAATGACGCAGACATCAATGATTCTCATTCCACACTGTCTACTCTCCCCTATCCATGACGCACACACGCATGCACACACCTTACCAGCACGGCAGGGTGACCAGAGGACGCAGTGGTATCCACTTTCTGGTGGGTCGTCACCAGGAGAGACATCATGACCATTCCCATCCACACCTCAGCAGTATGCAGACCCCCGGAGCTCTGCCTTGGCCACTCCAGCCCCGTCAGCCCGCCTGGCCAGGAAGTAGAGCCAGAGCCGCCAACTTCTTGTCATGCCGGGTGTGATGCATTGCCCTTCCGTGCCCTCCCTCCCTGCTTCATCCAGGGGAAGCGGGGAGAGGGGAACAACCACCTACCATTACCTTTCCCTAAGAAAATCCCATCAGCTCTGAGCATCTCCAGGGACACAGGGTAATTACGGAGTGGCTGTGAGCACCCCTACCTAGGTTTGGGGATTCGCTTCCAAGGAGGCTCAGGTCCCCATGTCAGCCTGTCTCCCCCTCCCTCTATAGAGCTCAGATGTGACCAATTCACCCTGGCCCGTGACAAGGCGTCCCGCAGATTCATGCTGCCTCCTCGCTCCTCGTAAATTAGATCTGCTCCCCAGACGAAGGGCCCTGGGCTTGGAAGAAGGATGCCATTTTATTTATGCTGCACTTACACACCTGCATACTGAACTCTATATTTAAATCAGACAACAAATCAATGGTTCCAAGGGGGAACAGATGGAAGGAGCCTGTGTGTCCTCCCAGCAAGGCGCTGCTGGCCCAGCATTTACCACTCTCCTGGCTGAGGTCAGCCCCCACCACTGGGCCCAGGAGCTGCTGCCACGGAGCCCTCTGCATCAGGGTCTGAGGTACCAGGCAGTGATGTCCCGCGGGAATTCAATAAGACTGACGTTTAAGGCAAGAGAGCCAGTTGTCTGACCTTGTTTCTCCTCCTGTGTGTTGATGGAATGTGGGAATCACCAAGAAGGTTTCTCTCTCTCTGCAGACCTCACTGGCAACCTCCTCCCATGTCCCCAGAGAGAATAAGATCCCAAAGAGCTCTGTCCCAAGACTGTGGGAACTGGAGCTACTGTGGGAAGATTTCCCAAACCTGTCCAAGTCACCAAAGGAGTCTGGTTGCAAGTGATTCGAGGTAATGAAGGGATTTGAGCTGTGGCTACTGGTAGCAGAGCTGTCTTTGGTGGAGTGCAGAAATGGAACACCTTGACAAACAACAGTGTCTGAAATCTACTTTTCATTGTGGAGATCTCTTTGTCCTTGTGAGAGAGCCATCACAGTATCATCACCGTACCTACAAACAATAGAAAACAGCTCAAGAGATCAAAAAATCTGTTTATTTTCTAAATAGTCTGTGCCTGCCTAAATTCTAACAAATTAAGCCTCACCTAACAAACCTTTCTGCAAACTCATTCTATAAGTAGCCTTTTAGGAAGCCTCATTGAAATGAACTGATTCAACTTGGATTTTGGGGGTTCCCACTAGTGGCCCTGCCTTTTTTTGCAAGAAATACGAGAATATCAAAATCTCCTGCTCTGGGGCTACAGAGATGACTCAAAGTGTAAGCCACTTGCCTCACAACTCTGAGGCCCGAGAGCGAGTCCTCAGCGCCCACAAGGAATGACCGGCTTAGTGGTATGTGCCTGAGATGGACAGGGAACAGACAGGAGGCACCCTGAAGCTCGCTGGCTAGCTGGTCTACCTGAAGCGGGGAGCTCCATATTTGGTGACAGAGCATGTCTGAAAAAATAAGGTGGAGAGCAATTGAGGAAGGCCTTCAGTGTGGAATTCTGGCCTTTACTTGCATGCACACTTAGACATATATACATGTGCTCATATGCGCACACACACACACACACACACACACACACGTACACATGGAACAACAGCCAAAACCCTCCAACCATATGAAGTCACCAACCACTGGATCATTTTTCCTCCTAAGAACTCAATGGTGTTTCCTAATGATATTTAAATGACCTATAAAATTTTATTATGAGTGTTTCTCAAAGAATCTGTAGGATTTGCAACAAAAGTTCATCACTGGTTTCTGCTGAGCCCCAGTGTCAGCACTGCCACCTCTCACTAACCTCAGCACACACCCCCCGTGGTCCCAGCCCCATATCATGGCTCCTGGCCTCCTGGCCTCCTGCCCCCTGCACAGCTGACCATCGACTGAGGCCTTCCAAACCTGCACTGGAGCAAGAAAGTGACCTCTCTCTCTCTCTCTCTTTTCTTTACACCATTCCTTTCTAGATCTGTGAGATCTAAGCCAGTACCTCTCTGGATCCTATCTTAATTAAAAAAAAAAATACATGTCCAGTTCAGGGCCTGGAGAGGTGAGATGAACAGTTCTTGGAATGACTTCAAAGGAAGTCATAAAGAATTAGGAAGGTAACGTACTTCTCCACTTAGATGAGTAGGTAAAAGGCACTAAGAATTTCTGAAGAAGAAGTGATTGTATGGAATGAGTTTAAGGGCAATTTTCCACAGGAAGCCTTTCTCTCAAAGAATAGAAAATGCATTATCTATTTTCTGTTCCCAGTGAGGACTGAGAAAGAAAAGGGTTTGATCTGTGTGTTAGCAGAAGGGACCTCAGACAGACATCAGAATATGCGGTCAGTGGACTCAAGGGGATTCCACTCCCTTTGGAGAATTGAATAAAACATAATGGTTGAGCATTCCTAGCTTCAAATCTAAAACTTTTTGGGCACTGAAAATTTGAAATTCTGTTTCATACACAAAATTATTTAAAATTATATATAAGATTGCTCTTCAGGTCTGTGTGGACTGCATGTGAAACAAGAAGTCCATGCTTGTGCTTGGTCCCAGGCCAAGGCATTTCACCATGTACATGCAAACCCTCTGAGATTTGTACAACAAATCTCAATCCAAACTTCTACTGGGCCCAGGTGATTTGGATCACAGATTCTCAGCCTGTGTGGGATGACTGGTCCGCCTATGTCCGCCTCTGAGATTATTTACATGTCTAGAAGTGAAAGATGGCTGGAAACTAGGTTGCCTGGAGCTTTTTTTTTTTTTTTTTTCTCAAAAGTTGTTACTCACAGGGCAATTATAGATGTGACATAAAAGACTTTCTTTCTCATATCCGGGGTTTTACGTTCATAGATATTATTCCAGAACCTCAATGTCATCTGTCATTTAGAGACAGATGAAGAGTTCATTTTTTTCCTCCCACCCCAAGTTGTCAAATGCAGTGTGTAAGAACTTTATTTATGATCTAACATGTTGTGGAGTCCCGTCTCTTTTGCTTTGGGCAACAGCAAGCTGAAGAAATAACAGGACCAAGGCCTAGTTGTTCCTCTCCGGGCTCCAACTGGGACACCAAGGACGGACAGGCACACCCTGACCTCGCTGACCTGGAAGCCATGGTGGAAGGGTGAGGCTGGCTCCTGGGGAAGAAAGCCACCCACGCGCTCACACTTCTCTCAAGGAGACCCAGCGGCAGTTACACGCAGCACTTCCTCCATGAACGCGCCCTAGTGACAGTTCTGAAGGAGGACCCCGAAGCAGTGTGCACAGCGGACGGGTCGACGGCCATCAGCCTCAGCGGTGGCCCTTTGACCCTGCGAGGGTTTCTGCTCCGCAGCTGCTTCCCTGCCTGGCACCACACCTCCTGGCAGCGCCCCAAACACATGGGTGTTGGCAGTCCACCTTTGTGGTGAGTTGACCAGAGCAATGGAAACACAGCACACCTACTGCACCTGGGGATGGAAGGGCTTCCATGGCAGGGTTTCGGCATTGAGAGGACGGGGGACAAGAAGCAGGAAAGAAAGCCAGCTCAGAGGCGCTGCTGAGAGGCACTTATGTGGCAGGAAAGAATCAGAGCCCTTCAGTCAAGGACTGTGGGAAGGCCAGGAGCCTGTGGTGGTGAGCAAGTTGTGCTGGAAACCGGGAGCCCCACAGGGTCTGGTGGGTGGACACCAGCTTTCAGCTCCCAAAGTCCTTCTGAGTAAGCCTCACCTGACAGTGTTTCCAGGTCCAGGAACCAAATCCCCAGAGCCATTCTCCCACTCAATTAAATGATTAAAATCTCTTCTTTTTATGGTCTTTGGTGTTGTTTTATGAATGCTAGAGGGTTGAGTTTTTCAAAATGGTTACATACTCTTTTCTTTTTCATCAAAACTGTTGCTCTCCCAACCTGACTAAACACCACGTGGTTCACGTTCACTGAAACAGAAGAGTCCTTAAAGCCAAAGTTCATGTCACTTGTAACAAAAGATATTTTGCATCACTATGTGGTCTCAGGGTGGCCTTGAACTCACAGCAATCTTCCTACTTCTGCCTCCCAAGTGCTGGGATTAAAGGCGGGTGCCACCACACCTGGCGCATTATTAGCTTTTAATTATATGAATATACTTTCATGAAAATTCCTTCACAGTGATTTTTAGATTCCCCACAGGGACAACACCAAAGTGTCATGTGAACCCAACCACATGACAGCAGACTATGGCAGCCCTGAGAGCGTGTTATGCAGCCAGCATGGATGTAGGCCAGGCTGGTATTTGAACCACATTTCCCGACTGCTGCCCACTACAGCAACATCCTCAGGAGGTTTTCTAAGGCCAGCCCTATGGCTGCAATTCAGCACATGAGAACCCTTGGGCTTTAGCATTCCTTCCTCTGCGGCACTCTCCTCCCCTCGCCACGGAGCTTGGCTTCATTCTCTCTCACTAAAAACTGTCCAGAGATCTGTTGTTCGTATGTACAGCACACCTGCCCTTCAGCCTTCCACACTCTCATGTAGAATAGCCTGAGATGTCCTGCACTGGAAATAATGATAACATCAGCAAGAGTGCTAGCAGTGATCCTCACTAAACATATTCTATGCGCTTGGCTGGGAGGTACGTACTCTTATTCTCCTCAGTTTATAAATTTATGAAAAGGCTGAGGCTAAGAGAGGCGTGTGTCACTCTCATAGGGCAGCTGGAGCCATCACTTGATGTGTTGATGTCAAAGCCTCCACTCTGTCTCCTTCCGAAGACCTGTGATGGAGACAATGAAAACCATGACCTTGACTTACACTCCATGTTCCTCCATATTGATACTGAGCCAAATAAGAAAACTGTTAGCTTGACCAAGGCCTTACAGGGACATTTAGATCTACCTTCCTTTGCCAAGTAAAGAAATAGAACTGTTACCGCAGTATTTTTGAGAAAATGTCCTATATTTTCTTTCTCAGTTCACGCTGCCATATTCCCTATAAACCCCGTTGTGATGAGGTTCGCATTGCTGGCAGAAATCACCCGACCAACAGCAGCTTTGGGGGATAAAAGGGTTTATTTTGTCTTATAGACTCAAGGGGAAGCTCTACAATGGCAGGGGGAAACGATGGCATGAGCAGAGGGTGGACATCAACTCCTTGTCAACATAACTTAAAAAATAAAAAAACAGGGGCTAGAAGAGATGGCTTAGCGGTTAAGCGCTTTTATGTGAAGCCTAAGGACCTCATTTCAAGGCTCAATTCCCCAGGACCCATGTTAGCCAGATACACAAGGGGGCGTATGCATCTAAAGTTCGTTTGCAGTGGCTGGAGGCCCTGGCACGCCCATTCTCTCTCTCTCTCTACCCCCCCCTTTCTCTCTCTCTTGCTTTAAAATAAATAAATAAAAATTTAAAAATATTTAAAAAAATAGCAACAGGAGAGTGTGCCAAACACTGGCAAGGGGAAACTGGCTGTAACACCCATAAGGTGGCCCCCAACAATACACGGCCTCTAGGAGGCACTAACTCCCCAATCTCTATCAGCTGGGAACCTAGCATTCAGAACACCTGAGTTTATGGGGGACACCTGAATCAAACTGCCACAGACCCATAACAACAAGACTTCACTCTGAGGCTTGCAGGGCCTCTGAGCAAATGAACCCCATTTTCTCAAAAGATAACCCTTTGGTAATATATTTCTAATGGAGAATCTAGAAAGTCTCTACAGGGATAAGTTTCCAGGCACTCGGAGGAGCGCTTTTTGTGTGCAGCCTATTTCCAGTGCTCTGACCTCAAAGCTCAGCTGGCCTCACAAAAATATGTGAAGTACCCTCTCGTTTTCTCCTTTTTTGTATTTGATATTGATATTTTTGTATTTGATATTGCCTATATTACATTTTTAAATTTTGGAAATACAGCCGAATTCCCTGTGCTGGCAAGCTTAAGAGGTCCTTACATACCTGGAGTTTATGGGAAGTCATGGCTACCACGGTGCATGCTACTCAGGCAGACACCTTGCAGGTCTAAAGTGCTTGCTAAACATCCATGAACACTGAGTTAATTGAGCAATAATTTCAAAGATATAAAAGTATTAAGCCCAATGTGAACACCCACATGTGTGGGATGGGGGCTAGAAAGGATCAGCTGTGTTTCCAACAATCATCACAGAGGGATGGTTGGTCACTTAGCTGGCAGGTGGGGAGGGGGCCTGCAACCAGTGCCCTGCTCAGTGGAAGCAGAGCAGCTGTGCCCGTGAACAGGTGGCTGCCTTAGACCAGCAGCACCAACCACAGGGCCCCTGATTACAAGTGCCAACCACTAGCCATCAACAGGAGACCAGTTGTAAAATGAAGGGTGGAATGCTCAGGCCCTGCCCCTGGCACTCAGGGCGCAGCCCGGGAGTTAGTGAGCCTTGGGCATGGCAGAGAAGTGCGAGGAGAAGAGGCTGAGGGCAGAATCTCGCCCACTCTGCTGAGGACGGTCCGTGTGCACAGACCTGGGGATGACCTTCTCTGCGCCCACATCTGCTCCACATTCACACTCCCACACGTCACCACCCTGAGTCGAGAAATGGCTGAACCCAAGCATTGTGACACAATCATAAATTACAGCACTAGGCAGGCTGTGGTGGGAGGATCACCATGAGTTCAAGGCCAGCCTGAGCTACAGAGTTATTTCCAAGTCAGCCTCAGCTAGACCAAGAACCTTCCTCAAACAAACAAACAAACAACAACAACAACAACAACAAAAAATGGTGGTTGACAACAGCTACTCCACAGTCCTTTAAGAAGATCATAGATGAGGAAATAATAGGATAAAAAAATTCCTTTTTCCAGGTGTGGTGGCGCATGCTTTTAATCCCAGCGCTCAGGGGGCAGAGGTAGGAGGATTGGCATGAGTTCAAGGCCAACATAAGACTATATAGTGAATTCTAGGTCGGCCTGGGCTAGAGCAAGACCCTATGTTGAAAAACAAAAACAAAAATTCCTTTCCTTGGGAGCTGAAATTCTTGTGAAAGCACGAAACCCAAGGTTGTATTTCCTGGCACACGGGGCATGTGAAGTGCTCAGGGTGCCCATGTCGCTACGGTGACCACACTGGTGCACGCTCCCCACCAAGGTCGCCCTGACACCCAAGCATGGCAAAGAATGGACTCACAGACTGACTTAACCTTCAAGCAGATTTAAGTTCTCCGTGGTGCATCAGGGAACAGAACACGCAGGAAGAATGTCACAGAAATTCCTTTCCAGTGCTGCCCGCGGCACCCGCGAGTCCTATCCAGACCTCGCCTCTCAGCTGAGCGATGCTGAGTGTCTGACCGCTCTGGTGATGCAGGCCCCCGCAGTGGCTCACTCTTCCAGTGCTGGATCTGCCCATGCCACACCACACAGTCCCTCCACACAGCTGGGTTCTGCAGGTGACTAATACTGCCCTTTATTTCAGTGAGGGACAAAAACAATTCCAAGAGTTCAACCCTATAAGAAGAATGACTTCTTAAATGGAATACAAATCATTGCAAAGGAAATAAACCTATTTGTTGTACTTTTTTTCCCAGCTTGATCATTATTATTATTATTTTTTTTTACTTTTTGAAACATATATTTCCCAATTCCTCCTGAAAGTAAAGCTTTACCCTACAGAAAATTTCTAAAGCCATCAATACATGTTACGTCACTTTTGACTTAGAAATAGATTTCATTATCTTGGCCTGGAGAGATGAGTCAGCGGGACAAGTGCTCCTCACACAAGGGTGAGGACCTGAGTTTGGATCGTCAGCAGTCACGGGAGTCAGGTGTGGTGGCACTTGCTTTGTATCCTAGTGCTGGGAGGAAGAGTCCGGAGGGTCCCTGCAGCTTGAAGAGTAACTCATCAAGCAAAATAGGGAAGCTCCGGTTCAACAGGAGACCCTGCCTCAAAAACAAGATGGAGAATGACACAGGAAGACACCCAGTGTCAACCCCCACCCCGCATGCACCCACACACACATGCTTGCACATTGCGCATGCACACAGGTGACCATGGACATACACACATGTGCATGGTCCTCGCCTGCAGAAAGCCCAGAGTGTCCCCACCTGCTTTATCTGAGGATTGCAAGCTCTAGGAGGTCAAGAGAGGGCACCCACCCTACACATGGGAACACGGGAAGGATAAGGGGGCTCCTAGACAGCAAACGCTCTGATCCAATCCATGCGGTGAGCCTGCTGCAGTTCACTGTTCACTACCAAGTGGACTCACTGGCAAACGCCTTCCCACAGTCCTGAACACCATCAGCTCCCATTCCCCAGCGGCCACCCTGCAGATTGAGATCAAACCCAACCAACGTCTTTACAGCTCCTCAGAGCAATCCCAAGCTGTCTGAAGACACCAGGAGGCACCTAGGTCATGCTGCTTAAGTTAGTTTGAATACACTAAAGTTTGGGTGGCCTTTTGGCACCAGAATCACCTGACAGAAGCTAGCCCACAGGTTGTATCAAGCAGGTGTGTATGAGGCCCATGTGCAGTTCTCATGAATCTCAGTTGCAGAGTCTGAGCCAGTCCCTCTGAGATAACTGAACGTCCCATTTCCCTAAATCAATCTGAGGCAAGTCTGAGGACCAAGTTGTCCCCTCCTGACCTCATTCATAGCTTGCCAATCCTGGCCTTTCCTCCTTTTAGAGAAAGTTGGCTTCTGGAAGTTTCTGTCTCAGGTGTGCTTCCCTTATGAAGACATGGTCATAAGATGGAGTTCAGATTTCAAGTGTGTCCAGAGTGTGATTTTGCTTCTGGCCATGATGGGCGGTGAACCTGCCTTTGAGCTTCCTCCACAGCAGGCAGTGCAGCAGAGCAAACCCTGAGCAGTGGGAGCCAACAGATCAGCTCACGGGATGCTGCTGGGCTGCAGCGTAGAGTGGGGTGCCACATCAAAGCTGGAGGGCAGGTCCTCTCGGACAGTTTCAGGAGCCTATAAACCTGGAATATACAGAGCAAGGGGCTGAAGGGGAGCTCCAGGCAAATCCAGATGTGGTAAGGAGTCTTCAGTCCAACATGTGCATGTGTACAAATGTGCATGGACTCAGGACAAAGTCTACCTAGTCACATGACACGGTTGTGGGACACATGAAGAGGGGGTACATGAGGAGAAATGCTGGCAATTTCTACACCCAAGGAACTCTAATACTGCTGAAATACGATTATACCAACAAAGCTCACAAGGTTAAGACACATTTTTTAACAAAAACCAGGCAGGGCACCTCACCCCCTACTCCCTGCCCCGTCTCCACCCCGTCCATTTCTAGACATCATTGCTCTGGCAGTTCTCATCAATACATATGGCAGGAATAAAAAAGAAACGGAAGTAAGGAAAGCTAGAATTAGATAATTCCACATAAAACCATCCTCTCTGGGCTGGGGAGAGGGCTCGGTGGGTAAAGTGTCTGCCTTGCAAGAATGAGGACCTGGTTTAGATCCTCAGCACTCATATGACAGTGCCAGACATGGAAGCAGGTCCCTGGGGTCCCGGCCTTGGGGGGAGGTGGAGACAGGAGGATCCCTGGAGCTCTCTGGTTAGCCAGTCTAGTCTAACTGATGGCCTCCAAAACCAATGATAAACCATCTTAAAATGGAGTAGAAGAGGTTTTTAAGGATAACACCCGAGGCCATCCTCTGACCACCACACAAGCACATACAATCACACACACACACACACACACACACACATACGTGCACACGCACTGTATACCAAAAAAGAAGAGAAAAATCATTTCTGTAGAAAATCCTTAAGAGTCTATGGAAAAGCCATGACAACTAATAAATCAGTTTAGCAAGGTTTTAGAATAAAAGATCAATACATTAAAATATTACCACTATATGCCAACAATAAGAAGTATGAAGTCTGAAATTTTCATATGCATATTATCAAAAATATTAACTAAGTGTGAGCCTTTTAAAATGTGCAACATTGATACACCAAGAACTACAAAACACTATAGAGAGTACTCCACAAAAACCTACTGACGATCTGTACATGCAAATGTGCCCAACCTTATCAACATATCAATTCAAAAAAGTGACTTAAGGATTCAGCAAAACCCCAATCAAAGTTCCAATTGAATTTTCTAGAAATTGATAAACTCATTCTGTAATTTATTGAAAAATATGTAGTTGAATATACCGAAAACCATTGTAAAGAGGAAGAAACTCTTTAACACTTAAGCTAATTAAGACAGTGAAGGAGTATTCTAAAGATAGTCATATAGACCAACAGAACAGAACAGTTTAAAAACAGATGAACACATTAGTAGTCCAAGCATCTTTAACAGAGAAGCAAGCCAAGGAAACTTACAGGAAATGATCACCTTTCAGAATACCCCACTTAAAGAGAAACAGACATCCTAGCACTGAACATCTTACTGCTTAAAGACTTAATGTGAACTACATTACAGAACTAAATGGAAGATTGGAGTAAAGTAAAATTTCCAAAATCAAATAGTAAAAAGCCACAATAACCAGGAATACACAAGCCAAAATCACACACAAAAATGAGAACTTCACTCTTCAAAGGACACTATCAAGAATGTTAAAAAGCAAAATGATGCTGAGCCATGTAGTGAACAATGGTGTGTGTGTGTGTGTGTGTGTGTGTGTGTGTACGTATACTTGGAACTCTTACAATTCAATAACAACCCAATAGTAACTTGAAAAGGGATTTGCACAATGTTTGGTAAAAGAAGTTCCAGATGGCAAATACATACACACAAAACATCCAACATCATTAGTCATCATTTGCAAGTTTCTTACCAAGTTAAAAATGATGATATGAGCAACAATTCCACTCCTAGTTATTTTTATAACATATACAAGTATGATCACAAAATGACCTGCACTCAATATATTCAAATCAGAAAGCAACCCAGATACCCAATAAACAGCAAACAGAAAAACAACATGTGCTGTGTCCAACCAATGGCATCCGACTGAGTAGTAAAAAAGATCAAACTGCAGACAGGGGGAGGGGCCATGATGAGCTCTGAAAGCTGGATACTAAGAGAAAGAGGCTAGGGCTAAGCGGGATTCTGCACAGACGCCCTCTAGGACTGGTCTATCTGTATCTAACGTTATCTAGGAATAACAGGCAGACCAATGACTCCCAAGGGCCAGGATGTAAGGCAGGGACTGTCTGTAGGGATAAAATATTTGATATCATAACTATGATGAGGGTTACTTAAGCATACATCTTTCAAAGCTCACTGAGTTGCACCCTTCAAATGGAGAATTTTAATGAATGCAAATTATACCTCAGTAAAAATAACACAAAATGGATATAGGAAAAATGAGACAGACAGACAGAGAAAGAGAGAGAGAGAGAGAGACAGGCAGAAAGACTAGGGACTTCCCATGTAATGACAGAAGAATATCTCGGAGGAAGTGTTAGTCAAAAGGGTGCCATGACATTAGGGTGTCTTTCTGTCAAAGTTTTGGTGAGTAAAATGTAATTTAATGGATTTATCCCCAGGACATGAAGCATCTGTGGAATCCAAGTGGAAGTAACACTAATAGAGCTCACAGGCAAAGAAATTAATGAATGAAAGTGACTGGGCCGAGAGCTCAGCACAATGTCCCTCACTGAGAGAAGTGTACCTGCACAGTGACATCAGCAGACCCACCGAGGAAGGACCCCAGCCAAGGTGTTCATCAGACACAGCAGTGAGGACAATGACAAAAAAAAGACCAAAAGCTGTTTATAGAGCTCTGGAAATCAACCAACATCCTGTCACAAGCTGGAGAGAATTTACTTTAGAAAACTGGGGGTATCTGGCCAGGACAGAGCGCTCTGTGCCCTTTGATCTGTCCCACTTAGCCTTCCCCTCCAGCTGGGGCAGGTTAAAGATAGTTACCATCTGCTCCGGCGGTTCCACTCCCGGTGCATACCCTGGAGAAGAGGGAACGTGTCGGTGCTCAGCTTGCACGTGAATCTACACGTCAGCACCACTCATAATGCAAAGATGGAAAGGATCTGAATGTCCACACCTGATGAACAGATAACGTATAGCCCGTCCAGTCAGTGGAATGATTCGGTCACACACAGCAGGGAGACACACATGATATGGCACATGTCAGGGCAGAGAGACAGCCACAGGGGACACGCTGTACGACTGTGACTATGGAAGATACGCAACAGCCGAGTCTGTAGAAGCTGAGTGGTTTCCAAGCGCTGGGGCAGGAGGAATAGGGGTTGAATGGCAGTAAATGTACACTTCTTATTCAAGTTCAGGTGCCACAGCTCTGTGAGTATACTAAAAACATGACTTGAACACCTTAAAATGTAAATTTGAAGGTTTATGGACTATACACAAATAAAATAACGGAAAACATTCTCTCCATAAGTACACTGACATATATTCTATAGTAAGCTACTATTTAGCACATCAAACATGTTAGAATTATTTCTTTGGGGATGGGCACTAGAAGATGGCTCAGTCAGTCAAGTGTTTGTTTTGCCCCAGAAACTATAAAAATGCAGGGCATGGTGGCATATACCTGTAATCCCAGAGCTGGGGAGGTGAAGTAGAGATAGGAGGCTTTCTAGGACTCACTGGCCAGTCAATTTAGCCTAATTTGTTAATTCCAAGTCAGTGAGAGATCACATGTCAAAAAGAGATGGATAGGGCTGGAGAGATGGCTCAGTAGCTAAGGCATTTGCACTCAAATCCTAAACACCCAGGCTCGATTTCCCAGTACCCAGATAAAGCCAGATGCACAAAGTGAGGCATGCACCTGAAGTCTGCAGCAGCTAGAGGCCTTGGTGCACCCATTCTCCCTCTCTCTCTCTCTCTCTCTCTGCTTGAAAATAAATAAAAATATTTTTAAAAAGAAGCAGATGGTGATTCTAATGCATGAAACCTAAGGTTGTCCTCTGGCCTCCAAACGCAGACACAGACACATGCACTCTCACCCCACATGAGTGTGCATGCATGTGCACATGTGCGCGCGCGCACACACACACACACACACACACACTAAGAAAACGAGAATGATTATCTTGGGGCAGGGGAAAGGACCTGGAGAAGAAGGGAACAAAAGAAGATGAGGCTCTATGCTGGCAACCTGAAATCAGAACTGTGAAATATTTAAAAATTTCTCCAGAGAAGCCTTGATTTAAGTATCTCTTGGGGTCCCTGGCTTCTCACCTCTTCTGTTGAGGTCCATGTTGAAGGACAGACATATGCATGTCTGGATTCTGAGCCTTCTGATGCTGGCCCTGAGGCCATCCAGCAGGACAGCTCTACTTGTGAATGTATTTCGATATTCTTGGAGAGCCTCCTTGTAACTCCAGGGACGCTAACAAACACACCCTTGCTCATCTTTGCAGCTCAAAAGAAAACAAGATGTAGCATCGTTAGGGGTACCCACCATAAGCTGAGTAACCTAGCTGTTTGACGATGCCCTGTATGTCTATCATTAATGGAAAATGCCATCTGTGATTCCTGCTCCCAAGCCTTAACCACCCTGGGCTTGTGTCTGTTTATAGCTTATTAAAGACAGTCTCACTACACACACCACTCATTCCATAAAGTACAAGCACCTGTATATCGCTCTCAAGGCTCACAACAGGAAGTCACAGAGAGACCTGAGTGTTAAGTTGCTCACATTTGGTACTAAAGTTGGAAGACAGCCCTGTAACACATGAGCCAGGGAAGGACTCCCAATAGCTAGCTGATGTCTTAGTCATGAAAATCAATTGACAATAAAACTACCTGTCCCCACTTACCACCACTGTCACTGCAGAAAGTAGTGTGACATTCTGTGTCGCATTGGCTATAACCTGCTCTTTGTGGGCTATTTGCTGATCAAGATGAAGTCAGATGTTCCTGTCAAACACTCTCACCTCTTCCTGACAAGACTCCTTGGAATGACAGAGTTCAAAATGTGGAGATATCTCCTTAGGAGAAGCTGAGACCTAAGTACCATAGTCTGGCAAGTTTATCAAGGACAGTAAATGTCAACACTAGAACACAGACGCAAATATGAGACCAGCATGCTATGAAGGTATTATGAGCCCAACAATGTGATGAATGCCTAACAATAATACTTAAATGCCCCTACACTTTGAAGGCTGATCTCTTGTGGTCCAATTCTGAGCCAGGCATATATTACCTAAAAGACACCTTTCATTTCCTCTACTTCTTGTAAGAATCGTATTTTTTTTTTTTTTACACAACCATTACAAAGTCACCACAGAGGAAAGGTCAACACAGAATAGTGGAACTCTGTGTGACTTCCTTCTTTCTCTGGAACAAGAGGTCAGGACAGTACTGAGGCAACTGAGGGTCAAGATGGGGGTGGGGAGAGCCAAGAGGATAAGATGAAGGAAGAGAGGTGATAAGGATAGGGCTCTCTCTCTCTCTTTCATTCCTGAGGGTCATGAAAACAGCTTCTCCCAAAAGGTCTCATAAACAAATGTGCCATGTTCTACATACAAGGCCATTCCCACATACTTACAGCTGCATCAGCATGAATTCCATGGTGCTGTCACTGAAGACACCTTGAGAGAAACCCACCTATGTGGGGCTTTCCTTTCAATCCTCTCACAACAGAACCCACCCCCCCCACCACACACACCTGAGAAGCATTCCCACACCCCCAGAGAGCACACCTTCATGGCTCTTCTTGGATCCCATACTCTCCTTCATCCTCCACAGCCAATCTGTCATGAAGCCGGGAGATTCCCTTTTACACAGTCCCTATAGACTTACCTTTTCTTTAAAGATCTAAGCAAACCCCAGGGTCCCAACTCTCTCTCTCTCTCTCTCTCTCTCTCTCTCTCTCTCTCTGTCTCTCTCACAGACACACATACACACACATATCTTTCTGGCAAGGTTTTCTAACAGAGAATTTAACCATCAGTTGGTTTCTATGTATCGTCAGAAAATTGAAATTAATACCAGCACCATTTGAAAGTTGATGACGATTTTGAACAAAAATAATCAAGTTTCCAGGTTAATCCCATAGCAGGGGTTTCTGTCGCCTCTCACAGTGACAACAATACTCTAGAAATGGTGCACAGGAAACCCATGTGCTATTTTCAGAAACTGATAAAACTAAGCTGCCCATATCCCAGGCCATGGAGGATACTACTTCCGGATACATGACTTCATCCTGGGTGACCATGTGGATATGCCCCAAGGAAGGACCAAATTCTTAATGTGGGAAAACTAGAGAAATAACCAAACATTTAAATGCTAACACAGTAATAAACATAGTAAACTCATAGCCCACAATAAAAGGTGAATTAACGCAAGCATTAGTGAGCATATGCTCCAGGTTGTTTTAGAAAGCACGTGTGATGAGATCACCTGAAGGAGAGTTGTGTTTACAAACCAGGTAGTCCTGGCTAGAAGATAACACACATTGTACTACACAAGGAAACTACTAGAGCAGAAATTTTTAATAGCCTTGTCATGATTAACCAAAATCCTAACTCTATAAACAACCAAATACAAGAAAAATTACCCAAGAAGAAATGCAGAGAATCTGGACCTAGGCTAGTCTCCCAGGATGCACTGAAGACCCTATGCTGGACCTCCCACACACGGAATCCTCGAAAGGGATCACAGCACCAGCTTGTGGAGCTGGAGACTCAGTCTATCGCCTTTCCTTGGGATATCCATGAGGACACCAAGAGTGTTCAAATTGACTTTTAAGCTTCACCAACATTTGGCATTTCCTTAGTTTGAAAGCTATTAGATTTTGAATGTGAAATGTTCCTCATATCCCAAGTGTGTTTCAACACTTGGTCCCCAGCTGGTGGTGCTATTTTGGGAAGTTGAGAAACCTTCTGGGATGGGGCCTTCATTAGAGATAGCTTTAAATGTAATACCACCCTGATTCTGGTCCAGTGTCCTCTGCTTCCTAGCCAGCCCGGATGTGTGGAGCAGCAGCCACATGCTCCCACCTATGGACAGCCACTGCAGCCACCATGCCTTCTGCACCATGGTGAATGAAACTGTGAGCCAAAACAAACCTCTCCTCTCTTAAGTAGTTTCTGTCAGGGATGACATCAGAAGAATGACTAGCCTAGCAGCCAGTGCTCCCATGTCCCACAAGGAAATCCTGGCACTCAGTGAGAGCCTTGTGTGCCAGTGTGTAGTGAGTGCTGGGATGGTATTTTCAGAAACATCAAAAAAAGAGGTAAGTATAACATCCATTTTCCAGAAGCATTTATCACATCCACGAGGAACTCTAGAGTTCCATGAAGCTTACACAGCAGTGGACAACCTCAGCATATCCTCACTCATAGACTTGGCTGAAAGGGCCTGGCAAAGCCTCTTGCAAGACATGTGCTGTGATGAGGAAGTGTCTGGGTACCATGACCCAGCAAGTAGCCTACTGAGTCAGGCCCCATGTCCAGCTGAAGCAAGAGGCACTGAGGACCAGGGAGGGAAGTGGCACATTCTTGCTGATTCAGGGCTTTCAGTTTCATGCCTCTTGCTCATGCCTGCAACTTCTAAGGAGGAGGTAGGTGTGCCACACTAAGACCTCACAGCACCCTGCCAGGCATCCTGCTTCTGGAAGGTGTTCTAAACACAAAGGGGCAGTGAAGTTCATCTCTATGTGGGTCACACCCTCGCCCCAGGCATGACTCTGTTTCTTCTTTCCACCTCTCTGTTCTTGTCTTCCTCTCTCTTATGCTCACAGTGCCTTCTCTTTGGTTCTCATTTTACATATTTCCATATAGCATATTCCTTAAAATAAGAAATGGAGTTAAAGTTTTAGTCTGTGGGTCTTTAATAACTGTGATCAAGGGTGGTGCAAACCATCCCAGAGAATGCAAACGGACAGTTAATTCATTCTGAGTAGGAGAGTCAAAGCAGTCCCCCAAATCAAGGTAACGTATGAACTGGGCCTTGAAGGGTGATCAGGAGTATACACAGTTAGAGATGAATAAAGAACGTTTGAAGAGGTCCAGATGGACAATGGCAGAGAAATGAGAGATTTCATGTTATATTCCAAAAGCTGCTGGTAGCCTGACATTGCTAACATGAAAGGAACTTGTGGGTTGGAAAAACAGTGTTTGAAGGTTATTCATATGGTTCTGGATTGTTCTGTCTGGTTACATGTGAATACTGTTGACCAAGACAGAACATACAGGAAGCAGAGAGTTCAGAAGGACAAAGCATGTGTTACACTGTGGCATGCTGAGTGTGACGTCTCCACAGATGCCACTTGGAGAAGCGTGCTTGGAAGTACATCAAGCATGCGTAAGGACTGGGGGCTGGACACAGACTGCGCGGGTGGTTATGGACGAGACCAAAGGGGAGATGAAACCACTCAGTGACCACATGACATGATGCGACATTTGGTGACTAATAGCAGTGAGAAAGCAAAGGCCAGAAGCACTGGTGAATGGGAAATGTTGCGGCAAGGGAGAAGTACTGAGGAAGAGAACACTGAACGCTGTACACACACAAAAGCAGGAGTCTATTGTCATGGTAACAAAGGAGAGCCAGACTTCAAAAAGGGGCTGGTCATTAGCAACAGATTGTATAGAAAATACTAAGTAAGATGAGAATTTGAAATGGGTCATGGGATTGAAAAGAACCATCTCACATGGCTAATCTTCAAGACTATTGTGTAGAGGAAGACATTTATCATCAACACATCTTCTGCCTCTGCCAGATCCTTCCCCTGGAGACCTCAGCATCTATCTACTGCTCAAGCTCTGTTACAACAGTTTTCTTTTTGCTTTCTCTCTCTCTCTCTCTCCTTCTCTCCTTCTCTCTCTCTCTCTCTCTCTCTCTCTCTCTCTCTGTGTGTGTGTGTGTGTGTGTGTATGATCATGCGTATGTGGGCACATAAGGGTAGGAAGGCGCCACGTGCACTTGTGAGCACATGTGTGTGTATGGAGTCTACAGGTTGACACATGGGGTCTTCCTCACTCTCCTCTTCATTCTTGGAGACAAGGTCTCCTGCTGCATCTATAACTCATTGATTTTGCTAAACTAGCTAACCAGAAAGCCCTGGGGATTCCCTGTCTCTACCCCGTTAATGCTGGAATTACAGGTGCATGCTATCGGGCCTGGCATATTACATGCTGGGGACCCAAACTCAGGTCCTCGTGCCTGCACAGCAAGCGCTTTACTTACTGAACCATCTCCTCTGCTTTACAATATGGTCTTCTGTTGTGCGGTCTCCAGAATGCTGGAAGCTGAAGCACTGCACCGTCCTTTGGCTTAGCTGCGCACCTGTCCTCTGTGTGGTCTCTGCTCACAGTTAGTTCTTGAATCCCACCGTGTCTCAACTACTCTGGCCACACAAAAGCTGCCCTTGGACATAGACAAAGGAAATTAACAGTCTCTAAAGGTCCCTCTCCCAGAAAAGGATGTGCAGCTGAAAGGTGTGTGCGTTCAGAGCTTTCTGGTTTCCAGCACAGGTTTAGCCTGGTAAGGTGAGCTTCTTTCTGGAACATGAGAACAAAAAAGACCTACATACATGCCAGAGCTCATTGTTCTTAGCAGTGCAGCACATCTGCTTCTCTTCCCTTCCTGCATAATCTCTGTTTATCCTGAGATGCCTTAAAAATAGCTCAGAGCAATTTTCAAAGACTAATAGTCATTAAAGGAGGTGTTAGGAATTATCACATCTATGGAAACTCATAGTGCTGTGTGATTTTCCTGCTAGCTCATTAACATGCCAACCAGTCACCACAGGAGTAGAGATCCCTTAACAGTGTCCTTCCGGAAGGCTTCAAAACAACTCACCCTTTCAGCAGCCATCTGTGAGCACTAGGATTTTTCTGAAGGGATACCGAGAGGGCAATGATGCAATCTCAGATCACCCAGTGACACACTGCAGGTAGATAATAAATGTGGGTCCCCTACATGGCTCGCAGGCACCTAAAGAAAACACACACCCACACAATTCTTCCCTGAGAATGAACACTCAGGCTGCTAAGCTGGGCTGTGGTCCAACAAATGACTATTAAGCTTAGTGAAGAAAACACTCCATCTCTTTCCTGTGACAAAATCCAGTTCAGTATTACTCATCAGCTTCTACTTCCCCCACTTATCTACCTTCATGGATCTCTTGTGATAATGTAAAGAGCAAATTCCCATTTTCTCCTGTGAGAATATTTCTTGACTCAATTGGCATGGGATGCTAACAGATGTGACCAATTTGCTTTTGATAAACTAAAGCTATGCTTAAGAGTATAAGAAGATGTGTATGTAAGGAAGTCAGCCTCCCCACTGCAAGGTACCAGAAATCTGAGCCATGACTACGATCACACACCCCATTTGCTAGAATTTGCTCCCAATAGCTTTTTGACAATTTTCACAAACCAAAAACCTATCTTCAAAGCATCAACCTCTGCCCCTAATTTCTGAAGTGATTCAAGAGACTCTCCCGGGATTCTAAAAGAGATATACAATATTGGTTTCATGATGGCTGCATTATGGCGACAGCTAAGGTGTACAACACTCATATGGATAATTATTCATAGTAATTGTAAATGAAAAGCTTTTGTTACTATTTTTTTCGCCTCATATGGACCTTGTGGTAGTTTGAACGTATGTCCCCCATAGACTCAGGTATTTTAGATTCAGCTTCCTACTTCAGTCTATACCAGTCTGCTGGAAGAGGTGTGTCACTGGAGGCAGAAGTTGAGTTCAGCCAACTGCGTTTGGAAAGAGCCACTTTGAGCTCTGACTGCCAGTGCTTGCTGGTGTTGGCTTTTCCTCTTTCTTCTGTGGATGCTGGAGTGAGCCAGCTTCTTCATTTGTGATGGTCCTTCCCCTGGATCCTATAAGCCTGAAATAAACCCTGTCCTCCCATTAGCTGCTTCTAGACAGATGCTTGCCCCAGCAATGAAAAGGCAACTATAGCAGACTTTGTAGCAGAATATACAAATTGAATGTCCCTAATCCTAAAAGCTGAATGCTCTGGTATCTGAACATACTGAGTGCAGACATGACCCTACAAATAAAAGTTTTGCTCCATACAAGTTTGTTCCATGCCTACAATTATTTAAAATACTGTCTAAAGTTGCTTTATGTCTACTTGTAAAATGTGCATGTGAAACATAAGTGAATTTCGTGTTCATTGCATGTATGCACACATTTCACAATCAGAAGCAGAAGTGATACTGCATCTGTGAATAGGTCAGAAAACATTCAGGAATGAGTACTATCAGGGTTCCCGTGTCCTCTCCAGTTCTACTCAACACACTACCTTAAAAATACTAGGCTGGAGAGATGGCTTAGTGGTTAAGAGCTTGCCTGTGAAGTCTAAGGACCCCAGTTCCAGGCTCGATTCCCCAGGACCCATGTTAGCCAGATGCACAAGGGGGAGCACGTGTCTGGAGTTTGTTTGCAGTGGCTGGAAGTCCTGGCACACCCATCCAATCTCTCTCTCTCTCTCTCTCTCTCTCTGCTTCTTTCTCTCTCTGTCTGTCACTCTGAAATAAATAAAAATAAACAATTTTTTTTAAAAAAATACTTATCATGGGGCTGTGAGATGGTCCAGCCCTTAAAGAATCTTGCTTGCAAAGTCTGCTGGCTCAGGTTCCATTCCCCAGTACTTACATAAAGCCAGATACACAAAGTGATGCAAGCATCTGGAGTTCCTTTGGGGCACCCATGCTTTCACTCTCTCTGCTTGCAATGTATGTATGTATATGTATATATACACAAAACCACAATAAGAAAAGGTGAGAGAACAATGTATATTTCCATTTAGGATTGATGGCATTATAAATTGGGACTACTACTTTACAATGTGATTTGCCTATTTTCTTTCAATTTATGTCACATACTCTGCTTTCTGTTTCTTAGAACTTCTAGAGGCATACAAAATACTTATGTCCTGGGAATAACAGGAGAAGATGTTTATATCACCTGTGGGTCACAACAAAACTTGAATGTCACTTGCCTGTCTATCAATGGGGGTTTGAATTTATCAGCTATCATAAACCCATACTACAGAAGGATATTCAACAGCTTTAAAGGATGAGGTGGTGAATTCAAACCAAAGTCAGCACATGGACATAACCAGACTATATTGTTGGGTGATACACATGCCGAGGAAAAAAAATGCTACAAGAAGTTATGTAACAAAAAGGTCATAATTATACATATTCATAGATTTTAAGTATATTGGCATGTGTACCTATGTGTACATCTATTAACAGGTACATATTTATATATGTATACACAAATGTGAGTACCATATACACACATATACTAGTCATTTACACATCAAAGCAAATTCTACCTAGGGAAGGAGCAGGGATAAAGGCTATGGGGTGATGAGGAAGAGCTCAGCCCTTTGTGCAGCTTGCTAAAAATTTATGAAGATAATGAATTAGGGTGTTTCTTATGTAGTATAACTAAAAGTACAAACACCCATGAGGAATAGTTATCTTTGTTTCATGTTGAATGGTCACTCCTGGGAAAACTCATAGAAGCTAAGGGAAGGGTCAAAAGGAAATTAAGTAATTATATGATAAAAGCTCACACACAGGCTGAAGAGATGTCTCAGAAGTTAAGGTTGCTTGCTTGAGAAGCCTGAGGATCCAGGTTCAATTCCCTAGTACTCACGTAAGCCAGATACACAAGGTGGTGTGTGCCTCTGGAGTTCTTTGCTGTGGCTAGAGGCCCAGGAATAGCTAATTCTATCTGCCTCTTTATCTCTCTGTATCAAATAAGTAAATAACCCCCACACGGTGCTCTCCTCTCAGCACTCACACAGCTTCAAAGACCTTCAAGGGAGTCCATCCCATTCTGTTTGACTTTGAGTCCCAGGACAGCCTTCAGCCAGACACCCATGTAGGACTCAACACCAACAATGCCAAGAAGTTCACTGGGCACACACAGCTTCAGGTCTTAAACATGATGAAGGAGGACAGGCGATAGAGCAGGTGATGGCTTAAAACAACAGAGGAGAAAACACTGTATCCCATGGCGGTTATATCTGAAGTGTGATTTGTAGTGGGCATGGACGTGAATCTCACCACAGTCAGGTCTCCTGATGCGGAGACGGAGCTGCCAGTGGGGTCTGTGCAGTTCTGTCACAGTGGGGATTAGTTAGGAGTAAAAGCTTTCAGTCCAGCTGCCCACCTGTGGGGCCTGCAGTGATGTGCTTACTGTGTCCACGTATCTCACCCTCTCCTCAGGACAGCACTGCAGAAATGACAGCACCTTGAGTCCCTCAAAACACAGGAGCACTCTTTGAGCACTTATGGCTCAACTCACTGGTGAGAACCAGGACATTCAAGGTTCACTTGGGAACCCTTAACAACAATGGGGTGTACCACAGAAACAAGGCCCCGAGGAAAGCACCGAGAACTGAAGGCAGAAGCTCACGCTTGCTGGTCACACCCCAGGGCTAAATGGGCAGCGTGGCCATTGGTCTCTGTGGCTGCCGAGGGCACTGAGAGTGTCCTCCAGAATCACAGAGTGCAGGCCCGGGCCTTGGCCCACTGTTGGAATGTGTAAAGTTAACTTTTGTCACCAGGCACCTTTCCTCGGAGCTGCTCTGCTCTCTGGCTCCCAGGGGGCGTGTGGCCATTCTGTCAGAGCTGTGGAGCCACCCTGCCACCGGAGGGCTCAGAGAGGGATTTCTGAGAGTTCTTTACGTGCACGCAGAGGTGCTGAGCTGAGAGCCTGCAGAGTCGGGGCCACGCTACCCACCCCAGGAAATGCTACAGTTGGAGAGGTGACGAATGTGTCCTATCCCAGGCTAGATGGCATCAATCCAGGCTTTGTGATGTCCCTCTTCGTCAAGGTCTGTCCCATGTCATACTTCCCAGATATGAACAGTCATAAGGACAGCCCTTCACTCCTGCCTGCTTTACAGGCCCAGGCGAAGGATCCCTGTTGATGGCAGGAATGAAGGGCCCACAGTGTGAGCCACACAACCACATGTGCCTCCCCTCTGTGATCGCAGATTTAACCACTAGAGCTCAGAGGGAAGCCAGCCGGCATGTAGCCTCAGCAGTCATACTTCCTAGGTTCAAATCCCTCCCTACACTCTGGAGACAGGCACAAGCTTCCATCTCCTTCCTCCCTCTTATCTTCCACCACGTTATAAGATGATAAAAAAGAACATGGACTCTAGGGAAGATGTACACCCATCGCCCTCTCCTATATTATGATGTATTTGACCACACAAGGTTGTTTCCATGTGAAACATCTAATTCCTACCCAGATGACTCCTGTTCTTGAGAGCACTTGGAAAGACAGGCATCTGCTAAAAGTGGGCAGTCGTCATAAATAATTATAACCCAAATGCCAGCTCTACCTCAAGTTGTTTTTTTTTGGTGGGGGGAAATGGGATTCCTTGTGACCTACAAACATAGCTAAGACTCACATACTACTAAAAGAACAGGAACAATGTGTAGTAAAATGATGTATATGATTTTGGGCATGTATGTTTATGTGGTGTGTGTGTATTCATATAAGTTCAGAGATCAGAGATCAACATCAGGTTGTTTCTTTTTTTAATAGTTCATTTACTTATTTATTTGAAAGAGAGAGACAGAAAGGAAGAGAGAAAGAGAGAATGCGTGTGCCAGGGCCTCCAGCCACTGCAAACAAACTCCAGACTCGTGCGCCCCCTTGTGCATCTGGATTACTTGGGTCCTGGGGAATTGAACCTGGGTCCTTAGACCTTGCAGGCAAATGCCTTAACCGCTAAGCCATCTCTCCAGCCCCAGGTTGTTTCTTAATCACTTGCCATCTTTCTATTTTCAAGACAGGGGCTCTCACTGAACCTGGAGATCACTGATCCTTTGAACCTCACTAGCCAGCGAGCTTTAGGGATTCTCCTGCCTCGGCCTTCACAGTGCTGGGATTCTGTGTGTGGCACTGTGTGCAGCTTTTACATGAGTGCTGGGGAGCCACACTCAGGTCTCATGCTTGCACGGTGACACTTTGCCAACACTCATGTCTTCAGTCACCAAATATGCTTTTCCAGATGTCCTTTCTTTGCTGGACAGAGTTGAGAGTCCTTCAAAGACATTCACAAGCCCTGGTTACTGCCCACCACCCCACCAGACCCTTTCTGGGGATGAGGATCAGGAACAAATGTGGTCTGTATGGAAAACCACATTGACATTCTTACAGGAATCCCTTCGAGGAAGGCATTTTTGATTAAACATTTTATTTGATTCCCATGTACTTTAAAGAATTAAAGTCATGATTTGAATCTCAACAAGTCTTACCCAGTAACATAAATGATATATCAATGGCCTGATAGCTTTAAACTGGCATTCAATCTTTCTGGGTCTGATTTGCAATCCCCAGTACAGCGGGAATGTGACTCTCTAAGCCCTGACTATAGTAGGGTGGTTATGTATGGTGGGGATGGGAATCTCTAAGCTGTGACTATAGAATCTGTATGTGTGTATCTAAGCCCTGACTATAGGGTCCACATACGTGGCAGCTAACCAGACATACCAGAACTAGTAGAAACTTGCATCTGATGTGGGCTGCATGGGTTAAATCATTCCCCGTGAGAGAAGAACCAAGACCAGTCCTTGTATTTAAGAGAAGCACACTCCACTACCATCCAGGAGAACAAGCTTCCCACAATGACAAACCCGCCACTGGTAATGAGATGCATTCAGGAAGGTTTGCTTTGTGAATTTGTTCCTGGGGGGAAAGCACTCCAGGGAGATTTTAAAAACACTTTTAATGGACAATTTTTACAACGTACACAATGGATATATCTATGTGTTTGGATCCTATTCCCCTCCTTGTTCCTTTCGCAGCTCCCCTCTTTGTTATCCACTGAACTACTTCTTTCCAACTAATCTCTCTTCTACTTTGATGTCATTTTTTTGCCCTCCTCCACAATTTTTTTTAAATATATGCTTAGTGCTAAAATGGAAAGAAAGGAACAACCCAAAACAAATGTGGAAGAAGACTGTCACCAACCATTTTCCTGGATGCCCAGGATGACTGATTATATACCTGTTCAAAGGGACAGCATGCTAGCCGGGAAGGCTGTGGGAGGGTGGGAGTGAGTCCTGCAGCCTGGGTGGGTCCAGATATGGAGGGACAGCACATCACAGAACGTCCCGGTCCCCTCCTCTCTTGTATGAGTCAGTGCAAAGCCTCCCCACCATCAGCATCGTGCTCACAAACAAACAAGCTCAGGTCCTTGAGAAAAACAGTCTCTGCCTCTCCTTTCTCACTCCCTGTCTCCCTCTCTCCTTCCCTCCCTCTGCCCCTCTCCCCTTTCACTTTCCCTCTCCCTCTCTCTGCATGCTGTGTTAGAGGCCCAGGGAGCAGCTTTTTCCTGGGAGGACACTCTCCACTCACCACCCTGGGCTTCCTCGCTGCTCGCACTGGCTTCGCTGAGTCACCACAGGTAGTGGATGTGCAAGGGGATCTTCGTCTTACCTTCACCTACTGACCTCGGGCACTTTTGACTTTCTCTCTGACTTAACACTTTCCTTCATGCATTCACTCCTCTTGCTTCCCGCCCTGCCTTCTTTGCTCTGCTCCTACCCATCCTGTGGGGCCTGTCTACCCACTGCTCACCTCCTGACTATGCGCTGGGGACTCAGCATTCTGCCCTCTCCAGTCCCTCTGGATCACACACTTCCATCGCCACAGAGGCAGCATGACCCTAACTCAATCTTCAGCTTCAACCACTCTCCAAGGCCCACATGTGCACAGCCAGCAAGCTCTGTGCTGGCACCGCCCCCAATGTGTCTCTTTTGATCCCCCATGGTCACATCTGAATTTCTATCGCCTCTGTCCTCACCTCTTCCCGTTAGCCTACCCCAGGGAGTGAGCTCGGCACACACCCAAGTATCGAAGCCAGACCCAAGGCTCATCTCCCAGAAATCTCTCTGGAAGCCACTGTGATTGTGGCTGACACCAAGCAGTTGCTGTCTTTTCTTCTGCTGGGCTGTGGATGTAACATCTCCATAACCTTTCTTTTCCCAGCTTAATTTCTCACCTGTCTACTCTCTCTACAAGGAACTGCACTCCATGGACGGAATGTGCCATCGCCCGTAAGCCCCTGCATGGGACACCTGAGGATTGTTATCGTCGGACTTCTGCTCCTGGCTCCACTCCGACAGCCACTTCCATGCAATGTGTCCAGCTGAGTGGACCTCTGCTCCAGGCGCAGGGTTTCTGAACTCCCTGACGTGCCTGCTAGAACCCTTCACATCACACCTACACCACACGAAACTCCTGCTCAGCCTCCAAAACTCAGGGTTAGTTTCAATTTCTTTTTTTTTTTAATTTTTATTTTTTATTTTGAGAGAAGAGAGAGAGAGAGAGAATTGGTTGCTAGAGCCTCAACCACTACAATCAAACTCCACACGTTTGCACCACCTAGTGGGCATGTGCAACCTTGTGCTTGCCTCACCTTTGTGTGTCTGGCTTACATGGGATCTGGAGAGTTGAACATTTGTCCTTAGGCTCCACATGCAAGTGCCTTAACTGCTAATCCATCTCCCCAGCCCAGTTCCAATTTCTTAAACAGTCTTCTTCCACACAGGCCCTCTGCCTTGGCTGCAGAGAAACATAGGGGTGCTTTGCTTTGGTTAGCTCCAGCTACACTTTGAGCACAAGCCTAGTGATTCTCTTTTTATGCATGCATGTGTGTGTGTGCGCATGTGTGATAGAGGGTCTTACACTAAACCTACCTCTCACCAATTCAGCTAGATTAGAGCCTGAGGGGTGCCCTGTCTCTGATTCTCCAGTACTGAGATTACAGGTGTGCATCGGCACAACTAGAATTCCATGTGAGCTGGGGACCCAAACTCTGCTCTTCTTGCTTGAATGACGAGCACTTCACTGAGCCATCTCCCTGGCCCCAGGAATGTGGATAATAATCACTGTTCCCCTGCCTGTCCTACCATTGCAATACAAGCTTTCTTTCCTCCTCAGTACCATGCTGGTCCAATGTAGGAAAACCTTCAGGACATGTAGATGGCTGAACAACACTCAGCCCGAGACAGAGCAGCTGCTGATCCTCTGGCATCTAAGGAAACTTTGGCCACTCTCGTCAGCTGGGCCCTCTGCTTTGAGACCGTCCTTTGTTCTTGCAAAGCACATTACAGCTTGATATTCACAGGTGCCTCCTACTGTACTAACACAGTAAAGTGAGGCTCTCCTGATGAGAGGAAAATTAGGTTTATAAGTAAGACACAGACCTCATTTGGGGTATTGTACCCAGAGCTAAAATTACAAAGAACTCTGACATTTAGGTGGTAAAAAAAATATCAGCTTGCTTTTAAGAGTGAGAGGGATGGAATACATGTGCCATGAAAATAGAGGATAGAACACAGGAATGTCTGGGCAGAATCAGCCAGAAAGGGTCAAGAGCAATAGGGAGGGAGTGCAGGAGGGGCAGATTACAGCCAAGTGTAATGACACATAGGTACGAAGATGTCATGATAAAATCCAGTACTTTGTATGACATCTTAAAATTAATTTTAAAAAGCAGAGGAGCTGCCGAGTTTGCTGGGTGGTTAGATGTCATTGCTGTACAACCCTGAGGACCATAAAGCAAGTGTGAGTCCCTGAGCCTGGATCCCCAGAGCTCACGTGAAGCCAGACAGTGCATGAGTGTCTGAATCCCAGTGCATTCACTGCAAGAAGGGAGACAGAGCAATCTGCTACGTTAGCTTGCCTGACAAATGCACTGACGAACAATGAGAGATCCTGCCTCAAACAACGTGGGAGGTGAAGACTGACACCCTAAGCTGTCCTCTAACCTCCACACACATGCCATGCCATGAGTGTACTCGCATTCACACATATCACACATACAGCAATGGTCAGCCAGTCTGACTGCGGAGAAACTCCAGTTTCAGAGAGAGACTTTGTCTCAAGGAATCAACAAGATGGCCACGCGCATCCAAACATGCTGCATTTGGGAATATGATTAACTGGTAGAAAATCAATACTGTTGTTATTCCCTTTTGATACAAACGAAGGTTTGGGAAAGATCTGTGTGACGTGCAGGTTGGGCACACAAGACAATGTGAGGCCACAAAACCACTTGACGCTGCTCCCCCAGACCTTTGTGGACCATTCCAGTTACTGCTTAGCCTGTCTCCTCCACACATACTGGCTGAGTAGAGCACCTCTGGAGAAACATATCTGAATATATATTTTTATTTATTTATTTATTGGCATAAATGAGATCTTCAGCCAGACTTCGGAGGAGAGCTATAATGAGTGAGGAAGATGAGAGCAGGGCTCCCTGTTCAGACCTCCACTGGCATCCCACTTTCAACCCTGTGCCTGATAGTCGCAGACAAGATGCTCTTGCCTATTATTCCATTTTTCTAGCTTTTTTGTTTCTCTAGTCTCCTTCTTCCCTCAGAAGGTAGCCATTACCTCTCCACCTCCACTGCCTCCATTTCCGCCTAAGCAGCCATGTCTTCTTGCGGCAGGTTAGTGGCTTCCTCCCACTTCCAGCTTCCATCCACTTACTCAGAGCAGAGGGACTGCAGCACCCAAGCCAACTATAACTGTCTGGGGGCCGCAAGGGAACTAGGGAGGTGGGCCTGTGCTATTAGCAAGTCATAGGGGAAGGGGACAGACAGACTCACAGTAAACGAGCAAGATCGCAGAAGTGGACCGTCAGGGACGTGCAGGGTGGCTGAGCGTCACGGCCCAGAACAAACATCTGCGGGATAAGGGTGGAGTGAGCTTCCACTGCGAGGGAGAGAGGACAGCTCCACAGTGTGCCTGGGGGCAGCCGGGAGGAGCAAAAGACATGAGGTAACAACCAACCAGGAACAGAAATGGGCTCTGCTGTGCAGTGTCACAACTCAGTGAGCTTTCTAAAGCAAGCCGTCACTCCACTCCACTCCACGGAGGCCTCCAAGCCCTGTGCGACTTCCTTGTGACTCTGGTGGCCCCCTGCCCACATTACCTGGCCGAGCGTCTAAGGCCCTCCCAGCCCTCCTTACCACAGGACCCCAACGTGCACCCCACTCTCCAGCTTCTCTTCCCTCACAGGACGCCTCACTTTCCCTCAGAGCCCAGTTCCCACTTCACAGGAACAGGGCCAGGCCCGTGCCACCCTCTGCATTCCTCTGTGTGTTCAAATGGCTGAAACAATCCTCCTCCGGGTTGAGAGAGCACACGGTACGTGCACACCTTTGTGCACATGCTGTCACACCAACTGGCAGCGTTCCAAGGCGTGCGCAGTGGAGCTGCCGGGTCGAGTGAGCAGACGGCCCAGGCCGGCGGAGTGTGGGAATCCTTCGAGGAGACACGGCCGCCTCACGCAGCCCTCCATCTATGGTTGATTCGGCCTGGCTTCCCATGCAGGCGTGGGTGGCTTCTCTGGGATGTCACTTGGACACTCTGTGGTCACAGCAGATGCTCATTTGCCTAAGTGGGAGGCTCCGGCTACTATAGGGTGGGCGGGCTGTGGGGCAGGAAAGGAGCCAGAGCCGGGCAGGAAGGCCTCGGTTTCGGGCTGTGGGCCGGAGGTCCTCTCTGCTCCAGGTTCCCTTTTGTGGCCAGATTTGTCTTACATGTGGACACAGGGACTGGAGGTGGTAAACACAAGTTCTCTATCACATGTTTAATAAACACGGCTAGCTTATGGGGAAGCAAACTTGCTTTTTATAAACACTGAAGCTGGCAGCACATTTTCTGGCAATCATCTATGAAAAACTCTTCCCTTCGCCTTGTTCATTCACACCGCGGCGGGCGCTCAATGGAGCCCAGTGTGCGACTTCCCGGGGGTGTCGCTGACTGACACACACATGGAAAGGGAAGGAAAGCCGGACTGTGCTGAAGGAGACCTGGAGGAGGCTGCTGTCCTGCCCTCCCCAGTGTGAGGAAACACGACAGAGGATGAGGACATGTGACCATAGCTGAAGGTCCTTGAGGGGCCCTGACATGGCTCTGAAATCTCCAAGACTCATCATACTTAGAGACCATCAGATGTCTGTTTACAGGGCATGAGAGGCCTAGAGAGTTATTCTGCCTCCACAGTTCCTTCTAGCTTCAGGGTAAAGCCGTAAATTGGCCTTTAAAACCATTTCTTTCAGAACTTCAGGGTTTGGTATTTAAGAAGTCCTGATGCAACGGAATAGTTACCTTTAGGTTCCTAGTAACCCTCTGACTAAAAGCTCCACTAGGGATATGCAGACACTAGGGGACCAGATCTTATAAAACCAAAGTGTCAGAGTGGAGAGAAAGGCAAATGAAAGGGGGAAAAAAGACATAAAAGCCGAAGCCAAGGAAGGCTAAACTCTCAGGCTCCCCGACAGGAGCACCAGGCCAGCCCTGCCTCTGAGTGAAGGGCTCGCCAACAACTCGTAAAGGTCAGCTCTGAGTGGAGTGCCGCTCGGCACCTAGCTGCGGCTCACCCATGTGTTCACCGCAATTACTGAGCAGGAGCCGAGAGCTGCCACAAGAGATCAAAGGGGTTGGTGAGGGCAGCAGACAGAGCCAGAATCATCTGCAATCATAGACAATGGGATCCGCGAGCTCGGGCACGCTTGTGGGCACCCACAGATCCCAGCTCTAAGGTACATGGAGCCCCTGGGGGTCAAGAGCTCCATGCATGTCTTCTCTTGGGCAGCTGAGCTTTATTTTCATTTCGTCACGTCACAAAAAGCCCCTGTCATCCTCAGGAGGGTTTTCTAGCATCAACTAACAGGCAAAGGGTGTGTATCTTAAAATTTTTTCGTTTTTTATTTTTATTAATTTATTTGAGAGCAATAGACAGAGAGAGAAAGAGGTAGATAGATAGATAGAGAGAATGGGCGCACCAGGGCCTCCAGCCACTGCAAACGAACTCCAGAGGCGTGCACCCCTTGTGCATCTGGCTAACGTGGGTCCTGGGGAATCGAGCCTCGAACCTGGGTCCTTAGGCTACACAGGCAAGCACTTAACCGCTAAGCCATCTCTCCAGCCCCAAGGGTGTGTATTTTAAGAAGTCCTGTATGTCACAGAAAAGTCTGGGGATTCTTGAAGTTTGGAGGTGCTTAATACAGGAGCCCCGGAGGACTGGGGAGCAGGGACATCGGACCCGCCAGGGGAAGAGCGCGCATGTGGAAGCGAATGGGAAGAGGTGCAGAAGTGCTGAAGGACTCTGTAGCAGCTGAAGGCTGGGGACCACTCGGGAAGCTGGTCCCAACCTAGCTCCGTCTAGTGCCTTTCCACGGGAGATCTGAAGCTACTATGGCCAAGATTCTGTGGAGGTGTTTACTGTCCCACCTGCCTTCATTCTCTGCCACATGTGAAATGTTAAGGCCTCAAGAGCTGGTGGTGACTGAACTTCCCTGGAGGAGAATAGTGGGAGGGAGAAGTCAGAGAGAGAAAGAGAGAGAAAACAAGAGAGCAGGAGAGAGGAGAGAGAAAGACAGAGAGACAGAGAGAGAGAGAACAAGAGAGCAGGAGAGAGGAAGGAGAAATACAGAAGAAGAGAGAGAGACAGAGAGGCAGAGAGAGGAGGAGAATTTGATTCCACCTTAGCATGTTCCAGAAATGCCTCAGACTATTCCTCCACACCAGGACAAGGGTTACCCTTCCTGATTAGATTACATTTTTCATCTTGCCACATACCTGACCACGTATGGTCACTGGAGAGGAATTTAAGGACGTCTGCCTTGAGAACACACTGAGAGTCAGGCTCTGGGAGGGGCGACCATCAGTGAGGACGGGAAGCCCCTCCTTCTCTTCTAGCTTCCATGCACAGAGCACTCACTCCTGCGATGGTTCCTTGGTGCTCTAGGGCGCTGCCCAGCAGGCCGTGGGATCCAGGCGTGGGCTACAGCAGACCCTCGCAACCCCAGGGGGAACTCTTGTTGCCCTTACCGAAGAGGCTCAGAAGCTCTCCCACTTCTGCTATTCAAGGCCCTGGAGCCAGAGGCTGACATGCTAGTTTAGAGAAAAGGCCCTGCCCACAGGTTGCAACGGCTGTAGCATTCTGGTTCCTGTAATCCTGGTCCACAGTATGCTGTGCTCCACACCTCCTGTGCCCCCAAACATTCAACTGCCACCAGGAACCTGACACAGCACACACTTCTCTAAATGCCACAGAACCCTCACTGTGGGGCCAGCATCTTGTGGGAAACACTCGAGGCGTGAGGTCAGCGCTGCGCAGTAGTTATTCTTGGTCTGTCCACAGCTCCCTGTCTAGGATGGGAATGTTCTTAGGGAAGCTCTGTCAGTCCTAGAAAGCAGAGTGTGTACCCTCAGCCCTGTCTAGATATGTCTCCTGGCTGCGGAAACCCTGACTGTTTCCTCCGGGGGATGGATCTGTGAGCAGCATCTGGTGGAAAGATGCCACGTGCCTTGTCTGGAAGCTACACGGGTTTCAGAAAAACAGACAGATCTATGTGTACTGGGGTTTGAGGAATGAGACAATGAACCACTCCAAGTGACATCCAGGGAAATGACCTATTAGGACGAGGCAGCCATCTTCTCAGAGGCCCAGGGATGGATCAGCATTCACCTGAGGCATTCACTGTGCTGCAGCCCAATCAGCGGAGCCCAGCGCCATTTAAAAGGCTCCAGGGGAAATGTATACAATAGTATAGCTTAATGTTGGGGGGCCTCCACCACTCCTGCCTGCTGTGAGTAGCAATGAATGAACAGGGGGTAAATTACCTCACCCCTCTGACACATTAGTTCCAAACCATGAAATTAGGAATGACCCAGCACAACCTCCAAATGGTCACATCACTAGAGAATCCTTAGAGTTCATCCTAGGCCAACAGCTGAAACTGTATTATTTTTTTAAATATTTTATTTTTATTTATTTATTTGATAGAGAGAAAGAGGGGGAGGGGGAAAGAGAGAGAGAGAATGGGCACACCAGTGCCTCCAGTCACTGCAAACGAACTCCAGACACATGCGCCATCTTGTGCATCTGGCTAACGTGGATCCTGGGAAATCAAACCTGGGTCCTTTGACTTTGCAGGCAAACACCTTAACCACTAAGCCATCCCTCTAGCCCTGAAACTCTATTCTTGCTTGAGCAGTGATCTACTCTGTCAAATAATAAAATTACTGCTCCCTGTAGCTGTGTCACTCATACAAAGCCTAAACAGCTAGGGAAGTCCCATGTTCCTCATTCTCACCAATACTATACTCATATATACTCATATATAGTATACTCATATACTATACCAGTGTGGTAGGAGGAAGGGCTAAGCCCATGTCAATATTTAAGCAGAGCAACTGAATGGCTGTCTCTATTTCCTTCTGAGGGCCTTCTGCATTCCACACTGAGGAACTGTGTGCAGCCATCTTCCTGTAAGCGGGGTCAGAAGAGGTAGGCACAGGGAGAGGTCATTGTTAGCATTGCCTGTGATAAGGGCAGCCTTCTTTACTCTCTTCTTATGTAAAAATATTTTTATTTATCTATGAGAGAGAGAGAGGCAAACAGAAAGTGAATATGGGCATACAATGGCTTCTTGCCACTGCAAACAAACTCCAGATGTATGGCCATTTAGTGCATCTGGCTTTATGTGGGTATTGGGGAACTAAACCCGGACCCTCTGGCCTTGCATGGAAGTGCCTTTAGCTGATGAGCCATCACTCCAGCCCTGTTCACTCTATTTTTGATGGTGTTCCCTATGAGTCAATAACCAAAAAGAGTCCTTTTCCTATGGTGGTGTGCTCTTATGTGATCAGCCTGGTTTCTGGGTTCCTACTGCAGTTACTTTCTCAATGCTGAGACAAAGCACCTGACCAAAAGCAGCCGGTGGGAGGAAATCTGTTTATTCTGGCTTGAGGTCTTGGGGGAAAACTTTATAATGGCAGGGGAAAGATGGTAGAGCGGAGACGGAACACCACCTCCTTGTCCACACCGGGAGGACAACAGCAGCAGAAGAGTGGGCCAAACTGCAGCAGAGGGGAGCTGGCTTTAACGCCCACACGCCCGCCCCCAACAGCACACCTCCTCCAGCATGGCTCCCCTCCCAAAATGCCATCAGCCGGGATCAAGCGTTCAGAATACATGCGTTTATGGGGGACACCTAATTCAAACCACCACAGCTCCCAAGTATCTTTCAGTCCTCTGTGTGCTGTCACTCAGGTCCTCTTCCCAGGAGAACGCACATGAGCATATAACCGTCACTGCAGTGCATGCTAAGTGAGAGCACAGAAGTTTGCACAGCCATGTGCTTCCATAGCTGTCTCTCGTGCTGGAGTGTGGAGTTCCCTACGGAGAATAATTCTGTCTTGCTCCTCTTCTCCTCTCCACGAATCCAGCACAGAACTTGATGGACTCAAATAAATGCCTCAGAAATGAAGGTGGTCATACAAAGAAGCCCACTGGGGGAGGACTCTCTCAGTTTAGAATGAGTTTGTCCCTTTGTCTCAGTGGTCACAGACACCCCCACTCACCTCTGCATCCCCGTCACAACCATAATGTGGCTAATCTCAGAGTTTGCTATTGTAACATCTGTTGTCATCACCAGCCTGTGGAGTCCAGGGAGTCCTGGGCCATGTGCTTTGGTCACAGCTATGGCCTGGGTCAGGTACTTAATAAACATTTGTTGAACAAAACACAAGAAAACTTCCTGGCAGTCAGAAGAAGAAGTGTACCCTGTTGTAACTCATTGCTTGCACTTCACGGACTCTGAGGAGTCTCTAGAACACAGTGCACACTGGGCTGATATTCACTGGTAATTATGAGCCTCACTGTATATAGTCATGACTAACGGCATATGTCTAATGGGACTGGTGGTGGTTGCAACGTACTTACTCCGAGTCCCTGAGAAGTAAGAATAACATTATCAAAAATGACATCACTCAACCTCTCATGACTATTTTTATTCTGATTGTGGAGAATTACAGTGAAAGCCCAGAAAAATGAATTTCATTTCTTAAGTTGGGAGGATACTTTGTATTAGACCACACAAATGAATTAAAATCTACTTTCATGTTGGCATTGATGGATGTCAAAAAAAAAAAAAGAAGAGTTTTTGTGTCTACAGCCTAGGAATTTTTAATGAAAAGCTTTGGTTGGGCAAACTGGCTGTGTTTGACCACTATCACACTGATGATAGTCAATAACATGTCCAGTGTCCTGCACGCTCAGCAGTATGACAACCTGGATGACCCTGTAAAGCCCACTGCCCTTAAAAACAGGTGTTTGGTATATGAGGTATTTGAACATTCTGTGCTTCGTTTTTTCCCTCAAGGGATATGCATGAAGAGTAGGACACGAAGAGCAGCATCGCAGGGAAGGGGAGAGGAGGTGGCGTGGGGGCAATTGAGCTCAGTGGAGACGGCACGGTCTCATGGGGCTGAACGTCGATAACTTTAGTCAGCAGATGTGTTTGTGCATGCCATGAGCACATTAGCAACCCTGGATCACACTGTCCCCCCTCAGCTCATCCATTAGGCTTTTTCTAGCATCTGCTCACCTACTGGCAGAAGATCTTCATGGCTTCTCTGAGACAAAATGTCATTTTCTTTGCTTTGCTCCCTTTGAGACTTAGGAGCTTGTCTCTACACCAGAAATGCACATTTATCCTAAGAGGTTGTGAATCTCTGTGCTGCGCTGGGCTGCTGTGTGCCAAGTCCGTCTGACTCCTTTGCACTTTTAGCTGACCCAGTGCCAGGGCTCTGGTACAAAGCAGGGCATTCCTAACCCTCGGGACCTGGACTGCTTAGCTGCTCATCCAGGGCAGATGTATGAACAGAATGGAGACAAGACAGAAAGGCAGCAACAGTGACAACCAGGCACAGGTACCATGGAGACACTGGTCCTCAGGAGCTACAATGTCCTCTATTTAGGGAAGTGATCAGAATCTGCAGTTTCTCCTCTGAGACAGTGACCCTCCCACATTAGAGAAGTACCCAGTGAGTCACCCCCGCTACCCACTTCAAGTGCCCATCACTAACACAAGAACCAGGACAGCCTGTGTGGTGCCATCACACTCTGGACTCCATGTCACCCTTTCTCTTGGCACAAAAAGATGCATTTAAGTAAAGCTGTGGTTACCTTTGCTTTGCTGGGACCAAAGGCCTGGCCAAAAGCACCTGATGGGAGGAAGGGTTTATTTTGGCTTATATTCTCCAGGGGAATCTCCATCATCGCAGAGAAAGGACGGTAGACCAGAGGCTGGACATCACTTCTTGCCACAGCCACTGGAAGGAAGCAGCAAGAATGAGCAAAACTCTGGCGAGGGGGAGCTCTCAGTCTATCACACCCCAAAAGCCCATACCTGGTATGGGCAGCAAGGCTCCACCTCCCAAATTGCCACTGGCTGGAGACCAAGCATTAAGAACACACGAGGCTATGGAGGTTAGCTCATTCAAACTACCATGGTAATTTCACCAGACTTAAGCAAGGTGGTATATTCCCACCCTACCCAATGCTGTGGGCATCCTAGGGACAGCTCAGGAACCTCTCCTGGCTCAGCCCCCATGGCAGTAACCCTGGAAACCTTTCTCCCTAGAGAAAAATCACAATAATGGTCATCAAAGGCAATGCTGAAGGTGGACGCAAGTGGCAAGGAGCACTGAAGAAGGAGGTGTCCCAAACAAATTGGCCGGTACTACGCCTTCATTTCAATCATGCAGAGGGCATCAGCACTACCCTTACATAATGAACTTAACACTTTGTGGCAATCATTGGCTATCACAGTGCCCATGCCTTGTCCTTCTCACTCACAGATATGAGCAGCTGCAGGCCCCTAGGGCTCTTCAGACCTCCCTCTGCCTACCCCACAGTGCCCTTAGAATTTCAGACACGAGAGCTTTCCTTATACAGGGGCAGTTCTCCAGCCCCCACTGACCCACAGGCCGGATGCAAGGAACTACCTATCTGCACCCCTATATCTCCTCCCACCATACTCTGCCTAGGACCCAGTTTCAAGTCAACCCCTTCACAGTTTCTGAGTGCCCTTCCCAGTGGAACCAGATTCTTTGCAGGGCATACTACCATGGACTGGAACCTGAGACATATCCTCTCAGGGCTCCGTGGGCATAGCGGTACCATGTGCCACTTACTGCACATTTCGTCGGCATAACTCAGCCCTGGAGACTCATACAGCTCTGTGAAGCTGAGGACACTGTCCATGCACACACCACAACGAAAGGGTGGCATGGGGAATACCCCATGGTTACCCTCATGTCTGACTGGGCTCCCCATCCTGGGCTTGGCCTGGCCACTGCAGCCCATGGCTTACACACAAGTACCCAGGACATCAGGGAAAGCTCACCACATGCTGTGAGGTGATTTCTTCTAGTCTGCAGTCTGCTTGTCTTACTAGATACCCAGGTCTTAACTCTGCTGATATATAAGCCTCCTGGGAAACAAAACTTAACACCCTAGAACACTTGTGAGATCCATACACATTCTAGGATGTGTTCCAAACCCAGAGTCTGGTGTGAACAGGGAGAATTTTTACTTTCCCATAAAGCCACAGTGCATAGCCAGGAGTTGAACCAAGAGTGTTGGATGAAATTAGAATTCTTGGGAATAATGAGGAAATAAGTAACATTTCAGACTAATTATTAGATCACCCCCCCCATTTGATAATGATGATAAGGCTCTTCTGACTTGCGCATCTCTGTGGTCAAGTTCCTGGCACAATCAACTTAAGGAAGGACTTGTTTGAGCTCATGGTTTCAGAGCTGCCAGTCTGTCATGGCAAGGCAAACATGGCGGAGTGGGGAGCAGCTCGGGTCGTGAGCGACCAGGAAGCAGAGAAAGGGCTCCACGCTGGAAGCTTCGTTAGACTTCCTTATCTCCCCATGGGGTACTGTCATACACATTTAGTACTTTCTCCCTCACTTGACCTTCTCAGGGGCTCCCTCACTGAGACCCTGTGTTCCCTTGAGCCATACTATGCCTGGGACCCAATATCAAGGCAACCTCTTCGGTGTTTCTGAGTGCTGACCCCAAGCATCTCTACCCACGGAACCAGGTTCCCACCATAGCTGGCACGTTCCTTTTGTAAGGTCACCAGAGCATAGTGCCGCAGTCTCCTAGGCGATTCTATTTCATCAAGCTGGTCATGAAGAGTTACCACTGCAGGATGACACAGCATAAGACCCAGCTCCAGCTCTGACCTCAGGTAATGAGTGGCAGCTGGGTATCAGAAGGGAACAGGTGGGCAGAGGACCCCATGAATCTTCACAAAGCCCCTTTCTCCTAGAAGCCTAAGTCAGATGAATGAAAAGAGAGGCCTCCTGTGCATTGCTACCTGAGCCTCAGTTTCCCCCGTCATAGAGGGACCAGTGCCACATCGTGTCCAGGGACAAGATGACACGTGACAAGCATGAAACCACGGCCGTGGATGCACGCATGTCACTGTGTCATTCACTGAGTATCCAAAGGGATGAGCAGGGCTGCCCAGGGTGAGGCCCCTCTGGACAATGGCGGGATGGACCCCGTGCAGTGGACTGAGGAGAAAAGGCCAGGCAGAAGATGAGCACAGCACTAAAGGGTTCAACTCCGGGATACTCTGTGAGGCCATCGGAGGAAATCATCCTGGTCTCAGCTGAGGGAGTAAGCCACTAACTACAGCTGCAGGTGCCCCTCTCTGCTCACTTGTGCCATGTCCCTTCGTGTTCTTCTGCCAGCTATGACCTGTCCTCTCCCAGGCCCAGGGTGCCTGGCCCCTCTGTCTGACCATTACTTCTTCTCTCCATAGTCTACCAGTCACCTGTCTGCAAATCCCGGTGAGTGATGAGTCTGTCTGTCTGTCTGTCTGTCTGTCTGTCACGGCGCTAGATCAGTCTTGCTGTCAAATTTCCACAACACCTACTGGGAGGGACAGTCTCAGCATATGTCTGGGTTAACGATCCTCAATGCTCACCTGAATTGGCAATACCCACCTGTTAGATGGCCCAGGGGCCTGGTGAGCTACTGCACCTCACTGTTGAGGATGATTTTCATTTCCATCCACAGGATGGGCACTGTAGAGTGGGATACTGCCATGCCTTCCCTATGCCTGGGGCTGGCAGCATTTGGCACCATCATCTGCTGACCAGTGTCCATCCTAGAGGACATTTTCTCACTCACAGAGGGTCTCCTGCTGCCCTGGTTTACTGTAGCACCTGAATGTGTCCTGCTTCCTCGCTTCCCAGCAAATGATATCCATACATCCAGTGAGGAGGCCTGGAAGTCCCTGCATTGGGGTGGTAGCCATGAACACACATGCACACGAGAACAAGAGTGGTTCAGGACAGGGAAGTCCCTGGGCCTATCCCTGCACCCTTCATAATGAGCGCAGTAGAGTGGGTCAAATTTAGGGAAAACCTCTTCCAAAAATATTTACACTCCATTTTGATGAGGTCTCCCCCTGAAATGCAGAGGGCAGTATGAAGCAGTGATTGCAGACCTTCAGCCTCCTCTCTCCTTTCCCATCTACTGCAGACAAGATGAGCACACCAAGGGCCTAATGGGAAGAATAGAAGGAACAGTCTCTCTCCTCTCCCATCTACTGCAGACAAGATGAGCACACCAACGGCCTAACGGGAAGAATAGAAGGAAACAGTCTCTCTCCTCTCCCATCTACTCCAGACAAGATGAGCACACCAACGGCCTAACGGGAAGAATAGAAGGAAACAGTCTCTCTCCTCTCCCATCTACTGCAGACAAGATGAGCACACCAACGGCCTAACGGGAAGAATAGAAGGAAACAGTCTCTCTCCTCTCCCATCTACTGCAGACAAGATGAGCACACCAAGGGCCTAACGGGAAGAATAGAAGGAAACAGTCTCTCTCCTCTCCCATCTACTCCAGACAAGATGAGCACACCAAGGGCCTAACGGGAAGAATAGAAGGAAACAGTCTCTCTCCTCTCTCATATACTCCAGACAAGGTGAGCACACCAAGGGCCTAACGGGAAGAATAGAAGGAAACAGTCTCTCTCCTCTCCCATCTACTCCAGACAAGATGAGCACACCAAGGGCCTAACGGGAAGAATAGAAGGAAACAGTCTCTCTCCTCTCCCATCTACTCCAGACAAGATGAGCACACCAAGGGCCTAACGGGAAGAATAGAAGGAAACAGTCTCTCTCCTCTCCCATCTACTCCAGACAAGGTGAGGACACCAAGGGCCTAACGGGAAGAATAGAAGGAAACAGTCTCTCTCCTCTCCCATCTACTCCAGACAAGATGAGCACACCAAGGGCCTAACGGGAAGAATAGAAGGAAACAGTCTCTCTCCTCTCCCATCTACTCCAGACAAGATGAGCACACCAACGGCCTAACAGGAAGAATAGAAGGAAACAGTCTCTCTCCTCTCCCATCTACTCCAGACAAGATGAGCACACCAAGGGCCTAACGGGAAGAATAGAAGGAAACAGTCTCTCTCCTCTCCCATCTACTCCAGACAAGATGAGCACACCAAGGGCCTAACGGGAAGAATAGAAGGAAACAGTCTCTCTCCTCTCCCATCTACTCCAGACAAGATGAGCACACCAAGGGCCTAACGGGAAGAATAGAAGGAAACAGTCTCTCTCCTCTCCCATCTACTCCAGACAAGGTGAGGACACCAAGGGCCTAACGGGAAGAATAGAAGGAAACAGTCTCTCTCCTCCCCCATCTACTGCAGACAAGGTGAGCACACCAAGGGCCTAACGGGAAGAACAGAAGGAAACAGTTCTCAGAGCACTAGCATCCACTCTTTCCCGAGCACTGTGACAACACAGGCGGACAGTGACCCCACGACCAAGAGAGAACCTCCAGCTCTCGTCCTCCTCTCCTGCAGAAGCTGGCCACCGCATAGCCCGGGTTGCCTGACCCCACCAGGAAAAACACAAAGTGCTTGGACGAGATGTGGCCTTCATCATGCCCCCCCCTTCCAGCAGTGGTGCCCTTCCAGACATTCGACAGAGATTCTGAAAGTTAACGGGCATCACTCCAGTGTTTGGCTCCCCAATCTTTTGCCTATAAAGTTCAGCTTTGTAGATGACTCAGTCGTTTCTGATGCCGCTGCCCAGTTCTGAGATGCCCCAGGCATTGGCCATGCACAGACAATTGACAGTGTCTGGGCATGACTTGGCAAACAAAGTAGTGGCCTGACTTGCCCTGTGGGACTCAACCCAGGCTGCAACATGTATAGGTTATGTGGGGCATGACAGAGGAGTTTGTGTCCTTGGAAGAAACCAAAAGGAAAGAGGACTTGGTTCAGAATGCTGTAAGTCTATAAGGGGTATGTTTGTAGGTGGGTGTGAGAGGGAGAAAAAGAGATTATAAGAGATACACATAGAGGCAGGGAGAGACAGAGAGGGGAAATGTGGGTACACTGAGGATGCGTCAGCCAAAGGCAAGAACAGGGCAGAGGAGAGAAATAAGTGCACAGTGTGAAAGGCTCATACTCTCATTTCCTGTTCTCCTATTAAGTGCCCCAGTGTGACTGGCACAATGCCAGGTACTCGGTGAGTCATCAGAAGAAATTAATTTATTTAAGATGGCAGAAGCATTCGTGGCGTCGATAAACACACACAATGCTTCTGTCTTGTTTCTGTAAGCTAGTTATTGTAAACGTAATTGAATTTTCAGCATAGAAAAAGGTTTACCAATGTAGACAGGCTAGAGGCCCAGTGTCCATACAAAGTGTCCTGTCCCTGCCAGACAGAGCCTGCATCCAGCAGATGGCATGTGTAGCCACCATGTTTATGGGCTCAGAGGACATTAAGCAAAATGTGATTTTAGAAGTCATCGCAGGAAAATTCTAGTTCACAGTTAGGAAATTGAGGATAATTACAGAGACAAGGAACGTAAAGGCACGGCGAGGAGATTGTTCAGTGCATCAAGGGCTTGCTGCCCAAGCATGAGAACCTGAGCTTGGAGCCCCAGAACCGACGTAAGCAAGAGCCAGACACTGTGGGAAGAGTCGGTGAATCCCAGCACATCTATGGCAGGATGGGATGTAGATTCAGATTGTCCTGCATGGGCTAGCTAGCCCCGAGAACACAGCAGTGAACAGTGAGAGAATGCTCTGTGTAGTGATGCACACCTTGAATCCCAGTGCTCAGGAGGCTGAAGGAGGAGGATCTGCATGAGTTCAAGGCCAGCATGGACTACAGAGTGAGTCCCAGGTCAGCCTGGGCTACCTTGAGACCCTACCTCAAACAACAACAAGAGATCCTGAGTCAAATAAGGTGGAAGGCAGGCACCAACACTTGAAGTTGTCCTCTGAGCTCCGTGCATGTGCCTGCACTCCCCCACCTGAACAAATTCATACGTACATCTCTCTCAACACACACACACACACACACACACACACACACACACACACACACAACAATACAAAGCAGATCTTGGATCAAAAACAAGAAACTGGGTAGGGAGCCCTGTGCGGGGTTTATCAGGTCACAAGGACTTGATGTTTCATGCTTTCCATCTTTTTCTTGATTTGAGGTGATCCTGAGGGCCAGACCAGTGCGATGAGCTACTGCCTTCCTGCACCCCGACACCCAGTCACTCAGTCTCACCTTTCTTGTCACACGTGAGGAAGGGGAAGACAAAGCAGCCGCCTGTCTTCAGCCATTTTGCTGTTTCTTCGTGTTCGTTGGCAAAAGAAAGCTCTATCAATCAGAAGATACTTGCCCTCTGAGGATGTGGGTGGGCTGTAACTCATGTAAGCAAAATGACAAAAATACAAAATAAACTAGGCTTGGCCTTGCCTTTTATTTTGTCATCTCTAAATGATCGAGAAATCTTTTCCCAGTTTCTGATGAGAAAGCAAATGAGACGGGTTGGGGGGAAGGAGTGGTTTCCTTAGAAGTTATTCGGGGTCCACTGAGTGACAAGGCCATAAATTAACCAGCATCCAGGGACTGCTGTCTGTATTCAGAGAGTGATCTTTTCATTGGGCGCTGCAAATGAAGTGAAGTCACAAAAAGCGGGAAACAACTGGATGCACGGCACTTTGATTTTCCACGTACATTATAAGCATATGTAAGAGGCTGCTAGAACATAATGCTTAGCCATGACACAAGTTCACAATCAACATACCAGAATTCAATAGCTGTCGGAGAACAAAATCGTTTGTAAGAGTCTGTGTACTTGGGGTAGGACATAGCAGAGCTCCAAGACAGACCTCCTTTGACAGCTTCTCTGGGCCCCTGGCTGAGGCTGATACAATAATGAATTTAAATAGGTACTTTTTAGCCCCCATGAAATACGTCAGTTTTTTTTTTTTTTCTGCAGTGAAGGATATTTTTCTTCCTAGGACATCTACATGAAGAAAGAAAACTTGCATTTATAAGTAATGAGCCTGAAATAATGGCAAAACTTACCACAATTACCATCATGGTTAACACTGTCACAGCTTCCAAGAGAATGATGGGCCCAGGAGGTGTTGGTACTTTCTCCTGGAGAATGCTTGGGTAAACTGTGTTTCTTTCTAAAGTGGCCAATCTGGACTGGGGTATTGCTCAGTAGTTCAAGGTGTTTGCTTGCAAAGCCTGCCCACCCAGGTTTGATTCCCCAGTGCCCAAGTAAAAACCAGATGCACAAAGTGGCGCATGTGTTTGGAATTTGTTGGGAGTCTCTCTCTCTCTCCTTGTATATAAATAAATAAAAAGCCATATCTTGGGTTGGAAAGATGTTTCCATGTTTAAGTGCACTCCCTGCACAAGCATGAGGCCTGAAGGGTCAAAACTGTAGAGTTTGGATCTTCAGACTACATGCAAATAGCAGAGCATGGCCATGTATGCATCTAATTGTAGCCCTGCAAAGGGGAGAGGAGACCAGGGACTCACCCAGGCTCAAGAAACCAAACCAAACAAACAAAAAATGAAAACAAAGAATGGAAGAGAAGGAAGTAAGGAAAGGAAAGAAAAAACGCACAAGCACACACAGCAAGCTTGGGTATCAGTAACAGAGACTCTGGCTCAAGTCAGGATGAGAAGGCGACCTGGTTCTGCTCTGGCCACCAGAGGTGAACACATGGGGCACTTCAAGGGCAATACATGTACACACATCACACACACACACACACACACACACACACACACACAAGCAACCCCCTCCCCCGCCCCCACCAGCGTTTTGAAGATCCTTAGTTCCGGGAGTGAGTGCTCAGGTAGCTGCTGAAGTCTTGGAGTTCTAGCTTGATGAACCCGTGGTGAGTTTCAATGCCCACTTGCCCAGTGGGAGAACTTTGAGTGTGCAGTTGTGACTACAGTCATCTGAGACTGCCTTAGAGGCCAACCGGGATATCTGTGAGCAAAGGAACATCCTTCCGACAGAAGACCTCACCTCGATGTAGCACACAGCCAGCTCTCATTGCGCTGCTGCTGTTCCAAAATGTCTTTGGAATTTCTTTTTTTTTGGGGGGGGGGGGAATTGTTCTGAGAAGCACCAAAAGAAACGAGTGGCACTGTTCGCAAAGGAGCCATGCATGATTAGCAGAAGTGAAGTCACGACTAGTAAATGGTTTCCAATCGAGCTTACCACAGTTGCCACCACTCAAAGGCCCTTGATTTCTGCAGTCACAGTAAGTATTCATGATCGCGTGTGTGGAATCCACCCCGGCTCCTGCAGCGTTCCTCAAGCACAAGCCTTCTCCAGGTTGTCTACTACACGGCTGTGAACTGACCGTGACAGAGGGTGCCCTGACTATCAGGTAGACGGCTAAGGTTTTACACTTTAGAAAGTCTATCTGACAGATTTTCACTACACAATAGTTTGGTTCTAGCTAGAGTACTCATGTTACACAAAATGTCAGTAGCCCGATTAAGCCATACACAACCCTACACAACTTCAAAACACCATACTATGTATGGCCAGTGTAAATACTTTTTGTCCATTAAAAATAAAATATCAACAATAGCTTCTGTGATGGGAGGAAAAAAATAAGATAATGGAGGGAATTATGATCAAAACACATTGTGTACTTATATGAAAACTGTCAATAACAAAGTTTAAAAAACAAAAGAAGGAAAAAGATTAAATAATGAAGTCTTTTGGGACCAAATCCTTCAGAGGCCGCTAGGGACAGTGGTGGCTAAGCATAGAAGTCATGTCACCTCCCTGCAAATGGTGTCTTACCAGTGACTACTGAGTCCTCCCTCGGGGGCTGGAGGGACCTGAACAGCATGTCCTTTGTGGCTCTGGGGTAGGGGACAGGGGGCCTTCTAGGTGATTGGCTTCTGAGAAAGGGCCAATGTGAGGACAGGGTCTGTATCACTCCACAGGGTGTCTTCCCAGGGTGGACGCTGACAGGGGACCCTGCTGTCACTCCATGTTGGAGCCAACAGGAACTGCAGAGCTTTCTTCCCCTTGAATTTGTTTGCACTCAACTAGCAGGTAGTCAAATCCAGTTTCTCCACACTCTTCATACATCCCAGGCTCTGGACCAAAACCGATGAATTAGGAAGTGAAAGCAGGGAGAGGAATTTTCCTGTTAATATTTCCAAACAACAACCCCATCTAGCTGTGCTCTTCACAAATGTTCTTTGGCTTTCGGTGTGCCAAAATAAAATTCAATCTCTGGCTTACAATTATGGGAAATGATCAGATAATTCACCACAATAAGTAATAGAAATGACTAATGCACTTGGGAAAATATACCCTTTTTGACATTCACATATATTCTAACTCAAACAGACAGAAATTTAGCAAAAAAAAAAAAAAAAAAACTGTTTTGCTTTTAAGTTGGCCATGACAGAACACAGAGAGCAGATGCAGTGAGGGCGGCATCTCTCCTTGGGGCTGTGGGAAACACCTTAGTGTCTTTATCCAAATTCATGTGCAAATATGTTCTCAAGAGCCTAGCCATCCTTAGTATCTTCCCCGGAACCCGTCTCTTCTCTACCTGTGTTCCTGACCTTCCTCTCATCTTTGGAAGGCTTTAAACACCATGTATTTGCTGATGACTCCTAAAAGGATCCCCCAACCTCCATGTCATCAAATAAATTACAATTCAAACAGGAATTCAGCAAAAGAAATGTTTTTGTGGGGGGGGGCGATGGGAGCATACGTCCATGGCCTGGATTACCATTTATATACCCATATCCATGTACCGTCTCCCCTTCAGTCTTCGCTGCCATCTTTCACCAAGCCAGCAGACAGTCCTGTCCTTCCTGGCAACCCGCCGTTGGACTACCACGCTCCTCTGCTTACACCACCCCACACACCCAGCTCCCTGAAGAAGAAACCCACCAGCATGGTAGCCACTTGCTCTCCAGGCCTCCTTTCCCACTCGCACCTGTCTCACCATGTTTCCTCGGCTCTGGCTCTTGACCTCCAACATACCAGGAAATTTTGCTCCTGTCTCCTAGCTTGACTTCTCCTTCTGTGTGGACTACTGTTCACTTGGATATCCTGCCTCACTGCCACACCCTTCCAATTAGATTTTTTACTTAAAGAGAGAGAATTGGTGCACCAAGGCTTAGGCCACTGCAATCGAACTCCAGAAGCTTGCACCACCTAGTGGGCATGTGCGACCTTGCACTTGCCTCACCTTTGTGCATCTGGCTTATGTGGGATCTGGAGAGTTGAACATAGGTCTTCAGGCTTCACAGGCAAGTTCCTTAACCGCTAAGCCATCTCTCCATCCCCTAATTAGGTATTTATACATAAGTAGAAAAAGCCTGGGAGAGGATTGTGATGATATTCAAGTGGGGCTGACGCTGGGTGCATACCCCAGAGGTGCAGTGTCTGCTTGAAATGTGCGTCTCTGGGCTCCAAACCAAGACCTCTCCACCAAAAATAGTAATAATGGTAATAATAATTATAATTATAATAAAGTCTGTTGTGGACTGAATGTTTCTGTCTCCTTGCATTCTTCCCCTGTGTTGAATCCCTAAGCATCTATGTGATGGTTTTAAGCGGTGGAGTCTCTGGAGTTGATTAGGTCATGAGGGAGGAGACCTTGGCAAGGGGTAGGTACCATGACGGATGAAGCCTGCAGGAGTTGTAAGCTCCTCCCACCACGTGAGGACCAGCATAAAGATACCACACGTGCATCAGGAAGCAGGGCCTTCATCCTCCACAGCTGTGACAAATAATTTCCCCCTGTTTGTAAGTTACCCAGCCTCTACCATTTTGTTATTCAGTCCACTCAGAACAAGGAAAAAGACTTTCTAGTCAGATTATAACGTTTGCTATGTTCTCTGTATTTTCTACATCACCCATGGTAAGTGTGTTTGGGAAGCCAATCTCTTCAGATAACACAAGGTGCGCTTGCTCACACATCCAGCAACGTACCTGGTCACAACTGCAGGGCATCCAGCATGCCCAGTGGATCCTGTGACAGCAGAGAAATGGAATTCATGATCTTTCTCACGTCAAGTGTGCCCATGTGAACAAATATGAACTAAAAGACATCCACCTAAGTACAAAGTTGGCTTAGAAGTATTGTGTATTCCCAGGCATAGTTCTACTTGTGAAATTCTTACATAGGGTATGTGTGTGATTTGAGTTTCACAGTAAAGGCTTTAAGTAAAATATGTGATCTTTTTTATCCTATAAAAGTACCTATCCAGAAAACATATTAAAAATGAGTGCTGTTTTTCACAGACCTGCTTTTCTAGTGGACCTAGGAGCAGCTATTTGGCACAATAGTTCCCATGGAGGAGTTCTCAGCCACAAGTGGTTTCTCCCACCCCATCCATGTAACAGGAGGTTACTGTGACACAGCCACAACCTTTGGTTCTTTGCACCTTCTGCAGAGAGGGACCAAGGAGGCAAAACACACGGCCAGATTGTCTATATTTCATTTGTTGTTTGATCAAGTAATGATTACCTAACCCTAACCTCCCATAAAACCTCACTTCCAACATCTGAACCACCTAATACACACACACACACACACACACACACACACACACACACAGGAGAAGAACTTTCACCTTAAATGACAGAGACATGAACATGACAACCCCCCCTCCCCCCCCACACACACATGTGAGGAATTTATATCATCCCTTTCCTCTTGACTCAGGGATTTTCTATGTACAAGTTGGGCTGTTTTCCTCCCTGGTTTCTACAGGATAGAGAGTGTGATTCCAAGCACTCTGCAATAGAATTTCCCAAGTGCATCAGGTTATTCCAACTCTGAAGTGATTTATTTAAGCACTCAAGATGAACAAGCTCAGACACAGAAACTGGTGAGTGATGGAGGACAGGCAATGTGGATTATGTCAGCTGAGCAGCTGTGAGTCAGGACGGTCGATGTCAAAAACCTTAGATTCGTGGCTGGACTCTGGGGTGCTGTGCATATTTCTGTTGAATGAACATGCTGAATAAAATAGTACTTGGGGGGGGTCTGCATATTTCTGTTGAGTAAACTGATTTCTGGAGACATGGCATGGAGGCAGACACCATGAGAAAGGGCTCTTGCACAGGGGAGACCCAGGAGCAGTGGCCACTGTTTCCTGCTGTGGACACAAGGCAATGTGAATACTTATCCCACCACCTTAATGATGGCACATTTTAGAGTTGTATGATCAGAGGCTCATAGAACAGAAGGGATTTCTAGAGACACAGAGCCAGGATAGGTCATCCACCACATTGGTCTTCCAGCCCTAATCAGAACCTAGGACTTCACTCAGCAGGTCCTGAGCCTGTGTTCTAGGAAATCCTCCCTCTGCATCAGAAATCTCAATGAGACTTTCTAGGAGAAAACGCTGGCCTTCAGAAGGGGAGCGAGCTCCCTCTGCATCAGAAATCTCAATGAGACCTCCTAGAAGGAGAGAATGCTGGCCTTCAGGAGAAGGGGAGGCTTGATAACAATGTTAATCATCATCATAATCACTGACACCAATAAGCACTCTTAAACTTCCCCAGATTTTGAGTAAATACTACTGTTATTTCATCTTATATGCATGAGGGAAATAAGACAAAAAATTAAGTACCCATAGGTTAACTAGACCAGAGTTATCCAGCAAATAAATGACTATCTATCACCTCATATGTTTAACAAGCAGCTGATGAGTCAAGGGTTTAGTGCCATTTAAACAGCAGGATCAAGTCAGCATGTAATTCTAAATGATACCCTTTCACATTTTTATCCACTGTTTACGGATTCTATAGGAAATTTCTGATGACTAACTGAGAATTCTGAGTGAGAAATAACCAGGGGTTGTTCCCTCACATAAATAAAGCATGGGGCTCCTTATTCCATGAACAAGACTCTCTGAACATCTAAACTTTCAGTGCGGTACAGATGACAAAATAGACTGAGCATTTGGGAACCACTAATGTCAGAGAATATTATGGGTTAGATAAGTGTGCCTCAGGCCCACATGTCAAAACTTTAGTCACTGGTTCTACCACATTATTGGGAGGTGGAGAAACATTTAAGAGGTGGGACTCAGTGGGAGGAACTTAGGTCATTGGGGCATAACTTTAAGAGGTTGGGCCCAGATGGAGAAAGTTGGGTCACTGGGGCATACCTTTCAGAGACAGGACACAGAGGGAGGAAGCCTGGTCACTGGGACATACTTTTGAAGGGGATGTTGGGATCATCTGTTATTTCATCTCTTTCTCTTTGTTTTCTGGCAGCCTTGAGGTGAGCAGATTCCTCTGAGGCACACAGTCCATGCCATGCACTTTACCTCAGAACCCCTAGCAATGGGCCGGCCAGATACCTCCAAACATGGGGCCACAAGAAGTTTTTCTCTTTCCAATTTATCTCGGGTATTTGTTATAGCAACAGCATGCTGGCATGGGATCCTGGAGACAGCCCAGCCTTGGGTTTCCCATTCTTGATTGTACTCTGAAGACTGGGCTCCAGACATAGCATGAGAGCTGGGGGCTGGCTGCAGCCCGCCATCTACCCACCCTTGGCCATGCAGGCCAGCCAGGACAGGATGTTTTTCTCCCCAGGACAGGATGTTCTGCCGTGGCAAATATCCTTCTTCGGTATTTTCTCAGATCTGAGAGACCAGTGAGTACTGCTAGGGAAAACGACTTCCACTTGAAATATGACATGACATTGTTTATCAGAGAGACTGTGGTCTTACAAATACAAACTTATATAAGCAACACTCAGGTATATAGTGTTACACTAGCGGTACAAGTGGCTGGGATAGGGACACGGTTTGTATGGGGGTTGGGGCGTTTCCACCTTGTGGTGTGTTGAATGTAAAACGTTCCCCCCACAGCCTCATGCATGTGAGATTAGGCCTCATACTTAGTCTCCTGGTGGCGGAGCCTCCCTGGGGGTGGGCCTTGGGATCCTGTAATGCAGCCATGCTAACTCGCTCTTGCTGCTTCCACTCTGATGCTGTGACAAGATGTGATGTGCAGCTGTCTGTTCTGCCATGCTTTTCCACCACGATAAAACTTCCCAGAGCCAGCCCTCCCCTCCCACCAGCTGCTTCCGGCTGGGTGTTTTGTCCCAGCAAGAGAAGGTACCACCACACATGCCATCTGAGTCTTCAGCCACTGCAAGCTGTGTTCTCCCCCTAGATCCACGTGGAACCCAGATGTCAGTGAAGCAGACCGACATGGCGCTGAGCTGCTGGACCTGATGTGGAAAAGCCTCCGCAGCCCTTCCTCCCAGCCTCCTGCTCCAAGGCGGCCAGCAGGGACAGGCCCTGGCCTGACTTTGCATCTCACGTTCTTGAGTCTACAGAAGGTACGAGAGTTTGGTTAGAGCAGGCTCCTTATAGCTCCATCTCCTCCCCTGGCAGATGGGATGGAGCTGCTGGAATTCAGACGTAGACCTGTGGGTACAGGAGGAGTGGGAGGTAGGACACCCTATTCACTCTGCAAACCTCAGGGGCATGTCCTGACACAGCATCTGATTTCAGGGGCCATTATGTCCTCATCAGCTGTTAATAATACAGAATACTTTAATTCTCTGATGTTGCTCATTATGTACAGTGCTCATGGGAGATGGAAACAATTGGCTTACTTAAGCTGTGAACAACCTGTCCTCTCTTTCTAAGACAAGGAACTTGCCTTGCCAAGCCCCTCACACATGCACTGGATCAGATGGTCTCTAAATTGTGTGTGTTATGTAATGTATGCATTTTTTATTCCATTGTATTGTATATGTCTTAAGAAAAACTTTAACCCTTTCCTGGAACAAAATGGCAATATAAAAATTAATATAAACAAAGGGTCCCAAAAGTCTCCCAATGAAGGAGGCTATTATCAGGAAAGGTGGGCAGAGGTCATGCTATTACAACATGCAGCTCTATAGTCCTGGAGGCTCATGGGAGAGGAAACTTACTTCTTGTTCTGGCCTGGTGTCCATTGTGTGTGAGCAATTCCGTTGTATGTCTTCCTTACTCTGGAGCATACACTGATCCAGTACCTTCAAAAAGGAAGCCAAGGCAGCTCCCAACACTTGCTCCCTCCTATGTTTTCTCGGAAGACACGGCCACAGGGCAACCTCTAATTATGAAAGATGAAGGTAATTTCCCACACGTCTTTCTAGAGCGTGTGCCTGAGAGCCATTGTTTGAACTTCCTCAACCTTGGGTTTCCTTTTCTGGTGTGTGTGTGTGTGTGTGTGTGTGTGTGTGTGTGTGTGTTTACATGTTTCTGTGTGAACATGGGTTTATGTGTGCTATGGTGCACATGAGAGGTCAAAAGGCAACTTTGGGTTGCCTTTTACCTTGTTTGAGGCAAGATCTCTTGTTACTCAGAGTTGCATTTAACATGCTAGCTGGCCATTGAGCTTCTGAGCAATTCTTCCATCGTCACCTCCCTTCTACCATAGGTGCACTGGGATTACAGATGCTAAATTATAGAACCATCTCCACCTCCCTCCTAGCCATAGGCACACTGGGATTACAGCTGATAACTTATAGAACCATCTCCACCTCCCTTCTAGTCATAGGTGCACTGGGATTATGGATGATAACTTATAGAACCATCTCCACCTCCCTTCTACCATAGGTGCACTGGGATTACGGATGCTAAATTATAGAACCATCTCCACCTCCCTCCTAGCCATAGGCACACTGGGATTACAGCTGATAACTTATAGAACCATCTCCACCTCCCTTCTAGTCATAGGTGCACTGGGATTACGGATGATAATTTATAGAACCATCTCCACCTCCCTTCTAGTCAGAGTTGCACTAGGATTACGGATGATAATTTATAGAACCATCTCCACCTCCCTTCTAGTCAGAGTTGCACTGGGATTACAGATGGTAATTTATAGAACCATCTCCACCTCCCTCCTAGTCATAGGTGCACTGGGATTACAGATGATAATTTATAGAACCATCTCCACCTCCCTCCTAGCCATAGGTGCACTGGGATTACAGATGATAATTTATAGAACCATCTCCACCTCCCTTCTAGTCAGAGTTGCACTAGGATTACGGATGATAATTTATAGAACCATCTCCACCTCCCTTCTAGTCAGAGTTGCACTGGGATTACAGATGATAATTTATAGAACCATCTCCACCTCCCTCCTAGCCATAGGTGCACTGGGATTACAGATGATAATTTATAGAACCATCTCCACCTCCCTCCTAGTCATAGGTGCACTGGGATTACAGCTGATAATTTATAGAACCATCTCCACCTCCCTTCTAGTCAGAGTTGCACTGGGATTACAGATGATAATTTATAGAACCATCTCCACCTCCCTCGTAGCCATAGGTGCACTGGGATTACAGATGATAATTTATAGAACCATCTCCACCTCCCTCCTAGTCATAGGTGCACTGGGATTACGGATGATAATTTATAGAATCATCTCCACCTCCCTCCTAGTCATAGGTGCACTGCGATTACAGACGATAATTTATAGAACCATCTCCACCTCCCTCCTAGTCATAGGTGCACTGGGATTACAGATGATAATTTATAGAACCATCTCACCTCCTCCTAGCCATAGGTGCACTGGATTACAGATGATAATTTATAGAACCATCTCCACCTCCTCCTAGTCATAGGTGCACTGGGATTACAGCTGATAATTTATAGAACCATCTCCACCTCCCTTCTAGTCAGAGTTGCACTGGATTACAGATGATATTTATAGAACCACTTCCACCTCCCTCCTAGCCATAGGTCACTGGGATTACAGATGATAATTTATAGAACCATCTCCACCTCCCTCCTAGTCATAGGTGCACTGGATTACGGATGATAATTTAAGAATCATCTCCACCTCCTCCTAGTCATAGGGCACTGGATTACCCGATGATAATTTATAGAACCATCCCACCTCCCTCCTAGTCATAGGTGCACTGGATTACAGATGATATTATAGAACCATCTCCACCCCTTCTAGTCAAGTTGCAACTGGGATTACAGATGGTAATTTATAGAACCATCTCCACCTCCCTCCTAGTCATAGGTGCACTGGGATTACAGATGATAATTTATAGAACCATCTCCACCTCCCTCCTCGTCATAGGTGCACTGGGATTACGGATGGTAATTTATAGAACCATCTCCACCTCCCTCCTAGCCATAGGTGCACTGGGATTACAGATGATAATTTATAGAACCATCTCCACCTCCCTCCTAGTCATAGGTGCACTGGGATTATGGATGATAATTTATAGAACCATCTCCACCTCCCTCCTAGTCATAGGTGCACTGGGATTACGGATGATAATTTATAGAACCATCTCCACCTCCCTTCTAGTCATAGGTGCACTGGGATTACGGATGATAATTTATAGAACCATCTCCACCTCCCTCCTAGTCATAGGTGCACTGGGATTACGGATGATAATTTATAGAACCATCTCCACCTCCCTCCTAGCCATAGGTGCACTGGGATTACAGATGATAATTTATAGAATCAGGCTTTTACATGGGTTCTGGAGATTCAAACTCTGACTCACATACTTGTACAGAAAATGTCATACTTAGCCACCTCCCCGCCCAGCCTTCAACTGTTTGTCCAGGAAGTCACTAGTTAGCATTTATTATGAGATTTAACAATGTCCACAAGAGGCTGACTACATTAATTAGACATGAGCTAACGGTGCAGGAGCTGCAATCCCTTTCCGCTTGGAATGACGACCTTCCGGGTACACTTCTCCCACTGCCTTGTCTTCACTCTCCTAACTTCTCTTCTCCCCCTATTTTCTCTTCTTTAGATTCTCCCCCGCCCTTTTTTCCTCCTTTTAAACCATTACTACTAGTGACTGGGACAAGACAGGTTCGTTCCCAAAAGGCCTCTCAACATCCTAACACTAGGAGTAACCAGCCAGTAGCTTTGTGGCTGAATACACAAGGAAAAGACCTTTGCTTCCATGTACCCCAGTATGTGAGTCATCTTCCACCCTATGACAAAACACCAAGTCAACAAATTTATTAAGAGGGAAAGTTGACTTTGGCTAATAGATGTGGAGGTCCTGGCCCTTGACTGGTTGGCTCATTGCTTTGGGTCTGAGGCAGGGTGGCACATCATGGCAGAGTGGTTGATGGGTAAGCTACTCACCTCATGACTAGGAAGGAAAGGAGGATATTGCAGGAGTGGGAGTCCCACAACCCAAGGTCAGAAGATGTTCCTATAGGCCCCACTTCTTCAAAGCTCCTCCAATTCCAACAGTACCATGTGGGGATCTTGAACACATGGGACACTGGAGAACATTGTACAACCAAACTACAGTGCCTAGTGACACGTCTACAGTCACTGCCCCTCTCAGCATCCCCCAGAGAATCCAGTTACCAGCAACCGCAGAAGGTCAGCTGGCTGTTCCTCATGGGAAACAGGTCTCCAACAGCCCCACGATGCGAGTCTCCTTCCTACAACCTAACTTGCTTTCATGTGAGACACATTTGTGCCATCCTTGCTGTAGCTAAGCCTGGCCTTGGGCTCAGGGCACCTCCAGCACACTGTCTGTTGGTGACAATGTCCCCTCTGCCACAGGAGGCTCTGCTCTCTGAGCAGGGGCTAAAGCACACCCACGACATGTGCAGGTTTAGTTAGGGCATAACAAGCACACACACAGTAAAGAGACCCCCAGTCTGCTCAGGCAAACAACCCTCTGGCTCCCTGGCCAGCTTCACAGTGACCTCCACAAAGAAACAACCCAACTACAAACTCACCAACAAGATCCGTCTGGTCTGCGCGATCTCACGTGTATGGAGCTCACTCTTAAATCTCACTGAGGGGGCTGGAGAGATGGCTTAGCGGTTAAAGCATTTGCCTGCAAAGCCAAAGGATCCAGGCTTGATTCTCCAGGACCCACATAAGTCAGATGCACAAGGGGGACATGCATCTGGAGTTTGTTTGCAGTGGCTGGAGGCCCTGGCGTGCCCATTCTCTCTCTGTCTGTTTCTCTTCTACCTCTCAATCTCTCTCTGCTTACATATAAATACATAAAATTTAAAGAAAATCTCATTAAGTGATGTCATTGACAACTTAGGCAGTCACAGCTTTGGCTGGCACTATTTCTTAAAAGTATTTGGCATGTTAGACTCACTTGTTCTGTGCGCTCATAAAACAGAGCAATTAGAGGAAAGTTCGGCACTTCGCAAAAGATGTTTAATAGAGATATTCTAAATGCGCCATGTCCTTAAAGGTATTTCCTCTCCAATTTGATTCTCAGTAATTGGATTTGCAGATAGCCTTGGGGGTACAGCAGTGATGTTGAGAGATATCCAACCACAGACACCCAGGCCCCGGCAGGAAGCCCTGGTAATGGCACTAGAAACACATTTGTAAGACGTTGAGAGTATGCTTTTCTAACACCAGCTGTGAGTGGCTCCAGGGAGCTGAGAAGCTCCAAGGTGTCTGACGTGGCTGGCGACCATGGGTGCCATCCCCCACCTGCCCCACATGCCAGCCTTCATCCTGCAAGAGGCAGCCAGACCAGCGTCACCTTCAGGGATTGGCTTTGTTGGCCCTTCCCTAGCTCAGAGCCACCTCAGCCCAGCGGCCTTGTGTGTGTGTGTATGTGTGTGTGTGTGTGTGTGTGTGTGTATTATTTTTCTTGCTTCTGACCAGCCCAGTGAGGTGAGGGCTGGGCTGAACCTTCAGAAATTTAGTGCCCCTCCCTAGCAGAGAATGTTGCCTTCTGTAAATAAAAGCCTTCTACCTCAGATTATGTTTCTTTTAATAAAGTGCATTTTCTTTCTCTATCCATGCATAAATTATCATTCGTGATTTGTTAAATTGGGATTTCCGTCATTAAAACACACTTTCGCTCCACAACTTCAGCAGAGTTAGAGTTTATTATAGAATTACATGTGAGCAGAAAGGTGGGCAGGCAAGGCTGTGAAGAAACCTTGCCGCCTCCAGACTGCTGCTTCCTGTCGTCATCCCTGGCCTCATCACGGCGAACACTCAACGCCGCGGGAAACCTGAACGGGGCAGGAGAGATAGCAAGTGCAGCCATCTGTCCCCGGGCGAGTGGAGAGGAGGCCCTAGACAAGCTCACCAGGCGCCTGGCGGGCCCAGGGTCCTCTCACCAGATTCTTGCCAACTACCCACCGTTCCCGAGCGAGAACCGTGGAGACCCACGAGTGGCTTAGCAGTTATTTTCAAGCCGTGAGCTCTGACCACTGCCCTGCGTCAGGGAAGATCCACCTCCGCCCCACTGCCGAGTAGCTCCGATCTCACCACTCAGCACTCCTTGGCTGTATCAGGATCTATAGGGTCTTCTTGCCTGCCCAGAGATGACATTACTCACTGCTATTCTAAACATGCACATCTTCCTCGGCCTTAGGAAGAAATAGCCAAAGGATTAATATGACCCATCACTCAGGTGCCAGCAGAGAGAGCACTGGCCTGTAATCAAGAGAGGTGATGAATCTTCAGCGACCATTCAGTTATTCTTCATGGTCTTCCTGGTGTCAGCCTCCACGGGAGCAACACACTCTGAGGTCTCATGGTAGAGACCAAGAAGTCACCAACGTTTATGAATCTGTTTTCTCCACCCACCCCCACCCGCGCCCAGAAAGTGCTCTCTGACTCAGTAGTTATGGGAATAATGTACTGTCAGGGCAGTTAATGTACCAGCTCAGCTCGTGAGGGCAAAACGAGACTCTATTTGCTTAAATTTAACAATCAATTCAACAGATATAGATCTTGTATCACTAACCCTTCCAGAACAAGAGTAATCATCACAAAAAAAACTGATTATATGTAAATCTGGAATTTTCTAAATGCTGTGCCTATGATTTGAATATTGAGAAGATCAAATCATTTTAGAGAGGCCTTTGAAATATTTTCTTTTGTTTTCCCATCACCAGAAAGTTAAAAAAATCAATTTGTACTTTGTCTGGAACTTAAACCTGATGCTGGAGTTTGAATATTAAAACAAACAGCTGCCCACTGTGAGCACACACTTCGGGAGGAGTGTCTGTGTCTGTGTCTGCCCAGGGGTTAGTCAGATTTCTGTATGAAGGTACTCTTCTTCCCTGTTTTCCTGGGGTCTCCATGCCTCTTCAGGCCTCACGAAGGAAAGCTAAGTGTCTGGGAGGCACAGAAGTGAAGCATCTCACGCAAAACGCCTCCATGCCTTCCAGCATAAAGGGCCCCCGTGGGCAGATCAGGGGCAGGGGCGGCAGTATATAGTCATGTGAGTCTAGTCCACCGTCCGTAGGTAAAGCGTATAGGTAAAACACGGTTCTGCAAGTGCAGAACCACAGTGAATCAGCTTGGAGCTTTGCGTAATATAAGAAGGAGGGCATCTCTCCTTCCAGACTTTCCTCCAACAATACCTTTGCCTATCCAATCTGAAAGCCCCTTGCCCTATCCCAGGAACAGAGACCCATGATGGCAGAGGGTGGGGACTTGCATTACGTGGCCACATCGTGCTCATCAGCCACTGTCCCTGTGCGGACTTAGCATGTGAGTGCGGCTCACAGAGGCGCCACCAGCCTCATTTAGCTATGGCTACTAATCACATGTAAAATGTTAGGGTATTCGCCTCCGAGGGCATATTTAGCTAGGACTATCTTGCAGCTGTAACACTATTATTCATCTGACTCACCACAAAAAAATGTAGAAAATGCCATTAGAGCCCTTCACGAAGGCCCGTGTACAACAGGAAATCAGCAGTTGACAGCAGACAGGGGATGATCTCCTAGTCCTCTGGGACCTCCCACCACCAGCATCTTTGTCCCAAACCCTAGTGTCCAGTGCCAGTTTTGACTTGTCTTCCCTTCATGGTGACCTGACTCCCTTGGGGTTACTGTCCTCAAAGCTTTCCAGAAGAACTCGCCTCACCTTCACGGCACATTCTGAGCCTTTCAGTTCCTACCGATTTCAAACTGTGGGCAGACGAGAGGACCTCTGAGGGGTTAATGGAAGCAGCAGGGAGACAATTTCTGCAGAGGTTCAGCCACTGGTAGGACCCCTGTGCTCTGGTAGGTGATCTCCTGGCCCCGCCCGAGCGAGCAGGCAACCTTAGTGGAATTCAGAGGGTCGCACCCACACATGGGAACAGGAAGAGAGTACTGCAGAAGAGGGGGTAGTTGGGAAGAAGATGTTCAGCAGAAGGGAGACAAGAAGGGGTTAAAGAGAAGACAATGGGACGGGACTATGATCAAAATGCATTAGGTATCTGCATCAAATCATAGGCAGAAAATAAGAATGAAAACCAGAAGGTCTTGCATAAGCCATCGTTCATCTACACGTCAGTATGCTATCATCACACACTCAAAGCGCTCTGGGAGCGTGCAGTCCCGGGCCCGCCACACAGGGAGGGACGCCTGTGCTTCAGGAAGGGGGCTGGGAGCCATCACCAGCTTCCTTCTTCTCACACATCCCTCAGATGCCAGAAAATGGGTCAAAAACATGATTGTCTCCACTACCTTGCAGAATAGTCACTTCAGATAGGTCTTTAGAATGACTGGAAGGTTCCTGTTACTTTTTACAGGGGAGACCATACATTTCAGCACTATGTGAAGCTGAAATGATGGAGTCTGGTCTACACCTTTCAGGCCAGTTTTGGTGAATTCTCCTTGACACATTTTCCAACCATGTACAAGAATAAATGTATTCCTTTTAGAAGAATGCTCCTGCAAAACAAAAAAGTTTCCACTGCCGAATAGCAAATCATTTTTGGAAATTTAGGCCCAAAGGAAGCAATTTTAGCAGGGTGATATCATGAAATTTTAAATCATGAATGAAAACAAGGGTCAAGACCCAGTTATTGAGGAGTGTGAGAGAGTCGCAAGAGGATCCACCACAGCACAAGTGAACGTGACCTGGGGCCACGCACACGGCTCACTGCCTCATACTTGACTTTCCCTTGCTGGAGACGTTTCTCAGGTGTTCCGCTGACCTGGGAGAAGAGGCACAAAGACAGTCTCTGGAGCTGACTGTCTTCGTCTGAAGGAGAAGATGATTTTTCAAGATGAACCCTGGCTTAGCAGTTAAGTGCTTGCCTGTGAAGTCTAAGGACGCCAGTTCGAGGCTCGATTCCCCAGGACCCATGTCAGCCAAGATCCACAAGGGGACGCACGCGTCTGAAGCTCCTTTGCAGTGGCCAGAAGCCCTGGCATGCCCACTCTCCTCTCTCTCTCTCTCTCTTTCTCTCTCTCTCTGCCTTTCTCTCTCTGTCTGTCGCTCTCAAATAAATAAATAAAAACAAAAAAAGATGAACCCTTAAAATGATCCTACGATATAGAACAAACTTTCTTTTTACACTAGCAGTAATGACAATATAACCGTAAATATGTGCAAATTCATTGAGCGTCATAACATTAAACATAACAAAAATACATGTGTGGTCAGGAGAAGGCCCTCCTTCCTTCTAGAGAACAAAGCACCTTTATGCTTCAGGAAAAGGGAGCGAAATGGGGAGTTCAAGGCTCGGGAGCGGATAGACAGCTATCCAACTTCCCAGGTATTCTGACAGTAACGGGCAGCTAACGTCTGACCCTCATAAGAAAGCCCATGCCTCCAGTGTACACCTCTCCCCTATGAAAGTTTGTTCCTGCCAGTAAGAGCCTTCCAGGTCTGGGTGGGCCTCCCAAACTGTTCAGAACCTTCAATTGTGTCTGAGTCTTGGAGCACAGGGACAAAGAGATCCTTTTCAGCACTTTAAAATGTTTCTTGGTTGTACAAATGTAAACTGCAACAATGCTCCTGAGATTTAGATATAGTCATTTTGTACCTTGCAAAGAGATGCTAATGGGAGATCAGACTGGTGTGAATCAGGAAAAAAAAAAAAAAAAGAGTCATACTTGTGCTGATAAAAATATCCCTGTGGGACCAAAGAACACATGGAGGGAGAAGGAAAGGTCAGTAAAAGTGACCACCTGGAAGCTGGGCATGGTGGTGCATGCCTTTAATCCCAGCACTCAGGAGGCAGAGGTAGGAGAATTGCAGTGAGTTCGAGGCCACTCTGAGACTATATAGTGAATTCCAAGGTTCTAGGCCAGCCTGAGCTATAGTGAGACCCTACCTCAAAAAAAAAAAAAAATAGCAACAACAACAACAAAAAAGAGTGACCACCTGTAGAAGCAATGGGAAATATCCCCTCGTCGTGACAATTTCCAGTTTTGAGGTTATTTAATGTAGCTTACAATGCAAGAAGGCAGTGATCCTGGGTTTAAAGAATTACTGTTACCCCATAGGTTAAATCAAATAGTGGATATGTGAAGAGTAGAAAGATTAACAATGTCTGACTGTAACCTACGATTTCAAGACAGAGGTGGATCCTGACTCCCAAATAGAGCTCTGCATGGAAAAAAAATTTGCACACACAGTTACTATGGGGCGTGGGGACCTGACCCTGGGCCAGGAATTCCAGGCTGTGTTCAAAACCTAGGCTGACGATGGTCACACTCAACTCTTTTCAGACTCTTCAAGCTGTTTTTCTCAAGACTGAACAACTGCGAAAGTCTGATAGGAGAGTGACTGGCGCACCGCAGAAGTTGTCTGGTCAGGGGGCGCCCAACACTTCCAGCTGCCACCCCTGCAAAGCGCACGTGTGTGAATCCAATCTGGAAAGTTTAATTTCTCCCCCTCAAAAAGAACTCGAGTAAACTCCTTAGAGAAAATTGTCTTTGAGAAATTTCAATATACAGAAGATTGCCCTCATTTTGATACTTTTTTTTTCTCTTTTTCAACCTCACCCTATTATTCTCAACAGCCCACTTCTCTGCCTCCATCGCTTTCCTCTTACAAATAGCTCTGTAGGAAATGCTGCAATTTTTAGTATCTCTAAATCCTTCTAAGCACCAAATTCAAAGAGCTATTTTGGCAGCTGAAATGTAATAGGGAAGAGAATTTTGGATGTAGGCAGGGAGGACGCGGCAGTCGGCACAGGCCCTTCAAGTGAAGTGTGTCTCCAGGCGCGCCTAGCTCGGAGGCCTGCTCCCTGCTCCCTGGCCTTCTTCACTCCCTCCTCTGCTGGCCTTGTGCCACGTTCTCCTGTGTCCTCACATCATTCACACTCACACTGCCTGCCCACTTTGTCTGACTGTGTATGTAGCTGTGGGCCAGTAATTTCTGCTCCAGGAGAACAAGGATTAGAGCAATTACAGACCACAATTTCAAAACTCAGAAAGCTACAATCTCACTTTGGAGCCTCATAATTTGGGCCCTGAACTTTTTTTTTTTTCTGGTTGTGAACGTATAGATGCTATTACAAAGCCACTGATAACTGGACTTATTCTACTTAGTATACATATTGTTTTATAGGAAAATATGTGTATAGGGGGAGTCTAAGATACCACTAAGGTGTTATGTAATATATAATAAGGGCACTGAGGAGGTTTCCTAAACTCTTAAAGTTGTTAGGTTCCTGATTTCACCCGTAGTTTTCAGGCGACTGCTTCAGGATTCATACGAGTACTGGCCACTGAGCACACAGCACTGAGCTTGTATTCCAAGTGCTCAGTGGACCTGTCTGCACTGGGTCTTCCACAGTGGAGAAGTCATGATAGAACATTATTTAAAAAGAGGCATCAAAACGTGATAGTGCAAACCCTGAATTGGTGGCCATAATTCAATACCCTATGGATTCTCTTTAATATTCTGTATATATAAAAGACATTTCTTGTGACCTTGATTGTAGGATGTTACATGTCATGAGCCAAGGCTGACTGACCCAGGTATCACTTTGTGTTCACCATGACATTATCAATGTTCTTGTCATGCTGCGCACCCATGTTCCCAGTTTGTCTGGTGTCCACCTTACAGCCACCTCCCATCTAAACTGAGGAGGAGGCATCCGAAGATCCTCGGCATAAAAATCCCACCATCCAACACTGACTGGGTTCAGGCTGACTGAGACAAGTGCTGCGATGAGCACACACTGGGACACGGGGTGGACAGCGCCACGTATGACGCCCGAGAGCGTGCTGACATTTCAGTGTGGATGGAGGCGACGGTCAATTCAATAGATCACAGGATTTGAAGAAAAGCACACTGTTAGCAAGTGTCTCACGAGGTGCTGCGACAACAAGGTTTAATGGAGCGTGTGAAGAATGATTTGAGGTTCTAGAAAAAAAAAAGAGCCAACTTCTGTAGGAAAGGAGCCCAAGTCAAAGGAGCAGGAGGTCCAGAGGAGCAGACCTGAACAGGTCCCGTGAGCGCCAGGGAGCGCAGCACAGCCCGGAGGACAGAACAGGCCTTCCTCGCAGACAGATGCTGTCACGGTCAGACGCCCGCATTTTACCGAGCATGGTGAAAGAAAGCTGAGTCGAGTGACCTAACTGTGTCTACAAAGATCTTTCTAGAGGCCATGCAGACTATAAGATGTCTCTGACCCCAGACAGAAGCAGGGAAACCATGTAGGAAGCTATCTATTTTTGCTCTGGGTGGAAGACAATGAAAGCTCTGTATGGCCCCAAACCCTGAGTGACAGGAGTGGTCAGTTTGGAGGCACCTGGAGCTGCAGCATGGGATACGAGCTTGGAGAAGGCAATAAGAGTCACTAAACTTGAGATGTGCATGTCAGGGTGGATGCTGGGCCTGTTCATGACACCAGGAGGCCTCAGAATGAAGGGAAGGAAGAGGGAGCCAGAGTTCTGACTGGCCCTGATAAAGTTAGAGCCTATCACATGAGGAGCCGTGGCCAGCTGGGGTGTGGTACCAGAAGCCCTGAGGGAGACCTATAAATCTGAAAATCCTCAGAATGCACGTGTTTCTTAGAGGAATGGGAAGAATGCAGCTGCCTAGGAAATGGTGGCAGGGTGACCCCAATCCCTGCAGTGCAACAGACAGACCCCTCTCTGCATAGCCTCTGGGACGAAGGAATGGAAGCTAGAAAAGAAGGGCTCAAAAAAAGAGTGGCGCTACAATAAGCCCACATAGAAGCTGACCTTTGACCTGGCTAGAAGCAGTCACCTTGAAGGGCATAAACGACACTCCCATGGAGTGGGAAGAACAAAAGTTGGAGGAGAAAATCAGAAGAGGAAATGGCGGGAGGAGAGAGAGACACATTTGATTCAGCTCTGCAGGAACGTGAAGTAGATGGGTCAGAAAAACATGAAAGAATATTTATTCTTCTGATGGAAATGCCATGCGCTCTTGAAGCTGGTGGCTGGGTTCCCTCACTGCCACTCAGAACCTGGCTTTGGTTCCTCTGGCATGGGTGAATGAGCACAGGGTAGAACCATCTGCAGCAGGTGCACTACAAGTGACCAAGAGTGCTCGTCCCACTGGGAGGGGCAGCATGCACACTGTATACTCTAGAAGTGATGGAGAGTGCTCGTCCCACTGGGAGGGGCAGCATGCACACTGTATACTCTAGAAGTGATGGAGAGTGCTCGTCCCACTGGGAGGGGCAGTGTGCACACTGTATACTCTAGAAGTGATGGAGAGTGCTCATCCCACTGGGAGGGGCAGCGTGCACACTGTATACTCTAGAAGTGATGGAGAGTGCTCGTCCCACTGGGAGGGGCAGCGTGCACACTGTATACTCTAGAAGTGATGGAGAGTGCTCGTCCCACTGGGAGGGGCAGCGTGCACACTGTATACTCTAGAAGTGATGGAGAGTGCTCGTCCCACTGGGAGGGGGCAGCGTGCACACTGTATACTCTAGAAGTGATGGAGAGTGCTCGTCCCACTGGGAGGGGCAGCGTGCACACTGTATACTCTAGAAGTGACGGAGAGTGCTCGTCCCACTGGGAGGGGGCAGCGTGCACACTGTATACTCTAGAAGTGATGGAGAGTCTCGTCCCACTGGGAGGGGGCAGCGTGCACACTGTATACTCTAGAAATGATGGAGAGTGCTCGTCCCACTGGGAGGGGCAGCGTGCACACTGTATATTCTATAAATGATGGAGAGTGCTCGTCCCACTGGAAGGGGCAGCGTGCACACTGTATACTCTAGAAGTGATGGAGAGTGCTCGTCCCACGGGGAGGGGGCAGCGTGTACACTGTATACTCTAGAAGTGATGGAGAGTCTCGTGCCACTGGGAGAGGCAGCGTGTACACTGTATACTCTAGAAGTGATGGAGAGTGCTCGTCCCACTGGGAGGGGCAGCGTGCACACTGTATACTCTAGAAGTGATGGAGAGTGCTCGTCCCACTGGGAGGGGGCAGCGTGCACACTGTATACTCTAGAAGTGATGGAGAGTGCTCGTCCCACTGGGAGGGGGCAGCGTGCACACTGTATACTCTAGAAGTGATGGAGAGTGCTCGTCCCACTGGGAGGGGCAGCGTGCACACTGTATACTCTAGAAGTGATGGAGAGTCTCATCCCACTGGGGGGGGCAGAGTGCACACTGTATACTCTAGAAGTGATGGAGAGTGCTCATCCCACTGGGAGGGGCAGTGTGCACACTGTATACTCTAGAAGTGATGGAGAGTGCTCGTCCCACTGGGAGGGGCAGCGTGCACACTGTATACTCTAGAAGTGATGGAGAGTGCTCGTCCCACTGGGAGGGGGCAGCGTGCACACTGTATACTCTAGAAGTGATGGAGAGTGCTCGTCCCACTGGGAGGGGCAGCGTGCACACTGTATACTCTAGAAGTGATGGAGAGTGCTCGTCCCACTGGGAGGGGCAGCGTGCACACTGTATACTCTAGAAGTGATGGAGAGTGCTCGTCCCACTGGGAGGGGCAGCGTGCACACTGTATACTCTAGAAGTGATGGAGAGTGCTCGTCCCACTGGGAGGGGCAGCGTGCACACTGTATACTCTAGAAGTGATGGAGAGTGCTCGTCCCACTGGGAGGGGCAGCGTGCACACTGTATACTCTAGAAGTGATGGAGAGTGCTCGTCCCACTGGGAGGGGCAGCGTGCACACTGTATACTCTAGAAGTGATGGAGAGTGCTCGTCCCACTGGGAGGGGCAGCGTGCACACTGTATACTCTAGAAGTGATGGAGAGTGCTCGTCCCACTGGGAGGGGCAGCGTGCACAGCTGTATACTCTAGAAGTGATGGAGAGTGCTCGTCCCACTGGGAGGGGCAGCGTGCACACTGTATACTCTAGAAGTGATGGAGAGTGCTCGTCCCACTGGGAGGGGCAGCGTGCACACTGTATACTCTAGAAGTGATGGAGAGTGCTCGTCCCACTGGGAGGGGCAGCGTGCACACTGTATACTCTAGAAGTGATGGAGAGTGCTCGTCCCACTGGGAGGGGCAGCGACCTGGGAGGGGGCAGCGTGTACACTGTATACTCTAGAAGTGATGGAGAGTCTCGTCCCACTGGGAGGGGCAGCGTGCACACTGTATACTCTAGAAGTGATGGAGAGTCTCGTCCCACTGGGAGGGGCAGCGTGCACACTGTATACTCTAGAAGTGATGGAGAGTGCTCGTGCCACTGGGAGGGGCAGCGTGCACACTGTATACTCTAGAAGTGATGGAGAGTGCTCGTCCCACTGGGAGGGGGCAGCGTGCACAGTGTATACTCTAGAAGTGATGGAGAGTCTCGTCCCACTGGGAGGGGCAGCGTGCACACTGTATACTCTAGAAGTGATGGAGAGTGCTCGTCCCACTGGGAGGGGCAGCATGCACACTGTATATTCTAGAAATGATGGAGAGTGCTCGTCCCACTGGAAGGGGGCAGCGTGCATGCTGTATATTCTAGAAGTGATGGAGAGTTGTTCTCTTGAGAAACCCAACATACCCACTATATACTCTGCAAGTGATAGGTCACCCACAAGCTATGGGAATCCACATAGAGATGAAACAATATCATCATAGCATGTATTTCTTGATTTTTTCAATAACACATGTCTAAGACTTTTGCACTGTGTGTGTGTGTTTAGTTTCTGTGTCTTTGCTCATTTTTATATGCATCCATGCTGGCCTGGAACTCAGATCCTCCTGCTCCTGCCACCCTTCCTCCCATGTGTTAGGATTCTAGGCATGCTCCCCCATGCCAGACTTTTCAAGTTGTTTCTATGTGACCATTCATATTTTCATTCACACATAAAAAATTTTGGATCAGTGAGTCATTCATCTTACAACAGTGTTCACAAGGGATCCTGTAATGAAATCCTTACAGATGGCAGTTATTGGGTTCATTTGACATATGCTGAATTGATAAAGAAAAATACATATGAAATACTTGCAAAGGGAGCCATGCACCATGTGGTCTTCCTATAACCCACTCTGGTCCCCCTTTGCCTGTAGGAATGGTCTGTTCACCACAGCCTTCACACACTGGTGTTTTCTGATAGGGTGCTCTCTACATTTTGCTCTTCATATCACTAAATAAGAAGCATTAAAATGAGAATCCCAGAGTCTCTGTTTTCAGTGCTTGGCTCTTATCTAGCTGTGGTCTGAATTTTCCATTTATGCCCCACCTTTGTCTTTCAAATGAAAACAATCCTTTTATCCTCAGTGGGCCACTTCTCAGCCCTTCTTGGCATGTGTTACTAGAAACATGGATTACTAGATTAGAAGCTTCCATAATTCCTTAGGATTCCAACTCCCAGCAAAGAGCAGGAGTCCAAACTTCTTACACAAGTGTTCTGCGAATTTTATAATCCACATTTAGGATTCTGCACTCTCGCACATGCCAATTCCTAACTTATTTTAGTTCTCTGTATGTATGTATGTGTGTGTGCATGTGTGTGTATGTGCACATGTGGGCTCTTCTTGGGCACGTGTGAGACCAGAGGAGAACACCAGGTTTCCTCCTCTAACTTTTGTCCATCTTATTTCCTTGAGAAAGAGTCTCTCACAAAATCTGGAGATCAACATTTGGGTGGGGGCTGTAACGGCTGACTAGCCAGCCCCCATGATCCTCCGTTCTTTGCCCCTCTCAGCGCTGGGATTACAGACATGTGTGGCATGTTCAACTATTTATGTGGCTGCTGGGGACTGAACTCAGGTCCTCATGCTCATACAGCAAGTGCCCTTACCCACCAAGCCATCTCCCCAGACCTATTTCCTCATTTAAAAGGAATGCATCAATTTATGTCATCTTGTTTCTATGAACCTAAAACCTGCCAGCCTCATATTTCAAGCCAGGGGAATGGATCTTGCTGGAATACCCTGGAGAAGCTTGCTGCTCTCGCTGAGAGCTGTGTGTAAGGCTCAGCATGCCCCATGCCTTGTCATGCGGTGGCCAGTGCCTTCCAGAGAAACAGACCTGGTAGAGTATGTGTGTGCCTACAGTTCAATACGAGGCAGGTTTATCCAGGAATTGGCCCATGCTGGCCATGGGAGCTGACCAGACCATGCAGACTGAGAAGAGCCCACGCTGTCCAGCAAGGCCAGTGGCATCAGCTGCAGAATTCCTCAGTGGACATTCTATCCAGGGCTTCCATGTACTGCATGAGACCTGCCCACACTAGGAAGGCCTATGTGCTCTGCTCACAATTCAGTAATTTAAACCTTAGTTTCATCCATCACTACCCTGCATATACATCCTGCCTGCTGACTGACCACCAGTCCATGCCTAAGTGGCTAAAACTTGATATATGAAGTCAACCATCACGCCTGTGATGAGCACCCCTGACTTCAGACAACCTTGCCAGACACCATCTTCACTTTTCTGTGGTTCTGCTGCCACTCTTCTGGGTGCTCCTGTTTACACACAGTGCCCAGAACTGTGGTCTCACTAGCACACGGGGCATCGTAGTGTTTACTTTGTGAGTGCCTGATTCTGTCCCAGGTAATGGGATTCAATGTTAATTTAGGGAAAGCCTACAATATTTTCCTTACAACTCTGTTTATATTTGTTCATAAAAGCTGGGTTTATAAGCCCTTTAGGTGTCTTAAAATAAATCCATTAATAAAGAAAAATGCAGAGTCTGGGGAGATGGCTCAGATGGTAAGGGCACTGGCTGTGCAAGCATGAGGACCTGAGGTCAATCCGCAGCCGCTGTGTTTAAGGAAAAATATCCAGGGATAGAGGGATGGCTCTGCAGTTACGGCACTCGCCTGCAAAGCCACGGACCCAGGTTCAATTCCCCAGGACCCACGTAAGCCAGATGCACAGGGTGGCACATGCTTCTGGAGTTCATTTTCACAGGCTGAATGCCCTGGCACACCCATTCTCTCTCTTTCTCTCTCTCATAAATAAAATTAAAATTGAAATAAATTAGCCCCATGTGGTGGCACATGCCTTTTAAAAAAAAGTAAAAGAAAAATATCCAGGCAATGCTGAACATGCCTATAACCCCAGGGCTATGAAGGGCCATGACAGGAGGGTCACTGGGGCACCCTAGTCAGCAGGTCTAACAACAAAAAAAAAATAAATGGAAAAACAGTGAGGGGGCTTGAGAGATTACTTGATGGTTAAGGCACTTGCCTGCTAAGCCTAATGACCTGGGTCTGATTCGCCAGTACCCACGTAAAACCAAGTGCATACATCTGGAGTTTGTTTGCAGTGGCTAGAGGCCCTGGTATGTTCATTCTCTCCCTATCCCCCCACTCTTCACTTAAAATATTTTTAAAATTAAAATTAGAATTAAAAAATAGTGAGCTCCGGGTTCAGTAACAGATCTTATCTAAGAGAAATGAGGTGGAAAAGTGACAGAGGAGGAGATCTGACACCTTCCTCTGGCCTGCACATGTGTGACTACTGGGCACTGCGTCTCTATGCACACGCACATGCACACACGCGCCCAGAAGAAGGGAAAGGCAGATGTACAGCTCTACCAGGGCCTTAGTCAGCCCGCTCTGGCTCTCATCTTTCGAACATCCCACCGCCTTTGCGTGCCTCTCTTATGGCTCCACCATCGTTGGCTCTTGCAAAGGTTTATGGCATTTGGCCTCAGGATCCATTCGCAGCCCCATCCATCTCCACTCTGCAGTGGTGACGCCCACCCCCACAGGTGGATCCCCACTTGCTCCACACCTCCCATTGCCAGCATCTAATAGGCAGGTCTGTCCACCTGCTCGAGTGCGTCTCTGTGACTTTCCTCAGTGAAGAATCTCCTCTGACAGCACTAACAACCTGAAGGCGCCCAACTTCCCCTTGACATTCCATTTCAGTTCTTCTCTTTCCTCCTCTCCTGGGAGAACTATTCTTAATTGTGACATCTCCACATTGCCTTGGATTGACAGTTTAAGGGAAACATCGTTCTCATCTGTCATGTCTCTCACCGAGATGTGAGCTTCAAAACGACCATCTCACTGGTAAAAACACCCAAACCAAGCCTACACCGCCTACATGGGACAGCCAGGCGCGTCCACGTCTGTAAGGACTGCAGCAGACCCTCCATCTTGTTACGAGCTGCACCATCAGCTGCACACGGCGTTCCACGCACTAAAGAGCAAGCCCATGGCGGACAGGCTGACCTGTGTTTTGCCCCCTCTGGCTTCTCGGAGTCTGCATATGGGATGACCAGGGCACAGTGCATGCATGCCAGGGGAGGGAGATTCAAGTGCTCTCATAGCCACACCAGTGCCTTTTAGTGAATCCCAGCTCTTGGAATTCCATGTGCCTTCTCTGCCTGTGCATGGGCTGATGGCCATATGACGAGCAGCCTCGTGGTCCTGAGTGTGAGAGACACCAGAGGAGAGGCTGAGGTGAACGTCATTTCAGCTCCCTGGCTAGGGGACCTCTTGCCAAGACCCAAGAGACCGTACTCAGCATGTGTGATGATGTGTGGTTCCTGGCCACCCTGGGGCCACTGCGCATCGGTTTCCCAGGGGCATCCAGGCAACAGTGGGTGGAGTGGGGTCTTGAGCAGCTGTGAGTGCAATGGGAAGAAACACCCAAGAGACTGTGTCAAAGGACAGTTCCTTTATTTGTCAGGGGAATGGGTTTACAAGCATTTGTGAGAGAGTGGGAAGAGGTATGGGTCATAAGGGGATTGGTTAGTATAGTGGTCCCGCTGATGCCTAATTAGCATGTAGTGACATCACAGGTGAGTGGGAAAGGGTCACATGGTCTAAGTAGTGGCAGGAAAAGGTATAGGGTACAGGTCATGGGGTTAGGGTTAGGGTTAGGGTAGGATTCTGCTGGGCAAGCAGCAAAAGGTCATAAGGCTCTGGGGAAAGTGAAACCTAAGTCTTATCAGGATGTCCAGGCGCCCCGCGCTGGGGGGAGGGAGCGGCCTCACTCCTGCCAGTCTCAAGGTGAGATCTAGGCTTGCTAAAACCTCCAGGGGGAGGGGGAGCCTGCCAGTCTCAAGGCAAGATTATCGGGGTCCGGGCTGCTGCAACCCCCAGGGTCTGGGTCCCTTAGTCATGCCTTCAACCATGCCCGAAAATGATGGACCATTTTAGTAGGTAGCACAAAGCTCTCTCCTGAAGTCCTCTCCCCACATTGCAGGAGATGGGCAGACATGGACCTCTGGGGTACACAAAGGGCTGAGTATTAACTGTGGCAGCAGCAACAGCCCTTAATCTGGGGGCCACATTCATTCAGCTAGTCCAGTGCTACTGTGGAGAAAGGAGATAGAATGGAAGACATGTGCAGAGCCAGCTGACCTGCAAGCAGGTCAACTTCCAAACACTGCTATGTTGCTACAGGTCAACATGGCATCAGAAAGACATCATGGAACGATTCCTTCCGATACATCAAAGTGCCGTCTTGATCTAGGACACCCTTCCCTGGACCGGGCAGTTGACATTCATAAGGGCTGGATGAGGGTTGCCTCCCTTCTACAAGATAGCCCTGGGCAGTGTTCTAATTGAAATTCCTTGAGCCTCATCAGAACATGAAGACATCCCTGGTGTCCAGAGCCCTTGTGGAGGGGGTTGGGGTTGGTATGAATAGGAATGCTAATGGCTTCCCTGCTGCCACATGCTAGTATGGGATGAATAACAGCTGGGGCTGTCAGGATCCTCAATAGCCTGGCTGTGGGCTCACTCTTTCCCTTTGCCCTAGGTTCTACGTTTTCTCTGCCAGGCTCCTGAAGCTTCCAATCCAGGACATGAACATCCCCTCCCCAAGTGCCCTGCTGAGGTATGGCCTTGCTCTTGAAGTCCTGGAAGAGGTGATGGTGCCACCAAGTTCTGAGGACCCATTTTTCACAAATCATGCTCTCAGTGTCTATAGGCCTGGGTGTCCACAGTGCCTTCACTATTACAAACGTTACTCATATGAATGCTCTGATTTGTGAGGACAAATTAAAATTTAATTAAAAACAAGAGCCTTAGGCACTGGAGAGATGGCTCAGTGCGTAAAGCACTTGCCACACTCCTAAACATAAACACACACATAAGCAATCCCCCCGCCACACACACACAAAGTCTCAGGTTGATGAGCTAGCTTAGTTAATATAGTGCTTCCCTTGCAAGCATGATGACCTGAATTTGATTCCCAGAACCTATGCTTAAAAAAAAAAAAAAAAGCTGGGCTTGGCCCGGAGAGATTGCCCAATGGTTTAGGCACTTGTCTGTGAAGTCTAAAGACCCTGGTTTGATTCCCCAGTACCCACGTAAATCCAGATGCACAATGTGGTGCATGCATCTGAAGTTCGTTTGCAGTGGCTGGAGGCCCTGGCATGCCCATTCTCTCTTTCTTTCTCTCTCTCTCTCCCTCTCTCTCATTCTCTCTCTGTGTTTGTAAATAAATAAACAAAATATTTAACTGAACAACTTTTTTAAAAAGCTTGGTATGAGGTGCACATGTATAACCCCAGTGTTGCAGAGGTGGAGACAAAGCAGATCATTGGACATCACTGGTCATTGGGCCAATAAGAGACCCTGTTTCAAAAAAGGGGGTCTGGAGAGATGGCTTAGTGGCTGATGTGCTTGCCTGTGAAGCCTAAGAACCTTCTGTTCGAATCTCCAGGTCCCACATAGCCAGATGCAGTGATGCAAGTATGCAATGTCACAGATGCACACAAGGGGGCGCAGACATCTGAAGTTCATTCACAGCAGATGAAAGACCCAGGCACCCCATTTTTTCTCTCTTTCTCTCTCTCACTCTCTCTCTTTCTCTGCCTCTTCTCTTTCTCTCTCTCAAAAATAAAAAAAGAAATTAAAAATGGGGTAACATCATGAGGATGACACATGAGATTGTCCTCCAGCCTCCACACACACGCACACACATGCACTCACATCTGCACACTCACGTGTACCTGTGCACACAAACACGCATATACCCTCACAGAACTGAAAGTAGAGAAATGGCATCCCTCTCTCCCTTTCTTGGAAGATTTGCCTTTCAGATCCAGACGTCACCCAAGGACCAGGTGACAGCAGGATGATCCGTGTCATCAAATTGTTGTCAAGCCCTCTCACTTACGAACTAGTTTCTTTTTATCTTGAAAACATGCAGCTGCAAAAGAAAGCTTGAACTCGTCCTCACTCAGCATTTTTGCTATGATTAAACCATAATACTGTACATACCTCCCCTTTTTATGTTTAATATTAAGGAACTCAAGGAAGAAAGAAGAAAAATATAGTGGTTGATATAGTCAGCAATGCTTCCAAAATACTATGCATGTGACAAGACCCTGTGGTCATATCTGCACGATAACAGTTGGAAGAGTTTCAAATGGGATCTGTTAAGAACTCAATACATCAGCTTAAAACCCAGCAAGAGGAGTTTGTTTCTGACACTAGATCTAAAGACATGATTCCACTTCTGTACTTTGGGTTGTCAATATCCCTCAAAGGCCCAGGCACTGAAGGCTCGCCTGTGTTGCTACTGGGGGTCATGGGACCATTGGGAAGTAGGCCTAGGGAAAGGAAGTCAGATATTGGAAATGTGCCTTTGAAGGTGATATTAGGACCATGGACCATTCTTTCTTCTCTCACCTTGCTTCCTGGCCACCATGAGGTGAGCAGCTTTGCTCCAACATGTGTCCTTCACCCACCTCATTCCATGATACACGATGCCACCAGAGTCAAACCAATGGGGCCAAATGACAATAGACTTGAAAATTCTGAAGCCATGAGCCAAAATAATCCTTTCTCCCTTATAACTTATATCTCTGATATATTTTGTCATAGCTATGGAAGGCTGACTGGCATACCTACTGCAAAAAGAGACAGAGAGTTTCCAGGAGTTTCCCCAGTTGGTCTGGGTGGGTGACATCTTCAAGGCCAGAGGAAAGGTCTCCATTATCATCAGGTAACCGATCATAATGTCCCATTTCTTTTTACCTTCTTCTCTGCTACCCAGTGGGAAATTTTTCCCCTCTAACTGTAATGAAAAATCCAGCAGAGTTCATCCTAGGGAATTTATAGCCATGGAAAGTTCCACGCCTGGTGGTATAGTTTCAGGGTGGTCCTGAAACATCTCTAAGCACTTTGAATATTTTGGGCCCCATAAAAGCTCTGGGAATACATTAACTCTCATTAGCATCGTTAATGTAACTGGGAGCTCTGAAATTTGCATAAGAGCATTTTAACATGATCTGGAACTTCATATGCACTGACAAAGGGGAGAAGAAAAGGTTTGGCACTGGCTCCAGATGGGGAGTCAGAACTGCGGGAATTAACCTTTACTAGAGATCTAACAAAGTGAACTCTAAATAAACCCTCAAATAAACCTTACATAAAATATCAAATTCTTTCTTAACAATCCAACTGAAAAATGAAAGATGTATCTTTGACCCTAATTCTACCCACATAAGCACTTTTCAGTGAATCAAATTTAAAGTGGGATAGTTGCACTAAGTAAGTAAGATTGTTTGGAGGTCCACCTCTCAGACCTCCTTGCTACCAAAAGGCACACTACAGAGTAAGTTTAAAAGTAAAGGAAACATGAGTCATAACATTATCACAATTAAAATAAGATTTTCTCCTACCTTAAGATAAAGGAAGTGATACCCTCCCCTTACACACATGTGCACATGTGCATGCGTGTGCAAGCATGCACACACACACCCCTTCCTCTTGAATTCTTTTTTACTTGTTCTTTTTTTTTTTTTTTGAGGTAGGGTCTCACTCTAACCCAGGCTGACCTGGAATTCACTACGTAGTCTCAGGGTAGCCTTGAACTCACAGCGATCCACCTGCCTCTGCCTCCCAAGTTAATTCTTTTCTCTGTTCTTTGTGAGTATATGGCTCGTGAGGTCTCCCAATAGCCTTGGCTCCTCAACACATAGAGCCAGTGCAGTGATTCCTATGGTCATCATTCCCATGATGTTTCTAAAAACTTCACCACTTCTATTGGAGTACTATGTACATAGTTCTTTACATAATATTTTAATTTTACATGCATATATATGTATATATATATATATATAGATAGATAGAGAGAGAGAGATGGAATCTCATGTAGCTTAGGCTGGCCTTGAACTCAAGTTTCGACTTGTACTCCTGATCCTCCTGCTTCTACCTCCCCTGCTGAGGTAATGGGTATATGTCACCGAGCTCAGTTTACACAGTGGTGGGGACTGAACTCGGGCCTTCCTTTGTGCTAGGCAAGCACTCTATTCACTGAGCTACATCCCTAGCCATAATTTTACCTGGAGCTTTTTAAAATTTTTATTATAATACAGCCACATATTCTATATTCTGGTTAGGCTGCCTTCCTGCTTAACTTTGTATCTGACATGTCTCCATGTTTTGTTTCCCATGATTTTGAGTGTGAAGTCATTCATTTGCGCTACTGTCCAGTCTTCCACTACATAAAGACACCCACGTGTTTAGACATCCTGCTGGTGATGGGCACTCTGTTACTTGGTACCAGTTCAAGATTGCTATGCACATCTCTGCTACAAGGATTCTTATGCATCTCTTGGGGACATATCTGCCTGAAATTTTCATGGGAGACACCCAGAAGTCCAATGGGTCTGCGTAAGATAAGTGGGTCCTTTGCCTGAGCAGCTAGTATGAGATGACTTCAAAGTTAATTGCTCTGATTATGACAGGGTTATCCCTGTGAGACATGTGTGCCAAAATTAATGCTTAAAATCATTTTCAACTTTGCATTGGGTGTTTGCTCATTATGATTTCCATTTCTCTGGCTCTCTTATGTAGTTGAGTTTCTTAATGTATTTTTGTAATGATACATCAACCCAGGGCAATATTCTGTAGACTGGGCTGATGCTGCAGTGAGCACAGAGCTCCTCTCTTCTAGTGTTCTAGTGTTTTCTACAGGTATGTGGATGGGTCCTCCCAACAGAACTTTCTCCAGGGCTCATCAAAGCACAGGTAGGCGTGATAGCGAATCTTCATTGCCAACCTGACCAGGTTTGGAGACAGAGCTGTGAGCATCTCTGTGAGGATGTTTCCAGAGAGACTGACCTGAGGAGAGGAGACTCACCCTGATCCCTCACCCTCACCCCACGGGCTAGCATCCCAGACTGAATAAAAATGGTACAAGGAAGCCAGCTGAGCACCAGCATTCATCTGTCTGCTTCTTGACTACAGACACAATGCGACTGGATGCCTCGTGCTCCTGCTGCCATCACCAGGGCCACTACCTCTGCCTTCAACGCCACAGTGAGTTGTGTCCTCTCAAACTGTGAGACAAAATAGGCCCCGCCTTCCTCCACAGCTTTATCCCTTGTCACATCACCACAGCAGGTGTCCATTTCCTGCTACTGCTTGGGGCTGGGGAGTTCCTTTCTCTTCCCGCTGAAAGACCCTAATGAGCAGAAGGTATCAACAGTGGCAGGTGTGTCCCTGCCTTCACAAAGACGCTGATGCTGGAAGGACAGAGCTGCCCTTCACTGTCTCTCTCTATCCTCCAGGCTCCCAGTGCCTTTCTCTATGTGACAGGAAAGCAACGAATTTCTAAAGAGTAGATCATAGGCTGCAAGAACGTGGCCCAGAACCTGGATCCCTCAGCTCTTCAGCCTCAAGAACAAAACGTCTGTCTTACCAACCAACTGGTTGTTCTAAGGAGACAAACAATGTATGTGAAACTGTTTCAGACTATAAGCACTAATGAATGCAGGTTATTAATATAATTAGCTTTGATTTTAAATCATGGGATCTTGGGCTGGAGAGACGGCTTAGCAGTTAAGGTGCTTGTCTGTGAAGACTAAGGACGCAGGTTCCATTCCCCAGTATCCATGTAAGCCAGATGAACAAGGTGGTGCACGCATCTGGAATTCATTTGCAGTGGCTAGAGGCCCTGGCACACCCATTCTCTCTCTATCTGTCTCTTTCTCTCTCTGTGTCTCATAAATAAATAAATAAAATATATTTTTAAAAAACATGGGATCTTTGAAATATATTTACAGATAACATAATTGTAAGAATAGCAAAACCATCTTCTTATAATGTTTTCTCAAGATTTTACATAGTATCCTGAACAGAAATTTTGGGGGACAACCATACTGAGATTAGCATTGAATCATATAATCTTTGAGTTTGATTTTTTGTTATATATAATTATAGGCCATATGTGTGTGTGTGTGTGTGTGTGTGTGTGTGTATTTATATGCATATGGATATATTTTTTAAATATTTTTATTTTATTTATTAGAGAGAAAGAGAGAAAGAAAGAGGCAGATAGAGAGAGAATGGGTGCATCAGGGCCTTCTGCAAGCAAATTCCAGATGCATGTGTCACCTTGTGCATCTGGGTTATGTGGGTCCTGGGGAATCAAACCTGGGTCCTTTGGCTTTGCAGGAAAGTTCTTCTACCCATGGATATGTTTTTTTGAGACAGGGTCTCGTTTAGTCCAGGATAGCCTTGAAGTAACTATGTAGCCAAGGATGACTTGAACTCCTTATCCTCCTGCATCTACCTCCTCGGTGCTGGGATTATAGGTGTAAGCCACTACACCGGGTTTATTTAGCTCTGGGATGGAATTCAGGGTCTCATGAACACTAGGCAAGTGTTCTACCAAATGCACTACATCCCAATTCCCAGATAATATTCTTAAATGTGATGAGTTATCTTTTACCTTTGCACAGAAAAGCTAGTCCACAACAAAATCACTTTGGAAAATTGCAAGAATCTTGGTTTTTACGTTTGAAGGTTATCATTTCTTATTTCACCAGAATATAGAATATGAAGGCATAGAAAAATGAATGTGCACCAAGGCAAGACCCACCCCGGAAGTTCCATGATTGGGCCAAAGTTTTGTAACACAAGGTTGTTGGTTCAGTTTCCGCGAGTTCATAGCTGGATGGTTTACAGTGGGAGTTTTACTACATGCTGTTCATATATAACAAGAATCATAAAGTGAGAAGCGTTTGTAGTTCTACGAGTTGTGAAAGGACTCCCAACCTGGTCGGGAGGGTGGGGACAATGAGAAGGGCATCTTCCCTGCCAAAGAAACAGTGCTGAAGACGGGGTGGCCCACCCAGGTGTTTCCGTCTCCCCGTTCCATGCCCACAGACCTCATCCAGTGCAGCTGCACACTGCCAGCCAGCCTCACAGCCAGCCCTGCAAGCCAGCAGCACCTTTGATTTTCACAGATGAGTAACATTCAACTGGAAAACGAACAACCCTGGCACCCCTGTCTTATCGCGGTGCCACTATTTTTATGTGATAGCTGGAAAGTCAGGCAATCAAAGCAATGGAGTGCACTGCAGCTCTTTCCCAACCAATCTGAGCTGGCCCGGAAGATCTACACCACAGACATGCGGGCCTCATGTGTGGAGTGAGAATGGAGGGCTGCACACACACACACACACACACACACACACACACACTCAGAGCCCTGCTGAGCCACAGCTATGGAGGAGCTGCCCTGGACTGAGTGACTTACTGGGACACACATGTGTACCATCTATTTTCACCACCTTCAAACAGTGGCATGTGAGAAGACAAGCTGATGAGTGAGAGATGCCATGTACGTTGGTACAGAGGAGACTAGAGGCCAGTGGAGTCTGTTCGGCTGGGGACAGCAGCATCCTCAGCATGTCCTAAGAGAAGACTGAGGTGACCTCAGGTACAATCTTGTCATATCCCACAATTTACAGGAGAAGCTGAGGTCAAAGAGCTGCCTACAGAAACCAGTCACAGACAGAAAATTCCAGAACCTCTCTTGCTGGCCCCACTGTTCATAGCATGCCCATTTGTTTCATTTGACTTGAAATGAATTTTCAGGCGGACCACAGACAAGTACGAGGTCATGGAGAGAAGGATGGCTCATTTCCAGGCACAGAGAAAAGACAGACATGACAGCTGAGTCTTTGAATGTTCTTGTTTTCCCATTCCCAGCTGCAACCAAAGGCAGAGACACCTCAAGTCATGCTAGCAGAAAAGGACCCTGGAAATTTTCACCATAAAGGAATGTTAAATGTTTGAGGAGCTGGCTATGTTTAACTTAACTTAAATATTACACAAGATAAACACATATAGAAATATTAAAGGGTATCCTATTTATGTGTCCAAGTTTTAAATTGTGATGTATCATTTAAGATAAATGAATAAAATGCCTCAGTCCCTTTCTCAGTATTGATCCCAGGGCTGCCTCCTTCTCACCCCTGTATGCAGTTCCTTCATTTCTCCTTATTCTGTCTTCTCTCTTTCTTTGTTCCTCAATGGATTCTGCTTCCTCCACAACCCTGAAACCAGACATTATTGTACATTTTCCAAAAGGTCCCCATCAATATTTTGATTATTTCCTTAAGCCTTGATAGTAAGACTCATTTAAAACATTAGCCTCTTACTCAGTGTTTCTAGGTATTCTTAGCAGAGAGGGAGAGAAGCACCATTAACCCTGTGGATGCCTGACTGCAGTGTGGGTAACTGGTTCGTAATCCCCGTGTGTGCTGTGTTAGGGAAAGACAGAGTTGGGAGGCACTGCGTGGAGAAGGGCATGGGGCGGAAAACCTCCTTTCTCAGTCAGTGAGTCTCAACTTTCCAGCCTTCAAAAGCCCCTGGATTTCTTCCTGATAGTTCTATAATCCAGCCATAGTTAAACCCACTGCCCAAGGGGAGTTTTCAGCCCCTCTTCATCATGATTGAAAGATTTTCTCCCATGCTCCCTCAGGGACACCACCCCACTCAAAAGATCATCCTGTGCGTGTAGCTCAACAAGTATGCAGGACTTAAAGGTCTGGGGCATGTGCTCAAGTTCCTAAACATGATCTTGTTAATCAAATATTACAGCCTTCTGTAATCACAAGAGCTCACAAGCTTCTCTTATATTACATAGTTTATTTTTAAACTACTGAAAGGATAACATTTGCCTAGAGTAAATTAGTCAACCTCTCCAGACGAACAAGGCAGGGAGGCCAAAGCTACTCAGCCCCTCACCTGGCATACGCTTCCACTTTATATGAGAATGGGCACACACCGTGGGGGTGTGTTCCCAGGTTACCTGATTGGTTGGACCTTGAAGGAATGCTTCTTGAAGGAACGAAATACTTAAGTGAAAGCCCAAGCTTTTCTTCAGCAGCCTTCAGGAAAGAATGTCTATGTGCCCAGCTTGCAGAACCCACCCCCCAACAGAGTGCTTGCCAGGAGAAGCCCTGTCAGTGGAGTGAATGACCCATGGTAACATTTCAAAATGCACCTCACCTCTTTGTGATGACGTGGAGAGTTCAAAGAGAAAATGATGAGCGGGTAAAAAGTAACGTGCTTAGTGGCCAGGGTGGGCTTTATAAAGGGAGACGTGGATGTGGGATGGGAAGTGGCCAGTGTGGTGTATCTACATGGCCAGACACCGAGCCAGAGGCTGCGGGAACCGCAGACCTGCGCGGGGCTCGGGCAACAGCAATGCAGGCCCCTCGCCAAAATCTCCTTCAAGACATTTAATAAAACGTCCTGAGCTGACCCTCTGCTTCTCACTTTAGGAATTTCGTCCTGTTCATTTCATCACCCTCACCTGTATTTTACTGCTGGTTAACGTGTGTTAATGTATTCCCCTTCTTCGGAAACCGTGTGACATAGTGTCAAGTGTCTAATGTCCAGCCCATTCTCCTGTGCAGACAGAGGCAGTCTTTATTTGAAGAGAATGGTGTGGAAGATTTTAGGAAGGGATGCTTGGAGCTGGGAAGTAGAAACATATCAAACCTTGTCCCATAACCCAGGCACGGGGGCGGAGTCGGAGAAACATGGAGCCTTTGGGGTAGTGATTGAAATCCATTTTCAGAAGGCAAATTCCCTGCAAATGCCATACTGAAATGCTTACATTTACAGCCAGCACCAGGAGCATTATGCCATTACATCATAAAAAAACAGCAGGAAGGCCAGAGAGCTGGCTCAGTGTGGAAAGTGTTTGTTGCATAAGCATGAGGACCTCAGTTCAGATCCTCAGTGCCCGTGTAAAGTGCCAGGTGTGGTGCTGCATGCCTGTAATTGCCTTGGGGGAGGTGGAGACAGGAGGATCTCTGATTTGCTAGTATAACTGAATCGTGACTTCTGGATTCAATGAGACACCATGTCACCACAAAGAAGGTGGAGAGTGATTGGGAAAAACACCTGAAGTCAACCTCTAGTCTCCACAAGTACATGCATGTGCATACATGCACACCGCCCACACACACGTGCCCGCATGCATATGAGCAGGCCTACACACATACAACAGAGTGAGAGAGAGAGAGAGAGAAAGAAGAAGGAGGAGGAGGAAGAGAAGGAGGAGGGGGAGGAAGAGGAAAAGGAAGAGAAGGAGGAGGAGGAAGATAAACCAGAAGAGGAGGAGGAGAAAGAGGAAAGGAAAGGGAGGAGGAAGAGAAGAATGGTATTATCAAGCACTCTGGGATCTGGAAGCATTCCCAGTAAAGGCGGCACCCCCAAATTTCATCTTTCTGCATGGAGGGTGTTTCCCAGGAGGACATCAGGGCAGAAGGCAGAGTTCCACAGGACCCCATAACTTCCTCTCTATATGCCTCAAAGAGCCTGTCCCATTCCCTGCTCGAGGTCTGTTGCAGGAATGGCAGCCTGCCTGAGCAATGCAGCTTGAGAAGCACTTGGGCAGCCCGAAGATCACCTTGGACAGCTCTGATGCTGTGGTTTCACCAGCACAGGAAAGGAAGGTAGAACTTCTGAGAGCCGCGAGGCTCCTGCTGTCACAGACACACCCAATCAATGACCAGTCGTCTACGTGGCTCCAAAACCTGTAGCTTTCCCCGTGCAGGGGATATCCCAGCTGCAGCTTCAGGAAAGACTGTGCATTCGGTCAGCAGATTCCTCCAGCAGGTGGTCACCTGGTAACCACAGGCTTCATAGGAATTCCAGGGACTTGCAGACCTGTCTCCTGTGTCCACTCCCTTAGTGCTCTCTGCTAGAGTCCTGGGTGCAAAAGGCATGCCCACACCTAAGTCAACTGCCACATGCTTGAGGAATCAGCAGTCAGAAATAAATAACTAAAGCAATGTGTGGGGAGTGAAATGCTTATCAAGAGGCCATAAGCACAGATTTTCAACCTAAGCAACGTGACACAGGCAGGGCAAGCCTGGATACTGATATCCTCTCTGTGGAGGCATCGAGAGTGACAGTCTGACCCCAGACTTCTGTTCTGAACCAACCTTTAGCAAGTAACTCAGTGTCAGGGTAAAGCTCATGTGGACAGAGAAGGAAGACTTAGCAGAGGACAATATCCTTCAGCCATTTAACTTTTCTACTGCTCCTGGAACTTACTACCAGAGGAGACAGCTCTGAAAATAGGTAGAATATCAACAAATGGGCAACAAAGGGACACTGGGCTGAAAGTGCACATCAGGACCCTGTTTCAAATGGAGATTTTATGAAACTACTATGGTTTTCAGAATCACTTTTGATCCATGAGAATGGAAAATCTCGATTTCTTTCTCAGTGAATTACATAGCAGATCGAATAATAATTAGTCTGTGAGTTCTCAGAATATTGAAAGTTTATGAAATAGACTTCTCTTCAGAATTCAAAGAGAAGTTGTGACTAGACTCCTCTGATGGCATTTATTACTCATGAAACAAGGCCATTGGGTATAAAAATGCACATATTCCTCTCTTGATCACCCAACTATAATCAAAAACAAACTTCAAAAGTGAGGTGTGGAGAACAAAATGCATACCAAGGTTTGGTCAGCATGGGTTTTTTAAGGAATCAGTGTGGCACAGAAAGGGCAAACCTGCATGTGTCTCTCCTGGACTTGTAGGGCTCCCTGTGACACAGGGTCTGCAAGCCCGAGACAGCCATGCGGACACGTGCTGGAGAAGGCTGGCTGAGGAAACGAGTCACATGCATGGCCGTAACTGGATCTGACAACCACTGGGCAGGGTCAAGCCCACTCCTGCCTTTCTCTCCACACCCACTGCAGCACCACCCCAGAGCAAGAGCAGCTCTGAGCATGCGGGAGGCAGTCCTGACTTGTCTGTCTCTGCTGGGGCTCTGGCCCCCTGCACACAGCATGAGAGAGTCTGCCACACGCTCGGCCACTCACCTGACGGAGCCAGGCATAGACTAGGCAGTCCTCGTGGTGAATGTTAAACATCACCTGAATTCCAATCAAGCGGGGAGTGCCAAGCACTGCCTGCCACCCAATCGAGAAGAGGCTGCGCTGCGCAAGTCTTCCAAAGTGGCGGTGAAAACAGAGACCAACAGGCCCCACACTCACCATGCAGGTGTGGAATCGTCACCCATTTAAGTCACACAGATTTGGTCAGATACAAAATTTTAAGTAAGTCATAGGCCAGACTGCAGACTCTTATTTACCCACTTAAGAACTGACAGAAAATCTGAAAGCAGAGTGAGTTCACATCTCAATTTGTTCTTGGCCCAACAGATGACTGCTGGAGTGCTGGTGGCCACAGAGTTCTCTGGGCTCAGTTCAGCATGCTCTGATGACATTTGCTGACGTTAGCCACAGGGGAGAGCACACAGCGAGCCTCACGTGGGCCACCTGGACGCGAAGCACGAGTAAGGCATGCGGTCAACAACCCTCTCGTGCCTCAGAGGGGACAGAAGACTTTCAAAGCGTTTGATTAAAAACGCAAATCAGTGATGTTGCTGTGTCATAGTGCAGCACGTAAGAGTACAAGCACTTATTTGATAACAGGCTTATGCAGTCGTTGATAACATTAGTGAGCGTGTACCCATCTGAATTCTTACCTTTAGGTACAGTCACAAATGTGTAGGTTTTCCTGGTACATGACGGCATCGTATAAAATGGTATAAAAAGGAATTATGGATATGGGCGGACATTGCACTGTGGGTGTACTTCACCCTGCTTAGACCAAAACAATTACGCCGAATGGCATTGGCTAAAGCAAAGGTGGAAGAAATTAGAACAAATATATTTCTACAAACAACTAAGCCAGACAAAGATCTCCAGACAGAAGAGGCTCTTGAATGCAGGCTCGTGCCATGGGGGCGTCTTCCATGGAGTTCCTGCACCCAAAGGTCCGCGCTGAATCCAGCAGGATGTGTGCCCTGAGCTAATTCCACAGGTTCCTCTGAACCTGGCAACAGGTGCCTTGCTGTGGGTGTGGTTAAACCAGCTTGGAATTTTTTTTCAGTCAAAACAAATCCCATTTCTTGTCTTTCTGTTTAAAGGGGGAACCTCAAAATGGGCCACTGACTAGCTCTCTCTACCCCTGTCTTCCTCTCGCGTGACCCACACCCAACCCACTCTTGTAAACAACTGCAAGCACTGTCTGGTCGAAGGCTTCCATTTCCTGCTGGCCCTTCCAAAGTAGCACAGCGATCAGGCTCCTTGTCCCTGCCCCACACAAAAAGTAACAGCCAACAGGTAAGGGCAGGGGCCCTCATCCCACACCAACACCGCAAGGGTCAAGACATCACCCAAGTACACATGCTCACGATTTCTACCCAAGATGGCAACCTTCCTGTGCAGCGGATCCTGCACTCTGACCCCTGCACCCTTGTCCCAGGCCACCGGCACCCTCAGCAGAGCCTCCCACCGGAGCCACAAGTCAGCTCCGCGACAAGGTCCTACACTGGATCCTCAAGTTATTAAAGTTACCCACGCCAAGATGCTCCTTGGCCTGCAGTCCTGGGCCTCACAGGGCATCTCAGAGGCTTTCCCGACACTGTCACCCTGGAGGAGCACGTGTCTTCATCCCTCTCCCCGGCACAACCTCTGTAAGCAGCAGCCTTTCCCAAACCCGCTGGGCAGCCTTGGGCGCAGTCCAGGGTAGAGCAACCTGCACCCAGTGGACCAAGGCTGTAAACCCCAACAGGTCTCTCCCCCACCCCTCACCACAGACTGGCACCCGGTGACCAGCACAGGCACTTCCCTGGCTGAAGATAAGATCTCTTCGGGTGCCCAGAGAAAACCTGATGGATCTGCTTGGAACTCCCACCGACCCAGCAGCCGTGCTGCCTGCACCCCAAGACACAAAGCCACATGCCCAGAGGACAACAGCTGGGAAGAAGACAGCAAGTTCCCATTCGCAAATAAACGCCAGACCCTCCGCGCCCAGACACTGCCGCCTCCATGGGTCCTGATGGGAAGTCAGGAGGTACTTCCACTCGGAGGCACCAACTGGGTCCGCATCATTCATTCCCTGGGTATTCAGGACTCAAGAGGTCTGCCCTCCCACGGCTGCTCCCTGTGGTCGCCCCATGCGGTCGGTCGGCCGCACTCACCATCATGTTGCCTTGCATTTTCGCGGTCTTGATCATCGCCTTTTCCTTCATCTTGCCCCAAGTCCGAACCTGACTTCTGGTCCAGAGAAGAATAAGTTAATCCATTGTCCTGATGAGGACCAAAGTGGAGACTGGATTGGGTGGGGATGGCGTTTTGAAGGGAAAAAACACAAAACAAAAACAAAAACAACAGAACAATTCTTCGTGGTCCTGGCTCTCCCACCTCCGCTGTTCCTGCCCCTCTGGGCTCCGCGGCGGATCGCACCGCAGCCCACGGTGTCCAGCCGCCTCCCGCGAAGGGGATCTGCAGTCCGTCCGGGCGCTGGGGGCGCGGCTTGGAGCACAAAGCGGGGAGCCGAGCCGCGGAGGGCGGAAGAGGCTGCGAGCGGAGCAGACGGCGTGCGTGTCCCCGAGCCAGCCGTCAACACCCGGTGCGAGCGAGCGACAGCGGCGCGGCGCGGCCCGCGCGGGGCGCACTCGGGACACTGGGCGGGGACCTGGGCTCGGGCTCCGCCGTCACTGCGCCGGGGCGGGGGCTGGCCGGGCAGCGACGCCTCGGGCGCGCGCGTGTCCACACGCTCGCGTGTGTCCAGGGTCCACGCGCTCGTGCCGGGACCCGGCCTGAGCGCGCCAGGACCGGGAGGGAAGCCCGTGGAGGGGCAGCGAGGTCCGGCGGCCGCTCCAAGATGCCCCTCCCGGCTCGATCGACGCCCCCTGGGCCGAGGGCACGGAGGCGCGGCGCACGCGCGTGGGCGCTCACGCCGGGGCCACGGCGATCGCTGCCCGTGGGAAGCCCGCGCGCCCCCGCCGCGACCCCCGGGGCCGAGCACGGGGAGGGTGAGCGCCGGGAGGCTGGCCGCGGAGCCCGGGGAGGGACGCGGGAGGAGCCGGCGCGGCGGCTCGTCGACAGACACCGAGCTCTGCGTTCCCGCGTGGGAACACACGCCCCGGGTCCGCCTGGCAGAGCGCTGGCTGGGGGCGCCGCGCCCGATGCCCCCCGCCGGCTCGCGCTTCCCTCGGCCTCCGCCCAGCCGCGGATCCTTTGTTCCTCCGCTCGCTCCTCCAGCCCAGGGACCGGATCCCACCGCCGCCCGCGGGGGCAGCGCCCAGGACTCTGCCAGGGAAGGCTCAGGAGCCCTTCGCCGACGTCCCCTGACCCCCGCCCCCAAGTGGCCAACCCTGGGTTCCCTGTGGCCGCCCCTGGGATCTTTCACAACCTCGGGTCGGCTCCGTGGGCTACGTGGAGACGCGCGCGGCCGAGAGCGCGCGTGCGGATGCCTGGAAGATTCTGGCACAGACTGACCCAAGCCGCTCAGAACACCAGACGTGGAGCTTCCTCGGCCCACGGGCGATCCGGGGTTGAACTCATGCGTGTGGCGGGGCGGGAAGCGCGCGCCCTCGCCTGCCAGGGAGGGGCAATGGCAGGAGCGGACCTGGTAGGACTTGGGAAACCTTTCTATTCTCTTTTTTCGTTTTTCACATTCATTAAAGATCTTCCCTGGGAAAAACAAGCTGAGGCCAGTTTCGAACTGAAGCACATGGTGCCCAGTGCCGACACTGTTAAGTATTATATGTGTATAATATACACAGAACGCAGTAGGTACTGTAGGACGTGGATAAGCATAGTCTCCAGCAGTTGGTGTGTGTGTGTGTGTGTGTGTGTGTGTGTGTGTGTGCACGCGCGCTAACTAAAGACTTGGTGGGGACAAAAGCTTGGAGAGTACGAGTTAAAGTGTGCAGTGGGAGCTGCTGATGCCTCAGCCAGTAAAATGTGTTCCGTGCAGGCGTGCGTTTGGAGAACCATCCAGAAAACACCTGACATCAACCTCTGACCACCGCATACGTGCACACACACCATACACACCTGCAAAAATAAATAAAGTATTGTGGACTGCCTAGAAAGTGGTGAGCACAGTTGTTCTGAAAACACTTTCTTCTGTTAGAGTCTATTAGTCTCTTCTAGCTGCAATAACAAAATGTACTAGGTGTGTGACTTATAAATGACAGAGGTTTATTTCTCACAGTGTCAAAGACCGGGATGAAGGCCCCTCGGATCTCCTGTGTGGTGAGTGGTCTTCTCCAGGTCCCACATAAGACCTCTGGGCTGACCTCCCATCCTTAGTGCAGAAGTGGCTCTGCGAGGTCTCTGTAAGGGGTCAAATCCCAGTTTTGAGGGTTCTTATCATGACCTCACCACATTCTAAAGTTCCCCTTGCCTTATCCCATGTTGGGACTTAAGCATATGAATTTGGGGTGGTCACAAACATTAGACCATAATGATCCTAGGAAGGAACACCTGAGCCCTGTGAGCTCTAAAAACCCAGCCGGGACCCACAGAAGACATTGCCACCTACAGTGTGTTTTAAGCAGAGTTGAAGTGGCTCCTTTGGTTGTTTTCTGGAGCTAGCATGAATGCCTCTGGAGTCTGCCTCTGTGCCCCAGCCCCAGAAGAGGACAGAAGGCCACACTGCCCCCATGCATCTCCAACACTGGGCCTTCAGCTGCTCCCCCACCTGCTTCACCCACCCTTCACCACATGATAGGGGAGGGGAGTGGAATCGAGGCAATGAGATATTTCTCATTTTGTCATGTTTATAGCTTACTTTAAATTATCCCTGGAAATGCAAAGTGGAATAATATAGACTAAATCGTTATGTTAAAAATAAATAACTTGTTAGGAGACTGAGCATTCTCCCCTAATAGTCCCCAGCCACAGTTTTCTGCCCCCATGCCCCTTTTCAAGAGCCTTCAGGAAGACCAGACTCAGAGGCAGGCTTAAAGAGGGATGCTGAAGGGAAAGAAAGAATGAGAGCAAGCAGGTTCTGAGAGTCAGTGTTCTGCTTTATTCCCTCCATGAAACCCGTCTGCTTTAGCCACTGCCTCGAGGGATGCTGGGAGAAAAGCAGTGAGGGAACAGGACTCCCCGAGAAAGAAGATGAGAGTCCAGGAAAAGACAGTCTTACAGGGGGATCACTCTGAGTTTTCATACTGGTTTAGATAATACATTTTACGAGAAAACTAGACAGGGAAAAGAATGGCCTTCATAACCTCTCTTCCATTGCAAAGTGGCATTTTTCTGCCCTGTTGCATTCATAAGTAAGGATTCTGGTTTGACCCCTTCTCAGTCTATCTTCTGTTGCTAGAACTAAACATCACCAAGCACTAATAAAAAGTACTTATGAAGCATTCTTACTCAGCCCATGGTGAAAGTTGGGAAGTTCAGGATCCAGTGGTTACCCCTGAGGGGGACTCTTTAGTCCACAGGTGCTGTAGGACTTCACATGGTGAGCCAGATCCAGCGTGCTGGCCTTGCCTTCCCTTCCTTTTCACCTATGCCATCATTTGGACCACCCTCAGGACTACTCCTGCTTACCTGATTACCTCCCAAAGGTGGCCCTGGTCCCAGCTTGCAACACTACCCAACAGGGTTCACTCCGAGCGTGCATTTTAGTTGTGAGGCTCAAGCCTCAGCAGACACGAGGGAGGCTCTTCTTCATTCTCAGATAGTGGTTCTCCTTTGTCTAGTTTTTATATTCCTGTTCTCTTCATAACCTGCAAGAAGAGCGCGTGTAGCTTGTGATTTTTGCCGTAGCCTCTCTGTGGTTTGAGCCTAGAGAACATGCAGCATTTTACATAATTGTGAGGCACTTTGCTTGGCATCAACACGGGCATCTGTTGAGCTCTGGCAGGCTCCCTCCAGACCAGCAATAGTGTAGCCATGAGTGTGTCTAAACTTTGGTTCCATCCTTAATTTATGAATTGCTGGCGGTGCTGTCTGCCTGATTGAAGTGGCTTTGATTGATGCTGAGGCTCTTGGTAAAATGCTCAGTTTCACATTTGAGATCAGGTGATATTCACAATGCAGACACAGAGCTCATTGTATCAGTGCTTTCTTCTTGTTGCTTATTTCTCCAAGTTTAACAGGAATATTTACCTGAGTGCTTTGGTTACGTTTCTTCCATTGCTGAAGCCCCCACTGAACCCACCAACGGGCTCATGGTTTGAGGAAAGCACTATCCATCGACATGGGAAATGCATGGTGGCCGGAAAGCAACGCTGCCTGCCACATCTCAGGGGACTAGGAGCAGAGGTGGGACAGGAAGTTGGGTGAGCCAAAACCCCCAGGGACCCACTTCCTCCAGCTCAAACTTCCTAAAGGCTTTACAGTCTGCCCAAAGCAGGACTACCAACAGGACCACCAGCTGGAGACCAAGCCCACGACCTGTGAGGGGCATTTGAAATCTGAAGCAGAGCCCTGGGAGAGAACTCTGCCATAAGAAACCCTGACAGGTGGGAGTTCCAGTTTCTCAAACAGAAAGTCAAAGCAGCACAAGGAAAGGACACGGCTATTCTTGTCACACACTACATTTTTGCAGATTAATTCATTACTGACTTTCTTTACAATGTGACCTTTCCTATTGTATTGAAAACATCATCCACTCTAGATAATTTAACTAACTCATGAATTTTCAGGAAGTTATCTTCTGGAAAAAAAATGATATGGATTAGCAGTTACTTTACCAAATGCACACGCAAGCTGATAACAGTTTGGAAAAACATAGGGAAAATTGTCTTTTGTCCTCTTCCAACCCATTCAGAAGTTGGAAAAAAATTAACTTAGAATATGATGTGATGTTAATGAGATATGATGGGGTTGGTGTTGGAGCACTGTCCCAGGCTGAGAGTTTAGTGTCCGGTGGGATACATCCAATTAGTAATATTTATTACAATAACAGTGCAAGTGTGATTCAGGGAAATAAATGAGAGTGTTAGTACATAGTTGAGTAAATAGCAGGAAGAAAAGTAAAAACCAGAGTGACAGCTGAAATTCATCTCATAGGACACATATAAGTCTTACCATTGGGGACATGGAACCACAAGAATGCAGCAAACAAAGAGGGTATTGATTGATTTATTGATTGATTACTTATTTATTTGAGAGACAGAGATAGAAAATGGGCCCTGCAGTACCTCTTGTCTTTGCAAACAAACTATAGACACATGTGCCACTTTGTACATCTGGCTTTACATGGGTACTTGAGAAGCAAACCTGGGCTGGCATGCTTTGTTAGAAAGCACCTTTAACCACTGAGCAATCTCCGCAGCCCAACAGGGTCTTCATGAGTTATAAATACAGAGATGTGGGGACATGTGGCAGAGTTCAGGGAGGAAGAAAACAGGAGGACCAAAACCTGGAGTCAGTCCTGTGGGTCCTTCCCAATGGGTATTTCAAAACCAAATCCAAGTCCCCTGGGGAGGGGGGGGTGACACAGCCAGATCCATGTTGAAAGAGTGATATGGCCTCTCTCTGAGCCACCCTCGAAAGATGGAGAGGAAGGGAGGAGGGAGGGTGCCCAGCCCTGCACTAACTGTGAGAGGGAAAAGAAGTTGGGGGCACCTTGACAGGTACCAGGGAGGAGAGTCAAGGCAGCGGCGGCTCACCCATATGTAGTAAACCGAGTGCTGCCTTCCCTCACACCTGACATGCTTCTCCACCGTACTTCACAACCCTATGTTGCCTTCTCACTGGGCAACAAGTGGGATATTTAACATCACCTCCGTGACAATGCAACCTTAGAATGGCTTTGTTGGCCATTTATTTAGCTATCCTTCTTATAACTGGATAAAACTTTTAATAACTTACCGCATTTGTCTGTCTTACACTAAACTTAAGACGGTGCTGCCACACGTTCCTCTGCATGTTTGTGCACTGGTTCACTTGACTGGCAAGCAGCAGGTGAAGGGACCTTACTTCCCTGACAAAGGAGACAGTGAAGGAAGGGGTGGCTGAGTTGCCACATCTCTTCTCTTCTATGAAGCTTTCATTAAGAAGTGACATGAGGACAGTTTTAAACAAATGTCTTTCTAAAGCCTAGGAGCTTTGTTCTACTGATGTAATTGGACTGGAGAAACCCAGATTGTAGTCACAAATGACATTTCAGATTTAAAAAAAAATAATTATTTTTGAGAGAAAAAAGAGACACAGAGAGACACAGAGAGAGAAAAAGTGGTGGTGGGGGGTGCACCAGGGCTTCCAGCCACTGCAAACGAAACCCAGACGCATGTGCCACCTTGTGCATCTGGCTCATGTGGGTATTGGTGGGAATTTAACCTGGGTCTTTAGGTTTTGCAGGCAAGCACCTTAACCACTAAGCTATCTCTCCAGCCCAACCCTTCAGATTTTAACAGACTTTTAACCCTGGGTATGACTCAGTTTGCCAGAGTAAGGTAAATATCAGAAATATGACTTACATTAATCTGTTTCCAGCCTTCCTCACCTAATGGAGTCATTTCCTAGGTCCACTAAAATCACAAACTTTTCAGGGAAAGATCCTGCTGACTGAGTTTTTTGGACGAGCGATTCTCTGTCAGGCAGCGGGATTTGCTGCACTCAGCACACAGGAGTGGAGCTTGGGGTCTCCTTGCTTTCCTCAGACTCAGCTCTGAATATGAAAAAGGGTGTTCTGAGCCCTTCATGATTGGTAAGAACAACAGATAGAACCTGAGGGCTGGGTATGTAACACAGGCCTGAGTTTGAGCTTCAGAAACCACAAAAATAAAATAAAATAAAATAAAATAAAATAAAATAAAATAAAATAAAATAAAACGCCAGGTGTGTTGGCACGTGCTTGTAATCCTAGTGCCAGGGAGGCAGGGAAGGGTGAATCCCTGGGGCCCCGTGGCCAGCCTGTGTACCCCACATGCTGAGTTCTAGACACTGCACCTTCTTGAGAAAGTATAATAAGTATGGAATCATAGACCACTGAGGAACTCTTTATACAGAAAAGTGCTGTCATAGAAAAGCCTTGTTGTTTATTAAGCAATTTTTGGAAGCATAAGCAGCTAAGCACATCAGAATACTCCTATTTGTAGGCAATGAGAATAATTTGTTGATGATTATTATTTATTTTGAGAGACAGAAAGAGGCAGATAGAGAAGGACAGAGAGAAAATGGGCACACGAGGACCTCCAGCCACTGCAAACAATCTCCAGATCCATGCACAACCTTGTGCATCTGGCTTACATGTATACTGGGGAATCGAACCTGTGTCCTTAGGCTTTTCAGGCATGCACCTTAACCACCAAGCCATCTCTCCAGCCAGGCACTGAGAACATTTTAATGTTATATATTGATTTAATAAAATTGAAGGAGCAGGCTGTACATTCAGAGTCCTTGCATCTTTGGTAGAGAAGAAGGAGCCAAACATTTGTAAACTGAAGCTAATGGACATGGGAAATAAATTCAGGCAAAGAGGGAATTTAATTTGTTTATAATAAAACTGGTATGTGCCAGTCTTGGTAAATACAAAGTCATAAAATTTTTCAAAAACTGTATTACTTACTATTAATTTCCTATCTTTTTGAATGAAATATACATATAATCTTGACCCATTTATGAGTCATGTTGCCACCTTATGGGAAAATTGATGAAGAATATTTATAAATGTGTCTCAAAGAATCTTTTTTAAAGCTTCTTACACTTGAAGGTTGTAATTTTAAGCAATCTCTAAATAAGAGGATTTAAAAAAAAGGGATATCAACAAGTTAATCCATAAATTAGTACTACTAAGCTAGAACACAAAAAGGTTTTAACTACTCAATATAAGCAATTAATTAAGAGAGAGTCATGGAGAGAGAAATGTGTGTTTCAACAGCTTTTAAAGGCAGTTTGGAATCCGGAAAATGTGGGCTGTGGTTTCAAGCTCATTGCCATCTTTGGCATCTCTTCCACCTCAGCTCCCCACAACGTGCTGTGGTTCCTTGAGCACAGCCCATGTGGCCTTCTTCCCAATTCTGCCACTGCTTAGACCGGGGGGGGGTGGTTCTTCGTCTCTTACCTCTCTACCTACACCCACTTTTTCCTCCCTGGTGTATGCATTCACAAGCATCTAATAGAGAAATGGTGTGAGAATATTTGCGGTAAAATGAATTTCATGTATGGATGACAGAGATCAGGTTTGATACAAAGAGTGTGCAAAGCCAATGTGAGTGCAACATAGAGATTAAAATATGATAGGGGTTGGTGGAGGGTTGAGGAGGGAGAGAAGGGAGAAAAAGGGGAGGAGGACAAGGGGAGGAATAGAGGGGGAAAGGGAAGAGGAATACAAAGGAAAAGGAAGAATAGGGGGAGGGAAGAAAGGAATGAGGGCAAAAGGAGGAGGAGAAAGAAGAAGGAGGAGGAGGAGGAGGAGGAAAAAGAAATGAAGAGAAAATCTTGCTGTTAGACAAGAGACTTAAGGGTCAAGGGCTGGAAGCCAGCACCTCTCCAAGGTCCTGAAAATTTGTGTCCTTCTAAATTGGAAAGCCAGAGAAGGGCTTTTGCTGGGACATGTTCAGAGCTACATGTGAGGGCCGCCTTGGATCCAGGTTCTCTGGTTTCCTCTTGCTGCCACTGTCAGCAATGTGGGTGTAGCCAGTCCCGCTCATTAGGGGCAGAAACTTCAGAATGTGGGGTTCCATGTGGGGAACAATCTCTAGCTCTCTACTCTAGTGAGAAGTCCCCGGGAGCTCCACCTTGACAGTGGTGGGATTTCAGGGAACTAACCATCAGTAGGCCCCATGTCTGTTCAGACTCTCTCCTTCCAACTGCCATGGATAAATGAGATAATACCAGCCTGACATTCTCCACCCGTCTTTCCTTCCGTCTTCTCCCATTCATGACCAGTCAAGTCGGCTGTTCCTGAGGAGTTAGGCAATGCCTTCCACCTCCTTCAGATGCTCTTGAGAGAGATCTGGGACCCTTGCCGGCCACTGGAAGGTCAGCATCCTACCATGCCCTTTGCTCAGGGAGGACTTACTCATCCTTTCACACTTCAGTAATTCACATAAGGAAAGTTGCCTATGACAGTCTATGATAAACCCACCACAAATTCACAGAATTCTCTGTAATCCAGTTGTATCATGTACTACTTGTTAAAACTGCAAATCTATTGGCATTTCTTGTTTTTCTTTAATTAATTAACTAATTTGTAATGAGAGACAGAGGTAGCGAGAATGGGTACACCAGGGTCTCCAGCCACTACAAATTAACTCTAAATACATGTGTCACTTTGTGCATCTGGTTTTACATGGGCACCAGAAAATTGAACCCAGTTAGTTAGGCTTTGCAGGCAAGCTCTTTAACCACTGAGTGATCTCTTCAGCCCTCTACTGGTATTTCTGATTAGGACATTTTAGATCTCTGGAACTAGTTTTGAAGCCATGTAAGAGTAGGGTTGCTGTTTCACATTCCATTTTAAATGGGGTGTATTAGTTACTCCCTCATTGCTGGGACAGAACACCTGAGTAAAGCAATGCAAGAAAGGCAGGGTTCATTTTGGCTCACAGTTTGAAGTTATGGCCCATCGTGGTGGGAAAGCATGGTGGCAGGAACTTAAGGCAGCTGGTCATGTTGTGTCCACGATCAAGAAGCAGAGAGCAACGGATGCTGGTGCTCAGCTTCTTTTCTTCTTTTATTCAGTCCCAGACCATGGAAAGAGGCCTCCCACGGTTAAGGTAAGTCTTCCACCTCAGCCCATCCAGAGGCATTGCAGAGATTAGCCTAATCTAGGTAATCCCTCACAGGCATGCCCAGCTCCTCATTTTCTAGGTGACTCTAGGTCTTGTCAAGTTGGTAGACAATGTAAACCTGCACTCTAAGTATGCCTCAAAGGTAACCTGAATGAACATAATTTTATATGCCACAAATATCTAGCTACAGAGTTCTGATAGGGCAAGATACAAGTGCAGTTATATTGATTCCATATACAAGTCCTTGACACATATTTCAAAACAGGATTAAATAAATACACTTCATTCACAAGAAGAGAAAGGCACAGGTATGACTTCCATGCCCGGGAGCATTGGTGCTGGGTCATTCATGTAACCCTTGCTCTGCCCATTAGGAGTTGTGAGGCCAGGCTTCTTAGCTCAGCTGACCACAGTGGATGCATCCTGGAGGCTGATTGTATTTTCCTTCTCATTGTTTAGACAAAACATCCAACCAAAAGCAGCTGATGGGAGGAAAGTTTGCATTTTGGCTTACTATCTTCTACAGTATGCAGACAATAGCAGCAGGGGAATGAGCTGAGCTCTGGAAATGAGGAGCTGACAGTAACAGCTCTGAACCTACTCCCAACAACACACCTCCTCCAGCAAGACTCCACCTCCCAAACTGCCAACAGCTGGGGACCATGCATCCGAAACACACAAGTTTATTGGGGACATCTGATTCAGCCCAGCACAGGGCTCAACCTGACTTGTAAATGAGTAAACGTAAAAGCCTCAAATACATGAATTCGTCAACATACATTATCCATCATTTTAAAATGTAAACAAATATATAATTTGCTAAATCAGTGAGAATTAGATGAAGCTGACAACCAGACGCATATGAGATAAAAATTACAACTCAATATTTTGCTAATAATTTTAAAGTATGTAAATAAAAAAAAGTATGTGTGCTAATTCTCACCTTCACTGTGATACACATTTAGAGAAAGTAAATGAGCTTTTTGCTCCTACTGCCACAGCCCCAAGCAGCACTCACCATGCTGGGAGTCTGGCTCTGCGGGATACATGGTTGTAATCAGAATGCAGCACCTGACATCGCTGTTCTCTGACGTCCCTGGGTGATTGTGAAAATGCAGATATATGGGTCATACATTGATTCCACAAATCTAGGACTTTATTCTGTACAAACACTCACAGCTGATGGGAAGAAAGAAAAAAGACCCAGCTCATGAAGATACTCAGAGAAAAAAACCTGCTCTTTAGGGGCAAAACATTACAGATGGAAATGTTATGGGTCCATCAAGATGAGAATCAAGGGCAAATTAGGGAAATAAGGCAGCATGAGGTCTGAAGACTGGACCACATTAGTAGCTTTAATGGGAACATTTGCGAGACTAGTTTGGCAAGGATAAAAGTGGGGAAGAGGATTTCATTACTACAGCCAAGGCTGGTGGTGGTCTCTGCGGTACAGACAGAGCCCTGTCTCGATACAACACAGTGGGGTGCCATCCACAGTGCTGAGCTCAGACCAATCATAACAGTGGAAGTCAAAAAACTAAACCACAGAGAAATGACCCAAAGCCAAATGGATGTCTTCTGAGCAAATTATGAAGGATCGTGTGATGTGTTTAATTGATTGTCAACTTGACAGGACCTAGAAGCCCCTGTGAGGGATTATGTAGATTAGGTTAGCCTCTGGGCATGCCTGTGAGGGATTATCTTGGTTAGGTTAATTAGGGTGGGAAGACTCTCCTCCACTGTGGGTGGCACCTTCCATGTACTGGGGTCCTGGGCTACATAACAAGGACAGCGTTATGAGCAGCAGCATCCAGCACTCAACTCCCTCCCTGCCGATGCGATGATACGACATCGGCTTCTTGTCCCTGCCGTGTTTTCTGCACCATGAGGGTCTCTACCCTAGGGAACTGTAATTCTAAGTGAATCCTTTCCTGTCTGAAAATTGCTTCTAGCCAGCTATTTTGTCCCAGCAACAAGAAAGGAACTTATACAGACCATTTTAGACACTAACAAAAGGAGTAGCAATCAGGTGACAATACCACAAACAGGAAAAAGAAGTTAAGAGCCCCCCTTGTTTGCATTCTGAAAGTCAAAGCTGTGGTTCCCTATCAAGAACATCAGGGGCTGTGGGGATGGCTGAGCAGTTAAGGCACTTGCCTGCAAAGCCTAAGGACCCAGGTTTGAGTCCCCAAAGTCCACGCAAGCCAGATGCACACGGTGGCACATGCATCTGGAGTTCATTTTTACTGGCTAGAAGCCCTGGCACACACATATTCATTCTCTTTCTGTCTCTAATATATAAATAAATAAATAAAAAAGGAGAATATCAGCATACCAGTCAATAACTTCCTGTCAGGATCTGGAAAAGAAAGAACAAAACCCCAATGCTCCCCATCATCGCCATCAACTATCACCCTCGGTTGTGGCACTGCCTTCTCCCACAAGCTCTGCTTCATTCTCTCCCTCTGCACTGCTCCCTCTACTGTCCTTGGGTCTTCCAGCCTGTATTCATGATGGGATGCACGGATGTGAACACTGTATACAACTCAGTACAGTTGCTAAATATCATTACTGCAGTTGTGAAATAACTAAGTGTTTCTATGGTTTACTCTCATGTATCACCTTGTCTTGTGTAGAACATCTCAGCAAGATATCCCCTGACTGTGGACGAGGTCAGGGCTGGCAGGTTCTGCAGCATTTAGAGCCAGACTGGAGGCGGACAGATGTCTTCATTCTCACGTGCCTGCATTCTTTTTACTGAACTGAGATGCCACAGGCAGAGAAGTGGGTAAAAACCTGAACTATCATCAGTCAGTGACCATCCACCTCAGCAATCAAGAATAAATCTTGTACATTTTAGTGATGCAAGCCTCACTGTATATCTATAGGTGGAACAATGTATGGACCACACATATGTTTTGAAAACCATAAAATATGACTCTCATTTTTAAACTTAAAGTGCATTAAGCTTAAGGCCACTGTGATCTTCCGTATTGAATTATCACTATAAAAAAGTCAGAAAACAGCAAGGAAAAGCAAGTAGAGAAAGCAGAATCTTGTCCATTTCTCGTGGACATGGAGAACAGTGCAGCTGCTGCAGGAGACAGCCTGGCAGTCCCACAGAACGTGGCAGTTTACTATTCCGTGGTAGAGAGCAGAGAGAAATGAACACACACGCACACGAAAACTTTGAGCAGTGTCGTAAATTATAGGAAAAAAGGGGAAATGATCCAAATGTCCAAGTGGAAAACAAATTGTGTAAGGAAATGTGTTTTGAGGGCTGGAGAGATGGCTTATTGGTTGAGGTGCTTGCCTGCAAAGCCATAGGACCCAGGTTCAACTCCCCAGGATCCATGTAAGCCATATGCACAAGGTGGCACATGCGTCTAGACTCTCTTTCAAATAAATAAATAATATTTTTTAAAAAGAAAGTGTTTATAGTCTACCATGAAATATTGTTCAGCCATTGAAAGGAAGAACACGCTTGCTGGTACAGGCTACCACACAAATGGAACTCTAGAAATACTGCGCCCTAAGGGAAAGAGGACTCTCACTGGGATGTGCCCTTGTATGGCTTATATTGATTGTCAACTGGCAGGACCTGGAATCGTCTTTGAGGTATTACGGAGATCGTTGTCCTCTGTGCACACATGTGAGGATTAGCTTGAATGTTCAATAGAGGTGCCCACCTTAATTTAAGACCCACCTTAATTGTGGGCAGCACCCTTCCGTGGGTTGGGATCTTGGGCTCCGTAACAAGGAGAGAGCTGGCTGATCACCAGCATTCATCCCTCTCTGCTTCCTCCCTGGGAGTGGAACTCCTGTCGCCATGCCCTTCCCACCATGATGGACTGTAACGTGGAACTGAAAGCTGAAGTAAACCCTTCCTTCCCTCAGTGGGCCAGGTATTTTGCCTCAGCAGTGAGAAGGTAACTCACATACTCACGCAAGTTTGCAGGATGACATTTCTGTGAAACGTACAGAACACAGACTTGATGGGGAATGAATGAACACCCTGGAGGACTGAGAAGTAGCTGGAGGCTGAACAAAATTTCTCTTGGACAGACAAATTCCTCTGAAATTAAAATCTATTCATGGCTGTGCAGCCCTACCAGCAACACAGCACTGAAGTGCTCATCTTAGATGGGTGACTATCATGCTGGAATGAGTCTACATCAATGTACGTAGCTATCCAAGTGTAGATGGTGAAGGGTCCTAGAAGCAGCCTACCCTGAGAAAGCTTTTAAGTTCTTGCTGCACTTTAAAGAGCCCATGATTGGAAATCAAAGGCAATGCACAATGGGTAGAGTAAATAAAGAAAACAGGAGATGCCAGTTGCCTCCAAAGATTGCCCAGCAAATGCACATTTCTGTTTTAAGTGGAAATAAAACGTTTAAGATAGATCATTTAAATCACATTATTTAAAATAAATGCATCTTCTCAGATGTAGATTTTCCTGTAAACGGTATGCTCATAATACTTGCAAGTTTTTCACATTGCCTATTTCTTTTCGTATGTATTGATTTATATGATTTTCTTTATTTTACATTAATAAAACTGACCTTTGGGTGCTTTAAGTAATGTATTATTCATTTGCTATTTAACTCTAGACTTCTTTAATTATATAACTTTTTATAAATGTACTTCAAATATTGCACTATATGAAAATCAACTTTTGTTGAGATAGCTTAAGAAAATTAACAAATAAGAAAGCAGGATCAAGACCACCACGGCTAACTTCCTTTCCCTTTGAAAATACAAGCAGCACCTCAGTTTGTATCTGTCATTTTATTTAGCAAAAATGTCGGAGTATTGGCAGGATGATTTTAGGCTTTGTTTAGGTGTGTGGTTCAGTCCCTGAGAACATAATAAAACAAAGCAAATCCTAGAGTGTATGCTGGGATAGGTGGGACCAAGGAGCTGGTTCTCACTCCTGGAGCCTGGCACTTCTGAGGAGAGGGCCAAGCCACCCATCCTCCTGGACCTGAGTTCCCTAGGGTGGAACCTAGCATCTCACTGGATACTGTGGTCTTTGTAGTCTTACTTTAAATTGACAAGTAACAGCCTTCTCAATGCTAGGACAAAATATGTGACCAAAACAAATCAGTTTAAAGGTGGATTTACTTGGGTGTCTAGCCCAAGTTTACAGTCCATCATGGAGGGAAGGCATGGCGGAAGGATCTTGAAGCAGAGCGGGTCACATTCCGTCCACAGTGAGGAGGCAGAGAGCAAAGAGTTCTGCTGCCTGACCAGCCCTCTCCTTCTGTGCAGGAACTCGGGGCTCCAGCCCACAGAGGCGGTGCTCTCCACATAGCTCAGGAGGGTTTTTCCCACCTCAATTAACCTCATCACGATATCCCTCATAGGCCCGCTCAGAGGCCAACCTAATTTCTCTAGCCCCTCACAGGTGATTCTAAGTCCTGTCGCGTGTCAATCAGTGTAGGCCATCACAAGTGACAGCTGCACATCTTCATTGGTTTGGGGTGAGGTGGTGCTTCCACGCCATGCTCACCGTGGGCGGATGGAGGCTGACAGCTCTCGGGCGGCTGCTGTGTTTTGGCTTTTGTGACGAGCTCTGCCCCAGACCTTGGAGCACAGAAGTCTCCAACAGGCTGACTGCCAGCCCCTTTGGAGACATCCAGGGGTGGGATTTCTGGATCCTGGACCATAGGGTACTTTCGTGTGTAGCTTTTGAGGTGCCTCTGCGATGTTTTCCAAGTGTCTGTGCCAGCAGTGTGGGCATCTCAGACATCCTCACCAACATTGCTACCATCCCGATATTCAGAGTGGCCATTTTAGAAGATGTGATTTCATATCTCATCTTGGTCAACTTTGTATTTCTCAGTTAAACTAGAGGTGCTGGTCATCTTTACTTACATATTTTAATCACTTGCATAACTTCTGTTAAGAAATGTCTATTAAAATTCTGTATGCATGGGTTACTAATTACCACTTTATTATATTTAGTTGTTGGCTAAATACATTTGACTTAGAAAGTGAGGTTACCCATACAATTTTCATTTTGGGACTTTAAATTGCTTTCAATATTTTTTTTCAGCAGAGACTCTATTTTTAAACATATAAATTAAAATGGGCTCATGGCTCACGATAACTATTACTGTTGATAATGTTAATCCTGCTGCCTTAAGTTTATAAAAGCCCTTTCTCATAATATGTAAAGTTAATTAGCCTAGAAGTTCTAATTGTCTAAACATGACTTAAAAGGAGGCATTATCCATGAGGGCTGCTGAGGCGCGTTTGGCACGTGGTAGGACAGCTTCGGAGAGCATGATTTCCACTTCTGCCGGGGAGTATGATAAAGCACCATTCTGAAACACCTGCTCCTTCACTAAGCACCTTGGTGATGCTTTTAAAATTAACATAGCCTGCATAATTAAAACGGGAAAACTAGGCACCAAGGATTAATTTACCTGCCCCGCTTTGTTTGTGTACTGTGTTGGTGTGCCTATATGGCAAAGTGTAGATATTAACTGTGCTCGTTGGCAAGCCCAGAAAGATGAGGTCAAGTACAGTATAAATAGTTTGGAAGCCATGGAAACAATTCTATTGTTCTGACTTGAAGGATAACAGGAAGTGCCCGTGGCAGGAAGCAGGAAGCATGCTCACACTGGAGGAAGTAGTAAAGGGACATTTTTTAAAGGCACAGGCAAATTTTTGGGAAAGATCCAGGTGTAACTCAGTACCCAGGACTTGTCACTGGGTTTTTATGTTTGTCATATGCCCGAAAGAGATACCAGAGGTGATCGGGCACTGGAACCTGGGCACATGACTGAATGTGCGGCTAGGGTTGCCTCTCTCCCGTTCTCCCTCTAAGGGCTGCCAGGGCCTCCCACTGCCCCAAAGTAGGACCCAGGGCCCATGATGCACAGACTACCAAGGCTCAGAGCAAAAGGGAGAGGCACCAGAGAGTCAAAGACTTACTCTCCAGTGTCAAAGTACTGACATTTAAATCTTTAAGAGCCATTCATGCAGCGGTCCACTTTAGCGATGGCAATACACTAAGATAGGTGGCACACGACCTTTGCTGTCCTGGGATAAGAGCACTAATGTGTATATTAAAATGTCAGCAGAAGTGAAAACCTTAACCTGATAACCATGATAAAGGCATTGCCCTGAGCAGTCTTTGTAATGAACTTATTTAACGTTACCAACAACCCTATGCAATGATATCTTAGCCCATTTTTCTGTTACTGGAACAAAACATTTGAGAGTAGGTCGTGTGTAATGAAAATAAATGTATTTACTATAGTTCTGCACACTGGACAGCCCTATCTGTTGCAGGCCTCTTGCTGACTCATAAAAGATGGCAGAACGGTGTCAGGGTAATTGGGAGCTCGCAGAGCGCAGAAGCTCCCTGCCTTGTACATCTGCTTTCCCCGAGACACTGAGAGCTTTAACACACTGGGGGAAAGGAAGAGTTAATCCCTCTTAACAACCTAATCCCCACTTAAACACTTCTCCAAACCCTGTCACAATGTCAATCGGATTCCAAGGGCAGTTTCAGATGGACAAAACTAGGTGTTATTATCTCCATACTACGCAGACAGAGATCTGCAGGACTGAGGGACATGGCTTGTGGCAACATCAGAACTGAGATGCTGTGAGACTGTCTAAGAGATCAGGCATAGATTTTTGTGCCCACTGCACCTGTTTGCTTGCATGGCCCAGTCTAGACAGCCACCTCCCACAGGGCTCTCAGTTTTCCACCCCTCTATGGGACACACCATGTCCCCTCTTGCCTCTGCCTGAGTGAGGTTTGGAATGTGATTCCTGTCTGAGTTTGTGCAGAGGTCCAAGCCCCGTGAGTCCTTGTCCTTTCCGCTCATTTCTGTGAGCTCAAATTCCTGGTTCTAGCCCACCACTCGCCCACCTCAGGCCTTTTCCTGTAGACCCAAACATCCATATGGTATGAAGAAAGCATTAGCGAACAAACGGATTCATTTTTGAATGTTTTATGCATTTATTCTCATTTTGTGGGCCACATTCCCAATTTAAAGAGCCAGCCTAATGGCTCAGTGCTGAAGGCATATGCTCTTCCCGCAGAATGCGGCTCTGTAGTTGTGGGTTTCTGCGTGACAGAGCAGCCTGGGGTATAAATATCATCTCTCTGCACTCCCCCAGCACAGCAAACTGTCACAACACAGCTGAGGCTGCCTTAATTGTCACAGATAATGGTAATCATAGATTGCCTCTGTTAATTCCACCATATCCAGCCACATTCTCCCCCTTCCAGGGAATCCTGTATATGGGAAGGGAATAAAAATCTCGTCTTCATTAAATATCTCTGTGTAAGGCACTGGGGATGAAAGATCTACAAATCAACTGCATGTGAATGAGATCCATGCACATGACTCACACCGAGCGGCACACCAACTCACTCACAGGCTTCCCAAGGAACAAAGGGTTGTATAAATACTAACACCCTGCTTGAGTGATCAGCTGAAGCCTTCTGGGTGGTATCAAGGGCAGAATCACAGTTAAGTCAAGAGCCACAGACCATAGCCTTGGGCCAGCTCTAGACTTGA